>CM055116.1:1256110584-1258777657 GCA_029206835.1 Rana muscosa | reverse complement strand
AAAGAAGGAAGAAGAAGAAGAAGAAGAAGAAGAAGAAGAAGAA
The DNA here is from genome assembly GCA_029206835.1 of Rana muscosa. Classification (NCBI taxonomy): domain Eukaryota; kingdom Metazoa; phylum Chordata; class Amphibia; order Anura; family Ranidae; genus Rana; species Rana muscosa. Next base: position 1,258,777,614 of record CM055116.1, on the reverse strand, counting down.
GAAGAAGAAGAAGAAGAAGAAGAAGAAGAAGAAGGAGGAGGAGGAGGAGGAGGAGGAGGAGGAGGAGGAGGAGGAGGAGGGACCAGAGGGGGAGTAGAGAAAGGACAGAAATTAGGGAAAAAAAAAATAAAATAAAAAAAGGGGGGTGGGGGGGGGATGAGGAAGAGATGGTCTCGAAGGCGAATGCCTGAAGAGGGGGTGTGGGGTACCACCAGCTTCCATCTATTTCGTTTTTGGAGTAAGAATGATCTTATGATACAATGTACCAGTTACCATTCAGACAGAACTCTGTTAAGGAAATCCAGTCAACCAGTATTCTGTAACAGGTCTTGATATTCTGCAGAGTTCCGAAATTTAAACCAGTCTTCCCAAGTATTGGAGAAGCTGGAGATCCTATCTTGTGCAGTGTATATTAGCCTATGCTGAGTAGGGATGAGCTTGGGGTTTATGTTCCAGTTTCCCCTAAAAAGTCAGGGATTCCAGCAGCCTTTTGTCAGTATCTCACAAAAGTGAGTACACCCCTCACATATTTGTAAATATTTTATTCTATCTTTTTATGTGACAACACTGAGCTACTGGCTTGTCCTGCATTCAGAATTCTGTCTAAATGCACATTCAGTCCTCCCCCTGTTGAGGGCATGTGGCCTGGTACGGTTCAGGAGGGGTGGGCGCTCTCTCGTCCCCCTCTCTTTTCCTGCGGCCTGCCAGGTTACATGCTCGGATAAAGGGTCTGGTATGGATTTTTGGGGGAACCCCACACCATTTTTTTTATTTCGGCACGGGGTTTCCCTTAAAATCCATACCAGACCTGAAGGGTCTGGTATGGATTTTGAGGGGGGACCCTACGCTATTTTTTAAAGAAAACAATTGTTCGATATTCGAACAGCCAAAGTTCGAGTCAAACTCATGTTCGACCCGAACCTAAAGCTCATCCCTACACAGCATAGGCAGTCTTCAAGGTATCCCACATATATAGAAAATTCAAATCGGATACATGAGCATCAGGTGCTTGATAGCTGCTGATTTAAGACTGATTCATTTTTATGAATGTGAGCCTATCAACGGAGTCTGTGGACAGGCACACTCTGTGATCCGTTACAAACCCTCCAGCAGCACTGAATGTGCATTTAAACTGAATTTTGAATGCAGGACAGGCCAGTAGCTCAATTGAATATTGAGCAAGCTCTGGCCAGTGGTCCATCCTCAAGACCCAGTAACCCAGTGGATGCTCTGTTGGAAAGGTCTCCAGGTCTGCTCTTGCCCCTAGATATTCCTGCACCATGTAATGCAGATGCTGGCGATGGTAGCTTGAACCGATCAGACCTTGGCGCTGAGGACTGAAAAATTGTCTGAAGGCATCGGTCAGCCAGCCACCTTCTCCACCGCTCTTTGACTGAACGAAGCCTCAGCAAAACATTGTTCAGCACCAGGAAATTTTAATCTCCCAGGGACTGGAAATGCATTACACAAACTTTTGTTCAAGGCCTCCTGAAGATCTTTCACCCTCTGCGAAGGCAGGATGAGTTCTGCAACCTTACCCTTGTAACGTGGATCAAGAAGGGTTGCCAGCCAGTAATGATCCCTCTCCCTAATACCACAAATCCTAGACGAGAGGTACTAGAGTGTGTGTGTGTGTGTGTGTGTGTGTGTGTGTGTGTGTGATATATATATCGCCTGAAGTATATTAGAAAAAGCACACCAGGAATGCACTGCAGTCAGATATAGGCTACACTGGATGCAGAGTGTGTGTGCGTATATATATATATATATATATATATATATATATAGTAAACTTTTGGGGATTAAAGCTCCACGGGACCAAGTGCATAAACTGTTTAAGTTGAACAAAAAGGCTTTTATTTCTAAATAAACCAAAAATAAAGCTTCATTCAGCACACAGGAAAAATATAAAAACAAAGTCCACTTATCTTCCAGCATAACATAAAGTCCTGCTTGTCTTCAGCACAAAACAAATTAAAGAAAAGGCACATACAGTTTTTGTAGAGGGAAATTCCAGAGCCCTTGCTGAATCTTTAACCGCTCCCAGCAGACACACAGCTCATCTTCACAGGTGCAATCCCCATACTCCTTCCACAACACCTCTTGCACCACTTCCTGTTTATGAGCTGTTTCCTGGAAGCCTTTAACCCCCTGTGTGCTGACTCCCAGTGGTCAGGAGTGGAGGCTCTATCCCACCCAAATATCACTTTAGAGCCTCCGAAATTCCGGGCCCCAAATAACACTCTATCAAGACAAAGAGGACTGCGAGACAGTCCTCTATGGACTACTTCTTTTGCCGGGAATTCCTCACCCATTCTGGGTGACCTCCTGAACACCATCACCACTCCTTAAAGGGACCACAACCCAAATATTGGTGCTATATAGCACCCGTCCAGGACCCAACCTTGGCGTCCTGTACTATATATATATATATATATATATATATATACACTAGACTGGCTACATATATATATATATATATATATATATATATATATATATATATATACATATATATATATGCAGCGGGTATCCCAAATTTAGGGGGTCCCATACCCAAATTTAGGGGGCTGGTCTGGGCTGGTAGTTAGGCTCAGACCGTTATCATTGATAGGTTGTGCTACTTTGTTTCTGCAGGTGGTATACTGGTGTGCAGTTCCCTGTGGCCTGTAGGTGGCACTGCCACGACAGGTTGGGGTTGAACCACTAGTAATAGTGCTGTGCCTTAGGGTGTGCTCTCTCAGCAGCGGTACGGTGGGCGTGGTTGGCCTGCTGTGCATGCTGGGAGAGGATACATAAGGGGCAGACGCCGCCTGGAAAGGGAGTTCAAGTTCGCATAGCCCGGCCGTCCAGGCCATGGGGCCGCGTGCACATCAGTCCCAGGCACCTTTAGCCCTGGGGCTGCAACTTCAGCACTGGGCCCAGCACCTTTAGCTGGGGCCCACTTCTGGAAAGAGGAATCCCAGGGTTCCCCTTGCAAGGGGGCCCGCTCTAAGAAGAGGAGGCCGGGGAGGACCTTTCTGAGGGACCGGTGAGAGTTCACGGTGAAGGAAGGGGCCCGGTAACTTTATGGAGGGATTCATCTATCCACCAAGGGCCTAGTCATGTGCTGTTGCTGGCACCTGTCCTTGTATTGCAAAAGCTGAGAAGTTCGGGACGTGATAGATTCTGTGGCAGGGGATCTCCCGATCGTATCTAAGGAAAGAACCTAATTAAGTGTCCGAGCATCACTGCGGCTGCTAGGATCCATTTCTACAGGAGACTATCCGGGTGAGCTGAACCCACTTGGAGTGGAGTGGTGATTGTAATATTCACTTGTGCCTGGACCTATCTCCCAAAACCTTGCTGTCCTGTCTCTCATCCACCTTTTCCTATCTACTGAACATGGATGAAAAATAAACTCAACGTTGGAGTTTAGAGTGGTGTGGACATTGGAATTACTTGGGGGAAAACAGAGACTTGTCCCTATATCCTAGGAGATGAGAACCAACTGATGGAGAACCTAGCTGTGGGACCCAAATACATGACACCTGGGTCAACCTCCTCAAACAGGAGGGTACGGGCATATGGTACGGTGTGCCCTTTTCCTGCAAGTGAGCCAAAGGTAGGAAAAAGAGTCCGTGTGCTATCTGAATAACCTGCCTGGTCAATCTAAATCACACTATCACACTACCTCTCCGTGCACTACAGCTGCACTGTATTGTGTACTATGTACACCACCAGAAAAGTAGTAGCAACTGCACTATGGCTGCACTGTATTGGGTACTGTGTACACCTCCAGAAAATTAGTAGCAACTGCACTATGGATGCACTGCATTGTGCACTGTGTACACCACCAGCAAAGTAGTAGCAACTGCACTATGGGTGTTCTGTATTGTGTACACCACCAGAAGTGTAGTAGCAAGTGCACTACGGCTGCACTGTATTGTGTACTGTGTATACCACCAGAAAAGTAGTAGCAACTGCACTACGGCTGCACTGTATTGTGTACACCAACAGAAGTGTACTAGCAAGTGCACTACGGCTGCACTGTAGTGTGTATTGTGTATACCACCAGAAAAGTAGTAGCAACTGCACTACGGGTGCACTGTATTGTGTACACCACCAGAAGTGTAGTAACATGTGCACTATGGCTGCACTGTATTGTGTACTGTGTATACCACCAGAAAAGTAGTAGCAACTGCACTAAGGGTGCACTGTATTGTGTACACCACCAGAAGTGTAGTAGCAACTGCACTATGGGTGCACTGTATTGTGTACACCACCTGAAGTGTAGTAGCAAGTGCACTACAGCTGCACTGTATTGTGTACTGTGTACACCACCAGAAAAGTAGTAGCAACTGCACTACAGGTGCACTGTATTGTGTACTGTGTACACCACCAGAAAAGTAGTAGCAACTGCACTATGGGTGCACTGTATTGTGTACACCACGAGAAAAGTAGTAGCAACTGCACTATGGCTGCACTGTATTGTTTACTGTATACACCACGAGAAATGTAGTAGCAACTGCACTACGGGTGCACTGTATTGTGTACTGTGTACACCATCAGAAAAGTAGTAGCAACTGCACTACAGGTGCACTGTATTGTGTACTGTGTACACCACCAGAAGTGTAGTGGCAAGTGCACTACGGCTGCACTGTATTGTGTACCATGTACACCACCAGAAATGTACTGTGGTAGCAACTGCACTACAGGTTCACTGTATTGTGTACACCACCAGAAGTGTAGTAGCAACTGGTCTACGGCTGCAGTGTATTGTGTACTATGTACTGTACACCACCAGAAAAGTAGTAGCAACTGCACTACGGGTACACTGTATTGTGTACACCACCAGAAGAGTACTAGCAATGGCACTATGGCTGCACTGTATTGTGTACTGTGTACACCACCAGAAAAGTAGTAGCAACTGCACTACGGGTGCGCTGTATTGTGTAATGAGTACAAGAAAGTACACCAGGAATGCACTGTAGATATAGGCTACACTGGATGCAGAGTATATATATATATATATATATATATATATATATATATATATATATATATATATATACACTAGACTGTATATATACAGGGTATATATATATATATATATATTAATACACTACCTGAAGTATATTAGAAAAAGTACACCAGGAATGGCCTGCAGTCAGATATAGGCTACACTGGATGCCTAGTATATATATATATATATATATATATATATATATATATATACATATGGAGAATAAAAAACTGCGCTATTCTATAAAAGTATCAAGCAGCAACTAAAAATGTTATGGGGTGATTACTGTGATAAGTACATGAGCAAAAAATGTAAACCAAAAATATTATAAATGGATATACATATCATAACTCTATGAAAGTGAATATGGATTTAAAGATAATAGCAAATAGTATAACAGTGCCACTGAGCATCAATAAACTACCACCAAGAGAAATATTAATCATCAGTGAAAAATAATCAGTGAAGAAAAACAGTGAATAATAAATAAATCAGTCCATATAAAAATATATAAGGGGAGGGAAAAAATACCCTCAGTAATCACAATGGCAAAACGGTGCTGGTGACTAATAATTGCAAAAAATCTAAAAAAAATAGTCCATATAGGTACTGACAGTGAAGCATCCACGGTGACAGATGATCCACAACACCCGAGGGAAAGTGAGGATAGGAAAGTGCCTCCACCTAAGTACACACTTCCGCTTACCGGATGAATATGATCTCTTATTACAGGAGATCAATGGGCGCTTATGGCTTATAACCCAGCCTGGGGTCTCTGTGCCGTGCAATAAATGTCTCAGCTTCAGGAGTGATGGTTCTCATATAGGTATAACCGGTTCAAAAAGTGTCCCCATATAAAAACAAAAAGGCTGGTATAATGTAAAGCCTCGTACACGCGGCCGGTTTTCTCATCAAGAAACGACAAGAAAACTGCTTGCAGAGCTTTCTTGCCGAGTAAACCGTGCGTGTGTACGAGGCTTTCAGGTTTCTCGTCAAGAAAACTGGCCAGAATCTCTACGAGAAAAAAAGAAAACCTGCTTTCTTTTTTCTCGTCTGGATTCTTGTTGGCATGTTTCTCAACGAGAAACCCGAGAGTGTGTACACTCACCTGTCGCCGTGGAAACCCACGCATGCTCGAAATGACTTTGACGCATGTGCGGCAGCTTCCTAGGCATGGGCAGGGTGTAGCAAGATGGCGGCGACGGCATCGAATGTGACGAGCGCACGCTCGTCGTAGTCGATGACGTCCCCGCGTTCATTCCATTCAAAAGAACGGCGGTTCTTTTGAATCGAGCGTGTGTACACTCGGCCAAGACAAGGTTCTTGTCAAGAATCTCGTCAGGAAAAACTACGGGTTTTTTCCTGACGAGATTCTCGGCCGTGTGTACTCGGCTTAAAACCTGTGTAGCGGGGGTCCTAAATTGAGGTTATGTTATGCCAAATTTAGGGGTGACTTGAGTGATAGCTGGCTCAAGTCTTTTCAATTATTGGACTCTGCCTTGCTGCTGCTTCACCTGGCTTGCAGTTCCCCTAAGTGGTATAGGTGGCGCTGTCACTTGTACTCGGGGTTGAACCAGAGGTGTTGGAGTAGCGATTGGGTGTTCTCTCTCGGCGGCCGTACAGTGGGTGTGGTCGGCCTGATGTGCATGCCGGGAAGGGTACAAAAGGGGCAGACGCCATTGGATGAGGTCGTAGTTACTACCCCGGGGGACCTGTACCCGGGGGTAGGTAGAGTGTTCCAGAGTCGAGTGCATGGCCCTCCAAGCCATGGGGCCACGTACGCCTCAGTTCCAGGCACCTTTAGTCCTGGGACTGCAACTTCAGCCCTGGGCCCAGCACCTTTAGCTGGAGCCCGCTTCGAAAGGAAGAATCTCAGGGTGCTGCCTTTGCGAGGAGACCCGTTCTTGGATGAGGAGGCTGGGGGAGGACCTTTCCGAAGGACTGGTGAGAGATCACAGTGAAGGAAGGGGCCCAGCAACTCTCCAGGGGGATGTCATCCATCCGGAACCCAGGGGCCTAACAATCTGGACTATCGGGAGGTTTGGGACAACATAGATCCTGTGGCAGAGGATTTCCTAGACGCATCTATTAGGGATCTAGATTGACTGTTCGAGCTGCACGCCGGCTGCTAGCACCATTGGTGGCTATCCGGGTGAGCTATACCCACTCGGGACCGAGTGGCGATGAAGCCAGAAGTGCCTGAATGCTGTCTATCCTTCTAACACCTTTCTCTATTCATGCAAAGAAAATAAAGCTCTAAGTTGGAGTGATATACTGGTGTGGACCTTGGAGTTACTTGGGGTATAGAGACTCTGTCCTTGCACACTGAGGACAGGAACCAACTTTAAGGAGAACCTCACTGCAAGACCCGTAAGTGAATCAAGTGTGCTTAACCTCTGCAAACCAGAGGGTATGGGCATGGTGGCACTTTGCGCCTTTTCCGCCCGTGAGTGAGCCAAATAGACGGGAGGAAGGGGGTGAGTGTGTTACACCTGTTAGATTTAATAAATTAATCAAGACAAATGGACACTGATGCCCCATACACACGATCATTTTTAATGTCATTTTTAAAACTGACGTTTTTCTTGTCATTTTTTTTCTTGTTTCCTCTCAAGCCTGTCTTGCGTACACACTATCATTAAAAAAACCGCTCGAGCAAAGCGCAGTGACGTACAACACGTACGACGGCACTATAAAAGGGAAGTTCCGTTCGAATGGTGCCACCCTTCATGTTAGTAAATTCTGTTGAGAGACGATTCGCTCTTTTCAGTCTCGTGCTTTTCAGTCCGTTACTGCGTGACGAATGTGCTATCTCCATTACGAACGCTAGTTTTACCAGAACGAGCGCTCCCGTCTCATACTTGATTCTGAGCATGCGCGTTTTTTTCACGTCGTTAAAGCATACACACTATTGTTTTTCACGTCGTTAAAAAAACGACATGAAAAACGACGTGAAAAAAGAGAGCATGTTCGAAATTTTTAATGCCCGTTTTTCACGTCGTTAAAAATGCTCTGGAGCATACACACGATCATTTTTAATGGCCATTTTTTTTAATGCCATTTTTAACGGCATGAAAAACGATCATGTGTATGGGGCATTACAGTTGCAAAGTTTTAAAACAGCATATAAGAAAAATCGAGCCGGCAGGCTCTCGATAGCAGCCTGTATACTTCCGGGACTGGCGCACACGCGGTGACGTCAGAACGTCGTTCCTCCCAACGTTTCGTCACTAGAGGGACGTGGTCACGAGATACTAGACCGTATATATATAATAAACACCGCCTGAAGTATATTAGAAAAAGTACACCAGGAATGCACTGCAGTCAGATATAGGCTACACTGGATGCAGAGTATATATATATATATATATATATATATATATATATATATATATATATATATATACTAGACTGGCAGAATATATGAAATACACTGCAGCTAACTGAATAAAATGCCTGCTCAATCTAAATCACACTATCTCTTTGTCCACACCAACAACACTACACAGGGCTGCTGTGCAGGCAGCCTTATATAGTGTGAGGCGTGGACTTAGTCCCCCTGAGCCATGATTGGCCAAAGGCACCCTGCCTTTGGCCAATTATGGCTCTCTTAGCAGAGGGCGCTGCAATTGGCCAAAGCATGCAGGTCATGGTGCATGTTTGGCTAATCATCATACAGCAATGCACTGTGATCTTGCAGTGCATTATGGGGCGTTCCGCAGCACTCGAATTTGGCGCGAACACCCCATAATGTTTGTTTTTCGTCAAACACCCGATGTTCGAGTCAAACTTATGTTCGACCCGAACATCGAGCTCGTCCCTAGTAGTGAGTGTACAGCTTGTATAACAGTGTAAATTTGCTGTCCCCTCAAAATAACTCAACACACAGCCATTAACCTCCCTGGCGGTATGATAATGTCAGATTTTTGAATCTCAAAGCGGTACCATGTTTTGCATAGAAATTTGTAGTTTTATATTGTAGGCCTGTAATTCTTACGAATAACTCACGTAAATATGTCCAAACAAGAGTCTAGTAGACATAAAGTTAGAAACACGAAATTATAAATTATAATATAATAAATAACTATAAATAATTATCAAAAAAAATAATATATAATAAAAATTTATTTAATAATGTAATCAAAAACACTGAAATTTTCTCAGTCGCAGAATTGTCGCTGTTGTCACTTTCAGTGTCTGATGACGAATTTCCCCACAAATCACTATCGCTCAATTCTCCAAGTGATTCCAATTCACTATCGCTGGTCTAAAACCACTTTTGACGTAAAGGGACACTTTTTGGATGCCATGGACATTCTCAAGTTTATCAGACAGAAAGAACAGTATATACCTGTATAATATAAAAGTGCAGACAGGGAACTGGGCAAAGCACTACGGACAAAAGGAAGATGAAATGATTTGATACAGTAATGTAATCTCATATATTTCATATATATATTCAGTCCTGTGGTCTGATGAGACCAAGATAAACTTATTTGGTTCAGATGGTGTCAAGCGTGTGTGACGGCAACCAGGTGAGGAGTACAAAGACAAGTGTGTCTTGCCTACAGTCAAGCATGGTGGTGGGAGTGTCATGGTCTGGGGCTGCATGAGTGCTGCTGGCACTGGGGAGCTACAGTTCATTGAGGGAACCATGAATGCCAACATGTGCTGGGACATACTGAAACAGAGCATGATGAGGGCAGTATTCTAGCATGATAACGACCCCAAACACACCTCCAAGACGACCACTGACTTGCTAAAGAAGCTGAGGGTAAAGGTGATGGACTGGCCAAGCATGTCTCCAGACCTAAACCCTATTGAGCATCTGTGGGGCATCCTCAAACGGAAGGAGGAGAAGCGCAAGGGTCTCTAACATCCACCAGCTCTGTGATGATCGTCATGGTGGAGTGGAAGAGGACTCCAGTGGCAACCTGAGAAGCTCTGGTGAACTCCATGCCTAAGAGGGTTAAGGCAGTGCTGAAAAATAATGGCGGCCACACAAAATATTGACACTTTGGGCCCAATTTCACTTAGGGGTGTACTCACTTTTGTTGCCAGCGGTTTAGACATTAATGGCTGTGTGTTGAGTAATTTTGAGGGGACAGCAAATGTACACTGTTATACAAGCTGCACACTTCACTACTTTACATTGTAGCAAAGTGTCATTTCTTGAATGTTGTCACATTAAAAGATATAATGAAATATTTACAAAAATGTGAGGGGTGTACTCATTTTTGTGAGCTACTGTATGTTGGAGACTTGCTGTAGAGAGAGGGGAGCAGCTTCAAGAACAATATTGAACATACACAAATCCTCTAAATAAAATCCTCTTCCCGGCCAATCAGGAACTGGGTCTGAGACCCGTCACCTGATTGGCTAAAAGGACAGGAAATCCTATTGGATGGCTAGGAGAAGGAGGGAGGAGCTGCATGGTGGAGGGAGGATGCACCACAGATGGGGACACAGGAGTCACTGCCTGCCGTCCGCAATTAGAAGTGGTTTCTCTCTGTGCAGGCAATGTAAAGAGGTTGTGTAAGATGTTCAAGAAAAAGAATGGTCAAGCATTCCCATATACACGCTCCTAAACCTTGCAGACAGCCTTCCTAGAAGAGTTGAAGCTGTTATAGCTGCAAAGGATGGGCCAACTCACAGGGCCGATCCTAGGGTCACAGACGCCTGGGTGCAGAAATATTTCTGGCGCCCCACGTGGGCGTGGTCATCCTACAAACTCCTCCCCTTTACACATGTTTCTATGGCAACGATTCAAACACAGAGATGCTCCCCTAAGAAGTCGTCGTTACTCTAGGATCCTCCCATGATCCTTTAACAATAAAGAAAATACAGGAAGAGCGTACACTAATGAGATCTGGAGGGGAGTCTCTCTGATGCACACAGAGAGGGCTTCTGTTAGAGAATCTGTTAGGAAGAGCCCCCAGACATAGTACAAGAGATGGTCAGAGAGTGCAGACATATTACAGGAGATGGTCAGAGAGTGCAGACATAGTACAGGAGACAGAGAGTGCAGACATAGTACAGGAGACAGAGAGTGCAGACATAGTACAGGAGACGGTCAGAGACTGTAGATATAAAACAGGAAATGATCAGAGACTGCAGACATAATACAGGAGAGATGATCAGAGAGTGCAGACATAGTACAGGAGACGGTCAGAGACTGCAGATATAATACAGGAGATGGTCAGAGACTGCAGACATAATATAGGAGATAATGGCTCTCACCTGACCCAGCGATACAGCAACAACGGTTCCTCTGATCAGGAGTCAGCTCACTCTGAATTGCCCGTAGTGACTCCACCGAGTCCAGATCTGTATTAAGTATAGACTCCCTACTAAGTATAAACCCCTCCCTCAATACAGACCCCCCTCCATTAGTACAGACTCCCCAGGGCAAACCCCCCCTCCATTAGTACAGACCCCCCAGGACAAACCACCCCCTCCATTAGTACAGACCCCCCCACAAACCACCCCCCATTAGTACAGACCACCCCCCTACATTAGTAGAGACCCCCCACAAACCACCCCTCCATTAGTAGAGACCCCCCACAAACCACCCCCCTCCATTAGTAAAGACCACTCCACAAACCATCCTCCCTCCATTAGTACAGACCCCCCTCAGGACAAACCACCCCCCTCCATTAGTAGAGACCCCCCACAAACCACCCCCCCTCCATTAGTACAGACCCCCCCTCAGGACAAACCACCCCCCCTCCATTAGTACAGACCCCCCCACAAACCACCCCCCATTAGGACAGACCACCCCCCTCCATTAGTAGAGACCCCCCCACAAACCCCCCCATTAGTACAGAACACCCCCTTCTATTAGTAGAGACCCCCACAAACCAACCCAAATTAGTACAGAGCCCCACTCAGGACAAACCACCCCCCCCATTAGTACAGACCCCCCCACAAACCACCCCCCATTAGTACAGACCACCACCCTCCATTAGTACAGACCACCCCACAAACCACCCGCCCATTAGTACAGACCCCCCACAAACCACCCCCCCATTAGGACAGACCACCCCCCTCCATTAGTAGAGACCCCTCCATTAATAGAGACCCCCCACAAACCCCCCCATTAGTACAGACCACCCCCTCCATTAGTAGAGACCCCCCCACAAACCACCCGCCCATTAGTACAGACCCCCCACAAACCATCCCCCCTCCATTAGTACAGACCCCCCCACAAACCAGCCCCCCTCCATTATTACAGACCCCCCTGGCCCCCACAAACCACCCCCTTCCATTAGTACAGACCCCCCTGGCCCCGACAAACCACCCCCTTCCATTAGTACAGACCCCCCACAAACCATCCCCCCTCCATTAGTACAGACCCCCCTGGCCCCAACAAACCATCCCCCCTCCATTAGTACTGACCCCCCACAAACCCCCCTTGCCTCCACACACCAGACCCCCCTGGCCCCCACAAACCATCCCCCCTCCATTAGTACAGATCCCCCACAAACCATGCCCTCTCCATTAGTATAGAACCCCCTGGCCCCCACACACCACCCCCTTCCATTAGTACAGACCCCCCTGGCCCCCACAAACCACCCCCTTCCATTAGTACAGACCCCCCTGGGCCCCACTCACCACCCCCCCTCCATTAGTACAGGCCCCCACACACCAGACCCCCTCCATTAGTACCGACCCCCCCACAAATTATCCCCCTTCATTAGTACAGGCCGATCCGCCTCTGGACAAACACAAACCCCACCCGGGCGGCAGCTGGAGAGGACAGTGTGCAGCCGTGCCGCCCAGGTGGAGAGGATCGTGACAGTGAGAAAAAATGTCACGCTGATGCACGGACTGCCCCGCCCCCCCACTACGTCACCGCGGGTCTCTCAGTCTCCGAGCAGCCGCTCCAATCTCTGATCTCCTCTGACAGGAGGGGGAGCAGGGAACAGCAGCACCGCAGCGGCGATGATCGGCGGCAGTGAGCGGCGGAGAGAGCGGCCTCTGGATACCAATAAGGAGGAGGGAGGGGAACACTCTGGCGCTTGAGCGCCCCCACCTCTGTGGCGCCTGGGTGAACTGCACCCCTCGCACCCCGTCTAGGACCGGCCCTGCCAACTCAGTATTGAACCCTACGGACTAAGACTGGGATGCCATAAAAGTTCATGTGCGTGTAAAGGCAGTGTCCCAATACTTTTGGTAATATAGTGTATATCTATACCAATTGTATGATGAGTTAACTGTACAGAACAGGGTGTGTTTTATATTGTCTGTTTAACCACTTAACGACCACCCACCGCCGATTTACGTCGGCAGAATGGCACGGACAGGCAGAATCACGTAGATCTACGTGATCGCCTTTGTGCAGTTGGGGGTCCATCCGGACCCCCCTTCACTGCAGTGAGCGGCCGTTAAGTGTTCGGGAGCGATCAGGCATGAGGGGGCGGCCGCTCGATTCCGCCCCCCCCCCCCCTCGCGATCGCTCCCGGCCAATGAAATTGCTTCCTCCTGCCTGAAATGTAAACACAGGCTGGAGGAAGTGATGTCATCTCCCTCGCCGCGGTCTTTTCGTTCCCGGCGCCGAGGAGAGAAGACAGAGGTTAGTGCTCCAACAGTCCACTGACACGTAGGTACACATAGGCACACAAATCACCCCCAGTCACCCCCAGATCACCCCCCAGGTCACCCCAAAGCCCCCAATCACAGTGTCACTGATTGCAGTGATCATTTATTTTACTGATCACTGCATTTAGTGTCATCTGTGATTGTAAAAAGTTGCAGGGCAGTTAGGATTAGGCCCCTTTAGGTCCAGGGTAGCCCCCTAACCCCCCCTAATAAAGGTTTAACCCCTTGATCACCCCCAGGTAACCCTTTCACCCCCTAACTTCAGCGTCACTAAGCGATTGTTTTTCCGATCGCTGTATTCGTGTCGCTGGTGTTTTAGATAGGCAGTTATTTTTTTTTAGGTTCGCCGCAGGTTTTTATTAGTGTCAGGTACCCCCATATATTATTTTAACCCCCTGATTGCCCCTAGAGTTAACCCCTTCACCAGTGATCGCCGTATAAGCGTCACTGGTGTCACTGGTTAGCCAGTAAGTTATTTAGTTATTTAGGTTACCCGTCAGGTTTTTATATAGTGTCAGGTACCCCCATATTTAACCTAATAAAGGTTTTAACCCCCTGATTGCCCCTAGTTAACCCTTTCACCAGTGATCACCATATAAAGGTTACGGGTGACGCTGGTTGATTAGTTTGCTTTTTATAGCATCAGGGCACCCGCCGTATATAACCCAATAAAGGTTTAACCCCCCTGATCGCCCGGCGGGTGAGATCAATTAGGTTTTAGCGCCAGAGAGGGTCTGCGTCGCCCCAGGCAGTGTTAGGTTAGTGCCAGTAACGCTAACACCCACGCGCAAAGCATACACCCCCCTTAGTGATATAGTATCTGATCAGATCTATACTAGCATCCCCAGCGGTTTAGGGTTCCCAAAAATGCAGTGTTAGCGGGATCAGCCCAGATACCTGCTAGCGCCTGCGTTTAGCCCCTCCGCCCAGCCCAGCCCAGCCCACCCAAGTGCAGTATCGATCGATCACTGTCACTTACCAAACACAACACACATAACTGCAGCGTTCGCAGAGACAGGCCTGATCCCTGCGATCGCTAACAGTTTTTTTGTAGTGTTTGATATATTTGCTGACGACAGTCAGGTGCTTTTTTTCCTGTGAATCTTACTAGTGTACCCCTAAATTTAGAGCCCAAAATGGCAAGACGAAGGTACACTAGTAAAGAGGCCTACGAGATTCTGAGCATGACAGATAGTGAAGAGGAGGTCACGTATCTGTCAGATTCAGGCTCAGAATATCTTCCCGTAGAAGACAGTGACGTCAGCGGCCCCACGTCAGATAGCTCTGACGACGAAGTTGAGGTCCCTGCTAAGGTCAGGTGTACCCGATCCCGATCTTCTGAGGTTGTTGAGGAGCAAGAACCGCAGGTCTCTCGTATCATGGAGCAGAGTAGTACTAGCGCCGCTATTCCTTCTGGTGAACTGGCAAGCACCAGCGGCCTAGTACAGCCTGGACGTACATCCAGCACTGCAGTAACACTTGGTGACGTGGCGCGTCCCATAAGTGCAGTTCAAGCTGGCGAGGTGGCAAGCACAAGTAGTGTCCCACTGCCACCAAGAAGACAAAGGCAGGCCCGTCGTGCCCATACTGCCCTTCCTGCAGAATTCGCCTATCCTGATTGGGTCCCCACCACTTCTGCAGAACCCGTACTTCCCCCATTCACTGCCCAACCCGGTATTCAGGTGGAAACAGCTGATTTTATTCCAATTGATTTTTATTCGCTGTTTTTCACGGAAGATCTCTATAGATCTATTGTGGACCAGAGTAATTTATATGCTGGTCAATTTATCGCCGCTAACCCCCAGTTGCCTAAAATTGCCAGAAATTGGAAACCAATTACGGTTTCCGAATTTAAGACCTTTCTGGGCCTTTCCCTCAACATAGGCACACATAAATTTCCGTCATTGCGTGCTTATTGGTCCACGCACCCAATTGACCACATGCCCGTGTTCTCTGCCTCCATGTCCAGGGCACGATACGAGCAGATTTTGCGGTTCATGCACTTCAACGACAATGAACTTTGTCGTCCACGTGGGGACCCTGAATACGACCGGCTCTATAAAATTCGGCCCCTCATAAACCACTTCAACGAACGTTTTGCAGCCTTGTTTATTCCCGATCAAGTTGTCTGCGTTGATGAGTCCCTGATTAAATTTTCTGGCCGCTTGTCTTTCAAGCAGTACCTTCCCAGCAAGCGTGCCAGATACGGGGTCAAGCTCTATAAGTTCTGTGACAGGGCAACAGGCTATGTAGTGAACTTTATGGTTTATGAGGGAAAAGATAGTCAGATTGAGTCGGTCAACTGCCCGGATTACATAGGGAGCGCTGGCAAGATAGTGTGGAACTTGGTGTCACCCTTATTCGGAAAGGGGTACCACTTGTATGTGGACAATTATTACACGAGCGTGCCACTGTTTAGTCACTTGTTTGATCATCAGATTGGAGCATGTGGCACCGTGCGACCTAATCGCCGGGGCTTTCCCCAGCGGCTTGTAGATGCCCGTCTTAGGCTGGGGGAGAGAGCCTGCTTGAAGTGTAATAACTTGCTCGCTATGAAGTGGAGGGACAATAAGAATGTTTTCCTTCTTACCTCCCTTCATGCAGACACGACAGTCCAAATTCGTACGGCGACTGGTGTTGTGGAGAAACCCCTCTGTGTCCATGAATATAACCAAAATATGGGAGGGGTGGACCTCAACGACCAGTTGATGGCGCCGTATCTAATTGACCGTAAGGCGAGACGCTGGTACAAAAAAGTGTCTCTATCATTATTCCAATTGGCTTTGCTGAACGCTCATGTGCTATACAGAGCTTCAGGCGGGACGTTATCTCTTCTAAAATTCCAGAATGAGATAGTCACAGAACTCCTGTATCCAGGCGGTTCTGCACCTCACCATCCCTAACCAAATGCAGTAAGCCGGCTGCATGAGAGGCATTATTCGTATGTCCTCCCGAGTACCCCTACCCAAAGCCACCCCCAAAAAAGATGTCGTGTCTGTAGCAAGCGCGGATTTAGGCGTGACACCCGTAGTTTTTGTCCACTCTGTCCTGACAAGCCTGGTCTTTGCCAAGGTGAATGTTTTGAACGCTACCACTCAAAAGTGAAGTTTTAGCGTAGGGTACAGCATTTCACAGACAAGGACACACTTACACAGGGTCTCCCAAGATGCCATTACATTTTGAGAGACCCGAACCATTACAGTTGTAAAGTTACAAAAAAAAGTGTAAAAAAAAAAAAAAAAAAACGTAAAAAACAAAACACAAAAAAAATATAAAATAAAAAAAACAAAAATAGTTGTCGTTTTATTGTTCTCTCTCTCTCTCTATTTTCTCTCTATTGTTCTGCTCTTTTTTACTGTATTCTATTCTGCAATGTTTTATCATGCTTGCTTTTCAGGTATGTAATTTTTTGTTTTCAGGTGCGCCATTCAACTGCAGCGCGGAATTATTTATCTTGACAGCAACAGCGTTTGCTCCCACGATACATAAAGCCGTGACTCCAGTGCTGTAGGAGGTGATTTCACCACCACAGTTAAAAAAAAGAGCATATATGCCGAAGCATGGGGGCAGCAGGGGCGGAGGAGCGATTTTGCTCCTAATGCCGCGTACATACGGTCGAAATTCCGACGGAGGCCTGCCCGTGGAAAATTCCGACCGTGTGTACGCGGCATAACTTTTTTGCGGGAGGATGCCCCCATGCTTCGGCATATATATATTTTAGGCACAGGTTGCGTTAAAACATTTTTTTATTTTTTACTAGGTTTTGTTTTGGTATTTGCTTTTCAGGTATGGCATGGTAAGGTCTTACTGTTGTACTGTAATGTTACTTTGTTTTAATGTTAACCACCATTTGCTTAGCAGGTACGCCATTCAGTTGCAGCGCGGATCTATTTATCTTGACAGCAACAGCGTTTGCTCCCACGATACATAAAGCCGTGACTCCAACGCTGTAGGAGGTGATTTCACCACCACAGTTAAAAAAAAGAGCATATATGCCGAAGCATGGGGGCAGCAGGGGCGGAGGAGCGATTTTGCTCCTAATGCCGCGTATATACGGTCGAAATTCCAACGGAGGCTTGCCCGTGGAAAAGTCCGACCGTGTGTACGCGGCATAACCTTTTATGCCGCGTACATACGGTCGAAATTCCGACGAAGGCTTGACCGTGTGTACGCAGCATAACTTTTTTGCGGGAGGATGCCCCCATGCTTCGGCATATATGCCCATCATTAGAAGTGGGTGGATGAAGGGAGGTATTCTAATGGTGGGCATACCCACCAATCAATCTCTTTTTTTCGTTCAGCCAATAGGCTGTATGAAAAAAAAGATTACAATACATGTCCAACAAGGACCAGCAACGTACTGGTATGTTGCTGGACTTTGAATGTTTATACCAGAATGATGCCTGCGGGTTTAGGTATCATCTTGGTATCATTCTTTTCAGCCAGCAGCCGGCTTTCATGTAAAAGCAATTCTAGCAGATAATTAGCCTCTAGACTGCTTTTACAAGCAGTGGGAGGGAATGTCCCCCCCCGGATATAAAAAGCGCCATTGGGAAATTGGGAAAGCATTTTATCACACCGATCTTGGTGTGGTCAGATGCTTTGAGGGCAGAGGAAAGATCTAGGGTCTAACCCCCCAATTTTTTTCAAAAAAAGAGTACCTGTCACTACTTATTGCTATCATAGGGGATATTTACATTCCCTGAGATAACAATAAAAATGGTAAAAAAATAAAATATGGAAGGCACAGTTTAAAAATAAAATAAAAAAGCCAAATAAATAATAAAAAAAAATAAAAAGCACCGCTGTCCCCCCCTGCTCTTGCGCAAAGGCGAACGCAAGCTTCGGTCTAGCGTCATATGTAAACAGCAATTGCATCATGCATGTGAGGTATCACCGCGAAGGTCAGATCGAGGGCAGTCATTTTAGCAGTAGACCTCCTCTGTAAATCTAACGTGGTAACCTGTAAAGGCTTTTAAATGCTTTTAAAAATGAATGTAGTTTGTCGCCGCTGCGCGTTTGTGCGCAATTTTAAAGCATGTCGTGTTTGGTATCCATGTACTCGGCCTATGATCATCTTTTTTATTTCATCAAACATTTGGGCAATATAGTGTTTTTTAGTGCATTAAAAATAAAAAAAGTGTGTTTTTCCCCCAAAAAATGCGTTTGAAAAATCGCTGCGCAAATACTGTGTGGAAAAAAAAAATGCAACACCCACTATTTTAATCTGTAGGGCCTTTGCTTTAAAAAAATATATAATGTTTGGGGGTTCAACATAATTTTCTTGCAAAAATTTTTTTTTTTTCATGTAAACAAAAAGTGTCAGAAAGGGCTTTGTCTTCAAGTGGTTAGAAGAGTGGATGATGTGTGACATAAGCTTCCTAATGTTGTGCATAAAATGCCAGGACAGTTCAAAACCCCCCTAAATGACCCCATTTTGTAAAGTAGACACCTCAAGCTATTTGCTGAGAGGCATGTTGAGCCCATTGAATATTTTTTTTTTTTGTCCCAAGTGATTGAATAATGACCAAAAAAAAAAAAAAATGTACAAAAAGTTGTCACTAAATTATATATTGCTCAAACATGCCATGGGCATATGTGGAATTACACCCCAAAATACATTCTGTTGCTTCTCCTGACTACGGGGATACCACATGTGTGGGACTTTTTGGGAGCCTAGTCGCGTACGGGACCCCAAAAACCAAGCACCGCCTTCAGGATTTCTATGGGTGTAAATTTTTGATTTCACTCCTCACTGCCTATCACAGTTTCGGAGGCCATGGAATGCCCAGATGGCACAAAACCCCCCCAAATGACCCCATTTTGGAAAGTAGACACCCCAAGCTATTTGCTGAGAGGTATGTTGAGTATTTTGCAGATCTCGCTTTTTGTCACAAAGTTTTGAAAATGTAAAAAAAGAAAAAAAAAAGAAAAAAAAATGTCTTTCTTAATTTTCAAAAACAAATGAGAGCTGTAAAATACTCACCATGCCTCTCAGCAAATAGCTTGGGGTGTCTACTTTCCAAAATGGGGTCATTTGTGGGGGTTTTGGGCTATTTTGACATTTTATGGCCTTCAAAACTGTGATAGGTAGTGAGGAGTGAAATCAAAAATTTATGCCCTTAGAAACCTTGAAGGCGGTGCTTGGATTTTGGGGTCCCGTACGCGGCTAGGCTCCCAAAAAGTCCCACACATGTGGTATCCCCGTACTCAGGAGAAGCAGCAGAATGTATTTTGGGGTGTAATTTCACATATAACCATGGCATGTGTGAGCAATATATCATTTAGTGACAACTTTTTGTACATTTTTTTTTTCTTTTTGTCATTATTCAATCATTTGGGACAAAAAAAAAATATTCAATGGGCTCAACATGCCTCTCAGCAAATAGCTTGGGGTGTCTACTTTCCAAAATGGGGTCATTTGGGGGGGTTTTGTGCCATCTTGGCATTTTATGGCCTTCAAAACTGTGATAGGTAGTGAGGAGCGAAATCAAAAATTTATGCCCTTAGAAACCTTGAAGGCGGTGCTTGGATTTTGGGGTCCCGTACGCGGCTAGGCTCCCAAAAAGTCCCACACATGTGGTATCCCCGTACTCAGGAGAAGCAGCAGAATGTATTTTGGGGTGTAATTTCACATATGCCCATGGCATGTGTGAGCAATATATCATTTAGTGACAACTTTGTGCAAAAAAAAAAAAGTTTGTCATATTCCCGCAACCTGTGGCAAAATATAAAATATTCCATGGACTCAACATGCCTCTCAGCAAATAGCTTGGGGTGTCTACTTTCCAAAATGGGGTAATTTGGGGGGGTTTTGTGCTATTTTGGCATTTTATGGCCTTCGAAACTGTGATAGGTAGTGAGGAGTGAAATCAAAAATTTACGCCCTTAGAAATCCTGAAGGCGGTGCTTGGTTTTTGGGGCCCTGTACGCGGCTAGGCTCCCAAAAAGTCCCACACATGTGGTATCCCCGTACTCAGGAAAAGCAGCAGAATGTATTTTGGGGTGCAATTCCACATATAACCATGGCATGTGTGAGCAATATATCATTTAGTGACAACTTTTGTAAATTTTTTTTTTCTTTTTGTCATTATTCAATCATTTGGGACAAAAAAAAATATTCAATGGGCTCAACATGCCTCTCAGCAAATAGCTTGGGGTGTCTACTTTCCAAAATGGGGTCATTTGGGGGGGTTTTGTGCCATCTTGGCATTTTATGGCCTTCAAAACTGTGATAGGTAGTGAGGAGCGAAATCAAAAATTTATGCCCTTAGAAACCTTGAAGGCGGTGCTTGGATTTTGGGGTCCCGTACGCGGCTAGGCTCCCAAAAAGTCCCACACATGTGGTATCCCCGTACTCAGGAGAAGCAGCAGAATGTATTTTGGGGTGTAATTTCACATATGCCCATGGCATGTGTGAGCAATATATCATTTAGTGACAACTTTGTGCAAAAAAAAAAAAGTTTGTCATATTCCCGCAACCTGTGGCAAAATATAAAATATTCCATGGACTCAACATGCCTCTCAGCAAATAGCTTGGGGT
The DNA here is from genome assembly GCA_029206835.1 of Rana muscosa. Classification (NCBI taxonomy): domain Eukaryota; kingdom Metazoa; phylum Chordata; class Amphibia; order Anura; family Ranidae; genus Rana; species Rana muscosa. Next base: position 1,258,756,465 of record CM055116.1, on the reverse strand, counting down.
GTCTACTTTCCAAAATGGGGTAATTTGGGGGGGTTTTGTGCTATTTTGGCATTTTATGGCCTTCGAAACTGTGATAGGTAGTGAGGAGTGAAATCAAAAATTTACGCCCTTAGAAATCCTGAAGGCGGTGCTTGGTTTTTGGGGCCCTGTACGCGGCTAGGCTCCCAAAAAGTCCCACACATGTGGTATCCCCGTACTCAGGAAAAGCAGCAGAATGTATTTTGGGGTGCAATTCCACATATAACCATGGCATGTGTGAGCAATATATCATTTAGTGACAACTTTTTGTACATTTTTTTTTCTTTTTGTCATTATTCAATCATTTGGGACAAAAAAAAAAAATATTCAATGGGGTCAACATGCCTCTCAGCAAATAGCTTGGGGTGTCTACTTTCCAAAATGGGGTCATTTGGGGGGGTTTTGTGCCATCTTGGCATTTTATGGCCTTCAAAACTGTGATAGGTAGTGAGGAGTGAAATCAAACATTTATGCCCTTAGAAACCTTGAAGGCGGTGCTTGGTTTTTGGGGTCCCGTACGCGGCTAGGCTCCCAAAAAGTCCCACACATGTGGTATCCCCGTACTCAGGAGAAGCAGCAGAATGTATTTTGGGGTGTAATTTCACATATGCCCATGGCATGTGTGAGCAATATATCATTTAGTGACAACTTTGTGCAAAAAAAAAAAAAGTTTGTCATATTCCCGCAACTTGTGGCAAAATATAAAATATTCCATGGACTGAACATGCCTCTCAGTAAATAGCTTGGGGTGTCTACTTTCCAAAATGGGGTCATTTGGGGGGGTTTTGTGCTATTTTGGCATTTTATGGCCTTCGAAACTGTGATAGGTAGTGAGGAGTGAAATCAAAAATTTGCGCCCTTAGAAATCCTGAAGGCGGTGCTTGGTTTCCGGGGTCCCGTACGTGGCTAGGCTCCTAAAAAGTCCCACACATGTGGTATCCCCGTACTCAGGAGAAGCAGCAGAATGTATTTTGGGGTGCAATTCCACATATAACCATGGCATGTGTGATCAATATATCATTTAGTGACAACTTTTTGTAATTTTCTTTTTTTTTTTTTGTCATTATTCAATCACTTGGGACAAAAAAAAAAAATATTCAATGGGCTCAACATGCCTCTCAGCAATTTCCTTGGGGTGTCTACTTTCCAAAATGGGGTCATTTGGGGGGGTGTTGTACTGCCCTGCCATTTTAGCACCTCAAGAAATGAGATAGGCAGTCATAAATTTAAAGCTGTGTAAATTTCAGAAAATGTACCCTAGTTTGTAAACGCTATAACTTTTGCGCAAACCAATAAATATACGCTTATTGACATTTTTTTTACTAAAGACATGTGGCTGAATACATTTTGGCCTAAATGTATGACTAAAATTGAGTTTATTCGATTTTTCTTATAACAAAAAGTAGAAAATATCATTTTTTTTCAAAATTTTCGGTCTTTTTCTGTTTATATCGCAAAAAATAAAAATCGCAGAGGCAATCAAATACCATTAAAAGAAAGCTCTATTTGTGGGAAGAAAAGGACGCAAATTTCATTTGGGTACAACATTGCATGTCCGCACAATTTACAGTTAAAGCAGCGCAGTGCCGAATCCCAAAAACAGGCCTGGTCCTAATGGCCCGAAATGGTCCGGGGCTTAAGTGGTTAATTTATGTAATGGTGGGTAAGTTTGTACAGCACATTCAGTCTTATCTAGGCCCCATTATCTGCTTTATGCAGGCAGAGAACATGTGTGATCTAGCTTCAGCAGCATTTAAGAAACCCTTTAAGATCTGAGCTTGCTTGTCATCTTCCCCACAGTTTTGTGTAATGAATGATCACTTCTCCTTTTGTCAGTGCCTTCAAGTTTTTGTGCTTTTTTTGTACTTTTGTATTTCTGTACCAGCGGCGGTCCGTCCATTAGGGGCACACGGGCACCGCCCTCCCCATCCATGCCTCCAGCCCCTTGATCTAAATACAGGGCGCCAGACTCCAATGGTGGGGTGTGTTTTTTTTAAGCACATGATTAGAGCCTGAGGCTCTGCTATACTTCAAAAAAGCGTGGGCTTGAGGAGCAGAGTGCTGCGCCCCGATCCCACCTAGTTGTGTGACAATAGTAAATGTATATTCTCCATCGCCCCACTGATCTTCCTTCCGGCCAATCAGGAAGCTGGTCTGAGACCCGTCACCCGAGTGGCTAAAAGGACAGGCAATCCTATTGGACGCCTAGGAGGAGAAGGGAGGAGCCGCATGGCGGAGGGAGGGAGGATGCCCCATGGATGAGGACACAGGGGTCACTGTCTGCCACCCGTAGAAGACTGCAACCCGTCTGCTGCCCGTAGGAGACCGCTGCCTGCCATCTGTAGGAGCCTGAAACCCGCCCGTAGGAGCCCACAACCCGCCCCTAGGAGCCCGCAACCTGGCCACTGCCTGCCACCCATAGGAGCCCGCCGGCCGCCCATCCAAACAACCGATGTGGTAAATGCCAGGGGGGGTGCTGCCGATTGTTTGCCGCCTCACCCAAAAAAAAAACACCTGCCACTGTTCTGTACCATGCAATCATGTTGGGGCAAATGCACTGCAGTTTCAACCTGTATTTGGGGTGTCCTGATCTTTGCATTATACAAAAACATATTTGTGGCCAAACAGTAAAATGCGTTTAAAGTCAAGATGGTGCTGCTATAAGACCAGCAAACAGTACAAAACAGATTACAGCGCACACATTCAAGAATGGCATTTATCCTGCAAGGCTAGTTAAAAACACCTGAACATATTCAAAAAAATATACGGGGGTTTGGTCACACTATATGGTCATATAGTGCTAAGCCCACTTACTGCGACAAAGTACCCCGAATAGTGGGTCCTACCCTGTAATCTGTTTTGTACTGTTTGTTGGTCTTATAGCAGCACCATGTTGAATTTAAATGCATTTTAGGGTGTGCCCCCCAAGTATGTTTTTGCATATTGTAGTTTTTTGGGCTGGAGCACCTCTCCCCCTCCTCATTACCTCTTAGTAGTGGCCACCAGTGCATAGGAGGAATCCCTTCAGTTCTCCCACATAGAGGAGTTTGGCTCCCATGGTTGAGATGCAGGATCTTTCATTCTATTACTAGGGTAGGACCCACTAATTCTGGGTACTTTGTCGCAGTAAGTGGGCTTAGCACTATATGACCATATAGTGTGACCAAACCCCCGTATATTTTAAATATGTTCAGGTGTTTTTAACTAGCCTTGCAGGATAAATGTCATTCTTGAATGTGTGCGCTATAATTTGTTTTGCACTGAACTTTGCATTGACACCCGCTGCAGATCTCAAGAGCAGTGCATTTGGAATGCAGTGCAGGAAACATGCAGGGGATGCCGGTTTCCCAGACTGTGTACCAATGTGGTCAGGCCCTGAGAGAGTTTCCCTTCTCCACTATCCCAGTCTGCATAGGACTACTTCATGGTTTCAGGGTCTTTCACAATAAAATGTGGTGAGGGAAAGCCAAGTTCCTGTGCGTCTTTCCACACCACATTCCAGTTGCACCACTCTTGCGATCTGCTGCGGGTGTCAGTGCAAGTTAACGACACCCCAAATGCAGGTTGCAAAAATTATTGAGGGGGGTGACGCCATAATTTACCGCACCAGGTGACACAAACCCTAGTGACACTACTGACAAAGAGAACCAGATACTTTCTCATACAAGTACATGGTACAACAGGCACATATCAGGAATAAGAAGTGTGGTGTTTATATGCTCTTTTGTTCTTAGTTTGTATAATGTAGCTTCATTGCACCTCTACAGAATAATATTCTCTGATTTTCAGGTTCCGGTATCTCGATGCTCAGAACCCTGTTTACCTGGCAGCAGAAAAATGTTTGGATCTTCAATTCATGAATGTTGCTATGAGTGCGTCCAGAAGAAGAGATATCCAACATTTCTGGTAGAGTTTGTATTTGTTAGTAAGTTTATTTTGGACTATGTAGAAGTTACCGCTATAGTTAAAGGATATATCTGGGAAAAATCTGCATTGTATCTCTGGAATGTATGCACATTTCCTCATGTTTTATCTCTTTAAGGAACCTGCAAGTACAGAAAGAATTCCTAGTATGGATATTTTTACATAGAGTGAGTGAGTGAATAACTTGTATAGCGATACAAATGCGAACTAAATCGCCTCAAGGCGCTTATTTCCATCCATAGTTAGGATAGTTAGGACCAGGTCAGTTTGGACCAATCTAACATTGAATATGTCATACTTGGTTGGCCTTGATGGAAGCTTGAAATCACTGTAGTAGACACTACTAATCCAGTAATCTCCATGTATGGGCAGCTGCTCCACACAGGACCCGGAAGCTAATGAGTAGAGCTGTCTAGACAGTGTGCAGAACTAAAAAATGTGTTTTGTTTTAATTTGTTATTACCGGATCATTGGCGCCAATGCAAAACACAGTATACATCAAGCTAATTTAAAAACAAGGGGCATGTGTTAGAGAAGCGAATAGTGCTAACCTAAGTTAAATTTACATGCCTGGTTGGTTACCGGGATAGAAGCAATAATAAAATTGTACGATCAGAGATAAATCTAAGCACATGAACCAAATATATATATATTTTTTAATTATATATGTAGCGCTACCCCCAGTTAAGAGAGCCGCTGGTTTGATTTCGGGCCCTGAGTACACCTCCGCCAACCCCCCCGGCAATCGTCCTGACCCGCTCTGGCACAGTTAGTCTAGGGATGGTATCTATCACAATCTATACCTGATTGTACACACCCCAACATTCCTGCTATAATAGTTTGCACTCGGTGCAATAATAACACAATGATGCAGTGGCAAAGTATAACTGATTTACTTAGTTTAAAAGGGCATAGGTTAGAACATAGCATACATAACATGTAACTTGCTTACAGAGCCCTGCAGCAATAATTATAGCATACAATAATAGCACAGCGCGGTCATCCACCACGCCAGCTATTATTATCTACAGGCCCTATGGCGCACTAAACAATTCTCTATCTCCCTTCCCTTGTCAGGCCTGACACAGAATTAACCCCCAGTCTTTAGGACAATGATTTCTTCGCATGCAAACTTTAAACGGTGGTGCACTTTCAGGAACAGTACTTGTAATCCACAAAAGTAGGCAATCACAAGGAACACTTACTGGAGACCCTTTAACTCTGTCCTGCTACTGGTCTCCAGTGAAACAGCAAACAGAGGACCGGTGGGCCAAGGCAGTCTATAGGCCCAAACACAGTACCGAGTATCAATTTGAGCAAGTGCTCGCTCACCACTCCAGACGCGATCCCAGTCCGGGACTTCCACCTGCTGTGTCTCCGCACACAGCGTCCGCAACGGTCGGGTTCCGGAACGGACTGATGTCCGGGGTAAGCAAAGTCAGATGCCACCCAGGCTCCGCAGTGGGGTGGAAGGCTCTTCGGAAGTTGCGCAAGGCCCCAGGCTTCAGGCCCTGCACTCCAGCAGATCCGCACAGGAAGACCAGTCAGCAGCCGCGCGGTGTCCCAAAGAGGCCGAGCTTAGCCTCGCCTCTCCTTTTATCTCCCTCCCACAAGTCTCTGTGGTGGCAACATTGCACCCTGGGTGCCAAACGGAACTCTGGGAAATGTAGTCCCAGGAGTCTTAAAGGAGACCCCGCTACACACTCCCCCCACTTGAACTCTTTGGTCCCCAAAGATCACTTTTAACATACACTACGTACAATTCTAGACAATGTTGTGTACGATGTTGGCAAAGGGAACTCCCACCAAAACTGAGGGGTTGAATTTCCTCGCCCACAGGTCACACTATCATGAGTGGCCTGCCTAACTGTGCCAGAGGGTGAATTGGGGTTGCCCTCCACCAAATGAACAGTGGAGGAAACTGGATGCTCTGTACTTCTCCTGGCAGTGACCACAGTATCTTCTGAGCTCTTCCCCATCTGTGGGTAGGTCAACTTCTTAGGAGGCCTTATAATTCTTCTGGCTCTTTGCTCTCTTGGGACTTCTGGCTAGGACACCACAGGCTCCTCTTCTGGAGCAGACTTGGGGGATTCTACTGATTCTGGACCAATAATAGATTCAGGAGCCAGGAGATACATAGAGTCTCTTGGGTCCTCCTCTGAGCATGTGTCACAGGCATCTTCCCAGTAATCTGACAAAGGACTGGATGGGATGAACTCAGTAGCTTCTGCATTCAGTGTTTGATCTGTAGTGCCTTCAGTAGGTGGAAGGTCTATAGCAGAAGTTCCTGGAGTTGGGGAAGGCCATAACCAATCAAGTTCCTGTCTCTCATCCTCACTTTGTTCAGAAGTCTCTACATCTTTACTTTGAGAGGACTGAGACCGAGTGTTTGGTCTAGGAGTATCCAGAATGGAGTCTGGGCTTGGGGAGTCCCTCGCAGGAGGTATCCGAACTGCCTCAGCGAGTGGAAGTAAGTGATTTCGATGCCAGGTCTTCAGTGGGCCCACTTTTCCTTCTGGCTTCAACTTATAGACAGGCAGGCCCGGCAGCTTCTTACAAATGACATAGGGTTCAGGTCTCCATCTGTCTGCAAGCTTGTGTTTTCCAGGGACTCCCAGGTTTCGCAGAAGAACACGGTCTCCAGGTTGCAGGTCTTGGATTCGAACCTTCAGGTCGAAGTTCCTCTTGTTACGGGCCCCCATTTGGTCTGAAACCGCTTGGGCCTGTTCATAAGCCTACTTCAAACTGTGTCTGAGTCTGTCCACATATCCCTTGTGGGAGGTGACTGAGGAATGGTCTATGGAAGTGCCAAAGGCCAAGTCTATGGGTAACCTTGCTTCTCTCCCGAACATGAGTCGATAGGGGGAGTAGCCTGTAGCATCACTTGTGGTACTATTGTAAGCGTGCACTATAGCCGCTATGTGCTTACTCCAATGCTGCTTCTTCTCGCTATTCAAGGTCCCCAACATATTGAGCAGAGTTCGGTTGAACCTCTCCGGCTGAGCATCCCCTTGTGGGTGGTAGGGGGTGGTTCGGGTCTTCTTGATCCCTAAGGAATCCAGGAGCTTCCGGATCAGCCGACTTTCAAAGTCCCTCCCTTGATCCGAGTGGAGTCACTGCGGTAGCCCATAGTGGACGAAATACTTCTCCATAAGTACCTTGGCCACAGTGGAGGCCTTCTGATCTTTGGTTGGGAAGGCCTGTGCATACCGGGTGAAATGATCGGTTATCACCAGAACATTTCCTAATCCACTCAGGTCTGGTTCGAGGGAGAGAAAATCAATGCATACCAAATCCAGCGGGTCTTGACTTTGTAGATGGCCCATTGGGGCAGCTTGATGGGGTAAAGTCTTCCGTGGGATACAGCGTGCACACGAATGGCAGTATTCCTCTACTTCAGCCCTCGTGCAGGGCCAATAGAACCGACTCCTGACGAGTTGGAAGGTCCTCTCAGCCCCTAGGTGTCCATGATTGTCATGCAGGGCAACCAGGACAGTCTCTCTGTGTTTCTCAGGAAGAAACAGTTGCCATTTGTCTTCCAGGTCATCAGAGGGGCCCCTTCGGTAGACCACTCCCTGATGCACCTGCAACCTGTCCCACTCTTTCCTTAACAGGCGAGCTTCCTTTGAAGGATGGCGCAGGAGTCTATTTGGATCCTGATTCTCCGGGGCCTCCAGGACCAATCTCCCCATGGGGTCTTCCAATTGGTCACATCTCAACTCCTTCTTTGACAGTTTTGGCAGATTATCCTCTTCCAACTGAGTTACTCCACAGTATTGCTTGGGAACTCCTACCCCTATCTCTTCTGCCCTTGAGCCTCCTCTGGCTTGAAGTTCAGCCCCTTGACAAAGCCCCCCCCCGTCAGGTGCCACTTGGGCCCAGTCTTCTGTATCACGGGTGGGGGCATGAGATCTTCTAGACAGGGTGTCTGCGTCTCGATTCCCAGCCCCCGGCCTGTACTTCAGGCTGAAATTGAACGCAGACAGTGCAGCCAGCCATCTATGTCCTGTGGCATCTAGTTTCGCTGTGGTGAAGAGATAAGTAAGGGGGTTGTTGTCGGTCTTCACAGTGAACTCTGCCCCATAAAGGTAGTCCTTGAGTTTGTCTACTACCACTCACTTAAGGGCCAGGAACTCCAACTTATGGGTGGGGTAGTTCTTTTCAGAGGGGGTCAGGCTCCTGCTCACATAGGCAACAGGTCGCAGTTGTCCTTCATGCTCCTGATAGAGCACTCCTCCCAGACCGTCATGACTGGCATCTACGTTAAGATCATAAGGTCTCTTTGGGTCTGCGTAGACCAAGACGGGGGCAGTGGTTAGGCTTTTCTTCAACGTCTGGAAGGCCTCTTCACACTTCTGGTTCCATTGGTCTTTGACTGACTCTCCTGGCTTCCTGGGGCCTGAGTCATCCTCTTTCCCCTCTGTCTTGAGTAACTCATTCAGTGGCCTGGCAATTCGGGCAAACCCCTCCACGAACCTTCTATAATAGGAATAGAACCCCAAGAAGGATCTGAGTTCTGTTACCGTGGTGGGCCGTGGCCAGGAGGTAACTGCCTCCAGCTTCTCGGGGTCAGTGGCCACCCCTTCTTCAGACACTATATGTCCCAGGTAGTTAACAGAGGACTGGTAGAACTGACACTTCTCGGGCGAAAGGTTGAATCCCTCCTCACTGAGTCTTCTCAAGACTTTCTCCAGCCTCTCTTCGTGTTCTTCCAATGTTCTCCCAAAGACAATGACATTGTCTAAGTACACAAGGACTTCGATAAGGTTCATGTCTCCTACAGTCTTCTCCATAAGACATTGGAAGGTGGCTGGGGCTCCAGACAGTCCCTGGGGCATTTTCAAAGAACCCCACTGGGGTTATGAAGGCTGGCTTCTCCTTGTCTTCCGGATGCATAGGGATTTGGTAGTATCCGCTCTTAAGGTCCATAACGCTGAACCACTTGGCTCCAGACAAGCTCTGTAGGGCATCCTCTATCCTCGGAGTGGTGTACTGGTCAGGGATGGTTCTTCTCTTGAGGGTCCTATAGTCGATACACAACCTCAATGATCCATTCTTCTTTCAAACTACTACTATGGGGGAGACATAGGGACTTCTAGACTCCTGGATCACCCCGGTCCGCTTGAGTTCTGCGAGTTGTTCCCTCAGATCTTCCAGGTCTGCTAATGGGACCCGCCTGACCCTTTCCCTGGAAGGCTTGTCTTCTTGGAGGCGGATTCGGTGGGTGGCACTCCTTGTGCACCCCACATCAAACTCATCTTGGGAGAAGATCTTCTTCCACCTGGTCAACTGGGCCTTGGCTCTCTCTTTCCAAGCCTTGGGCAGATTCGGGTTCTCCATGGAGAGCTTCTCCCAAACATCCCCTTCTTCACCCGTCTTCTCCCCTTCTGACAGGCCAACCGGGGCAGCAGGGCTCACCTGGCCCAGCAACATCCTGGCTGGGATCTCCATGGGGCCGTCCGTAGTGTTCCTGATACTCACAGGAACTTTACAGTGGACCTTCTTCAGAGCCCTCAACGGGACCACTTCTGGGATTACTTCCAAACCCGAGTGTTCTTCCCTTGGGTCGGGCTCCAGTATGACAAAGGGCCCAGGCTGTTCCCAAGTAAGCTTCACAGTGGCTCTGAGACAGGTTACCTCGCCGGGCTGTAACACCACTACTCTTCTTCCAAGCCTCCAGACCTTCCCTATCCCCTCTTCTGGGGCCTTCTGCTCCAAGACAAGTCGCTGGTAGGCTGTCTTCAGCATGGGGTGGATCTTGGTGACTTCGGGGTCCTTCCCTTGTGCTATAGGGGTCAGGAGTCTCCGGACCAGGTCCGTGTTGTCCCTATTATAAGGGAACTCTTGTTGGCTCCAGGAGGTCGAGGGCACACTACTGCCAGGGTGTCAAACACTTCAGCCTTCCCGGCCACAGATGGGTCGAACGTCAGTCTTATGGACAGATAGCCATCGTAAGGGAAGCTCTGGGTCCCGATTCCCCATATTTCCAGCTCTTCAATCTTCTGGATGGGTAGATGACTTAGGTGCTTGTCATAAAAGTCCCGGTACAACAGGGTCACTTGCACCCCAGTATCCAATATGGCTCTTGTGTAGACTCCCTCCACTTGAATGAGTACTATGGGGGAGGGGCCTACCAGCTTCTCTGGATATGACCTTGCAGGGGTCGCCTTCTTCTGATCATTGCACTTTCCCTATTGACTCTTTTTCTTCCAATTTCCTTTGGACTTGAGTCTTTCTTGGGCCTGGTACGCATTGATTTCCCTCCTCCTAATGGGTGTGCCGACCCGCTGAGGGATATTATTCTCTTTTTTTGGTGTGTACTTCCGCTGGGGAATACTGTGCTTCTTCTGAGGGGTTTTGTCCTCTCTTTTCCTGGGCTTCTCATTCAGTTTGGAGCTCACTGAAGATGATGGGCACCCGGTTGACTCCTTCACCGGGGCCCTCTGAAGTTTCCCGCCGGCTTGCGGTTTTCTGTTTTCTTTTTCTTGAGACTGGAACATACAGCTGCAATATGGCCAATTCCTCCACAATTAAAATAGATCATCTCTCCCCAATCTTGTAGGAGGGTGGGCACTGGAGCGGCCTGGGACAACTCCTTCTTAGGTCCTTCTTTCTCTGGTTCCTTTGAATCTTTTGCAATCAAAGAGGTTAGCATCTCTAACACCTGAGACATCTGTGATTTTAAAGTGTCTACTTCTGAGTCTCTTTCTTTTGTCATCACTGAATTGACTATTACTGGTGCAGCCAAGGTATGTGCCTTGATCACTTGTTGGTCCATCTGTAATGACTCCTCATCCCTGATGATTTTTATCAGATTGGAGTAAGTCAGTGACATCCCTCCTCCCGAGGATTTCAGGTGAAGCCAGACTGGATCCGAGCGCAACGCTCCCTTTAGTACCTGCTTCATTCTTGCCGCATCTGTGTCTTGGGGCAACATCCCTTTTTTTAACATGATTTTGCAGAGCATCTTGTTTAGTCTTCTTACATACTCTGAAAGCTTCTCATTCGGCTGTTGGAAAGTATGTTTGAATTGGTACACTAGCTCTGTCACTTTTTCTAGCTGGCCGAACTTCTCTTGTAACATGGCTAAACAGTCCTGAGCTGTGCAATCAGTCTTGCCAAACCAGAAGCTTTTCACCGCTTCTGCTGCCGCTCCTTTCAAACTTTCCATCACGCGCTGCCTCTTCTGCGCTTCAGGCACCTCCCATGCCTCTACCGCTAGTAATGCCTGCTCAACCCAGGTATCGAAATCTTCTTCCCCTATAGGGACAGGAAGCTTCCCTGAGAATGTCTTTAGTCTGCGGTAGCTAGCCTCTACATGTACCGTGTTTGTCCTCTGGCACTTAGCCAGCAGACCCCTAGGGCATTTATTAATTCTGGTGCTATGGTAGTGACCGGTGCCGCCGGAGGCGTCGCCCTTTCTTTCCTTTCAGGTGAGACACGGGGTGTCTCTTGTGGTGATCCCGTTGGGGATGACTCCGTCTTGACGGTTATTGCATGCGCCAGCTTGTAAGTTCTATTGTCTGGCGTCCGCACACATTTGCGCTTAAAGGTCTCCGGCATTCCGTCCCACCATTCTATCAGCGCATATTGATACAAGATGTTTGGGTCTGACTTTATGTCCATCACTCATGGTGTATGATCTGAGGACAGTGGCACCACAAGTTGCTCTACCGTCTCTGCTGACCATTCCTCTCCTGGGAGGCTGATGACCACCGACTGATCTGGGTCTGTCTTTACTGCTTCGCAGCACGCTTTAACTTCTAGCGGGTCCATGCTGGTACTTTTTTAGCGTGTTCACCTGCTGTATCAGGATTCCGGACTCGGAGCCCCCACGTGTAGCGCTACTCCCACTTAAGAGAGCCGCTGGTTTGTTTTAGGGCCCTGAGTACAGCTCCGCCAACCCCCCGGCAATCGTCCTGACCCGCTCTGGCACAGTTAGTCTAGGGATGGTATCTGTCACAATCTATACCTGATTGTACACACCCCAACTTTCCTGCTATAATAGTTTGCACTCGGTGCAATAATAACACAATGATGCAGTGGCAAAGTATAACTGATTTACTTAGTTTAAAAGGGCATAGGTTAGAACATAGCATACATAACATGTAACTTGCTTACAGAGCCCTGCAGCAATAATTATAGCATACAATAATAGCACAGCGCGGTCATCCACCACACGCAGCTATTATTATCTACAGGCCCTATGGCGCACTAAACAATTCTCTATTTCCCTTCCCTTGTCAGGCCTGACACAGAATTAACCCCCAGTCTTTAGGACAATGATTTCTTTGCATGCAAACTTTAAACAGTGGTGCACTTTCAGGAACAGTACTTGTAATCCACAAAGTAGGCAATCACAAGGAACACTTTACTGGAGACCCTTTAACTCTGGCCTGCTACTGGTCTCCAGTGAAACAGCAAACAGAGGACCGGTGGGCCAAGGCAGTCTATAGGCCCAAACACAGTACCGAGTATCAATTTGAGCAAGTGCTCGCTCACCACTCCGGACGCAATCCCAGTCCGCGACTTCCACCTGCTGTGTCTCCGCACACAGCGTCCGCAGCGGTCAGGTTCCCGAATGAACTGATGTCCGGGGTAAGCAAAGTCAGATGCCACCCAGGCTCCGCAGTGGGGTGGAAGGCTCTTCGGAACTTGCGCAAGGCCCCAGGCTTCAGGCCCTGCACTCCAGCAGATCCGCACAGGAAGACCAGTCAGCAGCCGCGCGGTGTCCCAAAGAGGCCGAGCTTAGCCTCGCCTCTCCTTTTATCTCCCTCCCACAAGTCTCTGCGGTGGCAACATTGCACCCTGTGTGCCAAACGGAACTCTGGGAAATGTAGTTCCGAGAGTCTTAAAGGAGACCCGCTACATATATATATATATAAATGTAAAATTAAATAAAAAAATACTAAATTAAAAGATGAAATAAATATAAGGATCAAGGGGAAATTGTATTCATTGGTTAAAAAACAGTTGAGGTCCAGGTCTATATTAAGTCCCTGCGGTTGCATCGTCTGCAGGCGATACAGCCATTGGGTCTCATTTTGTGAAATGGCCTTTTCCAATGATGCACAGCTCTATCTATCTAGAATGTGAGCTGGCGGGGATCTCTGTCATGGAAACGATCAAAATGGCGTGACACACTGTGGTTAGGGAAACCTTTGGAGATATTAGTGACATGTTCATTGATCCTAACCCTTAACTCTCGTGTGGTGCGCCCCACATATTGTAGGGAGCAGGTGCATTCCAAAACATAAGTTACATGCTTGGAATAACATGAAATTAAAAGTTTCACAGAAAATTCTTGTTGAGTTACAAAAGACCGGAATTTGGTAACCTTTTTGCCATGTCTGGTAGTTGTACGACAGGATTTGCACCTGGTACAATAGTGAAACCCAGATCCATCCAAAGATGTTAAAGATTTTTCTGGGGGGTCAGGGACATTAGGTGCTATCATGTTTCTTAATCCTGGTGCTCGTCTATAGATGAATTTAGGTATGGGGGGGGGGGGGAACAGTTGCCAAATCCTTGTCTTTTAGAAGTAAAGGTCAAAATTTATGAAAAGTACGTTCAATGGTTTTATATTGCCTTTGAAAACCAGAAACAAAAGCTAATTCCCCCTGGAAGGGTAGTTACTTCTTAGAGATTAGGAGGGCCTCCCTGTCCATAATAGCCACTTGGGTCCGGGTTTTCTGGAGTATCTGTTGGTGAGAATGGAGGCAGTTCCTCCTGATCTGCATGTACTGACCTTTGGGTATGGCTCCCAGCCATTGGGGATGATTTCAGCTGGTTGTTGGCATAAAGCCGTTCCTATCAGTACTTTTGAAAAAAGTCCTTGTGCTAATTTTGTTATGTTTCTTGATTAAGGTGAGATCCAAATAATTGACTACCGTCGTACTCCATTCAGCTGTAAATGTAAGGCCATATTGATTGTCATTTAAACATCTGATAAAAGATTATAATTCCTCCTGCGAGCCGTCCCACAGTAAGATGACATCATCAATATATCTTTTATAATACAAAAGAGCTGGCTTAAATTCTTTGTAGATGGTTTCGCTTTCCCATTTGTTTAGTACAATGTTGGCTACACTGGGGGCATAGGGAGCCCCCATAGCAACCCCCTTAATTTGGTTATAGAACTTATCCTGTGCCCAGAAATAGTTGTTACCCATGGCTTGCCGAAGTCCTTCAACTAAGAAATCTATTTGATCATTATGTAGCTTAGATTGCTCTGTAAAAGCCAGTCTAACAGCTACTATGGCATCTCCTTGTTTGATGTTAGTATACAGTGACTCAATGTCAACTGTAACCATGAGGGTGGTATCTGTAACTTGTAAAGTGGATATAGATTTAATGAGCTCTCTACTGTCTTTCAAATAAGATTTCCCCTGTACAACCAGTGGTTGGAGATAAATATCTATATATTCCCCCACTCGTGAGTAAAGGGAACCAATCCAATAACAATGGGTCGGCCAGGCAGTTTATCTCTAGTCTTATGAACTTTTGGTACTATATAAAGGACTGGAGTACGTGGAACCCGTGGAATAAGGTATTGAGCCTCCTTCTGGTCCAATATATGTTGGTCAACTCCTATGGAAACCCAATCCATCAGTTGAGTCCGTAGCTTATTAGTCGGATCTGATGCAAGTAACTTGTAAGTACTGGCATCATCCAACAAACGTTGGATCTCTGTGTAATAATCTTCCTTAGTAAGTACCACCACAGCTCCCCCTTTATCCGCTGGGCGGACTACTATATTTACATTTTTTCCAATTTTTTGATCCCCTCTATTAATTTACGGTTTCTTCTGGCCTGTTTAACTTCTATTGATTTAATTTCATCCTGCACCATATTTTTAAACACCTCGACATGGTGATGGGTCCCTTTCTTTGGATTAAAAACAGAATTGTTTTTCAAACCACTGTGTTGGAAATGGCCAGTCCCCACTGTGGACGAAAAATTTGGAGTTTGGGAAGCAAAATGCTTTTTTATATTGAGTTTTCTGACATATTTCTCAACATCAATGAATAACTCAAATTTGTTGATATTTTTGTCTGGCGCAAATTTTAAACCCTGTGCTAAAACTCCTAATTCCTGTTCTGAAAGCTCTATATCTGTTAAATTAAAGATCCCTGTATTTAACTGTCCCGTGGTCTTTTTATTTCTGGCTCCCCCTCTTCTACCCCTTTTTCGATAGGGTATTTGGGGTATTGGGAAGTAGTGGGTGGGATTTTGTAGTGTTCTTTCCATCCCCTCCATACCCCCCTGTTGGTAGTTATTTTAATGTTGGTTCGGTCTACCCCTATAGTTACCTCTAAAGTTACCTCTAGGTGGTCTAGGTTGGTATTGACTTGGACCCTGATTATAATATGGGTATCCATAATCCATGGGTCTATTATCTAGTGGTGCATATCTGTTGTAAGAAGATGCTGCATAGGGTGCTGGGTAGTGATTGTTGGGTGGAGGATAGTTGGCAGTATATTGAGGAGGGGGAGGAGGTCCCCTAGGTGCCTGGGGTCCCTGCTCTTTGTGGCTAGTTGGGGTTTTGGACTTTTTCCCTGGAGTATGTGGATTACTCTTGAAGTTTTTGGCCATCTGGGTTACCACATTATGAACCTTCATATCTTCCTCAACTGACGGGTCCTTAGGATAACCTGGATTAGGATCCTCCTGCCATTTGTAGATCTTTTTGTCCTCATAGTCTTTTATATCCCTCTGATATTTTTTCAGTTTCTTTTGTTTAATCTCTCCAACATATTTGGATAAATATGTTTGGAGGTTCTGAGCTTTTTCCATATATTCTTTAGTGCCCATAAAAGGTTTCATGTTTTCTTTAAGATCAGCAATTTTTGCTCCAACTAAAATATTCTTGGCTCAACGTCTCCTAATCATCAACTGCATGAGCTTTTGCTCACAGGTGTTGAAGAACTGAAACCACTCATCAAGGAGTGTCAGATCCTCAACACCATCGTTCGGGTTCACATCCCATCTCACCCTCCTGGGGGTGAGATTCTTTCCAATATACATCTCAAAGGACGCTATGTCCCACCATAGTCTAATTTGCTTCTCCATGTCATACTGGAGCTGCTCAAAACCTCTCTCGAGGTCCAAATTAGGACTAGGGGCTTGTTGGAATATTTCTTCAATATTGGTCTGGCGACTTTTCATGAAATTGAAAACATCCAGATAAAAAAGTTGTGGAAAACCTTGAATAGTATAAAAATTGTGTATCTGGCGCCAAATAAATTGTACAATTAAATAAATATAATAAGAAAATAAAGAGCTGCCTTCCTAAAACTATGTGGATATACCAATAGTGCAATGTGAGAAAAAAATTATATAAGGGGGCGCTATTGGCTAAATAATAAACTACAAAATTCGATTGAATTTGAGCTATATCAGCCACATAGTGATAAATAGATATCAGTGAACATAATAAATGGACATAAAAAATGCAATGCTATGAAGCAATAGGTGGAAAACAATATTGGTAGCTGCTGTGAACAACCCAAAAAAACATTGCAGTATAATGATAAATTGATCTAACAATATATATCAAGTACTTATTATTATACAGGATTTATATAGCGCCAACAGTTTGCGCAGCGCTTTACAACATCAGGGAAGACAGTACAATCACAATACAATTCAATACAGAGGGATCAGGGGGCCCTGCTCATTAGAGCTTACAGTCTAGAAGGGAGGGTCACGTGAAACAAAGGGTAGTAGCTGTGGGGGATGATCAGGTGGACAAAATGAAAATACAGTTGTTAGGTGGGGGATGGATAGGCTTCTCTGAAGAGGAGGGTTTTTAGGGATCCTCTAAAAACGAATAGAGAAGGAGATAGACGGACAGATTGGGATAAAGATTTCCATAGGCTTGGAGAGGCTCTGGAAAAGTCCTGGAGACGAGCATGGGAGGAGGTGATGAGAGAGCTAGAGAGCAGGAGGTCTTTAGAAGAACGAAGAGAATGATTAAGTTGTTATTTAGAGACTAGGTCAGTGATGTAGCTGGGGGAAGTATTGTGGATGACTTTGTATGTAGTTGTTAGTATTTTGAATTTAATTTGTTGGGTGAGCGGAAGCCAGTGTAGGGATTGACAGAGAGGAGTGGCAGAGACAGAGCAGTTGCTAAGGTGGATGAGTCTGGCAGCAGCATTCATGATGGACTGAAGGGGGGTTAAAATTTTCAGAGGTAAGCCAATGAGGAGGAAGTTGCAGTAATCGAGGCGAGAAATGAGAAGGGAGTGAATTAGGAGCTTTGTTGTGTCATTGTTTAGCAAGGGGTGTATTTTGGAGATGTTATGGAGGTTGAGGCGGCACGATATGGACAGTGATTGGATGTGAGGCTTAAAGGAGAGTTCAGAGTCCAGAACTACTCCTAGGACCTTGGCATGTGGGGATGGGCTGATAGTTGTGCCATCAATTTTTACAGAGAGATCAGGAGAGGGGGCACGTGGAGGAGGAAAAATGATCAGTTCAGTTTTGGATAGATTAAGTTTGAGGAAGTGGTGTGACATCCAAACTGATATATCGGATAGTAAATTAGAGATACGTGAGGAGAATGAAGGAGTGAGTAGAGGGGCAGAGAAATAGATTTGAGTGTAGTCAGCGTAGAGGTGGTATTGGAAGCCGTGGGAGGCTATCAGCTGACCCAGGGAGGAGGTGTAGATTGAAAATAGGAGAGGTCCAAGAACGGAACCTTGGGGGACATCAACTGAGAAAGGAAGAGGAGAGGAAGAAGTAGAATTGTAAGTAACGCTAAAGGTGCGGTTGAATAGGTAGGTAGAGAACCAGCAAAGAGTGCAGTCGCGGAGACCAAAGGCATGGAGTTTTTTGAGGAGGAGGGGGTGGTCAACCGTATTGAAGGCAGCAGAGAGGTCCAGGAGTAGGAGTACAGAATAGTGTCCCTTAGTTTTGGCCGTTAGTATATAATTTGTTAGTTTTAGGAGAGCAGTTTCTGTGGAATGTTGAGGACGAAATCCAGACTGAAGGGGATAAAGAAGGTTATTATCAGCAAGGTGGACGCTCAGTTGGTTGTAGACTAGACGTTCAAGGAGTTTGGATAAAAAGGGGAGCAAGGAGATGGGGCACAGGTTGTCAAGATTGGATGGTTCCAGAGAGGGCTTTTTAAGTATGGGGCTGACTAGTGCATGTTTCAAAGAGTTAGGGAAGATGCCAGAAGAGAGGGAGAGATTGAAGATGTGGGTTAGAGAGTGAAGAATAGCGCTAGAGGGTGAACGTAGCATTTGCAAGGGAACAGGATCCAGAGCGCAGGCGGTAAGGTGGACATTAGCAAGTAATTTAGCAACCTCGTCTATAGTGGTGGGGTTGAAAGAGGGAAGTAATGATTGTACCTGTGGGCATGAGGTGTAAAGCATGGAGTGTATCTGAACAGTAGAGATCTCCTCGCGAATTGTATCAATCTTCTGTTTGAAGTGATTGGCAATCTCCTGGACAGTGAGTGAGTTAGTGGGTGGAGGCAGTGAAGGACGAAGGAGCGAGTTGAAAGTAGAGAAGAGTTGAATGGGAAGGGATGATAAGTTTTTAATAAGGGTGATGAAATAGGTCTGCTTGGCAGTGAGGAGGCTGGAATTGTATATTTGGAGGGCAGATTTATACTGGCCAAAATCTTTCTGGGACATCGTCTTACGTCATTGGCGCTCGAGAGCACGGCTGTGTTTTTTCAGACTTCTAGTATCATCTGTTTGCCAGGGTTGAAGGGGGCGGGGCCTTATTCTGCGTGTAGTGAGGGGGGCCAGTCTGTCCAGTAATGCTAGAAGTGTAGTGTTGTAAACAGAAGTGGCTAGGTGGGTGCAGGACAGGGGAGCAATTTTGTCATAGAGGTGGTCAGTCGCAGAGCATAGAAGAGAAGGGTTCATATGGCCAAAGTTTCTACGAGTAACCGTTAGGCGTTTGGAGGGAGAGGAGGTGGAGGAGAGGGAGAGAGTGAAATTTATAAGGTGGTGATCAGAGAGGGGGTAAGGATGGTTGGAGAGGTTGCATAGAGTGCATAGGTAGGAGAAGACAAGGTCAAGGGTATTGCCTTCAGAGGGGGTAGGAGTATGTATCCATTGCTTCAGATCAAAGGAGGAGGTTAGACTGAGAAGTTTGGAAGTTGCAGGAGAGTTTTTTTTAATAGGGATGCTGAAGTCACCAAGAATGATTGTGGGGATTTCAGAAGAGAGAAAGTAGGGTAACCAGGTGGAGAAGTCATCAAGAAAGGAAGATACTGGACCGGGGGGGCGGTAGATCACAGCTATTTTTAGAGAAACTGGGGAGAAGAGACGAATGCAATGTGCCTCAAATGAGGAGAGTGACAGAGAGGGAGGTGGGTGAACTACCTGAAAGGTGCTATGTGGGGCTAAAAGGATTCCAACACCCCCTCCTTTGCATCCACTGGATCTGGGGGAGTGAGTCTAAAGAAGACCACCGTGGGATAGAGTAGCAGAAGCCGCAGTGTCGGATTTGTGAAGCCAGGTTTCGGTGACGGCGAGTAGATTAAATGAGTTAGCGATAAAGAGATCGTGGAGGGAGGTGAGTTTGTTACAGACAGAGCGAGCTGTCATGGAGATCCTGCCAGAAACAGGCGCCCCGGACTTCCTGGTCTCCGTTCGCGCGTGCGTCCAGCGGGTGGCGCCAGAGAGACTATTTAAACCTGTCATTTACAGACAGTCCCTGCTGTCTGCTCTACAGCGTTGTGTGCTAAACCCTGATCTGAGACCATACCTGTGCTAAAAGACCCGGCTTACCTTGACCAACCTGTTATCTGCCTGCACCCGACCCCGGCTTGTTGTGACTACCCTTTGCCTGCATCCTGTACTTCTGCTGCCCGCCTGATATCTGACTCGGCCTGTTTACTACCCTGTTCCTGGTTCCGATCCAGTCTGCGAGACCGATCCAGTCTGCTGAGCTGTCCCAGATCCAGCCTGCTAAGCTGAACCTGCCTGCTAGCTGATCCTGTCTGCTGTGCTTCTTCCGATCCAGTCTGCGAGACCGATCCAGTCTGCTGTGCTACTTCCGATCCAGCCTGCTAGCCGTTCCAGTTCCGGTATTCTGCAAGGAAGCTTCCGGGTGTTTGAATCACCACCTCACCACAGTTGATCCTGCCAGGCACCCGTGCCACTCCTTACTCCTGTGCCAACTGTTACCTTACCAGGGGGCCGGGAGTGGGAGCCGTAAGGGAGGCCGTCCCCTGCAATTCGGGCTCACTACCATCAGGTACGTGACAGTAGCAGACAGTCATGCCTGAGCCTGAGCAGGGAGCCTCCCCTATGGAAGATCTGTGTCAGCATCTGGCAGATCTAACCGAAGCAGTCAAGGACCTTCAACAAAACTACACCCGGCTGGAAGAACGGTTACTGGTTCTTCCCAACGCTACCGGAACCCAAGGATTTCCCGATGCTTCCACCTCTTACTCTGGGACTGAGCCAACCCAAACAATAGTAATGCTTCCTCCAGAACCTAGGGTCCCTGCACCCGAAAGATTTTCCGGAAATCGAAGTAGCCTTAGGGCTTTTCGCAACTCCTGCGAACTATACTTCACCCTCCAGCCACGAACCTTCGCTCTGGAAATCACTAAAGTGGGCTTTGTGGTTTCCCTGCTTACCGGGGACCCCCAAGCCTGGGCCCACCGTCTCCTGGAACGAAAGGACATAGTTCTGACCAACCTTGCCTCCTTCTTTGACGCTATGGCTCAGCTATACGAGGATCCCCAGCTTTCAGCAACTGCAGAAGCGGCTTTGCGTACCCTTCAGCAGGGACGCAGGGCGGCAGAGGACTACGTGGCCGAGTTTAGGCGGTGGAGCGCAGATACAGACTGGAACGATGCCGCTCTCCGTCACCAGTTTCGCATGGGACTCTCTGATTCTCTGAAAGATGAGCTGGCTAGAGTTGGGGTGCCACAGACTTTGAATGCGTTGATCGATTTAACCATACAGATCGATCGACGCCTAAGAGAACGAAGGGCTGAGAGAGCTACAGGGTTTTCTCACCCAACCTGGATGCTCCCAAGGGCTCCAAGTCACCTGCACACAGTACCCGCTGCATCACCAGCTTCCGCACCCAACGCACCTGAGCCCATGCAGCTTGGGGTTCTTCGTCCTTCCCTTACCCCGGAGGAGCGACAACGTCGTCGGATGAACAATCTGTGTCTGTATTGCGGAGGGCCCGGACATTACGTTAGGAACTGCACTCTGAAGCTACGTAAATGTCTCTCTATGATTCCTGAATACACGGGTCCTATAGCCAAGACCGCATCTCACCTGGCCCTTTCAGTCTCATTGCAGCTTTCAGGAAAGACCCTACCAACCCCCGCCATTATTGATTCTGGGGCCTGCAGTTGTTTCATGGACCCTTCATTCGCTGCTAAACATCGGATTCCTCTCCTTCCCAAGACCCATGGACTCTCTGTTCACCTGGCTGATGGGTCTGCTATTAAATCCGGCCCTGTAGTTCTAGAGACTGCTCCTATTTCTGCTGTCATTTCCAGCTCCCGCCACGAACTGTTACGTATGGACATCATCTCTTCTCCATTATTCCCTGTGATCCTCGGTATGCCCTGGCTGCAAGCTCACAACCCTGCCATCAACTGGGCCACAGGGGAAGTCACCTTTTCGTCACCTTACTGCCAGCAGTTCTGTGGCTCTCACGCCCCTCATGGGCCGTCTAACCTGCTCTGCCTGGATTCAGAAGCTGAATTACGTCAGTCTATTCCAGAAGTCTATCATGAGTACCTGGATGTATTCAGTAAACAACGGGCGGAGGTTCTACCACCCCATCGAGCCTACGACTGCCCCATTGAACTATTACCTGGGGCTGAAATCCCATTTGGAAGGATTTTTCCGTTGACAGAGGTTGAACAGGGGGCACTAAGGGAATACGTTGACGAGAACCTGAAGAAGGGGTTTATTCGCCCATCCACGTCTCCAGCAGGCGCGGGCATCTTTTTCGTCGAGAAAAAGGACCATACCCTTCGTCCTTGCGTGGATTACCGCGAATTAAATAAAATTACGGTGAAGAACCGTTATCCCCTTCCTTTGATGCCAGAGTTATTCCAGAGACTGGGGGCTGCCAATGTCTTCACCAAGCTTGATCTCCGTGGAGCCTATAATTTGGTCCGCATCAGGGACGGAGATGAGTGGAAGACTGCTTTCCGTACTCGATTTGGGCACTTCGAGTATTTGGTGATGCCTTTCGGGTTGTGCAATGCCCCCGCCACGTTTCAATACTTCATTAATGATGCCCTTCGGGACTTTCTGGACTTATTTGTTATCGTCTATCTAGACGACATATTAATTTTCTCTTCCTCCCTCGAATCCCATCGCAGACATGTCAAGAGTGTGTTAGCCCGGCTTCGACAACATGGCCTATATGCGAAAGCCGAAAAATGTGCGTTCGAGCAGGGAAGTATACCATTCTTGGGATTAATCATCTCCAGTGAGGGCATCGAGATGGACCCCCAGAAGATTGCTGCAATCCTAGACTGGCCAGTCCCTACAGACAAGAAGGGAATCCAACGTTTTGTCGGTTTTGCCAATTTTTACCGCAAGTTCATCAGAGGATTCTCGGCCATCATTGCACCAATCACTCAATTAACCCAACAGGGGAACCGCTTCCATTGGTCCTCCGAGGCCCAAAAGGCCTTTGAGGCCCTTAAGGGACTTTTTACTTCTGCCTCCGTCTTAAAGCATCCGGATTCCTCTTTGCCATTCGTCCTCGAGGTAGACGCATCCGAAATCGCTGTAGGGGCAATATTGTCCCAGAGACAAGGAACCAAGGCCCTGCTTCACCCAGTGGCCTTCTTCTCACGCAAGTTGTCAACAGCAGAGAGGAACTACGATGTGGGGGATCGGGAGTTGCTGGCGATTAAGTCTGCGCTAGAAGAATGGCGCTATCTGCTGGAGGGAGCTGCCCATCCAATTCTGATATTTACTGACCATAAGAACCTGGAATATCTGAGATCCGCAAAGAGACTGAAACCACGACAGGCCAGATGGGCGCTCTTTTTCTCCAGGTTTTCGTTCCATGTCACGTATCGTCCAGGCTCCAAGAACACTAAGCCTGACGCCTTGTCTCGGATGTTTCACAAACCCAAAGAAGTTTCTCTTCCGGATACCATCCTTGCCCCTGGGAATTTCCTCTTGCTTCAGGAAAACCTGCTCTCCAGACTTAAACAAGCCTCCGCAGGGCAGTTGCCCTCTCCTGAATTGGAACTGCAGGTTAAGGACAGGTTGCTCTGGCATAAGGACAAGATCTATATCCCCGAGGATCTACGAGTATCTGTCCTGGAACTCTGCCACGACCATGCATTAGCCGGGCACTTTGGCATAGCGAAGACCACCGACTTGGTACAGCGTACCTTTTGGTGGCCTCAATTACGGGAAGATTGTAAAGAATTTGTGGAGTCCTGCACTACCTGCATCAGGAACAAGACTCATAGAACCAAGGCCTGGGGCTTATTAAGACCTTTGCCTGTTCCAGACAGACCATGGAGGATGTTATCCATATACTTCATTGTCGAGTTACCTCCAGCAGAAGATCATACCACTATCTTTGTGATAGTCGATCGTCTGTCCAAAATGGCACACTTTATTCCGATGAAAGGCACTCCCTCTGCCCCTGAAACAGCTCAGGCATTTATCAAGGAAATCGTCAGACTCCACGGGGTACCAGCCAACATTGTTTCAGATCGAGGGGTACAGTTCACCTCCCGCTTCTGGAGGTCCCTCTGTAAGGCCTTGGATATAGAACTGTCATTCTCTTCCGCCTATCACCCCCAGACCAATGGACAGACTGAGAGGGCTAACCAAACTCTGGAGCAGTACCTGCGCTGCTTCTCCTCTTTTACACAAGATAATTGGATTTCCCTGCTTCCTTTGGCCGAATTCGCCTACAACAACTCCATCCACTCCGCCACCAAGCAGACCCCGTTCTTTGCCAACTTTGGTTTTCACCCTTCATTCCTACCCAATTCTCTTCCCGAATGTGCGGTGCCAGCAGTACAGGAGAAAATAAATTTCTTTTCCACCAATAACCAACTTTTGCAGGAAACTATGACCAGGACCCAGGAACACAACAAATTAACTTTTGACAAGAAGAGACGGGGTGAGTTGGTACTGGTACCCGGTGACCTGGTGTGGCTGTCTACAGTGAACTTGAGGATGGCATGCCCTTCAAAGAAATTGGGTCCCAAGTTCCTAGGACCTTTTCCGGTTAAAAGGAAAATCAATGAAGTGGCTTTTGAACTGGAACTCCCGGATTCACTGAAGATCCACCCAGTATTCCATGTGTCACTGTTGAAACCATCTATTTCCAATCCCTTTCCTGGCCGAAGCTCTGTTACCCCTGACCCTGTTATTATAGACGGGGAAGAGGAGTTTGAAGTAGAGGCTATCCTGGATTACAGGAGGAGAAGGAACCAGAACCAGTTTTTGATAAAGTGGAAGGGGTATGGACCCGAAGAGAATTCTTGGGAGCCCGAGGGGAACATCCACGCTAAGAGTCTGGTACAGTCCTTTAAAAGGTCTCACCCTGAAAAGTTTGCCCGGATGGGCATCCGGAGGCTGCCCCTTGGGGGGGGGGGGCAATGTCATGGAGATCCTGCCAGAAACAGGCGCCCCGGACTTCCTGGTCTCCGTTCGCGCGTGCGTCCAGCGGGTGGCGCCAGAGAGACTATTTAAACCTGTCATTTACAGACAGTCCCTGCTGTCTGCTCTACAGCGTTGTGTGCTAAACCCTGATCTGAGACCATACCTGTGCTAAAAGACCCGGCTTACCTTGACCAACCTGTTATCTGCCTGCACCCGACCCCGGCTTGTTGTGACTACCCTTTGCCTGCATCCTGTACTTCTGCTGCCCGCCTGATATCTGACCCGGCCTGTTTACTACCCTGTTCCTGGTTCCGATCCAGTCTGCGAGACCGATCCAGTCTGCTGAGCTGTCCCAGATCCAGCCTGCTAAGCTGAACCTGCCTGCTAGCTGATCCTGTCTGCTGTGCTTCTTCCGATCCAGTCTGCGAGACCGATCCAGTCTGCTGTGCTACTTCCGATCCAGCCTGCTAGCCGTTCCAGTTCCGGTATTCTGCAAGGAAGCTTCCGGGTGTTTGAATCACCACCTCACCACAGTTGATCCTGCCAGGCACCCGTGCCACTCCTTACTCATGTGCCAACTGTTACCTTACCAGGGGGCCGGGAGTGGGAGCCGTAAGGGAGGCCGTCCCCTGCAATTCGGGCTCACTACCATCAGGTACGTGACACGAGCGTTCCAAAGGGCGCAAGAGAAAGGGAGTCTGGTCTTGGGAAGAAGAGAAATGGGAACTAGATTGTGTGCATCACGGCTGCAGCCAGAGGGTGTAGGGAAATGGGTGCGTTGAGCACAGTTAGATGAAGGAGGCCCAGGGTTTGGGGATACATCGCCAGAGGCTAGGAGAAGCAGAAGGGTGAGGGAGGTAATGTGGGAATGTGATTTATATGGTGGAGTATTGGGCGTGTGAATATAGAATTAGCCAGAGTTAGTGAGTGTAGTAATAAGGGGAGGACAGAAGTGAGGGTGATATAGATAAGGTGTGGGGTGGAGAAGAGGGGTGAAGGAGAGACAGTTTAAGAATAGAAGACACAGCTGTCAGAAGGAGTGGTAGACAGTGCATTTTAGAAGGGGAAGGAAGAGCTGAAAGTGTGAAAAAGTATACCAGTGTTTCAAATTGTAAGACGTTTTGTATTCCTTCGCTTTGTGCATTCGCTGAAGTGCAGAGTCAGAAGTGCATCCACTTATAGAAATCGCCCCACTTGCAGAAAAGAGCCACAGTTGCTGTTGAGCCCCCCTGCTATTGCTTCCCCCAGAAGGATGCTTATATTTATACTGATAGGTATAGGGGGTGGGTGCATTTCAATTATCTAATCAGGAGGTAATAAAGGTTTGCTGGTCAATAGAGCAAAATTCTTACTTCAGAAACAGATCAGCAAGAGGGCACTAAAAGTCACTGGGCCATAATTTTGGGTAAGAAAAGGGAGATAATAAAGCATTGTAATGTGGCCAGGTCTACAGAGGGCTAAGCAAACATAACATGCCAGTATTATTAAATGAACATAAGCAAGGCAGATAGCAGTGTTTCAGTTTCAGGGTGGATGCCGCACAGCTGACACATACCATATCAAAATTGAACTAGACAAAACACTTTGCAGTTTTCAATTCAGGGTGGATGCCGCACAGCTGACACATACCATATCAAAATTGAACTAGACAAAACACTTTACAGTTTTCAGTTCAGGGTGGATGCCGCACAGCTGACACATACCTGCAAGGAGACAAAGAATATATCTTCAGATAAGTGCAGAGTCAGAAGTGCATCCACTTATAGAAATCGCCCCACTTGCAGAAAAGAGCCCCAGTTGCTGTTGAGCCCCCCTGGTGCCAAAGGTGAAATTAGCAACACAAGTCCAATAGTTTGAGTGAACAATCAATTGGTGATTCCTTAGTGACTTTGTGACCAGTCCATAAAGAAAAAATAAACAGAAATGATGATCCAATGGTAATCTTTAAGTAACACCTTCACCATCTAAATACAACACCCGGAGTGCTCAATGTATAGATAGCCGCTTACCACAAGATGTTGACCCCCTTAGCTGAAAAGAGGTCAAATACGCTTGTGCAAGACGAGCACCAGGATTAAGAAACATGATAGCACCCAATGTCCCTGACCCCCCCAGAAAAACCTTTGTCATTTTTGGATGGATCTGGGTTTCACAATTGTACCAGGTGCAAATCCTGTCGTACAACTACCAGACATGGCAAAAAGGTTACCAAATTCCAGTCTTTTGTAACTCAACAAGAATTTTCTGTGAAACCTTTTGTAGCACACGGCCCTTTTTCTCCCGTCTTTGGCTCACTCACAGGGAAAAAGGCACACCATGCCACAATGCCCGTACCCTCTGGTATAAAGAGGTTAAGTACACTTGTAACTTGCGGGTCCTGCAGCAAGGTTCTCCAATAAAGCTGGTTCTCGTCTCTTAGTTAAAAGAGGCAAGTCCTTTACTTTCCCAAGGAGGTGAATGTCCACACAGGATATACTCCAACACGAGTTTATTTTCTTTATGCACAGTAACCACAAAGTTCAGAAGAGAGAGAAAGGAAGGCAGATCAGAATCAGGCACACCTCTGGCTACATTTAGCAATCTGATCAATGTTTTGTGGGGACTTTTGTGCTACATTTTCATATTATTTGATACATTGCAAGTGACGGCTGTTTATGTGGTCATATTAACCTGATTCCATCGCAATTTTCCTGCACTTGATCATATAGAACCACATATCCCCATACACCATAGATCTAATTTGATTGCATTTTGCCTTTAAATCGCACACAAATTTTATTTTTCCTTTTTCTTTTTTTGTTTACAAAATTTTATTAGGAAGTTCAAATGTACAGTTACATAGGGTGTTTATAAAGGTAATCAATAAAAAAAAGAAAATCGAGTTCTTATATGAAGATATTGGTTATATACAAAGTTATCTGGTACAAAAATATATTACACGGGTGTATGTTACTAATATAAAGATCAGGCACTATAGGTCAAGATTACAGGAATTTAAGAGAGGGTGTGAGTGGAACTTCAGGTTCTAAGTTATTAGACTTGTGCACAATGGAAAAATTTGTTCCGTTTCGGTTCGTTTCTTTCCGGTCCTGTTGATTCGTAATCATTCGTAATTTTGCTAGACGGGATTTTTCGTGTTCGGACTCATTCGTATTTTTGCAAGCGACATTTTTCGTTGAATTTTTTGTTGCTTTATAATTCGTACTTTTGGTAGAGTACGTTGTTTTTCGTTGATTCTGGACACAACTCCTACTTTCGTAACTTTTTTTGGGTTCGTTGATTCGTACTTTTCCGTGTCTCTCTCACAACGACGCTGCCTATTATGCCTAATGTGCTTCGAATGGATTTAATACTTTTCTAAATACATAGCGGTTATTTGTAACGATTCAAAATCTCGTATTTTACTTTCGTTTTTTACATGCGGCTATAGGCTCCGCCCCTGTACACCATTTTGAGAGGGTTCAGCACGGTGAGGGAGAAGCAGAGAGCAGAGCAGAGTGAGTGTTATTGTGCTTCGAATGGATTCGAAATCTCGTATTTTACTTTCGTTTTTTCATGCGGCTATAGCCTCCGCCCCCTGTACACCATTTTGAGAGGGAGTTCAGCATGGTGAGGGAGAAGCAGAGAGCAGAGTGAGTGTTATTGTGCTTCGAATGGATTCGTACATTCGTAACTTTTTTCATAACGAATTATGCCGAAGACATTCGGGCATTCGCTATTTTGCGGTATAATTTATTTCGGATTCGGTTTTATTCGTAATTGCTTTGTTCGGAAATTCGAATGCTTCCGAATGTCCGAAAGTTGCTAAATTCGGACGAATTTCGATTAGTTACGAAACGAATTGCACAAGCCTATAAGTTATTAAGTTATGTTGTACGCCAATATGACCATTTCCTAACATATACGTGGAAGGTATCATGAAGGCTGTGATAGATTCTCTCTGAAAGTTTTATCGTCTCCATCCGAGCCAGTACCTGCGCCCAAGGGAGATCATTGGATCTCCAGTTGGAGGCAATCATCCATTGGATGGAGCTACATAAAGTATGAAAAAGTCTCTTGCAAGGAATGGGAACATTAGGTATATCAGCATATAGAAGGCAGATCTGTGGGGAGATGGGGATTTTCTGTTTTAAGGAGTTTTCAAAAATTTCTGCTGCTTTGCGCCATGTATGAAGTAGGTGTTTGCAGCTCCAGAATGTGTGTAGGATAGTGCCTGGTTCTGAACAACCCCTAAAACAGTGTGGAGAAATAGAGGGATAAAAGGTGTGGAGCTTAGACGGGGTGAGATACCATCTAGAGAATATTTTGATGGGAGTCTCTCTGGAAGAGATAGCTTTGTTACTTTTACGGAGATTATCCGACATGCCATGCCATTCATCTACTGTGAAGGTGTTATTTAGGTCCGATTCCCAATGGAGTATCTGACCAGACTTGTCAGGTGAATGAAAAGTATTAAGATAGTTATATAGGCGGGATATGATGCCCTTATCTCTAGAAGAAGATATGCAAATCCGTTCAAAAACTGTTCCAGGGGGATGGGTGGAGAGAGAGTAATATTCTGCATAGAAGGCTTTGATTTGGTTGTAGTGTTGAAGTTCGGATGTGGGAATACCATATTTATCTTGCAGAGCAGTGAATGAGGAGAACTCCCATTTAATTTGTAGAGATTTAAGTGTAGTAAGTAGTAAGTGTAGTAAGATTATTATTGATCCAATAGGTAAAGGAATGGGTACGGGTAAATCTCAGGTAACCTAGGAAGGAAGCAAGGGGAGGAGTGAGTGATGATAGTTCAAAAGTATGTTGGGCTTTGAGCCACAATTGGTAGAAGTGTGCAACAATTATGTTGTATTTAGAGAGTTTGCTGTATGAGGTTGTTTTGGACCAAAGGATCCCCTGTAAATACCAAGGGGAAATTGAGGACTCCTCAAATTTTTTCCATGGGATGTCTTGATTGGGCGTGAACCATTGTGCTAATTGAGAAAGTCTGGCAGCCAGAAAATAATGCCACAGGTTAGGGAGTCCCATCCCACCCATGGTTTGAGGTCTATGCATATGTGCATAGCTGCATCTAGGCTTCCTGTTAAACCATATAAATTTGTTGATTTCCCTTTGAAGAGAAGCAAGTTTAGATTTAGGGATGTTAATGGGGAGGGAACGGAAGTAATATAGCAGTTTGGGGAGGATTGTCATTTTAATGGCGCAAATTCTGCCTAGGAATGATATATGGATGGTTGACCAGGTCTTAAGGAGTGAAGATATTGTCAGGGCCCGGACTGGCGGCAAGTGAGGACACAGGAGGTGGATCCTCTGTGCCAGAGAGGCGAAGGCACGGGTCGCACTGGAGGACCGGTTCTAAGTAGCTACCGGTTTTCACCAGAGCCCGCCGGAAGGCGGGATGGACTTGCTGCGGTGGTAGCAACCAGGTCGTGTCCCCCAGTAGCGGCTCGACTTCTCTGGCAGCTGAGATAGGCACGGTACACTGGGACTAGGCAGAGGCAAGGTCAGACGTAGCGGAAGGTCAGGGCAGGCGGCAATGGTACGTAGTCAGGGGCAACGGCAGACGGTCAGATACACTGGAAAGGCAAGTACAAAACGCTTTCTCAGGGCACTAAGGCAACAAGATCCGGCAAGGACAGGAAGGGGGAGTGGATTTTTAAGTTTTTTGGAGTGTGACACAGTAATTGGACCAGGCACCAATCAATGGTGCACTGGCCCTTTAAATTTAAGAAGACCGGCGTGCGCGCGCCCTAGAGAGCAGCGGGACCGCGCGCGCCGGGACAGAGCAGGAGGCCGGTGAGCAGAATGGGATGCGATACGCGGGCGGACAGGTGCCGCCGCAAGGATCGCATCCTCGCCAGCATCAGAGCAGCGCTCACGGTCAGAGGAGCCGACCGGAGCGCTGCAGGGAGACAGACGCCGCGGGCGCTCCGGGATGGATGGGACACCCGGAGCGCTCGGCGTTACAGTACCCCCCCCTTAGGTCTCCCCCTCTTCTTGGAACCCAAGAATCTTCGGATGAGCTCTTTATCTAAAATGTTGGCCTCAGGTTCCCAGGACCTTTCCTCAGGACCACAGTTCTCCCAATCCACTAAAAAACATCTTTTACCTCGGATGACCTTGGAGGCGAGGATCTATTTCACCGAGAAGACATCAGAAGAACCAGAGACAGGAGCAGGAGCAGTGACCTTAGGGGAAAATCGGTTAAGAATGAGGGGTTTAAGAAGAGACACATGAAAAGAGTTGGGAATACGAAGAGAAGGAGGAAGGTGGAGCTTGTAAGAAACAGAATTGATTTGGTTTTTGATTTTAAATGGCCCGAGGTAACGAGGGCCCAGCTTGTAGCTAGGTACCCGAAACCGAATATATTTGGAGGAGAGCCACACTTTGTCACCAGGGGTATAGACAGGAGGGATTCTTCTTTTTTTATCTGCATGTCTCTTCATGCGGGCAGAGGCCAGTGAGAGCGACTTTTGAGTCTCTTTCCAGATAGAGGCAAAGTCCTGAGTAAATTCATCCACGGCCGGAACTCCAGAAGACGTGGGGAGGGGGGGCAATGGGTGACGGCCGTAGACCACAAAGAAAGGCGACTTGGAGGAAGATTCAGAGTTCTTGAAATTGTATGAGAATTCTGCCCAGGGCAATAGGTCGACCCAATCGTCTTGACGGGCGGAGACAAAATGTCGTAGGTAGTCGCCAAGGACCTGGTTAACTCTCTCCACCTGTCCATTGGACTGCGGGTGATAAGCGGAAGAAAAATTCAACTTAATTTTTAGTTGAGTACAGAGAACTCTCCAAAATTTTTAGATGAATTGAACACCTCTATCCGAGACGATATGTGAGGGCAGCCCATGGAGGCGGAAAATTTGAAGAAAAAAATGCTTCGCCAACTGAGGTGCAGTAGGCAGACCAGGGAGCGTGACAAAATGAGCCATTTTAGAAAAGCGGTCAATGACCACCCAGATGAGAGTGTTACTACGAGACAAAGGGAGGTCCGTGATGAAATCCATGGCGATGTGGGACCATGGTTGTTCAGGCACAGGTAGGGGAAGGAGAAGACCTGCAGGCTTCTGGCGAGGCGTCTTGTCACGTGCACAGATAGTGCAGGCCCGTACAAAGTCAGTCACATCTTCCTCCTGGGTAGGCCACCAATAGTGTCTGGCAATCAATTGTATTGATTTTTTGATCCCAGCGTGACCGGCTAGATGGGATGAATGGCCCCACTTGAGTATCTTACGCCGAAGGCGTGGAGGAACGAAAGTCTTTCCTGGAGGAATTGGCACGAGAGAAGCGGGAGCAGAGGAAATCAGACACACAGGGGGTATGATGTGTTGAGGAGGAGTCTCGGTTTCCGAGGTATCGGAGAGACGGGACAAAGCATCAGCCCTGACATTTTTGTCTGCGGGCCGAAAATGGGTCTGGAAGTTGAAGCGGGCAAAGAACAATGACCACCTGGCCTGGCGAGGATTTAGGCGCTGAGCGGACTGAAGGTAGGACAAATTTTTATGGTCAGTGTAGATGGAGATAGGGTGAAGGGATCCTTCCAGGAGATGTCTCCACTCTTCTAATGCCAACTTGATGGCCAACAGTTCACGGTCACCTATGGAATAGTTTTTTTCAGGAGGGGAGAAAGTTTTAGAGAAAAAATCACAAGTGACGTTTTTCCCTTTAGCATTTTTTTGAAGAAGCACAGCTCCGGCTCCTACCGAGGAGGCGTCGACTTCAAGGAAGAACGGCTTTAGAGGATCTGGCCGAGACAGGACAGGTGCAGAGGAGAAGGTGGTCTTAAGGCGAGTAAAAGCTTCCTCCGCTTGAGGCGTCCAGGACCTAGGATTTGCGTCTTTTTTTGTCAGTACCCCTATAGGAGCAACGATGGTGGAGAAGTGGGGTATGAACTGACGATAGTAGTTGGCAAAACCAAGAAAGCGTTGGATAGCACGAAGTCCAGAGGGGCGTGGCCAATCCAAGACTGCGAGAGTTTGTCAGGGTCCATTTGAAGACCTTGTCCAGAGACCAGATATCCTAGGAAAGGAAGACTGCTGCGCTCAAAAAGGCATTTTTCAAATTTAGCGTAAAGATGATTTACGCGGAGGCGCTGGAGCACTTGACGGACATGGAGCCGATGTTCCTTAAGGTTGGCAGAGAAGATTAGGATGTCGTCAAGATAGACAACCACACAGGTATACAGTAGGTCCCGGAAGATTTCGTTGACAAAATCTTGAAAGACTGCAGGGGCGTTGCAAAGTCCGAACGGCATGACGAGATTTTCGAAGTGACCGTCTCTGGTGTTAAATGCGGTTTTCCATTCATCTCCCTTACGGATTCTGATGAGGTTATAAGCGCCCCTGAGGTCCAATTTAGAAAAAACTTTTGCTCCGCGCAGACGGTCAAAGAGCTCCGAGATGAGAGGCAGAGGGTAGCGGTTTTTAATAGTGATTTTATTGAGACCACGATAGTCTATGCAAGGGCGTAGAGATCCGTCCTTCTTGGCCACGAAGAAGAAGCCCGCTCCGGCTGGAGAAGATTATTTCCTAATAAAACCTCTCTTGAGGTTCTCCTGAATGTATTCAGTCATAGCCTTGGTTTCAGGAGAGGAGAGAGGGTAAATTCTGCCACGGGGTGGTGTAGTACCTGGGAGCAAGTCAATGGGGCAGTCGTAGGGTCTATGTGGTGGTAAGACCTCCGCCTGTTTTTTGCAAAAGACATCAGAAAAGTCCTGATAGGCCTTTGGAAGGCCAGGCAAAGGAGTAGTGATGGGGACTTGACAGGTCGGTACAGACTTAAGGCAATGCTTGTGACAGGAGTCACCCCAGGATTTGATGTCCCCAGTGGTCCAGTCGAGGGTAGGAGTGTGACGCTGGAGCCAGGGTAGGCCAAGAAGGATGTCAGAAGTACAGTTCGGCAAAACAAAGAATTCAATCTTTTCTTGGTGAAGAACACCAACGGACATGAGCAGGGGTTCGGTGCGGTAACGCACGGTACAATCCAAATTCTCTCCATTTACAGAGGAAATGAAGAAGGGTTTGATGAGACGGGTAACAGGAATGTTGAACCTGTTGATGAAAGAGGCTTCAATAAAGTTTCCTGCAGAACCAGAGTCCAGGAAGGCCACCGCAGGGAAGAGGGAGCCAGCAGAAGGAGAAATCCGCACAGGAATAGTCAGACGTGGAGAGGAAGAATTCACACCCAGTAACGCCTCTCCCACGTTCACTAGGTGCGGGCGTTTCCCTGACGCGGAGGACGAATAGGGCAGTCTTTTAGGAAGTGATCAGAGCTCGCACAATAAAGGCATAAGTTCTCGTTCCTACGGCAAGACCTCTCTTGTAGGGTCAGGCGAGACCGGTCCACTTGCATGGCCTCCTCGGCGGGAGGCACGGTAACAGGATGCATTGGATTCAGAAAGAGAGGAGCCAGGCGCGGATAACGCCTGGTGCGAACAAGATCTTTCTCCTGGCGAAGCTCTTGGCGTCTTTCGACGTAACGCATATCGATGCGGGTAGCTAAATGGATGAGTTCCGTCAAGGAAGAGGGTATCTCTCGTGCGGCCAGACAATCCTTGATGTGGCCGGATAAACCCTTCTTGAAGGTCGCGCAGAGAGCCTCATTATTCCAAGCTAACTCTGAGGCCAGTGTGCGGAACTGTATGGCATATTCGCCCACAGAAGAGTTTCCTTGGACAAGGTTAAGCAGGGCGGTTTCAGCGGATGAGGCTCGGGCTGGTTCCTCAAAAACGCTGCGAACCTCAGCAAAGAAGGACTGAACGGTGGCTGTAGCAGGGTCGTTGCGGTCCCAGAGTGGCGTGGCCCAGGCCAAGGCCTTTCCAGACAACAGAGAGACCACGAATGCCACTTTAGACCGTTCTGTGGAAAACTGGTCAGACATCATCTCAAGATGCAGGGAACATTGGGACAAGAATCCCCGACACATCCTAGAATCCCCGTCAAATTTCTCCGGAAGAGACAGGCGAATTCTCGAGGTAGTAGCGGCAGCTCGGAGAGGGGAAGATGCTGGAGGCTGCGGCGGCAGAAGCTGCTGGACCATGGCGGTCAACTGCGACAGCTGCTGTCCTTGTTTTGCGATCTGTTGCGACTGCTGGGCAACCACGGTAGAGAGGTCAGCGAGATTTGGCAGCGGTACCTCAGCGGGATCCATGGCCGGATCTACTGTCAGGGCCCGGACTGGCGGCTAGTGAGGACACAGGAGGTGGATCCTCTGTGTCAGAGAGGCGAAGGCACGGGTCGCACTGGAGGACCGGTTCTAAGTAGCTACCGGTTTTCACCAGAGCCCGCCGCAAGGCGGGATGGACTTGCTGCGGCGGTAGCAACCAGGTCGTGTCCCCCAGTAGCGGCTCGACTTCTCTGGCAGCTGAGATAGGCACGGTACACTGGGACTAGGCAGAGGCAAGGTCAGACGTAGCGGAAGGTCAGGGCAGGCGGCAATGGTACGTAGTCAGGGGCAACGGCAGACGGTCAGATACACTGGAAAGGCAAGTACAAAACGCTTTCTCAGGGCACTAAGGCAACAAGATCCGGCAAGGACAGGAAGGGGGAGTGGGTTTTTAAGTGTTTTGGAGTGTGACACAGTAATTGGACCAGGCACCAATCAATGGTGCACTGGCCCTTTAAATTTAAGAAGACCGGCGCGCGCGCGCCCTAGAGAGCAGCGGGACCGCGCGCGCCGGGACGGAGCAGGAGGAGGAGGCCGGTGAGCAGAATGGGATGCGATCCGCGGGCGGACAGGTGCCACCGCAAGGATCGCATCCCCGCCAGCATCATGGGACACCCGGAGCGCTCGGCGTTACAGATATATTATTGAATAGAGGGATATAATTGGTTTTGAAAAGCAGATTGTGTGATGGGGTGATAGAGATGCCCAGATATTTGAATGATTGAGAGCAGCATATGAATGGGAAATTATTTTTCAATATGGTCTTTAAGTGTTCGGAGAGATTGATGGGTAGAGCTGAGCATTTGTTCATGTTAATTTTTAAACCTGATATGTCGTGAAATAATTTCAGTTCCTTAAGAAGGGAGGGAATGGAGACGTGAGGTTCGGTGAGGAAAATTAACGTGTCATCTGCGTAGAGGCTAATTTTAAACTCATCCTCACCTTTGACCACTCCCTTTATATCCGGGCTGTTGCTAATTTTGTGGGCAAGAGGTTCCATTGCTAGTGCGAACATTAGTGGGGATAGAGGGCAACCCTGTCTAGTACCCCTACTAAGAGGAAAGAATTCCGAGTTATGACCTGTAATCTTTATACGGGTCTGGGGGAATGATATAGTGCATTAAAGCCACACAGGAATTTATCAGGGATGCCAAATTTGGGTAGGATGTGATTAAGGTAAGACCAGGATATGCTGTCAAAAGCTTTATGAATATCCAGGCTGAGAAGGCAAAGCTCTTTAGAGTGTATGTTGGCATCTTGTATGATATTGGTTACCAACCTAATATTGTCTGTTATTTGGCGTCCAGGTATGAATCCCGTTTGATCTATGTGCACTATACTAGTAATAACTGCTGCCAACCTATCTGCAAGAAGTCTCCCAAGGATCTTTAAGTCATTGTTGAGAACTGAAATGGGGCGGAAATTTTGTGGAAGAGAATGGTCTTTGAGCGGCTTAGGGATTAACGATAAGTTCACCAAGAGCATTTCTTCTGGGAATTGATGACCATCTAGCACATAGTTGAAGAGTTTAGATAAGTTGGGGGTGTAACGGCACCCCAAATACGAAGGGGGTTAACGCAGTTTCCGCTGTCCCCTCTCCTGGACACCCATTCAAAAACCAATCTTCCACAGATAGGCGACCCCTTCCCATAGGAATTAATCCTTCTGAAAGAACGAGACAACACGCTGTCACATACCTGACGGTGACGAGCCCGGTTAGCAGAGGGAGGCCTCCCTTACGGCTCCCACCGGCGGCCCCTGGTGGTATAGCACAGAGGTGGAAGGGGTACGAGTGCCTGGCAGGATCAAGAACTACCGCAGGTGATCAGGAACCAGCAGGTGAGGAGGCAGGAACCAGGAACTACAGCAGGTGAGTGGACGGGAACCAGGAACTACAGCAGGTGAGTAGACAGGAACCAGGAACTACAGCAGGTGAGTAGACAGGAACCAGGAACTCAGAAGATGACCCGGACCGGGAGGCACAGCAGGTAGACTGGAACCACTGGGCAGCAGCAGATGAACAGGAACCAGCAGATGAGCAGACAGGAACCAGGAACTGCAGCAGGTGAGTAGACAGGAACCAGGAACTCAGCAGATGACCCGGACCGGGAGGCACAGCAGGTAGACTGGAACCACTAGGCAGCAGCAGGTGAACAGGAACCAGCAGATGAGCAGACAGGAACCAGCAGATGAGCAGACAGGAACCAGGAACTCAGCAGATGACCCGGACCGGGAGGCACAGCAGGTAAACTGGAACCACTAGGCAGCAGCAGGTGAACAGGAACCAGCAGATGAGCAGACAGGAACCAACAGATGAGCAGACAGGAACCAACAGATGAGCAGACAGGAACCAGCAGATGAGCAGACAGGAACCAGGAACTCAGCAGATGACCCGGACCGGGAGGCACAGCAGGTAAACTGGAACCACTAGGCAGCAGCAGGTGAACAAAAGCCAAGGTCAGGCAGGATCGTCAGACAAGTCGGGTAAACTGGCAGGCAGCGAGGCACAAAAGGATCAGGCAATACCGAAGTCAGAAAACAGGCCGATGGTCAGGTACAGGCAGATAGCAGGAGGGTCACAGGAAGCCGGGTCAGATACAGGTAAACAAGGCAGATCAGGTCACTTAGGATAAACGCTGTAGAGCAGACAGCAGGGACTGTCTGCAAGTGAGGAGTTTAAATAGCCCTTCGGGCGTCACCTGCGGGGGCGGGAACCAGGAAGTCCAGGGCGTCTGTTCCTGACAAGGTTTCCATGACATTGCCCCCCCCCCAAGGGGCAGCCTCCGGATGCCCCTAGGAGCAAACTTCTCAGGGTGAGACCTCCTGAAGGCTTGTATCAGGTCTTTGGCGTGAATGTTCTCTTCGGGTTCCCAGGAGTTCTCCTCTGGTCCGTAACCCTTCCATTTTATTAAAAATTGACTCTGGCTATTTCTTCTTCGTGCGTCTAAAATAGCTTCTACCTCGAATTCCTGTTCCCCGTCTATGATGACGGGATCAGGGCGAGTCGGGGTCCGACCTGGGAATGGGTTGGAGACTGACGGTTTCAATAGAGAAACATGAAAAACAGGGTGGACCCTCAGGGAGTCGGGGAGCTCCAGCTCGTAGGCCACCTCGTTGATTTTCCTTTTGATAGGAAAAGGCCCTAGAAACTTGGGGCCCAATTTCTTGGACGGGCAAGCCAATCTTAGATTGATGGTGGAAAGCCATACTTGGTCGCCCGGTGCCAGCGCTAATTCACCCCGTCTCCTCCTGTCGTAGACCGTCTTGTTATACTCCTGAGTTCTTGCCATGGCTTCGCGTAGAAGCTGGTTGTTAGAGGAGAAGAAATTCACTTTTTCCAGAACTGCGGGCACTGAGCACTCAGGGAGAGAGTTGGGCAGAAATGTGGGGTGAAACCCGAAGTTCGCAAAAAATGGGGTCTGGTTAGTTGCTGAGTGGATGGAGTTATTGTAGGAGAACTCCGCTAGCGGAAGCAGGGAGAGCCAGTCATTCTGAGCAAAGGAGGAGAAACAACGCAAATATTGCTCGAGGGTCTGATTTGTTCTCTCAGTCTGTCCGTTGGTTTGAGGGTGGTAAGCCGAAGAGAATGATAGCTCTATTCCCAGAGTCTTGCAGAGGGACCTCCAGAACCGGGAGGTAAATTGTACCCCCCGATCGGAAACTATATTAGCAGGTACCCCGTGGAGCCTGACGACTTCTTTAATGAACATTTGTGCAGTTTCCGGGGCCGAGGGGGTCCCTCTCATAGGAACAAAATGTGCCATCTTGGACAGACGGTCCACAATCACAAAGATGGTGGTGTGATTCTCAGCCGGGGGGAGTTCAACTATGAAGTCGATAGAAAGCATTTTCCACGGTCTCTCTGGAACGGGTAAGGGCTTCAGTAGTCCCCAGGCTTTGGATCTGGACCCTTTATTCCGGGTACATGTAGTACAGGACTCCATGAACCTCCTGCAATCCTCGCGTAGTCGAGGCCACCAGAAGGTACGTTGTACCAACTCAGTGGTCTTAGCCACGCCAAAGTGCCCAGCAAGGGCATGATCGTGGCAGAGCTCTAGCACGGTTATCTTTAGTTCTTCTGGTATGAATATCCTGTCTTGGTGCCAGAGTAATCCATCCTTGGTTTGCAGATCCAGTTCAGGAGAGGGTTCCTGTCTAGTGGTGGCTTGTCTGATCCGGGAGAGTAGGTCCTCCTGAAGTAGGAGAAAATTCCCAGGAGCGAGGATTGTATCGGGTGAGGAGAGTTCTTTGGATCCATGAAACATTCGGGACAAGGCGTCAGGTTTAGTGTTCTTGGCACCGGGGCGGTATGTCACATGGAAGGAGAACCGGGAAAAAAACAGGGCCCATCTGGCTTGTCGTGGTTTTAGTCTTTTTGCAGTTTTCAGGTACTCTAAGTTCTTATGGTCGGTGAATACTAAGATCGGGTGAGCAGCACCTTCAAGTAAGTACCTCCATTCTTCCAGGGCGGACTTAATCGCCAAGAGTTCCCAGTCTCCCACGTCATAGTTCTTTTCTGCCGCAGATAATTTGCGAGAAAAGAAAGCCACCGGATGAAGCAAAGCCTTGGTTCCTTGCCTCTGTGACAATATTGCCCCTACTGCAACCTCAGAAGCATCTACCTCAAGTACAAATGGTAGGGAGGAATCTGGGTGTTTTAAGATGGATGCAGAGGTGAAGAGCCCTTTGAGATCCTCAAAGGCCTTTTGGGCCTCAGGGGACCAGTGGAAGCGGGTACCTTGCTTGGTTAGCTGAGTAATGGGTGCAATGATGGCGGAGAACCCCCGGATGAATTTACGATAAAAGTTGGCGAATCCAACGAACCGTTGGATTCCCTTCTTATCCACTGGCGCTGGCCAGTCCAAGATTGCGGTGATCTTCTGTGGGTCCATCCTGATGCCTTCGCCAGAGATGATTAATCCCAGAAATGCTATGCTCTCCCGCTCAAACTCGCATTTCTCAGCCTTCGCATATAGTTTATGCTGCCGAAGCCGGTCTAACACACTTCTGACATGCCTGCGATGAGAGTCAAGGGAGGAAGAGAAGATTAG
Organism: Rana muscosa; assembly: GCA_029206835.1. NCBI lineage: Eukaryota > Metazoa > Chordata > Amphibia > Anura > Ranidae > Rana > Rana muscosa. Next base: position 1,258,716,717 of record CM055116.1, on the reverse strand, counting down.
TATGTCATCTAAATAAGCAATCACAAAGAGATCTAAAAAGTCCCGAAGAACATCATTAATTAAATACTGGAAGGTGGCAGGGGCATTGCACAGCCCGAAGGGCATCACTAAATATTCGAAATGTCCGAACCGGGAGCGGAAGGCGGTTTTCCACTCATCGCCCTCCTTGATTCGGACCAGGTTATAGGCTCCCCGGAGGTCAAGCTTAGTAAAAATAACGGCAGCTCCCAATCTTTGGAACAACTCTGGTACCAGAGGAAGAGGATAACGATTTTTAATGGTGACCTTATTTAGTTCACGGTAGTCCACACATGGCCTGAGGGTATGGTCCTTCTTTTCTACAAAGAAAATGCCTGCGCCTGCTGGCGACGTAGAGGGGCGAATGAACCCCTTTAAAAGGTTCTCATCGATGTAGTCCTTCAGGGCCCCCTGTTCCACCTCCGTTAAAGGGAAAATCCTACCGAAAGGAATAGCTGCTCCGGGAAGTAGATCGATGGGGCAGTCGTAGGCTCGGTGGGGTGGTAGTGTCTCTGCCCCCTGTTTACTAAACACATCGAGAAAGTCCAGGTAAGCGTCAGGGATGGCCTGACGTATTCCGGCCTCAGTGTCGGTACACATTAAGGTGGCAGGCCCAGGGGGTTTGTGTGAGCCACAGGACCGTTGGCAGTAGGAGGAAGGAAACGTGATCACCCCCGTGACCCAGTTAATGGTAGGATTATGGGCTTGTAGCCAGGGCATACCGAGAATTATGGGGAACAGTGGAGAGGAGATAATATCCAGCCGTAGATATTCTCGGTGCACCCCGGTAGAGGAGAAGACAGTGACAGGTAGGGGAGCCGTCTCTTCGACCACGGGCCCCGACTTGATAAGGGACCCATCAGCCAGGTGAACCCGTAGTCCATGGGTCTTGGGAAGTAGAGGAATAAGTTGAGTACGGGCAAAAGTTGAGTCCATGAAGCAACTACAAGCCCCAGAGTCAATAATTGCGACGACTTGCAGGGTCCTTCCTGGGAGCTGCAGGGAGATAGAAAGAGCGAAGTGAGAGGAGGATTTAGTCTGAGGGTTGATCACAGCAGGGAATACTGACAAGCACTTACGGAACTTCAGGGGACAGTTCCTAACGAAGTGACCGGGCTCCCCGCAGTACAGGCACAGGTTGTGCGCGCGTCGGCGTTGGCGTTCCTCCGGAGTAAGGGAAGGGCGGAGGACCCCAAGCTGCATGGGTTCAGGAGCATCGTACGAGGGGGTCAAGGGTGCTGCAGAAGCTGGGTGCGGATGACTGGGGACCCGGGGAAGCATCTAGGTCGGCCGGGTGAAGCCCGTGGCCCTCTCAACCCTCCGTTCCCTCAGGCGTCGGTCGATCTGAATTGTCAGATCGATCAGTAGGTTCAAATTTTCTGGTATTCCTACCCTAGCCAGTTCGTCCTTCAATGGGTCAGAAAGGCCTATGCGAAACTGGTGACGGAGGGCAGCGTCATTCCAGCTGGTGTCTGCGCTCCAGCGCCTGAATTCAGCTACATAATCTTCCGCTGCTCTGCGTCCCTGCTGAAGGGTCCGCAGGGCGTTCTCTGCAGTGACCGAGAGCTGAGGGTCCCCGTACAATTGGGCAATGGCATAAAAAAAAAGTGTAAGGCTGTCCAAGGACGTATCTTTGCGTTCTAGCAGGCGGTGGGCCCAGTTCTGTGGGTCTCCGGAAAGCAGCGAAATTACAAAGCCCACCTTGGTAGCTTCTAAGGAAAAGGTGCGGGGCTGTAAGGCAAAGTACAACTCACAAGAGTTCCGGAAAGCCCTGAACTTGCTTCGGTCCCCGGAGAATTTTTCGGGTGTAGGGACCCTGGGTTCAGGGGGAAGCATGACCACCGTGGGCGCAGCTCCTGCCCCGGCGGAAGAAGTGGAGGCACGTGGACCCCCTTGAGCTCCATCGGGGTTGGTGAGGGCCCGCACTTGTCCTTCCAGGTGAGTGTAGCCTTGCTGGAGGCTCTTAACGGCCTCGGTCAGTCCCGCCAGGTGTTGGCATAGTTCCTCCATAGGTGAGGCTCCCTGCTCGGGCTCAGACATGGCTGTCTGCTACTGTCACGTACCTGACAGTGACGAGCCCGGTTAGCAGAGGGAGGCCTCCCTTATGGCTCCCACCGGCGGCCCCTGGTGGTATAGCACGGAGGTGGAAGGGGTACGAGTGCCTGGCAGGATCAAGAACTACCGCAGGTGATCAGGAACCAGCAGGTGAGGAGGCAGGAACCAGGAACTACAGCAGGTGAGTGGACGGGAACCAGGAACTACAGCAGGTGAGTAGACAGGAACCAGGAACTACAGCAGGTGAGTAGACAGGAACCAGGAACTCAGAAGATGACCCGGACCGGGAGGCACAGCAGGTAGACTGGAACCACTGGGCAGCAGCAGATGAACAGGAACCAGCAGATGAGCAGACAGGAACCAGGAACTGCAGCAGGTGAGTAGACAGGAACCAGGAACTCAGCAGATGACCCGGACCGGGAGGCACAGCAGGTAGGCTGGAACCACTAGGCAGCAGCAGGTGAACAGGAACCAGCAGATGAGCAGACAGGAACCAGCAGATGAGCAGACAGGAACCAGCAGATGAGCAGACAGGAACCAGGAACTCAGCAGATGACCCGGACCGGGAGGCACAGCAGGTAAACTGGAACCACTAGGCAGCAGCAGGTGAACAGGAACCAGCAGATGAGCAGACAGGAACCAACAGATGAGCAGACAGGAACCAACAGATGAGCAGACAGGAACCAGCAGATGAGCAGACAGGAACCAGGAACTCAGCAGATGACCCGGACCGGGAGGCACAGCAGGTAAACTGGAACCACTAGGCAGCAGCAGGTGAACAAAAGCCAAGGTCAGGCAGGATCGTCAGACAAGCCGGGGTCGGGTAAACTGGCAGGCAGCGAGGCACAAAAGGATCAGGCAATACCGAAGTCAGAAAACAGGCCGATGGTCAGGTACAGGCAGATAGCAGGAGGGTCACAGGAAGCCGGGTCAGATACAGGTAAACAAGGCAGATCAGGTCACTTGGGATAAACGCTGTAGAGCAGACAGCAGGGACTGTCTGCAAGTGAGGAGTTTAAATAGCCCTTCGGGCGTCACCTGCGGGGGCGGGAACCAGGAAGTCCAGGGCGTCTGTTCCTGACAGGGTTTCCATGACACACGCTCTGTATCTTTCGCGGGTAGAATATGACCTCTTTATTGAGAAACATTGTAACTTATATATACATCCAATACACATTAGTTTAACATGAACAATGGCCCAGCTCCACCCACACATCACAAGACTCAACACATCATTTTGACGTCTGTTAGGCTTCAAAAGACCCTACACAATAGAACCTAACGATCCCCAATACACATCTTATCATGAAAGGGTTGGCAGACGATCTGTCTGCTGTGTACAATACACACAGGCCTAGAGTTACTCCCTATTCACACCAAAAAGATCTCCAGGCCCTCCTAGACTCATTTACAATACAAGCAGGCAGGTGATTAACCTGTCTGCTGCTAGTTCCACAGCCTATAATTATAGGCTTAATTCCCATAAGCCACAATAGACAATAGAATGCAAATCACCTTAATTCCTCACAGCAATGATTACACACCCCTCCCCCCCTCACAGTACACATCCAATCTAGATACAATGTATGTGCAGCATTGAATATGGCTATCATAGACCATATTGGGGTTTTCATTCACCCTGTGCCCCTAATAGAGACACAGGGTGGTTGACACATAAGAGGCATTGGGGGAGCTGAAGCAAGGGTATCTCATACTTTCTAAGCGATTCTGAGTTCCCTGGGCCTTCCCGTTACATCTCTCCCCTTTTGGGAGGGGATTAACAGAGGAGGGGACCCCAGACGGGTTGACTCCGAAGTTAGTCCATAGGTCCCTTCTTCTAATGCCGGTATCCACACAGTACCCCAAATAAATTGCTCCAAACAGAGCATTACTTACCCAGCCAACCTCTGCCTCTCTCAGAGAACATACCCGCCGCTGGGGGAGAGGCCTGAACTGGCCCTTCTCCCTGGGGTCCTTTCCGCTGCTGGAGAGAAGACAGGGTGACTGGGCTCAGTCTGTCATGCTGTTGGGGATCTGAGCCGACTGCCCAGCATCCCTGGGGTATACAAGTGGAGACTGAAGTCCCATCCACTTGTGGTAGGTGAAAATCCCCCAGTGCTTGCAAAGCAAGGCTGACATCCTCCTGTCTCAGTGTCACACCCTTTTCTGGGGTTGTGTCAGTGAAGACCGAAGTCCCATCCAGTACCACAGGACCTCCCTCTTCTATTAGTTGAGAGCAGAGGCCCGTGGCACTCTGCTCTGTTGCCAGCTCTTCTGCTGGGTTGCTGTGAGTGGAGACCGCAGTCCCATCCACCGATATCAGCTCAAGTTGCAGTTGTGTGCAGATGCCAGTAGCATTCTGCCCTGCTGCCAGTGATTCAGCTGGGGGTAAAAGCTTTACCACCTCAGCTTGTTGCTGGGGAGGGGGGCCACCTGCCCCGGCTCCCCAAAACTCCACAGTTGTTTCCGGTGCTGGGCAGAGGTTGCTAGCACTCTGCCCTGTTGCCAGCACTTCTGCTGGGGACTCCACACCATCTGCTCTGGCTACCTGTTGGGGAGGGAAAATGGCCGCTTCTCCTCCCTGCATCTCTGAAATCCACTGGGAAGGGGGAACCATTACCTTCTCACCTCGGGCCTCCAAAACTGCCACGGGTGTAGAGCAGGGGTCTGCAGTTCCCTGTCCTGCTGCCAGTACTTGAGCGGGCGATGCATAATCCATAACATCCTCTGAACAGTCCATTAAGTCCATACCTTCTGTAATCTGTGGCCGGGGAGATGAGCCAACTGCCCTAGCTCCCTGGAACTCCACATCATCCACTTCGGCTTTAGGGATGGCAATCTCCAGATTTTCCACTGCTGATTCTTCAGCCAGGATTTCAGAGTGGTCAACTGGTATTTCCTGATAGTCCCAGGCAAAGGTAGCACCACCCTGCTGCTGAGCAGATTCTAGCAGCTGTCTGTAGGCGATCTCCGATTGCCGTATTTTCGCCATTCTCCACTCATGTTGCCGCTCTAGTTCTCTCTTTTGTCGCGCATCCTGCAGCTGGATGCCTTTAATGGCTTCCTGTATGGCGGTCTCTGATGGGTTAGCCCCATATAATGCCAACCGCTGCTGAACTTGTTGTTGAAACAAGTCTTCAACTGACCGGGGTCCTGCATCACCATCCTTCTGATCCATCTCTGCTAGCTACCTGATCAAGGTGACTTTGTTCTTTGTCCCACCAGTCCCTCCACGGCTCTCAAGTAAGTCTTTCAGCGTGGCTCTCCTGCAGGCTGCATAGCTGGTCATTCACTGTGGTGGTTTGAAGTGTCCCAGAAACTGGAGGGAAAAATCCCACTGCTGCCACCAATGTAACGGCACCCCAAATACGAAGGGGGTTAACGCCGTTTCCGCTGTCCCCTCTCCTGGACACCCATTCAAAAACCAATCTTCCACAGATAGGCGACCCCTTCCCATAGGAATTAATCCTTCTGAAAGAACGAGACAACACGCTCTGTATCTTTCTAGGGTAGAATATGACCTCTTTATTGAGAAACATTGTAACTTATATATACATCCAATACACATTAGTTTAACATGAACAATGGCCCAGCTCCACCCACATATCACAAGACTCAACACATCATTTTGACGTCTGTTAGGCTTCAAAAGACCCTACACAATAGAACCTAACGATCCCCAATACACATCTTATCATGAAAGGGTTGGCAGACGATCTGTCTGCTGTGTACAATACACACAGGCCTAGAGTTACCCCCTATTCACACCAAAAAGATCTCCAGGCCCTCCTAGACTCATTTACAACACAAGCAGGCAGGTGATTAACCTGTCTGCTGCTAGTTCCACAGCCTATAATTATAGGCTTAATTCCCATAAGCCACAATAGACAATAGAATGCAAATCACCTTAATTCCTCACAGCAATGATTACACACCCCTCCCCCCTCACAGTACACATCCAATCTAGATACAATGTATGTGCAGCATTGAATATGGCTATCATAGACCATATTGGGGTTTTCATTCACCCTGTGCCCCTAATAGAGACACAGGGTGGTTGACACATAAGAGGCATTGGGGGAGCTGAAGCAAGGGTATCTCATACTTTCTAAGCGATTCTGAGTTCCCCGGGCCTTCCCGTTACAGGGGGCTAAAAGAGATGCAAATTTTTTATAATATGCAGAGGAGAAGCCATCCGGGCCTGGGGCTGTAGAGGTCTTTAGGGATTTAATTATATTAATTATTTCTAAATCTGTACATGGTGCGCTAAGAGATTCTATCTGTTGGGTGTTGAGGGAGGGTAGTGGGATATCATCCAGCCAAATTTTGGAGGACTGCTTAGGTTGGGATTGAGGACCCGAAAGGAGGTCTTTGTAAAAGGAGGAGAAGATATTCAACACCTCTTGTGGATGAGTAACAAGGTTCCCTGCATTATCTCTAAGTTTATAGACATGGGGTGGGTTATTAGCCTGATTTAGTTTTCTGGCGAACATAGTGGAGGAGGAGTTGCTATGGAGAAAGAATTTAGCCTTGGAGAATCTGAGGGATTTCTCAGTGTTGGCTGATAAAATTTGGTCTAAGGCCAGGCGTTTGGATTTGATCTGATCAGTAAGAGCCTGGGAGGGGGCTTGTTGAAGTTTATTGTATAAGTTATCGAGGTCCTTAGTGAGACATCTAATGTCTGAGAGCCTTTCTTTGTTTCTTTTGGCAGCGAGACTGATTAATTGACCACGTAATACTGCTTTATGAGCAACCCAGATAGAGGAGGGAGGGGTTTCGTCATTAATGTTCTCAGTGAAGTAGTTCTCTATATGTGTGGAGACAGGTTGTGCAATTGTGGGATCAGAAAGTAAGGAGTCCTTTAGACGCCAGTTGAAGGGGGATGGTTTAAGAGCATTATAGGCTGTTTCAAGAGATGTAATATCATGATCTGACCATGGACAGGGGTGAATGATGGCTTTAGAGGAGTTTGCTAATAGGATAGGGGTGCAGTAGACATAGTCTAATCTGGCATATACATTATGGGGATGTGAATAGTGAGTGTATGCCTTGACGCCGACATTGTGGGCCCTCCATGAGTCTATAAGTTGAAAGTGACTGAGAGAGCAGTTCAGAGATTTTGGGAATGCCTTAGAAGATGGTGCGACTCTGCTCCTGTGAGGTTAGATTGAAATCCCCACCCAGGATGATGTGGGGGGAGGTATAGCGGTCTAGAGTCTCAAAAAAGTTAATGAAAAAAGAGGACTGAGATTCATTGGGAGCGTATACTGATGCTATTGTTATGGCCCTATTGTCAATAGTGCCTTTTAAGATAATGTATCGACTTTCAGTATCCCTGAAAATACTATGGATATCGAATATAATCGAGTTGCGTATGAAGATTGCGACTCCTCTTGTTTTATTGTTGAATGTTGTATAGAATACTTGGTTGTATGCCTTAATAAAGTATTATTAAAGTATTTAGGGTGGTTGGATGAGCAAAAGTGGGATTCCTGGATGAGTATGATGTCAGCCCCTATTCTTTTATAGTGCTGAAAAGCTTTTTTACGTTTTTGGGGGGAATTGAAACCCTGCACATTGTGCGATATTATTTTAATACCCATTGAAGTGGTCTAGAGTGTAAAGCTTAATGGTGTCGTGATGGAGAATTAACAGGCAAGAATCAGAAGTATAGAATAAGTTCTGGATAGTGTTAGTGATTAAAGTGGTTGTAAACCCACTAACTTTTTTTTTTTTTTTTTGGCCAACCTGCAAGAGAAAGGCATAATGAGCTAGTATGACTAGCATAATAGCTCATTATTTACCATTTACCTTAGATCGGGGCCCCCGAAGCAGTCCGCGTCCCTCTGTCCAGCCGCAGACATCACTGCGGCGATAGCCGGAATGTTACTTCCGGGTATCGCCGCACCAGCCAATCACAGCGCCGCTCCGGCGCTGTGATTGGCCGGAGCGGCGAAGACGTGACTCCGCGCATGCGCGCATGATCCATCGAATTCGGCTACATCGTCGAATGCTGCGACCTAGCCGAATTTGTGAATGGGATTAACCCCATGAATGCACCGTTGTCTACGGCGCGCATGCGCTGTAGACAGCGGCGCCTGTCTTTTTAGTAAATATCTCCTAAACCGTGTAGGTTTAGGAGATATTTCTTGCACCTACAGGTAAGCCTTAATCTAGGCTTACCTGTAGGTGCAAGTTGAAAAAGTGGGTTTACAACCACTTTAAGTCTAATACTAAGATTGTGATTGTGATCAGAGGTATTGTAAGAAAGGGGATTGATATACAAGCAGGGTAATGAGCATTGTACCTTATGCAGTTACCAGAGTAGTCTAGAGCTGTGAAATCTATGTCAAAAATTGTTTTTTGTACGTAGTTAACAGTACTTTATTTTTGTAAAATGAACACAGTATAAGCCTTATGGGCTAAAATTTCAAAAATGAGAAACATAAACAAAAATGAAAAGGGGACAAGATAAAACCTGTCAAGAAAACTTGAATAAGCATCAACAGGACAATTAAGTCCAATTCCTGCAAACCTGGAAGGGCACCGCGTCTCTAAAGATGAGAGCTGTGGTTCCATCCTAGAGAGCAGGACTGGGGAACAAACTAAACAACAATGGATGTAGCAGGCATCCTAGAAAAACTTGAGATGTGTGCATCTACCAATAGGGGGGTAGAGAGGTATTACGTCTATTAGAAAGCTTGTTATGTAAGGGAGACAATAAAAGTAATCCACAGTGGGGAGAAACAATTCTGAAGATGTGGAAGTGAAAGTAAATGATAATACTCAGGCATTCAGCAGAGTTTCCACATCAGTCTATGAGACAGAACTTCAGGTAACCGATGAAAAGGGGGGTAGTAATCAAGAGTTAACTTTTCATATCAAGAAACATCAGTCTGCTAGGGGAGTCAGACAGGATGATAACAAAACAAAAAAACAAACAAACCCCCAAGGTCCTTTCTGAGGGGTATGATACGGTATTGTTCAGGTATCCTGCTGTCTCCTCAATCAATAGAACCACTGGCAGTATGTGGTGAAGGGAGCTGTAGATTTAAAGTAATATCTCCGGGCTTTCTGGAGAATGTTAAGTGTTTGAAGAGATTATTTCGGACTCTTTGATTCTCTTGTCACATACACTGGGTACATGGAATACACAGAAATCTGGAATGGAAGCGCAGATGGGAAGTTATATTCTTGGTATGATTGCCTCCAGCGTCTTTGATCTCTTTGGTCTCTCTGGTTGCGGCGTGAAGATGGTGTAGACCATATCGGGGAAGAATTGGGGGTTGCTGGCGGTCGGCTAGGAGGTTCCGGGTCCAGCAAGCCCAATTTCACCAATAGTTATTTTCCTTCGATTACGTTATAAACCGTATATGTAGATCCATTATGTGGGATGGTGAGTTTGAAAGGAAAGCCCCATCTGTATCTAATCCTTGCTTCTTGTAAAACCTTAGTGACTTCCTTCATCCTTCGTCTCCTGTCTAATGTGGCTGGGGAGATGTCAGGGAATATTTGAAGCCTTTTACCATCTAGGTCTATATTAGGAGAGTTCCTGGCCGCCCGCATGATGTCTTCCTTAACAAGGAAATCCTTCATACACATGATGATATCTCTAGGCGGTTTATCAGGTGTAGGTTTGGGGCGGAGGGCCCTATGAATTCTGTCACAAGTGAAAGCTGACGGTGGTTTGTCAGGAAGGAGATTATGTAAGATTTTTGATATAGTAGGCATAAGATCGGTGACCGATTCCGGAACACCGCACACTCTGATGTTCTGTCTGCGATTTCTATTATCAAGGTCTTCCACTTGAGCCTGCATAAACGCAAAACTATCTGCCAATGTTTCATAGTCCTTTCTTAAATCATTATGGGCTAGTGAAAGTTCGTCATGTTTTGTTTCTAATAGATCAGTTCTGTTTCCTATGCAAGCAATCTCCTGAGATAGGGCGGTAGTGGATTTATGCACTTCCCTTTCTGATTTATCCACCAATTTGTCAAACATGGATGTTAGACTTGCATCTAAATCGGCCTTAGAGAGAGGTATAGTGTACTCACAGTTTGGTTCAGAGGGGGGGGATCCAGTAATTTCTTCCCCGATGCCGCTTGTTTGTTGGCGCCAGTGCCAATCTGAGACATCTTGTGGTCTTTGGTTTCAGCTTCTAGAAGAAAGTTTGTTAGGTTGTGGATGGATCTGCAGGAACGACTGTTCTTTCCCACCGGCATGCACGGACTGTTCCCATAGGGGTTCCAAGTATTTGTGCTGGTAATCAAACAATATAGCCGTGGGCATCTGGCCTGCTTTGTATGGGTATGGCGAAGCTTTGGTCACTTACATCCTACTAGTACAGCGTCGAGCCTGCTCCCCCTCTGCTCAGGAGTTAATCACATATTTGCTATCAGCGTTACATACCAGTTCAATACCACCAATTTCTAAGTAAGGGTGGTAGAATGCCGGTCTATCTTGATTGAGTATAGTCACTCTGGGGGAGCCGGCGAGATGTGTGCACGACGGGATCTTGTGTACTGTACCGGTTCAGTAAGGGGGATAGCCGTGTGAGCTGAAGCGCCCCGATAACAAAGGGGGGGGAGATGTATGGGTTAAATAGGGAGGAGATAAGGAGGCTTTTGCTATTCACTGGCTGTGTTCAACAGCGCCCAGGAGAGGGGACCTCTGTGATGGGTGTGGGGAGAGGTTTACATTGCAGTTGTCTGATTCTTATAGGAAGGAAGCCGGGCACCAGGAGGGTTGGGAACGTGGGATGTTAAGGCTTTTTGGGTGTAGCAAGATGGCCGCCGTCCCATGGGGGTAGGCCAAGCCGTGGACTTTCCCAAGTGTTCCTCTCCATTCAGGTCTCTTCCTCCCCTCCCAGGATAGTAGACACAGCCCAGCCACCGCTCAGGTGGAGTTATTAACAGGGGAATCCGCTTGGGGGAGAGCACAAGGGGGTCGCCTGGTGTAGCAAGATGGCCGCCGTCCTCCCGGAGCAGGCCGAAGCCACGGCCTCGAGTGCGGGTCGAGGAGGTATATAACGCTGATGGCTTTGGGTGGTGTGGCGAATAATTAGGGGCCGATCTGGCTGTAAGCAGGCCTGGAGGTGAGCGGTCTGGGGAGGTAACCAGGAGCGGGTAGCGTGGTACTCACTGTGCACCTGAGTTGAGGCCGCATCTGAGACCGTAGGCCGCGGGACGCCTGATCACTTCGCCTGGAGCCCACTGAAGGTTCCCTGTAGTGTAGCGTCTGCCTAGTGTCCTCCAGGTGTGGAACGGCTGTCAGGCGAGGCAGGATGGCTCATAGCGCGGATGCCAGGTGCTGGAGAGGCCGCGGATACGCAGGCCCCAAGATGGCGGCGGGCCTCAGTATCGTGGAGCCAGTCACAGGCCCAGAGCGGATTCCTCTGCACAATGTTCTTAAAATCCTCTGGGGCAGCAGCAGAGAATGTCCAGGAATTAGTACAGGTGGACCAGGGCCCCAATAAAGCAAAGCCGGCATAGAATGGCAAAGGATGCCTGGAGCTCTGCAGAAACACGTCCTCCCTGCTTCACGTCCGGACACGCCCCCCTTCTTTTTCCTTTTTCTGTATTAGATTTTAATATAACATATATTGGCCACGTATGGCCATATATTAACCATCGTGGGCACATGCGTGTATGTTTAGACATATTTAGACACATTCGTTTATCCATTACATGCACGTATACATTCCCACGTTTGAGCTATTCATTATCATCCATCCAATATATACGGCACTGATATATAGTCACTTTAGATCAGCAATTTAAAGGAATATTAGTAAGACAACTTCATCAGCGATATATTGCTATAAGCCCTTTCTTCCTTTTTTTTTAATCTTAGCATTTTTCATCATGCATATACACTACATAATTCCATTATTGATACATTATAATAGTTTTTGATTTTATCCCATCCCTCCCTGCGCTATTTTCTACATTAATGTTCTATGGGGCATACTATTGATAACTATATACCACAGGGTTGTGGGCTGGTTATTTACACATAAATGTATTAATCTTTCTTGGTCAACTTTCTATATATATATATATATATATATATATTGTGAGGGGGTTAGCTCGGCAGCGGGTGTGTGTGTGACCCCCCGGGATGGGCTCCCCACACAAAACAGGCCCAGCAAACGGAGGTTGTGGTTTTCAAAATCAAAAAGGTGCGGTTTATTTTCTATTTACAGTGACAAAACACAGCAAAGCAAAAGAAACATAACCAAAATAAATCCTGGTCAAGTTGACCTCTGACTAAACATACAGGTTTCCTAACTAACAACTGGGATCAGCCTAGTGCTGTCCTAGTCCCTAAGTCCCTGGTTTTAAATGTCCAAGCAAATAGCCACACAGGCTTTTTCTCACCGCACAGGGGTTCACTCTCCCTAGACAGTCCACACAGGTCTGGTTCCAGGCATGAGCTAACATCTAATGAAGCTGGGAGTTCTTATAGAGGCCTAAATGAGCTGACAAGCTTCAGCTGGCCTCATCAACTCCCTGTCTGCACGACGCCCAGCCCTCTCCCTAGAGGTATGAGTCATCAATGAGCCCACTAGCCTTATACAACTCTCCACCTAGTTGTATAAGTCGGCGTAAAGCCTGAATCTGGGCGAAATATATCTACCCCCCTGGATGCAACCAGGTGACTTTACCTTCCTGCTGTCACATACCCCCCCCTCTTGTTTTAACCTCGGGGTTGGAACACCAGCAATCAGGCATTCATGTACTCGAGACAAAGCATCCACATTCCCCATTTGAACGCCAGGGCGATGCTTTACTGTGAAGTTGAATTCCTGGAGGGCCAGGAACCACCTATTCACTCTTCTATTTGTTTCCTTGTTTTGAGCCATCCACTTTAACGGAGCGTGATCCGTAACCATGTCAAAGTGCCTACCTAGCAGGTAGTACCGAAGGGAATCTAGAGCCCACTTCACCGCTAAACACTCCTTTTCAACGGTGGCGTAATTTACCTCATGGGACTTCAACTTCCTGCTGAGGTAAATGACTGGGTGCTCTTCCCCGTTCCAGACCTGGGACAATACTGCTCCTAACCCCACATCTGACGCATCACTTTGTACGACAAAGTCTTTAGAGAAGTCGGGTGAGTACAACACTGGCTGGCTACATAAGGCTTGTTTCAAGAATTGGAATGCTGCCTCAGCCTCGGGGGTCCATTTAATCATGACCGACCCTTACCCCTTCGTCAGGTTGGTTAGGGGCACAGCCTTAGAAGCAAAGTGGGGAATGAATCGCCGATAATACCCAGCGATTCCCAGAAAGGCTCGTACCTGCTTCTTGCTGTTGGGACGTGGCCAACTCTGGATGGCCTCGACTTTGTTGAGTTGGGGTTTTATTACTCCCCTCCCAATGGTGTACCCAAGATATTTGGCCTCCTCCTGCCCAATGGTACACTTCTTGGGGTTAGCCGTAAACCCCGCTTCCCGAACAGAGTCCAGGACTGCTTGCACTTTTGGCAGATGTGAGGCCCAATCTGTGCTATGGACAATTACGTCATCCAGGTAAGCCGCAGCATACTTCCGATGGGGCCTCAGCATCTGGTCCATTTTCCGCTGGAATGTGGCCGGCGCATTCTGTAACCCGAACGGCATTCTTTTATATTGGAACGCCCCGTCTGGGGTTACAAATGCGGTTTTCTCTTTGGCCGACTTGGCCAGGGGGATTTGCCAATACCCTTTTGTGAGGTCAAGAGTCGTCATGTATCGGGCTGTTCCCAGCCGGTCGATCAACTCATCTATACGTGGCATGGGGTAGGTGTCAAATTTTGTAACTTTGTTCAACTGACGAAAATCGTTACAAAATCGCCAGCTCCCATCCGGTTTAGGCACCAACACGATGGGACTAGACCAATCACTTTGGGACTCCTCTATCACCCCTAAGTTCAGCATTTTCTGTACTTCCTCCCGTATTGCCTCCCGTCGAGCCTCTGGGATCCGATAGGGTTTTAACTTCACCCTTTCACCGGGCGGGGTAATGATGTCATGCTCTACCCCAGATGTTTGTCCCGGCAGCTCAGAGAATACCTCCTTGTTGCGAAGCACAAACTCCTTAACCTCCTGTTGTTGGGGTTGTGACAAGGTGGCTGCTATTCCAACCTCAGGAATCACGCAACCAGTTTGAGCTGGTGACCAAGTGTCTGCGACTAGGGACTCTCTATCCCTCCAGGCTTTCCACAGATTAACGTGATAGATCTGTTCGGGCTTTCGCCTTCCTGGTTGTCTGACCTTGTAATTCACTTCGCTCACTTTTTCCATTATCTCGTAGGGGCCTTGCCATTTGGCAAGGAATTTACTTTCAACCGTAGGGACAAGTACCAATATCCTATCCCCCGGGGAAAAGGTACGGGTCTTGGCTCCATGGTTGTACACTCTCTGCTGTGCCAACTGCGCTTGGGCCAAATGTTCCTTCACGATGGGCATTACCTGTGCAATTCGATCTTGCATCAGGGCGACATGCTCAATCACACTCCTGTGGGGAGAACTCTCACTTTCCCAAGTTTCCTTGGCAATATCCAACAGCCCTCTTGGGTGTCTCCCATACAGTAACTCAAAGGGGGAGAATCCCGTAGAGGATTGGGGCACCTCCCTAATAGCAAACATCAAATAAGGAAGTAAACAGTCCCAATCCTTTCCATCTCTATCCACCACTTTCTTCAACATTTGTTTTAGGGTTTTGTTGAATCTTTCAACCAGCCCATCGGTTTGGGGGTGATACACAGACGTACGCAATTGCGTCACTTTGAACAATTTACACAGCTCTTTCATAACCCGGGACATAAAGGGTGTACCTTGGTCCGTAAGCAGTTCTTTACAAATACCCACCCGGCTAAAAACAAGAGATAGCTCTTTGGCTATGGTTTTGGCCGAGGTATTTCGGAGAGGGATCGCTTCTGGATAACGGGTGGCATAGTCCATTATAACTAATATGTACTGGTGCCCCCTAGCGGACTTGATTATAGGACCTACCAAATCCATGGCGATCCTCTCAAACGGGACCTCAATGATGGGTAGAGGGACCAGCGGGCTACGGAAATGTGGCATCGGGGCCAACCTCTGACACACAGGGCAGGAGGAACAATAATTTTCTACGTCCTTCATCACCCCCGGCCAATAGAATCTCTGTAATACCCTCTCTCGGGTTTTCTCTGTCCCCAGATGACCTCCAAGAATGTGCCCATGGGCCAACTCCAACACCAACTTCCTGTAAGGTTTGGGCACCACAAGCTGCTCAACGGTTTCTTCTGCCCTTTTTGCCACCCGATACAGTAGGTCCTTCTCTACGCTGAAGTATGGGTAAGTGCAGGTATTATCTGGGTTCACTAACTCGCCATCTATTTTCACTACGTTTTCCCGTGCCTTTATTAGGGCGGGGTCTTTCAACTGTTCTGTGGCAAAGTTTTCCCTGTGAACCTCAAGATCAGAAAACTCCACAGACGGTAGGTTTTCGTCTGAGGAGGTGGGCTCCTCTCCAGTTTCTTGAGTCTCCCCTGCCAATACTGATAAGGGAAATTCCGGAGAGTCCTCACCACTCTCAGGGGAGTTCTGGCTATCACATTCCTGGTACATAGGGGCACCAGTGAGGGGCTCAGGATCATCCCACAGTTCCCAGAACTTCGGAAAATCCCTTCCCACAATGGCGTCATGCGGTAACTGAGATACTAAGCCCACTGGATGAGAGAGGGTACCTTTGGGGGTCTCGAAACACACTGTAGTCACTGGATACTCTCGGGTGTCCCCATGCACACAAATAACAGCTACCTTGCTATTCCCAGAGACCTCTGTTTTAACTAACTCAGCCTTTATCAGGGTCACAAGGCTACCTGAATCCAGCAATACCACAACATTTCTACCATTAACAGACATTTTGCATAAATGTTTCTCAGTTCCTCGAATGGCAGTGCATGCGACTGTCGCACACAGCGACTGACGTCTGCCCGTCAGAAAGTCACACTGCCCGCATTCTCCACCAACTGTGAGGGGGTTAGCTCGGCAGCGGGTGTGTGTGTGACCCCCGGGATGGGCTCCCCACACAAAACAGGCCCAGCAAACGGAGGTTGTGGTTTTCAAAATCAAAAAGGTGCGGTTTATTTTCTATTTACAGTGACAAAACACAGCAAAGCAAAAGAAACATAACCAAAATAAATCCTGGTCAAGTTGACCTCTGACTAAACATACAGGTTTCCTAACTAACAACTGGGATCAGCCTAGTGCTGTCCTAGTCCCTAAGTCCCTGGTTTTAAATGTCCAAGCAAATAGCCACACAGGCTTTTTCTCACCGCACAGGGGTTCACTCTCCCTAGACAGTCCACACAGGTCTGGTTCCAGGCATGAGCTAACATCTAATGAAGCTGGGAGTTCTTATAGAGGCCTAAATGAGCTGACAAGCTTCAGCTGGCCTCATCAACTCCCTGTCTGCACGACGCCCAGCCCTCTCCCTAGAGGTATGAGTCATCAATGAGCCCACTAGCCTTATACAACTCTCCACCTAGTTGTATAAGTCGGCGTAAAGCCTGAATCTGGGCGAAATATATCTACCCCCCTGGATGCAACCAGGTGACTTTACCTTCCTGCTGTCACAATATATATATATATATATATATATATATATATATATATATATATATCTTTCTTACATTACATTATGACACTTTTTGATGAACAAACTGACAATTTACCTTTACATATTTCACTATTTGTGCGCTACGGATGCATTTGCCTTTGCTTGTGCATCCATTTCAGCACGTTGCACATGCATCATGTAA
Organism: Rana muscosa; assembly: GCA_029206835.1. NCBI lineage: Eukaryota > Metazoa > Chordata > Amphibia > Anura > Ranidae > Rana > Rana muscosa. The sequence continues at coordinate 1,258,699,851 of CM055116.1, read as the reverse complement.
AGATTTAGGTCAGTGATGGCGAACCTTGGCACCCCAGGTGTTTTGGAACTACATTTCCCATGATGTTCAACTACACTGCAGCGTGCATAAGCATCATGGGAAATGTAGTTCCAAAACATCTGGGGTGCCAAGGTTCACCATCACTGATTTAGGTGGTTCATCCATTGTGTTCCATATATTCACATTAATTTAATTTACACATTCCTCACTTTTTTGCATCAATCACAGGTTTTTTCACAAATATTTAATTTGCTGCACACCTTCTCAAGGATATTATGTACGTATATTTTTAGAATAGTTGGTACAATGAAACCACACATTTAAAAAAAAACAAACATTTATTTCTTGGACACAGGTTAGTCAGCATGCAATCAACTTTCAATTAACACTCGTCAGCACTTAATCACCTACACTTGTGGTTGGGTCATATGACCCTTTTTTTGGGGTATATCATGGGAATCATTTGTGCACTAGGCAGCTATGATTAAACACTAAGAAAGTGTGAAGCTAGTCAGCTCTAACCAGAATTTTGTGACTTGCTGTGCTGTATTTGGATTTTTGAAGATTTTACATAATAAAGGCTTTTTATTGGAGTGCTGCTGTCCAGAAGACTCGATATTTTGTTACACCTCTGGCTTTGTCGCCACTCGATCCCGAGTGGGTACAGCTCACCCGGATAGTCACCCAATGGCACTAGCAGCCGGCATGTAGCTCGAACAATGACTCTGTCCCCTCCAAGGACAAAGTCAGGAGATCCCTCCTTTTAAGCAGCAACAGCTCCTCTAAGGCAGACCGTGAAGCTAGGAATCCTTCCCTCTGACAGGTCACCTGGCCTTTTCCGAGTTAGCAATCTTTATCACTACCCTCTTGTTGTGGGATCGATCCTCCCCCGGTTCCCCTTCAGTCAGAGCGGTCACCCCTCCAAGGTTCCCTGGGTTTCCTCAGCTTCTTCTGTGGACTCAGTCAAAGGTACTGAGCCCACCTGGAACTCCGTAGTCCCGGGCTAAAGGTGGCCGAGACTTCACAGTCTGTGCGCATATCCCCCAGCAAGGGGATACACTTCCTCCCGGGTACAGGTCCCCGGACATGCTCCCTCCCGGGTACAGGTCCCCGGACACACTCTCTCCCGGGTACAGGTCCCCGGACATGCTCCCTCCCGGGTACAGGTCCCCGAACACGCTCCTGGAGCAAAGGTGTCTGCCCCTTTTGTACCCTCTCCCGGCATGCACAGCGGGTAGACCACGCCCACTGCATGGTTGCCGAGAAAGGACACCCAATCGCCATTCCATCACCTGCGGTTCAACCCCAAGTACAAGCGAAAGCACCACCCATACTTCTAAGGGGAACTGCACGCCAGGTGAAAACAGCAGCAAGGCAGAGTCCAATAAAATGGAAGATCCGAGCCAACTACCACTCGAATCACCCCTAAATGTGGTATAGCAAATGCCTAATTTGGGACCCCCGCTACACACGCCCCTTTCTTAAAGAGACACTGTCCCCAGTGTCTGGAGACAAATTTGCACGCTCAATCCTGAGCAGGCGCAAACTTATCTTCAGAACTATGTACAAGAAATTTTTACCAGAGTGCCTGAATCAAAGCAATGAATTTCAGTAAAGAGGAGAAAGACAAGAACATTTTCACAACACACATTAAATGACATTCCCTCCCACCATCCTATCACAACTAGATCCCACCCAATCTCCGGTGAAGTTGCCTGATGGTATCCTGCATGGGAAAGAAACACATAGCACATAAAAACAACATCCTATCACTAATGTACATGAATCAAACCATCTCTCCGAGAAAAGATAATTCGCTTCATCTAAATAGCACACACTAAGCCTAGTGTAATGTAAATAACAGTACTTACTGTATTTATTGGCATATAACACTCAATTTTTTACCCTGAAAATAGAGAGTAAACTGTGCCTGCGTGTTATACGCAGGGGGCTATGGAAAGTTTTTTTCCTGAAACTTCCCTCTTAAAGTTAGGGTGCGTGTTATACGCCTGTGCGTGTTATACACCGATAAATACGGTATATAAGTGCTTGTAAAAGTTCTGCAGACCACTACCACCTAGTGGCAGCACACACATATTTTTTTTTAGACTAAGTGCGTACAGACGCACCACACTACAAGGATCCCCTTGTTGATCACTGCGGCTTCCAGCTTGGCCCTGACTAGCTCTACCCCAAAGTTTTTTTTTTCTTTGAAAAAGAAAGGGAACAAAAAAAAAAAAACAGTCCTTCAAAACCTTCAAAAAAAGTAAAAATCCCCCGGAATAGAGTCAGCACGGCAGTTCAAGGCATTGTCCCCGAAGCGGTAATAATAAAAAACACAAGTTCCACTTCAAAGGTAAAAGCGGGGATCAGGGAGAGTCAGAGGCTTCCAGTCCTTATCCAAAGTATCGATTGAATAAGTCACATTGTCTCTGTCCTTACTGCAGATCACGACCCGATCCGCATGTATGTGGCGACCAGGAGTCCGATCTTTTCGGCAGCCCTTATATCTCTCAGTCATTACAGCCGAGTGATTGAAAAATCTGTAGCCTCTCTTTACCTCCAAACGATCCCACACAAAGTCACTGTACCATCGTTCCCGAGAGGCTTCGATCTCAAACAGTAAATTCTTTGGGACGTATGGGCACTCCCATCCATAGTCCGCAGCAACCTTTTGGTTCAAAAGCCGTTTCAGTCGGGCCAAAGGCAGCATGGTCGCCCGATCTCCAGTTCCTGGCAGGACGATGGCGTCTGGAGATCTTCTAGGGCGTACAGGCTCCAACTGTGGCATAGGTGGCCTTAGTGGTGAACGGGCCTCCGAAACAGCAGGCACGGAAGACACCGGAGCATGCAAAGCGGGCACAGGAACAACTTCTCCATCATAAAAAGGGGCTTCCACCCAGGGTGTAGTTTCCCCAGAGTCCATGGGTGATCCCTTTACACTACGGGGAGAGGTTAGAGAAATTTTGTCCCATCCTTTACTGGCAAACAGTTCATCAATCTCTACATCATCTCCCAAGTCAGAGGAAGAGTCTATGTCCGAAGAGTCCCACATCTCCGCTGGCAGGCAGACTCTCGTGGACACAGAATCACCAGCTTTCAAAGGTTCCTTTGGGTCAGACACCCAGGCATCCCCAATAGAACGGACACCGACCTTTTTTTGTTTCCCCGGCCTACCTTGACCTTCACCTGTCGTAGATCGTTCGGAATCTCCTCTGGCTGGACGATCCGGGTCAGGCAGGCGCTGTGGTGGGCCTCCAACGTGGCTGCGGGAAGCCTTTACGAGTCCTACCTTCCTTTTAAAAGGCGGAAGGGAGGGCTCCGTTGCGACCGAGGCAGTATCTGCTGGGTTCTCCGCCTCAAGCTCCTCAATGGCCGAAACCTCAGTCTTTACATCCGCCACCTCCGCGGGACTGCGCTTGGGTATAGCGGTGAGGGCACATACTTCCTCCTCAGGAGTAACAGCACCTGAGATCCAATTCACATGGTAAGCCTTTGGCCTCTCCGTTGGCTGCTCCACCTCAAACAGGAATTCCCCACAGCGGGCACATCTCCCGAAAGGCCGAAGGTGCACAACCAGTCCCTGACACTTCATACAGATCATGCCCAAGGCCTCTGCATCTCCGCATGCATAAAGGGCAAAGCGGCCTCGGGGTTTCAGCCAGATTCCTGTATCCGTCAAGGAGGTAGCAATAGGGGTCACATCCATGGTTGAACCGGGCAAAAAAGCACAAGATCCCGGTGAAGCAGGCTTCCATGTAACAGCAGACATGTCGCTTCGTCAGCGCCAAACGCACCACGAGGAGCACACACTTGGCGGGGGCTCCTCCCCTTTTCCTCCTCTGCCGCGCGCAACTCGCGGGCCTCTCCAGACTTGAGACACGCCCACGAACTACGCAGCTGGAAATACAGCAAGGCCTGAATCTTACTTTCTCTTACTTGTGGCGCAGGTTGAATTTCAAAAATGGCCGACCTCCGAAGAACCATGCGGGAAATCAAAATCCAACTTTTCAGGGGGTATCACTGCAGAATCCCGGACTCGAGCCCCCATGTGTAGCACATGGCCCTTTTTCTCCCTTCTTTGGCTCACTCACAGGGAAAAGGGCACACCATGCCACCATGCCCGTACCCTCTGGTATAAAGAGGTTAAGCACACTTGTAACTTACGGGTCCTGCTGCAAGGTTCTCCAATAAAGCTGGTTCCCGTCTCTTAGTTAATAGAGGAAGTCCTTTACTTTCCCAAGGAGGTGAATGTCCACAAAGGATATACTCCAACACAAGTTTATTTTCTTTATGCACCACAAAGTTGAGAAGAGAGAGAAAGGTGTTAGGAAGGCAGATCAGATTCAGGCACACCTCTGGCTTCGTCGCCACTCGATCGCAAATGGGTACAGCTCACCTTTGTAGTCACCCAATGGCACTAGCAGCCGGCATGTAGCTCGAACAATGACTCTGTCCCCTCCAAGGACAAAGTCAGGAGATCCCTCCTTTTAAGCAGCAACAGCTCCTCTAACGCAGTCCATGAAGCTAGGAATCCTTCCCTCTGACAGGTCACCAGGCCTTTCCCGAGTTAGCAATCTTTATCACTACCCTCTTGTTGTGGGATCGATCCTCCCCCGGTTCCCCTTCAGTCAGAGCGGTCACCCCTCCAAGGTTCCCTGGGTTTCCTCAGCTTCTTCTGTGGACTCAATCAAAGGTACTGAGCCCATCCGGAACTGCGTAGTCCCGGGCTAAAGGTGCCAGAGACTCCACAGTCTGTGCGCATATCCCCCAGCGAGGGGATACACTCCCTCCCGGGAACAGGTCCCCGGACACGCTCCCTCCCGGGTACAGGTCCCCGGACACGCTCTCTCCCGGGTACAGGTCCCCGGCCAAATTCTCGCCGTCTCTAGCAAATCTTTACATGGGATGGTGGGAGAGGCTCCGCATTTTTGGACCTGGTAGTCCCCGCCGAAAGGATACCATATTTTTCTGCAGGTATATAGACGACCTCCTGTTCATCGTTAATAACTCTTGTGAAGACCTCCAATCATGGTTAGCATACATGAATGACAACTCACTCAATCTACACTTCACAGGTACATTAAATACAAAAACCATAGATTTTTGGGATATAAGGCTCACTAGTGAAAACAACATGATCATTTCCAATCTATATAGGAAGCCTAGTGCAGGCAACACTCTTTTAAGGGCAGATTCGAGCCACCCAGGACACACAGTACAAAACATCCCAGTCGGACAATTTCTCAGACTCAGGAGGCTCTGCAGTAGAGACTCTGACTTTGAAATTGAAGCACAAGCTATGACAGCTAGATTCGAGAGTAGGGGTTACCCTAAATCGGCCATCAACAGAGGATTGCAGATAGCAAAAGGTACCACGCGAGACATTTTGCTCTCAAAAAAATCCACCAATGTACATAAACGTGGTAGGGTTAAAAATATGAGTGTAAATCAATATAACAGAAACAACAGGGTAGATAACTTTGTTCCTACCTTCTCTACCCCATACAGCATGGAATATCATAAAGTAAAACATATAGTCACAAAATACCGTATTTTTCGCTCCATAAGACGCACTTTTTATCCCCCAAAAAACGGGGGGAAATGTGTGTGCGTCTTATGGAGCGAATACAAATCAGGAGAGCCGCTGATAGGGGGATCGTTTTGAGGCAGAACGATGCCCTATGCATCACTCTGCCCCAGCTAGATCCTGTTTCTCTAATGCTTTCAGCTGCTACTGGGAGAGAAACAAAAGGGTATTGTTCTGTATTTAACCCCCACAGGATCGGCATTGATATGTAAATCGCGCGGGCATTGTTATGTTAATGAGGTCGACCGCCGCGATTCATATGCTAATTACGCCCGCACCTCTGCATGCCGCCCACCTAGAAGGTGTGAACAGCATACAGGTGAATATAGGGGGCATGTAGAGGGGATCAAAGAGGGGGGTTTGAGGTGCAGAGGCTGCAGAGTTGAATGGGAAGGAAGGATTGGAGTGCAGATGTTAGAAGATGAGGGGTTTGGGGGACAGAGGTTAGCAGATGAGTTAGAGGGGCAGAGTTGTACTGAGAGGGAGATAAGAATGCAGAGATTAGTAGAGAGATGGGGGAGGGGGTTACTGTAAATACACCATTTACATTACTGGTCAGTGTAAATGTCTAAATATGCAAATACTCCTGTTGTATTGAGGTCATGTAAATGTCCCAGTTAAATTGGGGATCAGTGTAGGGTGCCCCCTTACATTAGTTGTTAGTGTAGAAATATTATTCTGTTATACTTTATTAAATATTTTAGTACACCATTTGGTTCAAGTTTTTTTATTTTATATTTTCCTCCTCTAAAATCTAGGTGCGTCTTATGGTCAGGTGCGTCTCATGGAGCGAAAAATACGGTACCTCCCGATTCTGTCACACGATCCAATATATGGCAAAATTCTTAAAAAAGGGATCCGTACAGTGTCCAGGAGGGCACCTTCTCTAGGCAGCCTTTTGTCACCCAGCCTTTTTTCCACCAAAAACACCCCTGCGAATTGGCTTTCGTCCAAAGGCACTTTTAAATGTGGCGGTCATAATTGTGTTTACTGCCCATTTATACAGAGGGGCGACACTGTCACCTCCAAGTCTACAGGAAAAGTCCATAAGCTGCATTCTTTCATTAATTGCAACACACGATACGTTGTTTATGTTATTACATGCAACTTATGTTCAATCCAATATGTAGGCAGGACCACCAGGAGATTAAAAGATTGTCTATAGGATCATCTCTATGATATCGACAAAAACCACACAACAAACGTAGCGCGACACTGGAATGTAGCTCATAACAAGGACACTTCCAGTTTAGTTATACAAGGCCTAGAGAAAATTGCAAGACCTTTGAGAGGAGGCGACAAGTTTAACCTCCTGTGCAGACAAGAAGTGCGGTGGATTTTTATTCTAAATACTAGACGACCTTCTGGATTGAATTTTGAGTGGGACATTTCCCACTTTTATTAATTTATTAATCCATCATGTTTGGTCATTTTCGCCTTTTTTGTTTTCCACCACACCCGCTGTCCGCTGTAGCCACCTTTTTGTAAATCATCTAAGGTGTTCATTCTTGTATACAAGGCTCATTGCGCATTCTACAGTTTTACAGGATTTAAATGCCACACCAGCTTTACATACTTATGATATTATGTTCATGACAGTCATATAGATCATGGTCATGGCATTTCTATCCTGTTACTTTGTTGTCTTGGATCTCATTGCATCACCCTATTGGAGTGATGAGGCCCATGTGTGGATTTCTTTCCACACCTGGGCTCCACACTTGAATCCATGCCCTGCTCAAAAACCCTTATTTAATCAAATATAAAATTGAACCACATTACAATTAAAATTAAAATTAAGAATTAAAAATTGGTACTAATTATTTGATTTATTAATATAGGACATTACCATCGCTTAGTTTTTCCTTCTGTTGTTTTCCATCTTTTGCTCAATCTCCATATACAGTGGAATCCTCTCTTTTTTCTTTTTTTGTTTTTCTAATATGGCTTTGGTTATAGCTGATCCCAGCCATCTAACACACACAATATTGTATATATATTTTTGACACATTTTGCCACTGGACAGGCATGTCATAAATTAAAAAAGTTCATATACAATATTCACATGCGTGTCAAAAACCAAAATAAAAACAAAAATTTAATTAAATTATAATTAAATAATCAAACCAAATTTGAATTTAATTAAATAAAATAAGAAAACGATAACTTGCACATATACAAAATATATGTGTGTGTTTTGATTCGATCATCTATATGTATATATACTGCAAGTAGTATAATATGCCTCCATATTCATCCACTATATCTGCATGCCTTTCTGGAGGTTAGCATAATTTAGGTATGTCTTATAGTATCAATACCAGACATATATATTGATTAACATATACACTTTAATAATCTTGCCCCTCCTCAAATAGACATGCAGAATGGTCACACAGGATGAATAAGTTTTATCTATAGTTAAATAACAATAACACACATATTTTTAACATACATCTCAACAACTTCAACTCATTGTGGTTTTATGTTTAGTATCTAGTTGTATTAATTCTAGCTTTTGGAACATCTAGGTTTCTGTACACAAAAAGAATCATTATTATTATTATTGTTTTCATCTTTTTCATTATTTATGATTTTAGATATTTATATTCATATTCATATCTATTCTATTCATTTTCATGAATTCAATGCCAATATTAAGATTTATGTACAACTCACCCCTTTTTCGGTTCCGACCAGTTTCCACTTTTTTCAACTTACACTACTCATGCACTTTGGTTTTTTTTTTTGTTGTGTTTTGTTTTGTTTTTGTTCTTTACTCTATTATAGCATCCCTATTTCGGATACACCATATACGTGTCATATATAGTTGTTCACGTTATAGATAAAACAATTGTTTAAAGCACTTGTTCTGCGTTAAGCAGTCACATATATATCTAATATCTTTTTCGATCTGGAGTTTTCACTCCTTTTCACTCAGTTTTTATATACCTTTATGCACTCTACACATATGTGTAAGATCTTACGTGCCAATCCTTATTAATGGTTTTGGCATTTAACAGGTGCTTCACAAACACGGAGTGTAATAGACCTAAATTAGTGCCTAATATTCTACCACTGTGTTCAACAGCTCTCATTGGTTGAGAGGTTTTTCAGATCACCTTATATACACAGTTCTGGTCACTTACACTTTAGCTATGAGTAAGCATCATACCCTGATGTGAAACGCGTTAGCCGTCACCCTGCATGTCCCTTCACCTTTGGATGGATTTTGTTTATTTATTTCGTTTTGGATTTTTTTGGCATTTTAATTTTCTTCATTAATAAAGCGTTTAACCAGAGTGCGGCAGTCCAGATAACTTCTTCTCCTACAGGTCCCCGGACACGCTCTCTCCCGGGTACAGGTCCCTGGACTCGCTCCCTCCCGGGTACAGGTCCCCGGACACGCTCCATCCCAGGTACAGGTCCCCGGACACGCTCTTGGAGCAAAGGTGTCTGCCCCTTTTGTACCCTCTCCCGGCATGCACAGCGGGTAGACCACACCCACTGCATGGTTGCCGAGAGAGGACACCCAAACGCCACTCCATCACCTGTGGTTCAACCCTGAGTACAAGCGACAGCGCCACCCATACTTCTAAGGGGAACTGCACGCCAGGTGAAACAGCATCAAGGCAGAGTCCAATAAAATGCAAGATCCCAGCCAACTACCACTTGAATCACCCCTAAATTTGGTATAGCAACCCCCTAATTTGGGACCCCCGCTACACTTTGATTACATGTTATTCCAAGCATGTAACATGTTTTGGAATGCCCCTGCTCCCTACAATATGTGGGGCGCACCACACAGGAGTTAAGGGTTAGGATCAATGAACATGTCACTAATATCTCCAAAGGTTTCCCTAACCACAGTGTGTCACGCCATTTTGATCGGTTCCATGACAGAGATCCCCGCCAGCTCACATTCTAGATAGATAGAGCTGTGCATCATTGGAGAGGCACTGACCTCAAAAAGGCCATTTCACAAAATGAGACCCAATGGCTGTATCGCCTGCAGACGATGCAACCGCAGGGACTTAATATAGACCTGGAACTTTTTTAACCAATGAATAAAATTTCCCTTTGATCCATATTTTTTCATCTTTTTTTATTTAGTATTTCTTTATTTTATTTAAATTTTTTATATATATATATTCAAAAAAATAAAATACATTTTTATATTTGGTTCATGTGCTTAGATTTATCTCTGATCGTACAATTTTATTATTGCTTCTATCCCGGTAACCAACCAGGCATGTAAATTTAAAGGGGTTGTAAAGGTATATGTTTTTTCACCTTAATGCATCCTATGCATTAAGGTGAAAAAACATCCGACAATACCGCCCCCCCCCTAAGCCCCCGTTTTACTTACCTGACCCCTTGAAAGTCCCGTGCTCGCTCCCGTCATCCTCCGAGTTCCTGAGCCTGGCCGTTGATTATCCTCCAAGTTCCTGAGCCTGGTCGTTGATTGGCTACAGTGGACAGATTGAAAGCAGCGCAGCCATTGGCTGGCACTGCTGTCAATCACATCCAATGATGCGGCGTGCCGGGGGGCGGGGCGAGTGATACAGTCGGCAGCTAGGGCCACAGCTGTATCACAGGAGCGCGCCCGCAATAACTCTACACCATGCGAGCTGAGACAGCCGCCGAGAGACCCCAGAAGACCAGGATCGGGGCCACTGTGTGCAAAATGAGCTGCACAGTGGAGGTAAGTATAACATGTTTGTTATTTTTATGTTTTTTAAACGGGTCCCTTTAACTTAGGTTAGTATTTTGCTTTGCGTCTATCTAGCAAGGTTACTTTGTGGTATAACAAGGAAGCTGAGACTTCTGCAGTGTGTAAATGTGCTTTTACTATACAAAGATGCTGTACATACAAAACTATTACAATCTTAGGAATACAATACAAGACTGACAGATCTCTATAACAAGCAAAATGCCTAGCAAATGAACAGCCTATAGTCTATAACAGTACAAATACATTTAAAATACATTTAAAGGTTACTTAACTTCGATTACGCTATGTTCATGATCTCCATTGCTGGTGACCAGGCATCTTTTTCTTATGATGAGTGGCTTCTTCTGATCTTACATCAACATGATGTGTGTGTCTGTGGCCTAGCTTGTGCCTGCTTTTATGTGTCAGGCTGAGTTACCAAACAACAGAAAACATACTTGTTTACTGTAGCTGTAGAACAATGGACTGTTGAATACAACAATGCTATCTACCTATTGTCTACTCAAACCAAACCTGTCAGTAATCTAACAGTCATTCTTTCAGTTTGAGAGCTGAAAGAAATCTCAAACAAGTAATGTCTTACTTCTTTACTGTAGCTATAAAGACAAATAGCCTGTTGAATACACCAATGGTATCTAATCCTATTGTATGAAAACAGCATTTGTTTGAGAAATCTACTCAAACCAAAAATGACGACAGTAATCTGACCAACTCACTATTGTAAAATTGTCCCATGTATCCTATGTCTGATTAATACACATGTGCAATTTGTTTCGTTCCAAATTCGTTTTTTAAAGAATTTTGACAAATTCATTAATTCGGAAATATCCGAATTAACGAAAACTCGTTTAATGAATTTTAACGAATATTTGTAAATTAGAATATTCGAAAACTCGTAGATTCGTACATTCGTAAATCCGTACATTCATAAATGCTTACATTCGTACATTCACAAATGCTTAAATTCGTACATTTGTAAATTTGTAAATTCGTAAATTAGTAAATTTGGAAATCTGAAATAATAATTAACTAATAATAACTTAAGTATTACTAACTATTAAATTATAGGTATTGGAATTTCCTTTCAAATTTGGCTGTTAGTGAACTTAACGAAGTTACGAATTGTTTTCCGAAATAATGAATGCCGTATCTAAACTAATGGAACGTAATGACTTAATAATAAATAACAATAATAATAACAAAAAAGTTTTATTATTATTATGTATTATTAACTTGTTCCGTTCCATTTGTTTAGATGTGGCATTTGTTATTTCAGGTTATGCGCAACTTCGGATAAATTTGTATTCGTTACGTTCGCTAACTGCCAAATTTGAAAGGAAATTACAATACCTATAATTTAATAGTTATTTTTTCAGATTTTCGAATTTTCGGGTTTTTGGATTTTCGAATTTCGAATTTACAAATTTCTGAATGCACAAATTTACAAATTTACGAATGTATATATATATGTACGAATGTACAAATTTACGAATGTATAAAAATACGAATGTATAAATTTACGAATTTACGAATTTTCGAATTCCGATCATAACGAATTACCCAAAAAACGAAAAAAAAAAAAACGAATGAAACGAAAACGAAAACTAACGAATATTTTGGCAGTGCACATGTCTACTGATTAATATAATAAAAATCATATTTTTAACAAACGCAACACATTCCGCCCTATGATTTTTTTTTTCTCTCTCAGACTACACAGAAAATCTCTTCATTACTAACAACTCATTCTACACATGAATTTTCCTTAAATGCAACCCCTCCCATATTTCTGTCACTGGGAAGGTGTTTCAGTCTTTGAATAAAAGTTCATTAGAAAGTCCATTCTAAAGTTCTTTAGAAATAAGTCCAGGCTTGAAATACATCAAAGGCCTTGCTCTCCACAGCTCTTGTGATCTTCCGTCATTCTTTCCATCGTGTAACCACTTTTCGCTGGTCTTCCTATGGATGAAATCGGAGACAGCCTGTGGAGTGGAAAACAAAGAGGATTATCTGTTCCTTCTAACAATACATAAACAGTAGATCCTGGCCCTTCAGCTACAATCTCTCCTCTAAATGGCTTCTTGCCTGGATATCTGACCAATACTTTGCCACCTGCCTGTATGCACCTCTGACCCTCCCAAAGAACAGCAATAGGGAGGAGAGGAAATATACTGATATTTCCCAGAAGATCACTGCTGTTTATTTTGGAAGATTGGATGTTATGTAGCCTCACTTTCCACTCTTGCTGAGAAGTATCCACTAACCAGTCAGAGTCCCAGCCACTGTCTTGAAGCTCGTCTGCCAATGCAAATATAACTTCAAACCTTCCTGCCAGATTCCCTCTCATTCCTAGATAGGCTTCAGCTTCAGATACGTCACTCTTGGTTTCTATGTCATGGGAAGCAGTAACATGGTATCTGTTAAACCCTGTTCTTTCACGAACCTTACATAAATACTGAACTCTGCACTCCAGCTGTGGAATCTGTGCCTCAGCCCCTACCATCCTCTCATATGGCTTTTGGCTATTGGCCTAGAATTTAACAACATGACTGCCTGTGTGAGGACCCGATCCCACCCCCTTAGTGTATGTGTGGGTGTAAGTTTGCGTATCTGGTCCTTCAATAGTCCGTTGTATCTTTCAATCAAACCAGCTGCCTGTGGATGGTATGGGATGTGGGACAACCAGTACACTCCAGAATCTTTGGCCCACTGCTGTACTGTTGATCTGGTAAAGTGTGAGCCATTATCACTTTGGACTTGTTTGGGACAACCATAAGCAACGACAAGTTTCTTAAGAAGTTGAAGTGTTGCGGCTTGATCTGCACGTTTGCAAGGATGGACAAGCATAAGTCCTGAATAGGTGTCCACTTCAGTGCAACAATATCTCAGTCCGTTGTTTCCCCGGGACAGGGGACCAATGAAGTCTGCCAGATCTTTGCAGGCCTCTCACCCCTCTTAATCGACCCGGTGGAGTACTTTTGCAATGGCCATTGTCAAACTTCTCCACACACTGTACAGTTCCCTATTACAGTTTTTATCATGTCCATTGATATAGGCAATCCTCCCTGCTGTGCCCATTCATATGTTGCTTTCTGCCCCAAATGTCCAGATTGCTTGTGGGCCCAAGTTCATCAAAACAGGATCAATTGGCACAACTGCCTTCACTTTGGCGATTTCATCTGCAACTATGTTATAGTTCTCAAAGTCTGGTACTAGGGGCACATGTGCATCAACATGCCCCACTTTTATGGTGCAGGAGTGAGCTTCCTTCCAGATGTAGTCCCAGACTTCATTGCCTCTCCACACCACCTTTCCATGAATCATCCATTCATTGGACTTCCACGTGGGCATCCAAGTTGTCTGTCCTTTAAAAACCGCACAGCTGTCAGTGTAGATAGTGACATGGGAAGAAGGATCCTCCTGAAGAGTCATCACTACAGCTTTCAACTCTGCATACTGACTGGACCCTCCGATTCCGGACTCCTGCAGGACTGTGTCTGTATTTGGGTTGTAGGCTGCTGCTGTCCATTTATGCTCAGACGAGGTGATTATGGCTGAACCATCAGTGAACCACGCTGACTCCTTCATGTCTTCTGACAGAGACTCAAAGGGTGGAGCCTCTTCAATGGGGGATGACTGCAGCACAGGAATTTCTTCTTCTGGCCGGGTGCTGGTAAAAGTAACAAGCCCTGCCAACTGTTTTGTAATGTCTCTAACATGCCCAGCTGCAATACCCCCTCTTTCTTGAAGGTAACACTTCCATTTCATCAGTGTCTGGTTCTGGGCTACAGCTGCCCTAGTGGTCAGTCCATTATCTTTCACCCATCCTGCTATTGGCAATGCAGTATGGATGGTGACTGTGTCCTTTTCTGTAATGGTCTCTACATGTTGAAGTGCTGTGTAGGCCCCAAACAGGTACTTCTCTAGGGGCGTGTATCTCATCTGTGCCCCTGTCAGTTGTTTGGACCAAAATCCAAAAGGTATTGCTCTCAGTCCTTTCTTTTCATTTGGCTGCCTCAGACTCCAAGATATAGTACCATTCTGCTCCACTACATCCAGCTGAAATGGTACTCCTTGTCTCACGGGTCCCAATCCCTAATGCTGCAAAATAGCTTCTTTAGCAGTCAGGAATGCAGTCCGCTGCTCTGAACCCCATGAGAACTCAGTCTTTTTTCTGGTAACATTGTATATAGGCCTCAGAATCAGTCCAAGATGTGGGATGAACGATCTCCAGAATCCCACAACTCCAACAAACTTCTGTGCCTCCTTTTTGGTAGTAGGGGGCGACAGCGCCTGGATAGTTTGCACAACTGTCTCTGGAATCTTCCTCTGTGGCTCAGTCCACATCATTCCTAGGAATTTCACCTCTGTGGCAGGTCCTTGGACTTTGTCTCTGTTGATAGCCCACCCTCTGTTCTCCAAGTGCTGTATCAGCAGGTGCAGTGCTTCAGTTACATCTTCTTTTGTCCCAGAGATCATGATGTCATCAATGTAGTGAAACACAGCGACTTTCAAATTCAGGCTACTTAAATCTCGGGCAATCAGTCCATGACAAATCATTGGAGAATGAAGATAGCCTTGCGGAAGGACAGTGAAAGTGTACTGGCGGCCGTCCCACACCAGAGCAAACTGACACTCTGGGTCTATCAAAATTGAAAAGAAAGCATTAGCCAGGTCTATCACAGCATGATATTCTCCTGCATCTTTAGCAATTTTCTCAACAATTGAGATCATATCTGGTACAGCTGACTTCAATGGAGGTGCCACTTTGTTCAGACCTCTGTTATCCACAGTCATTCTATATGTCCCATCAGGTTTCTTTACTGGGAACACCGGAGACGAGAAAGGACTTACAGCAGGTCTAAGGATCCCTACTCTCAACAGTTCTTGAATAGTCTCCCCAATTTCTTTGAGGCCTCCAGGAAGTCTGTACTGCTTGAGACAGACTGGCTTCTCTGGTGGAGGAATGTAGACAGGGGTCCATTTCGCATGACCTCTGACCACAGCCTTCACCGTCCTTACCAGATACGCTTTATCAGGATAACGAATGTGAATGTACCTCTTTCAGTCTGAATTGACTGACCTTGAAGTACATCCATCCCATGAATATTTTTTCAGGTAACTCTGATACCAAAACATTTGTCATAAATCCTGATCCCTTGCCAATAGCCAATTTCTCCCGTATCCTAACTGCTGGTGTAGTTTGCCCTCCCAAACCTTCTACATAAATCAATTCTCCTTTGTGATGGGAAGGATTTCCTTGCAAAAGTGTAACTTCAGCTCCGCTATCAACTAAAGCCATTACATGTGTAGGAGAAGATGACTTCCCCCACCATACAGTGACAGGTGCATATGGGCGTCAGTCTCCTGCTGTCACTGCCCTTGCTGCTATTACAGGAGACTCACCTTCCCTTCATAAAGGATAAGGAACCTCCCAATCCCCTTTTCTGATTCTCTCTAACTCCTCCCCAGGGTAAAGGGATTTGGGCTTGGGTTCATGTTAAGTTTTGGGAATTGGTTTGGGGCTAACAGGAGGGGTCTATTCTGTTTCCTCTAAGTCTAGGCTGATGTTATCTTCACTAGAAGTAGTGTTTCTAACCCTGACAGTTTTCCCTACTAAATGTTTCCACCTCTTCAGCATTTCTGCAGTAGAAATGCCATCTATCTCATCTTTAGGTACTCCTGCCTTTAATAGGTCCACCCACATTTCTTTCCTAGAAATAACTAGCCTGGTTTTCTCTTTGCCTTCTGTCTTCTCTACCCCATTCCGTTTCTTCTCTGTTCTTTTCTGCTTGTATTCTTCCTGTCTGGCCTTGACCTTATCTACTTCCCTGACAGGTTTTGTTTTATTCTCCTCTATCTCCCCCAACTGGCTTAAAAGGGTTGTGGCTTCATGAATCTTCCTGTTAATCCCAGGCCTCCCAACAAGGACAATAATGGAGCCCTGAGATTAAATGGTGCAGACTTCATCAGCTTAGAGCGCAGAGCAGACATAAAGGGTTCCATATCTGGACCTATCCATTCTGGAAATGTATTTAATCCGGTTATACAACCCATCTCACGTAACCTGGAAATACTCTCTCCTATTGATCTCCAGGAGTAGGTATTTTCCAGGTCAGTAGGACTAACGTATACTCGGACTATTCCATCTCTCACAAGGTCTAACAGTGAAAAATTCACGCTAAACTCTCGGGCTTTTCGCATTGCCTGACGCAATTGTGGATCATGGGTTAACACTCCCATAGCCACTGCTTCCTTACCTGACAAAACAACACTGTCTGCCCCTTCATCCCATAAGCGTATGAGCCAACTCAATAGGGGCTCCCCAGACCTTTGTTTGTATTGTTTTGCCAGCTCATGGAGTTCAGTTTGTGTAAACTCCCGTACTTCTTCAATTTCAACATCTCTGCGGTTGCGATAATGCAAATCATCAGCCCGGCTAGCGGTTGAACGTACACACTCTGAAGCAACTGCTAGCTGGTCTTTTAATACCTTAACTTCTGCCTCTGCCTTCTCCCTTCTATGTGATTCAGTATAGAGAGCATGGAGGAAGTACCAACCCACTGTGTCCTCTTCTCTTTCTTACTTAAATCCAACCCCTTAAGGCTAATATCTACAAAATGATCTGAGACTTTATCACCCCAAGTCAGCTCCAAGGGGGAAGCATACTTCACAAATTCTTTAGCAAGAGGCTCCCACTCATTATTTCTGGCCCAGATAGGTAAGCTGCACACTTTCTTCTGGTCACTAGAACCCTCTGCAGCCTTGCTTTTCCTTAACAGCTTACGCAGCATTTTACCTAGCACAAGCTACACAACACACTACAGAAAAACAAGTCTGCTTCAATTGAATTATAGCACAGATCCCGGACGAGCCCCCAAATGTTTTGCTTTGCATCTATCTAGCAAGGTTACTCTGTTGTATAACAAGGAAGCTGAGACTTCTGCAGTGTGTAAATGTGCTTTTACTATAAAAAGATGCTGTACATACAAAACTATTACAATCTTAGGAATACAATACAAGACTGACAGATCTCTATAACAAGCAAAATGCCTAGCAAATGAACAGCCTATGGTCTATACAGTACAAATACATTTAAAGGTTACTTAACTTCGATTACGCTATGTTCATTATCTCCATTGCTGGTGACCAGGCATCTTCTTCTTATGATGAGTGGCTTCTTCTTATCTTACAGCAATATGATGTGTGTGTCTGTGTCCTAGCTTGTGCCTGCTTTTATGTGTCAGGCTGAGTTACCAAACAACAGAAAACAAACTTGTTTACTGTAGCTGTAGAACAATGGACTGTTGAATACAACAATGCTATCTACCTATTGTCTACTCAAATCAAACCTGTCAGCAATCTAACAGTCATTCTTTCAGTTTGAGAGCTGAAAGAAATCTCAAACAAGTAAAGTCTTACTTGTTTACTGTAGCTATAAAGACAAATAGCCTGTTGAATACAACAATGGTATCTAACCCCATTGCATGAAAACAGCATTTGTTTGAGAAATCTACTCAAACCAAAAAAGACAGTAATCTGACCAACTCACTATTGTAAAATTGTCCCATGTATCCTATGTCTGATTAATATAATAAAAATCATATTTTTAACAAACGCAACACAGTTAGCACTATTTGCTTTTCTAACACATGCCCCTTGTTTTTAAATTAGCGTGATGCATACTGTGTTTTGCATTGGCGCCAATGATCCAGTACTGGGGCTGATACAATTACACTTCTTAAATTGTTTGATTGACAAGCATTGATAAGACCATTCACCCAGTGACCAAGTACGCTTCCTGATGACGTGTTAGACGAAACGTACGTCGAGGAGGTACTTGGTCACGTTCTTACCTCACTTCCGGTCCCGCTGGCTTACCGCTGTAACAGGTGGAACACACGCAAGGCTCCTGACAGACGGACGGACAGAACTCATACACTTCCAGCCTCAGTGCCAGGCTAAGGCACAACGAAATGTAAGAAGCCAATTGGCCCTTCTTTTATATTGTTTTTACCTTTCAATAAACGGGATTACACTATTCTTGGTTCCCATTAGTTTTGTTCACATATTCCTGATCTGAACCATCCTTGGGGAGTCAGACTGATTCGGGACTACATCCTCCATATTAGCAAGTGTTATCTTGCACAAGCGTATTTGACCTCTTTTTAGCCAAGGTGGTCAACATCTTGTAGTAAGCGGCCATCTATACATTGAGCACTCCGGGTGTTGTTTTTAGGTGGTGAAGGTGTTACTTCAAGATTTCCTTTGGATCATAATTTCTGTTTATTTTTTCCTTATGGACTGGTCACAAAGTCACTAAGGAATCACCAATTGACCACCAATTCACTCAAACTATTGGACTTGTGTTGCTAATTTCACCTTTGGAACCAGATTACTTGATATATATTGTTAGATCAATTTATCATTATACTGCAAAGTTTTTTTGTGTTGTTCACAGCAACTACCAATATTGTTTTCCACCTATTGCTTCATAGCATTCATTTTTGATGTCCATTTATTATGTTCACTGATATCTATTTATCACTATGTGGCTGATATAGCTCAAATTTAATCTAATTTTGTAGTTTGTTATTTAGCCTCTAGCGCCCCCCTATATAAAAAATTTCTCACATTGCACTATTGGTATATCCACATAGTTTTATGGATGCAGCTCTTTATTTTCTTATTATATTTAATTTAATTGTACAATTTATTTGTCGCAAGATATACAATTTTTATACAGATTGGTGTATGATGGAACACAACATGTAATAGCCCCAGTTCAATCCCCCAATGTAATATCCCTAGTGTACTCCCCACAGTGTAAACCCCCTAGTGTAATCCCCCCAGTGTACTGCCCAGAGTGTGCTTCCCCCAGTGTAATCCCCTTCAGTGTACTCCCCTCAGTGCAATCCCCCAGTGTACTCCCCGCAGGATAAATCCCCCCCAGATGTACTCCCCGCCGTGTGATCCACCAAATTTAAATCCCCCAGTGTACTCTTTGCAGTGTACTCTCTGCACTGTAATCCCCCCCAGTGTACTCCCCACCGTGTAATCCCTCTAGTGTAAACGCCCCTACTTTAAACGCCCCTAGTTTAAACCCCCCCAGTGTACTCCCCCCTGTGTAAAATCATCCAGTGTAATTCCCCCATTAAACTCCCTGCAGTGTCCTCCCCCCAGTGTACTCCCCCCTGTGTAAATATCCCCAGTGTATTCCTTGCAGCGTAATCCCCTCTAGTGTATTCCAACCAGTGTACTCCCCGCAGTGTATTGCCCACAGTTTACTGCCCACAGTGTAATCCCTTTAGTGTAAGTTTCCTCAGTGAATAAGCGGAACGCGACTTGTTCCGGCACTGGGCTCCAGGACTCAAGCTCCATTCTGCGGGATGCCAGGAATGGGGCCCTCTGCTGACCCCGAGCCCTTGGGCACTGCCCGAGAGCCGAATGGTCAGTCCGCCTCGGCACTTCATGTAAATTCCCAACTTCCAAAATGTGTGTAAATAGAGCAGCTGTAGAAGCTGTTGCTGTAAAAAAAAAAAAGACACCATTCAGGAGCAAGATTTTAACTTTTGTATCTTAGCACTGCATTTGAAAAAAAGTGTAAAATTAGAAAAAAAAAGTGTTTATTTAATTTGTAAGTAACCCCGAAATTCTTTATACCAGAATCATAGTTGTAGTATCACTTTAAAAAGAGAAAAATATAGCTTAAAATGTATACTTTAACCCTATGGTGACAATATATTTTTTCAATAAACATTGTTTAAAGTAGAAGAAATGCGAGTAGATTTGTTATGCATTTTTGTTTATGGATTGGATAAAGATTAAAATAATATTTTCAAGACAATATGCCTGACAGAAAGCCTTGTTTGTGCTAATATATATATATATACACATACATACATACATACATACACACATATATATATATATATTACACATACATATATATATATATATATATGTAGCGCTACCCCCAGTTAAGAGAGCCGCTGGTTTTGTTTCGGGCCCTGTATACAGCACCGCCAACCCCCGGCAATCTACTCAACCCACAATGGCACAGTTAGTCTAGGGAATGTTACCTTGTAACGGTCTATACCTGGATACACACACTCTAGCAGTATTGATAGGTAACTACTATCTTCAAGGATACCAAAGTGATAAAATATAACTGGATTTACTTTAGTGTAAAGGTCAAGGTTAAATACATCACATAGCATACATGCAGAGCCCTGCAACAATAAACATATTCATCAGTGATAGTGCAGAGTGATCACCCACCACGTGCTACTATCTTTTCTCTTATGCGCAATATGGCGCACAAAGTTCTAACCCCTGGTCAGGCCTGACTCAGATTTAATCTATAAGTCTCTTGTGAGAACAATTCTTTGCATGCAACTTGAACGGTGGTGCACATTCAGCAACAATAGTTGTAATCCAATGGTAATTAATGAAAGAAGAACATGTCACCGGAGACCATGCAAACTCAGTTCCCCCGCTAGTCTCCGGTGGGGTAGTAAATATAACAAGAAGGGGCCAAGGCAGTCACTCGGCCTAATAGAGTTCAGATTAATGAAGTGAGCAAGTGCTCGCTCACTACTCCGGACGCGATCCCAGTCTGGGCTTCCACCACTGTGTATCCGCACACAGTGTCTCCAACGGCCGGGTCTCCAGTCCAGCTGATGTCAGCAAACTTGAACAGAAACATGTGCCACCCAGGCTCCGAGATGGGGTGGAAGGCTCTTTGGAAGGTATGCAAGGCCCAGGCTTCAGGCCTTACACAGCAGCAGATCCGCACAGGGAGTTGCTTGCAGCACGGTGTCCAAAGAGGCCGAGCCTCGCCTCACCCTCTTCTTTTATAGCCCCACCCATGAGTCTCTGCGGTGATCAAAAGTGCACCCTGGGTGCCGAACGGGGTTCTGGGTAACGTAATCCAGGGGCCTTAAAGGAGACCCCGCTACACACTCCCCCCACTTAAACTCTTTGGTCCCCAAGGATAAATGTTAACACATACTACGCACAACATGAGATAAATATGCGTATGATTTTGGCAGAGGAAGTTCCCACCAAAAACGAGGGGGTGAACTTCCTTGCCCACAGGTCACACTGCCATTCGTGGCCTGCCTAACTGTGCCAGCGGGTGAGTTGGGGTTGCCCCCGACTAAATGAATAGTGGAGGGATCAGGGTCTTCCACACTCCTCCTGGCAGTGACCACAGTGTCTTCCGAGCTCTTCCCCGTCTGTGGGTAAGTCAATTTTCGGGGAGGCCTTATGGCCCTTCTCATCCTTTGTTCTCTTGGGACTTCTGGTTCCGCTAAAACAGGTTCCTCTTCTGGAACCGACTTGGGAGTTTCCACTGGTTCTGGGACACTTGACTCAGGAGCAGGGAGATACATAGAATCTCTTGGATCCTCCTCGAAGAGTAAGTCACAGGCATCTTCCCAAGAATCCAACAAAGGACTGGACGGGATGAACTCAGTAGCTTCTGCATTCAGTGTATTGTCTATGGTGTCTTCCGTAGATGGAAGATCTATAGCAGAGGTTTCTCGAACCTGGGAAGGCCATAGCCAATCAAGTTCTTCTCTCTCATCCTCACTTAATCCAGACACATCTGGTTCTTCAATCTGAGGAATCTGGGACCGAGTGCTTGGCCTAGGAGTATCCAGGATGGAAGTTGACTCAGGGGGATCCCTCGCAGGGGGTATCCGAACTGCTTCTGCAAGTGGGAGTAGATGGTTCCGATGCCAAGTCTTCAAGGGCCACACCTTTCCTTCTGGCTTTAGTCTGTAAACAGGTAGGCCCGGCAGTTTCTTGCAAATAACATAGGGTTCAGGTCTCCATCTGTCTGCAAGCTTGTGCTTTCCAGGGACCCCCAAGTTCTGTAGCAGCACTCTGTCCCCAGGTTGTAGATCCTGAATCCGGACTTTCAAATCAAAGTTTTTCTTGTTGCGGGCTCCCCTTTGATCCGAAGCTGCTTGTGCTTGCTCATAGGCCAATTTTAAACTGTGTCTGAGCCTATCTACATATCCTTTGTGGGAAGTGGCCTAGCAATGGTCTATAGAGGTACCAAAGGCCAGATCTACCGGTAGTCTTGCTTCTCTCCTGAACATAAGTCGATAGGGTGAGTACCCTGTAGCGTCACTGGTGATACTGTTGTATGCATGCACAATTGCTGCTATATGTTTGCTCCAATGCTGCTTCTTTTCACTACTCAAAGTCCCCAGCATGTTGAGCAGGGTTCGGTTGAACCTCTCCGGCTGGGCATCACCTTGTGGATGGTAGGGGGTGGTTCGGGTCTTCTTGATCCCCAAGGAGTCCAGGAGCTTTCGAATCAGCCGACTTTCAAAGTCCCTTCCTTGATCCGAGTGGAGCCATTGTGGTAGCCCGTAGTGTACGAAGTATTTCTCCATGAGTACTTTAGCTACAGTGGAAGCCTTCTGGTCTTTGGTTGGAAAGTATGGTAAATATTGCGCTGAATGTGAAAAAAGCAAAAAAGAAGAAAAAAGCTGCTACATAACAATATGACAAAAATTGCAAACGTGATGGGGATAAAGAAAGTAGCGCTGCCAAGAATGAAAAAGAAACAAATGAATGTCTCTCAAAATGACAAGGTGAAACTAATAAACAATAAAACAATAATGTGAATGTGTAAGCAAAAAATCAAAAAAACACACCAACATGTAACTCGCAAAAAGAGTTAT
The DNA here is from genome assembly GCA_029206835.1 of Rana muscosa. Classification (NCBI taxonomy): domain Eukaryota; kingdom Metazoa; phylum Chordata; class Amphibia; order Anura; family Ranidae; genus Rana; species Rana muscosa. The sequence continues at coordinate 1,258,676,825 of CM055116.1, read as the reverse complement.
ACAATGTTGATGCCCCAGTAGAAGTCCTATTTGGACGAAACGCGTAGGGCTTGGTACGCCACTCCCCATATTGCCTTTTTTTATTCTGTTTTTGTGATCACTTTTAATGTTATATTTTTGGTTTTATTTCAATAAAACCTATACACAAAAAAATATATATATTTTTTTTTTGATCTACACCATTGGAGCCTTGTCTCTTCTTTTTCATGCATGTGAGGTAAAGAGATTTCTACTTGGATCCACTCTATACTATCCAGCTACCCATGGTCGGTCTCTTTTGAGGTAGAATTCCCTGTACATTGATTGGGAATCGGGCTGATTTCTCACAAGCTCAGATTTGCTCAAACTATCCAGGATTTCCCTCCAAGCTTTGAAGTAGACGATCACTGTGTTCCAACGGCTAAAATCAAGACTCCAAAGCAACAGATGTCATCAGACAAGCTGTCCGTTGTCGTGGGTGGATTTCATATGCTTTCATGATCTGCTGTCATCGACAGGCAGATCCACGGGCTCTGGTAAGAGTATTTCATCTATTCCTGTAACCGGAAGATGTTCTTTGTTTGACGAACTATACACCTGCATGTCCTTACATTGATTGTTTTTTCTCATTATTTTGATGGACACATTGTATAACTCTTTTTGCGAGTTACATGTTGGTGTGTTTTTTTGATTTTTTGCTTACACATTCACATTATTGTTTTATTGTTTATTAGTTTCACCTTGTCATTTTGAGAGACATTCATTTGTTTCTTTTTCATTCTTGGCAGCGCTACTTTCTTTATCCCCTTTGGTTGGAAAGGCCTGGGCATACCTGGTGAAATGGTCGGTTATCACCAGAACATTTCCTAGTCCACTCAAGTCGGGTTTGAGGCAGAGAAAATCAATGCATACCAAATCCAGTGGGCTTTGACTTTGCAGATGGCCCATTGGGGCAGCTTGGTGGGGTAAAGTCTTCCTCTGGATGCAGCGTGCACATGAGTGACAGTATTCCTCGACTTTGGCCCTCATGCAGGGCCAATAGGAACCGGTTCCTAATGAGCTGGAAAGTCTTTTCCGCTCCCAAGTGGCCATAATTGTCGTGCAGAGCGACCAGGACGGTATCTCGATGTTTCCCGGGTAGAAACAGTTGCCATTTGTCTTCTAGGTCATCAGAGGGGCCCCTTCGGTAGACCTTTACCTGATGCACCTGCAGCCTATCCCACTCCTTCCTCAGCAGACCGGCTTCCTTTGAAGGGTAGCGCAAGAGTTTATCTGGATCCTGACTCTCCAGGGCTTCCAGGACCAATCTCCCCATGGGGTCTTCCAATTGGTCGCACCTCAACTCCTTTTTTGACAGTTTTGGCAAATCAGCCTCCTCCAGCTGTGTTACCCCACAGTATTGTTTGGGGACCCCTACTACAGTGACCACTATTTCTTCAGCTCTTGAACCGCCACTGGCCTGGAGTTCAGCCCCCTGACAGAGGGCCCGCACCCCGTCGGGTGCCACTTGGGTCCAGTCTTCTGTACTGCTGGTGGGGGCATGAGATCTTCTTGACAAGGTGTCTGCATCTCAATTTCCAGCCCCGGGTCTATATTTCAGGCTGAAATTGAAAGCAGACAGGGCCGCCAGCCATCTACTGTATGTCCTGTGGCATCCAGCTTTGCTATGGTGAAAAGATAAGTAAGGGGGTTGTTGTCAGTTTTCACAGTGAATTCTGCCCCATACAGATAGTCTTTGAGCTTGTCGACTACAGCCCATTTGAGGGCCAGGAACTCCAACTTATGAGTGGGGTCGTTCTTTTCTGAGGGGTTTAGACTCCTGCTCACATATGCAACGGGTCGCAGTTGCCATTCGTGCTCCTGATAGAGCACTCCTCCAAGGCCATCATGGCTGGCATCCACATGGAGTTCATACGGTTTCTTTGGGTCTGCGTAAGCCAGGACATGGGCAGTGGTTAGGCTTTTCTTCAACATCTGGAAGGTCTATTCACACTTCTTATTCCAATGGTCTTTGACTGACTCCCCCGGCTTCCTGGGGCCCGAGTCATCCTCTTCCCCTTCCGTCTTGAGCAGCTCATTCAGAGGTTTGGCAATCCGGGCAAACCCTTCCATGAACCTCCTGTAATAGGAACAGAATCCCAAAAAGGATCTGAGTTCTGTCACAGTGGTGGGTCTTGGCCAGGAGGTGACTGCTTCCAACTTTTCGGGGTCTGCCGCTACCCCTTTTTTGGACACTATGTGTCCCAGATAGTTAACGGATGACTAATAGAACTGGCACTTTTCGGGTGAAAGCTTGAGTCCCTCCTCACTGAGTCTTCTCAAAACCTTCTCCAGCCTCTCCTCATGCTCTTCCAGGGTTCTCCCAAAGACAATGATGTCATCTAAGTATACCAGGACTTCGATGAGGTTCATGTCTCCCACAGTCTTTTCCATAAGGCGTTGAAAGGTGGCTGGAGCTCCAGACAGACCTTGTGGCATCCTGTCAAACTCAAAGAACCCCACAGGAGTTATGAAAGCTGTCATCTCCTTATCTTCTGGATGCATGGGACTCTTGAGATCCATTACACTGAACCACCTTGCTCCGGACAAGCTCTGTAAGGCATCCTCTATCCTCGGGGTGGTATACTGGTCGGGTATGGTTCTCCTGTTGAGGGTCCTGTAGTCTATACAAAGCCTCAACGACCCATTATTCTTCCTGGCCACCACTATCGGAGAGGCGTAGGGGCTTCTGGATTCCTGGATAACACCGGTTCGCTTGAGCTCGGCGAGCTGCTCCCTCAAGTCTTCGAGGTCTGCCAGCGGGACTCGCCGGACCCTCTCCCTGAAGGGTTTGTCTTCTTGGAGGCGGATTCAGTGGGTGGCACTCTTTGCACACCCCACATCGAACTCATCTTGAGAAAAGATCCTTCTCCACTTGGTCAGCTGGGCCTTGGCTCTCTCTTTCCAAGCCCTTGGCAGGTTCGAGTTCTCCATACAGAGCTTCTCCCAAATAGTCCTTTCTCCCTCTGTCTTCTCCACATCCGACAAGACAACCGGGGTAGCAGGGCTCACCTGGCCCAGCAACATCTTGGCTGGAATTTCCATGGGACCATCCGTAGTATTTCTGACACTCACAGGTACTTTACAGTGTTCCTTCTTCAAGGCGCTCAACGGGACCACTTCTGGGACTACTTCTAAGCCCGAGTGTTCTTCCCTTGGGTCAGGTTCCAACATGACAAAAAGGCCCAGGCTGCTCCCAAGTAAGCTTCACAGTGGCCCTGAGACAGGTTACTTCGCTGGGATGCAGCACTATTCCTCTCCTTCCCAGCCTCCAGACCTTTCCTACCCCCTCTTCCGGGGCTCTCTGCTCCAAGATCAGTCGCTGGTAGGCTGTCTTCAGCATTGGGTGGATCTTAGTGACCGTGGGGTCCCTCTTTCATACTAGAGGGGCCAAGGGTCTCCGAACCAGGTCCGTGTTGGTCCCTATTATTATGGAGCTCTTGTTAGCTCCAGGCGGTCGGGGGCATACCACAGCCAGGGTGTCGAACACTTCAGCCTTCCCAGCCACAGATGGGTCAAAGGTCAGTTTTATGGGCAGATAGCCATCATAAGGGAAGCTCTTGGTCCCGATCCCCCATATCTCCAACTCAATCTTCTGGATGGGTAGGTGACTTAGATGCTTGTCATAAATGTCCCTGTATAACAGGGTCACTTGTGCCCCAGTATCCAATATGGCTCTTGTGTAGACTCCCTCCACTTGGACAGGTACTATGGGGGAGGGGCCTACCAGCTTCTCTGGATACTGCTTCGAAGGGGTCTCTTTCTTTTGATCTTTGCATTTCCCTTTTGGACTCTTTTTCTTACAGTTCTCTTTGAACTTTAGTCTCTCTTGGGCTCGGTATGCATTGATCTCCCTCCTCTTAATGGGTGTAGCTACCCGCTGAGGGACACTATTCTCTTTCTTTGGTGTATATTCCCGTTGGGGAACACTGTGGTTCTTCTGAGGGGTTTTGTCCTCTCTCTTTCTGCACGTCTCATTCAGTTTGGAGCTCACTGGAGATGATGGGCACCCGGTTGACTCCTTCACCGGGGCCCTCTGAAGTTTTCCGCCGGCTTGCGGTTATTCATCTTTTTTTTCTTTGGACTGGAACACACTTTGGCGACATGGCCAGCTCCTCCACAGTTGAAACAAATCGCATCCCCCCAATCTTGCAGGGATGCGGGCGCTGAGGTGTTCCTTGGCCATTAGGGAGGTCAGCATCCCCAATACTTGGGACATCTGTGACTTCAAGGTATCCACCTCTGAGTCTCTCTCGTGGTCCTGACCATCACCGCCGGAGGATTGTTTGGCTTGACTGGTTGGTTCCTCCTTTTGTCTTCCAACATAGCCTCTTCTTCTCTGACCACTCGGATTAGGTCGGGGTACTCCAAGCTCTTCCCATCCTGTCGCAATGGGGTCCAGGGGCTGAGCTCCCCTCAACATCTGCTGAACACGGGCTTCATCTACCTTCCTTGGGTCGATCCCCTTCTTCAGTATAATTTTATGCAGGATCTTATCCAGACGCCTCATGAACTCTGACAGTTTCTCTCCTGTCTTTTGGTAGCAATGCTCCAACTGGTAAGTGAGCTCAGTGACTTTCTCTGTTCCACCGAACACGTTCTGCAAAATGTCCAGATAATCCTGTGCATCACAGTCTTTCTTGCTCAGCTTGAGGTTGCGTATGGCCTCCAAGGCAGGCCCCTTCAGACTCTCAGTGATCCTCTGTTTCTTTCGATGTTCTGGGACTTCCCATTCTTCTAAAGCCTGAGTGGCACCGTCTAGCCACTCCTCAAACCCCTCTTCTCCTGAAGGTACAGGTTTCCTTCCAGAAAATATCCTGAGTTTTCTATATCCCGACATCGGGTAGTCTGTAGGATCCTTCTTACACTGGGCTACAATCTCCTCCAGGACCGCGCACAGCTCCGCACTGAGGGTGGCCGGTGGTGACACGGGACTCTCTTTAGCCTTCTGCTTTCCTGCTTTCTGTGACTGCGGTGGAGATATCTGTGAAGGTAATTGTTTTGGTGTCTGAAACCATCCTCCCTTGACTGGCAGCGCATGTATTAAACTATAAGTCTGATCATCCATTGCTTTTATGCTTGGACTTTTGAAATGCTCTGGGATGTCATTCTTCCACTCTACTAGTACGTGGGTCAGCAAAGAATTCGACCTGACATCCATCACCCATGCTTTCTGGTGTGGGGACAGCGACATTACTAACTGCTTTACCGCTTCCTCCTGCCAGATCCCCGGGAGTTCAATGACTACTGCCGAGGCTGAATCGGTGCCAGCCACCGTGCACCACTGTTCCACTTCCAATGGGTCCATGCTGGTACTTTTTGGCGCGTTGCTTGCTGTATCAGGATCCCGGACTCGAGAGCCCCCACGTGTAGCGCTACCCCCAGTTAAGAGAGCCGCTGGTTTTGTTTCAGGCCCTGTATACAGCACCGCCAACCGCCGGGAATCTACTCAACCCACACTGGCACAGTTAGTCTAGGGAATGTTACCTTGTAACGGTCTATACCTGGATACATACACTCTAGCAGTATTGATAGGTAACTACTATCTGCAAGGATAACACTGATACCAAAGTGATAAAATATAACTGGATTTACTTTAGTGGAAAGGTCAAGGTTAAATACATCACATAGCATACATGCAGAGCCCTGCAACAATAAACATATTCATCAGTGATAGTGCAGAGTGAACACCCACCACGTGCTACTATCTTTTCTCTTATGCGCAATATGGCGCACAAAGTTCTAACCCCTGGTCAGGCCTGACTCAGATTTAATCTATAAGTCTCTTGTGAGAACAATTCTTTGCATGCAACTTGAACGGTGGTGCACATTCAGCAACAATAGTTGTAAGCCAATGGTAATTAATAAAAGAAGAACACGTCACCGGAGACCATGCAAACTCAGTTCCCCCGCTAGTCTCCAGTGGGGTAGTAAATATAACAAGAAGGGGCCAAGGCAGTCACTAGGCCTAATAGAGTTCAGATTAATGAAGTGAGAAAGTGCTCGCTCACCACTCCGGACGCGATCCCAGTCCGGGCTTCCACCACTGTGTATCCACACACAGTGTCTCCAACGGCCGGGTCTCTGGTCCAGCTGATGTCAGCAAACTTGAACAGAAACAGGTGCCACCCAGGCTCCGAGGTGGGGTGGAAGGCTCTTTGGAAGGTATGCAAGGCCCAGGCTTCAGGCCTTACACAGCAGCAGATCCGCACAGGGAGTCCTGTTGCTTGCAGCGCGGTGTCCAAAGAGGCCGAGCCTCGCCTCACCCTCTTCTTTTATAGCCCCACCCATGAGTCTCTGCGGTGGTCAAAAGTGCACCCTGGGTGCCGAACGGGGTTCTGGGTAACGTAGTCCAGGGGCCTTAAAGGAGACCCCGCTACATATATGTAGCGGGGTGTCATATTTAGGGGCAGTATCTGAGTGGTAATTAGGCTCAGATACACTAATTGTTAGGTTTCATGGACCATTTTAGCTCATGGAGGATATCATTGGTGTCCAGTTCCCTGTGGCCTACAGGTGGCGCTGTCGTCTTGGGCCAGGGTTGAACCACCATTGGAGGGCTGTGCCTTGTGTCCCCTCGCGGCAGTAGTACGGCGGGGCGGCGAACCTGCTGTGCCTGCCGGGAGAGGGTATAAAAGGGGCAGACATCTTCCGCTAGGGGTCAACATTCAACGCTACACAGTCTTCGTGTACTTCCACTACCCTGCCCATGGGGGTCAGTGTCCCCACCCCAGGCACCTTAGGCCTGGGGGTGAGGAGGGTGGTCTCCGGGTGCCCTAGGCCCGGAGATGGAGCTGCTGTTTCATCCCAGACACCTTCAGTCTGGGGTGAGGTACTTTAGAGAAGGCCCGGGGCCCAGCAACCTTCGGCTGGGGTCCCCTAAGGATCAAGGCTCCCAGGGATCTGCCTTGCGAGGGGACCCGTATCCAGGATCGAGGAGGCCAGGGAGGTGACCCTTTCTGAAGACCCAGCGCAGAGTCGTGGTGACTGAAGGGGCCTCTGGTAACTCTCTGGAGGGATGTTCTTATCCTTAAAAAGGGGCCAAATTACTCAAAGAAGGAAGTGCAGGTTCTGTAGGTCATAGTGGGAGTGACTCTACCTCCACCCGGTCAGTGGCAGTGACCAACCTCACGGTCTGTGGCAGGGACTGTGCGCCAAGCCTGTTCGTGAAAATCAGGACAGGAGAAAACCCAAATTAAGTTTGTGCCTGGACCTCCTCCCACCTTATCTGACCTGTGTCTCGTCTCAACCTGTCTGCTCTTACAGAGGCTATTTATTGTTCTTGAAAATAAATAAGAAGTTGGACTTTTCAGTTGGTGTGGACAGTTGCTTACTGGGGAGAACTAAGGACTTGTTTCTGGCTACCGCAGAAACGAGGTCAGCTCTGGAGGTTTTAAAACACTTGCTGCAGGCAGGCCCAAGAAACCAACGTCATTGACACATGCACACTGAAGACACGGGCCACTTGTGACGTTTCTTCAGTAGCTGTGCCGTGACCGGTGGCTCCCACGTGCATGTGCGGGAGTGACGTAATCGCGGCTCCGGCCAATCACAGTAATGGAGCCGGCGAAACCCAAAAAAAATTCAAAGACATGTCGCCGGTCACAGCGCTGTGCGGGGACCACTGCAACAGCTTTGATCTAAGGTAAGTATTTCATAATGAGCTAGTATGTGATGCATACTAGCTCATTATGCTTTTGTCTTACAGATTTATTTATTTTTTTGCTCTGAGTTTACAACTACTTTAAGGAAAAGTATGATAACATTTTTGCTGAAAAACAGCTTAATAGCAGAAATGTAAAAGTTGCTCTGGTCCATAGGGGGTGTAAAAATGTGAGAGATGTCGCTGTTGTATGAACGCCCAATGGCGGCCCTCCGCTTCAATGGGGGAGTCTCTGGGCCTTTTCAAGTGTCCAGGGGCACCAGGCAGGGGTGCCCCCTCTCTCCTGGCCTTTTTGCGCTTGTAATGGAACCCCTGGCGATCGCACTGCGCTCCTCTCCCCTGGTCCAGGGCATTAGAGTAGGCACCCTTGCTGAGACCACAGCATTTTATGCGGATGACTTGGTTCTTTTTGTCGGGGACACCGGGCCGTCTTTGCGGGCAGTGCTGGCACTTCTGGATAGATTCACATTGGTCTCTGGGATCAGGGTTAACTGGTCTAAATCCAAAGTACTCCCCTTGCGCTCTCATCCAATCCCTGACCAGGCGGATGCCGACATTCCCCTGCAATGGGTTTCCCAGATTAAGTATTTAGGGCTCCAGATTACCAACTCGGTGACTGACTTTATTAGCCTCAATATTACCCCACTGCTCGCTATGGTGTCTAAGAAGCTCCAGGCCTGGAGAAACCTCCCTCTGTCCCTTATAGGGAGGGTGAACTTGGTTAAAATGAAAATCTTGCCCCTACTATTGTAGGTCCTTAGGAATTCCCCGGTTTGGATTCCTAGGTCAATTTTTAAATCACTGGATGCCGTGAGCTCCTTCTTGTGGCAGGGAGGTGTTCCCCGCCTTAGATTGGCGATATTGCAGCAGCCATGGGGGGAGGGGGGTCTAGCGGTTCCAAATTTCTACAAGTACTTTTTTGGCCGGACAGTTGACGGTGGCTCCTACGAAGCGCTGTCCCATCTGGTATACAGAGGTCAAAGAGCTCCTTACCCACTGACATCCTACATGCGCTCGGTGATGAGGGCATGGGTTGTGGCGCAGGGATGGTGCTCATCTAGCGCAACCAGACTTTCTCCCAACATGCCGTTGTGGAGGAATCCCAATTTACCACATTTCTTTGATTATCCAGACCCGGTAGTGTGGACTAGGTACGGTATTAAAACTTTGCTTCACATTGTCTCAAACGGTACTTTACTGTCATTTGATGACCTCAAATTAAAATATGATTTGCCTAATTCACATTTTTTTAGGTACATCCAATTAAGGCACGCTTTCTATTCACAATTTGGGGGGGAACCCCTTAGCCTTGAGCCCATTGACCTGGAATTGCTGACCCGCACCTACTCACTATCAAAACCTGTCTCTTGCCTGTATAAGGACTTATTTCATGACACAAACCTCTTATTGGGACCTTGCAGGAGAGTGTGGGAGGCTGCGGCTCCGGGGCTGGACAGGGATGATTGGGATGACATGTGGGGGTCTGCGTTTCAGTATCTTGTATCTAGCAGGGATAGAGTGATCCATTACAAATTTCTGCACAGAGTCTATCTCACCCCTGCCAGATTGGCACGGATGTTTGGGACTCGGCACTCGCAGTGCTGGAGATGCACGGCACCCATAGCTGACTTTCTACAGATCTTTTGGGAGTGCCCATTAATAAAACCCTACTGGCAAGCCATTGCCTCTTGTATCAGGGCAGTCACTTCCATTTCTATCCCCATATCCATTGAAGTATGTATTTTACATTTAGTGGAGCCCCTGGCCACTACCAGGGCTATACAGACCTCCTTACTCTGTTACTAATCTATGCTAAAAAGCGCATTATATTATCATGGAAGAGAAATGTGTCGCCTACTATGGAGTCTTGGAAAGTATTGGTCAATAAGGCAGTGCCCTTCTACAAAGCTATGTACTTGGATAGGGGGACTCTAACTAAATTTGATAAGGCTTGGGGGGGGGGTGGATGGCTTCCATGGATACAGCATCTGATTAATTACAATGAGATACTAACACATTTTATGTTTTATATATAATAATATTTTATTTTATAATTTTTTTATTTTTTTTGAACTTATGGTACTGAAAGGTGCTTGATTGGGGAATTGGAGGACTAGCGAGTGCTTGCAGAGCCTCTTTGCTGAACATCTGAGGGACAGAAAACTGTCCAGTTCACTAACCCATTTCTCTGTCGGGGGGGGGGGGCTGGGAGTGTAATCAGTCACTAACTACAGTATCCGGTGGAAAGGCATGGGGAGCGGCAGGACTGTACACCTACATCATGATTGACCGCCTCTGGATGGAGGTCGGCAAGTTTCTGTACCTGTCTGGGCAAGCATTGGGGGGGGGGGATGTATCACAGGTTTATGTGATGACTTTTCTGTTGTAATTTTATGTTGTATGTGCCGGCACTTTTATGGCCGGTTGTTGTCCACGCTGTGTGGATTGTTATAACCTGTATTGTATGAAACAAAATAATAAAAAAAATAATTAGCAAAAAAAAAAGTGAGACACAAATTTGTTAAAGATCGTTGTGTGCTTATGTTAAAAAAGTTATTTTTTTTATATGTATTGCAAAAAAAATAAAGAATAAAATAAAATAAAGCAGATTTAAAATGAGGCATTTATGGAAAATTCAGCACGCAAAACAGCTGTAATTAGATGCAGAATGAAGACACATATTCAGTACAATGAGAAATTGAAATGCATAAAAAGAGAGAGTAGAGAAGAGATGAATACATTGTCACTAACTTACTGTGGGAATGTCACTGATTAATGTTCAGCATCATATCACAGAATTATCTACACAATCCGTGATATTCAGGATGGCAGAGATTGTTTTATTTTCTATGTATATGAAGATCAAATCCTTATCTTCTTCTAATGCCTATAAAGGCCGAGTCTTCTGGATTGTCCTGAGGATGACATTTTTTATATACAAGACTCAGAGCTCAGAACCGATCTTTAATATCCAGTTTGGAATGAGAGAATTTGAGATTGATTTCTATCAGGAGGGTGATCTTATCATCGGAGGAGTATTCACAATTTCCACATCTACTATACATGACACAGGTGTAGAAAACAATACCAGGACACTTTTCTGTTCAATGTAAGTAGCATTTTACAGTAAATTTTAAATTTTTCTTTGTCCTTCTTTCTATTTTTTATAATTTTTTTGTTAAATGTAATTGATGACATTCTCAGGAACTTTCTCACAACCAATGATTAGAAATTAAAGGGATTCTGTGAACATGTAAAAAATAGGATTGCCTTTAATGACGTGGTAAGAAACCTGTACTGAGGTAGTATGGGTTGTCATTGGTGACCTCTACTTCTACAAATATTAGTTTTCTGGTCAACATGCTGATCCTCTAATTTCAGTTATTCCTTGTATAAAAAACCTGGGGCAATATGAGGATCAAGAATTTTGACTTTCGTAATTTGAAGGCTGATTTCCATCTCCTCCAATAGAAAGGTTTTACCAGTTCGCCAACCACAGATTTTTTTTTCTTTCATTTTTTGCACACATGTAAAAAGCTTTATTTTTCCAATAAAATCACTTAAAGTGATTGTAAAGTCTTGATTTTTTCTAGTTAAGAACAAACATGTTATACTCACCCGCCTTGTACAGTGAGTTTACACAGAGCAGCCTGGGTCCTCCTCTTCTTGGGTCCCTCTTCGGTGCTCCTGGCCCCTCCCTCCTGTTGGGTGCCCCCACAGCAAGCAGCTTGCTATTGGAGCACCCAAGCTGAATCACATTCAGACATGGATCCGCGGCCTGCCCCTTTCTCTTTTCATTGGCTGACTGACAGCAGTGGAAACCAATGGCACTGTGCTGCTGTTTCAGCCAATGAGGAGGGGAATCCTGGGCAGCTGAGACACTGCTGCAACATCCATGGATGGAGAGGGGGCTCAGGTAAGTGTGAGGGGGGCTGAGGGGGGCTGCTGCACACAGAACACTTTTTATCTTAATGCATAGAATGTCTTAAAATAAAAAAACTTCCACCTTTACAAAAACTTTAAACCCCCAGAACATTATATATTTTCTGAAAGCAGAGGCCATGTAAAATAAAAAGATGAGATTTTTACGTCACATGATATTTGCGCAATTGTTTATTAAATGCAAATTTATAAGGAAAAAAATGTAATAAAGCAAATTGTATTGCAAAAACACAATATAATACCCATTTTTTGTAAAATAGAAAAGATGAGGTTGTGTTGCATAAATAGATACCAAACATGGCACATCTTAAAATTGTGTGTGCCTGTGATATTGCAAAAAACTATGGAACCCAAAAATGGTCATAGGTGACGCTTTAAAAGCCTTTACAGCCCATCAGTTTAGAATTAACTAGGAGCTCTTGTGCTAGAATTATTGTGCTCCCTCTGATGTTCACAGTGACACCTCACACATGTGGTGCAACCATGGTTTATATACCCGTGTGCACCCTGGGTGTGTGTTTGCACATGTATGCAGGGGCAACAGGCGTTACAGCAATTTTGTTTTGTTTTTAACACATTTTATTATATTTTCAGATTCCGAAATCTGAAATTCAATAATGTTAACGACGTCAAGCCCAGGTACATTCTGTTCATCCCTAAACTCTACCCGTCTGCAGAAAATGTGTCCTAATATTTCCATTTATTATCCTTCTGATGCTGGCCAATTTTACACTGCTTTATCTTCTGTGATCTACTAAACCTTTCATAAAAACCCCCAGCTCTGCTCCTTATCTGTAGTAAAATTTGTCCTAAAAATAATATTTGAAATTGATCTACTGCTGGCCAATCTTATTCTTCTGTTTTATCTGCGATCTCTTAATGCTTGAGGTAAAATCCAGTATGTGCTCTTGGCGGGTAGTAAAATTAGGCCTAAAATTGCTTTTAAAAATCATTGTGCAGGGGCGTGGCTTAGCATTGGACCAAGGTGGCGGCTTAATCAATATGCTCCAACACTCAGGGCTTGTCAGCTATCACTCGAGAACTTATTTTCTGCATGATGGGGAAGAACGGAAGGAGTGCATCTGCCACTCCATCTTCACAGGACTCGGGCACACAGCTGAGCCGCAATATACCAGAGATATTCTAGTCTCACTATACTGACTCGCGGGCCTCTTCACAGCCACCAGACTGAGGCCTGGCCAGCAGCCCTCCCACCTTCTGCATCTCTGGAATCCACAGGGAAAGGATCATCTGGCCGTAATGCAGGACAGTACCCCAGCCTAGTCAATCTCCAAACACTGAAATATATATAAGAGTATATAGGGGTAGGTGGCACTGGCTATCAACCAGAGAATGACCTCCAGTGATGACTAACAATAAAAGGTGCAAGTATCAGTTAGACATAATGAGGTGTGTGCTAAGGTCTATTTTTTACTACTACTGTGTGTGCAAAATATAGATAGGTGACACTCCCTGTCACCTGGAGAGTAATCGCCTATGGTGACAGCCCACTGATAAGTGGGGTAACATGCCAAAAGTGTCGTGCACTGTGTGGGTTAATGGGGTACCCAGTTAAACTGTCTCACTGAGTTTAGACCACAAGGGCTACATTTGTGTGAGATTAGTCAGTGAATCCCTATATGTGCATCAAAGGAGTGACTTTAAGATATATTTTGTGTTCATACATCACGGGACACAGAGCCTTTGATAATTACTTAGTGGGTTAGATAGTCACCATCAGGTGATTGGACACTGGAAACCCTAATTACAAGGCGAGTTCCTCCCCTATATAACCCCTCCAATATGGAGAGCACCTCAGTTTTTTTACCATTGTCTATGGTGGTTGGTCACGTTGAAGATGTGCTAAGAAGGAAGCTCTGTTTGATGGTCTCTGCAGAGGCCTAGGAGCTATACAACCAGATCCATACCTTGGGCCAATACTAAACGCCTAAGATGGATGGTATCCGGGCCTCGTGGAAAGAAGAAACAAGGTTTTGCCTGTAATGTCTCTCTTCTGAGGTCTGGGCTCTGGGATCCAGGCTTTGGTGTATTAATTTAACAGTGGCACAAAAAGTTTCTGGCAGAGTCTTCTACAGGTCCAGGGAAGAGGATCCTGTAAGTAGGAACCCAGAACCCTGAAGGTTGGCGCAACATTTCTCGCCGTGATGGCTGAAGGCTGGATCTGTTGTTCTAAGCAGTTTCCTGCGGCGGGGATAAGGTAAGTGAAGATAATTTTTGAATATTATCTTCTGTGAGTAGTTACATGTCTTACCTGGTTTCCACCACTAGAGGGAGTAAGTAACATATCTGGTGTATACTTTCATGCCGTCCAGGGTACACGCTCAGTGAAGTTGGTCTGATAAAAACCCGCTCACCTCCTCCGCTACAGGCTCTGCCACAATAAGAATAGAGAGGGGCCCCTACGCAGTCTAGGGGTCCCACAAAGTTCTCCAGCAGTATTCTCAAAGCGGCATCATTTAAAAGCCCAGCATGCGAGAGCCTTCTCCCCCCTCACCCCTGGCCGCCGCCATGACAATCATGTCAGGGGCGCACTTTTTACTGTACAGGTGACAGGGAAGGAAGGGGGAGGCGTGGTTGCACCGCGGTGCGGTGCACGGCGCATCAGTGCGCAGGCGCCAAAGTGGCATGATTTAAAAGCCCAGCACGCCAGAGCCTTCTGTAAAGCAGTGGGACACAGAGCTGTGGGCTGTAAGCATCTCAGTGGATCAGATCCAGGCATACCTACGACACCTACTCGGCATCAGGTTGTGCAGTGAGCTAATATATGTATGTTTTGTAAGACTAAGAGCACAACAGTGGTTGCACTTGTACTAGTACCTCTGCTTTGCAGCTTAGGGCTATAAGTATAGAAGTAATAGAGCTAGCACAAAACCAAATATTATATATATGACAGCACCTGCATCCCTATAAAGAGATTATTTGGAAAAACCCCAAATGAATGGGGGAGTGCATGGGACTATAACGGTGCTTGTATAAATGTTACAAGTAAATACGAAAGAAATATGAGAAGGAGAAGAGTATATATAAAAATATAACAAATTTATTCATAATTTATACAACATTGTTTAAAAAAGAGGGAAGAAGTACAGAACAATGCACTCTGTCCTTATAAGTCGCCAACGTAGCAGTCCTACATGTTTCGCCTATTCTAGGCTTCTTCAGGGACGTATGGAGACTTAGATTAAATCTAGGGAATAATGTGGATATACATAAACAATTCATAAGTATATATTTGATATATAAAACACAAAAGCAGTTGATGAAAAAAATAATAAAAATAAAAGACAATATCTGGTGTCAAAAGCTGATATAAAGCAATACCTCAAAGAATCCTGGTTGCCTTTAAGACCGTAAAGGTATCTCAGTGATGAATCAGCTGAACTCGAAACAGTTTTATGGAAAAATGAGCATCCGCGCTAACATGTGTTCAAGTTCAATCATACCCACATGTCGAATCCAGAGATTCCAATAGGAAAAATACATCTAGCACCTACGCTGGTATGGCCTTGAAAAAAGGTGTATAAAAATGCAAATGAATCATGCAACTTAGGCTATCTAAAAAAGTATCACAAATAAATTATTATGTAAAAAAGGGAACAAAAATAATTTTTTGATAGGCTTACATGTTGTTAATATTGTATGTGCATAGTCTGGGAGCCTGAAAGTCGCAACACCGCACTGAGGGTTGTAGATTAATCTCGTGTTAAGTGCACTCTATATCTAACAATGACATCAAGAAAAATAGGCATTAGCCATAGTTCAGAGCGGAGACACTGCAAGGTCCCACATTTAAATATGGAGCCGCGCAGTCCATTCAAACAGGGTATTTACCTTAGGTTTGAGTTAAAAGGCCTCCAGATGGTCATCACAGAGATAGGTCTGACAAGCTAGAAGCAAACTAGCGGACCGGTAAAGTCTGTGTGGATAGAAGCCGATTAGTCATATAATGGAGATGACCCGATGAATAAGTCTTACTGCTGCAGTTAAAACCTACCGGTTTGCTGAGTGTCAGTAGCGTGGCTCCCAGATAAGGTCCCATGACGGTATCGTGCCTGAATGGGTCCTATTTGTATCACCTATGTGCGGTATAATGGCGGCGCCGTGTATGATGTAATTACGTCAACGGCGTACTACGGGCGCTGGGTGGTGACGAAAGTATGGAATCGATGATACCTCGAATGGGGGAGGCAACACATGCGCAGTGGAGGCTAGCATATGGAAGTGTGCTTGTACAACGTCGCAGCCGCAGAACAGCACAAGCGTCGCCGACGCCAATTCTACATCACATGATCCTCCCCCACAAGGGTATGCGTCACAAATCAGACAAGCATAGCATCCGTGCCTCCGCTCGGGTTCAGCAATAGATTAATTACTGATGCTTGCCCCTTAGCGCCCGTAGTGGAATTATGGAAAATTTAGTAGGTTGGTGAACAAGAACCATGTAAGCGCGGATGTCAAAAGTGCAATGCGTGGCAAAGTTCTATTTTGGGGCTAATCCCATCAAAAAGATAGAAAATTGTAGCAATATAGAAAAAGGGGGAAATTGAAAAGGATGGTAATATGTGTAGCACATCGTATAGTACATAACCAGTGATGGTGCAGGGAGAATGTGGAATAGTTATACATATCTCCTCACAGATGGATCATTATATTACCATATTAGGTGAAAATATGACACCCGGTGGTATAAGGGCATAAGCGGAATAAGGCTTACAGGATAAAGAGCAGGTATTGCTTAAAGCTTTTGAGAGATACATCAATAATGGAAAATAACAAGATTAATTAACAAAAATTATTTTATAAAAATAATGATTATATTCACAGTCAAAAGTGTATAAATTATTGCTGATGAGAGCAGGGAGGATCGCAGTTGGAATGTTGATCCTGCATCCCTGGTGACAAATAGCTCTCCCAAAAGGGAGAGTAATCCGGAGCGTGGCTGCCGGGGAGGAGGGACAAGTCACAAATGTATCCAGATGCCTTGCAATGGTGGGGCATAGACAGGCTAGGGGGGGGGGAGAAAAGAGAGAGGAAAGTGCGGGTCGATGCCATGAGATCCAGGTCACTGCTCATCGCATATGGAATGGTTGTTAAAGGAAGGGTTTATAACTTATACCTTCATTTAAACCCGGGTGTTTGGTCGCCTGGAGGCGATAAATCCATTTTGCCTCAATTTGGAGTAAACGTCGATCGACGTCATCACCTCTCTCATTGGTGGACGTGTTCCAGGGAAAAAAAGCCTATCATTTTAAGATTATGGTTGTGGAACAGGCCCATATGTCGACTGATGGGCGTTTCCATCAGTTTTTTAGAGATTGCCGATACATGGTCACGAATCCTAACAAAGAAGTTCCTTTTAGTCTTGCCAATATAAAATGCACCGCAGCTGCATTTCATAAGGTAAATAATTCCAGTTGTCTGGCAAGTAACTCTACATTTGGGTGTCCAACTGTCCCCGTTTGGCAGATTTATGTTGGGACCTTGCAGTATATAATGGCAAAAGTTGCATTTCCCACATGCATATGTACCTGTCTTTAGACATGTGCATTCGTTTTCGTCCGAATGCATTTTCGTCCGAATTTCAGCTATTTTCGTTATCATTTTAACAAACGAAAACGAAAGCACAGAATCCGAAAACCGAAAGATCCGACATTAACAAATGCTTTATTTTTGTTTTCGTTGTGACAACAGTTCGATATAGATAGGAGATTCGACGTGACGCTGACAATAACAATCTGTGTCTATCGAACCTGTGGTCGAATGTGCCTAACCTAACTCTATTAGTCCAAGATTATTCTACATAGAGAGAAAAGATTCGACATAGAGAGAAAAGATTTGACATTATAGAGAGAAAAGATTCAACATTATAGAGAGAAAAGATTCAACATAGAGAGAAAAGATCACTGCTGGAATTGGGTGGGGGAAGTAAAATTAAAATAAATGATGATGATGAATGTTATTGGCTGATTGTAACCAAAGAGGAGCAGCAAAATAGCTAGAACGACGAAGATTCGACAAAGCATCGAAAAACATACAAACGTTGAATCTGTCATTGAAGGCTTATGGTGTCTGTCGAAAGTTAGAAGATTTGACGGGGCAGCTAAACTGTACGATGCTGCAATCGTACATTTCCGGTCAAATGCATCCGCCCATAGGCTATAGAAGAATTCTACTATAGCTTGTAGGCGGAACATTCGACCGGAAATGTATGATTGCAGCGTCGTACAGTTTCGCTCCTCCGTCGAATCTTCTTTGAACATTCGACAGACACCATAAGCCCTCAATGACAGATTCGACCTTAATTAATTCAGATTTTCAGACGAATGCAATTTCTAACGAAAAACGAAATAAATAAAAACGAATTTCGTGAGTAACTAAATACATTTATTTTTCGGACGAAAACGAAATTCCGAAACGAAATATTTCAGTGTGCACATGTCTACCTGTCTTGAGTGGTTTAGTGGAAATGTCAGTACTGTAATGGCTAGACACCGTGGTGTCTCGAATGGACCACAAACGCTTGTATGTTATTTCTGGATAAGGTTTTATGTATCTATTTATCCTTTCTTCTGAAGTCAGTAGATACCAAAACTTGTTAAATATTTTTTTGATGGACATGTGCTGTCGGTTATACTTTGTGATAATTCTGGTTGAATCAGATTTCTTTCTGTCTTTAGTATTATAGATCAAGGTGGTTCTGTCTAGGCATCTCACTTTGTTGAACGCTCTTTTTAGGCAGGTCTTAGTATAGCCTCTGGATCTCAAGCGTGCGTATAGTTTATTAGATTCATTTTGGAAATCCGTGTCTTCGGAACAGTTATGCTTTAATCTGAGATACTGACTGTAAGGTATGCTGGAGATAAGTGATTTAGGGTGCGAACTTGTGGCATGCAACAAAGTGTGGCCTGCAGTAGGCTTTCTGTAAAGTGTAGAGCACAAAGTACCTTTCTCGTTTACAAACAACTCGACATCCAGAAATGTAATTCTCTCCTGGCTAAAGTTGTAAGTAAATTTTAAGTTGTAAGTGTTAATTTGTAGATTCTCTTTTCCATAATTCCACTACGGGCGCTAGGGGGCAAGCATCAGTAATTAATCTATTGCTGAACCCGAGCGGAGGCACGGATGCTATGCTTGTCCGATTTGTGATGCATACCCTTGTGGGGGAGGATCATGTGATGTAGAATCGGCGTCGGCGATGCTTGTGCCGTTCTGCGGCTGCGACGTTGTACGAGCACACTTCCATCTGCTAGCCTCCACTGCGCATGTGTTGCCTCCCCCATTCGAGGTATCATCGATTCCATACTTTCGTCACCACCCAGCGCTCGTAGTACGCCGTTGACGTAATTACGTCATACACGGCGCTGCCATTACACCGCACATAGGTCATACAAATAGGACCCATTCAGGCACGATACCGTCATGGGACCTTATCTGGGAGCCACACTACTCACACTCAGCAAACCGGTAGGTTTTAACTGCAGCAGTATGACTTATTCATCGGGTCATCTCCATTATATGACTAATCGGCCTCTATCCACACAGACTTTACCGGTCCGCTAGTTTGCTTCTAGCTTGTCAGACCTATCTCTGTGATGACCATCTGGAGGCCTTTTAACTCAAACCTAAGGAAAAAACCCTGTTTGAATGGACTGCGCGGCTCCACATTTAATTGTGGGACCTTGCAGTGTCTCCGCTCTGAACTATGGCTAATGCCTATTTTTTTCTATGTCATTGTTAGATATAGAGTGCACTTAACACGAGATTAATCTACAACCCTGAGTGCGATGTTGCGACTTTCAGGCTCCCAGACTATGCACCTTCAATGATAACAACATGTAAGCCTTTCAAAAAATTATTTTTGTTCCCTTTTTTACATAATAATTTCTTTGTGATACTTTTTTAGATAGCCTAAGTTGCATGATTCATTTGCATTTTTATACACATTTTTTCAAGGCCATACCAGCGTAGGTGCTAGATGTATTTTTCCTATTGGAATCTTTGGATTCGACATGTGGGTATGATTGAACTTGAACACATGTTAGTGCGGATGCTCATTTTTCCATAAAACTGTTCCCAGTTCAGCTGATTCATCACTGGGATACCTTTACGGTCTTAAAGGCAACCAGGATTCTTTGAGGTATTGCTTTATATCATCTTTTGACACCAGATATTGTCTTTTATTTTTATTATTTTTTTCATCAATTGCTTTTGTGTTTTATATATCAAATATATACTTATGAATTGTTTATGTATATCCACATTATTCCCTAGATTTAATCTAAGTCTCCATACATCCCTGAAGAAGCCTAGAATAGGCGAAACATGTAGGACTGCTACGTTGGCGACTTATAAGGACAGAGTGCATTGTTCTGTACTTCTTCCTTCTTTTTTAAACAATGTTGTATACATTTTGAATAAATTTGTTATATTTTTATATATACTCTTCTCCTTCTCATATTTCTTTCGTATTTACTTGTAACATTTATACAAGCACCGTTATAGTCCCATGCACTCCCCCATTCATTTGGGTTTTTTCCAAATAACAGCTTAGGGCTATGTCTCCCAGTAAGAGAGTTTCAGGGGCAGGTAAAAGAGGCACTAAGAAACCCCGCCTAGAGCTAGGGGTTCTGGACATGCCTGCAGATTACCATCCCCCCGACAGACTGGTAGAAGCCTCACAGGACGAGTCTGTACCCCTATCATGCTTTGCAACCTCTCCTAATGTTTTTAAATTAAAAACCGGCATGGGTTCCCCCTCCAGGAGCATACCAGGCCCTTCGGTCTGGTATGGATTTGAAGGGGAATCCCCTAAGCCGAAAAAACGGCATGGGGGTCCCCCTCAAAATCCAAACCAGACCCTTATCTGTGCATGCAACCTGGCAGGGCGCAGGAAAAGAGGGGGGGCGAGAGAGCGTCCCCTCTCCCTCCTGAACCGTACCAGGCCACATGCCCTCAACATGGGGGGTTTGGTGCTTTGGGGCAGGGGGCGACCTGCGGGGGCAACCCGGAGCATGTGACTGTGACGTCATCAGAAGCCTATATAAATCGTTGCGGAACGAACACCCAGCATTACAGCGGGAGGAAGCGACGAGCGAACATCGAGGAGGAGAAGAGGGAAGAAGACGCAGACGATGACGGGAAGACCGGGCTCCTCCACTAGCAAAAGAGCTGGAAGAAGATAGTGGAGGGGCCGGCAGAAGGACAACGGAGAGCCGGACGAGACGACGGGGAAGACCGGGCCTCTCCGCTAGCAAAAGAGCTGGAAGAAGATAGCGGAGGCCCGGCAGTAGGAAGAAAGAACCGGAGAGTGAGAGAAGAACCGGAGAGCGTGGAGACAACACCGGAGACCCCCGAAATCAGAAGAAGACCCCCCGGAGCTGTGTAATAAATTACTTTAAAAACCTGTGTGTGTGTTTTTTTATTGGCATTTTTTTTCCACCAGGTGAATGGGTAGAGGTACGATGTACCCCATACTCATTCATATAGGGTGGGGGCCCTGGGATCTGGGGGCCCCCTTATTAAAGGGGGCTCCCGGATTCCGATAAGCCCCCGCCCGCAGACCCCGACAACCAACGGCCAGGGTAACATGGGGACAGGGTGCTTTGGGGTGGGGGGGCCGCAGGTTGCCCCCCTGCCCCAAAGCACCAAAACCCCCCATGTTGAGGGCATGTGGCCTGGTACGGTTAAGGAGGGAGGGGGGGCCGCTCTCTCGTCCTCCCCTCTTTTCCTGCGGCCTGCCAGGTTGCGTGCTCGGATAAGGGTCTGGTTTGGATTTTGAGGGGGACCCCCACAACGTTTTTTCAGATTAGGGGATTCCCCTTCAAATCCATACCAGACCGAAGGGCCTGGTATACTCCTGGACGGGGAATCCATGCTGTTTTTTAATCAAAAATTTGGCGTGGAGTTCCCGCTCAGGATTCATACCAAACACAGTGCCTGGTATTGGCGGGAATCCACGTCGGATCCCGTTCAATACAGTGCCACGTCTCCTTCTCGCTATTGCAGCGAGCACGAGATGTCGCCACCCTGTCGCCGAGAATCTCCGCGATGGGATCGCAATGGATATACAATGTCGGCGGCACCTACTGTATATCCAAAAGATTACCGGAGGCAAATCCACTTTGTTACCTGTTAAAAAGAAGAGTAAACATCCCTCATTTAAATGTTCTCTTTCCCCAGCCCCTAGGAGCTTCAAATTCCAGGCAGTGGCGACGGCCTCCCCAGTCCAATGCTAAGGGAAAGGCCCAGAGCCAAGCCCAAGGGCAGAAAAGATATTGGGGTTAAAGATCTGCTAAGCAGAACCCCAAAACTTCCCTATGAAGGGGCGCCCCTGCTCGGCCGAGTGGGGGGAAGGCTGCTGCGGTTTGCAGACGCCTGGCGGGAAGAGGTTCAGGACAAATGGGTCATCTCCACGGTATCTCTAGGCTACAAGCTGGAGTTCCGGGAACTTCCGCCATCCAGTTTTCTGAGATCAAGAATAGAGTTGAGCGGACACCTGGATGTTCGGGTTCGACGGGTTCGGCCGAACTTCGGAAAAAAGTTCGGGTTCGGGACCGAACTTTAACCCGAACCCGGACCCGAACCCGATCCCCATTGAAGTCAATGGGGACCCGGACTTCTAAGGACTAAAAAGGCTCTAAAAAGGTAATGGAAAGGGCTAGAGGTCTGCAAATGGCAGAAAAATGTTGTTAAGAGCATGGCAAGTGCTCTGCAAACAAATGTGGATAGGGAACTAACTTAAAATAACATAAAAAAATAAAAATAAAAATAAAATAATCTTGACCTAGGGGGACGAGGTCCATATGGAGTAGGAGGTTGAGGTGGCGGTGGATGTGGCTGTGTAGGTGGAAGCGGCGGTGGAGGAGGACGAGGTAGCCAACACTGATTCAAAAATACAACAATGGCTGGGTAAGGCCGGTGATGTGTCGAATTCTGTCCCCCGTCAAATAGTGTCCACCCTGTACTGCGCTTGCTCAGTATGTAGGACAAGGGGATTTCGAAAATCTCCCAAGACGAACGGCGCCTGCGTGGTGAGTTCAGGTGAAGGCCACACCATCCGTGGTTCAAGCCGAGCCAAGTGAGGCCGTGCCCGAAGCGTGGCGATCGAATCGAGCCCGTGAGGGGCCCTGTTACTATGTGCTACCGTATGTCCACTCGGATGGTGGGGCTTGAACCTGCACTCACAGCGCAGGCGCCGTTCATCTTTGGAGATTTTGTGAATCTCCTTGTCCTCTGTACTGCGCAAGCGCTGCGCCTTCGCAGTATGGGCCGGACACAATCCGATGGCCGGACAGTTTTTGTCACAACACCGGTATACATGTCTATTCTGCACAAGGTACGGACAAGTCCTGTGGGATCCATGCCTGGTTCATTTTAATGAACGTGAGCTTGTCCACATTGGCTCTGGACAGGCGGCTGCGCTTGTCTGTGATAACGCCCCCTGCCGTGCTAAATACACGTTCAGATAATACACTGGCTGCAGGGCAGGCCAGCACCTCCAAGGCATAAAGGGCAAGCTCAGGCCATGTGCCCAATTTGGAGACCCAGAAGTTAAAGGGGGCAGACCCGTCATCCAGTACGTGTAGGCCTGTGGACACATACTGCTCAACCATGTTGGTGAAATGCTGCCTCCTGCTAAGACGTTCCATCTCAGCTGGTGGTGCTGGTTGTTGTGGCATGCTGACAAAGCTTTTCCACATTTCAGCCATGCTAACCCTGCCTTCTGAGGTGCTGCCGGTGCCCCGGCTGCGTTGGCGACCTCTTCCTCCTCCTCTGCCTTCACCTTGTGCTTCCACCGTACGCCCGCTGTCAGGTGGGAATGCCACCAGCAGCGCGTCTACCAGCGTGCGCTTGTACTCGCGCATCTTACGATCCCGCTCCAGTGAGGGAATTAAGGACAGTACGTTGTCCTTGTAACGGGGATCCAGCAGGATGGCCACCCAGTAATCAGCACCAGTTAAAATGTGGGCAACTCAGCGGTCATTGCGGAAACACTGCAGCATGTAATCGCTCATGTGTGCCAGGCTGCCCAGAGGCAAAGAAAAGCTGTCCTCTGTGGAAGGTGTATCGTCTGTGTCCTCTGTATCCCCCCAGCCACGCACCAGTGATGGCCACGAGCTGGTCTGGGTGCCACCCTGCTGTGAAAATGGCTCCCCCTCCTCCTCCTCCTCCTCCTCCATCTTCTCCTCCACCTCGTCATCCTCCAGAACTGTGCCCTTTCTGCCGGACAATTGTGTACCTGGCGTTTGTTGGTGCAGGAACCCACCCTCGTAGCCACTTGTGAAAGACTGCCCTGAAAGCCTTTGAAATGATCCCGCTTCCTCCTCCTCCTCCTCATCCTCCTGTGCCGCATCCTCTTCCATCATCACCCGAAGCGTTTTTTCAAGGAGGCAATTGGCACTGGACATGTTGGTGGAGTACTCGAAACAGCGCAACAAGGCACACAGGTCTCGCATGGAGGCCCAGTTATTGGTGGTGAAGTGGTGCTGTTCCGCAGAGCGACTCACGCGTGATTGCTGCAGCTGAAACTCCACTATCGCCTGCTGCTGCTCACACAGTCTGGCCAGCATGTGCAAGGTGGAGTTCCACCTTGTGGGCACGTCACATATGAGGCGGTGAGCGGGAAGGCCGAAGTTACGCTGCAGCGCTGACAGGCGAGCAGCAGCAGGGTGAGAACGCCGAAAGTGCGCACACACAGCCCGCACTTTCTGCAGCAGCTCTGGCATATTGGGGTAATTTTTAAGGAACCTCTGGACCACCAAGTTCAGCACATGCGCCAGGCAAGGGATGTGCGTCAAACCGGCTAGGCCCAGAGCTGCTACGAGATTTCGCCCATTATCGCACACCACCAGGCCGGGCTTGAGGCTCACTGACAGCAACCACTCATTGGTCTGTTGTTCCATGCCCCTCCACAACTCCTGCGCGGTGTGGGTTTTTTCCCCCAAACAGGAAAGTTTTAAAACTGCCTGCTGTCGTTTACCCCTGGCTGTGCTGAAGTTGGTGGTGAAGGTGTTACGCTGACCGGATGAGGAGGCGTAGACGATGAGGAAGCGGAGTAGGAGGAGTTAGCAACAGGAGGCAAACTGAAGCGCCCTGCAATCCTCGGTGGTGGAAGGACATGCGCCAAACTGCTCTCTGCCTCAGGCCCAGCCGCCACTGCATTTACCCAGTGTGCTGTTAGGGAGATATAACGTCCCTGACCGTGCTTACTGGTCCACGCATCCGTAGTTAGGTGGACCTTGCCACAGATGGCGTTGCGCAGTGCACACCTGATTTTGTCCCCCACTTGGTTGTGCAGGGAAGGGATGGCTCGCCTGGAAAAATAGTGGCGGCTGGGCACGACGTACTGTGGGACAGCCAATGCCATCAGGCTTTTAAAACTCTGCGTCTCCACCAGACGGAATGACAGCATTTCAAAGGCCAGGAGTTTTGAAATGCTGGCATTCAGGGCCAGGGATCGCGGGTGGCTAGGGGGGTACTTCCTCTTCCGCTCCAATGTTTGGGAGATAGAGAGCTGAACGCTTCCATGGGACATTGTGGAGATGGTTGGTGACCCAGGTGGTAGTGTTGCTGGCAGATCCTCTGTTTGCGGGGTGGCAGGTGCCACTGTCACTACAGAGGTGGATGAAGAGGCCGAGACTGCAGCAGAAGAGGAAGCAGGAGGAGCCAGAGACCTTTCTTGTTTTTTGAGGTGTCTACTCCACTGCAGCTCGTGCTTTGCACTTAGATGCCTGGTCATGCAGGTTGTGCTCAGGTTGAGAACGTTTATGCCTCGCTTCAGGCTCTGATTGCACAGCGTGCAAACCACTCGTGTCTTGTCATCAGCACATTGTGTGAAGAACTGCCACGCTGGGGAACTCCTTGGACCTGGCTTTGGTGTGCTCGGTCCCTTGCTGCGTTGGGCAGTAGCAGACATACTGTCTGACAGACGCTCCGCTTTTGCACCGTGCTCCCTCTTCTGCTGTGCTGGTGGCTCTGTGCGACCACCGCCTCTTCCTCCAAACTACACTGGTCACCTGCATAACGTTGATTCCATGTGGGGTCGAGGACCTCATCATCCTCCACATCATCTTCCACCCAGTCTTCACCCCTGCCCTCCTTGTCTGTCTGCACAATTGCAAAAGCAGCAGCAGTTGGCACCTGTGTTTCGTCATCATCCGAGACGTACTGCGATGGTCCTCCCATGTACTCATCATGAAACATAAGTGGTTGGGCATCTGTGCACTCAATCTCTTCCACTTCTGGGGCAGGGCTAGGTGGATGGCCCAGGGAAACCCTGCTAACAGAGTCATCGAAAAGCAGAAGAGACTGCTGCATGATTTGGGGCTCAGACTGCTTGGCTGATTTGCAAGGGGGTGAGGTGAAAGACTGATGGACATGGGTTTCAGGTGCCAACTCTGTTCTTTCATCAGAAGAGTGGGTGGGAGACAATGTGAAGGAACCCGAGGCACTGTCAGCAACCCAATCTACTATCGCCTGTACTTGTCCTGGCCTAAACATTCATACAGCCTCATTAGGCGCGACAAAATACCGCTGCAGGCTCGGTCGCCTACTCGCACCTGAGGAAGGTGTTTCACTTGTGCGTGTATCTGGCACAGATCCACCACGTCCTCTCCCTGCAACAGGAGCTCCACCAGCAGCACCACGACCGGGGCCACCACGTCCCTTTGACCTTCTCCTCATATTTTCAAAATTTAGGATCTTGCCCTAAATGGGTGTTTTTGGAAGCGCAGAACACAACCAAAGTACGTAACCGCTGAATCGCACAGCTACAGAACTGCAGAAAATGCTATTCAAAAAAAATGTTGTTTTTTTAGTATAGCACAGTAGGAGAAAACTATATAGAAATTGTTTATTTCACACACCTCAAAATATGTATAACACACTGCAAACTTTTTTTTGTGCCCCTAAACGGCGTTTTTTGCAAGCGTACATTAAAGTGCAAATTTTTTTATTTATTTTTTTGCCCTAAACGGGTCTTTTTTTGCACAAGCAAAATAAAATGCTTTTTTTTTTTTTTTTTTTGCCCTATGGGTCTTTTGGAAAAGAGAACAATAAAGTGCCTTTTTTTTCCCCTAAAAGTTAGATTTTCTCTGACATTGGGCTCATGGCAGTGTAAAAAGACTGCACTGCAACACAAATAGGTAAACCTATGCAGATCGCTGATTTTAATCTCTGAATCTGGACTCCTATATAATATTCTCTCTCCCTGAAAGCACCAACACAGGAACCTGGCCCTACACTACACTATCTCTCTATCTTTTCCCTCAGATTGTAGAATCAGGACTACCTCATCTATCTTTCTATCTCTCCCTAAAAGCAGCAGCAGCAGACTAGATCCTCTCCCTATCTATTCTGAAGCAGAGTGACATGTGTGCTGTGTGCCTCTAGCTTATATAGAAGCTGGGTCACATGTTGCACTGACCAATCACAGCCATGCCATTAGTAGGCATGGCTATGATGGCCTCTAAGGGCACACCAGCTAATCAAAAGGTGATTAGCCCCTGAAGCATTTCTAAATGCGTTATTAGATTGCTGAACCCGAACCCAAACTTTTGGGCAAAGTCCGGGTTCGGGTTCGGGAAAAAGCTAAAGTTCGGTACGGACCCGAACTTTACAGTTCGGGTTCGCTCAACACTAATCAAGAATCTTCAAGAATCCAGAAAAGAGGAGGGCTTTGCTTTTGGTCCTGGAACGCCTGTTGGCCCAAGGGGTAATCATAGAAGTAGCCCCAGAGGAACAGGGTTCTAATCAAAACTCTTTACGGTTCCAAAACCAAACGGGGATGTCAGACCTATTCTAGATCTGAAAGACCTGAACCAGTTTCTGAACATTCGCTCTTTCCGCATGGAGTCTGTCCGTTCAGTGGTCTCCAGCCTTCAGGGAGGAGAATTCCTGGCATCAATAGACATCAGAGATGCATATCTACATGTGCCAATATTCCCCGCTCACCAAAGATTTTTAAGGTTTGCAGTGGATCAGCGCCACTTTCAGTTTGTGGCCCTACTATTCGGTCTGGCTACCGCACCTCGAGTGTTCACAAAGGTACTAGCCCCACCCCTGGCGAAGCTATGGGCACAGGATATAGCAGTAACAGCTTATCTGGATGATCTGCTGCTCATATATCAGTCCGTAGCACGCCTAGACCGCAATGGAGTATTTAGAGTACCTAAGCTGGGTCCTCAATCTAGAAAAATCCTCCTTACATCCCCAAAAAAGGCTGGAGTATTTGGGCATGGTCATAGACACGATCCAAAGCAGGGTATTCTTACCCAGGTCAAAGCCATAAAGGATTTGGTCCGGGTAGTCAAAGCAAGAAATCCTTCCATTCGTCTATGCATGAGGTTATTAGGAAAGATGGTAGTCTCATTCGAGGCCGTTCCTTACGCCCAGTTTCACTCAAGGCCTTTGCAGAGCAGCATCCTGTCTGCCTGGAACAGAAGAGTTCAAGCCTTGGATCTTCCAATGGGCCAGTCTCCGCGGGTTCACCAGATCCTCAATTGGTGGTTGCTGCCCCAGAATCTGCTAAAGGGAAAATCCTTTATTCCGGTTACTTGGAAAATCGTAACCACAGACGCCAGCCTTATAGGCTGGGGGGCAGTTCTGGAAGAAGCTTCTGCCCAGGGAAAATGGTCCAGAGCCGAAAAGCTCTTGCCAATTAACATTGTGGAGATTCGGGCAATTGATCTGGCCCTCAGGGTCTGGACTTACAGGTTGCAGAGTTGTCCTGTCCGGATACAGTCCGACAACGGCACAGCGGTGGCTTATATCAATCACCAAGGGGGCACCAGGAGTCTGGATGCCCAAAAAGAGGTGAATCACATTTTTTCTTGGGCACAAAGGCATATTCCCTGTCTTCCAGGGGTAGAAAATTGTCAGGCAGATTTTCTAAGCCGCCAACAGATGAGTCCAGAAGAATGGTCTCTGCACTCCAACATATTTCAGGCCATATGTCAAAAATGCGGTACCCCAGATGTAGACCTGTTGGCTTCCAGGTTCAACACAAAGCTGGACAATTTTGTGTCAAGGACAAGGGATCCGCTGGCACAAGGGTCGGATGCCCTAACAATTCCATGGGATCAGTATTCTCTCCAGTTCCGCTTCTCCCGTGATTCCTCCGGAGAGTCAAGAGAGAAGGAAAGCCGGTGATTCTGGTAACCCCGGCTTGGCCCAGGTGATCCTGTTATGCGGAGATCGTGAAAACGGCAGAGGGGAAACCTTGGGTTCTTCTGCTGCGCTCAGATTTCTTCCAGCCTTACAAAGTCTAAATTTGACGGTTTGGCTGTTGAGACCCACATTTTGAAGAGTCGTGGGCTCTCAGGCCCAGTCCTATCCACTCTGGTTAACGCTAAGAAGCCGGCCTCCAGGCTCATCTACTACAGAATCTGGAAGGCATATATTTCCTGGTGTGAACCCAGGGGGTGGCATCCTAGAAAGTATGCCATTAGCAGGATTCTTGCCTTTCTTCAATTAGGCGTTTAAATGAAACTGTCCTTCACACTTAAAGTGTTACTAAACCCAGGGGCCTGCATCCACTATATCTGGTCTTCCACAGTACACAGAACAGGGGAATCCAATTATTTTAGTAAACATAAACTGCTAAATACCTTTTCTCATCAGCAGTATATAGCAGTCTTGTGACTCACAACAGTCTCTGGTTAAAGCTTGTTGGAGGAATTTTTATTCTCCTCTGACTGTCCTATGAGGCTGCTGGACCCCTGACACTCTGTATGGACAGTGCTGATTGGCCCTGTGCTGATCACATGCACCCTCCCAATAAAAAACAAACTCTCTAGCAATACACACCAAACTGAGCAAGTGCAGAGTGACTCAAAAGGGCTCTGTCTTATCAGGAAATATATATGAGACAATGGAAGAAGGGGAGGATCAGAGAAGATATGATCAAACAGCCTTTTTACAAAATGCAGAGTATTAACCACTTAGGTTCCAAAGTGAATATAACAAGCATGATTTACTGCATATACAGACTTATTTTATTGTTGTGAGTTTAGTAACACTTTAACTCCCACACGCCTCACAGGGCTCCTAGGACATCAGTCTTTTATAGTGCGTGGAACTCAAATTTAGACAAAATCATCACCTGCCAAAGCATTGGCCAGTGGTGATTGACAGGTATTTATAATGCATTATTGTATGTTCGGCAGAGTGATTCTCGCTGTATGTCCCAAAAGTTGTGATTTTGTCCGAACAGCCAAAAATTGGTCTGAAACGTAGGTATGGACTGAACTCTTGGCTCATTCCTTCTGGAAAGCAATGAATTTGATTTCTTTACATGAAGGAAAATGATATTAGTAGCTCTTTTCTCTCACTTTGGTCTTGTTTTTTGGCAAGCAGCTATCTAGATCAAGTGGCCTCTGAGATTCACCTTGTAAGCTTCTCATAGAAATTCAGTGATGAATCAAATGGAAATAAATGGAAATAATCAAAGAAGAAATTCTGTATGTGGTTTGGATGTGGAGGGATATGTCTTGAGTGGTGACCTGGGATTTATTCAATCTCCATTTAAAAGAGGGTTTGTCATGCAGGGAGAGCTTATAATGCAGAATAAGGGGGTTTTAATCTGGCCAGGGTCTGGAAAAAATGTCCAATTTAGTGACTAAGACCCCTTTCACACTGAGGCGTATTTCAGGCGTTTTAGCGCTAAAAATAGCGCATAAAAAACACCTGAAATACTCCTGCCCCAGCGATGCGCTGGCAGAAGAACAAAAAATCTCCTGCAAGCCGCATCTTTGGAGCGGTGAAGGAGCGGTGTGTATACCGCTCCTTTACCGCTCCTTCCCATTGAAATCAATGGGACACCGCGGTAATACTGCCCGCAAACCGTTGCTGTAGCCGCGGTTTGTGGGCGGTATTAACCCTTTTTCGCCCGATAGCGGGGGTTAAAACCGCACCGCTAGCGGCCGAATATCACGGTAAATACAACGGTATAGCGGCGCTGAAAATTGCACCGCTATACCGCCACTGCACATGCCTGCCCCAGTGTGAAAGGGGCCTTAAGGTAATTGTTGGAGTGGCACAAAGATGTGGTCTATCTAATAGAAGTTTGAATGAGGGATGTAATAACACATACTAGTATCTAGTTGGGGGGGGGGGGGCAACTTCCTGCCAGGTAACTATTTATATTATTGTTTTAAGTTTTTTTGCCTGCCTTCATAACAAAATTAATAAATTAATTAACCACTTAAAGACCAGCGCACGACTATTTACGTTGACAGAATGGCACGGACAGGCATATGGGCGTACAGGTACGTCCCCTTTAAGATGCCGCCGTGTGGTCGCGCGCGCTGCCGTTACCCCCACTGCTGTTTGCTTTGGCGGTCGAACCCCTGGCTATCTTGATTCGTACTGCGTCGGAGGTGGTCGGATTTCGTAGGGGTCAAAGGGAGGAAAAAATCCCCTTTATGCGGATGATGCACTTATTTATCTGGGGGATACGGCCGCATCGTTGCAAACAGTGATGGGTATCATAGGAGATTTCAGAGGTTTTTCAGGTTTCACTATAAACTGGTCTAAATCAACAATAATGCCCATAGATCCGTTGACAGAACCACTACCAGCTGGTGCGGAGAAGATCGCCATAACCAAGAAATTTAAATATTTGGGGGTAGTGGTATCCCCGGATCCAGCGGAATATCTTCAGCTGAATCTGGGCCCACTACTGGAAAGACAGAGAGGGAAATGCAATAGCTGGTGCAAGCTCCCTCTGTCAGTGGTGGGACGGGCAAATTTAATAAAAATGGTATGGGCCCCACAGTTATTATATGTTTTTCACAACTCCCCTATGTGGATCCCAAATAAATGGTTCAAACTAATAGATACCCTGATGCGGGATTTGATATGGAAAAAAAAGATAGCCAGGATAAGCTTAACCACCCTGCAATATAGTAAGGACAGGGGGGGATTGGCAGTAATTTATTTTCTGGCCTCACAGTTCCAGCAGTTGGCGGAATGGGGCAGGGAAGAAAAATAGGATCCTACAAGTATCCTGGTGACTATGGTGGCTCCTACACTAAAGGCAGCATCTCATTTGGAGATGGACTTACCTAGTATACCACACTCTGCACCTACGGGTATTCTCCTTAAAAAGTAAAATCCGGAAGGCTTTGAGGTTAAGGGGCCCACTGCCTTTTACCCCGATATGGCAAAACCCTAGATACCCAGAGTTACAGGACCTAGAGGGCTTTACCTCCTGGAAAGAGAGAGGGATTTGTTTTTTTTCGCAACTGTACGAGGGAGAAGTGTTAAAAAACATACGAACAGATGTGCCAGGAATTCCAGTTAGCCCCAAGGGGCTTTTATCAATATCTTCAGCTTCGGCACACTCTGCAGGCACAGCAAATGACACAATCCTTAGTAATATCATTGTCACGTCTGCTGATGGAGGTCCTCCAGGCGGATACCCGGAGAGGACTAATATCAAAAACATATGCGGAATTACTATCCTCAATACAGGACTATGCCTCCCTTAGATGTCGTAGTAAATGGGCAGAAGACATCGGAGATATAGATGGGGACCAGTGGGATATGGCGTTGGACTCTATTCCGGCGGTATCTGTATCAGTGTCCCACAAATTATCACAATTATTTATTCTGCATAGGGCCTATAGAACACCAGTACAGCTTTACAAGTGGGGAGGAAGGGATTCCCCCTTGTGCCCAAAGTGCAAAGTACAGCAAGGGGACTTTATACATCTAATTTGGAGGTGCCCAAAACTCCACAGATACTGGGAGGAGGTTTCCCAGAACATCACAAGAGTGGCCCAGGTACCTATACCCTTGGACCCTTTGGTGTACCTGCTTGGGGTGATTGAAGCTGAAAAGTTCCCACAAGGAAGGTACTATATGATAATAAGACTGATGTACCTGGCTAGAAAGCTAATAGCGCGATATTGGATGGCAGAGACGGTTCCCACAGGGAAGCAGTGGATTGCGTATGTCAATTCCTTGTGTAGCGATACCTCCAACTAAGAAGGCCGCAGATTTAGTTTGGGCCCTGAAGACAGCCCCTGCCAACCCCCGGCAATATACTCGACCCCCTACTGGCACAGCTAGTTCTGACAGCAATATGTATATCTTGTACTGTATGAGTAATTAAGCACCAAGACGATACTAGAATGAAATGGGTATAGAATTTACTCAAGCTTTTGTTAAGAAAGGGGTTAACATTTATCACAGTTCACAATATATATATATATATATATATATATTGTGACAGCAGGAAGGTAAAGTCACCTGGTTGCATCCAGGGGGGTAGATATATTTCTCCCAGATTCAGGCTTTATGCCGACTTATACAACTAGGGAGGGTGTTGATGAAGCCCAGCTGAGGCTAGTGGGCTCATGGATGACTCATACCTCTAGGGAGAGTGCTGGGCGTCGTGCAGGCAGGGAGTTGATGAGACCAGCTGAAGCTTGTCAGCTTGTTTAAGGCCTCTATAAAAACTCCCAGATTCATTAGGTGTTTGCTCATGCCTGGACCCAGACCTGTGTGGACTGTCTAGGGAGAGTGAACCCCTGTGCGGTGAGACAAAGCCTGTGTGGCTATTTGTTTGGACATTTACTAAACCAGGGACTTAGGGACTAGGACAGCACCAGGCTGATCCCAGTTGTTAGTTAGGAAACCTGCATGTTTAGTCAGAGGTCAAGCTGACCAGGGTTTATTTTGTTTATGTTTCTTTTTGCTTTGCTGTGTTTTTGTCACTGTAAATAGAGAAATAAACCGCACCTTTTTGATCTTGAAAACCACAACCTCCGTCTGCTGGGCCTGTTTTTGTGTGGGGAGCCCATCCAGGGGGTCACACACACCCGCTGCCGAGCTAACTCCCTCACAGTTGGTGGAGAACCAGTGGCAGTTTTTTTTTAGGCCAGCATGGAGGAGATACTGAAACAGCTGGCTCTAGCAAATGCCAATCAACAGCAGACAAATGCAGGTTTTCAAAAGAGCCTTGCAGCTCAACAACAGAGCTTCGCAGCCCAGCAGCAAGCTCAACAACAGAGCTTCGCAGCCCAGCAGCAAGCTCATCAACAGAGCCTTGCAGCCCAGCAGCAAGCTCATCAACAGAGCCTTGCAACTTTGCAACAGAGTCTGGAGGCTCAGCAACAAGCCCAGCAGCAATCTGAGGCCCGCTTCATAGACCTGTTGCAGAAGCAAGAGCAGAGACTACAACAACAGATGGAAGCAGTAATGCAGCAACGTCCGCAGACCAGTGAGGAAAGCTGTCCCACTAATACCGCGTCCTTTGGGGTGAGTCGTTTATTGACAAAAATGACTGGAGAGGATGATCCAGAGGTATTTTTGACCACATTTGAAAGGACTGCTGAAAGAGAAAAGTGGCCTGAGGAGCAGTGGGCTGGACTGGTGGCTCCTCTGTTAACTGGTGAATCGCAGAAAGCTTACTATGACCTAGAGCCTGACCAAGCAAAAGACTATGTGATGCTAAAAGCTGAAATATTGGCAAGGCTGGGTGTCACCCTGGCTGTCCGGGCTCAGCGTGTGCATAACTGGACTTTCCGGCTTGGAAAACCCCCCAGGTCTCAAATGTATGATCTCATTCACCTGAGCAGGAAGTGGCTACAGCCAGAGACTTTGTCCGCACCAGAGATTGTGGAACGTGTTGTAATGGATCGTTTTTTGAGAGCTCTTCCTACTGCCATCCAAAAGTGGGTAAGCCATGGAGACCCAGAGACGGCCGATGGTCTTGTGGATCGTGTAGAGAAATACTTGGCTACAGAGAACCTGACGGCCTCTTCCAGAGACTCTCGGACTTTCCACCCTAAGACCAGACCATCCCCAGGGGCGGATAAGATGATTCCAAGGGGTGAGGGTGGAGAGAGTGAGAGGGTGGGAGCTCTACCCAAAGTTTGGCGAGAACAGCCTGGGAAGTCAGGGGCTCAAGAGGCAGCCAAAAGGATTGTTTGCTACCGCTGCCGGCAAGCGGGACATATTGCAGCAAAATGCCCATCGTGAAGGAACATTTGGCCCAAGCGCAGTTGGCACAGCAGAGAGTGTACAACCGTGGAGCCAAGACCCGTACCTTTTCCCCGGGGGATAGGATATTGGTACTTGTCCCTACGGTTGAAAGTAAATTCCTTGCCAAATGGCAAGGCCCCTACGAGATAATGGAAAAAGTGAGCGAAGTGAATTACAAGGTCAGACAACCAGGAAGGCGAAAGCCCGAACAGATCTATCACGTTAATCTGTTGAAAGCCTGGAGGGATAGAGAGTCCCTAGTCACAGAAACTTGGTCACCAGCTCAAACTGGTTGCGTGATTCCGGAGGTTGGAATAGCAGCCACCTTGTCACAACCCCAACAACAGGAGGTTAAGGAGTTTGTGCTTCGCAACAAGGAGGTGTTCTCTGAGCTGCCGGGACAAACATCTGGGGTAGAGCATGATATTATTACCCCGCCCGGTGAAAGGGTGAAGTTAAAACCCTATCGGATCCCAGAGGCCCGACGGGAGGCAATACGGGAGGAAGTACAGAAAATGCTGAACTTAGGGGTGATAGAGGAGTCCCAAAGTGATTGGTCTAGTCCCATTGTGTTGGTGCCTAAACCGGATGGGAGCTGGCGATTTTGTAACGATTTTCGTCAGTTGAACAAAGTTACAAAATTTGACACCTACCCCATGCCACGTATAGATGAGTTGATCGACCGGCTGGGAACAGCCCGATACATGACGACTCTTGACCTCACAAAAGGGTATTGGCAAATTCCCCTGGCCAAGTCGGCCAAAGAGAAAACCGCATTTGTAACCCCAGACGGGGCGTTCCAATATAAGAGAATGCCGTTCGGGTTACAGAATGCGCCGGCCACATTCCAGCGGAAAATGGACCAGATACTGAGGCCCCATCGGAAGTATGCTGCGGCTTACCTGGATGACGTAATTGTCCATAGCACAGATTGGGCCTCACATCTGCCAAAAGTGCAAGCAGTCCTAGACTCTATCCGGGAAGCGGGGTTTACGGCTAACCCCAAGAAGTGTACCATTGGGCAGGAGGAGGCCAAATATCTTGGGTACACCATTGGGAGGGGAGTAATAAAACCCCAACTCAACAAAGTCGAGGCCATCCAGAGTTGGCCACGTCCCAACAGCAAGAAGCAGGTACGAGCCTTTCTGGGAATCGCGGGGTATTATCGGCGCTTCATTCCCCACTTTGCTTCTAAGGCTGTGCCCCTAACCAACCTGACGAAAGGGAAAGGGTCGGTCATGATTAAATGGACCCCCGAGGCTGAGGCAGCATTCCAATTCTTGAAACAAGCCTTATGTAGCCAGCCAGTGTTGTACTCACCCGACTTCTCTAAAGACTTTGTCGTACAAAGTGATGCGTCAGATGTGGGGTTAGGAGCAGTATTGTCCCAGGTCTGGAACGGGGAAGAGCACCCAGTCATTTACCTCAGCAGGAAGTTGAAGTCCCATGAGGTAAATTACGCCACGGTTGAAAAGGAGTGTTTAGCGGTGAAGTGGGCTCTAGATTCCCTTCGGTACTATCTGCTAGGTAGGCACTTTGACATGGTTACGGATCACGCTCCGTTAAAGTGGATGGCTCAAAACAAGGAGACAAATAGAAGAGTGAATAGGTGGTTCCTGGCCCTACAGGAATTCAACTTCACAGTAAAGCATCGCCCTGGCGTTCAAATGGGGAATGTGGATGCTTTGTCTCGAGTACATGAATGCCTGATTGCTGGTGTTCCAACCCCAAGGTTAAAACAAGAGGGGGGGGGTATGTGACAGCAGGAAGGTAAAGTCACCTGGTTGCATCCAGGGGGGTAGATATATTTCTCCCAGATTCAGGCTTTATGCCGACTTATACAACTAGGGAGGGAGTTGATGAAGCCCAGCTGAGGCTAGTGGGCTCATGGATGACTCATACCTCTAGGGAGAGTGCTGGGCGTCGTGCAGGCAGGGAGTTGATGAGACCAGCTGAAGCTTGTCAGCTCGTTTAAGGCCTCTATAAAAACTCCCAGATTCATTAGGTGTTTGCTCATGCCTGGACCCAGACCTGTGTGGACTGTCTAGGGAGAGTGAACCCCTGTGCGGTGAGACAAAGCCTGTGTGGCTATTTGTTTGGACATTTACTAAACCAGGGACTTAGGGACTAGGACAGCACCAGGCTGATCCCAGTTGTTAGTTAGGAAACCTG
Source organism: Rana muscosa (assembly GCA_029206835.1). Taxonomy (NCBI): domain Eukaryota; kingdom Metazoa; phylum Chordata; class Amphibia; order Anura; family Ranidae; genus Rana; species Rana muscosa. The sequence goes on along the minus strand of CM055116.1, from coordinate 1,258,640,020 downwards.
CATGTTTAGTCAGAGGTCAAGCTGACCAGGGTTTATTTTGTTTATGTTTCTTTTTGCTTTGCTGTGTTTTTGTCACTGTAAATAGAGAAATAAACCGCACCTTTTTGATCTTGAAAACCACAACCTCCGTCTGCTGGGCCTGTTTTTGTGTGGGGAGCCCATCCAGGGGGTCACACACACCCGCTGCCGAGCTAACTCCCTCACAATATATATATATATATGATGCAGAGCCCTGCAACACTAACACACTATGAATATAGAGCTAACAGCAACAAGTGCGCCACGCGGGCGACCGTTAGCTAGGCGCCCTGTGGCGCAGTAACCAAACAAATTAGAAAACCCACCAGGCCTGGTTCTAATATCTACAACTTAGTCTATCGGGGATGATGTTCTTTCTTCACCGGCAGATCTTTAACGGTGGTGCACATTAACAGCGTATGATTTGTAATCCAATGGGAAAGGTAAAGATGGGGTAAACACTTTGCTATGCAAACTGTGAGTTCAGCTCTGATAAAGTTCTTCAGTGAGAGTATCAGGAACAACTTGGGGGCCACGGCAGTCTATAGGCCTATTAGCAGTAACAGTATATCGTTTGGGCATACGCCCTCTCACCCGCCCGGACTGCGGTCCCAGTCCGGGAACTTCCACCAACTGTGTCACACACACACACACACACAGTCTCTCCAGCGATCGGGTCCCCGATCCAACAAATGCTGTAGTTAAGCAAAGTCAGATGCCACCCAGGCTCGCAGAGGGGTGGAAGGTTCTTTGGTGCTGCGCAAGGCCTCAGGCTTCAGGCCTTGCACTCCGACACATCCGCACAGGAGGATTAGTCTCTGAAGTCTCGTGTCCCAAAGAGGCCGAGCCCAGCCTCGCCTCCTCCTTTTATAACCCCTCCCATGAGTCTCTGTGGTGGCAACATTTCTGAATGGGGTTCTGGGTAATGTAGTCTCTCTGCATTAAAGGGGAACACCCCGCTACACACTCCCCCCACTTAAAGTTTATCTTTGGGGACCAAAGAGTTCAACAAAAACTATGTACAACTCTAGACAATTCTGCAAACGATGTTGGCATAGGGGATTCCCACCAAAACTGAGGGGTAGAATTCCCTTGCCCACAGGTCACATTATCATAGGTGGCCTGCCTAACTGTGCCAGAGAGTGAGCTGGAGTTGCCCTCCACCAAATGGACAGTGGAGGGATCCGGATTCTCAGCATTCCTCCTAGCAGTAACTACAGAGTCTTCTGAGCTGTTCCCCATTTGTGGGTAGGTCAGCTTCTTAGGAGGCCAGATGACTCTTCGAGCCCTTTGTTCTCTTGGGATTTCTGGCTCTGGCGCCACAGGCTCCTCTTCCTCTGGGCAACTATCATGGGCATCTTCCCAGTAATCTGTTGAAGGACTAGATGGGATGAACTCTGTGGCTTCTGGGTTCAGTGTTCCATCTGGAGTGTCTTCAGTGGTTGGAAGATCTATATTAGAAGTTCCTGGAGTTGGGGAAGGCCACAGCCAATCAAGTTCTCCTTCATTTTCACTAAGTTGAGAGGCCTCTCCATCTTCGGCTCGGGAGGTCTGTGACTGAGTGTTCGGCCTAAGAGTATCCAGGATAGAGGCCGGTTCAGGGGAGTCTCTCATGGGAGGTATTCTGACTGCCTCAGCAAGTGGGAGCAGGTGGTTTCGATGCCACGTCTTCAGTGGGCCTACCTTTCCTTCTGGCTTCAACTTGTAGACAGGTAGTCCCGGCAACTTCCTACAGATGACATAAGGTTCAGATCTCCATCTGTCTGCAAGTTTGTGCTTCCCAGGGACCCCCAGATTGCGTAACAGTATTCGATCCCCGGGCTGTAGGTCTTGTACCCGGACCTTCAATTTGAAGTTTCTTTTGTTTCGAGCTCCCCTTTGATCTGAGGCCGCTTGAGCTTGTTCGTAGGCGACTTTCAGGCTGTGTCTGAGCCTGTCCACATATCCTTTGTGGGATGTGGCTGAGGAATGGTCCAGAGAGGTGCCAAAGGCCAGGTCTACAGGTAGTCTCGCTTCTCTCCCAAACATGAGTCTATATGGGGAGTAGCCTGTAGCATCACTAATGGTGCAGTTGTAAGCATGTACTATGGCTGCTATGTGTTTGCTCCAATGTTGCTTCTTCTCATTTTCCAGAGTCCCCAACATGTTGAGAAAGGTTCGGTTAAACCTCTCCGGCTGAGCATCTCCCTGTGGGTGGTAAGGTGTAGTTCGAGTCTTCTTGATTCCCAATGAATCCAGGAGTTTTCGGATCAGTTTACTCTCAAAGTCCCTTCCCTGATCTGAATGAAGTCGCTGTGGCAGCCCATAATGGACAAAGTACTTCTCCATAAGTACCTTGGCTACGGTGGAGGCCTTCTGGTCTTTGGTTGGGAAAGCCTGGGCATACCGGGTGAAATGGTCGGTTATCACCAGAACATTTCCTAGTCCACTCAGGTCGGGTTCGAGGCAGAGAAAATCAATGCATACCAGATCCATCGGGCCTTGACTTTGTAGATGGCCCATTGGGGCAGCTTGGTGGGGTAAAGTCTTCCTCTGGATGCATCGTGCACATGAGTGGCAGTACTCTTCTACCTCTGCCCTCTTGCAGGGCCAATAGAACCGACTTCTGACAAGTTGAAAGGTCCTTTCAGCCCCTAGGTGGCCATGATTGTCATGCAGGGCAATCAGAACAGTCTCTCGATGTTTCTCTGGGAGGAACAGTTGCCATTTATCTTCTGAGTCATCAGAGGGGCCCCTTCGGTAGACCACTCCCTGATGTACCTGCAACCTGTCCCATTCTTTCCTCAACAGGCTAACTTCTTTTGAGGGTTGACGCGTGAGTCTGTTTGGATCTTGATCCTCCAGGACCAACCTCCCCATGGGGTCTTCCAATTGGTCACACCTCAACTCCTTTTTGGACAGTCTCGGCAGGTTGTCCTCTTCCAGTTGAGCTACTCCACAGTAGTGTTTGGGGACTCCCACCATGGTAACTCCTATATCCTCTGCTCTGGAGCCTCCTCTGGCTTGGAATTCAGCTCCTTGACAAAGGGCCCGCACCCCGTCCGGTGCCCCTTGGGTCCAGTCTTCTACGTCACTGGTGGGGGAATGAGATCTCCTGGACAGAGCGTCTGCGTCTCGATTCCCAGCCCCTGGGCTGTACTTTAGGCTGAAGTTGAACCCAGACAGTGCGGCCAGCCACCTGTGTCCAGTGGCGTCCAGCTTGGCCGTGGTGAAAAGGTAGGTGAGGGGGTTGTTGTCAGTCTTCACAGTGAACTCCGCCACAGGTAATCTTTGAGCTTGTCTACTACCGCCCACTTGAGGGCCAGGAACTCCAGCTTGTGGGTGGGGTAGTTCTTCTCAGAGGGGGTCAGGCTCCTACTCACATAGGCAACAGGCCGCAGTTGTCCTTCGTGTTCTTGATAAAGTACTCCTCCCAGACCGTCATGACTAGCATCTACGTGTAGTTCATAGGGTTTGGTCGGGTCTGCGTAGGCCAAGACTGGAGCAGTGGTCAGGCTCTTCTTCAACGTCTGGAAGGCCTCTTCACACTTCTGATTCCACTTATCGCTGATGGACTCTCCCGGCTTCCTGGGCCCCGTGTCATCCTCTTCCCCCTCAGTCTTGAGCAGTTCATTCAATGGTCTAGCAATTCGGGCGAATCCCTCCACAAACCTCCGGTAGTAGGAGCAGAAGCCCAAGAAGGATCTGAGTTCTGTTACTGTGGTGGGCCGTGGCCAGGAGGTAACTGCCTCCAATTTCTCAGGGTCTGTGGCCACCCCTTCTTCAGACACTATGTGCCCCAGATAGTTCACAGAAGACTGGTAGAACCGACACTTCTCAGGCGAAAGCTTGAGTCCTTCCTCACTGAGTCTTCTCAACACTTTTTCCAGCCTCTCTTCGTGTTCTTCCATGTTTCTCCCAAAGACAATGACATCGTCCAGGTATACAAGGACTTCAATAAGGTTCATGTCTCCTACAGTCTTCTCCATGAGACGTTGGAAAGTAGCTGGGGCTCCAGACAGACCTTGGGGCATCCGTTCGAATTCAAAGAACCCCACTGGGGTTATGAAAGCTGTCTTCTCCTTGTCTTCTGGATGCATAGGGATCTGATAGTACCCGCTCTTGAGATCCATAACGCTGAACCATTTGGCTCCAGACAAGCTCTGTAGGGCATCCTCTATCCTCGGAGTGGTGTACTGGTCCGGTATGGTTCTCCTGTTAAGAGTCCTGTAGTCGATACAGAGCCTCAATGACCCATTCTTCTTCCTGACCACCACTATAGGAGAGGCATAGGGGCTTCTGGACTCCCGTATCACACCAGTCCTCTTGAGTTCCGCAAGTTGTTCCCTTAGATCCTCCAGATCTGCTAGTGGGACCCACCTGACCCTCTCTCTGAAGGGCTTATCTTCCTGGAGGCAGATCCGATGGGTGGCACTCCTTGCACACCCAACATCAAACTCATCTTTAGAGAAGATCATCTCCCATCTGTTCAACTGGGCCTTGGCTCTCTCTTTCCAAGCCCTGGGCAGATTCGGGTTTTCCATGGATATCTTCTCCCAAGCATCTCCTCCTTTGCCCACCTCTGACAGGTTGACAGGGGCAGCGGGGCTCACCTGGCCCAGCCGCATCCTGGCTGGGATTTCCATAGGGCCATCTGTATTGTTCCTAACACTCACTGGGACTCTACAATGGGCCTTCTTCAGGGCCTTCAGCGGAATCACTTCTGGTATCACTTCCAGGCCGTGGGCCCCTTCTCTTGGGTCAGATTCCAACATGACAAAGGGTCCAGGCTGCTCCCAAGTAAGCTTCACAGTGGCTCTGAGACAGGTTACTTCGCCGGGCTGCAGCACTATCCCCCCTCTTTCAAGTCTCCACACCTTCCCTATCCCTTCTCCTGGGGTCTTCTGCTCTAAGACCAGCCGTTGGTAAGCCGTCTTTAGCATGGGGTGGATCTTGGTGGCCGCTTCCCCTCCTTCCTTCACTATAGGGGTCAGAAGTATTCGGACCAGGTCCGTGTTCGTCCCTATTATAAGGGAACTCGTGTTGGCTCCCAGCGGCCGAGGGCACACAACCGCCAGGGTGTCAAACACTTCGGCTTTTCCAGCCACAGATCGGTCAAAGATCATCCTGACAGGCAGATAGCCATCATAGGGGAAGTTCTGGGTTCCAATCCCACATATCTCTAGTCCCTCTATCTTCCGGATGGGTAGGTGACTCAAGTGCTTATCGTAGAAGTCTCTGTATAGCAGGGTCACTTGCGCCCCAGTATCCAAGATTGCTCTGGTGTAGACTCCCTCCACTTTAATGGACACTATAGGAGATGGGCCTACCAGCTTCTCCGGATATGGCCCGGCAGGCGTCGCCTTCTTCAGACCTTTTCCTTTTGGACTCTCTCTTGTCCTATTCCCTTTGGACTTGAACCTTTCTTGAGCCTGGTATGCATTGACTTCCCTCCTTTTAATGGGTGTAGGGACCCGCTGAGGGATACTGTTATTTTTCTTAGGTGTGCACCCCCTCTGGGGAGTGCTGTGCCTCTTCTGAGGTGTCTCGCCCCTCCTCTCTGGGGTATAGTTTTGTTGAGGGGTATTGCATTTCCCCTGAGGTGTTTCATCTCCTCTTTTCTTTTTCTTCGCATTCAGCTTGGAGCTCACTGAAGGTGATGGGTACCCGGTTGACTCCTTCACCGGGGCCCTCTGAAGTTTCCCGCCGGCTTGCGGTTGTCTGGTCTCTTCTTCTTGGGACTGGAGCATGTAGCCGCAATGTGGCCAATTCCCCCACAGTTAAAGCAGACTATATCTCCCCATTCTTGTAAAGATTCGGGTGCTGAGGCAATTGGGAATAATTCCTTCCTTGGTACTTCTCTCTTGGGACCCTCTGTGTCTTTTGCCATCAGAGAGGTCAACATCTCTAACACCTTGGACATTTGAGCTTTTAGGGGGTTTATCTCCGAATCTCTTTCAGGGGTCATTACTGGATTGACTAGCACCTGTGTGGGTACAGCATTTGTCTTAATCATCTGCTGGTCCTGTTGGAGCGCCTCCTCATCTCTGATGATTTTTATCAAGTCAGCATAAGTCAGCAACGTTCCTCCTCCTGAGGTTTTCAGGTGCAGCCAGACTGGATCCGAGCGTAGCGCTCCCTTTAAGACTTGCTTCATTCTTGCCGCATCTGTATCTTGGGGCTTCATTCCCTTTTTTAACACACTCTTGCACAGCAACCTGTTCAGTCTTCTAACATACTCGGAAAGTTTCTCCCCTGGTTGTTGGAAAGTATGTTCAAATTGGTAGACCATCTCTGTCACCTTCTCCAACTGACCAAACTCCTCCTGCAGCATGGCTAGACAGTCTTGAGCCGTGCAACCTGCATTCCCAAACCGAAAACTTTTCACTGCTTCTGCTGCTGCGCCTTTAAGGCTTTCTATCACTCATTGCCTCTTCTGTGCTTCAGGCACCTCCCATGCCTCCACTGCTTGTAATGCCTGCTCCACCCAGGTATCAAAATCTTCTTCCCCTGCAGAGACAGGGAGCTTCCCTGAGAATGTCTTTAGTCTCCGGTAGCTGGTCTCTACATGCACCGTACTTGTCTTCTGACATTTGGTTAGCAGATATCCTATCGCGCTTATCAGTTCTGGTGATATAACAGTGACAGGTGCAGGTGCCACCGGAGGTGTCGCCCTGTCTTCTTTTTTCTGGTGGGGTACAGGCCGCAGCCTGTGGTGATCCCGTAGGGGATGGTTCCTTCTTTACTGTTACCGCGTGCGCCAACCTATATGTTCTGTTGTCTGGCGTCCGCACACACTTGCGCTTACAGGCCTCTGGCATCCCGTCCCAGTACTCCACTAATGCATACTGATATGAGATGTCTGGGTCTGTCTTTATATCCGTCACCCACGGTGTGTGATCTGGGGACACTGATTTCATTAACTCCTCTACCGTCTCAGTCGACCATTCCTCCCCAGGGAGGCTGATGACTATCGACTGTTTTGGCACTGCGTTAGAGGCTTTGCACCACTCTTCTACCACTTGTGGATCCATGGGGTCCATGCCGGCACTTCTGGCATTCACCTGCTGTATCAGGATCCCGGACGAGAACCCCCATGTGTAGCGATACCTCCAACTAAGAAGGCCGCAGATTTAGTTTGGGCCCTGAAGACAGCTGCGCCAACCCCCGGCAATATACTCGACCCCCTACTGGCACAGCTAGTTCTGACAGCAATATGTATATCTTATACTGTATGAGTAATTAAGCACCAAGACAATACTAGAATGAAATGGGTATAGAATTTACTCAAGCTTTTGTTAAGAAAGGGGTTAACATTTATCACAGTTCACAATATATATATATATATATATGTATATATATTTGATGCAGAGCCCTGCAACACTAACACACTATGAATATAGAGCTAACAGCAACAAGTGCGCCACACGGGCGACCGTTAGCTAGGCGCCCTGTGGCGCAGTAACCAAACAAATTAGAAAACCCACCAGGCCTGGTTCTAATATCTACAACTTAGTATATCGGGGATGATGTTCTTTCTTCACCGGCAGATCTTTAACGGTGGTGCACATTAACAGCGTATGATTTGTAATCCAATGGGAAAGGTAAAGATGGGGTAAACACTTTGCTATGCGAACTGTGAGTTCAGCTCTGATAAAGTTCTTCAGTGAGAGTATCAGGAACAACTTGGGGGCCACGGCAGTCTATAGGCCTATTAGCAGTAACAGTATATCGTTTGGGCATACGCCCTCTCACCCGCCCGGACTGCGGTCCCAGTCCGGGAACTTCCACCAACTGCGTCACACACACACACAGTCTCTCCAGCGATCGGGTCCCCGATCCAACAAATGCTGTAGTTAAGCGAAGTCAGATGCCACCCAGGCTCGCAGAGGGGTGGAAGGTTCTTTGGTGCTGCGCAAGGCCTCAGGCTTCAGGCCTTGCACTCCGACACATACACACAGGAGGATCAGTCTCTGAAGTCTCGTGTCCCAAAGAGGCCGAGCCCAGCCTCGCCTCCTCCTTTTATAACCCCTCACATGAGTCTCTGTGGTGGCAACATTTCTGAATGGGGTTCTGGGTAATGTAGTCTCTCCGCATTAAAGGGGAACACCCCGCTACACTTGCTTTTCAGAGAACGGCCCGCCTACAGACGTAGAAAGGCAGTGGATAAATTCAATCTTATATGGCAACCATGGCTGGAGGATCCTAGCCTTGTGTCATTACAACTGGTAAAGGATAGGTTCCTGATGTAGAAACCTATGGGGCGGTTGGGGGGGGGGGGGGAATTATAAGTTAAATGCGCCAATGACAATGCATTAGATTTGGGAGAGTTTGCGAACAGGAGAAAAGACCCAGGTTGTTAAGATTCAAAAAGTTGGGCGGGGGGGGGGGGGAAGTAAAAGGGAAAAATTAAAATGTCACTGTTGTACTGTAAATTGATTAGGTTTTTTTTTTTGTATGAACAGGAATTTTAATATGCTTTTGTTTATATATCAATGTGTAAGACTAAATGCACAAATCACATGTATTGATTGAGCAAATGAAAAATAAAAGGATTTAAAAAAAATAAAAAGACCACCCCACGACTATTTACGTTGACAGAATGGCACGGACAGGCATATGGGCGTACAGGTACGTCCCCTTTAAGATGCCGCCGTGTGGTCGCGCACGCTGCTGGCGGCGTGCTTGCAACCCTGCCGCGAGCTCTGCGAGCCCGACCGTGGGTCACGCGGACTCGATCGCTGCGGGGATACCTGCGATCGTCTCACGGAGAGATAGAGCGGGGAGATGCTAATGTAAACAAGCATCTCCCCGCTCTGCCTAGTGACAATTACACTGATCTCCGCTCTGTGTAATCAGAGCGGAGATCAGTGTCATGTCACACACAGCCCATCCCCCCTACAGTAAGAATCAGTCACTACGGCACACTTAACCCCTACAGCGCCACCTAGTGGTTAACCCTTTTGCTGCCAGTGTCATTTTCACAGTAATTAGTGCATTTTTATAGCACTGATCGCTGTAAAAATGACAATGGTCCCAAAATGGTGTCAAAAGTGTCCGATGTGTCCGCCATAATGTCGCAGTCACGATAAAAATCACTAATCGCCGCCATTACGAGTAAAAAAAAATTATTAATAAAAATGCCATAAAACTATCCCCTATTTTGTAGACGCTATAGCGTTTTGCACAAACCAATCAATAAACGCTTATTGCGATTTTTTTTAACCAAAAATATGTAGAAGATCATGTATCAGCCTAAACTGAGGAAAAAAATGTATATATTTTTTGGGGATATTTATTATAGCAAAAAGTAAAAAATATTGATTTTTTTTCAAAATTGTCGCTCTATTTTTATTTAATAATAAAAACCACAGAGGTGATCAAATACCACCAAAAGAAAGCTCTATTTGTGGGAAAAAAAGGACGTAAATTTTGTTTGGGAGCCACTTCGCACGACCGCGCAATTGTCAGTTAAAGCGACGCAATGCGAATCGCAAAAAGTGGCCCGGTCTTTGACCAGTGAAATGGTCCGGGGCTGAAGTGGTTAATATAGGTTGACTTTGTTCTTCAAAGCAAAGCCAAACTGTCAAACTTGACTGAATTGATTTGCCCAATCTTCAAGTGTGAGTCAGAATTGCTTTAAATGTTTATTCATTCTTCATTGAACATGAATAATATGCTAAATTTAAATTCAATCAGTAATACTGGAAGTGTAAAACCAAATTGTGCGGACTTGTGAGTCGTTGCCTCGAATTACCCCCGCCCAACACCTTTTGACTTCAATAGTGACAGCCTCTGATGCCTCGTACACACGGCCGAGAATCTCGTCGAAAAAAACACGTCGTTTTTTTAGACGAGATCCTTGGACAAGAAACTTGTCCCAGCCGAGTGTACAGACGCTCGATTCAAAGAACCCGCGGTTCTTTGAATGGAGCGTACGCGGTGACGTCATCGACTACGACGAGCATGCACTCGTCACATTCGATGCCGTCGCCGCCATCTTGGTATACCCTACCTATGCCTAGGAAGCTAACGCGCATGCGTCAAAGTCATTTCGAACATGCGCGGGCTTCCCGGCGGACAGGTAAGTGTACACACACACTTTTCTCGTCGAGAAACAGGCTGACGAGAATCTCGACGAGAAAATAGAGAGCAGGTTCTCTATTTTCTCGTTGAGATTACTTGTCGCTTTTCTTGACGAGAAACCATACACACAAACAAATTTCTCGGCAAGACATCTCTGCCAGCAAGTTTCTTGTGTACGAGGCCTTACTGTATGTAAAGTCTTCATTGCTGAGTTCTGCTTCTCCCATAAAGACCTTTTGAAAGCTTTTTTTTCGAGAGGAAAGTTGGTATCTTAGTAATTTCAATGGCACAAGGACAGGTAAGTACCTGTCTTGTCAGGGGTGGAGAAGGAGCCCATTGAAGGATACTAAATGTATTATCATTTCAAAATTGACCATCCTCTGCCATAAATTTTTTTGCCTTTACAGTCCAGAGAAACAAACACCTATACATGTTTTGGCTTTTATTTCTGCTATCCACAATGTTAACCAGAATCCAGAAATTTTACCCAATATTACCTTGGGATTTCGTGTGCAAGATTCATGTTTACATCCTAATTTTGCTGTAAAGAATGTTCTAAGCATATTATCTGGGCTACAGAAGACAGTCCCTAATTACTCATGTTCTGGAGAAGCGGAACTGGCGGGATTTATTGGAGATCATTACTCAGTTACAACAATTTCAATGGCACAAATACTTGGAATTTATGGATATACACAGGTAAGTCTTTGATCTTTGCCCTCAAGACCATCAAGTGCAAAATTCTAATAAAAACTTAGCTACAATGAAACAAAATATATATATATATATATATATATATATATATATATATATATATATATATATATATATATATATATATATATATATTTTTTCTAATTCAACTGAAATTATTGTGAAGAATATTTTTTTGTGCATGGAACTCCTCCCTGCTCCATAAACAGTATACTTTTATCTTATGTAGCATACTGGATCCCCCCCACTCCTGCACAGTCAGGCACAACGCACCCCCACAGGTATTCCAGAGGCAGAGAACAGTCCATGACTCTCCTCCTACAGACACTTAATTGCTGGCTAAAGCTGGATCACTGTCTGAAGATCTGACAAGCTCTCAGTCTGATTTTTAGCAATGGGCCATTGCAGGCGAGAACCCGAAGACCCTTGTTGTGTATCAAAAATACAGTGATCGGCTTGTACTTTTGTTCCTTCCTGCTGCCACTGATCCCAGCACCACCTCTTCAGGCACTGCCAACCCACCTGGCTGCAGCTGCCCCCCTCACCAACCCCCCAGGCTAACCTCTCAACACCAGTCCTCCAGACTGTTCCTCCACCAGCCCACCTGGCTGACTCTCAGGAGATCTCCCAGGAAAGGAGGAAGATTTAAGCACACTGCTGTCTTCAGGGAAAACTGGCTACATGTGGCAGTCTCCCCCCTTGTAAGTCCCCAGTAGTGCTGACCTACTCACGCTGTCCTCTCTTGCTTGTGCGCCTCCAGGAAGGGTCTGTGTGCTGTGGCAGGATGGTTCCAGCACCTGAGCCCCAGCCCAAGATCACCCCCCAGACTAGGGTGCACCCCCCAGGGCCACTGACAGCCTCCCCAGCACTATACCTCCATATTCCACCTGCCTTCATTGCTGTCATGGCTCATAGCTATTTATGAGGTAAGCTCTGCCTCCTGTCAGCCCACTTCTGGGGATTGGCTGAGGCCTCATAAATATTCCAGCCAGCTTCTCCTCACCTCCAGCCCACTAGCTCTAGAACATTTTCCAATGTCCCAAAAACATGGGGAGGCACCAGAAGAGCTGTCATTATGAGTCATCCAGCCCTAAGTCACTGAACCCTGACTCAGATTAAACAGCTCAGGCTTAGCCTAGCTAAACTAAATTTACCTACACTAACAAAACTTACTCTACTTCTAGCACACACTAGAGGGTGCTACACTTATATCTTATGAATTATTAATTAACCACTTCAGCCCCAGAAGCATTTACCCCGTTCCTAACCAGAGCACTTTTTGCGATATGGCACTGCGTCACTGATAATTGCACGGTCCTGCAACGCACCTCTAAGTTTTTGTTTTTTTTCGCTATAAAAAAAAAAGCAACAATTTTGAAAAAAAACACAATATTTTTTTACTTTTTGCTATAATAAATATCCCCAAAAAATATATAAAAAAACAAATATCTTTCTCAGTTTAGGCCGATATGTATTCTTCTACATATTTTTGGTAAAAAAAATTGCAATAAGCATACATTGATTGTTTTGCTCAAAAGCTATAGTGTCTACAAAATAGGGGATAGATTTATTAGTAATGGCGGCGATCTGCGATTCTTATCGTGACTGCGTCATTGCGGCGGACGCATCGTACACTTTTGACACTATTTTGGGACCATTGTCATTTATACAGCGATCAGTGCTATAAAATGCGCTCATTACTGTGTAAATGACACTGGCAGGGAAGGGGTTAAATACTAGGGGGTGCTCAAGGGGTTAAGTGTGTCCTAGGGAGTGATTCTAACTGTGGGTGGGATGGGCTCACTACAACATGACAGAGATCACTGCTCCCGATGACAGGGAGCAGTAGATGCCTATCATGTTGCTAGGCAGAACAGGGAAATGCCTTGTTTACATAGGCAGCTCCCCCTTCTGCAGCTCCGTATCACGATCGTGGCGGACATAGAGTCCATGGGACCCGCGGGCACGCTCATGGAGTACGCGGTGGGGACGTGTGCAACCCGCCAGCGGCGCGTGCGCAACCACTAAGCCGCGATTTAAAGGGCACGTACCTGTACGCCCATTTGCGTAGACGTGCTATTGTGCCGACGTACATAGTCGTTCGCTGGTCGGCAAGCGGTTAAAACTGTTTCCTTAATATGTTGTCTTTTGAATAAACCCCTATCCCTGTGAGTGCAGCCCACCTGGTAAAATACTTAGCGTCCTCCCTGTTCACACAATCTTCACCCTGAGACCTGGAGCAGTACGACACAACCTTCACAATTAAAACGTCCTGGCCAGTGTTTTTTTTTCCTACTGAGCACATGCAGCACAAGCCTATTCATTCCTATGGATGAGCTGTACTTTTCTGTATGGCCACCATAATTTTGGCTTAAGCATAGGAAGGAATAAATGGGGCTGTAAGCATATGTGCAGTAGGAAGAGGCTTTAGCAAAATTAGAAACTATGGCCTCATACACACGGCCGAGATTCTCGTTGAAAAAAACATGTCGTTTTTTTCGACGAGATTCTTGGACAAGAAACTTGTCCCGGCCGAGTGTACACACGCTCGTTTCAAAAGAACCCGCGGTTCTTTGAAAGGAGTGTACGCGGTGACGTCATCGACTACGTCGAGCATGCGCTCGTCACATTCGATGCCGTCGCCGCCATCTTGGTCTACCCTACGTATGCCTAGGAAGCTACCGCGCATGCGTCGAATTCATTTCGAACATGCGCGGGCTTCCGGGAGGACAGGTAAGTGTACACACACTCACTTTTCTCGTCGAGAAACATGCCGAGGAGAATCTCGACGAGAAAATAGAGAGCAGGTTCTCTATTTTCTCATCAAGGTTTCTTGTCGGTTTTCTCGACGAGAAACCCGATAGCAGCGTACACACGACCGATTTACTCGGCAAGACCTCTCTGCCAGCAAGTTTCTTGCTGGTTCTTGCTGAGAAAATCGGTCGTGTGTACGAGGCCTAAATGTATTTACTTGTGGATGCCTCACTCACATATAGCAGTGTGCTGTATACAAAAAGGCAGCTACCATAAAGTATTGCCATCAAAAATGAAAAGTGGTGCTTTTATTGCCCCAAACTTTAAACATTTGACACAAAATAAAAACTATGATACCCAAAAACACCTAAAAGCCTAAAATATTATCTTTCCAAAGAAAGCTCACTCACAAACCTGCAGAGTAGGGATGAGCTTTATGTTCGGGTCGAACATGAGTTTGACTCGAACATTGGCTGTTCGCCCGTTCGCCGAATAGCGAACAATTTGGGGTGTTCGCGGCAAATTCGAAAGCCGCAGAACACCCTTTAACCTGCCTAGCGGAATTCCCGAGTCTGGCTCGGAGTGGATTTTTCATACCAAAAGCGGTAACCCCGAGCCAGACTCGGGATTGCATCGCAGGATCCATGTAGAGGTTACTTACCTTGTCCCCTCGATCCTCCCCGATGTCTCCCCGCTGTGATCTGCGAGCCGCTGTGTCTCGCTCGATTCACAGGGCCGAGCTCCGTTCCCTGTGAGCATTGCGATGCACAGGGACGGAGTTCGGCGGCAAATTCAAAAAGTAAAACACACAGTATAGATACAGTATACTGTAATCTTACAGATTACAGTACTGTATCAAATAATTACACATCCCCTTTGTCCCTAGAGGTTTGTCCAGTGTCCTGCATGCACTCTTATATTATAAATACTGTTCTTTCTGCCTGGAAACTGGAGATTGTCCATAGCAACCAAAATGTGTCCCTTTACATCAAAAGTGGTTTTAGACCAGCTAGAAAACAGCGATAATAAATTAGAATCACTCGCAGAATAGAGCGATAGTGTTTTGTGGGGAAATTCATCATCAAACACTGAAAGTAATGACAGCGACAATTCTGAAACTGAGCAAATTTCTGTGTTTTTGATTTGATTACATTATTGAATAATTTTTATTATTTCTTATATTATTATTTGTTATAATTATTTATAGTTATTATATTATAATTTAATATTTTGTGTTTCAAACTTTATCATACCCGGGATGTCTACTAGACTCTTGTTTGGACAGATTTAAGTGAGTTATTTCTAAGAATTACAGGCCTACAATATATAAGAGGAACCCTGAACCAAAATAAAAAAAAATGCGTAGGGGTCCCCCTAAAAATCCATACCAGACCCTTCAGGTCTGGAATGGATTTTAAGGGGAACCCTGTGCCAAAATTAAAAAAAGTGGCATGCGGTTCCCCCCAAAAATCCATACCAGACCCTTATCCGAGCACGCAACCTGGCAGGCCGCAGGAAAGAGGGGGGATGAGAGAGCCCCCCTCCTGAACCGTACCAGGCCACGTGCCCTCAACATGAGGAGGATGTCCCCATGTTGATGGGGACAAGGGCCTCATCCCCACAACCCTTGCCTGATGGTTGTGGGGGTCTGCGGGAGGGGGCTTATCGGAATCTGGAAGCCCCCTTTAACAAAAGGGACCCCCAGATCCCGGCCCCCCTATGTGAATTGGTAACGGGGTACATTTTACCTCTACCATTTCACCCAAAAAAGTGACAAAATATGTAAAAAAAAAAAAAAAAAAAAAAAAAAAAAAAAAAAAACACACAGCTTGGGACAAGTCCTTTAATAAAAAAAAAAAAATTCCAGGGCTGTAATCCTTCTACAGCCCGCCGCCATGAACGATACAGCCTCCTCCATAGGAGGCACCTGGCCGAATGACGCCCGTGACGCGTCAGAGGGGGTGGGGTCACCCGTGACACCACAGGAAACCCCCGTTGCATCAGAGGGGGACGGGGTCACCCGTCCACTTCACGGGTGGCCCCGCCCTTGGTTATTTAAGAGCTGTCAGAGAGGTTGGGCGTCATTCGGCCGGGCGCCTCCTATGGAGGAGGCTGTATCGTTCATGGCGGAGGGTCGTAGAAGGATTACAGCCCTGGAATTTTTATTTATTTTTTATTAAAAGGACTTGTCCCAAGCTGTGTGTGTGTGTGTGTGTGTTTTTTTTACCTTTTTTGTCACTCTTTTGGGTGAAATGGTAGGGGTACAATGTACCCCTTACCAATTCACATAGGGGGCAGGATCTGGGGGTCCCCTTTGTTAAAGGGGGCTTCCAGATTCGGATAAGCCCCCCGCCCGCAGACCCCCACAACCACCGGGCAAGGGTTGTGGGGATGAGGCCCTTGTCCCCATCAACATCAAAATGCATAAATTAAATTTATGGATAGCATTGTCTGACCGCACAGTTAAAGTAACACAGTGCCGTATAGGAAAAAATGGTCTGGTCATGAAGGGGGGGTAAATCTTCCGGAGGTCAAATGGTTAATATAACTAATAAATAATAAATAAGTATAAACAATTATATGTCTAGACTTTAGTCCGATTTTCCAATTCATTTTACCTTTTAGAAATATTTCTGGGTAATGTCCACAAACATTGAAAATAATGAGTGTTTTTTCTGTTTTGAAGATTAGTTACGGAGCTACGGACTATTCTCTAATCAATAGGCTTCTCTATCCTCATGTATTCCGGACAGTTCAGAATGACCATGTTCATTATATGGCTGTTGTTAAGTTGTTGAAACATTTTAGTTGGACGTGGGTTGGAATATTTGCATCACAAGATGATGCCGGAGACAAAGATAAAGAGATATTAATAAAGTACATGAAAAGTAATGGTATTTGTGTTGAATATACAGTTTCATTTTGGTCTAGTTCCTATGATAACATTAATGAACAACAAATTATAAATAATGTCATTTCTGTTATTAAAAACTCCAGTGCTAAAGTAATTGTATTATGTGGATCTTATATCAGTCATGATATATTTGATAATTATTTCAGTGATAGCAATGCCATTTATGATAAAACATTTATTTTTCCTCCTCTGAGATCTCTCAGCCTTACAGGATTTGATCCATATGAATACTTTAATGGTAGCTTGGCTCTGGATTTATACCCTTTATTCGTTCCAAATAAAGAAAAATGTTTTGATGAAATTGACAAGACTTATAGCTTAAATAATTCATCAGCTTCCATCTATATTTTATCAATAGCAAAGTGCATGTCTGCAAACAGAGAAAATAGAAATAATACCATATTATGTCTACTTAGCTATTATGGGTCTCTGGGAGAAGAAATGTATCCAAATTTATTTAATATTCTGCATCAAGGACTTTCTCCACGAATCTATTATGCGGTAGAAGCTATGGCCAAAGCACTGCATGATATGAATCTGTTCTACAATGGAAAATTGGATAATAAGCATCCTCATTATTACAGACATAAGGTACAGAACATCGACATTTTAAGGGCTTTTTTCAGAAAATGTAAAAAAATGTATACCATACTGATATTGGTGATAATTTGAAATGTAACCTAAAAATTGATTCAGTGAAATACTAAAATATTCAAATCCCCCATTCTCTAAAAAAAAATAAGGGGACAAAAACAACGAATTGCCCCTTTAATCAGGGGTGGCGTCAGGTAGGTGGTTGGGGGTGCTTTAGGCATGGGCCCCCTGGAGCAGAGGAGGACCGGGGGGTTCTGCCGCAGCAAATTGAGAAGCGGGGGGGCTGCCCCGAATTGAGAAGAGGGGGGTGGCACGAATTGAGAAGCGGGGGAGGGATGCTGCCGCCGCAAATTGTTAAGGTGGGGAGGGCTTTGGGTGCTGATGAAAAAAAAAAAAAGGGGGTTGCATTCCGATCCCGGCCCCTGGGGACCTCCGGGCCTCTGGGGACCTCCGGGCTCCTTACAAAAAAAAGGGGGGGGAGGGTTGCCATCCAGGGCCCTGGGGACCTCCGGGCCTCTGGGGACCTCTGGGCCCATTACAGGTGTACTGCCTGTACCCCCCTGATGGCGGCCCTGGGAGAACTCAACCAGCACAGGGGTCAGATGCAGGATGATGTAATTCTAGTGCCTCGTCCAACATTGGGAGGGAGGACTCTGTGGAATCATTTACAGTACCTGCTGCCGATTTTGTATATCCAGCGCGATGGGATCGTGCTTGAAATCGCCGCTGCGAGGCTGTGCTTCTCGCGCTCGCTGTCCCCGAAACCATCCATGATGGTCTCGCGCTGGGGCTCGCGCTGTTAACCACTTAAGCCCCGGACCAATACGCAGCATAATGACCAGGCCCCTTTTTGCGATTCGGCACTGCGTCGCTTTAACTGACAATTGCACGATCGTGTGACGTGGCTCCCAAACAAAATTGACGTCCTTTTTTTCCCACAAATAGAGATTTCTTTTGGTGGTATTTGATCACCTCTGCGGTTTTTATTTTTTTGCGCTATAAACAAAAATAGAGCGACAATTTTGAAAAAAAATTCTATATTTTTTACTTTTCGCTATAATAAATATCCCCCAAAAATATATAAAAAAAAGTTTTTTTGTCCTCAGTTTAGGCCGATACGTATTCTTCTACATATTTCTGGTAAAACAAATTGCAATCGGCGTCTATTGATTGGTTTGCGCAAAAGTTATAGCGTTTACAAAATAGGGGGTAATTTTTTTGGCATTTTTATTAATTTTTTTTTTTTACTAGTAATGGCGGCGATCAGCGTTTTTGTTTTGTGACTGCGACATTATGGCGGACACATCGGACACTTTTGACACATTTTTGGGACCATTGTCATTTTCACAGCAATCAGTGCTATAAAAATGCACTGATTACTGTGAAAATGACACTGGCAGTGAAGGGGTTAACCACTAGGGGCGCTGAAGGGGTTAAGTGTGCCTAGGGGAGTGATTACTACTGTGTGGGGGCGTGGCTACGAGTGACACGTCACCGATCTCTGCTCATTACACAGAGCGGAGATCGCTGACATTGTCAGTAGGGGAGCGGGGAGATGTGTTTATACTAACATCTCCCCGCTCCATGAGACGATCGCGGGAATCCCCGCAGCGATCGAGTCCGCGGGACCCATGGGAAAGGCAGGGGGGGTCGCGAGCGCGCCACCGGCGGCACGCGCGACCCCGACGTCGGGCAGTTAAAGGGGACGTACAGGTACGTGATTGTGCCTGTACGAGCCATTCTGCCGACGTATATATGCAGTGCATGGTCCTTAAGTGGTTAATTAATACATTCTCAAACTGTTGTAACATGTAACCGCAGGGTGGCGCTGGACGAAAACCTTTGTGCGCATGTCAGCTTTTGTTCAGTCCTCCTCTAAGACCCCGGTTTGATCCTACCCATGGCCAATCTTTTTTCAACTCCAAAACTTAAATTGTTCACTAAGTATCTTTATTGTCTACTTGTTATAATTGCTGTTTTGTTTAATTGTTATTACTTACTGCAGTGTAACATGCAGTATTATTAGTCTATTGCGTTTCCTTGTGCGCATGTCAGCATTCTCTACAGTACAGATTACTGTATCATGCATATTCTTCGCTCTATAACTAATGTACTTGGAGGCAAAGCAGCGACGCAGCTACAGTACTCCTGCAAGTGCCTGGGCGCGGGGCGAGTGGAAGGTGGGTGAGGCTCTGCTACAGTATGGCACTGTACTGTATGTGGTCCTGCCTGTGAATGTTTAACTACAGTACTGTATGTACCTATACTCCTGCAGCCCTCCATCGCCAGCTGAAGTCAGTGGACATGGTACAGCACACATTGCACCCTGGCCGGGGGAGGGGGGGGGACGAATTTGCATGGACCAATTAAAGTGTGTCTGCTCCGTGCTCTTACACAACTGCTGCCAAGCCCGTTCGCAGTGCAGTACTGTACAGTACAGTACAGTACAGTACATGTGTTGTATGTCACCACGCTTTAATCAAGCATTTTTTTTCACGATAGTGTGTAGGCAAGGCAGGCTTGAGAAGAATCACGTCGAGAAAAACGCTGTTTTTTCAATGACATTAAAAACGGTCGTGTGTTCGCGGCATAAGTCCCAGTGCCTCTTGAATGCTTTTTTTGTATTCGTCAGAGTCCTAGAACAAATTTGACAGGGCTTTTACCTTTTCCGTACTCTACTGTAGTTTTGGCTACAGATCCACCCTAATCTACTGTACAGTAAACTGCTGCACTCCAGACTTGTAATGCGTTTCTCAGATCCTCATGCTCTCCACGGGGAGCGGTGGAGATGTTTCTATTCACAAATTATATAAAAACTTATTGAACGCCTGAGATAAGGCTGTTTCTGGGATATGTCTGGAAAGTTTTATCTGTACAGTAAGTGCAGTTAACAGGCTTATTGTTACAGCAATTTACTATTAAAATAAAATCCTTAAAATCCTTCTCCATTTCCCTAGGGTGTACAGATTGCTTTATTTACTGACCGGAGAAGGTCTAACAGAGCGGATGATGTAAGTCGCTGCGGCCTTTGTCCATGTCCTCCGCTGCCTGTTGCCAAACAGCCCTTTCCATGCTGTTTGCATTAAGGGTAAAAAGGTTTTAGATTATCATGCATATTCTTCGCTCTATGACTACTGTACTTGGAGGCAAAGCAGCGACACAGCTACAGTACTCTTGCAGGTGCCTATTAAAATACTGGATTCGCTTTTATTTTATTTGTTTGCGCACTTTTCTGGGAGGGGAGAGGGTGGTCTATGGCCAAGGGTGTGGCAAGACAGACTGTAATCGATAGACTGGAATATACTGTACTGTACTCTAGATACAGTACAGTAGATTGATTTTATTGTACGATGACATACTGTTCAGGGTTTTGTTAAACTTTACCCATTTACTGTTTTCTTACACATTTTTTGTTTCTTTCAGAAACCATTCAGCCTGTTGACCAGCACGCCCCAAAGTCAAGCGTGTTTATTTTGAATTTTTTGGGGTGGTGTGTGAATTTGGCACTTTTGTGTTCTAATTTTATTTATTTTTTTATTAGACAGATTTCATTATAGACTGAGTTTTTGTATAGTTTTTTTTTTTATTTTGTGTTCAGGTTTTATTTAGGTATTCTTTTTCTAAAAAAAAAGCAAGTAAAAGCTACATTTTAAAGATACCTGTACTTTAGAGTATTTGTGGTTTTTTATTTATGTTTAATGTGTACAGTATTTGGTGTAAGGTTTTCCACCTGACAACAGGTGCAGTACAGTACTCTGCCACTCGAAAGGTTTGCCTGTGCCCCAAGGTCTGGCTCATGCCATAAGCTGAAGGTTAGCCAATTTCAAATACTGTAGTAAGGTTGGCAAAGTGAAAAAATTCTGTACAGTACTGTACATGTTCTCTCATACTGTTCATAAACTATTTTTATTTGACGGAGTCCAGCAAAAATAAACTGTACATATTGGAATGTTTAATTACAGTAGTACGACTCTTGTACTGTATACTGTAGGCACAGTACTGTAGCTTACAGTAGTACTGTACCACACCATCTCAATGGGGATCATATCCAGCGATCTGTAAATTCTGGGATCATGTACTGTACAGTACAGTAATTACATATTGGTTGCTGCACCATTTCTCTCAATCACCACCGGGAAGACCTTCTTTATGTGGTCAATATGGATCGTATCCTGCAATCTGTATAAAAAAACTAAAATAAAAATGTTTTACTCTGGGGGTGTCCGCAACCAGTTAACCCCATTACTGGCCATAAATGGTGCAGCACAGGAATGTTTTGGATACTTGCTTTAGGTATGGAACCACCGCCTTGGTGACTACACTGTATATGCTCTTTGTTTAGGAATACTTTACAGTATTAGGAATACTTTTTTTTTGAAAAGCAGAAAGACTTTAATAAAAACTTAAAGTAATACATGTCATTTTTAGACAGGATTTTATAAACACAAGTACGGGTTAAGAAGGCAGTGCACTGTTTGACACTGCAGCTCCAAGAAAAATCTGCAATGACAGTGTCAAAGGGAGTGGACGATTGTGTGGTTTCTCAGCAGCTGAACATAGTCCTTAGCCTGATCAAAGCCTGTAATTGGTGGTTCTTTAGGGGGTGGAGGACCCTCCACCAACTTGACAAAGTAATGGCAGTGCACCTTGTCCATGATGCCGAATCTGCCTCGTGCGTGGTAACGAATCCTCTTTAGATATGTTCCTTTGTTAGAAAATGACTCAGCTATATAGAGGTTGGACCTGTACTCCACATGGTGATTTTTTACAGCCAAGTCTTGGGCTTCAAGCAAGACTTTTTTCATGACCTTTGCTCCTTTTTTGTCGTTGAATTCCAGCTGAGCAATAGCTTGGTCTATAGACATCCCTATGATCAGTTTGGTCAAATACCACATCTTATCTGGGCTGTATTTGATCTGCCTCCGACAGTGGAATACCTCTGCTGGCCTTCGAGGCTCTTCAGAAAGTTGAGGTGGATACACAACTCTGTTTTTCATCTCCCAATCACATCCCTCCAGAGCAGCAGTAGTGTGGATACAGCTCTGAGAAAGTAGGCTGCCAGCAGCGGACACCCCTCGGTGGATCCGGAAAAATGACCCCATATTGACGCAGTTATGGCCGCTGCCATCTTGGACTCGCTTTACGGCACCTCCTCCCCCGCACTCCTCGCTCCAGTATTAGGAATATATTACAGTATTTGTGTTTATTTATTCTGTTAAATGTGTGTAGCACTACCCCTGTACAAGCTGCTTGTTTAAAGTTTTGGGCCTACCGTTACCTTTATTGTTCACCGCACTCGTGTCAGGGATCCCTCTTGAAGAGCTTTTATAAATGTTCATAAAAACGCACGATAGTGTGTAGGCAAGGCAGGCTTGAGAAGAATCACGTTGAGAAAAACATTGTTTTTTTCAATGACATTAAAAACGGCCGTGTGTACACGGCATTATAGTCCTGCATTCGGTCAACAAACAGGGGAATATGGCCCGGCTTGTTTTGAAACATTTAATCTCATGAGAGCAATACCAGCAGTGGACCAAGAGGGTTAATTTTGATGGTGATAATCGCAAACCGGGAATCCCCGCAAATCTGAAAGCAACCATTCTCGACTTTGTTCACAAAAGATTCCAAGGGTGTCTGACAATGTGCAAGCTTGTAGGGACAAAATTAACTGTAGCGGCCTCACCCCATCTCTCTTGTCTAGGGGTATTTCGTACGACAGGGTGAGATGCGCTACGGCCCATGTCCTCCCCATAGCTGTGGGTGAGGTAAAGGCCAGTATCACTTATTTTCCTCGGGCCTATGTGTCTTAGTTATGGACCAAGTCCTGCTGTGCTGACACTCCCCTTTGCTCCCATTAACCAGAGTACCACACACCGATCACAGTCCAACTCTTGCTTTATTGTAAGGTTCACAATAAACAGTGCTTCAGTAGCCAACTGGTTGAAACTCTATAACAGTTTGATACGGTGGGATGAGCAGGTCGAGGCACTATCCTGATTGTAATCTAAACCACTGTAGTTTCACCAGCGGTTTCCATAGCCTTTATTTAGAAAGAGCTTAGAACTTGTGAGTCTCTACCAGCAACTCAAGAGAACATAGATAGGGGCCGCAACGCAGCGAATGTACTCCTATCAGGGGAAGATGTCCCTCCAAGGGAGTTACCGGAGGCCCATCCGTCACCGGGTTGATGCTGCTCCGGACTCTCCGGACGGGTGACCTCCCCGGCCTCCTCACCTCATACTTGGGCCCCATCCACCTCAGGGACCCTCGGACTACTTCGCCCTTGCGGGACCCAGTCAAAGTCACTGGGCCCCAGGCCTCCGATTTAGTACCTCACCCCAGGCTGAAGGTGCCTGGGATGGACTCTGACTCGTTCCGGTCAGGCCTGGGCCAGAACTCCGAAACCCCCGCACCCAGGCCTAAGGTGCCTGGGCGCGTGAAGAGAAGATCCCGAAGACCTCGGGGCTAGGGTGTCTCCCCTTTTTATCCCCTCCCTTCGACACCACGGCAGGTTCCCTGCCCTTGCCGTACCATCTCCGGAAAGGGACAAAAAGGTCAGCTCTGCGTGGTGATTCTACCTTAAGCCTGCGGGTACACCGCCACCCAGAGGCCAAGGAGAATAATACACCACCTAGTCCTCCACGAACACAATTGGTCTCATAATTTACACACCTGGGTCATACTATAACCCAGGTGCAGCCCAACTAAATTTAAAGACCCCGCTACACACTCCCCTCTGTGATTTGACGCTGGTCCCCAGCATCTGGTGCAAGCCCATGTCTCCCAAGGAGTGGTGACACAAGCCTGGCCCCAGAGGCTATCCCTCAAAACTTTAAATCCCAATAAACCAAGACCTGCTCAAGGGAAGGGGGAACATAAAACGATAAAACTAAACCCATCTAAGCATGTATACATATACAATCCCTCCCATCACTGTCTAAGAACCACCCCATACTCAGCAGTCTTGACGGATGAATCTCCTGCAGAACGGAAACAAAAAGAAAACACAATATCCAAACATTTTTTGTTAATTTGGAATGAATGGGTCTATCAGCCGAGAGACCCATTCGCTCCAAGAAGAACAGTGATGCGAGTGTAAAAACAACAAACAGCCGTTGCGCAACACTGCCACCTTGTGACAGTGCCGCAGTAATGACACTTGGTGAAATCTTCATTCTTCCTGCGTCCCTACTCTGATTCTACCCCCAAAGTCTCTGTCTTTGAATTATGAAAGAAGAGAGAACAAACAAGAACCGCTCTCATTCCTCCAAAGAGTAGAAAACAAAACCCAAAATAAAAACAGGGTATAGTTCGGATGTTCCGGCAAGGACACTTCCAGAAAGCTGCCGCAGAACACACACACACGTGAGTCTCTTCTCACAAGTAAAACCTCGGGTCAGGTAAGAACAAGGGCCTCAGATGCTTATCGAAAACCTCAATCGAATAGTCCATGTCCTCTCCATCTTTCCGGCAGATAAGCACCTTGTCCGCATGAATGTGACGCCCCAACATCCAGTCTGCTCTGCAGTCTCTGAACTTTTTCGACACGGGTGGCGAACAGGACAAGTATCGCCGGGCATGAGGCACTTTGAGTCTCTCCCAAACGAATTCATCGTACCATCTCTGTCGCAGAACTTCAACTTCATAAAGTAAGTCCCGAGGCAAGTAGGGATATTCCCATCCGTACTCACGAGCGACCCTCTGGCAGAAGAGTCGTTGCAATCTGGCCAAAGGAGGCATGGCATCCCGCTCACCTTCTCCTGGTTAAACGATGGCCTTCGGGTGCCGAGGTACTTTCACTACCTCTGATGGCTTTGCTCTTGGCGCCCGCAGTGATGCGCGCTGTGTCCCCGCCACCAAAACGG
This sequence comes from Rana muscosa, assembly GCA_029206835.1. NCBI lineage: Eukaryota > Metazoa > Chordata > Amphibia > Anura > Ranidae > Rana > Rana muscosa. The sequence goes on along the minus strand of CM055116.1, from coordinate 1,258,615,096 downwards.
GTGATGTGGTAGATTGTGGAAGGACGATTGGAGGACTAGACTTCCTCATATGCTCCAGGGGCTGCGCCCGGGGCGTGCTGTCTCCTATAGACATAGGCAAATCTTGCGGTGCACGCAACACAGGTAGCGGGCGTTTGTCCCAGCCCTTTCGGTGAAACAGTTGATCTATTTCACCATCGTCTCCGCAGTCCGACAGTGACTCTAGGTCGGAGGTGTCATACATCTCAGCGGGAAGGTAGTCTCTAGTAGACGTGGAACTACCCTCCCTTGCGGGCTCCACCGACTGTGGACTCCCGACACCTCCAACTACCACCACAGTCCCAGCCCCTGGCTCACCTGGACCTTTTGAAGCACTGGGATGTCCAGGACTCTTCCAACCGGATCCATCCAGGCCCGGCAAGCGACGGGGTGAAGCTCGACCACGACCACAGGAGGCCTGCACCAGGCCGACTTTCCTCTTCGGAGGTGGGAGCAGAGAATCTGTGGTGACCGAAGCAGCATCCTCGGATTTTTCCTTCTCAGTCTCTGGTTGGGCAGTCACTTCGCCCTGGTCAGTGCGCATGGGAACCTCCACAAAGGCCTGGATCTCCCCTTCCGGAGTAGCGGTACCTGTGAGGCTGTTGAGGCGAAGGGCCCGGGGCCTTACTGTGGATGGCTCCACCTCGAACAAGAACCCTTTGCACGCCTCACAACGCCCGAATGGCTTCAGGTGGACCACCAGTCCCGAACATCCGGGACAGATCACGCCGAGGGCCTCCGTGTCTCTGCATGAGTACAAAGCCAACTGTCCTCGGGGCCTGAGTCTTATTCCCGTGTCTGTGAGAGGAGCAGCAAAGGCAGTCATCTTCGTGGGGTAGGGAACCAGAATCCACGGGGAGCTTGAGGCCATCCCGACTATCTGCTGCTCCATCACGCACTGACCACGCGCCGGAATCTCCACGTGTATCTCCTCACATGGCCAGACTCCTCCCACGACTTGCACGTTTTCGCGGGCTTCGATCAAACCCCGCCCACGAATTGCGTAGTCACGGGGTGGCGCAGTGCAGTAAAAGCCCCCACATGTAGTACTTCACACGGCTGGACTTCTCCCTCTTCTCGCTCTTCTGCATGGCCCTTTCCCGTCTTAGGGTCATGTCCACGACTTTGAGCAGGGACGCACTTTGGCCAATCACATGGCCGACCCGCTCGGAACTCCTCCGGGCAGCAAAGTCCAGACACAGCCGTTCCCAATTTCAAAGTCAAGACACATAACATCCCAGACTCACGAGCCCCCACGTGTAGCGGCCTCACCCCATCTCTCTTGTCTAGGGGTATTTCGTACGACAGGGTGAGATGCGCTATGGCCCATGTCCTCCCCATAGCTGTGGGTGAGGTGAAGGCCAGTATCACTTATTTTCCTCTGTGTCTTAGTTATGGACCAAGTCCTGCTGTGCTGACACTCCCCTTTGCTCCCATTAATCAGAGTACCACACACCGATTACAGTCCAACTCTTGCTTTATTGTAAGGTTCACAATAAACAGTGCTTCAGTAGCCAACTGTTTGAAACTCTATAACAGTTTGATACGGTGGGTTGAGCAGGTCGAGACACTATCCTGATTGTAATCTAAACCACTGTAGTTTCACCAGCGGTTTCCATAGCCTTGATTTAGAAAGAGCTTAGAACTTGAGAGTCTCTACCAGCAACTCAAGAGAACATAGATAGGGGCCGCAACGCAGCGAAGGTACTCCTATCAGGGGAAGATGTCCCGCCAAGGGAGTTACCGGGTTGATGCTGCTCCGGATGGGTGACCTCCCCGGCCTCCTCACCTCAGACATGGGCCCCATCCACCTCAGGGACCCTCGGACTACTTCACCCTCACGGGACCCAGTCGAAGTCACTGGGCCCCAGGCCTCCGATTTAGTACCTCACCCCAGGCTGAAGGTGCCTGGGATGGACTCCGACTCATTCCGGTCAGGCCTAGGGCGCCTGGGCCGGAAACCCCGAACCGCCCACACCCCGGCCTAAGGTGCCTGGGTGCGCGAAGAGAAGATCCCGAAGACCTCGTGGCTAGGGCGTCTCCCCCTTTTATCCCCTCCCTTCGACACCATGGTAGGTTCCCCGCCCTTGCCGTACCATCTCCAGAAAAGGGACAAATAGGTCAGCTCTGCGTGGTGATTCTACCTTGAGCCTGCGGGTACACCGACACCCACAGGCCAAGGAGAATAATACACCACCTAATCCTCCACGAACACAATTGGTCTCATAATTTACACACCTGGGTCACACTATTACCCAGGTGCAGCCCAACTAAATTTAAAGACCCCGCTACTAAACAAATTCCTCAGGATGCCATGAGAATGCCCTTGGTCAAAGTTGGAATAAAGACACTTGAGTTACAGTGTTAAATAATATCACGTACAGTAGTTAATGTGCTGTAGACACTGCAGAAATTAATATATATTATATGTGAATAAAACTATTGCCTTTTTTGTTTGGCTGAACTACAGTACAGTAAAAAGTAGAATATTGTGCACTGTAACATTTTGCTGTGCTGTTGATTGGTGTGGGTGGGAGGAGGGACACCTTTCAGTGCTAGACAACCTTGTGGCCTGCCTACAGTAACAGAATCTTTTTTCTTTTTTCTCACAACTCTGGCTCAGCAAGCTTAAATTACATTTCCCCTCCCCCAGCTCTGTTTACATTGCAAACTTAAGAGCCGAGGAGGGAAGAGAATGAGCGCCATGGGCGGTGCCTGTAAACTGGCCCAACACCCCAACTGGCCTAGTTGTTAGAGGGGGTGGGTGAAGGGAAGTATGTTTCCTACTGTACAGTACTGTATGTCTATGATACATATGGTAGAAAGACTACAATAAAAGTATCTATTGCCTACAATATTTATCTGCGGCGCCGACTTAAATGCAGCTGGCGCTTCTTAGACGGCAGAAGCTCCTGGCAGAAGCAAAACATTACACAAAATACAAATTTAAAAGAATAAACACAAATACTGTAAAGTATTCCTAAACTGCTCCTTTTATTATTGTATTTCACAATGATTGGATTTCCCCCAAAAAAACAAAGAGCATATACAGTGTAGTCACCAAGGCGGTGGTTCCATACCTAAAGCGTCGTTGCCGAATCCTGACCTGAGGGCCCTCCTGGCCTCAGGGATGTGCGAGCCATTTTCGGCCTCTGGGCCTGCTGGCCCGAGGCTCTGCAAATGAGAAGTAGGCCCTGGAGTTGCTGGGGCCTACTAGCCCAAGGATGGTCCTACGCGGTCTTGCCTGCAGGAAGAAGCGGAACAATTGGTGACTCAATTGAGGGACGCGTCCTGGCCAGTTTGCCTCACGGTGCTGCCGGATGGCTGAAAGATTCTGGCACCGGGAGCTATGTACTTTTGAAGGAACTTTTTGCAAAGTGCCAGTGTGGTTACACGATCTTGTGGCGGAAGATTGTGGAACGACTTGAGGGCACTCATCGAGTCTGTGGCAGAGACTTTGAACGAGCTTCGCACTGGTAGCTAGGCCAGTGAGAGCAGGCCTATCCGGTGGTAGCTGAATCCAGCATGGAACTGATTTGTCCTCTGGATATAGGATTGTGCTCTGTGTTGGCTATGTTTATACCTCACTTAAATTATTAATGATACATAAAAATTATTGCGTTAATTTTATATAGACCAAAGGTTTAATCAAACGATAGCGGTGCAAAAAAGAAAAAAAAAGAAGTAGTTTATTATATAGGAAAGAAGAAACTTGTATTAATCCAATACTTGCGACTATAACATAAATTATATCACCTTTAAAACAAAGAGTTTACTATTATTACTAATTATTATTACTATAATTATTAATACTTATTACTATTATTACACAATAATATTACATAAGAATAAGGCTATAAGGAAGACAACAATGTATCAGCACAAGTTAAAGGAAGATTAGTCACAGGAGAGATTAAGGAAATTAAAAGAGGTATATTTACAGAGTACTTTACCATGCTCCTCAGGTCAGGTCATCATTCACAAGGGCTTAACCATGGGTCTACCTGGCCTTTTTACCCCCTATGCCTACCCCCCCCCCCCCCATCACCCAGGCTCCAAAATCCCAGTGGTCTCATTGGTTTAAAGCTGCCTTACAACCTAATTGGTTGAACCTCAAGCCTAGATATTCATTGGTTAAAAGTTCCCTCCGAACCTGATTGGTTAAAATCTCAAGTCATTTTCGCCTAGCCTTAAATCAGCTTTCAGGACAGTGTTGCCAACCTACCAGATTGAAATTTACTGGCACGACACCCAAAATCTACTGTCACAACCAAATTTTTACTGCCATTTTACTAAATTAGTTTTAAGTGCAAATTTTAGTATTTAGGCTACAAACAAGTACAGTATCCAAATAGCAATGTGATTTAAGGTAGATAATAAAGGGTAAAAAAAAAAAAAACTGTTTTTGTTCACCATCTGCCCACTCACCTCCTGCCACCACCATCACCTCCTGCCACCACCATCACCTCCTGCCACCACCAGCTCCTCCTGCCACCACTAGCTCCCACCACCATCTCCTCCTTCCACCACCACCAGCTCCTTCCGCCACCACCAGCTCCCACCACCATCTCACGCCATCACCATCACCACCAGCTCCTCCTGCCACCATCACCAGCTCCTCCTGTCACCACCTCCTCCTTCCACCATCACCTCCTGCCACCACCAGCTCCCACCACCATCTCCTGCCACCACTAGCTCCCACCACCAGCTCCTCCTGCCACCACCAGCTCCTTCTGCCACCCTCACCACCTGCCATCACCAGCTACAGCCACCATCACTAGCTTCTGCCACCACCAGCTCCTTCTGCCACCATCACCAGCTCCTGCCACCATCACCTCCTGCCACCAGTCTGCAACTTGCAGCCCCAACTACTAGTCTGCTGACTGACTCACCAAGCCCAGTTTAAGAGAGACACACTGGGCACAGCGACGGCGGGCAGCAGCAGCCAGTAGGCTCCAAAGTCCACACACTCATCTGGGCAGGCAGGGGTCCGTCCGTTGCTTCGTAGCTTCGGTGGGGGGTATGTGTGCTGCTGTCACTGCTGTGGTCTGTACTCCGAGTCCCGTCACCCAGGCTCCCGAGTCCCGCCGCTTAGCTCTTAGTCTCGGTCTGCCCGCTCTGCCTGTTTTTAGACTGGCGGTGGTGTTGGCGCGAAAATGCGCTGAGATCATTGGCTGCAGCGCGGCGGGTGGGCTGGGCAGAGGCTGTGCAGGAGTCAGACTCGGCAGCTCAGTTTCGGATCTTCTCGGCGATTTCCGGAATTGCGCATGCGGAGTTCGGACCCGATGCGATCGCCAACATTTTTACTGGCACATTTCCCTTACTACGGACTTTTACAAACAGGGAAAAAGTGCCTTTTATTTACGTACTGTCCGTAATTCTACATACTGTTGGCAACACTGCTTCAGGACTAAGGTGTGTTACATCATCTCCTTTGATGTACAGTTTAACCACTTCTCACATTAGCATGCTAAGGGCTCCTACTGTGATGGAGCCTTCCTGTCTGTTCTGGCTCTTTTCAAGACAAAAGGATAATTTAACACATCTAAGTATCACCTGAAACCTATTTTGGGTTCCCAACAGACAGGAGATACATATATACATGTGTCCGTTGGGGGCATGGTGGTTTAGTTAGAGTCCAGGATACGAATATGAAATGTTCAAAATATCCACCACAGTACCCCCTCAAGTTCATTATTGAACTTATGACCTCCTTCAATGATCTTGTACACATCCACAACGGCCCAGAAGCCCCCCTGACCCTTCCCCCGCCACCACTGCGGCCTCTTCCTTTCTTGAACCCACCGTAACCCATCAAGGTAGACTTGAGACAGTCCTGATGCCTTTGAGATTTCACATCCGACCCATGAGAGTCTGTACTGCAATGTTTCATCGCCCCTCTGCATTGGAAGAGCGGAACTCAAACATTAATGGCGGGATCCTTGCATATATAGTCCTGTAGCTTGGAAATATGGTGTTATGATTGTCACGATTGGATCGGACCACGAGACAGCACTTTTCAGCATGGTGAAGGAAAGTTTCAGGAGAGTCTTATTCGTGGCACGTTTTTCTCAAGAAATGACTTGGTTATTTCTTCAGGTGGCGGTTGGGCGGGCCTCCGGACAGTCGTGCATGAATAAAAAAAAAAACAAAAAAAGGAGAACGTCAGACAGGAGTTATTGGCGGAATGTCAGACAAGAGCAGTGGCGTGGTCATTAAGACTAAATACCTATGAGGGGTGCAATGTGGACGAGTAAGGTGGGATCCCCACAGGGTACAGAGTCCCAGCCATGGCCAGTATGATCCATTGCTCTTGATGGTAGGGATAGTCAACACTGCCTGCTATTGTCAGGTCCCTGGGTTCACCACACCTGCTCACTGGACTCCGGTTAGGCCAGTAGGTAGACTCGGGAAGGTAGAATTACATTTGGGAGGGTAGATTTACATTATGAAAAAAAAATGGACACTCTGGTTTCATTGGGTGTAACATGTGGTGCTGGCGGGCAGGAATGCTCATGCGTCTTAAACACAAAAAGGTTATGACTACTCCCCCCTTCAGGTGGACAAAGTCCAAATCTTTTGAAACTTTTCCCACCTGAATGAAAAGAGAAAAAAATTAACAATGGAGAGAGAAAAAATTAATAAAACATTAAAATTAGAAAAATTATACTAATAAAACTACCAAAAAAACATATACATGCACATCTATCTACCTACCTCTCTTCCTCCCTTTCTTTTCTTTAAAAGGGAAAAAATAAAAATAAAACTGAAAAATAAAAAACTAAAAAAAAAAATCAAGAAAAATTAAAAATAAAAATAAAAATGACTTTTACAAAATTAGAACAATTTATAAAAAAAATTTAAAAAAACGACGTAAAAATTACCAAGAAAAATTAAAAAGGAGTAGAAAATTTATTAAAAAAAAAAGAGAAAATTTATTTTTTTTAAAAAAAGGGGAGAAAAAAAAAAACTGAAAAAAAATAAAAAAGCAAAATAAATATTAAGAATATAAAATAATTTTTAAAAATTTATAAAAAAAATGAATACAAACTATAAAAGCTGAAAAATAAAAATTAGTAAAAAAATTAATACAAAAAATAGAAAAAAAATTCTAATGAATAAAATTTACAACAAAAATTGAAAAATATTTTTTTTTTAATGTATATACACACACACACACACACACACACACACACACATATTTATATATATCACACACACACACACATTATATATATATATATATATATATATATATATATATATATATATATATATATATATATATATATATATATATTAGAGCTGTGGAAATTAACCACTTCAATACCATGCACTTATGCAACTTCCCGCCCAGACCAATTTTCAGCTTTCAGTACTCTCACACTTTGAATGACAATTACTTAGTCATGCTACACTGTATCCAAACAAATTTTTTATCATTTTCTTCTCACAAATAGAGCTTTCTTTTGGTGGTATTTAATCGCCACTGGGTTTTTTATTTTTTGCGATATAAGCAAAAAAACAGCAATTTTTTTTAAAAAAAACACTTTTTTTTAGTTTCTATTGTAAAATTTTGCAAGTAAGTAATTTTTCTTCATAAATTTGTGCCAAAATGTATACGGCTACATATCTTTGGTAAAATGAACCCAAATTAGTGTATATTATTTGGTCTTTGTGAAAGTTATAGAGTCTACAAACTATGGTGGCAATCACTGAAAATTTATCACATCTGATCACGCCTGTGGTACTGAAGGGATATCTCATTTCTTGAGACACTAACAAGCGAGGAAAGTACAAATACCCCAAAATTACCCCTTTTTGGAAAGTAGACAGTCCAAGGTATTTACTAAGAGGCGTGGTGAGTTTTTTGAAGTTGTATTTTTTTCCCACAATTCTTGGGAAAATTATTATTTTTTTTTTTTTTTTTTACACAAACTGGTCATATTAACAGTTTTTTTCTCTCACACAGCATATGCATAATTGCAACTACACCCCAAAATACATTCTGCTACTCCTCCTGAGTGTAGTGATACCACATGTGTGAGACTTTTACACAGCCTGGCCATATACAGAGGCCCAACATTGAAGTAGCACTTTCAGGTGTTCTACAAGCATAAATCGCACATATCCTTTCTCAACCACCTATTACACTTTTGAAGGCCCTGGAGCACCAGGACAATGGAATTTTCCACAAAATGACCCCATTTTGGAAAGCACACACCCCAACGTATAATCTATGAAGCATTATGAGTCTTTTGAACGGTTCATTTTTTTCCAGAAGGTTTTGGAAAATGTGGAGAAAAAATGAAAATGCATTTTTTTTTACACAAAGTTGTCCATTTATAAGATATTTCTAACGCATAGCATATACATAGCAAAAATAACACCCCAAAATGCATTCTTCTACTCCTCCTGAGTATAGCGATACCACATGTGTGAGACTTTTACACAGCCTGGCCACATACAGAGGCCCAACATCCAAGTAGCACCTCCAGGCATTCTAGCAGCATTAATTGCACATATCATTTTCTGACTACCGATCACATTTTTGAAGGCCCTTCATATATCTAACACATAGCAGGTACATACCAAATAACAAAAGATTACCTGTGGTTTTAGAAGTGCAGTGGTCCACAGAGGAGAGCATCGGTCCAGGCAGCAGGCAGGGATGAGGTCAGCGACAGCAAAAGCAATCATCCAGGCAGCAGGCAGGAATACTGTCCATAGTTCGCACAGGCAGAGATACTGTCAGCACAGCCAGAGCACAGCCAAAGCACAGGTCCAGGTAGCAGGCAGAGGTGTCCTATCCTATCCTATCGATGATATCTTCGATATATTGGAGGTAGTGGAGTCGGTGATTTTGAGTTGCTTTTTGGTAGCAGACAAACGAATTAAAAAGGGCCATGTGAAACAGGTGAAACGCAACTTTTTTGTGCCAATAATGGGACTTTCTGGTTGATAAGTAGGGCTGTAGCATCTGGTCGTTTAAATCCACCCCCCCCCATGTACAAATTGTAGTCGTGGACACATTCAGGCTTTACAATGGAGCCGCGTCTTCTTGGGATCTCCACCATGGTGTCATTGTGGATCGTAGAGAGGATGTGGACATCTTTCTTGTCCCTCCACTTCATGGCCAACACCTCCTCGTTCCTCATGGATGCCGATTCTCCAGGTCGCAATTTTTTTGTCAATAAATTTTGTGGGAATCCCTTCCGGTTTCTTTTTAAGGTACCGCAGGCCGGGGTTTGTTAACTGTAAAGGTGGCGAAAAAGGGGCAGGCTGGTATAATAATTATCAACATATAAATGGTAACCTTTTCCGAACAGGGGGTATGCCAACTCCCAGACAATTTTCCCACTGGTTCCAATATATGTGGGGCAATCACGGGGCTGGAGCTGGGAGTCTTTGCCTTCGTAGATCCTGAATTTGCAGACATATCCAGTGGCTCAATCACATAATTTATTTAATTTTAACCCATACCTGGCTCTCTTGCTTGGTATGTACTGCTTGAACTGCAGTCGGCCGGTGAAATGTACGAGGGACTCGTCCACACAAATTTTTTGGTCTGGGATGAAAACTTCTTCAAATCGCTGGGAAAAGGCATTGATTAGGGGGCGTATCTTGTACAATTTGTCGTAGTTGGGATGATCTCGGGGAGGGCACTGTGAATTGTCATTGAAGTGGAGAAAGCGCATAATCATGTCGTATCTTTTCCTGTACATGACAGCGGAATATATGGGCATGTGTTGGATGGGGCGTTTGGACCAATATGAATGGACTTCGTTCTTTTTTGTAAGCCCCATATTGAACATAAGGCCCAAAAATATTTTAAATTCCTCCAATGTTAGACACCACCACTGGAACATGCGGGCGTAGGAAGAATTGGGGTTGGCAGCAATAAATTGGGATGCATACAGATTCGTTTGATCCACTATATTCTGCAGCAAATCTTGTGGGAAAAATAAACAAAAATAATCAAATTTAGAAAAAATTGTAGTGTCGGGCTGCACACCTGGCTGTGCGGTGAAAGGGGGGATGATAGCGGATCCTGAGTTGGCAGGCAACCATAAGGGGTTTGCCAGGGCATCGGGAAGGTAGGATTGGGGCTGGATTCTTCGGGTTGGGCGTGCATTTCCATTGCTTGTACTGGGCTCCTCTTCCTGGGGTATGGCGCTGCTGGTGGTGGGCAGTTCTCCTGATCTTGGTGCTGATCTTGGTGCCGATCGCATTCTTTTGGGAGGGACGGTTTCCTCCGGGGACTCGGACTCTGAGCCACTATCCTCCACTGGCTCGTATTCTGAACCAGAATCGGATAATGGGAGCTCCCCGCTGCTCTCATCATCCGACATGGCAAGAATGGCATATGCCTCCTCAGGTGTGTAAACCCTTTGGGACATTATGGCAGTGCTTATTGGTGGGCCTGTGTAATGGTACTGCTGGTGGTAGTGGTGGCGGTCTGTGTGGTAGTACCGATGGAGGTATTAGTGGTGGGCCTGTGTGGTGGTACCGATGGCGGTATGGGTGGTGGTGGTACCAATGGCGGTACAGGTGGTGGTGGTACCGATGGCGGTACGGGTGGTGGTGGTGGCGGCGGTACCGGTGGCGGTACGGGTGGTGGTGGTAGCGATGGCGGTATGGGTGGTGGTGGTACCGATGGCGGTACAGGTGGTACCGATGGCGGTACAGGTGGTGGTGGTACGGGTGGTGATGGTACCGATGGCGGTACAGGTGGTGGTGGCACTACCGACGGTGGTACGGGTGGTGGTACTGGTGGTGGTACCAATGGCGGCACTAGTGGTGATACTGGTAGTGGGCCTGTGTGGCAGTATAGATGCTGGGCCTGGTGGCGGTACTGGTGGTGGTACTGGTACCGATGGCGGTACTGGTAGCCTGTGTGGCAGTGCCAATGGCGGTACCGATGGAGGTGGGCCTGTGACAGATGATTGACAGATGGGCTGATTGATTAATTGACAGGTGGGCTGATTGATTGACAGGTGGGCTGATTGATTGACAGGTGGGCTGATTGACAGATGGGCTGATTGACAGATGGGCTGGGCTGTGTGACAGGTCCTCTTTATGGGGGGGGGGGGGGGGGCGTGTTGTGCACTGTAAACTTATGTAGACAAACTACACTGAGCTAACTTACTGATCTCTTCTCTCTCCTCACAGATCGGTGTGTGAGGAGAGAGCAGGGATCAGGTAGTAACTCCTGTGGAGTTTGTTTACATTTGTGACCGGCTGTGATTGGACACAGCCGGTCAAGTGGTAAACAGCCAATTCATTGGCTGTTTACTCTGATCGGGGACGCGCTGTGTCCAAGGGACACTCGCCTTCCCCGATCCCCGCTCTGCAAGCCTGTGGCGGCGCGCACGGAGCGCGCCGCCGAGTTTGTTTTGACAGGTGATCGGCTGTGACTTTGACACAGCCGATCACATGGTAAACAGCCAATGAAATTGGCTGTTTACCGTGATCGGGGTAGCGCTGTGTCCGAGGGACACATGCCGTCCCCGATGACCGCGCTGCGCGCCCCCGCGGGCGCGCGCAAGGCAATATCCTGCAGGACGTCATATGACGTCCAGTATCGATATTGCAACCACTTCCCGGACGTCAATTCGCTATTGACTGGGCGGGAAGTGGTTAACTATTAATCCTCGATTAATCGATACATTTTTTTGATCGATCAAAATTGTTTTGATCGGTACTCACCTCTTTGCCGGCTTCTGGGTCTTCAGGGAGTTCTGTCGGAGATCCAGTGACGTCACGGACACCGGCGGGGCTTGCCGTGTCCATCTGAAGGGTTCCTTTGATGTTCCTTCATATCTGCATGCCGGTGGGACCTTACTATCTGCCACACGCAAGGGCTTTTACACTTCCCTCTATCAACCTGGGATTCTACAGCCATCCATTGGGAGATGTGATAGTTCCCTTCACGGAACATCTACGTGCCGACGGACTGGTGTTAACCCCTCCTCATCTGGATTCAGCAGTGGTATCGCTGTACACATTTTATACCAATATCATACTTAGCTACATGTTTTTATGACTGCTTTTGCTACTGTTTGGTATTGCTCGCACCATTTTTACAGTTTATGTAGCTACATTGATTTTATCTCCAGTGCAATATTTATTTTGTTACCTACTTGAAGACTATAAAAGTTTTAATGCTATTCCCATCGAGCGCTGCCTTTGTGTGTTTTTTGCATCCTGCTATCCATTTTTCCAGTGGTTGGTAGCTGCACTGGGAATTGGCCTGCAATGAGATCAGCTAAAAGTTGTTGGATCTGTATGTGCGTTATAATTAATCGAAATTAGTCGATTAATCGATTAAAAAAAATAGATTAATTGAACACAAAAATTTTAATCAGTAACAGCCCTAATATATATGTGTGTATACATTATATATATATATATATATATATATACACACACACACACACATATATATGTATATACACATACACACATGTACAGTAGACTCCCTGAGGTAATGTACCACGTTGAGTACAGTTTAACCCGTAGGCAGAATATAGGGCATCACTGTACATTTGATACCAGCACCAATACCCTTGCCTCAAGTATTTTACATAAGGTTGGTACAATTCCTCAGCATCCATGAGACATGACCCTTCCCTGTGCCAGCATTGTTGTCTCATGATTCTATCCTGTTTCCCTTGGCATAACACCACCCCTTCCTTTCTCCAGCACCCATCGGTATCAATCATTTGAGGTTGTCCAGACTCATAAACCATCAGATCATGATGGACTCGGGGGTGTAACACGGTAGAGCCCGATAGGATAGTACCCAAATTAACCGTGGTATAAGCACGATGTTCAGTTCCGGCGACCGGAATCGGGGATGAGACCATGCAAGTCAGGTTTTGACACCCATGGAATTGAGTCATCCACCAATCCATATGATTCAAAGCAAACTTGGATACTACCCTACCTGCCTGTTTTCTCAAATTTAGTGGAAATTGTCCTGCTGAAAAAGAAGCAATCATTACTCTGAGGTCCTGGGACAGTTCTGATTGTACCTGGGTGCAAGATAAAGCAAGTTGGATGTCTTCTTGTACTTTGGATAATCCCGCTATCAGTCCAGTGAACTTCTGTCTCATTATCTTAGACAATGAGGCAGTAGCATCAATATGAGCATGTTGTAGATTTTCAAGGATATGATTCACATCTAGCTGCACCTTAACCCCTTTCCCCAACATGCTGTGCCAACCATCCTAGCTTGTTTCTGAGTACCTCTAAATCCATTGTGTTTAGGTTACCCAGGGCAACACCCCCTGCTCCTAAGGCAGTCTCTATTAGGTCTCTCTTTGCTCTAATGGGGGAATATTCTGAATATCCAGAATGCATCCATTCCTTTAACATGTATATCTGATTCTTTATGAAGGTTTTATACCGTTGATCCCATTTATCAACTCAGAAATTAGATAAGGTTATCCTCCATGTGTATAACATAAATTGTGTGTCTGTTAGTACTGTCCAGTGAGAGGAGAGTAAAGGGATGACTAGATCTGCAGCCTTCACTATAGGGGCTTTACAGGAGTCTGAACTAATTTTTGCCGGAACAAGAACATCCAACTCATTGGGTACCCGTACCACTGTCACACAGATCTTTCCTCGCCCTTTCCAGGGATACCAACATTTAGGATCCATAACAGGGGTACTGATTCCGGGGAACATGTCATCCCTCTTAAGTTTTGTCATTTGCATAAAGGTCCAACAGCCTTCGTCAAATGCATTGCAGAATGGCCACACAAATGGGCCATCTAGATGTAAGTCTAGATCCAGATCGTATCCTTGGGGGTCTTGCCAGTCCAGTCATATGCACGCCTCTCATTTCTTTATTCATTGGCCTTCCATTCATCCACTCATTCACACTAGGCAGATCCACCCCATTGCATAAGACATCCCACTTCCATGGGTTTGGACTGTTAAAAACCAAGAACTGATTTGGGGGCCAGTAAGCTGTGTCGATAAAATAGTGACCCTCTGTCTCGGGGACACAGGTATCCCTCATTACCTGCAACACAAAAGGCATGTATGGACAGTCTTGGTTGTAAATCCAGGACCTCATACTGTTTGTTTTCAGCATCGGTTCTAATTTTTAAGATTACAGTGTTTGTATATTTGGCAGAGAGAGTCACATTTGCTCGTTCATACCACATGGCCTGATGGGCGTTACTACAATTCAACTGCAGTACCACCTTTTTCTTTGACAAGTAGTTTAGCGGATGTGTCCTCCTATCATAGGTGGGATGTTTAGTGATCAGAATCTCAAGGGTTCCCTCAGCGGGGTGGAAACACTTGTCGGCTAGTGACCCTTGAACCAGTTCTGGAAAATCATAATAGTACCTCTTATTGTCTTTATCTTCCCCCTGATTGAAGATGATGTAAACAATATACCACCCTTCATAGTTCTCCCCTGTGGGATCTATTGGATATAATTTGCTATTTTTGCATTTTATCCTCCATAGATCTGACCCCTTGGTTAAATTGTTTATGGAAATTTCATAGGTCTCGGTATCAAGATCTACAAACATTCTCTTGGTAGATTGGCTGTCATTTGATTTCTCAGGAAAAATTCCGGGGATGAGACATTCCCCATCTTTGGGGTCCCAATCTCCTTCACACAAGGCAATGTTCTCATCTATGTGATAGGTGACATACATTATGGTGTTGGGTCTGTCTTTCACCACCCCTTGTATTCGTACCCACTCAGGAAGATTGGCCATTCCATATGTAAGACGGCAAAGCCTATCTAGTAGATTCCCTTTATTAATGTCCCCATGGGCGGTATGAAATCTGTAAGGTTGTGGATCGAGGCCGGTGGTATGTTCTAGGAAGGACCTATCAAAACTCATCCCTGCTATGGCATGAATGAGTATATACTAGGGTTGTCCCGATACCGATACTAGTATCGGTATCGGGACCGATACCAAGCATTTGCGCGAGTACTTGTACTCGCGCAAATGCTCCCGATGCCCAGTCCGATACTTTTTTTTTTCTCAGAGCGGGGGGTGGAGAGCAGGGTGGAGACCGGGGTGGAGAGTGTGTGGCGGGGGGCGGAGAGTGTGCGGCGCGGGACGGAGAGCAGGGCGGAGAGCGTGGCGGGGGCGGAGACCAGGGCCGAGAGCGGGACGGAGAGTGTCCGGCAGGGGGCGGAGACCAGGGCGGAGCGGGGGGCGGAGACCAGGGCGGAGAGCGGGGCGGGGGGCGGAGACCAGGGCGGAGAGCGGGGCGGGGGGCGGAGACCAGGGCGGAGAGCGTGGCAGAGACCAGAGCGGAGAGCAGAGCGGGTCTTCAGGCGGGTAAGTAAAATTAATCTGATCCAATTGCCTTGCCTGTCTGCTGCTCAAATGCTACCTGTTCCCCCTTCACTTCCATGCCGCTGTTCCCCCTTCACCTCCATGCCGCCGTCCCCCTCCGTGCTGCCGCCCCCTCCGTGCCCCTCCACCACCCCCTTGGTATCTCAGGATGGAGAGCGGGGGTAGGAGCCGATAAATCCGGCTCCTTACTTGTCTGAATGTACCGAGTCATCACTGACTCTGTCCATTCACATAAACTGAAACATTGTAAACACAGTTTACGATGTTTCAGTTATGAATGGAGAGGAGCCGCTGTCTTCTCTCCATTCATTTTCAGCGCAGCAGAGGCTGCTGAGAAAGGGACTGGGGAATATGTGTCCCTAGTCCCTTTCCCTGTCTCAAAGGGGAGATGTCAGAGGTCTGTTAAGACCCCTGATATCTCACCAAAGCCCCCCACAACAGGGCTGATAAAAAAAAAAAGAATAAAATAAAAATGAATTGTAAAAAAAAATAAAAGAAAAGAAAACACACACACACACACACACACACACACACACTGACACTGTCCACCCCCCCCCCCCTTAAAAAAATAAAGCATTGTAAAAAATAAATAAAATAAATAGTAAAAAAAAAAAAAATAATAAATACTGACACATGAGATTAAAAAAAAGTATCGGTATTCGGTATCGGCGAGTACTTGAAAAAAAGTATCGGTACTTGTACTCGGTCTTAAAAAAGTGGTATCGGGACAACCCTAGTATATACCCATGAAAATACATTGGGTATGGGGGAAGTACTTGTCCGTGTTTGCACTCTGCCTTATGGATCTGTGTGGGACTCCACCCCTCAGGTTTAATTCCCCATTTACTATACTCCTCCGGTGGAGTCCAGGGTACTGGCTCTGGTCCATGGACAAATGGGGTTTGTGTCCTAGGAGTTGTTGGTTCTTGAGCAGAAATGAGAACATATCAGCTGAGTACACCCAAAAATAGGGGGGACATGCCCATTCCACCCGCTTCCCTAAACCTCCTTCTGAACTTATTTGCAATGAGAAGCATGCACCCACGAGATTTTTCCCTCTAGCTTCACTGAGGTGGGGGTGGTCAGCAATACCTGGTAAGGACCCTCAAACCTGGGTTCCAGTCCTCTTCATTGAAATTTCTTGATCACCACCCAATCTCCAAGCTGTAGGGAGTGAGATTTACCGTCAGGGTCTGGAATAGAAGAGAACACTTGGGCATGCAACTTAGTGAGCTGCTGGTGTAATTCCTGCACATACATTTTTAAGGAACAATGCAATAATGTCATCTCTTGTGGGAAAAACAATCCTGTCATTGGGGGTCTCCCAAACAATATCTCAAATGGAGACAGTTTTTCTGGACCTCTAGGAGTATGTCGCATGGATTTCAATACCAGAGGGAGAGCTTGCACCCAAGTAAGGCGCGTATTTTCACAAATTTTTGCTAATCTATTCTTAATCATCCCATTATACCTTTCGACCTTCCCTGATGCCTGTGGGTGGTAGGGAGTATGGAACTTTTGTTCAATTTGGAGTCGTCCCATAACCTCAGCCATCACTTGGCCTGTGAAATGGCTCCCTTGATCAGATTCTACCATCTCCATTAGGCCATACCTGCACACAATTTCCTGCAATAGTTTCTTTGCAGTGACTGATGCCGTTGCATTGGCTACAGGCCAGGCCTCTACCCATCCTGAAAACATGTCTACACATACTAGAACATATTGGAATTGTTGGCATTTTGGCAATTGAATGTAATCAATCTGTAGCCTCTGGAAGGGATACTGTGCTTTGGGCAAATGTTTAGTTGGGGTTTTGACAAGCCTCCCAGGATTATGTATCTGACATGTTTCGCACCCTTGACAGAATTTCTCTGCAACAGTGGTGAATCCGGGGGCCACCCAGTGAGATGTGATTGTGGAGACCATTGCTCCTTTGGCTAGATGAGGGGCCGTGCGATGCCTCCACCAAATATGGATACAATGCTGGAGGGGCACAGTACCTTCCATCCTCATGGGCCCAAAGTCCAGCAGTTTCCTTACATCCCTGGCCTCGCCACTTCCGTTTTGTGTTTTCCTTGGTTTGCATTTACAATTTCTCCAGGACAGTCAAATCTACCTGATCAGGACTGTCAGAGCACGATGTGACCATGAAGATTTCCACAGACTCGGCGCCAGTTACAGCCGCTGCCTTTGCCGCAGCATCTGCTTTAGCATTTCCAAGTGAAACCTCATTAGTGCCTCTGGTGTGTGCTGCACATTTTAGAACTACTATTTCCTCGGGGAACCACAGTGCCTCAAGGACTTTCTTAATGAGCCCACAATGTTTGATAGGTTTTCCACAGGTGGTCAGAAAGCCTCTTAATTTCCATAGTTGGCCAAAATCGTGACATATGCCAAATGCATATCTTGAGTCGGTGTAGACATTGAGCCTTTTTTCTTTTCCTACTATGCAAGCCTGCATGAGGGCCATAAGCTCTGCCACCTGGGCAGAATGATGCCCAGGTAGTTTTCCTTGGAAAAGGATTTCATCCTTGGTGACCACAGAATATCCTGTAACAGGGTGCCCTTCCTTCGTATAAAAGCGGGATCCATCTACAAACACAGTGAGGTCAGCATTGGGAATGGGGGTGTCTTACTCTCTGCGCTTCCAGATAATGATCCTCCATTTCTGCATTGCAGTCATGGCTTTCTATTTCATCTTTCACTATCTCTGGTAGCAGTGTAGCTGGATTTAATTTTGCACACCTTTTGAGGGTAATATTTGTGGGCATTAAAAGTGCCAGTTCATATCTGGTCAATCTCGCTGACGAAATGTGCTTTGTGGTCAGGTTCTGCATGACCAAGTGAACCTCATGGGGTACATAAACTTCCAACGGGTTCCCTAGCACAATGTCTCTAGTCTTAGTCAGCATCTCAGCAGCTGCTGCTACTGCCCTCAGGCAGGGTGCCATCGCATTGACAACGGTATCAATCTGACAGCTGTAATAGCCAATTGGCTTGTCATGTCCTCCATGGTCCTGTGTCAGGACTTCACACAGTGTGGCCTTTGGACTCGTGACAGTAAAGCTGGGATCACTTGGTATAATCTGGCAGGCCCAAAACGGGTGCTTCACTGATTGCAGCCTTCAAAAGGTCTGAATAGCATACATTTGCCCTTCACTGAGTTCCAGTTTCCCCTGTGTGTTTACAGAGCCATAGAGTGGCTTACAAACATTGGACATTTCTGGTATCCATTGTCGGAAATATCCAACCAATCCTAGGAATCCCCTCAATTGTTTTGCATTTTGCTATTCAGAATAGCCTTCTTTCGATCTTGTGTCAAGTGTTTTTTTCCTTGGGAGATGCAATGACCCAGAAACACAACTTGGTCCCTGCTGTATTGTAACTTGGCGGGGGATACTCTGCATCCCTCCTCTGCAAGGTGATTCAACAAGGAGATAGTTACATCTCTACATGCCTCTCTCGTGTTGCTTCCAATTAGCAAGTCATCCACATACTGGAGGAGAGTGGTACCCTCCGGGCAGTGCCACCTGTCCAGGCATTCTTTCATGGCTTTGCTGTACTCATTTGGACTAGATACCATACCCATGGGCAATCTACTCCAGGTATACTGTTGCCGTTCAAAGCTGAAGGCGAAGAGGTATTGACAGTCAGGGTGGAGGGGTACCGTAAAAAAGGCATCCTTCAAATCCATAACTGTGAAATATTGATTAGACGGGATGATGTTACTTAGAATAGTGTGAGGGTTTGGTACCACTGGAGCATCCTCTTGGATGATTTTGTTAATTGCCCTCAGGTCTTGTACCATCCGGTACACGTTTCGGCCTGGTTTTTTCACAGGGTACAAGGGGGTATTAGCTTATGAACTCACTTTCACCAGTATACCCTCTTTCAGGAGGTGTGTGATTTGGTCTCTAATTCCCTTCAATTGGGCCAATTTTAATGGATACTGAGGTAACCTAGGAATGATAGCATTAGGTTTTAGTTTGATCCTAACAGGGGGGCAGCGGATCATAAGTCCCGTGTTCCCCTCTTTTGCCAAAACATCTGGATTGGTGCCTTCGAATAAATCACTGGGCAAGCTCTCCGTAAGACTTGTGTCCAGTTCTAATTTACACAAGGTAATTAATTATACTATCCCATGTTTCTACCATTTGGGGTTGGTCAGAATCGGAAAGGGATGTTTACCTCCACTCCATCCTCCGTAAAGTGTATTTGTGCTCTCATTTGGGAGAGCAAATCTTTTCCCAGCAAATTGCAAGGAACTGAATTGCTCAAGAGCAGGGAAGCTTCAGTTTGAAAGGGCCCTATTCAAACTTTTGTAGGAGTAGTTTCCAATAGGGGGTATACTATACCTCCTAGCCCAACTCGTCTCACAGTCTTTTGAACAGGAAGATTCACCTCACTGGATTTTAAAATTGTTCGAGCGGCCCCAGTGTCAACCAATAGCCTTAGGGTCTGATTTTTTAATTTCATCTGTACATAAGCACTACCTTGCTCATTTGTTGAGATTATAGGCAACACCGGGAGCTCTCCTCGTCACTGGGGGTCTCTTTCAGATTCCCTCTCTTGTCGTGTTGGACTACTTTGTCTTGGAGCTCTACACTCCCTCTTGAAGTGACCAGGCTTGCGGCAGTTGTAACAAACTGGTTTCCCTCTAGGTTTTTGGTCAAGATCTGCACTGTTCATCTGATCAGTGACAAGGCAGATCCTTTGAGGTTTCTGTGACTCCCAATCTGCTATATTCCTTTCAATAGCAGTTGCAAGCGACAACAAAGAGGAAAGGGGCTCATCTCTCCAGTCTGGATTTGCAGTCATCAATTTTTCCCTAATGTTTCCTCTCAACCCGGTAATGAAGCCATGTATAAATACGGGTGATAGGGCACTGTTAGTAATGTCCCCACCAGCCGATTCCACGGCTTATTTAAAGTGATTGTAGTATGTCATACAATCTTCCTTTGGACCCTGGATCACTCCTGACACCTTGGTCCAAGACTGGGGAGGATAGACTGTCATACTCACTAAGCAATTAGCACAGTTGATTAAATCTCCTTGCTGGCTGGAGTCAACATACAGGGTTCGTGGAATATTCGTTTTATTGAGGATTTCATTAAAGTCCCCATCTCCACAAACCCTTTTCATTATTTGAAGCATATAACTCCAGTTAGAATTGTAGTTGGCCTGGATGTCCAGCAGCTCTTTGGCAAATTTAATGGGATCTGTCCTCGGATGGGGGATAACACTCAGAAATACCTTCATCTCAGAGGGAGTCCACGGTACATGATGTGTCATTTGTCCCGTGGACCTCCCACTGTTATCATAAACCACCTGTTCTCTTACAGGATAGACAGATGTGTCATCCGGAAAAGATATTAGTTGTTGATTGGTCCTTTGGGATTCTGTCACAGGTTCCCAATAAGACCGGGGAAGACTGTTGCTGCCATGTGGGGGCACTTTATCCAATTGTAAAGTGCCCTGAAGGGTGGCAATAACAGTCCCATGGTACACAGGTGTGCCCACATTGGGTGATATCCTTTCCTCATTAGAGTGACACCCCATAGGTCCTTGTTGAGGGGTGCTAGTTACTTGGGGGTATAAAAGGTACATAGGCCGTATGCCCCGTAGCAGAACTGCCAGTATTGCTTGCAGCAGCGTTATTGTTTGTTAACTGCCGTCTAGGGGAGAATGTTGGTTCGCGGCCAGTAAAATGGAGGATTACTATATTCGGGAGGTTCTTCCGTCAAAGGAGAAGCGAGTATCCCTTTTGATGGTATATGGTCTCTGGAACTGGGGAGACTTTTCTCCCTTGAGTCCAGCATTCCCTTCCCCTGGCTGGCTACGCTCTCTCCTTTTGTTTCAATGCTTCACCGGAGGAGTTTTTCTGTGATTCATTTAGGGTTTTAAATGGGGTGTCAAATTGGGCCGCAAATTGTGGCTTCCTCATTTTGTCCTCTCCTGATAGATGACAATTCCTCTCAGCCACGGAGTATTTTTCCAACCAGGACCGGGCAATTGCATAAGGCCCCGCTCCTGACAATTCCTCCTTGTCCCCCTGTTGCTCACTGTCACTACTCTGGGGATGTGGCTCTCCCTGCTTGTCCCTACTTCTCAGCATCATTTTGTGTGATTTCTCCTTAACGCCTACTGTGAAAATATTCACATCGTCAGTTCTATTCATGGATTCCACCATCCATGCACTCCAAGCATCCCTTTCATTTGTTTGTATCATCTTCCCGTGGTGATTATACCACAGGGCTTCCCAAGCGTGTTGTTTGAAAGTACCCCTTTTAGAATATCGCTTCCCAGTCCAGCGATCCCAATCTTGCATATATTTCACAACCCAAGGTCCATATTTATCTATCAATTCTTCCTTCGGGTTCAAGTGATAAGGTTCCCCACGGTTAGACTCCCTCTTTGAAGCGATTTTATTACCCATCCTGTACGGACGAAAGACCTTGAACTAATCCCGCAAACCTCTTATAGGTTGCTTTTTTTTTTTTCAAAGTTAGCTACTCTCTGACCAATGATTGGGTCGACAGGTACTGCCCCTGTCGCCATTACTAATATTTTTTTTCACTACTTGCTAGAACAATCCCTGTTCTGACTATAGTTCTTCAAAAAATTAGCCTGGAGATTTTCCAAACTAAATAGTTTTAATCCCCGCTGTGGACTTTTCTGCAATATTCTAAAAGAAATGCTCACTTATTAGACCCTATGATTGCTTGCAGTGCAGGAGGTAGTTTAACTGATGCCCACCTAATTGCAATATGATTTTTAGCAGTTACACTCTAGGCAGTGTTTACAGATCTAATTACAAAGCTTACAATCCCCAGTTAGTAGTTTACACAGAAAGATAGATTCACATACATCCAGATAATTCAGTGTTACCTAGGCCCACAGGTGCAATTCAATCTCAAAGATTGGGAAGCGTTTTGACCTAGACTCATACAAGGGTCAATCAGAAGCGCTTGTTGGCAGAAAGGCCCAGATTCTAGTTCTTTTCAGTGCCTTCAAGCGTCCAATCAGAGCCCATATCATTCATGCTAACACCCTGCTGCAATTTTGTCCCAATCGAGCAGGATGTCCTCTCATACACTCTCAGTACAATTTATTTCACTTATACTGTTCATATCAGTCTCATCAAAAGTATATTTAGTACAGACAAAAAGTTATATATAAACACTGTTCATAGAAGCTTGTTTGGGTGTTCAAACAGGGAAGACAGACATACACACCAGGACATGAAAATGCTTACCGTGTTTGGAGTTAGATTTGTCTGGTTCTGCTCTGTCCTCCACACACGAAATCCCAATAGCCCAAAACGTCCAGCTTCCTCACACAGGGGGCACCACATGTGTTGGCTATGTTTATACCTCACTTAAATTATTAATGATACATAAAAATGATTGATTAAAACCTTTGGTCTATATAAAATTAAACGCAAACGATAGCGGTGCAAAAAGAAAAAAAAAAAGTAGTTTATTATATAGGAAAGAAGAAACTTGTATTAATCCAATACTTGCGACTATAAATAAATAACATAAATATCACCTTTAACCACTTGCTTACTGGGCACTTAAACACCCCTCCTGCCCAGACCAATTTTCAGCTTTCAGTGCTCTCACACTTTGAATGACAATTACTTAGTCATGCAACACTGTACCCAAATGATTTTTTTGTCCTTTTTTTCATACAAATAGAGCTTTCTTTTGGTGGTATTTGATCACCTCTGGGTTTTTTTTTTTTTTGCGCTATAAATGAAAAAAAGACCGAAAATTTTGAAAAAAAATCAAAAAAAAAAAAATGCATTTTTCTTAGTTTCTGTGATAAAATTTTGCAAATTATTAATTTTTCTTCATTAAATTTTGGCCACAATTTATACTGCTACATATCTTTGATAAAAATAACCCAAAATTTTTGGAAATTATTTGGTCTGTGTGAAAGTTTTAGAGTCTACAAGCTATAGTGCAAATCATAAAAAATTTATCACATCTGATGTACTGGCGGCCTATCTCATTTCTTGAGACCCTAACAAGCCAGGAAAGTACGAATGCCCCCCAAATAACCCCTTTTTGGAAAGTAGACATTCTAAAGGTATTTAGTAAGAGGCATGGTGAGCTATTTGAAGTTGTAATTTTTTCCCACGATTCTTTGCAAAATTACGATTTATTTTTATTTTTCTCAAAATTGTAATAGTAATAGCTTATTTCTCTCACATGGCATGTGCATACCACAAATGACACCCCAAAATACATTCTGCTACTCCGCCTGAGTATTAAGATACCACATGTGTGGGACTTTTTTACTGCCTGGCCACATACAGAGGCCCAACATGCAGGGAGCACCATCAGGTGTTCTAGGAGCATAAATTACACATCTAACTAGTTGACTACCTATTACACTTTTGAAGGCCCTGGAGCACCAGGACAATGGAAACACCCACAAAATGACCCCATTTTGGAAAGCTAACACCCTAACGTATAATCTATGAGGCATAATGACTCTTTTGAACGGTTCATTTTTTTCCAGAAGTTTTTGGAAAATGTGGAAAAAAAATGAAAACGCATTTTTTATTTTTTATTTTTATTTTTTACACAAAGTTGTCAGTTTATAAGATATCTCCAACACGTAGCATTTACATAGCAAAAATTACACCCCAAAATATATTCTGCTACTCCTCCTGAGTATGGCAATACCAAATGTGTGGGACTTTTACACCTGTCCACATACAGAGGCCCAACATGCAAGGAACACCGTCAGATGTTCTAGGGACACATAGCATGCAGATACCAAGATATACACCCCCAAATACATTATGCTGAGCAAAGCATAAAAACAAAAGATTACCTGTGGTTTTAGTAGCGCAGTTCTACACAGCAGGATAGCACTGGTCCAGGCAGCAGGCAGGGACTTGGTCATCAACGGCATACACAATTGTCCAGGCAGCAGGTAGGGATACTGTCCATATACAGTCCAGGGTCAGTGCAGGCAGAGATATTGTCAGCAGTGCCAAAAAAAAAATTGGTCCTGGTAGTAGGCAGGTCCATTTGGTGTGGTCAGTTCATGTAACAGGCAGAGGCATGATGGCATAGGTCCTACAGGCAGCAGGCAGAAGTAGCGCCTTGTTCAGGACAGAATGGGCACAGGGGTAGAGGCTTCTCCCACCCAAATCTCTTTGAAGCCTCCTAGTCTCCAGACCCTAATCGTGGATGAGAAAACAAAAAAAATTGTTTTCATCATCCAGAAAAACTTTTCTGGAGCCCCTCACATATGTGAGACCCCTGTGTTGAATCCCACTAGTCCAGTAGCAGGGTACAAGATCAATCCAAGAGGCAGGCAAAAAGCATGGTCAAACAGTCCAAGGTCAGTTCCAGATCAGGCAGAGGTATGTACAGAATCGTTGGGCAGAAGCGTGGTCGAATAACAAGCCAGGGTCAGTTCCAGATCAGGCAGAGGTAGTACAGAATCGTTGGGCAGAAGCATGGTCGAATAACAAGCTAGGGTCAGTTACAGAGCAGGCAGTGGCATAAGGGGTGTGACGGCAGAAACTGAGGATTACGTTTACCATACTTCACTAATAATTTAGTGAAGTATGGTAACGGCGAAAACAGTCAGTTACACAGAGGCCTGGTTGGGAAGGACACTCTGCACAATAATAAACTGTGTCTCGTCTGACTCCTCCACTGGTACACACCTTACATTTTTTTTGTCGTCGACCTGTTGCTGTGGGAGGGACTTTATCGGGAAAGTGACATTCGGAGAGTCGACTCATAACATCAGATCGGATGTTTTGGGGTTGGCCGTTCGGGAAAATAAGGGCAGTGATAAGGTCCTCCTGGTAGCCAAGGAAGCGTTTGGGGTTTTGGGTGGAGTTGCGGTATATGATGTACGAATTGTATATGGCCAATTGAAAAAAAAAAATTGCAACTTTTTTGTACCAATGATACGTCCATCTTGTGGCAAGATAGGGTTCCAGCATCTGATCATTGATGTCGACTCCCCCCATAAACAAGTTGTAGTCGTGGATGCATGTGGGCTTTCGGATGGGGCCATTCCTTCTGGGGATTTCCACAAAGGTATCGTTGTGGATGGAAGACAACATGTATACAGCTCTTCTGTCCTTCCACTTCACTGCCAGAACCTCCTTGTTTCTCAGACTTGCCGATTCTCCTCTTCTCAGCTTCTTATTTACAAGAGTCTGAGGAAAGCCCTTCCGATTCTTTCTGACTGTGCCACATGCTGGCGTCTGCATCCGGTGAAGGTTATGGAACAGGGGAAGAGATGTATAAAAGTTGTCAACGTAGAGATGGTAGCCTTTTTTCAGCAGGGGGTATATGAGGTCCCAAACAATTTTCCCACTTGATCCCAAGTAGTCTGGGCAATTAGGGGGGTTCAGCTGGCTGTCCTTCCCCTTGTACACTAAGAAGGCATACGTGTGCCCTGTGACTCGGTCACATAGCTTGCAAACCTTCACACCATAGCGGACCCTTTTGCTGGGAATGAATTGTTTTATTTGAAGCCTGCCATTAAACTTAACAAGGGACTCATCCACACATATGTGTTGGTCCGGGGTATAAAGCTGGGGGAATTTTTCAGAAAAATAATTCAGTAAGGGCCGAATTTTGAAAAGCCTGTCAAAATTTGGGTGATTTTGGGGAAGGCACTGGGTGTTATCGTTAAAATGTAGAAATCTCATTATCATGAAATATCTGGTTCTGGGCATTACTTTGGAGAATATTGGCATGTGATAAATGGGGCGTTTTGACCAAAAGGAACGCAAGGTGTTTTTTGGGTTGAGTCCCATACAAAACGTGAGGTCTAAAAAAATCTTCAACTCCTCCACTGTTAGGTCTCTCCACTCGAAGGGACGGGCATAATATGCTGTAGGATTTTTCAAAATAAGTTGTTGGGCATATAGATTGCACTGGGTGACAATGTTGGATAGCATGTCCTCGGTAAAAAGAAGATCAAAAAAATCTATTGGGGTAAAATTCTCCGTGTTTACGTGGACTCCTGGCTGGGCAGTAAAAGGAGGAATGTTGGCTTCTCCTGAATTAGGAGGAAGCCACAAGGGGTTCTGAAGGGCAAAGGGAAGGCTGGCATGGGTCCTTGGCCTTTCTTGCCGAGGCACTGCGGTGCTAGTGGATGGCACGGCGGTGCTGGTGGATGGCCCGGCGGTGCTGGTGGATGGCACTGCCTCTTCACCAGAACGCCTTCGTTTGGCGGACCGACTAGCTTCCTCCTCTGAGTCACTCAGTGTTGTACTACTGAGGAATGGCTCGTAATTGACGTCCGACTCAGAATCGGAATTGGAACGGGAAAGGGAATCCGAAAGAGAGCTCCACGTTGCTCTCGTCGGGCGTGGAAAGGATTTGGTATGCCTCCTCAGCGGAAAATAATCTTTTTGACATTTTTTGGTGGTGCGACTACACAGGTGTGGGCCAAGCCTTCACTGATGGGCACTGATGAGGCGGCACAGATGGGCACTGATGAGGCGGAACAGATGGGCAATGATGAGGCGGCACAGATGGGCAATGATGAGGCGGCACAGATGGGCAATGATGAGGCGGCACAGGTGGGCACTGTATAGGCGGCACAGGTGGGCACTGTATAGGCGGCACAGGTGGGCACTGTATAGGCACTGTATGGGTACTGTGGCAGTTGAAAGTATCACTTACTGATTCACTCAATGGAAACAAATGTAGCAGATCGCTCTCCCTCCTCACACGCTGCATCTGTGTGAGGAGGGAGAGCAGGCAATGAGAGATGATCGCATATGTTTACATTTGAGATCATCTCTCATTGGCTGCACAGATCACATAGTAAATGGCCACTCTGATTGGCCATTCACTGCGATCTGTGATTCGTTGTGTCCAAGGGACACAGGCAGAAAATAATTTCCCCGCTGCGCGCTCGGGAGCGCGCGCGGGGAACGAGCAAAGGGGAGGCCGTATAATGACGGCCTCCCGGATTTTCAGGTCCGCGCTGAAGCCGTCATTCGGCTATAGTGAGGGCCTCAAGGGGTTAAAACAAAGAGTTTACTATTATTACACAATAACATTACATAAGAATATGGCTATAAGGGAGACAACAATGTATCAGCACAAGTTAAAAGGAAGATTAGAGTCACAGGAGAGATTAAGGAAATTAAAGAGGTATATTTACAGAGTACTTCACCATGCTCCTCAGGTCAGGTCATCATTCACAAGGGCCTAACCATGGGTCTACCTGGCCTTTATACCCCCTATGCCTACCCCCCCCCCCCCCCCATCACCCAGGCTCCAAAATCCCCGTGGTCTCATTGGTTTAAAGCTGCCTTACAACCTAATGGGTTGAACCTCAAGCCTAGATATTCATTGGTTAAAATCTCAAGTCATTTTTGCCTAGCATGCTCAAATCTGCCTTCAGGACTAAGGTGTGTAACATCATCTCCTTTGATGTACAGTTTAACCACTTATCACATTAGAATGCTAAGGGCCCCTGCTGTGATGGTGCCTTCCTGTCTGTTCTGGCTCTTTTCAAGACAAAAAGGATAATTTAAAACACATCTAAGTATCACCTGAAACCTATTTTGGGTTCCCAACAGACAGGAGAGGATAAGACCTTTGTTTACAATAAGAGGGGGCCCTCCCTCACAGAAAATATATATATTTCTGTAAACTCATATATAGATTATACCCGTCCACCTACCTACATTTTTATAATATATATATATATATATATATATATATATATACACACACACACACACACACACACACACACACATATACATATACATATACACACACACACACACACACACACACACATACATACATACACATGCAGCGCCCTGCTCCCAATGATTGGGGCACTATTCTAACTTCAGTGAAACCAGCAGCTCCTACGGGGGGTAGTGCTACATAGATACATATATACACATGTGTCCGTTGGGGGCATGGTGGTTTAGTTAGAGTCCAGGATATGAATATGAAATATTCAAAATATCCACCACAGCTCGTGATCCACAAAGCAAGGTACCTGAACCTCCCCTCTCCCTCTATCCCTCTGTTGGAACTGGTAAAATAAAGCCTTGAAGAAAATGTATCCAAGTGTTGGTGTGAACATTTATGAAAGCTCTTGGAGAGGGATCCCTGACACGAGTGCGGTGAACAGAAAAGGTAACGGTAGGCCCAAAACTTTAAACCAGCAGCTCCTATGGGGGTAGTGCTACACACATTTAACAATAAATAAACACAAATACTGTAAAGTATTCCTAAACTGCGCCTTTTATTATTGTATTTCACAATGATTGGATTTCCCCTAAAAAACAAAGAGCATATATACCCAGACGGATGCCGTGTGATAATGGACAATGATCCGAAACATTCCTGTGCTGCACCATTTATGGCCAGTAATGGGGTTAACTGGTTGCGGACACCCCCAGAGTAAGAATTTCTTATTTTTATTTTATTTAAGTTTTTTTATACAGATTGCCAGATACGATCCAAATTGACCACATAAAGAATGTCTTCCCGATGGTGATTGAGAGAAATGGTGCAGCAACCAATATGTAATTACTGTACCGTACAGTACATGATCCCAGAATTTACAGATCGCTGGATATGATCCCCATTGAGATAGTGTGGTACAGTACTACTGTAAGCTACAGTACTGTGCCTACAGTATACTGTACAAGTGTCGTACTACTGTAATTAAACATTCCAATATTTAACAGTATATTTTTGCTGGACTCCGCCAAATAAAAATTGTTTATAAACAGTATGAGAGAACATGTACAGTACTGTACAGTATTTTTTCACTTTGCCAACCTTACTACACTATTTGAAATTGGCTAACCTTCAGCTTATGGCATGAGCCAGACCTTGGAGCACAGGCAAACCTTTCGAGTGGCAGAGTACTGTACTGAACATGTTGTCAGGTGGAAAACCTTACACCAAATACTGTACACATTAAACAAAAAAAAAAAAAAAAACACACACACACACACACACAAATACTCTAAAGTACAGGTATCTTTAAAATGTAGTCGTTACTTGCTTTTTTTTTTTTTTTTTAGAAAAAAGAATACCTAAATAAAACCTGTCTATAAAATCTGAATACAAAATAAAAAAATTACTATGCAAAAAAAAAAAAAAAAAAAAGAAAAAAAAAATCAGTCTATAATGAAATCTGTCTAATAAAAAAATAAATAAAATTAGAACACAAAAGAGCCAAATTCACACACCACCCCAAAAAAAATTCAAAATAAACACGCTTGAGTTCGGGGCGTGCTGGTCAACAGGCTAAATGGTTTCTGAAAGAAGAAAAAAAATATGTAAGAATACAGTAAATGGGTAAAGTTTAACAAAACCCTGAACAGTATGGCTGTCAGGGCTCAGCCCTTCCTTCTGTGCTGGCAGCACAGCTGTCAGTTAATTGCCAGCTTCCATCTCTCCAGTGATTCACCTGTTAAGGATCTGCTCATCAGCTGCCTACTTAAAGACTTCCAGTTCATTTGCTCTTCACCTGTGTTAACATCACTACAGACTTTCTCCTGCGTTCCAGCTGAAGACCTGCTTACTGCTGTTCCCTCTGGCTACGGATCCTGCTTGCTGTCCTTTACCTTCATCACTGGCTCTTGGACTTTGGCTCGGCTGACTACCTGATCCGGTACCTGAACTCTGGCTATGTTTTTGACTATGCTTACTCTATTTACCTTTTTATTATTTATTATTAAACTAGTGTGATTTAACTGCACTTCTGTCTCCATCTGATTCATGGTTCCTGAGAGGATGCAACCAATCCACTTGTCAATATTTTTCCCAGATTGGATGACCTGGATCATCGCATGGATCAGTTTGCCACAGCAATACAGATGCTCCTGAGTCGCACGGCTCGTCTAGAGTCTCCCACTGTGGCCGCTCCGGTAGTCTCTGTGCAGGCACCCACCTCGGGTATTACCTCTATTAGAGTTATGTCTGGTTCTGCCCCGCTTCCCCAGCGATTTGGGGGCAATCCAGTCCAATGCAGAGGTTCTCTCAACCAGGTTGAGATATATTTTGAGATGCTGTCCCAGGCGTTTCCCACAGACAGAAGCAAAGTAGGTTTCGTGATATCTTTGCTTTCTGAGAGAGCCTTGGCCTGGGCAAGTCCTCTATGGGAGACGCAAAAACCCGTGGTCCCGAGTTACCCAGAATTTGTGGCTTCCTTCAAAAGGGTATTTGATGTTCCCGCACGCTCCGCTTCTGCTGCCAAAAGCCTCATGTCCATCAAACAGAGTACGAGGACGGTTGCCGATTACGCCATTGAATTCCGTACTCTGACAGCAGAGGTTGCGTGGAACAATGAGGCCCTCGTGGCTGCTTTTTCTCATGGTCTCTCGGATAACATCAAGGATGAGATAGCAGCCCGAGATAGACCCACTGAGCTGGAGAAGTTGATCACATTTGCCATCCTCATTGACTCAGAGAAAGACCCTCCGTTAACGAGCGCTTGCGGAATCCTCCTGTATGCCTCCCTCAACTCCCATGCCTCCTGGTACCGAGTCGGCCTGTGAAGATGAACCCATGCACTTGGGCTTCACGCGTCTCTCTGCGGATGAGAGAGCCTTGAGGAGGGAGAGATTGTGCCTTTATTGTGGCCAGGCCGGCCACTTTTTTAAGTCTTGTCTTACCTGTCCAGGGAACGTCCGAACCTTGAGGTCCTGTCATGGACAGACCTTAGGTGGCATTGTTTTGTCTCCTGTTGCCCAGAAGGATAAGCCCCTGGTTTCGGTTACCCTGTCTTGGGCTGAGTCGTCCATCGAGATACATGCTCTAATTGACTCCGGGGCTGCAGGCCTGTTCATTGATGCTGCCTTTGTGTCTAAGCACTCGATTCCTCTGCAGCTGCGTGACACTCCACTTGCTATTGAGGCTCTTGACGGGAGACCTCTACAGCCTGCCCATGTGACTCATGAGACTGTTCTGTTGTCTATGGCCATAGGGGCTCTTCACCATGAGATAATCCAATTCCAGATTATTTCCTCACCTAAGTTTCCGCTGGTTATTGGTTATCCTTGGTTACAGAGGCACAACCGGTCTTTTGATTGGCTACGTGCTGAGGTTCTGTCCTGGTCGCCACAGTGCAGTGAGAGATGCTTCCAGAAGGTTGCCAAGGTCCTGTGCACCTCTTCACTTTCCTCCCTGCCAGAGGAGTACCGCAATTTTAGCGATGTCTTTGATAAAGGTCAAGCCGGTACGTTGCCTTCACACCGGTCGTATGATTGCGCAATTGACCTTCAACCTGGTGCCATACCCCCTTGTGGCCAGGTTTACCCTTTGTCGGTCTTGGAAGATAAGGCCATGAAGGAGTATGTTGCAGACACACATTCTCGAGGTTTCATCTGCAAATCCTCATCTCCTGCTGGAGCTGGCCTCTTTTTTGTGAAGAAGAAGAGTGGTGAACTGAGACCTTGTATCGATTATAGGGGCCTCAATCGTTACACCATTAAGAATGCCTATACGATCCCATTGATTACAGAGTTATTTGACCGCCTCAAGGGAGCAACGGTCTTCACAAAGCTTGATTTAAGAGGGGCATACAATCTCATCAGGATTAAAAGGTGGGGGGCCAATGGAAAACTGCGTTTAATACCAGAACAGGTCATTATGAGTACCTCGTAATGCCTTTTGGCCTCTAACGCTCCAGCGGTTTTCCAGGAGTTCATTAACGATGTCCTCCGAGACTTGTTGCAGACATGTGTGGTGGTTTATCTCGACCATATATCCTCATATTTTCCAAGTCCCTGGAGAGCCACCACACAGATGTCTGTCGAGTGCTTCAGAAATTAAGAGACAACACTCTCTATTGTAAACTGGAGAAGAAGTGCGAATTCCATTGTGAACAGGTTAAGTTCCTGGGTTATGTCATTTCCACTGCTGGTTTTTCGATGGACCCAGAGAAACTTTCTGCAGTGCTACAGTGGCCTCGACCCGTGGGTTTACGTCCTCTGCAGCGCTTTCTTGGCTTTGCCAACTATTATCGGAAGTTTATTTGTAACTTCTCGTCTCTGGTCAAGCCCCTGACTGATATGACCAGAAAGGACGGTAACCCACAGAGTAGGTCTCCAGAGTCCATTAAGGCTTTTGAGAGTCTTAAGACTACCTTTGTTTCTGCTCCTGTGTTGGCACATCCTGATCCCTTGTTGCCTTTTATCCTTGAAGTCGATGCTTCTGAGACTGGAGTAGGCGCCCTTCTGTCTCAACGTCCTAGCTCTGATGGCGCTATGCATCCGTGTGGCTACTTTTCCAAGAGATTGTCACCTGCGGAGTGCAATTACGAGATTGGTGACAGGGAGCTTTTGGCGATCATGTTAGCCCTGAAAGAATGGAGACATCTCCTCAAAAAGGTACCACTGTGCCGGTTCTCATTCTTACTGACCATAAGAATCTTACATTCTTGTCTGAAGCCAAGCGCCTCTCTCCCAGAAGGGCACGATGGTCTATTTTCTTGTCGAGTTTCAATTACATTGCCTCGTTCTTACCCGGTACTAAGAATGTAAGGGCTGACGCCTTGTCACGACAATTTTCCTCCACTTCCAATATGAAGTCGGTTCCGGTTCCTGTGATTCCTCCTGATCGTATTCTGGCTACGGTTCGCACCACTCTCACTTTTCCTTTGAGTGACAGAATTCTGGCTGCTCAGGTCGATGCCCCTCCTGAGAAACCTTGCAACCGATGTTTTGTTCCCGAGAGTCTCCGCACTGCCGTGCTCCAGACTTACCATTCTCCCAAGGCTGCTGGCCACCCTGGGAAGAATCAACTCTTTTGGGCCATTTACCAACAATTCCGGTGGCCTAGTCTACGTGCCGATGTAGCCGCCTTCGTAGCTGCCTGTTCCGTGTGTGCTCAGTGTAAGACTCCACGACACCTTCCAGTGGGCCTCCTACAACCCATACCCTATGGTGAGAGGCCCTGGACCCACATGTCTATGGATTTCATTGTGGAGTTATCCAACTCCCAGGGCAACACAGTTATCCTTGTGGTGGTAGACTGGTTCTCGAAAATGTCTCACTGTATTCCGCTTAAGAAGTTACCTATGTCTAAGGAACTGGCTTCCATTTTTGCTCGGGAGATCTTTCGCTTACATGGCCTAACCAAGGTCATTGTCTCAGACAGGGGAAGTAAGTTTGTGTCCCGGTTCTGGCGAGCCTTTTGTGCACAGTTGAGAATTCAGCTTGCTTTCTCCTCTGCGTATCACCCACATTCTAATGGGGCCACAGAACGAGCCAATCAGTCCTTGGAGCAATTCCTGCGTTGCTATATTTCTGACCATCACAACAACTGGTCAGACCTCTTACCATGGGCGGAGTTTGCTCACAATAGGGCTCTGAATTCTGCTTCCCGGTTGTCCCCGTTTATGGCAAATTATGGTTTCCAACCTTCCATGTTGCCTGACTCGTTTGTTCCTCAGAGTATTCCTGCGTTAAAGGAACATCTCCGTGGTCTACGTTCCACTTGGGTACAAGTCCAGGAGGCTTTGCGACAAGCTAACGAGAGGTACAGACTCCATGCTGACCGCAGACGCCTGCTTGCACCTTCCTACCAGGTCAGGGACAGGGTCTGGCTGTCATCTCGCAACCTGCGACTTCGTGTTCCTTCCCTAAAGTTCGCACCTCAGTTTATTGGGCCTTTCCGTATCCTTTGCAGGATTAACCCAGTGGCTTACGCGTTGGACCTTCCTCCAGTATGCGTATCTCTAATGTGTTTCATGTCTCCTTATTGAAACCTTTTATCTGCAACTGTTTTACCACCTCTGTGCCACGTCCTCACCCTGTACAGGTTGATAACCATGAGGAGTATGAACAGTCCATTGTTGACTCCCGTAGGTTCCGTGGGCGCATACAGTACCTGGTGCATTGGAGGGGTTATGGCCCGGAGGAACGCTCTTGGGTCACATCCTCGGACGTACAGGCCCCTGTCCTCCTCCGTGATTTCCATAGACGTTTTACCCTCAAGCCCAGTGGTCCTCCAAGGCGGAGGGGTCATTGAGGAAGGGGTACTCTAAGGGCTTAGCCCTTCCTTCTCTGTGCTGGCAGCTCAGCTGTCAGTTAATTGCCAGCTTCCAACTCTCCAGTGATTCACCTGTTAAGGATCTGCTCATCAGCTGCCTACTTAAGGACTTCCAGTTAATTTGCTCTTTGCCTGTGTTAACATCACTACAGACTTTCTCCTGCGTTCCAGCTGAAGACCTGCTTACTGCTGTTCCCTCTGGCTACGGATCCTGCTTGCTGTCCTTTACCTTCATCGCTGGCTCTTAGACTTTGGCTCGGCTGACTACCTGATCCGGTTACTGAATTCTGGCTATGTTTTTGACTATGCTTACTCTATTTACCTTTTTATTATTTATTAAACTAGTGTGATTTAACTGCACTTCTGTCTCCGTCTGATTCATGGTTCCTGACAATGGCATCGTACAAAAAAAAAACAAAAAAAAACAAAAAACAATCTACTGTACTGTATCCAGGGCCGCCATCAGGGGGGTACAGGCAGTACACCTGTAAGGGGCCTAGAGGTCCCCAGGGCCCTGGATGGCAACCCCCCCCTTTTTTTTTGGTTCTTTTGGTTCGTCAGCACCCAAAGCCCCCCGACCTCAACAATTCGCAGCGGCAGCACCCCCCCGCTTCTCAATTCATGGCACCCCCCGCTCCTCAATTCGCGGCAGCCCCCCCCCGCATCTCAATTTTCCAATTTGTGGCGGCAGCACCCCCCCTGGTACTCCTCTGCTCCAGGGGGCCCATGCCTGAACCTGTGTAAGGGGCCCCAAAATTCCTGATGGCGGCCCTGACTGTATCTAAAGTACAGTAAGTATCTTCCAGTCTATCTTGCCGCACCCTTGGCCATAGACCACCCTCTCCCCTCCAAAAAAGTGCACAAACAAATAAAATAAAAGTGAATCCAGTATTTTAATAGGCACCTACAAGAGTACTGTAGCTGCATCGCTGCTTTGCCTCCAAGTACAGTAGTCATAGAGCGAAGAATATGCATGATAATCTAAAACCTTTTTACCCTTAATGCAAACAGCATGGAAAGGGCTGTTTGGCAACACTAGAGGCAGAGGAGGACATGGACAAAGGCCGCAGCGACTTCCATCATCCGTTCTGTTAGACCTTCTCCGGTCAGTAAATAAAGCTATCTGTACACCCTAGGGAAATGGAGAAGGGTTTTAAGGATTTTAATTTTAATAGTAAATTGCTGTAACATTAAGCCTGGTAACTGCACTTACTGTACAGATGAAACATTCCAGACATATCCTATAACACGTTTGAGAGACCTGAAGACCCCCCCCCAACTTCATCAGGTCATAAAGGAAGTTACTTACTGGACCAGGAGAGTTACAGTACTAGCCACCAACTTGGTGAACAGTGGTAAAGATCTTTTTGGGATCTTTTTTTTTCCCCATTTTCAAACAATAGAAAATCCCTACAATAGAGTTTCATTAATGATCTAGTCTTACAGGAATTCCATCTAAAAATATAGCTATAAAAATCTCCTTAACAAAATACTGTATATACATTGTAATATAAAATTTTGGTCATTTTATTGTTTGGTCAAGATTTGTTTTGTGGTCTGTCTAGTAAATTTCCGTAAACCTCCTGCCCTTGATAGACAACAGAAAGTGAACAGAAATCTCTCCAAAGTGAAACGAAATCCATCATAAATAGTTAACACTAGAATACAGTAGACCACCATGTTTAACAATATCCTCAATAGGCCTCCACAGACCCCGATTATCATGGAACGCATCCACCGCACCCTAAGGGCAGAGAATCTGATCCCCCAAGGGATATTGTCTGCTGTCTGGTGGATTACACGCTGAAGGAAGACATTCTCAAACAGGCGAGAGGTCAACAATTAGTACATGAGGGGAAGCAGATACAATTGTTCCAGGACTTATCGGGAATCACACTACAGCATCGCCGTGCCTTAAAACCTCTACTGACCGTACTGCAAGATAAGGGGATCAGATATAAAATGGAAATTTCCTTTCTGCCTATCGGCTACAGCTCTGGGATGTACGGCGCTTCTCAGGGTACCGGAGGATCTACCATCGTTTTGCGATGCACTAGAAATTCCCTGTGTGTCCGTCCCGGATTGGTACGCGAACTTCCGCTATGCAGTCAGCAAACCCGTCAAAGTCCGGGAAGAACCCATGGAAACCCAGGCTACTAGCTCTAGAAGGAGGTGATCCCCATTGGGATCCAGAGGTCACGCCACTTCCCGCAACTCCAGACAAGGTCCCAGCCCTACGGACTCACCGACTTCCAGGAAAGCCCGTCGGGATCATTAGGTATTGTACTCTCTGATCACCGTGACAGAGCCCAGTTAACCCCGGTTCCCCTCGTTTATACTACTATGCATCTTCACAGAACTGTTCACATTTTTACCAGAAAAAAACAACGTTTATTCTTTATTCACTTTCATCTCGCTTAGTCTCTTAGGGCTATATGTACTGCAGGGCTCATTTCGCTCCGCCCAATGGAAGCAACTCCTCCATGAGTGCGCGGTCTAGCTGAACCTCCGTTCCCGCTCCACGGCACCTGGACACTGATCCGCCCTCCCGCCTACGTATTCCAGCCTACAAAATCCAACGTATTATGCTGACTACATCCCCCAGAACAACTCGCGGCTCGTAGGACGTCATTGACAGCGCACCCTAACACGTCATTTCCGGACGCGATGCTCCGGAAGCCTCTCTTCACAACATCCGCTGGACAACACTCATCTTCCCAGAAGACGACCCGCTCTCGGCGCCTAACTTAACTTTCCCTCCGTCTGCTAGCGGCACCTCCGACCTACCGCTCCGGTAAGTTTACAATGGGAACAGCGCCGCAGGGCCTCCCGCTAGAAGACCAAAGTAAAGACTGCCTGCCCCAACCATTGCTGAGATGTGCCCCTTTCTGCCCCCCTCACACTATTCTTCCTTTGGCACTTAGGGAACTTACCACCTTCCAGACTTCCCTTTCTTACATCATTGGATCTTATGAACTGATTACGGACTGTGGATATGTGGACGGTAAACTCCTCTGAACATGCATTCCATCGCATCTTGTCCCACAGGTCCCAAACGCTTTCTGTATTACCATTATAACCCAATTTGACTCTTACCCGACAGCAGCAGTCAAGAACATCAAGATTACGAACTAACCCTGAACTGTTCAACCCAATGCCGATCACCTCTCCTCAACCTTGCATACCTACCATATGCCACCGGTAGAAATACCGGGCTGTGTCCCCCGTCTCCTCCCCATTCCCTCACCACCTTCTCTGATCCTTTCCTCGCACCCCTATTTTCTATCCTCCTCCCTTATCCCCACCTCTCCTCCACGTCTCCACTCCAATTCCTTATCCTCCCCTTATCCCTCTACCTACACCCCACCTTTTCCCCCTACGTCCCCCTTTTTTCTTCCTCCCCCGTCCCTCACCTCTTCCCCCCCGTCCCTCACCTCCCCCTCCCTCCCCTCTTCCCCCCCCCTCTTCCCCCGTCCCTCCCCTCTTCCCCCTGTCCCTCCCCCTGTCCCTCACCCCTTCCCCCTCCACCTCTTCCCCCCTGTCCCTCCACCTCTACCACCCCCCCCTTCTCTTTCTCACTTTTTATTCTTACTCCTTCCCCTCCCCCCACTCCTTCCTCCCCTGGGATTCCTACCTCCCTTCATCTTATCCCCTTCAACCTCCTTTCCCCTTCCCCTCCCTTTTTCCCTTCCCTCTCGCTATCCCATATTCCTCCCCTGTCTCTCCTTCTCATCTTTTGTCC
Source organism: Rana muscosa (assembly GCA_029206835.1). Lineage (NCBI taxonomy): Eukaryota > Metazoa > Chordata > Amphibia > Anura > Ranidae > Rana > Rana muscosa. The sequence continues at coordinate 1,258,576,958 of CM055116.1, read as the reverse complement.
TCCCTTCCCCCCACAACTAAGTGCTAAATACCCTAAGGGGAATTACAACCTTCTGGCGGACCATCTGAACTTTTCACTGTAGCCGTGGTTGCTTACCTCCACTGGTTTGCTTCCCGAATGGCGGGTCATCACTATTACTATTACCAATCACTATTAATACTTGCTCTTGTGGAACTTTGTGGCTATGCACCATTTTCTTGCTCGTCAAGGTACAATACGGAGAATTTTGCATTGACTCTTTCCAGGTACCCTGTACCATTTATCGTTTACTATTTGTTTGAGATTGTTCTGTTTATATGTTTGTTTTTTTTTTGGTTATTCAGTTCGGATGCGATCCCCTATTGGATACTGGTCCCATTACAGGCTTTACCTTCGGCATGCGGTCTACCCAAACTGACGGTTCTTGTCTGTTTGCAGGCGGATACGCTTCTGAACAATCACAATAGGCATTCTAACACGAGCATGAATCTCGGGGAGGTACCGTATATATGGATGACGCCGTCTCACCCCCTAGGCCCCAGACACAAGATCTTCGCTCGGCTTCTAGGCCCTAATACATATAACTAAGCCTCGAGCTATTTTGTTCCGTATTAGAGTGCACCACGTGCCTTGAATCCTTACGGTAAAGGGCTCCCCATATTCCATTGTTTGATTGTCCTGGGGTGGCGAGTTATCCCCTGTACTCATACTTTCACCCCTCATTCTAAAATCCTTCACCGGCTTCGGTCTTAGCCAACCCCCACGGAGGCGTGTGAGGGTACGAGCACGCCTGTTGACGTGTGGCCACCCTCCACGCCCTATAACTCACCGATCATCTCCCAAGTTTGAGGAGTTTGGACAGGTTCCTTCCCCTCGTCGGTCTTCTCCTCCCCACCTTCTCCTCTATAGCACAGTGGTAGTACTGCTACCTCAACCGTAACACCGGTATAATCTCACTCCCCCCCCTCCCTGGGAATGACGGACACACCTCCAAGAACTGATTCTGACCCTAGGGTGCCCAACCTCCCTACTCAAATCAGACTATATTCTATCAACATGCGAGGCCTAAACATTCCCGAGAAACGATCCCAATTATTACATACCCTTCGCAGAGCCAAAGCACACATCGCTCTGATCCAAGAGACCCATTTCCGTACGGATAATGTCCCCAAGCTTCACGACCTCCACTATCCAACGGTTTACCATGCGACAAACGACATAAACAAATCGAAAAGGGTCTCTATCTTAATCTCGAAACGCTGTCCCCTCCAGATCACTGACAGTGAGAGGGATGTAAATGGGAGATATATCTTTTTAAAAAGGTACTATCCATGGCAAACCCATTACCATTGCAAACATTTATGCACCAAATTCCCAGCACGTGGCCTTCTACCGTAAAACCTTGGATCAACTCACTGCGTTTAAAATCGGCACCTTAATTCTGGGTGGAGATTTTAATGTTCCACTTGTCCCATCCCTCGACACTTCCAACGGCTCTTCCTCTATTGCATATAGCGCCCTTCGTGCAATCAAGACTTGCCTTAGTACCTTAACTCTCCACGACTCATTTCGCACACTTCACCCAACGGTAAAAGACTTCACCTTTTTTTCCGCACCGCACAACAAATACTCTAGACTAGACCATTTCTTCGCAACACAGGATGACCTGACCACACTTACAGAGGCCACCATTGAGCCCATGGTTTTATCGGACCATCACCCCATAACCATGACCCTCACACTCCCCTCCCGACGAACCAGATCAATGATCTGGCGCCTGGATGACTCGCTTCTCCTGGACGTTGATAATACCCTAAAAATATCGGAAGGTCTCTCACACTACTTTACAGAAAACTCCACTGGGGACACGTCCCCGATGGTTACTTGGGCCGCACACAAGTGTGTAATCAGGGGCGAACTCATATCTTTAACGGCCAAAAGAAACAAACTTAGAAAGGCACACAGTGATGAACTATCAAACCGAGTGAAAAGGCTCGAAAACATCCACAAACGATCATTAGCTGACAAGTGCTTCACTGACCTACTGGCAGCGAGAGCTGACCTTTTAGAAGAACTCCAGAAAACTCTAAAACGCAAAATATACATTAACACAGAAACTGTTCTATGAATTTGGGAATAAGGCGGGCAAACTCTTAGCAAGAGCCCTGCAAAAGAAAAAATCCACACACACGATCCACACCATCAAAACCCCTTCTGGCACCACTATTAATCGCACGGAAGACATAGCTAACCAATTTGCCACATACTTCTCCAAATTGTACAACCTTCCCACTCCACATTCGACTGACTCTTTCGCTAGACGTCCTGAAATTATAAACAAATTCTTAGCCCAACACAGCCCCTCTCCTTTACCCTCGGAAGATTTAACTGACCTAGACATACCAATCTCCACTGAAGAAGCCATTAAGGCCCTGAAACAGTTGAAACCGGGTAAAAGCCCAGGTCCGGACGGACTGACTTCTAGCTACTACAAATCTTTCCCAGATATCTTGGTCCCACACTATGTGGCAGCCTTTAATGGCCTACCAATCTCCTCCCCCCCACAAAACAGGGACATTTTGGAGGCACATGTAACCCTCATTCCAAAACCGGGTAAAGACGTGACAGTAGTTTCCAATTATCGCCCTATTTCCCTCCTTAATGTAGATGTGAAACTATATGCAAAGATTTTGGCAAACCGCATAATCCCCTTGCTCCCTAAATTAATATCGACCGACCAAGTGGGTTTTATCCCTGGCAGAGAAGCCAGAGATAACACTACCAAGGCCCTTAACATTCACCATTGGCTGACCACCACTACGTCTAAGGGATTTTTTCTGTCCCTTGACGCTGAAAAGGCCTTTGACAGAGTAGCATGGGACTTTGGCCTCATACACACGGCCGAGATTCTTGTTGAGAAAAACATGTCGTTTTTTTTGACGAGATTCTTGGACAAGAAACTTGTCCCGGCCGAGTGTACACACGCTCGTTTCAAAGAACCCGCGGTTCTTTGAAAGGAGTGTACGCGGTGACGTCATCGACTACGTCGAGCATGCGCTCGTCACATTCGATGCCGTCGCCGCCATCTTGGTATACCCTACGTATGCCTAGGAAGCTACCGCGCATGCGTCGAATTCATTTCGAACATGCGCGGGCTTCCGGGCGGACAGGTAAGTGTACACACACTCACTTTTCTCGTCGAGAAACACGCCGAGGAGAATCTCGACGAGAAAATAGAGAGCAGGTTCTCTATTTTCTCGTCGAGGTTTCTTGTCGGTTTTCTCGACGAGAAACACGCTAGCAGCGTACACACGACCGATTTACTCGGCAAGACCTCTCTGCCAGCAAGTTTCTTGCTGGTTCTTGCCGAGAAAATCGGTCGTGTGTACGAGGCCTTTATGTCCGCCTGTCTGCAAGCTGTGGGTTTCCCAACACGGCTTGTACAAATGATTATGGCACTATATGCGTCCCCCACGGCCAGGATAAGGGTCAATGGCCAACTATCGAATAGGTTCCCCATATCCAACGGCACGCGCCAGGGTTGCCCCCTCTCACCACTAATCTTCGTCCTTACCATGGAGCCTTTCCTCCGCAAAATTAGAGACAACCCCGATATACAGGGGATTACCATTCATCGCAAGCAATACAAGATTGCGGCATACGCAGACGATATTCTATTATTCCTTTCAAATCCCCTGACTACCATCCCAAACCTCCTCAAAGACTTTACCCTCTTCAAACACCTCTCCAACCTCCAAATAAACTTCGATAAATCTAAGGCACTCAACGTCTCCTTACCTCAACAAACGACCCTTCTCTGTCAAGCCAACTTCCCTTTTAAAAGGGAACCCAACGAACTCACTTACTTGGGCATTAAAATTCCTACCAGATTGTCTGACCTGTTTGCGAAGAATTTTCTCCCCGCACTTCAAACTATTAGGGAGGACATTACTGGTTGGCTAAAGGGCCCTTTCTCCTGGTTCGGCAGAGCTGCCATTTTAAAGATGAATGTGCTCCCCAGATTGCTTTACTTGGTGCAAGCTATCCCAATTAAACTCCCCCCGTCCTACTTTACCTAATTTAAACATATATGCAGACGCCTCCTCTGGTCAGCAGGGCCCCCTCGTCTGAGCTGGGCAAAATTGACACTTCCCAAGAATAGGGGAGGTTTAGGACTTCCAGATCTTCAATCCTATTATAGGGCTTGCCAACTAACACGACTTGTGGATTGGCATGCGCATTCCTCGAAGCAAAGACTGGGTGCAAGTGGAACATTCGTTTTCCCAAATTCCTCTTTCTCATCTACCATGGATCAACACAGGTTCCATCCCCCAGACCTGCTCCACTCATCCTTTAATAGGCCCAACATTACATAACTTCAAGACTTCCTGCCACATCCTCCAACTAACCCCCTCCCCTGGACCACTAACACCCCTTACACAGAACCCGGCCTTTCCAGCAGATATACCGTCCAATGTTAGGCGCATAGGACCAGCGGACCCTCCGGTGAGGGCCTATCAATGCTTTGATGGTGACACACTTCTCACACAACCTGAGTTAGCCTCCAAATTCCCCAACCTCCACATACCCTTCTTCAAATATCTACAAATACGTAATTTCCTCCTTCAGGCTCGCCCACTCTCACTGTGGTCAAGATCTCTTACCCCCCTCGAACTACTCTGCACGGACACGGGGCCACACAGACACCTAATATCTACTTTATATACCCTTTTACTCTCAGGAATCCCCCCCCCCCCGACGCTCAAAATCGACAACATTGGGCCAATGATCTTTCCTTAGACCTTTCCACGGTGGATTGGGATCGCATCTGCGAACATACGCATAAAAGCACGGTCAATGTATCCGCACAAGAAAATAGATATAAACTATACACGAGATGGTACCGTACACCAGACAAACTACATCGATTCTTCCCTACCGTTTCCCCTCTTTGCTGGAGATGTACTTCAGCCCTTGGGTCTCTTCTCCACATTTGGTGGGAATGCCCTATGATACAACCTTTTTGGAAAGACATACATGCTTTAATCACCAGAATCACTACTTACACCCCAGACTTCTCCCCAGCACAATAACTTCTGCACCACACATCCATTCCTAATTCAACTTACCGCAAATCTCTTATCATACACCTTATTAACGCAGCGACCCAATGCATACCAAATCACTGGAGAAGCACGGTCCCCCCTTCCCTAGCCGAATGGCATAATAGAGTTGACAGGATAGCGGAAATGGAAAGACTTATTTTCCAAGCCAGAGACAATCCCGTTAAATTCAGAACCATTTGGGTTTGCTGGATCCAATATAGGGAAACGACATCTACCACAGCCTCGCACTCGACGCTAGTGTCCATGATAGGGAATAGCACTCACACCTGATCACTTTCAGTACACCACTCAGAGTATTCCGATTATTCCGTCATTCCCCTTCTCCCTCCTTTACCCTACAGCTTATTAATATTTTGACTTCAGATCTGCTCAGTACTTCTGACCTAAATATGAATAACCCATATCCTTAGTCCTATAACTGAATTCTGCTGCTTTTACATTATACTCAAGGACGTCTAGATCTCCCTGACCAGTTTGGTTAGTCCTTCCGTGAGCAGTCCAGGAGGGGATGCCAGGCTTTACTATATGACCGATAAACCGTCATTCCTGCTCTGTCTTGTCATTAACACTGGTCACCTTCTCGCCCACAGAATGCTCCCATTAGGGGTGGGCGAGAAGATAGAGGCCTTCACAGGTTTGTCTTAAGCCTTTTGAAAGTATCCCCATAGTGCACTCTTCTCCCTCAGACTCCCTACTATTCCATGAATCGACCCTGCCCCTGAGTTCTGGACACCGTCCACACTCACCTCACGATTGATTATATGCCTTGTTCCACTCTTTATTCTATCCCCCTAGTTGAATCTCCTATATAGCTGATTGCAATTGTACTCTCATGTACTGTCTCATTATAGACCACTCTCATCATACTAGATATATATTATTGTATGACTTTTATGAACCACATGTGTCCATTGTCATTCCTCTGTTATTATGATAATTTCAATAAAATTCTTGTTAAAAAACAAAACAACAACAACACTAGAATACAGTAGGTATCCCCATTGAAAGAATGACCTACTGTATAAGGAGAGAATGAATCTTCCCAATAGGGACATAGGCAGCAATAAAAACTTGGCAAAAGAGTTTCCTAATATGACCCATAAAAAAATGATTTTGGCTAGAGATAAGTACTCATTGGAGGACTGCTGAGTGTGAACATGAATGGCCCAATTCCAACCCTGATGGAGGCTTGAACAAGAATTCGGTTGCCTAGGACTATCTTAAAGGGGGGGAAATTAGTTCTTGTTAAATGATCACAAAGATTTTCTGACTTGCTGATAATTTTCTGTGAACACTGAGATTTAAAATCAAACAACATGTGCACCTTAGTCCTTTGGGCTAGTTACATGGAGGACAGTGTCATGTCCTGGCACTATAATTAAAGCGCAATTCCACCCATGATAAGCCTTTGGGCCTGCCTCCCGATTCTGCTACAGGAGAGCACAGAAACAGTGTTTAGTACTGTATACTGTAGCAAGTACTGTACAGGGTAACAGCCCCTCCACCACAAAAACCATGAACAGGTTACTGCATGGCAGAACTACAAAGACCATAATTCATAGCGTTGCCGAATGGCGTCCCGCGCCGGCTAAAGGGTGCATGATCGCTGAGCGGCACACATGTACAGTACTGTACACTACTGCACAGCGAACGGGCTTGGCAGCAGTTAAGAGCATGGAGCAGACACACTTTAATTGGTCCGTGCAGATTTCCCCCCCCCCCCGGCCAGGGTGCAATGTGTACTGGACCGTGCCCACTGACTTCAGCTGGCGAGGGAGGGCTGCAGGAGTACAGGTACATACAGTACTGTACAGTACAGTAGTGAAACAATCCTGCACGTCATTTCCCCACCGTCTGTAGGCCGGGATCACGCGGGTTCTGTGCTGTAAGACAGCCCGTGCTGAAATGCTTGGTGCATGTATGAAAGGACCCGGAAACAGCATTGAGATAATTGATAAGATACTGTACAGTACTGCATGTTAAAACATCTTTAAAAAAAATGGATGTGTACAGTACAGGCGCTAAACTGTGCAGACATGATTTGCTTACAATTGCATTTACAATACTCTAATATGCATATATTATTATTAGACATTTAAAACATACAGTAACACGTATCAAATACATACAGTACTGTACTCGAATATACTGTATTAAAAAAAGACACACACAAAAAAAAAAAAGTTAACTGGGGAATCAAACTCAGTGAAAACTGGGCATTAAAGGCTGACACGCAGCCGCTGGACCACCTACAGTATAGTAGTTTTACTGATTCACACGCCCTTCTTTAGCCACATTAGTACTGTAGTGCGATGACCCACGAGATGCATCGTCATGAGCCAAAGGGCTCGTAAAGACAAATAGAAAACAAAGCGCGCCTAGTGGTGAAAGTGATTTAGGCAGAAATCCAGAGGGAAAAAAAACAATGAATGAGCGACAGAGCTCGGCGCTGGCTCACGCGACTCGCAGAGGGTCAATATCGCAGATGCAGAGCCGGTGTCACGTACCTGGCAGTGATGAGCCCGATATTGCAGAGGAAGACCTACCTTACGGCTCCCACTTGTGGCCCCTGGTAAGGCAACAGAAGGCGCGGAAGTGAGGAGTGGTATGAGTGCCTGGCAGGATCAACCAAGGTGGTGGTAGTTCAATGTCTCTGCAGGAACTGAGAGACAGGAGCAACTTGGAAACTGGACAGGAACCCAGGAAGATCAGCAGACTGGAACAGCTTTAGCAGACTGGACTGGAACCAGGAACACAGGAAGCTCAGCAGACTGGAACAGCTTCAGCAGACTGGACTGGAACCAGGAACAGTAGGAATAGTCAGACAAGCTGGGTTGGTCAACAGGCTGGCAGCAAGGCACAGAGGGATCAGGCAGAGGAGAAGTCACAACAAGCCAGGGGTCAGGTGCGGGCAGAAGGCTGGAATGGTCACAGGCAAGCCGGGTCAATCACAGGTAAGTCTCAGATCAGGTTTCAGGTACTCAACGCTGTAGAGCAGACAGCAGGGGCTGTCTGTGAATGACAGGTTTAAATAGCTCTTCTGGAGCCAACCGTAGGGCGCGCGGCCGCGATCGGGAATCAGGGAGTCCGAGGCGCCTGTTTCTGGCAGGATCTTCATGACAGCCGGTTTTATGCACAATCTTGCGGTCACCTACTGTACTCAGTCATTACCAATCATCATCCATCCATGCTGCAACCTCTTCTTAATCCCATGCCACCAGATTTTGACTTTAGGCAGTTCCAAATCAAGAGGAAGAAGCTAAAATGACCAATCAGCTTTTCTAAGTCAAAGTGCGTTTTGTGTTCTTTATGTTTGCTGCAAGGAGGGAGAGAAGCAGCAGCATGGACAGTCACAGTGATAGGCTGGTTGTTGTGCAGGCAGCAGAGGTAGAGGGGTACAAGAATGGAGGAGGAAAACATGTACTACATAGGCGTGCCCACGGGGTGTGCCGGGTGTGCCCAGGCACACCCTAATCATCCCTGCTGTGCTCTTTTGTTCTGCAATCTGCACTGACTGCAATTATGTACATGTGTGTCCTTGTGTGTCAGTCACTCAGTCACTGCCTGGGGGTAATGTCCGGCCTCCGGCCGACAAATACAGCTGTGTGCCGAGTGGGAGGAATGAGCAGGGAGGGAACTAGCTGCGCGGAGTAACCCATCCTGGAGCCGCATTTGCCGATGCAGTTCCTATAGTTCCGGCTGCAGGTGAAGCAGGCGCCGGCGGAGTAATCAAAATCTGCACTCCGCCCCCCCCTCCGGCCTTTCTCTCCTCCATTAGAAGCCGCGGAGTAGCCTGGTTAGCGGCAGCGGCAGGCGAGTGGGGGGCTTTAGGCAGCCTGTTTAATCAAGGTAAGTGAGTGAGCGAGTGTGAGAGAGACAGGCAGCACTGAGTCTGTCATGTGGACAAATGATCATGCAAAAAAAGAAGAAGAAGAAAAAAAAAATAACCAAACAAACTTGTGTCAATAACTACAGGTATATACCTCTCTCTCTCTATAGTGTGTATGTGTGTATATATATATATATATATATATATATATATATATATATATATATATATATATATATATATATATATTGTGAGGGGGTTAGCTCGGCAGCGGGTGTGTGTGTGACCCCCGGGATGGGCTCCCCACACAAAACAGGCCCAGCAAACGGAGGTTGTGGTTTTCAAAATCAAAAAGGTGCGGTTTATTTTCTATTTACAGTGACAAAACACAGCAAAGCAAAAGAAACATAACCAAAATAAATCCTGGTCAAGTTGACCTCTGACTAAACATACAGGTTTCCTAACTAACAACTGGGATCAGCCTAGTGCTGTCCTAGTCCCTAAGTCCCTGGTTTTAAATGTCCAAGCAAATAGCCACACAGGCTTTTTCTCACCGCACAGGGGTTCACTCTCCCTAGACAGTCCACACAGGTCTGGTTCCAGGCATGAGCTAACACCTAATGAATCTGGGAGTTTTTATAGAGGCCTTAAACGAACTGACAGGCTTCAGCTGGTCTCATCAACTCCCTGTCTGCACGACGCCCAGCCCTCTACCTAGAGGTATGAGTCATCCATGAGCCCACTAGCCTTATACAACTCTCCACCTAGTTGTATAAGTCGGCGTAAAGCCTGAATCTGGGCGAAATATATCTACCCCCCTGGATGCAACCAGGTGACTTTACCTTCCTGCTGTCACATACCCCCCCCTCTTGTTTTAACCTCGGGGTTGGAACACCAGCAATCAGGCATTCATGTACTCGAGACAAAGCATCCACATTCCCCATTTGAACGCCAGGGCGATGCTTTACTGTGAAGTTGAATTCCTGTAGGGCCAGGAACCACCTATTCACTCTTCTATTTGTCTCCTTGTTTTGAGCCATCCACTTTAACGGAGCGTGATCCGTAACCATGTCAAAGTGCCTACCTAGCAGATAGTACCGAAGGGAATCTAGAGCCCACTTCACCGCTAAACACTCCTTTTCAACGGTGGCGTAATTTACCTCATGGGACTTCAACTTCCTGCTGAGGTAAATGACTGGGTGCTCTTCCCCGTTCCAGACCTGGGACAATACTGCTCCTAACCCCACATCTGACGCATCACTTTGTACGACAAAGTCTTTAGAGAAGTCGGGTGAGTACAACACTGGCTGGCTACATAAGGCTTGTTTCAAGAATTGGAATGCTGCCTCAGCCTCGGGGGTCCATTTAATCATGACCGACCCTTTCCCCTTCGTCAGGTTGGTTAGGGGCACAGCCTTAGAAGCAAAGTGGGGAATGAATCGCCGATAATACCCAGCGATTCCCAGAAAGGCTCGTACCTGCTTCTTGCTGTTGGGACGTGGCCAACTCTGGATGGCCTCGACTTTGTTGAGTTGGGGTTTTATTACTCCCCTCCCAATGGTGTACCCAAGATATTTGGCCTCCTCCTGCCCAATGGTACACTTCTTGGGGTTAGCCGTAAACCCCGCTTCCCGAACAGAGTCCAGGACTGCTTGCACTTTTGGCAGATGTGAGGCCCAATCTGTGCTATGGACAATTACGTCATCCAGGTAAGCCGCAGCATACTTCCGATGGGGCCTCAGCATCTGGTCCATTTTCCGCTGGAATGTGGCCGGCGCATTCTGTAACCCGAACGGCATTCTTTTATATTGGAACGCCCCGTCTGGGGTTACAAATGCGGTTCTCTTTGGCCGACTTGGCCAGGGGGATTTGCCAATACCCTTTTGTGAGGTCAAGAGTCGTCATGTATCGGGCTGTTCCCAGCCGGTCGATCAACTCATCTATACGTGGCATGGGGTAGGTGTCAAATTTTGTAACTTTGTTCAACTGACGAAAATCGTTACAAAATCGCCAGCTCCCATCCGGTTTAGGCACCAACACAATGGGACTAGACCAATCACTTTGGGACTCGTCTATCACCCCTAAGTTCAGCATTTTCTGTACTTCCTCCCGTCGGGCCTCTGGGATCCGATAGGGTTTTAACTTCACCCTTTCACCGGGCGGGGTAATAATGTCATGCTCTACCCCAGATGTTTGTCCCGGCAGCTCAGAGAATACCTCCTTGTTACGAAGCACAAACTCCTTAACCTCCTGTTGTTGGGGTTGTGACAAGGTGGCTGCGATTCCAACCTCAGGAATCACGCAACCAGTTTGAGCTGGTGACCAAGTGTCTGCGACTAGGGACTCTCTATCCCTCCAGGCTTTCAACAGATTAACGTGATAGATCTGTTCGGGCTTTCGCCTTCCTGGTTGTCTGACCTTGTAATTCACTTCGCTCACTTTTTCCATTATCTCGTAGGGGCCTTGCCATTTGGCAAGGAATTTACTTTCAACCGTAGGGACAAGTACCAGTATCCTATCCCCCGGGGAAAAGGTACGGGTCTTGGCTCCACGGTTGTACACTCTCTGCTGTGCTAACTGCGCTTGGGCCAAATGTTCCTTCACGATGGGCATTACCTGTGCAATTCGGTCTTGCATCAGGGCGACATGCTCAATCACACTCCTGTGGGGAGAACTCTCACTTTCCCAAGTTTCCTTGGCAATATCCAACAGCCCTCTTGGGTGTCTCCCATACAGTAACTCAAAGGGGGAGAATCCAGTAGAGGATTGGGGCACCTCCCTAATAGCAAACATCAGATAAGGAAGTAGACAGTCCCAATCCTTTCCATCTCTATCCACCACTTTCTTCAACATTTGTTTTAGGGTTTTGTTGAATCTTTCAACCAGCCCATCGGTTTGGGGGTGATACACAGATGTACGTAATTGCGTCACTTTGAACAATTTACACAGCTCCTTCATAACCCGGGACATAAAGGGTGTACCTTGGTCCGTAAGCAGTTCTTTACAAATACCCACCCGGCTAAACACAAGAGATAGCTCTTTGGCTATGGTTTTGGCCGAGGTATTTCGGAGAGGGATCGCTTCTGGATAACGGGTGGCATAGTCCATTATAACTAATATGTACTGGTGCCCCCTAGCGGACTTGATTATAGGACCTACCAAATCCATGGTGATCCTCTCAAACGGGACCTCAATGATGGGTAGAGGGACCAGCGGGCTACGGAAATGTGGCATCGGGGCCGACCTCTGACACACAGGGCAGGAGGAACAATAATTTTCTATGTCCTTCATCACCCCCGGCCAATAGAATCTCTGTAATACCCTCTCTCGGGTTTTCTCTGTCCCCAGATGACCTCCAAGAATGTGCCCATGGGCCAACTCCAACACCAACTTCCTGTAAGGTTTGGGCACCACAAGTTGCTCAACGGTTTCTTCTGCCCTTTTTGCCACCCGATACAGTAGGTCCTTCTCTATGCTGAAGTATGGGTAAGTGCAGGTATTATCTGGGTTCACTAACTCGCCATCTATTTTCACTACGTTTTCCCGTGCCTTTATTAGGGCGGGGTCTTTCAACTATTCTGTGGCAAAGTTTTCCCTGTGAACCTCAAGATCAGAAAACTCCACAGACGGTAGGTTTTCGTCTGAGGAGGTGGGCTCCTCTCCAGTTTCTTGAGTCTCCCCTGCCAATACTGACAAGGGAAATTCCGGAGAGTCCTCACCACTCTCAGGGGAGTTCTGGCTATCACATTCCTGGTACATAGGGGCACCAGTGGGGGGCTCAGGATCATCCCACAGTTCCCAGAACTTCGGAAAATCCCTTCCGACAATGGCGTCATGCGGTAACTGAGATACTAAGCCCACTGGATGAGAGAGGGTACCTTTGGGGGTCTCGAAACACACTGTAGTCACTGGATATTCTCGGGTGTCCCCATGCACACAAATAACAGCTACCTTGCTATTCCCAGAGACCTCTGTTTTAACTAACTCAGCCTTTATCAGGGTCACAAGGCTACCTGAATCCAGCAATACCACAACATTTCTACCATTAACACACATTTTGCATAAATGTTTCTCAGTTCCCCGCATGGCAGTGCATGCGACTGTCGCACACAGCGACTGACGTCTGCCCGTCAGAAAGTCACACTGCATGGGTTCCTCCACAACCGGGCAATTGGCTGCAATATGTCCCGCTTGCCGGCAGCGGTAGCAAACGATCCTTCTTGCCGCCTCTTGAGCTGCTGATTTCCCAGGCTGTTCTCGCCAAACTTGGGATAGAGCTCCCACCCTCTCACTCTCTCCACCCTTACCCCTTGGAATCATCTTATCCGCCCCTGGGGATGGTCTGGTCTTAGGGTGGAAAGTCCGAGTGTCTCTGGAAGAGGCCGTCAGGTTCTCTGTAGCCAAGTATTTCTCCACACGATCCACAAGACCATCGGCCGTCTCTGGGTCTCCATGGCTTACCCACTTTTGGATGGCAGTAGGAAGAGCTCTCAAAAACCGATCCATTACAACACGTTCCACAATCTTTGGTGCGGACAAAGTCTCTGGCTGTAGCCACTTTCTGCTCAGGTGAATGAGATCATACATTTGAGACCTGGGGGGTTTTCCAAGCTGGAAAGTCCAGTTATACACACGCTGAGCCCGGACAGCCAGGGTGACACCCAGCCTTGCCAATATTTCAGCTTTTAGCATCACATAGTTTTTTGCTTGGTCAGGCTCCAGATCATAGTAAGCTTTCTGCGATTCACCAGTTAACAGAGGAGCCACCAGTCCAGCCCACTGCTCCTCAGGCCACTTTTCTCTTTCCGCAGTCCTTTCAAATGTGGTCAAAAATACCTCTGGATCATCCTCTCCAGTCATTTTTGTCAATAAACGACTCACCCCAAAGGACGCGGTATTAGTGGGACGGCTTTCCTCACTGGTCTGCGGACGTTGCTGCATTACTGCTTCCATCTGTTGTTGTAGTCTCTGCTCTTGCCTCTGCAATAGGTCTATGAAGCGGGCCTCAGATTGCTGCTGGGCTTGTTGCTGAGCCTCCAGACTCCGTTGCAAAGTTGCGTTTGTCTGCTGCTGGGCTGCAAGGCTCTGTTGTTGAGCTGCAAGGCTCTTTTGCAAACCTGCATTTGTCTGCTGTTGATTGGCATTTGCTAGAGCCAGCTGTTTCAGTATCTCCTCCATGCTGGCCTAAAAAAAACTGCCCGCATTCTCCACCAACTGTGAGGGGGTTAGCTCGGCAGCGGGTGTGTGTGTGACCCCCGGGATGGGCTCCCCACACAAAACAGGCCCAGCAAACGGAGGTTGTGGTTTTCAAAATCAAAAAGGTGCGGTTTATTTTCTATTTACAGTGACAAAACACAGCAAAGCAAAAGAAACATAACCAAAATAAATCCTGGTCAAGTTGACCTCTGACTAAACATACAGGTTTCCTAACTAACAACTGGGATCAGCCTAGTGCTGTCCTAGTCCCTAAGTCCCTGGTTTTAAATGTCCAAGCAAATAGCCACACAGGCTTTTTCTCACCGCACAGGGGTTCACTCTCCCTAGACAGTCCACACAGGTCTGGTTCCAGGCATGAGCTAACACCTAATGAATCTGGGAGTTTTTATAGAGGCCTTAAACGAACTGACAGGCTTCAGCTGGTCTCATCAACTCCGTCTGCACGACGCCCAGCCCTCTACCTAGAGGTATGAGTCATCCATGAGCCCACTAGCCTTATACAACTCTCCACCTAGTTGTATAAGTCGGCGTAAAGCCTGAATCTGGGCGAAATATATCTACCCCCCTGGATGCAACCAGGTGACTTTACCTTCCTGCTGTCACAATATATATATATTTTACATACTTTTTTGCTGACAAGCCAGGGTTCATATAGTTTTAATTGTATATTTAATAATAATATATAATATTATGTAAAAATAAATATAATAAATAATATAATAATATATTACATAAACAATGAAAACTATATGAACCCTGGCTTTTTCAGCAAAAAAGTGCATATATATATATATATATATATATATATATATATATATATATATATATATATATATATATATATATATATTTGTAGTCAGAGTCTTCACTAGTGAATAGTCAAAGTCTTCAACTGAGAATGTGATACCCTAACTACCCAAGGCTTGAGTTGTGCCATAGCCTGCTGGTCAGTACGCCTAAAAGTGGGCATACCCTGAGTATGACTGGAGAAATGAAATAAGAAATTTATTGTATGCAAGGGGAAACGGGTGGGTGGGGACCCAGAAACCCTGCCGACGCAGGAGAGGAGAGAGGAGGGGGGGATAAATAGCCCCCAGACTCCTCCTACAAATTCAGGCTAGCCTGCGGCTAGCCTTCTAACTTGTAGTCAGAGTCTTCACTAGTGAATAGTCAAAGTCTTCAACTGAGAATGTGATACCCTAACTACCCAAGGCTTGAGTTGTGCCATAGCCTGCTGGTCAGTACGCCTAAAAGTGGGCAAAAAGAGCCGGACTAGGTGAGTTTGAAAAAGAAGAAGGGCAGGTAACAAACCGTCTGGATGACATCAATGATTGGAACTGGTAAGCATCCGTTACGATTGCAGAAACCAGTGACCTGAGCACGAAGACTAGAAGGGCCCCATCCGACAGAACTAGAAAACCTGCCCAGAAACCAACCACCTCCCCCGTACCTGACTGGATAAGCCTACACCAAAAACATGGACCTAGGAACGAACTGCTAGTGGCGAGCGGACCCTTGGGAGAGACGGAACAAGGGCTGTCCCGAGGAGCCCCGAGGAATAATGCAAGGGTTGTGCCCAGTAACCAGGATGAGTATCTCTGTGAATACCTACAACCCCTGGCCTAACCGTCCATACATGGTAATGGGGACGTGAGAGGGATAGATGCCAAAAAGGACAAACTGACAGGAGTGAAGGGGGGGTCTAAGAGCCGGATACCTGCAAGTGTTGCAGGAGTGGATGGACGATGTCAACACGCTAAAACCGTATGCCCCGATGACCGCACAGAACCAGACATGGCATAACCCAACCTACCCGAGTGACAGTGAGCTCCCCTCGGAACCGGCTGGCCTGTCGAACCGAAGGCTTACCAAAACCTGGAACCAAGGAGACGCTGGACTGCCTGCCGAAATGCAGGAGCTGGGGTGTGCTGACACCCTGCCCAAGAGAGTTAAAACACATACAACCTGTCCAGTGAACATGAGAGGCCGTGGGGAGCCTGATAGGCCCGCATCCAACTGTGCTAAGAATACGGCCCAGAGCATGCATCGTGCTGGTATCTAGGACAGAACAGGAAACCAACTGAAATGTACCGCCTACCCGGTAGCGGCTGGAGAAAGGAAACCCCTGAGATGACTCACCGCCCCGCAGAGCCAAGACCGACCAACTCCCCACTAGGGGAGTACCACCCTGGTCAGAAATCCCCACATGGAGTGGAAGGGATGAACCTGCCTGTGATGCCGCCCAAACATGCAGCCTACCTCAACCCTAACATACAAAGAAAAGACAACAGACAACCAGACACAAGACACCACCCCTCTGTACCTGCCTGGGACAAGATGTGAGCAGAAATGACCAGACCTCAGCGCGTGAATGAACCTGAAGACAGAACCCACCCTAGTGTATGTAGTAAATGTGTGTAGTAAATGAGCCCGAGTAACCTGCCGCGCAGAGACAGGTAATTAAAAACGAAACACTCAGGGCCGATGTACCCACGGACCGTGGTGGGTAGTAGTATAGGCGTAAGAATGAACGTGCACGTATGACGTATGGTATACAGGCGAGAAGATTGTGGTCAACAACCAATTAAAAACGAAACCTCAGCCCGTATGGATCCGTAGACGTGACAGATCATGAGATGCGCACCCTGGCTAACTACCCCCGGTATGCAAGAACCTGAACGAAAAGTGTGACGAGACAAGGAAAACAAACAACGTTGCAACGGCTGTGGGTGCGAGCGGAAACTGCACAGCACCGCCAAGTTATGCCAGACCACGCTAGGACTGGCTGACCTGCTAAACAGAAACACGCTGGGGTAAAATATGCTAAGACAGAACACG
Source organism: Rana muscosa (assembly GCA_029206835.1). Classification (NCBI taxonomy): domain Eukaryota; kingdom Metazoa; phylum Chordata; class Amphibia; order Anura; family Ranidae; genus Rana; species Rana muscosa. Next base: position 1,258,559,969 of record CM055116.1, on the reverse strand, counting down.
ACCCCCTCTGTACCAACCCCCGAGCGAAGACATAAGCAGTAAAGGTGGGACCATGTATAATGAACCTGAAAAAACGTCCCCCCCGGCGTGTGACGTGAGTGAGCGCAAGGAAACTATTGCATGATGACAGATCGTAGAAACTGCACCCTCAGGACCTGAGTACCCACAGACCGTGGTGGGTAGTCCCGCAGATGACACTAAACGAATGCAAACGTATGACGTAACGTAACGGGCGAGAAGATTGTGGTCAAAGAACAAGACCAACAAAAAACCTGAGCCCGCAAGGATCCGTAGACGTGACAGAACCGAGATGTGAAACTTAGCCAACTGAACCAGGAATGCAAGAACCTACAAAGCTACGAAGAACCTACGGAAGTAAGATGATACGGAACTGAACGAAGAAGAAAAACAGCTACCGGTGTAAGCTGAAACCTCAGGACCTGAGTACCCACAGACCGTGGTGGGTAGTCCTGCCGATGAAATGAAACGAATGCAAATGTGTGACGTAACGGGCGAGAAGATTGTAGTCAAAGAACAAGACCAACGAAAAAACCTGAGCCCGTGAGGATCTGTAGACGTGACAGAAACCGAGATGTGAAACCTAGCCAACTGAACCAGGAATGCAAGAACCTACAAAAGTACAATGAAACCTACGGAAGTAAGAACCTGCACAAGCTGACAGAAAAAACGCCATGACAGGAAAACGCTACGACAGGAACGCGCCAAGACCGGAAAAGCCATGACAGCAAAACGCTCACAGGCCGCTGACAGCAACAAGCTGCCGCCAGAACCGTTAAGACAGAAACCACGTGACGCATGAATACCCGAACAATCGTGGAAGTGAAGCTACTCCACCAACAGCCCCCCTAACCTGAACAGCATCCCCCCACCCCTGGCTCAGAGACCCCAAGGTAGACTGGATACAAGAGCAAGATGCGGCTGGCTAGCCCCCCCCGGCTCGCAGGGCCAAGTCAGGACACCCCCAGAATAACGTACTGAAAACTGCCAGACGTGACCTGTGGAGACGTGGGTGGACAACCCCTCCTAAGCTGCTAGGGTGACCACGGAGCAATGGTGGACAGCCCCCCCCAGTGTACCCCTGGAGAGGTGGGTGGACAGACGCCCCCCGTATGCCAACACAGCCCAGCAAACAGACAATACCACCAATGACCCCCAAGGTAGACAGGGTCTGCGCTAAGATTCGGCTGGCTAGCACCCCTGGCTCACTGAGCCATGCCAGGACACCCCAGCCAAGCATATCTTCACAGACATAGCTGAGGATCTGGGGATGGGATAACCTGGACCAAGGTCTGGATGCCAAGGCCACCCTGCCGTGCAGCGAGCAGTCCCCCGCCCCCCCTCTCCCATCCAACCAGTAACCACAGCTGAAGCCGCCACCCCCGCCTCACTGCTGCCCGGCGAGCACCGGGAGGAATAAGCAGGATGGTCCCCCTCCCATGCTGCCCCACCACACGGCGGCCACCAGCCAGAGCGAGCCCAGAGGAGTGAGCACCCGGAGGTGTGAGAAGGGTGAACTGACGCCCCCCCCCCCCCATGCTGCCTGGCGAACAGGATAAGCCAAAGGAGTCCAGTGAGTGAGGGGAGGAGTGAGCGGACAGACTCCCCTGACACAGACGCCCCCCCCCCGGCATGACATGTACAGTGATAGATGCATGGAAACGTATGAGGATGCAGAAAGATGAACACAATGACAAAACAAAGCAACGACAGCAGGGTGCGACCTCCTGTATGATGCGACCCGAACAATACACCATGTGGCATACTCACCATCTGACGGGTGTCCTCCTCCTCTGGTGCGGTGAACCACCACCGACTCCCGGCCGACCGTGCTGCCACTCTGAGCACTGGAAGCACCGGGAGAAAAACAACAGGCGAAATACATGTTAGACTGAAGCACAAGAAATACTGACACCTAAACAGTGGTGCCCCCCGGAAGGACGAACTGCCGTGGGCAGACCCCCCTCCTGCACTACCCTCCCCACCCTGGCGGAGAGGCATCCGGAGTGCCCCCCCCCATAATGAACAACCCGGAGAGGAGAAACCACCAGCACCAGACTCCTGGCTGAGCGTGCTGCTGCTCTGAGCTCCAGGAAAACAATCAGCTGACCCCCCCCCCATGATGCAAACTGAGCCCTGGGAAAAATGGATGGATGCCCCCCCTGCCCCGGCGCGAGAACCAGGAGAAGCAGGTGGGCGGCCTCCAACCAGAGGGAGCCCAGCGGAGTGTGTGGACGCCCCCCCCCCCATGAGCGCCGGGAGAAGCGGGCGGGCAGCCCCCCCCCCATGAAGCCGGTGGGATGAAGCAGGAGGACAGGTAGGAGGAGGACGGAGGGACGGCACCCCCCCACCCCATGAGCTCCGGGAGGAGCGGGCGGCCTCCACGACACTGGAGGCACAAAGAAACCGGAGGTGAACCACCCACAGCACCAGACTCTCAGCTGAGCGTGCTGCTGCTCAGAGCTCCGGGAGAAATAGGCGGCTGACCGGGTGGGCCGGAGCCGGACGAGATGGAGCCCTGGCAATGCTGGAGGCTGGATGGCCGCCCCCCCCTCCGGCGTGAGTACTAGGGGAAGCAGGCGGGCGGTTACCATGGAACCCCGAACGCCTAGAGTGAACCCAGAGGAAAGGGAGGGTGGATGGAGGGGCCCCAGCTCTCACAGCTAAGGCCCCCCCCCGGAGGAGCGGGTGACGAGCGGTCGACCCTGCAAGGAGGCCGGCGTGCGTACCCCCCCACAAAGGGGGCACGACACCCCCCCACAAAGATACCGGTAGGTAGGCGGCCCCCCCCCTGCAGATGCCCGGAGTAAGCACAGGCAGGGGGACTGCCATGACTTCAACCGCCGACAAACCAGACAACCCCCCCTTACCTTACACGCACACAGGGAGGAATGAGCAGGCAAGCGGGAGGTATGAGCGGAAGGAGTGAGCGCGCGCCCCCCACGTCGCCCGGTACGAGTGTGGGGAGAAAGAGAGCGGGCGGCCTTCCCTCCGACACTGACAGCGTGAGCCCGGGAAGCGAGGCAGGCGAGTGGGTGGCCCCCCCTCTGACGCCCGGCGTGAGCCATGCGGCAGTAGCGGCGGGCGTCCACCCTGAATGAAACCCGGCATGAGCCCTGAGAGGAGAAAGCCAGCCACGACGCCTGCAGCCGACCGCCGCACAGTGTAGAAAGCGGAAGTGACGTCATCAGCTGTGACCCAGAAACCCTGCCGACGCAGGAGAGGAGAGAGGAGGGGGGATAAATAGCCCCCAGACTCCTCCTACAAATTCAGGCTAGCCTGCGGCTAGCCTTCTAACATATACACATGTCTTTGGTATAAAAAAATATATCCCAAGTGTATATTAACCACTTCCCATAAGTCCACAGCCCCAATATATGGCAGACGGAAAGCAGTGCCAAATGTGGGTTAACGTACCTGTACGTCAGCCCACCTTGGAGCAATGGTGGCTGGTGCTCAAATTTTTTTTTGGGGGGGGGGGGGGGGGCGCAAACAAGCTGAAAAAAAAAACATTGATTGCAGCCACTGTGCCCATCAAACACAGCTACTGTGCCTATCAATTGCCACAACTGTGCCCATCAAACGCAGCCACTGTGCCCAAACGTAGCCACTGTGCCCATCAAATGCAACCACTGCGCCATCAAACGCAGCCACTGCGCCCATCAAACGCAGCCACTGTGCCCATCAAATGCAACCACTGTGCCCATGCATAAAACGCAGCCACTGTGCCCATGCATAAAACGCAGCCACTGTGCCCATAAATTGCCGCCACTGTGCTATCAAACGCAGCTACTGTACCCATCAATTTCCACCAGTGTGCCCATCAATTGCTGCCACTGTGCCCATGAATTGCCACCAGTGTGCCCATCAATTGCCGCCAGTGTGCTGACATTACCCAGATTTGGCATTGGCCTTATGAGATCTATTGTTGCTGGGGGGTATTTTCTTGTGGGGTGATCTATTGTTGCTGGGGGTGATCTATTGTTGTGGGGGACATCTATTGTTAATGGGAGGGATCTATTGTTGCTGGTGAAGCTATAGTTCCCATTAGGGATCTATTGTTGCTGGGAGATGTCTTGTTCTTGGGGGATCTATTGTTGCTAAGGGAATATATTATTGCTGGGGAAATCTAACAAATTTATTTAAAGCAGTAAATACAATTCAGGATAACAAAACATGACACTTATTTAAAAAAAATCCTACTTCCCGTTCAGTTTTTTAAATTGCTTATTTGATTTAGAGATTTATTTAAAAGCTTTGTTTATGTTAAAAGATTATTTAATTAATAAGTTATAAAAATTATGTTTGTTTACATTGATAAATGTTTTTTTTTAATCAATGTTTTAATACATTTTAAAATGTTTGTTAACATTTATTGATAAGAGTGTGTGTATCTATCTATCTATACACACACACACACACACACACAGATGCACGTGTTTTTGAGCTTTGGTTTGAGGTGCACACCCTAATGCAATAGGCTGCGCACGCCTATGATGTACTAGCAATCTAATCTGACACCAGGCTGATGTTAAAGATCCTCAGTGCCAGCGTCAGAAAGACAGAGCACAGACTTCATGCATTACTTTCTACCAGCAGACGTCATGTTTATTACAGAGACTCTCTGACTGACAGAAAATAATGCCAGATCTCTGTGTGTTCTGTTCCTGCCTCCCTCTGCTTGCTTCATCTTTAACTCTTATACTGAATACACACGATGTGAATATTGACCGGTTTAGCAGGAACCGTCCAACATTTGGCCAGTGTATACAGCTGCCGGTCCAACGATCAGCTTTTGTCAAAGGCACATGCTGGAAAACCAGCATCTGACTAGCAGCCAACCAGCGCTGACAGCCAATGATTGTGAGTGCTGATTAATGTGTTCTGTTGGGGAGCAGCCCCCCTGTCAGAAAACAATAGCTCAGCGCAGTGGTGTATTTAGGCTTGACGGCTCCCCCTCCGCACCCGGCGCAAGCCACTGCACTCCTAAGCAGTACTCCCCTGATAGTGGCTCTGCGTTAGGGTGACCACATTTCCAAACTACCATTCAGGGACACCCTCCCTTCCCAAAAATCAGCTTGTGCTGTAACGAATCACAGCACAGTGATTAGACACAAGAGGCAAGATTTATGATTTCTCCAATCACAAGCAGGGGGCCGGGATTGTGCTCCTCCAGACATTCCCGGCCAGGACAAGTACTGTCAGTGAGTACTGTCAGTGAGTAAAGCGGTGATGTGGCGGCCTTTTTTGGGGGCATCAGATTGGCCGGGGGGGGGGGTTTGCTGTGTCAGTTTCATTCCAGGACACTGTATTGTCCTGGAATGAAGGTGCCCGGGACAGTCCTGCATTTGGTCACCATGACATGTGGTCACCCTACCCTGCGTGCGGGAGTTGGGAGGAGGGCGTGGGTGCCATTTTCGTGTGGGGGGGGGGGCGGCCGCAAAGTGCAACGAGCACTGGCTTAGCGGGGAGATTGCCACGCTAGCATTGCATAGTTAGTATGGCAACCCCTCAGTTTTTGTTTTCTTCCATCCGCTGGACTTCCGTGGTTCATTCACACTAGCTTTTCTCTCTGATGAGCAATCCACATTCAGGATTGCTCTACAGAAAGAGAAAATTATACTGGCATTAAGGAGGCATTGTATAATTCCTGCTGTGACGCAAAGCATTATGGCCATAGCCACCCCCCCCTGCCACCGCCTATACAAAGGGGTAGCAGGTGGGGCAGTAGAAACTCTGCTTAACAGAATGGTTTTACCACCCTCTAACCAGTAGTGTGAATGAGCCCTAACATTGCTGGTGTGGTTTCACAATAAATCTCACTAAAGCGAAAAGTGAGCTTTCCTTCTGACCATGCTCTCATTCCTCATGTTACTGTAAAGTTGATAAAACTATATGCCACCAATCAATGTAATGCCGCGTACACACGGCCGTTTTTCTCGTCAAAAAAAACGTAATTTTTCCCATTCGACGAGAAAAACGATAGTCTGTGGGCTTTGTTGTTTTTTTCTACGAGAAAAAACGGCATTAAAAACGACGAGAAAAATTAGAACATGTTCTAATTTTTCTCGTCGTTTTTTTCGACATGTTTCCCGCGGCAGTGTTTCCCTATGGGAAACACTGCCGCGGAGCCCATAGACGGTCGTTTTTCTCGTCAAGAGAAAAAATGACGAGAAAAACGACCGTGTGTGGGGAACAAGCTGTTCCCCCGTTTTAAATGACATTATTCACGGCGGTTTTTTAACCGCCGTGAATAATGATCGTGTGTACGCGGCATAAGGGCTCATTTATATTTGCAATAAGGGAGCTACAGAAACAGAGATTTGAGCTGTCGTTTTACTGCCACCCTCCGACCAACACCACCCTGCAACCATGTGTAATGCATGTAGTAAAGTGCGGAAGGTTTTTAAGGGTTAAAAGAGAATTGTGGATTAAAAAAAAAAAAAAACATTTATACTCACCTATGTGGTGATGCAGTGGTCAGATCCTGCATCTGTCCCCCACCACCTCTCACATGACTGCTGATCAATCAGTTCTCGGTCTTCAGCAGGGATGAACCGAACACCACCCTGTTCGGTTTGCACCAGAACCTGCGAACAGACAAAATGTTCGTGTGAACTTTAGAACCCTATTAAATACAATGGACTCGAACGTTTGAAATCTAAAGTGCTAATTATAAAGGCTTATATGCAAGTTATTGTCCTAAAAAGTGTTTGGGGACCCGGATCCTGCCCCAGGGGACATGTATCAATGCAAAAAGAAGTTTTAAAAACGGACGTTTTTTCGGGAGCAGTGATTTTAATAATGTCTAAAATGAAAAAATAAAAAAGTGAAATATTCCTTTAAATTTCATACCTGGGGGGGTGTGTATGATATGCATGTAAAGTGGCGCATGTTTCCCGTGCTTAGAACTGTCCCTGCAAAAAATGTCATTTTTGAAGGAAAAAAAGTCATTTAAAACTCACTCGTGGCTATTAATGAATTGTCGGCTCCCGGCAATACATACAAAAGTCATTGATGATAAAAAAAAAAAAATTAAAAAAAAAAAAAGCGTGGGGGTCCCCCAGAATTCAATTACTGGGCCCTTCAGGTCTGGAATGGATATTAAAGGGGAGCCCCGCCGCAAATTTAAAAAAAAAAAAAGCGTGGGGGTTCCCCTAAATATTCATACCAGGCCCTTCAGATCTGGCATGGATTTTAAGGGGAACTCCACCCCAAATTTTAAAAAAAAATGGCGTGGAGTCCCCCCAAAAATCCATACCAGACCCTTAGCCGAGCACGCAACCTGGCCGGCCGCAGGGGAAGAGGGGGGGACGAGAGAGCGCCCCCCCTCCTGAACCGTACCAGGCCACATGCCCTCAACATGGGGAGGATGTCCCCATGTTGATGGGGACAAGGGCCTCATCCCCACAACCCTTGCCCGGTGGTTGTGGGGGTCTGCGGGCGGGGGGCTTATCGGAATCTGGAAGACCCCTTTAACAAAGGGGACCCCCAGATCCCGGCCCCCCCATGTGAATTGGTAAGGGGTACATTGTACCCCTACCATTTCACGAAGAAAGCGTAAAAAAAAAAAAAAAAAAAACCCACACACCTTGAAAAAGTCCTTTATTAAAAAAAAAAAAAAAAAAAAAAAAAGAATATAATACATTCCAGCGGAGAAATCCAGTGTCCCGCGGCGATACCGATGTCCAGCGCTGTCCGTCATTGGTTGTGCCTTCCTCCTCAGTGTTTTAAATGTATAGACCTGCCCCTTCTAAAGTTCCCCATCAGGTCCGCTCAGCGGAACAGATGCGGAACATGACAAGGGGCGGGTCTATACATGTATTACCAAAGTGAGAGCAGTTCCCCATCAGGTCCGCCCCCTCGGTATGTCGGACCCGCCTACGTCATTGGCCTGAGCGGGGAACTTCCTTCACTGTGTAATTTAAATTTACACAGTGAAGGAAGTTTCCCCGCTCAGGCCAATGACGCAGGCGGGGTCTGACATATCGAGGGGGCGGACCTGATATGGGGAACTTACTTCACTGCGTAATACATGTATAGAGTCCCGCAGTCCCCCCCAACACCCTCCCCCCGCTCAACAACTTTTTTTTTGTTTTAGGGACGACACTTTTTTTTTTTACATGTCCCGCGGTCCTGACCCCCGCCCCCACCCCACTGAACAACTTTCGTTAGCGGGGGAGAGGGGAGATCTGAATGTCCCGCGGTGGGACTTTTAAAAGTTGGGAGGTATGGCCGCGAGTGAGTTTTAAATGACATTTTTTCCTTCAAAAATTACATTTTTTGCAGGGACAGTTCTAAGCACGGGAAACATGCGCCACTTTACATGCATATCATACACACCCCCCAGGTACGAAATTTAAAAAAAAAAAAAAAAAAAAGTATTTCACTTTTATTTTTCATTTTAAGCATTATTAAAATCACTGCTCCCGAAAAAACGTCCGTTTAAAAAAAAAAAAAATTGCATTGATACATGTCCCCTGGGGCAGGACCCGGGTCCCCAAACACTTTTTATGACAATAACTTGCATATAAGCCTTTATAATTAGCACTTTAGATTTCTAACATAGACTTTTCGAATTTGCCGCGAACACCCCAATTTGTTCGCTGTTCGGCGAACAGGCAATGTTCGAGTCGAACATGAGTTCGACTCGAAGCTCATCCCTAGTCTTCAGTGAGCAGAGTAATGACTGTCAGTCCCCGCATCTCCGCTCTTCCCTCCAGTGCTCACTGGAGTGCCGGGCTGTGGACGGGGTGGGAGCGGACGGCTTAGTCTGTCAGTGGCACAATGAGCATCTGAGCGAGCTGCTGATTAGGCATCTAGGCAGATCCTAACCAGTGGCGGCTGGTGGGTTCTTCTGTTGGGGGGCAAACAGCCAGCACCCCCAGCTGCCCCGCCATGGCGCGGCACTGACAGCAAAACTAACCCCCCAGGCAGCGCAGAACTGACAGCAAACCCCCTTCCGCAACAGAAGCGACTGGCGGTGTGGCACTTACAGCACCACCCCCGTGGGTGGTCTGGCACTTACCCACTCTTGTGGCAGGCTGTGGTGTCCTCTCCTCCTCTCTCTCTCCTGGATTGAGGGCAGCGGCGGCTCCAGTGTCTCCCCTTCCGCCTACTCATTAGGCATCCAATAGGATCACCTGATGCTTTGGCCAATCAGGAAACAGGTCTCACGACTTGCCTCCTAATTGGCGGGGAGGAACATTAGTGTGAAAATAGCGATAATTAATTTGCTATCGTCACACAACAACCTCACACAACTGGCCCACGCTTTTTTGAAGCTTATTAGAGCCTCTGGCTCTAATCAGGTGCTTTAAAAAAAAATCACCCCCCCATTGGAATCTATAGTCCGGTGCCCTGATATGTAGATCAGGGGGCTGGACGCATGGATGGTGGGGTGGTGCCCGTGCGGCCCTCTATGGACGGGCCACCACTGATCCTGAACAAATTGTTGGGATCTGTCCAGAGCCTGGACCAGCTCTGTGGTGTCAGCTGACATGAGCCTTTAGCCCCCTGTCAGCTGAATCTGTGTCACAGGAGTGCAGTCCTGTGACCCACATGAGAAATATAGCCAAAATAACTTTAAAACAGGCAGTGAGGAGGCAGCATATCATCTCCCAGCCACCTGTCAAGTGCCTATGAAAAGCAATCCACCAAGAGTAGTTTTTCTCAGGAATGACATTGACAGCTAAAAATGTAAAGGAGCCCCAACAGAGCAAGCATCACTGACCGCCAATATAACTGGGGTATTACACTACTAGCCAAAATGTCACTGGGGCATTGTTGCTCAATGACATTACCTAGATGATCAGTGGAAATTGGACAAGTGCAATTTATTTTGGTCCGAATACAAATTCAGATGAATTTTTGGTTATTCAGAGATTCAGATGTATCCGAACTTCCGAATGAAATAGTAACAGATTTTATTGAAATAAGTTACAATTAATTTTCTTTATTCGTTTTCTAATGAATAAATGATTAGAATTATTAGAATTCGGATTGGTTTAAAAATGATCGACCGATTCAAATTCGGTGTGAAGAATTGCTGGTTGTTAAGCAGCAGGACGGAACGCCGATGACTCATCAGCTGTCAGCGGGCTTCCCCACTAACAGCTGAAATGTAAAACAAAACAATGCTGGCAATAGAAAATTATGAAAAAAACAGGGTGTGGTCCCCCCATTCATATCAGGCCCTTTGGGTCTAGTATGGATTCTAAGGGGAATTACACACCAAAAACAAACAAAACAAACAAACACACCCTGCCCCCCCCCCCAAAATCCACACTAGACCCTTAACCAAGCATGCGGCCCAAGTGACCAGGGAAGGGGGGGGGAGCAAATGCCCCTTCTCTCCTGAGCCAATGGCTCACACTGCTATTGATCTGCCCTATGAGGGACAGAGTGGAGAGAGCTGCAGCTTTCATGCACAGCGCTGGATCGTCATGGGGTTTAGGTAAGTATAAGGGGGGCTGGGGGAACCGGGTCACAGAAGTTTTTTTAAACGCATAGAATGCACTAAGGAAAAAAACCTTAAGGCTGTACAACCACTTTAAGTCTAGTTTCACCCCCTCTCTCCTCTCCACCCCCTATATGCAGTGGATAGATTCATGCATAGCATGAATCTATTCACGGCCGTGCGCGGCCGCCCCCCTATTCATGCGACACTTTCAGGTCACCGGGCACATGAATTAGAGCGGCCAGTTTTTTTTAAAGCACCTGATTAGAGCCACAGGCTCTAATAGGTTTCACAATAGCGTGGGCTCGTGTCGCAGAGTCCACCCAGGTGTGTTGCAACAGCGAATGAATATCATGCCCCGGGCGGTGACGTAATAAGGGGCGGGGTCACCGGATCACATCACATGGTGACCCCACCCCATGCCTATATAAGTCGTTGCGCACACGGCATTACAGCGGGAGAGAGCGTTGTGTCAACATCGGAAGAAGAGCGGAGGGAAAAATACAACGGAGAAGACCGGGCAAGAGCTAGCAAAAGAGCGGGCAAAAGAGCAGAAGATAGCGGGGGAGCCCGGCAGAAGAACCGGAGTGTGCGGAAAAGAGGCCGGAGAGAGCTGAGAAGTTGGAAGAGACCCCCTAAGTCGGAAGAGACCCCCGGAGCTGCCTCATAAATTACTTTAAATACCTGTGTAGTGTGTTTTATTTGACACATTTTTTCCCCAGGTGAATGGGTAGGGGTACGATGTAGCCCATACTCATTCACATAGGGTGGGGGGCCAGGATCTGGGGGCCCCCTTATTAAAGGGGGCTCCCAGGATCCGATAAGCCCCACGCCCGCAGACCCCGACAACCAATGGCCATGGTTGTCGGAAAGAGGCCCTTGTTGAGGGCATGCAGCCTGGTACGGTTCAGGAAGGGGGCGCTTGCTCATCCCCACCCCCTTTCCTGACTGGCCTGCGTGCTCGGGTAAGGTATGGATTTTGGGGGGGACCGCTACCGCTATGTCGTTTTTTCGGCGTAGGGGGTTCCCCTTAAAATCCATACCAGATCGAAGGGCCTGGCATGTTCTCGGAGGGGGGACCCATGCTGATTTTTTATTTAAAATTTGGCATGGAGTTCCCCCTCAAGATCATCAGAGCACGGGGGGGGGGGGGGGGTGCATGCGCGGCATGGGATGGAGAAGCAGCTTCTGAAGAGAGCTCTGGTTTTCAGAGGGCTAAAAGCCACAAAAAAGGGGACCAATATATTCAGAAAACGCACTAATTTTCAACACCCCCGCACATAAGAACCTGTGCATGTCAAATTCTAAGAAGGGGGGACGGAGGAGCAGCCAGAATCAGAGGAATCTCACTTACTACTGCCTCATATCTCAGGAGCGCGGCAAGATAAAAATGCTGCTGGCCAGCTGCCCTCTTCCCCTTCCTCCTTCCCTACTCTGCCACAACCTCAGCCTTCGCTGGAATCGGGTTCAGCAGGAAACAGTGAGTACCCTCCACTGACGCAGAAAAATGAAGGAAATCACAACAGTGCTCTCCACCGCAAGAATCAGATATAGATGGGGTTTCCCTTTTAAACTGATTGTACCCCATAATGGCACCACCTACATTGCCACCACAATCCCTGAAGGTCAAGACATCCTGGTCAAGCTTGGTCTGTTGGATGCAGGCAATCTCTCACGCAGTGGCGTACTAAGTGGGGGGCGGGCTGCCCAGGGTGCCACACACTGGGGGGGGTGCCAGGCCGGCGCCCCCCCTAAACGACTGGAGACAGCGGCGCAGGTTTAGACAGTGGCACCGAGCGGTGACAGGACACACATGGAGAGCCCGAGGTAGTGGCTTTGCAGGGGGAGGGGTATTGCGAGCCACACCCGAGCCAGTCAGCACACCCGGGACCCGGCGCAACGATCCCATTCTCTCCTTCTCTCCGTGGTCGCGGCTCTAATCAGATTCGGCAGCGGCTTTCACAGCCGAGCAGAGTGAAGCTGCCTCCCCCTCCTCCTTTATGTCTACACAGTGTTGTGCATGCAGGAGGGGGAGGCGGCTTCACTCTGCTCGGCTGTGACAGTGGCTGCTGAGACTGATCAGAGCCACGAGTCCTCGACCATGGAGAGAAGGAGAGAATGGGATTCTGGCGCCCCGGGTGTGCCGACTGGCTCAGGTGTGGCTCGCAATACCCCTCCCCCTGCAAAGCCACTACCTCGGGCTCTCTCCATGTGTGGTCTGAGGTACATGGGTCTGAAGGGGGCCCCTAATAAAACACAAACCACATTCTTCACACAATTTTTCAACAAATTACAACAATATCACTCTCCTCATATAATTGTAGGCGGAGACTTTAACTCAGTACCTCAACCAAACCTAGATAGAAGCAAACAAAATCAGAACTCTAAAACATTCTCTAAAACAACCACCTCACATATAAATGACTTACAATTGATAGACTCATGGAGGGCGTTAAATATAGGTGCAAGAGACTACAACATTTTATTCACACCCGCATGACTCATACTCACGTATAGATCATATTTTTTGCACCCCTATAATTCTAGCTAATGCCCTAAAAGCCACAATACACCCTTGCTCTTGGTCAGACCATCATATTGTAACCCTAAGTATTAAATTTATTGGCCTTATCTCCACCCCATTTTTATGGAGACTGAACAACAAGAGATATCAGAAATCAAAGAATACTTTACAACTAATATTACACCTGATATTTCCTCTTCCACATTATGGATGGCTCATAAAGCGGTTATGAGGGGCCACCTCATTAAGAGAGCGGCACAATGTAACAAGATTAAGTGGGAAAAAAAATCCATTCCCTCACTAAAGATCTCCAAAATTTATATATAAAGACCACAAAACACACACACACATGACCCGGACATCTTTAAGTTGATCACACACAAACGCAACGAATTAGACTCTAACATTTAGAGCAGAAAAAGCTCTCCGCTGGTCAAAAGCAAAATTCTTCCTATCCAGTAACTCCTACTCTACAATGTTCACCCGAAAACTTAACCAGTCAATAAAACCCACCCACATCTATAAGCTTAAAAATAGCGCGAATCAGCTGGTCACACACCCTTAAGAGATACTTTCAAAAAAATTCTATTCTGACCTTCTCTCAACACCAAACACATCAATTCCTCCCTCTTCACTTTCTTGGTTGAATAACCTCCCTTTTCCTAAATTAAACCAAACACAAAAAGATGTCCTAAACTCGCCATGTTCAGAAGAGGAACTAGCTCAAATAATTAAATCACTTAAAAAAAAAAAAAAAAAAAAAAAAATCAGCACCAGGCCCAGATGGTTTTTCATCTCTATACTATAAACAATATCACCAACTCCTAATTCCTCACCTGGTCAAATTATATAATAATATTCTAAAAGGGGAACAATTCCCAGAGGAAATGTTACTCGCTAACATGTCACTCATCCCCAAACCAAATAAGGATCATACACTACCCCAAAATTATAGGCCAATTTCAGTTATAAATAATGACCTCAAGATTTTCAGTAGACTCCTAGCTAATAGACTTGCCACAATTATCCCTACACTTATCTCTCCATTCCAATCCAAATTTATCCCTGGAAGTAGTGATGAGCCGAACACCCCCGGGTTCGGTTCGCACCAGAACCCGCGAACGGACCGAAAGTTCGCACGAACATTAGAACCCTAATACAATGGATGCAAACGTTCGGATTCTAAAGTGCTAATTATAACGACTATTATCCATGTTATTGTCCGAAACAGAGTTTGGGAGCCCGGCTTCTGCACCAGGGGACATGTATCAATGCAAAAAGAAGTTTTAAAAACGGACGTTTTCCGGGAGCAGTCATTTTAATGATGCATAAAGTGAAAAAAAAAAAAGTCAAATATTCCTTTAAATATTGTACCTGGGGGGTGTCTAAAGTATGCCTGTGAAGTGCCACGTGTTTCCCGTGTTTAGAACTGTCCCTGCACAAAATAACATTTCTAAAGGGAAAAAAGTCATTTAAAACTGCTTGCGGCTTTAATGCAATGTGTGGTCCCGGTAATATGGATGAAAATCTTTAGGAAAAATGGCATAGCTACCCCATAACCCCCCCCCCCCCCCCTACCCCAGCCCATTACCAGCCCCTTTGGGTCTTGTATGGATATTAAGGGGAACCCCGCACACAAAATAATAAAGGACCTATATACTCTGAACAACCGTATACAGGCGGTGCATACAAGACAGGGACTGTAGGTTTGTTCTTATGTAGAATCTGTTTATAATTTTGAACAGCTGCATTGTTTAAGTGGAGCTCCATGGCAAATTCCTTTTTTTTAGTTTTTTGTAAAACATAGGGAACGGTTATCACCCCTGTCACATTTGTTTTGCTGTCTGTGCCCCTGTTCAGAACATTTCACCTCACTTTGCGTCCCAATGACAACTGTTTTTGAAATGTGGTGTTTTTATTGAAACAAGGATTGGTGATAAAGCATCAGTAGAGAGGAGACACCTTTCTCCCATATTAATTCTTACAGGAGAGAATTTTCCTTCCAAGGGGTAGATTTCCTCTCACTTCCTGTTGTCTTCTTCCGTTTGCAAGTAGTAGTCGTTTGTAAGTTGGATGTTTGAAAGTAGGGACCTGCCGTATATACTCTGCAGAAATTGGCCCCTTAGGTGTTGGTGTTGGCACAACACTGTAAGCACTCACAGTTACTCTTGGTGGGTGCTGGAACGCCCTGCTGTCAACTATTATATCAGGAATTGTAATAACATATAATTGTTGATCAGTGGTAGTAAAAATTGGGCCTTTGATGGTGGTGCTGGTGCCACAACACTGTAAGGCCTGACAGTTACTCTTGGTGGGCGCAGCAATGGGCCCTGCTGTGAATTATTAGATCAATAATTATAATTGCATGCCCCTGTTGAACAGGGGCTTAAAAATTGGGCCTTTGGTGGTGGTGGTGGTGGTGGTGATGGTGGTGCTGGTGCCACAACACTGTAAGGCCTGACAGTTACTCTTGGTGGGCGCAGCAATGGGCCCTGCTGTGAATTATTAGATCAATAATTATAATTGCATGCCCTGTTGAACAGGGGCTGAAAAATTGGGCCTTAGGCACAACACTGCAACCCCTCACAGATACTGTACTTGGAGCACAGCAATGAGGCCTGTTGCAAAGTATTGCATCAAAAATTTTAATTACACGCCCCTGTTAAACAGGGGCTGAAAAATTGGGCCTTAGCCACGTCACCCATAAACCAAAATGATCTTCCAAGCTATCATCCTTAATCGTATCATTGAGGAGGAGGAGGAGGATAGCCAGTCAACATCACAGCACAGGCACTCAGCATCAGCATCAGTCTTGAAGGGATGTGACATTTTAAAATCAATTAGTCTGTTATATCAGCATCTGGTGTGTGGTAGCTGGTGGTGATCCAAGACTGGTTCATCTTGATGAAAGTCAGTCGATCAACCGAGTCGGTGGACAGGCGCACCCTGTGATCCGTGACAAATCCTCCAGCAGCACTGAATGTGCGTTCTGAAAGAACGCTGGATGCAGGACAGGCCAGTAGCTCAATTGCATACTGTGCAAGCTCTGGCCAGTGATCCATCCTCAAGACCCAGTAAGCCAGAGGATTTTCGGTGGGGAAGGTGTCCAAGTCTGACCTTGCCCCTAGGTATTCCTGCACCATGTATATCAGGCGCTGGCGATGGTTGCTGGAACCGATCATACTTTGGGGCTGCGGACTAAAGAATTGTCTGAACGCATCGGTCAGACGGCCACCTTCCCCACCGCTCCTTCTTTGACTGCCCGAAGCCTCAGCAACTCGTTGTCCAGGACCAGGAGTTTGTAACCTCCCAGTCTCTGGGAACGCGTTGCACAGACCTTTCTGCAAGGCCTCCCGGAGTTGTCTCATCCTCTGCTCCCTCTGTGACGGTACGATAAGGTCCGCAACCTTACCCTTGTACCGTGGATCAAGGAGAGTGGCCAGCCAGTAAAGGTCCCTCTCCTTGATCCGAAGATCCTTCCGCAGACTTTGCAGGATCAGGGAGGCCATGCAGCGTAGGTTAGCTGAGGCATTCAGTCCGGAGTCCTCTGGGTCACTAAGGACCTCCTCCTCCTCCTCCCTCCTCCCTCTCCCTCTCCCTCCTCCCTCCCTCCTCCTCCTCCCCCACCTCCCTCCTCCCTCCTCCTCCCTCCTCCTCCCTCCCTCCTCCTCCCTCCTCCCTCTCCCTCCCTCCCTCCTCCCTCTCCCTCCTCCCCCTCCTCCCTCTCCCTCCCTCCTCCCTCCTCCTCCCTCCCTCCTCCCTCTCCCTCCTCCCCCTCCTCCCCCTCCTCCCTCTCCCTCCTCCCCCTCCTCCCCCTCCTCCCTCTCCCTCCTCCTCCTCCCTCTCTCTCCCTCCCTCCTCCCTCCTCCTCCCTCCCTCCTCCCTCCTCCTCCCTCCCTCCTCCCTCCTCCCTCCTCCTCCCTCCCTCCTCCCTCCCTCCTCCCTCCCTCCTCCGGGACAGAAGGAACACTGTCTGGGTAAAGGGGGCCTTGAGAGGCAAGGAAGTCCTCCTCCCTCCCTCCCTCCTCCTCCCTCCCTCCCTCCTCCGGGACAGAAGGAACACTGTCTGGGTAAAGGGGGCCTTGAGAGGCAAGGAAGTCCTCCTCCTCCTCCTCCGGGACCGAAGGAACACTGTCTGGGTAAAGGGGGCCTTGAGAGGCAAGGAAGTCCTCCTCCTCCTCCGGGACAGAAGGAACACTGTCTGGGTAAAGGGGGCCTTGAGAGGCAAGGAAGTCCTCCTCCTCCTCCTCCCCCTCCTCCGGGACAGAAGGAACACTGTCTGGGTAAAGGGGGCCTTGAGAGGCAAGGAAGTCCTCCTCCTCCTCCTCCTCCTCCTCCACAGAAGGAACACTGTCTGGGTAAAGGGGGCCTTGAGAGGCAAGGAAGTCCTCCTCCTCCTCCTCCTCCACAGAAGGAACACTGTCTGGGTAAAGGGGGCCTTGAGAGGCAAGGAAGTCCTCCTCCTCCTCCTCCTCCCTCCCTCCCTCCCTCCTCCCTCGGGACAGAAGGAACACTGTCTGGGTAAAGGGGGCCTTGAGAGGCAAGGAAGTCCTCCTCCTCCCTCCCTCCTCCGGGACAGAAGGAACACTGTCTGGGTAAAGGGGGCCTTGAGAGGCAAGGAAGTCCTCCTCCTCCCTCCCTCCCTCCTCCTCCTCCTCCTCCTCCTCCTCCCTCCGGGACAGAAGGAACACTGTCTGGGTAAAGGGGGCCTTGAGAGGCAAGGAAGTCCTCCTCCTCCCTCCCTCCCTCCTCCTCCTCCTCCTCCTCCTCCTCCCTCCGGGACAGAAGGAACACTGTCTGGGTAAAGGGGGCCTTGAGAGGCAAGGAAGTCCTCCTCCCTCCCTCCCTCCTCCGGGACAGAAGGAACACTGTCTGGGTAAAGGGGGCCTTGAGAGGCAAGGAAGTCCTCCTCCTCCTCCCTCCTCCCTCCTCTGGGACAGAAGGAACACTGTCTGGGTAAAGGGGGCCTTGAGAGGCAAGGAAGTCCTCCTCCTCCTCCTCCTCCTCCCTCCTCCCTCCTCCGGGACAGAAGGAACACTGTCTGGGTAAAGGGGGCCTTGAGAGGCAAGGAAGTCCTCCTCCTCCTCCTCCTCCTCCTCCTCCTCCCTCCTCCTCCGGGACAGAAGGAACACTGTCTGGGTAAAGGGGGCCTTGAGAGGCAAGGAAGTCCTCCTCCTCCTCCTCCTCCCTCCTCCTCCCTCCTCCTCCGGGACAGAAGGAACACTGTCTGGGTAAAGGGGGCCTTGAGAGGCAAGGAAGTCCTCCTCCTCCCTCCTCCCTCCTCCGGGACAGAAGGAACACTGTCTGGGTAAAGGGGGCCTTGAGAGGCAAGGAAGTCCTCCTCCTCCTCCTCCTCCTCCCTCCTCCCTCCTCCCGGACAGAAGGAACACTGTCTGGGTAAAGGGGGCCTTGAGAGGCAAGGAAGTCCTCCTCCTCCTCCTCCCTCCTCCGGGACAGAAGGAACACTGTCTGGGTAAAGGGGGCCTTGAGAGGCAAGGAAGTCCTCCTCCTCCTCCTCCGGGACAGAAGGAACACTGTCTGGGTAAAGGGGGCCTTGAGAGGCAAGGAAGTCCTCCTACTCCTCCTCCTCCGGGACAGAAGGAACACTTTCTGGGTAAAGGGGGCCTTGAGAGGCAAGGAAGTCCTCCCGTGAGAAAAGTGGCGTTTGGGAACCTGCCACTGAGGAACCGCACATTGCACAAACTCACGGAAGGGGGCCGAGTCTACCAACTGAAAAGGCAGCAGTTGAAGCGCTAGCAATTTAGCCAAGCTAGCATTCAACCGCTGGGCATGTGGATGGCTGGGAGTGAACTTCTTTCGACGGTCCAGCAGCTGGGGCAGGGAAATTTGCTTGCTAGAATCGGACGTCGGTGTACTGCTAGCAGAGTGCCCGCAAGTACTTGCCTGTGACACCAAACTCTACACCTTCATTCCTCTCAGTGCAGGTTTCAGAGCGGACTGAAGGTATACTGGGGTTGGAGATCCCAGCTGATGCGGTGCAAGGAGAGGTCCGCTTTGTTCTTTGGTGTGGATCTTTAAGGTAGGCTTGCCAACGAGCTGCATGGCAGGTCAACATATGTCTGGTCAAGCATGTGGTGCCCAAGCAGCTGATGTTTTGGCCACGCGATATACGCTTGAGACATATGTTGCAAACAGCAGCTGTGCGATCTGATGCACTCGCCTCAAAAAAGGCCCACACCAAAGAACTTTTTGCATAACGGGCAGAGGCAGCACCCTGCACAAGCAGAGCTCTGCGGTGTGATTCCGTCGGTGTGCTGCCCTTACGCTGGCCCCCCAAGGGCATCCTGCCTCGTTGGAGATGTGCCTCCTCCTCATCCTCCTCCTCTCTCCTATTAGGCACCCACGTGGAGTCAGTGACCTCATTATCCCCTCCCTCCTCATTACTGGAGCCAATCTAGCAGTATGCTGCAGCTGCTGGAACATGACTGCCAGATTGGTGTCCTTCTTGAGCATCCCCTCTCTCTGCTCTCACGCTACTGCCTTCCTCTAGCTGGGCATCATCATCAGACCCTTCGAAACGCTGGGCATCCTCCTGGAGCATGTACCCAACACTGTGCTCAAACAGTTCAGGGGACTCCTCAGGAGGACATGGTGGGTCTAGGGAAGGAGTGACTGATGATGACATTGATACCAGGGAAGAGGACCCTTTGGCAGCTGCTTTGCCAGTACCCTGAGCCTGGGTGAGAGAGAATGAGGATGAGGAGGGCTTGCTCATCCACTCTACTAAGTCTTCGGCATGATGTGGCTCAACATGTCCAGCTGCCAAAAAGAAGGACAAGCGTGTCCCATGGCCATGTGCTGATGACAATGCACCGCGTCCACGACCAGCACTGTTGCGCCCAGACACAGAGCCTGCTTGCCCTCTTTTATTGGCTCCTGACTGTCTGCCTCTCCTTGTTTGCCTTCCAGACATTCTAATGGCCTGCAGGGAGATGGGAAAACCAGCAATAAGGGCTAGCTTCAGGTGTTTATTTTGCAGGAAGCACACTCCGCCCGCTGTAAGTGCTGCAAATGCCTGTTAGTGTAACACCAGGAAAAAAACAGCAATAAGGGCTAGCTTCAGGTGTATACTGTGCAGGAGGCTTAGCAACAATGACACTGACACTGTCCCCTGCCTATCCTTCTCTGTCCCTACACACAAGGTTTAGCAAATTATAGCAATGACACTGTCCCTGCCTATCCTCTTTCCCTGCGCCAGAACACACTACACGAGGCCGCCGCGCAGGCGGCCTTTTATAGTGTGGGGCGTGTACTAAACCCCCTCAGCTATAATTGGCCACAGGCATTCTGCCTGTGGCCAATCATTGCTCTCCTCGCTGCCGGCGCTGTGATTGGCAAAGCATGCGGGGTCACAGTGCATGCTTGGCCAATCTCAGCGCCAGGATTGCACTGCGATGGCGCAGTGTATTGTGGGCCATTCGCGTCACTCGAATGTGGCACGAACAGCCCAAATCGTGCCATGTTCGCCGAACAATCGAACAGCCAATGTTCGAGTCGAACGTATGTCCGACTCGAACACCGAGCTCATCCCTAGCGGCCAACACCCCCTCTGGCTTAAAAACATACCCAAAGGACAACTAATGAGAGTCAAAAAGGAACTGCTCAGAAGATGCAAATTTTTTCCAACAATCCAAAATTCTCACCGATAGATTTGAGGCCAAAGGGTACAATCCTCATACATTGAAGAAGCTGGAAGAGGAGGTGGGGGCTATCCCGAGAGATTTGGTCCTACAGAACAAACAAATATCCAACCCAAAACCCATGGTCACTAAAGAATGGTGTTTCCTCTCCCAATATCATACCCAATACAAGGAAGTTGAATCAACCTTTGACCAACATTGGCACATTCTCCTAAATGGACAAAAAATTGGGCAGTGTTCTACCTCCCAGACCACAGTTTATTTATAAAAAAGCGCCCAATTTTGGAGATCGTGTGGTCAAGAAAGTTTTAGATCCTCCCAAAAAACCACAGTCCTTTTGGGATAAAAACGTATTTTTTTGCATGCAAAAGGTGCAAAGCATGCAGAGAAGTGGCAAGACCCCCAAGGGTCCTTTCACACGGGGCGGATCAGTCATGATCCACCCCGTGAAGCTCCGCTTGCTCAGCGGGGATCGCTCCGTTGATCCCCGCTGAGCCGACGGATGACTGGGCGGTCCCCGCACACTGTGCAGGGACCGCCCTGTCAGAGCGCCGCTCTCCCCTATGGGGAATCGGATGACGACGGACCGTAGAGTCCGTTGTCATCCGATCCGCTCCGCCGACGGAAGGAAAAATAGGGTTTTGCTCCGTCACACGTTGGCGGAGCGGATGTCAGCGGACATGTCTCCGCTGACATCCGTGCCTCCATAGGGGTACATGGAGGATCCGTTTCAGGTCCGCCTAAAAAACTGACAGGCGGACCTGAACGGACCTCCGTGTGAAAGAGCCCTAAGAGGGATTGACAACTTCACTGTGCCATATAACAGACAATTTGATATAAAACTATTACTTGCAACAGCCAATTTGTAGTATATGCTTTGATGTGTCCTTGCGGCCTTCTCTATATAGACTGCACGAAAAGACTACTGCGGGTAAGAATAGCAGAACATATACACAATATTAAAATCGGCTTCAAAGATCATAATGTCTCATTACACTTCAAACTGGAGCATAATCAAGATGCCACTGGCCTGGAATTTTGGGGAATTGAACACCTAGAACCACATTGGAGAGGTTCCCATAGAACTTGTGAACTCTCAAAGTGAGAAACCATGTGGATATTCCTAACAGAAGTTCTAGTACCCAAGGGCCTGAACGTGGAATTAGACATTAACTGCTTCATAAGTGATACTTAAAAATCTGGTCTTATAGTTTTTTAGCTTTTACTGGATATTTTTTACTTTCTATATTTTATTTCACACTTTTAACTTGCTATATGGAGTTTAAAAGACGATCTTTCTACTTATAAACAGACAACATTAGCACACTTCACAGCTATGCATCTGTTACAAAATTGATCCTTAGGTAGAAGGACTAGAAATCCACAACCAGCCTACCCATTTCATCCAAATCCCAGCCTACCTGATTGTAGACACAATTGGGATATTGGATCATAACCATACTTTAATAATGTTGAATGATTCTGTGATTGAACAAGGGGCCACCAGTGCTCTGTTCCTTCTCACTCAACACTATCTTGTAGACAATGTATTCAGACGGTTTTATAAATAAGTGATTTATTAGCTGGTTTTAACTGTATGGACACATCCACTTTATCTCTGATGCACTATTGTCTATTATATGGTTTATATTGATGCACAGATTTTTATTTCAATTTTACATATGATTACATATTCATGCACATATATGTTTTAATTGTTTTAAATGCATCACATATAGTATTAATGGTATTTTATAGTCTTGTTGTAATCTTACCCCATTTTCTTTTCTGACCATTTTAATTTATGACTATTTTTTCTTCACCACATCCGATTTTAACACTATATTGTGGGGATCTGAATCCTGTGGTTGGTTGCAACCACCACAGATAGAACGATCCACTTGCAGAGGTAATGGCCGCAGGTCTATTATCGGAGTAATCCTATTTATAGGCATATAAAGAACACTAAAGTGGTGCATGAACACTGTATGTATTAAAATGCCAATATAAACGGTGATCTGTAATGTATAATGTGGATGGTGCGATGGATCGCTCAGGATACTATCTGCTGGTCTCTTTTGACATGCGCAGTGACTCCCGATGTACGATCCACACACACACCACGGGTGTTTCAGTACTTCCGCCCTTCAGCTGGCATTGTGTACAAGGCGAGCGGACGTCCGGGTCAGGGCGCACAATTGCGCCTGACGTCGGTGAAAGGGGCGGAGACCATCCCTACTTAAACTCGGTGGTGGTAACGAGTGTCACGCCCTCAGACGAAGTCTCTCAAACCATTCACCGGAAGTGACGTTGATGCGCTCCACGGACCAGGAAGCAAGGAAGGACGCGAGGTTACTGGTAACCCAGACGGCGCGGCCGTTTACTTTCCTGCTCAGAAGCGCACTAAGTCACCTTACATTGTCTATTTATAGCTTCACTTTGGTACGCACATATGTAAAAGGGGGGTACT
The DNA here is from genome assembly GCA_029206835.1 of Rana muscosa. Taxonomy (NCBI): domain Eukaryota; kingdom Metazoa; phylum Chordata; class Amphibia; order Anura; family Ranidae; genus Rana; species Rana muscosa. The sequence continues at coordinate 1,258,536,837 of CM055116.1, read as the reverse complement.
GCGGGAACTCTGAATAAAAGTTTTAAAAAACAGTACTACCCTATGCAGAATTCTTTTTGCTTTATATGTGACACGGACCTCATTACAAGTTAAGATGTGTTGGTGGAGATTGCAGTAATCAGGACGGATGTGGATCATTGGTTCATGCCTTTTTGAACCTTACCTCTGGTAAGTGCATCCCCTTAAGGGGAATTCACTCTTCCCCCTACGCGGTGAACACCTTGCGGCACAAGGAGAAAACTGAGCACCAAATGAAAATTGCAGTCACATCCTACCCCACCTGCACTTCTGTCATTTCCTATATTTTAAATATTTATAGAGGACTGTCAAAATTAAATTTTTGGGAGAAGCGCTGCTACAGTACTATTTGGGACTCTTATATAAAATTTTAGAGTTTTTCTTTATTGCTGTTTTTTTAAATAGACTTCAATGTGTTTACATGTGTTTTGCATTTTGTGTGTTTTTTTTTTCCCCCCCATTACAAACTGTGTATAGCTGGTTGTTAAGGAGCAGGCTAGGAAGCCGACCTCTGTGTCCTTAACAACCGATGAATCATCAGCTGTGAGCAGGGTTCCCTATGCAAAAACAAGAATTGATGGCAATAAATAAATAAATAAAAAAATAAAATAAAAAAAAAGGCAAAAAACGGCCCTTTGGGTCTGGTATGGATTTTGAGGGGAACCCCACACCAAAATAAAATGGTGTGCCCCCAAGCACAAAATTCATACCAGACCCTTATATGAGCATGCAGACTGGCAGGTCAGGAAAGGGAGGGGACAAGCGAGTGCCCACCCTCTCCTAAACCATACCAGGCCACATGCCTTCAACATGCGGGGTGCTTTGAGGCAGGGGGGGGGGGGATCTGCCCCCCAAAGCACCTTATCCCCACATTGATGGGGACAAGGACCTCTTCCCCACAACCCTGGTTGGTGGTTTTTGGGGTCTTCAGGTGGGGGGCTTATTCGGAATCTGGAAGCCCCCTTTAGGCCCCCAGATCCTGCTCCCCCATGTGAATGAGTATGCCCCTAACCAGTCAAAAAAAAAAAAAAAAAGAAGTGTAAAAAAATGAAGTATCCAAGGGCCTGGTATAGATTGGGGGGGGGGGGGGGGGCGAGGGCCACGCCGTTTATATATATATATATATAAATAAAATGCTAATGAGTGAAGCACTAAGTCTTTACATGACACCACTCTGTAGAATTTAGATTCCACCCATCGCTGGAGAAAGAAGAGGGTTAAGAGGACCTGTGATGTCACCAGACCAAAGACACCTTAAAAAATAAAAAAAATAATAAATAAAAAGAAACGTAAAATGTATTTCTTCTTTGTACAGGATTGGGGGTACTTCAGTGGAGGTGGGACCAGAGGGTATCAGGAGGGAGTTGGACTTTAAATATTTTTCTTTGATAAATTTATATTCCTTATTTAATACACTTTTCTCTTTCTATTTTCATGTTGAAGTTGTATCGCCATTTAAAATAAATTAAATATGCTTTTGGTCTAAATGAGCCAGCACCATTTTTTAATGAAAATGGAGAATTTGTTAATCAATACAAAATAATAAATTGGATACATACAGATAATGTCACTGTGATTTATAATGATGTGGGAAATTTTACATCTTGAGCTACAGAAGATCAGCAATTTCAAATTAATACTAAAGCCATAACATGGAGGCTTGGCAGTGAGGTAGGCTGTATGTGATCAATGAGGTTACCTCTTCCTTTATATAGGTGATGACAGCTCAGCCAGGTCGTCGCATATCATTTGGGGGTTTGCATTGTGACTGATGTACAACAAGGGACGTTTTTGGGGAGAATTTTTTTTTTTTTTTTTATTAAGAACTTGACAAACGTTTGGGTGTCTATTTCGGAGTTACATTTTTTTTTTGTAAATGAATAGGGCCATTATGTACCCCATACTCATCCACATGGGGTGCAGCATCTGGAGGCCACCTAGTTTTTAAAAAGGGCTTCCAGATTCCGATAAATCTCCCACCTGCAGACTCTCATAACCAATAGTCAAGGGTTGAATTGATGAGGCCCTTGTCTTTAACATGTAGACAAGGTGCTTTGTCTGAGGGGTTCCTCCCAAGTAAGGCACTTTCCTCATGTTGACTTCCTGCCCCCCCTTTTTTCCTGGCCAGCCAAGCTAAATGCTTGGATTAACTGCATGGTATGATTTTTTTGTGGGACCTCACATGGTATTTTTAAAATCTGCACCAGACTCAAAGGATTCAATATGTATTGGGGGGAATGCCACTACGCATTTTTCATTCTTCGTTTAAAACAAAACAGTGTAAATTGCCAACAAATTACATTCTTTGCCAGTTTCTAATTTTTTTTATATAAAACAGCACACAAAGCCCACAAAAGGTCCTCCAAAATACACGGAAGACTCTTAGTAAAGAAACTGCTTATGACAGTCAATTTTAAGAACTTTTTTTGTCGGTGAGGCTGAAGCACTTTCTGTACTTCAGAGATACATCACTTCAGGTATGTTATTTAAAGGATATTTTATTTTTTTTTCATTGGTAAATGTTCTTTAGGGCAGTGCGACCCTATGGTTTTTGTTTTTGTTTTTTGACAACCCGTCCTTTATCTATTAGACAGAAAATTTGTATTTTTAACTTGACAGATCGGTCTCTCATTGATTTTAATGGGGTTGTGGTTTGGCATCCAAACTTCTTTATCCACTTCAGCCCCGGAAGGTTTCCCCACCTTAATGACCAGGCCATTTTTTGTGATACGGCACTGCGTTACTTTAACTGACAATTGCGCAGCCATGAGATGCTGTACCCAAACAATAATTATGCCACTTTTTTACTCACAAATAGAGCTTTCTTTTGATCATATTTGATCACCTCTGCATTTTTTAAGTTTTGCGCAAAAAAAAAAAAAAAAAGGAACAATTTTGAAAAAAATTAAAATAACCTTCTGCTTTAAAACATATCCAATAAAAAAAGAATTTGAAAAAAAAAAAAAAAAAAAAAAAATCTAATTTCTTCATCAATTAAGGCCAATATGCATTCTGCTACATACTTTTTTTTAATTATTTCTTAAAGATTTTATTGAAAAAATTCAACAGATATTACAGTAATATCAACAGTAATAAGAAAAACCAAAGACCAAGGAGCTCCGGCTCCATATGGAGTACATTTACACATTATGCACTTGTGGTAAGCCCCATGAAGTACAGTCTCCGCATACAATTTAAACAACATCACCTCATGAAACAAGAGAGACATACATCAAGCCATCGGTGAAGGATCATGTCAGTGTGAGTGTAAGGTCAAAGCCTTTGCTACACTAGCTCAGAGCCTTTGTTTCAATTTCTATATCTATCTTTACAGATCTGCGTACCCTGGAAAGGCAGACCCGTCAACCCAAAGTCTCCATTCTTTGGGGGGGGGGGGGGTGAGGAAGAGATAGTCTCGAAGGCCAATGCCTGAAGAGGGGGTGGGGGGTACCACCAGCTTCCATTTTTTTTTCGTTTTTGGAGTAAGAATGATCTTATGATACAGTGTACCAGTTACCATTCAGACAGAACGCTGTTAAGGAAATCCAGTCAACCAGTATTCTGTAACAGGTCTTGATATTCTGCAGAGTTCCGAAATTTAAACCAGTCTTCCCAAGTATTGGAGAAGCTAGAGATCCTATCCTGTGCAGTGTATATTAGCCTATGCCTATGCTGAGTAGGGATGAGCTTGGGGTTTATGTTCCAGGTTCCCCTAAAAAGTCAGGGATCCCAGCAGCCTTTTGTCAGTATACAGTATCTCACAAAAGTGAGTACACCCCTCACATATTTGTAAATATTTTATTCTATTTTTATGTGACAACACTGAGCTACTGGCTACTGGCCTGTCCTGCATTCAGCATTCTGTCTAAATGCACATTCAGTCCTCCCCGTGTTGAGGGCATGTGGCCTGGTACGGTTCAGAAGGGGTGGGCGCTCTCTCGTCCAACTCTCTTTTCCTGCGGCCTGCCAGGTTGCGTGCTCGGATAAGGGTCTGGTATGGATTTTTGGGGGAACTCCACGCCATTTTTATTTTGGCGCGGGGTTCCCCTTAAAATCCATACCAGACCTGAAGGGTCTGGTATGGATTTTGAGGGGGGACCCTACGCTATTTTTTAAAGAAAACAATTGTTCGCTATTCGAACAGCCAAAGTTCGAGTCAAACTCATGTTCGACCCGAACCTAAAGCTCATCCCTACACAGCATAGGCAGTCTTCAAGGTATCCCACATATATAGAAAATTCAATCGGATACATGAGCATCAGGTGCTTGATAGCTGCTGATTTAAGACTGATTTATTTTTATGAATGTGAGCCTATCAACGGAGTCTGTGGACAGGCACACTCTGATCCGTTACAAAACCTCCAGCAGCACTGAATGTTCGTTTAAACAGAATTTTGAAAGCAGGACAGGCCAGTAGCTCAATTGAATATGGAGCAAGCTCTGGCCAGTGGTCCATCCTCAAGACCGAGTAACCCAGTGGATGCTCTGTTGGAAAGGTCTCCAGGTCTGCTCTTGCCCCTAGATATTCCTGCACCATGTAATGCAGATGCTGGCGATGAAGATCTTTCATCCTCTGCGAAGGCAAGATGAGTTCTGCAACCTTACCCTTGTAACGTGGATCAAGAAGGGTTGCCAGCCAGTAATGATCCCTCAAATCCTAGAGTGTGAGAGTATTATATATATATATATATATATATATATATATATATATATATATATATATTTTACACCACCTGAGGTATATTAGAAAAAGTACACCAGGAATGCACTGCAGTCAGATATAGGCTACACTGGATGCAGAGATAATTATATATATATATATATATATAATTAAACTTTTGGGGATTATAGCTCCATGGGACCAAGTGCATAAACCGTTGAAGTTGAACAAAAAGGCTTGTATTTGTAAATACACCAAAAATAAAGCTTCATTCAGCACACAGGAAAAATATAAACAAAGTCCACTTATCTTCCAGCATAAAGTAAAGTCCTGCTTGTCTTCAGCACAAAACAAATTAACGAAAAGGCACATACAGTTTTTGTAGAGGGAACTTCCAGAGCCCTTGCTGAATCTTTAACCGCTCCCAGCAGACACACAGCTCATCTTCACAGGTGCAATCCCCATACTCCTTCCACAACACCTCTTGCACCACTTCCTGTTTTATGAGCTGTTTCCTGGAAGCCTTTAACCCCCTGTGTGCTGACTCCCAGTGGTCAGGAGTGGAGGCTCTATCCCACCCAAATATCACTTAACAGCCTCCGAAATTCCGGGCCCCAAATAAAACTCTATCAAGACAAAGAGGACTGCGAGCCAGTCCTCTCTGGACTACGTCTTTTGCCGGGAATTCCTCACCCATTCTGGGTGACCTCCTGAACACCATCACCACTCCTTAAAGGGACCACAAGCCAAATATTGGTGCTATATAGCACCCGTCCAGGACCCAACCTTGGCGTCCTGTACAATATATATATATATATATATATATATATATATATATATATATATATATATATATGTACATACATACATACATACACACACACACACACACACACACACACACACACACACACACACACACAGGCTATATATATATATATATATATATACACATACATGCAGCGGGTATCCCAAATTTAGGGGGTCCCATACCCAAATTTAGGGGGCTGGTAGTTAGGCTCAGACCGTTCTCATTGATAGGTTGTGCTACTTTGTTTCTGCAGATGGTATACTGGTGTGCAGTTCCCTGTGGCCTGTAGGTGGCACTGCCACGACAGGTCGGGGTTGAACCACTAGTAATAGTGCTGTGCCTTAGGGTGTCCTCTCTCGGCAGCGGTACGGTGGGCGTGGTTGGCCTGCTGTGCATGCTGGGAGAGGATACATAAGGGGCAGACGCCGCCTGGAAAGGGAGTTCAAGTTCGCATAGCCCGGCCGTCCAGGCCATGGGGCCGCGTGCACATCAGTCCCAGGCACCTTTAGCCTGGGGCTGCAACTTCAGCACTGGGCCAAGCACCTTTAGCTGGGGCCCACTTCTAGAAAGAGGAATCCCAGGGTGCCCCTTGCAAGGGGGGCAGCTCTAAGAAGAGGAGGCCTGGGGAGGACCTTTCTGAGGGACCGGTGAGAGTTCACGGTGAAGGAAGGGGCCTGGTAACTTTATGGAGGGATTCATCTATCCACCAAGGGCTTAGTCATGTGCTGTTGCTGGCACCTGTCCTTGTATTGCAAAAGCTGAGAAGTTCGGGACGTGATAGATTCTGTGGCAGGGGATCTCCCGATCGTATCTAAGGAAAGAACCTAATTAAGTGTCCGAGCATCACTGCGGCTGCTAGGATCCATTTCTACAGGAGACTATCCGGGTGAGCTGAACCCACTTGGAGTGCAGTGGTGATTGTAATATTCACTTGTGCCTGGACCTATCTCCCAAAACCTTGCTGTCCTGTCTCTCATCCACCTTTTCCTATCTACTGAACATTGATGAAAAATAAACTCAACGTTGGAGTTTAGAGTGGCGTGGACATTGGAATTACTTGGGGGAAAACAGAGACTTGTCCCTATATCCTAGGAGATGAGAACCAACTGATGGAGAACCTAGCTGTGGGACCCAAATACATGACACCGCTCAACCTCCCCAAACAGGAGGGTACGGGCATATGGTACGGTGTGCCCTTTTCCTGCAAGTGAGCCAAAAGGTCCATGTGTTATCTGAATAACCTCCCTGGTCAATCTAAATCACACAATCACACTACCTCTCCGTGCACTACAGCTGCACTGTATTGTGTACTATGTACACCACCAGAAAAGTAGTAGCAACTGCACTATGGCTGCACTGTATTGTGTACTGTGTACACCTCCAGAAAATTAGTAGCAACTGCACTATGAGTGCACTGTATTGTGCACTGTGTACACCACCAGAAAAGTAGTAGCAACTGCACTATGGGTGCACTGTATTGTGTACACCACCAGAAGTGTAGTAGCAAGTGCACTACTGCTGCACTGTATTGTGTACTGTGTGCACCACCAGAAAAGTAGTAGCAACTGCACTGTATTGTGTACACCACCAGAAAAGTAGTAGCAACTGCACTACGGGTGCACTGTATTGTGTACACCACCAGAAAAGTAGCAGCAACTGCACTATGGCTGCACTGTATTGTTTACTGTGTACACCACGAGAAATGTAGTAGCAACTGCACTACGGGTGCACTGTATTGTGTAATGTGTACACCACCAGAAGTGTAGTAGAAAAAGTACACCAGGAATGCACTGTAGATATAGGCTACACTGGATGCAGAATATATATATATATATATATACACACACACATACACACACACGCACACACAGGAGAATAAAAAACTGCGCTATTCTATAAAAGTATCAAGCAGCAACTAAAAATGTTATGGAGTGATTACTGTGATAAGTACATGAGCAAAAAATGTAAACCAAAAATATTATAAATGGATATACATATCATAACTCTGAATGTGAATATGGATTTAAAGATAATAGTAAATAGTATAACAGTGCCACTGAGCATCAATAAACTACCACCAAGAGAAATATTAATCATCAGTGAAAAATAATCAGTGAAGAAAAACAGTGAATAATAAATAAATCAGTCCATATAAAAATATATAAGGGGAGGGAAAAAATACCCTCAGTAATCACAATATCAAAACGGTGCTGGTGACTAATAATTGCAAAAAAAATAAAAAAAATAGCCCATATAGGTAATGACAGTGAAGCATCCATGGTGACAGATGATCCACAACACCCGAGGGAAAGTGAGGATAGGAAAGTGCCTCCACCCAAGTACACACTGCCGCTTACCGGATGGATATGATCTCTTTTTACAGGAGATCAATGGGCGTTTATGGCTTATAACCCAGCCTGGGGTCTCTGTGCCGTACAATAAATGTCTCAGCTTCAGGAGTGATGGTTCTCATACAGGTATAACCGGTTCAAAAAGTGTCCCTATATAAAAACAAAAAGGCAGGTATAGTGTAAAGCCTCGTACACACGGCCGGTTTTCTCGTCAAGAAATAAGAAAACTGCTTGCAGAGCTTTCTTGCTGAGTAAACCGTGCGTGTGTACGAGGCTTTCAGGTTTCTCGTCAAGAAAACTGGCAAGAAGGGTACAAAAGGGGCAGACGCCATTGGATGAGGTCGGAGTTACTGCCCCAGGGGACCTGTACCCGGGGGTAGGTAGAGTGTTCCAGAGTCGAGTGCATGGCCCTCCAAGCCATGGGGCCACGTACGCCTCAGTCCCAGGCACCTTTAGTCCTGGGACTGCAACTTCAGCCCTGGGCCCAGCATCTTTAGCTGGAGCCCACTTCGCAAGGAAGAATCTCAGGGTGCTGCCTTTGCGAGGAGACCCGTTCTTGGATGAGGAGGCTGGGGGAGGACCGTTCCAAAGGACTGGTGAGAGATCACAGTGAAGGAAGGGGCCCAGCAACTCTCCAGGGGGATGTCATCCATCCGGAACCCAGGGGCCTAACAATCTGGACCACCGGTAGGTTTGGGACAACATAGATCCTGTGGCAGAGGATTTCCTAGACGCATCTATTAGGGATCTAGAATGACTGTTCGAGCTGCACGCCGGCTGCTAGCACCATTGGTGGCTATCTGGGTGAGCTATACCCACTCGGGACCAAGTGGCGACGAAGCCAGAAGTGCCTGAATGCTGTCTATCCTTCTAACACCTTTCTCTATTCATGCAAAGAAAATAAAGCTCTAAGTTGGAGTGATATACTGGTGTGGACCTTGGAGTTACTTGGGGTATAGAGACTCTGTCCTTGCACACTGAGGACAGGAACCAACTTTAAGGAGAACCTCACTGCAAGACCCGTAAGTGAATCAAGTGTGCTTAACCTCTGCAAACCAGAGGGTACGGGCATGGTGGCACTTTGCGCCTTTTCCTCCCGTGAATGAGCCAAAGAGACAGGAGGAAGGGGGGGGGGGTGAGTGTGTTACACCTGTTAGATTTAATCAAGACAAATGGACACTTACAGTTGCAAAGTTTTAAAACAGCATATAAGAAAAATCGAGCCGGCCGGCCGGCTCTCGGTAGCAGCCCGTATACTTCTGGGACTGGCACACACGCGGTGACGTCATAACGTCGTTCCTCCCCACATTTCGTCACTAGAGGGACGTGGTCACGAGATACTAGACCGTATATATTTATTAAACACCGCCTGAAGTATATTAGAAAAAGTACACCAGGAATGCACCGCAGTCAGATATAGGCTACACTGGATGCAGAGTGTATATATATATATATATATATATATATATATATATATATATAGTTGAAGCCCTATATCCAACACAGATATGAACAAGATAGATAGACTTAACAGAAGACTTACAAGATGAAATGGACCTGAAGTGTGCCCTGATCTGATGGACGGTATGCCAAAATAAGGGGGCAAAAACATTCAGGTAGGGATGTAGTTTTATTGGTTTTAGCTTTGTTCATTGAGCAAGTTTGGTGAATGCTTGTGCCATTTCCACCTGAGGATTGGGGATGTGCTGGACGAAGCAGACAGACTTCCACCTGTCAAGTCTCTTAATTGTCGTGATCTGGGACCCCACACCGGGACGTGGCCGAGGCCGCTCCAATACGATAAGAGCGACAGGAGCACTGACTGGGGTTGAGGTGTAGGTAGCGTGGAAGAGTGAGTGTGAAAGTGACAGGACCCAAATTGACCTAACCGCCCCCACCGTTGATCCAGAGGAAGGCGAAAACCCCAGCCGAGCCTAGGCCAATTGCTACAGCAGGGGAGAAAATTCCTTCCTGATCCCCCGAGAGGAGACCGGGTGAACCCTGGATCAACTTCCTATGGTTGGTTGTGCCCCGATGAATTCTGATGTGTTTGATGAACTGGCAGGCACTCAAGGGTTTGATCGGGAAGGTAGTAGGGGACAAGAGTTTGACTGTTCAGGTAGGAGTGACAGAAGGCGATCGAGTAAGGTTACTGCACACCAGAGATTGTTTTAGAGTTAAACGTCTAACCCAGTGCCTGATCGCTGGGTTTTGGATAGTGCCAGGTGGAGGATAAAACGATCTTGGTAGCGAGCCAAGTGAGGTCTATATAGAACTTGGCCGGCGGGGTAGCTGCGGGTGAACTCGCTAGGCCGCAAGAACCCGTGGTAGGCAGAGTCGAAAGCTGCTTGAATGACCAGGCTGGGGAGAAGGCCAAATGGGGAACTAGCTATGGTAGTGGACATTAACTGGTGCTGTGGGGATAGTTGTACGGGCCTGCGTAGGAAGGACATGACTTGGACTTGCCTTTACTAATAATATCGGCCGTGGCCTGGTTGTCGGTGGTGAAAGCCACGGTTTGTTCTGTCCAGATATGACCCCCAGAGCTGAGCGGCTGCCACGATCTGGTATTGTTCGAACAGGGAGGAAGTCCGGGTAAACCCTGGGATTAGGAGTGTCTCTGGAGGCCATGGTCCTGCAAACCAATAGTGGCCAAAAATTGCAGCGAAGCCTGTGGAGGCTGCGGCATCTGTCACTACCTGCGGTGACGGGGGCGCGATATTGATGGTATAACTTTGATACTGTTTCACGTAGTAAGGAACTCCTTCCATATTGACAGGTCCGCTACTGCCGCGGTGTCCAAGTTAAGGATCTGATCGGGGTCCTGTGTCTGGGAGAGGAAGACCAGGAGGCGTGATACAAAAGATCGACCCTGGGGAATGATCCTTGCTGCAAATTGAGCATTCCCGGGAGAGACTGAAGCTGCTCCTTAGTACACCCCCATGTACGGGTGAAGTATTGGAGAACTGACCTGATTCGGGCCGGCTTTAAGGAACGGCAAACGTAGTGAAAGCTAGTTTGCGTGTTTAGCACGACAGAGAATAGGTGAGCAGCCGAGTTGCGACTGGAGATGCGTGACCGATTTGATTCGTTTGCAGAAACGCTTGCAGCGATTGCAATTAAGCCGCTTTATTGGAAAGATGAAAACAAATTTAGCGGAAATTTTGAGTATGTAGGAATGACCGTGCGCAACATTGTACATGCAGATGGAGTGAGATGTAAATGTTTATGCTTGATAACGGACGTAAGGCCAGGGATCTGAATCGTAAGTACCACTTTATTGGTATCACTGATGCGAATAGTTCAAATCGGGCTGAGGCGTGAGCACCGGTGGGGTTTAGTTTGTAAAGGATCCTAAACTTTGAGCCGGCGCTGCGACTGGACTCGGATCGATCGGTGAAGTTTGTATTGCCGAGGATCCGAATCGTTGCACCGATGATGCGACTAGATTTGGATCGGCTGTAGATGCAAGGTGACGAGGGAGCTCATGATCCGAGTCGTTGCACTGATGATATGACTAGACTCAGATCGGCTGATGGTGTTAGTGGTTGAAGGGGTTTGTGATTGCTGAGGATCCGAATGCTAGGGCCGACGTTGTGACTAGATTCAGATCGGCTGTTGGTAAGTGCTTGGTATACATACATACATACATACATACATACATACTTTTTATTTTTTTATAGTTATTTTTTTTTTTGGTGGTGGTGTAGGGGGGTCAGTTAGGTAAAGTGAGCTTCTTTTTTTTTTTGGGGGGGAAAATGACGTCCAACCTGGTGCAGGGTGGACCTACTTGACTGACCTGGAGGAGAAATGACAGGTGACGAGTGGTGAGGGGTTTGACTAGCTGATTTGAACACGACAGACTGCATCTGTTGTTTCATACACGCTGTTACACTCGGCACTGGTTTAGTGCCTTTTACATGCAAGTGCACTTCTTTTTAATTAAATATCCTTTTATATGCGGAGAACACTATGGTCTGCCTTACTTTATATATATATATATATATATATATATATATATATATATATATATATATATATATAAGTATCTATCACACACACACCTCATTGGAGTCATTTGTGATCCGGCCCGTCTGCTGTTGTCATCCAACCATCCCGGAGCTGCAATACATGTCTGAGACGTATATATCCATTTGGGAAGGTATCTGTGACCCTCTATAACCAAAGGGTCCACTTTGGGAGGTGAGCGGCCATTCTTATTACTGGTGGAGGTCTCTCACTGTGTTCAGATCATCATCTGCATGTTTCCGATTTTATAAATCACTCTAGAAGATCACTGGGATTGTCTTTTGATTTATGGACTTGTTCAGCGCTGCACTGCCTTTTTATATAAGTGAGCGGATCGGAAGGTGGAGCGTGTCGGAGAAATTAGTGACAAAAATGTCCCATGACAGAGGCATGAATCGGTGCGCCGCAGGTGCGACTGACAACGACCGGGCTCTGAAGCATGTACTGAATTGAGGCCAACTACAACTGGGGCACGCTTAAGACGAGCCTGTACACGAGAATGCAAGTGGGTTCGAATCAGATGCGTGACAGTGAAACGAGTGACAGAAATTTCCCATGACAGACACGAATTTGTGCGGTACTGTGCGACTAACAGCAAGCGAACTCTGGAGCATGTACTGAAAACGGGGCCAACAACGACTGGGGCATGCTTGAGACGAAGCTGCACCTAAGGATGGACGTGGATTCGAATCGGATGTGTTACAGGGAATCGAGTGACAACGAGCGGACTCTGGAGCATGTACTAAAATGAGGCCAGCAACTGGGGCCCGCCGGGACGAATCGGTGCATTGTGGATGCAACTTGGATTCGTATCAGAATGATGCAGAGGAAATCACTACCGATGCGAGACAAATCAGTAGCTATGTGCAGGGTTTCATAAGGAGAGAGAAGGGTGTGCGAGATGAGACAAGTGAAATTACTGTCAGTGGAATGAGATGACAAAACTAGCGGGGACGAACCAGTGAGTCGCTGATGCGACTAGATTCGACCGGAGAGTAGTGCAAAGTAAAATAACTGTAATGATAGACAGTGCATTCTAAGAGACATGGGCCTACTACTTGGTGTGAAACGACAAGGTACGAGAAGGAGAAAAAAACAAAACAAAAAAAAAAAAACACAAAACTAAACTGCTAAAAACAGTTGTGCGTTTGTGTTCACGATTTGCACGACAAGACCGTGGTCTTGCACGAGGCTGAAATAAGGCTGCATATGGAGACTTGACTAATGACTCGCAAGTTCCACAGCGGGGTTTTGGTTACATGGTTTATCTGGTAAAGAGTGCGTGAAGCAAAGAAATTGTACGAATCCTACCTGCGACAGTTTGAAAACTTGATGTACGAAAAGCATGGTGGGTGTCCAAGACATCCAAAAAGTGTGGTGTTACGCCATGCATGACGCACAAAAAATGACTTTGGTTTGAGTGAGAGGAAAAACGTGTTCAAACGATACGCAAGTTCCGCTGCGGGAACTAAAACACACGACATGAAGGCAAACAACAAATGGCAACGGTGGAAAGTATGCAACATATGTGACCCGAATCAGTTCGTAAATATACGAAAGGAATCCGATACGAATCGGTAGTGAGGAGTATAGAATTAATGTAATACGAATTGGTTGTATAGTGTATGCCGCCCTTTACTCTAAAACTGAACACCAATCAATCACCCCTCCCCCCCGGCTAACAAGTGCAGAGAAGCAGCAGGTGGGACTAATTAGAGTCTCCTTTTTTTTTTTCCATATGGAAGAGACGGCAACCTTATGGACAGTGAATCTTTACGTCCAGTGAAACCTACGGCGAGTGATATCGGACAATGACCGAAAGCGACTCGGAGGTTTGGATTTATAAATGAATCGTATGTATGGGACAGACAATAACTCAGAAGCAGACTTTTTAAGAAAGGAATGCAGGATAGGAAGAATTACTAATTGCAAGATTGTACCTGACGCAAAAGATTTGAAAAGTACCTGCGATAGTGAGCGGGAACCGCCGACGAAGACCACGAACGAAGACGCCGAAATGCCCTGCGATCGAAACGCCAGGACTCACAAACATGAGGTGAGCTGGTAAGAGTCAGCCCAGTGAGATCCAGTATCACTCACAGGAAACCAACGAAGATTGCAGGTGAGTGGGCTGGTTAAATAGCCCCCCGGGCTCCTCCCATAAATTCAGGCCAGCATACTGGCCTTCTAACATATATATATATATATATATATATATATATATATATAAATATATATACTAGACTGGCTGAATATATATATATATTAAATACACTGCAGCTAACTGAATAACCTGCCTGCTCAATCTAAATCACACTATCTCTTTGTCCACACCAACAACACTACACCGGGCCGCTGTGCAGGCAGCCTCATACAGTGTGAGGCGTGGACTTAGTCCCCCTGAGCCATGATTGGCCAAAGGCACCCTGCCTTTGGCCAATTATAGCTCTCTTAGCAGAGGGCGCTGCGATTGGCCAAAGCATGCAGGTCATGGTGCATGTTTGGCTAATCATCATACAGCAATGCACTGCGATCTTGCAGTGCATTATGGGGCGTTCCGCAGCACTCGAATTTGCCGCGAACACCCCATAATGTTTGTTTTTCGGCGAACACCCGATGTTCGAGTCAAACTTATGTTCGACCCGAACATCGAGCTCCTCCCTAGTAGTAAGTGTAAAGCTTGTATAACAGTGTAAATTTGCTGTCCCCTCAAAATAACTCAACACACAGCCATTAACCTCCCTGGCGGTATGATAATGTCAGATTTTTGAATCTCAAAGCGGTACCATGTTTTGCATAGAAATTTGGATTTTTTTATTGTAGGCCTGTAATTCTTACGAATAACTCACGTAAATATGTCCAAACAAGAGTCTAGTAGACATAAAGTTTGAAACACGAAATCATAAATTATAATATAATAAATAACTATAAATAATTATCAAAAAAAATAATATACAATAAAAATGTATTTAATAATGTAATCAAAAACACTGACATTTTCTCAGTCGCAGAATTGTCGCTGTTGTCACTTTCAGTGTCTGATGACGAATTTCCCCACAAATCACTATCGCTCAATTCTCCAAGTGATTCCAATTCACTGTCGCTGGTCTAAAACCACTTTTGACGTAAAGGGACACTTTTTGGATGCCATGGACATTCTCAAGTTTATCAGATAGAAAGAACAGTATATACCTGTATAATATAAAAGTGCAGACAGGGAACTGGGCAAAGCACTACGGACAAAAGGAAGATGAAATGATTTGATACAGTAATGTAATCTCATATATTTCATATATATATTCAGTCCTGTGGTCTGATGAGACCAAGATGAACTTATTTGGTTCAGATGGTGTCAAGCGTGTGTGACGGCAACCAGGTGGGGAGTACAAAGAAAAGTGTGTCTTGCCTACAGCCAAGCATGGTGGTGGGAGTGTCATGGTCTGGGGCTGCATGAGTGCTGCCGGCACTGGGGAGCTACAGTTCATTGAGGGAACCATGAATGCCAACATGTGCTGTGACATACTGAAACAGAGCATGATGAGGGCAGTATTCTAGCATGATAACGACCCCAAACACACCTCCAAGACGACCACTGACTTGCTAAAGAAGCTGAGGGTAAAGGTGATGGACTGGCCAAGCATGTCTTCAGACCTAAACCCTATTGAGCATCTGTGGGGCATCCTCAAACGGAAGGAGGAGAAGCGCAAGGGTCTCTAACATCCACCAGCTCTGTGATGATCGTCATGATGGAGTGGAAGAGGACTCCAGTGGCAACCTGAGAAGCTCTGGTGAACTCCATGCCTAAGAGGGTTAAGGCAGTGCTGAAAAATAATGGCAGCCACACAAAATATTGACACTTTGGGCCCAATTTCACTTATGGGGTGTACTCACTTTTGTTGCCAGTGGTTTAGACATAAATGACTGTGTGTTGAGTAATTTTGAGGGGACAGCAAATTTACACTGTTTTACAAGCTGCACACTCACTACTTTACATTGTAGCAAAGTGTCATTTCTTGAATGTTGTCACATTAAAAGATATAATGAAAAATTTTCAAAAATGTGAGGGGTGTACTCATTTTTGTGAGCTACTGTAGGTTGGAGACTTGCTGTAGAGAGAGGGGAGCAGCTTCAAGAACAATATTGAACATACACAAATCCTCTAAATAAAATCCTCTTCCCGGCCAATCAGGAACTGGGTCTGAGACCCGTCACCTGATTGTCTAAAAGGACAGGAAATCCTATTGGATGGCTAGGAGGAGGAGGGAGGAGCTGCATTGTGGAGGGAGGATGCACCACAGATGGGGACACAGGAGTCGCTGCCTGCCGTCTGCAATTAGAAGTGGTTTCTCTCTATGCAGGCAATGTAAAGAGGTCGGTGTAAGATGTTCAAGAAAAAGATTGGTCAAGCATTCCCATATACACGCTCCTAAACCTTGTAGACAGCCTTCCTAGAAGAGTTGAAGCTGTTATAGCTGCAAAGGGTGGGCCAACTCAGTATTGAACCCTACGGACTAAGACTGGGATGCCATAAAAGTTCATGTGCGTGTAAAGGCAGCGTCCCAATACTTTTGGTAATATAGTGTATATCTATACCAATTGTATGATGAGTTAACTGTACAGAACAGGGTGTGTTTTATATTGTCTGTTTAATTTATGTAATGGTGGGTAAGTTTGTACATTCAGTCTTATCTAGGCCCCATTATCTGCTTTATGCAGGCAGAGAACATGTGTGATCTAGCTTCAGCAACATTTAAGAAACCCTTTAAGATCTGAGCTTGCTTGTCATCTTCCCCACAGTTTTGTGCAATGAATGATCACTTCTCCTTTTGTCAGTGCCTTCAAGTTTTTGTGCTTTTTTTGTACTTTTGTATTTCTGTACCAGCGGCGATCCATCCATTAGGGGCACACGGGCGCCTCCCTTCCCATCCATGCCCCCAGCCCCTTGATCTAAATACAGGGCGCTGGACTCATGTTTTCCAATGGTGGGGTGTGTTTTTTTTAAGCACATGATTAGAGCCTGAGGCTCTGCTAGACTTCAAAAAAGCGTGGGCTTGGGGAGCAGAGTGCTGCACCCCGATCCCACCTAGTTGTGTGACAATAGTAAATGTATATTCGCCATCGCCCGACTGATCTTCCTTCCGGCCAATCAGGAAGCTGGTCTGAGACCCGTCACCCGATTGGCTAAAAGGACAGGCAATCCTATTGGACACCTAGGAGGAGAAGGGAGGAGCCGCATGGCGGAGGGAGGGAGGATGCACCATGGATGAGGACACAGGGGTCACTGTCTGCCACCCGTAGAAGACTGCAACCCGTCTGCTGCTCGTAGGAGACCGCTGCCTGCTACCTGTAGGAGCCTGAAACCCGCCCGTAGGAGCCCACAACCCGACCCTAGGAGCCCGCAACTTGGCCACAGCCTGCCACCCATAGGAGCCCGCCGGCCACCCATCCAAACAACCGATGTGGTAAATGCAATGGGGGGTGCTGCCGATTGTTTGCCGCTTCACCCAAAAAAAAACACCACCTGCCACTGTTCTGTACCATGCAATCATGTTGGGGCAAATGCACTGCAGTTTCAACCTGCATTTGGGGTGTCCTGATCTTTGCATTATACAAAAACATATTTGGGGGCCAAACCCTAAAATGTGTTTAAAGTCAAGATGGTGCTGCTATATGACCAACAAACAGTACAAAACAGATTACAGCGCACACATTCAAGATTGGCATTTATCCCGCAAGGCTAGTTAAAAACACCTGAACATATCAAAAAAAATATACAGGGGTTTGGTCACACTATATGGTCATATAGTGCTAAGCCCACTTACTGCGACAAAGTACCCCGAATAGTGGGTCCTACCCTGTAATCTGTTTTGTACTGTTTGTTGGTCTTATAGCAGCACCATCTTGAATTTAAATGCATTTTAGGGTGTGCCCCTAAGTATGTTTTTGTACATTGTAGTTTTTTGGGCTGGAGCACCCCTCCCCCTCCTCATTACCTCTTAGTAGTGGCCACCAGTGCATAGGAGGAATCCCTTCAGTTCTCCCACATAGAGGAGTTTGGCTCCCATGGTTGAGACGCAGGATATTTCATTCTATTACTAGGGTAGGACCCACTAATTCTGGGTACTTTGTCGCAGTTTGTGGGTTTAGCACTATATGACCATGTAGTGTGACCAAACCCCCGTATATTTCAAATATGTTCAGGTGTTTTTAACTAGCCTTGCAGGACAAATGTCATTCTTGAATGTGTGCGCTATAATTTGTTTTGTACTGAACTTTGCATTGACACCCGCTGCAGATCTCAAGAGCAGTGCATTTGGTATGCAGTGCAGGAAGCATGCGGGTTTCCAAGACTGTGTACCCAGGGCCGGTGCAAGGATTTTTGACACCCTAGGCGAAACCTCATTTTGCCGCCCCCTCTGGGTCCGCCCCTGACTCCCCCCCCCCCTGTTGCCAATGTTAAATGGTTTGATTCAACCCTCTAACTGCTACATCTGCAAGACAGCACGTTCTTTTGAAAAACAAAAGACTTACTAGCAGGATCACCAGGTGAATATAAAAGAGATAAACTAAAAAAAAAAAAAATGCAGCCACCCATCTAAGAATGGGTAAGCTGCAGTATAATAAATATTTTGCTTTGCTTTGTTGTGGAGATTTTTATGGAGATGTATTTAATATGTCTTGTCATAGTGTCACCCAGTGTTAGTACTTCCGCAACCCGCTCTAAAGAGCTGATTGGGGTAGTCTGAGGCTGGTTGAATCCCGTCTGATAGGGGAAAACGTCTTGAGGTTGGAGTGTGATGTTTGCAGGGTGCGGATATGTCCGCCGACGGGGGCCCTCTGTGCATTAGCACGGATGATCGTTGAGGAGGGGATATGCTCGCTCTGCAACGACATCATTGGTTATAGGCAGATGCGTGCTCTTGTCTCTGTGGTGTCTGATCAACATTGGTCGGGATTCGTAGCGCGCGTCTGCAGATAGCCTCCCTCCCCCATTCAATAATAGTATAATCTGAATATGCGTTATTCTATGGAATAGCGCAGAATAAGGGTTCCTATCGACGGTAACTTTAGCCATCATACGTTATTGTATTATTGTATTGAATTGTATATATATTTCTTGAGTGATATTCATGTACTGCATTCCCTGTTGGAAGGGATGTCCTTGTATTGTCATTTTCCTGTGTGGAAGGGACATCCTGTGATGTCCCCTCCCATGGGGGAGGTGATTGGTTGCTGCAGCCAATCACCTCCTGTCTGTGAGATCTTTTGAGGCTAATAAAAGTCCTTGAGGGGGCGTCCGCTAGACAGTCTGCTCTGGGATGGCCTGACGTTGAGACCTAGGTGATGGTGCTGCTTTTTTTGAGTGAATGATGGAATGAACGGTGAGTGGAACTTGGCAAACCTAAGGGCTCTTTCACACGGAACGGATCAGTCATGATCCGCCCCGTGAAGCTCCGCTTGCTCAGCGGGGATCGCTCAGTTGATCCCCGCTGAGCCGGCGGATAACTGGGCGGTCCCTGCACACTGTGCAGGGACCGCCCTGTCAGAGCGCCGCTCTCCCCTATGGGGAATCGGATGACGACGGACCGTAGAGTCCGTTGTCATCCGATCTGCTCCGCCGACGGAAGGAAAAAATAGGGTTTTCCTCCGTCACACTTTGGCGGAGCGGAGCGGATGTCAGCGGACATGTCACCGCTGACATCCGTGCCTCCATAGGGCTACATGGAGCATCCGTGCAGGTCCGCCTAAAAAACTGACAGGCGGACCTGAACGGACCCTCTGTGTGAAAGGGGCCTAAAGACAAGATTATTGCAAAAAGATGAAATCTGAAGTGTGCTTAGGTAGCACAGGAATTATAGGCTGTGTGCTCTGTAAACAACAGCCTAGAAATTCCACAACAGTTAATGGTGGGCCAGGACCTTTGGGAATAGATGGGGTCCCTTTGGACATCGGATCGAGATGGGGGGGGGGAGTGGATCTACGTTCCGATGTGTGGGGGCTCTACTCTGTAAAAGAACACATTTTTCGTCTTTTTGAAATAATGCTTTAAGTTTGCAGTGTGTGTGTGTGATTTTGTCATGGATCGTATGCCTGTGAATTTGATTGTGTGTGCCTGTGTGGGTATGCCTGCATGTGCCTGCATGTGCCTGGATGTTTGTGTGGGGAAGCTGCGGGCTGTAAGAGTGTAACTAAGCGAGAAATATAAACTGTATATTGTGTATGAAATGAAGGTATAGCTGTGGTATTTAGTGCACTGAGCAGTTTGTAAGTAGATGATTGTTTGTGAGCCATGTGCTTGAATGGGGGAAGGGCTTGCCCACTGTTTGCAATGGAGAATGTTTTGTGTTGCTGGGGCTATGCCCTAAGGGAAGGAAACTCTGAGCAGACATGCAGGCAGCATGGTCATCGTTTACAATGGTGCTGGAAGGGCTACGCCCTGAGAGATAATCTGATGTACAAGCAACAATATACTGTATGTGTGTACTGTTTGTGATTTCTATGAAAAATAGAAATGGATAAATTGTGATTTCTACCTTCGTATGGGACAAAGACACATGTCCCCATAAGTGTAAAAATATTTTAAGTAAAGAGTTTGGTTTTTGAGTTGAAAGTTCCCGCCGCATATTCAAGTGGCCAGGCATTGCTAGAAGGCAGACAATAGTATGTCTGTGCGATGGCTTGTTATGGAAACTGAGGCCACTGTGTGTGTGAACTTTAGGTAGAGAAAAGTGTTGAATAATGTTGTAACTTACATTTATTGAATATGCTGTTTAGTGGCCAAAGGGTTTTTAAAATGTTTTAGTGGTCATGTGGTGTCTCAGGTGTGAGGCTTTGTGGAGATGGCATGAGCCTTGTGGAGTGTAGCTGACTCAAGACACACATTTTTCAGTGGATTTTGATGATAATTTAGAAAAATCTCAATTGTGTAGTCTGTCTTTGTGGAGAAAAACATTTTTGATTTTCTTTTAAAGAGATGCTGGTTTTGGCAGGAAAAGAAATACATGCGTTAATGGCGCCATTCTTGGCTTTTGTTAGCCTTGTGGTTTGTCTGCCATTTTGAGGCACAGTTTTTCCTTAGCCTGTGGGTATCCTATAAGGGAAGGTGCAGCCTTTGGGTGTGATATCATGTGACCGTGCTGTGGCATTCGTCAGCTATGTTGCTGGTGGAATTTCTCAGTTTTTGATGTTTGGTGCGAATGTAGTGCGGTCTTTTGTGCGTTGGAACCTGGTGGAGGCCATTTTTGTTTTTCTTTGTGTGGGGGAACCCATGTGGTGTTCGTTGTGACGTCCCATGCTGGTTTTGGCGGGAAAAATTGCATGCGTTAATGGCGCCATTGTTGTTGTTGTCCATGAGGCTTGCGATGGTTCATCCACCATTCGTGGGCTTGCCTCTGGTAAGCTGCTACCTTACTATGGTGGAGGGCACCTTTGTTTGCTGATGTCACTGGGTGTTGCATAATCTACTGATCTCATCTTGTGATTTGCCGGATTTATGCCTTTGCATGGGACTATTAATCCATCATTTAGTTCTATAATTCAGTATTGTGGTCTAATTTTTTGGGGTTTTTATTGCATCATCTGGGCATTCATCTGGACTTTTATCATTAAATGTTTTCAAATCATTGGACATTATTTTTTGGTATCTAGTGGCTGGTGCCTTTGCTGAGTGTGCACTGCTTTTTGCACAATCAGCCCCTGGATGCTATATTAACATTTGTTGATTGGCGCAGTTTTGTCCTGTTTTATGCGTTTACAGTTTGACCTGTGCACTGCTGGGGAGAGTAGTGAGACACAGGGAGGACATGCAAACTCCATGCAGGTGGTGTTAGGATGGGGATTTCTCTGTTTTCATTTAAGTGAATGTAATCTATTGCAGGGTCAGCTGACTTTGCAGTATATGAGCGGCGGTTTTTGTATTGGATTTCGTTTTTAAGTAAAAACTCCACTTTGCACTGAATTTTGCACAATGGTGTGTTTTTATGTTTAAATTGGAGTCTTGATAGACAAGGCGATTAGGGCTAGGCCTCCCCCTCCCCCTCCCTCTTCCTGAACAATTGATATGTAAATAAACCATTTTTTTTTTTTAAGTAGCTGAGCATGTAACCGGAAGTTTCTTTTCAGCATTTATATATCAGCAGAAAGTTGGTGGGAGGAGCTTGGGGTTTTTAAAGGTGAGCCATAAGATTTGTGCTTGGAAGTAAAATGGAAAGCATTTTGGCGTTTAAAAGTGTTTTTATATTTTGTTCCAGTTTTGTAAAACTTTATACTGAAATACAGTTTTGGGTAGAGAGCAAACGGGGGCATCACCATTATTGTAACATCTAGATGCAGGTAGAAAGAAGCCATAATATTGTTTTGAATAGTGGAGGATTTCATGGTGCTTTGTAGCTCGTCTGACAAACACGTTTATAGTGAGACAGGTCGGGCCGTGTAGAATAATCGGAATTCCTGTGATTAGCATAAACGCGAGGAGTAGTACGATAACAGCCCCGGTCAGGCCGTGTAGAATAATCGGGATTCCGGGGGTCGATTATGGTAATAAAGCCACAAACCATAATCGCTCCGAAAATAAAGCGCAAGGGTGTCCTGGACGCGGGACACTTCATAAGCGATTGGAATCGTCATGGGTAATGTGCCGTCAATGCGTTGGAGGAAAAAAATTAGGCTCCACACCAGTCAGACAGCTGTACCGCACATGAGGTCTGGGTTTGGGGCTCCGGACATGAGACCCCTTAAAGGATGACATATCTGGTCAGAGGGTACAGTAAGGTGTACTCCTTTGGAAGGTACTTTTGATGTCTGGAGGTACAAGACCTCAGAATAAAGGTACCTTGGATGTAGTTCAGCTGTGGCTTCAGAAATCTGTAATGATGAGTGCTGATGGAGGTGTAGTACACGCTTTCGTGATTCTCAGAGGAGGAACGGTAGTTAAATTCTCATGCCCGTTTGTTTGAACTTTGTATGGCTGGTCCATGAAAGGTTCTCGAGCTGCTCTCATGTTTTTCCCATTGTATTTTTTTATATTGCTGAAAGAGTAAAGGTAGAATTCTGGCTGTTTTTGTTTTTTTCATTTTTGGTTTTGGAAACTATGAAGTATCCACATTTGTATCGGAATGTTTGTATGTAGTAACGTGAATATGTTTGAACTTACCGCGGCGATCCTCCGATGCGTCGCGGCTGTTGTATTTTTGTAGGAACGAGAAAAGTAAGGGTTACAGAGGGTTTTGTTTGAATCGGTTTTGAAAGAATGTCATTGACAATTTACCAATGTACAGGAATGTCATTATTGTTTACCATTCTTTGCAGGTTAAATATGAAGGATAGAGTAATGATTTTGCTTATAAGTATTTTTCTGGTCCAAGGAGTTTGTACATAGAGAACAGGTGTATGTAGACAGCTGTACATATGGATAAATAAAAGAGTCTAAGGGAGGTAAAAGTATCATGGGCTATTTCATTGTTTCTTTTTTCCTGCACCACGCATTTCTTCCTTCAGTCTGTAATGAGGAAGAAAAGGGGGGAGAAGTGATAAATGTAAGAGTGACAGTTTTTTTTTCAAACTAATAATAACCTCTGTAATTCTAACCAAGTTTGTGGCAAGACTGTCTTTCTTTGATAGAATTTGAATCGGCAAGCAGCAGTCTGGTGAAATAGGTTCCCATCCCAGAGGCTAAGAACCTTTTGTCAATGGTTCCAGGTATTGTAAGCCACGCACAGGTTATGCAGTGACCACAGTCCCGATGTCTGGGTTATTGTCATACGAGGGTTGTTTGGAGGTCAATCAAAACCAGAGTCGCACTTTCCTCATTAGCTGTCACTTATATTTTTGGCTGATGGGGTGGGTGCGATCGTTGTGACATGAACTTCAAAATGTCCACCACAGGGTTCACGAGTCCCTCCTGGACCCTGACACAATAACGGGTTTACATTCTTTCTAACCAGGTGACTGGGTCGTTGTAAAGAAGCTTGAGGGATGAGACCACGCCAGCCACTGCAAGAAGCGGCTCAACCACACCAAAGAATCAGGAGTATATTTGTTTATTTATATTTTTGTTGTTTAGTAAATTTTAGCAAGGGTAATGATGAAAAGCATCCCAAGTTATTATTTAAAGTGTATTACCTGACTAGCTCAGAAAGCGAACAGGACCAATTGCTGGGTCTGTTCTGAGTCTTCACCAAGTTTTAGTCCCCAGCGATGATGGCGGTACATGCCATTTATGATGTTATTATGGGTATGAGGAGTTTTGACAAACTAGTGAAGACTCCAGACAGACACTTGTCAATGGAATCTAACGATGCATTTTTAGAGGGTAAAATTGGTTAGTTTTAATGGCTCTGCCTCTTGTCGGTTTGGGTATCTAGGCAGCCCACAAGTGTGTTTGAACTTTAGTTTGGTGTTTATGTGGATCTGCAGCTTATAAAGGTAATTCCCCCAAAGCAAGAGGTTCATGCGTGATGGTGAAGCTGTCCCAGCATCTTATCTCGTGGCCGATTCCGAGGATCTGATGGCGCAAGAAATTAAGAATGGCAGGGACAGCTAGAAGGGATTTGTTCACCAACCCCGACCAGGTCTGGGCATGGTGTCCTGCATGTACAAGGTGGGGGGGGGGGCTCGAGCTTGGGATATGATTGAACAATTCTCATCCGTTAAGGATAGGGTTCTTCATGTAACTGTTGAAGCCAGAGCTGTAGCTAAGTGAAGGTTGGGAGTCCTTTTTAAGGGTCTGGGGATCTTTGGGGATCTAATTTTTATTTTTACAGCGGATCGTGGTTAAAGGAAGTGGGAATATATATACTCATGTCATTTTTATTTATATTCTTTCTATGTCATGACGAGGTGCTCCTGTTGCCTGATTTGACGCGTGACCAGAGTTTCCTTGATGAGACGCCCCGAAGCCGGACCCACATACAAGACACAGAGGATCACAGACTGATCGCCGATTACTACAGCTCACCATGTCGTGTCCTCCTTTATAAGTCATGCCCCTGAAGAGTAGAGTCTACATGTCAAGCCGTGTTTTCCTTTTTATGGACTAAGGACTGATTCATTTACAGGTGTAAGAAGCAGATCAAGTTTCATCGATGGACACATGGGGTGCATATGACAAAAAAGGGAGGACTGTTGTGGAGATTTTTATGGAGATGTATTTAATATGTATTGTCATAGTGTCACCCAGTGTTAGTACTTCCGCAACTCGCTCTAAAGAGCTGATTGGGGTAGTCTGAGGCTGGTTGAATCCCGTCTGATAGGGGAAAACGTCTTGAGGTTGGAGTGTGATGTTTGCAGGGTGCGGATATGTCCGCCGACGGGGGCCCTCTGTGCATTAGCACGGACGATCGTTGAGGAGGGGATATGCTCGCTCTGCAACGACATCATTGGTTATAGGCAGATGCGTGCTCTTGTCTCTGCGGTGTCTGATCAACATTGGTCAGGATTCGTAGCGCGCGTCTGCAGATAGCCTCCCTCCCCCATTCAATAATAGTATAATCTGAATATGCGTTATTCTATGGAATAGCGCAGAATAAGGGTTCCTATCGACGGTAACTTTAGCCATCATACGTTATTGTATTATTGTATTGAATTGTATATATATTTCTTGAGTGATATTCATGTACTGCATTCCCTGTTGGAAGGGATGTCCTTGTATTGTCATTTTCCTGTGTGGAAGGGACATCCTGTGATGTCCCTTCCCATGGGGGAGGTGATTGGTTGCTGCAGCCAATCAGCTCCTGTCTGTGAGATCTTTTGAGGCTAAAAAAAAACCCTTGAGGGGGCGTCGGCTAGACAGTCTGCTCTGGGATGGCCTGATGTTGAGACCTAGGTGATGGTGCTGCTTTTTTTGAGTAAATGATGGAATGAACGGCGAGTGTAACTTAGCAAACCTAAAGACAAGATTATTGCAAAAAGATGAAATCTGAAGTGTGCTTAGGTAGCACAGGAATTATAGGCTGTGTGCTCTGTAAACAACAGCCTAGAAATTCCACAACAGCTTTAATACCACTTTAAAAGGATAAAGTTAATCTAGTAATTCTGTTATACATCAATGTATGGGCAGATGATGGTAAGGAAGGAGTTAAAACAGGAGATAAAACAGACTGGAGTAAAGCTACTTCCAGTGCTGGCAAGGAAAGAGAGAGAGACAGGGGGATCAGGGAGAGAGGGGGGATCAGGGAGAGAGAGAGGGGGGATCCGGGAGAGAGAGAGAGAGAGAGAGGGGGGGATCAGGGAGAGAGAGAGGGGGGATCAGGGAGAGAGAGGGGGGTCAGGGGGAGAGATCAGGGGGAGAGAGAGATCAGGGAGAGAGAGTGGGTCAGGGAAAAAGAGGGGGGTCAGGAAGAGAGAGAGGGGGTCAGGAAGGGAGAGAGAGAGAGAGGGGATCAGGGAGAGAGAGGGGGATCAGGGAGAGAGAGAGGGGGGGTCAGGGAGAGAGAGAGAGAGGGGGATCAGGGAGAGAGAGAGAGGGGGATCAGGGAGAGAGAGGGGGGATCATGGAGAGAGAGAGGGATCAGGGAGAGAGAGAGAGGGATCAGGGAGAGAGAGGGGGGATCAGGGAGAGAGAGAGGGGGGGTCAGGGAGAGAGAGAGAGGGGGGGATCAGGGAGAGAGAGAGAGAGGGGGGTCAGGGAGAGAGAGAGAGAGGGGGGATCATGGAGAGAGAGAGAGGGATCAGGGAGAGAGAGAGAGGGATCAGGGAGAGAGAGGGGGGATCAGGGAGAGAGAGAGGGGGATCAGGGAGAGAGAGGAAGATCAGGGAGAGAGAGGGGGGATCAGGGAGAGAGCGGGGGGTCAGTGAGAGATAGGGGTGTCAGGGAGAGGGAGGGGGTCAGGGAGAGAGAGGGGGGGTCAGGGAGAGAGAGGGGGGTTGTCAGTGAGAGATGAGGGGGGGTCAGGGAGAGAGAGGGGGGTCGGGGAGAGATAGGGGGTGTCAGGGAGAGATAGGGGGTGTCAGTGAGCGATAAGGGGGTGTCAGGGAGAGAGAGGGGGGTCAGGGACAGATAGGGGGTGTCAGGGACAGATAGGGGGTGTCAGTGAGAGATGAGGGGGTCAGGGAGAGAGAGGGGGGTCAGGGAGAGATAGGGGGTGTCAGTGAGCGATGAGGGGGTGTCAGTGAGAGAGAGGGGGTCAGGGAGAGATGAGGGGGTGTCAGGGAGAGATGAGGGGGTGTCAGGGAGAGATAGGGGGTGTCAGTGAGAGATGAGGGGGTGTCAGAAAAAGATGAGGGGGTCAGGGAGAGATGAGGGGGTGTCAGGGAGAGATGAAGGGGTGTCAGGGAGAGATGAGGGGGGTCAGGGAGAGAGAGGGGGGTCAGTGAGAGATGAGGGGGTGTCAGTGAGAGATGAGGGGGGGTCAGGGAGAGATGAGGGGTGTCAGGGAGAGATGAGGGGGTGTCAGTGAGAGATGAGGGGGGGTCAGGGAGAGATGAGGGGGGTCAGGGAGAGAGAGGGGGTCAGGGAGAGATAGGGGTGTCAGGGAGAGATAGGGGGTGTCAGTGAGAGATGAGGGGGGTCAGGGAGAGATGAGGGGGTGTCAGTGAGAGATGAGGGGGTGTCAGTGAGAGATGAGGGGGGTCAGGGAGAGAGAGGGGTGTCAGGGAGAGATAGGGGGTGTCAGGGAGAGATGAGGGGGGTCAGGGAGAGAGAGGTGGGGTCAGAGAAAGAGAGAGAGAAGGGAGCAGAGTCTGGTCAGTGAAAGAGCTCACTCACTTGTAATGGTTCATTCAGCAGTTTTTCATCGTGGCTGTTGGCTGCTTGTTTTTAATCTTCCCGCCCACCTCCTCTTCACAGACGGAGCTCACAGGAGGGACGGGACTCGAAAGATGTGTGTAGCTGTTCAGCGCAGACATGCTGCGGGTGGTGGATTGGATGGAGCGCACAGGAGGGCGGAACTCTGGAGAATTGTTTAGCTGTTCAGGGCAGACATGCTGGGGGTGGATTGGATGGAGCGCACAGGAGGGCGGGACTCGGGAGAAGTGTGTAGCTGATGTGATCTCAGAGCGGAGAGGGAGGATTTCTGGACACACACCAGAGCGGAGAGCGCCATGCTGGGTGGTTTCTGGACACATGATGATCATGTCAGAGCAGGGAGAGCGGAGAGCCGTGCGCGTGCGAGGGGGGTGGCGCTGCTTGACACATGTGCGGGAGTAAAATAACCAGCGGCCGGGCGCCCTAGATGGCCGGGCGCCCTAGGCGGTTGCCTAGTCCGCCTAGTGGTAGCGCCGGCCCTGTGTGTACCAATGTGGTCAGGCCCTGAGAGAGTTTCCCTGCTCCGCTATCCCAGTCTGCATAGGACTACTTCATGGTTTTAGGGTCTTTCACAATAGAATGTGGTGAGGGAAAGCCAAGTTCCTGTGCGTCTTTCTACACCACATTCCAGTTGCACCGCTCTTGCGATCTGCTGCGGGTGTCAGTGCAAGTTAACGACACCCCAAATGCAGGTTGCAAAAATTATTGAGGGGGGTGACGCCATAATTTACCGCACCAGGTGACACCAACCCTAGTGACACCACTGACAAAGAGAACCAGATACTTTCTCATACAAGTACATGGTACAACAGGCACATATCAGGAATAAGAAAGGGGGTGTTTATATGCTCTTTTGTTCTTAGTTTGTGTAATTTAGCTTCATTGCACCTCTACAGAATAATATTCTCTGATTTTTAGGTTCCAGTATCTCGATGCTCAGAACCCTGTTTACCTGGCAGCAGAAAAATGTTTGGATCTTCAATTCATGAATGTTGCTATGAGTGTGTCCCATGTCCAGAAGGAGAGATATCCAACATTTCTGGTAGAGTTTGTATTTGTTAGTAAGTTACTTTTGGACTATGTAGAAGTTACCGCTATAGTTAAAGGATATATCTGGGAAAAATCTGCATTGTATCTCTGGAATGTGTTTCCTCATGTTTTATCTCTTTAAGGAACCTGCAAGTACAAAAAGAATTCCTAGTATGGATATTTTTACATAGAGTGAGTGAGTAAATAACTTGTATAGCGCTACAAATGCGAACTAAATTGCCTCAAGGCGCTTATTTCCATCCATAGTTAGAACCAGGTCAGTTTGGACCAATCTAACATTGAATATGTCATACTTGGTTGGCCTCAAAGGAAGCTGGATATCACTGTAGTAGACACTACTAATCCAGTAATCTCCATGGATGGGCAGCTGCTACGCACAGGACCCGGAAGCTAACGAGTAGAGCTGTCTAGACAGTGTGCAAAACTAAAAAAATAGTTTTGTTTTAATTTGTTATTTACATAAATTCATTTAGTTAAATTTGTTTGATTCGTTTAATTCATTTTTGGAATTTGTTTTGTTTATTTGATTCAAATTTTGATTCAAATTTTGATTCAAATTTTCTGAATTTGGTGGAATTGAACTCAATTCCACCAAATTCGTGAAATTCTTATTGATTCGAATTCCATTCAAATTTGAATCATATTGCATTCAAATTACAATTGAAAATAAATGTATACTATTTGAAATTCAAATTTTGGAAGATGGTTACTGTATATTCTTTCTATTCCATTCTATTATTTAGTTTTTTTTCTATTTCATTCTATTCTTTTATTTTGTATTGTATTCCTTTCTATTCTATTTAAATTCAAATTTATTCTATTTGAAAATAAAATTTTCGGAAAATGGTTATATTGTTATATTTATTCTATTCTTTTGTATTCTATTATTTTTTATTCAAATCAATTATTTTCTATTTTATTATTTTCCTATCTATTCTTTTCTATGTTATTCTATTATTTTCTATTCTATTCAAATTTATTCTAATTGAAATTCAAATAGTTAGAATTTTGGGAAATGGTTCCATTCTATTCTTTTATATTATATTGTTTGTTTAATTATTTTCAATTATTTTCTATTCTATTCACATTTGAATTAATACTATTTGAAATTCGGTTTTCGGAAGAAGATTATATTCTTTCTTTTTTATTTTATTCTATTCTTTTTTTCTATTCTTATCTATTATTTTTTTCTATTCTATTATTTTTTCTCAAATGTAATCTATTTGAAATTCAGATTTCAGAAGATGCTTATATTCTTTCTATTTTATTCTTTGTGACAATTCCTTTATTAAAAAAGAAAAAAAAAGTGTCCCGCAATGTCCATCCATCTTCAATCATGCCGCCCGACAGACCCACAAAATTGAAAAAAATCTAAAAGCTCTGTCTCAATGGGAGGCCTCCCGGCGACTGCTGTCTCTTGGCTCTGACAGCTATTATATAGGCAAGGGTGGAGCCACCTGGTGACTCCGACCCCTTCATGTGACGTCAGAGGGGGGGTCATCCTGGTTACGTCAGCAGATTATATAAAAGCTGTCAAAGCAAAAAGACAGCAGTCGCCGGGAGGCCTCCCATGGAGGCAGGAGTTTTTATAATAACATTTTGGCATGGAGTTCCCTTAAAATACATACCAGATCCAACGGGTCTGGTATGGACTGGGGGACGATGACCGCACGCCATTTTTTCATTGATTTTTTTTCCCGGCAATATAGATGAATAATCTATATAGATGAAAAATCAAGGAAAAAAACAGCTGCAAGCAAGTTTAAATATTTTTTTTTTCCTTTAGAAATGTAATTTTGCTGCAGCACTGTTCTACACATCGCACAGATGCACCACTTTACATGCAGACCAAGGGGACCCCCCTAGGCAAGATATTTAAAGGATAATTTTTTTAATTGTTTCACTTAAAGCATTATTAAAATCCCTGCTCCTGAAAAAACTTCAGTTTATAAAACTTTTTTTGCATTGATACATGTCCCCTGGGGCAGGACTCGGTCATGATTTCACATGTAAATGCTACCTCTTTATGTGATATTGAAACTAAATACATATATTAAATACAATCCCAGTCTTTATCATTTTCTGCCCATACCACATTTTCTGTGCATTTTTTCCCATTTTTATTTTTCACAGTATCTATAGGGCATCAACCACCTTTTTAGTATTTTACCGTTACCAACTGTATGCAGAAGACAATGTTTTTGGCATCTTGCTATCTGACTTATCACTTCAGTTCTTTCACAATACAGCCACAGCAGATTCGGAAGGAAAGCAGTGCATACAGGGAAGTCAAACAGTCCTATTTTTATGCTACTTTGTAGCTATAGAACCAAGAAACAAGTAAAAACTCAAAAAGTATGATCTATCTATCTATCTATCTATCTATCTATCTATCTATCTATCTATCTATCTATCTATCTAGCTAGCTAGCTAGCTAGCTAGCTAGCTAGCTAGCTATCTAAATTGTAATACATTCATTAGAATTGTAACATTCATTAGAATATTTTATTTTACTCTCCCACAATGCACTGAAGAAAACCCAACTCCTAGCTGCAAGGCAAGATCATTTTTAACTTAAAAACTTTGACAAAGATGCTCATTGTGTTTGTATTTTCCTTCCTGCAGACAGTGAAAACTGCATGAAATGTCCTGATGAAGAATGGCCAAATGAGAAGAAGGATCGGTGTGTTCCAAAATTGGTGGAATTTCTCTCCTACACTGATGATACAATTGTTGCAGTATTTTCATCTGTATCTATTTTCTGTTGTCTTCTGACTGGTTTAATATTGGGGATATTTATACATTACCAGGACACCCCCATTGTTAAAGCTAATAACCGGAACCTGAGCTATCTTCTCCTGGTCTCCATCATGCTGAGCTTCCTCTGTGTCTTCTTGTTCCTCGGACGTCCAGTAGATGTAACCTGCATGCTGCGTGTAACCTCTTTTGGTGTCATCTTCTCAGTTGCTGTCTCTTCTCTTCTTGCCAAAAGTATCATGGTGTGTATTGCCTTTAAAGCCACCAAACCTGGGAGTCCCTGGAGGAAATGGATGGGAGCCAAACTGCCCAATTTTATCATTTGCGTGTTCTCACTTGTTCAAGTAATAATCTGTGTTTCTTGGTTATCCATTTCTCCTCCATTCCAGGATAAAGACACTCACTATTATCAGGGAACGATCATCATTCAGTGTAATGAGGGTTCAGTTATCGGCTTCTACTCTGTCCTGGGATATATGGGGCTTCTGGCAGCTGTGAGTTTCATTATAGCCTTTTTAGCCAGGACATTACCAGACAGTTTTAATGAGGCCAAGTACATCACCTTCAGCATGCTGGTGTTCTACAGTGTCTGGATTGCCATGATCCCGGCCTATCTGAGCACTAAAGGGAAATATATGGTGGTTGTGGAGATTTTTGCTATAATGGCATCAAGTACAGGACTTCTTGGCTGTATATTTTTCCCCAAATGTTATATAATTCTGTTTAAGCCTGACCTGAACACAAAAAATGGTTTGCTTGAAAATAAAGGATAATTTTTTTTTATTTATAATGACCCTAGTAAAGCTAACATTATAGTTATATCTATATCATAGTAAATTGTAGTATTTTATTATTATTATTATTATTATAATACAGGATTTATATAACACCAACAGTTTATGCAGCGCTTAAGGGTAGACAGTACAACTACAATTGACTTTAACCGGTTAAAGACCGGTTCATGCACATATACATCGGCAGAATGACAGTAGGAATCAGAGAGCCCTGCTCGTTAGAGCTTACCATCTAAGAGGGAGGGTCAAGAGGTAATAACTGTGGGGATGGGCTGATTAAGAAGGTATATGTATAGTTGTTAGGTGGGGACAGGATAGGATTCTTTGAAGAGATTAGTTTTCAGGGATTGTCTGAAAGTGGCCACAGCAGGAGATAGTCAGACAGATTCCAGAGGATGGAAAAGGGAGGGACCTTGTCACTTGCTTGGTGTAATGGTTCCTACTAGGGATGGGCCGAACAACTCCCTGTTCGGTTCGCACCAGAATTTTCGAACATCGCAAAAGTTCGGAACTGAATAATGAACCCCATCGAATTCTATGGGACCCGAACTGAAAGAAATCCAAAGTGCCCATTTTGAAGGCTTAGTTGCAAATAATTGGGCATACAATGGTTAAGGGTGTCTGGGTACTGGCCTGGGGGACATGTATCAATGAAAAAAAAGTTTGTATAAACATAATTTTTAAATGAGCTGTGATTTATTGATGTTAAAGCGAAAGCATAAAAATAAAAATTTCCTGTCAATATAGTGGATGGGGGTTCTATCTGTAAAACGGCACATCTGTACTGTGTATAGAAGCTGCTGCAGCAATAATTGAATTTATAAAGCCAAACAAATGACATGTTCCCTGCAAGCTTTCTTTATTTTGTAAGCAATAGCGTGGGGAGCTAGTCTGTATGATGAGGCCACAATGTAGTGCACTGGGAACAAGATTCGAGATTTTTTGGATAAATTCTGGTGTCTCTTCCACAGACTTTGGATAGAAGTAACAGGTAAGATAAAATTGGTCTTTGGGTGTTGGTGGTGCCTTCACACCATAATGCCCTGTACACACGACTGGATATTCCGTCAGAATAAAGTCCGACGGTTTGTCTGACCGAATTCCGCTCAAGCTGTCTTGCATACACACGGTCACACTAAAATCCGACCATCAAAAACGCTGTGACGTACAACACGTATGACGAGCCGAGATCAATGAAATTCAATAGGCAGTTCGGCTCTTCTGCTTGATTCTGAGCATGCATGGTTTTTAGTCAGTCGGAATTGCATACAGACAAACGGATTTTCTCTATCTAAGTCCGTCAGAATTTCCGAAGGAAAAAGTCCGATGGGGCATACACACTGTCGGAATATCCGATGAAAAGAGCCAATCAGACTTTTTCCATCGGAAAATCAGGTCATGTGTACAAGGCATTACCCTATGAGATGTACTCTTGATGAAAGCAAGAATTGGCCTTGCTGTCAAAAATTGCAATGATATGCACCTGTCAAACAGGTGCGGAAAAATTGGTCTTTGGGTGTCAGTGGTGCCTTCACACCATAACTCTATTGAGGTACTCATGATGAAAGCTAGAATTGGCCTTGCTGTCAAAAATTGTAATGATATGGACCTGTCAAACAGGTGTGGAAAAATTGGTCCTTGGGTGTTAATTGCGCCCATGAAACCTACACCAAAAACATTCTTCCAGATGAAATCAGCACCCACAATGCTAGGCAGCCTAGAAGTCCTGCAGAGCTTCCACATCCAAAAAACACTTAATCAGCGACATCGGCATTAGGGGCTTCATAGCTGCTGCTAATCCAGGACTGATTCATTTTGATACATGTCAGTTCAGCAGCAGGGATGAGCTGAACACCCCCCTGTTCGGTTCGCACCAGAACCTGCGAACAGACAGAATGTTCGCGTGAACTTTAGAACCCTATTAAATACAATGGACTCAAACGTTCGAAATCTAAAGTGCTAATTATAAAGGCTAATATGCAAGTTATTGTCCTAAAAAGTGTTTGGGGACCTGGGTCCTGCCCCAGGAGACATGTATCAATGCAAAAAAAAAGTTAAAAAAATAGACGTTTTTACGGGAGCGGTGATTTTAATAATGTTTAAAATGAAAAAATAAAAGTGAAATTTTCCTTTAGATTTCGTACCTGGGGGGTGTGTATGATATGCACTTCTGGTTCCATTGGTCTTTGACTGACTCTCCTGGCTTCCTGGGGCCTGAGTCATCCTCTTTCCCCTCTGTCTTGAGTAACTCATTCAGTGGCCTGGCAATTCGGGCAAACCCCTCCACGAACCTTCTATAATAGGAATAGAACCCCAAGAAGGATCTGAGTTCTGTTACCGTGGTGGGCCGTGGCCAGGAGGTAACTGCCTCCAGCTTCTCGGGGTCAGTGGCCACCACTTCTTCAGACACTATATGTCCCAGGTAGTTAACTGAGGACTGGTAGAACTGACACTTCTCGGGCGAAAGGTTGAATCCCTCCTCACTGAGTATTCTCAAGACTTTCTCCAGCCTCTCTTCGTGTTCTTCCAATGTTCTCCCAAAGACAATGACATTGTCTAAGTACACAAGGACTTCAATAAGGTTCATGTCTCCTACAGTCTTCTCCATAAGACATTGGAAGGTGGCTGGGGCTCCAGACAGTCCCTAGGGCATTTTCAAAGAACCCCACTGGGGTTATGAAGGCTGGCTTCTCCTTGTCTTCCGGATGCATAGGGATTTGGTAGTATCCGCTCTTAAGGTCCATAACGCTGAACCACTTGGCTCCAGACAAGCTCTGTAGGGCATCCTCTATCCTCGGAGTGGTGTACTGGTCAGGGATGGTTCTTCTCTTGAGGGTCCTATAGTCGATACACAACCTCAATGATCCATTCTTCTTTCGAACTACTACTATGGGGGAGGCATAGGGACTTCTAGACTCCCGGATCACCCCGGTCCGCTTGAGTTCTGTGAGTTGTTCCCTCAGATCTTCCAGGTCTGCTAATGGGACCCACCTGACCCTTTCCCTGGAAGGCTTGTCTTCTTGGAGGCGGATTCGGTGGGTGGCACTCCTTGTGCACCCCACATCAAACTCATCTTGGGAGAAGATCTTCTTCCACCTGATCAACTGGGCCTTGGCTCTCTCTTTCCAAGCCTTGGGCAGATTCGGGTTCTCCATGGAGAGCTTCTCCCAAACATCCCCTTCTTCACCCGTCTTCTCCCCTTCTGACAGGCCAACCGGGGCAGCAGGGCTCACCTGGCCCAGCAACATCCTGGCTGGGATCTCCATGGGGCCGTCCATAGTGTTCCTGATACTCACAGGAACTTTACAGTGGACCTTCTTCAGAGCCCTCAACGGGACCACTACTGGGATTACTTCCAAACCCGAGTGTTCTTCCCTTGGGTCGGGCTCCAGTATGACAAAGGGCCCAGGCTGTTCCCAAGTAAGCTTCACAGTGGCTCTGAGACAGGTTACCTCGCCGGGCTGTAACACCACTGCTCTTCTTCCAAGCCTCCAGACCTTCCCTATCCCCTCTTCTGGGGCCTTCTGCTCCAAGACCAGTCGCTGGTAGGCTGTCTTCAGCATGGGGTAGATCTTGGTGACTTCGGGGTCCTTCCCTTGTGCTATAGGGGTCAGGAGTCTCCGGACCAGGTCCGTGTTTGTCCCTATTATAAGGGAACTCTTGTTGGCTCCAGGAGGTCGAGGGCACACTACTGCCAGGGTGTCAAACACTTCAGCCTTCCCGGCCACAGATGGGTCAAACGTCAGTCTTATGGACAGATAGCCATCGTAAGGGAAGCTCTGGGTCCCGATTCCCCATATTTCCAGCTCTTCAATCTTCTGGATGGGTAGATGACTTAGGTGCTTGTCATAAAAGTCCCGGTACAACAGGGTCACTTGCACCCCAGTATCCAATATGGCTCTTGTGTAGACTCCCTCCACTTGAATGAGTACTATGGGGGAGGGGCCTACCAGCTTCTCTGGATATGACCTTGCAGGGGTCGCCTTCTTCTGATCATTGCACTTTCCCTATTGACTCTTTTTCTTCCAATTTCCTTTGGACTTGAGTCTTTCTTGGGCCTGGTACGCATTGATTTCCCTCCTCCTAATGGGTGTGCCGACCCGCTGAGGGATATTATTCTCTTTTTTTGGTGTGTACTTCCGCTGGGGAATACTGTGCTTCTTCTGAGGGGTTTTGTCCTCTCTTTTCCTGGGCTTCTCATTCAGTTTGGAGCTCACTGAAGATGATGGTCACCCGGTTGACTCCTTCACCGGGGCCCTCTGAAGTTTCCCGCCGGCTTGCGGTTTTCTGTTTTCTTTTTCTTGAGACTGGAACATACAGCTGCAATATGGCCAATTCCTCCACAATTAAAATAGATAATCTCTCCCCAATCTTGTAGGAGGGTGGGCACTGGAGCGGCCTGGGACAACTCCTTCTTAGGTCCTTCTTTCTCTGGTTCCTTTGAATCTTTTGCAATCAAAGAGGTTAGCATCTCTAACACCTGAGACATCTGTGACTTTAAAGTGTCTACTTCTGAGTCTCTTTCTTTTGTCATCACTGAATTGACTATTACTGGTGCAGCCAAGGTATGTGCCTTGATCACTTGTTGGTCCATCTGTAATGACTCCTCATCCCTGATGATTTTTATCAGATTGGAGTAAGTCAGTGACATCCCTCCTCCCAAGGATTTCAGGTGAAGCCAGACTGGATCCGAGCGCAACGCTCCCTTTAGTACCTGCTTCATTCTTGCCGCATCTGTGTCTTGGGGCAACATCCCTTTTTTTAACACGATTTTGCAGAGCATCTTGTTTAGTCTTCTTACATACTCTGAAAGCTTCTCATTCGGCTGTTGGAAAGTATGTTTGAATTGGTACACTAGCTCTGTCACTTTTTCTAGCTGGCCGAACTCCTCTTGTAACATGGCTAAACAGTCCTGAGCTGTGCAGTCAGTCTTGCCAAACCAGAAGCTTTTCACCGCTTCTGCTGCCGCTCCTTTCAAACTTTCCATCACGCGCTGCCTCTTCTGGGCTTCAGGCACCTCCCATGCCTCTACCGCTAGTAATGCCTGCTCAACCCAGGTATCGAAATCTTCTTCCCCTATAGGGACAGGAAGCTTCCCTGAGAATGTCTTTAGTCTGCGGTAGCTAGCCTCTACATGTACCGTGTTTGTCCTCTGGCACTTAGCCAGCAGATCCCCTAGGGCATTTATTAATTCTGGTGCTATGGTAGTGACCGGTGCCGCCGGAGGCGTCGCCCTTTCTTTCCTTTCAGGTGAGACACGGGGTGTCCCTTGTGGTGATCCCGTTGGGGATGACTCCGTCTTGACGGTTACTGCATGCGCCAACTTGTAAGTTCTATTGTCTGGCGTCCGCACACATTTGCGCTTAAAGGTCTCCGGCATTCCGTCCCACCATTCTATCAGCGCATATTGATACAAGATGTTTGGGTCTGACTTTATGTCCATCACCCATGGTGTATGATCTGAGGACAGTGGTACCACAAGTTGCTCTACCGTCTCTGCTGACAAATTCTTCTCCTGGGAGGCTGATGACCACCGACTGATCTGGGACTGTCTTTACTGCTTCGCACCACGCTTTAACTTCTAGCGGGTCCATGCTGGTACTTTTTTAGCGTGTTCACCTGCTGTATCAGGATTCCAGACTCGGAGCCCCCACGTGTAGCACTACTCCCACTTAAGAGAGCCGCTGGTTTGTTTTAGGGCCCTGAGTACAGCTCCGCCAACCCCCCGGCAATCGTCCTGACCCGCTCTGGCAAAGTTAGTCTAGGGATGGTATCTATCACAATCTATACCTGATTGTACACACCCCAACTTTCCTGCTATAATAGTTTGCACTCGGTGCAATAATAACACAATGATGCAGTGGCAAAGTATAACTGATTTACTTAGTTTAAAAGGGCATAGGTTAGAACATAGCATACATAACATGTAACTTGCTTACAGAGCCCTGCAGCAATAATTATAGCATACAATAATAGAACAGCGCGGTCATCCACCACGCGCAGCTATTATTATCTACAGGCCCTATGGCGCACTAAACAATTCTCTATTTCCCTTCCCTTGTCAGGCCTGACACAGAATTAACCCCCAGTCTTTAGGACAATGATTTCTTTGCATGCAAACTTTAAACAGTGGTGCACTTTCAGGAACAGTACTTGTAATCCACAAAGTAGGCAATCACAAGGAACACTTTACTGGAGACCCTTTAACTCTGGCCTGCTACTGGTCTCCAGTGAAACAGCAAACAGAGGACCGGTGGGCCAAGGCAGTCTATAGGCCCAAACACAGTACCGAGTATCAATTTGAGCAAGTGCTCGCTCACCACTCCGGACGCGATCCCAGTCCGCGACTTCCACCTGCTGTGTCTCCGCACACAGCGTCCACAGCGGTCGGGTTCCCGAATGAACTGATGTCCGGGGTAAGCAAAGTCAGATGCCACCCAGGCTCCGCAGTGGGGTGGAAGGCTCTTCGGAAGTTGCGCAAGGCCCCAGGCTTCAGGCCCTGCACTCCAGCAGATCCGCACAGGAAGACCAGTCAGCAGCCGCGCGGTGTCCCAAAGCGGCAGAGCTTAGCCTCGCCTCTCCTTTTTCTCCCTCCCACAAGTCTCTGCGGTGGCAACATTGCACCCTGTGTGCCAAACGGAACTCTGGGAAATGTAGTTCCGAGAGTCTTAAAGGAGACCCGCTACATATATATATATAAAAATGTAAAATTAAATAAAAAAATACTAAATTAAAAGATGAAATAAATATAAGGATCAAGGGGAAATTGTATTCATTGGTTAAAAAACAGTTGAGGTCCAGGTCTATATTAAGTCCCTGCGGTTGCATCGTCTGCAGGCGATACAGCCATTGGGTCTCATTTTGTGAAATGGCCTTTTCCAATTATGCACAGCTCTATCTATCTAGAATGTGAGCTGGCGGGGATCTCTGTCATGGAAACGATCAAAATGACGTGACACACTGTGGTTAGGGAAACCTTTGGAGATATTAGTGACATGTTCATTGATCCTAACCCTTAACTCTCGTGTGGTGCGCCCCACATATTGTAGGGAGCAGGTGCATTCCAAATCATAAGTTACATGCTTGGAATAACATGAAATTAAAAGTTTCACAGAAAATTCTTGTTGAGTTACAAAAGACCGGAATTTGGTAACCTTTTTGCCATGTCTGGTAGTTGTACGACAGAATTTGCACCTGGTACAATAGTGAAACCCAGATCCATCCAAAGATGTTAAAGATTTTTCTGGGGGGTCAGGGACATTAGGTGCTATCATGTTTCTTAATCCTGGTGCTCGTCTATAGATGAATTTAGGTATGGGGGGGAGAACAGTTGCCAAATCCTTGTCTTTTAGAAGTAAAGGTCAAAATTTATGAAAAGTACGTTCAATGGTTTTATATTGCCTTTGAAAACCAGAAACAAAAGCTAATTCCCCCTGGAAGGGTAGTTTCTTCTTAGAGATTAGGAGGGCCT
This sequence comes from Rana muscosa, assembly GCA_029206835.1. NCBI lineage: Eukaryota > Metazoa > Chordata > Amphibia > Anura > Ranidae > Rana > Rana muscosa. The sequence continues at coordinate 1,258,497,154 of CM055116.1, read as the reverse complement.
CCCTGTCCATAATAGCCACTTGGGTCCGCGTTTTCTGGAGTATCTGTTGGTGAGAATGGAGGCAGTTCCTCCTGATCTGCATGTACTGACCTTTGGGTATGGCTCCCAGCCATTGGGGATGATTTCAGCTGGTTGTTGGCATAAAGCCGTTCCTATCAGTACTTTTGAAAAAAGTCCTTGTGCTAATTTTGTTATGTTTCTTGATTAAGGTGAGATCCAAATAATTGACTACCGTCGTACTCCATTCAGCTGTAAATGTAAGGCCATATTGATTGTCATTTAAACATCTGATAAAAGATTATAATTCCTCCTGCGAGCCGTCCCACAGTAAGATGACATCATCAATATATCTTTTATAATACAAAAGAGCTGGCTTAAATTCATTGTAGATGGTTTCGCTTTCCCATTTGTTTAGTACAATGTTGGCTACACTGGGGGCATAGGGAGCCCCCATAGCAACCCCCTTAATTTGGTTATAGAACTTATCCTGTGCCCAGAAATAGTTGTTACCCATGGCTTGCCGAAGTCCTTCAACTAAGAAATCTATTTGATCATTATGTAGCTTAGATTGCTCTGTCAAAGCCAGTCTAACAGCTACTATGGCATCTCCTTGTTTGATGTTAGTATACAGTGACTCAATGTCAACTGTAACCATGAGGGTGGTATCTGTAACTTGTAAAGTGGATATAGATTTAATGAGCTCTCTACTGTCTTTCACATAAGATTTCCCCTGTACAACCAGTGGTTGGAGATAAATATCTATATATTCCCCCACTCGTGAGTAAAGGGAACCAATCCAATAACAATGGGTCGGCCAGGCAGTTTATCTCTAGTCTTATGAACTTTTGGTACTATATAAAGGACTCGGGTACGTGGAACCCGTGGAATAAGGTATTGAGCCTCCTTCTGGTCCAATATATGTTGGTCAACTCCTATGGAAACCCAATCCATCAGTTGAGTCCGTAGCTTATTAGTCGGATCTGATGCAAGTAACTTGTAAGTACTGGCATCATCCAACAAACGTTGGATCTCTGTGTAATAATCTTCCTTAGTAAGTACAACCACAGCTCCCCCTTTATCCGCTGGGCGGACTACTATATTTCCATTTTTTCCAATTTTTTGATCCCCTCGATTAATTTACGGTTTCTTCTGGCCTGTTTAACTTCTATTGATTTAATTTCATCCTGCACCATATTTTTAAACACCTCGACATGGTGATGGGTCCCTTTCTTTGGATTAAAAACAGAATTGTTTTTCAAACCACTGTGTTGGAAATGGCCAGTCCCCACTGTGGACGAAAAATTTGGAGTTTGGGAAGCAAAATGCTTTTTTATATTGAGTTTTCTGACATATTTCTCAACATAAATGAATAACTCAAATTTGTTGATATTTTTGTCTGGCGCAAATTTTAAACCCTGTGCTAAAACTCCCAATTCCTGTTCTGAAAGCTCTATATCTGTTAAATTAAAGATCCCTGTATTTAACTGTCCCGTGGTCTTTTTATTTCTGGCTCCCCCTCTTCTACCCCTTTTTCGATAGGGTCTTTGGGGTATTGGGAAGTAGTGGGTGGAATTTTGTAGTGTTCTTTCCATCCCCTCCATACCCCCCCTGTTGGTAGTTATTTTGATGTTGGTTCGGTCTACCCCTATAGTTACCTCTAAAGTTACCTCTAGGTGGTCTAGGTTGGTATTGACTTGGACCCTGATTATAATATGGGTATCCATAATCCATGGGTCTATTATCTAGTGGTGCATATCTGTTGTAAGAAGATGCTGCATAGGGTGCTGGGTAGTGATTGTTGGTTGGAGGATAGTTGGCAGTATATTGAGGAGGGGGAGGAGGTCCCCTAGGTGCCTGGGGTCCCTGCTCTTTGTGGCTAGTTGGGGTTTTGGACTTTTTCCCTGGAGTATGTGGATTACTCTTGAAGTTTTTGGCCATCTGGTTTACCACATTATGAACCTTCATATCTTCCTCAACTGACGGGTCCTTAGGATAACCTGGATTAGGATCCTCCTGCCATTTGTAGATCTTTTTGTCCTCATAGTCTTTTATATCCCTCTGATATTTTTTCAGTTTCTTTTGTTTAATCTCTCCAACATATTTGGATAAATATGTTTGGAGGTTCTGAGCTTTTTCCATATATTCTTTAGTGCCCATAAAAGGTTTCATGTTTTCTTTAAGATCAGCAATTTTTGCTCCAACTAAAATATTCTTAGCTCAACGTCTCCTAATCATCAACTGCATGAGCTTTTGCTCACAGGTGTTGAAGAACTGAAACCACTCATCAAGGAGTGTCAGATCCTCAACACCATTGTTCGGGTTCACATCCCATCTCACCCTCCTGGGTAGGGATGAGCTTCGTGTTCTGGTCGAACATACGTTCGACTCGAACATCGGCTGTTCGATCGTTCGATGAAGATCGAACGATTTGGGCAGTTTGCGCCAAATTCGAGTGACGCGAACGGCCCACAATGCACTACGCCATCGCAGTGTCATCCAGGCGCTGTGATTGGCCAAGCATGCACTGTGACCCCGCATGCTTGGCCAATCACAGCGCCGGCAGCGAGGAGAGCAATGATTGGCCACAGGCAGGATGCCTGTGGCCAATTATTGCTGAGGGGGTTTAGTACATGACCCACACTATAAAAGGCCGCCAGCGCGGCGGCCTTGTGTAGTGTGTTCCGGAGCAGGGAAAGGGAAGCATAGGCAGGGACAGTGTCATTTTTTTCCTTTACTAATCCTGGATTCCTTGTGTTTAGGGACAGAGAAGGATAGGTAGGGAGAGTGTCAGTGTGTCATTCTGTGCTAAACCTTGTTTGTAGGGACAGAGAAGGACAGTGAGGGAAAGTGTCAGTGTGCTATTCTGTGCTAAACCTTGTTTGTAGGGACAGAGAAGGACAGTGAGGGAAAGTGTCAGTGTGTTATTCTGTGCTAATCCTTGTTTGTAGGGACAGAGAAGGACAGTGAGGGAAAGTGTCAGTGTGCTATTCTGTCCTAAACCAATCTTGCTGAACCATATTTGAAATCCTTGCGTTTAGGGACAGAGAAGGACACTCGGGGAAACTGTCAGTGTGCTATTCTGTTCTAAACCAATCTTGCTGAACCATATTTGAAATCCTTGAGTTTAGGGACAGAGAAGGACACTCGTGGAAACTATCAGTGTGCTATTCTGTGCTAAATCTTGTTTGTAGGGACAGAGAAGGACAGTGAGGGAAACTATCAGTGTGCTATTCTGTGCTAAACCAATCTTGCTGAACCATATTTGAAATCCTTGAGTTTAGGGACAGAGAAGGACACTCGGGGAAACTGTCAGTGTGCTATTCTGTTCTAAACCAATCTTGCTGAACCATATTTGAAATCCTTGAGTTTAGGGACAGAGAAGGACACTCGGGGAAACTATCAGTGTGCTATTCTGTGCTAAATCTTGTTTGTAGGGACAGAGAAGGACAGTGAGGGAAACTATCAGTGTGCTATTCTGTGCTAAACCAATCTTGCTGAACCATATTTGAAATCCTTGAGTTTAGGGACAGAGAAGGACACTCGGGGAAACTGTCAGTGTGCTATTCTGTTCTAAACCAATCTTGCTGAACCATATTTGAAATCCTTGAGTTTAGGGACAGAGAAGGACACTCGGGGAAACTATCAGTGTGCTATTCTGTGCTAAATCTTGTTTGTAGGGACAGAGAAGGACAGTGAGGGAAACTATCAGTGTGCTATTCTGTGCTAAACCAATCTTGCTGAACCATATTTGAAATCCTTGAGTTTAGGGACAGAGAAGGACACTCGGGGAAACTATCAGTGTGCTATTCTGTGCTAAATCTTGTTTGTAGGGACAGAGAAGGACAGTGAGGGAAACTATCAGTGTGCTATTCTGTGCTAAACCAATCTTGCTGAACCATATTTGAAATCCTTGAGTTTAGGGACAGAGAAGGACACTCGGGGAAACTATCAGTGTGCTATTCTGTGCTAAATCTTGTTTGTAGGGACAGAGAAGGACAGTGAGGGAAACTATCAGTGTGCTATTCTGTGCTAAACCAATCTTGCTGAACCATATTTGAAATCCTTGAGTTTAGGGACAGAGAAGGACACTCGGGGAAACTGTCAGTGTGCTATTCTGTTCTAAACCAATCTTGCTGAACGATATTTGAAATCCTTGAGTTTAGGGACAGAGAAGGACACTCGTGGAAACTATCAGTGTGCTATTCTGTGCTAAATCTTGTTTGTAGGGACAGAGAAGGACAGTGAGGGAAACTATCAGTGTGCTATTCTGTCCTAAACCAATCTTGCTGAACCATATTTGAAATCCTTGAGTTTAGGGACAGAGAAGGACACGCGGGGAAACTATCAGTGTGCTATTCTGTGCTAAACCTTGTTTGTAGGGACAGAGAAGGACAGTGAGGGAAACTATCAGTGTGCTATTCTGTGCTAAACCAATCTTGCTGAAGCATATTGCAAATCCTTGTGTTTAGGGACAGAGAAGGATAGGCAGGGGACAGTGTCAGTGTCTTTGTTGCTAAGCCTCCTGCACAGTATACACCTGAAGGTAGCCCTTATTGCTGTTTTTCCCATCTCCCTGCAGGCCATCCATTAAAATGTCTGGAAGGCAAACAAGGAGAGGCAGACAGTCAGGAGGCAAAAAAAGAGGGCAAGCAGGCTCTGTGTCTGGGGGCAACAGTGCTGGTCGTGGACGCGGTGCATTGTCATCAGCACATGGCCATGGGACACGCTTGTCCTTCTTTTCGGCAGCTGGACATGTTGAGCCACATCATGCCGAAGACTTGGTAGAGTGGATGACCAAGCCCACCTCATCCTCCTCATCCTCTCTCACCCAGGCTCAGGGTACTGGCAAAGCAGCTGCCAAAGCGTCCTCTTCTCTGGTATCAATGTCATCATTAGTCACTCCTTCCCTAGACCCACCATGTCCTCCTCCTGAGGAGTCCCCTGAACTGTTTGAGCACAGTGTTGGGTACATGCTCCAGGAGGATGCCCAGCGTTTGGAAGGATCTGATGATGATACCCAGCTAGAGGAAGGCAGCAGCGTGAGAGCAGAGAGAGGGGATGCTCAAGAAGGACACCAATCTTGCAGTCATGCTCCAGCAGCTGCAGCATATTGCCAGATTGGCTCCAGTGATGAGGAGGGAGGGGATGATGAGGTCACTGACTCCACGTGGGTGCCTAATAGGAGAGAGGAGGAGGAGGAGGATGAGGAGGAGGCACATCTCCAACGAGGCAGGATGCCCTTGGGTGGCCAGCGTATGGGAAGCACACCGACGGAATCACACCGCAGAGCTCCGCCTGTGCAGGGCGCTGCCTCTGCCCGTCATTCAAAAAGTTCTTTGGTGTGGGCCTTTTTTGAGGCGAGTGCATCAGATCGCACAACTGCTGTTTGCAACATATGTCTCAAGCGTATATCGCGTGGCCAAAACATCAGCCGCTTGGGCACCACATGCTTGATCAGACATATGTTGACCTGCCATGCAGCTCGTTGGCAAGCCTACCTTAAAGACCCACACCAAAGAACAAAGCGGACCTCTCCTTGCACCGCATCAGCTGGGATCTCCAACCCCACTATACCTTCAGTCCTCTCTGAAACATGCACTGAGAGGAATGAAGGTGTAGAATTAGGTGTGTCACAGCCAAGTACTTGCGGCCACTCTGCTAGCAGTACACCGACGTCCGATTCTAGCAGGCAAATTTCCCTGCCCCAGCTGCTGGACCGTCGAAAGAAGTTCACTCCCAGCCATCCACATGCCCAGCGGTTGAATGCTAGCTTGGCTAAATTGCTAGCGCTTCAACTGCTGCCTTTTCAGTTGGTAGACTCGGCCCCCTTCCGTGAGTTTGTGCAATGTGCGGTTCCTCAGTGGCAGGTTCCCAAACGCTACTTTTTCTCACGGAAGGCGATTCCGGCTCTCTACAGGCATTTGGAAGGCAATGTCTTGGCCTCGCTGGACAGGGCGGTCAGCGGGAAGGTGCATATTACCGCTGACTCATGGTCCAGCAGGCATGGACAGGGACGTTACCTTTCTTTCACGGCCCATTGGGTCACTCTTTTGGCAGCTGGGAAGGATGCAGGACAAGGTGCAGTAGTGTTGGAGGTTGTTCCACCGCACGCCTCCAAAATGCTACTACTGGTTGTGACACACCTCTCTCCTCCATCCCCTCCTCTTCTTCTTCCTCCATGGCCTCTTCCTGTGGTTTGTCCTCGGAACCAGCGGTGCTCCATAGACGTTCAAGGGGCTACGCAAGTACGCAGGCAAAAAGATGCCATGCCGTGCTTGCGCTGGTGTGTTTGGGGGACAGGAGCCACACTGGGGCAGAGGTCCTGTCTGCTCTGCAGGGGCAGGCCGAGAGGTGGTTGATGCCACGCCAGCTTAAGCCAGGAATGGTGGTTTGCGACAATGGCACCAACCTCCTCTCCGCCCTCCGACCGGGACAACTGACCCATGTGCCCTGTATGGCTCACGTCCTTAACCTGGTGGTGCAGCGGTTCTTGGGCAGGTACCCGGGCTTACAGGATGTCCTGAGGCAGGCCAGGAAAGTCTGTGTGCATTTCCGCAGATCTTATAATGCCAGTGCTCGCCTGGCTGAGCTGCAAAAGGAGTTGAACCTGCCCAAGAACCGCCTTATATGTGACATGCCCACCAGGTGGAACTCAACGTTGGCCATGCTGCAGCGGCTGCACACGCAGCAGAGGGCCATCAATGAGTACCTGTGTGACTACAGCACCAGGACAGGGTCAGGGGAGCTCGGGTTTTTTTCACCACGCCAGTGGGGCATGATCAGGGATGCATGCACTGTCCTGGCACCATTTGAGGAGGCCACGAGGATGGTGAGCAGTGACAGTGCATGCATCAGTGACACTGTACCTCTTGTCCACCTGTTGGAGCACACGCTGCGTGGAATAATGGACAGGGCACTTGAGGCAGAACAGAGGCAGGAAGAGGAGGACTTCCTTGCCTCTCAAGGCCCCCTTTACCCAGACAGTGTTCCTTCTGTCCCACCCATCGCACAGGAAGAGGAGGAGGAGGAGGAGGAGGAGGAGGAGGAGGAGGAGGATTGTGTCAGCATGGAGGTGGAGGCTGGCACTCAGCATCATCAGCAGCAGTCTTTTAGGGATGATTTACAGTCCCAAGAAACCAGTGGACTTGTACGTGGCTGGGAGGAGGTGGCTGCGGATCATGTCGTCCTTAGTGACCCAGAGGACTCCGGACTGAATGCCTCAGCTAACCTACGCTGCATGGCCTCCCTGATCCTGCAAAGTCTGCGGAAGGATCCTCGTATTCTTCGGATCAAGGAGAGGGACCAATACTGGCTGGCCACTGGCCTCCCTGATCCTGCAAAGTCTGCGGAAGGATCCTCGTATTCTTCGGATCAAGGAGAGGGACCATTACTGGCTGGCCACTCTCCTTGATCCACGGTACAAGGGTAAGGTTGCGGACCTTATGTTACCGTCGCAGAGGGAGCAGAGGATGAGACAACTCCGGGAGGCCTTGCAGAAAGGTCTGTGCAACGCGTTCCCAGAGACTGGGAGGTTACAAACTCCTGGTCCTGGACAACGAGTTGCTGAGGCTTCGGGCAGTCAAAGAAGGAGCGGTGGGGAAGGTGGCCGTCTGACCGATGCGTTCAGACAATTCTTTAGTCCGCAGCCCCAAAGTATGATCGGTTCCAGCCAGCATCGCCAGCGTCTGATATACATGGTGCAGGAATACCTAGGGGCAAGGTCAGACTTGGACACCTTCCCCACCGAAAATCCTCTGGCTTACTGGGTCTTGAGGATGGATCACTGGCCAGAGCTTGCACAGTATGCAATTGAGCTACTGGCCTGTCCTGCATCCAGCGTTCTTTCAGAACGCACATTCAGTGCTGCTGGAGGATTTGTCACGGATCACAGGGTGCGCCTGTCCACCGACTCGGTTGATCGACTGACTTTCATCAAGATGAACCAGTCTTGGATCACCACCAGCTACCACACACCTGATGCTGATATAACAGACTAATTGATTTTAAAATGTCACATCCCTTCAAGACTGATGCTGATGCTGAGTGCCTGTGCTGTTATGTTGACTGGCTATCCTCCTCCTCCTCCTCCTCAATGATCCGATTAATGATGATAGCTTGGAAGATCATTTTGGTTTATGGGTGCCGCCACCAGTGGCTAAGGCCAAATTTTTCAGCCCCTGTTTAACAGGGGCGTGTAATTACAATTTTTGATGCAATACTTTGCAACAGGCCTCATTGCTGTGCTCCAAGTACAGTATCTGTGAGGGGTTGCAGTGTTGTGCCACCAGTGCCTAAGGCCCAATTTTTCAGCCCCTGTTCAACAGGGGCATGCAATTATAATTATTGATCTAATAATTCACAGCAGGGCCCATTGCTGCGCCCACCAAGAGTAACTGTCAGGCCTTACAGTGTTGTGTCAACACCACCACCACCAAAGGCCCAATTTTTCAGCCCCTGTTCAACAGGGGCATGCAATTATAATTATTGATCTAATAATTCACAGCAGGGCCCATTGCTGCGCCCACCAAGAGTAACTGTCAGGCCTTACAGTGTTGTGCCACCAGCACCACCATCAAAGGCCCAATTTTTACTACCAGTGTTCAACAATTATATGTTATTACAATTCCTGATATAATAGTTGACAGCAGGGCGTTCCAGCACCCACCAAGAGTAACTGTGAGTGCTTACAGTGTTGTGCCAACACCTAAGGGGCCAATTTCTGCAGAGTATATACGGCAGGTCCCTACTTTCAAACATCCAACTTACAAACGACTACTACTTGCAAATGGAAGAAGACAACAGGAAGTGAGAGGAAATCTACCCCTTGGAAGGAAAATTCTCTCCTGTAAGAATTAATATGGGAGAAAGGTGTCTCCTCTCTACTGATGCTTTATCACCAATCCTTGTTTCAATAAAAACACCACATTTCAAAAACAGTTGTCATTGGGACGCAAAGTGAGGTGAAATGTTCTGAACAGGGGCACAGACAGCAAAACAAATGTTACAGGGGTGATAACCCTTCCCTATGTTTTCCAAAAAGCTTAAAAATAGGTATTTGGGCTGGAGCTACACTTAAACAATGTAGCTGTTCAAAATTACAAACAGATTCTACATAAGAACAAACCTACAGTCCCTGTCTTGTATGCACCGCCTGTATACGGCTGTTCAGAGTATATAGGGCCTTTTTTATTTTGTGTGCGGGGTTCCCCTTAATATCCATACAAGACCCAAAGGGGCTGGTAATGGGCTGGGGTAGGGGGGGTGATGGGGTAGCTATGCCATTTTTCTTAAAGATTTTCATCCATATTACCGGGACCAGACATTACATTAAAGCCGCAAGCAGTTTTAAATGGCTTTTTTTTCCTTTAGAAATGTAATTTTGTGCAGGGACAGTTCTAAACACGGGAAACACGTGGCACTTCACAGGCATACTTTAGACACCCCCCAGGTACAATATTTAAAGGAATATTTGACTTTTTTTTTTTCACTTTATGCATCATTAAAATGACTGCTCCAGAAAAACGGCCGTTTTTAAAACTTCTTTTTGCATTGATACATGTCCCCTGGTGCAGAACCCGGGTTCCCAAACTCTGTTTAGGACAATAACATGGATAATATTCGTTATAATTAGCACTTTAGAATTCAAACGTTCGCATCCATTGTATTTAATAGGGTTCTAATGTTCGTGCGAACTTTCGGTCCGTTCGTGGGTTCTGGTGCGAACCGAACCCGGGGGTGTTCGGCTCATCACTACTCCTGGGGGTGAGATTCTTTCCAATATACATCTCAAAGGACGCTATGTCCCACCATAGTCTAATTTGCTTCTCCATGTCATACTGGAGCTGCTCAAATCCTCTCTCGAGGTCCAAATTAGGACTAGGGGCTTGTTGGAATATTTCTTCAATATTGGTCTGGCGACTTTTCATGAAATTGAAAACATCCATGGCTGCGTAGATAAAAAAGTTGTGGAAAACCTTGAATAGTATAAAAATTGTGTATCTGGCGCCAAATAAATTGTACAATTAAATAAATATAATAAGAAAATAAAGAGCTGCCTTCCTAAAACTATGTGGATATACCAATAGTGCAATGTGAGAAAAAAATTATATAAGGGGGCGCTAGAGGCTAAATAATAAACTACAAAATTAGATTGAATTTGAGCTATATCAGCCACATAGTGATAAATAGATATCAGTGAACATAATAAATGGACATAAAAAATGCAATGCTATGAAGCAATAGGTGGAAAACAATATTGGTAGCTGCTGTGAACAACCCAAAAAAACTTTGCAGTATAATGATAAATTGATCTAACAATATATATCAAGTAATTATTATTATACAGGATTTATATAGCGCCAACAGTTTGCGCAGCGCTTTACAACATCAGGGAAGACAGTACAATCACAATACAATTCAATACAGAGGGATCAGGGGGCCCTGCTCATTAGAGCTTACAGTCTAGAAGGGAGGGTCACGTGAAACAAAGGGTAGTAGCTGTGGGGGATGATCAGGTGGACAAAATGAAAATACAGTTGTTAGGTGGGGGAGGGATAGGCTTCTCTGAAGAGGAGGGTTTTTAGGGATCCTCTAAAAACGAATAGAGAAGGAGATAGATGGACAGATTGGGATAAAGATTTCCATAGGCTTGGAGAGGCTCTGGAAAAGTCCTGGAGACGAGCATGGGAGGAGGTGATGAGAGAGCTAGAGAGCAGGAGGTCTTTAGAAGAACGAAGAGAATGATTAGGTTGTTATTTAGAGACTAGGTCAGTGATGTAGCTGGGGGAAGTATTGTGGATGGCTTTGTATGTAGTTGTTAGTATTTTGAATTTAATTCGTTGGGTGAGCGGAAGCCAGTGTAGGGATTGACAGAGAGGAGTGGCAGAGACAGAGCAGTTGCTAAGGTGGATGAGTCTGGCAGCAGCATTCATGATGGACTGAAGGGGGGTTAAAATTTTCAGAGGTAAGCCAATGAGGAGGAAGTTGCAGTAATCGAGGCGAGAAATGACAAGGGAGTGAATTAGGAGCTTTGTTGTGTCATTGTTTAGCAAGGGGCGTATTTTGGAGATGTTATGGAGGTTGAGGCGGCACGATATGGACAGTGATTGGATGTGAGGCTTAAAGGAGAGTTCAGAGTCCAGAACTACTCCTAGGACCTTGGCATGTGGGGATGGGCCGATAGTTGTGCCATCAATTTTTACAGAGAGATCAGGAGAGGGGGCACGTGGAGGAGGAAAAATTATCAGTTCAGTTTTGGATAGATTAAGTTTGAGGAAGTGGTGTGACATCCAAACTGATATATCGGATAGTAAATTAGAGATACGTGAGGAGAATGAAGGAGTGAGTAGAGGGGCAGAGAAATAGATTTGAGTGTCGTCAGCGTAGAGGTGGTATTGGAAGCCGTGGGAGGCTATCAGCTGACCCAGGGAGGAGGTGTAGCTTGAAAATAGGAGAGGTCCAAGAACGGAACCTTGGGGGACATCAACTGAGAAAGGAAGAGGAGAGGAAGAATTAGAATTGTAAGTAACGCTAAAGGTGCGGTTGAATAGGTAGGTAGAGAACCAGCAAAGAGTGCAGTCGCGGAGACCAAAGGCATGGAGTTTTTTGAGGAGGAGGGGGTGGTCAACCGTATTGAAGGCAGCAGAGAGGTCCAGGAGTAGGAGTACAGAATAGTGTCCCTTAGTTTTGGCCGTTAGTATATAATTTGTTAGTTTTAGGAGAGCAGTTTCTGTGGAATGTTGAGGACGAAATCCAGACTGAAGGGGATAAAGAAGGTTATTATCAGCAAGTTGGACGCTCAGTTGGTTGTAGACTAGACGTTCAAGGAGTTTGGATAAAAAAGGGAGCAAGGAGATGGGGCGCAGGTTGTCAAGATTGGATGGTTCCAGAGAGGGCTTTTTAAGTATGGGGCTGATTATTGCATGTTTCAAAGAGTTAGGGAAGATGCCAGAAGAGAGGGAGAGATTGAAGATGTGGGTTAGAGAGTGAAGAATAGAGCTAGAGGGTGAACGTAGCATTTTCGAGGGAACAGGATCCAGAGCGCAGGTGGTAAGGTGGACATTAGCAATAATTTAGCAACTCGTCTATAGTGGTGGGGTTGAAAGAGGGAAGTAATGATTGTACCTGTGGGCATGAGGTGTAAAACATGGAGTGTATCTGAACAGTAGAGATCTCGCGAATTGTATCAATCTTCTGTTTGAAGTGATTGGCAATCTCCTGGACAGTGAGTGAGTTAGTGGGTGGAGGCAGTGAAGGACGAAGGAGCGAGTTGAAAGTAGAGAAGAGTTGAATGGGAAGGGATGATAAGTTTTTAATAAGGGTGATGAAATAGGTCTGCTTGGCAGTGAGGAGGCTGGAATTGTATATTTGGAGGGCAGATTTATACTGGCCAAAATCTTTCTGGGACATCGTCTTACGTCATTGGCGCTCGAGAGCATGGCTGTGTTTTTTCAGACTTCTTGTATCATCTGTTTGCCAGGGTTGAAGGGGGCGGGGCCTTATTCTGCGTGTAGTGAGGGGGGCCAGTCTGTCCAGTAATGCTAGAAGTGTAGTGTTGTAAACAGAAGTGGCTAGGTGGGTGTAGGACAGGGGAGCAATTTTGTCATAGAGGTGGTCAGTCGCAGAGCATAGAAGAATAGAAGAGAAGGGTTCATATGGCCAAAGTTTCTACGAGTAACCGTTAGGCGTTTGGAGGGAGAGGAGGTGGAGGAGAGGGCGAGAGTGAAATTTATAAGGTGGTGATCAGAGAAGGGGTAAGGATGGTTGGAGAGGTTGCATAGAGTGCATAGGTAGGAGAAGACAAGGTCAAGGGTATTGCCTTCAGGAGGGGGTAGGAGTATGTATCCATTGCTTCAGATCAAAGGAGGAGGTTAGACTGAGAAGTTTGGAAGTTGCAGGAGAGTTTTTATTAATAGGGATGTTGAAGTCACCAAGAATGATTGTGGGGATTTCAGAAGAGAGAAAGTAGGGTAACCAGGCAGAGAAGTCATCAAGAAAGGAAGATACTGGACCGGGGGGCGGTAGATCACAGCTATTTTTAGAGAAACTGGGGAGAAGAGACGAATGCAATGTGCCTCAAATGAGGAGAGTGACAGAGAGGGAGGTGGGTGAAGTACCTGAAAGGTGCTATGTGGGGCAAAAAGGATTCCAACACCCCCTCCTTTGCATCCACTGGATCTGGGGGAGTGAGTCTAAAGAAGACCACCGTGGGATAGAGTAGCAGAAGCCGCAGTGTCGGATTTGTGAAGCCAGGTTTCGGTGACGGCGAGTAGATTAAATGAGTTAGCGATAAAGAGATCGTGGAGGGAGGTGAGTTTGTTACAGACAGAGCGAGCGTTCCAAAGGGCGCAAGAGAAAGGGAGTCTAGTCTTGGGAAGAGGAGAAATGGGAACTAGATTGTGTGCATCACGGCTGCAGCCAGAGGGTGTAGGGAAATGGGTGCGTTGAGCACAGTTAGATGAAGGAGGCCCAGGGTTTGGGGATACATCGCCAGAGGCTAGGAGAAGCAGAAGGGTGAGGGAGGTAATGTAGGAATGTGATTTATATGGTGGAGTATTGGGCGTGTGAATATAGAATTAGCCAGAGTTAGTGAGTGTAGTAATAAGGGGAGGACAGAAGTGAGGGTGATATAGATAAGGTGTGGGGTGGAGAAGAGGGGTGAAGGAGAGACAGTTTAAGAATAGAAGACACAGCTGTCAGAAGGAGTGGTAGACAGTGCATTTTAGAAGGGGAAGGAAGAGCTGAAAGTGTGAAAAAGTAGGATTTTTAAAACAGCTTACCTGTAAAATCCTTTTCTTGGAGTACATCATGGGACACAGAGCAGCATAGTCATTACTATGTGGGTTATATAGAATTACCTTCAGGTGCTGGCACTGGCAACTTCCAAAACAGGAAGTACCCTCCCCTAGATAAGCCCCTCCCATCCGGGAGTACCTCAGTTTTGTAGCAAAGCAATACGTGTCCCCAAAAGAGGGGTGGGAGCTCTGTGTCCCGTGATGTACTCCAAGAAAAGGATTTTACAGGTAAGCTGTTTTAAAAATCCTACTTTCTTGTTCATACATCACGGGACACAGAGCAGCATAGTCATTACTATGTGGGACGTCCCAAAGCAATGCCAAATGAGGGGGGGGGGGATGCACCATACATAAGCTGGGCGCCATCAGGCATGAGGATCTTTTGCGGCCTGCAACACACTGCGCCCAAAGGCGACATCCTCCTGACTTCTAACGTCCACCTGGTAGAACCTAGTAAACGTGTGTACTGAAGACCATGTTGCGGCCTTACAAATTTGCGCCAGGGAGGCCTGGTGATGCACTGCCCATGAAGTTCCAACTGCTCTCGTGGAGTGCGCCCTAACTTTGAACGGAGGTGGTCTACTTCTCAAGCCATAGGCTTGTATTATGACCTGTCGAATCCACTTGGCTAAAGTAGATTTTGATGCTGCCTGACCCTTTCTGGGGCCTTCCGGCAGAACAAACAAAGAATCCGTTCTACGAATCTGAGCAGTGGCTTTTAGATAAGCTTTAACTGCTCTTACTACATCCAAAGAATGCAATAACTTTTCCTCTACCGAGCTTGGTTTGGGGAAAAAAGAAGGAAGAACCACATCCTGGTTCAAGTGAAACCTCGATACCACCTTAGGAAGAAAGGCTGGGTGAGGACGTAATACTACTCTGTCCTTATGGATAACCAGATATGGCTCTTTACAGGACATGGCGGCTAATTCCAACACTCTTCTAGCCGAGCATATGGCTACTAAAAATATCAATTTTCTGGTGAGTAGAACCAAGGAAATGTGCCGCAAAGGTTCAAACGGCTGCTTCTGCAGAACCGACAGAACCAAATTTAGATCCCATGGGCATATGGGAGCTTTAATCGGTGGAATAATACGAGTCACCCCTTGCATAAAGGTTTTGACAAGTGAATGCATAGCCAGGGGCCTTTGAAATAGTATTGATAAGGCCGAAACCTGGCCCTTGATAGTACTTAAGGCAAACTTCCTGTCTACAGCCCACTGCAGGAAGTCCAGAATTCTGCCTATAACGTACTTACGTGGATGCCATTTTCTGGCCTCGCACCAAGTGATGTACGCCTTCCAAACTCTATAGTAGATCTGCCTGGATACAGGCTTCCTGGCATTGATTATAGTTGATAGTTGATACCACAGAGTTAGAGAGACCTCTCTTCTTTAGGATGTGGGATTCAATAGCCAGGCCGTTAAACTTAGAGTTAGTAAGGAAGGGTGGTATATCGGTCCTTGCGAAAGCAGGTCCGGACGACGTGGAAGGGTCCAAGGACTCCCCACAGACATTTTGATGATCTCCGCGTACCAGGCTCTTCGGGGCCACGCTGGAGCCACCAGGATCACCGGCTTCTTCTCCAACCTGACTCTGCGAAGGAGTCGAGGCAACAATTGTAGCGGAGGGAATGCATATATCAGTCTGAACTGATCCCAAGGGAACACCAGAGCATCCGAGCCGCAAGCGAGGGGATCCCTTGTCCGGGAGACAAATCTGTCCACCTTTGCGTTGAATCTGGATGCTAGCAGATCTACATCCGGTGTTCCCCACCGCTGACATATTGCTCGGAAGACCTCGGGATGAAGGGACCATTCCCCTGGGCATAACTGTTGGCGACTCAGAAAGTCCGCCTTCCAATTCTCCACCCCTGGAATGAAGACAGCTGATATACATGGGACATGCTTTTCTGCCCATTCCAGGATGTGACTTACTTCCCTCTGGGCTGCACGACTCCTGGTGCCTCCCTGATGATTGATATATGCCACTGCTGTGGCATTGTCTGATTGAATTCTGACAGGGGACCCTTGGAGTCTGGATGTCCAGGCTACTAGGGCGTACCGGGCTGCTCGTATCTCTAAGAGATTGATGGGCAGGGTTTTTACTACATTTGACCATCTGCCCTGGAGAGACCATTGCTCCAGTACTGCCCCCCAGCCTATAAGGCTGGCATCTGTAGTGACCACCTTCCAAGATATCAGGCTGAAGGGTTTTCCCGTCTGGAGATTCTGGGGGATCAACCACCAGCAGAGACTCTTCCGAACGGAAGGGGACAAAACCATCGGGAAGTCTAGAGCCTGAACTTTTCCGTTCCAGGCTGACAATATGGCCCTCTGTAAATTCCTTGAGTGGAATTGGGCGTATGGCACAGCTTCGAATGATGCTACCATCTTTCCTAGCAGCCTCATGCACAGGCGTATGGACGGCTGTCTTTTTGCACAAAGCAGACGGACCAAGCCCCTCAAAGAGGATACCTTGTCTAGAGGTAAGAAAATCTTCCTCTGGTCTGAATCCAGCCGTAGCCCTAGATATACCAGGTTTTTCACTGGCTGTAGGGCTGACTTGTCCAGGTTGATGACCCAACCGTTAGATTCTAGATACTTGATTGTATCGACAATTACCACTTCTAGCTTGGCAACTGAGTGGTCCATCAACAACAGGTCGTCTAGGTATGCCATTATCGTTACACCTCGTGTTCTTAGATCGGCCAACAGTGGGGCCAGAATTTTTGTGAACACTCGTGGTGCTGTGGCCAGACCGAATGGTAAGGCTCTGAACTGAAAATGGCGCCCTTCTACTGCAAAGCGTAGAAATTTTTGATGACCTGGAAAGATGGGAACATGCAAGTAAGCATCTTTGATGTCGATCGAGGCTAACCATTCCTCCCCTTGTAGGGCAGCGGTGACCGATCGGATCGACTCCATCCGGAAAGACCGGACGTTTAGAATTTTTTTTAGACTCTTTAGGTCCAACATGGGTCTTATGTCCCCGTTTGGCTTCGGGACTGTGAAAAGGTTTGAGTAGAAACCCAACCCCCACTCTTCCATAGGAACCTCCATAATTACTCCTTGGAGCAATAGTTGTTCTAACGCCAATAGGAGAGACCCTCTTTTCAGAGGGTCTCTTGGCATGCCTGACCACATAAAATGGGAAGGAGGAGACTCTTTTAACTCCAACTTGTATCCCAGAGTTACTGCGGAGAGCACCCATCTGTCTTTGATCGTCTCCCGCCAGGTCTCTGCGAACAACTGAAGTCTTCCCCCCACCCGTTTGAGTGGGGGCAGCCCTTCATAGGCTTGACTTGGAGGCTGGTTTAGTACCCCTTCGGATCCAGGGTTTCTTATTACCCTGTGACTGTCCCCGATTTTTACCCCCTGAGTTTGACCGAGGAGGCCGTCGGAACTGCTTAGTAGCAGACGTCGCAGGGATAGGAGAGGTAGTCCTCTTAAAAGATGGACCCCTAGACCTCTTCTTACTCGGTAAGAGAGTACTTTTACCACTGGAAATCTTCTGGATATACTTATCCAGGTCCTCGCCAAAAAGGCGTTCCCCATGAAATGGGAAGCTAACTAAGAGCTTCTTACAGGGAGCTTCAGCAGACCAGTTTTTGAGCCACAGAAGCCTACGCATATGTACCAAAGACAGCGTAAGGCGGGAGGCCTGATGGATAGAATCCTTGATGGCGTCAACCGCAAAGCATAATGCTCTAGGCAGATCAGCCAGAGTCTGGGCCTGCTGGTCTGGCAAATCCCTCAGGACCATTTTCATTTGATCCTTTAAAGCTTGGCAGACCCCAATAGCTGCCACTGCTGGCTGTGTAACAGCCCCTGCTGTGGAAAAAGCAGATTTTAATAAAGATTCCAATTTTTTATCCACTGGATCTTTGAACATTTGAACATTATCTACTGGACATGTCAGTGATTTGTTCACAGAAGAGATGGCTGCATCCACCGTAGGAACATTCCATCTCTGGGTGAACTTTTCCTCCATGGGATAGATCACCGGAAATTTTTTAGGCGGAACAAATAGTTTATCAGGATGTTCCCAGTCCTGGTATATAAGTCCTTCCAATAATGGATGTATTGGAAAGGAGCAATTAACCTGGGGAGCTTTTAGCGACCCCAATGAGGAGACAGCAGTAGTTGATGGTTCAACAAGAGGCATTTTAAATGCAGATCGAACCATGTCAGTTAGGGTCTGGACCCACAATCTTTCAGTCTGTGATGCTGAAAATGGTTCATCTACTGTCGATTCCTCAAAAACAGAGTTAACCTCCTCCTGATCCCCTTCAGGTAGGTCGGTCCCTTCCTGGGACTGTTGCTCTGCCAACAGGCACTCTAATGGAGGTGATGGAGATCTGGCGCGCTTTCTTTCCTGTAGAGAAGAAGCGATCAATGCTGCCAATCTCTGCTCCAATCCCTCCAGAGTTGAGGAAAAAACCTCCTCTGTTATATATGCAGGAGCAGGTGGACTGAGGACAGCCGCAGTACCTGGCACTCCCGGGGGTTCCTTATGGGTATTAACCTCTGATTTCTCAGGGGAGGAGGGTGCAGATGACTGCTCCAGATCCTCAGAGCCCGATGGAGACCCCCTACACTTCCTGTGAGGTATATCTCGGAGTTTTTTAGGCGGCATATTCCTTAGTTCAAAGCTGAGGTATTCCAGCCGCAATACACCCCTTACTGAAATAGTCTAATGCAATTTTGCTGCTATGTACATCAGTGGGTGTCTACTAATGCGTCTTTCTGGGGATGCCTGTATCAACCGCCCGCTGTAAGCCCCTATACCATGCTACCAGCTCCTTTTCATGCTCTGTGTCCATAGCAAGCAGCGTGGACTGAGTCCTTTTATCTTGCTGTGACGCCCGCACATGCGCAGAAGCGCTGGGCGCACAGAGCGCGTCATCCGCCAGGCTCCGCCCCCTTTTTTGAAGCTAAATCTTATAAAAAGAAAGCATGTGTGCGCGCGCATGCACGTGTGCGCTCTTGGCGCCATGTAGGGAGAGGAGCCAGGGTCCCTGTTTCACCAGGACTCGGGGATGGAAGGAAACTACTTGGCAGCATGACAGAGGAATGCAGCTTCTCTGATAGAGAGCTCACTCATCTGCCTGGACTTTCACCATGGAAGGAATAGTCCCAAGAAAAAAGACGTTCCACAGCGGCCTCTAGTGGACAAACACAGGTACCGTACTTTTGTCTTTTTTTTTTTTTTTTTTTAAAACCTCCTTTATGAAAAACATTTCCAGGTTTACAGTTTTTAAAACTTCCCTTATGAAAAAACATTTCTAGGATTTCTTAGGCATATACAGCTATTAGCCGGAATACCTTTTAGGTAACAGGCAGAAAGACATATTAGGCTTGGGGGTCCCCTCAATAGAACCAAGTTCCTGAGGGGCCCCCACTTACCTTTTCCCCGCCGCAGGACTTTGTTTGGTCCACAGAAGCCCAAACTTCACCTTTCACGGCAGGCATTGTACTAGACCTTCAGGGACCGGGTTCCCAAGGATTCCACTCCCCTGGACCTGTATAGCACCCTGCACAGATAGCCTCTTGGTTTTGGGTATGACCAGAGCTCTGGATCCCAGGGTCCAGCCCTCCTAAGAGAGGCATTACAGGCAAAACCTTGCTCTTCTCTGCAAGGCCCGGGTACCGACCGTTTAGCTATGAAGCTTTTTTGGTCAGATCCGGAATAGCTTGCTAAGGCCCAGAGAACCTGTACACAAGCCCAGATGAATACATGTTAACCTTGGCCAACACCTTAGACATTGGCAAAAAACTGAGGTACTCCCGGATGGGAGGGGCTTATATAGGGGAGGGTACTTCCTGTTTTGGAAGTTGCCAGTGCCAGCACCTGAAGGTAATTCTATATAACCCACATAGTAATGACTATGCTGCTCTGTGTCCCGTGATGTATGAACAAGAAAGTATACCTGTGTTTCAAATTGTAAGACGTTTTGTATTCCTTCGCTTTGTGCATTCGCTGAAGTGCAGAGTCAGAAGTGCATCCACTTATAGAAATCGCCCCACTTGCAGAAAAGAGCCACAGTTGCTGTTGAGCCCCCCTGCTATTGCTTCCCCCAGAAGGATGCTTATATTTATACTGATAGGTATAGGGGGTGCGTGCATTTCAATTATCTAATCAGGAGGTAATAAAGGTTTGCTGGTCAATAGAGCAAAATTCTTACTTCAGAAACAGATCAGCAAGAGGGCACTAAAAGTCACTGGGCCATAATTTTGGGTAAGACAAGGGAGATAATAAAGCATTGTAATGTGGCCAGGTCTACAGAGGGCTAAGCAAACATAACATGCCAGTATTATTAAATGAACATAAGCAAGGCAGATAACAGTGCTTCAGTTTCAGGGTGGATGCCGCACAGCTGACACATACCATATCAAAATTGAACTAGACAAAACACTTTGCAGTTTTCAATTCAGGGTGGATGCCGCACAGCTGACACATACCATATCAAAATTGAACTAGACAAAACACTTTACAGTTTTCAGTTCAGGGTGGATGCCGCACAGCTGACACATACCTGCAAGGAGACAAAGAATATATCTTCAGATAAGTGCAGAGTCAGAAGTGCATCCACTTATAGAAATCGCCCCACTTGCAGAAAAGAGCCCCAGTTGCTGTTGAGCCCCCCTGGTGCCAAAGGTGAAATTAGCAACACAAGTCCAATAGTTTGAGTGAACAATCAATTGGTGATTCCTTAGTGACTTTGTGACCAGTCCATAAAGAAAAAATAAACAGAAATGATGATCCAATGGTAATCTTTACGTAACACCTTCACCACCTAAATACAACACCCAGAGTGCTCAATGTATAGATAGCCGCTTACCACAAGATGTTGACCCCCTTAGCTGAAAAGAGGTCAAATACGCTTGTGCAAGACGAGCACCAGGATTAAGAAACATGATAGCACCCAATATCCCTGACCCCCCAGAAAAACCTTTATCATTTTTGGATGGATCTGGGTTTCACTATTGTACCAGGTGCAAATCCTGTCGTACAACTACCAGACATGGCAAAAAGGTTACCAAATTCCAGTCTTTTGTAACGCAACAAGAATTTTCTGTGAAACCTTTTGTAGCACACGGCCCTTTTTCTCCCGTCTTTGGCTCACTCACAGGGAAAAAGGCACACCATGCCACAATGCCCGTACCCTCTGGTATAAAGAGGTTAAGTACACTTGTAACTTGCGGGTCCTGCAGCAAGGTTCTCCAATAAAGCTGGTTCTCGTCTCTTAGTTAAAAGAGGCAAGTCCTTTACTTTCCCAAGGAGGTGAATGTCCACACAGGATATACTCCAACACGAGTTTATTTTCTTTATGCACAGTAACCACAAAGTTCAGAAGAGAGAGAAAGGTGTTAGGAAGGCAGATCAGAATCAGGCACACCTCTGGCTACATTTAGCAATCTGATCAATGTTTTGTGGGGACTTTTGTGCTACATTTTCATATTATTTGATACATTGCAAGTGACGGCTGTTTATGTGGTCATATTAACCTGATTCCATCGCAATTTTCCTGCACTTGATCATATAGAACCACATATCCCCATACACCATAGATCTAATTTGATTGCATTTTGCCTTTAAATCGCACACAAATTTTATTTTTCCTTTTTCTTTTTTTGTTTACAAAATTGTATTAGGAAGTTCAAATGTACAGTTACATAGGGTGTTTATAAAGGTAATCAAAAAAAAGAAAATCGAGTTCTTATATGAAGATATTGGTTATATACAAAGTTATCTGGTACAAAAATATATTACACGGGTGTATGTTACTAATATAAAGATCAGGCACTATAGGTCAAGATTACATGAATTTAAGAGAGGGTGTGAGTGGAACTTCAGGTTCTAAGTTATTAGACTTGTGCACAACGGAAAAATTTGTTCAGTTTCGGTTCGTTTCTTTCCGGTCCTGTTGATTCGTAATCATTCGTAATTTTGCTAGACGGGATTTTTCGTGTTCGGACTAATTCGTATTTTCGCAAGCGACATTTTTCGTTGAATTTTTTGTTGCTTTATAATTCGTACTTTCGGTAGAGTACGTTGTTTTTCGTTGATTCTGGACACAACTCCTACTTTCGTAACTTTTTTTGGGTTCGTTGATTCGTAATTTTCCGTGTCTCTCTCACAACGACACTGCCTATTATGCCTAATGTGCTTCTAATGGATTTGTACTTTTCTAAATACATAGCGGTTATTTGTAACGATTCGAAATCTCGTATTTTACTTTCGTTTTTTACATGCGGCTATAGGCTCCGCCCCTGTACACCATTTTGAGAGGGTTCAGCACGGTGAGGGAGAAGCAGAGAGCAGAGCAGAGTGAGTGTTATTGTGCTTCGAATGGATTCGAAATCTCGTATTTTACTTTCGTTTTTTCATGCGGCTATAGCCTCCGCCCCCTGTACACCATTTTGAGAGGGAGTTCAACATGGTGAGGGAGAAGCAGAGAGCAGAGTGAGTGTTATTGTGCTTCGAATGGATTCGTACATTCGTAACTTTTTTCCTAACGAATTATGCCGAAGACATTTGGGCATTCGCTATTTTGCGGTATAATTTATTTCGGATTCGGTTTTATTCATAATTGCTTTGTTCGGAAATTCGAATGCTTCCGAATGTCCGAAAGTTGCTAAATTCAGACGAATTTCGATTCGTTACGAAACGAATTGCACAAGCCTATAAGTTATTAAGTTATGTTGTACGCCAATATGACCATTTCCTAACATATACGTGGAAGGTATCATGAAGGCTGTGATAGATTCTCTCCGAAAGTTTTATTGTCTCCATCCGAGCCAGTACCTGCGCCCAAGGGAGATCATTGGATCTCCAGTTGGAGGCAATCATCCATTGGATGGAGCTACATAAAGTATGAAAAAGTCTCTTGCAAGGAATGGGAAGGCAGATCTGTGGGGAGATGGGGATTTTCTGTTTTAAGGAGTTTTCAAAAATTCTGCTGCTTTGCGCCATGTATGAAGTAGGTGTTTGCAGCTCCAGAATGTGTGTAGGATAGTGCCTGGTTCTGAACAACCCCTAAAACAGTGTGGAGAAATAGAGGGATAAAAGGTGTGGAGCTTAGACGGGGTGAGATACCATCTAGAGAATATTTTGATGGGAGTCTCTCTGGAAGAGATAGCTTTGTTACTTTTACGGAGATTATCCGACATGCCATGCCATTCATCTACTGTGAAGGTGTTATTTAGGTCCGATTCCCAATGGAGTATCTGACCAGACTTGTCAGGTGAATGAAAAGTATTAAGATAGTTATATAGGCGGGATATGATGCCCTTATCTCTAGAAGAAGATATGCAAATCCGTTCAAAAACTGTTCCAGGGGGATGGGTGGAGAGAGAGTAATATTCTGCATAGAAGGCTTTGATTTGGTTGTAGTGTTGAAGTTCGGATGTGGGAATACCATATTTATCTTGCAGAGCAGTGAATGAGGAGAACTCCTATTTAATTTGTAGAGATTTAAGTGTAGTAAGTGTAGTAAGATTATTATTGATCCAATAGGTAAAGGAATGGGTACGGGTAAATCTCAGGT
This sequence comes from Rana muscosa, assembly GCA_029206835.1. NCBI lineage: Eukaryota > Metazoa > Chordata > Amphibia > Anura > Ranidae > Rana > Rana muscosa. Next base: position 1,258,473,808 of record CM055116.1, on the reverse strand, counting down.
AACCTAGGAAGGAAGTAAGGGGAGGAGTGAGTGATGATAGTTCAAAAGTATGTTGGGCTTTGAGCCACAATTGGTAGAAGTGTGCAACAATTATGTTGTATTTAGAGAGTTTGCTGTATGAGGTTGTTTTGGACCAAAGGATCCCCTGTAAATACCAAGGGGAAATTGAGGACTCCTCAAATTTTTTCCATGGGATGTCTTGATTGGGCGTGAACCATTGTGCGAATTGAGAAAGTCTGGCAGCCAGAAAATAATGCCACAGGTTAGGGAGTCCCATCCCACCCATGGTTTGAGGTCTATGCATATTTGCATAGCTGCATCTAGGCTTCCTGTTAAACCATATAAATTTGTTGATTTCCCTTTGAAGAGAAGCAAGTTTAGATTTAGGGATGTTAATGGGGAGGGAACGGAAGTAATATAGCAGTTTGGGGAGGATTGTCATTTTAATGGCGCAAATTCTGCCTAGGAATGATATATGGATGGTTGACCAGGTCTTAAGGAGTGAAGATATATTATTGAATAGAGGGATATAATTGGTTTTGAAAAGCAGATTGTGTGATGGGGTGATAGAGATGCCCAGATATTTGAATGATTGAGAGCAGCATATGAATGGGAAATTATTTTTCAATATGGTCTTTAAGTGTTCGGAGAGATTGATGGGTAGAGCTGAGCATTTGTTCATGTTAATTTTTAAACCTGATATGTCGTGAAATAATTTCAGTTCCTTAAGAAGGGAGGGAATGGAGACGTGAGGTTCGGTGAGGAAAATTAACGTGTCATCTGCGTAGAGGCTAATTTTAAACTCATCCTCACCTTTGACCACTCCCTTTATATCCGGGCTGTTCCTAATTTTGTGGGCAAGAGGTTCCATTGCTAGTGCGAACATTAGTGGGGATAGAGGGCAACCTGTCATGGATATGCAGTAGTGTTTGTCTGTCAGCTTACCTTCCTTCCCATGTGTTCATCTTAGAGGCCTGAGCCCTTTCACCTGGCTTCCTTTATAATCTCCTCCCAGCCAGAATCCACCCCAGGCCCTATCACAGAACACTATATTAACCTGTGCACTGCAAGCCTGCTTTTCTGATCAACGTGTTTGTTAGGCATTGTGTGTTTGGGTTCCTGCCTGCCGTGTGCTACGTCTGTCTCTCTGTTACGTTATTGGCTTGTCCCCGACTATCCCTGTCTGCTCGTGACCCTTGACCTTCGGCTCGTTCTTTCGTTATCCTTGTCTGCTTGTGGCCCCTGACCTTCAGCTTGTTATTCGGTTCTCTCATATCTTGTGCTGCTGCTTCCCCTCTTTTCCCCTTATCCTACGGGGCGTGAGCTAGGAAACTCCAGGGGCCGCGACCTGGTCCCAGCCTGCAGCATAACATCCTCACCACTAGAGGCCCTGGAGAAGACCTGCTGGGTCTTAGACTCAGCGCCCTGGGGAATCTTGGCTCTAGCTTCCGTTAGGATCCCAGTTGTGCTCCTCTGGTCCCGCTTTCCACAACCACCCAGTTTCCTATCCGCAGTAGCCAGCCATAGGGTTCACTACCTTGCGGTGCACCCCTGTCCCCCTACGGTGTGCATCTGTCACCTGGCCACAGGTGACCTTGACAGTTTGATCAGCCATGAACCCGGCTGACATCCCGCTACCTGCGGATGATCCATTGCAGGGCATAGTTTGCAGACTTGAAACCCAGGAATCGAATCAGACTCAGGTGATGCGATTCCTCCAGGATCTGGCTTCTCGCTTCGAGCAGCTTCAGGCCTCCTTGGGAACCCTGAATCCGCAACCTCAAATACAATCAGCGGCTGCACCTATTGCACCAGTCGCAGCCACACACTCGCTACAACTGCCAGCTCCGTCCCGTTTCTCTGGGGACTCCAAGGCTTGCAGGGGGTTCCTTAGCCAATGCACGATTCATTTTGAGCTCCAGCCCCAAAACTTCCTGTCTGATCGGGCTAAGGTAGCCTATATCATTTCCCTCCTCTCTGGTGAAGCTTTAGCCTGGGCAGCCCCTCTGTGGGAACTGAATGATCCAGTGGTTTCTAGCCTGTCTGGCTTCTTGAAACTTTTTCGGAATATCTTCGAAGAACCGGCTCGTGTCTCTTCAGCGGCCAGCACCCTTTACGTCTCCGCCAAGAGTCTGCTTCTGTGGGACAGTATGCCCTTCATTTCCGCATACTGTCGGCTGAGTTGAGCTAGAACAATGAGGCCTTAGTCGCAACCTTTTTGCATGGCCTGTCTGATAGAGTGAAGGATGAATTAGCAGGAAGAACCATCCCCACTGATCTGGCCGGCGTTATCTCCTTGTGTAACCAGATCAATATTCGCTTTCAGGAGAGGACCTTAGAAAAGCAACGCCAGCACTCCTTGGTTCTTAGTCAGCCTGAGCTCCCCTCTCTTCGACCCGTAGAGCATCTCCTACCAGCTGAGGAACCCATGCAGCTGGGTCGGACCAGGCTATCCCCCGAGGAACGTGCTAGGCGCAGAACTCTTGGTCTGTGTCTTTACTGTGGGGGCAAAGGTCATTTTCGTGACACTTGCTCTCTTTGTGCAGAAAAACGTTCGGGTCCACTTCATCTGGAAAGTGGAGTATTGGACCCAGAAATATCACCTTCCCCTTCTCGTCTTCTGCTTTCTGTGTTCCTTCATGTTGGTGCTTCTTCTCATTCGGTCTCAGCATATCTGGATTTCGGAGCCGCTGGTAATTTCATGGACTGGGAAATCGCATCGTCCATGAGACTTACTCTTTTGCCCCTCACCACGCCATTGGTGGTCTTGGCGATTGATGGTACTGTTCTCCCAGGGGGACCTATCCGCTTCCAGACCCTCCCTGTTAAGATGTCGGTAGGGACACTCCACCAGGAGTGGATATCCTTCCTTATCTTACCCAAGGCCTCAACGCCTATAATTTTGGGTCTCCCATGGTTACAGCTCCATTCTCCTCATGTGGACTGGACTACTGGACAGATTCTGGCTTGGGGTCCCTCCTGTTCCTCGTCCTGCCTATCCAAGGTTGCCCCCTGTGAATCTGAGCCGGTCATTCATTCCAGGTTGCATAACCATTTACATTTCTCTGTCCCTAACCACCCTTGGACGCACAGCCAGGCTAGCTTGTCTACAAGTCCTGCAGTCGCTACGTCTTGCGATGCGATTCAGGTAGTCGCTACACCTGACTCAGCTATTCACTCTGCCTCTGTACTAGTTATGCCAGTCCAGCCCATGCCCAGTGAGCCTCCTACTTTTTCTTGTTCGGGACATTCTGCTTGTCCTTCAGCTATTCAGCTTGACTCCGGCGACATGTCACCTTCTAACCAACCTGACTTCAGGGTTCCACTGACATCTGCCCAGTCTGATGGTCCTGTGCAAGATGACCAGTTCCCCTTTAATGGTCTAGGGGACCCTCCTCAGATTCCTGTTGATCCTCTCATGCCCTTGCTTATTCCTAGAGAGCCTTTGGTCCTCAATAGATCTTCTTGTCATCTCCCTACCTCGTTTTCGGTCTCTGAGGATAATCTTAAGTACGAGGTTAGACAAGTTCTGGATTCTCGGCTCTGCAGAGGCATTCTTCAGTACCTTGTGCATTGGAGAGGTTTTGGTCCTGAGGAGGCGTCTTGGATCGCTGCATCTGATGTCGCTGCACCTCATCTGTTGAGAAGGTTTCATCAGAGATTTCCCTTTAAGCCTGGGTCCAGGCGGGGGAGGGCCCATAAGAGGGAGGGTACTGTCATGGATATGCAGTAGTGTTTGTCTGTCAGCTTACCTTCCTTCCCATGTGTTCATCTTAGAGGCCTGAGCCCTTTCACCTGGCTTCCTTTATAATCTCCTCCCAGCCAGACTCCACCCCAGGCCCTATCACAGAACACTATATTAACCTGTGCACTGCAAGCCTGCTTTGCTGATCAACGTGTTTGTTAGGCATTGTGTGTTTGGGTTCCTGCCTGCCGTGTGCTACGTCTGTCTCTCTGTTACGTTATTGGCTTGTCCTCGACTATCCCTGTCTGCTCGTGACCCTTGACCTTCGGCTCGTTCTTTCGTTATCCTTGTCTGCTTGTGGCCCCTGACCTTCAGCTTGTTATTCGGTTCTCTCATATCTTGTGCTGCTGCTTCCCCTCTTTTCCCCTTATCCTACGGGGCGTGAGCTAGGAAACTCCAGGGGCCGCGACCTGGTCCCAGCCTGCAGCATAACATCCTCACCACTAGAGGCCCTGGAGAAGACCTGCTGGGTCTTAGACTCCGCGCCCTGGGGAATCTTGGCTCTAGCTTCCGTTAGGATCCCGGTTGTGCTCCTCTGGTCCCGCTTTCCACAACCACCCAGTTTCCTATCCGCAGTAGCCAGCCATAGGGTTCACTACCTTGCGGTGCACCCCTGTCCCCCTACGGTGTGCATCTGTCACCTGGCCACAGGTGACCTTGACACAACCCTGTCTAGTGCCCCTACTAAGAGGAAAGAATTCTGAGTTATGACCTGTAATCTTTATACGGGTCTGGGGGGAATGATATAGTGCATTAAAGCCACACAGGAATTTATCAGGGATGCCAAATTTGGGTAGGATGTGATTAAGGTAAGACCAGGATACGCTGTCAAAAGCTTTATGAATATCCAGGCTGAGAAGGCAAAGCTCTTTGGAGTGTATGTTGGCATCTTGTATGATATTGGTTACCAACCTAATATTGTCTGTTATTTGGCGTCCAGGTATGAATCCCGTTTGATCTATGTGCACTATACTAGTAATAACTGCTGCCAACCTATCTGCAAGAAGTCTCCCAAGGATCTTTAAGTCATTGTTGAGAACTGAAATGGGGCGGAAATTTTGTGGAAGAGAATGGTCTTTGAGCGGCTTAGGGATTAACGATAAGTTCACCAAGAGCATTTCTTCTGGGAATTGATGACCATCTAGCACATAGTTGAAGAGTTTAGATAAGTTGGGGGTGTAACGGCACCCCAAATACGAAGGGGGTTAACGCAGTTTCCGCTGTCCCCTCTCCTGGACACCCATTCAAAAACCAATCTTCCACAGATAGGCGACCCCTTCCCATAGGAATTAATCCTTCTGAAAGAACGAGACAACACGCTCTGTATCTTTCTAGGGTAGAATATGACCTCTTTATTGAGAAACATTGTAACTTATATATACATCCAATACACATTAGTTTAACATGAACAATGGCCCAGCTCCACCCACATATCACAAGACTCAACACATCATTTTGACGTCTGTTAGGCTTCAAAAGACCCTACACAATAGAACCTAACGATCCCCAATACACATCTTATCATGAAAGGGTTGGCAGACGATCTGTCTGCTGTGTACAATACACACAGGCCTAGAGTTACTCCCTATTCACACCAAAAAGATCTCCAGGCCCTCCTAGACTCATTTACAACACAAGCAGGCAGGTGATTAACCTGTTTGCTGCTAGTTTCACAGCCTATAATTATAGGCTTAATTCCCATAAGCCACAATAGACAATAGAATGCAAATCACCTTAATTCCTCACAGCAATGATTACACACCCCTCCCCCCTCACAGTACACATCCAATCTAGATACAATGTATGTGCAGCATTGAATATGGCTATCATAGACCATATTGGGGTTTTCATTCACCCTGTGCCCCTAATAGAGACACAGGGTGGTTGACACATAAGAGGCATTGGGGGAGCTGAAGCAAGGGTATCTCATACTTTCTAAGCGATTCTGAGTTCCCCGGGTCTTCCCGTTACAGGGGGCTAAAAGAGATGCAAATTTTTTTATAATATGCGGAGGAGAAGCCATTCGGCCTGGGGCTGTAGAGGTCTTTAGGGATTTAATTATATTAATTATTTCTAAATCTGTACATGGTGCGCTAAGAGATTCTATCTGTTGGGTGTTGAGGGAGGGTAGTGGGATATCATCCAGCCAAATTTTGGAGGACTGCTTAGGTTGGGATTGAGGACCCGAAAGGAGGTCTTTGTAAAAGGAGGAGAAGATATTCAACACCTCTTGTGGATGAGTAACAAGGTTCCCTGCGTTATCTCTAAGTTTATAGACATGGGGTGGGTTATTAGCCTGATTTAGTTTTCTGGCGAACATAGTGGAGGAGGAGTTGCTATGGAGAAAGAATTTAGCCTTGGAGAATCTGAGGGATTTCTCAGTGTTGGCTGATAAAATTTGGTCTAAGGCCAGGCGTTTGGATTTGATCTGATCAGTAAGAGCCTGGGAGGGGGCTTGTTGAAGTTTATTGTATAAGTTATCGAGGTCCTTAGTGAGACATCTAATGTCTGAGAGCCTTTCTTTGTTTCTTTTGGCAGCGAGACTGATTAATTGACCACGTAATACTGCTTTATGAGCAACCCAGATAGAGGAGGGAGGGGTTTCGTCATTAATGTTCTCAGTGAAGTAGTTCTCTATATGTGTGGAGACAGATTGTGCAATTGTGGGATCAGAAAGTAAGGAGTCCTTTAGACGCCAGTTGAAGGGGGATGGTTTAAGAGCATTATAGGCTGTTTCAAGAGATGTAATATCATGATCCGACCATGGACAGGGGTGAATGATCGCTTTAGAGGAGTTTGCTAATAGGATAGGGGTGCAGTAGACATAGTCTAATCTGGCATATACATTATGGGGATGTGAATAATGAGTGTATGCCTTGACGCCGACATTGTGGGCCCTCCATGAGTCTATAAGTTGAAAGTGACTGAGAGAGCGGTTCAGAGATTTTGGGAATGCCTTAGAAGATGGTGCGACTCTGCTCCTGTGAGGTTAGATTGAAATCCCCACCCAGGATGATGTGGGGGGAGGTATAGCGGTCTAGAGTCTCAAAAAAGGTAATGAAAAAAGAGGACTGAGATTCATTGGGAGCGTATACTGATGCTATTGTTATGGCCCTATTGTCAATAGTGCCTTTTAAGATAATGTATCGACTTTCAGTATCCCTGAAAATACTATGGATATCGAATATAATCGAGTTGCGTATGAAGATTGCGACTCCTCTTGTTTTATTGTTGAATGTTGTATAGAATACTTGGTTGTATGCCTTAATAAAGTATTATTAAAGTATTTAGGGTGGTTGGATGAGCAAAAGTGGGATTCCTGGATGAGTATGATGTCAGCCCCTATTCTTTTATAGTGCTGAAAAGCTTTTTTACGTTTTTGGGGGGAATTGAAACCCTGCACATTGTGCGATATTATTTTAATACCCATTGAAGGGGTCTAGAGTGTAAAGCTTAATGGTGTCGTGATGGAGAATTAACAGGCAAGAATCAGAAGTATAGAATAAGTTCTGGATAGTGTTAGTGATTAAAGTGGTTGTAAACCCACTAACTTTTTTTTTTTTTTTTTGGCCAACCTGCAAGAGAAAGGCATAATGAGCTAGTATGACTAGCATAATAGCTCATTATGTACCACTTACCTTAGATCGGGGCCCCCGAAGCAGTCCGCGTCCCTCTGTCCAGCCGCAGACATCACTGCGGCGATAGCCGGAATGTTACTTCCGGGTATCATCGCACCAGCCAATCACAGCGCTGCTCCGGCGCTGTGATTGGCCGGAGCGGCGAAGACGTGACTCCGCGCATGCTCCGTCGAATTCGGCTACATCGTCGAATGCTGCGACCTAGCCGAATTTGTGAATGGGATTAACCCCATGAATGCGCCGTTGTCTACGGCGCGCATGCGCTGTAGACAGCGGCGCCTGTCTTTTTAGTAAATATCTCCTAAACCGTGAAGGTTTAGGAGATATTTCTTGCACCTACAGGTAAGCCTTAATCTAGGCTTACCTGTAGGTGCAAGTTGAAAAAGTGGGTTTACAACCACTTTAAGTCTAATACTAAGATTGTGATTGTGATCAGAGGTATTGTAAGAAAGGGGATTGATATACAAGCAGGGTAATGAGCATTGTACCTTATGCAGTTACCAGAGTAGTCTAGAGCTGTGAAATCTATGTCAAAAATAGTTTTTTGTACGTAGTTAACAGTACTTTCTTTTTGTAAAATGAACACAGTATAAGCCTTATGGGCTAAAATTTCAAAAATGAGAAATATAAACAAAAATGAAAAGGGGACAAGATAAAACCTGTCAAGAAAACTTGAATAAGCATCAATAGGACAATTAAGTCCAATTCCTGCAAACCTGGAAGGGCACCGCGTCTCTAAAGATGAGAGCTGTGGTTCCATCTTAGAGAGCAGGACTGGGGAACAAACTAACAACAATGGATGTAGCAGGCATCCTAGAAAAACTTGAGATTTGTGCATCTACCAATAGGGGGGTAGAGAGGTATTACGTCTATTAGGAAGCTCGTTATGTAAGGGAGACAATAAAAGTAATCCACAGTGGGGAGAAACAATTCTGAAGATGTGGAAGTGAAAGTAAATGATAATACTCAGGCATTCAGCAGAGTTTCCACATCAGTCTATGAGACAGAACTTCAGGTAACCTATGAAAAGGGGGGTAGTAATCAAGAGTTAACTTTTCATATCAAGAAACATCAGTCTGCTAGGGGAGTCGGACAGGATGATAACAAAACAAAAAAAACAAACAAACCCCCAAGGTCCTTTCTGAGGGGTATGATACGGTATTGTTCAGGTATCCTGCTGTCTCCTCAATCAATAGAACCACTGGCAGTATGTGGTGAAGGGAGCTGTAGATTTAAAGTAATATCTCCGGGCTTTCTGGAGAATGTTAAGTGTTTGAAGAGATTATTTCGGACTCTTTGATTCTCTTGTCACATACACTGGGTACATGGAATACACAGAAATCTGGAATGGAAGCGCAGATGGGAAGTTATATTCTTGGTATGATTGCCTCCAGCGTCTTTGATCTCTCTGGTTACGGCGTGAAGATGGTGTAGACCATATCGGGGAAGAACTGGGGGTTGCTGGCGGTCGGCTAGGAGGTTCCGGGTCCAACAAGCCCAATTTCACCAATAGTTATTTTCCTTCGATTACATTATAAACCGTATATGTAGATCCATTATGTGGGATGGTGAGTTTGAAAGGAAAGCCCCATCTGTATCTAATCCTTGCTTCTTGTAAAACCTTAGTGACTTCCGTCATCCTTCGTCTCCTGTCTAATGTGGCTGGGGAGATGTTAGGGAATATTTGAAGCCTTTTACCATCTAGGTCTATATTAGGAGAGTTCCTGGCCGCCCGCATTATGTCTTCCTTAACAAGGAAATCCTTCATACACATGATGATATCTCTAGGCGGTTTATCAGGTGTAGGTTTGGGGCAGAGGGCCCTATGAATTCTGTCACAAGTGAAAGCTGACGGTGGTTTTTCAGGAAGGAGATTATGTAAGATTTTTGATATAGTAGGCATAAGATCGGTGACCGATTCCGGAACACCGCGCACTCTGATGTTCTGTCTGCGATTTCTATTATCAAGGTCTTCCACTTGAGCCTGCATAAACGCAAAACTATCTGCCAATGTTTCATAGTCCTTTCTTAAATCATTATGGGCTAGTGAAAGTTTGTCATGTTTTGTTTCTAATAGATAAGTTCTGTTTCCTATGCAAGCAATCTCCTGAGATAGGGCGGTAGTGGATTTATGCACTTCCCTTTCTGATTTATCCACCAATTTGTCAAACATGGATGTTAGACTTGCATCTAAATCGGCCTTAGAGAGGGGTATAGTGTACTCACAGTTTGGTTCAGAGGGGGGGATCCAGTAATTTCTTCCCCGATGCCGCTTGTTTGTTGGCGCCAGTGCCAATCTGAGACATCTTGTGGTATTTGGTTTCAGCTTCTAGAAGAAAGTTTGTTAGGTTGTGGATGGATCTGCGGGAATGACTGTTCTTTTCCGCCGGCATGCACGGACTGTTCCCACAGGGGTTCCAAGTATTTGTGCTGGTAATCAAACAATATAGCCGTGGGCATCTGGCCTGCTTTGTATGGGTATGGCGAAGCTTTGGTCACTTACATCCTACTAGTACAGCGTCGAGCCTGCTCTCCCTCTGCTCAGGAGTTAATCACATATTTGCTATCAGCGTTACATACCAGTTCAATACCACCAATTTCTAAGTAAGGGTGTTAGAATGCCGGTCTATCTTGATTGAGTATAGTCACTCTGGGGGAGCCGGCGAGATGTGTGCACGACAGGATCTTGTGTACTGTGCCGGTTCAGTAAGGGGGATAGCCGTGTGAGCTGAAGCGCCCCGATAACAAAGGGGGGGGAGACGTATGGGTTAAATAGGGAGGAGATAAGGAGGCTTTTGCTATTCACTGGCTGTGTTCAACAGCGCCCAGGAGAGGGGACCTCTGTGATGGCTGTGGGGAGAGGTTTATATTGCAGTTGTCTAATCTTATAGGAAGGAAGCCGGGCACCAGGAGGGTTGGGAACGTGGGATGTTAAGGCTTTTTGGGTGTAGCAAGATGGCCACCGTCCCATGGGGGTAGGCCAAGCCGTGGACTTTCCCAAGTGTTCCTCTCCGTTCAGGTCTCTTCCTCCCCTCCCAGGATAGTAGACACAGCCCAGCCACCGCTCAGGTGGAGTTATTAACAGGGGAATCCGCTTGGGGGAGAGCACAAGGGGGTCGCCTGGTGTAGCAAGATGGCCGCCGTCCTCCCGGAGCAGGCCGAAGCCACGGCCTCGAGTGCGGGTCGAGGAGGTATATAACGCTGATGGCTTTGGGTGGTGTGGCAAATAATTAGGGGCCGATCTGGCTGTAAGCAGGCCTGGAGGTGAGCGGTCTGGGGAGGTAACCAGGAGCGGGTAGTGTGGTACTCACTGTGCACCTGAGTTGAGGCCGCATCTGAGACCGTAGGCCGCGGGACGCCTGATCACTTCGCCTGGAGCCCACTGAAGGTTCCCTGTAGTGTAGCGTCCGCCTAGTGTCCTCCAGGTGTGGAACGGCTGTCAGGCGAGGCAGGATGGCTCATAGCGCGGATGCCAGGTGCTGGAGAGGCCGCGGATACGCAGGCCCCAAGATGGCGGCGGGCCTCAGTATCGTGGAGCCAGTCACAGGCCCAGAGCGGATTCCTCTGCACAATGTTCTTAAAATCCTCCGGGGCAGCAGCAGAGAATGTCCAGGAATTAGTACAGGTGGACCAGGGCCCCAATAAAGCAAAGCCGGCATAGAATGGCAAAGGATGCCTGGAGCTCTGCAGAAACACGTCCTCCCTGCTTCACGTCCGGACACGCCCCCCTTCTTTTTCCTTTTTCTGTATTAGATTTTAATATAACATATATTGGCCACGTATGGCCATATATTAACCATCGTGGGCACATGCGTTTATGTTTAGACATATTTAGACACATTCGTTTATCCATTACATGCACGTATACATTCCCACGTTTGAGCTATTCATTATCATCCATCCAATATATACGGCACTGATATATAGTCACTTTAGATCAGCAATTTAAAGGAATATTAGTAAGACAACTTCATCAGCGATATATTGCTATAAGCCCTTTCTTCCTTTTTTTGTTAATCTTAGCATTTTTCATCATGCATATACACTACATAATTCCATTATTGATACATTATAATAGTTTTTGATTTTATCCCATCCCTCCCTGCGCTATTTTCTAAATTAATGTTCTATGGGGCATACTATTGATAACTATATACCACAGGGTTGTGGGCTGGTTATTTACACATAAATGTATTAATCTTACTTGGTCAACTTTCTATATATATATATATATATATATATATATATATATATATATATATCTTTCTTACATTACATTATGACACTTTTTGATGAACAAACTGACAATTTACCTTTACATATTTCACTATTTGTGCGCTACGGATGCATTTGCCTTTGCTTGTGCATCCATTTCAGCACGTTGCACATGCATCATGTAAAGATTTAGGTGGTTCATCCATTGTGTTCCATATATTCACATTAATTTAATTTACACATTCCTCACTTTTTTGCATCAATCACAGGTTTTTTCACAAATATTTAATTTGCTGCAGACCTTCTCAAGGATATTATGTACGAATATTTTTAGAATAGTTGGTACAATGAAACCACACACTTTAAAAAAAAACACATTTATTTCTTGGACACAGGTTAGTCAGCATGCAATCAACTTTCAATTAACACTCGTCAGCACTTAATCACCTACACTTGTGGTTGGGTCATATGATCCTTTTTTTGGGGTATATCATGGGAATCATTTGTGCACTAGGCAGCTATGATTAAACACTAAGAAAGTGTGAAACTAGTCAGCTCTAACCAGAATTTTGTGACTTGCTGTGCTGTATTTGGATTTTTGAAGATTTTACATAATAAAGGCTTTTTATTGGAGTGCTGCTGTCCAGAAGACTCGATATTTTGTTACACCTCTGGCTTTGTCACCACTCGATCCCGAGTGGGTACAGCTCGCCCGGATAGTCACCCAATGGCACTAGCAGCCGGCATGTAGCTCGAACAATGACTCGGTCCCCTCCAAGGACAAAGTCAGGAGATCCCTCCTTTTAAGCAGCAACAGCTCCTCTAAGGCAGACCGTGAAGCTAGGAATCCTTCCCTCTGACAGGTCACCTGGCCTTTTCCGAGTTAGCAATCTTTATCACTACCCTCTTGTTGTGGGATCGATCCTCCCCCGGTTCCCCTTCAGTCAGAGGGGTCACCCCTCCAAGGTTCCCTGGGTTTCCTCAGCTTCTTCTGTGGACTCAATCAAAGGTACTGAGCCCATCCGGAACTGCGTAGTCCCGGGCTAAAGGTGCCAGAGACTCCACAGTCTGTGCGCATATCCCCCAGCGAGGGGATACACTCCCTCCCGGGAACAGGTCCCCGGACACGCTCCCTCCCGGGTACAGGTCCCCGGACACGCTCTCTCCCGGGTACAGGTCCCCGGCCAAATTCTCGCCGTCTCTAGCAAATCTTTACATGGGATGGTGGGAGAGGCTCCGCATTTTTGGACCTGGTAGTCCCCGCCGAAAGGATACCATATTTTTCTGCAGGTATATAGACGACCTCCTGTTCATCGTTAACTCTTGTGAAGACCTCCAATCATGGTTAGCATACATGAATGACAACTCACTTAATCTACACTTCACAGGTACATTAAATACAAAAACCATAGATTTTTGGGATATAAGGCTCACTAGTGAAAACAACATGATCATTTCCAATCTATATAGGAAGCCTAGTGCAGGCAACACTCTTTTAAGGGCAGATTCGAGCCACCCAGGACACACAGTACAAAACATCCCAGTCGGACAATTTCTCAGACTCAGGAGGCTCTGAAGTAGAGACTCTGACTTTGAAATTGAAGCACAAGCTATGACAGCTAGTTTCGAGAGTAGGGGTTACCCTAAATCGGCCATCAACAGAGGATTGCAGATAGCAAAAGGTACCACGCGAGACATTTTGCTCTCAAAAAAATCCACCAATGTACATAAACGTGGTAGGGTTAAAAATATGAGTGTAAATCAATATAACAGAAACAACAGGGTAGATAACTTTGTTCCTACCTTCTCTACCCCATACAGCATGGAATATCATAAAGTAAAACATATAGTCACAAAATACCTCCCGATTCTGTCACACGATCCAATATATGGCGAAATTCTTAAAAAAGGGATCCGTACAGTGTCCAGGAGGGCACCTTCTCTAGGCAGCCTTTTGTAACCCAGCCTTTTTTCCACCAAAAACACCCCTGCGAATTGGCTTTCGTTCAAAGGCACTTTTAAATGTGGCGGTCATAATTGTGTTTACTGCCCATTTATACAGAGGGGCGACACTGTCACCTCCAAGTCTACAGGAAAAGTCCATAAGCTGCATTCTTTCATTAATTGCAACACACGATACGTTGTTTATGTTATTACATGCAACTTATGTTCAATCCAATATGTAGGCAGGACCACCAGGAGATTAAAAGATCGTCTATACGATCATCTCTATGATATCGAAAAAAACCACACAACAAACGTAGCGCGACACTGGAATGTAGCTCATAACAAGGACACTTCCAGTTTAGTTATACAAGGCCTAGAGAAAATTGCAAGACCTTTGAGAGGAGGCGACAAGTTTAACCTCCTGTGCAGACAAGAAGTGCGGTGGATTTTTATTCTAAATACTAGACGACCTTCTGGATTGAATTTTGAGTGGGACATTTCCCACTTTTATTAATTTATTAATCCATCATGTTTGGTCATTTTCGCCTTTTTTGTTTTCCACCGCACCCGCTGTCCGCTGTAGCCACCTTTTTGTAAATCATCTAAGGTGTTCATTCTTGTATACAAGGCTCATTGCGCATTCTACAGTTTTACAGGATTTAAATGCCACACCAGCTTTACATACTTATGATATGTTCATGACAGTCATATAGATCATGGTCATGGCATTTCTATCCTGTTACTTTGTTGTCTTGGATCTCATTGCATCACCCGATTGGAGTGATGAGGCCCATGTGTGGATTTCTTTCCACACCTGGGCTCCACACTTGAATCCATGCCCTGCTCAAAAACCCTTATTTAATCAAATATAAAATTGAACCACATTAAAATTAAAATTAAGAATTAAAAATTGGTTCTAATTATTTGATTTATTAATATAGGACATTACCATCGCTTAGTTTTTCCTTCTGTTGTTTTCCATCTTTTGCTTAATCTCCATATACAGTGGAATCCTCTCTTTTTTCTTTTTTTGTTTTTCTAATATGGCTTTGGTTATAGCTGATCCCAGCCATCTAACACACACAATATTGTATATATATTTTTGACACATTTTGCCACTGGACAGGCATGTCATAAATTAAAAAAGTTCATATACAATATTCACATGCGTGTCAAAAACCAAAATAAAAACAAAAATTTAATTAAATTAGAATTAAATAATCAAACCAAATTTGAATTTAATTAAATAAAATAAGAAAACGATAACTTGCACATATACAAAATATATGTGTGTGTTTCGATTCGATCATCTATATGTATATATACTGCAAGTAGGGTTCGCCTCCATATTCATCCACTATATCTGCATGCCTTTCTGGAGGTTAGCATAATTTATGTCTTATAGTATCAATACCAGACATATATATTGATTAACATATACACTTTAATAATCTTGCCCCTCCTCAAATAGACATGCAGAATGGTCACACAGGATGAATAAGTTTTATCTATAGTTAAATAACAATAACACACATATTTTTAACATACATCTCAACAACATCAACTCATTGTGGTTTTATGTTTAGTATCTAGTTGTATTAATTCTAGCTTTTGGAACATCTAGGTTTCTGTACACAAAAAGAATCATTAATATTGTTTTCATCCTTCATTATTTATGATTTTAGATATTTATATTCATATTCATATCTATTCTATTCATTTTCATGAATTCAATGCCAATATTAAGATTTATGTACAACTCACCCCTTTTTCGGTTCCGACCAGTTTCCACTTTTTTCAACTTACACTACTCATGCACTTTGTTTTTTTTTTGTTGTGTTTTGTCTTTGTTCTTTACTCTATCATAGCATCCCTATTTCGGATGCACCATATACGTGTCATATATAGTTGTTCATGTTATATATAAAACAATTGTTTAACCACTTCAATACAGGGCTTTTTGTACCTATTCAATACCGGGCCTATTTTGGCACTTCTCTCCTACATGTACAAATCATCATTCTTTTGCTAGAAAATTACTCAGAACCCCCAAACATTATATATGTTTTTTTAGCAGACACCCTAGGGAATAAAATGACGGTCATTGCAACATTTTTTCTTGCACAATATTTGCGCAATAATTTTTCCAACGCCTTTTTAAAAAAAAAAAAATGGTTTCATGAATTAAAAAATAATAACAAAACAGTAAAGTTAGCCCAATTTTTTGGGAACATATGAAAGATAATGTTACGCCGAGTAAATAGATACCTAACATGTCACGCTTTAAAATTGCGCACACTCATGGAATGGCGCCAAACTTCGGTACTTAAAAATCTCCATAGGCGACGCTTTAATTTTTTTTACAGGTTACCAGGTTAGAATTACAGAGGAGGTCTAGTGCTAGAATTGTTGCACGCGCTCTAACGCACGCGGCGATACTTCACATGCGTGGTTTGAACGGCGTTTACATATGTGGGCGACTTACGTGTGCATTCGCTTCTGATCGCGAGCTACCGGGGACAGGGGCGTTTTAATTTTTTTATTTTTTATTTATTTCTTTATTTTACTTATTTTTTTATTTTTTTACAATGATTTTACTTTTTTTTTTTTTTTTATCACTTTTATTCCTATTACAAGGAATGTAAACATCCCTTGTAATAGGAATGTGTGTGACAGGTTCTCTTTATTGAGAGATGCGGGGTCAATAAGACCCCACATCTCTCCTCCAGGCTGGAAAGCATGAGATCAGTGAAAATTTTTTCACTGATTTCATACTTACAGCCGCAATGGCGGCTTTGTTTACATTTGAGACCCGGGCGTGACGTCATCACATCGCGCCCGGGCCTCCGACGATCATAGAGATGACTGGTGACCATCTGGTCACCAGTCATCTCTATGCTCATCATGTGACTCCACCAACGATGCCGGAAGATTCGCTCCGGGTCCCCCATCGCACGGGGGAGCCCGGAGAAGCACCAGATTGTGGCGGGAGGGGGGGGGTGTCCCCTCCCGCCGCCTATAAGAACGATCAAGCGGCGGAATCGCCACTATGATCATTCTTATGGTGCACAGAATCGCCGGCACTTCAAAAGGATATCTGAATGATGCCTCTAGCTGCAGGCATCATTCAGATATCCCCCTACAAAGCCGAGGACGTCATATGACGTCCACCCAGGATGGGAGATCCCATCTGTGGACGTCATTTGTCTATGGCTGGGTAGGGAAGTGGTTAAAGCACTTGTTCTGCGTTAAGCAGTCACATATATATCTAATATCTTTTTCGATCTGGAGTTTTCACTCCTTTTCACTCAGTTTTTATATACCTTTATGCACTCTACACATGTGTAAGATCTTACGTGCCAATCCTTATTAATGGTTTTGGCATTTAACAGGTGCTTCACAAACACGGAGTGTAATAGACCTAAATTAGTGCCTAATATTCTACCACTGTGTTCAACAGCTCTCATTGGTTGAGAGGTTTTTCAGATCACCTTATATACACAGTTCTGGTCACTTACACTTTAGCTATGAGTAAGCATCATACCCTGATGTGAAACGCATTAGCCGTCACCCTGCATGTCCGTTCACCTCTGGATGGATTTTGTTTATTTATTTCGTTTTTTTTGGCATTTTAATTTTCTTCATTAATAAAGCGTTTAACCAGAGTGCGGCAGTCCAGATAACTTCTCCTACAGGTCCCTGGACTCGCTCCCTCCCAGGTACAGGTCCCCGGACACGCTCTTGGAGCAAAGGTGTCTGCCCCTTTTGTACCCTCTCCCGGCATGCACAGCGGGTAGACCACACCCACTGCATTGTTGCCGAGAGAGGACACCCAAACGCCACTCCATCACCTGTGGTTCAACCCTGAGTACAAGCGACAGCGCCACCCATACTTCTAAG
Organism: Rana muscosa; assembly: GCA_029206835.1. Taxonomy (NCBI): domain Eukaryota; kingdom Metazoa; phylum Chordata; class Amphibia; order Anura; family Ranidae; genus Rana; species Rana muscosa. Next base: position 1,258,456,363 of record CM055116.1, on the reverse strand, counting down.
GGGAACTGCACGCCAGGTGAAACAGCATCAAGGCAGAGTCCAATAAAATGCAAGATCCGCGCCAACTACCACTTGAATCACCCCTAAATTTGGTATAGCAACCCCCTAATTTGGGACCCCCGCTACACTTTGATTACATGTTATTCCAAGCATGTAACATGTTTTGGAATGCCCCTGCTCCCTACAATATGTGGGGCGCACCACACAGGAGTTAAGGGTTAGGATCAATGAACATGTCACTAATATCTCCAAAGGTTTCCCTAACCACAGTGTGTCACGCCATTTTGATCGGTTCCATGACAGAGATCCCCGCCAGCTCACATTCTAGATAGATAGAGCTGTGCATCATTGGAGAGGCACTGACCTCAAAAAGGCCATTTCACAAAATGAGACCCAATGGCTGTATCGCCTGCAGACGATGCAACCGCAGGGACTTAATATAGACCTGGAACTTTTTTAACCAATGAATAAAATTTCCCTTTGATCCATATTTTTTCATCTTTTCTTATTTAGTATTTCTTTATTTTATTAAAAATGTATATATATATATATATATATATATATTTCAAAAAAATAAAATCCATTTTTATATTTGGTTCATGTGCTTAGATTTATCTCTGATCGTACAATTTTATTATTGCTTCTATCCCGGTAACCAACCAGGCATGTAAATTTAAAGGGGTTGTAAAGGTATATGTTTTTTTCACCTTAATGCATCCTATGCATTAAGGTGAAAAAACATCCGACAATACCGCCCCCCCCTAAGCCCCCGTTTTACTTACCTGACCCCTTGAAAGTCCCGTGCTCGCTCCTGTCATCCTCCGAGTTCCTGAGCCTGGCCGTTGATTGGCTACAGTGGACAGATTGAAAGCAGCGCAGCCATTGGCTGGCACTGCTGTCAATCACATCCAATGATGCGGTGCACCGGGGGGCGGGGCGAGTGATACAGTCGGCAGCTAGGGCCGCGGCTGTATCACGGGAGCGCGCCCGCAATAACTCTACACCATGCGAGCTGAGACAGCCGCCGAGAGACCCCAGAAGACCAGGATCGGGGCCACTGTGTGCAAAACGAGCTGCACAGTGGAGGTAAGTATAACATGTTTGTTATTTATTTATTTTTTTAAACGGGTCCCTTTAACTTAGGTTAGTATTTTGCTTTGCGTCTATTTAGCAAGGTTACTTTGTGGTATAACAAGGAAGCTGAGACTTCTGCAGTGTGTAAATGTGCTTTTACTATACAAAGATGCTGTACATACAAAACTATTACAATCTTAGGAATACAATACAAGACTGACAGATCTCTAAAACAAGCAAAATGCCTAGCAAATGAACAGCCTATAGTCTATAACAGTACAAATACATTTAAAATACATTTAAAGGTTACTTAACTTCGATTACGCTATGTTCATGATCTCCATTGCTGGTGACCAAGCATCTTTTTCTTATGATGAGTGGCTTCTTCTGATCTTACATCAACATGATGTGTGTGTCTGTGGCCTAGCTTGTGCCTGCTTTTATGTGTCAGGCTGAGTTACCAAACAACAGAAAACATACTTGTTTACTGTAGCTGTAGAACAATGGACTGTTGAATACAACAATGCTATCTACCTATTGTCTACTCAAACCAAACCTGTCAGTAATCTAACAGTCATTCTTTCAGTTTGAGAGCTGAAAGAAATCTCAAACAAGTAATGTCTTACTTCTTTACTGTAGCTATAAAGACAAATAGCCTGTTGAATACACCAATGGTATCTAATCCTATTGTATGAAAACAGCATTTGTTTGAGAAATCTACTCAAACCAAAAATGACGACAGTAATCTGACCAACTCACTATTGTAAAATTGTCCCATGAATCCTATGTCTGATTAATACACATGTGCAATTTGTTTCGTTCCAAATTCGTTTTTTAAAGAATTTTGACAAATTCGTTAATTCGGAAATATCCGAATTAACGAAAACTCGTTTAATGAATTTTAACGAATATTTGTAAATTAGAATATTCGAAAACTCGTAGATTCGTACATTCGTAAATCAGTACATTCACAAATGCTTAAATTCGTACATGTGTAAATTTGTAAATTTGTAAATTCGTAAATTTGGAAATCTGAAATAATAATTAACTAATAATAACTTAAGTATTACTAACTATTAAATTATAGGTATTGGAATTTCCTTTCAAATTTGGCTGTTAGTGAACTTAACGAAGTTACGAATTGTTTTCCGAAATAATGAATGCCGTATCTAAACGAATGGAACGTAATGACTTAATAATAAATAACAATAACAAAAAAGTTTTATTATTATTATTTATTATTAACTTGTTCCGTTCCATTTGTTTAGATGTGGCATTTGTTATTTCAGGTTATGCGCAACTTCGGATAAATTTGTATTCGTTACATTCGCTAACTGCCAAATTTGAAAGGAAATTACAATACCTATAATTTAATAGTCATTTTTTCAGATTTTCGAATTTTCGGGTTTTCGGATTTTTGAATTTCGAATTTACAAATTTCTGAATGCACGAATTTACAAATTTACGAATGTATATATATATATGTACGAATGTACGAATTTACGAATGTATAAAAATACGAATTTATAAATTTACGAATTTACGAATTTTCGAATTCCGATCATAACGAATTACCCGAAAAAAAAAAAAAAAACGAATGAAACGAAAACAAAAACTAACAAATGTTTTGGCAGTGCACATGTCTACTGATTAATATAATAAAAATCATATTTTTAACAAACGCAACACATTCCGCCCTATGATTTTTTTTTTCTCTCTCTCAGACTACACAGAAAATCTCTTCATTACTAACAACTCATTCTACACATGAATTTTCCTTAAATGCAACCCCTCCCATATTTCTGTCACTGGGAAGGTGTTTCAGTCTTTGGATAAAAGTTCATTAGAAAGTCCATTCTAAAGTTCTTTAGAAATAAGTCCAGGCTTGAAATACATCAAAGGCCTTGCTCTCCACAGCTCTTGTGATCTTCCGTCATTCTTTCCATCGTGTAACCACTTTTCGCTGGTCTTCCTATGGATGAAATCGGAGACAGCCTGTGGAGTGGAAAACAAAGAGGATTATCTGTTCCTTCTAACAATACATAAACAGTAGATCCTGGCCCTTCAGCTACAATCTCTCCTCTAAATAGCTTCTTGCCTGGATATCTGACCAATACTTTGCCACCTGCCTGTATGCACCTCTGACCCTCCCAAAGAACAGCAATAGGGAGGAGAGGAAATATACTGATATTTCCCAGAAGATCACTGCTGTTTATTTTGGAAGATTGGATGTCATGTAGCCTCACTTTCCACTCTTGCTGAGAAGTATCCACTAACCAGTCAGAGTCCCAGCCACTGTCTTGAAGCTCGTCTGCCAATGCAAATATAACTTCAAACCTTCCTGCCAGATTCCCTCTCATTCCTAGATAGGCTTCAGCTTCAGATACGTCACTCTTGGTTTCTATGTCATGGGAAGCAGTAACATGGTATCTGTTAAACCCTGTTCTTTCAGGAACCTTACATAAATACTGAACTCTGCACTCCAGCTGTGGAATCTGTGCCTCAGCCCCTATCATCCTCTCATATGGCTTTTGGCTATTGGCCTAGAATTTAACAACATGACTGCCTGTGTGAGGACCCGATCCCACCCCCTTAGTGTATGTGTGGGTGCAAGTTTGCGTATCTGGTCCTTCAATAGTCCGTTGTATCTTTCAATCAAACCAGCTGCCTGTGGATGGTATGGGATGTGGGACAACCAGTACACTCCAGAATCTTTGGCCCACTGCTGTACTGTTGATCTGGTGAAGTGTGAGCCATTATCACTTTGGACTTGTTTGGGACAACCATAAGCAACGACAAGTTTCTTAAGAAGTTGAAGTGTTGCGGCTTGATCTGCACGTTTGCAAGGATGGACAAGCATAAGTCCTGAATAGGTGTCCACTTCAGTGCAACAATATCTCAGTCCGTTGTTTCCCCGGGACAGGGGACCAATGAAGTCTGCCAGATCTTTGCAGGCCTCTCACCCCTCTTAATCGACCCGGTGGAGTACTTTTGCAATGGCCATTGTCAAACTTCTCCACACACTGTACAGTTCCCTATTACAGTTTTTATCATGTCCATTGATATAGGCAATCCTCCCTGCTGTGCCCATTCATATGTTGCTTTCTGCCCCAAATGTCCAGATTGCTTGTGGGCCCAAGTTCATCAAAACAGGATCAATTGGCACAACTGCCTTCACTTTGGCGATTTCATCTGCAACTATGTTATAGTTCTAAAAGTCTGGTACTAGGGGCACATGTGCATCAACATGCCCCACTTTTATGGTGCGGGAGTGAGCTTCCTTCCAGATGTAGTCCCAGACTTCATTGCCTCTCCACACCACCTTTCCATGAATCATCCATTCATTGGACTTCCACGTGGGCATCCAAGTTGTCAGTCCTTTAAAAACCGCCCAGCTGTCAGTGTAGATAGTGACATGGGAAGAAGGATCCTCCTGAAGAGTCATCACTACAGCTTTCAACTCTGCATACTGACTGGACCCTCCGATTCCGGACTCCTGCAGGACTGTGTCTGTACTTGGGTTGTAGGCTGCTGCTGTCCATTTATGCTCAGACGAGGTGATTATGGCTGAACCATCAGTGAACCACGCTGACTCCTTCATGTCTTCTGACAGAGACTCAAAGGGTGGAGCCTCTTCAATGGGGGATGACTGCAGCACAAGAATTTCTTCTTCTGGCCTGGTGCTGGTAAAAGTAACAAGCCCTGCCAACTGTTTTGTAATGTCTCTAAATTGCCCAGCTGCAATACCCCCTCTTTCTTGAAGGTAACACTTCCATTTCATCAGTGTCTGGTTCTGGGCTACAGCTGCCCTAGTGGTCAGTCCATTATCTCTCACCCATCCTGCTATTGGCAATGCAGTATGGATGGTGACTGTGTCCTTTAATGTAATGGTCTCTACATGTTGAAGTGCTGTGTAGGCCCCAAACAGGTACTTCTCTAGGGGCGTGTATCTCATCTGTGCCCCTGTCAGTTGTTTGGACCAAAATCCAAAAGGTATTGCTCTCAGTCCTTTCTTTTCATTTGGCTGCCTCAGACTCCAAGATATAGTACCATTCTGCTCCACTCCAGCTGAAATGGTACTCCTTGTCTCACGGGTCCCAATCCCTAATGCTGCAAAATAGCTTCTTTAGCAGCCAGGAATGCAGTCCGTTGCTCTGAAACCCATGAGAACTCAGTCTTTTTTCTGGTAACATTGTATATAGGCCTCAGAATCAGTCCAAGATGTGGGATGAACGATCTCCAGAATCCCACAACTCCAACGAACTTCTGTGCCTCCTTTTTGGTAGTAGGGGGCGACAGCGCCTGGATAGTTTGCACAACTGTCTCTGGAATCTTCCTCTGTGGCTCAGTCCACATCATTCCTAGGAATTTCACCTCTGTGGCAGGTCCTTGGACTTTGTCTCTGTTGATAGCCCACCCTCTGTTCTCCAAGTGCTGTATCAGCAGGTGCAGTGCTTCAGTTACATCTTCTTTTGTCCCAGAGATCATGATGTCATCAATGTAGTGAAACACAGCGACTTTCAAATTCAGGGTACTTAAATCTCGGGCAATCAGTCCATGACAAATCGTTGGAGAATGAAGATAGCCTTGCGGAAGGACAGTGAAAGTGTACTGGCGGCCGTCCCACACCATAGCAAACTGACACTCTGGGTCTATCAAAATTGAAAAGAAAGCATTAGCCAGGTCTATCACAGCATGATATTCTCCTGCATCTTTAGCAATTTTCTCAACAATTGAGATCATATCTGGTACAGCTGACTTCAATGGAGGTGCCACTTTGTTTAGACCTCTGTTATCCACAGTCATTCTATATGTTCCATCAGGTTTCTTTACTGGGAACACCGGAGACGAGAAAGGACTTACAGATGGTCTAAGGATCCCTACTCTCAACAGTTCTTGAATAGTCTCCCCAATTTCTTTGTGGCCTCCAGGAAGTCTGTACTGCTTGAGACAGACTGGCTTCTCTGGTGGAGGAATGTAGACAGGGGTCCATTTCGCATGACCTCTGACCACAGCCTTCACCGTCCTTACCAGATACGCTTTATCAGGATACCCGAATGTGAATGTACCTCTTTCAGTCTGAATTGACTGACCTTGATGTACATCCATCCCAAGAATATTTTTCAGGTAACTCTGATACCAAAACATTTGTCATAAATCCTGATCCCTTGCCAATAGCCAATTTCTCCCGTATCCTAACTGCTGGTGTAGTTTGCCCTCCCAAACCTTCTACATCAATCAATTCTCCTTTGTGATGGGAAGGATTTCCTTGCAAAAGTGTAACTTCAGCTCCGCTATCAACTAAAGCCATTACATGTGTAGGAGAAGATGACTTCCCCCACCATACAGTGACAGGTGCATATGGGCGTCGGTCTCCTGCTGTCACTGCCCTTGCTGCTATTACAGGAGACTCACCTTCCCTTCATAAAGGATAAGGAACCTCCCAATCCCCTTTTCTGATTCTCTCCAACTCCTCCCCAGGATAAAGGGATTTGGGTTTGGGTTCATGTTAAGTTTTGGGAATTGGTTTGGGGCTAACAGGAGGGGTCTGTTCTGTTTCCTCTAAGTCTAGGCTGATGTTATCTTCACTAGGAGTAGTGTTTCTAACCCTAACAGTTTTCCCTACTAAATGTTTCCACCTCTTCAGCATTTCTGCAGTAGAAATGCCATCTATCTCATCTTTAGGTACTCCTGCCTTTAATAGGTCCACCCACATTTCTTTCCTAGAAATAACTAGCCTGGTTTTCTCTTCGCCTTCTGTCTTCTCTACCCCATTCCGTTTCTTCTCTGTTCTTTTCTGCTTGTATTCTTCCTGTCTGGCCTTGACCTTATCTACTTCCCTGACAGGTTTTGTTTTAGTCTCCTCTATCTCCCCCAACTGGCTTAAAAGGGTTGTGGCTAAATGAATCTTCCTGTTAATCCCAGGCCTCCCAACAAGGACAATAATGGAGCCCTGAGATTAAATGGTGCAGACGTCATCAGCTTAGAGCGCAGAGCAGACGTAAAGGGTTCCATATCTGGACCTATCCATTCTGGAAATGTATTTAATCCGGTTATACAACCCATCTCACGTAACCTGGAAATACCCTCTCCTATTGATCTCCAGGAGTAGGTATTTTCCAGGTCAGTAGGACTAGCGTATACTCGGACTATTCCATCTCTCACAAGGTCTAACAGTGGAAAATTCACGCTAAACTCTCTGGCTTTTCACATTGCCTGACGCAATTGTGGATCATGGGTTAACACTCCCATAGCCACTGCTTCCTTACCTGACAAAACAACACTGTCTGCCCCTTCATCCCATAAGCGTATGAGCCAACTCAATAGGGGCTCCCCAGACCTTTGTTTGTATTGTTTTGCCAGCTCATGGAGTTCAGTTTGTGTAAACTCCCGTACTTCAATTTCAACATCTCTGGGGTTGCGATAATGCAAATCATCAGCCCGGCTAGCGGTTGAACGTACACACTCTGAAGCAACTGCTAGCTGGTCTTTTAATACCTTAACTTCTGCCTCTGCCTTCTCCCTTCTATGTGATTCAGTATAGAGAGCATGGAGGAAGTACCAACCCACTGTGGACACTGTCCTCCTCTTTCTTACTTAACTCCAACCCCTTAAGGCTAATATCTACAAAACGATCTGAGACTTTATCACCCCAAGTCAGCTTCAAGGGGGAAGCATACTTCACAAATTCTTTAGCAAGAGGCTCCCACTCATTATTTCTGGCCCAGATAGGTAAGCTGCACACTTTCTTCTGGTCACTAGAGCCCTCTGCAGCCTTGCTTTTCCTTAACAGCTTACACAGCATTTTACCTAGCACAAGCTACACAACACACTACAGAAAAACAAGTCTGCTTCAATTGAATTATAGCACAGATCCCGGACGAGCCCCCAAATGTTTTGCTTTGCATCTATCTAGCAAGGTTACTCTGTTGTATAACAAGGAAGCTGAGACTTCTGCAGTGTGTAAATGTGCTTTTACTATAAAAAGATGCTGTACATACAAAACTATTACAATCTTAGGAATACAATACAAGACTGACAGATCTCTATAACAAGCAAAATGCCTAGCAAATGAACAGCCTATGGTCTATAACAGTACAAATACATTTAAAGGTTACTTAACTTCGATTACGCCATGTTCATGATCTCCATTGCTGGTGACCAGGCATCTTCTTCTTATGATGAGTGGCTTCTTCTGATCTTACAGCAATATGATGTGTGTGTCTGTGTCCTAGCTTGTGCCTGCTTTTATGTGTCAGGCTGAGTTACCAAACAACAGAAAACAAACTTGTTTACTGTAGCTGTAGAACAATGGACTGTTGAATACAACAATGCTATCTACCTATTGTCTACTCAAACCAAACCTGTCAGCAATCTAACAGTCATTCTTTCAGTTTGAGAGCTGAAAGAAATCTCAAACAAGTAAAGTCTTACTTGTTTACTGTAGCTATAAAGACAAATAGCCTGTTGAATACAACAATGGTATCTAACCCCATTGCATGAAAACAGCATTTGTTTGAGAAATTTACTCAAACCAAAAAAGACAGTAATCTGACCAACTCACTATTGTAAAATTGTCCCATGTATCCTATGTCTGATTAATATAATAAAAATCATATTTTTAACAAACGCAACACAGTTAGCACTATTTGCTTTTCTAACACATGCCCCTTGTTTTTAAATTAGCTTGATGCATACTGTGTTTTGCATTGGCGCCAATGATCCAGTACTGGGGCTGATACAATTACACTTCCTAAATTGTTTGATTGACAAGCATTGATAAGACCATTCACCCAGTGACCAAGTACGCTTCCTGATGACGTGTTAGACGAAACGTACATCGAGGAGGTACTTGGTCACGTTCTTACCTCACTTCCGGTCCCGCTGGCTTACCGCTGTAACAGGTGGAACACACGCAAGGCTCCTGACAGACGGACAGACAGAACTCATACACTTCCAGCCTCAGTGCCAGGCTAAGGCACAACGAAATGTAAGCAGCCAATTGGCCCTTCTTTTATATTGTTTTTACCTTTCAATAAACGGGATTACACTATTCTTGGTTCCCATTAGTTTTGTTAACATAATCCTGATCTGAACCATCATTGGGAGTCAGACTGATCCGGGACTACATCCTCCATATTAGCAAGTGTTATCTTGCACAAGCGTATTTGACCTCTTTTTAGCCAAGGTGGTCAACATCTTGTAGTAAGCGGCCATCTATACATTGAGCACTCCGGGTGTTGTTTTTAGGTGGTGAAGGTGTTACTTCAAGATTTCCTTTGGATCATAATTTCTGTTTATTTTTTCTTTATGGACTGGTCGCAAAGTCACTAAGGAATCACCAATTGACCACCAATTCACTCAAACTATTGGACTTGTGTTGCTAATTTCACCTTTGGAACCAGATTACTTGATATATATTGTTAGATCAATTTATCATTATACTGCAAAGTTTTTTTGTGCTGTTCACAGCAACTACCAATATTGTTTTCCACCTATTGCTTCATAGCATTCATTTTTGATGTCCATTTATTATGTTCACTAATATCTATTTATCACTATGTGGCTGATATAGCTCAAATTTAATCTAATTTTGTAGTTTATTATTTAGCCTCTAGCGCCCCCCTATATAAAAAATTTCTCACATTGCACTATTGGTATATCCACATAGTTTTAGGGGTGCAGCTCTTTATTTTCTTATTATATTTAATTTAATTGTACAATTTATTTGTCGCGATATATACAATTTTTATACAGATTGGTGTATGATGGAACACAACATGTAATAGCCCCAGTTCAATCCCCCAATGTAATATCCCTAGTGTACTCCCCACAGTGTAAACCCCTAGTGTAATCCCCCCAGTGTACTGCCCAGAGTGTGCTTCCCCCAGTGTAATCCCCTTCAGTGTACTCCCCTCAGTGCAATCCCCCAGTGTACTCCACGCAGGATAAATCCCCCCCCCCGATGTACTCCCCGCCATGTGATCCACCAAATTTAAATCCCCCAGTGTACTCTTTGCAGTGTACTCTCTGCACTGTAATCCCCCCCAGTGTACTCCCCACCGTGTAATCCCTCTAGTGTAAACGCCCCTACTTTAAACGCCCCTAGTTTAAACCCCCCCAGTGTACTCCCCCCTGTGTAAAATCATCCAGTGTAATTCCCCCATTAAACTCCCTGCAGTGTCCTCCCCCCCAGTGTACTCCCCCCTGTGTAAATATCCCCAGTGTATTCCCTGCAACGTAATCCCCTCTAGTGTATATCCAACCAGTGTACTCCCCGCAGTGTATTGCCCACAGTTTACTGCCCACAGTGTAATCCCTTTAGTGTAAGTTTCCTCAGTGAATAAGCGGAACGCGACTTGTTCCGGCACTGGGCTCCAGGACTCAAGCTCCATTCTGCGGGATTCCAGGAATGGGGCCCTCTGCTGACCCCGAGCCCTTGGGCACTGCCCGAGAGCCGAATGGTCAGTCCGCCTCGGCACTTCATGTAAATTCCCAACTTCCAAAATGTGTGTAAATAGAGCAGCTGTAGAAGCTGTTGCTGTAAAAAAAAAAAAAAACAGACACCATTCAGGAGCAAGATTTTAACTTTTGTATCTTAGCACTGCATTTGAAAAAAAAGTGTAAAATTAGAAAAAAAAAGTGTTTATTTAATTTGTAAGTAACCCCGAAATTCTTTATACCAGAATCATAGGTATAGTATCACTTTAAAAAGAGAAAAATATAGCTTAAAATGTATACTTTAACCCTATGGTGACAATATATTTTTTCAATAAACATTGTTTAAAGTAGAAGAAATGCGAGTAGATTTGTTATGCATTTTTGTTTATGGATTGGATAAAGATTAAAATAATATTTTCAAGACAATATGCCTGACAGAAAGCCTTGTTTGTGCTAATTATATATATACACATACATATATACACACACACACACACACACATACTAGATATACACACATACACATATATATATATATACATACATATATATATATATATATAGCGCTACCCCCAGTTAAGAGAGCCGCTGGTTTTGTTTCGGGCCCTGTATACAGCACCGCCAACCCCCGGCAATCTACTCAACCCACACTGGCACAGTTAGTCTAGGGAATGTTACCTTGTAACGGTCTATACCTGGATACACACACTCTAGCAGTATTGATAGGTAACTACTATCTTCAAGGATACCAAAGTGATAAAATATAACTGGATTTACTTTAGTGTAAAGGTCAAGGTTAAATACATCACATAGCATACATGCAGAGCCCTGCAACAATAAACATATTCATCAGTGATAGTGCAGAGTGATCACCCACCACGTGCTACTATCTTTTCTCTTATGCGCAATATGGCGCACAAAGTTCTAACCCCTGGTCAGGCCTGACTCAGATTTAATCTATAAGTCTCTTGTGAGAACAATTCTTTGCATGCAACTTGAACGGTGGTGCACATTCAGCAACAAAAGTTGTAATCTAATTAATGAAAGAAGAACATGTCACCGGAGACCATGCAAACTCAGCTTCCCCGCTAGTCTCCGGTGGGGTAGTAAATATAACAAGAAGGGGCCAAGGCAGTCACTCGGCCTAATAGAGTTCAGATTAATGAAGTGAGCAAGTGCTCGCTCACCACTCCGGACGCGATCCCAGTCTGGGCTTCCACCACTGTGTATCCGCACACAGGGTCTCCAACGGCCGGGTCTCCGGTCCAGCTGATGTCAGCAGACTTGAACAGAAACAGGTGCCACCCAGGCTCCGAGATGGGATGGAAGGCTCTTTGGAAGGTATGCAAGGCCCAGGCTTCAGGCCTTACACAGCAGCAGATCCGCACAGGGAGTTGCTTGCAGCGCGGTGTCCAAAGAGGCCAAGCCTCGCCTCACCCTCTTCTTTTATAGCCCCACCCATGAGTCTCTGCGGTGATCAAAAGTGCACCCTGGGTGCCGAACGGGGTTCTGGGTAACGTAATCCAGGGGCCTTAAAGGAGACCCCGCTACACACTCCCCCCACTTAAACTCTTTGGTCCCCAAGGATAAATGTTAACACATACTACGCACAACATGAGATAAATATGCGTATGATTTTGGCAGAGGAAGTTCCCACCAAAAACGAGGGGGTGAACTTCCTTGCCCACAGGTCACACTGCCATTCGTGGCCTGCCTAACTGTGCCAGCGGGTGAGTTGGGGTTGCCCCCGACTAAATGAATAGTGGAGGGATCAGGGTCTTCCACACTCCTCCTGGCAGTGACCACAGCGTCTTCTGAGCTCTTCCCCATCTGTGGGTAAGTCAATTTTCGGGGAGGCCTTATGGCCCTTCTCATCCTTTGTTCTCTTGGGACTTCTGGTTCCGCTAAAACAGGTTCCTCTTCTGGAACCAACTTGGGAGTTTCCACTGGTTCTGGGACACTTGACTCAGGAGCAGGGAGATACATCGAATCTCTTGGATCCTCCTCGAAGAGTAAGTCACAGGCATCTTCCCAAGAATCCAACAAAGGACTGGACGGGATGAACTCAGTAGATTCTGCATTCAGTGTATTGTCTATGGTGTCTTCCGTAGATGGAAGATCTATAGCAGAGGTTTCTCGAACCTGGGAAGGCCATAGCCAATCAAGTTCTTCTCTCTCATCCTCACTTAATCCAGACACATCTGGTTCTTCAATCTGAGGAATCTGGGACCGAGTGCTTGGCCTAGGAGTATCCAGGATGGAAGTTGACTCAGGGGGATCCCTCGCAGGGGGTATCCGAACTGCTTCTGCAAGTGGGAGTAGATGGTTCCGATGCCAAGTCTTCAAGGGCCACACCTTTCCTTCTGGCTTTAGTCTGTAAACAGGTAGGCCCGGCAGTTTCTTGCAAATAACATAGGGTTCAGGTCTCCATCTGTCTGCAAGCTTGTGCTTTCCAGGGACCCCCAAGTTCTGTAGCAGCACTCTGTCCCCAGGTTGTAGATCCTGAATCTGGACTTTCAAATCAAAGTTTTTCTTGTTGCGGGCTCCCCTTTGATCCGAAGCTGCTTGTGCTTGCTCATAGGCTCAGACACAGTTTAAAATTGGCCTATCTACATATCCTTTGTGGGAAGTGGCCGAGCAATGGTCTATAGAGGTACCAAAGGCCAGATCTACCGGTAGTCTTGCTTCTCTCCTGAACATAAGTCGATAGGGTGAGTACCCTGTAGCGTCACTGGTGGTACTGTTGTATGCATGCACAATTGCTGCTATATGTTTGCTCCAATGCTGCTTCTTTTCACTACTCAAAGTCCCCAGCATGTTGAGCAGGGTTCGGTTGAACCTCTCCGGCTGGGCATCACCTTGTGGATGGTAGGGGGTGGTTCAGGTCTTCTTGATCCCCAAGGAGTCCAGGAGCTTTCGAATCAGCCGACTTTCAAAGTCCCTTCCTTGATCCGAGTGGAGCTGTTGTGGTAGCCCGTAGTGTACGAAGTATTTCTCCATGAGTACTTTAGCTACAGTGGAAGCCTTCTGGTCTTTGGTTGGAAAGGCCTGGGCATACCTGGTGAAATGGTCGGTTATCACCAGAACATTTCCTAGTCCACTCAAGTCAGGTTTGAGGCAGAGAAAATCAATGCATACCAAATCCAGTGGGCTTTGACTTTGCAGATGGCCCATTGGGGCAGCTTGGTGGGGTAAAGTCTTCCTCTGGATGCAGCGTGCACATGAGTGACAGTATTCCTCGACTTCGGCCCTCATGCAGGGCCAATAGGAACCGGTTCCTAATGAGCTGGAAAGTCTTTTCCGCTCCCAAGTGGCCATAATTGTCGTGCAGAGCGACCAGGACGGTCTCTTGATGTTTCCCGAGTAGAAACAGTTGCCATTTGTCTTCTAGGTCATCAGAGGGGCCCCTTCGGTAGACCTTTACCTGATGCACCTGCAGCCTATCCCACTCCTTCCTCAGCAGACTGGCTTCCTTTGAAGGGTAGCGCAAGAGTTTATCTGGATCCTGACTCTCCAGGGCTTCCAGGACCAATCTCCCCATGGGGTCTTCCAATTGGTCGCACCTCAACTCCTTTTTTGACAGTTTTGGCAAATCAGCCTCCTCCAGCTGTGTTACCCCACAGTATTGTTTGGGGACCCCTACTACAGTGACCACTATTTATTCAGCTCTTGAACCGCCACTGGCCTGGAGTTCAGCCCCCTGACAGAGGGCCGGCACCCCGTCGGGTGCCACTTGGGTCCAGTCTTCTGTACTGCTGGTGGGGGCATGAGATCTTCTTGACAAGGCGTCTGCATCTCAATTTCCAGCCCCGGGTCTATATTTCAGGCTGAAATTGAAAGCAGACAGGGCCGCCAGCCATCTACTGTATGTCCTGTGGCATCCAGCTTTGCTGTGGTGAAAAGATAAGTAAGGGGGTTGTTGTCAGTTTTCACAGTGAATTCTGCCCCATACAGATAGTCTTTGAGCTTGTCGACTACAGCCCATTTGAGAGCCAGGAACTCCAACTTAGTGGGGTAGTTCTTTTCTGAGGGGTTTAGACTCCTGCTCACATATGCAACGGGTTGCAGTTGCCCTTCGTGCTCCTGATAGAGCACTCCAAGGCCATCATGGCTGGCATCCACATGGAGTTCATACGGTTTCTTTGGGTCTGCGTAAGCCAGGACAGGGGCAGTGGTTAGGCTTTTCTTCAACATCTGGAAGGTCTATTCACACTTCTCATTCCAATGGTCTTTGACTGACTCCCCCGGCTTCCTGGGGCCCCGAGTCATCCTCTTCCCCTTCCGTCTTGAGCAGCTCATTCAGAGGTTTGGCAATCCGGGCAAACCCTTCCATGAACCTCCTGTAATAGGAACAGAATCCCAAAAAGGATCTGAGTTCTGTCACAGTGGTGGGTCTTGGCCAGGAGGTGACTGCTTCCAACTTTTCGGGGTCTGCCGCTACCCCTTTTTCGGACACTGTGTCCCAGATAGTTAACGGATGACTAATAGAACTGGCACTTTTCGGGTGAAAGCTTGAGTCTTCTCAAAACCTTCTCCAGCCTCTCCTCATGCTCTTCCAGGGTTCTCCCAAAGACAATGCTGTCATCTAAGTATACCAGGACTTCGATGAGGTTTATGTCTCCCACAGTCTTTTCCATAAGGCGTTGAAAGGTGGCTGGAGCTCCAGACAGACCTTGTGGCATCCTGTCAAACTCAAAGAACCCCACAGGAGTTATGAAAGCTGTCATCTCCTTATCTTCTGGATGCATGGGAATCTGATAGTACCCACTCTTGAGATCCATTACACTGAACCACCTTGCTCCGGACAAGCTCTGTAAGGCATCCTCTATCCTCGGGGTGGTATACTGGTCGGGTATGGTTCTCCTGTTGAGGGTCCTGTAGTCTATACAAAGCCTCAATGACCCATTCTTCTTCCTGACCACCACTATCGGAGAGGCGTAGGGGCTTCTGGATTCCTGGATAACACTGGTTCGCTTGAGCTCGGCGAGCTGCTCCCTCAAGTCTTCGAGGTCTGCCAGCGGGACTCGCCGGACCCTCTCCCTGAAGGGTTTGTCTTCTTGGAGGCGGATTCAGTGGGTGGCACTCTTTGCACACCCCACATCGAACTCATCTTGAGAAAAGATCCTTCTCCACTTGGTCAGCTGGGCCTTGGCTCTCTCTTTCCAAGCCCTTGGCAGGTTCGAGTTCTCCATACAGAGCTTCTCCCAAATAGTCCTTTCTCCCTCTGTCTTCTCCACATCCGACAAGACAACCGGGGTAGCAGGGCTCACCTGGCCCAGCAACATCCTGGCTGGAATTTCCATGGGACCATCCGTAGTATTTCTGACACTCACAGGTACTTTACAGTGTTCCTTCTTCAAGGCGCTCAACGGGACCACTTCTAAGCCCGAGTGTTCTTCCCTTGGGTCAGGTTCCAACATGACAAAAAGGCCCAGGCTGCTCCCAAGTAAGCTTCACAGTGGCCCTGAGACAGGTTACTTCGCCGGGCTGCAGCACTATTCCTCTCCTTCCCAGCCTCCAGACCTTTCCTACCCCCTCTTCCGGGGCTCACTGCTCCAAGATCAGTCGCTGGTAGGCTGTCTTCAGCATTGGGTGGATCTTAGTGACCGTGGGGTCCCTCTTTCATACTAGAGGGGCCAAGGGTCTCCGAACCAGGTCCGTGTTGGTCCCTATTATTATGGAGCTCTTGTTAGCTCCAGGCGGTCGGGGGCATACCACAGCCAGGGTGTCGAACACTTCAGCCTTCCCAGCCACAGATGGGTCAAAGGTCAGTTTTATGGGCAGATAGCCATCATAAGGGAAGCTCTTGGTCCCGATCCCCCATATCTCCAACTCAATCTTCTGGATGGGTAGGTGACTTAGATGCTTGTCATAAATGTCCCTGTATAACAGGGTCACTTGTGCCCCAGTATCCAATATGGCTCTTGTGTAGACTCCCTCCACTTGGACAGGTACTATGGGGGAGGGGCCTACCAGCTTCTCTGGATACTGCTTCGAAGGGGTCTCTTTCTTTTGATCTTTGCATTTCCCTTTTGGACTCTTTTTCTTACAGTTCTCTTTGAACTTTAGTCTCTCTTGGGCTCGGTATGCATTGATCTCCCTCCTCTTAATGGGTGTAGCTATCCGCTGAGGGACACTATTCTCTTTCTTTGGTGTATATTCCCGTTGGGGAACACTGTTTCTTCTGAGGGGTTTTGTCCTCTCTCTTTCTGCACTTCTCATTCAGTTTGGAGCTCACTGGAGATGATGGGCACCCGATTGACTCCTTCACCGGGGCCCTCTGAAGTTTTCCGCCGGATTGCGGTTATTCATCTTTTTTTTCTTTGGACTGGAACACACTTTGGCGACATGGCCAGCTCCTCCACAGTTGAAGCAAATCGCATCCCCCCAGTCTTGCAGGGATGCGGGCACTGAGGTGTTCCTTGGCCATTAGGGAGGTCAGCATCCCCAATACTTGGGACATCTGTGACTTCAAGGTATCCACCTCTGAGTCTCTCTCGTGGTCCTGACCATCACCGCCGGAGGATTGTTTGGCTTGACTGGTTGGTTCCTCCTTTTGTCTTCCAACATAGCCTCTTCTTCTCTGACCACTCGGATTAGGTCGGGGTACTCCAGGCTCTTCCCATCCTGTCGCAATGGGGTCCAGGGGCTGAGCTCCCCTCAACACCTGCTGAACACGGGCTTCATCTACCTTCCTTGGGTCGATCCCCTTCTTCAGTATAATTTTATGCAGGATCTTATCCAGACGCCTCATGAACGCTGACAGTTTCTCTCCTGTCTTTTGGTAGCAATGCTCCAACTGGTAAGTGAGCTCAGTGACTTTCTCTGTTCCACCGAACACGTTCTGCAAAATGTCCAGATAATCCTGTGCATCACAGTCTTTCTTGCTCAGCTTGAGGTTGCGTATGGCCTCCAAGGCAGGCCCCTTCAGACTCTCAGTGATCCTCTGTTTCTTTCAATATCTGGGACTTCACATTCTTCTAAAGCCTGAGTGGCACCGTCTAGCCACTCCTCAAACCCCTCTTCTCTTGAAGGTACAGGTTTCCTTCCAGAAAATATCCTGAGTTTTCTATATCCCGACATCAGGTAGTCTGTAGGATCCTTCTTACACTGGGCTACAATCTCCTCCAGGACCGCGCACAGCTCCGCACTGAGGGTGGCCGGTGGTGACACGGGACTCTCTTTAGCCTTCTGCTTTCTTGCTTTCTGTGACTGCGGTGGAGATATCTGTGAAGGTAATTGTTTTGGTGTCTGAAACCATCCTCCCTTGACTGGCAGCGCATGTATTAAACTATAAGTCTGATCATCCATTGCTTTTATGCTTGGACTTTTAAAATGCTCTGGGATGTCATTCTTCCACTCTACTAGTGCGTGGGTCAGCAAAGAATTTGACCTGACATCCATCACCCATGCTTTCTGGTGTGGGGACAGCGACATTACTAACTGCTTTACCGCTTCCTCCTGCCAGATCCCCGGGAGTTCAATGACTACTGCCGAGGCTGAATCTGTCACGCCGTGTCTGGGATTTGATCCCAGGGCCTGGTGTTCATAGACTGTTTTCCTATGTCCTGAGCCACCAGTGAACTGGTTTTATGTTAGCATCGTAGTTATGTTATTTTTCACTAGTGGGGATGTTTGCTCCACCCTGGGACCAGCTGTCAGCAGTCTTCTCATTAGTGTCCCTATATATTCCCACTTCCCCTTCCTGTCCGTGCCTTAGGATAGGTTCCTGTTTATGGATGCTCTTGCTTTTTGGTTATCTACTTGGCTCGTCTTGACTACGATTCCTGGATTATCCCTTGAACCTGGTTAACCTTGCTGCCGACCCTCCCTGGCTTGTTCTGACTACGTTACCTGGATTGTCCTTTTCCCTCCTGGGATCCTGTCTTCTGCCTACTAACCGTGAGTTGTTGCTGACGGTTGTAGTTTCCTGGCAGACCTGACAGAATCGGTGCCAGCCACCGTGCACCACTGTTCCACTTCCAATGGGTCCATGCTGGTACTTTTTGGCACGTTGCTTGCTGTATCAGGATCCGGGACTCGAAAGCCCCCACGTGTAGCGCTACCCCCAGTTAAGAGAGCCGCTGGTTTTGTTTCGGGCCCTGTATACAGCACCGCCAACCGCCGGGAATCTACTCAACCCACACTGGCACAGTTAGTCTAGGGAATGTTACCTTGTAACGGTCTATACCTGGATACACACACTCTAGCAGTATTGATAGGCAACTACTATCTGCAAGGATAACACTGATACCAAAGTGATAAAATATAACTGGATTTACTTTAGTGTAAAGGTCAAGGTTAAATACATCACATAGCATACATGCAGAGCCCTGCAACAATAAACATAATCATCAGTGATAGTGTTGAGCGAACCCGAACTGTAAAGTTCGGATCCGTACCGAACTTTAGCTTTTTCCCGAACCCGGACTTTGCCCAAAAGTCCGTGTTCGGGTTCGGCAATCTAATTACGCATTTAGAAATGCTTCAGGGGCCAGCCAATCACCTTTTGATTAGCTGGTGTGCCCTTAGAGGCCATCATAGCCATGCCTACTAATGGCAAGGCTGTGATTGGTCAGTGCAACATGTGACCCAGCTTCTATATAAGCTAGAGGCACACAGCACACATGTCACTCTGCTTCAGAATAGATAGGGAGAAGATCTAGTCTGCTGCTGCTGCTTTTAGGGAGAGATAGAAAGATAGATGAGGTAGTCCTGATTCTACAATCTGAGGGAAAAGATAGAGAGATAGTGTAGTGTAGGGCCAGGTTCCTGTGTTGGTGCTTTCAAGGAGAGAGAATATTATATAGGAGTCCAGATTCAGAGATTAAAATCAGCGATCTGAATAGGTTTACCTATTTGTGTTGCAGTGCAGGCTTTTTACACTGCCATGAGCCCAGTGTCAGAGAAAATCTAACTTTTAGGGAAAAAAAAGGCACTTTATTGTGCTCTTTTCCAAAAGACCCATAGGGCAAAAAAACAAACAAAAAAATTTGCACTTTATTGTACGCTTGCAAAAAGAGCCATTCAGGGGCACAAAAAATAGTTTGCAGTGTGTTATAAATATTTGGAGGTGTGTGAAAAAAACAATTTCTATATAGTTTTCTCCTACTGTGCTATACTAAAAAAACAAAATTTTTTTTGAATAGCATTTTCTGCAGTTCTGTAGCTGTGCGATTCAGCGATTACGTACTGTGGGTGTGTTCTGCTCTTCCAAAAACACCCATTTAGGGCAAGATCCTAAATTTGGAAAATATGAGGAGAAGGTCAAAGGGACGTAGTGGCCCCGGTCGTGGTGCTGCTGGTGGAGCTCCTGTTGCAGGGAGAGGACGTGGTGGATCTGTGCCAGATACACGCACAAGTGAAACACCTTCCTCAGGTGCGAGTAGGCGACCGAGCCTGCGGCGGTATTTTGTCGCGCCTAATGAGGCTGTACGAATGTTTAGGCCAGGACAAGTACAGGCGATAGTAGATTGGGTTGCTGACAGTGCCTCGGGTTCCTTCACATTGTCTCCCACCCACTCTTCTGATGAAATATCAGAGTTGGCACCTGAAACCCATGTCCATCAGTCTTTCACCTCACCCCCTTGCTAATCAGCCAAGCAGTCTGAGCCCCAAATCATGCAGCAGTCTCTTCTGCTTTTCGATGACTCTGTTAGCAGGGTTTCCCAGGGCCATCCACCTAGCCCTGCCCCAGAAGTGGAAGAGATTGAGTGCACCGATGCCCAACCACTTATGTTTCATGATGAGTACATGGGAGGACCATCGCAGTACGTCTCGGATGATGACGAAACACAGGTGCCAACTGCTGCTGCTTTCGCAATTGTGCAGACAGACAAGGAGGGCAGGGGTGAAGACTGGGTGGAAGATGATGTGGAGGATGATGAGGTCCTCGACCCCACATGGAATGAACGTTATGCAGGTGACCAGTGTAGTTTGGAGGAAGAGGCGGTGGTCGCACAGAGCCACCAGCACAGCAGAAGAGGGAGCAGGGTGCAAAAGCGGAGCGTCGGTCCCCTAGACAGTATGTCTGCTACTGCCCAACGCAGTAAGGGACCGAGCACACCAAAGCCAGGTCCAAGGAGTTCCCTAGCATGGCAGTTCTTCACACAATGTGCTGATGACAAGACACGAGTGGTTTGCAGGCTGTGCAATCAGAGGCTGAAGCGAGGCATAAACGTTCTCAACCTGAGCACAACCTGCATGACCAGGCATCTAAGTGCAAAGCACGAGCTGCAGTGGAGTAGACACCTCAAAAACCAAGAAAGGTCTCTGGCTCCTCCTGCTTCCTCTTCTGCTGCAGTCTCAGCCTCTTCATCCACCTCTGTAGTGACAGTGGCACCTGCCACCCCGCAAACAGAGGATCTGCCAGCAACACTACCACCTGGGTCACCAACCATCTCCACAATGTCCCATGGAAGCGTTCAGCTCTCTATCTCCCAAACATTGGAGCGGAAGAGGAAGTACCCCCCTAGCCACCCGCGATCCCTGGCCCTGAATGCCAGCATTTCAAAACTCCTGGCCTTTGAAATGCTGTCATTCTGTCTGGTGGAGACGCAGAGTTTTAAAAGCCTGATGGCATTGGCTGTCCCACAGTACGTCGTGCCCAGCCGCCACTATTTTTCCAAGCGAGCCATCCCTTCCCTGCACAACCAAGTGGGGGACAAAATCAGGTGTGCACTGCGCAACGCCATCTGTGGCAAGGTCCACCTAACTATGGATGCGTGGACCAGTAAGCACGGTCAGGGACGTTATATCAGCGTAACACCTTCACCACCAACTTCAGCACAGCCAGGGGTAAACGACAGCAGGCAGTTTTAAAACTTTCCTGTTTCGGGGGAAAAACCCACACCGCGCAGGAGTTGTGGAGGGACATGGAACAACAGACCAATGAGTGGTTGCTGTCAGTGAGCCTCAAGCCCGGCCTGGTGGTGTGCGATAATGGGCGAAATCTCGTAGCAGCTCTGGGCCTAGCCGGTTTGACGCACATCCCTTGCCTGGCGCATGTGCTGAACTTGGTGGTCCAGAGGTTCCTTAAAAATTACCCCAATATGCCAGAGCTGCTGCAGAAAGTGCGGGCTGTGTGTGCGCACTTTCGGCGTTCTCACCCTGCTGCTGCTCGCCTGTCAGCGCTGCAGCGTAACTTCGGCCTTCCCGATCACCACCTCATATGTGACGTGCCCACAAGGTGGAACTCCACCTTGCACATGCTGGCCAGACTGTGCGAGCAGCAGCAGGCGATAGTGGAGTTTCAGCTGCAGCAATCACGCGTGAGTCGCTCTGCGGAACAGCACCACTTCACCACCAATAACTGGGCCTCCATGCGAGACCTGTGTGCCTTGTTGCGCTGTTTCGAGTACTCCACCAACATGTCCAGTGCCAATGATGCCGTTCTTAGCGTTACTATCCCAGTTCTATGCCTCCTTGAAAAAACGCTTCGGGTGATGATGGAAGAGGATGTAGCACAGGAGGATGAGGAGGAAGTGGGATCATTTCAAAGGCTTTCAGGGCAGTCTTTCACAAGTGGCTACGAGGGTGGGTTCCTGCACCAAACGCCAGGTACACAATTGTCCGTCAGAAAGGGCACAGTTCTGACGAGGAGGAGGAGGAGGAGCCATTTTCACAGCAGGGTGGCACCCAGACCAGCTCGTGGCCATCACTGGTGCGTGGCTGGGGGGATACAGAGGACAGACGATACACCTCCCACAGAGGACAGCTTTTCTTTGCCTCTGGGCAGCCTGGCACACATGAGCGATTACATGCTGCAGTGTTTCCGCAATGACCGCCGAGTTGCCCACATTTTAACTGGTGCTGATTACTGGGTGGCCACCCTGCTGGATCCCCGTTACAAGGACAACGTACCGTCCTTAATTCCCACACTGGAGCGGGATCGTAAGATGCGCGAGTACAAGCACACGCTGGTAGACGCGCTGCTGGTGGCATTCCCACCTGACAGCGGGCGTACGGTGGAAGCACAAAGCGAAGGCAGAGGAGGAGGAAGAGGTCGCCAACGCAGCTGGGGCACCGGCAGCACCTCAGAAGGCAGGGTTAGCATGGCTGAAATGTGGAAAAGCTTTGTCAGCACGCCACAACAACCAGCACCACCAGCTGAGATGGAATGTCTTAGCAGGAGGCAGCATTTCACCAACATGGTTGAGCAGTATGTGTCCACAGGCCTACACGTACTGGATGACGGGTCTGCCCCTTTAACTTCTGGGTCTCCAAATTGGGCACATGGCCTGAGCTTGCCCTTTATGCCTTGGAGGTGCTGGCCTGCCCTGCAGCCAGTGTATTATCTGAACGTGTATTTAGCACGGCAGGGGGCGTTATCACAGACAAGCGCAGCCGCCTGTCCAGAGCCAATGTGGACAAGCTCACGTTCATTAAAATGAACCAGGCATGGATCCCACAGGACTTGTCCGTACCTTGTGCAGAATAGACATGTATACCGGTGTTGTGACAAAAACTGTCCGGCCATCGGATTGTGTCCGGCCCATACTGCGAAGGCGCAGCGCTTGCGCAGTACAGAGGACAAGGAGATTCACAAAATCTCCGAAGATGAACGACGCCTGCGCTGTGAGTGCAGGTTCAAGCCCCACCATCCAAGTGGACATACGGTAGCACATAGTAACAGGGCCCCTCACGGGCTCGGTTCGATCGCCATGCTTCGGGCACGGCCTCACTTGGCTCGGCTTGAACCACGGATGGTGTGGCCTTCACCTGAACTCACCACGCAGGCGCCGTTCGTCTTGGGAGATTTTAGAAATCCCCTTGTCCTACATACTGAGCAAGCGCAGTACAGGGTGGACACTATTTGACGGGGGACAGAATTCGACACATCACCGGCCTTACCCAGCCATTGTTGCATTTTTGAATCAGTGTTGGCTACCTCGTCCTCCTCCACCGCCGCTGCCACCTACACAGCCACATCCACCGCCACCTCAACCTCCTACTCCATATGGACCTCGTCCTCCTAGGTCAAGATTATTATTTTTTATTTTTATTTTTTTATGTTATTTTAAGTTATTTCCCTATCCACATTTGTTTGCAGAGCACTTGCCATGCTCTTAACATTTTGCTGCCATTTGCAGCCCTCTAGCCCTTTCCATTACTTTTTTAGAGCCTTTTTAGTCCTTAGAAGTCCGGGTCCCCATTGACTTCAATGGGGTTCGGGTTCAAGTTCGGTCCCGAACCCGAACTTTTTTCCGAAGTTCGGCCGAACCCGTCGAACCCGAACATCCAGGTGTCCGCTCAACTCTAATCAGTGATAGTGCAGAGTGAACACCCACCAGGTGCTACTATCTTTTCTCTTATGAGCAATATGGCGCACAAAGTTCTAACCCCTGGTCAGGCCTGACTCAGATTTAATCTATAAGTCTCTTGTGAGAACAATTCTTTGCATGCAACTTGAACGGTGGTGCACATTCAGCAACAATAGTTGTAATCCAATGGTAATTAATAAAAGAACACGTCACCGGAGACCATGCAAACTCAGTTCCTCCGCTAGTCTCCAGTGGGGTAGTAAATATAACAAGGGGCCAAGGCAGTCACTAGGCCTAATAGAGTTCAGATTAATGAAGTGAGCAAGTGCTCGCTCACCACTCCGGATGCGATCCCAGTCCGGGCTTCCACCACTGTGTATCCACACACAGTGTCTCCAACGGCCGGGTCTCTGGTCCAGCTGATGTCAGCAAACTTGAACAGAAACAGGTGCCACCCAGGCTCCGAGGTGGGGTGGAAGGCTCTTTGGAAGGTATTCAAGGCCCAGGCTTCAGGCCTTACACAGCAGCAGATCCGCACAGGGAGTCCTGTTGCTTGCAGCGCGGTGTCCAAAGAGGCCTCGCCTCGCCTCACCCTCTTCTTTTATAGCCCCACCCATGAGTCTCTGCGGTGGTCAAAAGTGCACCCTGGGTGCCGAACGGGGTTTTAGGTAACGTAGTCCAGGGGCCTTAAAGGAGACCCCGCTACATATATGTAGCGGGGTGTCATATTTAGGGGGAGTATCTGAGTGGTAATTAGGCTCAGATACACTAATTGTTAGGTTTCATGGACCATTTTAGCTCATGGAGGATATCATTGGTGTCCAGTTCCCTGTGGCCTACAGGTGGCGCTGTCGTCTTGGGCCAGGGTTGAACCACCATTGGAGGGCTGTGCCTTGTGTCCCCTCGCGGCAGTGGTACGGCGGGGCGGGGAACCTGCTGTGCCTGCCGGGAGAGGGTATAAAAGGGGCAGACATCTTCTGCTAGGGGTCAACATTCAACGGTACACAGTCTTCATGTACATCCACTACCCTGCCCATGGGGGTCAGTGTCACCACCCCAAGCACCTTAGGCCTGGGGGTGAGGAGGGTGGTCTCTGGGT
Organism: Rana muscosa; assembly: GCA_029206835.1. Taxonomy (NCBI): domain Eukaryota; kingdom Metazoa; phylum Chordata; class Amphibia; order Anura; family Ranidae; genus Rana; species Rana muscosa. Next base: position 1,258,431,487 of record CM055116.1, on the reverse strand, counting down.
GCCCTAGGCCCGGAGATGGAGCTGCTGTTTCATCCCAGACACCTTCAGTCTGGGGTGAGGTACTTTAGAGAAGGCCCGGGGCCCAGCAACCTTCGGCTGGGGTCCCCTAAGGATCAAGGCTCCCAGGGATCTGCCTTGCGAGGGGACCCATATCCAGGATCGAGGAGGCCAGGGAGGTGACCCTTTCTGAAGACCCAGCGCAGAGTCGTGGTGACAGAAGGGGCCTCTGGTAACTCTCCGGAGGGATGTTCTTATCCTTAAAAAGGGGCCAAATTACTCAAAGAAGGAAGTGCAGGTTCTGTAGGTCATAGTGGGAGTGTCTCTACCTCCACCCGGTCAGTGGCAGTGACCAACCTCACGGTCTGTGGCAGGGACTGTGCGCCAAGCCTGTTCGTGAAAATCAGGACAGGAGAAAACCCAAATTATGTTTGTGCCTGGACCTCCTCCCACCTTATCTGACCTGTGTCTCGTCTCAACCTGTCTGCTCTTACAGAGGCTATTTATTGTTCTTGAAAATAAATAAGAAGTTGGACTTTTCAGTTGGTGTGGACAGTTGCTTACTGGGGAGAACTAAGGACTTGTTTCTGGCTACCGCAGAAACGAGGTCAGCTCTGGAGGTTTTAAAACACTTGCTGCAGGCAGGCCCGAGAAACTAACACTGCTCAACCTCCCCATCCAGGAGGGTACGGGCTTGTGGTGCGGGTGTGCCTCATTCTTTTCCTGTGGAGGAGCCATACAGCAGAAAACCAGGTAAAGTCTGGGGTTGGTGCGCTACATATTATATATTATATATTATACTGTATGGATATATTCATTTGTTATCTTATCTTAGAGTGGTTGTAAACCAAGGTACACCACTTTTACCTACAGGTTAGCCTATAACCTGTAGGTACCGAGAATATCTCCTAAACTTGCACAGTTTAGGAGATATTCACTGTATCCACATGTGCCAACGTCATTGACACATGCACACTGAAGACACGGGCCACTTGTGACGTTTCTTCAGTAGCTGTGCCGTAACCGGTGGCTCCCACGTGCATGTGCGGGAGTGACGTAATCGCGGCTCCGGCCAATCACAGTAATGGAGCCGGCGAAACCCAAAAAAAATTCAAAGACATGTCGCCGGTCACAGCGCTGTGCGGGGACCACTGCAACAGCTTTGATCTAAGGTAAGTATTTCATAATGAGCTAGTATGTGATGCATACTAGCTCATTATGCTTTTGTCTTACAGATTTATTTATTTTTTTGCTCTGAGTTTACAACTACTTTAAGGAAAAGTATGATAACATTTTTGCTGAAAAAAACAGCTTAATAGCAGAAATGTAAAAGTTGCTCTGGTCCATAGGGGGTGTAAAAATGTGAGAGACGTCGCTGTTGTATGAACGCCCAATGGCGGCCCTCCGCTTCAACGGGGTTGTCTCTGGGCCTTTTCAAGTGTCCAGGGGCACCAGGCAGGGGTGCCCCCTCTCTCCTGGCCTTTTTGCGCTTGTAATGGAACCCCTGGCGATCGCACTGCGCTCCTCTCCCCTGGTCCAGGGCATTAGAGTAGGCACCCTTGCTGAGACCACAGCATTTTATGCGGATGACTTGGTTCTTTTTGTCAGGGACACCGGGCCGTCTTTGCGGGCAGTGCTGGCACTTCTGGATAGATTCACATTGGTCTCTGGGCTCAGGGTTAACTGGTCTAAATCCAAAGTACTCCCCTTGCGCTCTCATCCAATCCCTGACCAGGCGATTGCCGACATTCCCCTGTGTCAGGGTCACCTGTGGCCAGGTGACAGATGCACACCGTAGGGGGACAGGAGTGCACCGCGAGGTAGTGAACCCTATGGCTGGCTTCTGTGGATAGGAAACTGGGTGGTTGTGGAAAGCGGGACCAGAGGAGCACAACCGGGATCCCAACGGAAGCGAGAGCCAAGATTCCCCAGGGCGCGGAGTCTAAGACCCAGCTGGTCTTCTCCAGGGCCTCTAGTGGTGAGGATGTTACGCTGCAGGCTGGGACCAGGTCGCGGCCCCTGGAGTTTCCTAGCTCACGCCCCGTAGGATAAGGGGAAGCAGCAGCACACGATAGAGAGAACCGAATAACAAGCCGAAGGTCAGGGGCCACAAGCAGACAAGGATAACGAAGAACGAGCCGAAGGTCAAGGGTCACGAGCAGACAGGGATGGTCGGGGACAAGCCAATAACGTAACAGAGAGACAGACGTAGCACACGGCAGGCAGGAACCCAAACACACAATGCCTAACAAACACGTTGATCAGCAAAGCAGGCTTGCAGTGCACAGGTTAATATAGTGTTCAGTGATAGGGCCTGGGGTGGAGTCAGGCTGGGAGGAGATTATAAAGGAAGCCAGGTGAAGGAGGTCTGGTCTCTAGATGAACACATGAGGAGGAAGGTAAGATGGCAGACAAACACTACTGCATATCCATGACAGTACCCTCCCTCTTATGGGCCCTCCCCCGCCTGGACCCAGGCTTAAAGGGAAATCTCTGATGAAACCTTCTCAACAGATGAGGTGCAGCGACATCAGATGCAGCGATCCAAGACGCCTCCTCAGGACCAAAACCTCTCCAATGCACAAGGTACTGAAGAATGCCTCTGCAGAGCCGAGAATCCAGAACTTGTCTAACCTCGTACTTAAGATTATCCTCAGAGACTGAAAACGAGGTAGGGAGATGACAAGAAGATCTATTGAGGACCAAAGGCTCTCTAGGAATAAGCAAGGGCATGAGACGATCAACAGGAATCTGAGGAGGGTCCCCTAGACCCTTAAAGGGGAACTGGTCATCTTGCACAGGACCATCAGACTGGGCAGATGTCAGTGGAACCCTGAAGTCAGGTTGGTTAGAAGGTGACATGTCGCCGGAGTCAAGCTGAATAGCTGAAGGACAAGCAGAATGTCCCGAACAAGAAAAAGTGAGAGGCTCACTGGGCATGGGCTGGACTGGCATAACTAGTACAGAGGCAGAGTGAATAGCTGAGTCAGGTGTAGCGACTACCTGAATCGCATCGCAAGACGTAGCGACTGCAGGACTTGTAGACAAGCTAGCCTGGCTGTGCGTCCAAGGGTGGTTAGGGACAGAGAAATGTAAATGGTTATGCAACCTGGAATGAATGACCGGCTCAGATTCACAGGGGGCAACCTTGGGTAGGCAGGACGAGGAACAGGAGGGACCCCAAGCCAGGATCTGTCCAGTAGTCCAGTCCACATGAGGAGAATGGAGCTGTAACCATGGGAGACCCAAAATTATAGGCGTTGAGGCCTTGGGTAAGATAAGGAAGGATATCCACTCCTGGTGGAGTGTACCCACCGACATCTTAACAGGGAGGGTCTGGAAGCGGATAGGTCCCCCTGGGAGAACAGTACCATCAATCGCCAAGATCACCAATGGCGTGGTGAGGGGCAAAAGAGTAAGTCTCATGGACGATGCGATTTCCCAGTCCATGAAATTACCAGCGGCTCCGGAATCCAGATATGCTGAGACCGAATGAGAAGAAGCACCAACATGAAGGAACACAGAAAGCAGAAGACGAGAAGGGGAAGGTGATATTTCTGGGTCCAATACTCCACTTTCCAGATGAAGTGGACCCAAACGTTTTTCTGGACAAAGAGAGCAAGTGTCACGAAAATGACCTTTGCCCCCACAGTAGAGACACAGGCCTAGATTTCTGCGCCTAGCACGTTCCTCTGGGGATAGCCTGGTCCTGCCCAGCTGCATGGGTTCCTCAGCTGGCAGGAGATGCTCCACGGGTCGAGGAGAGGGGAGCTCAGGCTGACTAAGGACCAAGGAGTGCTGGCGCCGCTTTTCTAGGGTCCTTTCCTGAAAGCGAATATCGATCTGGTTACACAAGGAGATAACTCCGTCCAGATCAGTGGGGATGGTTCTTCCTGCTAATTCATCCTTCACTCTATCAGAAAGGCCATGCAAAAAGGTTGCGACTAAGGCCTCATTGTTCCAGCTCAACTCAGCCGACAGTATGCGGAAATTAAGGGCGTACTGTCCCACTGAAGCAGACTCTTGGCGGAGACGTAGAAGGGCGCTGGCCGCTGAAGAGACACGAGCCGGTTCTTCAAAGATATTCCGAAAAAGTTTCAAGAAGCCAGACAGGCTAGAAACCACTGGATCATTCAGTTCCCACAGAGGGGCTGCCCAGGCTAAAGCTTCACCGGAGAGGAGGGAAATGATATAGGCTACCTTTGCCCTGTCAGACAGAAAGTTTTGAGGCTGAAGCTCAAAATGAATCGTGCATTGGCTAAGGAACCCTCTGCAGGCCTTGGAGTCCCCAGAGAAACGGAACGGAGCTGGCAGTATTAGTGAGTGTGAGGCTGCGACTGGTGCGATAGGTACAGCCGCTGGTTGTACTTGGGGTTGCGGATTCGGGGTTCCCAAGGAGACCTGAAGCTGCTCGAATCGAGAAGCCAGATCCTGGAGGAATCGCATCACCTGGGTCTGATTTGATTCCTGGGTCTCAAGTCTGCGAACTATGCCCTGCAATGGATCATCCGCGGGAAGCGGGATGTCAGCCGGGTTCATGGCTGATCAAACTGTCAGGGTCACCTGTGGCCAGGTGACAGATGCACACCGTAGGGGGACAGGAGTGCACCGCGAGGTAGTGAACCCTATGGCTGGCTTCTGTGGATAGGAAACTGGGTGGTTGTGGAAAGCGGGACCAGAGGAGCACAACCGGGATCCCAACGGAAGCGAGAGCCAAGATTCCCCAGGGCGCGGAGTCTAAGACCCAGCTGGTCTTCTCCAGGGCCTCTAGTGGTGAGGATGTTACGCTGCAGGCTGGGACCAGGTCGCGGCCCCTGGAGTTTCCTAGCTCACGCCCCGTAGGATAAGGGGAAGCAGCAGCACACGATAGAGAGAACCGAATAACAAGCCGAAGGTCAGGGGCCACAAGCAGACAAGGATAACGAAGAACGAGCCGAAGGTCAAGGGTCACGAGCAGACAGGGATGGTGCACCGGCAGCACCTCAGAAGGCAGGGTTAGCATGGCTGAAATGTGGAAAAGCTTTGTCAGCACGCCACAACAACCAGCACCACCAGCTGAGATGGAATGTCTTAGCAGGAGGCAGCATTTCACCAACATGGTTGAGCAGTATGTGTCCACAGGCCTACACGTACTGGATGACGGGTCTGCCCCTTTAACTTCTGGGTCTCCAAATTGGGCACATGGCCTGAGCTTGCCCTTTATGCCTTGGAGGTGCTGGCCTGCCCTGCAGCCAGTGTATTATCTGAACGTGTATTTAGCACGGCAGGGGGCGTTATCACAGACAAGCGCAGCCGCCTGTCCAGAGCCAATGTGGACAAGCTCACGTTCATTAAAATGAACCAGGCATGGATCCCACAGGACTTGTCCGTACCTTGTGCAGAATAGACATGTATACCGGTGTTGTGACAAAAACTGTCCGGCCATCGGATTGTGTCCGGCCCATACTGCGAAGGCGCAGCGCTTGCGCAGTACAGAGGACAAGGAGATTCACAAAATCTCCGAAGATGAACGACGCCTGCGCTGTGAGTGCAGGTTCAAGCCCCACCATCCAAGTGGACATACGGTAGCACATAGTAACAGGGCCCCTCACGGGCTCGGTTCGATCGCCATGCTTCGGGCACGGCCTCACTTGGCTCGGCTTGAACCACGGATGGTGTGGCCTTCACCTGAACTCACCACGCAGGCGCCGTTCGTCTTGGGAGATTTTAGAAATCCCCTTGTCCTACATACTGAGCAAGCGCAGTACAGGGTGGACACTATTTGACGGGGGACAGAATTCGACACATCACCGGCCTTACCCAGCCATTGTTGCATTTTTGAATCAGTGTTGGCTACCTCGTCCTCCTCCACCGCCGCTGCCACCTACACAGCCACATCCACCGCCACCTCAACCTCCTACTCCATATGGACCTCGTCCTCCTAGGTCAAGATTATTATTTTTTATTTTTATTTTTTTATGTTATTTTAAGTTATTTCCCTATCCACATTTGTTTGCAGAGCACTTGCCATGCTCTTAACATTTTGCTGCCATTTGCAGCCCTCTAGCCCTTTCCATTACTTTTTTAGAGCCTTTTTAGTCCTTAGAAGTCCGGGTCCCCATTGACTTCAATGGGGTTCGGGTTCAAGTTCGGTCCCGAACCCGAACTTTTTTCCGAAGTTCGGCCGAACCCGTCGAACCCGAACATCCAGGTGTCCGCTCAACTCTAATCAGTGATAGTGCAGAGTGAACACCCACCAGGTGCTACTATCTTTTCTCTTATGAGCAATATGGCGCACAAAGTTCTAACCCCTGGTCAGGCCTGACTCAGATTTAATCTATAAGTCTCTTGTGAGAACAATTCTTTGCATGCAACTTGAACGGTGGTGCACATTCAGCAACAATAGTTGTAATCCAATGGTAATTAATAAAAGAACACGTCACCGGAGACCATGCAAACTCAGTTCCTCCGCTAGTCTCCAGTGGGGTAGTAAATATAACAAGGGGCCAAGGCAGTCACTAGGCCTAATAGAGTTCAGATTAATGAAGTGAGCAAGTGCTCGCTCACCACTCCGGATGCGATCCCAGTCCGGGCTTCCACCACTGTGTATCCACACACAGTGTCTCCAACGGCCGGGTCTCTGGTCCAGCTGATGTCAGCAAACTTGAACAGAAACAGGTGCCACCCAGGCTCCGAGGTGGGGTGGAAGGCTCTTTGGAAGGTATTCAAGGCCCAGGCTTCAGGCCTTACACAGCAGCAGATCCGCACAGGGAGTCCTGTTGCTTGCAGCGCGGTGTCCAAAGAGGCCTCGCCTCGCCTCACCCTCTTCTTTTATAGCCCCACCCATGAGTCTCTGCGGTGGTCAAAAGTGCACCCTGGGTGCCGAACGGGGTTTTAGGTAACGTAGTCCAGGGGCCTTAAAGGAGACCCCGCTACATATATGTAGCGGGGTGTCATATTTAGGGGGAGTATCTGAGTGGTAATTAGGCTCAGATACACTAATTGTTAGGTTTCATGGACCATTTTAGCTCATGGAGGATATCATTGGTGTCCAGTTCCCTGTGGCCTACAGGTGGCGCTGTCGTCTTGGGCCAGGGTTGAACCACCATTGGAGGGCTGTGCCTTGTGTCCCCTCGCGGCAGTGGTACGGCGGGGCGGGGAACCTGCTGTGCCTGCCGGGAGAGGGTATAAAAGGGGCAGACATCTTCTGCTAGGGGTCAACATTCAACGGTACACAGTCTTCATGTACATCCACTACCCTGCCCATGGGGGTCAGTGTCACCACCCCAAGCACCTTAGGCCTGGGGGTGAGGAGGGTGGTCTCTGGGTGCCCTAGGCCCGGAGATGGAGCTGCTGTTTCATCCCAGACACCTTCAGTCTGGGGTGAGGTACTTTAGAGAAGGCCCGGGGCCCAGCAACCTTCGGCTGGGGTCCCCTAAGGATCAAGGCTCCCAGGGATCTGCCTTGCGAGGGGACCCATATCCAGGATCGAGGAGGCCAGGGAGGTGACCCTTTCTGAAGACCCAGCGCAGAGTCGTGGTGACAGAAGGGGCCTCTGGTAACTCTCCGGAGGGATGTTCTTATCCTTAAAAAGGGGCCAAATTACTCAAAGAAGGAAGTGCAGGTTCTGTAGGTCATAGTGGGAGTGTCTCTACCTCCACCCGGTCAGTGGCAGTGACCAACCTCACGGTCTGTGGCAGGGACTGTGCGCCAAGCCTGTTCGTGAAAATCAGGACAGGAGAAAACCCAAATTATGTTTGTGCCTGGACCTCCTCCCACCTTATCTGACCTGTGTCTCGTCTCAACCTGTCTGCTCTTACAGAGGCTATTTATTGTTCTTGAAAATAAATAAGAAGTTGGACTTTTCAGTTGGTGTGGACAGTTGCTTACTGGGGAGAACTAAGGACTTGTTTCTGGCTACCGCAGAAACGAGGTCAGCTCTGGAGGTTTTAAAACACTTGCTGCAGGCAGGCCCGAGAAACTAACACTGCTCAACCTCCCCATCCAGGAGGGTACGGGCTTGTGGTGCGGGTGTGCCTCATTCTTTTCCTGTGGAGGAGCCATACAGCAGAAAACCAGGTAAAGTCTGGGGTTGGTGCGCTACATATTATATATTATATATTATACTGTATGGATATATTCATTTGTTATCTTATCTTAGAGTGGTTGTAAACCAAGGTACACCACTTTTACCTACAGGTTAGCCTATAACCTGTAGGTACCGAGAATATCTCCTAAACTTGCACAGTTTAGGAGATATTCACTGTATCCACATGTGCCAACGTCATTGACACATGCACACTGAAGACACGGGCCACTTGTGACGTTTCTTCAGTAGCTGTGCCGTAACCGGTGGCTCCCACGTGCATGTGCGGGAGTGACGTAATCGCGGCTCCGGCCAATCACAGTAATGGAGCCGGCGAAACCCAAAAAAAATTCAAAGACATGTCGCCGGTCACAGCGCTGTGCGGGGACCACTGCAACAGCTTTGATCTAAGGTAAGTATTTCATAATGAGCTAGTATGTGATGCATACTAGCTCATTATGCTTTTGTCTTACAGATTTATTTATTTTTTTGCTCTGAGTTTACAACTACTTTAAGGAAAAGTATGATAACATTTTTGCTGAAAAAAACAGCTTAATAGCAGAAATGTAAAAGTTGCTCTGGTCCATAGGGGGTGTAAAAATGTGAGAGACGTCGCTGTTGTATGAACGCCCAATGGCGGCCCTCCGCTTCAACGGGGTTGTCTCTGGGCCTTTTCAAGTGTCCAGGGGCACCAGGCAGGGGTGCCCCCTCTCTCCTGGCCTTTTTGCGCTTGTAATGGAACCCCTGGCGATCGCACTGCGCTCCTCTCCCCTGGTCCAGGGCATTAGAGTAGGCACCCTTGCTGAGACCACAGCATTTTATGCGGATGACTTGGTTCTTTTTGTCAGGGACACCGGGCCGTCTTTGCGGGCAGTGCTGGCACTTCTGGATAGATTCACATTGGTCTCTGGGCTCAGGGTTAACTGGTCTAAATCCAAAGTACTCCCCTTGCGCTCTCATCCAATCCCTGACCAGGCGATTGCCGACATTCCCCTGTGTCAGGGTCACCTGTGGCCAGGTGACAGATGCACACCGTAGGGGGACAGGAGTGCACCGCGAGGTAGTGAACCCTATGGCTGGCTTCTGTGGATAGGAAACTGGGTGGTTGTGGAAAGCGGGACCAGAGGAGCACAACCGGGATCCCAACGGAAGCGAGAGCCAAGATTCCCCAGGGCGCGGAGTCTAAGACCCAGCTGGTCTTCTCCAGGGCCTCTAGTGGTGAGGATGTTACGCTGCAGGCTGGGACCAGGTCGCGGCCCCTGGAGTTTCCTAGCTCACGCCCCGTAGGATAAGGGGAAGCAGCAGCACACGATAGAGAGAACCGAATAACAAGCCGAAGGTCAGGGGCCACAAGCAGACAAGGATAACGAAGAACGAGCCGAAGGTCAAGGGTCACGAGCAGACAGGGATGGTCGGGGACAAGCCAATAACGTAACAGAGAGACAGACGTAGCACACGGCAGGCAGGAACCCAAACACACAATGCCTAACAAACACGTTGATCAGCAAAGCAGGCTTGCAGTGCACAGGTTAATATAGTGTTCAGTGATAGGGCCTGGGGTGGAGTCAGGCTGGGAGGAGATTATAAAGGAAGCCAGGTGAAGGAGGTCTGGTCTCTAGATGAACACATGAGGAGGAAGGTAAGATGGCAGACAAACACTACTGCATATCCATGACAGTACCCTCCCTCTTATGGGCCCTCCCCCGCCTGGACCCAGGCTTAAAGGGAAATCTCTGATGAAACCTTCTCAACAGATGAGGTGCAGCGACATCAGATGCAGCGATCCAAGACGCCTCCTCAGGACCAAAACCTCTCCAATGCACAAGGTACTGAAGAATGCCTCTGCAGAGCCGAGAATCCAGAACTTGTCTAACCTCGTACTTAAGATTATCCTCAGAGACTGAAAACGAGGTAGGGAGATGACAAGAAGATCTATTGAGGACCAAAGGCTCTCTAGGAATAAGCAAGGGCATGAGACGATCAACAGGAATCTGAGGAGGGTCCCCTAGACCCTTAAAGGGGAACTGGTCATCTTGCACAGGACCATCAGACTGGGCAGATGTCAGTGGAACCCTGAAGTCAGGTTGGTTAGAAGGTGACATGTCGCCGGAGTCAAGCTGAATAGCTGAAGGACAAGCAGAATGTCCCGAACAAGAAAAAGTGAGAGGCTCACTGGGCATGGGCTGGACTGGCATAACTAGTACAGAGGCAGAGTGAATAGCTGAGTCAGGTGTAGCGACTACCTGAATCGCATCGCAAGACGTAGCGACTGCAGGACTTGTAGACAAGCTAGCCTGGCTGTGCGTCCAAGGGTGGTTAGGGACAGAGAAATGTAAATGGTTATGCAACCTGGAATGAATGACCGGCTCAGATTCACAGGGGGCAACCTTGGGTAGGCAGGACGAGGAACAGGAGGGACCCCAAGCCAGGATCTGTCCAGTAGTCCAGTCCACATGAGGAGAATGGAGCTGTAACCATGGGAGACCCAAAATTATAGGCGTTGAGGCCTTGGGTAAGATAAGGAAGGATATCCACTCCTGGTGGAGTGTACCCACCGACATCTTAACAGGGAGGGTCTGGAAGCGGATAGGTCCCCCTGGGAGAACAGTACCATCAATCGCCAAGATCACCAATGGCGTGGTGAGGGGCAAAAGAGTAAGTCTCATGGACGATGCGATTTCCCAGTCCATGAAATTACCAGCGGCTCCGGAATCCAGATATGCTGAGACCGAATGAGAAGAAGCACCAACATGAAGGAACACAGAAAGCAGAAGACGAGAAGGGGAAGGTGATATTTCTGGGTCCAATACTCCACTTTCCAGATGAAGTGGACCCAAACGTTTTTCTGGACAAAGAGAGCAAGTGTCACGAAAATGACCTTTGCCCCCACAGTAGAGACACAGGCCTAGATTTCTGCGCCTAGCACGTTCCTCTGGGGATAGCCTGGTCCTGCCCAGCTGCATGGGTTCCTCAGCTGGCAGGAGATGCTCCACGGGTCGAGGAGAGGGGAGCTCAGGCTGACTAAGGACCAAGGAGTGCTGGCGCCGCTTTTCTAGGGTCCTTTCCTGAAAGCGAATATCGATCTGGTTACACAAGGAGATAACTCCGTCCAGATCAGTGGGGATGGTTCTTCCTGCTAATTCATCCTTCACTCTATCAGAAAGGCCATGCAAAAAGGTTGCGACTAAGGCCTCATTGTTCCAGCTCAACTCAGCCGACAGTATGCGGAAATTAAGGGCGTACTGTCCCACTGAAGCAGACTCTTGGCGGAGACGTAGAAGGGCGCTGGCCGCTGAAGAGACACGAGCCGGTTCTTCAAAGATATTCCGAAAAAGTTTCAAGAAGCCAGACAGGCTAGAAACCACTGGATCATTCAGTTCCCACAGAGGGGCTGCCCAGGCTAAAGCTTCACCGGAGAGGAGGGAAATGATATAGGCTACCTTTGCCCTGTCAGACAGAAAGTTTTGAGGCTGAAGCTCAAAATGAATCGTGCATTGGCTAAGGAACCCTCTGCAGGCCTTGGAGTCCCCAGAGAAACGGAACGGAGCTGGCAGTATTAGTGAGTGTGAGGCTGCGACTGGTGCGATAGGTACAGCCGCTGGTTGTACTTGGGGTTGCGGATTCGGGGTTCCCAAGGAGACCTGAAGCTGCTCGAATCGAGAAGCCAGATCCTGGAGGAATCGCATCACCTGGGTCTGATTTGATTCCTGGGTCTCAAGTCTGCGAACTATGCCCTGCAATGGATCATCCGCGGGAAGCGGGATGTCAGCCGGGTTCATGGCTGATCAAACTGTCAGGGTCACCTGTGGCCAGGTGACAGATGCACACCGTAGGGGGACAGGAGTGCACCGCGAGGTAGTGAACCCTATGGCTGGCTTCTGTGGATAGGAAACTGGGTGGTTGTGGAAAGCGGGACCAGAGGAGCACAACCGGGATCCCAACGGAAGCGAGAGCCAAGATTCCCCAGGGCGCGGAGTCTAAGACCCAGCTGGTCTTCTCCAGGGCCTCTAGTGGTGAGGATGTTACGCTGCAGGCTGGGACCAGGTCGCGGCCCCTGGAGTTTCCTAGCTCACGCCCCGTAGGATAAGGGGAAGCAGCAGCACACGATAGAGAGAACCGAATAACAAGCCGAAGGTCAGGGGCCACAAGCAGACAAGGATAACGAAGAACAAGCCGAAGGTCAAGGGTCACGAGCAGACAGGGATGGTCGGGGACAAGCCAATAACGTAACAGAGAGACAGACGTAGCACACGGCAGGCAGGAACCCAAACACACAATGCCTAACAAACACGTTGATCAGCAAAGCAGGCTTGCAGTGCACAGGTTAATATAGTGTTCAGTGATAGGGCCTGGGGTGGAGTCAGGCTGGGAGGAGATTATAAAGGAAGCCAGGTGAAGGAGGTCTGGTCTCTAGATGAACACATGAGGAGGAAGGTAAGATGGCAGACAAACACTACTGCATATCCATGACACCCTGCAATGGGTTTCCCAGATTAAGTATTTAGGGCTCCAGATTACCAACTCGGTGACTGACTTTATTAGCCTCAATATTACCCCACTGCTCGCTATGGTGTCTAAGAAGCTCCAGGCCTGGAGAAACCTCCCTATGTCCCTTATAGGGAGGGTGAACTTGGTTAAAATGATAATCTTGCCCCTACTATTGTATGTCCTTAGGAATTCCCCGGTTTGGATTCCTAGGTCAATTTTTAAATCACTGGATGCCGTGAGCTCCTTCTTGTGGCAGGGAGGTGTTCCCCGCCTTAGATTGGCGATATTGCAGCAGCCATGGGGGGAGGGGGGTCTAGCGGTTCCAAATTTCTACAAGTACTTTTTGGCCGGACAGTTGACGGTGGCCCACTGCTAGCTGACTGTCCCCCAGGATGACGCCTCTGTCTCCCTGGAGGCGGCCTATGTAGGCTCCTACGAAGCGCTGTCCCATCTGGTATACAGAGGTCAAAGAGCTCCTTACCCACTGACATCCTACATGCGCTCGGTGATGAGGGCATGGGTTGTGGCGCAGGGATGGTGCTCATCTAGCGCAACCAGACTTTCTCCCAACATGCCGTTGTGGAGGAATCCCAATTTACCACATTTCTTTGATTATCCAGACCCGGTAGTGTGGACTAGGTACGGTATTAAAACTTTGCTTCACATTGTCTCAAACGGTACATTACTGTCATTTGATGACCTCAAATTAAAATATGATTTGCCTAATTCACATTTTTTTTTTTAGGTACATCCAATTAAGGCACGCTTTCTATTCACAATTTGGGGGGGAACCCCTTAGCCTTGAGCCCATTGACCTGGAATTGCTGACCTGCACCTACTCACTATCAAAACCTGTCTCTTGCCTGTATAAGGACTTATTTCATGACACAAACCTCTTATTGGGACCTTGCAGGAGAGTGTGGGAGGCTGCGGCTCCGGGGCTGGACAGGGATGATTGGGATGACAAGTGGGGGTCTGCGTTTCAGTATCTTGTATCTAGCAGGGATAGAGTGATCCATTACAAATTTCTGCACAGAGTCTATCTCACCCCTGCCAGATTGGCACGGATGTTTGGGACTCGGCACTCGCAGTGCTGGAGATGCACGGCACCCATAGCTGACTTTCTACAGATCTTTTGGGAGCGCCCATTAATAAAACCCTACTGGCAAGCCATTGCCTCTTGTATCAGGGCAGTCACTTCCATTTCTATCCCCATATCCATTGAAGTATGTATTTTACATTTAGTGGAGCCCCTGGCCACTACCAGGGCTATACAGACCTCCTTACTCTGTTACTAATCTATGCTAAAAAGCGCATTATATTATCATGGAAGAGAAATGTGTCGCCTACTATGGAGTCTTGGAAAGTATTGGTCAATAAGGCAGTGCCCTTCTACAAAGCTATGTACTTGGATAGGGGGGCTCTAACTAAATTCGATAAGGCTTGGGGGGGGGGGGTGGATGGCTTCCATGAATACAGCATCTGATTAATTACAATGAGATACTAACACATTTTATGTTTTATATATAATAATATTTTATTTTATACATTTTTTATTTTTTTTGAACTTATGGTACTGAAAGGTGCTTGATTGGGGAATTGGAGGACTAGCGAGTGCTTGCAGAGTCTCTTTGCTGAACATCTGAGGGACAGAAAACTGTCCAGTTCACTAACCCATTACTCTGTCGGGGGGGGGGGGCTGGGAGTGTAATCAGTCACTAACTACAGTATCCGGTGGAAAGGCATAGGGAGCGGTAGGACTGTACACCTACATCATGATTGACCGCCTCTGGATGGAGGTCGGCAAGTTTCTGTACCTGTCTGGGCAAGCATTGGGGGAGGGGGGGTGTATCACAGGTTTATGTGATGACTTTTCTGTTGTAATTTTATGTTGTATGTGCTGGCACTTTTATGGCCGGTTGTTGTCCACGCTGTGTGGATTGTTATAACCTGTATTGTATGAAACAAAATAATAAAAAAAATAATTAGCAAAAAAAAAAAGTGAGAGACAAATTTGTTAAAGATCGTTGTGTGCTTATGTTAAAAAAGTTATATTTTTTTTATATGTATTGCAAAAAAAAATAAAGAATAAAATAAAGCAGATTTAAAATGAGGCATTTATGGAAAATTCAGCAAGCAACACAGCTATAATTAGATGCAGAATGAAGACACATTCAGTGCAATGAGAAATTGAAATACATAAAAAGAGAGAGGAGAGAAGAGATGATTACATTGTCACTAACTTACTGTGGTAATGTCACTGATTAATGTTCAGCATCATATCAGAGAATTATCTACACAATCCGTGATATTCAGGATGGCAAAGATTGTTTTATTTTCTATGTATATGAAGATCAAATCCTTTTCTTCTAATGCCTATAAAGGCCGACTCTTCTGGATTGTCCTGAGGATGACATTTTTTATATACAAGACTCAGAGCTCAGAACCGATCTTTAATATCCAGTTTGGAATGAGAGAATTTGAGATTGATTTCTATCAGGAGGGTGATCTTATCATCGGAGGAGTATTCACAATTTCCACATCTACTATACATGACACAGGTATAGAAAACAATACCAGGACACTTTTCTGTTCAATGTAAGTAGCATTTTACAGTAAATTTTAAATTTTTCTTTGTCCTTCTTTCTATTTTTTATAATTTTTTTGTTAAATGTAATTGATGACATTCTCAGGAACTTTCTCACAACCAATGATTAGAAATTAAAGGGATTCTGTGAACATGTAAAAAATAGGAGTTGCCTTTAATGACGTGGTAAGAAACCTGTACTGAGGTAGTATGGGTTGTCATTGGTGACCTCTCCTTCTACAAATATTAGTTTTCTGGTCAACATGCTGATCCTCTAATTTCAGTTATTCCTTGTATAAAAAACCTGGGGCAATATGAGGATCAAGAATTTTGACTTTCCTAATTTGAAGGCTGATTTCCATCTCCTCCAATAGAAAGGTTTTACCAGTTCGCCAACCACAGATTTTTTTTTTTCATTTTTTGCACACATGTAAAAAGCTTTATTTTTCCAATAAAATCACTTAAAGTGATTGTAAAGTCTTGATTTTTTCTAGTTAAGAACAAACATGTTATACTCACCCGCCTTGTACAGTGAGTTTACACAGAGCAGCCTGGGTCCTCCTCTTCTTGGGTCCCTCTTCGGTGCTCCTGGCCCCTCCCTCCTGTTGGGTGCCCCCACAGCAAGCAGCTTGCTATTGGAGCACCCGAGCTGAATCACATTCAGACATGGATCCGCGGCCTGCCCCTTTCTCTTTTCATTGGCTGACTGACAGCAGTGGAAACCAATGGCACTGTGCTGCTGTCTCAGCCAATGAGGAGGGGAGTCCTGGGCAGCTGAGACACTGCTGCAACATCCATGGATGGAGAGGGGGCTCAGGTAAGTGTGAGGGGGGCTGAGGGGGGCTGCTGCACACAGAACACTTTTTATCTTAATGCATAGAATGTCTTAAGATAAAAAAAACTTCCACCTTTACAAAAACTTTAAACCCCCAGAACATTATATATTTTCTGAAAGCAGAGGCCATGTAAAATAAAAAGATGAAATGTTTACGTCACATGATATTTGCGCAATTGTTTATTAAATGCAAATTTATAAGGAAAAAAAATGTAATAAAGCAAATTGTATTGCAAAAACACAATATAATACCCATTTTTTGTAAAATAGAAAAGATGAGGTTGTGTTGCATAAATAGATACCAAACATGGCACATCTTAAAATTGTGTGTGCCTGTGATATTGCAAAAAACTATGGAACCCAAACATGGTCATAGGTGACGCTTTAAAAGCCATTACAGCCCATCAGTTTAGAATTAACTAGGAGCTCTTGTGCTAGAATTATTGTGCTCCCTCTGATGTTCACAGTGACACCTCACACATGTGGTGCAACCATGGTTTATATACCCGTGTGCACCCTGGGTGTGCGTTTGCACATGTATGCAGGGGCAACAGGCGTTACAGTAATTTTGTTTTGTTTTTTAACACATTTTATTATATTTTCAGATTCCGAAATCTGAAATTCAATAATGTTAACGGCGTCAAGCCCAGGTACATTCTGTTCATCCCTAAACTCTACCTGTCTGCAGAAAATGTGTCCTAATATTTCCATTTATTATTCTTCTGATGCTGGCCAATTTTACACTGCTTTATTTTCTGTGATCTACTAAACCTTTCATAAAAACCCCCAGCTCTGCTCCTTATCTGTAGTAAAATTTTTCTTAAAAATATTTAAAATTGATCTGCTGCTGGCCAATCTTATTCTTCTGTTTTATCTGCGATCTCTTAATGCCTGAGGTAAAATCCAGTATGTGCTCTTGGCGGGTAGTAAAATTAGGCCTAAAATTGCTTTTTAAAATCATTGTGCAGGGGCGTGGCTTAGCATTGGTTCAAGATGGCGGCTTAATCAATATGCTCCAACACTCAGGGCTTGTCAGCTATCACTCGAGAACTTCTTTTCTGCATGATGAGGAAGAACGGAAGGAGTGCATCTGCCACTCCATCTTCAAAGGATTTGGGCACACAGCTGCGCCGCAATATACCAGAGATATTCTAGTCTCACTATACTGACTCGCGGGCCTCTTCACAGCCACCAGACTGAGGCCTGGCCAGCAGCCCTCCCACCTTCTGCATCACTGGAATCCACAGGGAAAGGGTCATCTGGCCGTAATGCAGGACAGTTCCCCAGCCTAGTCAATCTCCAAACACTGAATTATATATAAGAGTATATAGGGGTAGGTGGCACTGGCTATCAAGCAGAGAATGACCTCCAGTGATGACCAACAACGAAAAGGTGCAAGTATTAGTTAGACATAATGTGGTGTGTGCTACAGTCTATTTTTTACTACTACTGTGTGTGCAAAATATAGATAGGTGACACTCCCTGTCACCTGGAGAGTAATCTCCTATGGTGATAGCCCACTGATAAGTGGGGTAATATCCCAAAAGTGTCGTGCACTGTGTGGGTTAATGGGGTACTCAGTTAAACTGTCTCACTGAGTGTAGACCACAAGGGCTACGTTTGTGTGAGATTAGTTAGTGAATCCCTATATGTGCATCAAAGGAGTGACTTTAAAATATATTTTGTGTTCATACATCACAGGACACAGAGCCTTTGATAATTACTTAGTGGGTTAGATAGTCACCATCAGGTGATTGGACACTGGCAACCCTAATTACAAGGCAAATTCCTCCCCTATATAACCCCTCCCATCTGGAGAGCACCTCAGTTTTTTCACCAGTGTCTAAGGTGGTTGGTCACGTTGAAGATGTGCTAAGAAGAAAGCTCTATTTGATGGTCTCTGCGGAGGCCTAGGAGCTATACAACTGGATCCATACCTTGGGCCAATACTAAACGCCTAAGATGGATGGTACCCGGGCCTCGTGGAAAGAAGAAACAAGGTTTTGCCTGTAATGTCTCTCTTCGGAGGTCTGGGCTCTGGGATCCAAGCTTTGGTGTACTAATTTAACAGTGGCACAAAAAGTTTCTGGCAGAGTCTTCTACAGGTCCAGGGAAGAGGATCCTGCAAGTAGGAACCCAGAACCCTGAAGGTTGGCACAATATTACTCGCCGTGATGGGTGAAGGCTGGATCTGTTGTTCTCAGCAGTTTCCTGCGGCAGGGATAGGGTAAGTGAAGATCATTTTTGAATATTATCTTCTGTGAGTAGTTACATGTCTTACCTGGTTTCCACCACTAGAGGAAGTAAGTAATATACCTGGTGTATACTTACATGCTGTCCAGGGTACACGCTCAGTGAAGTTGGTCTGATAAAAACCCGCTCACCTCCTCCGCTGCAGGCTCTGCCACAATAAGTATAGAGAGGGGACCCCACGCACTCTAGGGGTCCCACAAAGTTCTCCAGCGGTCTTCTCAAAGCGGCATGATTTAAAAGCCCAGCACGCCAGAGCCTTCTCCCCCCCTCACCCCTGGCCGTCGCCATGACAATCATGGCAGGGGTGCACTTTTTACTGTACAGGTGACAGGGAAAGAAGGGGGAGGCATGGTTGCACCGCCATGCGGTGCACGGTGCATCAGTGCGCAGGTGCCAAAGCGGCATGATTTAAAAGCCCAGCACACCAGAGCCTTCTGTAAAGCAGTGGGACACAGAGCTGTGGGCTGTAAGCATCTCAGTGGATCGGATCCAGGCATACCTACGACACCTACTCGGCATCAGGTTGTGCAGCCAGTGAGCTAATATATGTATGTATTGTAAGACTAAGAGCACAACAGTGGTTGCACTTGTACTAGTACCTCTGCTTTGCAGCTTAGGGCTATGTCTCCCAGTAAGAGTTTCAGGGGCAGGTAAAAGAGGCACTAAGAAACCCCGCCTAGAGCTAGGGGTTCTGGACATGCCTGCAGATTACCATCCCCCCGACAGACTGGTAGAAGCCTCACAGGATGAGTCTGTACTCCTATCAGGCTTTGCAGCCTCTCCTAATGTTGCAGCTCCTGTATATGTAACTGAGGACACTATGAAAGCTGCTTCGGATGGCTTAGAAGGAAGGATTGCTACATTAAATCGCAACCTCCTTAAAAAGTGGCAGAAAGCGGGGTAGATCCTCTTCCTCTGCTCTGAACGATAGCAATGGAGGACATACACTCAAAAACAGTGGTATTCAATCAGGGGAGGGCTGGCAGCCTTAGGCCTGGGGGGCAAGTCCAGCCAAGTGGCCCACTGAACACTGATCCCACAGGCCAGCGGCCAGGAGGACCCTAGCGGCCAGCAGGACCCACAGGTCAGCTGGCGGCCAGTAGGACCCACAGGTCAGTGGCTTGCTTCCAGCAGGACCCACAAGCAATGGCCAGCTCCCAGCAGGACCCACAGCCCATTGGAGTTACTACCAAACTTCTAGTGCTGCAAATCAAATGTACAGTGCACTTAAAACAAACAGTCCATCAGAGAGCAACTGCTCTTGTGCACATTGCTGGACGAAGATGGGGCTCAAGCAAGTGGCTGACAGATTCCTCCCTCCACACAAGTGGGTGGATGTGGGAATCCCCCCTTACTGGGACTGTCCCCTGTCAGAATACACTGGTCAACACTGGTGCGGTTTGGCTGCAAGCAGCTAATTGAGCAAGCATTTCCAGCAGAAGATGATATAACAATGGGTTTCTGCCTAACATAGAGGGTTACACACCGATCAAAATTCAGCCCCTGCTGAACCTGATGAATTCTGATCTGTGTGTACCCAGCCAGTGGCGTAGCGTGGGTTGTCAGCACCCGGGGCAAGGCAAGTAATTTGCGCCCCCTAACCTGCGGACTTTTCGCTCTCCCCGAGTCCCTTCCCTTCCTACAATAGTACTGACCTTCCCGATTCCTACACTGACCACTAATCTACCCGATTCCTATACTGACCACTACACTAACCTCTACACTGACCTACATGATTCCTATACCGACAACTACACTAACCTACATGATTCCTATAACGACCACTACACTGACCTACCTGATTCCTACAACGACCACTACACACTGACCTACCCGATTCCTATACTGACCACTACACACTGACCGCTACACTACACACTGACCTACCCGATTCCTATACTGACCACTACACTACACACTGACCACTACACTACACACTGACCTACCTGATTCCTATACTGACCACTACACTGCACACTGACCACTACACACCACACTGACCACTGCACACACCACACTAACCTACCTGATTGCTATACTGACCACTACACAATACACTACCCAATACACTACATACTGACCGCTACACAATACTCTACCCACAGACCAATACACTATACACAATACACTACATACTGACCGCTACACAATACTCTACAAACAGACCAATACACAATACACTACCCACAGACCACCACTCAATACACTACATACTGACCGCTACACAATGCTCCCTCTCCCCAGACCATATCTACTCCCCCCAGGCCGAGTGAGTCTTACCTTTTTTTCTTCCATCTGCTCTGCCTCTGCGCTGCCGCTGCCTGTCACGCTGCTGGACTGCCTGTCCTGATGGAGACCCAGGCCGGAGAGAAGGAGGAAAAGAAGGAGGAGGAGGAGGAGGAGGAGAAGAAGACGGCGGCCACAGACTTCCTGCCGCGGCGGCCACAGACTGCCTGCCGCGGCGGGTACCTGGTGACCTGGGCTGGAGAGGAGGAGAAAAAAAAGACGGCGGCCACAGACTGCCTGCCGCGGCGGGGACCTGAGGAGGGAGGAAGGAAGAGGGAGGAGGGAGGAGGGAAGAAAGAGAGAGAGGAAGGAAGAAAGAGAGAGAGGAAGGAAGAAAGAGAGAGAGGAAGGAAGAAAGAGAGAGAGGAAGGAAGAAAGGAGAGAGAGAGAGAGAGAGAGAGAGAGAGGAAGGAAGAAAGAGAGAGCGAGAGGAAGGAAGAAAGAGAGAGCGAGAGGAAGGAAGAAAGAGAGAGAGAGAGGAAGGAAGAAAGAGAGAGAGAGAGAGAGAGAGAGGAAGGAAGAAAGAGAGAGAGAGAGAGAGAGAGGAAGGAAGAAAGAGAGAGAGGAAGGAAGAGGGAGGAAGAGGGAGGAAGAGGGAGGAGGAGGGAAGAGGAAGGAAGAGGGAGGAGGAGGGAAGAGGAAGGAGGAGGGAAGAGGAAGGAAGAGGGAGGAGGAGGGAAGAGGAAGGAAGAGGGAGGAGGAGGGAAGAGGGAGGAGGAGGGAAGAGGAAGGAAGAGGGAGGAGGAGGGAAGAGGAAGGAAGAGGGAGGAGGAGGGAAGAGGAAGGAAGAGGGAGGAGGAGGGAAGAGGAAGGAAGAGGGAGGAGGAGGGAAGAGGAAGGAAGAGGGAGGAGGAGGAGGGAGAGGGAGGAGGAGGGAGAGGAAGAGGGAGGAGGAGGGAGAGGAAGAGGGAGGAAGAGGAAAAGGAAGAGGAAGGAGGAGGAAGAGGAAGAGGAAGAGGAAGAGGAAGAGGAAGAGGAAGAGGAAGAGGAAGAGGAAGAGGGAGGAGGGAGGAGACAGCTAAGGTCAGCCCCACTCCCCCGCGATTGAGGACAGGCCACATGACCCCTTTCGCCCAATCACAGGGGCTGGCCTGAGATCTAAGATGGCGGCCGGAGCCGGAGCGCGGGGTCACAGAAATTTAAATTTTGATTAATGGAGCTAGGGTGACACTGGCGCGGGATTGCGCCCCCCCAAATGTTGCGCTCAGGGCCTAGGCCCCCTCGCACCCCCCACTGTACCCAGCTTTACCTTATTCCTTGCTTCACCTGGCTCTCTGCAATTCTGTTACTGGTCCCCTGCAGCTCTTGTGTATGTTAGGAATGACATTGGTCACACTCCAGCCTCCACTTCATACCATACGGGGTTAATCTTCCTCTATATGTGATGATGTGTTAGACCCCTTTCACACTGAGTCACCCATAGCGTCGGCAGTAAAACGCCGCTATTTTTACTTCCGACGCTATGGTGGATTTGCGGCGCATTTCGGCCGCTAGCGGAGCAGTTTTACCCCCGCTAGTGGCTGAGAAAGCAGCGCATTGCGAGCGGTATAGCCGCGGTGTCCCATTGATTTCAATGGGCAGCAGCGGTGGAGGAGCGGTATATACACCGCTCCAAAGATGCGGCTAGCAGGACTTTTTTTACCGTCCTGCTAGCGCACCGCTCCAGTGTGAAAGCCCTCGGGGCTTTCACACTGGAGACAATGGAGCAGCTTTTTAAGGGCGGATTGCAGGCACTATTTTTAACGCTATAGCACCTGCAATACGCTCCAGTGTGAAAGGGGTCTTAGGGAGGAGGAGAACACTGGAGCTAGCTGGAGCATAGAATCAGGTAAGTAAAAAAAGGCTATACCCCCTTCTCCCCCTCCCCCACACTGCAAGAGTGGACTTCTGTACTTTCTTGGGCTGGGATAAGAAATCACATCCTTTGCTGTGTGTTCTTATATTCTTGAACAGGTTAGGAATTAGTGTGACATTTTAGGTGCTACAGAGATGTAATCCACATACACATTATATCTTCTAAAAATCATTCTTTAGAGAAGATATAATGTGTATGTGGATTATATGTTATGTAGCACCTAAAATGTCACACTAATTCCTAACCTGTTGAAGAATTTTACTTTCACTTTCAATAAACCTGCAGTGAAAAGTACAGAGAAGGTTCACCTCACAGTATGCAGAGCAGTGGAGACTTACAGTAAGTAGAAGTGGATCCAGTCTCCCTCCCATGCTGTACACATCTTCACTCTGCCCTGGAGGAGGTCTCTGCTCTGTGCTGGGCGGGACCCAATCATCGATGCTGCAGTGTGAGGTTCTCAAGAAGGGAGCCTGGAAATTGGTGTATCTGCTGCCACAGAGCAACAAACAGGGGCACATAAATTTTGTTTTGGGCTGGCAAAAGGGATACAACCAAACTTTGTGGGCAGATTTTCCTGCTCACAACCTAGCGCTCCCTCCAACCCCCCTGTACCGCCCATGCTTGCAGCCATCCAGCTCCCAGCCCGAGCCAGTGAGTCACACCCCCCTCTGCCTGCCTTTGAAGACTTTGTCTGCGGGAGTTGTAATTTCCGGCTGCTGCGCTCCGCTGCTCAGTTCCCTCCACCCATCGCCACCAGGAACTTGAGCACGGTCCGGACTACAACTCCCAGAATGCAGCACAGGAGCAACACAGCCAATCGGCAGCCGCCACGATCGACCTCCTTCTGCCTGCATAAAAAAAAAATATGTCAGCAGACAGCGGCCCTTTTGAGTATAAGTTCGGCAGCCTGGGGGGAAATTTCCACTCTGCCCCCCCTGCCAGCCCGCCCCTGTATTCAATGATCAGGCAATTGTGTATATAGAGATTCTAACCTAAATAATAGTTGCCAGTGAAAATTCGAGCAGGTTTAGCAGTAAACTGAAAATGTTGAGAAAACAGTTTGCATGCAGTGTGCATAAAGATGGACTAAGCAAACCTGTTTGGAAATAGTGAAGACTGCCCAGTCATGCCGCAACAGAAGCACAAATCATAACATTACCATATCCATAAATAGCCAAAAAGTCAAGGATAGTAAGTTGCAGGGTTTGACGATTTGTGTCAGTTTTATAAAAGATAAAAATATACATATATTAAAGAGACATAATAAACAGGGCAAGAAAGCCCTGCATGTTAGAAACATGGCTGTTTAATGTGATTTCAAGGCTAAACATTGATTGTTGAGACAGGGTTAGTATTAATCCTATAAAAACAGCATTCCATTAGTTTAAAACAATCATTCCCTTCAAAACATTAATAGGTAATGAGGTAATGACAATCCCAATATAATGGTACAAATGTACCAGAGTAACAGTCTGAACCATGCATAGTTCAATCAGAATATGGATTAAAGTGCAAGAGTACCTGTTGTGGGCAGCAGACTTGGATAGCGGTCTGAAACTACAGCAGCAAAAATGCAGCCACCAGAGACAAGGAGGACGTTTAAATAGCCAGTGGGTGCGCACCAGACATGCTCACTGGTAATGACATACAGCTGATGTGTTGACTAGTTAATGTGCGGCGCGAGAAGTAATTATTTCATTCGACCCACTTACTAATCGAGCGGCTGTGTAATCATTGTGGTAAAATGTTTCTCCTTTTTCAACGATGCTCATCTGATTCCTGTATGCTTGTCACCGATCATGTTTTGTGTACATTTTTATAGATATTATAAGCTCTCCAAAAAGGACACCCCCCTGAGGAAAGGGATTCACCCTGAAACACGTCGGGCCTCATCCACAGTTTGGAGACAACTTTGTATTCAATGTTTTAAAGTGCTTTGATCTGTAATGTATTTTACTTATCAGACATTTGCATGTTGCCAAATGATTGGCTTCTTAACGATTTAAGATTAAACCATTTATATATACATTATTTTGTTACTTTATTGGTTGCCTTAAAAGTCCCAGCTCCTTGCTAGGGGGACACTTTTCCTTTGGTCTATAACATATGGGATGTTGGCAACAACTATAATCTATCCCTGGTGTAACACCCTTTTTGTTTAGCTATACACTTCCTCTGCTCTGGGTTCCTTATCAGATGACCATTCTGATGATGAGGTATCCCTATCTGGAGATGGGAATCAGGAGCAGTCTGAGGATTCAGAGGTTGAGGAGAAGATCTCTTCTACCTCTCAGGCACTTAAGATGCAGGCGCCATATTATACAGAGATGGTGTGTAACACATACAAATTGCCCTCTGCTGAGGCTGCCATGTCCTCTGTTTCCTCCTTGGGATCCCAGAGATCCCCACAGGCTGCATATACCTTCCCAATTCATCCCTTGTTGGAGAAATTGATGTATGACGACTGGCTTTACCCAGATAAACTGTTTTCTCCTCCTAAGAGGTTTTCCCTCCTTTACCACAGTGGAGGGAGGATTCACCAAGAAATGGGGGGTGCCAGCTATAGACGCGGCTATTTCTTGTGCGAATAAAAGCCTGACCTGTCCCGTGGACAATGTTCACGGCTTAAAAGATCCAACTGACTAAAAGCTGGGATCTTTGCTTAAAGCCTCCTTCTCTATGGCTGGTGCTGTGGTCCAATCTGCAGTTGCAGCAATTGGCATGCGCAAGGTTCCTCAAGGAACAAATGAAACAGGTGGTTAACCTCCTCCCTGCAGAGGAAGTTGAGGTTTATTCAGACCTTCCTAAGGCCCTGTGTTTTGCGGTTGATGCCATTATGGACTCTGTTCAGCAAACATCCCGCCTAAATCTCCTGCTGGTACACATGCGCAGGTCCCTTTGGCTAATGCATTGGGAAGCCAAGATTTCTTGCAAAAGATCCTTGGTGGCGTTACCATTTTATGGAGAACGCCTGTTTGTGGATGATTTGGACAAGTACAGTAGGTGCCGCCGATTTTGTGTCAATCTCGCCTCTTCTAGCGGTGAGATTGACACCCTACAAGCCCCGTTGCGAGAGCCAGCGCAGAGCTGTCTCGTCATCGGGAAAGGAAAAATGTTGTTTTTCCTTTCGCAATGAGTGACACGCATTGCTGACATTGAGGCCGGTGGACGGAGATCCGACGTGGATTCCCGCCAATACCAGGCACTGTATTTGGTATGAATCCTGAGCGGGAACTCCACGGCAAATTTTAAATAAAAAACCCGCATGGGTTCCCCCTCCAGGAGAATACCAGGCCCTTCGGTCTGGTATGGATTTGAAGGGGAATCCCCATAGCCAAGAAAACAGCGTGGGGGTCCCCCTCAAAATCCAAACCAGACCCTTATCCGAGCATGCAACCTGGCAGGCCGCAGGAAAAGAGGGGGAGACGAGAGAGCGCCCCCCCTCCCTCCTGAACCATACCAGGCCACATGCCCTCAACATGGGGGGTTTGGTGCTTTGGGGCAGGGGGGCGACCTGCGGCCCCCCCACCCCAAAGCACCCTGTTCCCATGTTAATAGGGGCAAGGGCCTCTTCCCGACAACTCTGGCCGTTGGTTGTTGGGGTCTGCTTATTGGAACCAGATCCCGGGGGCCCCCACCCTATGTGAATGACTATGTTGTACATCGTACCCCTACCCATTCACCTGGTGGAAAAAAAGGTCAATAAAAAAAAAACATGTGGCCTGGTACGATTCAGGAGGGGGGGCGCTCTCTTGTCCCCCCCTCTTTTCCTGCGGCCTGCCATGTTGCGTGCTCGAATAAGGGTCTGGTTTGGATTTTGAGGGGTTATCCCACACCGTTTTTTTCGGCTTAGGGGATTCCCCTTCAAATCCATACCAGACCGAAGGGCCTGGTATGCTTCTGGAGGGGGAACCCATGCCAATTTTTTTATTTAAAATTTGGCGTGGAGTTCCCGCTCAAGATTCATACCAAACAGTGCCTGGTATTGGCGGGAATCCACGTCGGATCCCCTTCATTACAGTATAATGCTATTGCAGCGAGCACGAGATGTCGCCACCCTGTCGCCGAGATGTAGGCACCCTGTCGCCGAGAATCTCCGCGATGGGATCGCGATGGATATACAATGTCGGCGGCACCTACTGTATATCCAAAAGTTTATCGGAGGCAAATCCACTTTTTTACCGGTTAAAAAGAAGCGTAAACACCCCTCATTTAAATGTTCTCTTTCCCCAGCCCCTGGAGCTTCGACTTCCAGGCAGTGGCGACGGCCTCCCCAGTCCAATGCTAAGAGAAAGGCACAGGGCCAAGCCCAAGGGCAGAAAAGATATTGGGGTTCAAGGTCTGCTAAGCAGAACCCCAAAACTTCCCTATGAAGGGGCGCCCCTTCTCAGCCGAGTGGGGGGAAGGCTGCTGCGGTTTGCAGACGCCTGGCGGGAAGAGGTTCAGGACAAATGGGTCATCTCCACGGTATCTCTAGGCTACAAGCTGGAGTTCCGGGAACTTCTGCCATCCCGTTTTCTGAGATCAAGAATCTTCAAGAATCCAGAAAAGAGGAGGCCTTTGCTTTTGGTCCTGGAACGCCTGTTGGCCCAAGGGGTAATCATAGAAGTAGCCCCAGAGGAACAGGGCTCAGGGTTCTACTCAAAACTCTTTACGGTTCCAAAACCAAACAGGGATGGCAGACCTATTCTAGATCTGAAAGACCTGAAACAGTTTCTGAACATTCGCTCTTTCCGCATGGAGTCTGTCCGTTCAGTGGTCTCCACCCTTCAGGGAGGAAAATTCCTGGCATCAATAGACATCAGAGATGCATATCTACATGTGCCAATATTCCCCGCTCACCAAAGATTTCTAAGGTTTGTAGTGGATCAGCGCCACTTTCAGTTTGTGGCCCTACTATTTGGTCTGGCTACCGCACCTCGAGTGTTCACAAAGGTACTAGCCCCACCCCTGGCGAAGCTAAGGGTATGGGGTATAGCAGTAACAGCTTATCTGGACAATCTTCTGCTCATAGATCAGTCCGTAGCATGCCTAGACCGCAATGAAGTATTTAGAGTACCTAAGCTGGGTCCTCAATCTATAAAAATCCTCCTTACAGCCCCAAAAAAGGCTGAAGTATTTGGGCATGGTCATAGACCCGATCCAATGCAGGGTATTCTTACCCAGGTCAAAGGCCAAAGCCATTAAGGATTTGGTCAGGGTAGTCAAAGCAAGAAATCCTTCTATTCGTCTATGCATGAGGTTATTAGGAAAGATGGTAGCCTCATTCGAGGCCGTTCCTTATGCCCAGTTTCACTCAAGGCCTTTGCAGAGCAGCATCCTGTCTGCCTGTAACAGAAGAGTTCAAGCCTTGGATCTTCCAATGGGCCTGTCTCCGTGGGTTCACCAGATCCTCAATTGGTGGTTGCTGCCCCAGAATCTGCTAAAGGGAAAATCCTTTATTCCGGTTACTTGGAAAATCGTAACCACAGATGCCAGCCTTATAGGCTGGGGGGGCAGTTCTGGAAGAAGCTTCTGCCCAGGGAAAATGGTCCAGAGCCGAAAAGCTCTTGCCAATTAACATTGTGGAGATTCTGGCAATTAATCTGGCCCTCAGGGTCTTGACTTACAGGTTGCAGGGTTGTCCTGTCCGGATACAGTCCGACAACGCCACAGCAGTGGCTTAAATCAATCACCAAGGGGGCACCAGGAGTCTGGATGCCCAAAAAGAGGTGAATCACATTTTTTCTTGGGCAGAAAGGCATGTTTCCTGTCTGTCTGTGGTCTTCATTCCAGGGATAGAAAATTGGCAGGCAGATTTTCTAAGCCGCCAGCAGCTGAGTCCAGAAGAATGGTCTCTGCACTCCAAACATATTTCAGGCCATATGTCGGAAATGGGGTACCCCAGATGTAGACCTGTTGGCTTCCAGGTTCAACACAAAGCTGGACAATTTTGTGTCAAGGACAAGGGATCCGCTGGCACAAGGGTCGGATGCCTTAACAATTCCATGGGATCAGTATTCTCTGATCTATGCGTTCTCTCCAGTTCCGCTTCTCCCGCGATTCCTCCGGAGAGTCAAGAGAGAAGGAAAGCCGGTGATTCTGGTAACCCCGGCTTGGCCCAGGCGATCCTGGTATGCGGAAATCATGAAAACGGCAGAGGGGAAACCTTGGGTTCTTCCGCTGCGCTCATATTTCTTCCTGCCTTACAAAGTCTAAATTTGACGGTTTGGCTGTTGAGACCCACATTTTGAAGAGTCGTGGGCTCTCAGGCCCAGTCCTATCCACTCTGGTTAACGCTAGGAAGCCGGCCTCCAGGCTCATCTACTACAGAATCTGGAAGGCATATATTTCCTGGTGTGAACCCAGGGGGTGGCATCCTAGAAAGTATGCCATTAGCAGGATTCTTGCCTTTCTTCAATTAGGCGTAGAAATGAAACTGTCCTTCACACTTAAAGTGTTACTAAACCCAGGAGCCCGCATCCACTATATCTGGTCTCCCACAGTACACAGAACAGGGGAATCCAATTATTTTAGTAAATATAAACTGTTAAATACCTTTTCTCGTCAGCAGTATATAGCAGTCTTGTGACTTACAACAGTCTCTGGTTAAAGCTTGTAGGAGGAATTTGTATTCTCCTCTGACTGTCCTATGAGGCTGCTGGGCCCCTGACACTCTGTATGGACAGTGCTGATTGGCCCTGTGCTGATCACATGCACCCTCCCAAGAAAAAAACAAACTCTCTAGCAATACACACCAAACTGAGTATGTGCAGAGTGACTCAAAAGGGCTATGTCTTATCAGGAAATATATATGAGACAATGGAAGAAGGGGAGGATCAGAGAAGATATGATCAAACAGCCTTTTTACAAAATGCAGAGTATTAACCCCTTAGGTTCCAAAGTGAGTATAACAAGTATGATTTACTGCATATACAGACTTATTTTATTGTTGTGAGTAGTGATGAGCCGAACACCCCCGGGTTCGGTTCGCACCAGAACCCGCAAACGGACCGAAAGTTCGTACGAACATTAGAACCCTATTAAATACAATGGATGCGAACGTTCGAATTCTAAAGTGCTAATTATAACGACTATTATGCATGTTATTGTCCTAAAAAGGGTTTGGGAACCCGGGTTCTACACCAGGGGACATGTATCAATGCAAAAAGAAGTTTTAAAAACGGTCGTTTTTCAGGAGCAGTCATTTTAATGATGCATAAAGTGAAAAAAAAAAAGTCAAATATTCCTTTAAATATCGTACCTGGGGGATGTCTAAAGTATGCCTGTGAAGTGCCACGTGTTTCCCGTGTTTAGAACTGTCCCTGCACAAAATGACACTTCTAAAAGGAAAAAAAAAGCCATTTAAAACTGCTTGCGGCTTTAATGTAATGTCTGGTCCCGGTAATCTGGATGAAAATCTTTAAGAAAAATGGCATAGCTAACCCATGACCCCCCCCCCCCCTACCCCAGCCCATTACCAGCCCCTTTGGGTCTTGTATGGATATTAAGGGGAACCCCGCACATAAAATAAAAAAGGCCCTATATACTCTGAACAGCCGTATACAGGCGGTGCATACAAGACAGGGACTGTAGGTTTGTTCTTATGTAGAATCTGTTTGTAATTTTGAACAGGTACATTGTTGAAGTGTAGCTCCAGCCCAAAAATCTATTTTTAAACTTTTTGGAAAACATAGGTAAGGGTTATCACCCCTGTAACATTTGTTTTGCTGTCTGTGCCCCTGTTCAGAACATTTCACCTCACTTTCCGTCCCAATGACAACTGTTTTTGAATTGTGGTGTTTTTCTTGAAACAAGGATTGGTGATAAAGCATCAGTACAGAGGAGACACCTTTCTCCCATATTAATTCTTACAGGAGAGAATTTTCCTTCCAAGGGGTAGATTCCCTCTCACTTCCTGTTGTCTTCTTGCGTTTGCAAGTAGGAGTCGTTTGTAAGTTGGATGTTTGAAAGTAGGGACCTGCCGTATATACTCTGCAGAAATAGGCCCCTTAGTTGTTGGTGTTGGCACAACACTGTAAGCACTCACAGTTACTCTTGGTTGGTGATGGAACGCCCTGCTGTCAACTATTATATCAGGAATTTTAATTACATATAATTGTTGAACAGTGGTAGTAAAAATTGGGCCTTTGATGGTGGTGGTGTTGCCACAACACTGTAAGCCCTCAGAGTTACTCTTGGTGGGTGCAGCAA
This sequence comes from Rana muscosa, assembly GCA_029206835.1. NCBI lineage: Eukaryota > Metazoa > Chordata > Amphibia > Anura > Ranidae > Rana > Rana muscosa. The sequence goes on along the minus strand of CM055116.1, from coordinate 1,258,400,928 downwards.
TGGGCCCTGCTGTGAATTATTAGATCAAGAATTGTAATTACATGCCCCTGTTGAACAGGGGCTGAAAAATTGGGCCTTAGGCACTGGTGGCGGCACCCATAAACAAAAATGATCTTCCAAGCTATCATCATCAATCGTATCATTGAGGACTCGGAGGAGGAGGATAGCCAGTCAACATAACAGCACAGGCACTCAGCATCAGCATCAGTCTTGAAGGGATGTGACATTTTAAAATCAATTAGTCTGTTATATCAGCATCAGGTGTGTGGCACTGAATGTGCGTTCTGAAAGAACGCTGGATGCAGGACAGGCCAGTAGCTCAATTGCATACTGTGCAAGCTCTGGCCAGTGATCCATCCTCAAGACCCAGTAAGCCAGAGGATTTTCGGTGGGGAAGGTGTCCAAGTCTGACCTTGCCCCTAGGTATTCCTGCACCATGTTTATCAGACGCTGGCGATGGTTGCTGGAACCAATCATACTTTGGGGCTGCGGACTAAAGAATTGTCTGAACGCATCGGTCAGACGGCCACCTTCCCCACCGCTCCTTCTTTGACTGGCCGAAGCCTCAGCAACTCGTTGTCCAGGAGTTTGTAACCTCCCAGTCTCTGGGAACGCGTTGCACAGACCTTTCTGCAAGGCCTCCCGGAGTTGTCTCATCCTCTGCAATGGTAACATAAGGTCCGCAACCTTACCCTTGTACCGTGGATCAAGGAGAGTGGCCAGCCAGTAATGGTCCCTCTCCTTGATCCGAAGAATACGAGGATCCTTCCGCAGACTTTGCAGGATCAGGGAGGCCATGCAGCATCATTATTCTTCCTCCTCCTCCTCCTCCTCCTCCTCCGAGGCAAGGAAGTCCTCCTCCCCTTGAGAGGCAAGGAAGTCCTCCTCCCCTTGAGAGGCAAGGAAGTCCTCCTCCTCCTCCTCCCCTTGAGAGGCAAGGAAGTCCTCCTCCTCCTCCTCCTCCCCTTGAGAGGCAAGGAAGTCCTCCTCCTCCTCCTCCTCCTCCTCCTCCTCCTCCCCTTGAGAGGCAAGGAAGTCCTCCTCCTCCTCCTCCTCCTCCTCCCCTTGAGAGGCAAGGAAGTCCTCCTCCTCCTCCTCCTCCTCCTCCTCCTCCTCCTCCTCCTCCTCCCCTTGAGAGGCAAGGAAGTCCTCCTCCTCCTCCTCCTCCTCCTCCTCCTCCTCCTCCTCCTCCTCCTCCTCCCCTTGAGAGGCAAGGAAGTCCTCCTCCTCCTCCTCCTCCTCCTCCTCCTCCTCCTCCTCCTCCCCTTGAGAGGCAAGGAAGTCGTCCTCCTCCTCCTCCTCCTCCTCCTCCCCTTGAGAGGCAAGGAAGTCGTCCTCCTCCTCCTCCTCCTCCTCCTCCTCCTCCTCCTCCTCCTCCTCCCCTTGAGAGGCAAGGAAGTCGTCCTCCTCCTCCTCCTCCTCCTCCTCCTCCTCCCCTTGAGAGGCAAGGAAGTCGTCCTCCTCCTCCTCCTCCTCCTCCTCCTCCTCCTCCTCCTCCTCCTCCTCCTCCTCCTCCTCCTCCTCCTCCTCCTCCCCCTCCTCCTCCTCCTCCTCCTCCTCCCCTTGAGAGGCAAGGAAGTCGTCCTCCTCCTCCTCCTCCTCCTCCTCCTCCTCCTCCTCCTCCTCCTCCTCCCCTTGAGAGGCAAGGAAGTCGTCATCCTCCTCCTCCTCCTCCTCCTCCTCCCCTTGAGAGGCAAGGAAGTCGTCGTCCTCCTCCTCCTCCTCCTCCTCCTCCTCCTCCCCTTGAGAGGCAAGGAAGTCGTCGTCCTCCTCCTCCTCCTCCTCCTCCTCCTCCTCCTCCTCCCCTTGAGAGGCAAGGAAGTCGTCCTCCTCCTCCTCCTCCTCCTCCTCCTCCTCCTCCTCCTCCCCTTGAGAGGCAAGGAAGTCCTCCTCCTCCTCCTCCTCCTCCTCCTCCTCCCCTTGAGAGGCAAGGAAGTCCTCCTCCTCCTCCTCCTCCTCCTCCCCTTGAGAGGCAAGGAAGTCCTCCTCCTCCTCCTCCTCCTCCTCCTCCTCCTCCTCCCCTTGAGAGGCAAGGAAGTCCTCCTCCTCCTCCTCCTCCTCCTCCTCCCCTTGAGAGGCAAGGAAGTCCTCCTCCTCCTCCTCCTCCTCCTCCTCCTCCCCTTGAGAGGCAAGGAAGTCCTCCTCTTCCTGCCTCTGTTCTGCCTCAAGTGCCCTGTCCATTATTCCACGCAGCGTGTGCTCCAACAGGTGGACAAGAGGTACAGTGTCACTGATGCATGCACTGTCACTGCTCACCATCCTCGTGGCCTCCTCAAATGGTGCCAGGACAGTGCATGCATCCCTGATCATGCCCCACTGGCGTGGAGAAAAAAACCAAGCTCCCCTGACCCTGTCCTGGTGCCGTAGTCACACAGGTACTCATTGATGGCCCTCTGCTGCGTGTGCAGCCGCTGCAGCATGGCCAACGTTGAGTTCCACCTGGTGGGCATGTCACATATAAGGCGGTTCTTGGGCAGGTTCAACTCCTTTTGCAGCTCAGCCAGGCGAGCACTGGCATTATAAGATCTGCGGAAATGCACACAGACTTTCCTGGCCTGCCTCAGGACATCCTGTAAGCCCGGGTACCTGCCCAAGAACTAGGCTTGTGCAATTCGTTTCGTAACGAATCAAAATTCGTCCGAATTTAGCAACTTTCGGACATTCGGAAGGATTCGAATTTCCGAACAGAGCAATTACGAATAAAACCGAATCCGAAATAAATTATACCGCAAAATAGCGAATGCCCGAAGGTCTTCGGCATAATTCGTTATGAAAAAAGTTACAAATGTACGAATCCATTCGAAGCACAATAACACTCACTCTGCTCTCTGCTTCTCCCTCACCATGCTGAACTCCCTCTCAAAATGGTGTACAGGGGCGGAGGCTATAGCCGCATGAAAAAACTAAAGTAAAATACGAGATTTCAAATCCATTTGAAGCACAATAACACTCACTCTGCTCTCTGCTTCTCCCTCACCGTGCTGAACCCTCTCAAAATGGTGTACAGGGGCGGAGCCTATAGCCGCATGTAAAAAACGAAAGTAAAATACGAGATTTCGAATCGTTACAAATAACCGCTATGTATTTAGAAAAGCACAAATCCATTCGAAGCACATTAGGCATAATAGGCAGCGTCGTTGTGAGAGAGACACGGAAAATTACGACTCAACGAACCCAAAAAAAGTTACGAAAGTAGGAGTTGTGTCCAGAATCAACGAAAAACAACGTACTCTACCAAAAGTACGAATTATAAAGCAACAAAAAATTCAACGAAAAATGTCGCTTGCAAAAATACGAATGAGTCCGAACACGAAAAATCCCGTCTAGCAAAATTACGAATGATTACGAATCAACAGGACCGGAAAGAAACGAACCGAAACGTTACAAATTTTTCCGTTGTGCACAAGTCTACCAAGAACCGCTGCACCACCAGGTTAAGGACGTGAGCCACACAGGGCACATGGGTCAGTTGTCCCTGTCGGAGGGCGGAGAGGAGGTTGGTGCCATTGTCGCAAACCACCATTCCTGGCTTAAGCTGGCGTGGCGTCAACCACCTCTCGGCCTGGCCCTGCAGAGCAGACAGGACCTCTGCCCCAGTGTGGCTTCTGTCCCCCAAACACACCAGCGCAAGCACGGCATGGCATCTTTTTGCCTGCGTACTTGCGTAGCCCCTTGAACGGCTACGGAGCACCGCTGGTTCAGAGGACAAAGCACAGGAAGAGGCCATGGAGGAAGAAGAAGAGGAGGGGGTGGAGGAGAGAGGTGTGTCACAACCAGTAGTAGCATTTTGGAGGCGTGGCGGTGGAACAACCTCCAACACTACTGCACCTTGTCCTGCATCCTTCCCAGCTGCCAAAAGAGTGACCCAATGGGCCGTGAAAGAAAGGTAACGTCCCTGTCCATGCCTGCTGGACCATGAGTCAGCGGTAATATGCACCTTACCGCTGACCGCCCTGTCCAGCGAGGCCAAGACATTGCCTTCCACATGCCGGTAGAGAGCCGGAATAGCCTTCCGTGAGAAAAAGTGGCGTTTGGGAACCTGCCACTGAGGAACCGCACATTGCACAAACTCACGGAAGGGGGCCGAGTCTACCAACTGAAAAGGCAGCAGTTGAAGCGCTAGCAATTTAGCCACGCTAGCATTCAACCGCTGGGCATGTGGATGGCTGGGAGTGAACTTCTTTCGACGGTCCAGCAGCTGGGGCAGGGAAATTTGCCTGCTAGAAATCGGACGTCGGTGTACTGCTAGCAGAGTGGCCGCAAGTACTTGGCTGTGACACACCTAATTCTACACCTTCTTTCCTCTCAGTGCATGTTTCAGAGAGGACTGAAGTTATAGTGGGGTTGGAGATCCCAGCTGATGCGGTGCAAGGAGAGGTCCGCTTTGTTCTTTGGTGTGGGTCTTTGAGGTAGGCTTGCCAACTAGCTGCATGGCAGGTCAACATATGTCTGGTCAGGCATGTGGTACCCAAGCGGCTGATGTTTTGGCCACGCGATATACGCTTGAGACATATGTTGCAAACAGCAGCTGTGCGATCTGATGCACTAGCCTCAAAAAAGGCCCACACCAAAGAACTTTTTGAATGACGGGCAGAGGCAGCGCCCTGCACAGGCGGAGCTCTGCGGTGTGATTCCGTCGGTGTACTGCCCTTACGCTGGCCACCAAAGGGCATCCTGCCTCGTTGGAGATGTGCCTCCTCCTCATCCTCCTCCTCCTCCTCTCTCCTATTAGGCACCCACGTGGAGTCAGTGACCTCATCATCACCTCCCTCCTCATCACTGGAGCCAATCTGGCAGTATGCTGCAGCTGCTGGAACATGACTGCCAGATTGGTGTCCTTCTTGAGCATCCCCTCTGTCTGCTCTCACGCTACTGCCTTCCTGTAGCTGGGTTTCATCATCAGACCCTTCGAAACGCTGGGCATCCTCCTGGAGCATGTACCCAACACTGTGCTCAAACAGTTCGGGGGACTCCTCAGGAGGAGGACATGGTGGGTCTAGGGAAGGAGTGACTGATGATGAGTCTGACATTGATACCAGGGAAGAGGACGCTTTGGCAGCTGCTTTGCCAGTACCCTGAGCCTGGGTGAGAGAGGAGGAGGAGGAGGAGGAGGGCTTGGTCATCCACTCTACCAAGTCTTCGGCATGATGTGGCTCAACATGTCCAGCTGCCGAAAAGAAGGACAAGCGTGTCCCATGGCCATGTGCTGACGACAATGCACCGCGTCCACGACCAGCACTGTTGCCCCCAGACACAGAGCCTGCTTGCCCTCTTTTATTGCCTCCTGACTGTCTGCCTCTCCTTGTTTGCCTTCCAGACATTCTAATAGATGGCCTGCAGGGAGATGGGAAAAAAGCAATAAGGGCTACCTTCAGGTGTCCTTCTCTGTCCCTTTACTTAAGGATTTCTAAATATGGTTGAGGATGATTGCTTTCGCACAGAATAGCACAACGACAATTTCCCTGACTGTCCAAAAAACAAGGATTTCAAAGATGGTTGATGAGGAATGCTTTAGCACAGTATAGCACAAGGAGAATTTCCCTCACTGTCCTTCCCTGTCCCTAGAAACAAGGATTCACACAGTAAAACAGACTGACACTCTCCCTACCTATCCTTCTCTTTCCCTAAACTAAAGGAATCCAGGTTAAGCAAGAAAAAAAAAATGTCACTGTCCCTGCCTATGCTTCTCTTTCCCTGCTCCGGAACACACTACACTAGGCCGCCGTGCTGGCGGCCTTTTATAGTGTGGGGCGTGTACTAAACACCCTCAGCAATAATTGGCCACAGGCATCCTGCCTGTGGCCAATCATTGCTCTCCTCGCTGCCGGCGCTGTGATTGGCCAAGCATGCGGGGTCACAGTGCATGCTTGGCCAATCACAGCGCCTGGATGACACTGCGATGGCGTAGTGCATTGTGGGCCGTTCGCGTCACTCGAATTAGGCGCGAACGGCCCAAATCGTTCGATCTTCGAACGATCGAACAGCCGATGTTCGAGTCGAACGTATGTTCGACTCGAACACCGAGCTCATCCCTAGTTGTGAGTTTAGTAACACTTTAACTCCCACACGCCTACAAAGGGCTCCTCGGACATCAGTCTTTTATAGTGCGTGGAACTCAAATTTGGACAAAATCATCACCTGCCAAAGCATTGGCCAGTGGCCATTGACAGGTATTTATAATGCATTATGGTATGTTCGGCAGAGTGATTCTCGCTGTATGTCCCAAAAGTTGTGATTTTGTCCGAACAGCAGAAAATTGGTCTGAAACGTAGGTATGGCTGAACTCTTGGCTCATCCCTTCTGGAAAGCAATAAATTCAATTTCTTTACATGAAGGAAAATTATATTAGTAGCTCTTTTCTCTCACTTTGGTCTTGTTTTTTGGCAAGCAGCTATCTGGATCAAGTGGCCTCTGAGATTCACCTTGTAAGCTTCTCATAGAAATTCAGTGATGAATTAAATGGAAATGATCAAAAGAAGAAATTCTGTATGTGGTTTGGATGTGGAGGGATATGTCTTGAGTGGTGACCAGGGATTTATTCAATCTCCATTTAAAAGTAGTGATGTCGCGAACATAAAATTGTCTGTTCGAACGGCGAACGCGAATTGTCGCAAATGTTCGCGAACGGGCGAACCAGGCGAACGGCCATAGACTTCAATAGGCAGGCGAATTTTAAAACCCACAGGGACTCTTTCTGGCCACAATAGTGATGGAAAAGTTGTTTCAAGGGGACTAACACCTGGACTGTGGCATGCCGGAGGGGGATCCATGGCAAAACTCCCATGGAAAATTACGTAGTTGACGCAGAGTCAGGTTTTAATCCATAAAGGGCATAAATCACCTAACATTCCTAAATTGTTTGGAATAACGTGCTTTAAAACATCAGGTATGATGTTGTATCGATCAGGTAGTGTAAAGCCTCGTACACACGGTCAGACCTCCATCGGACTTTTCCGTGGTTTTTTGTCCGAACGGAGTTGGTCGGGAACACCCATAGCATACACACCACAGGACTTTTCTGCAAACTTTCCCAAAACTTCGTACAACATCACGTGGTTTTTCTGCTCTTTTCTGCTCTTTACTGCCACCCTTTGGTCAACTTCTGCTATTTTTGGTTGATTTTAACATGATTTGTTTTGTCCATCGGACAAAAGTCGATGGAGCAAAGTCCGACCGTGTATACAGAAAACCATCGGACTTTTGTTGGGCAAAAGTTTGTCCGTTTGCAGACCCAACTTTTGTCCGATGAAATCCAAAACCAAACGAAAAAAAAAGTTTGTCCGATGGAGCGTACACACGGTCGGATTGTTGGTCCAACTTGCTCAAAATGAAGTTTGTTGGCCAAAAGTCCGACCGTGTGTACGGGGCTTAAGGGTTACGCCCGCTTCACAGTGACAGACCAAACTCCCCGTTTAACGCACCGCAAACAGTCCATTTGCACAACCGCAAGGCTTTAATGATCACCTTAGATGATCAAATAAAATTTATGTTTTTTCTATGCAAAATTATCCAGCCGATCGCTTTTGGTCTGTTCACAATGAAGCAACGACCTTATCATCTGGGGTGTGCCAACACACTCATAGGAGGTGGTCGCTTCATTGTGATACGCAAGCCCCTTCACCACAACAAGGTAACGATCACGAAAGGGTTATTGACACATGTATGTGCTTTTTTTTTGTTTTGTTTTTGCAGCCACAGTGCAGCACCAGAGGCCAGAAAAATTAGGCATGTACACATGCCTGAAAAATTAGGTATTGTTGCAGCCGCTGCTGTAGCAGCGGCCAGAAAAATTGTGTTCCAGGCAGAAAGTGGCCTAAAACATTGCAGCTTGAACCCTAGTTGGTGGCGGATAAGTCACGCAAGTCATTCGGCATGCAGAGATAAAATACAGCAGCGTGTGGACCATTTTTAGCCCAAGGCAGCTCATCTCATCAGGCCTTTTTTAGTCAAATGTACGGCCCACTGTCAGTCCCTTCGGGATCCATGCCTCATTCATCTTAATAAAGGTGAGGTAATCTAGACTTTTTTGACCTAGGCGACTTCTCTTCTCAGTGACAATACCTCCTGCTGCACTGAAGGTCCTTTCTGAAAGGACACTTGAAGCGGGGCAGGCCAGAAGTTCTATCGCAAATTGGGATAGCTCAGGCCACAGGTCAAGCCTGCACACCCAGTAGTGAAGGGGTTCATCGCTCCTCAGTGTCAATATCTGCAGTTAAGGCAAGGTAGTCTGCTACCTGTCGGTCGAGTCGTTCTGAGGGTGGACCCCGAAGGGCTGTGGCGATGCGTAGGACTTAAAAAGCTCTGCATGTCCTCCATCAACAACACGTCTGTAAAGCGTCCTGTCCTTGCCGGAGTGGTCGTGGTAGGAGGAGGATTACTTTCACCTCTTCCCCTGTTAGATTCCCGTTGTGCTGTGACATCACCCTTATACGCTGTGTAAAGCATACTTTAATTTATTTTGGAACTGCTGCATCCTTTCCGACTTCCGGTAATTCGGTAACATTTCAGGCACTTTGTGCTTATACCGGGGGTCTAGTAGCGTGGCCACCCAGTACAGGTCGTTCTCCTTCAGCCTTTTTATACGAGGGTCCCTCAACAGGCACGACAGCATGAAAGACCCCATTTGCACAAGGTTGGATGCCGAGCTACTCATGTCCCGTTCCTCGTTCTCACTGATCTCACTGAAGGTCTGTTCTTCCCCCCAGCCACGTACAACACCACGGGTACCAGATAGGTGACAACGAGCACCCTGGGATGCCTGCTGTGGTTGGTCTTCCTCCTCCTCAAAGCCACTTTCCTCCTCTGACTCCTCTTCCTCAGACTCCTCTTCCAGCGTTGCCGCAGGTCCAGCAAGCGATGCAGATAAGGCTGTTTCTGGTGTTGATGGTGACCACAACTCTTCCTCTTCACGCTCATCTACGGCCTGATCCAGCACTCTTCGCAGGGCACGTTCCAGGAAGAAAACAAATGGGATGATGTCGCTGATGGTGCCTTCAGTGCGACTGACTAGGTTTGTCGCCTCCTCAAAAGGACGCATGAGCCTACAGGCATTGCGCATGAGCGTCCAGTAACGTGGCAAAAAAATTCCCAGCTGCGCAGAGGCTGTCCTAGCACCCCGGTCATGCAAATACTCGTTGACGGCTTTTTCTTGTTGGAGCAGGCGGTCAAACATTTGGAGTGTTGAATTCCAACGTGTCGGGCTGTCGCAAATCAAGCGCCTCACTGGCATGTTGTTTCACCGATGGATATCTGAAAAGTGCGCCATGGCCGTGTAGGAATGCCTGAAATGGCCACACACCTTCCTGGCCTGCTTGAGGATGTCCTGTAAGTCTGGGTACTTATGCACAAAGCGTTGTACAATCAGATTCAACACATGTGCCATACACGGCACATGTGTCAACTTGCCCAAATTCAATGCTGCCAACAAATTGCTTCCGTTGTCACACACCACTTTGCCGATCTCCAGTTGGTGCGGAGTCAGCCACTGATCCACCTGTGCGTTCAGGGCGGACAGGAGTGCTGGTCCGGTGTGACTCTCTGCTTTCAGGCAAGTCAACCCCAAGACGGCGTGACACTGTCGTATCCGGGATGTGGAATAGCCCCTGGGGAGCTGGGGGGGGTGCAGTTGATGTGGAGCAAGATGCAGCAGCAGAAGAGGACTCAGCCGAGGAGGTTATCGAAGAGGATAGAGTAGGAGGAGAAGAGGAGGTGGCAGCAGGCTTGCCTGCAAGTCGTGGCGGTGTCACCACCAACTCCTCTGCAGAACCACGCATTACATGCTTGGCAGCCGTCAGCAGGTTTACCCAATGCGCAGTGTAGGTGATATACCTGCCCTGACCGTGCTTTGCAGACCAGGTATCAGTGGTCAGATGGACCCTTGCCCCAACACTGTGTGCCAGACATGCCATGACTTCCTTTTGCACAATGGAGTACAGGTTGGGGATTGCCTTTTGTGAAAAGAAATTTCGGCCGGGTACCTTCCACTGCGGTGTCCCAATAGCTACAAATTTTTTGAAGGCCTCAGACTCCACCAGCTTGTATGGTAAAAGCTGGCGGGCTAAGAGTTCCGACAAGCCAGCTGTCAGACGCCGGGCAAGGGGGTGACTCTGTGACATTGGCTTCTTACATGTCCTTGACAGACACCTGACTGTGGGCAGATGAGCAGGAACTGCTCAAGGCGAGAGACGGAGTGGCGGATGGTTGAGAGGGGGCAAGGAGGACAGCAGTGGTTGATGTGGCTGAAGAAGATGCTGGACCAGGAGGAGGATGGTGGCTTTGAGCTTGTGTGCTGCTTGAACTCGTCATTATGTGTTGATCCCGTAGGCGTTTGTGATGTGCGATCATGTGCATTTGCAAAGCAGTTGTACCTAGGTGGGTGTTGGATTTCCCACGACTCAGTTTCTTTTGGCACAGGTTGCAAATGGCATCGCTGTTATCAGAGGCAGACACACAAAAAAAAAATGCCACACTGCTGAGCTTTGCAATGACAGCATTCTGGTGGTGGCAACAGCATGCGTTGATTGGCGTGCTGTCTGGCTGACCCAGGGTGCCGATACATGCTGTCTGACTGTGCCACTAGCTCCTTGCGACGACCTCCCCCTGCTTCCAACTTGTCTCCTCCTCCTCTCTGTCTCCCCATCTGAACTTTCCCCCTGTTCTTCTTGTCTTCGAGCGGGCACCCACGTGACATCCACGGACACATCGTCATCATCAATCGCTTCACTTGTATCTGACAACTCGGCAAAGGAAGCAGCAGCGGGTACAACATCATCGTTATCACACCGTACGTCCATGTGTGTAATGCTGCCTGACAGACATATCCCTTTTATCTACATCCTCTGGCATTAATGGTTGTGCATCACTCATTACTTCCAACTCATGTGTAAATAACTCCTCTGACAGATCAAGTGAAGCAGCTGTGGTGCTAGTGTTGGTGGTGGCGGCAGACGGGCGAGTGGTAACTTAAGAGGTGCCCGAAGCTGAGCTGGAGGAGGATGGTGCGTCAAGGTTCCCAGCGGAAGCTGTAGAAGATTGGGTGTCCTGTGTTAGCCAGTCAACTATGTCCTCAGAACATTTCGAGTTCAGGGTACGTGGCCTCTGAACACTGGGCATTATTCTAGGGCCAAAGGGAATCACAGTACCACGACCACGACGGCCCCTAAGGGGTGGCCTACCTCTGCCTGTCATTTTTGTTAGATTAGTTTAGGTAGTACTATGCGTGCAAGCTACTGTGACACCATATATGAGTGGCACTGTGCACTGGCAAAAGTTGGCAGAGTAGACGCTGTAGGCCTGACACACACGCTGGCAAGCAACTGCAATTAGATTACAGAGGAAAAAAAAAAAAAAAGAATGATTTACTAGCCCTAAAAAGGTATTTTTGGGGTGCTGTCAGGAGTGGACGCTGTCCTTACAGCAGAGATCAGAGGAGTCTTTCAGGACTGGAGTGGACACTGAATACACATACGCTGGCAGGCAACTGCAATTAGATTACAGAGGGAAAAAAAAAAAAAGCAGACTGATGTACTAGCCCTAAAAATTGATTTTTGAGGTGCTGTCAGGACGCTGTCCTGACAGCAGAGATCAGATGAGTCTTTCAGGACTGGAGTGGACACTGAATACACTGGCCTAGCTAAAGCTTTCCCTATTAAATCAGCAGCAGATACACTGTCCCTCCTCTCACTAAGACTGCAGCTTCAGAATTAATCTATAATGGATGCTGTCCAGGAGGTGGGAGGGTCTGGGAGGGAGGGTATGCTGTTGATTGGCTGGAATATGTCTGCTGACTGTGAGGTACAGGGTCAAAGTTTGCTCAATGATGACGAATTGGGGGCGGACCGAACATCGCATATGTTCGCCGGCCGCGGCGAACAAGCTATGTTCGCCGGGAACTATTCGCCGGCGAATAGTTCGGTACATCTCTATTTAAAAGAGGGTTTGTCATGCAGGGACAGCTTATAATGCAGAATAAGGGGGTTTTAATCTGGCCAGGGTCTGGAAAAAATATGTCCAATTTAGAAACTAAGACCCCTTTCACACTGAGGCATTTTTCAGCCATTTTAGCGCTAAAAATAGCGCATAAAAAACGCCTGAAATACTCCTGCCCCAGCATTCTCAATGTGAAAGCCTGAGGGCTTTCACACTGAGGCGATGCGCTGGCAGAAGAACAAAAAATCTCCTGCAAGCCGCATCTTTGGAGCGGTGAAGGAGCGGTGTGTATACCGCTCCTTCCCATTGAAATCAATGGGACTCCGCGGTAATACCGCCCGCAAAACGCGGCTGTAGCCGCGGTTTGCGGGCAGTATTAACCCTTTTTCGCCCGATAGCGGGGGTTAAAACCGCACCGCTAGCGGCTGAATATCGCGGTAAATACAAAGGTATAGCGGCGCTGAAAATCGCGCCACTATACCGCCACTGCACATGCCCGCCCCAGTGTGAAAGGGGCCTTAAGGTAATTGTTGGAGTGGCACAAAGATGTGGTCTGATAGAAGTTTGAATGAGGGATGGAATAACACATACTAGAATCTAGTTGGGGGGGCAACTTCCTGCCAGGTAACTATTTATATTATTGTTTAAGTTTTTTTGCCTGCCTTCATAACAAAATTAATGAATTAATTAACCACTTAAGGACCACCGCACGACTATTTACGTTGACAGAATGGCATGGACAGGCATATGGGCGTACAAGTACGTCCCCTTTAAGATGCCGCCGTGTGGTCGAGCGCGCTGCCGGCGGCGCGCTTGCAAACCTGCCGCGAGCTCTGCGAGCCTGACTGTGGGTTACGCGGACTCGATCGCCGCGGGGATACCCGTAATCGTCTCACGGAGAGATAGAGCGGGGAGATGCTGATGTAAACAAGCATCTCCCCGCTCTGCCTAGTGACAATTACACTGATCTCCGCTCTGTGTAATCAGAGCGGAGATCAGTGTCATGTCACACACAGCCCATCCCCCCTACAGTAAGAATCAGTCACTAGGGCACACTTAACCCCTACAGCGCCACCTAGTGGTTAACCCCTTTGCTGCCAGTGTCATTTTCACAGTAATTAGTGCATTTTTATAGCACTGATCACTGTAAAAATTACAATGGTCCCAAAATGGTGTCAAAAGTGTCTGATTTGTCCGCCATAATGTCGCAGTCACGATAAAAATCGCTAATCGGCGCCATTACGAGTAAAAAAAAAATTATTAGTAAAAATGCCATAAAACTATCCCCTATTTTGTAGACGCTATAACTTTTGCGCAAACCAATCAATAAACGCTTATTGCAGTTTTTTTTTTTAACCAAAAATATGTAGAAGAATATGTATCAGCCTAAACTGAGGAAAATTATTTTATTTTAATATATTTTTTTGGGGATATTTATTATAGCAAAAAGTAAAAAATATTGAATTTTTTTCAAAATTGTCGCTCTATTTTTATTTATAGCGCAAAAAATAAAAACCACAGAGGTGATCAAATACCAGCTCTATTTGTGGGGAAAAAAGGACACCAATTTTGTTTGGGAGCCACGTCGCACGACTGCGCAATTTTCAGTTAAAGCGACGCAGTGTCGAATCGCAAAAAGTGGCCCGGTCTTTGACCAGCGAAATGGTCCGGGGCTGAAGTGGTTAATATAGGTTGACTTTGTTCTTCAAAGCAAAGCCAAACTGTCAAACTTGACTGAATTGATTTGCCCAATCTTCAAGTGTGAGTCAGAATTGATTTTAAATGTTTATTCATCCCTCATTGAACATGAATAATATGCTAAATTTAAATTCAATTAGTAATACTTAAAAGTGTAAAACCAAATTGTGAGGACTTATGAGTCGTTGCCTCGAATTACCCCCGCCCAACACCCTTTGACTTCAATAGTGACAGCCTCTTACTGTATGTAAAGTCTTCATTGCTGAGTTCTGCTTCTCCCATGAAGACCTTTTGAAAGCTTTTTCTTCCAGAGGGAAGTTGGTATCTTAGTCATTTCAATGGCACAAGGACAGGTAAGTACCTGTCTTGTCAGGGGTGCAGAAGGAGCCTATTGAAGGATACTAAATGTATTATTTCAAAATTTACCATCCTCTGCCATAAATATTTTTGCCTTTACAGTCCAGATGAACAAACACCTATACATGTTTTGGCTTTTATTTCTGCTATCCACAATGTTAACCAGAATCCAGAAATGTTGCCAAATATTACCTTGGGATTTCGTGTGCAAGATTCATGTTTACATCCTAATTTTGCTGTAAAGAATGTTCTAAGCATATTATCTGGGCTACAGAAGACAGTCCCTAATTACTCATGTTCCGGAGAAGAGGAACTGGCGGGATTTATTGGAGATCATTACTCTATTACAACAATTTCAATGGCACAAATACTTGGAATTTATGGATATACACAGGTAAGTCTTTGATCTTTGCCCTCAAGACCATCAAGTGCAAAATTCTAATAAAAAACTTACCGTAGCTAAAATGAAACAATTTTTTTTTCCTTTTCTAATTCTACTGAAATTATTGTGAAGAATATATTTTTGTGCATGGAACTCCTCCCTGCTCCATAAACAGTATACTTTTATCTTATGTAGCGTACTGGATCCCCCACTCCTGCACAGTCAGGCACAATGCACCCCCACAGGTATTCCAGAGTCAGAGAACAGTCCATGACTTTGTTTTTGTTATTTATTGAGGGTTAACAACTTTGGGAGGTCATGGAATGCCCACTTGACTTCAGAAACAAAACTTTGGCAACAGCTTCAGTGACATCCTCCTATATACAATCTCATTGACTCTCCTCCCACAGACCCTTAATTCCTGGCTAAAGCTGAATCACTATCTGAAGATCTGACAAGCTCTCAGTCAGATTTTTAGCAATGGCCCATTGCAGGCGAGAACCTGAAGACCCTTGTTGTGTATCAAAATACAGTGATCGGCTTGTACTTTTGTCCCTTCCTGTTGCCACTGATCCCAGCACCACCTCTTCAGGCACTGCCAACCCACCTGGTTGCAGCTGCCCCCCTCACCAACCCCCCAGGCTAACTTCTCAACACCAGTCCTCCAGACTGTTCCTCCACCAGCCCACCTGGCTGACTCTCAGGAGATCTCCCAGGAAAGTATGAAGACTTAAGCACACCGCTGTCTTCAGGGAAAACTGGGTACATGTGGCAGTCTCCCCCCTTGTAAGTCCCCAGTAGTGCTCATCTACTCCTACTCATGCTGTCCTCTCTCTTGCTTGTGTGCCTCCAGGAAGGGTCTGTGTGCTGTGGCAGGATGGTTCCAGCACCTGAGCCCCAGGCCAAGATCACCCCCCAGACTAGGGTAGACCCCCCAGGGCCACTGACAGCCTCCCCAGTAGGGATGAGCTTCGAGTTTGACTCGAACATTGCCTGTTCGCCCGTTCGCGGCAAATTCGAAAAGTCTATGGGAGAAATCTAAAGTGCTAATTTTAAAGGCTCATATGCAAGTTATTGTCATAAAACGTGTTTGGGGACCCGGGTCCTGCCCCAGGGGACATGTATCAATGCAAAAAAAACTCACGTTTTTTCGGGAGCAGTGATTTTAATAATGCTTAAAGTGAAACAATAAAAGTGAAATATTCCTTTAAATTTCATACCTAAGGTGTGTGTATAGTATGCCTGTCCCTGCACAAAGTGTCATTTCTGAAGGAAAAAAAGTCATTTAAAAACTCACTCGCGGCTATAATGAATTGTCGGATCCTGGCAATACATAGAAAAGTCGTTGATAAAAAAAAAAAAAAAAAAAAAATGCGTGGGGGTCCTCCCAAATTCAATTACCAGGCCCTTCAGGTCTGGTATGGATATTAAGGGGAACCCCGCCGCAAATTAAAAAAAAATGCGTGGGGTTCCCCCAAATATCCATACCAGGCCCTTCAGGTCTGGTATGGATTTTAAGGGGAACTCCACCCCAAATTTAAAAAAAATGGCATGGGGTTCCCCCAAAAATCCATACCAGACCCTTTATCCGAGCACGCAACCTGGCAAGCCGCAGGAAAAGTGGGGGGACGAAAGAGCACACCCCCTCCTGAACCGTACCAGGCCACATTCCCTCAACATGGGGAGGATGCTTTGGGGGTCTGTGACACCTCAAAGCACCATGTCCCCATGTTGATGGGGACAAGGGCCTCTTCCCCACAACCCTTGCCCGGTGGTTGTGGGGGTCTGCGGGTGAGGGGCTTATCGGAATCTGGAAGACCCCTTTAACAGCGATAATAAATTAGAATCACTTGCAGAATAGAGCGATAGTGATTTGTGGGGAAATTCGTCATCAAACACTGAGTGTAATGACAGCGACAATTCTGCAACTGAGCAAATTTCAGGGTTTTTGATTTGATTACATCATTGAATAATTTTTATTATTTGTTAAAATTATTTATAGTTATTTATATTATAATTTATGATTTTGTGTTTCAAACTTTATTATACCCGGGATGTCTACTAGACTCTTGTTTGGACAGATTTAAGGGAGTTATTTCTAAGAATTACAGGCCTAAAATATAAAACGCCAAATTTCCATGCAAAATAATGGTACTGCTTTCAGCACCTAAAATCTGAAATAATCATACCGCCAGGGAGGTTAAAAGTCCATGGGAGAAATCAAAAGTGCTAATTTTAAAGGTTAATATGCAAGTTATTGCCATAAAAAGTGTTTGGGGACCCGGGTCCTGCCCCAGGAGACATGTATCAATGCAAAAAAAAGCAGTGACTTTAATAATGCTTAAAGTGAAACAAGTGAAAGTGAAACATAAAAAAACACACACACAGCTTGGGACAGCACGGGCGTCATTCGGCCAGGCGCCTCCTATGGAGGAGGCTGTATCGTTCGTGGCGGCGGGTCGTAGAAGGATTACAGCCCTGGAATTTTATTTATTTTTTATTAAATGACTTGTCCCAAGCTGTGTGTGTGTTTTTTTTTTAACCTTTTTTGGGTGAAATGGTACCCCATTACCAATTCACATAGGGGATCTGGGGGTCCCCTTTGTTAAAGGGGGCTTCCAGATTCCGATAAGCCCCCCACCCGCAGACCCCCACAACCACCGGGCAAGGGTTGTGGGGAAGAGGCCCTTGTCCCCATCAACATGGGGACATCCTCCCCATGTTGAGGGCATGTGGCCTGGTATGGTTCAGGAAAGGGGGGCGCTCTCTCGCCTTCCCTCTTTTCCTGTGGCCTGCCAGGTTGCGTGCTCGGATAAGGGTCTGGTGTGGATTTTTGGCGGGAACCATATGCCTTTTTTTAATTTGGCACAGGGCTCCCCTTAATATCCATACCAGACCTGAAGGGCCTGGTAATGGAGTTTAGGGGGAACCCCCACACATTTATTTTTTGATTTGGGGTTCCCCTTAATATTCATACCAGACCCAAATGGCCTGGTAATGGACTGGGGGAGAACCCATGTCGTTTTTTTCAAAGACTTTTATCTGTATTGCCAGGACCCAACAATTCATTATAGCCGCGAGTAGTTTTAAATGACTTTTTTTCCCTTTAGAAATGTCATTTTGTGCAGGGACTTTTCTAAGCACGGGAAACATGCACTACTTTACAGGCATACTATAGACACCCCCCAGGTACGAAATTTAAAGGAATATTTCACTTTTATTGTTTCACTTTAAGCATTATTAAAATCACTGCTCCTGAAAAAACTTCAGTTTTTAAAACTTTTTTTTGCATTGATACATGTCCCCTGGGGCAGGACCTGGGTCTCCAAACACTTTTTATGACAATAACTTGCATATTAACCTTTAAAATTAGCACTTTTGATTTTTTTGGTTCGTGTCCCATAGACTTTAACGGTGTTCGCTTGTTCGAACAAATTTTTTGCCTGTTCGCATGTTCTGCTGCGAACCGAACCGGGGGGGTGTTCGGCTCATCCCTACTGCAGAGGAAAGAAACCAGCATTGTTATGGAAGGATTGGCAGAAGAATATGGACTACTGGGAATGAGAACACAAAAAAGTGAAGGAAGAAAAGGGGGTGACTGGCCATAAACTGGCAATCATGCTTGTTGAAGAGCAATTGTCAAACTGACACTGGTAGCAGTCCTAATGAGGAGTTTGGGTTTAAAAACATCTGAGAACATGAAGGGCAGGGGCCCACAAAAAGTTGAATTTGAACAAACTGAAGTTAGACATTTATTGGCTACCAGATTCTGAGTGCACTAGTTTTAGTAAATCTACCCCTATGGCATCTCTCAGTCCTCCCTTTTAGAATAAAGGGCTATCCAATCCCTCCTATCCCATTATTGGCTGATGTGAGTCTGCTGGCCAAGGTTAAAGGATGCACAGGGCTTTAGGAGTGGAAGCCAAAATGTACTTTTTTGCACACGACTGTGGAATTTGCTGAAAATTCATAGAGAAATTAATCATCAGGCAAACTATAATTCCATCTCTCACGTGCAGTTTTTAAAAACAATATATGTAAATGAAAGAAATAAAATATAGTTTTTAACAATTTCAATACCACCCTATAGCAGATTTACTGCTACTGAGCGGCTGTTATTTTCAGAATCACATATGTGATCTGCACTTCTGCATAGGGGGCACGTGTGCATGCCGCTGGCACATCGCTTCTGCCGCGATTAGTCACAGCAGATGCCAATCAGCGGGTCTCGGCCATTGGATGTCCACCTGCTGATCGGCAAGTTAAGCTATGAGTATGTAAACATTGCCAAGCTCTGTTCTGTCAACAGGGATGTGGTGGATTTTGTTTCCCTGCAGAGCAGGGAACAAAATCCAGTAGATCTCTTAATAAAAACACCACACTGTGTACACAAACACTGGCTAGGCACACATTTTAACATTTGATCACCCTAGATGTTTAATCCCTTCCCAGCCAGTGTCATTAGTACAGTGACAGTGTATATTTTTAGCATTATAGTATTATATTTATATTATTATAATATAGTATTATTGTCATTGGTTCCCACAATGTGTCAAAAGTGTCAGATTGTCGGCAACAATATTGCAGTCCCGCTATAAGTCACTGATCGCCACCATCACTAGCATAAAAAATAATAAATAAATAAAAATTCCAGTATATATATATATATATATATATATATATATATATATATATATATACACACACACATACACACACACACACACACACACGTTTGTAGAAGCTACAACTTTTGCGCAAAACAGTCAATATATGCTGAGATTTCGGTTGGGATTTTTTTTACCAAAAATTTGTAGCAGAAAACATATTGGCCTAAAGTTATGAAGATGTTTTTTTTTTTTTTTTTTAATAAAATTGTTTATAGTGCATAAAATAAAAAATAGTGGTGATCAAATACCACCAAAAGAAAGCTCTATTTGTGGGGAAAAAAATACATAAATTTAATTTATGGATAGCATTGTATGACCACGCAGTTAAAGTAACACAGTGCCATATAGGAAAAAATGGTCTGGTCATGAAGGGGAGGGGGGGGAATTCCGGAGGTCAAATGGTTAATATAACTAATAAATAAGTATAAAACAATTATATGTCTAGACTTTTGTCCGATTTTCCAATTAATTTAACCTTTTAGAAAGATTTCTGCAAACAATGTAAATAATGAGTGTTTTTTCTGTTTTGAAGATCAGTTACGGAGCTACGGACTATTCTCTAACCAATAGGCTTCTCTATCCTCATGTATTCCGGACAGTTCAGAATGACCATGTTCATTATATGGCTGTTGTTAAGTTGTTGAAACATTTTAGCTGGACGTGGGTTGGAATATTTGCATCACAAGATGATGCCGGAGACAAAGATAAAGAGATATTAGTAAAGTACATGAAAAGTAATGGTATTTGTGTTGAATATACAGTTTCATTTTGGTCTAGTTCCGATAATAACATTAATGTAGAACAAATTATAAATAATGTCATTTCTGTTATTAAAAACTCCAGTGCTAAAGTAATTGTATTATGTGGATCTTATATCAATCAGTATGTATTTCATAATTATTTCATTGATAGCAATGCCATTTATGATAAAACATTTATTGTTCCTCCTCTGAGAACTCTCAGCTTTACAGGATTTGATCCATATGAATACTTTAATGGTAGCTTGGCTCTGGATTTATACCCTTTATTCGTTCCAAATAAAGAATTTTTTTTTGATGAAATTGACAAGACTTATAGCTTAAATAATTCATCAGCTTCCATCTATATTTTATCAATAGCAAAGTGTATGTCTGCAAACAGAGAAAATAGAAATAATACCATATTATGTCTACTTAGCTATTATGGGTCTATGAAAGAAGGAATGTATCCAAATTTATTTAATATTCTGCATCAAGGACTTTCTCCACGAATCTATTATGCGGTAGAAGCTATGGCCAAAGCACTGCATGATATGAATCTGTTCTACAAAGGAAAATTGGATAATAAGCATCCTCATTATTACAGACATAAGGTACAGAACATCGACATTAAGGGCTTTTTTCAGAAAATTTAAAAAATGTATACCTTACTGATATTGGTGATCATTTGAAATGTAACCTAAAAATGTATTCAGTGAAATACTAAATATTCAAAGCCCCCATTCTCTAAAAAAAAATAAAAAAAAAATTTAGTTTGGCCTGCATTGGAATTTTTGGCCTGAGTGACAAAAACAACCAATTGCCCCTTTAATCAGGGGTGGCGTCAGGTAAGTGGTTGGGGGTGCTTCAGGCATGGGCCCCCTGGAGCAGAGGAGAACCAGGGGGGGGGGGTGCTGCCACCACGAATTGAGAAATGAGAAGCGGGGGGGTGCCACGAATTGAGAAGAGGGGGGTGCTGCCGCCGCAAAATGTTGAGGTCAGGAGGGCGCTGACGAACAAAAAAAAAAAAAAAAGAAAAAAGAAGAACAAAAAAAGGGGAATTGCCATCCGGGCCCCTGGGGACCTCCGGGCCTCTGGGGACCGCTGGACCCCTTACAAAAAAATAAATTAAAAAAGTGAAAAATATAAAATAAAAATAGGGTTTGCCATCCGGGCCCCTGGGGACCTCCGGGCCCCTTACAGGTGTACTGCCTGTACCCCCCTGATGGCGGCCCTGGGTGCACCCCACAATTTCTCTTAACACCCCCTTCAGTAGCCTCCCTGTGTGCCTTGAGAAAGAGATTCACGGTTTGGTGTCTGTGTCTCCTGCTTGTCATGATGACAGCGGGCAGACCAGGCTGCAGATACTAGCAGCCCTCTCACCCCCCCAGCCCGCCCCTCTATGTACACACAGTAGGGTTTTTCCTATCTGTAATTCCATGAGAATTCAACCAGCACAGGAGTCAGAGGCAGGATGATGTAATTCATTGGGAGGGAGGACTCTGGAATCATTTACAGTACCTGGGATGGGATTGCGCTGGAAATCGGCTGTGCTTCTCGCGCTCGCCGCCCCCGAAACCATCCGGTTCGATCCCACCCATGGCCAATCTTTTTTCAACTCCAAAAGTTAAATTGTTCACAAAGTATCTTTATTGTCTAATTGTTATAATTGCTGTTTTGTTTAATTGTTAATTGTTATTACTTACTGCAGTGTAACATGCAGTATTAGTCTATTGCATTTCCTTGTGCGCATGTCAGCATTCTCTACAGTACAGATTACTGTATCATGCATATTCTTCCCTCTATAACTACTGTACTTGGAGGCAAAGCAGCGACGCAGCTACAGTACTCCTGCAAGTGCCTGGGCGTGTGGAAGGTGGGTGAGGCTCTGCTACAGTACGGTACTGTACTGTATGTGGTCCTGTGTGTGAATGTTTCACTACAGTACTGTATGTACCTATACTCCTGCATCCCTCCATCGCCAGCTGAAGTCAGTGGGCATGGTACAGCACACATTGCACCCTGGCTGGGGGAGGGGGGGGACTCTACACAGACCAATTAAAGTGTGTCTGCTCCGTGCTCTTACACAACTGCTGCCAAGCCCGTTAGCTGTGCAGTACTGTACATGTGTGCCGCTCTGCGCTCATGCATCCCTCAGCCGGTGCGGGACGCCATTCGGCAATGCTATGAATTATGGTCTTTGTAGCTCTGCCATGCAGTAACCTGTTCATGGTCTTTGTGGTGGAGGGGCTGTTACCCTGTACAGTACTTGCTACAGTATACAGTACTAAACACTGTTTCTGTGTTCATCTGTAGCAGAATCGGGAGGCAGGCCCAAAGGATTATCATGGGTGGAATTCCGCTTTAATTATAGTGCCAGGACCTGACACTGTCCTCCATGCAACTAGCCCAAAGGACTAAGGTGCACATTTTGTTTGATTTTATTTTGGCTGGACTCCGTCAAATAAAAATTGTTTATGAACAGTATGAGAGAACATGTACAGTACTGTACAGTATTTTTTCACTTTGCCAACCATACTACACTATTTGAAATTGGCTCACCTTCAGCTTATGGCATGAGCCAGACCTTGGGGCACAGGCAAACCTTTTGAGTGGCAGAGTACTGTACTAAACCTGTTGTCAGGTGGAAAACCTTACACCAAATACTGTACACATTAAACATAAATAAAAAAAAACACAAATACTCCAAAGTACAGGTATCTTTAAAATGTAGCTTTTACTTGTTTTTTTTTTTTAGAAAAAGAATACCTAAATAAAACCTGTCTATAAAATCTGAATACAAAATAAAAAAATTACTATACAAAAACTCAGTCTATAATGAAATCGGTCTAATAAAAAATAAAATAAAAAAAATAATTAGAACACAAGTGCCAAATTCACACACCACCCCAAAAAAAATTCAAAATAAACACGCTTGACTTTGGGGCGTGCTGGTCAACAGGCTGAATGGTTTCTGAAAGTAAAAAAAAAAGGTGTAAGAATACAGAAAATGGGTAAAGTTTAACAAAACCCTGAACGGTATGGCATCGTACAATAAAATCAATCTACTGTACTGTATGCAGGGCCGCCATCAGGGGGGTACAGGCAGTACACCTGTAAGGGGCCCGGAGCTCCCCAGGGCCCCTTATGGCAACCCCTCTTTAACTTTTTATTTTATTTTATTTTTTATTTTATTTTAATTTTTTTTTTTTTTGTAAGGGGCCTAGAGCTCCCCAGAGGCCCGGAGGTCTCCAGGGCCTGGATGGCAATCCACCCTTTTTTTTTTGTTCTTTTGTTATTCTTTTTGTTCGTCAGCACCCAAAGCCCCCAACCTCAACAATTTGCGGCGGCAGCATCCCCGGCTTTCAATTCGTGGCACCCGCCCCACTTCTCAATTTGCAGCGGCAGCACCCCCCCCCCCCGGTTCTCCTCTGCTCCAGGGGGCCCATGTCTGAACCTGTGTAAGGGGCCCCAAAATTCATGATGGCGGCCCTGACTGTATCTAAAGTACAGTATCTTCCAGTCTATCACACCCTTGGCCATAGACCACCCTCTCCCCTCCCAAAAAAGTGCACGAACAAATAAAATAAAAGTGAATCCAGTTTTTTAATAGGCACCTGCAAGAGTACTGTAGCTGCGTTGCTGCTTTGCCTCCAAGTACAGTAGTCATAGAGCGAAGAATATGCATGATAATCTAAAACCTTTTTACCCTTCATGCAAACAGCATGGAAAGGGCTGTTTGGCAACACTACAGGCAGCGGAGGACATGGACAAAGGCCGCAGCGACTTCCATCATCCGTTCTGTTAGACCTTCTCCGGTCAGTAAATAAAGCAATCTGTACACTCTAGGGAAATGAAGCAGGGTTTTAAGGATTTTATTTTAATAGTAAATACCTGTAACATTAAGTTAGTTAACTGCACTTACTGTACAGATAAAAACTTTCTAGACATATCCCATAACACGTTTGAGAGACCTCAAGACCCCCCCAACTTCATCAGGGCATAAGGAAGTTACTTGCTAGACCAGGAGAGTTACAGTACTAGCCACCAACTTGGTGAACAGTGGTAAAGATCTTTTTTTTTTTACCATATACTGTATATATATTGATTTCATTTTCATTTCATTTTCAAACAATATAAAATCACTACAATAGAGTTTCATTAATAATCTAGTCTTACAGAAATTCCATCTAAAAATATAGCTATAAAAATCTCCTTAACAAAATACTGTATATAGATTGTAATATAACATTTTGGTAATTTTATTGTTTGGTGAAGATTTGTTTTGTGGTCTGTCTAGTAAATTTCCGTAAACCTTACTGCCCTTGATAGACAACAGAAAGTGAACAGAATTCTCTCCAAAGTGAAGGGAAATCCATCATAAATAGTTTACACTAGAATACAGTAGGTATCCCCAATGAAAGAATGACCTACTGTATAAGGAGAGAATGAATCTTCCCAATAGGGACATAGGCAGCAATAAAAACTTGACAAAGGTGTTTCCTAATATGACCCAAAAACATTTTGGCTAGAGATATGTACCCATTGGAGGACTGCTGAGTGTGAACATGAATGGCCCAATTCCAACCCTGATGGAGGCTTGAACAAGAATTCGGTTGCCTAGAAATATTTTAAAAGGGGGGAAATTAGTTATTGTTAATTATCAAAGATTTTCTGACTTGCTGATAATTTTCTGTGAACACTGAGATTTAAAATCAAACAACATGTGCTCCTTAGTCCTTTGGGCTAGTTACATGGAGGACAGTGTCAGTTCCTGGCACTATAATTAAAGCGGAATTCCACCTATAATAATCCTTTGGGCCTGCCTCCCGATTCTGCTACAGGAGAGCACAGAAACAGGGTTTAGTACTGTATACTGTAGCAAGTACTGTACAGAGTATAAGCCCCTCCACCACAAACAGGTTACTGCATGGCTGAACTACAAAAACCATAATTCATAGCATTGCCAAATGGCGTCCTGCGCCGGCTGAAGGGTGCATGAGCGCGGAGCGGCACACATGTACAGTACTGTAAAAAACAATGAATGAGTGACAGCGCTCGCAGAGGGTCAATATCGCCGATGCAGAGCCGGTTTTATGCACAATCTTGCAGTCACCTACTATACTCAGTCATTACCAATCATCATCCATCCATGCTGCAACCTCTTCTTATTCCCCTGCCACCAGATTTTGACTTTAGGCAGTTCCAAATCAAGAGGAAGAAGCTAAAATGACCAATCAGCTTTTCTAAGTCCAAGTGAGTTTTGTGTTCTTTATGTTTGCTTCAAGGAGGGAGAGAAGCAGCAGCATGGACAGTCACAGTGATAGGCTGGTTGTTGTGCAGGCAGCAGAGGTAGAGGGGTACAAGAGGGGAGGAGGAAAACATGCAATAGCAATCTAATCTGACACCAGGCTGATGTTAAAGATCCTCAGTAGGGATGAGCTCGGTGTTCGAGTCGAACATACGTTCGACTTGAACATCGGCTGATCGATCGTTCGGCGAACATCGAACGACTTGGGCCATTCGCGCCACATTCGAGTGACGCGAACGGCCCACAATACACTGCGCCATCGCAGTGCAATCCTGGCGCTGTGATTGGCCAAGCATGCACTGTGACCCCGCATGCTTGGCCAATCACAGCGCCGGCAGCAAGGAGAGCAATGATTGGCCACAGGCAGGATGCCTGTGGCCAATTATAGCTGAGGGGGTTTAGTACACGCCCCACACTATAAAAGGCCGCCAGCACGGCGGCCTCGTGTAGTGTGTTCCGGCGCAGGGAAAGAGGAGGATAGGCAGGGACAGTGTCATTGCTATACTTTGCTAAACCTTGTGTGTAGGGACAGAGAAGGATAGGCAGGGAGTGTGTCAGTGTCATATTCTTTGCTAAACCTTGTTTGTAGGGACAGAGAAGGATAGGCAGGGAGTGTGTCAGTGTCATATTCTTTGCTAAACCTTGTGTGTAGGGACAGAGAAGGATAGGCAGGGAGAGTGTCAGTGTCATATTCTTTGCTAAACCTTGTGTGTAGGGACAGAGAAGGATAGGCAGGGGACAGTGTCAGTGTCATATTCTTTGCTAAACCTTGTGTGTAGGGACAGAGAAGGATAGGCAGGGAGAGTGTCAGTGTCATATTCTTTGCTAAACCTTGTGTGCTGAACCATATTGCTAAACCTTGTGTGCAGGGAGAGAGAAGGATAGGCAGGGGACAGTGTCAGTGTCATATTCTTTGCTAAACCTTGTGTGTAGGGACAGAGAAGGATAGGCAGGGGACAGTGCCAGTGTCATATTCTTTGCTAAACCTTGTGTGTAGGGACAGAGAAGGATAGGCAGGGAGAGTGTCAGTGTCATATTCTTTGCTAAACCTTGTGTGCTGAACCATATTGCTAAACTTTGTGTGCAGGGAGAGAGAAGAATAGGCAGGGGACAGTGTCAGTGTCATTGTTGCTAAGCCTCCTGCACAGTATACACCTGAAGCTAGCCCTTATTGCTGGTTTTTCCTGGTGTGTTACACTAACAGGCATTTGCAGCACTTACAGCGGGCGGAGTGTGCTTCCTGCAAAATAAACACCTGAAGCTACCCCTTATTGCTGGTTTTCCCATCTCCCTGCAGGCCATTAGAATGTCTGGAAGGCAAACAAGGAGAGGCAGACAGTCAGGAGCCAATAAAAGAGGGCAAGCAGGCTCTGTGTCTGGGGGCAACAGTGCTGGTCGTGGATGCGGTGCATTGTCATCAGCACATGGCCATGGGACACGCTTGTCGTCCTTTTCGGCAGCTGGACATGTTGAGCCACATCATGCCGAAGACTTGGTAGAGTGGATGACCAAGCCCTCCTCATCCTCTCTCACCCAGGCTCAGGGTACTGGCAAAGCAGCTGCCAAAGCGTCCTCTTCCCTGGTATCAATGTCATCATCAGTCACTCCTTCCCTAGACCCACCATGTCCTCCTGAGGAGTCCCCCGAACTGTTTGAGCAGTGTTGGGTACATGCTCCAGGAGGATGCTCAGCGTTTCGAAGGGTCTGATGATGATACCCAGCTAGAGGAAGGCAGTAGCTTGAGAGCAGAGAGAGGGGATGCTCAAGAAGGACACCAATCTGGCAGTCATGTTCCAGCAGCTGCAGCATACTGCCAGATTGGCTCCAGTGATGAGGAGGGAGGGGATGATGAGGTCACTGACGCCACGTGGGTGCCTAATAGGAGAGAGGAGGAGGAGGAGGAGGAGGAGGAGGAGGAGGAGGAGGAGGATGAGGATGAGGCACATCTCCAATGAGGCAGGATGCCCTTGGGGGGCCAGCGTAAGGGCAGCACACCGACGGAATCACACCACAGAGCTCTGCCTGTGCAGGGCGCTACCTCTGCCCGTTATTCAAAAAGTTCTTTGGTGTGGGCCTTTTTTGAGGCGAGTGCATCAGATCGCACAGCTGCTGTTTGCAACATATGTCTCAAGCGTATATCGCGTGGCCAAAACATCAGCCGCTTGGGCACCACATGCTTGACCAGACATATGTTGACCTGCCATGCAGATCGTTGGCAAGCCTACCTTAAAGACCCACACCAAAGAACAAAGCGGACCTCTCCTTGCACCGCATCAGCTGGGATCTCCAACCCCACTATACCTTCAGTCCTCTCTGAAACCTGCACTGAGAGGAATGAAGGTGTAGAATTAGGTGTGTCACAGCCAAGTACTTGCGGGCACTCTGCTAGCAGTACACCGACGTCCGATTCTAGCAGGCAAATTTCCCTGCCCCAGCTGCTGGACCGTCGAAAGAAGTTCACTCCCAGCCATCCACATGCCCAGCGGTTGAATGCTAGCTTGGCTAAATTGCTAGCGCTTCAACTGCTGCCTTTTCAGTTGGTAGACTCGGCCCCCTTCCGTGAGTTTGTGCAATGTGCGGTTCCTCAGTGGCAGGTTCCCAAACGCCACTTTTTCTCACGGAAGGTGATTCCGGCTCTCTACCGGCATGTGGAAGGCAATGTCTTGGCCTCGCTGGACAGGGCGGTCAGGTGAATATTACCGCTGACTCATGGTCCAGCAGGCATGGACAGGGACGTTACCTTTCTTTCACGGCCCATTGGGTCACTCTTTTGGCAGCAGGGAAGGATGCAGGACAAGGTGCAGTAGTGTTGGAGGTTGTTCCGCCGCCACGCCTCCAAAATGCTACTACTGGTTGTGACACACCTCTCTCCTCCACCCGCTCCTCTTCTTCTTCCTCCATGGCCTCTTCCTGTGCTTTGTCCTCGGAACCAGTGGTGCTCCGTAGGCGTTCAAGGGGCTACCCAAGTACGCAGGCAAAAAGATGCCATGCCGTGCTTGCGCTGGTGTGTTTGGGGGACAGGAGCTACACTGGGGCAGAGGTCATGTCTGCTCTGCAGGGGCAGGCCGAGAGGTGGTTGACGCCACGCCAGCTTAAGCCAGGAATGGTGGTTTGTGACAATGGCACCAACCTCCTCTCCGCCCTCCGACAGGGACAACTGACCCATTTGCCCTGTGTGGCTCACGTCCTTAACCTGGTGGTGCAGCGGTTCTTGGGCAGGTACCCGGGCTTACAGGATGTCCTGAGGCAGGTCAGGAAAGTCTGTGTGCATTTCCGCAGATCTTATAATGCCAGTGCTCGCCTGGCTGAGCTGCAAAAGGAGTTGAACCTGCCCAAGAACCGCCTTATATGTGACATGCCCACCAGGTGGAACTCAACGTTGGCCATGCTGCAGCGGCTGCACACGCAGCAGAGGGCCATCAATGAGTACCTGTGCGACTACGGCACCAGGACAGGGTCAGGGGAGCTCGGGTTTTTTTCACCACACCAGTGGGGCATGATCAGGGATGCATGCACTGTCCTGGCACCATTTGAGGAGGCCACGAGGATGGTGAGCAGTGACAGTGCATGCATCAGTGACACTGTACCTCTTGTCCACCTGTTGGAACATACACTGCGTGGAATAATGGACAGGGCACTTGAGGCAGAACAGAGGCAGGAAGAGGACTTCCTTGCCTCTCAAGGCCCCCTTTACCCAGACAGTGTTCCTTCTGTCCCACCCATCGCACAGGAAGAGGAGGAGTATTGTGTCAGCATGGAGGTGGAGCCTGGCACTCAGCATCATCAGCAGCAGCAGTCTTTTAGGGATGATTTACAGTCCCAAGAAACCCGTGGACTTGTACGTGGCTGGTAGGAGGTGGCTGCGGATCATGTCGTCCTTAGTGACCCAGAGGACTCCGGACTGAATGCCTCAGCTAACCTACACTGCATGGCCTCCCTGATCCTGCAAAGTCTGCGGAAGTATCCTCGTATTCTTCGGATCAAGGAGAGGGACCATTACTGGCTGGCCACTCTCCTTGATCCACGGTACAAGGGTAAGGTTGCGGACCTTATCTTACCGTCGCAGAGGGAGCAGAGGATGAGACAACTCCGGGAGGCCTTGAAGAAAGGTCTGTGCAACGCGTTCCCAGAGACTGGGAGGTTACAAACTCCTGGTCCTGGACAACGAGTTGCTGAGGCTTCGGTCAGTCAAAGAAGGAGCGGTGGGGAAGGTGGCCGTCTGACCGATGTGTTCAGACAATTCTTTAGTCCGCAGCCCCAAAGTATGATCGGTTCCAGCAACCATCGCCAGTGTCTGATATACATGGTGCAGGAATACCTAGGGGCAAGGTCAGACTTGGACACCTTCCCCACCGAAAATCCTCTGGCTTACTGGGTCTTGAGGATGGATCACTGGCCAGAGCTTGCACAGTATGCAATTGAGCTACTGGCCTGTCCTGCATCGAGTGTTCTTTCAGAACGCACATTCAGTGCTGCTGGAGGATTTGTCACGGATCACAGGGTGCGCCTGTCCACCGACTCGGTTGATCGACTGACTTTCATAAAGATGAACCAGTCTTGGATCACCACCAGCTACCACACACCTGAAGCTGATATAACAGACTAATTTATTTTCAAATGTCACATCCCTTCAAGACTGATGCTGAGTGACTGTCCTGTTATTTTGACTAGTTATCCTCCTCCTCCTCAATGATCCGATTGATGATGATAGCTTGGAAGAACATTTTTGTTTCTGGGTGCCGCCACAAGTGCCTAAGGCCCAATTTTTCAGCCCCTGTTCAACAGGGGCATGTAGTTACAACTTTTTTATGCAATGCTTTGCAGCAGGGCTCATTCCTGCACTCCAACTACAGTATCTGGGAGAGGTTGCAGTGTCGTGGCACCAGCACCAGTGCCTAAGGCCCAATTTTTCAGCCCGTTTAACAGGGGCATGTAATTACAATTTTTGATGCAATACTTTGCAACAGGGCTCCTTGCTGTGCTCCAAGTACAGTATCTGTGAGGGGTTACAGTGTTGTGGCACCAGTGCCTAAGGCCCAATTTTTCTGCCCGTTTAACAGGGGAATTGCAATTACAAGTCTTGATCTAATAATTCACAGCAGGGCCCATTCCTGCGCCCACCAAGAGTAACTGTGAGGCCTTACAGTGTTGTGTCAACACCACCACCAAAGGCCCAATTTTTCAGCCCCTGTTCAACAGGGGCATGCAATTACAATTCTTGATCTAATAATTCACAGCAGGACCCATTCCTGCGCCCACCAAGAGTAACTAACTGTGAGGGCTTACAGTGTTGTGGCACCACCACCAAAGGCCCAATTTTTGTGCCCCTCTTCAACAGGGGCAGGCACAGACAGCAAAACAAATGT
Source organism: Rana muscosa (assembly GCA_029206835.1). NCBI lineage: Eukaryota > Metazoa > Chordata > Amphibia > Anura > Ranidae > Rana > Rana muscosa. The sequence goes on along the minus strand of CM055116.1, from coordinate 1,258,370,479 downwards.
TACAGGGGTGATAACCCTTCCCTATGTTTTCCCAAAAGCTTAAAATATATTTTTTGGCTGGAGCTACACTTAAACAATGTACCTGTTCAAAAATACAAACAGATTCTACATAAGAACAAACCTACAGTCCCTGTCTTGTATGCACCACCTGTATACGGCTGTTCAGAGTATATAGGGCCTTTTTTATTTAGTGTGCGGGGTTTCCCTTAATGTCCATACAAGACCCAAAGGGGCTGGTAATGGGCTGGGGTAGCTATGTCATTTTTCTTAAAGATTTTCATCCATATTGCCAGAAAAAGACATGACATTAAAGCCGCAAGCAGTTTTAAATGGCTTTTTTTCCTTTAGAAATGTAATTTTGTGCAGGGACAGTTCTAAACACGGGAAACACGTGGCACTTCACAGGCATACTTTAGACACCCCCCCAGGTACGATATTTAAAGGAATAAAGGGATTTTTATAACAGCTTACCTGTAAAATCCTTTTCTTGGAGTACATCACGGGACACAGAGCGACTTAGTCATTACTAATGGGTTATATAGTTTACCTTCAGGTGTTGGCACTGGCCAATTCCAAACCGGAAGTACCCTCCCCTATATAAGCCCCTCCCACCCGGGAGCACCTCAGTTTTGTAGCCAAGCAATAAGTGTCCCAAAAAGAGGGGTGGGAGCTCTGTGTCCCGTGATGTACTCCAAGAAAAGGATTTTACAGGTAAGCTGTTATAAAAATCCCTTTTTCTTTTTCGTACATCACGGGACACAGAGCGACTTAGTCATTACTAATGGGACGTCCCAAAGCAATGCCAAATGAGGGGGGGGGTACATAAGCTGGGCGCCATCAGGCATGAGGATCTTTTGCGGCCTGCAACACACTGCGCCCAAAGGCGACATCCTCCTGACTTCTAACGTCTACCTGGTAGAATCTAGTAAACGTGTGTACTAAGGACCATGTTGTGGCCTTACAGTACTTGAGCCAGGGAGGCTTGGTGATGCACTGCCCATGAAGTTCCAACTGCTCTTGTGGAGTGCGCCCTAACTTTGAACGGAGGCGGTCTCCTTTTCAAGCCATAGGCTTGTATTATGACCTGTCGAATCCACTTGGCTAAAGTAGATTTTTGATGCTGCCTGACCCTTTCTGGGGCCTTCCGGCAGAATAAACAAAGTATCCGTTCTGCGAATCTGAGCAGTGGCTTTAAGATAAGCTTTAACTGCTCTTACTACATCCAAAGAATGCAATAACTTTTCCTCTACCGAACTAGGTTTGGGGAAAAAGGAAGGAAGAACCACATCTTGGTTCAAATGGAACCTCGATACCACCTTAGGAAGAAGGCTGGATGAGGACGTAATACTACTCTGTCCTTATGGATAACCAGATATGGCTCCTTACAGGACAAGGCGGCTAATTCCGATACTCTTTTAGCCGAACAAATGGCTACTAAGAAAATCAATTTCCTGGTGAAAAGAACCAAGAAAATGTGCCGCAATGGTTCAAATGGTTGTTTCTGTAGAACCGACAGAACCAGGTTTAAGTCCCATGGACATATGGGAATACTAACCGGAGGGCTAATACGCATCACTCCTTGTATGAAAGCTTTGATTAATGAATGCAAAGCCAAGGGCCTTTGAAAAAAAAAATATTGACAAGGCCGTCTGACCCTTGATAGTACTCAAGGCAAGCTTCCTATGTACAGCCCACTGTAGGAAGTCCAGAATCCTACCTATTACGTACTTACGTGGATGCCATTTCCTGGCCTCACCCCACGTGATGTACGCCTTCTAGATCCTATAATAGATCTGCCTGGATACCGGCTTCCTGGCATTGATCATGGTAGATACCACAGGATTAGAGAGCCCTCTCTTTTTTAGAATGTGGGCTTCTATAGCCAGGCCGTCAACCTAGGGCTGGTAAGGAAGGGTAGTATATCGGTCCTTGCGAAAGCAGGTCCGGACGATGTGGGAGGGTCCAAGGACTTCCCACTGACATTTTTACAATCTCCGCGTACCATGCCCTTCGGGGCCACGCTGGAGCCACCAGAATCACTGGTTTCTTTTCTACCCTGATTCTGCGGATTAATCGCGGCGGGAATGCATATATCAGCTTGAACTGATCCCAAGGGAACACTAGGGCATCCGAACCGCAAGCTAGGGGATCCTTTGTGCGAGACACAAATCTGTCCACCTTTGCGTTGAATCTGGATGCTAGCAGATCTACATCCGGTGTTCCCCACCGCTGGCATATTGCCTGGAAAACCTCGGGGTAAAGAGACCATTCCCCCGGGCATAATTGCTGGCGACTTAAAAAAAGTCCGCTCTCCAATTTTCCACTCCTGGGATGAAAACCGCGGATATGGCTGTGACATACCTTTCTGCCCATTCCAGGATGCATTTCGCTTCCCTCTGGGCTGCACGATTCCTGGTGCCACCCTGGAGATTGATATATGCCACTGCTGTGGCATTGTCTGATTGAATTCTGACAGGTGACCCTTGGAGTTTGGATGTCCATGCTACTAGGGCATACCGGGCTGCTCGTATCTCTAAGAGATTGGTGGGCAGGGCCTTCTCTGCTTCTGACCACTTGCCCTGGAGAGACCATTGCTCCAGTACTGCCCCCCAGCCTATGAGGCTGGCATCTGTAGTGACCACCTTCCAAGAAACCGGACTGAAGGGTTTCCCTTCCCAGATTCTGGGGCACCAACCACCAATGGAGGCTCTTGCGAACGGAAGGGGACAGGGACATTGGTAAGTCTAAAGCCTGAACTTTTTTGTTCCAGGCTGACAGTATGGCCCTCTGCAAGTTCCTTGAAAGGAATTGACCGTAGGGTACCGCTTCGAATGAAGCCACCATTTTTCCCAGCAGCCTTATACACAGGCGTATGGATGGTTTTTCTTTTTTGTACCCACTAAGTGGGTCAAATCTTTCAAAGACGACACCTTCTCTGGAGGTAAGAAAATCTTTCTCTGATTTGAATCCAGTCTTAGCCCCCAAGTATTCCAGGCTTTTGACTGGTTTTAGGGCTGACTTGTCTCGGTTGATAATGCAACCGTGAGATTCCAGATACTTGATTATCTTGTGAACGACCACTTCTAGTTTTTTTCACTGAATGGTCTATCAGCAACAAGTCGTCTAGATATGCCATTATCGTTACACCTTGTGTTCCTAGTTTGGCCAATCGTAGGGCCAGAATTTTTGTGAACACTCGTGGTGCCGTGGCCAGACCGAAAGGTAAGGCTCTGAACTGAAAATGGCGCCCTTCTACTGCAAGGCGTAGAAATTTCTGGTGGGCCGGACAGATGGGAATATGCAAATAAGCATCCCTTATGTCGATCGAGGCTAACCATTCCTGCCCTTGTAGGGCGGTGGCCACCGATCGGATCGACTCCATCCGAAAAAAGTCCTGATATGTAGGAACTTGTTTAGCCCTTTTATATTCAATATGGGCCTCATGTCCCCATTTAGTTTGGGGACTGTGACAAGGTTCGAGTAAAACCCGAACCCGTTTTCTTTCAAGGGAACCTTCATGATTACCCTTGGGGCAATAGTTGCTCTAGTGCCAGAAGGAGGGATCCACTCTTCTGGGGATCGCTTGGCACGTTTGACCTTATAAAATGGGCAGGAGGAATGTCTTTTAACTCCAGCCTGTATCCCAGACTTACTGCGGGGATCACCCATCTCTGATGGTGTCCCGCCAGGTCTCTGTGAACAACTGAAGTCTTCCCCTCACCCGACTGAGTGGGGGCAACCCTTCATGACTTAGGGGGAGGTTTTATACCTCTCTTGACCCAGGGTTTCTTGATACCCTGTGATTGTCCCTGATTTCTGCCCCCTGGATTTGACCGCGGAGGCCGTCGGAACTGTTTCACAGCCGATGTGCCAGGGACTGGAGAAGTAAGCCTCTTAAAAGAAGGACTTCTACCCTTGTTCTTAACCGGTAAGAGTGAACTTTTACCGGCAGAAATTTTCTGGATATATTTGTCCAGATCTTCTCCAAATAAGCGTTCTCCATGAAATGGGAAGCTAACCAGCAGTTTTTTACAGGGAGCTTCAGCAGACCAGTTTTTGAGCCACAGAAGCCTGTACTATAGACAGCGTAAAGCGGGAGGCCTGTTGGATTGTATCCTTTATGGCGTCCACCGCAAAACACAAGGCTCTAGGCAGGTCAGCTAGGGCAAGAGCCTGCTGATCTGGTAAGTCCCTTAAGACTTGTTTCAACTGATCTTTCACTGCTTGGCAGACTCCAATCGCTGCTACCGCAGGTTGTGCCACCATGCTTGCTGTAGAGAAAGCAGATTTTAGTAAAGACTCCAATTTTTTATCTATTGGGTCTTTGATATTGGAACATTATCTACTGGACATGTCAGTGATTTGTTAACAGAAGAGATGGCTGCGTCCACTGTAGGGACCCTCCATTTTTTTATGAACTTATCCTCCATGGGATAGATCACCGGAAATCTCTTGGGGGGAGCAAATATTTTATCAGGATGCTCCCAATCCTGGTAAATAAGCCCTTCTAATAAAGGGTGGATTGGGAAGGAACAGACAGCCTGGGGAGCTTTTAGCGACCCCAGCGAGGAAACCGTAGTGGATGGTGGTTCCGCCAGAGGCATTTTAAATGCTGATCGGACCATATTAGTCAGAGACTGAACCCATAATCTTTCAGCCTGAGATGCTGAGAAAGGTTCTTCCACTGTTGATTCCTCCATAACTGAATCAACCTCATCCTGATCCCCTTCAGGTAGGTCGATCTCTGGGACTGTTCCTCCACTAACAGGCACTCTGAAGGAGGAGACGGAGATCGGACGCGCTTTTCCTGAGACAGGGAAGCAGCGATCAATGCTGTTAATCTCTCTTCCAATCCTCCCAGAGTTGAGGATAAAACCTCCTCTGTTATATATACAGGAGCAGGTGGACTGGGGACAGCCGCAGCACCAGGCATTCCTGCGGGGTTTCTACGGCTACTGACCTCTGAATTCTCAGGGGAGATTGGTGCAGTACAAGCATGCCCAATATCCTCAGAGCCCGATGGAGACCCCTTTGGCTTCCTGGAAGATCTATTTCCGGAGCGTCTGGACGACATATCCTTTAAGCACAAAGCTGAGGTATTCCCGTCGTCATACACCAATTTTGCTGGTAATAATCTAACACAGGTGCTGCTATATACCAGCTGGTGTCCACTAAAGTGCCTTTCTATGGGGATGCCTGCATCAACCGCCTCTGTGTGCCACTGTTTGTTGCTAGCTCTGTTTGCATGCTGACACTTGTACTGTGTCTTTTAACCATGCTGGGACGCCCGCACATGCGCAGAAGCGCCGCGGCGCGCATCGAGCGTCATCCACCCGCCCCGCCCCTTTTTTTTCATAGGAGGCGCGTGCACGCGCCCGCGCGCGCGCCCGTGCGCCAATGGCGCCCTTTTCGAAAACCAACAGAGGACTAGGAGCCAGGGCCCTTTTTGCCGGAGGGCCTGTGCGGTGGATGAACGCAGCAACAGGGCAGAGGAAGTGGATTCCCTCAGAGAAACTTACCAGCTGCCTGGATCTTTTGAGTTGAGAAAACCAAAGATCCACATTACAAGAAAAATGGACTACAGCGGCCTCTAGTGGTTTAACACAGGTACCGCGGTCCCTGTTTTTTTTTTTTTTTTTCTTGACTACTATTAAAATCTTACATTTTCAGTAGTTATAGGCAAACACAGATATTTAGCGGGAATACCGTTAGGTAACAGACAGAAAGACAAATTAGGCTTGGGGGTCCCCCAATAGAACCAAGTTCCTGGGGGCCCCCACTTACCTGATCCCCGCCGCAGGACTTTGTTTGGTCCACAGAAGTCCAAACTTCACCTATCACGGCAGGCATTGTAATTAAACCTTCAGGGACCGGGTTCCCAAGGATTCCACTCCCCTGGACCTGTATAGCACCCTGCACAGACAGCGTCTTGGTCGTGGGTATGACCAGAGCTCTGGATCCCAGGGTCCAGCCCTCCTAAGAGAAGCATTACAGGCAAAACCTTGCTCTTCTGCTGCAAGGCCCGGGTACCGACCGTTTAGCTATGAAGCTTTTTTGGTGGGATCCGGAACAGCTTACTAAGGCCCAAAAGAACCTGTACGCAAGCCCAGTGAAAACACATGTTACTCTTTGGCCAACACCTTAGACACTGGCAAAAAACTGAGGTGCTCCCGGGTGGGAGGGGCTTATATAGGGGAGGGTACTTCCGGTTTGGAATTGGCCAGTGCCAACACCTGAAGGTAAACTATATAACCCATTAGTAATGACTAAGTCGCTCTGTGTCCCGTGATGTACGAAAAAGAAATTTGACTTTTTTTTTTCACTTTATGCATCATTAAAATGACTGCTCCCGAAAAACAGCCATTTTTAAAACTTCTTTTTGCATTGATACATGTCCCCTGGGGCAGAACCCGGGTTCCCAAACCCTTTTTAGGACAATAACATGCATAATAGTCATAATTAGCACTTTAGAATTTGAACGTTCGCATCCATTGTATTTAATAGGGTTCTAATGTTCGTGCGAACTTTCGGTCCGTTCGCGGGTTCTGGTGCGAACCGAACCCGGGGGTGTTCGGCTCATCCCTAATCCTCAGTGACAGCGTCAAAAGGAGAGAGCACAGACTTCATGCATTCCTTTCTACCAGCAGACGTCATGTTTATTACAGAGACTCTCTGACTGACAGAAAAGAATGCCAGATCTCTGTGTGTTCTGTTCCTGCCTCCCTCTGCTTGCTTCATCTTTAACTCTTATGCTGGATACACACGATCTAAATTATGACCGGTTTAGCAGGAACCGTCCAACATTTGGCCAGTGTATACAGCTGCCTGTCTGACAAAGACCGGTCCAACGATCAGCTTTTGTCAAAAGCACATGCTGGAAAACCAGCATCTGACTAGCAGCCAACCAGCGCTGACAACCAAAAAATTGTGAGTGCTGATCATTGTGTTCTGTTGGGGAGCAGCCCCCCTGTCAGAAAACAATAGCTCAGCGCAGTGGTGTATTTAGGTTTTGTGCTGCCCTAGGCCTGACTAAACTTGCGCGCCCCTAATTTAAATATGACCCACCCTTTCCTGTCAAAGCCACACCCCTTCCTTTTTAAGACCTGCCCTGTCATCTTCATGGGAGGAAGACAGAGGGACGCCGCGGGAAGAGGACAGAGGGACGCCGCGGGAAGAGGACAGAGGGACGCCGCGGGAAGAGGACAGAGGGACGCCGCGGGAAGAGGACAGAGGGACGCCGCGGGAAGAGGACAGAGGGACGGCGCGGGAAGAGGACAGAGACACGCCACGGGAAGAGGACAGAGAGGGATGTTGTGGCGGTCAATAAGGCCTAGAGAATAGCAGGCTAGGCACTTCCTAATGGCTCAGTCCCTGGGAATAGTAATGGATAATGGCCAACAGGCCCTCTTACCAGACCCAGCGAAATCATAACAGTGATCCCTCTGGCTGGACATTCACTCACTCTGGGTTGCCCGGGGTGACTCGTCAATAGTGTAGCATGTCTGTATCCTGGCAGTGGCTCGGTCTTTCTCCCTCTCTGGTGGTGCGGGTACACTGTGGCTCTCGCTCTGGTGGTGCGGGTACACTGTGGCTCTCGCTCTGGTGGTGCGGGTACACTGTGGCTCTCGCTCTGGTGGTGCGGGTACAGCGGTTACAGTGTGGCTCCCTCTCTGGTGGTGCGGGGTACAGCGTGGCTCTCTGGTGGTGCGGGGTACAGCGTGGCTCTGGTGGTGCAGGGTACAGCGTGGCCATCAGAGGAATCCCCAATTCAACCTCGCCAGCCGGCGCCCAAAGCGCATGCGCATCGGAACGGCGCATGCGCATTAGTGCGTCAATCGGAGCTCTGGTGGGCCTATATAAAGAAGCCTAGCTGCCCTGACAGGTTGCTGGTTTGTTGTCAGCTTTCCGGTTGTACCTGGTTTCCTGTATCTGCACTTGAACTCCTGTTGTGACCCGGATCGGCCTGACTTCTCTACTCATCTCTCCTGGACCTGACATTCGGCTTGTTATACAGACCTCTCCCTCTACCTGTGTTTGACCCCCCAGCCTGTGACTCGGATCTGCTACTTGTCTCCAGCCCCTGACTTTCTGCCTGCATCTCGGACCTGCCACATACCTTCAGCCCTGACCTGCTGCTTGTACCCGTCTGGACTTATTACTTGCCTGCTGTGTTAGACCGCCAGCCTGCATTTCCAACATCAGCAGACCGCACCCGGACTCAGTCTTCTGCCTACTTCCTCTGACCCCTGTCTGCTCTGGACCTGTGTCTTCAGCTAGTTCCTGCTAGAGCCTGCACCTGCCTGGTGTTTGACCCTCAGCCTGTTCCCGGTCAACTCAGCTCTACCAGATCGTCTAGCAAGACTTACCCCACCTGCTGGTAGCCAGTGCCTCTTCGCGCCATCCTCTTCCTGTCTCACCTCCAGGGGGCGGTGTGCGTCAAGTCGCAAGGGTGAACCGCTCGGCATCTCGGCCTCTAAGTACATACCTTGACAGTAAAAACCAGCTAGATGTCTGAGGCCGACAGAGCGCGTTCCCCATTTGACACCCTCTGCCAGCAGGTCACCGCACTAACAAACGCGGTTCAGAACTTGCAAGAGGGATATACTCAAATGGATGGCCGCCTTCAGCAACTCACCGGATCTTTAGGACCAGCAGCCCCAGCTGCTGCATCTGCCAATAGTGCCAATACCTCCCAAGCCACGCAAGCCCTACGGTAGTGATGGCTTCCCCTGAACCCAGGATCCCCATACCCGAACGATTCTCGGGCGTTCGCAAGAAATATAGGGGTTTCAAGAACGCTTGCTCCCTTTACCTTGCTCTTCAGCCCAGGACCTTCTCTTCAGAAGTGGTGAAGGTGGGGTCCATAATTTCTCTCCAAACTGATGAACCGCAAGCCTGGGCCCATGGGTTCATGGAACAAAGGAGCCCTGTATTGAATACCGTGGACATCTTCTTTGAGAGCATGGCACAGTTATACGATGACCCCCAGCACATGGCCAAGTCTGTTCTCCACAGCTTATCCCAGGGGAGAAGGCCAGTGGAGGACTACACGGCGGAATTTCAGAAATGGTCAGCCGATACTGGCTGGAATGAGGCGGCTTTAAAATATCAGTACCGCCAAGGTCTGTCTGAAGCTCTCAAGGATGAGCTAGCCAGGATAGGAACTCCTGCTTCTTTGGAAGGTTTGGTCCAGTCTGCCACCCAGCTTGACAGCCGCCTGCGAGAGCGGCACTCTGAACGCTTCCAAACTACTCGTCCTAGTTGGACTCCTCCCAGATGGGCTCCTGTCCATCCACCTGTCCCAGCTCCTGCAGCATCTTTTCTTCCTGAACCCGAGCCTATGCAGCTTGGATTAGTCTGGCCTCCCCTCACTCCTGAAGAGAAGCAGCGCAGGCGTCAAGCCAACTTATGCCTTTACTGTGGGGGTACTGGTCATTTCCTCGGTAGCTGCCCGGTGAGACCTAGTAAGTCTGCTCCCAAAGACATTTTAAACTATCAAGTTTCTGCCATTCCACAGACTTACGTTGTTCTCTCTCTCCCTACAGCTACCGGAAGGGGCAATCCGCCTACCGGCCATTATTGATTCCGGAGCCTGCAGCTGCTTCCTGGACTCCTTGCTTGCTTTAAAATTCCATTTCCCTCTACAAACCAAGGACCACTGCCATCAGGTACACCTGGTGGATGGCTCCCTGCCCCGCTCAGGGCTGATCACTCAGGAAACTAAACCCATCCTTGCCACCACTGACTCAGGCCACCAAGAGTTTCTGCGATTTGACCTCATTCCCTCTCCAATGTTTCCCATAATTTTGGGCCTCCCCTGGCTACAAGCACACGAGCCTCTCATAAACTGGGCCAAGAAGGAGGTAAATTTCCCTTCTCCGTACTGTTTCCAGCACTGCCTCACCTCAGCCTCAACCACTTGCGCTACCATAAAAACATACCGGATAACCTGAAAAACACGCCCCCCCTGTATACTTGGAGTTCAGGGATGTCTTTGACAAACAGGCCGACCGTCTGCCAGCTCACCGGCCATAGGATTGTCCCATCGACCTTCTGCCCTGCTCTGAAGTGCCTTTTGGCCGAATTTTCCCGTTATCTGAGACTGAGTTAAAGGCCCTCAAGGCCTACATAGATGAAAAATTTGAAAAAAAAAAATCATCCATCCTTCTCCAGCCGGTGCAGGGATCTTTTTTGTTGAAAAAAAAAACGGTTCTCTGAGACCCTGCATCGACTACAGGGAACTAAATAAAATTACCATCAAAAACAGATACCCGCTGCCTCTTATCCCGGAGTTGTTCCAACGGTTATGATCTGCTCAGATCTTCAAGCTGGACCTTCGAGGGGCCTATAACCTCATCCGGATCAGGGCTGGAGATGAGTGGAAGACCGCTTTTCGATCTAGATTCGGACATTATGAATACCTAGTCATGCCATTTGGACTCTGTAATGCTCCAGCCACTTTTCAGCACCTAGTCAATTACATTTTTTCGAGAACATCTCGATGACTTCCTAGTAGTGTATCTGGACGATATCCTCATCTTCTCTGCCTCTACTGAATTACACCGGGTTCATGTCAGAAAGGTCCTCACTAGTGTTGAGCGAACCCGAACTGTAAAGTTTGGGTCCGTACCGAACTTTAGCTTTTTCCCGAACCCGAACTTTGCGCAAAAGTCCGGGTTCGGGAATCTAATTACGCATTTAGAAATGCTTCAGGGGCCAGCCAATCACCTTTTGATTAGCTGATGTGCCCTTAGAGGCCATCATAGCCATGCCTACTAATGGCATGGCTGTGATTGGTCAGTGCAACATGTGACCCAGCTTCTATATAAGCTAGAGGCACACAGCACACACGTCACTCTGCTTCAGAATAGATAGGGAGAGGATCTAGTCTGCTGCTGCTGCTTTTAGGGAGAGACAGAAAAATACATGAGGTAGTCCGGATTCTGCAATCTGAGGGAAAAGATAGAGAGATAGTGTAGTGTAGGGCCAGGTTCCTGTTGGTGCTTTCAGGGAGAGAGAATATTATATAGGAGTCCAGATTCAGAGATTAAAATCAGCGATCTGCATAGGTTTACCTGTTTGTGTTGCAGTGCAGTCTTTTTACACTGCCATGAGCCCAGTGTCAGAGAAAATCTAACTTTTAGGGGAAAAAAAATTAAAAATTTGCACTTTAATGTACGCTTGCAAAAAGAGCCATTCAGGGCCACAAAAAATAGTTTGCAGTGTGTTATACATATGTGGAGGTGTGTGAAATAAACAATTTCTATATAGTTTTCTCCTACTGTGCTATACTAAAAAAACAACATTTTTTTTGAATAGCATTCTCTGCAGTTCTGTAGCTGTGCGATTCAGCGGTTACGTACTGTGGGTGTGTTCTGCTCTTCCAAAAACACCCATTTAGGGCAACATCCTAAATTTGGAAAATATGAGGAGAAGGTCAAAGGGACGTGGTGGCCCCGGTCGTGGTGCTGCTGGTGGAGCTCCTGTTGCAGGGAGAGGACGTGGTGGATCTGTGCCAGATACACGCACAAGTGAAACACCTTCCTCAGGTGCGAGTAGGCGACCGAGCCTGCGGCGGTATTTTGTCGCGCCTAATGAGGCTGTACGAATGTTTAGGCCAGGACAAGTACAGGCGATAGTAGATTGGGTTGCTGACAGTGCCTCGGGTTCCTTCACATTGTCTCCCACCCACTCTTCTGATGAAATATCAGAGTTGGCACCTGAAACCCATGTCCATCAGTCTTTCACCTCACCCCCTTGCAAATCAGCCAAGCAGTCTGAGCCCCAAATCATGCAGCAGTCTCTTCTGCTTTTCGATGACTCTGTTAGCAGGGTTTCCCAGGGCCATCCACCTAGCCCTGCCCCAGAAGTGGAAGAGATTGAGTGCACCGATGCCCAACCACTTATGTTTCATGATGAGTACATGGGAGGACCATCGCAGTACGTCTCGGATGATGACGAAACACAGGTGCCAACTGCTGCTGCTTTTGCAATTGTGCAGACAGACAAGGAGGGCAGGGGTGAAGACTGGGTGGAAGATGATGTGGAGGACGATGAGGTCCTCGACCCCACATGGAATGAACGTTATGCAGGTGACCAGTGTAGTTTGGAGGAAGAGGCGGTGGTCGCACAGAGCCACCAGCACAGCAGAAGAGGGAGCAGGGTGCAAAAGCGGAGCGTCCGTCCCCTAGACAGTATGTCTGCTACTGTCCAACGTAGCAAGGGACCGAGCACACCAAAGCCAGGTCCAAGGATTTCCCTAGCGTGGCAGTTCTTCACACAATGTGCTGATGACAAGACACGAGTGGTTTGCAGGCTGTGCAATCAGAGGCTGAAGCGAGGCATAAACGTTCTCAACCTGAGCACAACCTGCATGACCAGGCATCTAAGTGCAAAGCACGAGCTGCAGTGGAGTAGACACCTCAAAAAACAAGAAAGGTCTCTGGCTCTTCCTGCTTCCTCTTCTGCTGCAGTCTCGGCCTCTTCATCCACCTCTGTAGTGACAGTGGCACCTGCCACCCCGCAAACAGAGGATCTGCCAGCAACACTACCACCTGGGTCACCAACCATCTCCACAATGTCCCATGGAAGCGTTCAGCTCTCTATCTCCCAAACATTGGAGCGGAAGAGGAAGTACCCCCCTAGCCACCTGCGATCCCTGGCCCTGAATGCCAGCATTTCAAAACTCCTGGCCTTTGAAATGCTGTCATTCCGTCTGGTGGAGACGCAGAGTTTTAAAAGCCTGATGGCATTGGCTGTCCCACAGTACGTCGTGCCCAGCCGCCACTATTTTTTCCAAGCGAGCCATCCCTTCCCTGCACAACCAAGTGGGGGACAAAATCAGGTGTGCACTGCGCAACGCCATCTGTGGCAAGGTCCACCTAACTATGGATGCGTGGACCAGTAAGCACGGTCAGGGACGTTATATCTCCCTAACAGCACACTGGGTAAATGCAGTGGCGGCTGGGCCTGAGGCAGATAGCAGTTTGGCGCATGTCCTTCCACCACCGAGGATTGCAGGGCGCTTCAGTTTGCCTCCTGTTGCTAACTCCTCCTACTCCGCTTCCTCATCCTCTACCACCTCCTCATCCGGTCAGCGTAACACCTTCACCACCAACTTCAGCACAGCCAGGGGTAAACGACAGCAGGCAGATTTAAAACTTTCCTGTTTTGGGGGAAAAACCCCACACCGCGCAGGAGTTGTGGAGGGACATGGAACAACAGACCAATGAGTGGTTGCTGTCAGTGAGCCTCAAGCCCGGCCTGGTGGTGTGCGATAATGGGCGAAATCTCATAGCAGCTCTGGGCCTAGCCGGTTTGACGCACATCCCTTGCCTGGTGCATGTGCTGAACTTGGTGGTCCAGAGGTTCCTTAAAAATTACCCCAATATGCCAGAGCTGCTACAGAAAGTGCGGGCTGTGTGCGCACTTTCGGTGTTCTCACCCTGCTGCTCGCCTGTCAGCGCTGCAGCGTAACTTCGGCCTTCCCGCTCACCGCCTCATATGTGACGTGCCCACAAGGTGGAACTCCACCTTGCACATGCTGGCCAGACTGTGCGAGCAGCAGCAGGCGATAGTGGAGCTTCAGCTGCAGCAATCACACGTGAGTCGCTCTGCGGAACAGCACCACTTCACCACCAATAACTGGGCCTCCATGCGAGACCTGTGTGCCTTGTTGCGCTGTTTCGAGTACTCCACCAACATGTCCAGTGCCAATGACGCCGTTCTTAGCGTTACTATCCCAGTTCTATGCCTCTTTGAAAAAACGCTTCGGGAGATGATGGAAGAGGATGTGGCGGAGGATGTGGCGGAGGAGGAGGAGGAGGAGGAGGAGGAGGAGGAGGAGGAGGAGGAAGCGGGATCATTTCAAAGGCTTTCAGGGCAGTCTTTCACAAGTGGCTACGAGGGTGGGTTCCTGCACCAACAAACGCCAGGTACACAATTGTCCGGCAGAAAGGGCACAGTTCTGGACGATGACGAGGTGGAGGAGGATGAGGAGGATGACGAGGACGATGACGAGGTGGACGAGGATGAGGAGGAGGAGGATGACGAGGACGATGACGAGGTGGACGAGGATGAGGAGGAGGATGACGAGGACGATGACGAGGTGGACGAGGACGAGGAGGAGGAGGACGACGAGGACGATGACGAGGTGGACGAGGATGAGGAGGATGACGAGGACGATGACGAGGTGGACGACGATGACGAGGTGGACGAGGATGAGGACGATGACGAGGTGGACGACGATGACGAGGTGGACGACGATGACGAGGTGGACGACGATGACGAGGATGAGGAGGATGACGAGGTGGACGACGACGACGAGGTGGACGACGACGACGACGAGGTGGACGACGACGACGACGAGGTGGACGAGGACGACGACGAGGTGGACGAGGACGACGACGAGGTGGACGAGGACGACGACGAGGTGGACGAGGACGACGACGAGGTGGACGACGACGAGGTGGACGAGGACGACGAGGACGACGACGAGGTGGACGAGGACGAGGACGACGAGGTGGACGAGGACGACGACGAGGTGGACGACGACGAGGTGGACGAGGACGACGACGAGGTGGACGAGGACGAGGTGGACGAGGACGACGACGAGGTGGACGAGGACGACGACGACGAGGTGGACGAGGACGACGACGACGAGGTGGACGAGGACGACGAGGTGGACGAGGAGGACGACGACGACGAGGTGGACGAAGACGACGACGACGAGGTGGACGAGGACGACGACGACGAGGTGGACGAGGACGACGACGACGAGGTGGACGAGGACGACGACGACGAGGTGGACGAGGACGACGACGACGAGGTGGACGAGGACGATGACGAGGTGGACGACGATGACGAGGTGGACGAGGATGAGGAGGATGACGAGGTGGACGACGATGACGAGGTGGACGAGGATGAGGAGGATGACGAGGACGATGACGAGGTGGACGACGATGACGAGGTGGACGAGGATGAGGACGATGACGAGGTGGACGATGATGACGAGGAGGACGAGGATGAGGAGGATGACGAGGATGAGGAGGATGACGAGGTGGACGACGACGACGTGGACGAGGACGACGACGACGTGGACGAGGACGACGACGAGGTGGACGAGGACGACGACGAGGTGGACGAGGACGACGATGAGGTGGACGAGGACGACGACGAGGTGGACGAGGACGACGACGAGGTGGACGAGGACGAGGACGACGACGACGAGGTGGACGAGGACGACGACGACGAGGTGGACGAGGACGACGACGACGAGGTGGACGAGGACGACGACGACGAGGTGGACGAGGACGACGAGGTGGACGAGGACGATGACGACGACGACGACGACGACGTGGACGAGGACGAGGTGGACGAGGACGACGACGAGGTGGACGAGGACGACGACGAGGTGGACGAGGACGACGACGAGGTGGACGAGGACGACGACGAGGTGGACGAGGACGACGACGAGGTGGACGAGGACGACGACGACGAGGTGGACGAGGACGACGAGGTGGACGAGGACGACGACGACGAGGTGGACGAGGACGACGACGACGAGGTGGACGAGGACGACGACGACGAGGTGGACGAGGACGACGACGACGAGGTGGACGAGGACGAGGACGACGAGGTGGACGAGGACGACGAGGTGGACGAGGACGATGACGACGTGGACGACGACGACGACGACGTGGACGAGGACGAGGTGGACGAGGACGAGGACGAGGTGGACGAGGACGACGACGAGGTGGACGAGGACGACGACGAGGTGGACGAGGACGACGACGACGAGGTGGACGAGGATGACGACGACGAGGTGGACGAGGACGACGACGACGTGGACGAGGACGACGACGACGAGGTGGACGAGGACGATGACGAGGTGGACGAGGATGACGAGGTGGACGAGGATGAGGAGGATGACGAGGTGGACGACGACGAGGAGGACGAGGACGACGACGACGAGGTGGACGAGGACGACGACGACGAGGTGGACGAGGACGACGACGACGAGGTGGACGAGGACGACGACGACGAGGTGGACGAGGACGACGACGACGAGGTGGACGAGGACGACGACGACGAGGTGGACGAGGACGACGACGACGAGGTGGACGAGGACGACGACGAGGTGGACGAGGACGATGACGAGGTGGACGGAGAGGACGGACGAGGAGGAGGAGCCATTTTCACAGCAGGGTGGCACCCATACCAGCTCACTGGTGCGTGGCTGGGGGGATACAGAGGACACAAACGATACACCTCCCACAGAGGACAGCTTTTCTTTGCCTCTGGGCAGCCTGGCACACATGAGCGATTACATGCTGCAGTGTTTCCGCAATGACCGCCGAGTTGCCCACATTTTAACTGGTGCTGATTACTGGGTGGCCACCCTGCTGGATCCCCGTTACAAGGACAACGTACCGTCCTTAATTCCCTCACTGGAGCGGGATCGTAAGATGCGCGAGTACAAGCGCACGCTGGTAGACGCGCTGCTGGTGGCATTCCCACCTGACAGCGGGCGTACGGTGGAAGCACAAGGCGAAGGCAGAGGAGGAGGAAGAGGTCGCCAACGCAGCCGGGGCAGCGGCAGCACCTCAGAAGGCAGGGTTAGCATGGCTGAAATGTGGAAAAGCTTTGTCAGCACGCCACAACAACCAGCACCACCAGCTGAGATGGAACGTCTTAGCAGGAGGCAGCATTTCACCAACATGGTTGAGCAGTATGTGTCCACAGGCCTACACGTACTGGATGACGGGTCTGCCCCCTTTAACTTCTGGGTCTCCAAATTGGGCACATGGCCTGAGCTTGCCCTTTATGCCTTGGAGGTGCTGGCCTGCCCTGCAGCCAGTGTATTATCTGAACGTGTATTTAGCACGGCAGGTGGCGTTATCACAGACAAGCGCAGCCGCCTGTCCAGAGCCAATGTGGACAAGCTCACGTTCATTAAAATGAACCAGGCATGGATCCCACAGGACTTGTCCGTACCTTGTGCAGAATAGACATGTATACCGGTGTTGTGACAAAAACTGTCCGGCCATCGGATTGTGTCCGGCCCATACTGCGAAGGCGCAGCGCTTGCGCAGTACAGAGGACAAGGAGATTCACAAAATCTCCAAAGATGAACGGCGCCTGCGCTGTGAGTGCAGGTTCAAGCCCCACCATCCAAGTGGACATACGGTAGCACATAGTAACAGGGCCCCTCACGGGCTCGGGTTCGATCGCCACACTTCGGGCACGGCCTCACTTGGCTCGGCTTGAACCACGGATGGTGTGGCCTTCACCTGAACTCACCACGCAGGCGCCGTTCGTCTTGGGAGATTTTCGAAATCCCAATGTCCTACATACTGAGCAAGCGCAGTACAGGGTGGACACAATTTGACGGGGGACAGAATTCGACACATCACCGGCCTTACCCAGCCATTGTTGTATTTTTGAACCAGTGTTGGCTACCTCGTCCTCCTCCACTGCCGCTTCCACCTACACAGCCACATCCACCGCCACCTCAACCTCCTACTCCATATGGACCTCGTTCTCCTAGGTCAAGATTATAAATTTTTATTTTATTTTTTGTAGCGCACAGATCCTTTCCCCCTTACCTGCCTTTATGTTGTTGGCTCCTCGCAGGAGGGAGAAAGGCACACCGCACTACCAGCCCATACCCTCCTATATAAAGAGGTTGAGCGGTGTACTTGACGGGCCGTGTCCACAGCCGGAGTCAAAACTCCTCCAGAGGATGATTCTCACCTCTACTGTAGGTAGAGGCAAGTCCTTTAATTCCCAGTAAAGTCAATGTCCACACCAGCTGAAATTACAACTCTTATTCTCTCATGGCAAAATAAACTCTACTCGGATAGAAAAGGTTAGAGCAAAGAAACAGGACAGCTTAAGGTGTGGAGGAGGTCCAGGCACAAACGTAGCACATTCACTTCACTGCTTAGGTTTCTCAAACAGTTTTAGGTGCACGGTCTCTGCCACAGACCTTGAGGTTGGTCTCTGCCACAGACCAGGGTGTATAAGGCCCCTGCCACGGGCCGGGTGAATAAGGCCTCTGATACAGTCAAGATGACCTTGAGCTTCTCCTTCTACAAACCTAGCCCATATCAAGAGGAAGACATCTCTCCAGGGAGTCAACAGACCCTTCCTTCACCGTGACTCCCGCATCGGTCCATCAGAATGATCCTCCCTTCCCTGGAACATGGTCCCCTACACGAGGCGGCACCCTAAGACTCCTCGACCCTTAGCGGACTCCAGACGAAGGCTCTGGACTCCAGGCTTTACTCCCGCACCTAGGCCTCCATACCCAGGGCAGCAAGAACTCCAGGATAGTACCTCACCCCGGGCTAAAAGGTACCTGAGATGGAACAGGAACACATGCACCCAGGCCGAAGGCACCTGGGCGTGGACCCCACTGGACATCAGCCCCCAGGCCAAAGGTCTGCCCCTTTTATATGCTCTCCCGGCATGCACAGCAGGTTCCCCGCCCCGCTGTACTACTGCCAAGAGGGGACACAAAAGGCACAGCACTGTATCGG
Organism: Rana muscosa; assembly: GCA_029206835.1. NCBI lineage: Eukaryota > Metazoa > Chordata > Amphibia > Anura > Ranidae > Rana > Rana muscosa. The sequence goes on along the minus strand of CM055116.1, from coordinate 1,258,351,937 downwards.
CGGTTCAACCCTAGCCTACCATGGCAGCGCCACCTGTAGGCCGCAGGGAACTGCACACCAATACTGTCCCGAGGACAAAATGGTCCATGAATCCTACAGAATTAGAGTGTTTGAGCCTATTTACCACTCAAACACTTCCCTTAAATTTAGCACCCCGCTACATTTTTATTTCAAAGTATTTTATTTTCCCACTAGCTTATCCATTAAATTGAATAATTTATTCCAGAAAGGGCGTATTCTGGGGCATTCCCACCATATGTGTGGCATCGTGCCGTTGAGTTTCTGAGGTTCTTAATGACTTCCCGTACCTCTTCTGCTGAAAAGGGGGCCTCCAGCATATTTTTTTATTTTTTTATTTTTTTATGTTATTTTAAGTTATTTCCCTATCCACATTTGTTTGCAGAGCACTTGCCATGCTCTTAACAACATTTTGCTGCCATTTGCAGCCCTCTAGCCCTTTCCATTACTTTTTTAGAGCCTTTTTAGTCCTCAGAAGTCCGGGTCCCCATTGACTTCAATGGGGTTCGGGTTAAAGTTCGGTCCCGAACCCGAACTTTTTTCCGAAGTTCGGCCGAACCCGAACATCCAGGTGTCCGCTCAACTCTAGTCCTCACTATCCTTAGAAAACAGACTTTATCTCAAAGCTGAAAAGTGCGACTTTGAAAGAACCACCGTACAATTTCTGGGATTTATCATCTCCACCGATGGGATCACAATGGACCCACAGAAGGTCAAGGCAATCCAAGAATGGCCAGCTCCAGCAGACAAAAAAGGGGTACAACGGTTCATTGGCTTTGCCAATTCTTACAGGAGATTCATCGTTCGGTTCTCCTCAATTGTGGTACCCATCACCCAACTGACACATTGGGGTAATTGCTTCCATTGGTCGCAGGAAGCCCAAGAAGCTTTCATTAAGTTAAAAAATGCATTTACCTCAGCACCTGTGTTGCAGCACCCAGACCAAACACTACCATTCACATTGGTGAGACAGCCACTGGGGCCATCCTCTCCCAAAGACAGGGTACCAAATCCCTTCTACACCCGGTAGCCTTTGCTTCTCGGAAACTAAATCCTCCGGAACAAAATTACGACGTTGGAGACAGAGAGTTACTGGCTATTAAATTTGCCCTGGAAGAATGGAGGTATCTACTGGAGGGTGCATCACATCCGGTCATGATCTTCACTGACCATAAAAACCTGTGTAGCGATACCTTCAGTTAAGAGGGCCGCAGATTAGTTTGGGCCCTGAAGACAGCTCCGCCAACCCCCGGCAATTTACTTGACCCCCTTCTGGCACAGTTAGTCTAGGGTAATATATATATATATATATATATATATATTTATTTATTTATTATGCTCTATGATTAAGTTCAGACACCAATGCAGTGATAGAAGAATAACGAGTTTACTTCTACTGGCAATAAAATCAACAGTTATCACAAATCACAGGAATATATCTGCAGAGCCCTGCAGCAATAAACACACTATAACTAGTCAGATATGGCGCACACGCGCCACGTGTAACAGTACTACACTATGCGCCCTATGACACAGCAACTAAATAAACTATCTAGATGGCCAGGCCTGACCATATAACTCCGTATCTAGGGGGGGGGTAAAATTCTTTGCATGCAAGTCTTTAAACGGTGGTGCACATTTCAGGAACACATTTGTAATCCAAGGGGGGGGGGTAAAAATGCCAACACAGTACACTCCACTAGAGATCCATTTGACTCAGTTCCACTATGGATCTCCAGTGGGGAAAAATAACTGAAATAGGAACTGGTGGGCCACGGCAGTCTGTAGGCCTAACAATGGTATACAGTATTTGTGGATTGAGCATGTGCTCGCTCACCCCTCCGGACGCGATCCCAGTCCGGGAACTTCCACCTGTTGTGTCTCCACACACAGCCTCTGCAGCGGTCGGGTCTCCGGCTCAGCAGCGGTTGAAGAAAACCGAGTCAGATGCCACCCAGGCTCGAGATGGGGTGGAAGGCTCTTTGGTAACTGCGCAAGGCCCCAGGCTTCAGGCCTTGCACAGCAGTAGGTCCGCACAGGAGGATCTCTCCACTGAAGTCTCGTGTCCCAAAGAGGCCGAGCCTAGCCTCGCCTCCTCCTTATAAAGCTCCACCCATGAGTCTCTGCGGTGACAACATTGCACCCTGGGTGCCAAACGGGGTTCTGGGTAACGTAGTCTCTCTCCTCTGCATTCACTTCCAGTAAAGTCTCTTCTCTACTCCCTCCCGACTCACCTCTCACCCGGAAAGTCCTGTCTCTCTGTATTAAAGGGGAATACCCCGCTACACACTCCCCCCACTTAAACTCTTTGGTCCCCAAAGATAATCCTAACATACTCTGCGTACAAATCTAGACAACGTTGCGTATGATGTTGGCATAGGGAATTCCCACCAAAACCGAGGGGTTGAATTCCCTTGCCCACAGGTCACACTATCATGAGTGGCCTGCCTAACTGTGCCAGAGAGTGAGTTGGGGTTGCCCTCCACCAAATGAACAGTGGAGGGATCCGGATTCTCTGCACTCCTCCTGGCAGTGACCACAGAATCTTCTGAGCTCTTCCCCATTTGTGGGTAGGTCAACTTTTTGGGAGGCCTTATGACTCTTCGAGCCCTTTGCTCTCTTGGGGTTTCTGGCTCTGGCGCCACAGGCTCTTCTTCCGTAGCAGGTTCGGGCAACACGGCGGGCTCTGGAACATCTGCTTCAGGAGCTGAAGGATACATAGAGTCTCTAGGGTCCTCTTCTGAGTAAGTGTCACAGGCATCTTCCCAGTAATCTGATGAAGGACTAGATGGGATGAACATCTCAGTTGTACATCTATAGTGTCTTCAGTGGTTGGAAGATCTATAGCAGAAGTTCCTGGAGTTGGGGAAGGCCACAGCCAGTCAAGTTCTCTTCCTTCATCTCCACCAAGTTCAGAGGCCTCTCCATCTTCAGCCCGAGAGGTCTGGGACCGGGTGTTTGGCCTGGGAATATCCAGAATAGAGACTGGTTTACTGGAGGTATCCTGACTGCTTCAGCAAGTGGGAGCAGGTGGTTTCGATGCCACGTCTTCAGTGGTCCTACCTTCCCTTCTGGCTTCAACTTGTAGACAGGCAGGCCTGGCAGCTTCCTACAAATGACATAGGGTTCAGATCTCCATCTGTCTGCAAGTTTGTGTTTTCCAGGGACCCCCAGATTGCGTAACAGTACCCGGTCCCCGGGCTGCAGGTCTTGCACCTGGACCTTCAGGTCGAAGTTTCTTTTGTTTCGAGCTCCCCTTTGATCCAAGGCCGCTTGAGCTTGTTCATAGGCTACTTTCAGGCTGTGTCTGGGCCTGTCCACATATCCTTTGTGGGATGTGGCTGAGGAATGGTCTAAGGAAGTGCCAAAGGCCAGGTCCACAGGTAACCTTGCTTCTCTCCCAAACATAAGTCGATACGGGGAGTAGCCTGTAGCATCACTTGTGGTGCACTTGTAAGCGTGTACTATAGCCGCTATGTGTTTGCTCCAATGTTTCTTCTCACCATCCAGAGTTCCCAACATGTTGAGTAGGGTTTGGTTAAACCTCTCCGGCTGAGCATTTCCCTGTGGGTGGTAAGGTGTGGTTCGGGTTTTCTTGATTCCTAACGAATCCAGGAGTTTCCGGATCAGCCGACTCTCAAAGTCCCTTCCTTGGTCTGAATGAAGTCGCTGTGGCAGCCCATAATGAACAAAGTACTTCTCCACAAGTACCTTGGCTACGGTGGAAGCCTTCTGGTCTTTGGTTGGGAAAGCTTGGGCATACCGGGTGAAATGATCGGTTATCACCAGAACATTTCCTATTTCACTCAGGTCGGGTTCGAGGCAGAGAAAATCAATGCATACCAGATCCATTGGGCCTTAACTTTGTAGATGGCCCATTGGGGCAGCTTGATAGGGTAAAGTCTTCCGCTGGATGCAGCGTGCACATGAGTGGCAATACTCTTCTACTTCTGCCCTCATGCAGGGCCAATAGAACAGACTTCTGACGAGTTGAAAGGTCCTTTCCGCCCCTAGGTGACCGTGATTGTTATGCAGGGCAATCAGAACGGTCTATTGATGTTTTTCCGGAAGGAACAATTGCCATTTATCTTCTAGGTCATCAGAGGGGCCCCTTCGGTAGACCACTACCTGATGCACCTGCAACCTGTCCCACTCTTTCCTCAACAGGCAAGCTTCCTTTGAGGAGTGGCGCAGAAGTCTATTTGGATCCTGATTCTCCAGGGCTTCCAGAACCAATTTCCCCATGGGGTCTTCTAATTGGTCGCATCTCAGGTCCTTCTTGGACAATTTCGGCAAATTGTCTTCTTCCAGTTGGGTTACTCCACAGTATTGCTTGGGGACCCCCACCATGGTGACTCCTATCTCTTCTGCCCTTGAGCCTCCTCTGGCTTGCAATTCAGCCCCTTGACAAAGGGCCCGCACCCCGTCGGGTGCCACTTGAGTCCAATCTTCGGTGTCACTGGTGGGGGCATGAGATCTCCTGGACAGCGCGTCTGCGTCTCGATTTCCAGCCCCTGGCCTGTACTTTAGGCTGAAATTGAATCCCGACAGTGCGGCCAGCCACCTGTGCCCAGTGGCGTCCAGCTTCACTGTGGTGAAAAGGTAGATAAGGGGGTTGTTGTCGGTCTTCACAGAGAATTCCGCCCCATACAAGTAGTCTTTGAGCTTGTCTACTACCGCCCACTTAAGGGCCAGGAACTCCAACTTGTGAGTGAGGTAGTTCTTCTCAGAGGGGGTCAGGCTCCTACTCACATAGGCAACAGGCCGCAGTTGTCCTTCGTGTTCTTGGTAAAGTACTCCTCCCAGACCGTCATGACTAGCATCTACATGTAGTTCATAGGGTTTGGTTGGGTCTGCGTAGGCCAAGACTGGGGCAGTGGTTAGGCTCTTCTTAAACGCCTGGAAGGCCTCTTCACACTTCTGGTTCCACTGATCTCTGACTGACTCTCCCGGCTTTCTGGGCCCTGAGTCGGCCTCTTCCCCCTCAGTCTTGAGTAGTTCATTCAAAGGTCTGGCAATTCGGGCAAATCCTTCCACAAACCTCCTGTAATAGGAGCAGAACCCCAAGAAGGATCTGAGTTCTGTTACTGTGGTGGGCCGTGGCCAGGAGGTAACTGCCTCCAATTTCTCAGGGTCTGTGGCCACCCCTTCTTCAGACACTATGTGCCCCAGATAGTTCACAGAAGACTGGTAGAACCGACACTTCTCAGGCGAAAGCTTGAGTCCCTCCTCAGAGTCTTCTCAACACCTTTTCCAGCCTCTCTTCGCGTTCTTCCAAGGTTCTCCCAAAGACAATGACATCGTCCAGGTATACAAGGACTTCAATAAGGTTCATGTCTCCTACAGTCTTCTCCATGAGACGTTGGAAGGTAGCAGGAGCTCCAGACAGTCCCTGAGGCATTCGATCAAACTCTAAGAACCCCACTGGGGTTATGAAGGCTGTCTTTTCCTTGTCTTCCGGATGCATAGGGATCTGGTAGTATCCACTCTTGAGATCCATAACGCTGAACCACTTGGCTCCAGACAGACTCTGTAAAGCGTCCTCTATCCTCGGAGGAGTGTACTGGTCGGGATGGCTCTTCTGTTATAGTCCTGTAGTCAATACATAGCCTCAGCGACCCATTCTTCTTCCGGACCACCACTATCGGGGAGGCATAGGGGCTTCTAGACTCCCGAATCACACCAGTCCTCTTGAGTTCTGCGAGTTGCTCCCTTAGATCCTCCAGATCTGCTAGTGGGACCGGCCTGACTCTCTCTGAAGGGCCTGTCTTCTTGGAGGCGGATTCGATGGGTGGCACTCCTTGCACACCCCACATCGAACTCATCTTTGGAGAATATCTTCTCCTATCTGGTCAACTGGGCCTTGGCTCTCTCTTTTCAAGCATTGGATAGATTCGGGTTCTCCATGGACAACTTCTCCCAAACATCTCCTCTTTCACCCGTCCCCTTTACTTCTGACAGGGTAACCGGGGCAGCAGGGCTCACCTGACCCAGCAGCATTCTGGCTGGGATTTCCATGGGGCCTCTGGTAGTGTTTCTAACACTCACTGGAACTCTACAATAGGCCTTCTTCAGAACCTTCAGCGGAATCACTTCTGGTATCACTTCCAGACCTGAGGACTCTCCCCTTGGGTCGGACTCCAGCACGACAAAGGGTCCAGGCTTCACCCAAGTAAGCTTCACAGTGGCTCTGAGACAGGTTACTTCGCCGGGCTGCAACACTACCCCTTCTCTTCCAAGTCTCCACACCTTCCCTATCCCCTCCACAGGGGTCTTCTGCTCTAGGACCAGCTGTTGGTAAGCCGTCTTCAGCATGGGATGGATTTTGTTGGCTTCTTGCCCCTTCTCTTCCACTAGAGGGGTCAGGAGTCTTCGGACTAGGTCCGTGTTCGTCCCTATTATAAGGGAGCTCTTGTTGGCTCCTGGCGGCCGAGGGCACACAACTGCCAGGGTGTCAAACACTTCGGCCTTCCCAGCCACAGATGGGTCAAAGGTCATCTGGACGGGCAGATAGCCATCATAGGGGAAGCTCTGGGTTCCAATCCCCCATATTTCCAGTTCCTCTATCTTCTGGATGGACAGATGACTCAAGTGCTTATCGTAGAAATCCCGGTATAGTAGGGTCACTTGTGCCCCAGTATCCAAGATTGCTCTGGTGTAGACTCCCTGCACTTGAATGGGCACTACAGGAGATGGGCCTACCAGCTTCTCCGGATATGGCCTGGCTGAGGTCGCCTTCTTCTTGTCCTTTCCCTTCGGACTCTCTCTCGTCCAACTCCCTTTGGACTTTAGTCTTTCTTGAGCCTGGTATGCATTGATTTTCCTTCTTTCAAATGGGTGTACAGACCCGCTGAGGGATATTATTGTTTTTCTTAGGTGTGCATCCCCTTTGGGGGAATGCTGTGCCTCTTCTGAGGGGTCTTGCCCCCTTTCTCTGGGGTGTATCTCTGTTGAGGAATGCTGCGTTTCCTCTGAGGGGTTTTGTCTCCTCTTTTCTTCTGCTTCGCATTCAGCTTGGAGCTCACTGAAGATGGGCACCCGGTTGACTCCTTCACCGGTGCCCTCTGGAGTTTCCCGCCGGCTTGCGGTTATCCGTCTTCTTCTTGGGACTGGAACATGTAGTTGCAATGTGGCCAACTCCCCCACAGTTAAAACAGATTATGTCCCCCCAGTCTTGCAGAGATGCGGGTGCCGAAGCAATTGGGAATAGTTCCTTCCTTGGTACTTCTTTCTCAGGACCCTTTGTGTCTCTTTATCAGAGAGGTCAGCATCCCCAACACTTGGGACATCTGTGACTTCAGGGTGTCCACCTCTGAGTCTCTCTCAGGAGTCATGGCCGACCTGACCATCACCACTGGAGGGTTGGGTGGCTCGACTGGTTGACTCTTTTTCTCTTCCAGCATAGCCTCTTCTTCTCTGATTGTTCGGATCAAATCGGGGTATCCCAGGCTATTCCCGTCCCATCGGGTGCGTAGCGCCAATGCGATGGGGTCCAGGGGCTGAGCTCCCCTCAAGACCTGCTGGACACGGGCCTCATCTACCTTTCTTGGGTCAATCCCCTTCTTCAGTATGATCTTGTGCAGGATTTTATCCAAGCGTCACATGAACTCTGACAGTTTCTCTCCTGTCTTCTGGTAGCAGTGTTCCAACTGGTACGTGAGTTCCGTGACATTTTCTGTCCCGCCAAACACATTCTGCAGAATGTCCAGATAATCCTGCACATCACAGTCTATCCTTCTTATCTTAAGGTTGCGTATGGCTTCTAACGCAGGCCCCTTCAAACTCTCAGAGATCCTCTGTTTCTTTCTATGTTCTGGGACTTCCCATTCTTCTACGGCCTGAGTGGCGCCATCCAGCCATTCCTCAAATCCCTCTTCCCCCGAAGGTACAGGTTTTCTTCCAGAAAATATTCTAAGTTTTCTGTATCCCGACATCGGGTAGTCTGTGGGGTCCCTCTTGCACTGGGCTACAATCTCCCCTAGAACCGCGCACAGCTCTGCGCTGAGGGTGGTTGATGGTGACCCGGGACTCTCTCTAGCCTTCTCCTTTCCTGCTTTAGGGGATGGTGTAGGAGATATTTGTGGAGATGACGGTTTTTGTATTTGGAACCGATCTCCCTTATGTGGCAGCGCATGTAACAGATGGTAGGTCTGACCATCCATAGCTTGTATGCTCGGGCTTTTAAAATGCTCTGGAATTTCGTCTTTCCACTCTATTAATGCGTATGTACGCAAAGCATTTGGTCTCACATCCATCACACCCATGATTTCTGGCATGGTGATAGGGACGTTATTAGCTGCTTTATCGCATCTCTTTGCCAGATCCCCGGGAGTTCAATAACCGCCGCTGCGGCCAGATCTGCGCCAGCCACTGTGTACCGCTGTCCTACTTCTAGCGGGTCCATGCCGGTACTTTTGGCGTGTTCGCTTGCTGTATCAGGATCCCGGACGAGAACCCCCATGTGTAGCGATATCCTCAGTTAAGAGGGCCGCAGATTAGTTTGGGCCCTGAAGACAGCTCCGCCAACCCCCGGCAATTTACTCGACCCCCTTCTGGCAGAGAGCTAGAGAGCTAGAGAGCTAGAGAGATAGAGAGATAGAGAGATAGAGAGCTAGAGAGATAGAGAGCTAGAGAGCTAGAGAGATAGAGAGATATATATCTTATGCTCTATGATTAAGTTCAGACACCAATGCAGTGATAGAAGAATAACGAGTTTACTTCTACTGGCAATAAAATCAACAGTTATCACAAGAATATATCTGCAGAGCCCTGCATCAACAAACACACTATAACTAGTCAGATATGGCGCACACACGCCACGTGTAACAGTACTACACTATGCGCCCTATGACGCAGCAACTAAATAAACTATCTAGATGGCCAGGCCTGACCATATAACTCAGTCTCTAGGGGGGTAAAATTCTTTGCATGCAAGTCTTTAAACGTGGTGCACATTTCAGGAACACATTTGTAATCCAAGGGGGGGGGGGTAAAAATGCCAACACAGCACACTCCACTAGAGATCCATTTGACTCAGTTCCACTATGGATTTCCAGTGGGGAAAAATAACTGAAATAGGAACTGGTGGGCCACGACAGTCTGTAGGCCTAACAATGGTATACAGTATTTGTGGATTGAGCATGTGCTCGCTCACCCCTCCGGACGCGATCCCAGTCCGGGAACTTCCACCTGCTGTGTCTCCACACACAGCCTCTGCAGCGGTCGGGTCTCCGGCTCAGCAGCGGTTGAAGAAAACCGAGTCAGATGCCACCCAGGTTCGAGATGGGGTGGAAGGCTCTTTGGTAACTGCGCAAGGCCCCAGGCTTCAGGCCTTGCACAGCAGCAGGTCCGCACAGGAGGATCTCTCCACTGAAGTCTCGTGTCCCAAAGAGGCAGAGCCTAGCCTCACCTCCTCCTTATAAAGCTCCACCCATGAGTCTCTGCGGTGACAACATTGCACCCTGGGTGCCAAACGGGGTTCTGGGTAATGTAGTCTCTCTCCTCTGCATTCACTTCCAGTAAAGTCTCTTCTCTACTCCCTCCCGACTCACCTCTCACCCGGAAAGTCCTGTCTCTCTGTATTAAAGGGGAATACCCCGCTACACCTGGAATACTTGAGGACAGCAAAACGTTTAAGACCCAGGCAAGCCCGTTGGGCCCTCTTCTTCACCAGGTTTAATTTTCACATCACCTACAGGCCCGGCTCCAAAAACGGGAAGGCAGATGCGCTCTCCAGGATGTCTCTTGAAATTTCATAGGCAGTGGAACCAAGCACCATCTTGTCTGCACAGAATTTTCTTCTGATCTCTCAGGCTGACCTGCTAACTTCCATTAAGACAGCATCCAGGCACTGCTCTGACCAGGAAATCTCTTCTCTGGAGAAACATGATGACCTGCTTTGGTCCCGGGGTAAGATCTTTGTTCCTCTGGAAACAAGACAACTAGTCTTAGGAACTTTCCACGACCACAAGTTGGCAGACCACTTTGGAACCCGGAAAACAACGGAACTAGTCTCCCGCTCTTTCTGGTGGCCGGGCTGGAGACAGGATTGCAAGACTTACATTGCCTCCTGAACCCGTTGCCAACGCAACAAAGGACCAAACATCAAGAGCTGGGGCCTACTCAAACCCTTAGCCATCCCTGAACGTCCATGGGCAGACGTCTCTAGATTTCATTGTTAATCTACCTCCCTCTGGAGGATTTACCACGATTCTGGTTGTGATCGACCGCCTTTCTAAGATGGCACACTTCTTGCCCATGGTGGGTACTCCCTCTGCCGAGGACACAGCCAAAATCTTCAAGGAAATAACCAGAAGGTATTGGCAAGGGTTTGAACTTGTCTCCATTGACGCTTGTAAAGGTCCTTCTCACAAAACTCTCCAGCTGGGGTACCTACAAGACCAGTCTTTTGCGTGAGCATCTTGGCAGGTGTGAGAACCCTAGGATCAAGTTTCTTTAAAACACTGTCTTTAGGAACAGGTTTGTGGTTGAGAATACAATTGATCTCTTTGGCAAAGAATTCTCTCTGTACAACAGATAATTACCAATTTTTAGATTGTTCTAGGTCAGTTGCTGAGTAGACTTTCCTACAGTGGTGCCAACCTCTGCAATCGTCATGAGTTGGTGGTTGTTTTTTGTACGACTGAGCTATGTGGATTAAGCAAGTGATAGCTCTAACTAGTGACCTCCAGGTGTAGAACCTGCTGAAACGGTGGGTTTTAAACTGGTTGAGAGAAGTTGTTGTGACTGCAGTAGACACCTGAGGGCAAATTTCCTGATCCTTGTCTGCATCCATTAGGTCAACTATGGTGAGGTCATTAGTGTTACAGTCAGGACTGAGTAGAAAGGTGGGACCTGTGAACCATGAAGTACTTTCGAGGCGACTGGCCGTTACAGATCTGGTCGCTAGGATTATAGTCTGTAGGCACAAAATGCCATTGCTCTGGGCGAGTGGACCTCCTTATTCTCAGCACTCTGTTATTGACATAGACACGCCTAGTTTCATTATGGATGTCACCCAGGACTACTTTACTGTCTGTGTAGAACTCAGCTTCCTGGATTTCTAAGTTTGTCTCTGTTGCTATTAGTTCAGCTAGCTCTGTAGCCAATACTGCAGCACAAAGTTCCAGCCTGGGTATGGTGTGTTCAGGCAGTGGTGCAAGTTTTGCTTTTCCCATTACAAACCCTATGTGGCATTGTCCTTTAATTGCTATGGTTTTCAGGTAAGCTACAGCAGCAATTGCTTTAACAGAAGCATCCGCAAACAAAGTCTTTGCATCTGAACGTCTGCAGATGACAAAGGAGCATATGGGCGTGGAATTTTAAGGTTGGATAGAGCTGTTAGTGAGTCCTTCCACTCTAGCCATAAGTTCTTCCTGTCAGTGGGGAGAGGGTGGTCCCAATCTAGCGACTCACAGGTTAAGTCTCTGAGTAGTGCCTTACCCTGGAGGGTAACAGGTGCTGCAAAGCCTAAAGGATCATACAGGCTGTTTATCCGTAGAGGTGTCCTGTCTACCATAAACGGTTTTTCTTCTGTGTTTACTTGGAAAGTAAAGGTGTCAGATCTTAAGTACCAAAGCAAACCAAGGCTGCATTGCATGGGAAGCGAGTCTGTGCCTGGATCTAATGCCGCGTACACACGACCGTTTTTAATGACGAGAAAAATTTCATTTTTTTAAAATGGTCATTAACAAATGATCGTGTGTGGGCTTCAGAGCATTTTTCACGACGTGAAAAATGGCCATGAAAAAATTGGAACATGCTCTAATTTTTCACGTCGTTTTTCACCTCGTCGTTTTTCTCATCATGAAAAACAGGCATGTGTTGGCTTTAACGACATGAAAAAAAATGCACATGCTCAGAAGCAAGTATGAGACGGGATCGCTCGTTCTGGTAAAACTAGCGTTCATAATGGAGATAGCACATTCATCACGCTGTGACAAACTGAAAAGCACGAGGCTGAAAAGCGCAAATCGCCTCTCAACAAACTTTACTAACATGAAGGATAGTGCCATCCGAATGGAACTTCCCCTTTATAGTGCCGCCGTACGTGTTGTACGTCACCGCGCTTTACTCAAGCATTTTTTTCCATGATAGTGTGTAGGCAAGGCAGGCTTGAGAAGAATCATGTCGAGAAAAATGCTGTTTTTGTCAATGACATTAAAAAGGTCATGTGTACGCGGCATCAGTCTAACTCGTTGGAATGATCTTGGACAGGAAAGGCTTCTAAAACTTCTCTACTGTTGGAAGAAATCTTGTGGAGCCTTAAGTTGGAACACGCAAGCATTGCCTGAGTTCTTTTGAGGAGACTGATTGCGGCTTCATTTGTGGGTAGTGATTTCAAGCAATCGTCCACATAGAAATCCTTGTCCACAAATTGTCTGACATCTGACCCATACTCTGACTCTCCCACTCTAGCAGAGTGTCTGAGGCCATATCTAGCAACTGCAGGGGAAGGGCTGTTGCCAAATATGTGCACCCTCATGCGGTATTCTTTGATGTCTCCAGAGGGGTTGTTGTCCCTGAACCAGACAAACCTCAGAAAGTTTTGGTGTTCTTCTTTAACAAGAAAACAATAGAACATTTGTTGTATGTCTGCCATGAATGTGACCGAATCCTTGCGGAAGTGGAGAAGTACTCCTAATAGTCTGTTGTTGAGGTCAGGGCCAGAGAGAAGGACATCATTTAGAGAGACACCCTCATGTTTGGCGCTGGAATCAAACACCACTCTAATCTGCCCTGGCTTCTTAGAGTGATAGACCCCAAATATGGGTAATTACCAACATTCTTCTGAGTCTTTGAGGTTTGGGGCTATCTCAGCATGACCATTCTAAAATATTTTGTTCATGAAGGAAAAATAAATGTTCTCTCATCTCTGGTTTCCTTTGAAGATTGTGTCTTAGAGAAGTGAGGCGTTTATATGCTAGTTCTGTTAGGCAAACGCCGTCTCTGTGGCCTAAAGGGAAGAGGTGCTACCCAGCTATAGTTACGTCTTTCTCCCTACTGCTTTCCATAACCTCTAGGAAGATCCTATCCTCAATGGACATTGCTACCTGGTTGTCCTCCTTTGTTCTCCTGAACACTGAGCGTCCTAAGTCGCTTTGGTCATCGTCATAGGTATTGCCGTCACAGAGGGGACTTAGGAAAGGAAGAGGTACAGAGTTGTTGTATGGTAGCTCCTTTATGAAGATGCGATTTTGACAGGGTTGGAAAAGAGAAGGACGACCATTCTCGAGGGTACTAGTGAGCAGGTTGTTAACAGATGCCAGTTTGTGTGCTCCTCCCAGGCAAACATCACCTATAATGACCCACCCAAGATCCAGTTTTTGGGCATATGGAGCATTTTTAGGACCGTTGATCAGTTTCCTTACTTTGTGGACTTGCAAGATATCCCTCCCTAGGAGTAAGATTATCTGAGCCTGATGATCAAGTTCTGGTATGAGATGTGCTATGTGCTTCAAGTGGGTCTGGTGGGCTGCTGCGTCTGGTGTGGGAATCTCCGATCTGTTATCTGGCATCTGGTGGCACTCTATTATGGTCGGTAAGGGTAGACATGTCTTACCATCCATAGATTCAATTTGTAGGCCGTCAGCTCTTCTCCCTGCTGTTTCCACTGTACCTGCACAAGTCCTAAGGGAGTAAGGGCTGCTGGGGCCTTTAAGGTTTAGAATGTCAAAAAAAAACACAGGTCTAGCTAGTGACTTATTACTTTGATCATCCCAGATGACGTAGAGCTTGACTGCTTTGTCTCTGCGTCCCTTTGGGTAAACTTTCACTACACAGAATTTAGAGCAGGATCTGCCACCTGTACTTCCTTTGCAGACTTCAGTGCACTGTGAAGTGATTGCTGTGGCATCTGTACTAGAGTCTTTGGTCTCCCTGCCTTGTTCCTTGTCACCATGGACAGGTGGGTAGGTTCTTGGAGTAGGCCTTGGGTGTAAAGCTATGTTGTGTTCTGTGCTGTCACGCTCTGTACATTTGACACTGACCTTACAGTCCTTGGCACAGTGTGTGGATGAAGAGCAGCACTTATAACAGATGTTCTCTTTGAGGAAAGCTTTGCAATCCTGGATGGTCTTTGTCCTGAAGGCTCTGCATTTCAGAAGAGGATGTGGCATCTTATGTAGAGGACAGAACTTAGTAGGGTCATTGTCTTGATCCTCTGGCTGAGACTCTGCAAATCTGTGGGAAGAAATGTTAGTTTTGTGCACTGCTACTGGAGCTCTGAGTTGCTTAGGGCCAGAAGAAGTGGTGTAAGACACTGGAAAAATGAAGCTGGGGGTCATCTTTCGTTCCTGCTTGTCTGTCTACAAAGTCCACAAACTCACTAAAGGGTGGAAAAGGCACATTGTGTTTCCGTTTGTAGTTACAGCCATGAGCAACCCATCTTTCGTGTAACTCATAAGGAAGTTTTTGTGCTAAGGAGGTAATACCTCTAGCAGAGTCAAGATAAGAAAGGCCAGGTAAGTCCCCTTCTGCTTTAGCAACGTGTAACTCCATACACAGGTCACTGAATTCTCTGAGTCTTTGGTAACCTCTGCTAGGTATTTTTGGGAAGTCTTCTATCCTTTTAAACAGTTTACTCTCTATATCCTCTGGTGAGCCATAACATCTATCCAGTCTGTTCCAGATGTTTGTAAGGCCTATCTCAGGATGGTTTATATTAATGTCTCTGATCCTTTTGGCGTATTCAGCAGAATCATTGCCAAGCCACTTTACAAGGAGTTTTATCTGTTGCCTGCAGGATAGATCTAAAACTTGAATGACACTTTGGAAAGAGTATCGCCACTCCCTGTAGTGTTGAGGGCGATTACTAAATTTGACAAGTCCTTGGGTAACTAGCTCATGTTTGGCCAGGAACTTGGCAAAGTCTACAGTAGCCTGATTGGCATTGGGGTAGGCTGCTGGTGTATTGTGGTGCGGTGTATAGGCGTACCAGGTAGAAGTCTCTTCTTTAGGCTCTCTGGGTTCAAACTTGCATAAGGTTGGCAGTTCGTACCGGCTCGTTGCATACACTTTTGGAGTGAAGACAGGTGTTTGATGTTTGTATGAAGGCTGGGTACCTTGTAGAGTAGAAAGTTTGGTTGGGACTGGGACGTCTGGAACTCTGTCAGATTTTTCTTGCCTGTAGCACTGGGGTCCAAGGTCGGCTTGTTGCTGCTTTATTTGATGTGACTCACTGATGTAATGTTTAATTTCTTGTTGTAGGGTGCTGCTTGGGTGACAGTGTTGGTAGACATAATCTGACGTGCGTTGCGAGGAATCTTGTTGGTCCTCTTCTAGGCCTGGTATGCTGCTACCTGCTCTTGGCTCATCATAGACTGCTGCTTCTAGAGCTTCTGCAATGGCGGCGGCAGCGTCTCGGTCCACTGCCAGCTTCTAAGATAGCTTGCTTAAATTTCAGAGATGCTTCCTGCTGGGCTAGCTCGTCTTCCAGGTGTATTCTTTCCATCTCTCTCTTGTTCCTGTCGCACCCTTTCTGCTTCCAGGTAGGTCTTTTCTTTTTTCATCTGCAGCTCTTGGTCTGCGAATGCGGCCCTGGCTCTTGCTGCTTCAGCTTTTGAACGGGCGATAGCTGCTGCATTTGCGTCAGATGACCTAGATGAGCTTGCTCGTGATTGTTTTGTAAGAGATGTTCCACTGAGATATGGCTGCGGGGAAGAAGCGGCCTTGCTGTATAGAGACCGTTAGTGTCATTGCTGCTTGACAGAGCGTGTCTCTGTGTAGCGTGGCTGCTTGCTTTGCCTCCCACAGGCCTGTTTCTTTAAGGCTTTTGACTGTATGGTAACTGCGTAGCCCCGGGCTGGACAGACTTCCGAAGTCAGCTTATCTTCCCTTAAGAGGTCAGCTTGAAAATTTCACTGTTCTGT
The DNA here is from genome assembly GCA_029206835.1 of Rana muscosa. NCBI lineage: Eukaryota > Metazoa > Chordata > Amphibia > Anura > Ranidae > Rana > Rana muscosa. The sequence goes on along the minus strand of CM055116.1, from coordinate 1,258,336,050 downwards.
CTCAAGGACATTCAGCTAAACCATTCTTATCCGATAAACATGATCCCATATTTCTTCGATCGCAGTTTAGTGGAACAAGCTAGGTGAAACTACAAATAACAATAAACCTTGATAGGTACAATATCCCATACATTTAGCATACATTGCAGAGAGATAGATATACATTACAATATGGGACAGTAAAAACATACTTTTTAAGTTATCTAAGGGTTGATGGTAAGAGATTGAAATAAGACACATCCTGCTTCCTGCAGTGTCTTGAAAAGCATGATGAATGTGTCTCTTCCTGTAAGATTTTACCCAGAATACTTTGCTTTCTAATCACTTCCTGGGTTATACATTAATGCATTTAAAGCGGAGGTTCTGCGGCCGATTGTTTTTTTTTTTTTGTTGCTGCATTCAATGTGGTTTAACATCAACAGTTGGTACTCACTTGTTTGGCAACTAGAACCATCCCCCGTCCGTTTTCTTTTACAAAATAAACTTTTAAAAATCACTGTATGGATTTCCCATTTTGCTTGTGGGCATTGTGAAGCCCAGAAGCACTGACTTCCTGCACTGACTTCCTGGAAGCGGTGAATGCATGGCTCCCGGCATTCACCGCCCCTTCTCAAGCATGAGGACATAGAACGGAGACATATTGGATTGCAAAGATTTGTTGCACTCCGTATTTTATGTTCTTTTCCTTGTGTGTACAGGTGAGTAGTGGCAATATTCACCTGAATGCCTTTTACTAAAATGGCGATTTCTGCTACGCCCCCGTCACGTGACCGACGTCACGGGTCGCTCCTTGGATTATGAAGGAAGCATAGTATGTTGGAAAGCACACACTGCGGGGTTAGCTCCCAGAGAGCAATGCGGCGAACTCCCACACATCACTGTGGCGCCGGGGACAGGCCTACTCCCGCGGGAGGGAAACGAAGGAACCTTTTATTATTAAGGTATGTACATGTCAGAATTTTTTTTTTTTTTTTTAGGTCATTTGTGAATCCTTGTTGTGCAATGAAGCAGGGAAGACAGTATGATTTGGGTGAACCTCCGCTTTAATAATGAACAAACTTAAACAACAATACCAAAAAGGGACGCTAGATGGCGCCTACGCTCTGCAAATGATTTCTATAGAAATGACCACATTAAAATGTCATTTTAATCAACACAAATGCAGATAATCAGAATATAGACATCTGATGGACAGAACAGAGATTGCCACACTAACATTGCATAGTTAGTATGGCAACCCCTCAGTTTTTGTTTTGTTCCATCCGCTGGACTTCTAGTGTGAATGAACCACGGCTTTTCTCTCTGATGAGCAATCCACATTCAGATTGCTTTACAGAAAGAGAAAATTATACTGGCATTGAGGAAGCATTGTATCACTTCCTCTCCGCCTCCATTAACCCCTTGAGCCCCACACTAGTGCACCACAACTGTGTGCATTGTACACGGTTGTGGGGCTGCTACAGAGCAGCCCCATTTACTTGACTGGGTTGTGTTCGGTTGGTAGTAGCACCTGGCAAAAGCAACAGGGTGTATAATTCCTGCTGCGACGCAAAGCATTATGGCCACAGCCACCCCCCCCCCCCAGCCACTGCCTATACAAAGGGGTAGCAGGTGGGGCAGTAAAAACTCTGCTTAACTGAATGGTTTTACCACCCTCTAACCAGTAGTGTGAATGCTGGTGTGGTTTCACAATAAATCTCACTAAAGCGAAAAGTGAGCTTTCCTTCTGACCATGCTCTCCCTCCTCATGTTACTGTAAAGTTATTTTTTTTCTAACCTGATAAAACTATATGCCACCAATCAATGTAAGGGCTCATTTACATTTGCAATAAAGGGAGCTACAGAAACATAGATTTGAGCTGTCGTTTTACTGCCACCCTCCGACCAACACCACCTGCAACCATGTGTAATGCATGTAGTAGAGTGCGGAAGGTTAAGGGTTAAAAGAGAATTGTGGATTAAAAAAACAAAAAATAGGATTTTTATAACAGTTTACCTGTAAAATCCTTTTCTTGGAGTACATCACGGGACACAGAGCGGCATAGTCATTACTATGTGGGTTATATAGATACCTTCAGGTGCTGGCAACTTCCAAACCGGAAGTACCCTCCCCTATATAAGCCCCTCCCATCCGGGAGCACCTCAGTTTTGTAGCAAAGCAATAAGTGTGCCCAAAGAGGGGTGGGAGCTCTGTGTCCCGTGATGTACTCCAAGAAAAGGATTTTACAGGTAAGCTGTTATAAAAATCTTATTTTCTTTCTCGTACATCACGGGACACAGAGCGGCATAGTCATTAGTATGTGGGATGTCCTAAAGCAATGCCCAATGAGGGGGGGGGGGGTACACCATACATAAGCTGAGCGCTATCAGACATGAGGATCTTTTGCGGCCTGCAACACACTGCGCCCAAAGGCGACATCCTCCTGACTTCTAACGTCCACCTGGTAGAATCTAGTAAACGTGTGTACTGAAGACCATGTTGCTGCCTTACAGATTTGAGCCAGGGAGGCCTGGTGATGCACGGCCCATGAAGTTCCAACTGCTCTCGTGGAGTGCGCCCTAACTTTGAACGGAGGCGGTCTCCTTCTCAAGCCATAGGCTTGCATTATGCCTGACCCCTTCTGGGGCCTTCCGGCAGAATAAACAAAGTATCCGTTCTGCGAATCTGAGCAGTGGCTTTTAGATAAGCTTTAACTGCTCTTACTACATCCAAAGAATGCAATAACTTTTCCTCTACCGAACTAGGTTTGGGGAAAAAAGAAGGCAGAACCACATCTTGGTTCAAATGAAACCTCGATACCACCTTAGGAAGAAAGGCTGGATGAGGACGTAACACTACTCTGTCCTTATGGATAACCAGATATGGCTCCCTACAGGACATAGCGGCTAATTCCGACACGCTTTTAGCCGAACAAATGGCTACTAGAAAAATCAATTTCCTGGTGAGAAGAACCAGGGAAATATGCTGTAATGGTTCAAATGGTTGTTTCTGTAGAACCGACAGAACCAGGTTTAAGTCCCATGGACATATGGGAATATTAACCGGAGGGCTAATACGCATCACTCCTTGTATAAAGGCTTTGACTAGTGAATGCGAAGCCAAGGGCCTTTGAAAAAATATTGACAAGGCCGAAATCTGACCCTTGATAGTACTCAAGGCAAGCTTCCTATCTACAGCCCATTGTAGGAAGTCCAGAATCCTACCTATTACGTATTTACGTGGATGCCATTTCTTGGCCTCACACCAGGCGATGTACGCCTTCCAGATTCTATAGTAGATCTGCCTGGATACCGGCTTCCTGGCATTGATCATGGTAGATACCACAGAATTAGAGAGCCCTCTCTTTTTTAGAATGTGGGCTTCAATAGCCAGGCTGTCAAACCTAGGGCTGGTAAGGAAGGGTGGTATATCGGTCCTTGCGAAAGCAGGTCCGGACGATGTGGGAGGGTCCAAGGACTCCCCACAGACATCTTTACAATCTCCGCGTACCATGCTCTTCGGGGCCACGCTGGAGCCACCAGAATCACTGGTTTCTTTTCTACCCTGATTCTGCGGAGTAATCGAGGTAACAATTGTGGCGGTGGGAATGCATATATCAGCTTGAACTGATCCCAAGGGAACACTAGGGCATCCGAGCCGCAAGCTAGGGGATCCCTTGTCCAAGAGACAAACCTGTCCACTTTTGCGTTGAATCTGGATGCTAGCAGATCTACATCCGGTGTTCCCCACCGCTGACATATTGTCCGGAAAACCTCGGGATGAAGGGACCATTCCCCTGGGCATAATTGTTGGCGACTTAGAAAGTCCGCCTTCAAATTCTCCACTCCTGGAATGAATACCGCAGATATGGCTGGGACATATCTTTCTGCCCATTTCAGGATGCAATTTACTTCCCTCTGGGCTGCACGACTCCTGGTGCCACCCTGATGATTGATATATGCCACTGCCGTGGCATTGTCCGATTGAATTCTGACAGGGGACCCTCGGAGTTTGGATGTCCATGCTACTAGGGCATACCGGGCTGCTCGTATCTCTAAGAGATTGATGGGCAGGGCCTTTTCTGCATCCGACCATCTGCCCTGGAGAGACCATTGCTCCAGTACTGCTCCCCAGCCTATAAGGCTGGCATCTGTAGTGACCACCTTCCAAGAAATCGGACTGAAGGATTTCCCTCTTTCCAGATTCTGGGGAACCAACCACCAACGGAGGCTCTTGCGAACGGAAGGGGACAAGGACATTGGTAAGTCTAGGGCCTGAACTTTTTTGTTCCAGGCTGACAGTATGGCCCTTTACGGTCAATTCCATTCAAGGAATTTGCAGGGTACTGCTTCGAATGATGCCACCATTTTTCCCAGCAGCCTCATGCACAGGCGTATGGATGGCTGTCTTTTTGTACCCACTAGGTGGATCAAATCTCTCAAAGACGACCCCTTTTCTTGAGGCAAGAAAATTTTTCTCTGGTCTGAATCCAGCCTTAGCCCCAAGTATTCCAGACTTTTGACTGGTTTTAGGGCTGACTTGTCTCGGTTGATAATCCAACCGTGATATTCCAGATACTCGATTGTCTCGTGAACAACCACTTCTAGTTTTTCCACTGAGTGGTCTATCAGCAACAAGTCGTCTAGATATGCCATTATCGTTACACCTCGTGCTCTTAGATTGGCCAATAATGGGGCCAGAATTTTTGTGAACACTCGTGGTGCTGTGGCCAGACCGAAGGGTAAGGCTCTGAACTGAAAATGGCGCCCTTCTACCGCAAAGCGTAGAAATTTTTGGTGGGCTGGAAAGATGGGAATGTGCAAATAAGCATCTTTGATGTCGATCGAGGCTAACCATTCCTCCCCTTGTAGGGCAGTGGCCACCGATCGGATCGACTCCATCCGGAAAGTCCTGATATGTAGGAATTTGTTTAGCCCTTTTAGATTTAATATGGGCCTCACGTCCCCGTTTGGCTTCGGGATTGTAAAGAGGTTTGAGTAAAACCCGAACCCCCATTCTTCCAGGGGAACCTCTATAATTACTGCTTGGAGCAATAATTGTTCTAGTGCCAACAGGAGGGATCCTCTCTTCTGGGGATCCCTTGGCACGTTTGACCTTATAAAGTGGGAAGGAGGGGAGTCTTTTAACTCCAATTTGTATCCCAGACTTACTGCGGAGAGCACCCATCTGTCTCTGATCGTGTCCCGCCAGGTCTCTGAACAACTGAAGTCTTCCCCCCCACCCGATTGAGTGGGGGCAACCCTTCATGCATTTGACTTTGGGGAGGTTTTGTACCTCTCCTGCTCCAGGGCTTCTTGTTACCCTGCAATTGTCCCTGATTTTTACCCCCGGGATTTGACCGAGGAGGCCGTCGGAACTGTTTCACAGCCGATGTCCTAGGGACTGGAGAAGCAGGCCTCTTAAAAGAGGGACCTCTAACTCTGTTTTTAACCGGCAAAAGTGTACTTTTACCGCTGGAAATTTTCTGGATATATTTGTCCAGGTCTTCCCCGAATAAGCGTTCACCATGAAATGGGAAGCTGACCAGCAATTTTTTACAGGGAGCTTCAGCAGACCAGTTTGAGCCATAGAAGCCTGCGCATATGTACTACAGACAGCGTAAGGCGGGAGGCCTGATGGATTGAATCCTTTATAGCGTCCACCGCAAAGCATAAGGCTCAAGGTTGATCAGCTAGGGCAAGAGCCTGCTGATCTGGCAAGTCCCTTAAGACCTGTTTCAACTGATCCTTCACTGCTTGGCAGACCCCAATAGCTTCCACTGCTGGTTGTGTCACCAAGCCTGCTGTAGCAAAAGCAGATTTTAATAAGGACTCTAATTTTTTATCTATTGGGTCCTTGAACATTTGGACATTATCCACTGGACATGTCAGTGATTTATTCACACAAGAGATGGCTGCGTCCACTGTAGGGACCCTCCATTTTTTGACGAACTTATCCTCCATGGGATAGACCACCTGAAATCTCTTGGGAGGAGTAAATATTTTATCAGGATGCTCCCAATCCTGGTAAATGAGCCCTTCCAGTAAAGGATGGATCGGAAAGGAACAAACAGTCTGGGGAGCTTTTAGCGACCCCAACGAGGAGACAGAAGTGGATGATGGCTCCGCAAGGGGCATTTTAAATGCTGATCGGACCATGTTAGTCAGGGACTGAACCCATAATCTTTCAGCATGTGATGCTGAGAATGGCTCTTCCACTGTTGATTCCTCAACAACAGAATCGACCTCATCCTGATCCCCCTCAGGTAGGTCGATCCCTGTATGGGACTGTTGCTCCGCTAACAGGCACTCTGAGGGAGGAGACGGAGATCGAGCGCTTTTTCCCTGTGACAGGGAAGCAGCGATCAATGCTGACAATCTCTCTTCCAGCCCTCCCAGAGCTGAGGAAAAAACCTCCTCTGTTACATACACAGGAGCAGGTGAACTGAGGACAGCCACAGTACCAGGTACTCCTGAGGGTGCTCTACGGTCACTAACCTCTGATTCTTCAGGGGAGATTGGTGCAGCCGAAGCATGCCCAAGATCCTCAGAGCCCGATGGAGACCCCCTATGCTTCCTGGGATTTTTAGTCCCGGAGTTTTTAGACGGCATATTCCTAAGCCCAAAGCTGAGGTATTCCAGCCGAAATACACCACTTACTGACAATAGTCTAGCACAAATGCTGCTATAAAAACAGTTGGTGTCTACTAATGTGCCTTTCTATGGGGATACTTAGTACAATCGTGGCTATAGACTGAGACTGGGGGAAATTATTAAATAATTTATTGTTATCAAAAAAGAATGCTCAGAAAATTTCCAAATGCATTAAAATTACATAAGTAGCTGCTACCACAAACTGCTGACGATCACCATATTGGTGATCTCAGTAGAGGGGAAGTGGTCAAACAGGACGGAACAGGACTAACAAACATGACAAATAGGGGAACAAACACAGAAAGTCCGGACATCGGCACGAATTTCGGAGTGCGGCTGAATAACGCTGATCAATACTTAAAGTGTAAAAATTGGGAAACCCCAATTAAAAATAATAAAGCGTATCCAGCCCCACTGCGATCTACCCCGGGGTTGTACCATCAAACAAATGCCAATCCTAACATCTATACACTGGTCCCAAAAATAATAATATTCAATATTCAAAAGGGTATTGGCCAAAAATAAGGGGCCTCGATAAACGAAAAAATCAATAAGCAAAGATGTCAGGGTTCATCCACAAGGGACTACTGGAACAATTTTCAAGATAGTCTGTAGATAGTCATGGTTATCCCATTCTTCCTTTTCCCAATATTTAGAGAACAGCAGACCTTATTATTTTTAAAAAAAATATAAAGTTGATGTTTTATAGTTTGAATATTTATTGTCCTTTGATCATAAGGCGGCTAAAGATTTTTTGCCTGATTTGTGGCTAGTTGAGCCGCCAACTGCTGTATCTCTAAGTGGTACAGAATCAATGTTCATTCAGGGGAATAGGACCAAATTCATTTAGTATCTGGACATCAGCAAGCTGTTCCTTTAGCATAGGTCTGTGGTGATCAAGTCAATTTAAGCCCTGCAACTATATAAAATAGTAGCCAGTGGAGCCCGTTTCATACGTTACCGTCCCGGGAGCGTTCATATATTGTAGTGGGCACCTGTGTTGTTGCACTCCGAACCGGAGTGCGTGGAAAAGAGGCCGGAGAGAGCCGTAGAGAGCCACCCCCTTTCCTGACCAGGCGGGTTGCGTGCTCAGGTAAGGGTCTGGTATGGATTTTGGGGGGACCGCTATGTCGTTTTTTCGGCGTAGGGGGGTTCCCCTTAAAATCCATACCAGATCAAAGGGCCTGGTATGCTCTTGGAGGGGGAACCTATGCCGATTTTTTTTATTTAAAATTTGGCGTGGAGTTCCCCCTCAAGATCATCAGAGCACGGGGGGGGGGGGGCGCATGCGCTGCATGGGATGGAGCAGCAGCTTCTGAAGAGAGCTACGGTTTTCACAGGGCTAAAAGCCACAAAAACGGGGGCCAATATAATCAGAAAACGCTCTAATTTTCAACACCCCCGCACATAAGAACCTGTGCATGCCAAATTCTAAGAAGGGGGGACGGAGGAGTAGCCAGAATCAGAGGAATCTCACTACTGCCTCATATCTCAGGAGCGCGGCAAGATGTCCAAAAATGCCGCTGGCCAGCTGCCCTCTTCCCCTTCCTCCTTCCCTACTCTGTCACAACCTCAGTCACCGCTGGGAATCGGGTTCAGCAGGAAACAGTGAGTACCCTCCACTGACCAAAGCAGATTTGGATGTCAGTCTGGAAGCCATGTGCTCTAAACTTTTAAATAAGTTCCAGACAGAGACTCAGAAGTTTACTAAACACACTATCCCAGGAAATTTCTGCACTAGGGACAAGAACTGACCTGCTAGAAAACAAACATGATGAATTGTCCATTGCTTTCAATGATTTATCCAGAGAACATGAATCACTCTCATCAGCCTTCACACAGTTACAGGAGCATGTGGAGAATTTGGACAATAGAAATAGGAGATCTAACCTCAGGATTAGAGGGGTCCCAGAAACCATTACTGACCTAACAGTATATGCAAACAAACTTTTTTAATCTCTGCTACCATAACAGAATGCTCAATAATTTTTATGTGACCGCATTCACCGTGCGTTAAGAGATAAACCCCCTAGAGACATAGTGCTGTGCATGAAAGATTTTGTGGTAAAGGAGGACATTATGAGGTCAGCCAGGGGTCCGAGAAACATTGTCTTAGATGGAGTGCAGCTACAGATCTATCCAGATATCTCACAAGCAACACTGGACAGACGCAGAGAAATGAAGGAAATCACAACAGTGCTCTCCACTGCAAGGATCAGATATAGATGGGGTTTTCTTTTTAAACTGATTGTACCCCATAATGGCACCACCTACATTGCCACCACAATCCCTGAAGGTCAAGACATCCTGGTCAAGCTGGGTCTGTTGGATGCAGGAAATCTCCCTCGCAGTGGTGTACTAAGTGGGGGGCGGGCCGCCCCGGGTGCCACACACTGGGGGGGGTGCCAGGCCGGCGCCCCCCCTCCGCGACTGGTGACAGCGCCGCGGGTTTAGGCAGCAGCACCGAGCGGTGACAGGACACACATGGAGAGCCCGAGGTAGTGGCTTTGCAGGGGGAGGGGTATTGCGAACCACACCCGAGCCAGTCAGCACACCCGGGACCCGGCGCAACGATCCCATTCTCTCCTTCTCTCCATGGTCGCGGCTCTAATCCGATTCTGCAGCGGCTTTCACAGCCGAGCAGAGTGAAGCCACCTCCCCCTCCTCCTTTATGCCTACACAGCGTTGTGCATGCAGGAGGAGGGGGAGGCGGCTTCACTCTGCTCGGCTGTGACAGCGGCTGCCGAGACTGATCAGAGCCACGAGTCCACGACCACGGAGAGAATGGGATTCTGGTGCCCCCAGTGTGCCGACTGCCTCAGGTGCGGCTCACATTACTCCTCCCCCTGCAAAGCCACTACCTCGTTCTCGCCATGTGTGGTCTGAGGTACATGGGTCTGAAGGGGGGGGGTCTGTCATGGGGACTGGTTCAGGTGCGGCTCGCAATACCCCTTCCCCTGCAAAGCCACTACCTTGGGCTCTCTCCATGTGTGGTCTGAGGTACATGGGTCTGCACTGTAAGGGGGGGGACTCTGCACTGTAAGGGGGGGGACTCTGCACTGTAAGGGGGGGGACTCTGCACTGTAAGGGGGGGGGACTCTGCACTGTAAGGGGTCAAGAACTGTTAGGGGGGGTGTCTGTGTAACATACAGGCATCCAAAGCTGTGGGGGTCTGTGTAATGTAAAGGGTGCCGTGTAATGTAAAGGGGGTCCAGAGGTGCAGGGTGCTGTCTAATGTAAAGGGGGTCCAGAGCTGCCAGGTGCTGTGTAATATAAAGGGGGTCCAGAGGTGCAGTTGTGGAGAGGGGGTACACAGTAGTGACAAAAAGATATTGAAGGATGCAGAGGTATGCAGGGGGCACAGTGGGGTGTTTTTACATTTTAAAGTGGGGGTGCCAGATATAGGATCCGCCCCGGGTGCCAAATGCTCTAGGTACTCCCCTGCTTCCACGTACCCCATCCTCATTTCGCCCAGCTCCCATCTGGAACACCCCGGCATCACGTGCAGACAGACGCAGTATCAGACATGAGGCTGGAGTTTTGAACTTTAATTAAATCATAAACTCGGAGATTCTCTGGAATTCATATCCTCTTCGGGCTTCTCTAGAACGGACTATCATTTTTTGTTCCCAATTCGTTTTTTTTTTGTTGTTTTTTTGGATTATATACTTATCTTACAGCAGTAAGCACAAGCTTTTTAGTACAGAAATTACTCTGTGCTAAGTATTTCAGTTGAAAATTGATTTTGGTCATTTATGGTGCTACATTGACATCTACTGTCATGACCTGGTACTGCAACCTTTTTGACTTTTTACTTTTTCATATATATTTTTTTCCTCCTCCTATCACAAACACATTATTAATAATGTTAGTGAATTTTTTCTCTTCACCAATACTTGGGTACTACCACCCTCATAGTGGAACAGTTATTATTTCACTTTAACAATGCCTCTAAAAGTTGATTTGTTTATCCAATAGGTTTATCAAGAGACTTATAATCTGAGCTAACTCACTAACATCATATTAACATTTTGATTTATTCTACTATGTTTAGAGATCTTTTATTGGCCCTATGCTCCACCAGCAATATTTTCGAGTTATCTATTTTTTTAATACCATTCTGTTTTCAGCCTCCTACCTTTAGTGGGTACCACTGACCACTTTCTAGGGCCGCAACCCCTTTTTTTTATTATTATTTTTTTTTATATTGAATACTTTATTTTTTCCTTTTTATAATATTATTTTATTATTTTTTTTATTATTATTTTTTTTATTTTTATTATATTGTATTTTTTTTAAAATAATATTAATGCGGTCACCAGGTCACTGATGCTTATATACTGATCTCCTGAATTTAAAGGTCTTTGTTCCCCTAGCATGGAGACCGTTTATATTGTTTATATCATTTATACCATTTATTTCAGGTAGAACTCTCAAGTTTCTACAATGAATACATACCCTATGGACTATTTACTGACACCCTAGGTAAAATATAGTAATATACTTTGTTCCTCTGTTTTCTGTTACACCCCTCTCTATCCAAGGTTCTAAAGAGCGGTACCTTCTCTGGTTGAAGGAGATTTAATGACAACAGTTATGTCTAATACAGGTATTTTTACGAAAATTATCTTTTGTGGCTCTCCACCCTATGACGCCATGATTTTCCCCCACTCAGTTAGAGCGATCCCTCTCCCCAGAGGGAGGGCTCATGTACAACTGAAATGCGAATTCACATGCTTTTTCATATATTTGGTTATATCACTTTTTCATAAAAACTTAAATTTGCATTTGTAAGTTGACAAGACTGAGTCTTGGACCGATAGGTCTCATATCATTTCACGATCGGTTGGGAAATCATTTTCTTTCCAACCCCAAATGTTTTTTTCCCATTTTGAAATAGGTTTTATTTCATGCAAAGTTTGTTAATTCAAATATGGTACAATCTTTTTATTAACCGATAAACCAGACACGACAAATTCCGAGTCATTCTTACACAAGGGTCTGTGTATCCTATATTCTTTAAACAGGCTTATAACATATGTATTTTTATTCTCCCCCCACCTTAAAAGATTTCAGGTAACACCCTTTCTGTTGCTCCCCCAAAAATATGGAGCCACACCCTGACGATCACAATAATATCACATAATGTACAGGGATTCAATTCCCCTAATAAAAAAGGGAAAAAAAAAGGCCTTTTTACAATATAAAAAATGAAATGCAAAAATAGTAATGTTACAGGAGACACATTTTATGACAGACGTGCATCCTACATTTTTCCATAAAACATTCAATCTTTTTACACCACTAAAACCAAAAGGAGTAGCAATATTTTTTCACCACTCTTTCCCTATAGCGGTTCAGCAAGTCTACAAAGACCAAGAAAGTAGGTTCATTATTATTAAAAGGCACATTAGCGGGGAGAGACATTACATTTGCAAAAGTATATGCCCCTAATGAGACACAAACCACATTCTTCACACAATTTTTCAACAAATTACAACAATATCACTCTCCTCATATCATTGTAGGTGGAGACTTTAACTCGGTACCTCAACCAAACCTAGATAGAAGCAAACAAAATCAGAACTCTAAAACATTCTCTAAAACAACCACCTCACATTCAAATGACTTACAATCAGGGGAGGGCTGGCAGCCTTAGGCCTGGGGGGCAAGTCCAGTCAAGTGGCCCATTGAACTACCAAATCAGCTCACCATCCATCTGCACCACATTGCCCGCACAGAGAGAGAGAGAAAGGGAGACTGCTCCACATTGTCTGCACATAGAGCGAGAGAGACTGCTCCACATTGTCTGCACATAGAGACAGAGACAGAACACGCTTCACCCTGCCTGGGCCGGATTAGTATGTAAATGCCCAGACCAATTTTCAGCGCTGTCACAATTTGAATAACAATTACGTGGTCATACAAGACTGTACACATATGACAGTTTTATTTATTTTTTTCACACAAATAGAGCTTTCTTTTGGTGGTATTTAAACACCACCGAGTTGTTTTTTTTTGGCTAAACATCAACATTTGCTAAACAGGCAGGGAGGAAATGTGATGACACCTCCTCACTGCCTGTCAAATTCCTCAGAAAAGTGACCAAAGGATGGATCGCTTTCCGCCCACACATTCTCCTCACAGACAGAACACGGAGGCTGCCCGGAGTGTGTGGGCGGGGAAAGAAAGAGCAGATCTACCAGCCTATCGTGTGGAGGAGGGAGGGGCTGGACTGTGCTCTGTTACACAGACGTTTAGCTCAGTGACAAAACACAACACATTGCTGGATGGATAGAGCTGCCGCACTCGGCCAGCTAACAAACTGCGCATGCCCAGTTGTGAGCTGGTGACAGCTGCCCAATTGTACAGCACATCAGAACGGCCCAGGTGGCAAATGCATCTCTGCCCCCTGGCCCAGCCCACCCCTGCTTACAATTGATAGACTTATGGAGGGCGTTAAATATAGGTGCAAGAGACTATACATTTTATTCACACCCGCATGACTCATACTCACGTATAGATCATATTTTTTGCACCCCTATAATTCTAGCTAATGCCCTAAACGCCACAATACACCCTTGCTCTTGGTCAGACCATCATATTGTAACCCTAAGTACTAAATTTATTGGCCTTTTTTCCACCTCATTTTTATGGAGACTGAACAACAAGAGATAGCTTCAGAAATCAAAGAATACTTTACAACTAATATTACACCTGATATTTCCTCTTCCACATTATGGATGGCTCATAAAGCAGTCATGGAGGGGCCACCTCATTAAGAGAGCGGCACAATGTAACAAGATTAAGTGGGAAAAAATCCATTCCCTTACTAAAGATCTCCATCATTTATATAAAGACCACAAACACACACACACATGACCCGGACATCTTTAAGTTGATCACACAGAAACGCAACAAATTAGACTCTCTAACATTTAGAGCAGAAAAAGCTCTCCGCTGGTCAAAAGCAAAATTCTTCCTATCCAGTAACTCCTACGCTACAATGTTCGCCCGAAAACTTAACCAGTCAATAAAACCCACCCACATCTATAAGCTTAAAAATAGCGCGAATCAGCTGGTCACACACCCTCAGGAGATACTTTCAAAAAATTATATTCTGACCTTCTCTCAACACCAAACACATCAATCCCTTCCTCTTCACTTTCTTGGTTGAATAACCTCCCTTTTCCTAAATTAAACCAAACACAAAAAGATGACCTAAACTCGCCATGTTCAGAAGAGGAACTAGCTCAAATAATTAAATCACTTTAAAAAAAAAAGAAAAAAACTGAGCACCAGGCCCAGATGTTTTTTCATCTCTATACTATAAACAAAATGACCAACTCCTAATTCCTCACCTGGTGAAATTATATAATAATATTCTAAAAAAGGGGAACAATTCCCAGAGGAAATGTTACTCGCTAACATGTCACTCATCCCAAAACCAAATAAGGATCATACATTACCCCAAAATTATAGGCCAATTTCAGTTATAAATAATGACCTCAAGATTTTCAGTAGACTCCTAGCTAATAGACTTGCCACAATTATCCCTACACTTATCTCTCCATTTCAATCCGGATTTATCCCTGGAAGACAGATCACTGACAACATCAGATTAGTCAAACATTTTACAAGAAGCGTATATACACACTCTAGATGACTTCTAATGTTGAGCCTAGATATTAATAAGGCATTTGATAGTGTCTCTTGGAAATTTTTAGATTTAATACTCCAAAAGGAGAATTTTTACATGCTTTTCATGCACTCTATCATAACCCCTCCACCAGAATAAGGCTACCAGGCTGCAATTCAGATTTTTTCAATATAGGCAGAGGTACACGACAGGGCTGCCCCCTCTCCCCATTGCTATTCGCACTAGCGATCGAACCATTAGCTACAGCAATCCTACTCCACACAGACATCAAAGGTTATACAACAAACAATAATACATATAAACTGAGCATGTACGCAGATGATATGTTACTATTTCTTTCCCAACCTAATACTGCATTACCTAATCTTTTACACACCCTCAATATTTTTTCATCCCTATCGGGCTTAACGGTCAATGTATCCAAATCAATGGGTATGCCAATCAACATCCCACCCTCCAATCTAGAGTCCTTACGCTCCTCTTTCAATTTTTCCTACTCATTAGAATCCCTTCCATACTTAGGCATTCACATCACCCCCAAATTCAATGATCTTGCGGTCAAAAACTACATACCATTGATGCATAAATTAAGATCGACATTAAAAATGTGGAAATCCTATAAGATATTTTTTGGGGCAGGATCACAGCAATAAAAATGACGTTACTGCCTAAGATTTTATACTTATTTAGGGCTCTACCCTAAAGACTGAATAAAGCACTGATCACGAAATTCCAATCTGATGTCAATAAATTTGTATGGTCGGACTCCCACCCGCGCCTTTCAAGACTAATTCTATATAGATCCCAAAGACATGGAGGGCTAGGCCTCACATATTTTTGGTTATACTACCTATCTGCTAGATGGACCCAAATGGCACAGTGGCACATCCCCAATCCAAAAGTTCCATGGGTTGAATTTGAAAAGAACTCCATCTTGCCATTCTCCATCTCAGGTTTACTGTGGGGAAACAAAATTCCAAACCATGTTATAGACTCTTTAAATCAAATAGTCTCACAGTCGTATCAATTATGGAAAATGTATAACCAAAAATGTAATCTTACATCCAAAACTCCTCCACACGCATCCTTTATAGGCGATCCAAAATTCCACCGAATTGCACAGGACCCCGTTGATCTCACTTGGTGGATCAATAATGATCTTATGTCCCTGTTTAACTTTATAGAAAGCACAAATTTCATTTCTTTCTCCTCCCTTAACTCTAAACACCAAATCCCTGATACGGAACACAACAAATTTCTCCAGATTAAACAATTTTTCAATACATATTTTCAAACCACCAATACACAGCCCCCATCCTTTTTTGAGAACCTTTATCTTAAGGCACCTAGAAAGCGAGGTTTTATCTCTGAAGTATACTCCAATTTAATAAACAAACACAGACACAAACAAACTTCCATACATGATTAAATAGGAACGGGAGGCAAACTTCACGTACTCTTCTGTTAACTGGGATAATTGTGTAAACAATTTGCACAAATGCACTAAATCTATTGCCATTAAAGAGACTGCTTTGAAGCTATTTACTAGATGGTACTATACCCCAATCAAACTCCACACCATTTTCCCTACTTACTCCCCATTACGCTTTAGAGAATGCAACTCCACTGGATCATTCTCACACATCTTTTGGAACTGTGAAAAGATCACTTATATCTGGAAACAATTAGAAAAATTTGCCTCCAAAATCTCAGATAAAATTATTACTTTAACCTTACACAACTGCCTTCTCTTCTCTCCCATTATAGGTCTCTCTACCCACGATATGAGATTAATTCACACTATATGTGTAGCAATCTACTGGCTAATTGCATTTCACTGGAAAGCACCAACTGTCTCATTAGTACATCTCAAAACGAGAATAAGTAAAATTAATTTAATGGAAAAAAAAAATTATCACACTGTTCAGAACATGAGATATATATATATAAAAAAAAAAAAAAAAATATGGGATCCCTGGTTTGAGCATAGCAATGCGTTCTTTAATTCAGAACAACATGCACCTTCATAACTTGTAGATCAAGGACGTGTATAAATCACTATAACAATAATTATAATACTTGTCTTCATTTTTTTTTTTTTTATATAACAAAATGTATTACTGTCACATATGTATGTTATATTATCCATGTGTATAACAGACTCTCTAACTTTAATTTTACTTATGCCATGTTGGTTTTGTACCACCCTTTTACACTCAATAAAAAAGTTTGTAAACAAAAAAATAAAAAATATCAGAGCACAAGTCGCATGCCAAAGTCGGATCATGCAACACGGCGATCCGACTTTGATCCTACGTCAATGATATTCAATGGATTGAAGTAGGATCAAAGTCGGACCAAAGTAGTGCAGGGAGAATTTTCAAAGTCGGACCAGTTAAGATGGCTCCCATAGGGAAACATTGATTTTCACACGTCATGCGACATGAGCTCCCGATGTCGGGGGGGGGTTTGTCGCACCAGTGTGAACCCAGCTTTATACTGAAGCCAATTGACCTGTGATCGCTGTTCTGTAAATTGCCCCGTATTTCCACATCTGTGATCAGGTCTGTATTGTTGGTAATCAGTAGATCTAGTAGCGCCTTGTTTCTAGTTGGTGCGTCTACACTCTGACCCATGAAATTGTCCTGCAATACATTTAGGAACTGGCGAGCCTTAGACAAATGCGTGGTTCCCTCCATTCAGTCTATGTCTGGATAATTAAAATCCCCCATTATGATAACACTTTCCAACCTTGCTGCTAATCCAAATTGTGTTAGGAGGTCTGTCTCCCCCAGTCTACTCTAAAGAGTTAGGGGACTTTTTTTCTACAGCATATTTTATTTTGCGTGTAATAGACTTCAATGTACACAAATGGTGTTTAAAAACCGCCCTGCCTATTAAAACACCGCTCAGGATAAATACCACAAGAAATCAGTAAAATGCACAGAGTGAAATGTCTTTGAACAGCAGCTGCTTAAAAGCATAAGATATATAAAAAAAAAAAAAAACAGCAATAAAGAAACTCTAAAATGATATAAGAGTCCCAAATTGTACTATAGCAGCGCTTCTCCCAAAAATAAAATTTTGACAGTCTATAAATATTCAAAATATAGGAAATTACATTAGTGCAGGTGGGGTAGGATGTGACTGCAATTTTCATTTGGTGCTCAGTTTTCTCCTTGTGCTGCAAGGTGTTCACCGCATAGGGGGAAGAGTGAATTCCCCTTAAGGGGATGCACTTACCAGAGTTAAGGTTCAAAGGCTTGAACCAATGATCCACATCCGTCCTGATTACTGCAATCTCCACCAACACATCTTAACTTGTAATGAGGTCCGTGTCACATATAAAGCAAAAATAATTCTGCATAGGGTAGTACTGATTTAAAACTTTTATTCAGAGTTCCCGCAGTACCCGCCTTTTACATATGTGCGTACCAAAGTGAAGATATAAATAGACAATGTAAGGTGACTTAGTGCGCTTCTGAGCAGAAAAGTAAACGGCCGCGCCGTCTGGGTTACCAGTAACCTCGCGTCCTTCCTTGCTTCCTGGTCCATGGAGCGCATTAACGTCACTTCCGGTGAATGGTTTGAGAGGCTTCGTCTGAGGGCGTGACTCTCGTTACCACCACCGAGTTTAAGTAGGGATGGTCTCCGCCCCTTTCACCGACGTCAGGCGCAATTGTGCGCCCTGACCCGGACGTCCGCTCGCATTGTACCCAATGCCAGCTGAAGTACTGAAACATCCGTGGTGTGTGTGGATCGTACATCAGGAGTCACTGCGCATGTCAAAAGAGACCAGCAGATAGTATCCCGAGCGATCCATCGCACCATCCACATTATAGATTACAGATCACCGTTTATATTGGCATTTTAATACATACACAGTGTTCATGCACCACTTTAGTGTTCTTTATATGCCTATAAATAGGATTACTCCGATAATAGACCTGCGGCCATTACCTCTGCAAGTGGATCGTTCCATCTGTGGTGGTTGCAACCAACCACAGGATTCAGATCCCCACAAGATAGTGTTAAAATTGGATGTGGTGGTAAAAAAAAAAAAAAAAAAGTCATAAATTAAAATAGTCATAAAAGAAAATGGGGTAAAATTACAATAAAAGACTATAAAATACCATTAATACTATATGTGATGCATTTAAAACAATTAAAACATATATGTGCATAAATATGTAATCATATGTAAATTGAATTAAAAATCTGTGCATCAATATAAACCATATAATAGACAATGGTGCATCAGAGATAAAAGGGATGTGTCCATACAGTTAAAACCAGCTAATAATTCACTTATTTATAAAACCGTCTGAATATATTGTCTACAAGATACAGTGTTGAGTGAGAAGGAACAGAGCACTGGTGGCCCCTTGTTCCGTTACAGAATCATTCAACATTATTAAAGTATGGTTATGATTCAATATCCCAATTGTGTCTACAATCAGGTAGGCTGGGATTTGGATGAAATGGGTAGGCTGGTTGTGGATTTCTAGTCCTTCTACCTAAGGATCAATTTTGTAACATAGTTGCATAGCTGTGAAGTGTGCTAATGTTGTCTGTTTATAAGTAGAAAGATAGTCTTTTAAACCTTAAAATCCATATAGCAAGTTAAAAGTGTGAAATAAAATATAGAAAGTAAAAAATATCCAGTAAAAGCTAAAAAAACTATAAGACCAGATTTTTAGAAGACCAGATTTCCCCCCCCCCCCCCCCCCCCATTTGTGTTTTTATTGGGGTAGAGAAACAAAAAAAAAAAAAAAAAGAGGAGTACAAAGACACATATACAGATTATTGTCAGTTGTTTTTACAGAAACTGCATGAGATCTAACAAACAAAGATCTGTACATAGCACATATGTCAGCAGGACTGAACAGTTGATGAACACAGGAAGGTATTTAAAGAAAGACAAAAACAACTAACGTCGTGGGGTTGCAGCAAATACACAGTCTAGATAAGGTTGAAGACAGAAAATTGGATGGATCGGAATGCTAACCCCTGAGAAAAAAATAAAAATAAAAATTCTAATAGACGGGGTGGGGGGGAGGGGTACAACCAGGAAAGGACCGTGGGGGGGGGGGGGGGGAAGACTTGCGGGCTTAAGAGGATGCAACGTCATATAGGGGCTCCAAAAGTGTCCGAGTGTAGTAATATTGAAAAAGAAAAAGATGATATCCAGGAATGACTATACGGATTACAGATTACGGATCCTCAGGGATTGGCTCATCATATGAGAAGGAAAGTGTGTGAAGATCCAGTTGGTCGTCTGGAGATAGAGCTGAAGAGATGAACAATTGCCATCTAATGAGAAACCGAGATCTGGATTTGGGGTCTTTAAAGTCTGTGAGGAGTCGTTCTCTGTATAGAAGACTATGACAATCCTTTTTGAGTTGGATGATGGGTGGACTTTGAGGTGAAATCCAATGTCTGAGGATGAGTCTCCTTGCGATGAGTAGGCATAGCAGGATCCAATCCTTTGAGGGAGAGTTTGGGGCCGCCCCCTTGGGGGATGCGGCCTTAGATGAGGAGGATGACCAGGGTAGCAGTAGGGGGTCCCAATATCCAAAAATTAAGAGAAAAGAGTCTTTGGGGATTGTCAATAGCGTGACATCGAAGATGTAGAGAATAACTTGATCCCAAAACGAGGAGATGAAGGAGCAGGACCAAAAGCGGTGAGAAAGCGAAGGTCTGGTAACTGAACATAAGGGGCATGCAGTTCCCTCCGTCTCGGATTTGGGAGAGAGGAAGGGAATATATGCTCGGTGAGCATTTTTTAGCTGCGTTTCCCTCCATGTTTCATTAGGGGTTAAGCGAAGAACCCTTTGGAGGCCAGATAGAATCTTTTCGATGAGGTTAGGGTCTGGGAAGTCTTTGCTCCAGTTGGCTATAGAAGACGATGTGAGAGGTGGGGAGGATTCATGTAGCAGAGGCTTGTATATGTCCGAGATAGAGAAGTGACCAATCTTTAGCAACCGATCTAAGAAACTTGGTTTAAATCTCCAGGATGGTTCTTTGCAGGTACTGGAGAGAAAACTGACACATTGATTGTGGTAAAACCTATGGGAAGGAGGTAAGGAGAATTGGGTAGCCACTGTCGAGAAAGACAAGGGCTTTCCGGTCGTGAGATCACAGAGCGCGGAGAAGTTTGATAGGCCATGCTCCTGCCATATTTCAAAAGGTTTGCTGTGCATGCCAGGAAGAAAACCAGGATTCCCCCTAATGGGAAGGTGGGGGGGAGATGTAGGATGGGAGCTTTAGGATTTTTCTGGTCTCCCTCCAGGCCAAGGCTGTGTCACGTAGAAGGAGGTTATGTTGCAGTGGGAGGGGGAGAGATTTCCACCTGCAATGCAGGAGGGCCACCAGGGAGTAGGGTTGTGCCATTTCAGACTCTAGTTCATAGTTGGAATGACGGGATAGGTGGGCCACCCAGTCGAGGCTAGTCCTAACTAAACAAGCGAGATTATACATTCTAATATGCGGCAGGCTAATACCCCCCTCGGTCCTGGGAAGGTGCAGTTTCCTAAAAGCTATGCGTGGCCTTTTGCCATGCCAAAGGAATTTAGAGATTTTAGAGTTGAGAGCCGATATATCTTTGTGTTTTAACAATAGTGGAATAGTTTGCAAAGGATACAGTAGTCTGGCAAAGCTGATCATTTTTATCAGGTGGCACCTTCCCAAGAGCGACAGGGGGAGATCCATCCAGTTAGACAGTTCCTGAGAGATTTTTCCAAAGAGAGGGGGGTAGTTAAGATGGTAAAGAGAAGATGGCAGTTTCCCAATCTTAATCCCTAGGTAGGTGATGTGAGACGTGGCAACTTGAAAAAGAGAGTGTTGAGACCAAGGAGGGTTTGATTGGCCACCGATCGGGAGAATTTCGCTTTTAGAATAGTTTATGCGGAGTCCCGAGCATATTCTGAAATCGTCGAAGATGTTTTTAATTGTCAAGACGTCAGCTGGGGGGGTTAGACGTGAAAATGAGGACATCGTCCGCGAAGAGTGACGTGCGCAGTTCCATGGATCCAACAGTGATACCTCGAATGGGAGCAACGTGGGATAGGAATCTGGAGAGGGGTTCTAGGGCAATGTTGAATAATAGAGGGGATAATGGGCACCCCTGCCTGGTCCCTTTATGAAGGCGGAATTCTTCCGAAAGAAGACCTGCTGCGACTAGTCTAGCTGAGGGCGATGCGTACATGACAAAAGGGACCATTAAACCCCATTTTGGAAAGCGAGAGCGAGAGCCAATCAAAGCTTACGTTGTCGAAGGCTTTTTCAGCGTCTAGAGTTATTATGGCATAGTCTCCCTTGGGGTCTCGTTTGGCCTGTTCGAGGGCTAAAAGCACCTTGCGAATATTCAGGGTGGCCGTGCGTCCTTTTACAAAACCGGATTGCGCAGGGTGTATGAGGTCTGGGAGGATTACTGCTAGTCTGGAGGCCACTATTTTCGATAGGATTTTAACATCTATGTTAAGTAATGAGATAGGCCTGTACGAACCTGGTTCTAGTGGGTCTTTACCCTTTTTTTTGAGAAGTTTAATGATTGCTTGATTGCCCGAGGGAAGATAAGGGCCACCAGCCCAAATGCCGGAATAAACAGAGTGAAGCATGGGTATCGCTATGTCGGGGAGAGTTTTGTAGAACTCGCTAGTAAAGCCGTCGGGGCCCGGGGCTTTCGAGGGGCGAAGATTTCTAATGGCGAGTGTTATTTCATCTGTCGTGATGGGGGTATTTAGGGAGTCCAGCTGGACGGGAGATATGGAAGGAAGGTGCATTTTGTCTAGAAAGGATTGTGCAGCCTCTGTGTTAATGGGATCTGGGCCATATAGGGCCGTGTAAAATTGCAGCATGGCTTTGTTAATAGCAGGAGGGGTAGAATGTACCTTCCCCAGGTGATCTCTAAGTGAGGTTATGTGGGTCGGACGGGAAAACCCCTTGGAAAGCTTAGAAAGAAGTTTGCCAGATTTGTTCCTGAATTTGTGTAAGGTGGCGTCTAGGTGAGCTTTTTTGGTAAGTTCAAGGGTAGTTGCCCAGGCGTCAAAGGAGGATTTAGCTGCCGACCATTCGTCTCTGTCAGCGGGAGTTGTGGAAGTGACTAATTTGAGTTGCGCACTGTGTAGTCTAGTACTGGCTAGCTTAAACTTAGATAGCGCATTCTTCTTAAAAGTAACAGCATAAGATATGATCCTCCCCCTCAGGAAGGCCTTACCAGCATCCCAGAAGAGTGTCATGGATATGCATTAATGTCTGTCTGCCATCTTACCTTCCTCCTCATGTGTTCATCTAGAGACCAGACCTCCTTCACCTGGCTTCCTTTATAATCTCCTCCCAGCCTGACTCCACCCCAGGCCCTATCACTGAACACTATATTAACCTGTGCACTGCAAGCCTGCTTTGCTGATCAACGTGTTTGTTAGGCATTGTGTGTTTGGGTTCCTGCCTGCCGTGTGCTACGTCTGTCTCTCTGTTACGTTATTGGCTTGTCCCCGACCATCCCTGTCTGCTCGTGACCCTTGACCTTCGGCTCGTTCTTCGTTATCCTTGTCTGCTTGTGGCCCCTGACCTTCGGCTTGTTATTCGGTTCTCTCTATCGTGTGCTGCTGCTTCCCCTTATCCTACGGGGCGTGAGCTAGGAAACTCCAGGGGCCGCGACCTGGTCCCAGCCTGCAGCGTAACATCCTCACCACTAGAGGCCCTGGAGAAGACCAGCTGGGTCTTAGACTCCGCGCCCTGGGGAATCTTGGCTCTCGCTTCCGTTGGGATCCCGGTTGTGCTCCTCTGGTCCCGCTTTCCACAACCACCCAGTTTCCTATCCACAGAAGCCAGCCATAGGGTTCACTACCTCGCGGTGCACTCCTGTCCCCCTACGGTGTGCATCTGTCACCTGGCCACAGGTGACCCTGACAAAGAGGTTCGGGTCGCCTGAATGGGAGGCATTAGCTGAGGAGAATTCTTCCCAGGAGTGCACTATATAATTTCTAAAGTCCGTGTTATTGTGGAGGAATGAGGAAAAGCGCCAAAGGTTGGGGTGTGGAGGGAGATCCAGTCGTTCAAGGGTAAGTGTAATTGGGGCATGGTCAGATATGGCAATGTCTTCTATCCCGGTTTCTGATATAAAGGGTATAAGGTTATCGGAGCCAAAGAAGTAGTCGATCCTGGTAAGGATCTTGTGGGGGTTAGAGTAAAATGTAAAGGCCTTATCTGTTGGATGAGATAGACGCCATAGGTCTGAGAGATGAAGGGAGTCCATGGTTGACGCGAGCAGTGTATGGGTGGAGGGAGAGGAGGGTGCTAACGATGATTTTGGTGAGGACCTGTCATCTGTCAAGTGCATAATGTCGTTGAAATCTCCCCCAATCAAATGGGGTAGATGAGTAGGGGTGAGGAGCAATGAGGATAGTTGACAGTAAAAAGGTTTCGTCGGGCTGTTGGGGGCATATATGTTAGATATTAATATCTCCTTAGACCCGAGTTTAACTCGGGTCGAGATAAAGCGCCCCTGGTCGTCTGTGTCAGTGGAGAGGACGGAGCATGGGAGGTTTCTATGGATCAGCAGGAGGACACCAGCTTTACGCCCCACTGCCTCTGAGCCCAGGACTGTCCCTACCCACAGTTTCTGCATTCGGTGGAAGTCAGAAGAATGGAGATGTGTTTCCTGAAGTAGCGCAATATCGGTTTTCAACCGTTTAAGGTGGCGGAGGATCTTCATTCTCTTGTGGGGAGAACGGAGACCCTTAACATTCCATGAAACAACCCTAAGGTGGTGTGTTAAAGAGGAGGTATTTGAGGGGACCTGAGATCAGTGTATCATAGATTGGATATAGGAGACTCGACTGAGGAATGGAGTTGCATGGGTTATGCGGGCAGCAAGCTTGTGGGTAGACGATGCAGGAGAAAATGCAATAAGGAAGGAGTGGGATGGGAGGGAAGGTAGTAGGGAACCAAACAGGAAAAAACAACAGAACCAGAATATATATATTCGTGAACTTCACTTTTTTCCGCATGAATTCACTGTGCAAGCGGCTCCTCATACAGGACCTCCAAAGAGGGAGGGGGAGATAGCGAGGGTGCCTGAGAGCCCTGGGACTACTGACACGAGGCTCTAGAGGCTCAGATTGTTACGAAAGAGGGAGTGGAGAGTGGTGCACAGCAGACTCACGGTGAAAAAGGGGAACAAGTAAGCAGTAGTACCATTAGCATCTGCACTAGATCAAATATGGAAACCAAACATTCAAACATGACACTAGAACAAATATTGAAACAGAGCAGTTTGACATCTACAGATGTCTCTCGGCCGGCAGGCCTGTTAATAGCATTGAAACACTGTGGGGACCTGTAGAGAATATAAAAATAAGAGAAAGAAAACAGACACGATAGAACTTCCGTGGATCCATGGTATCTGTGATAGAGAACACGGGTTGAAACAGCGTAGCGTCCTGAGGAACCAAAAAGAAAGAGATAGCGATGGGGTGCTAAGTCTAAGTGACCTCGGAATAGACCCTCCATCAGGGTAGGGCAGGTCAGCTGGGGGGTATATGTCAGAAGAACATATGTAAAAGAGAAAAAATAAAAAAACATACGACCTGCGGTGAAGGATGTAATGGTTGCGGCTCAGAACCAAGACTTCAGGTCAGGGTGTTTCTATTGCGATAATCCGGAACAGAAGGCCTAAAACGTTTGGGGGAATCCTTGCGTGGGCTTCTTTGTTCCAGTGAGCGGAGACTGGAGGCAGATTTGGAAGGCGTCTGGTGGAGAGAGCCCGGGCGAAGAGAGCAAATGAAGAAGGATTCTGCTTCCGAGGGATCCTGGAAGGAGAGTTGTTCCCCATTGGGCGATCGAAGTCTGAGGGTTGCAGGGAAAGCCAGAGTGAATTTTATTTGCTGCTTAAATAGTTCAGAGCAAACCGGCTGAAAGGCTTTCCTCTTCTTAGATACTTCTATTGAGTAGTCGGCAAAGATGAGGATTTTTACCCCATCTATTTGTAGAGCCGGGGATTGCCGGAATTTTTGGAGAATAGTGGATTTATCTGCATAATTTAGGTACTTAGCAATGATGGGGCGAGGGGATTTGCGTTCAGGTTTGAGGGTGCCCATCCGGTGCGCGCGTTCCACTGTGAACGGGCCTGGAAGGCCCATTGCTTCGGGGATGCGTTTAGAACAGAAGTCCGCAAGAGCTGTAGGGGGGGTAACGACTCCGGGACACCTACAAAACGCAAGTTGCTCCTTCTGGACCTATTTTCCAGGTCTTCCAACTTCTGGATAATGTATTGGTTAGTTTTGTCTTGGGAGTGCTCCACGGACTGTGCTTGGTAGAGTTCATCTTCTACTTCTGATAGGCGATGTTCAACTTCATTCAGCCTTTGAGTGTGTTCAGATAACTGGGCTTTGATTTGGTTCATGCCTGCATTGACTGCTTTTTCCACAGAGGCTGCAATCATAGGGTTCAGGAGCGCAGCCACTGCTTGTGCTATGCGCTGTGTGTGACCATCATCCCCAGAGGGGGTATCAGGAATAGTGTTCCCTTGTATGGTTAAGAGAGAGAGTGGTAGAGCTGGGCCCTGGAGTGCTGAGGAGGGTGAGTTTAAGGGCTTCTGAGAAGCGCAGCCACTAACCTCCATCTCTTCTGGCTGTGTGTCCGCCGCAGCGTGCGAGTAGGCCGGAGCCGGGGGCTCGATTTGCGGCCTGTCCGACGGGGCCGTGACGGCAGCGTGCGATCGGGTGCCGGACTTTTCGAAAAAACGGTCCATCCGTGACCTGCGGGTGGTGGGGGTGCCTCGGTGGTGACAGGTAAGTTGTTAGGGCCACTCAGGCCGGTTTTTTAGGCCGAATTGGGGTACCTGTAGCGGGAGCTGTGGAGAGGCGCAGCTACTCCATGCGGCGCCGGAACCGGAAGTGAGACCAGATTTTTAAGTATCACTTATGAAGCAGTTAATGTCTAAGTCCACGTTCAGGCCCTTGGGTACTAGAACTTCTGTTAGGAATATCCACATGGTTTCTCGCTTTGAGAGTTCACAAATTCTATGGGAACCTCTCCAATGTGGTTCTAGGTGTTCAATTCCCCAAAATTCTAGGCCAGTGGCATCTTGATTATGCTCCAGTTTGAAGTGTAATGAGACATTATGATCTTTGAAGCCGATTTTAATATTGTGTATATGTTCTGCTATTCTTACCCGCAGTAGTCTTTTCGTGCAGCCTATATAGAGAAGGCCGCAAGGACACATCAAAGCATATACTACAAATTGGCTGTTGCAAGTAATAAATAGTTTTATATCAAATTGTCTGTTATATGGCACAGTGAAGTTGTCAATCCCTCTTAGGGGTCTTTCCACTTCTCTGCATGCTTTGCACCTTTTGCATGCAAAAAAAAAAAAAAAGCGTTTTTTATCCCAAAAGGACTGTGGTTTTTTGGGAGGATCTAAAACTTTGACCACACGATCTCCAAAATTGGTCGCTTTTTTATAAATAAACTGTGGTCTGGGAGGTAGAACACTGCCCAATTTTTTGTCCATTTAGGAGAATGTGCCAATATTGGTCAAAGATTGAGTCAACTTCCTTGTATTGGGTATGATATTGGGAGAGGAAACCCCATTCTTTAGTGACCATGGGATTTGGGTTGAATAATTGTTTGTTCTGTAGGACCAATTCTCTTGGGATAGCCCCCACCTCCTCTACCAGCTTCTTCAATGTATGAGGATTGTACCCTTTGGCCTCAAATCTATCGGTGAGAATTTTGGATTGTTGGAAAAAATTTGCATCTTCTGAGCAGTTCCTTTTGACTCTCAGTTGTCCTTTGGGTATGTTTTTAAGCCAGAGGGGGTGATGGCCGCTAGTAGTGGGCAAATAGCTATTGCGGTCAGTTTGCTTAAAAAAACACCTTGGTTTCAAGTTTTTTACCCTGACGGTAAATACAGACATCCAGGAAATGTATCTCTTTGTTATGCCATTCTGATGTAAGTTTAATATTCTTAGTGTTATTGTTTAAAACTTTTAAAAAATCTATTAAAGAAGCTGTTGAACCTGCCCAGATAAAAAATATATCAATGAAGCGTTTATAAAAGATTAGCTCTGTTTTTCTGTCTTTAAAAATAGTTTTGAACTCCAATTCTGACTTGAAGAGATTCGCGATGATTTTAAGCAAACTGACCGCAATAGCTATTTGCCCACTACTAGCGGCCATTAGGGATGAGCCGAACACCCCCGGGTTCGGTTCGCACCAGAACCCACGAACGGACCGAAAGTTCGCACGAACATTAGAACCCTATTAAATACAATTGATGCGATCATTCGAAATATAAAGTGCTAATTATGACGACTATTATGCATGTTATTGTCCTAAAAAGGGTTTGGGAACCCGGGTTCTGCCCCAGGGGACATGTATCAATGCAAAAAGAAGTTTTAAAAACGGCCATTTTTCGGGAGCAGTCATTTTAATGATGCATAAAGTGAAAAAAATTTTTTTAAAATATTCCTTTAAATATCATACCTGGGGGGTGTCTAAAGTATGCCTGCGAAGTGCCACGTGTTAAGAACTGTCCCTGCATAAAAATGACATTTCTAAAGGAAAAAAAAGCCTTTTAAAACTGCTTGCGGCTTTAATGTAATGTCTGGTCCCGGTAATATGGATGAAAATCTTTAAGAAAAATGGCATAGCTACCCCATCACCCCCCCCCCCACCCCAGCCCATTACCAGCCCCTTTGGGTCTTGTATGGATATTAAGGGTAACCCCGCACACAAAATAAAAAAAAGGGCCCTATATACTCTGAACAGCCATTTACAGGTGGTGCATACAAGACAGGGACTGTAGGCTTGTTCTTATGTAGAATCTGTTTGTAATTTTGAACAGGTACATTGTTTAAGTGTAGCTCCAGCCAAAAAATATATTTTTAAGCTTTTTGGAAAACATAGGGAAGGGTTATCACCCCTGTAACATTTGTTTTGCTGTCTGTGCCTGCCCCTGTTGAAGAGGGGCACAAAAATTGGGCCTTTGGTGGTGTTGACACAACACTGTAAGGCCTCACAGTTACTCTTGGTGGGCGCAGGAATGGGCCCTGCTGTGAATTATTAGATCAAGAATTGTAATTACATGCCCCTGTTAAACAGGGGCAGAAAAATTGGGCCTTAGGCACTGGTGGCGGCACCCAGAAACAAAAATGTTCTTCCAAGCTATCATCATCATCATCAATCGGATCATTGAGGAGGAGGAGGATAACCAGTCAACATAACAGGACAGTCACTCAGCATCAGTCTTGAAGGGATGTGACATTTAATAAATTAGTCTGTTATATCAGCTTCAGGTGTGTGGTAGCTGGTGGTGATCCAAGACTGGTTCATCTTGATGAAAGTCAGTCGATCAACCGAGTCGGTGGACAGGCGCACCCTGTGATCCGTGACAAATCCTCCAGCAGCACTGAATGTGGGTTCTGAAAGAACGCTGGACGCAGGACAGGCCAGTAGCTCAATTGCATACTGTGCAAGCTCTGGCCAGTGATCCATCCTCAAGACCCAGTAAGCCACAGGATTTTCGGTGGGGAAGGTGTCCAGGTCTGACCTTGCCCCTAGGTATTCCTGCACCATGTATATCAGACGCTGGCGATGGTTGCTGGAACCGATCATACTTTAGGGCTGCGGACTAAAGAATTGTCTGAATGCATCGGTCAGACGGCCACCTTCCCCACCGCTCCTTCTTTGACTGACCGAAGCCTCAGCAACTCGTTGTCCAGGACCAGGAGTTTGTAACCTCCCAGTCTCCGGGAACGCGTTGCATAGACCTTTCTGCAAGGCCTCCCGGAGTTGTCTCATCCTCTGCTCCCTCTGCGACGGTAACATAAGGTCCGCAACCTTACCCTTGTACCGTGGATCAAGGAGAGTGGCCAGCCAGTAATGGTCCCTCTCCTTGATCCGAAGAATACGAGGATCCTTCCGCAGACTTTGCAGGATCAGGGAGGCCATGCAGCGTAGGTTAGCTGAGGCATTCAGTCCGGAGTCCTCTGGGTCACTAAGGACTACATGATCCGCAGCCACCTCCT
This sequence comes from Rana muscosa, assembly GCA_029206835.1. NCBI lineage: Eukaryota > Metazoa > Chordata > Amphibia > Anura > Ranidae > Rana > Rana muscosa. Next base: position 1,258,306,722 of record CM055116.1, on the reverse strand, counting down.
CCCAGCCACGTACAAGTCCACGGGTTTCTTGGGACGTAAATCATCCCTAAAAGACTGCTGATGATGCTGAGTGCCAGGCTCCACCTCCATGCTGACTTAATCCTCCTACTCCTGTGCGATGGGTGGGACAGAAGGAACACTGTCTGGGTAAAGGGGGCCTTGAGAGGCAAGGAAGTCCTCCTCTTCCTGCCTCTGTTCTGCCTCAAGTGCCCTGTCCATTATTCCATGCAGCGTATGTTCCAACAGGTGGACAAGAGGTACAGTGTCACTGATGCATGCACTGTCACTGCTCACCATCCTCGTGGCCTCCTCAAATGGTGCCAGGACAGTGCATGCATCCCTGATCATGCCCCACTGGCGTGGTGAAAAAAAACCAAGCTCCCCTGACCCTGTCCTGGTGCCGTAGTCGCACAGGTACTCATTGATGGCCCTCTGCTGTGTGTGCAGCCGCTGCAGCATGGCCAACGTTGAGTTCCACCTGGTGGGCATGTCACATATAAGGTGGTTCTTGGGCAGGTTCAACTCCTTTTGCAGCTCAGCCAGGCGAGCACTGGCATTATAAGATCTGCGGAAATGCAGACTTTCCTGGCCTGCCTCAGGACATCCTGTAAGCCCGGGTACCTGCCCAAGAACCGCTGCACCACCAGGTTAAGGACGTGAGCCACACAGGGCACATGGGTCAGTTGTCCCTGTCGGAGGGCGGAGAGGAGGTTGGTGCCATTGTCGCAAACAACCATTCCTGGCTTAAGCTGGCGTGGCGTCAACCACCTCTCGGCCTGCCCCTGCAGAGCAGACAGGACCTCTGCCCCAGTGTGGCTCCTGTCCCCCAAACACCAGCGCAAGCACGGCACGGCATCTTTTTGACTGCGTACTTGCGTAGCCCCTTGAACGCCTACGGAGCACCGCTTGTTCCAAGGACAAAACACAGGAAGAGGCCATGGAGGAAGAAGAAGAGGAGGGGGTGGAGGAGAGAGGTGTGTCACAACCAGTAGTAGCATTTTGGAGGCGTGGCAGCGGAACAACCTCCAACACTACTGCACCTTGTCCTGCATCCTTCCCAGCTGCCAAAAGAATGACCCAATGGGCCGTGAAAGAAAGGCAACGTCCCTGTCCATGCCTGCTGGACCATGAGTCAGCGGTAATATGCACCTTACCGCTGACCGCCCTGTCCAGCGAGGCCAAGAAATTGCCTTCCACATGCCGGAATCGCCTTCCGTGAGAAAAAGTGGCGTTTGGGAACCTGCCACTGAGGAACCGCACATTGCACAAACTCACGGAAGGGGGCCGAGTCTACTAACTGAAAAGGCAGCAGTTGAAGCTCTAGCAATTTAGCCAAGCTAGCATTCAACCGCTGGGCATGTGGATGGCTGGGAGTGAACTTCTTTCGACGGTCCAGCAGCTGGGGCAGGGAAATTTGCCTGCTAGAATCGGACGTCGGTGTACTGCTAGCAGAGTGCCCGCACGTACTTGGCTGTGACACACCTAATTCTACACATTCATTCCTCTCAGTGCAGGTTTCAGAGAGGACTGAAGGTATAGTGGGGTTGGAGATCCCAGCTGATGCGGTGCAAGGAGAGGTCCGCTTTGTTCTTTGGTGTGGGTCTTTAAGGTAGGCTTGCCAACGAGCTGCATGGCAGGTCAACATATGTCTGGTCAAGCATGTGGTGCCCAAGCGGCTGATGTTTTGGCCACGCGATATACGCTTGAGACATATGTTGCAAACAGCAGCTGTGTGATCTGATGCACTCGCCTCAAAAAAGGCCCACACCAAAGAACTTTTTGAATAACGGGCAGAGGCAGCGCCCTGCACAGGCGGAGCTCTGCGGTGTGATTCCGTCGGTGTGCTGCCCTTACGCTGGCCCCCCCAAGGGCATCCTGCCTTGTTGGAGATGTGCCTCCTCCTCATCCTCCTCCTCCTATTAGGCACCCACATGGAGTCAGTGACCTCATCATCCCCTCCCTCCTCATCACTGGAGCCAATCTGGCAGTATGCTGCAGCTGCTGGAACATGACTGCCAGATTGGTGTCCTTCTTGAGCATCCCCTCTCTCTGCTCTCACGCTACTGCCTTCCTCTAGCTGGGTATCATCATCAGACCCTTCGAAACGCTGGGCATCCTCCTGGAGCATGTACCCAACACTGTGCTCAAACAGTTCGGGGGACTCCTCAGGAGGACATGGTGGGTCTAGGGAAGGAGTGACTGATGATGACATTGATACCAGGGAAGAGGACGCTTTGGCAGCTGCTTTGCCAGTACCCTGAGCCTGGGTGAGAGAGGATGAGGAGGATGATGAGGAGGGCTTGGTCATCCACTCTACCAAGTCTTCGGCATGATGTGGCTCAACATGTCCAGCTGCCGAAAAGGACAAGCGTGTCCCATGGTCATGTGCTGATGACAATGCACCGCGTCCATGACCAGCACTGTTGCCCCCAGACACAGAGCCTGCTTGCCCTCTTTTATTGGCTCCTGACTGTCTGCCTCTCCTTGTTTGCCTTCCAGACATTCTAATGGCCTGCAGGGAGATGGGAAAACCAGCAATAAGGGCTAGCTTCAGGTGTATACTGTGCAGGAGGCTTAGCAACAATGACACTGACACTGTCCCTGCCTATCCTTCTCTTTCCCTGCGCCAGAACACACTACACGAGGCTGCCGCGCTGGCGGCCTTTTATAGTGTGGGGCGTGTACTAAACCCCCTCAGCTATAATTGGCCACAGGCATCCTGCCTGTGGCCAATCATTGCTCTCCTCGCTGCCGGCGCTGTGATTGGCAAAGCATGCGGGGGTCACAGTGCATGCTTGGATTGCACTGCGATGGCGCAGTGTATTGTGGGCCATTTGCGTCACTCGAATGGGGCGCGAACAGCCCAAATCGTTCAATGTTCACCTAACGATCGAACAGCCGATGTTCGAGTCAAACGTATGTCCGACTCGAACACCGAGCTCATCCCTAGCGGCCATCACCCCCTCTGGCTTAAAAACATACCCAAAAAGGAACTGCTCAGAAGATGCTAATTTTTTCCAACAATCCAAAATTCTCACTGATAGATTTGAGGCCAAAGGGTACAATCCTCATACATTGAAGAAGCTGGAAGAGGAGGTGGGGGCTATCCCGAGAGAATTGGTCCTACAGAACAAACAAATATCCAACCCAAAACCCATGGTCACTAAAGAATGGGGTTTCCTCTCCCAATATCATACCCAATACAAGGAAGTTGAATCAATCTTTGACCAACATGGGCACATACTCCTAAATGGACAAAAAATTGGGCAGTGTTCTACCTCCCAGACCACAGTTTATTTATAAAAAAAAGCGACCAATTTTGGAGATCGTGTGGTCAAGAAAGTTTTAGATCCTCCCAAAAAACCAAAGTCCTTTTGGGATAAAAACGTTTTTTTTTGCATGCAAAAGGTGCAGAGCATGCAGAGAAGTGGCAAGACCCCTAAGAGGGATTGACAAATTCACTGTGCCATATAACAGACAATTTGATATAAAACTATTACTTGCAACAGCCAATTTGTAGTATATGCTTTGATGTGTCCTTGCGGCCTTCTCTATATAGGCTGCACGAAAAGACTACTGCGGGTAAGAATAGAACATATACGCAATATTCAAATCGGCTTCAAAGATCATAATGTCTCATTACACTTCAAACTGGAGCATAATCAAGATGCCACTGGCCTGGAATTTTGGGGAATTGAACACCTAGAACCACATTGGAGAGGTTCCCATAGAACTCGTGAACTCTCAAAGCGAGAAACCATGTGGATATTCCTAACAGAAGTTCTAGTACCCAAGGGCCTGAACGTGGAATTAGACATTAACTGCTTCATAAGTGATACTTAAAAATCTGGTCTTATAGTTTTTTAGCTTTTACTGGATATTTTTTACTTTCTATATTTTATTTCACACTTTTAACTTGCTATATGGAGTTTAAAAGACGATCTTTCTACTTATAAACAGACAACATTAGCACACTTCACAGCTATGCATCTGTTACAAAATTGATCCTTAGGTAGAAGGACTAGAAATCCACAACCAGCCTACCCATTTCATCCAAATCCCAGCCTACCTGATTGTAGACACATTTGGGATATTGGATCATAACCATACTTTAATAATGTTGAATGATTCTGTGATTGAACAAGGGGCCACCAGTGCTCTGTTCCTTCTCACTCAACACTGTATCTTGTAGACAATATACTCAGACGGTTTTCTAAATAAGTGATTTATTAGCTGGTTTTAACTGTATGGACACATCCATTTTATCTCTGATGAACTATTGTCTATTATATGGTTTATATTGATGCACAGATTTTTATTTCAATTTTACATAGGATTACATATTCATGCACATATATGTTTTAATTGTTTAAAATGCATCACATATAGTATTAATGGTATTTTATAGTCTTGTTGTAATCTTACCCCATTTTCTTTTATGACCATTTTAATTTATGACAATTTTTTCATCACCACATCCGATTTTAACACTATATTGTGGGGATCTGAATCCTGTGGTTGGTTGCAACCACCACAGATAGAATGATCCACTTGCAGAGGTAAAGGCCGCAGGTCTATTATCGGAGTAATCCTATTTATAGGCATATAAAGAACACTAAAGTGGTGCATGAACACTGTATGTATTAAAATGCCAATATAAACAGTGATCTGTAATGTATAATGTGGATGGTGCGATGGATCGCTCGGGATACTATCTGCTGGTCTCTTTTGACATGCGCAGTGACTCCCGATGTACGATCCACACACACACCACGGGTGTTTCAGTACTTCCGCCCTTCAGCTGGCATTGTGTACAAGGCGAGCGGACGTCCGGGTCAGGGCGCACAACTGCGCCTGACGTCGGTGAAAGGGGCGGAGACCATCCCTACTTAAACTCGGTGGTGGTAACGAGAGTCACGCCCTCAGACGAAGTCTCTCAAACCATTCACCGGAAGTGACGTTGATGCGCTCCACGGACCAGGAAGCAAGGAAGGACGCGAGGTTACTGGTAACCCAGACGGCGCGGCCATTTACTTTCCTGCTCAGAAGCGCACCAAGTCACCTTACATTGTCCATTTATATCTTCACTTTGGTACGCACATATGTAAAAGGGGGGTACTGCGGGAACTCTGAATAAAAGTTTTAAATCAGTACTACCCTATGCAGAATTCTTTTTGCTTTATATGTGACACGGACCTCATTACAAGTTAAGATGTGTTGGTGGAGATTGCAGTAATCAGGACGGATGTGGATCATTGGTTCATGCCTTTTTGAACCTTACCTCTGGTAAGTGCATCCCCTTAAGGGGAATTCATTCTTCCCCCTACGTGGTGAACACCTTGCGGCACAAGGAGAAAACTGCGCACCAAATGAAAATTGCAGTCACATCCTACCCCACCTGCACTTCTGTCATTTCCTATATTTTAAATATTTATAGAGGACTGTCAAAATTTTATTTTTGGGCGAAGTGCTGCTACAGTACTATTTGGGACTCTTATATAAAATTTTAGAGTTTTTCTTTATTGCTGTTTTTTTAAATAGACTTCAATGTGTTTACATGTGTTTTGCATTTTGTGTGTTTTTTTTTCCCCACTACAAACTGTGTATAGCTGGTTGTTAAGGAGCAGGCTAGGAAGCCAACCTCTGTGTCCTTAACAATCGATGAATCATCAGCTGTGAGCAGGGTTCCCTATGCAAAAACAAGAATTGATGGCAATAAAAAAAAAAAAAAAAAGGCAAAAAACGGCCCTTTGGGTCTGGTATGGATTTTGAGGGGAACCCCACACCAAAAAAATTAAATGGTGTGCCCCCAAGCACAAAATTCATACCAGACCCTTATATGAGCATGCAGACTGGCAGGTCAGGAAAGGGAGGGGACAAGCGAGTGCCCACCCTCTCCTAAACCATACCAGGCCACATGCCTTCAACATAGGGGGTGCTTTGAGGCGGGGGGGGGGATCTGCCCCCCAAAGCACCTTATCCCGACATTGATGGGGACAAGGACCTCTTCCCCACAACCCTGGCTGGTGGTTTTGGGGGGGTCTTCAGGTGGGGGGCTTATTCGGAATCTGGAAGCCCCCTTTAGGCCCCCAGATCCTGCTCCCCCATGTGAATGAGTATGCCCCTAACCAGTCAATAAAAAAAAAAGTGTAACAATGAAGTATCCAAGGGCCTGGTATAGATTGGGGGGGGGGGGGCGCGAGGGCCACGCCGTTTTTTTATTGCCAGTAACTCTTGAGATATATATCTATAAATAAATAGCTAATGAGTAAAGCACTAAGTCTTTACATGACACCACTCTCTGTAGAATTTAGATTCCACCCATCGCTGGAGAAAGAAGAGGGTTAAGAGGACCTGTGATGTCACCAGACCAAAGACACCTTAAAAAAAAAAAAATAAGTAAAACGTATTTCTTCTTTGTACAGGATCGGGGGTACTTCAGTGGAGGTGGGACCAGAGGGTATCAGGAGGGAGTTGGACTTTAAATATTTTTCTTTGATAAATTTATATTCCTTATTTAACACAGTTTTCTCTTTCTATTTTCATGTTGAAGTTGTATCGTCATTTAAAAGAAATTAAATATGCTTTTGGTCTAAATGAGCCAGCATCATTTTTTAATGAAAACGGAGAATTTGTTAATCAATACAAAATAATAAATTGGATACATACAGATAATGTCACTGTGATTTATAATGATGTGGGAAATTTTACATCTTGGGCTACAGAAGATCAGCAATTTCAAATTAATACTGAAGCCATAACATGGAAGCTTGGCAGTGAGGTAGGCTGTATGTGATCAATGAGGTTACCTCTTCCTTTATACAGGTGATGACAGCTCAGCCAGGTCGTCACATATCATTTGGGGGTTTGCATTGTGACTGATGTACAACAAGGGACGTTTTTGGGGAGAATTTTTTTTTTTTTTATTAAGAACTTGTCAAATGTTTGGGTGTCTATTTCGGAGTTACATTTTTTTTTTGTAAATGAATAGGGCCATTATGTACCCCATACTCATCCACATGGGGTGCAGCATCTGGAGGCCACCTAGTTTTTAAATAGGGCTTCCAGATTCCGATAAACCTCCCACCTGCAGACTCTCATAACCAATAGTCAAGGGTTGAATTGATGAGGCCCTTGTCCTTAACATGTAGACAAGGTGCTTTGTCTGAGGGGTTCCTCCCAAGTAAGGTACTTTCCTCATGTTGACTTCCCGCCCCCCCTTTTTTCCTGGCCAGCCAAGCTAAATGCTTGGATTAACGGCGTGGTATGATTTTTTTTTGGGACCTCACATGGTATTTTTAAAATCTGCACCAGACTCAAAGGATTCAATATGTATTGGGGGGGGGGATGGCACTACGCATTTTTCATTCTCCGTTTAAAACAAAACAGTGTAAATTGCCAACAAATTACATTCTTTGCCAGTTTCTAATTTTTTTATAGAAAACAGCACACAAAGCCCACAAATGGTCCTCCAAAATACATGGAAGACTCTAAAGCCTCGTACACACAGCCGAGATTCTCGTCGAAAAAAACATGTCTTTTTTTCGACGAGATTCTTGGACAAGAAACTTGTCCCGGCCGAGTGTACAGACGCTCGATTCAAAGAACCCGCGGTTCTTTGACTGGAGCGTACGCGGTGACGTCATCGACTACGATTAGCATGCGCTCGTCACATTCGATGCCGTCGCCGCCATCTTGGTATACCCTACCTATGCCTAGGAAGCTACCGCGCATGCGTCAAATTCATTTCGAACATGCGCGGGCTTCCCGGAGGACAGGCAAGTGTACACACACTCACTTTTCTCGTCGAGAAACATGCCGACGAGAATCTGGACGAGAAAATAGAGAGCAGGTTCTCTATTTTCTCGTCGAGATTACTTGTCGGTTTTCTTGATGAGAAACCATACACACGAACGAGTTTCTCGGCAAGACATCTCTGCCAGCAAGTTTCTTGCTGGTTCTTGCCAAGAAACTCAGTCGTGTGTACGAGGCCTTAGTAAAGAAACTGCTTATGACAGTCATCAATTTTAAGAACTTTTTTTGCCGGTGCGGCTGAAGCACTTTCTGTACTTCAGAGATACATCACTTCAGGTATGTTATTTAAAAGGATATTTTTTTTTTTTTCCATTGGTAAATGTTCTTTAGGGCAGTGCGACCCTATGTTTTTTGTTTTTGTTTTTTGACAACCCGTCCTTTATCTATTAGACAGAAAATTTGTATTTTTAACTTGACAGATCGGTCTCTCATTGATTTTAATGGGGTTTGGCATCCAAACTTCTTTATCCACTTCAGCCCCGGAAGGTTTCCCCACCTTAATGACCAGGCCATTTTTTGTGATACGGCACTGCGTTACTTTAACTGACAATTGCGCAGCCATGAGATGCTGTACCCAAACAATATTTATGCCACTTTTTTCCCCACAAATAGAGCTTTCTTTTGATCATATTTGATCACCTCTGCAGTTTAAGTTTTGCGCTATAAAAAAAAAAAAAAAATCTAATTCCTTCATCAATTAAGGCCAATATGCATTCTGCTACATACTTTTTTTTTAAATTTCTTAAAGATTTTATTGAAAAAAATTCAACAGATATTACAGTAATATCAACAGAAATAAGAAACAGCGCAAAGACCAAGGAGCTCCAGCTCCATATGGAGTACAGTTACACATTATGCACTCGTGGTAAGCCCCATGAAGTACAGTCTCTGCATACAATTTAAACAACATCACCTCATGAAACAAGCGAGACATACATCAAGCTATCGGTGAAGGATCATGTCAGTGTGGGTGTAAGGTCAAAGCCTTTGTTTCAATATCTATCTTTACAGATCTGCATACCCTGGAAAGGCAGACCCGTCAACCCAAAGTCTCCATTCTTCAAAATCAAAGAAAAAAATAAAAAATAAAAAAAAAAAAAAGAGAAAAAAGGAGGAAGGACCAGAGGGGGAGTAGAGAAAGGACAGAAATTAGGAGGGGGGGGGGAGATGAGGAAGAGATAGTCTCGAAGGCGAATGCCTGAAGAGGGGGTGGGGGTACCACCAGCTTCCATTTTTTTTCGTTTTTGGAGTAAGAATGATCTTATGATACAATGTACCAGTTACCATTCAGACAGAACGCTGTTAAGGAAATCCAGTCAACCAGTATTCTGTAACAGGTCTTGATATTCTGCAGAGTTCCGAAATTTAAACCAGTCTTCCCAAGTATTGGAGAACCTGGAGATCCTATCCTGTGCAGTGTATATTAGCCTATGCTGAGTAGGGATGAGCTTGGGGTTTATGTTTCAGTTTCCTCTAAAAAGTCAGGGATCCCAGCAGCCTTTTGTCAGTATACAGTATCTCACAAAAGTGAGTACACCCCTCACATATTTGTAAATATTTTATTCTATCTTTTTATGTGACAACACTGAGCTACTGGCTACTGGCCTGTCCTGCATTCAGCATTCTGTCTAAATTCACATTCAGTCCTCCCCGTGTTGAAGGCATGTGGCCTGGTATGGTTCAGGAGGGGTGGGCGCTCTCTCGTCCCCCTCTCTTTTCCTGCGGCCTGCCAGGTTGCGTGCTCGGATAAGGGTCTGGTATGGATTTTTGGGGGAACTCCATGCCAATTTTTTTTATTTTGGCGCAGGGTTCCCCTTAAAATCCATACCAGACCTGAAGGGTCTGGTATGGATTTTGAGGGGGGACCCTACGCTATTTTTTTAAAGAAAACAATTGTTCGCTATTCGAACAGACAAAGTTCGAGTCAAACTCATGTTCGACCCGAACCTAAAGCTCATCCCTACACAGCATAGGCAGTCTTCAAGGTATCCCACATATATAGAAAATTCAATCGTATACATGAGCATCAGGTGCTTGATAGCTGCTGATTTAAGACTGATTCATTTTTATGAATGTGAGCCTATCAACGGAGTCTGTGGACAGGCACACTCTGTGATCCGTTACAAAACCTCCAGCAGCACTGAATGTGCGTTTAAACTGAATTTTGAATGCAGGACAGGCCAGTAGCTCAATTGAATATTGAGCAAGCTCTGGCCAGTGGTCCATCCTCAAGACCCAGTAACCCAGTGGATGCTCTGTTGGAAAGGTTTCCAGGTCTGCTCTTGCCCCTAGATATTCCTGCACCATGTAATGCAGATGCTGGCGATGGTAGCTTGAACCGATCAGACCTTGGCACTGAAAAATTGTCTGAAGGCATCGGTCAGCTGGCCACCTTCTCCACCACTCTTTCTCTGACTGAATGAAGCCTCGGCAAAACATTGTCCAGCAGCAGGAAATTTTAATCTCACAGGGACTGGAAATGTATTGCACAAACTTTTCTTCAAGGGCCTCCTGAAGATCTTTCATCCTCTGCGAAGGCAGGATGAGTTCTGCAACCTTACCCTTGTAACATGGATCAAGAAGGGTTGCCAGCCAGTAATGATCCCTCTCCCTAATACCACAAATCCTAGTGTGATATATATATATATATATATATATATATATATATATATATATATATATATATATATATATATATATATATACACACACACACACATACATACATACATACATACACACACCGCCTGAAGTATATTAGAAAAAGTACACCAGGAATGCACTGCAGTCAGATATAGGCTACACTGGATGCAGATATATATATATATATATATATATATATATATATATATATATATAAATTAATTAAACTTTTGGGGATTATAGCTCCACGGGACCAAGTGCATAAACCGTTGAAGTTGAACAAAAAGGCTTTTATTTGTAAATAAACCAAAAATAAAGCTTCATTCAGCACACAGGAAAAATATAAAAACAAAGTCCACTTATCTTCCAGCATAAAGTAAAGTCCTGCTTGTCTTCAGCACAAAACAAATTAACGAAAAGGCACATACAGTTTTTGTAGAGGGAACTTTCAGAGCCCTTGCTGAATCTTTAACCGCTCCCAGCAGACACACAGCTCATCTTCACAGGTGCAATCCTCATACTTCTTTCACAACACCTCTTGCACCACTTCCTGTTTTATGAGCTGTTTCCTGGAAGCCTTTAACCCCCTGTGTGCTGACTCCCAGTGGTCAGGAGTGGAGGCTCTATCCCACCCAAATATCACTTTAGAGCCTCCAAAATTCTGGGCCCCAAATAAAACTCTATCAAGACAAAGAGGACTGTGAGCCAGTCCTCTCTGGACTACGTCTTTTGCCGGGAATTCCTCATCCATTCTGGGTGACCTCCTGAACACCATCACCACTCCTTAAAGGGACCACAACCCAAATATTGGTGCTATATAGCACCCATCCAGGACCCAACCTTGGCATCCTGTACAATATATATATATATATATATATATACATACATACATACACACACACACACACACTATATATATATATACACTAGACTGGCTATATATATATATATATATATATATGTAGCGATACCCTCAGCTTAAGCGGGCCGCAAGTTCTGACCTGGGCCCTGAGCACAGCTCCGACAACCCCCCGGCAATCTGCTCTACCCGCTCTGGCACAGTTTAACCGTATAGAGGCACACAAACAAATATCACCTATACTTTAAGTGTGTGTGTGTGTGACTCAAACTAGCAGACAGTTTTTAAAAGGGTATAACTGACTTTACTTATTGTTTATGAAAAGAAATAACATGCATCAAACAGTTGGTTTATAACACATATGCAGGTCCCTGCAGTATGGATCACAGTGTCATATATTTATCAAAGATGGGGCCGGAACGCCACGTGAGGCGACCGTTACCTAAGCACCCTGTGGCGCTGCAACTAGCTGATAACTACCTAACGGATCAGGCCTGATCCCTAAACATAGAGCTCAGTCCTATAAAGAACGTAGAATCTTCACCGGCACAGAATCTGTAGAGGTGGTGCACATTAAGAACCAAACAATGTATTTGTAATCCACAGGAAGACAAATCTTCTGTAACTGGGGGTCCTCTCTGGACTACGTCTTTTGCCGGGAATTCCTCATCCATTCTGGGTGACCTCCTGAACACCATCACCACTCCTTAAAGGGACCACAACCCAAATATTGGTGCTATATAGCACCCATCCAGGACCCAACCTTGGCATCCTGTACAATATATATATATATATATATATATATACATACATACATACACACACACACACACACTATATATATATATACACTAGACTGGCTATATATATATATATATATATATATGTAGCGATACCCTCAGCTTAAGCGGGCCGCAGGTTCTGACCTGGGCCCTGAGCACAGCTCCGACAACCCCCCGGCAATCTGCTCTACCCGCTCTGGCACAGTTTAACCGTATAGAGGCACACAAACTAGCAGACAGTTTTTAAAAGGGTATAACTGACTTTACTTATTGTTTATGAAAAGAAATAACATGCATCAAACAGTTGGTTTATAACACATATGCAGGTCCCTGCAGTATGGATCACAGTGTCATATATTTATCAAAGATGGGGCCGGAACGCCACGTGAGGCGACCGTTACCTAAGCACCCTGTGGCGCTGCAACTAGCTGATAACTACCTAACGGATCAGGCCTGATCCCTAAACATAGAGCTCAGTCCTATAAAGAACGTAGAATCTTCACCGGCACAGAATCTGTAGAGGTGGTGCACATTAAGAACCAAACAATGTATTTGTAATCCACAGGAAGACAAATCTTCTGTAACTGGGGGTAATAGGCCTCTGAAGTCTAACAGGCGCAAAGTGTAACACAAGCAGTTAAAGATGAGCTTCCGCTCTCTCACCACCCCGGACACCGTCCTCGGTCCGGGACCTCCACCGGCTGCGTCGGTCCTCGTCCACAGCAACTCCTGCAATCGGATCCCCGATCGAAAACTGCAGCAAAGTTAGACTGGGATGCCACCCAGTCTCACGATAGAGGTGAAAGGCTCTTTGGTTTTCTGCACAGGTCCCAGGCTTCAGGCCTGGAACAACGCTGGTCCACACAGATGTATCTCTCCCACTGTCGTCCCGTGTCCAAAGAGGAAGAGGCAGGCCTTGTCTCCTCCTTATATGCCCTCCCCCATGAGCCTCTGGGGCATAGTTCACAACTTCCTGTCTCACTCACAACTTCCTGTCTCAGCTTAAAGGGGAACACCCCGCTACACACTCCCCCCACTAAAATTCTTTGGTCCCCAAAGATGAACAAATCAGCAACACGTCTGAACCAATCTAGGAAGTGCGGAGTATGATGCTAGTACAGGGAATTGCCACCAAAACTCAGAGGTGGGATTCCCTGTACCACAGGTCACACTGGCATGAGTGGCCTGTTTAACTGTGCCAGAGAATGAGCTGGGGTTGCCCTCCACCACATGAACAGTGGAAGGACTAGAGCACTCAGTACTTCTCCTTGCGGTGGCAACAGAGTCCTCTGAACTTCTTCCCAGTTGGGGGTAAGTTAACTTCTTGGGAGGCCTCACAACTCTGCGAGCTCTCTGCTCCCTTGGGACTTCAGGCTCTGGTGCCACAGACTTTGATTCAGGAACACTCTCTGACATCGCCACTGGCTCTGGGCCCTCTGTCTCCTCTTCATCTGAGTACAGGCCCAGGAGATCTTCCCAGCATTCAGGCACACCACTGGATGGAACAAACTCTGTAGCTTCTGGGTTCAGGGTCCCATTCTGCGTATCCTCAGTGGATGGAAGGTCTATAGCTGAACTTCCTGAAGTTGAAGAAGGCCACAACCACTCAAGTTCTCCTCTCCCATCTTCCCTTGAGGTAGAATCCTGTCTATCTCCAGTTCGGGAGGTCTGAGACCGAGTGTTGGGTCTGGGAGTGTCTAAGATAGAAACAGATTCCGGTGGGTCTCTCACTGGAGGTATCCTGACCGCTTCTTTAAGTGGGAGTAAGTGATTTCTGTGCCAGGTCTTCAAGGGTCCCACTCTCCCCTCTGGCTTTAACTTATACACCGGTAGTCCAGGAAGTCTCCTACAGATGACATAAGGCTCCGGCCTCCACCTATCAGCCAGTTTATGCTTCCCTGGGATCCCCAGGTTGCGTAGCAGTACACGATCTCCAGGCTCCAAATCTTGCACTTTGACCTTTAAATCATAGTTCTTTTTATTTCGGGCCCCTCTCTGATCTGAGGCCGCTTGAGCTTGTTCATAGGCTGCTTTCAGATTGTGCCTCAATCGGTTCACATATCCCTTATGAGAGGCAACAGAGGTATGATCTCTAGAGATGCCAAAGGCTAGATCTACAGGCAATCTTGCTTCCCTTCCAAACATGAGACGGTAGGGGGAGTAACCCGTAACATCGCTGGTGGTGCAATTGTAGGCATGCACCAATGTAGCTATGTGTTGACTCCAATGCTGTTTCTTCTCTGTCTCCAAAGTCCCAAGCATGCTCAGCAAAGTCCTATTGAACCTCTCAGGTTGGGCATCTCCCTGTGGATGGTAGGGCGTAGTCCTAGTCTTCTCCACTCCGAGGGAGTCCAACAGGTTCCGGATTAGACGACTCTCAAAGTCCCTTCCTTGGTCTGAGTGGATCCTCTGTGGTAATCCATAGTGAACAAAGTATTTTTCCAGGAGCACTTTAGCTACTGTAGAAGCCTTCTGGTCTTTGGTGGGGAACGCCTGTGCATAACGAGTGAAATGATCGGTTACCACCAGAACATTTTCCAATCCACTCCGGTCATGTTCAAGGCAGAGAAAGTCAATGCATACCAGATCCATTGGGCCTTGACTCTGTAGGTGGCCCATTGGGGCAGCTTGATGGGGTAGAGTCTTCCTCTGGATGCATCGTGCACAAGAATGGCAATATTCCTCTACTTCAGCCCTCATGCAGGGCCAATAGAACCGGCTTCTGACAAGTTGAAAAGTCCTTTCAGCTCCCAGGTGGCCATGTTGATCATGTAAGGCAACCAGCACAGTCTCTCGGTGCTTTTCTGGAAGAAACAACTGCCATCTGTCTTCGGAGTCATCAGAGGGGCCCCTTCGGTAGACCACTCCCTGATGAACCTGCAGCTTGTCTAACTCCTTCCTTAACTGGCGAGCCTCCTTGGAAGGATGTTGTCGAAGCTTCTCTGGACTCTCATTTTCCAATGCCTCAAGGACCAATCTCCCCATGGGGTCTTCCAATTGGTCGCTCCTCAACTCATTCTTGGACATCTTGGGCAAACATTCTCCTTCGAGTTGGGTCACCCCACAGTAATGTTTTGGGACTCCCACTGTGGTAACTCCTATTTCCTCTGCTCTGGAGCCTCCTCTGGCTTGGAACTCAGCCCCCTGACAGAGGGCTTGCACCCCATCCGGGCCCACTTGGGTCCAGTCTTCCCAGTCATCAGCCATTCCATGAGATCTTCGGGATAGGGCATCTGCATCCCTATTTCCAGTCCCTGGCCGGTATTTGAGGCTAAAGTTGAAGCCAGACAAAGCAGCTAGCCATCTATGTCCGGTTGCATCCAACTTGGCAGTGGTGAAAAGATAAGTCAGGGGGTTGTTGTCTGTTTTGACTGTGAATTCCGCCCCATACAGGTAGTCCTTCAATTTGTCTACCACGGCCCATTTGAGGGCCAAAAATTCCAACTTGTGAGTGGGGTAATCCTTCTCTGATGGGGTCAGACTTCGGCTCACATAGGCCACTGGTCGCAGTTTCCCTTTGTACTCTTGGTAAAGCACTCCACCTATGCCTTCATGACTAGCATCGACATGTAGCTCGTATGGCCTGGTGGGGTCAGCATAGGCCAAGACAGGAGCCGTGGTGAGGCTCCTCTTCAAAGTTCTGAATGCCTCTTCGCACCTTTGGTTCCATTGATCTTGGACTGACTCTCCTGGTCTTCTAGGACCCAGGCCATCTTCTTCCCCATCAGTCTTGAGCAATTCGTTCAATGGCTTGGTGTCAGGGTCACCTGTGGCCAGGTGACAGATGCACACCGTAGGGGGACAGGAGTGCACCGCGAGGTAGTGAACCCTATGGCTGGCTTCTGTGGATAGGAAACTGGGTGGTTGTGGAAAGCGGGACCAGAGGAGCACAACCGGGATCCCAACGGAAGCGAGAGCCAAGATTCCCCAGGGCGCGGAGTCTAAGACCCAGCTGGTCTTCTCCAGGGCCTCTAGTGGTGAGGATGTTACGCTGCAGGCTGGGACCAGGTCGCGGCCCCTGGAGTTTCCTAGCTCACGCCCCGTAGGATAAGGGGAAGCAGCAGCACACGATAGAGAGAACCGAATAACAAGCCGAAGGTCAGGGGCCACAAGCAGACAAGGATAACGAAGGACGAGCCGAAGGTCAATCGTCACGAGCAGACAGGGATGGTCGGGGACAAGCCAATAACGTAACAGAGAGACAGACGTAGCACACGGCAGGCAGGAACCCAAACACACAATGCCTAACAAACACGTTGATCAGCAAAGCAGGCTTGCAGTGCACAGGTTAATATAGTGTTCAGTGATAGGGCCTGGGGTGGAGTCAGGCTGGGAGGAGATTATAAAGGAAGCCAGGTGAAGGAGGTCTGGTCTCTAGATGAACACATGAGGAGGAAGGTAAGATGGCAGACAGACATTAATGCATATCCATGACAGTACCCTCCCTCTTACGAGGCCTCCCCCTTCCCCGCCTGGGCCCAGGTTTAGAGGGAAACTTCAGATGAAACTCCTTTAACAGACGAGGTGCAAAGACCTCAGATGCAGTGATCCAAGACCTCTCCTCAGGACCAAACCCTTTCCAATGAACGAGGTACTGAAGAACGCCTTTACAGAATCGGGAGTCCAGAATTTGACTGATCTCGTACTCCTGATTATCCTCCGAGACAGGCGCCACGGTAGGAAGAGGACGAGAGAATTTATTGAGGACTAAAGGCTTTAGAAGAGCAACATGAAAGGAGTTAGTGATTTTAAGGCTCTTAGGAATCTGGAGTTTGAAACAAACCGGATTCAGTTTAGCAGTTACCGTGTATGGACCGATGAATCGTGGAGCAAACTTCAGAGAAGGAACTCGGAGCTTGATGTTCCTGGTAGAGAGCCAGACTTTGTCCCCTGGCTGAAGAGAAGGCGGTTTACGCCTGCGGCGGTCGGCAAAGCCTTTGAATTTTTCAGCAGCTGCCCGGAGGGAATCATGAACGTGACCCCAAACGGAATTGAGAGACTCCTGAACCGAAGCCAAAGCTGGAATGTCTGGAGAACAGATCATAGGAAGAGGAAGTTGAGGGTGTTTTCCATAAACTGTGAAAAAGGGTGTCTTCTGCGAACTGGTATTCACATGATTGTTATGGGAGAATTCTGCCCACGGGAGTAGAGAGGACCAATCGTCATGGTGAGAAGACACAAAGGTGCGAAGAAAGACCTCTAACTCCTGATTAACCCTCTCAGTCTGTCCATTGGATTGGGGATGGTAAGAAGAAGAAAAATCCAAGACAATATTGAGGGATTTGCAAAAGGCTCTCCAAAAACGAGACGTGAATTGGACTCCCCTGTCGGAAACAATATGAGAAGGGACCCCATGTAGGCGGAGAATTTCTCGAATGAAAATGGGAACCAAGGCAGGGGCAGAAGGAAGACCAGGAAGAGGAACAAAATGAGCCATCTTGGAGAATCGATCGATTACCACCCAAATGACTGTATTATTCTCAGACAGTGGGAGATCGGTGATAAAATCCATGGCAATATGGGCCCAGGGTTCCTTAGGAATAGGCAAGGGCATGAGGAGACCAGCAGGAGCTTGTGTGGAGGATTTGGACTGAGCACAGACATGACAAGCTTTAACGTAGTCTTTGACGTCTGAGCGGAGATTAGGCCACCAGTAGTGACGACTGATGAGTAGGAAGGATCGGAGGAATCCAGAATGCCCTGCCACCTTGGAATCATGTCCCCAACGAAGGATCTTAGCTCTTAGCTCAGTGGGGACAAAGGTCTTACCAGGCGGAATTTTAGACTTCAGGGTGGTAGAGTGGGCAACAATGCATGAGGTGGGAATGATCGGCTCAGGTTCAGGGGCGGACTCCTCGTCCCAAGTGTCAAATGACCTAGAGAGCGCATCAGCCCGACCGTTGCAGGAACCAGGTTTGTAGGTAATCGTGAAATTAAAACGGGCAAAGAAGAGACTCCACCTGGCCTGTCTAGGATTCAGACGTTTAGCATTCTGTAGATACTGTAAATTCTTGTGATCGGTAAAGATCGTTATGGAGTGAGGGGAACCCTCCAAGAGATGACGCCACTCCTCTAACGCCAATTTAATTGCGAGAAGTTCCCGATCACCGATGGCATAATTCCTCTCTGCCTGAGAAAATTTTTTGGAGAAGAACGCACATGGTTGGCGTCTCTTCTCAAAGATTTGAAGAAGCACAGCTCCCACCCCCATTGAGGAAGCGTCCACTTCAATAAAAAATGCATTCCCAGGATTTGGTCTCCTCAAGAGGGGGCCAGAAACAAAGGCCTGTTTCAGGTTGTGAAATGCAGAGACAGCTTCGGGAGGCCAGTCTCTGGCATTCACACCCTTCTTGGTCAAAGCGATAATAGGCGCGGCAATGGAAGAGTAATTCCTTATGAACTGCCTATAATAATTAGTGAAGCCAAGAAAGCGCTGTGTGGCCTTGAGGCTAGCAGGAAGAGGCCAGTTGGTGATAGCCAAGACCTTCCCAGGGTCCATACGAAGCCCCGAACATGAGACAAAGCACCCCAAAAACAGGACCTCAGAACATTCAAAGGAACATTTCTCCAGCTTGGCATAGAGATTGTTCTCTCTAAGACGTTGAAGTACAGTGCGGACATGGTTTCTGTGGACGAGCAGATTTTCAGAAAAGATCAGAATGTCATCCAGATAGATGACAACAAACTGGTACAGCAGATCTCTGAAGATTTCATTGACAAAGTTTTGAAACACGGCTGGAGCATTACACAGACCAAAAGGCATCACCAGATATTCGTAATGCCCGTCTCTAGTGTTAAATGCAGTCTTCCATTCGTCACCCTCCCGTATTCGAATGAGATTGTACGCGCCTCTGAGATCCAACTTGGTGAAAATGGAGGCACCCTTCAACCTATCGAATAGCTCAGATATTAAGGGTAAGGGGTATAGATTTTTAATAGTAACCGCATTTAAACCCCGATAATCGATGCAGGGTCTTAAGGTACCATCCTTTTTGGCAACAAAAAAGAACCCTGCCCCTGCAGGCGATGAGGATTTCCGGATGAACCCTCTCTCCAGATTCTCTGCTACATACTCCGACATGGCCTGGGTCTCTGGGATGGACAGAGGGTAGGTACGACCCCTGGGTAGAGTTGCTCCGGGGACAAGATCAATAGCACAGTCAAAAGACCTGTGGGGAGGAAGCACCTCAGCTGATTTTTTACAGAACACATCCCGGTAATCGCTGTATGCGGCGGGAAGATCAGAAGAAACAGAAGTGGCAGCAACCGGAAGACTCTCCTTGGGGGTCACCTTGAGAAGACACGACGAGAAACATGAGGAACCCCAGGCCAGGATCTGCCCAGAGACCCAGTCCACATGTGGAGAGTGGAGCTGTAGCCAAGGGAGGCCCAATACAACTGGGGTAGAGGCCTTGGGTAGAATAAGAAAGGATATCCACTCCTGGTGGAGAATCCCTACCGACATCCTAATGGGTAGCGTCTGGAAGCGAATAGGGCCCCCTGGGAGAACAGTGCCATCAATTGCCGAGACTACCAATGGGGTAGTGAGAGGTGAAAGGGTAAGCTTCATAGAAGAAGCAGTTCTCCAATCCATGAAATTGCCGGCAGCCCCGGAATCCAGGTATGCAAGGGTTGACTGAGGAGAAGTGCCTACATGAAGGGACACCGGCAAGAGCAGGCGAGAAGGTGATGTTTCTGGGTCCAATACTCCACCTTCCAAATGTATTAGACCCGAGCGTTTCCCGGACGAAGCGAGCAGGAGTCACGAAAATGACCCTTGCCCCCACAATAGAGGCACAAGCCCAGAGTTCTGCGCCTAGCACGTTCTTCGGGGGTTAGTCTGGTCCGGCCCAGCTGCATAGGTTCTTCAGCAGGTAGAGGATGCTCCACGGAATGAAGGGAGGGGAGCTCAGACTGGCTAGGACCCAGAGAGTGCTGGCGTCTTTTTTCTAAGGACCTCTCTTGAAAACGAATGTCGATCTGGTTGCATAATGAAATTACATCGTCCAGACCGACGGGAATGGCTCTTCCCGCTAATTCGTCTTTCACTCGGTCAGAGAGGCCATGTAAAAAGGTAGCGACCAGGGCCTCATTATTCCAGCTCAATTCAGCTGTGTGGATACGGAACTGAAGAGCATATTGCCCCACTGAACTAGATTCTTGGCGAAGACGTAAGACAGCACTAGCCGCTGAAGAAGCCCGAGCCGGCTCTTCGAAGATATTACGAAAGAGCTTCAAGAATTCGGACAGACTGGAAACCACCGGATCGTTCCTCTCCCACAGGGGGGCAGCCCAGGCCAAAGCTTCACCGGAGAGGAGGGAAATGATATAGGCTACCTTAGCCCGGTCAGATAGGAAGCTTTGAGGCTGAAGCTCAAAATGAATAGTGCATTGGCTGAGAAACCCCCTGCAGGCCTTGGAGTCCCCAGAGAAACGGAACGGAGCTGGCAATCTTAGTGAGTGTGAGGCTGCGACTGGTGCGATAGGTACAGCCGCTGGTTGTACTTGGGGTTGCGGATTCGGGGTTCCCAAGGAGACCTGAAGCTGCTCGAATCGAGAAGCCAGATCCTGGAGGAATCGCATCACCTGGGTCTGATTTGATTCCTGGGTCTCAAGTCTGCGAACTATGCCCTGCAATGGATCATCCGCGGGAAGCGGGATGTCAGCCGGGTTCATGGCTGATCAAACTGTCAGGGTCACCTGTGGCCAGGTGACAGATGCACACCGTAGGGGGACAGGAGTGCACCGCGAGGTAGTGAACCCTATGGCTGGCTTCTGTGGATAGGAAACTGGGTGGTTGTGGAAAGCGGGACCAGAGGAGCACAACCGGGATCCCAACGGAAGCGAGAGCCAAGATTCCCCAGGGCGCGGAGTCTAAGACCCAGCTGGTCTTCTCCAGGGCCTCTAGTGGTGAGGATGTTACGCTGCAGGCTGGGACCAGGTCGCGGCCCCTGGAGTTTCCTAGCTCACGCCCCGTAGGATAAGGGGAAGCAGCAGCACACGATAGAGAGAACCGAATAACAAGCCGAAGGTCAGGGGCCACAAGCAGACAAGGATAACGAAGGACGAGCCGAAGGTCAAGGGTCACGAGCAGACAGGGATGGTCGGGGACAAGCCAATAACGTAACAGAGAGACAGACGTAGCACACGGCAGGCAGGAACCCAAACACACAATGCCTAACAAACACGTTGATCAGCAAAGCAGGCTTGCAGTGCACAGGTTAATATAGTGTTCAGTGATAGGGCCTGGGGTGGAGTCAGGCTGGGAGGAGATTATAAAGGAAGCCAGGTGAAGGAGGTCTGGTCTCTAGATGAACACATGAGGAGGAAGGTAAGATGGCAGACAGACATTAATGCATATCCATGACACTTGGCAATTCGGGCAAATCCCTCCACAAATCTCCTATAATAGGAGCAGAATCCCAGGAAAGATCTGAGTTCTGTGACGGTTGTGGGTCTTGGCCAGGAGGTTACCGCCTCCAACTTCTCCGGGTCGGTGGCCACCCCTTCTTCAGACACTATGTGTCCCAGATAGTTCACGGAAGATTGGTAGAACCGACACTTCTCTGGGGAAAGCTTGAGTCCCTCTTCACTGAGTCTTCTCAACACTTTCTCCAGTCTGGCTTCATGTTCCTCCAATGTCTTCCCGAAGACAATTACATCGTCCAGATACACCAGGACTTCTATAAGATTCATGTCTCCGACAGTCTTTTCCATGAGGCGTTGGAAGGTAGCAGGAGCTCCAGACAGGCCCTGAGGCATTCTGTTAAACTCGAAGAATCCTACTGGGGTGATGAAGGCTGTTTTCTCTTTGTCTTCCTGGTGCATGGGAATTTGGTAGTACCCACTCTTGAGGTCCATCACGCTGAACCACTTGGCACCAGACAAACTCTGGAGAGCATCCTCTATTCTTGGTGTGGTGTATTGGTCGGGAATGGTCCTCCTGTTGAGAGTTCTGTAATCAATGCAAAGTCTCAACGACCCATTCTTCTTTCTAACCACCACTATTGGGGAGGCATAGGGACTTCTAGACTCCCGAATCACACCAGTCTTCTTTAATTCAGCGAGTTGTTCCCTCAGATCCTCCAGATCTGCCAGAGGAACTCGCCTAACCCTCTCCCTGAACGGTTTGTCTTCTTGCAGGCGGATGCGGTGGGTAGCACTCCTCGCACACCCCACATCGAACTCATCTTTGGAGAAAATCTTCTCCCATCTAGTCAGCTGGGCCTTGGCTCTCTCTTTCCAGACTCTAGGTAAATTCGGGTTCTCCATGGAAAGTTTTTCCCAAACATCTCCTTCTTCACCCGTCCCCTTTACTTCTGACCAGCTGACTGGGACAGCAGGACTCACCTGTCCCAACAGCATCCGGGCAGGGATCTCTATGGCCCTTTCTGTAGAGTTCCTCACACTCACCGGGACTCTTCCCCTGGCTTTCTTCAGGGCCTTGATTGGAATCACTTCCGGTATCACTTCCAGGCCTGAGTGATCTTCCCTTGGGTCAGATTCCAGCATGACAAAGGGACCAGGCTGCTTCCAGGTGAGCTTCACAGTGGCCCTGAGGCAAGCCACCTGTCCGGGCTGCAGCACCACTCCTTCTCTCCCCAGTCTCCACACCTTCCCTATCCCCTCTCCTGGGGTCTTCTGCTCCAACACTAACCGTTGGTAGGCTGTCTTCAGCATGGGATGGATGTTTGGATCTTGATGGCTCCTCATCTTCACCAGGGGGGTCAGAAGTCTTCTCACTAGATCCGTATTGGTGCCTATGATGAGGGACATCTTGCTAGCCCCGGGTGGTCTAGGACACACAACTGCCAGGGTGTCGAACACTTCTGTCTTCCCAACCACAGAGGGGTCGAATGTCAGTTTGATAGGCAGGTAGCCATCGTAGGGGAAACTCTGGGTTCCCAGGCCCCATATCTCCAACTCCTCTATCTTCCGGATAGGCATGCGGCTCAAGTGTTTATCATAATAGTCTCTGTATAACAAAGTCACTTGTGCTCCAGTGTCTAGAAGAGCCTTGGTATACACTCCTTCCACCTGGATAGGTACAGTAGGGGATGGACCAACCAGCTCTTCTGGATATGGCCGAGTGGATGCTACCTTCGTCTGTGGACTCGTCTCTTTCCAACGGTATTTGGACTTTATCCTTTCCTGAGCCTGGTATGCATTGACCCTCCCCCCCTTTGTAGGAGTATAGACCTGCTGAGGGATATTGTTACTTTTCCTTTGCAAAGGTTCTCTCTTGGGGGTCTTGCCCCCCTTCTCTGGGGTGTAGCTTGGCTGAGTGACCCTGGGTCTCTTCTGAGGAGTCTTGTCCCCTCTCTCCGGTGTGTATCTTGGTTGAAAGGCCCTAGACTCCTTCTGAGGAGTTTTGTTCTCTCTCTTTTGCTTCCTTCCATTCAGTTTGGAGCTCACTGAAAGAGATGGGCACCCGGTTGACTCCCTCACCGGGGCCCTCTGTAGTTTCCCGCCGGCTGGCGGTTATCCATTTTCTTCTTCTTGGGACTGGAACACCTACTGGCAAAGTGGCCTCTGCCCCCGCAGTTGTAGCATAGCATCTCTTCTCTGTCCTGTATGGAGGCTGGTTCTGAGGTATTCGGGAACAACTCCTTTCTGGGGCTTGGTTTCTCTGCTCCACCTTGACCTTTCGCCATTATAGCAGTCATCATCTCCATCATCTGGGACATCTGCAACTTCAAAGTGTCCACCTCCGCTCCCCTATCGGGAGTCATGGCCGGTGTAACTATTGCTACCGGCTGTTTGACGGGCTCTATCAGGCGTTCTTTTTTTTTTTCTTCCAATATAGCCTCTTCTTCTCTAATCATTCGGATGAGGTCAGGGTACTCCAGATTCTTCCCATCCTGCCGGGCACGCAGTGTCCATGCAATTGGATCCATGGGTTGAGCTCCCCTCACTACCTGTTGAGCACGGGCCTCATCTACTTTCCCTGGGCTGATTCCCTTCTTCAGGATCATCCTATGCAGTATTTTGTCCAGGCGTCCCATATAGTCTGATAGTTTCTCACCTTCCTTCTGGTAGCAATGTTCCAGCTGATAAGCAAGCTCCGTGACTTTCTCTGTCCCACCAAACACATTCTGCAACACATCGAGGCACTCTTGTGCAGTACAATCTGCCTTACTCATCTTCAAGTTGCGTACGGCCTCCAGAGCAGGCCCTTTCAAACTTTCCACAACCCTCTGTTTCTTTCTGCGGTCCGGAACTTCCCATTCCTCTAGTGCCTGAGTTGCGCTGTCTAGCCACTCCTCAAATCCCTCTTCTTCCAAAGGTACTGGTTTCCTCCCTGAAAACATCCGGAGTTTCCTGTACCCCGACATCGGGTAATCTGTGGGCTCTTTCTTGCACTGAGCTACAATCTCCCCCAGAACAGCGCATAATTCTGCACTAAGAGCGCCGGGGCTTGTCCCGGGACTCTTTGTGTCCTTCTGTGGGGGTGACGGGGAAGATGGCTGCGTTGACGGTGTTATTTTTGTCTGAGAGCTATCTCTTGTGCGCGGCAGCGCATGCAGCAAATGATAGACCTGATCGTCCTCATCTTGTATGCTGTTGCCTCTAAACTGTTCAGGAATTTCTGCCTGCCATTCCAGTAAGACATGTGAAAGTCCACCACTAGTTTTCACGTCTATCACCCATGGTTTGTGAATCGGTGATAGGGACATTATGAGTTGTATCATGGCTTGCGTCTGCCATATCCCCGGGAGTTCTATAACTGCCGTCCTGGCTGGGTCTACGCCCCATCTCTTGTACCACTGTCCCACCTCTATCGGGTCCATGCCGGTAGCTTCTGGCGGTTTCACCGCTGTCTCAGTAATCCCGGATGTACGAGCCCCCACATGTAGCGATACCCTCAGCTTAAGCGGGCCGCAAGTTCTGACCTGGGCCCTGAGCACAGCTCCGACAACCCCCCGGCAATCTGCTCTACCCGCTCTGGCACAGTTTAACCGTATAGAGGCACACAAACAAATATCACCTATACTTTAAGTGTGTGTGTGTGTGACTCAAACTAGCAGACAGTTTTTAAAAGGGTATAACTGACTTTACTTATTGTTTATGAAAAGAAATAACATGCATCAAACAGTTGGTTTATAACACATATGCAGGTCCCTGCAGTATGGATCACAGTGTCATATATTTATCAAAGATGGGGCCGGAACGCCACGTGAGGCGACCGTTACCTAAGCACCCTGTGGCGCTGCAACTAGCTGATAACTACCTAACGGATCAGGCCTGATCCCTAAACATAGAGCTCAGTCCTATAAAGAACGTAGAATCTTCACCGGCACAGAATCTGTAGAGGTGGTGCACATTAAGAACCAAACAATGTATTTGTAATCCACAGGAAGACAAATCTTCTGTAACTGGGGGTAATAGGCCTCTGAAGTCTAACAGGCGCAAAGTGTAACACAAGCAGTTAAAGATGAGCTTCCGCTCTCTCACCACCCCGGACACCGTCCTCGGTCCGGGACCTCCACCGGCTGCGTCGGTCCTCGTCCACAGCAACTCCTGCAATCGGATCCCCGATCGAAAACTGCAGCAAAGTTAGACTGGGATGCCACCCAGTCTCACGATAGAGGTGAAAGGCTCTTTGGTTTTCTGCACAGGTCCCAGGCTTCAGGCCTGGAACAACGCTGGTCCACACAGATGTATCTCTCCCACTGTCGTCCCGTGTCCAAAGAGGAAGAGGCAGGCCTTGTCTCCTCCTTATATGCCCTCCCCCATGAGCCTCTGGGGCATAGTTCACAACTTCCTGTCTCACTCACAACTTCCTGTCTCAGCTTAAAGGGGAACACCCCGCTACATATATATATGCAGCGGGTATCCCAAATTTAGGGGGTCCCATACCCAAATTTAGGGGGCTGGTCTGGGCTGGTAGTTAGGCTCAGACCGTTCTCATTGATAGGTTGTGCTACTTTGTTTCTGCAGGTGGTATACTGGTGTGCAGTTCCCTGTGGCCTGTAAGTGGCACTGCCACGACAGGTCGGGGTTGAACCACTAGTAATAGTGCTGTGCCTTAGGGTGTCCTCTCTCGGCAGCGGTACGGTGGGCGTGGTTGGCCTGCTGTGCATGCTGGGAGAGGATACATAAGGGGCAGACGCCGCCTGGAAAGGGAGTTCAAGTTCGCATAGCCCAGCCGTCCAGGCCATGGGGCCGCGTGCACATCAGTCCCAGGCACCTTTAGCCCTGGGGCTGTAACTTCAGCACTGGGCCAAGCAGCTTTAGCTGGGGCCCACTTCTAGAAAGAGGAATCCCAATGTGCCCCTTGCAAGGGAGCCCGCTCTAAGAAGAGGAGGCCTGGGGAGGACCTTTCTGAGGGACCGGTGAGAGTTCATGGTGAAGGAAGGGACCCGGTAACTTTATGGAGGGATTCATCTATCCACCAAGGGCCTAGTCATGTGCTGTTGCTGGCACCTGTCCTTGTATTGCAAAAGCTGAGAAGTTCGGGACGTGATAGATTCTGTGGCAGGGGATCTCCCGATCGTATCTAAGGAAAGAACCTAATTAAGTGTCCGAGCATCACTGCGGCTGCTAGGATCCATTTCTACAGGAGACTATCCGGGTGAGCTGAACCCACTTGGAGTGGAGTGGTGATTGTAATATTCACTTGTGCCTGGACCTATCTCCCAAAACCTTGCTGTCCTGTCTCTCATCCACCTTTTCCTATCTACTGAACATTGATGAAAAATAAACTCAACGTTGGAGTTTAGAGTGGCGTGGACATTGGAATTACTTGGGGGGAAAACAGAGACTTGTTCCTATATCCTAGGAGATGAGAACCAACTGATGGAGAACCTAGCTGTGGGACCCAAATACATGACACCGCTCAACCTCCTCAAACAGGAGGGTACGGGCAAATGACACGGTGTGCCCTTTTCCTGCAAGTGAGCCAAATGTAGGAAAAAGGGTCCGTGTGCTATCTGAATAACCTGCCTGGTCAATCTAAATCACACAATCACACTACCTCTCCGTGCACTATAGCTGCACTGTATTGTGTACTATGTACACCACCAGAAAAGTAGTAGCAACTGCACTATGGCTGCACTGTATTGTGTACACCACCAGAAGTGTAGTAGCAAGTGCACTACGGCTGCACTGTATTGTGTACTGTGTACACCACCAGAAAAGTAGTAGCAACTGCACTACGGGTGCACTGTATTGTGTACACCAACAGAAGTGTACTAGCAAGTGCACTATGGCTGCACTGTATTGTGTACTGTGTATACCACCAGAAAAGTAGTAGCAACTGCACTACGGGTGCACTGTATTGTGTACACCACCAGAAGTGTAGTAACATGTGCACTATGGCTGCACTGTATTATGTACTGTGTACACCACCAGAAAAGTAGTAGCAACTGCACTAAGGGTGCACTGTATTGTGTACACCACCTGAAGTGTAGTAGCAAGTGCACTACTGCTGCACTGTATTGTGTACTGTGTACACCACCAGAAAAGTAGTAGCAACTGCACTACGGGTGCACTGTATTGTGTACACCACCAGAAAAGTAGTAGCAACTGCACTATGGCTGCACTGTATTGTTTACTGTGTACACCACGAGAAATGTAGTAGCAACTGCACTACGGGTGCACTGTATTGTGTACTGTGTACACCACCAGAAGAGTAGTAGCAACTGCACTATGGCTGCACTGTATTGTGTACACCATCAGAAAAGTAGTAGCAACTGCACTACGGCTGCACTGTATTGTGTACTGTGTACACCACCAGAAATGTACTGTAGTAGCAACTGCACTACAGGTTCACTGTATTGTGTACACCACCAGAAGTGTAGTAGCAACTGGTCTATGGCTGCAGTGTATTGTGTACTATGTACACCACCAGAAAAGTAGTAGCAACTGCACTACGGGTGCACTGTATTGTGTACACCACCAGAAGAGTACTAGCAATGGCACTACGGCTGCACTGTATTGTGTACTGTGCACACCACCAGAAAAGTAGTAGCAACTGCACTACGGGTGCACTGTATTGTGTACTTTGTACACCACCAGAAGTGTAGTAGAAAAAGTACACCAGGAATGCACTGTAGATATAGGCTACACTGGATGCAGAGTATATATATATATATATATATATTTAGGGATGAGCTTCGAGTTCGAGTCGAATTCATGTTCGACTAGTCTATGGGAGAAATCTAAAGTGCTAATTATAAAGGCTTATATGCAAGTTATTGTCCTAAAAAGTGTTTGGGGACCCGGGTCCTGCCCCAGGGGACATGTATCAATGCAAAAAGAAGTTTTAAAAACAGCCGTTTTTTCGGGAGCAGTCATTTTAATAATGCTAAAAATGAAAAAATAAAAGTGAAATATTCCTTTAAATTTCGTACCTGGGGGGTGTGTATGATATGCATGTAAAGTGGCGCATGTTTCCCGTGCTTAGAACTGTCCCTGCAAAAAATTTCATTTTTGAAGGAAAAAAAGTCATTTAAAACTCGCTCGCGGCTATTAATGAATTGTCGGCTTTTATCAATACATACAAAAGTCATTGATAAAAAAAAAAAAAAAGCGTGGGGGTCCCCCAGAATTCAATTACCAGGCCCTTTAGGTCTGGAATGGATATTAAGGGGAACCCTGCCGCAAATTTAAAAAAAAATGGCGTGGGGTTCCGCCAAATATCCATACCAGGCCCTTCAGATCTGGGATGGATTTTAAGGGGAACTCCACCCCAAATTAAAAAAAAATGGCGTGGAGTCCCCCCAAAAATCCATACCAGACCCTTATCCGAGCACGCAACCTAGCCGGCCGCAGGGGGAGAGGAGGGGACGAGAGAGCGGCCCCCCTCCCTCCTGAACCGTACCAGGCCACATGCCCTCAACATGGGGAGGATGTCCCCATGTTGATGGGGACAAGGGCCCCATCCCCACAACCCTTGCCCGATGGTTGTGGGGGTCTGCGGGTGGGGGGCTTATCGGAATCTGGAAGACCCCTTTAACAAAGGGGACCCCCAGATCCCGGCCCCCCCCTATGTGAATTGATAAGGGGTACATTGTACCCCTACTGTTTCACGAAGAAAGCGTAAAAAAATGTAAAAAAAAACACACAAACACCTTGAAAAAGTCCTTTATTAAAAAAATAAAAACATTCCAGCGGTGAAATCCAGTGTCCCGCGGCGATCCCGATGTCCAGCGCTGTCCGTCATTGGTTGTGCCTGAGCGGACCTGATGGGGAACTTCCTCCTCAGTGTTTTAAATGTATAGACCCGCCCCTTCTAAAGTTCCCCATCAGGTCCGCTCAGCGGACCAGATGTGGAACATGACAAGGGGCGGGTCTATACATGTATTACCAAAGTGAGAGAAGTTCCCCATCAGGTCCGCCCCCTCGGTATGTCGGACCCGCCTACGTCATTGGCCTGAGCGGGGAACTTCCTTCACTGTGTAATTTAAATTTACACAGTGAAGGAAGTTTCCCCGCTCAGGCCAATGACGTAGGCGGGGTCTGACATACCGAGGGGGCGGACCTGATGGGGAACTTCCTTCACTGTGTAATACATGTATAGAGTCGAGGGGGCAGACCTGATGGGGAACTTCTCTCACTTTGGTAATACATGTATAGACCCGCCCCTTGTCATGTTCCGCATCTGGCCGCTGAGCGGACCTGATGGGGAACTTTAGAAGGGGCGGGTCTATACATTTAAAACACTGAGGAGGAAGTTCCCCATCAGGTCTGCTCAGGCACAACCAATGACGGACAGCGCTGGACATCTGGATTTCACCGCTGGAATGTTTTTTTGTTTTTTTTTATAAAGGACTTTTTCAAGGTGTTTGTGTGTTTTTTTTTTAAAAAAAAATTACGCTTTCTTCGTGAAATGGTAGGGGTACAATGTACCCCTTACCAATTCACATAGGGGGGGTGGGATCTGGGGGTCCCCTTTGTTAAAGGGGTCTTCCAGATTCCGATAAGCCCCCCACCCGCAGACCCCCACAACCACCGGGCAAGGGTTGTGGGGATGAGGCCCTTGTCCCCATCAACATGGGGACATCCTCCCCATGTTGAGGGCATGTGGCCTGGTACGGTTCAGGAGGGAGGGGGGGCGTTCTCTAGTCCCCCCCTCTTCCCCTGCGGCCGGCCAGGTTGCGTGCTCAGATAAGGGTCTGGTATGGATTTTCGGGGGGACTCCACGCCATTTTTTTAAATTTGGGGTGGAGTTCCCCTTAAAATCCATGCCAGATCTGAAGGGCCTGGCATGGATATTTGGGGGAACCCCGCGCCATTTTTTTTTAAATTTGCGGTGGGGTTCCCCTTAATATCCATTCCAGACCTGAAGGGCATGGTAATTGAATTCTGGGGGACCCCCACGCTTTTTTTTTTATTTTTTATCAATGACTTTTGTATGTATTGATAAAAGCCGACAATTCATTAATAGCCACGAGTGAGTTTTAAATGACTTTTTTTCCTTCAAAAATGACATTTTTTGCAGGGACAATTCTAAGCACGGGAAACATGCGCCACTTTACATGCATATCATACACACCCTCCAGATACGAAATTTAATGGAATATTTCACTTTTATTATTTCATTTTAAGCATTATTAAAATCACTGCTCCCGAAAAAACGGCCGTTTTTAAAACTTCTTTTTGCATTGATACATGTCCCCTGGGGCAGGACCCGGGTCCCCAAACACTTTTTAGGACAATAACTTGCATATAAGCCTTTATAATTAGCACTTTAGATTTCAAACGTTTGAGTCCATTGTATTTAATAGGGTTCTAAAGTTCACACAAACGTTTTGTCTGTTCGCAGGTTCTGGTGCGAACCGAACAGGGGGGTGTTCGGCTCATCCCTGTATATATACTAGACTGTATATATACAGGGTATATATATATATATATTAATACACTACCTGAAGTATATTAGAAAAAGTACACCAGGAATGGCCTGCAGTCAGGTATAGGCTACACTGGATGCCTAATATATATATATATATGTACAGTGCCTTGCGAACGTATTCGGCCCCCTTGAACTTTTCATCCTTTTGCCACATTTCAGGCTTCAAACATAAAGATATAAAATTAAATTTTTTTGTGAAGAATCACCAACAAGTGGGACACAATTGTGAAGTGGAACGAAATCTATTGGATATTTTAAACTTTTTTAGCAAATAAAAAACTGAAAAGTGGTGCGTGCAAAATTATTCGGCCCCTTTACTTTCAGGCCTGGTTCACACTGGGGCGACAAACGCTCCGACATTAGGAGCTCATGTCGCATGACGTGTGAAAATCAATGTTTCCCTATGGGAGCCGTCTTAACTGGTCCGACACATGTCGGTCCGACATTAAAAATTCTCCCTGTACTACTTCTGTCCGACTTTGATCCTACTTCAGCCCATTGACTATCATTGAAGTCGGATCAAAGTCGGATCCTTGTCCTAACCATACGACTTTGGCATCCGACATTGTGATTACAGCAGCAGTAAAAGGAATTTATCTCACCCTGGGATTGTTTTGATTGGTCAAAGGACAAGTCAGACTAGCACAATGTCGGATCAAAGTAGTATCCTGTTCATGAATGTCGGATGGATGTCGGACCAATGTCGGACCAATGTCGGACCAATGTAGGACAGATGTCGCAGAGCAAAGTAGGATGAAAGTCGTGTCGTATAGTGTGAACCCAGCCTCAGTGCAGCAAACTCACTCCAGAAGTTCAGCGAGGATCTCTGAATGATCCAATGTTGTCCTAAATGACTGATGGTGATAAATAGAATCCACCTGTGTGTAATCAAGTCTCTGTATAAATGCACCTGCTCTGTGATAGTCTCAGGGTTCTGTTGAAAGCGCAGAGAGCATCATGAAGACCAAGGAACACACCAGGCAAGTCCGTAATACTGTTGTGGAGAAGTTTAAAGCCGGATTTGGATACAAAAAGATTTCCCAAGCTTTAAACATCCCAAGGAGCACTGTGCAAGCGATCATTTTGAAATGGAAGGAGTATCAGACCACTGCAAATCTACCAAGACCTGGCTGTCCCTCTAAACTTTCAGCTCAGACAAGGAGAAGACTGATCAGAGATGCAGCCAAGAGGCCCATGATCACTCTGGATGAACTGCAGAGAACTACAGCTGAGGTGGGAGAGTCTGTCCACAGGACAACAATCAGTCGTACACTGCACAAATCTGGCCTTTATGGAAGAGTGGCAAGAAGAAAGCCATTTCTCAAAGATATCCATAAAAAGTCTCGTCTAAAGTTTGCCACAAGCCACCTGGAAGACACACCAAACATGTGGAAGAAGGTTCTCTGGTCCGATGAAACCAAAATCGAACTTTTTGGCCACAATGCAAAACGATATGTTTGGCGTAAAAGCAACACAGCTCATCACCATCAACACACCATCCCCACTGTCAAACATGGTGGTGGCAGCATCATGGTTTGGGCCTGCTTTTCTTCAGCAGGGACAGGGAAGATGGTTAAAATTGAAGGGAAGATGGATGCAGCCAAATACAGGACCATTCTGGATGAAAACCTGTTGGAGTCTGCAAAAGACCTGAGACTGGGACGGAGATTTATCTTCCAACAAGACAATGATCCCAAACATACAGCAAAATCTACAAAGGAATGGTTCACAAATAAACGTATCCAGGTGTTAGAATCTGTGGAAAGAGCTGAAAACTGCTGTTCACAAACGCTCTCCATCCAACCTCACTGAGCTCGAGCTGTTTTGCAAGGAAGAATGGGCAAGAATTTCAGTCTCTCGATGTGCAAAACTGATAGAGACATACCCCAAGCGACTTGCAGCTGTAATCGCAGCAAAGGGTGGCTCTACAAAGTATTAACGCAAGGGGGCCGAATAATTTTGCACGCCCCACTTTTCATTTTTTTCTTAGTTAAAAAAGTTTAAAAAATCCAATAGATTTCGTTCCACTTCACAATTGTGTCCCACTTGTTGGTGATTCTTCACAAAAAATTAAAATTTTATATCTATATGTTTGAAGCCTGAAATGTGGCAAAAGGATGAAAAGTTCAAGGGGGCCGAATACTTTCGCAAGGCACTGTATATATATATACTGTATACATATGGAGAATAAAAAACTGCGCTATTCTATAAAAGTATCAAGCAGCAACTAAAAATGTTATGGGGTGATTACTGGGATAAGTACATGAGCAAAAAATGTAAGCCAAAAATATTATAAATGGATATACATATCATACAGTAACTCTATGAATGTGAATATGGATTTAACTACTTCCCACCCGGCCACTGTACATATACGGCCGGATGGGTGCTCTCTCCTTCTGAGTGGACGTTCCTGAACGTCCTTCAGAAGGAGGGGGATTGCGCGCGCGCGCGCCGCCGGCGCCGCGTGCGCGCGCGCGCCGCGTTACCAAGGACCCGGTGCGCGTGCCCGGCGGCCGCGATTGCCGCCGGGCACCCGCGATTCCCCGGGAACCAAGCAGGAAAGTGGATCTGTGTGTGTAAACACACAGATCCACGTCCTGTGAGGGAGAGGAGGCTGATGGTGTGTCCCTTGTACATAGGGACAACCATCGGTCACCTCCCCCAGTCAGTCCCCTCCCCCCACAGTAAGAACACATTGAGGGAACATATTTAACCCCTTCCCGCCCCCTAGTGGTTAACCCCTTCCCTGCCAGTCACATTTATACCGTAATCAATGCATTTTTATAGCAGGGATCGCTGTATAAATGTAAATGGTACCAAAAATGTGTCAAAAGTATCCGATGTGTCCGCCACAATATCGCAGTCACAATAAAAATCGCAGATCGCCGCCATTACTAATAAAAAAATAAAAAAAAATTAAAAATGCTATAAAACTATCCCCTATTTTGTAGACGCTATAACTTTTGCGCAAACCAATCAATACGCGCTTATTGCGATTTTTTTTTTTATACCAAAAATATGTAGAAGAATACGTATCGGCCTAAACTGAGGAAAATTTTAATTGAAAAAAAAATGAGTATTTATTATAGCAAAAAGTAAAAAATATTGTGTTTTTTTCCAAACTGGACGCTCTTCTTTTGTTTATAGCGCAAAAAATAAAAACCGCAGAGGTGATCAAATACCACCAAAAGAAAGCTCTATTTGTGGGAAAAAAAGGACGCAAATTTTGTTTGGGAGCCACGTCGCACGACCGCGCAATTGTCATTCAAAGTGTGACTGCGCTGAAGGCTGAAAAATGGCTTGGGCAGGAAGGGGGTTTTAGTGCCCAGTAGGGAGGTGGTTAAAGATAATAGCAAATAGTATAACAGTGCCACTGAGCATCAATAAACTACCACCAAGAGAAATATTAATCATCAGTGAAAAATAATCAGTAAAGAAAAACAGTGAATAATAAATAAATCAGTCCATATAAAAATATATAAGGGGAGGGAAAAAATACCCTCAGTAATCACAATGGCAAAACGGTGCTGGTGACTAATAATTGCAAAAAATATAAAAAAATAGTCCATATAGGTAATGACAGTGAAGCATCCATGGTGACAGATGATCCACAACACCCGAGGGGAAGTGAGGATAGGAAAGTGCCTCCACCTAAGTACACACTGCCGCTTACCGGATGAATATGATCTCTTATTACAGGAGATCAATGGGCGCTTATGGCTTATAACCCAGCCTGGGGTCTCTGTGCCGTGCAATAAATGTCTCAGCTTCAGGAGTGATGGTTCTCATACAGGTATAACCGGTTCAAAAAGTGTCCCCATATAAAAACAAAAAGGCTGGTATAGTGTAAAGCCTCGTACACACGGCCGGTTTTCTCGTCATAAAACGACAAGAATATTGCTTGCAGAGCTTTCTTGCAGAGTAAACCGTGCGTGTGTACGAGGCTTTCAGGTTTCTCGTCAAGAAAACTGGCCAGAATCTCGACGAGAAAAAAAGAAAACCTGCTTTATTTTTTCTCGTCTGGATTCTTGTTGGCATGTTTCTCGACGAGAAACCCAAGAGTGTGTACACTCACCTGTCGCTGTGGAAACCTGCGCATGCTCGAAATGACTTTGACGCATGCGCGGTAGCTTCCTAGGCATAGGTAGTGTGTAGCAAGATGGCGGCGACGCGTTCGTACACTCGGCCAAGGCAAGATTCTTGTCAAGAATCTCATCAGGAAAAACTACGGGTTTTTTCCTGACGAGATTCTCGGCCGTGTGTACTCTGCTTAAAACCTGTGTAGCGAGGGTCCTAAATTGAGGATATGTTATGCCAAATTTAGGGGTGACTTGAGTGATAGCTGGCTCAAGTCTTTTCAATTATTGGACTCTGCCTTGCTGCTGCTTCACCTGGCTTGCAGTTCCCCTAAGTGGTATAGGTGGCGCTGTCACTTGTACTCGGGGTTGAACCACAGGTGTTGGAGTAGCGATTGGGTGTTCTCTCCCGGCGGTCGTACAGTGGGCGTGGTCGGCCTGATGTGCATGCTGGGAGAGGGTAAAAAAGGGGCAGACGCCATTGGATGAGTTCGGAGTTACTACCCCGGGGGACCTGTACCCGGGGGTAGGTAGAATGTTCCAGAGTTGAGTGCATGGCCCTCCAAGCCATGGGGCCACGTACGCCTCAGTCCCAGGCACCTTTAGTCCTGGGACTGCAACTTCAGCCCTGGGCCCAGCATCTTTAGCTGGAGCCCACTTCGCAAGGAAGAATCTCAGGGTGCTGCCTTTGCGAAGAGACCCGTTCTTGGATGAGGAGGCTGGGGGAGGACCGTTCCGAAGGA
This sequence comes from Rana muscosa, assembly GCA_029206835.1. Classification (NCBI taxonomy): domain Eukaryota; kingdom Metazoa; phylum Chordata; class Amphibia; order Anura; family Ranidae; genus Rana; species Rana muscosa. The sequence continues at coordinate 1,258,270,945 of CM055116.1, read as the reverse complement.
CTGGTGAGAGATCACAGTGAAGGAAGGGGCCCAGCAAATCTCCAGGGCGATGTCATCCATCCGGAACCCAGGGGCCTAACAATCTGGACCACCGGGAGGTTTGGGACAACATAGATCCTGTGGCAGAGGATTTCCTAGACGCATCTATTAGGGATCTAGATTGACTGTTCGAGCTGCACACCGGCTGCTAGCACCATTGGTGGCTATCCGGGTGAGCTATACCCACTCTGGACCAAGTGGCGACGAAGCCAGAAGTGCCTGAATGCTGTCTATCCTTCTAACACCTTTCTCTATTCATGCAAAAAAAATAAAGCTCTAAGTTGGAGTGATATACTGGTGTGGACCTTAGAGTTACTTGGGGTATAGAGACTCTGTCCTTGCACACTAAGGACAGGAACCAACTTTAACGAGAACCTCACTGCAAGACCCGTAAGTGAATCAAGTGTGCTTAACCTCTGCAAACCAGAGGGTACAGGCATGGTGGCACTTTGCGCCTTTTCCTCCCGTGAATGAGCCAAAGAGACAGGAGGAAGGGGGTGAGTGTGTTACACCTGTTAGATTTAATAAATTAATCAAGACAAATGGACACTTACAGTTGCGAAGTTTTAAAACAGCATATAAGAAAAATCAAGCCGGCCGGCTCTTGATAGCAGCCCGTATACTTCCGGGACTGGCACACACGTGGTGACGTCATAACGTCCTTCCTCCCCACATTTTGTCACTAGAGGGACATGGTCACGAGATACTAGACCGTATATATTTATTAAACACCGCCTGAAGTATATTAGAAAAAGTACACCAGGAATGCACTGCAGTCAGATATAGGCTACACTGGATGCAGAGTATATATATATATATATATATATATATATATATATAAATATATATACTAGACTGGCTGAATATATATATATATATTTAATACACTGCAGCTAACTGAATAACCTGCCTGCTCAATCTAAATCACACTATCTCTCTGTCCACACCAACAACACTACACAGGGCCGCTGTGCAGGCAGCCTTATATAGTGTGACGCATGGACTTAGTCCCCCTGAGCCATGATTGGCCAAAGGCACCCTGCCTTTGGCCAATTATGGCTCTCTTAGCAGAGGGCGCTGCGATTGGCCAAAGCATGCAGGTCATGGTGCATGTTTGGCTAATCATCATACAGCCATGCACTGCGATCTTGCAGTGCATTATGGGGCGTTCCGCAGCACTAAAATTTGCCACGAACACCCCATAATGTTTGTTTTTCAGCGAACACCCGATGTTCGAGTCAAACTTATGTTCGACCTGAACATCGAGCTTGTCCCTAGTAGTAAGTGTACAGCTTGTATAACAGTGTAAATTTGCTGTCCCCTCAAAATAACTCAACACACAGCCATTAACCTCCCTGGCGGTATGATAATGTCAGATTTTTGAATCTCAAAGCGGTACCATGTTTTGCATAGAAATTTGGATTTTTTTATTGAAGGCCTGTAATTCTTACGAATAACTCATGTAAATATGTCCAAACAAGAGTCTAGTAGACATAAAGTTTGAAACACGAAATCATAAATTATAATATAATAAATAACTATAAATAATTATCAAAAAAAATAATATATAATAAAAATGTATTTAATAATGTAATCCAAAACACTGACATTTTCTCAGTCGCAGAATTGTCGATGTTGTCACTTTCAGTGTCTGATGACGAATTTCCCCACAAATCACTATCGCTCAATTCTCCAAGTGATTCCAATTCACTGTCGCTGGTCTAAAACCACTTTTGACGTAAAGGGACACTTTTTGGATGCCATGGACATTCTCAAGTTTATCAGATAGAAAGAACAGTATATACCTGTATAATATAAAAGTGCAGGCAGGGAACTGGGCAAAGCACTACGGACAAAAGGAAGATGAAATGATTTGATACAGTAATGTAATCTCATATATTTCATATATATATTCAGTCCTGTGGTCTGATGAGACCAAGATAAACCTATTTGGTTCAGATGGTGTCAAGCGTGTGTGACGGCAACCAGGTGGGGAGTACAAAGACAAGTGTGTCTTGCCTACAGCCAAGCATGGTGGTGGGAGTGTCATGGTCTGGGGCTGCATGAGTGCTGCCGGCACTGGGGAGCTACAGTTCATTGAGGGAACCATGAATGCCAACATGTGCTGTGACATACTGAAACAGAGCATGATGAGGGCAGTATTCTAGCATGATAACGACCCCAAACACACCTCCAAGACGACCACTGACTTGCTAAAGAAGCTGAGGGTAAAGGTGATGGACTGGCCAAGCATGTCTTCAGACCTATACCCTATTGAGCATCTGTGGGGCATCCTCAAACGGAAGGAGGAGAAGCGCAAGGGTCTCTAACATCCACCAGCTCTGTGATGATCGTCATGGTGGAGTGGAAGAGGTCGGTGTAAGATGTTCAAGAAAAAGATTGGTCAAGCATTCCCATATACACGCTCCTAAACCTTGTAGACAGCCTTCCTAGAAGAGTTGAAGCTGTTATAGCTGCAAAGGGTGGGCCAACTCAGTATTGAACCCTATGGACTAAGACTGGGATGCCATAAAAGTTCATGTGCGTGTAAAGGCAGTGTCCCAATACTTTTGGTAATATAGTGTATATCTATACCAATTGTATGATGAGTTAACTGTACAGAACAGGGTGTGTTTTATATTGTCTGTTTAATTTATGTAATGGTGGGTAAGTTTGTACATTCAGTCTTATCTAGGCCCCATTATCTGCTTTATGCAGGCAGAGAACATGTGTGATCTAGCTTCAGCAACATTTAAGAAACCCTTTAAGATCTGAGCTTGCTTGTCATCTTCCCCACAGTTTTGTGTAATGAATGATCACTTCTCCTTTTGTCAGTGCCTTCAAGTTTTTGTGCTTTTTTTGTACTTTTGTATTTCTGTACCAGCGGCGATCCATCCATTAGGGGCACACGGGCGCCTCCCTCCCCATCCATGCCTCCAGCCCCTTGATCTAAATACTGGGCGCCGGACTCATGTTTTCCAATGGTGGGGTGTGTTTTTTTTAAGCACATGATTAGAGCCTGAGGCTCTGCTAGACTTCAAAAAAGCGTGGGCTTGGGGAGCAGAGTGCTGCGCCCCGATCCCACCTAGTTGTGTGACAATAGTAAATGTATATTTGCCATCGCCCGACTGATCTTCCTTCCGGCCAATCAGAAAGCTGGTCTGAGACCCATCACCCGATTGGCTAAAAGGACAGGCAATCCTATTGGACACCTAGGAGGAGAAGGGAGGAGCCGCATGGCGGAGGGAGGGAGGATGCACCATGGATGAGGACACAGGGGTCACTGTCTGCCACCCGTAGAAGACTTCATCCCGTCTGCTGCCCGTAGGAGACCGCTGCCTGCTACCTGTAGGAGCCTGAAACCCGCCCGTAGGAGCCCACAACCCGACCCTAGGAGCCCGCAACTTGGCCACAGCCTGCCACCCATAGGAGCCCGCCGGCCACCTATCCAAACAACCGATGTGGTAAATGCAATGGGGGGTGCTGCCGATTGTTTGCCGCTTCACCCAAAAAAAACCACCACCTGCCACTGTTCTGTACCATGCAATCATGTTGGGGCAAATGCACTGCAGTTTCAACCTGCATTTGGGGTGTCCTGATCTTTGCATTATACAAAAACATATTTGGGGGCCAAACCCTAAAATGTGTTTAAATTCAAGATGGTGCTGCTATAAGACCAACAAACAGTACAAAACAGATTACAGCGCACACATTCAAGATTGGCATTTATCCCGCAAGGCTAGTTAAAAACACCTGAACATATTAAAAAAAATATACAGGGGTTTGGTCACACTATATGGTCATATAGTGCTAAGCCCACTTACTGCGACAAAGTACCCCGAATAGTGGGTCCTACCCTGTAATCTGTTTTGTACTGTTTGTTGGTCTTATAGCAGCACCATCTTGAATTTAAATGCATTTTAGGGTGTGCCCCCAAGTATGTTTTTGTACATTGTAGTTTTTTGGGCTGGAGCACCCCTCCCCCTCCTCATTACCTCTTAGTAGTGGCCACCAGTGCATAGGAGGAATCCCTTCAGTTCTCCCACATAGAGGAGTTTGGCTCCCATGGTTGAGACGCAGGATCTTTCATTCTATTACTAGGGTAGGACCCACTAATTCTGGGTACTTTGTCGCAGTTTGTGGGTTTAGCACTATATAACCATATAGTGTGACCAAGCCCCTGTATATTTTAAATATGTTCAGGTGTTTTTAACTAGCCTTGCAGGACAAATGTCATTCTTGAATGTGTGCGCTATAATTTGTTTTGTACTGAACTTTGCATTGACACCCGCTGCAGATCTCAAGAGCAGTGCATTTGGTATGCAGTGCAGGAAGCATGCAGGGGATGCGGGTTTCCAAGACTGTGTACCCAGGGCCGGTGCAAGGATTTTTGACACCGTAGGCGAAACCTCATTTTGCCGCCCCCTCTGGGTCCGCCCCTGACTCCCCCCCCCCCGTTGCCAATGTTAAATGGTTTGATTCAACCCTCTAACTGCTACATCTGCAAGACAGCACGTTCTTTTGAAAAACAAAAGACTTACTAGCAGGATCACCAGGTGAATATAAAAGAGATAACCTAAAAAAAAAAAAATGCAGCCACCCATCTAAGAATTGGTAAGCTGCAGTATAATAAATATTTTGCTTTGCTTTGTTGTGGAGATTTTTATGGAGATGTATTTAATATGTATTGTCATAGTGTCACCCAGTGTTAGTACTTCCGCAACCCGCTCTAAAGAGCTGATTGGGGTAGTCTGAGGCTGGTTGAATCCCGTCTGATAGGGGAAAACGTCTTGAGGTTGGAGTGTGATGTTTGCAGGGTGCGGATATGTCCGCCGACGGGGGCCCTCTGTGCATTAGCACGGATGATCGTTGAGGAGGGGATATGCTCGCTCTGCAACGACATCATTGGTTATAGGCAGATGCGTGCTCTCTGCGGTGTCTGATCAACATTAGTCGGGATTCGTAGCGCGCATCTGCAGATAGCCTCCCTCCCCCATTCAATAATAGTATAATCTGAATATGCGTTATTCTATGGAATAGCGCAGAATAAGGGTTCCTATCGACTGTAACTTTAGCCATCATACGTTATTGTACTATTGTATTGAATTGTATATATATTTCTTGAGTGATATTCATGTACTGCATTCCCTGTTGGAAGGGCTGTCCTTGTATTGTCATTTTCCTGTGTGGAAGGGACATCCTGTGATGTCCCCTCCCATGGGGGAGGTGATTGGTTGCTGCAGCCAATCACCTTCTGTCTGTGAGATCTTTTGAGGCTAATAAAAGTCCTTGAGGGGGCGTCGGCTAGACAGTCTGCTCTGGGATGGCTTGACGTTGAGACCTAGGTGATGGTGCTGCTTTTTTTGAGTGAATGATGGGATGAACGGTGAGTGGAACTTAGCAAACCTAAGGGCTCTTTCACACGGGACGGATCAGTCATGATCCGCCCCGTGAAGCTCCGCTTGCTCAGCGGGGATCGCTCAGTTGATCCCCGCTGAGCCGGCGGATGACTGGGCGGTCCCCACACACTGTGCAGGGACCGCCCTGTCGGAGCGCCGCTCTCCCCTATGGGGAATCGGATGACGACGGACCGTAGAGTCCGTTGTCATCCGATCCGCTCCACCAACGGAAGGAAAAATAGGGTTTTCCTCCGTCACACTTTGGCGGAGCGGATGTCAGCGGACATGTCACCGCTGACATCCGTGCCTCCATAGGGCTACATGGAGCGTCCGTGCAGGTCCGCCTAAAAAACTGACAGGCGGACCTGAACGGACCCTCCGTGTGAAAGGGGCCTAAAGACAAGATTGTTGCAAAAAGATGAAATCTGAAGTGTGCTTAGGTAGCACAGGAATTATAGGCTGTGTGCTCTGTAAACAACAGCCTAGAAATTCCACAACAGTTAATGGCGGGCCAGGACCTTTGGGAATAGATGGAGTCCCTTTGGACATCTGATCGAGATGGGGGGGAGAGTGGATCTACGTTCCGATGTGTGGGGGCTCTACTCTGTAAAAGAACAAATTTTCCGTCTTTTTGAAATAATGCTTTAAATTTGCAGTGTGTGTGTGTGTGATTTTGTCATGGATCGTATGCCTGTGAATTTGATTGTGTGTGCCTGTGTGGGTATGCCTGCATGTGCCTGCATGTGCCTGGATGTTTGTGTGGGGAAGCTGCAGGCTGTAAGTCTGTAACTAAGCGAGAAATATAAACTGTATATTGTGTATGAAATGAAGGTATAGCTGTGGTATTTAGTGCACTGAGCAGTTTGTAAGTAGATGATTGTTTGTGAGCCATGTGCTTGAATGGGGGAAGGGCTTGCCCACTGTTTGCAATGGAGAATGTTTTGTGTTGCTGGGGCTATGCCCTAAGGGAAGGAAACTCTGAGCAGACATGCAGGCAGCATGGTCATCGGTTACAATGGTGCTGGAAGGGCTACGCCCTGAGAGATAATCTGATGTACAAGCAACAATATACTGTATGTGTGTACTGTTTGTGATTTCTATGAAAAATAGAAATGGATAAATTGTGATTTCTACCTTCGTATGGGACAAAGACACATGTCCCCATAAGTGTAAAAATATTTTAAGTAAAGAGTTTGGTTTTTGAGTTGAAAGTTCCCGCCGCATATTCAAGTGGCCAGGCATTGCTAGAAGGCAGACAATAGTATGTCTGTGCGATGGCTTGTTATGGAAACTGAGGCCACTGTGTGTGTGAACTTTAGGTAGAGAAAAGTGTTGAATAATGTTGTAACTTACATTTATTGAATGTGCTGTTTAGTGGCCAAAGGGTTTTTAAAATGTTTTAGTGGTCATGTGGTGTCTCAGGTGTGAGGCTTTGTGGAGATGGCATGAGCCTTGTGGAGTGTAGCTGACTCAAGACACACATTTTTCAGTGGATTTTGATGATAATTTAGAAAAATCTCAATTGTGTAGTCTGTCTTTGTGGAGAAAAACATTTTTGATTTTCTTTTAAAGAGATGCTGGTTTTGGCAGGAAAAGAAATACATGCGTTAATGGCGCCATTCTTGGCTTTTGTTAGCCTTGTAGTTTGTCTGCCATTTTGAGGCACAGTTTTTCCTTAGCCTGTGGGTATCCTATAAGGGAAGGTGCAGCCACCTTTCCTTTGGGTGTGATATCATGTGACCGTGCTGTGGCATTCGTCAGCTATGTTGCTGGTGGAATTTCTCAGTTTTTGATGTTTGGTGCGAATATAGTGCGGTCTTTTCTGCGTTGGAACCTGGTGGAGGCCATTTTTGTTTTTCTTTGTGTGGGGGAACCCATGTGGTGTTCGTTGTGACGTCCCATGCTGGTTTTGGCGGGAAAAATTGCATGCGTTAATGGCGCCATTGTTGTTGTTGTCCATGAGGCTTGCGATGGTTCATCCACCATTCGTGGGCTTGCCTCTGGTAAGCTGCTACCTTACTATGGTGGAGGGCACCTTTGTTTGCTGATGTCACTGGGTGTTGCATAATCTACTGATCTCATCTTGTGATTTGCCGGATTTATGCCTTTGCATGGGACTATTAATCCATTATTTAGTTTTATAATTCAGTATTGTGGTCTAATTTTTTGGGGTTTTTATTGCATCATCTGGGCATTCATCTGGACTTTTATCATTAAATGTTTTCAAATCATTGGACATTATTTTTTGGTATCTAGTGGCTGGTGCCTTTGCTGAGTGTGCACTGCTTTTTGCACAATCAGCCCCTGGATGCTATATTAACATTTGTTGATTGGCGCAGTTTTGTCCTGTTTTATGCATTTACAGTTTGACCTGTGCACTGCTAGGGAGAGTAGTGAGACACAGGGAGGACATGCAAACTCCATGCAGGTGGTGTTAGGATGGGGATTTCTCTGTTTTCATTTAAGTGAATGTAATCTATTGCAGGGTCAGCTGACTTTGCAGTATATGAGTGGCGGTTTTTGTATTGGATTTCGTTTTTAAGTAAAAACTCCACTTTGCACTGAATTTTGCACAATGGTGTGTTTTTATGTTTAAATTGGAGTCTTGATAGACAAGGCGATTAGGGCTAGGCTTCCCCCTCCCCCTCCCTGAACAATTGATATGTAAATAAACCAGTTTTTTTTTTTTTTAAGTAGCTGAGCATGTAACCGGAAGTTTCTTTTCAGCATTTATATATCAGCAGAAAGTTGGTGGGAGGAGCTTGGGGTTTTTAAAGGTGAGCCATAAGATTTGTGCTTGGAAGGAAAATGGAAAGCATTTTGGCGTTTAAAAGTGTTTTTATATTTTGTTCCAGTTTTATAAAGTTTTATACTGAAATACAGTTTTTGGTAGAGAGCAAACGGGGGCATCACCATTATTGTAACATCTAGATGCAGGTAGAAAGAAGCCATAATATTGTTTTGAATAGTGGAGGATTTCATGGTGCTTTGTAGCTCGTCTGACAAACACGTTTATAGTGAGACAGGTCGGGCCGTGTAGAATTATCGGAATTCCTGTGATTAGCATAAACGTGAGGAGTAGTACGATAACAGCCCTGGTCAGGCCGTGTAGAATAATCGGGATTCCGGGGGTCGATTATGGTAATAAAGCCGCAAACCATAATCGCTCCGAAAATAAAGCGCAAGGGTGTCCTGGACGTGGGACACTTCATAAGTGATTCGAATCGTCATGGGTAATGTGCCGTCCATGCGTTGGAGGAAAAAAATTAGGCTCCACACCAGTCAGACAGCTGCACCGCACATGAGGTCTGGGTTTGGGGCTCCGGACATGAGACCCCTTAAAGGATGACATATCTGGTCAGAGGGTACAGTAAGGTGTACTCCTTTGGAAGGTACTTTTGATGTCTGGAGGTACGAGACCTCAGAATAAAGGTACCTTGGATGTAGTTCAGCTGTGGCTTCAGAAATCTGTAATGATGAGTGCTGATGGAGGTGTAGTACACACTTTCGTGATTCTCAGAGGAGGAACGGTAGTTAAATTCTCATGCCCGTTTGTTTGAACTTTGTATGGTTGGTCCATGCAAGGTTCTGGAGCTGCTCTCATGTTTTTCCCATTGTATTTTTTTATATTGCTGAAAGAGTAAAGGTAGAATTCTGGCTGTTTTTGTTTTTTTCATTTTTGGTTTTGGAAACTATAAAGGATCTCCCCCACATTTGTATCGGAATGTTTGTATGTAGTAACGTGAATATGTTTGAACTTACCGCGGCGATCCTCCGATGCATCGCGGCTGTTGTATTTTTGTAGGAACGAGAAAGGTAAGGGTTACAGAGGGTTTTGTTTGAATCGGTTTTGAAAGAATGTCATTGACAATTTACCAATGTACAGGAATGGCATTATTGTTTACCATTCTTTTCAGGTTAAATATGAAGGATAGAGTAATGGTTTTGCTTATAAGTATTTTTCAGGTCCAAGGAGTTTGTACATAGAGAACAGGTGTATGTAGACAGCTGTACATATGGATAAATACATGAGTCTAAGGGAGGTAAAAGTATCATGGGCTATTTCATTGTGTCTTTTTTCCTGCACCACGCATTTCTTCCCTCAGTCTGTAATGAGGAAGAAAAGGGGGGAGAAGTGATAAATGTAAGAGTGACAGTTTTTTTTCAAACTAATAATAACCTCTGTAATTCTAACCAAGTTTGTGCCAAGACTGTCTTTCTTTGATAGAATTTGAATCGGCAAGCAGCAGTCTGGTGAAGTAGGTTCCCATCCCAGATGCTAAGAACCTTTTGTCAATGGTTCCAGGTATTGTAAGCCACGCACAGGTTATGCAGTGACCACAGTCCCGATGTCTGGGTTATTGTCATACGAGAGTTGTTTGGAGGTCAATCAAAACCAGAGTCGTACTTTCCTCATTAGCTGTCACTTATATTCTCGGCAGATGGGGTGGGTGCGATCGTTGTGACATGAACTTCAAAATGTCCACCACAGGGTTCACGAGTCCCTCCTGGACCCTGACACAATAACGGGTTTACATTCTTTCTAACCAGGTGACTGGGTCGTTGTAAAGAAGCATGAGGGATGAGACAACGCCAGCCACTGCAAGAAGCGGCTCAACCAGACCAAAGAATGAGGAGTATCTTTGTTTATTTATATTTTTGTTGTTTAGTAAATTTTAGCAAGGGTAATGATGAAACGCATCCCAAGTTATTATTTAAAGTGTATTACCTGACTAGCTCAGAAAGCGAACAGGACCAATTGCTGGGTCTGTTCTGAGTCTTCACCAAGTTTTAGTCCCCAGCGATGACGGCGGTACATGCCATTTATGATGTTATTATGGGTATGAGGAGTTTTGACAAACTAGTGAAGACTCCAGACAGACACTTGTCAATGGAATCTAACGATGCATTTTTAGAGGGTAAAATTGGTTAGTTTTAATGGCTCTGCCTCTTGTCGGTTTGGGTATCTAGGCAGCCCACAAGTGTGTTTGAACTTTAGTTTGGTGTTTATGTGGATCTGCAGCTTATAAAGGTAATTCCCCCAAAGCAAGAGGTTCATGCGTGATGGTGAAGCTGTCCCAGCATCTTATCTCGTGGCCGATCGCGAGGATCTGATGGCGCAGGAAATTAAGAATGGCAGGGACAGCTAGAAGGGATTTGTTCACCAACCCCGACCAGGTCTGGGCATGGTGTCCTGCATGTACAAGGTGGGGGGGGGCTCGAGCTTGGGATACGATTGAACAATTCTCATCCGTTAAGGATAGGGTTCTTCATGTAACTGTTGAAGCCAGAGCTGTAGCTAAGTGAAGGTTGGGAGTCCTTTTTAGGGTCTGGGGATCTTTGGGGATCTAATTTTTATTTTTACAGCGCATCGTGGTTAAAGGAAGTGGGAATATATATACTCATGTCGTTTTTATTTCTATTCTTTCTATGTCATGACGAGGTGCTCCTGTTGCCTGATTTGACGCGTGACCAGAGTTTCCTTGATGAGACGCCCCAAAGCCGGACCCACATACAAGACACAGAGGATCACAGACCGATCGGCGATTACTACAGCTCACCATGTCGTGTCCTCCTTTATAAGTCATGCCCCTGAAGAGTAGAGTCTACAAGTCAAGCCGTGTTTTCCTTTTTATGGACTAAGGACTGATTCATTTACAGGTGTAAGAAGCAGATCAAGTTTCATCGATGGACACATGGGGTGCATATGACAAAAAAGGGAGGACTGTTGTGGAGATTTTTATGGAGATGTATTTAATGTGTATTGTCATAGTGTCACCCAGTGTTAGTACTTCCGCAACGCGCTCTAAAGAGCTGATTGGGGTAGTCTGAGGCTGGTTGAATCCCGTCTGATAGGGGAAAATGTCTTGAGGTTGGAGTGTGATGTTTGCAGGGTGCGGATATGTCCGCCGACGGGGGCCCTCTGTGCATTAGCACGGACGATCGTTGAGGAGGGGATATGCTCGCTCTGCAACGACATCATTGGTTATAGGCAGATGTGTGCTCTTGTCTCTGCGGTGTCTGATCTACATTGGTCAGGATTCGTAGCGCGCATCTGCAGATAGCCTCCCTCCCCCATTCGATAATAGTATAATCTGAATATGCGTTATTCTATGGAATAGTGCAGAATAAGGGTTCCTATCGACGGTAACTTTAGCCATCATACGTTATTGTATTATTGTATTGAATTGTATATATATTTCTTGAGTGATATTCGTGTACTGCATTCCCTGTTGGAAGGGATGTCCTTGTATTGTCATTTTCCTGTGTGGAAGGGACATCCTGTGATGTCCCCTCCCATGGGGGAGGTGATTGGTTGCTGCAGCCAATCAGCTCCTGTCTGTGAGATCTTTTGAGGCTAATAAAAGCCCTTGAGGGGGCGTCGGCTAGACAGTCTGCACTGGGATGGCCTGACGTTGAGACCTAGGTGATGGTGCTGCTTTTTTTGAGTGAATGATGGAATGAACGGTGAGTGGAACTTAGCAAACCTAAAGACAAGATTATTGCAAAAAGATGAAATCTGAAGTGTGCTTAGGTAGCACAGGAATTATAGGCTGCGTGCTCTGTAAACAACAGCCTAGAAATTCCACAACAGCTTTAATACCACTTTAAGAGGATAAAGTTAATCAAGTAATTCTGTTATACATCAATGTATAGGCAGATGATGGTAAGGAAGGAGTTAAAACAGGAGATAAAACAGACTGGAGTAAAGCTACTTCCAGTGCTGGCAAGAAAAGAGAGAGACAGGGGGATCAGGGAGAGAGGGGGGATCAAGGAGAGAGAGAGGGGGGATCCGGGAGAGAGAGAGAGAGAGGGGGATCAGGGAGAGAGAGGGGGGACCAGGGAGAGAGAGGGGGGTCAGGGGGAGAGATCAGGAAGAGAGAGGGGGATCAGGGAGAGAGAGAGGGAGGTCAGGGGGAGAGAGAGAGAGAGATCAGGGAGAGAGAGTGGGTCAGGGAAAAAGAGGGGGTCAGGAAGAGAGAGAGGGGGGTCAGGAAGGGAGAGAGAGAGAGGGGGTCAGGGAAAGAGAGGGGGATCAGGGAGAGAGAGAGAGAGGATCAGGGAGAGAGAGAGGGGGATCAGGGAGAGAGGGGGATCAGGGAGAGAGAGAGAGGGGGGATCAGGGAGAGAGAGAGGGGGGATCAGGGAGAGAGAGAGGGGGGATCAGGGAGAGAGAGAGGGGGGATCAGGGAGAGAGAGAGGGGGGATCAGGGAAAGAGAGAGAGAGGGGGATCAGGGAAAGAGAGAGAGAGGGGGATCAGGGAGAGAGAGAGAGGGGGATCAGGGAGAGAGCGGGGGGTCAGGGAGAGATAGGGGGTGTCAGGGAGAGAGAGGGGGTCAGGGAGAGAGAGGGGGGGGTCGGGGAGAGAGAGGGGGTCGGGGAGAGAGAGGGGGGTCAGGGAGAGAGAGGGGGGTCAGGGAGAGATGAGGGGTTGTCAGTGAGAGATGAGGGGGGTCAGGGAGAGAGAGGGGGGTCGGGGAGAGATACGGGGTGTCAGGGAGAGATAGGGGGTGTCAGTGAGAGATGAGGGGGTGTCAGGGAGAGAGAGGGGGGTCAGGGAGAGATAGGGGGTGTCAGGGACAGATAGGGGGTGTCAGTGAGAGATGAGGGGGGTCAGGGAAAGAGAGGGGGGCAGGGAGAGATAGGGGGTGTCAGTGAGCAATGAGGGGGTGTCAGTGAGAGAGAGGGGGGTCAGGGAGATATGAGGGGGTGTCAGGGAGAGATGAGGGGGTGTCAGGGAGAGATAGGGGGTGTCAGTGAGAGATGAGGTGATGTCAGTAAAAGATGAGGGGGGTCAGGGAGAGATGAGGGGGTGTCAGGGAGAGATGAAGGGGTGTCAGGGAGAGATGAGGGGGGGTCAGGGAGAGAGAGGGGGGTCAGTGAGAGATGAGGGGGGTCAGGGAGAGATAAGGGGTGTCAGGGAGAGAAGAGGGGGTGTCAGTGAGAGATGAGGGGGGGTCAGGGAGAGACAAGGGGGGTCAGGGAGAGAGAGGGGGGTCAGGGAGAAATAGGGGTGTCAGGGAGAGATAGAGGGTGTCAGTGAGAGATGAGGGGGTGTCAGTGAGAGATGAGGGGGGTCAGGGAGAGAGAGGGGTGTCAGGGAGAGATAGGGGTGTCAGGGAGAGATGAGGGGGGTCAGGGAAAGAGAGGGGGGGTCAGAGAAAGAGAGAGAGAAGGGAGCAGAGTCTGGTCAGTGAAAGAGCTCACTCACTTGTAATGGTTCATTCAGCAGTTTCGGCTGTTGGCTGCTTGTTTTTAATCTTCCCGCCCACCTCCTCTTCACAGAAGGAGCTCACAGGAGGGACGGGACTCGAGAGATGTGTGTAGCTGTTCAGCGCAGACATGCTGCGGGTGGTGGATTGGATGGAGCGCACAGGAGGGCGGGACTCGGGAGAAGTGTTTAGCTGTTCAGGGCAGACATGCTGGGGGTGGATTGGATGGAGAGCACAGGAGGGCGGGACTCGGGAGAAGTGTGTAGCTGATGTGATCTCAGAGCGGAGAGGGAGGATTTCTGGACACACACCAGAGCGGAGAGCGCCGTGCTGGGTGGTTTCTGGACACATGATGATCATGTCAGAGCAGGGAGAGCGGAGCGGCGCTGCTTGACACATGTGCGGGAGTAAAATAACCAGCGGCCGGGCGCCCTAGACGGCCAGGCGCCCTAGGCGGTTGCCTAGTCCGCCTAGTGGTAGCGCCGGCCCTGTGTGTACCAATGTGGTCAGGCCCTGAGAGAGTTTCCCTGCTCTGCTATCCCTGTCTGCATAGGACTACTTCATGGTTTTAGGGTCTTTCACAATAGAATGTGGTGAGGGAAAGCCAAGTTCCTGTGCGTCTTTCCACACCACATTCCAGTTGCACCGCTCTTGCGATCTGCTGCGGGTGTCAGTGCAAGTTAACGACACCCCAAATGCAGGTTGCAAAAATTATTGAGGGGGTGACGCCATAATTTACCGCACCAGGTGACACCAACCCTAGTGACACCACTGACAAAGAGAACCAGATACTTTCTCATACAAGTACATGGTACAACAGGCACATATCAGGAATAAGAAAGGGTGTGTTTATATGCTCTTTTGTTCTTAGTTTGGGTAATTTAGCTTCATTGCACCTCTACAGAATAATATTCTCTGATTTTTAGGTTCCAGTATCTCGATGCTCAGAACCCTGTTTACCTGGCAGCAGAAAAATGTTTGGATCTTCAATTCATGAATGTTGCTATGAGTGTGTCCCATGTCCAGAAGGAGAGATATCCAACATTTCTGGTAGAGTTTGTATTTGTTAGTAAGTTACTTTTGGACTATGTAGAAGTTACCGCTATAGTTAAAGGATATATCTGGGAAAAATCTGCATTGTATCTCTGGAATGTGTTTCCTCATGTTTTATCTCTTTAAGGAACCTGCAAGTACAGAAAGAATTCCTAGTATGGATATTTTTACATAGAGTGAGTGAGTGAATAACTTGTATAGCGCTACAAATGCGAACTAAATTGCCTCAAGGCGCTTATTTCCATCCATAGTTAGAACCAGGTCAGTTTGGACCAATCTAACATTGAATATGTCATACTTGGTTGGCCTCAAAGGAAGCTGGATATCACTGTAGTAGACACTACTAATCCAGTAATCTCCATGGATGGGCAGCTGCTACGCACAGGACCCGGAAGCTAACGAGTAGAGCTGTCTAGACAGTGTGCAAAACTAAAAAAATAGTTTTGTTTTAATTTGTTATTTACATAAATTCATTTAGTTAAATTTGTTTGATTCGTTTAATTCATTTTTGGAATTTGTTTTGTTTATTTGAATTTGAATTGATTCAAATTTTCTGAATTTGGTGGAATTGAACTCAATTCCACCAAATTCGTGAAATTCTTATTGATTCGAATTCCATTCAAATTACATTCAAATTTGAATCATATTGCATGCAAATTACTTTTGAAAATAAATGTATTCTATTTGAAATTCAAATTTTGGAAGATGGTTACTGTATATTCTTTCTATTCCATTCTATTATTTAGGTTTTTTTCTATTCCATTCTATTCTTTTATTTTGGATTGTATTCCTTTCTATTCTATTTAAATTCAAATTTATTCTATTTGAAAATAAAATTTGCAGAAAATGGTTATATTGTTATATTTATTCTATTCTATTGTATTCTATTATTTTTTATTCAAATCAATTCTTTTCTATTTTATTATTTTCCTATCTATTCTTTTCTATGTTATTCTATTATTTTCTATTCTATTCAAATTTATTCTAATTGAAATTCAAATAGTTAGAATTTTGGGAAATGGTTCCATTCTATTCTTTTATATTATATTGTTTGTTGAATTCTATTCAATTATTTTCTATTCTATTCACATTTGAATTAATACTATTTGAAATTCGGTTTTCGGAAGAAGATTATATTCTTTCTTGTTTATTTTATTCTATTCTTTTTTTTCTATTCTAATCTCCTATTTTTTTTCTATTATATTCTTTTCTCTCAAATGTAATCTATTTGAAATTCAGATTTCAGAAGATGGTTATATTCTTTCTATTTTATTCTTTGTGACAATTCCTTTATTAAAAAAGAAAAAAAAAAGTGTCCCGCAATGTCCATCCATCTTCAATCATGCCGCCCGACAGACCCAAAAAATAGAAAAAAATCACAAAGCTCTGTCTCAATGGGAGGCCTCCCTGCTGTCTCTTGGCTCTGACAGCTATTATATAGGCAAGGGTGGAGCCACCTGGTGACGTAACTGAGTGACTCCGGCCCCTTCTGACGTCATGTGACATCAGAGGGGGGGTCATCCTGGTTACGTCAGCAGATTATATAAAAGCTGTCAAAGCAAAAAGACAGCAGTCGCCAGGAGGCCTCCCATGGAGGCAGGAGTTTTTATAATAAAATTTTGGCGTGGAGTTCCCTTAAAATACATAGCAGATCCAACGGGTCTGGTATGGACTGGGGGATGACGACCGCACGCAATTTTTTCCTTGATTTTTTCCCGGCAATATAGATGAATAATCTATATAGATGAAAAATCAAGGAAAAAAGCAGCTGCAAGCAAGTTTAAATATTATTTTTTTCCTTTAGAAATGTAATTTTGCTGCAGCACTGTTCTACACATCGCACAGATGCACCACTTTACATGCAGACTAAGGGGACCACCCTAGGCACGATATTTAAAGGAATATTTTTTTTATTGTTTCATTTTAAGCATTATTAAAATCACTGCTCCTGAAAAAACTTTAGTTTATAAAACTTTTTTTTGCATTGATACATGTCCCCTGGGGCAGGACTCGGACATGATTTCACATGTAAATGCTACCTCTTTATGTGATATTGAAACTAAATACATATATTAAATACCATCCCAGTCTTTATCATTTTCTGCCCATACCACATTTTCTGTGCATTTTTTCCCATTTTTATTTTTCACAGTATCTATAGGGCATCAACCACCTTTTTAGTATTTTATTTGCAGAAGACAATGTTTTTGGCATCTTGCTATCTGACTTATCACTTCAGTTCTTTCACAATACAGCCACAGCAGATTCGGAAGGAAAGCAGTGCATACAGGGAAGTCAAACAGTCCTATTTGTATGCTACTTTGTAGCTATAGAACCAAAAAACAAGTAAAAACTCAAAAAGTATGATCTATCTATCTATCTATCTATCTATCTATCTATCTATCTATCTATCTATCTATCTATCTATCTATCTATCTATCTATCTATCTATCTATCTATCTATCTATCTATCTATCTATCTATCTAGCTATCTATCTATCTAGCTATCTATCTAGCTATCTATCTATCTAGCTATCTATCTATCTATCTATCTATCTATCTAGCTAGCTAGCTATCTAAATTGTAATACATTTTCACAGTATAAGGTCATTAGAATATTTTATTTTACTCTCCCACAATGCACTGAAGAAAACCCAACTACTAGCTGCAAGGCAAGATAATTTTTAACTTAAAAACTTTGACAAAGATGCTCATTGTGTTTGTATTTTCCTTCCTGCAGACAGTGAAAACTGCATGAAATGTCCTGATGAAGAATGGCCAAATGAGAAGAAGGATCGGTGTGTTCCAAAACTGGTGGAATTTCTCTCCTACACTGATGATAAAATGGTTGCAGTATTTTCTTCTGTATCTATTTTATGTTGTCTTCTGACTGGTTTAATATTGGGGATATTTATACATTACCAGGACACCCCCATTGTTAAAGCTAATAACCGGAACCTGAGCTATCTTCTCCTGGTCTCCATCATGCTGAGCTTCCTCTGTGTCTTCTTGTTCCTCGGCCGTCCAGTAGATGTAACCTGCATGCTGCGTGTAACCTCTTTTGGTGTCATCTTCTCAGTTGCTGTCTCTTCTCTTCTTGCCAAAAGTATCATGGTGAGTATTGCTTTTAAAGCCACCAAACCTGGGAGTCCCTGGAGGAAATGGATGGGAGCCAAACTGCCCAATTTTATCATTTGCGTGTTCTCACTTGTTCAAGTAATAATCTGTGTATCTTGGTTATCCATTTATCCTCCATTCCAGGATAAAGACACTCACTCTTATCAGGGAAAGATCATCATTCAGTGTAATGAGGGTTCAGTTATCGGCTTCTACTCTGTCCTGGGATATATGGGGCTTCTGGCAGCTGTGAGTTTCATTATAGCCTTTTTAGCCAGGACATTACCAGACAGTTTTAATGAGGCCAAGTACATCACCTTCAGCATGCTGGTGTTCTACAGTGTCTGGATTGCCATGATCCCGGCCTATCTGAGCACTAAAGGGAAATATATGGTGGTTGTGGAGATTTTTGCTATAATGGCATCAAGTACAGGACTTCTTGGCTGTATATTTTTCCCAAAATGTTATATAATTCTGTTTAAGCCTGACCTGAACACAAAAAATGGTTTGCTTGAAAATAAAGGATAGTTATTTTTTATTTATAATGACCCTAGTAAATACAGTAAAAACATAATTTCTAATAACATTAGAGGCGATGATATCCACATAGGATGAAACATGTCAGGCTGGCCGATGCAAGCACGCTGAGAGCCGCGGAATTGTTTTATATGCCTTGATGTTACCTGCTATTTGTAAGTAGACTACAATAATTGCTTATGTTTTTTACCTTACGGGCTTCACTATGCTGCCTCATTTTTCTCTCATTGGGTAAAACTTCTGGCTGAGATTTGCACAGCTCCACATCTATACTCTGGAAATTGCCTTGACATTAGTGATGTTGGTCTTCCCTATGATCGAACCATCTGATTTGGAGTGTCCTTCCCTCAACGTCTGACCCTCTGCATCATTTGATTACATTGCTTGTTATTTTCCACTTTCTGGTAAGCAGATTGTGAGCATGTTGGTGTGGTGTGCCTTCATTTTCTGTTTTTGCACACTGAAGCTTGGTGGCGGTTTCATCTCATTTCTACCTTCATCCAATGTTGATTGCCTTCAATTGTTGGACTTGTATTTGTTATTGCACTGTAGCGCTGCATTTTTTGAATTTATAGTTATATCTATATCATTGTAAATTGTAGTATTTTATTATTATTATTATTATTATTATTATACAGGATTTATATAACACCAACAGTTTATGCAGCGCTTTACAACTTGAGGGTAGACAGTACAACTACAATTGACTTTAACCGGTTAAAGACCGGCTCACGCACATATACGTCGGCAGAATGACAGTAGGAATCAGAGAGCCCTGCTCGTTAGAGCTTACCATCTAAGAGGGAGGGTCAAGAGGTAATAACTGTGGGGGATGGGCTGATTAAGAAGGTAAATGTATAGTTGTTAGGTGGGGGCAGGATAGGATTCTTTGAAGAGATTAGTTTTCAGGGATTGTCTGAAAGTGGCCAAAGTAGGAGATAGTCAGATAGATTCCAGAGGATGGAAAAGGGAGGGACCTTGTCACTTGCTTGGTGTAATGGTTCCTACTAGGGATGGGCCGAACAACTCCCTATTCGGTTTGCACCAGAAATTTTGAACATCGCAAAAGTTCGGAACCAAATAACGAACCCCATTGAATTCTATGGGACCCGGACTGAAAGAAATCCAAAGTGCCCATTTTTAAGGCTTATATGCAAATAATTGGGCATACAATTGTTATAGGGATCCGGGTACTGTACTGGGGGACATGTATCAATGAAAAAAAAGTTTGTATAAACATAATTTTTAAATGAGCTGTGGTTTATTGATGCTTACAGGGAAAGCATAAAAATGAAAATTTCCTGTCAATATAGTGGATGGGGGTTCTATCTGTAAAATGGCACGTCTGTACTGTGTATAGAAGCTGCTGCAGCAAAAATTTAATTTATAAAGCCAAAAAAATGACATGTTCCCTGCAAGCTTTCTTTATTTTGAAAGCAACAGCTTGGGGAGCTAGTCTGTATGAGGCCACAATGTAGTGCACTGGGAACAAGATTAGAGATTTTTTGGATAAATTCTGGTGTCTCTTCCACAGACTTTGGATAGAAGTAACAGGTAAGAAAAAATTGGTCTTTGGGTGTTGGTGGCGCCTTCACACCGTAATGCCCTGTACACACGACCGGATTGTCCGTCGGAATAAAGTCAGACGGTTCGTCCGACTGAGTTTCCGACGGAATTCCGCTCAAGCTATCTTGCATACACACGGTCACACTAAAATTCGACCATCAAAAACGCTGTGATGTAAAACACGTATGACGAGCCGAGATCAATGAAGTTCAATAGGCAGTTCGGCTCTTCTGCTTGATTCTGAGCATGCATGGTTTTTAGTCCGCCGGAATTGCATACAGACGAACGGATTTTCCGATAGAAATTTTTATCCGTCAGAAAAAAGAGAACATGTTCTCTATCTAAGTCCGTCAGAATTTCCGAAAGAAAAAGTCTGATGGGGCATACACACAGTCGGAATATCCAATGAAAAGAGCCAATCTGACTTTTTCCATCAGAAAATCCGGTCGTGTGTACAAGGCATTACCCTATGAGATGTACTCTTGATGAAAGCAAGAATTGGTCTTACTGTCAAAAATTGCAATGAAATGCACCTGTCAAACAGGTGTGGAAAAATTGGTCTTTGGGTGTCAGTGGTGCCTTCACACCATAACCCTATTGAGGTACTCATGATGAAAGCTAGAATTGGCCTTGCTGTCAAAAATTTTAATGATATGCACCTGTCAAACAGGTGCGGAAAAATCGGTCCTTGGGTGTTAATTGCGCCCATGAAACCTACACCAAAAATATTATTCCAGATGAAATCAGCACCCACAATGCTAGGCAGCCTAGAAGTCCTGCAGAGATTCCACATCCCAAAAACACTTAATCAGCGACATCGGCATTAGGGGCTTCATAGCTGCTGGTAATCCAGGACTGATTCATTTTGATAAATGTCAGTTCAGCAGCACTGAATGCCCTTTCAGAAAGCACGCTAGATGCAGGGCAGCCCAGCAGCTCAATTGCATACTGGGCAAGTTCTGGTCAGTGGTCTATTCTCATGAACCAGTAAGCCATCGACTGGAAAGCTCTCCATCTCTGTTTTCACCCCTAGATAATCGCCATGTGATGCAGACGCTTCAGATGAGATGTGAAAGCTGACAGCCCTGGGCGGCGAGGACTAAAAAAATTGTGAAATACATCACTTAGATGTGAACCTTCTCCACTGATCATCTTTTGACCAACAGAAGCCTCAATACTACATTTTCCACGACACTGTAACCTACCAGAGTCGGGAAAAGGATTTGATAAACTTCTCAATAAGGTGTCCTCAAGAGATTTCATCTCCTGCACTCTCTGTGGGGACGGGATTAGTTCTGAGACTTTCCCCGTGTAACGGTGGTCATAGAGGGTTGCCAACCAATAGTGATCATTACAATACAATGTGGCACAGGTCCATAGACTTATCCTGATCGACAAATAATTGGCGTTCTGCCCCCCCCCTCCAAGTACAGATTGGTGTATTGTGAGAAAAAATAATATAAGGGGGCGCTAGAGGCTAAATAATAAACAACAGAATTAGATTCAATTTGAGCTATATCAGCCACATAGTGATAAATAGATATCAGTGAACATATTAAATGGACATCAAAAATGCAATGCTATGAAGCAATAGGTGGAAAACAATATTGGTAGTTGCTGTGAACAACACAAAAAAGCTTTGCAGTATAATGATAAATTGATCTAACAATATATATCAAGTAATTTGGTGACAAAGGTGAAATTAGCAACACAAGTCCAATAGTTTGAGTGAACAATCAATTGGTGATTCCTTAGTGACTTTGTGACCAGTCCATAAAGAAAAAATAAACAGAAATGATGGTCCAAAGGAAATCTTGAAGTAACACCTTCACCACCTAAATACAACACCTGGAGTGCTCAATGTATAGATGGCCGCTTACCACAAGATGTTGACCCCCTTAGCTAAAAAGAGGTCAAATACGCTTGTGCAAGATAACACTTGCTAATATGGAGGATGTAGTCCCAGATCAGTCTGACTCCCCAAGGATGGCTCAGATCAGGAATATGTGAACAAAACAAATGGGAACCAAGAATAGTGTAATCTTGTTTATTGAAAGGTAAAAACAATATAAAAGAAGGGCCAATTGGCTGCTTACATTTCGTTGTGCCTTAGCCTGGCACTGAGGCTGGAAGGCACGGTAGTGTATGAGTTCCGTCCGCCCCTCCATCAGGAGCCTGGCGTGTGTTCCACCTGTTACAGTGGTAAGCCAGCAGGACCGGAAGTGAGGTAAGAACATGACCAAGTACCGCCTCGACGTACGTTTCATCTAACACGTCATCAGGAAGCGTACTTGGTCACTGGGTGAATGGTCTTATCAATGCTTGTCAATCAAACAATTTAGGAAGTGTAATTGTATTAGCCTCAGTACCAGATCATTTGCGCCAATGCAAAACACAGTATACATCAAGCTAATTTAAAAACAAGGGGCATGTGTTAGAGAAGTGAATAGTGCTAACCTAAGTTAAATTTACATGCCTGGTTGGTTACCGGGATAGAAGCAATAATAAAATTGTACGATCAGAGATAAATCTAAGCACATGAACCAAATATAATTTTTTTAAATGATATATGTAAAAAATTTAAATAAAATAAAAAAATACTAAAATTAAAAAAGATGAAAAAAATATATGGATCAAAGAGAAATTTTATTCATTGGTTAAAAAACAGTTAAGGTACAGGTCTATATTAAGTCCCTGCGGTTGCATCAGCGATACAGCCATTGGGTCTCATTTTGTGAAATGGCCTTTTTGAGGTCAGTGCCTCTTCAATGATGCACAGCTCTATCTATCCCATAGAATGTGAGCTGGCGGGGATCTCTGTCATGGAACCGATCCAAATGGTGTGACACACTGTGGTTAGGGAAACCTTTTGAGATATTAGTGACATGTTCATTGATCCTAACCCTTAACTCCTGTGTGGTGTGCCCCACATATTGTAGGGAGCAGGGGCATTCCAAAACATATGTTACATGCTTGGAATAACATGAAATTAAAGGTTTCACAGAAAATTCTTGTTGAGTTACAAAAGACCGGAATTTGGTAACCTTTTTGCCATGTCTGGTAGTTGTACGACAGGATTTGCACCTGGTAAAATAGTGAAACCCTGATCCATCCAAAGATGTTAAAGGTTTTTCTGGGGGTCAGGGACATTGGGTGCTATCATGTTTCTTAATCCTGGTCCTCGTCTATAGATGAATTTAGGTCAGGGGGGGGGAGAACAGTTGCCAAATCCCTGTCTTTTAGAAGTATAGGCCAAAATTTATGAAAAGTACGTTCAATGGTTTTATTTTGCCTTTGAAAACCAGAAACAAAAGCTAATTCCCCCTGGAAGGGTAGTTTCTTCTTAGAGGTTAGGAGGGCCTCCCTGTCCATAATAGCCACTTGGGTCTGGGTTTTCTGGAGCATCTGTTAGGAGTACCCTTTTTCTCTAAACCTTTCGGTGAGAATGGAGGCTTGTTCATGGAAATCAGTCAGACTCTCACAGTTGCTCCTGATCTGCATGTACTGACCTTTGGATATGGCTCCCAGCCATTGGGGATGATGGCAGCTGGTTGTTGGCATAAAGCCGTTCCTATCAGTACTTTTGAAAAAAGTCCTTGTGCTAATTTTGTTATGTTTTTTGATTAAGGTGTGATCCAAATAATTGACTACCGCCGTACTCCATTCAGCTGTAAATTTAAGGCCATATTGATTATCATTTAAACATCTGATAAAGGATTATAATTCCTCCTGCGAGCCGTCCCACAGTAGGATGACATCATCAATATATCTTTTATAATACAAAAGAGCTGGCTTAAATTCATTGTAGATGGTTTCGCTTTCCCATTTGTTTAGTACAATGTTGGCTACACTGGGGGCATAGCGAGCCCCCATAGCCACCCCCTTAATTTGGTTATAGAACTTATACTGTGCCCAGAAATAGTTGTTACCCATGGCTTGCCGAAGTCCTTCAACTAAGAAATCTATTTGATCATTATGTAGCTTAGATTGCTCTGTCAAAGCCAGTCTAACAGCTACTATGGCATCTTCTTGTTTGATGTTAGTATACAGTGACTCAATGTCAACTGTAACCATGAGGGTGATATCTGTAACTTGTAAAGTCGATATAGATTTAATGAGCTCTCTACTGTCTTTCAAATACGATTTCCCCTGTACAACCAGTGGTTGGAGATAAATATCTATATATTGCCCCACTCTTGAGTAAAGGGAACCAATCCCACTAACAATGGGTCGGCCGGGCGGTTTATCTCTAGTCTTATGAATTTTTGGTACTATATAAAGGACTGGGGTACGTGGAACCCGTGGAATAAGGTATTGAGCCTCCTTCTGGTCCAATATATGTTGGTCAACTCCTATGGAAACCCAATCCATCAGATGAGTCCGTAGCTTATTAGTCGGATCTGATGCAAGTAACTTGTAATTACTGGCATCATCCAACAAACGTTGGATCTCTGTGTAATAATCTTCCTTAGTAAGTACCACCACAGCTCCCCCTTTATCCGCTGGGCGGACTACTATATTTTTATTTTTTTCCAATTTTTTGATCCCCTCTATTAATTTACGGTTTATTCTGGTCTGTTTAACTTCTATTGATTTAATTTCATCCTGCACCATATTTTTAAACACCTCGACATGGTGATGGGTCCCTTTCTATGGATTAAAAACAGAATTATTTTTCAAACCACTGTGTTGAAAATGGCCAGTCCCCACTGTGGACGAAAAATTTGGAGTTTAGGAAGCAAAATGCTTTTTGATATTGAGTTTTCTGACATATTTCTCAACATCAATGAATAACTCAAATTTGTTAATATTTTTGTCGGGCGCATATTTTAAACCCTGTGCTAAAACTCCCAATTCCTATTCTGAAAGCTCTATATTTGTTAAATTAAAGATCCCTGTGTTTAACTGTCCTGTGGTCTTTTTCTTTCTGGCTCCCCCTCTTCTACCCCTTTTTCGATAGGCTCTTTGGGGTATTGGGAAGTAGTGGGTGGAATTTTGTAGGGTTCTTTCTATCCCCTCCATACCCCCCCATTGGTAGTTATTTTGATGTTGGTTTGGTCTACCCCTATAGTTACCTCTAAAGTTACCTCTATGTGGTCTAGGTTGGTATTGACTTGGACCCTGATTATAATATGGGTATCCATAATCCATGGGTCTATTATCTAGTGGTGCATATCTGTTGTAAGTAGATGCTGCATAGAGTGCTGGGTAGTGATTGTTGGGTGGAGAATAGTTGGCAGTATATTGAGGAGGGGAGGAGGTCCCCCAGGTGCCTGGGGTCCCTGCCCTTTGTGGCTAGTAGGGGTTTTGGACTTTTTCCCTAGAGTATGTGGATTACTCTTGAAGTTTTTGGCCATCTGGGTTACCACATTATGAACCTCCATATCTTCCTCAACTGACGGGACCTTAGGATAACCTGGATTAGGATCCTCCTGCCATTTGTAGACCTTTTTGTCCTCATAGTCTTTTATATCCCTCTGATATTTTTTGAGTTTCTTTTGTTTAATCTCTCCATCATATTTGGATAAATATGTTTGGAGGTTCTGAGCTTTTTCCATATATTCTTTAGTGCCCATAAAAGGTTTCATGTTTTCTTTAAGATCAGCAATTTTTGCTCCAACTAAAAGATTCTTGGTTCGACGTCTCCTAATCATCAACTGCATGAGCTTTTGCTCACATGCATTAAAGAAGTGAAACCACTCATCTAGGAGTGTCAGATCCTCAACACCATCGTTCGGGTTCACATCCCATCTCAGCCTCCTGGGGGTGAGATTCTTTCCAATATACATCTCAAAGGACGCTATGTCCCACCATAGTCTAATTTGATTCTCCATGTCATACTGAAGCTGCTTAAAACCTCTCTCAAGGTCCAAATTAGGACTAGGGGCTTGTTGGAATATTTCTTCAATATTGGTCTGGCGACTTTACATGAAATTTAAAACATCCATTCCTGCTTAGATAAAAAAGTTGTGGAGAACCTTGAATAGTATAAAAATTGTGTACTTTGTGCCAAATAAATTGTACAATAATATAATATAATAAGAAAATAAAGAGCTGCACCCCTAAAACTATGTGGATATACCAATAGTGCAATGTGAAAAATTTTTTATATAAGGGGCGCTAGAGGCTAAATAATAAACTACAAAATTAGATTGAATTTGAGCTATATCAGCCACATAGTGATAAATAGATATCAGTGAACATAATAAATGGACATCAAAAATGCAATGCTATGAAGCAATAGGTGGAAAACAATATTGGTAGTTGCTGTGAACAACACAAAAAAACTTTGCATTATAATGATAAATTGATCTAAAAATATATATCAAGTAATCTGATGACAAAGGTGAAATTAGCAACACAAGTCCAATAGTTTGAGAGAACAATCAATTGGTGATTCCTTAGTGACTTTGGGGCTGATTTACTATAACTCCAGGAAGTACTGAGCACTATCGCAAATAATAGCTCCAATTTTTGCCAATTAAAAATTCAACGCGCGAATTTGAGAATGAAAAAGAGCGCTATTAGCAGCAAACAAGTGTTGGTAATGTGGAATCAGCGCTAATTAGTGAATCCGCGTACGTGCAAATGCCAATTTCCACTAAGTTTTTATATAGCACTGCACTGTAACCATGATCCATGTATGTGAAAGAAACATTTTTATATGAGATGTGCTCTATCTATTGATGTATATTGCAATTAGTATTCCTAGTTTTTTTCCTTCTTTTGCTAACGAATGCAGTTCTGAATGATTATTACATAGTAATGTCTGCTATTATGTAAAGTTACATGTATTAAACATTTAGGTTACCTATTTGTTGTATGTTGTTTTTTTCATGTTTTTTTTTTTCCATTTAGGTGGCTATAAAGCGGTAATTATTTGTGTTCATTCTTTAATCATACTACACTATTATGCAGGTCTTGTACTTAGCACAATGGCTTAGTTGTCTTCTCAGATGTCTCCACAGCTCTCATGGTACAAGTTCAAATACCAGCCATCCTACCATCCAACAGCTATGTTTATTATTTGCACAAGCAAATTAAAATAAACAAACAAAGAAATGTAAACTGCCCGTTAGCTAGTGTGTGATGTTTGGAAGTCCACACCATAATATTATTGAATAAAAGTGCATTGGCTAATTGGCATTCTCCTATTTTCAGCATATGCTGCTTTGGCTAATTGGCATTTGCCTTTTTTCAACCAATTCAATCTTTTAGTATCTCTCTGTGGGATTTAAATTCCATGAGTGCTTCAAAGCCTGAGTTTTTCAAGGTAGAAGTGCTGACCACTAGCCTATTGAGCGTAGCACAAACATCTACTAGTGTGTGTAGGTTAAGGAGATATTTCTTGCACCTACAGGTAAGCCTTAATCTAGGCTTACCTGTAGGTGCAAGTTGTCTAAGTGGGTTTACAACCACTTTAATATTATAGTAACAACCATGCTCATGCTGATGTGGCATTGGCTAATAGGCGTTCCCCTCTTTTCAGCATATGCTGCTAAGTGTTTGATGGTGGGACTACTTTATATTCTAGGTATAATAGTACTCAGCACAGTGACTTAGGCCCCTTTCACACTTGTGCGACCTGAAAGTTGTGTGATTTTGATGCAACTTTAAGCAATGCCTGTGTAATCTTGAGGTCTGTGGTTGCAGGAGTCGCAGGGAAAAGGCACGCAAATTTCCGTCTGCATTTTTTCTGTGATCCCAGGAAATGCCTGTGTAAACTTAAGGTTTATGAACCTCAACTCGTATCAAAGTCAGACCAAAGTAGTACAGGGACTACTTTGAAGTCGGTGTGACTTGAAGTTTCACAGATATAAATGGTACACATTGAAAATCATGGGGTATGACTTGTCATGCAACTCTGATGACCAAAGACGCAGGAAAAGTCGCTCAAGTGTGAAAGGGGCCTCAGCCCGACTTTGTGAGCGATTTCAGAGACATCAGTGCACTTTCCTGCACAGATGTCTAGTGAAATCACATAGGTCTCACCTGTCCCTGATTTGGAACAAAGTCCCTCTGTCCCTCTTTCCTCCTCATTTGTCCCTCATTTTGTTCGGATCTGTATAGTTTTATATAAAATGCAATTTTTATCTTTCAAAAAGGGTTTCCAAGCGCTAAACTTTTCATCTAATTTCTAAATTGCTTTGTTTGTAAATTCCCAAAGCCAATCTAAAGGGATATTATTGTTAAAAAAAAGCACTTGGGGGTTTAACTAATATATATATATATATATATATATTTTAATAATTCTCCTTTAAGAAGGTGTTTTAGGAGATGTGTACTATGCCTACATACTTTTGCTAATAGTTGTCCCTTCTACCCATCTCAAAAAGTTGGGAGGTAAGAAATCGCCTCCTGAAGTCGCCCAAAGTAGTGTAGGAACTACTTTTGGGAATCTGTGTGGCGTTGCAACAATTTGGACAGTTCTATTGCCGTCAATAGGCACCGATTTGGCCTGCAATTTGACATGTCAATTCAGAGCTATGTGAACATGGGTGAAGTTGCATAGATATGAATAGAACTCATGCAGGGGGATACTTTTAATGCGACTCTGAGGTCCAAAGCTGCATGAAAAGTCACATAACTGTGAAAGTAACCAAATGAGATTAAATGATAACATCTTTGAATAAAGCCCCATTTGCACTTGTGCGACCTTAAAATTGCACAGCTTTGCCATGACTTGAAGCAATGTCTGTGTTATCTTGTGGTGTATGGACCTCAAATCGCATTTAAGTCAAACCAAGGTAGTGCAGGGACGAATTTGCCCCACTTTCAGGTTGCACAAGTGACAATAGGGCCAAATTCAAAGATATCCTCAAATCTCTTTAACACTGCTGCGACCTGAAAGTCACACTAATTTGCTGCCACTTTGTCACTGCAACTTGGCCCCAACTTCTGGGAATGCCTGTGTAATATTGCGCCCTATGTACCTCAAGTCACATGAGGCTCTGTTTCCACTATTGCAACCCTAAATTCGCATGATTTTGCCGCAATTTTTTGCCGCGATTTTGATGCGACTTGGAGCAATGCCTGTATATTCTTGAGGTCTATGGACCTCAAGTTGTATCAAAGTGGGACCAAAGTAGTGCAGGGACTACTTTGAAGTCGCTGCGACTTGATGTCGCACAGATATTAACCATACTCATTGGAAATCATAGGGTATGACATGTGACTTTGCAATCCCAAGTTGCATAACAAGTCGCACTAGTGGAAACCGAGCCCTAAAGTCACACCAAAGAAGTACAGGGACTACTTTGAAGTTGGTCTGACTTAAAGTAGCACAGATATGAATGGTTATCATTGAGAATCATGAAAAGTCGCCCAACTGTGAATCAAGTCATATATATTTTAATAGAAAGGAGCTCTCAGTTATACTTGCATAGTCCTTACTGATTTACATCAGCAGAACAAATGCAGGAAGTAGTGATGTGTGCACATGTGCCAGAAGCAAATGTGTGGTGATGCCAAACAAATCAATGAAGCCCACCCACACCAAATCCACCCCCACCTTGAGTAAGCACAAGTACATATCCTACACTTACCCGGCAAATCAGCAGCACCTCCTCTTTGCTAAAGAGGGACCTCGCCATGTCCACCTAGATGGAGATCCTGACCAGCACAGGAACTTCCGGGTGATTACAATGACTCATTTCCGGGTCAGGAGGTGAAACCACGCTCTGTTGATTGCAGCTGCGAATATTGATCTCAATCACGATTAGAATTTATTATTCTTGATTATATGCAGATATGCAAATCTGTATTTCTACATATGATATTTGAAGGTAAACTTAAGGGAGTTTGAAAAGGAATGGTGTCTCTCCCGTAGCAGCAGGTGAATTACAAAGGCAAAAGGCCCAGTTTGAGCTCTGTTTCACACTGACAGCGGGAGGAAATCGTTCAGCTGAACTCACACAATTTCATTCCCGCATGTCAGTCCCAACTGCAGGGGGGGGGGGACATCAGAGACATCTGTGCAGGTTTCTACACTTATATCAATACAAATCGCACCAATTAGAACAGCGCAATTGCCACCGATCTGACATGTCAAATCGCACCAATGTGAACCAGAGCTGACTCACACAACACTGCCTATCCTCCAGCTGAATTCAATACCTGCAATTCTCCACAGCTGTTATATATAAAGATTCCACCTTTATCATTTACTTTCAGGTGTGCTGAAGCCTAGGTTTACATTGGGGCGATTTGTCATGTAATTTCAGAAATCAAATCGCATGACTATTGGTGGCAATGGCACTGTTCCAATCGATGCAGCCCCAATTTTGTGGCGCCACACCGATTTGCAAAAGTAGTTCCTGCACTACTTTTGCCGATTTCAGGTGCGACTTTAATAGACATTTGTGTATGAAGCCACACAGATGTCTATCAAGAAGTACCTAAAATCGCGCTAGCTTAAGTGAAGTAGCGCGATTTCAAAGTAGCATCAATGTGAACAAGGGCAAAGAGATAAATTTTTTGGTGCACAAATCCATATAAAAATAAAATAAAGGATTTTGTACTTTGCCAAAATAAAAAATAAAAAACAAACCCACACACACATACTTTTATTTTGCCAGCAGAAACAAAATTATGTACATTCATTTACTAGCTTCAAAAAAATTTGGACAGGATACATGGTGCTACAGTAGGTGCCGCCGATATTGTGTCAATCTTGCCTCTTCTAGCAGCGAGATTGACACCCTACGAGCCCCGTCGCGAGAGCCAGCGCCGAGCTGTCTCGTCATCGGGAAAGGAAAAATGTTGATTTTCCTTTCACAATGAGCGACACGCATTGCCGGCAGGCAGAGATCCGACGTGGATTCCCGCCAATACCAGGCACTGTGTTTGGTATGAATCCTGAGCCGGAACTCCGCGCCAATTTTTAAATAAAAAAAACGACATAGGTTCCCCCTCCAGGAGCATACCAGGCCCTTGGGTCTGGTATGGGTTTGAAGCGGAATCCCCTAAGCCGAAAAATCGGCATGGGGGTCCCCCTCAAAATCCAAACCAGACCCTTATCCGAGCACGCAACCTGGCAGGCCGCAGGGGAAGAGGGGGGGGGCGAGAGATCGGCCCCCCTCCCTCCTGAACCGTACCAGGCCGCATGCCCTCAACATGGGGGGGTTTGGTGCTCTGGGGCAGGGGGGCGACCTGCGGCCCCCCCACCCCAAAGCACCCTGTCCCCATGTTGATGAGGACAGGGCCTCTTCCCGACAACCCTGGCCGTTGGTTGTCGGGGTCTGTGGGCGGGGGCTGATCGGAAGCCGGGAGCCCCCTTTAATAAGGGGGCCCCCAGACCCTGGCCCACCACCCTATGTGAATGAGTATGGGGTATATCGTACCCCTACCCATTCATCTGGTGGAAGAAAATGGCAATAAAAAAACACACACAGCTTTTTAAAATAATTTATTGCACAGCTCCAGGGGTCTTCTTCCAACTTCGGGGGGTCTCCGGTGTCGTCGCCGCGATCTCCGTTTCTTTCTTCCTTCTGCCGGGCCTCCGCTATCTTCTTCCAGCTCTTTTGCTAGCGGGGCCCGGTCTTCTCCATCGCCTTCTCCTCTCCGGTTCTTTCTTCCTTCTGCCGGGCCTCTGCTATCTTCTTCCAGCTCTTTTGCTAGCGGGCCTGGTCTTCTCCGTCGCCTTCTTCCCTCTTCTCCTCTCCGGTTCTTTCTTCCTTCTGCCGGGCCTCCGCTATCTTCTTCCAGCTCTTTTGCTAGTGGAGGCCCGGTCTTCTCCGTCGTCTCGCCCGGCTCTCCGTTGTCCTTCTGCCGGCCCCTCCACTAACTTCTTCCAGCCCTTTTGCTAGTGGAGGGGCCGGTCTTCCCGTCGCCGTCGGCGTCTTCTTCCCTCTTCTCCTCCTCGATGTTGACACGTCGCTTCCTCCCGCTGTAATACTGGCTGTTCGGTCCATAGCGATTTATATAGGCTTCTCATGACGTCACAGTCACATGCTCCGGGTGGCCCCGGAGCATGTGACTGTGACGTCATGGGAGCATGTGACTGTGACATCATGAGAAGCCTGTATAAATCACGGAAGAAGACCCCCGGAGCTGTGCAATAAATTACTTTAAAAAGCTGTGTGTGTTTTTTTATTGCCATTTTCTTCCACCAGGTGAATGGGTAGGGGTACGATACCCCATACTCATTCACATAGGGTGGTGGGCCGGGATCTGGGGGCCCCCTTATTAAAGGGGGCTCCCGGATTCCGATCAGCCCCTGCCCGCAGACCCCGACAACCAACGGCCAGGGTTGTCGGGAAGAGGCCCTGTCCTCATCAACATGGGGACAGGGTGCTTTGGGGTGGGGGGGCCGCAGGTCGCCCCTCTGCCCCAGAGCAACAAACCCCCCCATGTTGAGGTCATGTGGCCTGGTACGGTTCAGGAGGGAGGAGGGGGCGCTCTCTCGTCCCCCCTCTTCCCCTGCGGCCTGCCAGGTTGCGTGCTCGGATAAGGGTCTGGTTTGAATTTTGAGGGGGACCCCCACGCCGATTTTTCGGCTTAGGGGATTCCCCTTCAAATCCATACCAGACCCAAGGGCCTGGTATGCTCCTGGAGGGGGAACCCATGCCGGTTTTTTATTTAAAAATTGGCGTGGAGTTCCCGCTCAGGGTTCATACCAAACACAGTGCCTGGTATTGGCGGGAATCCACGTCGGATCCCCGTTCAATACAGTGCCGCGTCTCCTCGCTATTGCAGTGAGCGTGAGATGTGTCGCCACCCTGTCGCCGAGAATCTCCGTGATAGGATCGCGAGGAATATACATTGTCGGCCGGCACCTACTGTACATTTAGCAATTGGATTTTAAGGGCCCTGCTCATAGGAGCTTACAATCTAAAATTTGTCAAAACCTTAGAGTGCACACAGCTTTACTTTTAGTGTATAAGGGGCAACACATCACATTTTTATCTGCAAGATTATAGAAACATACTCAAGTCATTATCCTTACAAAGCATTCCAACATAATATTAAAAAAGACAACAGTTCAAAACACCCATCCCCCTCCCCACATTCCACATATACATACATTGGTGACCATGTTCTGCTGGAAGCTGCATTTCTGTGTACATGATTAAGCAATGAGATCCAAGAGTAGAAGGTCAGCAGATGCTTCCAAACGATTTTGCACGGTCAGACAGGAACAATACACACACAATTTTTGGTTGAAAAAATGCACAAGAATTTCAGCAAATAACACTAGTTGGAGGGTTTGTCAATCTGCACAATATCATTCCTTCTCCCCCCACAAATCACAGCAAAAAACCTGGCCTTCTCAGACCAAACGATCCCCCATACTGCAGGCCTTTATATAAGAGAGGTTGTATTGTTAGAAAACTGAGACACGCCCAATAGAAGTACATGCCCAATATAAGCACACTCCCACCAGTATCTTTCAATCTATCTCTTTGTGTATGTCTAAAGTGATTTCACCTGATGAGCAGGAACACATAATACTATTTGCAACTGTGTTAGCCCTTGGCTATGTGCATCAAATCTCCAACTACAGGCCAAAGATCCAAGTCCATTTGCATGCACATAAACAAAGCAACAGTTTTCTAAGCATATGTACCTGTGCAGTGTAAACCCTACAATTTTAAATGTCCAAGTCCCTTGGTATGATTAGTGCTAACAAACATTAACATCAGGCCCTGGCTCCATTGAGCTTCCAATCTAAAGTCCAAAATAAACTTTCTTACATTAGAGACTATTTTGACAGGAGACAAATAAAATACCAGCATGTCTGTGGATTGTGGTGAGAAACCCACACATGGAAAACATATAAACTTCAACATAAGCATTAGCATGTTGGGGAATTGAACCAGCGACTAGACGTGCTGCTAGACGGAATTGCTACCCACTTAGCCACCAGGCAGTCTCACACATGTTCTCTGCATCTCTGTGGTGTGAACCAGCCCTAAGTCCATAGCCAAGTTCCGTGTCTCCAAGCAATATACAATATATTGGCCTAAGTATTGGGATGCCTGCCTTTAAACGCACATGAGCTGTAATCGCATCCCAGTCTTAGTCCGTAGGGTTCAATATTGAGTTGGCCCACCCTTTGCAGCTATAACAGCTTCAACTCTTCTGGGAAGGCTGTCCACAAGGTTTAGGAGTGTGTCTATGGGAATGTTTGACCATTCTTCCAAGTGCATTTGTGAAGTCAGGCACTGATGTTGGATGAGAAGGCCTGGCCTGCAGTCTCTGCTCTAATTTATCCCCAAGGTGTTTAGTTGTGTTGAGGTCAGGACTCTGTCCAGGCCAGTCAAGTTCCTCCACCCCGAAATCACTCATCCATGTCTTTATGGACCTTGCTTTGTGCACTGGTCCAAATCATTTGGTGGAGGGGGGATTATGGTGTGGGGTTGTTTTTCAGGGGTTGGGCTTGGCCCCTTAGTTCCAGTGAAGGGAACTCTTAAGGCATCAGCATACTGAGACATTTTGGACAATTTCATGCTCCCAACTTTGTGGGAACAGTTTGGGGACGGCCCCTTCCTGTTCCAACATGACTGCACACCAGTGCACAAAGAAAGGTCCATAAAGACATGGATGAGCGACTTTGGGGTGGAGAAACTTGACTGGCCTGCACAGAGTCCTGACCTCAACCCGATAGAACACCCTTTGGCTGAATTAGAGCAGAGACTGCGAGCCAGACCTTCTCATCCAACATCAGTGCCTGGCCTCACAAATGCACTTCTGGAAGAATGATCAAACATTCCCATACCCTAAACCTTGTGGAAAGCCTTCCCAGAAGCTGTTCTAGCTGCAAAGGGTGGGCCAAATCAAATTTTGACCCTACGGACTAAGACTGGGCTGCCATTAAAGTTCATGTGTGTGTAAAGGCAGGTGTCCCAATACTTTTGGCTAAATTGTGTATCTGGCAACATTTACAATGGTGGTGGAACCCTCCTACACATAAATACGCCATTTAGACATAGTTTTAGGACCTGGGAGATGAGACAACTTCTCTACATGAAGCAGCATGTTTGGGATTTGAACCCAGACACTCAGGGATGCTAAGCAGAAGTTCTAACCTCTAAGCCACAGAGCTGCCACATGTGAGATCCTCATGCACATAAATACACATAAATACTGCATTTCTTTGGACATACAGGTAATGTAATTACATTACTCAAGAGTAGAGTTGAGCGGGTAGCTGGATATTCGGGTCCGGTGGGTTCGGCCGAACTTCGGAAAAAAGTTCGGATTCGGGACCGAACTTTAACCCGAACCCGGACCCGGACCCGGACCCCATTGAAGTCAATGGGGACCCGGACTTCTGACGACTAAAAAGGCTCTAAAAAAGTAATGGAAAGGGCTAGAGGGCTGCAAATGGCAGCAAAATGTTGTTAAGAACATGGCAAGTGCTCTGCAAACAAATGTGGATAGGAAATAACTTAAAAGAACATAAAAAAAAAAAAAAAAAATATGCTGGAGGCCCCCTTTTCAGCAGAAGAGGTACAGGAAGTCATTAAGAACCTCAGAAACTCAACGGCACGATGCCACACATATGGTGAGAATGCCCCAAAATACGCCCTTTCTGGAATAAATTATTTAATTTAATGGATAAGCTAGTGGGAAAATAAAATACTTTGAAATAAAAAAGTAGCGGGGTGCTAAATTTAAGGAAAGTGTTTGAGTGGTAAATAGGCTCAAATACCCTAATTCTGTAGGATTCATGGACCATTTTGTCCTCGGGGGACAGTATTGGTGTGCAGTTCCCTGCGGCCTACAGGTGGCGCCTTTTGTGTCCCCTCTTGGCAGTAGTACAGCGGGGCGGGGAACCTGCTGTGCATGCTGGGAGAGCATATAAAAGGGGCAGACCTTTGGCCTGGGGGCTGATGTCCAGTGGGGTCCGCGCCCAGGTGCCTTCGGCCTGGGTGCATGTGTTCCTGTTCCATCTCGGGCACCTTTAGCCCGGGGTGAGGTACTATCCTGGAGTTCTTGCTGCCCTGGGTATGGAGGCCTAGGGGCGGGAGTAAAGCCTGGAGTCCAGAGCCGCCTCGTGTAGGGGACCCTGTTCCAGGGAAGGGAGGATCATTCTGATGGACCGATGCGGGAGTCACGGTGAAGGAATGGTCTGTTGACTCCCTGGAGAGATGTCTTCCCCTTGATATGGGCTAGGTTCGTAGAAGGAGAAGCTCAAGGTCACCTTGACTGTATCAGAGGCCTTATTCAACCGGCCCGTGGCAGGGGCCTTATACACCCTGGTCTGTGGCTGAGACCAAAGTTCTCCAGGCCCGTGGCAGGGGCCTTGTACACCCGGTCTGTGGCAGAGACCAACCTCAATGTCTGTGGCAGAGACCGTGCGCCAAAAACTGTTTGAGAAACCTAAGCAGTGAAGTGAATGTGCTACGTTTGTGCCTGGACCTCCTCCACACCTTAAGCTGTCCTGTTTCTTTGCTCTAACCTTTTCTATCTGAGTACAGTTTATTTTGCCATGAGAGAATAAGAGTTGGAGTTTCAGCTGGTGTGGACATTGACTTTACTGGCAATTAAAGGACTTGCCTCTACCTACAGTAGAGGTGAGAATCATCCTCTGGAGGAGTTTTGACTCCGGCTGTGGACACGGCCCGTCAAGTACACCGCTCAACCTCTTTATATAGGAGGATACGGGCTGGTAGTGCGGTGTGCCTTTCTCCCTCCTGCGAAGAGCCAACAACATAAAGGCAGGTAAGGGGGAAAGGATCTGTGCGCTACAAAAAAATAAAATAAAAATTTTAATCTTGGCCTAGCAGGACGAGGTCCATATGGAGTAGGAGGTTGAGGTGGCGGTGGATGTGGCTGTGTAGGTGGAAGCGGCGGTGGAGGAGGACGAGGTAGCCAACACTGGTTCAAAAATACAACAATGGCTGGGTAAGGCCGGTGATGTGTCGAATTCTGTCCCCTGTCGAATAGTGTCCGCCCTGTACTGCGCTTGCTGAGTATGTAGGACAAGGGGATTTCAAAAATCTCCCAAGACTAACGGCGCCTGCGTGTTGAGTTCAGGTGAAGGCCACACCATCCGTGGTTCAAGCCGAGCCAAGCAAGGCCGCAATCGAAGCGAGCCCGTGAGGGGCCCTGTTACTATGTGCTACCGTATGTCCTCTTGGATGGTGGGGCTTGAACCTGCACTCACAGCGCAGGCGCCGTTCATCTTCGGAGATTTTGTGAATCTCCTTGTCCTCTGTACTGCGCAAGCGCTGCGCCTGCGCAGTACGGGCCGGGCACAATCCGATGGCCGGACAGTTTTTGTCACAACACCGGTATACATGTCTATTCTGCACAAGGTACGGACAAGTCCTGTGGGATCCATGCCTGGTTCATTTTAATGAACGTGAGCTTGTCCACATTGGCTCTGGACAGGCGGCTGCGCTTGTCTGTGATAACGTCCCCTGCCGTGCTAAATACACGTTCAGATAATACACTGGCTGCAGGGCAGGAGAGCACCTCCAAGGCATAAACGGCAAGCTCAGGCCATGTGCCCAATTTGGAGACCCAGAAGTTAAAGGGGGCAGACCCGTCATCCAGTACGTGTAGGCCTGTGGACACATACTGCTCAACCATGTTGGTGAAATGCTGCCTCCTGCTAAGACGTTCCATCTCAGCTGGTGGTGCTGGTTGTTGTGGCGTGCTTACAAAGCTTTTCCACATTTCGGCCATGCTAACCCTGCCTTCTGAGGTGCTGCCGGTGCCCCGGCTGCGTTGGCGACCTCTTCCTCCTCCTCTGCCTTCGCCTTGTGCTTCCACCGTACGCCCGCTGTCAGGTGGGAATGCCACCAGCAGCGCGTCTACCAGCGTGCGCTTGTACTCGCGCATCTTACGATCCCGCTCCAGTGAGGGAATTAAGGACGGTACGTTGTCCTTGTAACGGGGATCCAGCAGGGTGGCCACCCAGTAATCAGCACCAGTTAAAATGTGGGCAACTCGGCTGTCGTTGCGGAAACACTGCAGCATGTAATCGCTCATGTGTGCCAGGCTGCCCAGAGGCAAAGAAAAGCTGTCCTCTGTGGGAGGTGTATCGTCTGTGTCCTCTGTATCCCCCCAGCCACGCACCAGTAATGGCCACGAGCTGGTCTGAGTGCCACCCTGCTGTGAACATGGCTCCTCCTCCTCCTCCTCCTCCTCCTCCTCCATCTCCTCCTCCACCTCGTCATCCTCCAGAACTGTGCCCTTTCTGCCGGACAATTGTGTACCTGGCGTTTGTTGGTGCAGGAACCCACCCTCGTAGCCACTTGTGAAAGACTGCCCTGAAAGCCTTTGAAATGATCCCGCTTCCTCCTCCTCCTCCTCATCCTCCTGTGCCACATCCTCTTCCATCATCGCACGAAGCGTTTTTTCAAGGAGGCATAGAACTGGGATAGTAACGCTGAGAACGGCGTCATTGGCACTGGCCATGTTGGTGGAGTACTCGAAACAGCGCAACAAGGCACACAGGTCTCGCATGGAGGCCCAGTTATTGGTGGTGAAGTGGTGCTGTTCCGCAGAGCGACTCACGCGTGATTGCTGCAGCTGAAACTCCACTATTGCCTGCTGCTGCTCGCACAGTCTGGCCAGCATGTGCAAGGTGGAGTTCCACCTTGTGGGCACGTCACATATGAGGCGGTGAGCGGGAAGGCCGAAGTTACGCTGCAGCGCTGACAGGCGAGCAGCAGCAGGGTGAGAACGCCGAAAGTGCGCACAGACAGCCCGCACTTTCTGCAGCAGCTCTGGCATATTGGGGTAATTTTTAAGGAACCTCTGGACCACCAAGTTCAGCACATGCGCCAGGCAAGGGATGTGCGTCAAACCGGCTAGACCCAGAGCTGCTACGAGATTTCGCCCATTATCGCACACCACCAGGCCGGGCTTGAGGCTCACTGACAGCAACCACTCATCGGTCTGTTGTTCCATGTCCCTCCACAACTCCTGCGCGGTGTGGGGATTTTCCCCCAAACAGGAAAGTTTTAAAACTGCCTGCTGTCGTTTACCCCTGGCTGTGCTGAAGTTGGTGGTGAAGGTGTTACGCTGAATGGATGAGGAGGCGGTAGAGGATGAGGAAGCGGAGAAGGAGGAGTTAGCAACAGGAGGCAAACTGAAGCGCCCTGCAATCCTCGGTGGTGGAAGGACATGCGCCAAACCGCTATCTGCCTCAGGCCCAGCCGCCACTGCATTTACCCAGTGTGCTGTTAGGGAGATATAACGTCCCTGACCGTGCTTACTGGTCCACGCATCCGTAGTTAGGTGGACCTTGCCACAGATGGCATTGCGCAGTGCACACCTGATTTTGTCCCCCACCTGGTTGTGCAGGGAAGGGATGGCTCGCCTGGAAAAGTAGTGGCGGCTGGGCACGACGTACTGCGGGACAGCCAATGCCATCAGGCTTTTAAAACTCTGCGTCTCCACCAGACGGAATGACAGCATTTCAAAGGCCAGGAATTTTGAAATGCTGGCATTCAGGGCCAGGGATCACGGGTGGCTAGGGGGGTACTTCCTCTTCCGCTCCAATGTTTGGGAGATAGAGAGCTGAACGCTTCCATGGGACATTGTGGAGATGGTTGGTGACCCAGGTGGTACTGTTGCTGGCAGATCCTCTGTTTGCGGGGTGACAGGTGCCACTGTCACTACAGAGGTGGATGAAGAGGCCGAGACTGCAGCAGAAGAGGAAGCAGGAGGAGCCAGAGACCATTCTTGGTTTTTGAGGTGTCTACTCCACTGCAGCTCGTGCTTTGCACTTAGATGCCTGGTCATGCAGCTTGTGCTCAGGTTGAGAACATTTATGCCTCGCTTCAGGCTCTGATTGCACAGCGTGCAAACCACTCGTGTCTTGTCATCAACACACTGTGTGAAGAACTGCCACGCTAGGGAAGTCCTTGGACCTGGCTTTGGTGTGCTCGGTCCCTTGCTGCATTGGGCAGTAGCAGATGTACTGTGTAGGGGACGAATGCTCCGTTTTTGCACCCTGCTCCCTCTTCTGCTGTGCTGGTGGCTCTGTGCGACCACCGCCTCTTCCTCCGAACTACACTGGTCACCTGCATAACGTTGATTCCATGTGGGGTCGAGGACCTCATCGTCCTCCACATCATCTTCCACCCAGTCTTCACCCCTGCCCTCCATGTCTGTCTGCACAATTGCCAAAGCAGCAGCAGTTGGCACCTGTGTTTCGTCATCATCCGAGACGTGCTGCGATGGTCCTCCCATGTACCCATCATGAAACATAAGTGGTTGGGCATCGGTGCACTCAATCTCTTCCACTTCTGGGGCAGGGCTAGGTGGATGGCCCTGGGAAACCCTGCTAACAGAGTCATCGAAAAGCAGAAGAGACTGCTGCATGATTTGGGGCTCAGACTGCTTGGCTGATTTGCAAGGGGGTGAGGTGAAAGACTGATGGACATGGGCTTCAGGTGCCAACTCTGATCTTTCATCAGAAGAGTGGGTGGGAGACAATGTGAAGGAACCCGAGGCACTGTCAGCAACCCAATCTACTATCGCCTGTACTTGTCCTGGCCTAAACATTGGTACAGCCTCATTAGGCGCGACAAAATACCGCCGCAGGCTCGGTCGCCTACTCGCACCTGAGGAAGGTGTTTCACTTGTGCGTGTAGCTGGCACAGATCCACCACGTCCTCTCCCTGCAACAGGAGCTCCACCAGCAGCACCACGACCGGGGCCACCACGTCCCTTTGACCTTCCCCTCATATTTTCCAAATTTAGGATCTTGCCCTAAATGGCGTTTTTTGGAAGACCACAACACACCCACAGTACGTAATGGCTGAAACGCACAGCTACAGAACTTCAGAAAATGCTATTCAAAAAAAAAAAAGGTTTTTTTTTTTAGTATAGCACAGTACAAGGAAAATATATAGAAATTGTTTATTTCACACACCTCCAGATGTGTATTTCACACTGCAAAATATTTTCTGTGGCCCTAAATGGCGTTTTTTGCCAGACCACAACACACCCACAGCACGTAACCGCTGAATCGCACAGCTACAGAAAATGCTATTCAAAAAAAAAGGTTGTTTTTTTTAGTATAGCACTGTACAAGAAGAATATATAGAAATTGTTTATTTTACACACCTCCAGATGTGTATTTCACACTGCAAAATATTTTCTGTGGCCCTAAATGGCATTTTTTGCCAGACCACAACACACCCACAGCACGTAACCGCTGAATCGCACAGCTACAGAAAATGCTATTCAAAAAAAAATTTTGTTTTTTTTAGTATAGCACTGTACAATATATAGAAATTGTTTATTTTACACACCTCCACATGTGTATTTCACACTGCAATTTATTTTCTGTGGCCCTAAATGGCGTTTTTTGCAAGAGCACAACAACCCCAACAGTATATAACCGCTGAATCGCACAGCTGCAGAGGCCAGAGAATGCTATTCAAAAATAATGTTGTTTTTTCACACACCTCCAGATATGTATTTCACACTGCAAAATATTTTCTGTGGCCCTAAATGGCGTTTTTTGGAAGAGCACAACACAACCACAGTATTTAACCACTGAATCGCACAGCTATAGAAGGGCAGAGAATGCTATTCAAAAAAAATGTTGTTTTTTTTAGTATAGCACTGTACAATATATAGAAATTGTTTATTTTACACACCTCCACATGTGTATTTCACACTGCAATTTATTTTCTGTGGCCCTAAATGGCGTTTTTTGGAAGAGCACAACACAACCACAGTATTTAACCACTGAATCGCACAGCTATAGAAGTGCAGAGAATGCTATTCAAAAAAAATGTTTTTTTTTTTAGTATAGCACTGTACAATATATAGAAATTGTTTATTTTACACACCTCCACATGTGTATTTCACACTGCAAAATATTTTCTGTGGCCCTAAATGGCGTTTTTTGCAAGAGCACAACAAGCCCAACAGTATATAACCGCTGAATCGCACAGCTGCAGAGGCCAGAGAATGCTATTCAAAAATAATGTTGTTTTTTCACACACCTCCAGATATGTATTTCACACTGCAAAATATTTTCTGTGGCCCTAAATGGCGTTTTTTGCAAGAGCACAACACACACACAGCACGTAACCGCTGAATCGCACAGCTACAGAAAATGCTATTCAAAAAAAAAGGTTGTTTTTTTTAGTATAGCACTGTACAAGAAGAATATATAGAAATTGTTTATTTTACACACCTCCAGATGTGTATTTCACACTGCAAAATATTTTCTGTGGCCCTAAATGGCGTTTTTTGCCAGACCACAACACACCCACAGCACGTAACCGCTGAATCGCACAGCTACAGAAAATGCTATTCAAAAAAAAAATGTTGTTGTTTTTTTAGTATAGCACTGTACAATATATAGAAATTGTTTATTTTACACACCTCCACATGTGTATTTCACACTGCAATTTATTTTCTGTGGCCCTAAATGGCGTTTTTTGCAAGAGCACAACAACCCCAACAGTATATAACCGCTGAATCGCACAGCTGCAGAGGCCAGAGAATGCTATTCAAAAATAATGTTGTTTTTTCACACACCTCCAGATATGTATTTCACACTGCAAAATATTTTCTGTGGCCCTAAATGGCGTTTTTTGGAAGAGCACAACACAACCACAGTATTTAACCACTGAATCGCACAGCTATAGAAGTGCAGAGAATGCTATTCAAAAAAAATGTTGTTTTTTTTAGTATAGCACTGTACAATATATAGAAATTGTTTATTTTACACACCTCCACATGTGTATTTCACACTGCAATTTATTTTCTGTGGCCCTAAATGGCGTTTTTTGGA
Source organism: Rana muscosa (assembly GCA_029206835.1). Classification (NCBI taxonomy): domain Eukaryota; kingdom Metazoa; phylum Chordata; class Amphibia; order Anura; family Ranidae; genus Rana; species Rana muscosa. The sequence continues at coordinate 1,258,228,300 of CM055116.1, read as the reverse complement.
AGAGCACAACACAACCACAGTATTTAACCACTGAATCGCACAGCTATAGAAGTGCAGAGAATGCTATTCAAAAAAAATGTTGTTTTTTTTAGTATAGCACTGTACAATATATAGAAATTGTTTATTTTACACACCTCCACATGTGTATTTCACACTGCAAAATATTTTCTGTGGCCCTAAATGGCGTTTTTTGCAAGAGCACAACAAGCCCAACAGTATATAACCGCTGAATCGCACAGCTGCAGAGGCCAGAGAATGCTATTCAAAAATAATGTTGTTTTTTCACACACCTCCAGATATGTATTTCACACTGCAAAATATTTTCTGTGGCCCTAAATGGCGTTTTTTGCAAGAGCACAACACAACCACAGTATTTAACCACTGAATCGCACAGCTATAGAAGTGCAGAGAATGCTATTCAAAAAAAATGTTGTTTTTTTTAGTATAGCACTGTACAATATATAGAAATTGTTTATTTTACACACCTCCACATGTGTATTTCACACTGCAATTTATTTTCTGTGGCCCTAAATGGCGTTTTTTGGAAGAGCACAACACAACCACAGTATTTAACCACTGAATCGCACAGCTATAGAAGTGCAGAGAATGCTATTCAAAAAAAATGTTGTTTTTTTTAGTATAGCACTGTACAATATATAGAAATTGTTTATTTTACACACCTCCACATGTGTATTTCACACTGCAAAATATTTTCTGTGGCCCTAAATGGCGTTTTTGCAAGAGCACAACAACCCCAACAGTATATAACCGCTGAATCGCACAGCTGCAGAGGCCAGAGAATGCTATTCAAAAATAATGTTGTTTTTTCACACACCTCCAGATATGTATTTCACACTGCAATTTATTTTCTGTGGCCCTAAATGGCGTTTTTTGGAAGAGCACAACACAACCACAGTATTTAACCACTGAATCGCACAGCTATAGAAGTGCAGAGAATGCTATTCAAAAAAAATGTTGTTTTTTTTAGTATAGCACTGTACAATATATAGAAATTGTTTATTTTACACACCTCCACATGTGTATTTCACACTGCAATTTATTTTCTGTGGCCCTAAATGGCGTTTTTTGCAAGAGCACAACAACCCCAACAGTATATAACCGCTGAATCGCACAGCTGCAGAGGCCAGAGAATGCTATTCAAAAATAATGTTGTTTTTTCACACACCTCCAGATATGTATTTCACACTGCAAAATATTTTCTGTGGCCCTAAATGGCGTTTTTTGGAAGAGCACAACACAACCACAGTATTTAACCACTGAATCGCACAGCTATAGAAGGGCAGAGAATGCTATTCAAAAAAAATGTTTTTTTTTTTAGTATAGCACTGTACAATATATAGAAATTGTTTATTTTACACACCTCCACATGTGTATTTCACACTGCAATTTATTTTCTGTGGCCCTAAATGGCGTTTTTTGGAAGAGCACAACACAACCACAGTATTTAACCACTGAATCGCACAGCTATAGAAGTGCAGAGAATGCTATTCAAAAAAAATGTTTTTTTTTTTAGTATAGCACTGTACAATATATAGAAATTGTTTATTTTACACACCTCCACATGTGTATTTCACACTGCAAAATATTTTCTGTGGCCCTAAATGGCGTTTTTTGCAAGAGCACAACAAGCCCAACAGTATATAACCGCTGAATCGCACAGCTGCAGAGGCCAGAGAATGCTATTCAAAAATAATGTTGTTTTTTCACACACCTCCAGATATGTATTTCACACTGCAAAATATTTTCTGTGGCCCTAAATGGCGTTTTTTGCAAGAGCACAACACACACACAGCACGTAACCGCTGAATCGCACAGCTACAGAAAATGCTATTCAAAAAAAAAGGTTGTTTTTTTTAGTATAGCACTGTACAAGAAGAATATATAGAAATTGTTTATTTTACACACCTCCAGATGTGTATTTCACACTGCAAAATATTTTCTGTGGCCCTAAATGGCGTTTTTTGCCAGACCACAACACACCCACAGCACGTAACCGCTGAATCGCACAGCTACAGAAAATGCTATTCAAAAAAAAATGTTGTTTTTTTTCAGTATAGCACTGTACAATATATAGAAATTGTTTATTTTACACACCTCCACATGTGTATTTCACACTGCAATTTATTTTCTGTGGCCCTAAATGGCGTTTTTTGCAAGAGCACAACAACCCCAACAGTATATAACCGCTGAATCGCACAGCTGCAGAGGCCAGAGAATGCTATTCAAAAATAATGTTGTTTTTTCACACACCTCCAGATATGTATTTCACACTGCAAAATATTTTCTGTGGCCCTAAATGGCGTTTTTTGGAAGAGCACAACACAACCACAGTATTTAACCACTGAATCGCACAGCTATAGAAGTGCAGAGAATGCTATTCAAAAAAAATGTTGTTTTTTTTAGTATAGCACTGTACAATATATAGAAATTGTTTATTTTACACACCTCCACATGTGTATTTCACACTGCAATTTATTTTCTGTGGCCCTAAATGGCGTTTTTTGGAAGAGCACAACACAACCACAGTATTTAACCACTGAATCGCACAGCTATAGAAGTGCAGAGAATGCTATTCAAAAAAAATGTTGTTTTTTTTAGTATAGCACTGTACAATATATAGAAATTGTTTATTTTACACACCTCCACATGTGTATTTCACACTGCAAAATATTTTCTGTGGCCCTAAATGGCATTTTTTGCAAGAGCACAACAACCCCAACAGTATATAACCGCTGAATCGCACAGCTGCAGAGGCCAGAGAATGCTATTCAAAAATAATGTTGTTTTTTCACACACCTCCAGATATGTATTTCACACTGCAAAATATTTTCTGTGGCCCTAAATGGCGTTTTTTGCAAGAGCACAACACAACCACAGTATTTAACCACTGAATCGCACAGCTATAGAAGTGCAGAGAATGCTATTCAAAAAAAATGTTGTTTTTTTTAGTATAGCACTGTACAATATATAGAAATTGTTTATTTTACACACCTCCACATGTGTATTTCACACTGCAATTTATTTTCTGTGGCCCTAAATGGCGTTTTTTGGAAGAGCACAACACAACCACAGTATTTAACCACTGAATCGCACAGCTATAGAAGTGCAGAGAATGCTATTCAAAAAAAATGTTGTTTTTTTTAGTATAGCACTGTACAATATATAGAAATTGTTTATTTTACACACCTCCACATGTGTATTTCACACTGCAAAATATTTTCTGTGGCCCTAAATGGCGTTTTTGCAAGAGCACAACAACCCCAACAGTATATAACCGCTGAATCGCACAGCTGCAGAGGCCAGAGAATGCTATTCAAAAATAATGTTGTTTTTTCACACACCTCCAGATATGTATTTCACACTGCAATTTATTTTCTGTGGCCCTAAATGGCGTTTTTTGGAAGAGCACAACACAACCACAGTATTTAACCACTGAATCGCACAGCTATAGAAGTGCAGAGAATGCTATTCAAAAAAAATGTTGTTTTTTTTAGTATAGCACTGTACAATATATAGAAATTGTTTATTTTACACACCTCCACATGTGTATTTCACACTGCAAAATATTTTCTGTGGCCCTAAATGGCGTTTTTTGCAAGAGCACAACAATCCCAACAGTGTATAACCGCTGAATCGCACAGCTGCAGAGGCCAGAGAATGCTATTCAAAAATAATGTTGTTTTTTCACACACCTCCAGATATGTATTTCACACTGCAAAATATTTTCTGTGGCCCTAAATGGCGTTTTTTGCAAGAGCACAACACAACCACAGTATTTAACCACTGAATCGCACAGCTATAGAAGTGCAGAGAATGCTATTCAAAAAAAATGTTGTTTTTTTTAGTATAGCACTGTACAATATATAGAAATTGTTTATTTTACACACCTCCACATGTGTATTTCACACTGCAAAATATTTTCTGTGGCCCTAAATGGCGTTTTTTGCAAGAGCACAACAACCCCAACAGTATATAACCGCTGAATCGCACAGCTGCAGAGGCCAGAGAATGCTATTCAAAAATAATGTTGTTTTTTCACACACCTCCAGATATGTATTTCACACTGCAAAATATTTTCTGTGGCCCTAAATGGCGTTTTTTGCAAGAGCACAACACAACCACAGTATTTAACCACTGAATCGCACAGCTATAGAAGTGCAGAGAATGCTATTCAAAAAAAATGTTTTTTTTTTTAGTATAGCACTGTACAATATATAGAAATTGTTTATTTTACACACCTCCACATGTGTATTTCACACTGCAAAATATTTTCTGTGGCCCTAAATGGCATTTTTTGCAAGAGCACAACAAGCCCAACAGTATATAACCGCTGAATCGCACAGCTGCAGAGGCCAGAGAATGCTATTCAAAAATAATGTTGTTTTTTCACACACCTCCAGATATGTATTTCACACTGCAAAATATTTTCTGTGGCCCTAAATGGCGTTTTTTGCAAGAGCACAACACAACCACAGTATTTAACCACTGAATCGCACAGCTATAGAAGTGCAGAGAATGCTATTCAAAAAAAAATGTTGTTTTTTTTAGTATAGCACTGTACAATATATAGAAATTGTTTATTTTACACACCTCCACATGTGTATTTCACACTGCAATTTATTTTCTGTGGCCCTAAATGGCGTTTTTTGGAAGAGCACAACACAACCACAGTATTTAACCACTGAATCGCACAGCTATAGAAGTGCAGAGAATGCTATTCAAAAAAAATGTTGTTTTTTTTAGTATAGCACTGTACAATATATAGAAATTGTTTATTTTACACACCTCCACATGTGTATTTCACACTGCAATTTATTTTCTGTGGCCCTAAATGGCGTTTTTAGGAAGAGCACAACACAACCACAGTATTTAACCACTGAATCGCACAGCTATAGAAGTGCAGAGAATGCTATTCAAAAAAAATGTTGTTTTTTTTAGTATAGCACTGTACAATATATAGAAATTGTTTATTTTACACACCTCCACATGTGTATTTCACACTGCAAAATATTTTCTGTGGCCCTAAATGGCGTTTTTGCAAGAGCACAACAACCCCAACAGTATATAACCGCTGAATCGCACAGCTGCAGAGGCCAGAGAATGCTATTCAAAAATAATGTTGTTTTTTCACACACCTCCAGATATGTATTTCACACTGCAAAATATTTTCTGTGGCCCTAAATGGCGTTTTTTGCAAGAGCACAACACAACCACAGTATTTAACCACTGAATCGCACAGCTATAGAAGTGCAGAGAATGCTATTCAAAAAAAATGTTTTTTTTTTAGTATAGCACTGTACAATATATAGAAATTTTTTATTTTACACACCTCCACATGTGTATTTCACACTGCAAAATATTTTCTGTGGCCCTAAATGGCGTTTTTTGCAAGAGCACAACAACCCCAACAGTATATAACCGCTGAATCGCACAGCTGCAGAGGCCAGAGAATGCTATTCAAAAATAATGTTGTTTTTTCACACACCTCCAGATATGTATTTCACACTGCAAAATATTTTCTGTGGCCCTAAATGGCGTTTTTTGCAAGAGCACAACACAACCACAGTATTTAACCACTGAATCGCACAGCTATAGAAGTGCAGAGAATGCTATTCAAAAAAAATGTTGTTTTTTTTAGTATAGCACTGTACAATATATAGAAATTGTTTATTTTACACACCTCCACATGTGTATTTCACACTGCAATTTATTTTCTGTGGCCCTAAATGGCGTTTTTTGGAAGAGCACAACACAACCACAGTATTTAACCACTGAATCGCACAGCTATAGAAGTGCAGAGAATGCTATTCAAAAAAAATGTTGTTTTTTTTAGTATAGCACTGTACAATATATAGAAATTGTTTATTTTACACACCTCCACATGTGTATTTCACACTGCAAAATATTTTCTGTGGCCCTAAATGGCGTTTTTTGCAAGAGCACAACAACCCCAACAGCATATAACCGCTGAATCGCACAGCTGCAGAGGCCAGAGAATGCTATTCAAAAAAAATGTTGTTTTTTCACACACCTCCAGATATGTATTTCACACTGCAAAATATTTTCTGTGGCCCTAAATGGCGTTTTTTGCAAGAGCACAACACAACCACAGTATTTAACCACTGAATCGCACAGCTATAGAAGTGCAGGGAATGCTATTCAAAAAAAATGTTGTTTTTTTTAGTATAGCACTGTACAATATATAGAAATTGTTTATTTTACACACCTCCACATGTGTATTTCACACTGCAATTTATTTTCTGTGGCCCTAAATGGCGTTTTTTGGAAGAGCACAACACAACCACAGTATTTAACCACTGAATCGCACAGCTATAGAAGTGCAGAGAATGCTATTCAAAAAAAATGTTGTTTTTTTTAGTATAGCACTGTACAATATATAGAAATTGTTTATTTTACACACCTCCACATGTGTATTTCACACTGCAATTTATTTTCTGTGGCCCTAAATGGCGTTTTTTGGAAGAGCACAACACAACCACAGTATTTAACCACTGAATCGCACAGCTATAGAAGTGCAGAGAATGCTATTCAAAAAAAATGTTGTTTTTTTTAGTATAGCACTGTACAATATATAGAAATTGTTTATTTTACACACCTCCACATGTGTATTTCACACTGCAAAATATTTTCTGTGGCCCTAAATGGCGTTTTTTGCAAGAGCACAACAACCCCAACAGTATATAACCGCTGAATCGCACAGCTGCAGAGGCCAGAGAATGCTATTCAAAAATAATGTTGTTTTTTCACACACCTCCAGATATGTATTTCACACTGCAAAATATTTTCTGTGGCCCTAAATGGCGTTTTTTGCAAGAGCACAACACAACCACAGTATTTAACCACTGAATCGCACAGCTATAGAAGTGCAGAGAATGCTATTCAAAAAAAATGTTGTTTTTTTTAGTATAGCACTGTACAATATATAGAAATTGTTTATTTTACACACCTCCACATGTGTATTTCACACTGCAATTTATTTTCTGTGGCCCTAAATGGCGTTTTTTGGAAGAGCACAACACAACCACAGTATTTAACCACTGAATCGCACAGCTATAGAAGTGCAGAGAATGCTATTCAAAAAAAATGTTTTTTTTTTAGTATAGCACTGTACAATATATAGAAATTGTTTATTTTACACACCTCCACATGTGTATTTCACACTGCAAAATAATTTCTGTGGCCCTAAATGGCGTTTTTTGCAAGAGCACAACAAGCCCAACAGTATATAACCGCTGAATCGCACAGCTGCAGAGGCCAGAGAATGCTATTCAAAAATAATGTTGTTTTTTCACACACCTCCAGATATGTATTTCACACTGCAAAATATTTTCTGTGGCCCTAAATGGCGTTTTTTGCAAGAGCATAACACACACACAGCACGTAACCGCTGAATCGCACAGCTACAGAAAATGCTATTCAAAAAAAAGGTTGTTTTTTTTAGTATAGCACTGTACAAGAAGAATATATAGAAATTGTTTATTTTACACACCTCCAGATGTGTATTTCACACTGCAAAATATTTTCTGTGGCCCTAAATGGCGTTTTTTGCCAGACCACAACACACCCACAGCACGTAACCGCTGAATCGCACAGCTACAGAAAATGCTATTCAAAAAAAAATGTTGTTTTTTTTTAGTATAGCACTGTACAATATATAGAAATTGTTTATTTTACACACCTCCACATGTGTATTTCACACTGCAATTTATTTTCTGTGGCCCTAAATGGCGTTTTTTGCAAGAGCACAACAACCCCAACAGTATATAACCGCTGAATCGCACAGCTGCAGAGGCCAGAGAATGCTATTCAAAAATAATGTTGTTTTTTCACACACCTCCAGATATGTATTTCACACTGCAAAATATTTTCTGTGGCCCTAAATGGCGTTTTTTGGAAGAGCACAACACAACCACAGTATTTAACCACTGAATCGCACAGCTATAGAAGTGCAGAGAATGCTATTCAAAAAAAATGTTGTTTTTTTTAGTATAGCACTGTACAATATATAGAAATTGTTTATTTTACACACCTCCACATGTGTATTTCACACTGCAATTTATTTTCTGTGGCCCTAAATGGCGTTTTTTGGAAGAGCACAACACAACCACAGTATTTAACCACTGAATCGCACAGCTATAGAAGTGCAGAGAATGCTATTCAAAAAAAATGTTGTTTTTTTTAGTATAGCACTGTACAATATATAGAAATTGTTTATTTTACACACCTCCACATGTGTATTTCACACTGCAATTTATTTTCTGTGGCCCTAAATGGCGTTTTTTGCAAGAGCACAACATGCCCAACAGTATATAACCGCTGAATCGCACAGCTGCAGAGGCCAGAGAATGCTATTCAAAAATAATGTTGTTTTTTCACACACCTCCAGATATGTATTTCACACTGCAAAATATTTTCTGTGGCCCTAAATGGCGTTTTTTGCAAGAGCACAACACAACCACAGTATTTAACCACTGAATCGCACAGCTATAGAAGTGCAGAGAATGCTATTCAAAAAAAATGTTGTTTTTTTTAGTATAGCACTGTACAATATATAGAAATTGTTTATTTTACACACCTCCACATGTGTATTTCACACTGCAATTTATTTTCTGTGGCCCTAAATGGCGTTTTTTGGAAGAGCACAACACAACCACAGTATTTAACCACTGAATCGCACAGCTATAGAAGTGCAGAGAATGTTATTCAAAAAAAATGTTGTTTTTTTTAGTATAGCACTGTACAATATATAGAAATTGTTTATTTTACACACCTCCACATGTGTATTTCACACTGCAAAATATTTTCTGTGGCCCTAAATGGCGTTTTTTGCAAGAGCACAACAACCCCAACAGTGTATAACCGCTGAATCGCACAGCTGCAGAGGCCAGAGAATGCTATTCAAAAATAATGTTGTTTTTTCACACACCTCCAGATATGTATTTCACACTGCAAAATATTTTCTGTGGCCCTAAATGGCGTTTTTTGCAAGAGCATAACACACACACAGCACGTAACCGCGGAATCGCACAGCTACAGAAAATGCTATTCAAAAAAAAAGGTTGTTTTTTTTAGTATAGCACTGTACAAGAAGAATATATAGAAATTGTTTATTTTACACACCTCCAGATGTGTATTTCACACTGCAAAATATTTTCTGTGGCCCTAAATGGCGTTTTTTGCCAGACCACAACACACCCACAGCACGTAACCACTGAATCGCACAGCTACAGAAAATGCTATTCAAAAAAAAATGTTGTTTTTTTTTAGTATAGCACTGTACAATATATAGAAATTGTTTATTTTACACACCTCCACATGTGTATTTCACACTGCAATTTATTTTCTGTGGCCCTAAATGGCGTTTTTTGCAAGAGCACAACAACCCCAACAGTATATAACCGCTGAATCGCACAGCTGCAGAGGCCAGAGAATGCTATTCAAAAATAATGTTGTTTTTTCACACACCTCCAGATATGTATTTCACACTGCAAAATATTTTCTGTGGCCCTAAATGGCGTTTTTTGGAAGAGCACAACACAACCACAGTATTTAACCACTGAATCGCACAGCTATAGAAGTGCAGAGAATGCTATTCAAAAAAAATGTTGTTTTTTTTAGTATAGCACTGTACAATATATAGAAATTGTTTATTTTACACACCTCCACATGTGTATTTCACACTGCAATTTATTTTCTGTGGCCCTAAATGGCGTTTTTTGGAAGAGCACAACACAACCACAGTATTTAACCACTGAATCGCACAGCTATAGAAGTGCAGAGAATGCTATTCAAAAAAAATGTTGTTTTTTTTAGTATAGCACTGTACAATATATAGAAATTGTTTATTTTACACACCTCCACATGTGTATTTCACACTGCAATTTATTTTCTGTGGCCCTAAATGGCGTTTTTTGCAAGAGCACAACAAGCCCAACAGTATATAACCGCTGAATCGCACAGCTGCAGAGGCCAGAGAATGCTATTCAAAAATAATGTTGTTTTTTCACACACCTCCAGATATGTATTTCACACTGCAAAATATTTTCTGTGGCCCTAAATGGCGTTTTTTGCAAGAGCACAACACAACCACAGTATTTAACCACTGAATCGCACAGCTATAGAAGTGCAGAGAATGCTATTCAAAAAAAATGTTGTTTTTTTTAGTATAGCACTGTACAATATATAGAAATTGTTTATTTTACACACCTCCACATGTGTATTTCACACTGCAATTTATTTTCTGTGGCCCTAAATGGCATTTTTTGGAAGAGCACAACACAACCACAGTATTTAACCACTGAATCGCACAGCTATAGAAGTGCAGAGAATGCTATTCAAAAAAAATGTTGTTTTTTTTAGTATAGCACTGTACAATATATAGAAATTGTTTATTTTACACACCTCCACATGTGTATTTCACACTGCAAAATATTTTCTGTGGCCCTAAATGGCGTTTTTTGCAAGAGCACAACAACCCCAACAGTGTATAACCGCTGAATCGCACAGCTGCAGAGGCCAGAGAATGCTATTCAAAAATAATGTTGTTTTTTCACACACCTCCAGATATGTATTTCACACTGCAAAATATTTTCTGTGGCCCTAAATGGCGTTTTTTGCAAGAGCACAACACAACCACAGTATTTAACCACTGAATCGCACAGCTATAGAAGTGCAGAGAATGCTATTCAAAAAAAATGTTTTTTTTTTTAGTATAGCACTGTACAATATATAGAAATTGTTTATTTTACACACCTCCACATGTGTATTTCACACTGCAATTTATTTTCTGTGGCCCTAAATGGCGTTTTTTGGAAGAGCACAACACAACCACAGTATTTAACCACTGAATCGCACAGCTATAGAAGTGCAGAGAATGCTATTCAAAAAAAATGTTGTTTTTTTTAGTATAGCACTGTACAATATATAGAAATTGTTTATTTTACACACCTCCACATGTGTATTTCACACTGCAAAATATTTTCTGTGGCCCTAAATGGCGTTTTTTGCAAGAGCACAACAACCCCAACAGTATATAACCGCTGAATCGCACAGCTGCAGAGGCCAGAGAATGCTATTCAAAAATAATGTTGTTTTTTCACACACCTCCAGATATGTATTTCACACTGCAAAATATTTTCTGTGGCCCTAAATGGCGTTTTTTGCAAGAGCACAACACAACCACAGTATTTAACCACTGAATCGCACAGCTATAGAAGTGCAGAGAATGCTATTCAAAAAAAATGTTTTTTTTTTTAGTATAGCACTGTACAATATATAGAAATTGTTTATTTTACACACCTCCACATGTGTATTTCACACTGCAAAATATTTTCTGTGGCCCTAAATGGCGTTTTTTGCAAGAGCACAACAAGCCCAACAGTATATAACCGCTGAATCGCACAGCTGCAGAGGCCAGAGAATGCTATTCAAAAATAATGTTGTTTTTTCACACACCTCCAGATATGTATTTCACACTGCAAAATATTTTCTGTGGCCCTAAATGGCGTTTTTTGCAAGAGCACAACACAACCACAGTATTTAACCACTGAATCGCACAGCTATAGAAGTGCAGAGAATGCTATTCAAAAAAAATGTTGTTTTTTTTAGTATAGCACTGTACAATATATAGAAATTGTTTATTTTACACACCTCCACATGTGTATTTCACACTGCAATTTATTTTCTGTGGCCCTAAATGGCGTTTTTTGGAAGAGCACAACACAACCACAGTATTTAACCACTGAATCGCACAGCTATAGAAGTGCAGAGAATGCTATTCAAAAAAAATGTTTTTTTTTTTAGTATAGCACTGTACAATATATAGAAATTGTTTATTTTACACACCTCCACATGTGTATTTCACACTGCAATTTATTTTCTGTGGCCCTAAATGGCGTTTTTAGGAAGAGCACAACACAACCACAGTATTTAACCACTGAATCGCACAGCTATAGAAGTGCAGAGAATGCTATTCAAAAAAAATGTTGTTTTTTTTAGTATAGCACTGTACAATATATAGAAATTGTTTATTTTACACACCTCCACATGTGTATTTCACACTGCAAAATATTTTCTGTGGCCCTAAATGGCGTTTTTGCAAGAGCACAACAACCCCAACAGTATATAACCGCTGAATCGCACAGCTGCAGAGGCCAGAGAATGCTATTCAAAAATAATGTTGTTTTTTCACACACCTCCAGATATGTATTTCACACTGCAAAATATTTTCTGTGGCCCTAAATGGCGTTTTTTGCAAGAGCACAACACAACCACAGTATTTAACCACTGAATCGCACAGCTATAGAAGTGCAGAGAATGCTATTCAAAAAAATGTTTTTTTTTTTAGTATAGCACTGTACAATATATAGAAATTGTTTATTTTACACACCTCCACATGTGTATTTCACACTGCAATTTATTTTCTGTGGCCCTAAATGGCGTTTTTTGGAAGAGCACAACACAACCACAGTATTTAACCACTGAATCGCACAGCTATAGAAGTGCAGAGAATGCTATTCAAAAAAAATGTTGTTTTTTTTAGTATAGCACTGTACAATATATAGAAATTGTTTATTTTACACACCTCCACATGTGTATTTCACACTGCAAAATATTTTCTGTGGCCCTAAATGGCGTTTTTTGCAAGAGCACAACAACCCCAACAGCATATAACCGCTGAATCGCACAGCTGCAGAGGCCAGAGAATGCTATTCAAAAATAATGTTGTTTTTTCACACACCTCCAGATATGTATTTCACACTGCAAAATATTTTCTGTGGCCCTAAATGGCGTTTTTTGCAAGAGCACAACACAACCACAGTATTTAACCACTGAATCGCACAGCTATAGAAGTGCAGAGAATGCTATTCAAAAAAAATGTTGTTTTTTTTAGTATAGCACTGTACAATATATAGAAATTGTTTATTTTACACACCTCCACATGTGTATTTCACACTGCAATTTATTTTCTGTGGCCCTAAATGGCGTTTTTTGGAAGAGCACAACACAACCACAGTATTTAACCACTGAATCGCACAGCTATAGAAGTGCAGAGAATGCTATTCAAAAAAAAATGTTTTTTTTTTTTAGTATAGCACTGTACAATATATAGAAATTGTTTATTTTACACACCTCCACATGTGTATTTCACACTGCAATTTATTTTCTGTGGCCCTAAATGGCGTTTTTTGGAAGAGCACAATACAACCACAGTATTTAACCACTGAATCGCACAGCTATAGAAGTGCAGAGAATGCTATTCAAAAAAAATGTTGTTTTTTTTAGTATAGCACTGTACAATATATAGAAATTGTTTATTTTACACACCTCCACATGTGTATTTCACACTGCAAAATATTTTCTGTGGCCCTAAATGGCGTTTTTTGCAAGAGCACAACAACCCCAACAGTATATAACCGCTGAATCGCACAGCTGCAGAGGCCAGAGAATGCTATTCAAAAATAATGTTGTTTTTTCACACACCTCCAGATATGTATTTCACACTGCAAAATATTTTCTGTGGCCCTAAATGGCGTTTTTTGCAAGAGCACAACACAACCACAGTATTTAACCACTGAATCGCACAGCTATAGAAGTGCAGAGAATGCTATTCAAAAAAAATGTTGTTTTTTTTAGTATAGCACTGTACAATATATAGAAATTGTTTATTTTACACACCTCCACATGTGTATTTCACACTGCAATTTATTTTCTGTGGCCCTAAATGGCGTTTTTTGGAAGAGCACAACACAACCACAGTATTTAACCACTGAATCGCACAGCTATAGAAGTGCAGAGAATGCTATTCAAAAAAAATGTTGTTTTTTTTAGTATAGCACTGTACAATATATAGAAATTGTTTATTTTACACACCTCCAGATGTGTATTTCACACTGCAAAATATTTTCTGTGGCCCTAAATGGCGTTTTTTGCAAGAGCACAACACAACCACAGTATTTAACGACTGAATCGCACAGCTATAGAAGTGCAGAGAATGCTATTAAAAAAAAATGTTGTTTTTTTTAGTATAGCACTGTACAATATATAGAAATTGTTTATTTTACACACCTCCACATGTGTATTTCACACTGCAATTTATTTTCTGTGGCCCTAAATGGCGTTTTTTGGAAGAGCACAACACAACCACAGTATTTAACCACTGAATCGCACAGCTATAGAAGTGCAGAGAATGCTATTCAAAAAAAATGTTGTTTTTTTTATTATAGCACTGTACAATATATAGAAATTGTTTATTTTACACACCTCCACATGTGTATTTCACACTGCAAAATATTTTCTGTGGCCCTAAATGGCGTTTTTTGCAAGAGCACAACAACCCCAACAGTATATAACCGCTGAATCGCACAGCTGCAGAGGCCAGAGAATGCTATTCAAAAATAATGTTGTTTTTTCACACACCTCCAGATATGTATTTCACACTGCAAAATATTTTCTGTGGCCCTAAATGGCGTTTTTTGCAAGAGCACAACACAACCACAGTATTTAACCACTGAATCGCACAGCTATAGAAGTGCAGAGAATGCTATTCAAAAAAAAAATGTTGTTTTTTTTAGTATAGCACTGTACAATATATAGAAATTGTTTATTTTACACACCTCCACATGTGTATTTCACACTGCAATTTATTTTCTGTGGCCCTAAATGGCGTTTTTTTAGAAGAGCACAACACAACCACAGTATTTAACCACTGAATCGCACAGCTATAGAAGTGCAGAGAATGCTATTCAAAAAAAATGTTGTTTTTTTTTTTTAGTATAGCACTGTACAATATATAGAAATTGTTTATTTTACACACCTCCACATGTGTATTTCACACTGCAAAATATTTTCTGGGGCCCTAAATGGCGTTTTTTGCAAGAGCACAACAACCCCAACAGTATATAACCGCTGAATCGCACAGCTGCAGAGGCCAGAGAATGCTATTCAAAAATAATGTTGTTTTTTCACACACCTCCAGATATGTATTTCACACTGCAAAATATTTTCTGTGGCCCTAAATGGCGTTTTTTGCAAGAGCACAACACAACCACAGTATTTAACCACTTAAGCCCCGGACCATTTCGGGCCATTAGGACCAAGCCTGTTTTTGGGATTCGGCACTGCGCTGCTTTAACTGTAAATTGTGCGGACATGCAATGTTGTACCCAAATGAAATTTGCGTCCTTTTCTTCCCACAAATAGAGCTTTCTTTTAATGGTATTTGATTGCCTCTGCGATTTTTATTTTTTGCGATATAAATGGAAAAAGAACGAAAATTTTGAAAAAAAAAGATATTTTCTACTTTTTGTTATAAGAAAAATCGAATAAACTCAATTTTAGTCATACATTTAGGCCAAAATGTATTCAGCCACATGTCTTTAGTAAAAAAAATGTCAATAAGCGTATATTTATTGGTTTGCGCAAAAGTTATAGCGTTTACAAACTAGGGTACATTTTCTGAAATTTACACAGCTTTAAATTTATGACTGCCTATCTCATTTCTTGAGGTGCTAAAATGGCAGGGCAGTACAAAACCCCCCCAAATGACCCCATTTTGGAAAGTAGACACCCCAGGGAAATTGCTGAGAGGCATGTTGAGCCCATTGAATATTTTTTTTTTTGTCCCAAGTGATTGAATAATGACAAAAAAAAAAAAAAAATTACAAAAAGTTGTCACTAAATGATATATTGCTCACACATGCCATGGTTATATGTGGAATTGCACCCCAAAATACATTCTGCTGCTTCTCCTGAGTACGGGGATACCACATGTGTGGGACTTTTTAGGAGCCTAGCCACGTACGGGACCCCGGAAACCAAGCACCGCCTTCAGGATTTCTAAGGGCGCAAATTTTTGATTTCACTCCTCACTACCTATCACAGTTTCGAAGACCATAAAATGCCAAAATAGCACAAAACCCCCCCAAATGACCCCATTTTGGAAAGTAGACACCCCAAGCTATTTACTGAGAGGCATGTTCAGTCCATGGAATATTTTATATTTTGCCACAAGTTGCGGGAATATGACAAACTTTTTTTTTTTGCACAAAGTTGTCACTAAATGATATATTGCTCACACATGCCATGGGCATATGTGAAATTACACCCCAAAATACATTCTGCTGCCTCTCCTGAGTACGGGGATACCACATGTGTGGGACTTATTGGGAGCCTAGCCGCGTACGGGACCCCAAAAACCAAGCACCGCCTTCAAGGTTTCTAAGGGCATAAATTTTTGATTTCACTCCTCACTACCTATCACAGTTTTGAAGGCCATAAAATGCCAAGATGGCACAAAACCCCCCCAAATGACCCCATTTTGGAAAGTAGACACCCCAAGCTATTTGCTGAGAGGCATGTTGACCCCATTGAATATTTTTTTTTTGTCCCAAATGATTGAATAATGACAAAAAGAAAAAAAAATGTACAAAAAGTTGTCACTAAATGATATATTGCTCACACATTCCATGGTTATATGTGGAATTGCACCCCAAAATACATTCTGCTGCTTTTCCTGAGTACGGGGATACCACATGTGTGGGACTTTTTGGGAGCCTAGCCGCGTACAGGGCCCCAAAAACCAAGCACTGCGAACGCTGCAGTTATGTGTGTTGTGTTTGGTAAGTGACAGTGATCGATCGATACTGCACTTGGGTGGGCTGGGCTGGGCTGGGCTGGGCGGAGGGGCTAAACGCAGGCGCTAGCAGGTATCTAGGCTGATCCCGCTAACACTGCGTTTTTGGGAACCCTAAACCGCTGGGGATGCTAGTATAGATCTGATCAGATACTATACCACTAAGGGGGGTGTATGCTTTGCGCGTGGGTGTTAGCGTTACTGTCACTAACCTAACACTGCCTGGGGCGACGCAGACCCTCTCTGGCGCTAAAACCTAATTGATCTCACCCGCCGGGCGATCAGGGGGGTTAAACCTTTATTGGGTTATATACGGCGGGTGCCCTGATGCTATAAAAAGCAAACTAATCAACCAGCGTCACCCGTAACCTTTATATGGTGATCACTGGTGAAAGGGTTAACTAGGGGCAATCAGGGGGTTAAAATCTTTATTAGGTTAAATATGTGGGTACCTGACACTATATAAAAACCTGACGGGTAACCTAAATAACTAAATAACTTACTGGCTAGCCAGTGACACCAGTGACGCTTATACGGCGATCACTGGTGAAAGGGTTAACTCTAGGGGCAATCAGGGGGTTAAAATAATATATGGGGGTACCTGACACTAATAAAAACCTGCGGCGAACCTAAAAAAAAATAACTGCCTATCTAAAACACCAGCGACACGAATACAGCGATCGGAAAAACAATCGCTTAGTGACGCTGAAGTTAGGGGGTGAAAGGGTTACCTGGGGGGTGATCAAGGGGTTAAACCTTTATTAGGGGGGGTTAGGGGGCTACCCTGGACCTAAAGGGGCCT
Source organism: Rana muscosa (assembly GCA_029206835.1). Lineage (NCBI taxonomy): Eukaryota > Metazoa > Chordata > Amphibia > Anura > Ranidae > Rana > Rana muscosa. The sequence continues at coordinate 1,258,210,823 of CM055116.1, read as the reverse complement.
AATCCTAACTGCCCTGCAACTTTTTACAATCACAGATGACACTAAATGCAGTGATCAGTAAAATAAATGATCACTGCAATCAGTGACACTGTGATTGGGGGCTTTGGGGTGACCTGGGGGGTGATCTGGGGGTGACTGGGGGGTGATTTGTGTGCCTATGTGTACCTACGTGTCAGTGGACTGTTAGTGCACTAACCTGCTTCCTCTCTGCTCGGCGCCGGGAACGGAAAGACCGCGGCGAGGGAGATGACATCACTTCCTCCAGCCTTGTTTACATCACATGGCGGAGGAAGCATTTTCATTGGCCGGGAGCGATCGCGAGGGGGGGGGGCGGAATCGAGCGCCCCCCCCCTCATGCCTGATCGCTCCCGAACACTTAACGGCCGCTCACTGCAGTGAAGGGGGGTCCGGATGGACCCCCCAACTGCACAAAGGCGATCACGTAGATCTACGTGATTCTGCCTGTCCGTGCCATTCTGCCGACGTAAATCGGCGGTGGGCGGTCGTTAAGTGGTTAACCACTGAATCGCACAGCTTTAGAAGTGCAGAGAATGCTATTCAAAAAAAATGTTGTTTTTTTTAGTATAGCACTGTACAATATATAGAAATTGTTTATTTTACACACCTCCACATGTGTATTTCACACTGCAATTTATTTTCTGTGGCCCTAAATGGCGTTTTTTGGAAGAGCACAACACAACCACAGTATATAACCGCTGAATCGCACAGCTGCAGAGAATGCTATTCAAAAAAAAGTTTGTTTTTTTTTTTTAGTATAGCATAGTACAAGAAAAATATATAGAAATTGGTTATTTCACACAACTAGAGATATACACTGCAAAATATTTTTTTTGCCCAAAAATAGGTCTTTTTTTGCGCACAACAAAGTGCCTTTTTTTTTTTTTTGCAACAGCACAATAAAGTGCCTTTTTTTTTGGGGGGCCCAAAAATGGGTCTTTTTAGCAAAAGCACAATAAAGTGCCTTTTTTTTTTTTTTTCTGCCCGAAATGGGTCTTTTAGCAAGAGCACAATACAGCCACAGTATGGAATAGGTGTATCACTCAACGTAATGCAGTGCTGGTGCACTGAGCTTGCAACACAAACAGATAAACCTATGCAGATCGCTGAGCTATTATATCTCTCAATCTGGACTCCTATCTAAATCTCTCTCCCTGAAAGCACAAACAGGATCCTGCCCCTACACTACACTACACTACACTGTCTCTCTATCTTTTCTATCAGTAGATTGCAGAATCAGGACTAACTCCTATCATATAATTCTCTCCCTCACAGCAACAGCAGCCAGGATCCTTTCCCTACACTGTCTAAAAGCAGAGTGACGATCTGTGCTGTGAGCCTCTTGCTTATATAGAAGCTGGTCACATGCTGGGTCACATGTTGCACTGACCAATCACAGCCATGCCATTAGTAGGCATGGCTATGATGGCTTCTAAGGGCACACCAGCTAATCAAATGGTGATTGGCTGGCCCCTGAAGCATTTCTAACTGCGCCATTAAATTCCCGAATCCGGACCCGAACCCGGACTTTAGCGCAAAATCCGGGTCCGGGTCCGGGGTCGGGAAAACGCCAAAATTCGGTACGGACCCGAACTTTACAGTTCGGGTCCACTCAACACTACTCAAGAGTTATTCTTCTTGATTTATTCTGTGATATTTGGTGTTTTTTGTGGGTGAGTTTAGAATAGTGATATTACCCTCAAATTTTGGGGAATTACGTTTTTATTTCTGATTTTGGAACACATATCAAATTTTTGGGGCTCAAATTATGATTATTTAAAAATAATAAAAAGCACAAAAAAAGTGACTCATTTTAAATTTGTATCTGCAATGGTATTGTTTGTGCTTTGTAAAGACATTTATGTGAGTTTGGGTAAAGATTGTTGTGATATGGAGAGTAACAAGTGAAAATGACAGAGAAAAATATATTTTATCAAAACATTCCACATTCTAGCATTCTTAAAAACAAAATATTTTAATTGGAAGCAACATTGTTGCAAAGGAAAATTTATTTCAGAGAAAGATACATTTCATCTCAACATTAAAATAATTTATTTGTGAAAGTTACAATTGCATCATAAGAATCAATGGCTAAAACTTGCATTGGACTAAAATATAGCAGATTTTCACTTCCAAAACATGCTCTTTAATTAGCTCTCATTTCGGTATTTACTATAGCTCTTGTGAAAAAATACACTTGAGTTACAATTTGAGTTATTTTTAGCTCTGAGCATGCTCAGTTGTGTTTGCTCCTAGTTTTACAAAAACAGACAATTTTTCACTTCTCAGACTTTTAAAGATAATTCAGTGTAGAAATCACTTTGTCACACAGTTTAAAAGCAGATTATCTTTAAATAATATACTGCATATTTCAGTACCATTTAGGCAATTATATCATGCTCTAAACATTATTTCCATGTGCAATTCTCCAGCTTTTAATAGAGTAAGGATTTGGGCGCTATTTGGATTCTGGGAGCTATAGTAAATTCGATTTTGGGAGTATTTTCTTTCCAGTGCTATAGTGAATACCGTTTTAGCGCTAATTAGCTCCGCTGCGCTATAGTAAATTACCCCCAATGTGTCTGTTACTGCCACATTCGGAGCAATCCGCTTGTATTTTGCAGTCTTTGGCTACATGCTTAGTGGATTCACAACACTTGAAGCAGATGCCGTTTTGTCTATCCTTTCCTTGATAGGTTTACTTTTGAACCCTTTGCACTTGTTTAGAGTATGGGGCTTTTTATGAAGTGGGCAAAGTCTGTCAGGGCCTTCAAAGGTGTTTACCTTGTAGCTGCTTAGACAGTCTGGGTCCTCAGAGGGTACAGTTGTCTTATGGGCGCTCTCTGAAGTCCTATTGTAGGATCTAGGTGGCATTTCTGCTTTTGGCAGTTGACTGCTGGTGATTAGGGATGAGCTCGGTGTTCGAGTCGAACATACGTTCGACTCGAACATCGGCTGTTCGATGAAGATCGAACGATTTGGGCCGTTCGCGCCAAATTCGAGTGACGCGAACGGCCCACAATGCACTACGCCATCGCAGTGTCATCCAGGCGCTGTGATTGGCCAAGCATGCACTGTGACCCCGCATGCTTGGCCAATCACAGCGCCGGCAGCGAGGAGAGCAATGATTGGCCACAGGCAGGGTGCCTGTGGCCAATTATTGCTGAGGGTGTTTAGTACACGCCCCACACTATAAAAGGCCGCCAGCACGGCGGTAGAGTGTAGTGTGTTCCGGAGCAGGGAAAGAAAAGCATAGGCAGGGACAGTGACATATTTTTTTCTTGCTTAACCTGGATTCCTTTAGTTTAGGGAAAGAGAAGGATAGGTAGGGAGAGTGTCAGTCTGTTTTACTGTGCTAATCCTTGTTTGTAGGGACAGGGAAGGACAGTGAGGGAAATTCTCATTGTGCTATACTGTGCTAAAGCATTCATCATCAACCATCTTTAAAAAAACATTTTTTATAGGGACAGAAAACTATAGGTAGGGAGAGTGTCAGTCTGTTTTACTGTGCTAATCCTTGTTTGTAGGGACAGGGAAGGACAGTGAGGGAAATTCTCATTGTGCTATACTGTGCTAAAGCATTCATCATCAACCATCTTTAAAAAAACATTTTTTATAGGGACAGAAAACTATAGGTAGGGAGAGTGTAAGTCTGTTTTACTGTGCTAATCCTTGTTTGTAGGGACAGGGAAGGACAGTGAGGGAAATTCTCATTGTGCTATACTGTGCTAAAGCATTCATCATCAACCATCTTTAAAAAAACATTTTTTATAGGGACAGAAAACTATAGGTAGGGAGAGTGTCAGTGTGTTTTACTGTGCTAATCCTTGTTTGTAGGGACAGGGAAGGACAGTGAGGGAAATTCTCATTGTGCTATACTGTGCTAAAGCATTCATCATCAACCATCTTTAAAAAAAAAATTTTTATAGGGACAGAAAACTATAGGTAGGGAGAGTGTCAGTGTGTTTTACTGTGCTAATCCTTGTTTGTAGGGACAGGGAAGGACAGTGAGGGAAATTCTCATTGTGCTATACTGTGCTAAAGCATTCATCATCAACCATCTTTAAAAAAACATTTTTTATAGGGACAGAAAACTATAGGTAGGGAGAGTGTCAGTCTGTTTTATTGTGCTAATCCTTGTTTGTAGGGACAGGGAAGGACAGTGAGGGAAATTCTCATTGTGCTATACTGTGCTAAAGCATTCATCATCAACCATCTTTAAAAAAACATTTTTTATAGGGACAGAAAACTATAGGTAGGGAGAGTGTCAGTGTGTTTTACTGTGCTAATCCTTGTTTGTAGGGACAGGGAAGGACAGTGAGGGAAATTCTCATTGTGCTATACTGTGCTAAAGCATTCATCATCAACCATCTTTAAAAAAACATTTTTTATAGGGACAGAAAACTATAGGTAGGGAGAGTGTCAGTGTGTTTTACTGTGCTAATCCTTGTTTGTAGGGACAGGGAAGGACAGTGAGGGAAATTCTCATTGTGCTATACTGTGCTAAAGCATTCATCATCAACCATCTTTAAAAAAACATTTTTTATAGGGACAGAAAACTATAGGTAGGGAGAGTGTCAGTGTGTTTTACTGTGCTAATCCTTGTTTGTAGGGACAGGGAAGGACAGTGAGGGAAATTCTCATTGTGCTATACTGTGCTAAAGCATTCATCATCAACCATATTTAAAAAAACATTTTTTATAGGGACAGAAAACTATAGGTAGGGAGAGTGTCAGTGTGTTTTACTGTGCTAGTCCTTGTTTGTAGGGACAGGGAAGGACAGTGAGGGAAATTCTCATTGTGCTATACTGTACTAAAGCATTCATCATCAACCATCTTTAAAAAAACATTTTTTATAGGGACAGAAAACTATAGGTAGGGAGAGTGTCAGTCTGTTTTACTGTGCTAATCCTTGTTTGTAGGGACAGGGAAGGACAGTGAGGGAAATTCTCATTGTGCTATACTGTGCTAAAGCATTCATCATCAACCATCTTTAAAAAAACATTTTTTATAGGGACAGAAAACTATAGGTAGGGAGAGTGTCAGTGTGTTTTACTGTGCTAATCCTTGTTTGTAGGGACAGGGAAGGACAGTGAGGGAAATTCTCATTGTGCTATACTGTGCTAAAGCATTCATCATCAACCATCTTTAACAAAAAACATTTTTTATAGGGACAGAAAACTATAGGTAGGGAGAGTGTCAGTCTGTTTTACTGTGCTAATCCTTGTTTGTAGGGACAGGGAAGGACAGTGAGGGAAATTCTCATTGTGCTATACTGTGCTAAAGCATTCATCATCAACCATCTTTAAAAAAACATTTTTTATAGGGACAGAAAACTATAGGTAGGGAGAGTGTCAGTGTGTTTTACTGTGCTAATCCTTGTTTGTAGGGACAGGGAAGGACAGTGAGGGAAATTCTCATTGTGCTATACTGTGCTAAAGCATTCATCATCAACCATCTTTAAAAAAACATTTTTTATAGGGACAGAAAACTATAGGTAGGGAGAGTGTCAGTGTGTTTTACTGTGCTAATCCTTGTTTGTAGGGACAGGGAAGGACAGTGAGGGAAATTCTCATTGTGCTATACTGTGCTAAAGCATTCATCATCAACCATCTTTAAAAAAACATTTTTTATAGGGACAGAAAACTATAGGTAGGGAGAGTGTCAGTCTGTTTTACTGTGCTAATCCTTGTTTGTAGGGACAGGGAAGGACAGTGAGGGAAATTCTCATTGTGCTATACTGTGCTAAAGCATTCATCATCAACCATCTTTAAAAAAACATTTTTTATAGGGACAGAAAACTATAGGTAGGGAGAGTGTCAGTGTGTTTTACTGTGCTAATCCTTGTTTGTAGGGACAGGGAAGGACAGTGAGGGAAATTCTCATTGTGCTATACTGTGCTAAAGCATTCATCATCAACCATCTTTAAAAAACATTTTTTATAGGGACAGAAAACTATAGGTAGGGAGCGTGTCAGTGTGTTTTACTGTGCTAATCCTTGTTTGTAGGGACAGGGAAGGACAGTGAGGGAAATTCTCATTGTGCTATACTGTGCTAAAGCATTCATCATCAACCATCTTTAAAAAAAAAAATTTATAGGGACAGAAAACTATAGGTAGGGAGAGTGTCAGTGTGTTTTACTGTGCCAATCCTTGTTTGTAGGGACAGGGAAGGACAGTGAGGGAAATTCTCATTGTGCTATACTGTGCTAAAGCATTCATCATCAACCATCTTTAAAAAAACATTTTTTATAGGGACAGAAAACTATAGGTAGGGAGAGTGTCAGTGTGTTTTACTGTGCTAATCCTTGTTTGTAGGGACAGGGAAGGACAGTGAGGGAAATTCTCATTGTGCTATACTGTGCTAAAGCATTCATCATCAACCATCTTTAACCACTTAATGACCGCCCACCGCCGATTTACGTCGGCAGAATGGCACAGACAGGCAGAATCACGTATATCTACGTGATCGCCTTTGTGCAGTTGGGGGGTCCATCCGGACCCCCCTTCACTGCAGTGAGCGGCCGTTAAGTGTTCGGGAGCGATCAGGCATGAGGGGGGGGGGGGCTCGATTCCGCCCCCCCCCTCGCGATCGCTCCCGGCCAATGAAAATGCTTCCTCCGCCATGTGATGTAAACAAGGCTGGAGGAAGTGATGTCATCTCCCTCGCCGCGGTCTTTCCGTTCCCGGCGCCGAGCAGAGAAGAAGCAGGTTAGTGCACCAACAGTCCACTGACACGTAGGTACACATAGGCACACAAATCACCCCCCAGTCACCCCCAGATCACCCCCCAGGTCACCCCAAAGCCCCCAATCACAGTGTCACTGATTGCAGTGATCATTTATTTTACTGATCACTGCATTTAGTGTCATCTGTGATTGTAAAAAGTTGCAGGGCAGTTAGGATTAGGCCCCTTTAGGTCCAGGGTAACCCCCTAACCCCCCCTAATAAAGGTTTAACCCCTTGATCACCCCCCAGGTAACCCTTTCACCCCCTAACTTCAGCGTCACTAAGCGATTGTTTTTCCGATCGCTGTATTCGTGTCGCTGGTGTTTTAGATAGGCAGTTATTTTTTTTTAGGTTCGCCGCAGGTTTTTATTAGTGTCAGGTACCCCCATATATTATTTTAACCCCCTGATTGCCCCTAGAGTTAACCCTTTCACCAGTGATCGCCGTATAAGCGTCACTGGTGTCACTGGTTAGCCAGTAAGTTATTTAGTTATTTAGGTTACCCGTCAGGTTTTTATATAGTGTCAGGTACCCCCATATTTAACCTAATAAAGGTTTTAACCCCCTGATTGCCCCTAGTTAACCCTTTCACCAGTGATCACCATATAAAGGTTACGGGTGACGCTGGTTGATTAGTTTGCTTTTTATAGCATCAGGGCACCCGCCGTATATAACCCAATAAAGGTTTAACCCCCCTGATCGCCCGGCGGGTGAGATCAATTAGGTTTTAGCGCCAGAGAGGGTCTGCGTCGCCCCAGGCAGTGTTAGGTTAGTGACAGTAACGCTAACACCCACGCGCAAAGCATACACCCCCCTTAGTGGTATAGTATCTGATCAGATCTGATCAGATCTATACTAGCATCCCCAGCGGTTTAGGGTTCCCAAAAACGCAGTGTTAGCGGGATCAGCCCAGATACCTGCTAGCGCCTGCGTTTAGCCCCTCCGCCCAGCCCAGCCCAGCCCAGCCCACCCAAGTGCAGTATCGATCGATCACTGTCACTTACCAAACACAACACACATAACTGCAGCGTTTGCAGTGCTTGGTTTTTGGGGCCCTGTACGCGGCTAGGCTCCCAAAAAGTCCCACACATGTGGTATCCCCGTACTCAGGAAAAGCAGCAGAATGTATTTTGGGGTGCAATTCCACATATAACCATGGCATGTGTGAGCAATATATCATTTAGTGACAACTTTTTGTACATTTTTTTTTTCTTTTTGTCATTATTCAATCATTTGGGACAAAAAAAAAATATTCAATGGGGTCAACATGCCTCTCAGCAAATAGCTTGGGGTGTCTACTTTCCAAAATGGTGTCATTTGGGGGGTTTTGTGCCATCTTGGCATTTTATGGCCTTCAAAACTGTGATAGGTAGTGAGGAGTGAAATCAAAAATGTATGCCCTTAGAAACCTTGAAGGCGGTGCTTGGTTTTTGGGGTCCCGTACGCGGCTAGGCTCCCAAAAAGTCCCACACATGTGGTATCCCCGTACTCAAGAGAAGCAGCAGAATGTATTTTGGGGTGTAATTTCACATATGCCCATGGCATGTGTGAGCAATATATCATTTAGTGACAACTTTGTGCAAAAAAAAAAAAGTTTGTCATATTCCCGCAACTTGTGGCAAAATATAAAATATTCCATGGACTGAACATGCCTCTCAGTAAATAGCTTGGGGTGTCTACTTTCCAAAATGGGGTCATTTGGGGGGGTTTTGTGCTATTTTGGCATTTTATGGCCTTCGAAACTGTGATAGGTAGTGAGGAGTGAAATCAAAAATTTGCGCCCTTAGAAATCCTGAAGGCGGTGCTTGGTTTCCGGGGTCCCGTACGTGGCTAGGCTCCTAAAAAGTCCCACACATGTGGTATCCCCGTACTCAGGAGAAGCAGCAGAATGTATTTTGGGGTGCAATTCCACATATAACCATGGCATGTGTGAGCAATATATCATTTAGTGACAACTTTTTGTAATTTTTTTTATTTTTTTTTGTCATTATTCAATCACTTGGGACAAAAAAAAAAATATTCAATGGGCTCAACATGCCTCTCAGCAATTTCCTTGGGGTGTCTATTTTCCAAAATGGGGTCATTTGGGGGGGTTTTGTACTGCCCTGCCATTTTAGCACCTCAAGAAATGAGATAGGCAGTCATAAATTTAAAGCTGTGTAAATTTCAGAAAATGTACCCTAGTTTGTAAACGCTATAACTTTTGCGCAAACCAATAAATATACGCTTATTGACATTTTTTTTACTAAAGACATGTGGCTGAATACATTTTGGCCTAAATGTATGACTAAAATTGAGTTTATTCGATTTTTCTTATAACAAAAAGTAGAAAATATCTTTTTTTTTCAAAATTTTCGTTCTTTTTCCATTTATATCGCAAAAAATAAAAATCGCAGAGGCAATCAAATACCATTAAAAGAAAGCTCTATTTGTGGGAAGAAAAGGACGCAAATTTCATTTGGGTACAACATTGCATGTCCGCACAATTTACAGTTAAAGCAGCGCAGTGCCGAATCCCAAAAACAGGCTTGGTCCTAATGGCCCGAAATGGTCCGGGGCTTAAGTGGTTAAAAAAACATTTTTTATAGGGACAGAAAACTATAGGTAGGGAGAGTGTCAGTGTGTTTTACTGTGCTAATCCTTGTTTGTAGGGACAGGGAAGGACAGTGAGGGAAATTCTCATTGTGCTATACTGTGCTAAAGCATTCATCATCAACCATCTTTAAAAAAACATTTTTTATAGGGACAGAAAACTATAGGTAGGGAGAGTGTCAGTGTGTTTTACTGTGCTAATCCTTGTTTGTAGGGACAGGGAAGGACAGTGAGGGAAATTCTCATTGTGCTATACTGTGCTAAAGCATTCATCATCAACCATCTTTAAAAAAACATTTTTTATAGGGACAGAAAACTATAGGTAGGGAGAGTGTCAGTGTGTTTTACTGTGCTAATCCTTGTTTGTAGGGACAGGGAAGGACAGTGAGGGAAATTCTCATTGTGCTATACTGTGCTAAAGCATTCATCATCAACCATCTTTAAAAAAACATTTTTTATAGGGACAGAAAACTATAGGTAGGGAGAGTGTCAGTGTGTTTTACTGTGCTAATCCTTGTTTGTAGGGACAGGGAAGGACAGTGAGGGAAATTCTCATTGTGCTATACTGTGCTAAAGCATTCCTCATCAACCATCTTTGAAATCCTTGTTTTTTGGACAGTCAGGGAAATTGTCATTGTGCTATTCTGTGCGAAAGCAATCATCCTCAACCATATTTAGAAATCCTTAAGTAAAGGGACAGAGAAGGACACCTGAAGGTAGCCCTTATTGCTTTTTTTCCCATCTCCCTGCAGGCCATCCATTAGAATGTCTGGAAGGCAAACAAGGAGAGGCAGACAGTCAGGAGGCAATAAAAGAGGGCAAGCAGGCTCTGTGTCTGGGGGCAACAGTGCTGGTCGTGGACGCGGTGCATTGTCATCAGCACATGGCCATGGGACACGCTTGTCCTTCTTTTCGGCAGCTGGACATGTTGAGCCACATCATGCCGAAGACTTGGTAGAGTGGATGACCAAGCCCTCCTCCTCCTCCTCATCCTCTCTCACCCAGGCTCAGGGTACTGGCAAAGCAGCTGCCAAAGCATCCTCTTCCCTGGTATCAATGTCAGACTCATCATCAGTCACTCCTTCCCTAGACCCACCATGTCCTCCTCCTGAGGAGTCCCCCGAACTGTTTCAGCACAGTGTTGGGTACATGCTCCAGGAGGATGCCCAGCGTTTCGAAGGGTCTGATGATGAAACCCAGCTAGAGGAAGGCAGTAGCGTGAGAGCAGACAGAGGGGATGCTCAAGAAGGACACCAATCTGGCAGTCATGTTCCAGCAGCTGCAGCATACTGCCAGATTGGCCCCAGTGATGAGGAGGGAGGGGATGATGAGGTCACTGACTCCACGTGGGTGCCTAATAGGAGAGAGGAGGAGGAGGAGGATGAGGAGGAGGCACATCTCCAACGAGGCAGGATGCCCTTTGGTGGCCAGCGTAAGGGCAGTACACCGACGGAATCACACCGCAGAGCTCCGCCTGTGCAGGGCGCTGCCTCTGCCCGTCATTCAAAAAGTTCTTTGGTGTGGGCCTTTTTTGAGGCTAGTGCATCAGATCGCACAGCTGCTGTTTGCAACATATGTCTCAAGCGTATATCGCGTGGCCAAAACATCAGCCGCTTGGGTACCACATGCCTGACCAGACATATGTTGACCTGCCATGCAGCTCGTTGGCAAGCCTACCTCAAAGACCCACACCAAAGAACAAAGCGGACCTCTCCTTGCACCGCATCAGCTGGGATCTCCAACCCCACTATAACTTCAGTCCTCTCTGAAACATGCACTGAGAGGAATGAAGGTGTAGAATTAGGTGTGTCACAGCCAAGTACTTGCGGCCACTTTGCTAGCAGTACACCGACGTCCGATTCTAGCAGGCAAATTTCCCTGCCCCAGCTGCTGGACCGTCGAAAGAAGTTCACTCCCAGCCATCCACATGCCCAGCGGTTGAATGCTAGCTTGGCTAAATTGCTAGCGCTTCAACTGCTGCCTTTTCAGTTGGTAGACTCGGCCCCCTTCCGTGAGTTTGTGCAATGTGCGGTTCCTCAGTGGCAGGTTCCCAAAAGCCACTTTTTCTCACGGAAGGCTATTCCGGCTCTCTACCGGCATGTGGAAGGCAATGTCTTGGCCTCACTGGACAGGGCGGTCAGCGGTAAGGTGCATATTACCGCTGACTCATGGTCCAGCAGGCATGGACAGGGACGTTACCTTTCTTTCACGGCCCATTGGGTCACTCTTTTGGCAGCTGGGAAGGATGCAGGACAAGGTGCAGTAGTGTTGGAGGTTGTTCCACCGCCACGCCTCCAAAATGCTACTACTGGTTGTGACACACCTCTCTCCTCCACCCCCTCCTCTTCTTCTTCCTCCATGGCCTCTTCCTGTGCTTTGTCCTCTGAACCAGCGGTGCTCCGTAGGCGTTCAAGGGGCTACGCAAGTACGCAGGCAAAAAGATGCCATGCCGTGCTTGCGCTGGTGTGTTTGGGGGACAGAAGCCACACTGGGGCAGAGGTCCTGTCTGCTCTGCAGGGCCAGGCCGAGAGGTGGTTGACGCCACGCCAGCTTAAGCCAGGAATGGTGGTTTGCGACAATGGCACCAACCTCCTCTCCGCCCTCCGACAGGGACAACTGACCCATGTGCCCTGTGTGGCTCACGTCCTTAACCTGGTGGTGCAGCGGTTCTTGGGCAGGTACCCGGGCTTACAGGATGTCCTGAGGCAGGCCAGGAAAGTCTGTGTGCATTTCCGCAGATCTTATAATGCCAGTGCTCGCCTGGCTAAACTGCAAAAGGAGTTGAACCTGCCCAAGAACCGCCTTATATGTGACATGCCCACCAGGTGGAACTCAACGTTGGCCATGCTGCAGCGGCTGCACACGCAGCAGAGGGCCATCAATGAGTACCTGTGCGACTACGGCACCAGGACAGGGTCAGGGGAGCTTGGTTTTTTTCTCCACGCCAGTGGGGCATGATCAGGGATGCATGCACTGTCCTGGCACCATTTGAGGAGGCCACGAGGATGGTGAGCAGTGACAGTGCATGCATCAGTGACACTGTACCTCTTGTCCACCTGTTGGAGCACACGCTGCGTGGAATAATGGACAGGGCACTTGAGGCAGAACAGAGGCAGGAAGAGGAGGACTTCCTTGCCTCTCAAGGCCCCCTTTACCCAGACAGTGTTCCTTCTGTCCCACCCATCGCACAGGAAGAGGAGGAGGAGGAGGAGGAGGAGGATTGTGTCAGCATGGAGGTGGAGGCTGGCACTCAGCATCATCAGCAGCAGTCTTTTAGGGATGATTTACAGTCCCAAGAAACCAGTGGACTTGTACGTGGCTGGGAGGAGGTGGCTGCGGATCATGTCGTCCTTAGTGACCCAGAGGACTCCGGACCGAATGCCTCAGCTAACCTACGCTGCATTGCCTCCCTGATCCTGCAAAGTCTGCGGAAGGATCCTCGTATTCTTCGGATCAAGGAGAGGGACCATTACTGGCTGGCCACTCTCCTTGATCCACAGTACAAGGGTAAGGTTGCGGACCCTATGTTACCGTCGCAGAGGGAGCAGAGGATGAGACAACTCCGGGAGGCCTTGCAGAAAGGTCTGTGCAACGCGTTCCCAGAGACTGGGAGGTTACAAACTCCTGGTCCTGGACAACGAGTTGCTGAGGCTTCGGCCAGTCAAAGAAGGAGCGGTGGGGAAGGTGGCCGTCTGATCGATGCGTTCAGACAATTCTTTAGTCCGCAGCCCCAAAGTATGATCGGTTCCAGCAACCATCGCCAGCGTCTGATAAACATGGTGCAGGAATATCTAGGGGCAAGGTCAGACTTGGACACCTTCCCCACCGAAAATCCTCTGGCTTACTGGGTCTTGAGGATGGATCACTGGCCAGAGCTTGCACAGTATGCAATTGAGCTACTGGCCTGTCCTGCATCCAGCGTTCTTTCGGAACGCACATTCAGTGCTGCTGGAGGATTTGTCACGGATCACAGGGTGCGCCTGTCCACCGACTCGGTTGATCGACTGACTTTCATCAAGATGAACCAGTCTTGGATCACCACCAGCTACCACACACCTGATGCTGATATAACAGACTAATTGATTTTAACATGTCACATCCCTTCAAGACTGATGCTGATGCTGAGTGCCTGTGCTGTTATGTTGACTGGCTATCCTCCTCCTCCGAGTCCTCAATGATACGATTGATGATGATAGCTTGGAAGATCATTTTTGTTTATGGGTGCCGCCACCAGTGGCTAAGGCCCAATTTTTCAGCCCCTGTTTAACAGGGGCGTGTAATTACAATTTTTGAAGCAATACTTTGCAACAGGGCTCATTGCTGTGCTCCAAGTACAGTATCTGTGAGGGGTTGGAGTGTTGTGCCACCAGTGCCTAAGGCCCAATTTTTCAGCCCCTGTTTAACAGGGGCGTGTCATTACAATTTTTGAAGCAATACTTTGCAACAGGGCTCATTGCTGTGCTCCAAGTACAGTATCTGTGAGGGGTTGCAGTGTTGTGCCACCAGTGCCTAAGGCCCAATTTTTCAGCCCCTGTTCAACAGGGGCATTGTCATGGATATGCAGTAGTGTTTGTCTGCCATCTTACCTTCCTCCTCATGTGTTCATCTAGAGACCAGACCTCCTTCACCTGGCTTCCTTTATAATCTCCTCCCAGCCTGACTCCACCCCAGGCCCTATCACTGAACACTATATTAACCTGTGCACTGCAAGCCTGCTTTGCTGATCAACGTGTTTGTTAGGCATTGTGTGTTTGGGTTCCTGCCTGCCGTGTGCTACGTCTGTCTCTCTGTTACGTTATTGGCTTGTCCCCGACCATCCCTGTCTGCTCGTGACCCTTGACCTTCGGCTCGTTCTTCGTTATCCTTGTCTGCTTGTGGCCCCTGACCTTCGGCTTGTTATTCGGTTCTCTCTATCGTGTGCTGCTGCTTCCCCTTATCCTACGGGGCGTGAGCTAGGAAACTCCAGGGGCCGCGACCTGGTCCCAGCCTGCAGCGTAACATCCTCACCACTAGAGGCCCTGGAGAAGACCAGCTGGGTCTTAGACTCCGCGCCCTGGGGAATCTTGGCTCTCGCTTCCGTTGGGATCCCGGTTGTGCTCCTCTGGTCCCGCTTTCCACAACCACCCAGTTTCCTATCCACAGAAGCCAGCCATAGGGTTCACTACCTCGCGGTGCACTCCTGTCCCCCTACGGTGTGCATCTGTCACCTGGCCACAGGTGACCCTGACAGTTTGATCAGCCATGGACCCGGCTGACATCCCGATCCCCGCGGATGATCCATTGCAGGGCATAGTCCACAGACTTGAAACCCAGGAATCGAATCAGACTCAGGTGATGCGATTCCTCCGGGATCTGGCTTCTCGATTCGAGCAGCTTCAGGCCTCCTTGGGAACCCCGAATCCGCAACCTCAAGTACAACCAGCGGTGGTACCTATCGCACCAGTCGCAGCCACACACTCACTAATACTGCCAGCTCCGTTCCGTTTCTCTGGGGACTCCAAGGCCTGCAGAGGGTTCCTTAGCCAATGCACGATTCATTTTGAGCTTCAGCCTCAAAACTTTCTGTCTGATAGGGCAAAGGTAGCCTATATCATTTCCCTCCTCTCCGGTGAAGCTTTAGCCTGGGCAGCCCCTCTGTGGGAACTGAATGATCCAGTGGTTTCTAGCCTGTCTGGCTTCTTGAAACTTTTTCGGAATATCTTTGAAGAACCGGCTCGTGTCTCTTCAGCGGCCAGCGCCCTTCTACGTCTCCGCCAAGAGTCTGCTTCAGTGGGACAGTACGCCCTTAATTTCCGCATACTGTCGGCTGAGTTGAGCTGGAACAATGAGGCCTTAGTCGCAACCTTTTTGCATGGCCTTTCTGATAGAGTGAAGGATGAATTAGCAGGAAGAACCATCCCCACTGATCTGGACGGAGTTATCTCCTTGTGTAACCAGATCGATATTCGCTTTCAGGAAAGGACCCTAGAAAAGCGGCGCCAGCACTCCTTGGTCCTTAGTCAGCCTGAGCTCCCCTCTCCTCGACCCGTGGAGCATCTCCTGCCAGCTGAGGAACCCATGCAGCTGGGCAGGACCAGGCTATCCCCAGAGGAACGTGCTAGGCGCAGAAATCTAGGCCTGTGTCTCTACTGTGGGGGCAAAGGTCATTTTCGTGACACTTGCTCTCTTTGTCCAGAAAAACGTTTGGGTCCACTTCATCTGGAAAGTGGAGTATTGGACCCAGAAATATCACCTTCCCCTTCTCGTCTTCTGCTTTCTGTGTTCCTTCATGTTGGTGCTTCTTCTCATTCGGTCTCAGCATATCTGGATTCCGGAGCCGCTGGTAATTTCATGGACTGGGAAATCGCATCGTCCATGAGACTTACTCTTTTGCCCCTCACCACGCCATTGGTGGTCTTGGCGATTGATGGTACTGTTCTCCCAGGGGGACCTATCCGCTTCCAGACCCTCCCTGTTAAGATGTCGGTGGGTACACTCCACCAGGAGTGGATATCCTTCCTTATCTTACCCAAGGCCTCAACGCCTATAATTTTGGGTCTCCCATGGTTACAGCTCCATTCTCCTCATGTGGACTGGACTACTGGACAGATCCTGGCTTGGGGTCCCTCCTGTTCCTCGTCCTGCCTACCCAAGGTTGCCCCCTGTGAATCTGAGCCGGTCATTCATTCCAGGTTGCATAACCATTTACATTTCTCTGTCCCTAACCACCCTTGGACGCACAGCCAGGCTAGCTTGTCTACAAGTCCTGCAGTCGCTACGTCTTGCGATGCGATTCAGGTAGTCGCTACACCTGACTCAGCTATTCACTCTGCCTCTGTACTAGTTATGCCAGTCCAGCCCATGCCCAGTGAGCCTCTCACTTTTTCTTGTTCGGGACATTCTGCTTGTCCTTCAGCTATTCAGCTTGACTCCGGCGACATGTCACCTTCTAACCAACCTGACTTCAGGGTTCCACTGACATCTGCCCAGTCTGATGGTCCTGTGCAAGATGACCAGTTCCCCTTTAAGGGTCTAGGGGACCCTCCTCAGATTCCTGTTGATCGTCTCATGCCCTTGTTTATTCCTAGAGAGCCTTTGGTCCTCAATAGATCTTCTTGTCATCTCCCTACCTCGTTTTCAGTCTCTGAGGATAATCTTAAGTACGAGGTTAGACAAGTTCTGGATTCTCGGCTCTGCAGAGGCATTCTTCAGTACCTTGTGCATTGGAGAGGTTTTGGTCCTGAGGAGGCGTCTTGGATCGCTGCATCTGATGTCGCTGCACCTCATCTGTTGAGAAGGTTTCATCAGAGATTTCCCTTTAAGCCTGGGTCCAGGCGGGGGAGGGCCCATAAGAGGGAGGGTACTGTCATGGATATGCAGTAGTGTTTGTCTGCCATCTTACCTTCCTCCTCATGTGTTCATCTAGAGACCAGACCTCCTTCACCTGGCTTCCTTTATAATCTCCTCCCAGCCTGACTCCACCCCAGGCCCTATCACTGAACACTATATTAACCTGTGCACTGCAAGCCTGCTTTGCTGATCAACGTGTTTGTTAGGCATTGTGTGTTTGGGTTCCTGCCTGCCGTGTGCTACGTCTGTCTCTCTGTTACGTTATTGGCTTGTCCCCGACCATCCCTGTCTGCTCGTGACCCTTGACCTTCGGCTCGTTCTTCGTTATCCTTGTCTGCTTGTGGCCCCTGACCTTCGGCTTGTTATTCGGTTCTCTCTATCGTGTGCTGCTGCTTCCCCTTATCCTACGGGGCGTGAGCTAGGAAACTCCAGGGGCCGCGACCTGGTCCCAGCCTGCAGCGTAACATCCTCACCACTAGAGGCCCTGGAGAAGACCAGCTGGGTCTTAGACTCCGCGCCCTGGGGAATCTTGGCTCTCGCTTCCGTTGGGATCCCGGTTGTGCTCCTCTGGTCCCGCTTTCCACAACCACCCAGTTTCCTATCCACAGAAGCCAGCCATAGGGTTCACTACCTCGCGGTGCACTCCTGTCCCCCTACGGTGTGCATCTGTCACCTGGCCACAGGTGACCCTGACAGGCATGTAATTACAATTCTTGATCTAATAATTCACAGCAGGGCCCATTGCTGCACCCACCAAGAGTAACTCTGAGGGCTTACAGTGTTGTGGCAACGCCACCACCACCACCACCACGAAAGGCCCAATTTTTCAGCCCCTGTTCAAAAGGGGCATGTAATTACAATTCTTGATCTAATAATTCACAGCAGGGCCCATTCCTGCACCCACCAAGAGTAACTCTGAGGGCTTACAGTGTTGTGGCAACACCACCACCACCACCACCACGAAAGGCCCAATTTTTCAGCCCCTGTTCAACAGGGGCATGCAATTACAATTCTTGATCTAATAATTCACAGCAGGGCCCATTGCTGCACCCACCAAGAGTAACTGTCAGGGCTTACAGTGTTGTGGCACCAGCACCACCATCAAAGGCCCAATTTTTACTACCACTGTTCAACAATTATATGTAATTACAATTCCTGATATAATAGTTGACAGCAGGGCGTTCCAGCACCAACCAAGAGTAACTGTGAGTGCTTACAGTGTTGTGCCAACACCAACAACTAAGGGGCCTATTTCTGCAGAGTATATACGGCAGGTCCCTACTTTCAAACATCCAACTTACAAACGACTCCTACTTGCAAACGCAAGAAGACAACAGGAAGTGAGAGGAAATCTACCCCTAGGAAGGAAAATTCTCTCCTGTAAGAATTAATATGGGAGAAAGGTGTCTCCTCTGTACTGATGCTTTATCACCAATCCTTGTTTCAAGAAAAACACCACATTTCAAAAACAGTTGTCATTGGGACGGAAAGTGAGGTGAAATGTTCTGAACAGGGGCACAGACAGCAAAACAAATGTTACAGGGGTGATAACCCTTACCTATGTTTTCCAAAAAGTTTAAAAATAGATTTTTGGGCTGGAGCTACACTTAAACAATGTACCTGTTCAAAATTACAAACACATTCTACATAAGAACAAACCTACAGTCCCTGTCTTGTATGCACCGCCTGTATACGGCTGTTCAGAGTATATAGGGCCTTTTTTATTTTGTGTGCGGTGTTCCCCTTAATATCAATACAAGACCCAAAGGGGCTGGTAATGGGCTGGGGTAGGGGGGGGGGTCATGGGGTAGCTATGCCATTTTTCTTAAAGATTTTCATCCATATTACCGGGACCAGACATTACATTAAAGCCGCAAGCAGTTTTAAATGGCTTTTTTTTTTCCTTTAGAAGTGTCATTTTGTGCAGGGACAGTTCTAAACACGGGAAACACGTGGCACTTCACAGGCATACTTTAGACACCCCCCAGGTACGATATTTAAAGGAATATTTGACTTTTTTTTTCACTTTATGCATCATTAAAATGACTGCTCCCGAAAAACGACCGTTTTTAAAACTTCTTTTTGCATTGATACATGTCCCCTGGTGCAGAACCCGGGTTCCCAAACCCTTTTTACGACAATAACATGCATAATAGTCGTTATAATTAGCACTTTAGAATTCGAACGTTCGCATCCATTGTATTTAATAGGGTTCTAATGTTCGTACGAACTTTCGGTCCGTTCGCGGGTTCTGGTGCGAACCGAACCCGGGGGTGTTCGGCTCATCACTACTGGTGATGAAGGAAACACTGGGATCACACCTGATCTTAGCTTGCTGCTGCACAAACCTAAAAAACACAAAGAATGGGGGGAAGGGGACATCATGTTCTTCTTTGTATTTGGCTCCAACACTCACCCATTTTTCTTGTAGGTTGTGAGGTAGTTTCTCCACTATAGGCTTAGTCCTCTTAAATAGCCTTCTTCTTTGGCACACTGGACTTCCCAAAGAATATCACCCAGCTCTTGCAGTTTACAATTGTCTCTGCTGTTTAGCTTAGACTCCAGTCTTTTCATTAGAGCACCTTCAATTGCTTCTGGTGATCCATATCTTTCCTCTAGCCTTCGCCAGGCCATATCAAATCCTGTTGTAGGGTTAAATATGTGTATCCTGCGCAACCTTCTTGCATGCTCTGCTGACTCAGTCCCAAGCCATTTTATCATCAGGTCTAGCATCTCAGCTGCTGGTATGTCTCAAGCCCTGTACACACAGCCGAGAATCTCGTCAGGAAAAAACCCGTCGTTTTTCCTGACGAGATTCTTGACAAAAATCTTGTCCCGGCCGAGTGTACACACGTACCTTTCAAAAGAACTACCGTTCTTTTGAATGGCACGAACGCGGTGACGTCATTGAGTATGACGAGCGTGTGCTCGTCACATTCGATGCCGTCGCCGCCATCTTGCTACACCCTACCTATGCCTAGGAAGCTACCGCGCATGCGTCAAAGTCATTTTGAGCAAGCTCGGGTTTCCACGGCGACAGGTAAGTGTACACACACTCGGGTTTCTCATCGGGAAACAGGCCGACGAGAATCCCGACGAGAAAAAAGAAAGCAGGTCTTCTTTTTTCTCGTCGAGATTCTGGTCAGTTTTCCTGACGAGAAACCTGAAAGCCTCGTACACACGGCCGGTTTTCTCGGCAAGAAAGCTCTGCAAGCAGTTTTCTTGTCGGTTCTTGCCGAGAAAACCGGCCGTGTGTACGTGGCTTAAGTCTTTGAATGCATTCAGAAAGGAAGACTTCCATGCCCAGTAATTCTCGGGGCAGTCATCAAACTTGAGAAAGCCTGAATTAACCATTTCTTTACGGATAAGATATTTAGTGACATCTTGTGTGCTCTGGTGTTTGGGTTGCTGTAGTAAGGATCCACTGGGCCTGTTCCTATATGTCTCTAATGGTTCATCTTTAATTGTTCTGGCACTGCTGACCTCATGGGTTTGTTTTCGTACACTCAGGGGTTTTGCTGGTTCTGGTATAAATTCAGCTGACTCTGGATTGGGAAACTGTTTTGTTTCATTGCTGTTTAAAAGTTCTTGGACATATTCCTTTGTACGTTCTACTGAGGAACAGGGCTTCTCAGGCACATCTGGGCCTTCGTGAATAGACCCACTTCCAGACCACTCAATATCAGCATAAGCTGCGGCCTCTGATGTTGCAGCGGTGGCTGCACACTGACGCTGAAGAATATGCAACTTTGCTTCCTGTTCTGATTTTTCTTTCATAATGGCAGCCTCTTTCTCAGCAAATTCTAGCTGAACACGAGCTGCCTCTGCTTTGGCGCGAGCTCTGACTTCAAAGGCACTTGCTGATGAAATCTGACTGGACCTTGTTGATTTAGACGAGTGTGAGCGTGTATCTTCTTTCTGGACACTTGGCATGCTCTCCCTGCCTTGATGTGCCCCGGGTAGCTGATCCTCAGCCTTATACTGTTTTCCTGATCTTAGACTCATTCTGTCTGTGCAGAGACTAATATCTCCAGGCTTGTTGCGCGCCACCTTTTCACTGTTCCGCTCTCAAAACACTGACTATGTGTGGTTCTAAACAGACAGCTAAACACTTGTCAGAGACCCCAGTAAACGGAAACCCAATGCTTGATTTGTCTACCAAAGTAATCCAGCTTTATTTTTTATATTGTGAAACTGCAATACAATACAATGACAAGATATCAGTACACATAGAATCACTAGTCTAGCATAAATGACAGATGACACAACAGAAAGGCATTTACAGGTGATGATGTCTCAAGCCTCTTGGGAGAGAACAGACATGCTGCATTCATGGAAAATTACAATCTAAAAATGGCTGAATAACTTCCTAGTGCAAAGTGTAACTTCCTGTCTGAGAAATGTATATAACTAGAGATAAGCTGCTACAGACTTTTGCCACTAGATGGCAGTGGTAAACTACACATTCTATATAAGTAACTATAACTAAATTAGCCTGTAAAGGCAGCACAGGTACTATTTTGGAATTTTCTTTAGATTTAGGGGTATATTGGTTTATTTTGTATGTTGTTAGGGCCTCCATCTTAGGTTTTACTTTAAAAAGTGAAGGGTAGAGAAGAAAAAGAGGGGAAAAGATGGGTCCCTGGGGTCCAAGGAGGATCCAGGCTCTTAGGATGGGCAAAAAAAGGGCTAGGGACTTTTTTGTATTTTATTTCATATTGATAGGGCTTTTTTGAAGTTTGGGGTTCTTGAAGTGCAACATTCACTTGTTACTGACCATCTGTTCTTGGATCTACCTTTTGTTTGCAGAATACTGCTGCATCATGCTCTACAAGACTCTGGTCCGGCCGCACATAGAGTATGCTGTCCAGTTCTGGGCACCAGTCCTCAGGAAGGATGTACTGGAAATGGAGCGAGTACAGAGAAGGGCAACAAAGCTAATAAAGAGTCTGGAGGATATTAGTTATGAGGAAAAGTTGTGAGCACTGAACTTATTCTCTCTGAAGAAGAGACGCTTGAGAGGGGATATGATTTCAATGTACAAATACCATACTGGTGACCCCACAATAGGGATAAAACTTTTTCGCTGAAGGGAGTTTAACAAGACACGTGGCCACTCATTAAAATTAGAAGAAAAGAGGTTTAACCTTAAACTGTGTAGAGGGTTCTTTACTGTAAGAGCGGCAAGTATGTGGAATTCCCTTCCACAGGCGGTAGTCTCAGCGGGGAGCATCGATAGTTTAAAAAAACTATCAGATAAGCACCTGAACGACCACAACATACAGGGATATACAAGGTAATACTGATATATAATCACACACATAGGTTGGACTTGATGGGCTTGTGTCTTTTTTTCAACCTCACCTACTATGTAACTATGTAACATCATATCATAAAAACCATGTGTACCTAAGCCACCTCATGTTATATCACTCAAATTCACAGGACACCTTCCCTGATTTCCATAGATTAAAAAAGTGAGGAATTCATCATTAGGCCTTATCCCTGAGTAAAATTGTCTGACTGCTGGTCACTTTAACTTTACTGTGCCCTCTGCAGTATGTTTAACAGACATGTGCAATTCATTTCGGTCTGAATTCATTCATTCGGTGAAATCCGACAAATTCATTAATTCAGAAAAATTCAAATTAATAAAGACCCATTTAACAAATTTTTCTGAAATTCGAAAATCCGAAAATTTGGAAATTAGAAAATTCAAAAATCTGAAAATCCGAAAATAAATCCTAAAATCCTAAAATCCTAAAATCCTAAAATTGGAAAATCTGAAATAATAACTAACTAACTGCCGGTAATAATAACTATTTAGTGCATAATGACAATCAGCGCCAAAAATCACTTGCTAAAGTGCAATGTGCTTAAATAATACTAAATATCCACAGCTGCTGTGAAACGCAACAAAATATACAAATAGATCTCTTATAGTGCAGCGCTGTTGAAATTGTGAATCATTTACCAAATAAAACACCTCTTACAATATTTTCATATATGTGCAAAAAATTCAATATTGAATTCTTAACCAGACCATATATATTTAAAATTTATATTTAGATTTGTGTATTGTACAATTCAATAAGTGGTATAAAACCAGTTCATTTGTGACAAATTATTCTTAAAATCCAACGCAGTGCTGATCCGACTTCGCTAGGATCAATACCCTTACTTGTGCACACCGTCACCAGCTGAAATGTCTGCTCATCTCACAGATGAGTTAAAAACTCAGATAATGGTCTCTCCTTTACTCCTGCATGATCCCTCTCCTCGACATCAAAACAGCTGATCCTCCTATGCTCTCCCAACTGTACACCCGCGCCGGTAACTTCAAATGGTTTGAGATCAGGATATCTCCTAAGTGGTTCCACGTTCCAATCTCACTCCTTCACTCCCCGCTAGGGATGAGCCAAACACCCCCCCGGTTTGGTAAGCTTCAGAACATTCGAACGGACCGAAAGTTTGCGCAAACTTTCGAACCCCGTTAAAGTCTATGGAACTCAAACCCTTCCTAGGGGTAGATTTCCTCTCACTTTCTGTTGTCTCCTTCCGTTTGCAAGTAGGAGTCATTTGTAAGTTGGATGTTTGAAAGTAGGGGCCTGCCCTATATACTCTGCAGAAATTTGGGCCTTAGGTGTTGGTGTTGCCACAACACTGTATGCCCTCACAGTTACTCTTGGTGGACGCAGAAACGGGCCCTGCTGTGAAATATTAGATCAAGAATAGTAATTACATGCCCCTGTTGAACAGGGTCAGAAAAATTGGGCCTTTGGTGGTGGACGGTGTGATAGTGTTGCCACAACACTGTAAGGCCTCACAGTTACTCTTGGTGGGCGCAGGAATGGGCCCTTCTGTGAAATATTAGATTAAGAATTGTAATTACATGCCCCTGTTAAACAGGGGCTGAAAAATTGGGCCTAAGGCACTGGTGCTGGTGCCACAACACTGCAACCCCTCACAGATACTCTAGTTGGAGCACAGGAATGAGCATCAGCATCAGGTACTTGGTAGCTGGTGATCCAAGACTGATTCATTTTTATGAAGGTCAGCCGATCGACCGATTCCAGGCGCACCCTGTGATCGGTTACAAAGCCTCCAGCAGCACTGAATGTGCATTCCGAAAGAACGCTGGGTGCAGGACAGGCCAGTAGCTCAATTGCATACTGTGCAAGCTCTGGCCAGTGATCCATCCTCAAGACCCAGTAACCCAGAGGATTTTCGGTGGGAAAGGTGTCCAAGTCTGATCTTGCCCCTTGGTATTCCTGCACCATGTGAATCAGACGCTGGCGATGGTTGCTGGAACTGATCATACCGTGGAGCTGCGGACTAAAAAATTGTCTGAACGCATCGGTCAGACGCCCACCTTCTCCACCACTCCTTCTGTGACTGACCTAAGCCTCAGCAATATGTTGTCCAGGAGGACCAGGAAATTGTAACCTCCCAGGCTCTGGAAACGCATTGCACAAACCTTTCTGCAAGGCCTCCCGAAGATGTTTTATCCTCTGCTCCCTCTGCGACGGCAAGATAAGGTCCGCAACCTTACCCTTGTAACATGGATCAAAGAGGGTTGCCAGCCAGTAATGATCCCTCTCCTTGATACCACGAATACGAGGATCCTTCCGCGGGCTTTGCAGGATCAGGGAGGCCATGCAGCGTAGGTTTGCTGAGGCATTCAGTCCGTAGTCCTCTGAGTCACTAAGGATGACATGATCCGCAAGCACCTCCTCCCAGCCACGTACAAGTCCATGGGTTTTTTCGGACTGTAAATGATTCCTTCAAGACTGCTGCTGATGCTGAGTGCTAGGCTCCACCTCCATGCTGACACAATTCTCCTCCTCCTCGTCCTCTTCCTGTGTGATCGGCAGGCACGCAGGAACACTGTCTGGATAAAAGGGGCCTTGAGAGGTAAGGAAGTCCTCCTCTTCCTGCCTCTGTTCTGCCTCAAGTACCCTGTCCATTATTCCACGCAGTGTGTGCTCCAACAGGTGGACAAGAGGGACAGTGTCACTGATGCATGGACTGTCATTGCTCACCATCCTCGTGGCTTCATCAAATGGTGACAGGACAGTGCATGCATCCCTGATCATAGCCCACTGGCGTGGGGGAAAAAAACGGTAAGTGTCAATATTATGTCATCTGCAAAAAGCGTTATTTTGTGTTCCTGGTCCTGTACTCAAATGCCCCTAACAGACTCCTGCTGTCTAATTGTGCTAGAGGTTCCATTAATAATATCCCTTTCATGTCTAAGCCCATTTCTGACATTTGGTGTTTACAAGTTAAAATCCGTATTTTTTGTTCGAAAATTACTTAGAAACCCCAAACATTATATATTTTTTTAGAAGAGAATCTAGAGAATAAAATGGCGATTGTTGCAATATTTTATGTCACACGGTATTTGTGCAGCGGTGTATTAAACGCAACTTTTTTGGAAAAATTTACTTTCATTGACTTTAAAAAAATTAAGTAAGTAAAGTTATCCCAATTTTGTATAATGTGAAAGATGATGTTACGCTGAGTAAATAGATACCAAACATGTCATGCTTTATAATTGCACGCACTCATGGAATGGCGACAAACTACGGTACCTAAAAATCTCCATAGGCGACGTTTTAATTTTTTTTTACGGTTACCAGGTTAGAGTTACAGAGGAGGTCTATGGCTAGAATTATTGCTCTCGCTCTAACGATCGCGGCGATACCTCACATGTGTGATTTGAACACCGTTTACATATGCAGGTGCGACTTCCTTTGCTGCGCGAGCTCGCAGGGATCGGGGCACTTTAAAAAAAATATATAGTATTTAAAAAAAAAAAAGTATCACTTTTATTGCTGTCACAAGGACAACATCCCCTGTGACAGTAATAAGTGGTGACAGGTACTCTTTATGGAGAGATCGGAGGTCTAAAAGACCCCCAATCCCTCCTTTGTACTTCAAAGTATTCAGATCGCTGAAAACGGCAATTCTGAATACCGTGTATTTTTTAAAATCCGGCACCATTGGCAGCCGAGTAACCCGGACGTGACGTCATGACGTCGCTTCCGTGTTTACAGTGAAGAGACTGAATCAAAGCCATTTGCGGCTTTGTTTCAGTCTCTCTCTAGGCGCCGGAGGTGGCGCATCGTGGATCGGATCTCCCGGTGGGACCGGAGGCACCGGTAAGAGCGGCGGAGGCGGCGGGAGGGTTGTCCCCTCCCGCTCCTCCGGGATAACAACCGAATGGCTTTTAGCCGCATCGGTTGTTATTAGGGGTGCAACGGATAAAAAAACTCACGGATTGAATCGATCCTTGGATCAGAGTCACGGATCGGATCATTTTTCGGATCGGCAAAAAAAAAAAGACAAATCTTGTTACAACCACCGGAGTTTTAGATTTCACAGATTTTCAACACAAAAAGGAGCTTATATGC
The DNA here is from genome assembly GCA_029206835.1 of Rana muscosa. Classification (NCBI taxonomy): domain Eukaryota; kingdom Metazoa; phylum Chordata; class Amphibia; order Anura; family Ranidae; genus Rana; species Rana muscosa. The sequence continues at coordinate 1,258,184,740 of CM055116.1, read as the reverse complement.
TTAAATACAGTATATGTAAATGTGACGGACTATTTACATGTTCAATTTTAAAAGCAGCAGCAAACCTTACATGCTTGCTAATGTGACAGAACAGCTCTGATTTTCACATTTAACTAACTGTGAAATCTAAAACACAGTTGGGTGTAACAATATGTCCGCTTGCCCCATTCTCACTATCATTACTGTGCAAGAGTGTGGGGTGGAGCGAGATGGCGGCGACGAAACGTCACTACAGCGGCTGCCCCCGGGTGTACCAAAATGGGCGCCACTCCGGAGCTAGGCAGGCGCCGCTCCGGAGCTAGGCAGAAGCCGTGGCCTTTCCTATGGCCGAGGCTCTGGAGTGCTCCGCGGATCACCTGGTGTGCCGATCCGAACAGGGTGACCTGACGATCCGTTGCACCACTAATTGTTATCCCTGGAAAGTCAATCGCCGGCTCTAAAAAATGATACCGGGATGATGCCTGCAGCTGCAGGCATCATCCCGGTAAAACCCCCGAAAGCCGAGTAAGCATATCTGCGTGCGCTCGGCGGGAAAGGGATAATGTGAATATTAAAAGGTAAAAGCGGGCAGCCTTGACGTGTGCCATTTGTTATTTTAAAGCTATGTGACAGCATTCCTTCTGTAAAGACATGTGCCTCAGGGTGCATGTAAAGAGTGCTAGAATACCTGAGAGAATGTTCCCCTGGAATCTGAATTTCATCAAAGTTGCACGGAGATAGCCCCAATGGATTCTGTTGAAGGCTTTTTCAGCATCCAAGGCCAGGAACACTGAGGGGATAGAATAAGATTCAGCTTTATACATTAGAAAAATGATGTGCCTTGTAGCGTCAGGAGCTTGGCTGCGCAGTATAAATCCCAACTGATCAGTTTTAAATAGAAGTGCCATAAGTTTGGAGAGTCTAGCGGCTATTATTTTGGCATATAGTTTTAGATCTGTATTCAATAGGGATGTGGGTCTAAAATTTGAACAGTTCTTTCCTTGGTTTTGGCAGAGTGATAATGGTGGCACACAACATTTCTGGTGGGAAGTTTCCAAAGGAGGCAGCAGCATCAAAGATCGACTTAGATGTGGTAACAATAGGGATGAGAAACGTTTATAGTATTCCACCGAGAAACCATCAGTTTCTGGCGCTTTATTATTGGGAAGGGTTCTGATAGCATCGAGTATTTATTTTTCTGTGAATGGGTTATTAAGAGATTGTAAGATATTTTCCAGGGTCGGCTGAACCGTGATCGGATAATTTCGTAAGTTATAAAGAGATTCATAGTATTTACTAAAAGAATCTGCTATGTTCTGGGGATGTAATACATTGGCATTCGTCTCAGGATGTAATAGGAATGGTATTTTTTGTCTAAGCATACGTTGTTTTACTTGGTTTGCTAAGAGTTTGCCCACTTTGTTGCCATTAGACATGTGCACACTGAAATATTTTGTTTCGGAATTTCGTTTTCGTCCGAAAAATTAATTTATTTAGTTACTCCCGAAATTTGTTTTTATTTATTTTGTTTTGTTAAAAAATGCATTAGTCCGAAAATCCGAATTAATTAAGGTTGAATCTGTAACTGAAGGCTTATGGTGTCTGTCGAATGTTCTAAGAAGATTCGACAGAGCAGCTATACTGTACTAACAACGCAATCGTATATTTCTGGTCGAATCTTCTGCCTACAAGCTATAGAAGAATAATAATGTTATATGACACTAGTAATAATTATATTTATAAATGATTTTTTCTAGTCAACCAACATTCGAATAGCCTATGGGCCGAGCATTTGACCGGAAATGTATGATTGTGGCGTCGTACAGTTTAGTTGCTTGTCGAATCTTCTTAGAACTTTCGACAGACACCATAAGCATTCAATGACAGATTTGACGTTTGTATGTTTTTCGCTGCTTCGTTGATTCTTCGTCGTTCATGTCGAATGGTCTACCCCAACACTGTCTCTATAATGTTGAATCTTTTCTCTCTATGTCAAATCTTTCCTCTCTATGTAGAATAATATTGGACTAATAGAGTTAAGGTTAGGCACATTCGACCACAGGTTCGATAGACACAGATTGCTATTGTCAGCATCATGTCAAATCTCCTATCTATATCGAACTGTTGTAGCAACGAAAACGAAAATAAAGCATTTTTTATGTCGGATCTTTCGGATTTTGGATTCTGCGCGTTCGTTTTCGTTTGTTAAAAGGATAACGAAAATACCCGAAATTCGGACGAAAATGCATTCGGATAAAAAACGAATGCACATGTCTAGTTGCCATTAGCATAGAATGTGGCTTTTAAGGTGCGTAAATTGCTGGGCTGCTAAAATAGTGCGTAGTTCATGTCTTCCCTGGGCCAATTTGTCGCTATTTAGGGCTAAAGGGTTTTGTTTATTCAAAGATTCTAGGAAAACTAATAGTCTTTAGTATTTTATCAAGCTTCTGCGTCCTCTGACATTTCCTAGTAGCGCTCATCTTAAGCATAATACCATGCATGTATGCTTTATGTGAGTTCCAAACTGTAAAAAAATTGTCAACGGAAGAAACAATGTATTTGAAGAATCCCTCTAACTCAGTGGTTCTCAACTCCTGTCCTCGGGACCCACTAACAGGCCAGATTTTATGTATTATCTTGGGGAGATGCAGACTAGAATACTGCAATCCCTGAGCAGCAAATTATATCACCTGTGATGCATTTCAGTTATCTTGCAAACCTGGCCTCTTGGTGGGCCCTGAGGACTGGAGTTGAGAACCACTGATCTAACTGATCGTGAAGATGAGAGGAGCATGATGGGTTGTCGAGTAAGTGAACATTATTTCTGCATAGCGTTAAATGCCTGCCACCAATCCTCTCCCAGATCAGAACAGAAATTGGTGCGTGGTCAGGTCATGTCACATTATGAATTTCTGATTTCGTTATTTTTTGAAGGAGTTGTTTGTCCGTCAAGAATAGGTCAATTCAGGAATAGGACAGGTGAGAACGTAAAATCTTTCTCTGTGGAGTGGTAACACCTCCATACATCATAGAGTTCTGAAGAAAGCAGGAAGTTGGCCAAATATGGCCGTCTATTCTGGTTTGACGATGTTGATGAGACATCTAAGTCCACATTAGGGACTGTTTTGAAGTCTCCACATAGGAGTAAAAAACCTTTCCGGACAGAGTTAATCTTTTTCCATATCTTGTGTAGGCAGGAAAATGGAAAATTGTATACTCACCTTTCCGTAATTTTCCTTTCCTGTCGCATCTTCATGGCAGCATACACCTTTGTGTTGTGGCTCCGCCCTCACAACCTGATAGGACCGTTTAACTATTAAGCCCAGAGAGGGCCCCCGCCCAGGTATTCTAGTAAATATATACACCTCACCTCAGACGGGTGGGCATCTGTATGCTGCCATGAAGATGCGACAGGAAAGGAAAATTACGGAAAGGTGAGTATACAATTTTCCATTTTCCTGTCGCATCATGGCAGCATACACCTTTGGGTGAATAACTTGCAGACTGGGTGGGTCTGAGCATAAAGATATTTATTTACATGGAATAGAGGTGTTGGACTGAATAATTGCTCATCCAAACTCTGCCGTGGATAATCTGGCAGAGTCCACCTTGTAAGGAGAAATAAAGGTATTCCTTGAGGACCAGGTCGCTGCTCGGCAAATAGTTTCCGAGGACACTCTGCAGTAGGCCGCCCAGGAGGTCGCCATTGCCCTTGCAGAGTGTGCCTTTAAGCCCTCGGGTATCTGCGTTTTACTCAGAGAATAAGCCTTTTTGATGATCTTCACCAGCCATGCTGCGATGGTACGAGAGGTTGCTGCTTGACCTCTTCTAAAGCCTTGTGCGATAACCAGGAGGTTTTCCGACTTCCTAAGGTCGTTTGTTGTTGAGAAGTAGGTTAGGATGTTAGTTCTTACATCCAGCGGATGTGAATCCCCTTGTTCTGTGGAGAGAGCAGGAAGGTTAATCTCCTGATTGAAGTGGAAGGAGGATGACACCTTCGGAATAAACTGATCGGATGGTCTTAGGACTACTTTGTCCGGGTAGACAATCAAGTATGGTTCTTACGCCAATAAAGCTTGCATCTCTGAGACTCTTTTGGCTGATGTTATTGCGATTAAGAAAGTGACTTTGAGTGTTAAGTCGCACAAGGAGATGTTTTCTAATGGAAAAAATGGTTCTTGTGATAGAGCTTCTAGTACGATCGAAAGATCCCAAGTTGGGAAGGAAGGTTTTCTGGGAGGCTTTAACTATAGGCATGCCCTCTGGAACTGAATGACTAGTGGCTCTTGTGCCCACTTGACTCCTGTCATAGCTGATAATGCTGACACGTGAACTTTTAAAGTGCTTGACCCGAGACCTTTCTCTAGGCCTAACTGGAGAAACTCAAGGATTTGAGCAACTGTTGGAGAAGATGGGTTCCAGTTTTGTTGCTGTGCTACTGATAGAAACTTATCCCAGATCCTCTTATAGGTATTGTTGGTGGTGTATCTTCTGGCTTTAAGAAGAGTATCTACCACTTTTTGGGAGCAGCCTTGGTTTAAGAACCTAGCCCTTTCAATCTCCAGGCTGTCAGGTGCATTCTTTCCCGTGATGGATGAAGAAGTTGTCCCTGGGAGAGTAGGTCCGCTGCTGGTGGAAGCGGTAAAGGTTTTGCTGTATTCAGCTGAAGGAGAGTGGTGAACCATGGTCGTCTCGGCCAAAATGGAAGGATTGTTATCACTGTGGAAGATGACCTCTTGAGCCTGAGAAGGAATCTCGGTATGAGAGGTGTCGGGGGGAAGATGTAACCCAGATGGAAGTTCCACTCGTATTGTAGACAGTCTGTCCCCTCCGCTGAAGGGCAGGGGGTTCTTGTCAGGTACCTCCGGCACTTCGCATTGTCTGGAGTTGCTGCCATGTATATCTGGCATGCCCCAAGTTCTTGCTATGAGGGAAAAAGCTTGGTGACTCAGAGCCCATTCGTTGTTGGAAACGAAGCTTCTGCTTAGCATGTCGGCCAGCTGGTTCTGCGTTCCTGAGACATATAATGCCGTTAACCTCGACAGGTTCACTTGCGCCCATTCGAGGACTGGGCGGACTTCCTGCATCATGGATCGGCTTTTGGTGCCGCCTTGCCTGTTGATATAGGCAACTGCCACCCTGTTGTCCATCCTCAACAGGACTTCTTTCCCTTTCAGGAGAGGACTGAAGGCTAGTAGCGCTTGGAAAGCTGCTTTCATCTCCAAGATGTTCGATACTATGTCCTGTGTCTCGAAAGACCAACGGCCTTGAACTGCAAGTTGCTGGTAGTGTGCTCCCCAGCCTTCCCTGCTGGCATCTGAAGTAATCACCTCCTGGGGAGGGGTAACTATGTGTTTGTACCTTTTTAGGTTGTGCAACCGGGTCCACCACCATAGTGATTGTTTGACCTTGTTTTGGATGGTGATTCGTTGGGACATCGACACCCCGTTCCACTGTGTCAGAAATGACATTTGGAGAGGGCCCATTGGACCATAGGAATGGTTGCTGATAGCGACCCCATGATGCTGAGACATTCTCTGGCTGGGAGTGTGTTGGATAAGAGTAATCTCTTTGCCCTCTGGATTATGATGGGAATTTTCTCTCGGGGGAGTTCTATGGTGTTGAGTTTGGTATCCAGTTCTGCCCCCAGGAAGACCATTCTCTGAGTGGGTTGGAGATTGCTTTTCTTCCAATTTATCAGCCACCCAAATTTTTGCAAGGTGGTTGTTAAAGTGTCTCGGTGGAGTAGAAGAGACTCTTGGTTGTCTGCCAGCAGTAGGATGTCGTCCAGATAGTGGTGGACTCTTAATCCTTGCTCCCTTAGTAGAGCTATCACTGGTAGCAGGACCTTGGTAAATGTTCTGGGAGCGGTAGAGATCCCGAACGGGAGACTTTGGAACTGAAAATGTTGGTGATTTACCGAAAAGCGGAGACATTTTTGGAATGCTGCGTAAATGGGAACATGCAGGTAAGCGTCCTTTAAATCCACAGAGAGCATCCAATCGCCTACATTTATGGCATAGAGGATTGATTGTAGACTTTCCATCTTGAAAGTCTCCACCAGGATTGAGCGATTGAGACTTTTTAGGTCTAGGACGGGACGCAGATCCCCAGTCTTTTTCTTTACCAAGAACAGAGAGGAGTAGAAACCTTTTCCTCTTTGTGGAGGTGGGACTTCCACTATGGCCTGTTTTTGGATTAGATCCTGGACGTATTCTGCCAATATGAGTTTCTTTTCTCGGGATGTTGGAATTCTGGTTCTGATGAATTGGTCTCTGGGAGGTCGATTCTTGAATCTCCATTTGTGTCCGTCTTGGACAGTAGCCACTGTCCATGGGTCTCTTATTATCTCCGCCCAAACCTGCTTGAAGTCCTTTAGTCTGGCTCCTACTACGGCTGGTTGGGCAGACGTATCTTCAAAAAGACTTCTGTTCCCCCGGGGTAGGGGTCTTAGACTTTTGGATTTTTAGGAAGGAAGATTGTGGATTTTTTCTATACTCCCTGCCAGGCTTGTAGGACTTTGCTTCCTTGTATCTATCTGGGAGGTTCTGTCTGAATGTGGGTGCCCTTTGTTGTCTAGGCCTTCTGTCTGAAGGAATGAGTCCAGACTTCCCGCCGGTTACTTTTGAAATGGCCGAGTCCAGTTTTTCTCTGAAGAGGTTTGTGCCGTCAAATGGGATTTTACACCAGTTGGATTTTGAGGAGGGGTCTGCTGACCATGGTTTTAGCCAGAGTGCCCTCCTGGCCATCACTGAGCTTAACATTGCTCTGGATGTTGACTTAATCATGTCTACCGAGGCTTCTGCGTCAAAGTCGCCTGCAAGGCTGAGTTCCTGGAGAGCTGAGATTACTCACTCTTGCTCTACTCCTTCTGCTACCAACTTCTCGGTGTTGGAGGACCAACTTGAGATAGCCCTTCCCACTGCTGCTAATGTTATTGCGGGTCTGCAGGCACCACCTACAGATAGGTAGGCTCTCTTAAGATCCAAATCGATCTTTCTGTCCAATACATCCTTGAATGTAGTCGCATCGTCTATTGGAAGAGTTACGTGCCGGGCTAGGCGCATCAGGGACTGGTGGAGTTACTAGTGGATTGGCACTGGATTCCTTTAATGGGTATAGCTTGGCAAGTCTATTGCTGAGACTGGTCTTCTTCTCAGGTTTTTGCCATTCGTCTTTAATTAATTCCTCCAGTTCTTCTATAAATGGGAAGGTTTCTGGTTCTTTTTTGAGATTCGGAAAGTATTTCTTCGCTTTTTGCAGAGTTTCTTTTTCCTCTTCCCATTCTATGGCTTCCTTCACTGACTTTATGAAGGGTTCTATAAGTGCGAAGTCAAACCCAGTGGATACCTCCAAGTCCTCATTGTCAGATAGGGGGTCTGACTTTTTAGATGTGGAGGGAGTCGCAGGTGAAGTGCCTTGCACTGATCTGCTTGTTTCTGACTCTGCGATTTGCAAGGATGTAAATATAGCCGGTTCTCTGCTTGGCTCTCTCTCTCTAGTTGCTTCGTCCAAGCATGTGCGACAGGCCAGCTTGTCCGGAAGTGCTATGGCACAGCAAACCCAGCATGAACTCCCTGATGGATGGGAAAGCTGAAGGGGAGGAGAGCGTCTGCATGAAGGAGACCTCCTGTAGGAGTGTCTGTGCCGTGAATAGGATTTTGAACGTCTCCTTCTGCGACTTGAGCGACTTCGTCTTGTGCGTGAGCGACTTCTACTGCGACCTGAGCGGCTTTGTCTATGGCTTGGGCTCCTTCTAGATGGCTCTTGTCGTCTTGAATCCGACGATCTGGCCGACCTGATAGGGCTGTCCAATTTAGACAGCATTAGTGACAGTCTCTCTTTTTCAATCTTCACTACTTACCAATCTTCCCCCCCCTTACCTATTAGGCTGGTGATGGTCTACCGGGGCAGCGACCTCCATGAGGAGTGATATAGTCTAACCTCTTGAGTTCACTACAACAGATAGTGGTATGAGTGTGCAGGTAGTAGGAATAGGTGAGACCCAGTAAGGAAATAGATTTTAAGAAGCTTACCTTAAGGAAGAGACAGCAGTGCAATCTATCCCACCGAAAAACGCTGTTGACAGGTGCAGTGTTCAAGGGAAAAAGCAGCAGAAAGGATTTGGTTTTTAAAACTGCTGCCGCCGTCGCCCAGTGATGAGGTCATGAGCGCGCATGCGCCGTAGCGTCGTGAGTGAGCCGGCGCCATCTTGGAAATTGGAATTACACAGGAATTACCATTGTGGATACCTTTCTCTGTCTGCACATGCGTGGAAGTAGCTGGACGCTCAGCGCTATGCCTGCTGTGGGACTACAGGTCGCTGAAAGACCGTTTTTTACCAGGAGAGCTGAGGGCCACTATAGAGACCTAGTTAAGGTCTGTGAGGAGCTGGCATACATCAGACTAGGATGCTTGAGGAACTACAAGGCTCAGGTTAGTGAAAGGGTGCACAGAGGGACTGGAGGTCGCTGCCAAGAAAAAAACCTATTTAAGGTTTGTAATAGAAAGCTGGTACATACCCCTGAGACCATCAGAGTGGGGTTCCTTCCATATAGCTCATTTAGAGGCTGTACAGGATAGGACTTCCACCCAGGAGAGGCTGAACCTGGCTGGGGCGAAGCGGTAAGGGGGTTCTTCATCTTTGCTGTCCTTGTCAGGTCTTAGGTGAGGAAAAAAAAGAGAATACCTGGGCGGGGGCCCTCTCTGGGCTTAATAGTTAAACGGTCCTATCAGGTTGTGAGGGCGGAGCCACAACCCAAAGGTGTATGCTGCCATGAAGATGCGACAGGAAAGTTGTTTGTAGTTAGGGAGGTACACATTGACAATAGTATAGATAGTGTTCTCAATTTCACAAACTAGTATGAAAAAACGGCATCAGAGATGGTCTCTAGAGGTTTGAAGGCAACGGTGTCTTTCACTGCAATTAGGACCCAGCGTTTCTTCTTGTTCATACTGGACATGTAAATATGCGGGAATCGCTTGTGGGAAAAGTTTTCATTTTCACTTTGTTGAAGTGTGTCTGTTGTAGGCAAATAATGTCACTGTGAAGAGCGCATGCTTCCTTCCATGCATACAGTAGTGAAGCTTGTGAGGGCTGTTGAGGCCCCGTACATTTAAAGAGGATATTTTGAAAGGCATATTTGAGCTGTAAGTACGTCCTTCATTGGTTGTGCTGACATCAAGGAGCATGTGTGAGGGTCCGTAAAAAGACTAATCTGTTGTAGAGATGGTGGTTTTGTGGTTTGCAGAGTTGGTATCAGGGCAGATGCATGTCCAGATACAGATGTTATTTGTGCTTGCCGTAGGTTGTAGTCTTGTATTAGTGAAGTACTCTTTTAAAACAGCAGTAAGATTGAAGAATAATAAAACTGAAACCAGAAGGTCGCTTGTGACCAAACGAAGTGGATGACTATAGCCAACTGTGGCTATTGTCAAGGTCATTGTGAGAAAGTAACAAAACTATAAATAGGTAGCTTTGGCTACCAGAAAACTTGGTTGGATAATAAATGAGAGGAACAGCGAATTTAACTATCGCCGTACTATCAAATAGGGTAACAGTCAATTTGTGCACTGCGAATGCATGAGCGCAGGTGATGAAGTATGCCTGTGGATTAGTGTAGGATAATTTTTTTCAAGTAATCATTATTTCTCCACATCTTACAGTGTGCCATTCTGGCTCTAGATGTTAATCCCCTGTGGAGGGGTATTTTGACTATTTTGGGGATCGAGGAGTTTCCACTTCCTCAGTAGGTCTAGACCTTTATCCAGAGACTTGATTGTGCGGTCTTTTTTAGCTTTGTGATGATTTATTTCAAGGGGTAGCCCCATTTGTATGGAATGCTGTGATTACGTAGGAATTTTGTGACTGTATTCAGGTTTTTCCTGTGCAGAAGCGTATGTTGTTATAGGTCAGGGTAAAATGCCAGGTGGGCATAGTGCTGGGGAATTTTGTCTGCATATCTTGTGGTTTTCAGAAATTGCTCTTTGATGTGGTAGAAGTAGATTCTCACCACTGTATGCCTGGGCAAGTTGTCAGGGATATGCAGCGGTTTCGAGAGCCCATGTATGCGATTGATTATGAGCTCAGAAGGGGGGGCATCAGGAAGAACCATGGATAACATTTTAGTAAAGTAGGCCATTAGGTCGCCATTCAGGACTTTTTCAAATATACCACTTATCTTCCTATTGTTTTACCTGGAGCGATCCTCCAGGTCCGCAACTTTAGATTTTAGCCAGTCTATTAGCTTGTCTCTTTCTGTATGGATGTCAACAGGGTTGTTAAATGTTACATGCGGTTTTCTACATGGCTAACCCGGTTGCCCAAATCCTGTAATTCCCCTATAAATCGGTGCATCAGGGATTGCATATCTGCTTGTAGGGAATAGTGTAGAGACACCAGCATTTATTTTAATGTAGTGTCCATTACAGGTTGGTTGAGTGTGGGAAAGGCTGAAATGGAGGATTGTGTGCTCCTAAAGTCTCCCAAAATAGAAGATGCAGGACCCTTTCTGCTGTGTCTCGTGATGCTATCCTGGGTCTGGACTTATCTGGGCTGGATGAAGGTGTAAAAGCCTGTGAGTGAGCTTCATTGGTCTGGGTATGGTGGGTGCTGCAGCCGCTGGCTCCCCTGTCTTCTCCCTGTGTGTCTCGCAACTCTACTGCTGACAGGCGCCATCTTGGCTGGATGAGCGGAGCGGTGGGGGGAAGAATTCGGTCTTTTGGCTTTCTCCTTTTTCCATTTTGACATGGTCCCACACGGAGAGGGAGGTGTCGGGCTCTGTATCGCTGGGAGAGTGCTTTCTAATAGTGGCCCGATTATCTGCTGTATGCCCCGGTATGCTCTCTCTGTATAGAGCCGCTTCAGTGAGCGTCCATCCCGCTCGACTGTCGGCCACACCCCCATTGCTACATTCTTTTAGCTGGAGGAGTTGAATATTTAGTATTTCACTGTATCAATTTTTAGGCTACATTTCAAATGATCACCAGTAGCAGTAAAATATTATTTATATATTTTTTTAATTTTCTAAAATCTTTTAAAAAGTCTGTACAATCTACCTTTTGTCTGTAATAACAGTGTGGCTTATTATACAATTTTCTTTTATAGAGCAGATTCATATCATGCAGTGATTTGGATATTGCTTCTACCGCATAATAAATTAGTGGAGAGAGTCCCTGATGCACAAAATTAAATACATTTGGATATATTCTTTCTTCCAGAGACCCATAATAGCTTAGTAGACATGGTATGGTATTATTTCTATTTCCTTTGTTTGCAGACATACACTTTACAACTGACAAAATATAGATGGAATCTGATGAATTATTTAAGCTATAAGTCTTGTCAAATAATCCGGATCCCAGATCTTTCCACCTTGGGTGTGGACCCAGTCCATGGGCTTAATCGTAAGTGTTTGGATTAATAAATTTGGTCCCATTTCCATAGTTGTGCCCCTTTCTAGGACATCACATGCTAACGGTCCCCCTCTTTTTTAATCATAGTTAAATTCTGGCATCATACTCCTGATGAGTAGCTTTTGGCTACGAAACGCGTAGAGTCTCTAACAAGGGTGCCCTGACAAGCTCGTCATAACCATGGATTTTTAATGCAATATTTTTATCATTATGTTACATATCGAGGTGTATATTGGATGTACTATATGATTACGTATATTTGCAGTGTTGATCATGTCTATGTGATTTTTACATATGCTCTCTTGATTATCAATGTATCATCTTTGTACCCAATAATGTCGTTTATTATTTGACTATGAATTAATGTGTTTTTAATTAAAGCATATTGATATTAGAGTTAATGTTATTATCATTATCATATTTTTATGAGTATCATTATTATTGTTACATTTATCATGAGTATTAACATTACTAGTGGTGATGCATTATTGCTATCACCACCATTAATCTCTAATTATTATAATCATACGGTTTATATGCATTGGTCTGATAATGGTGGTCGGCTCTACATTTACTTGTGGGGCCACCACATAACTTCATATCAACATCAAATTTTTCTACTGAATACACATAATTTATCCAATTTATTAAATGTACAGAAGCGCCTCATTTAAAGTCCCACCAACCTTTTTTTCTTTTCTTGACATATATAAAAGGGATGGAGGCGCGCATGTACTGGCTGTGGCCGGTCACATTTATTTTTAGACTAACCATTACATATCAGGTGGAAGACACCCGCCTTTTCAGTGACCCGCCACACACATCAAGATTATTAAATAGATAACTGTCTCCAACTACATTATTACACATACACATGCGTTGGTGTGCATTATTTGCACATACACATATGTGCATCTATACACCTCCAATCCAACATCTATCTATTTTTATACATTATCTATTTTTATATATTTCTATTCTTATAAAACTTTCTTGGCTTTTCTTTAACATCTTCTATTTGACTTCTTGTCTAGTCATTGCTTTAGCCCCTGAGCCATTGGTCCCCACCACTACTGGTGAGCTGCTGCTCACCGCCAGGATGTCCGGCTTTTCTGTCTCAATCTCTGGGGTTGCGAGGCGCCCAGCTCCCTCTCCTCCTTGATGGAGGTGGAGTCGGATCTCGTCCCCTCGACGTCATGCAACTATGCCCCACCAGCGTCACTTAGTGACGCTGCAGTGTGGACGTCTCTTCTTTCCATCCCACGATGTGCAGCGGGGGTAGGCAGACATTTGCTGCGGTTCACATGCCCGCGATGGGAATGATTTTTTCATCCCCTCCCTCCCCCCACGCTGGTACACATGTCTAGCATGACGTTGATGGGGTTAGGCCCCGCCCCCAACACCGGGATATCAAGACGAGAGCGAGCCTCACTCCACTTCATTCCCCCACACGATCAGGACGGTTCATCATCTACACCACTCAGTAATCATGTCAGGTACATGAGGACACATTTGTTTCCTTTGGCTTCACCTTATATTTAACTTCTCATCACTTTTGATTTTACTCCATTTTTCATTGACACACACTTTATTTATATATCATTGGCTGTCCTTGGGACACTCACATCCATACATTCCCCTCACTCACTTTAGCACAAACACTTACTCCTACATTTTTACCTTAGCAAACATTCAGTTATCACTCATTTCAGCACACATCCATACAGGATTTTAGATTCACATCTGACATTTCTCACACACTTCTACATTCTCCACACATGCCCACACATTTTTCATTTACCACTTTTTTATATATCTTTTATATATTTTTATTTAATTTTCTATTTTTCATACTCCCTTCACATTGTCATAATTTCTTCATTTATTTTATCATTTTTTCATTTTTTCTTTTTAAATTTTTAGGCTAATCACCAGCCCTTACACATAATTGACGTACACATGCGGGGGCTGCTGTGGTGTGGCGGTCCCAGATCTCTTGTTCTTTCCTGGTTTAACATCAGAACTTTCCCTGAGGTCACACGGGGAAATGGGGGTGGGGTTACCCCGTCTCAGCCCCGGGTGAGACAAATAGTCCGGATCCCAGATCTTTCCACCTTGGGTGTGGACCCAGTCCATGGGCTTAATCGTAAGTGTTTGGATTAATAAATTTGGTCCCATTTCCATAGTTGTGCCCCTTTCTAGGACATCACATGCTAACGGTCCCCCTCTTTTTTAATCATAGTTAAATTCTGGCATCATACTCCTGATGAGTAGCTTTTGGCTACGAAACGCGTAGAGTCTCTAACAAGGGTGCCCTGACAAGCTCGTCATAACCATGGATTTTGAATGCAATATTTTTATCATTATGTTACATATCGAGGTGTATATTGGATGTACTATATGATTACGTATATTTGCAGTGTTGATCATGTCTATGTGATTTTTACATATGCTCTCTTGATTATCAATGTATCATCTTTGTACCCAATAATGTCGTTTATTATTTGACTATGAATTAATGTGTTTTTAATTAAAGCATATTGATATTAGAGTTAATGTTATTATCATTATCATATTTTTATGAGTATCATTATTATTGTTACATTTATCATGAGTATTAACATTACTAGTGGTGATGCATTATTGCTATCACCACCATTAATCTCTAATTATTATAATCATACGGTTTATATGCATTGGTCTGATAATGGTGGTCGGCTCTACATTTACTTGTGGGGCCACCACATAACTTCATATCAACATCAAATTTTTCTACTGAATACACATAATTTATCCAATTTATTAAATGTACAGAAGCGCCTCATTTAAAGTCCCACCAACCTTTTTTTCTTTTCTTGACATATATAAAAGGGATGGAGGCGCGCATGTACTGGCTGTGGCCGGTCACATTTATTTTTAGACTAACCATTACATATCAGGTGGAAGACACCCGCCTTTTCAGTGACCCGCCACACACATCAAGATTATTAAATAGATAACTGTCTCCAACTACATTATTACACATACACATGCGTTGGTGTGCATTATTTGCACATACACATATGTGCATCTATACACCTCCAATCCAACATCTATCTATTTTTATACATTATCTATTTTTATATATTTCTATTCTTATAAAACTTTCTTGGCTTTTCTTTAACATCTTCTATTTGACTTCTTGTCTAGTCATTGCTTTAGCCCCTGAGCCATTGGTCCCCACCACTACTGGTGAGCTGCTGCTCACCGCCAGGATGTCCGGCTTTTCTGTCTCAATCTCTGGGGTTGCGAGGCGCCCAGCTCCCTCTCCTCCTTGATGGAGGTGGAGTCGGATCTCGTCCCCTCGACGTCATGCAACTATGCCCCACCAGCGTCACTTAGTGACGCTGCAGTGTGGACGTCTCTTCTTTCCATCCCACGATGTGCAGCGGGGGTAGGCAGACATTTGCTGCGGTTCACATGCCCGCGATGGGAATGATTTTTTCATCCCCTCCCTCCCCCCACGCTGGTACACATGTCTAGCATGACGTTGATGGGGTTAGGCCCCGCCCCCAACACCGGGATATCAAGACGAGAGCGAGCCTCACTCCACTTCATTCCCCCACACGATCAGGACGGTTCATCATCTACACCACTCAGTAATCATGTCAGGTACATGAGGACACATTTGTTTCCTTTGGCTTCACCTTATATTTAACTTCTCATCACTTTTGATTTTACTCCATTTTTCATTGACACACACTTTATTTATATATCATTGGCTGTCCTTGGGACACTCACATCCATACATTCCCCTCACTCACTTTAGCACAAACACTTACTCCTACATTTTTACCTTAGCAAACATTCAGTTATCACTCATTTCAGCACACATCCATACAGGATTTTAGATTCACATCTGACATTTCTCACACACTTCTACATTCTCCACACATGCACACACATTTTTCATTTACCACTTTTTTATATATCTTTTATATATTTTTATTTAATTTTCTATTTTTCATACTCCCTTCACATTGTCATAATTTCTTCATTTATTTTATCATTTTTTCATTTTTTCTTTTTAAATTTTTAGGCTAATCACCAGCCCTTACACATAATTGACGTACACATGCGGGGGCTGCTGTGGTGTGGCGGTCCCAGATCTCTTGTTCTTTCCTGGTTTAACATCAGAACTTTCCCTGAGGTCACACGGGGAAATGGGGGTGGGGTCACCCCGTCTCAGCCCCGGGTGAGACAAATAGTCCGGATCCCAGATCTTTCCACCTTGGGTGTGGACCCAGTCCATGGGCTTAATCGTAAGTGTTTGGATTAATAAATTCGGTCCCATTTCCATAGTTGTGCCCCTTTCTAGGACATCACATGCTAACGGTCCCCCTCTTTTTTAATCATAGTTAAATTCTGGCATCATACTCCTGATGAGTAGCTTTTGGCTACGAAACGCGTAGAGTCTCTAACAAGGGTGCCCTGACAAGCTCGTCATAACCATGGATTTTTAATGCAATATTTTTATCATTATGTTACCTATCGAGGTGTATATTGGATGTACTATATGATTACGTATATTTGCAGTGTTGATCATGTCTATGTGATTTTTACATATGCTCTCTTGATTATCAATGTATCATCTTTGTACCCAATAATGTCGTTTATTATTTGACTATGAATTAATGTGTTTTTAATTAAAGCATATTGATATTAGAGTTAATGTTATTATCATTATCATATTTTTATGAGTATCATTATTATTGTTACATTTATCATGAGTATTAACATTACTAGTGGTGATGCATTATTGCTATCACCACCATTAATCTCTAATTATTATAATCATACGGTTTATATGCATTGGTCTGATAATGGTGGTCGGCTCTACATTTACTTGTGGGGCCACCACATAACTTCATATCAACATCAAATTTTTCTACTGAATACACATAATTTATCCAATTTATTAAATGTACAGAAGCGCCTCATTTAAAGTCCCACCAACCTTTTTTTCTTTTCTTGACATATATAAAAGGGATGGAGGCGCGCATGTACTGGCTGTGGCCGGTCACATTTATTTTTAGACTAACCATTACATATCAGGTGGAAGACACCCGCCTTTTCAGTGACCCGCCACACACATCAAGATTATTAAATAGATAACTGTCTCCAACTACATTATTACACATACACATGCGTTGGTGTGCATTATTTGCACATACACATATGTGCATCTATACACCTCCAATCCAACGTCTATCTATTTTTATACATTATCTATTTTTATATATTTCTATTCTTATAAAACTTTCTTGGCTTTTCTTTAACATCTTCTATTTGACTTCTTGTCTAGTCATTGCTTTAGCCCCTGAGCCATTGGTCCCCACCACTACTGGTGAGCTGCTGCTCACCGCCAGGATGTCCGGCTTTTCTGTCTCAATCTCTGGGGTTGCGAGGCGCCCAGCTCCCTCTCCTCCTTGATGGAGGTGGAGTCGGATCTCGTCCCCTCGACGTCATGCAACTATGCCCCACCAGCGTCACTTAGTGACGCTGCAGTGTGGACGTCTCTTCTTTCCATCCCACGATGTGCAGCGGGGGTAGGCAGACATTTGCTGCGGTTCACATGCCCGCGATGGGAATGATTTTTTCATCCCCTCCCTCCCCCCACGCTGGTACACATGTCTAGCATGACGTTGATGGGGTTAGGCCCCGCCCCCAACACCGGGATATCAAGACGAGAGCGAGCCTCACTCCACTTCATTCCCCCACACGATCAGGACGGTTCATCATCTACACCACTCAGTAATCATGTCAGGTACATGAGGACACATTTGTTTCCTTTGGCTTCACCTTATATTTAACTTCTCATCACTTTTGATTTTACTCCATTTTTCATTGACACACACTTTATTTATATATCATTGGCTGTCCTTGGGACACTCACATCCATACATTCCCCTCACTCACTTTAGCACAAACACTTACTCCTACATTTTTACCTTAGCAAACATTCAGTTATCACTCATTTCAGCACACATCCATACAGGATTTTAGATTCACATCTGACATTTCTCACACACTTCTACATTCTCCACACATGCACACACATTTTTCATTTACCACTTTTTTATATATCTTTTATATATTTTTATTTAATTTTCTATTTTTCATACTCCCTTCACATTGTCATAATTTCTTCATTTATTTTATCATTTTTTCATTTTTTCTTTTTAAATTTTTAGGCTAATCACCAGCCCTTACACATAATTGACGTACACATGCGGGGGCTGCTGTGGTGTGGCGGTCCCAGATCTCTTGTTCTTTCCTGGTTTAACATCAGAACTTTCCCTGAGGTCACACGGGGAAATGGGGGTGGGGTCACCCCGTCTCAGCCCCGGGTGAGACAAATAGTCCGGATCCCAGATCTTTCCACCTTGGGTGTGGACCCAGTCCATGGGCTTAATCGTAAGTGTTTGGATTAATAAATTCGGTCCCATTTCCATAGTTGTGCCCCTTTCTAGGACATCACATGCTAACGGTCCCCCTCTTTTTTAATCATAGTTAAATTCTGGCATCATACTCCTGATGAGTAGCTTTTGGCTACGAAACGCGTAGAGTCTCTAACAAGGGTGCCCTGACAAGCTCGTCATAACCATGGATTTTTAATGCAATATTTTTATCATTATGTTACATATCGAGGTGTATATTGGATGTACTATATGATTACGTATATTTGCAGTGTTGATCATGTCTATGTGATTTTTACATATGCTCTCTTGATTATCAATGTATCATCTTTGTACCCAATAATGTCGTTTATTATTTGACTATGAATTAATGTGTTTTTAATTAAAGCATATTGATATTAGAGTTAATGTTATTATCATTATCATATTTTTATGAGTATCATTATTATTGTTACATTTATCATGAGTATTAACATTACTAGTGGTGATGCATTATTGCTATCACCACCATTAATCTCTAATTATTATAATCATACGGTTTATATGCATTGGTCTGATAATGGTGGTCGGCTCTACATTTACTTGTGGGGCCACCACATAACTTCATATCAACATCAAATTTTTCTACTGAATACACATAATTTATCCAATTTATTAAATGTACAGAAGCGCCTCATTTAAAGTCCCACCAACCTTTTTTTCTTTTCTTGACATATAAGTCTTGTCAATTCCATCAAAAAAAATATTGTTATTTGGAATGAATAAAGGGTATAAATCCAGGGCCAAGCTACCATTAAAGAAAAAGTATGGCTTATATCCTGAAAGTCTGAGAGGAGGAACAAAAAATGTTTTTTGTTTTTTTTAAACGTTTTTTATTAAAGATTTTGCAAACAAAATACATTGAACATTCAGGTAGCATGGTATGAGTACATGGAAGATAGTCCGACAAAAGTGAATCTTATAAGTTAAACCGTGTAACGTAAAATGATTGTAGGTCTATGCCCCGACTCCCCCTGCACCCCGATTGGGAACAAGCTGTGCTGTGAGAGGCTGGGCTCAGCAATTTTCTAATGTGTAGAAACCCGAACAATAAATGTTTTATCGAATATGGCATTATTTTTAATAAAATAGTCATGAAATACATACTGACTGATATAAGATGCACATAATACAATTACTTTAGCACTGGAGTTTTTAATAACAGAAATGACATTTGAAATGGGTTCTGCATCAGTACTATACACACTAGACCCAAATGATACTGAATATTCAACACAAATACCATTACTTTTCATGTACTTTATTAATATCTTTTTATCTTTGTCTCCGGCATCATCTTGTGATGCAAATATTCCAACCCACGTCCAACTAAAATGTTCTAACAACTTAATAACAGCCATATAATGAACATGGTCATTCTGAACTGTTCGGAATACATGAGGATAGAGAAGCCTACTGGTCTGAGAATAATCCGTAGCTCCATAACTGGTCTTCAAAACAGGAAAAACACTCATTATTTTCAATATTTGTGCTTAATAATAGGATAATAGGTAAAATGAATTGAAAAAAATCCTACTAAAGTGTAGACATATGATTTTTTATGCTTATGTTTTAGTGAAGAAAAACTATATTTATTTCTATCATTTACATACCGGTATATTGGTTTCAGAAACTGCACTGTATAGATGAAAATAGAATTTTCCCGATGATGAATTTGTCATGAATTTCCATATTTTGAATTCTACAAAGTCACATGCATTTTTGGTAAATTTACAATAAGTGAATTGTGGGTGTGGGAAGTAAATCAAAGGACAACATATCAACCACTTAAAGGGGTTGTAAACCCTCATGCTTTTTACACCTTAATGCATACTCTGCATTAAGGTGAAAAAACTTCTGTCACTGACTGCCCCCCCAGCCCCCCTGCCCGTTTTCCCCACCTAAGTCCTGTATTCCACCCTGTATTCCACCGCCGGAGACGCGCTCTTCCCCTCTGCCCCTTGTCTTGGCTTTTGATTGATAGCAGTGCAGCCTCTGGCTCCCGCTGTTGTGATTTAAGTCCAATGATGCGGGCGTGCCGAGGGGCAGGGCCGAATGTGGCATTCTGTGTCTATGGACACAAATGCTGGACTCTGGAGCGTGCCCGCAAGGTAACCCCCCCGGGACAGTGCTTCTCCTAGGGGGTTATATAAGGCGGGGAGAAGCTACCAGTGCCACTGGGGGACCCCAGAAGTTGAGGATCGGGGCCACTTTGTGCAAAACGAACTGCACAGTGGAGGTAAGTATGACATGTTTGTTATTTTTTTTTTAAACGCAGTCTTATGCTCTGTACACACGAGTGGAATTCCCGACAGAAAAAGTCAGATGGGAGCTTTTCGTCAGAAATTCCGACCGTGTGTATGCTCCAGCAAAAGATTGAGAGCAGGTTCTCAATTTTCCAGATGGAAAACATTCCTATCGGGAAATCCGATCGTCTGTATGCTTTTCCGACGCGCAAAAAACCATGCATGCTTGGAAACAATTCGACGCATGCTCAGAAGCATTGAACTTCTTTTTCTCGCCTAGTTCTTAACGCTCGAAAGTTCACAGAACTTTTGTGTGACCATGTGTATGCAAGCCAAGCTTGAACGGAATTCCGTCGGAAGAACCATCCAACTTTTTTCCGACGGGAATTCCGCTCGTATTAAGGACCGGGCCTATTTTTCAGACTTGGTGTTTACAGGTTAAAATGATTTTTTTTGCTAGACAATTACTTAGAAATCACAAACATTATATATATTTTTTAACACCCTAGAGAATAAAATGGCAGTTGTTGCAATACTTTCTGTTACACTGTATTTGCGCACTTTTTTTGGAAAAAATACACTTTTTTTAATTAAAAAATAAGACAACAGTAAAGTTAGCCCAATTTTTTATATTGTGAAAGATAATGTTACGCTGAGTTAATTGATACCTAACATGTACCACTTTAAAATTGCGCCCGCTCGTGGAATGGCGACAAACTTTTACCCTTAAAAATCCCCATAGGCGACGTTGAAAAATTTGTACAGGTTACCAGTTTTGAGTAACAGAGGAGATATAGAGCTATAATTATCGCTCTCGCTCTAACGATCGTGGCAATACCTCACATGTGTGGTTTGAACACCATTGTCATATGCGGGCGCTACTCATTTATGCGTTTGCTTCTGCGCTCAAGCTCGGCGGGACAGGGTGCTTTAAATTTATTTTTATTGTTTTCTTATTTATTTTCCTTTTTATTTTTTATTTTGACTCTGTCCTTTTAAAAAATAAATGTGGGGTCACTTTTATTCCTATTACAAGGAATGTAAACAACCCTTGTAATAGAAAAAAAGGATGACAGGACCTCTTAAATATGAGATCTGTGGTCAAAAAGACCTCAGATCTCATATTTACACAAAAAAGCAAAAAAATAAAATAATTTAAAAAAAAAAACAAAAAAAAAACACTTCAGCCCCGGAAGAATTTACCCCCTTTCTGACCAGAGCACTTTTTGTGATACGGCACTGCGTCACTTTAACTGACAATTACGCGATCGTGCGACTTTGCACCCAAACAAAATCGACGTCCTTTTTTCCCCACAAATAGAGCTTTCTTTTGGTGGTATTTGATCACCTCTGCAGTTTTTATTTTTTGTGCGTAAATGTTTTAAAAAAAGCAATATTTTTTACTTTTTGCTATAATAAATATCCCCAAATATATATATATATATATATAAAAAACAAATTTTATCCTCAATTTGGGCCGATATGTATTCTTCTACATATTTTTGGTAAAAAAATTACAATAAGTGTATATTGATTGGTTTGCGCAAAAGTTATAGCGTCTACAAAATAGGGGATATATTTATGGCATTTGTATTATTATTTTCTTTTCTTAGTAATGGTGGCGATCTGCGATTTTTATCATGACTGCGACATTGCGGCGGACACATCGGACACTTTTGTGCTATAAAAATGCACTGATTACTGTGTAAATGGCACTGGCAGGGAAGGGGTTAAACACTAGGGGGCGATCAAGGGGTTAAGTGTGTCCTAGGGAGTGATTCGAACTGTAGGGGGGATGGTCTCATAACAACATGACAGAGATCACTGCTCCCGATGACATGGAGCAGTAGATCCCTGTCATGTTGCTAGGCAGAACAGGGACATGCCTTGTTTACATAGGCATCTCCCCATTCTGCCGCTCCGTGACACGACCGCGGCATTCTGGGCGCTCACCGCCGGCGGATCGCTCCCCAATATGCCGCGATATAAAGGGGACATACAGGTACGCCTATTTGCCCACCACTGCCATTTTGCTGACGTATATCGCGTGCAACGGTCGGCAAGTGGTTAAGAGCATTGGGCAGAAGTGATGTTTCACGTTGCTTCCATCAGTCAATGCTATGGAGCCGAGTGGGGGCCATCTTCCCCTCACTTGGCTCCAGGCAGAGGACATGACAGGACATGATCGTCTCCGCCGCCACCAGAGAGACCACTGGAGCGCAGCAGGAAGGGGGGGACACCTCTTTCGCCACTGATAAAAGTAATCTCGCAGTGAATATGCCACAGAGACCACTTTTATCCGAAAGTGAACCGCCCGCTGAAGAAGAGGATTCCGGGGTTTTGGCAGCTAGCTACTACTATAACAATGATATTCCTCTTCAAACAGCCGGCGTATAATGATGGCGAGCGGTCTGTAAGTGGCCAAAGAAACAGTTTTCATTAAAAATGATAATATAAAGTGTATGTATAAGATAAAATATATAAGATATAGGGGGCAGGGTTTCATGCACATAAAAATTGTTTCTCATAATAATTTCAGTTGAATTGGAAAAAAATGTTTTTTCTTTTTTCATTGTGGTTACGTTTTATTGCAACTGCAAATATGAAAGACTTAGCACTTTCCTGCGTTAATCCATAAATTCAGAGGATTTGTGCCATTGGAATTGTTGTAACCGATTAATGGTCTCCAATGAATACCACCAGTTCAGCTTCTCCAGAACATGAGTAATTAGGGACTGTCTTCTGTGGTCCAGGTAAAATATTTAGAACATTCCTTACAGCAAAACTAGGATGTAAACATGAATTTAGCACATATGGGAAGAATTTCTGGATTCTGGTTAACATCGTGAATAGCAGAAATAAAAGCCAAAACCTTTATAGATGTTTGTTCATGTAGACTGTAAAGGCAAAAATATTTACGGCAGAGGTAAATTTTGAAATGATCATACATTTAGTAACCTCTTCTGCATCCCTGACAAGACATTCATTTACCCTTCCTTATGCAAGGAAATGATCAAGAGACCAATAGAGTTGAGCGGACACCTGGATGTTCGGGTTCGACGGGTTCGGCCGAACTTCGGAAAAAAGTTCGGGTTCGGGACCGAACTTTAACCCGAACCCGAACCCGAACCCCATTAAAGTCAATGGGGACCCGGACAATCTAAGGACTAAAAAGGCTCTAAAAAAGTAATGGAAAGGGCTAGAGGGCTGCAAATGGCAGCAAAATGTCGTTAAGAGCATGGCAAGTGCTCTGCAAACAAATGTGGATAGGGAAATAACTTAAAATAACTTAAAAAAAATAAAAAAATAAAAAAATTTGCTGGAGGCCCCCTTTTCAGCAGAAGAGGTACGGGAAGTCATTAAGAACCTCAGAAACTCAACGGCACAATGCCACACATATGGTGGGAATGCCCCAGAATACGCCCTTTCTGGAATAAATTATTCAATTTAATGGATAAGCTAGTGGGAAAATAAAATACTTTGAAATAAAAATGTAGCGGGGTGCTAAATTTAAGGGTAGTGTTTGAGTGGTAAATAGGCTCAAACACCCTAATTCTGTAGGATTCATGGACCATTTTGTCCTCGGGGGACAGTATTGGTGTGCAGTTCCCTGTGGCCTACAGGTGGTGCTGCCATGGTAGGCTAGGGTTGAACCGCCGATACAGTGCTGTGCCTTTTGTGTCCCCTCTTGGCAGTAGTACAGCGGGGCGGGGAACCTGCTGTGCATGCCGGGAGAGCATATAAAAGCAGCAGACCTTAGGCCTGGGGGCTGATGTCCAGTGGGGTCCACACCCAGGTGCCTCCGGCCTGGGTGCATGTGTTCCTGTTCCATCTCGGGTACCTTTAGCCCGGGGTGAGGTACTATCCTGGAGTTCCTGCTGCCCTGGTTATGGAGGCCTAGGTGCGGGAGTAAAGCCTGGAGTCCAGAGCCTTCGTCTGGAGTCCGCTAAGGGTCGAGTAGTCTTAGGGTGCCGCCTCGTGTAGGGGACCATGTTCCAGGGAAGGGAGGATCATTCTGATGGACCGATGCGGGAGTCACGGTGAAGGAAGGGTCTGTTGACTCCCTGGAGAGATGTCTTCCCCTTGATATGGGCTAGGTTCATAGAAGGAGAAGCTCAAGGTCATCTTGACTGTATCAGAGGCCTTATTCACCCGGCCCGTGGCAAGGGCCTTATACACCCTGGTCTGTGGCAGAGACCAAAGTTCTCCAGGTCCATGGCAGGGGCCTTGTACACCCGGTCTGTGGCAGAGACCAACCTCAAGGTCTGTGGCAGAGACCGTGCACCTAAAACTGTTTGAGAAACCTAAGCAGTGAAGTGAATGTGCTACGTTTGTGCCTGGACCTCCTCCACACCTTAAGCTGTCCTGTTTCTTTGCTCTAACCTTTTCTATCCGAGTAGAGTTTATTTTGCCATGAGAGAATAAGAGTTGTAATTTCAGCTGGTGTGGACATTGACTTTACTGGGAATTAAAGGACTTGCCTCTACCTACAGTAGTGGTGAAAATCATCCTCTGGAGGAGTTTTGACTCCGGCTGTAGACACGGCCCGTCAAGTACACCGCTCAACCTCTTTATATAGGAGGGTACGGGCTGGTAGTGCTGTGTGCCTTTCTCCCTCCTGCGAGGAGCCAACAACATAAAGGCAGGTAAGGGGGAAAGGATCTGTGCGCTACAAAAAAATAAAATAAAAATTATAATCTTGACCTAGGAGGACGAGGTCCATATGGAGTAGGAGGTTGAGATGGCGGTGGATGTGGCTGTGTAGGTGGAAGCGGCGGTGGAGGAGGACGAGGTAGCCAACACTGGTTCAAAAATACAACAATGGCTGGGTAAGGCCAGTGATGTGTCGAATTCTGTCCCCCGTCGAATAGTGTCCACCCTGTACTGCGCTTGCTCAGTATGTAGGACAAGAGGATTTCGAAAATCTCCCAAGATGAACGGCGCCTGCGTGGTGAGTTCAGGTGAAGGCCACACCATCCGTGGTTCAAGCCGAGCCAAGTGAGGCCGTGCCCGAAGCATGGCGATCGAAGCGAGCCTGTGAGGGGCCCTGTTACTATGTGCTACCGTATGTCCACTTGGATGTTGGGGCTTGAACCTGCACTCACGGCGCAGGCGCCGTTCATCTTCTGAGATTTTGTGAATCTCCTTGTCCTCTGTACTGCGCAAGCGCTGCGCCTTCGCAGTACGGGCCAGACACAATCCGATGGCCTGACAGTTTTTGTCACAACACCGGTATACATGTCTATTCTGCACAAGGTACGGACAAGTCCTGTGGGATCCACGCCTGGTTCATTTTAATGAACATGAGCTTGTCCACATTGGCTCTGGACAGGCGGCTGCGCTTGTCTGTGATAACGCCCCCTGCCGTGCTAAATACACGTTCAGATAATACACTGGATGCAGGGCAGGCCAGCACCTCCAAGGCATAAAGGGCAAGCTCAGGCCATGTGCCCAATTTGGAGACCCAGAAGTTAAAGGGGGCAGACCCGTCACCCAGTACGTGTAGGCCTGTGGACACATACTGCTCAACCATGTTGGTGAAATGCTGCCTCCTGCTAAGACTTTCCATCTCAGCTGGTGGTGCTGGTTGTTGTGGCGTGCTGACAAAGCTATTCCACATTTCAGCCATGCTAACCCTGCCTTCTGAGGTGCTTCCGGTGCCCCGGCTGCGTTGGCGACCTCTTCCTCCTCCTCTGCCTTCGCCTTTTGCTTCCACCGTACGCCCGCTGTCAGGTTGGAATGCCACCAGCAGCGCGTCTACCAGCGTGCGCTGGTACTCGCGCATCTTACGATCCCGCTCCAGTGAGGGAATTAAGGACGGTATGTTGTCCTTGTAACGGGGATCCAGCAGGGTGGCCACCCAGTAATCAGCACCAGTTAAAATGTGGGCAACTCGGCGGTCATTGCGGAAACACTGCAGCATGTAATCGCTCATGTGTGCCAGGCTGCCCAGAGGCAAAGAAAAGCTGTCCTCTGTGGGAGGTGTATCATCTGTGTCCTCTGTATCCCCCCAGCCACGCACCAGTGATGGCCACGAGCTGGTCTGGGTGCCACCCTGCTGTGAAAATGGCTCCTCCTCCTCCTCCTCCATCTCCTCCTCCACCTCGTCATCCTCCAGAACTGTGCCCTTTCTGCCTGACAATTGTGTACCTGGCGTTTGTTGGTGCAGGAACCCACCCTCGTAGCCACTTGTGAAAGACTGCCCTGAAAGCCTTTGAAATGATCCCACTTCCTCCTCCTCCTCCTCATCATCCTCCTGTGCCACATCCTCTTCCATCATCGCCCGAAGCGTTTTTTCAAGGAGGCATAGAACTGGGATAGTAACGCTGAGAGCGGCGTCATTGGCACTGGACATGTTGGTGGAGTACTCGAAACAGCGCAACAAGGCACACAGGTCTCACATGGAGGCCCAGTTATTGGTGGTGAAGTGGTGCTGTTCCGCAGAGCGACTCACGCGTGATTGCTGCAGCTGAAACTCCACTATCGCCTGCTGCTGCTCGCACAGTCTGGCCAGCATGTGCAAGGTGGAGTTCCACCTTGTGGGCACGTCACATATGAGGCGGTGAGCGGGAAGGCCGAAGTTACGCTGCAGCGCTGACAGGCGAGCAGCAGCAGGGTGAGAACGCCGAAAGTGCGCACACACAGCCCGCACTTTCTGTAGCAGCTCTGGCATATTGGGGTAATTTTTAAGGAACCTCTGGACCACCAAGTTCAGCACATGCGCCAGGCAAGGGATGTGCGTCAAACCGGCTAGGCCCAGAGCTGCTACGAGATTTCGCCCATTATCGCACACCACCAGGCCGGGCTTGAGGCTCACTGACAGCAACCACTCATTGGTCTGTTGTTCCATGTCCCTCCACAACTCCTGCGCGGTGTGGGGTTTTTCCCCCAAACAGGAAAGTTTTAAAACTGCCTGCTGTTGTTTACCCCTGGCTGTGCTGAAGTTGGTGGTGAAGGTGTTACGCTGACCGGATGAGGAGGCGGTAGAGGATGAGATAGCGGAGTAGGAGGAGTTAGCAACAGGAGGCAAACTGAAGCGCCCTGCAATCCTCGGTGGTGGAAGGACATGCGCCAAACTGCTATCTGCCTCAGGCCCAGCCGCCACTGCATTTACCCAGTGTGCTGTTAGGGAGATATAACGTCCCTGACCGTGCTTACTGGTCCACGCATCCGTAGTTAGGTGGACCTTGCCACAGATGGCGTTGCGCAGTGCACACCTGATTTTGTCCCCCACTTGGTAGTGCAGGGAAGGGATGGCTCGCCTGGAAAAGTAGTGGCGGCTGGGCACGACGTACTGTGGGACAGCCAATGCCATCAGGCTTTTAAAACTCTGCGTCTCCACCAGACGGAATGACAGCATTTCAAAGGCCAGGAGTTTTGAAATGCTGGCATTCAGGGCCAGGGATCGCGGGTGGCTAGGGGGGTACTTCCTCTTCCGCTCCAATGTTTGGGAGATAGAGAGCTGAACGCTTCCATGGGACATTGTGGAGATGGTTGGTGACCCAGGTGGTAGTGTTGCTGGCAGATCCTCTGTTTGCGGGGTGGCAGGTGCCACTGTCACTACAGAGGTGGATGAAGAGGCCGAGACTGCAGCAGAAGAGGAAGCAGGAGGAGCCAGAGACCTTTCTTGGTTTTTGAGGTGTCTACTCCACTGCAGCTCGTGCTTTGCACTTAGATGCCTGGTCATGCAGGTTGTGCTCAGGTTGAGAACGTTTATGCCTCGCTTCAGCCTCTGATTGCACAGCCTGCAAACCACTCGTGTCTTGTCATCAGCACATTGTGTGAAGAACTGCCACGCTAGGGAACTCCTTGGACCTGCCTTTGGTGTGCTCGGTCCCTTGCTGTGTTGGGCAGTAGCAGACATACTGTCTAGGGGACGGACGCTCCACTTTTGCACCCTACTCCCTCTTCTGCTGTGCTGGTGGCTCTGTGCGACCACCGCCTCTTCCTCCAAACTACACTGGTCACCTGCATAACGTTGATTCCATGTGGGGTCGAGGACCTCATCGTCCTCCACATCATCTTCCACCCAGTCTTCACCCCTACCCTCCTTGTCTGTCTGCACAATTGCGAAAGCAGCAGCAGTTGGCACCTGTGTTTCGTCATCATCCGAGACGTGCTGCGATGGTCCTCCCATGTACTCATCATGAAACATAAGTGGTTGGGCATCGGTGCACTCAATCTCTTCCACTTCTGGGGCAGGGCTAGGTGGATGGCCCTGGGAAACCCTGCTAACAGAGTCATCGAAAAGCAGAAGAGACTGCTGCATGATTTGGGGCTCAGACTGCTTGGCTGATTTGCAAGGGGGTGAGGTGAAAAACTGATGGACATGGGTTTCAGGTGCCAACTCTGATCTTTCATCAGAAGAGTGGGTGGGAGACAATGTGAAGGAACCCGAGGCACTGTCAGCAACCCAATCTACTATCGCCTGTACTTGTCCTGGCCTAAACATTCATACAGCCTCATTAGGCGCGACAAAATACCACCGCAGGCTCGGTCGCCTACTTGCACCTGAGGAAGGTGTTTCACTTGTGCGTGTATCTGGCACAGATCCACCACGTCCTCTCCCTGCAACAGGAGCTCCACCAGCAGCACCACGACCGGGGCCACCATGTCCCTTTGACCTTCTCCTCATATTTTCCAAATTTAAGATGTTGCCCTAAATGTTTGTTTTTGGAAGAGCAGAACACACCCACAGTACGTAACTGCTGAATCGCACAGCTACAGAACTGCAGAAAATGCTAATAATTTTTTTTTTTTGTTTTTTTAGTATAGCACAGTAGAAGAAAACTATATATAAATTGTTTATTTCACACACCTCCACATATGTATAACACACTGCAAAATATTTTTTGTGGCCCTAAATGGCGTTTTTTGGAAGACCACAACACACCCACGGTACGTAACCGCTGAATCGCACAGCTACAGAACTGCAGAAAATGCTATTAAAAAAAAATGTTGTTTTTTTAGTATAGCACAGTAGAAGAAAACTATATATAAATTGTTTATTTCACACACCTCCACATATGTATAACACACTGCAAAATATTTTTTGTGGCCCTAAATGGCGCTTTTTGGAAGACCACAACACACCCACGGTACGTAACCGCTGAATCGCACAGCTACAGAACTGCAGAAAATGCTATTAAAAAAAATGTTGTTTTTTTAGTATAGCACAGTAGAAGAAAACTATATATAAATTGTTTATTTCACACACCTCCACATTTGTATAACACACTGCAAAATATTTTTTGTGGCCCTAAATGGCGTTTTTTGGAAGACCACAACACACCCACAGTACGTAACCGCTGAATCGCACAGCTACAGAACTGCAGAAAATGCTATTAAAAAAATGTTTTTTTTTAGTATAGCACAGTAGAAGAAAACTATATATAAATTGTTTATTTCACACACCTCCACATATGTATAACACACTGCAAAATATTTTTTGTGGCCCTAAATGGCGTTTTTTGGAAGACCACAACGCACCCACAGTACGTAACCGCTGAATCGCACAGCTACAGAACTGCAGAAAATGCTATTAAAAAAAAATTTTGTTTTTTTAGTAAAGCACAGTAGAAGACAAATATATAGAAATGGTTTATTTCACACGCCTCCACATATGTATAACACACTGCAAAATATTTTTTGTGGCCCTAAATGGGTCTTTTTGCAAGCGTACATTAAAGTGCAATTTTTTTTTTTGCCCTAAACGGGTCTTTTTTTGCACAAGCAAAATAAAATGGAAATTTTTTATTTTTTTTGCCCTTAATGGGTCTTTTGGAAAAGAGCACAATAAAGTGCTTTTTTTTTGTCCTAAATGGATCTTTTTCCAAGAGCAGAATACACCCACAGTATGGAAACGGTGTATCTCAACATAATATATGCAGTGCTGGTGCACTGAGCTTGCAGATAAAAGGTAGATTTTCTCTGACACTGGGCTCATAGCAGTGTAAAAAGACTGCACTGCAACACAAACAGGTAAACCTATGCAGATCGCTGAGTTATATCTCTGAATCTGGACTCCTATTCCTATATAATATATCTCTCTCCCTAAAAGCAAAAAACAGGAACCTGGCCCTACACTACACTGTCTCTCTATCTTTTCCCTCAGATTCCAGAATCAGGACTAACTCATGTATTTTTCTATCTCTCCCTAAAAGCAGCAGCAGCAGACAAGATCCTCTCCCTATCTATTCTGAAGCAGAGTGACGTGTGTGCTGTGTGCCTCTAGCTTATATAGAAGCTGGGTCACATGTTGCACTGACCAATCACAGCCATGCCATTAGTAGGCATGGCTATGATGGCTTCTAAGGGCACACCAGCTAATCAAAAGGTGATTGGCTGGCCCCTGAAGCATTTCTAACTGCGTAATTAGATTCCCGAACGCGAACCCGAACCCGGACTTTTGCGCAAAGTCGGGGTTTAGGTTCGGGTTTCGGGAAAATCTAAAGTTCGGTACGGACCCGAACTTTACAGTTCGGGTTCGCTCAACACTAGAGACCAACTTTCCACTGGAAGAAATAAAGGTTGTAGAATGCCTTTATAGGACAAGCAGTCAAGATTTTCTAGTAGAGGCTGTCACTAAAGAAGTCAAAAGTGTAGGGTGGGCAATTGGAGGCAACTAATTCTGCTAAATGTGATTTTACTCTTTTAATTATTACTAATTGAATTTAAATTCAGCATATTATTCATGTTCAAAAAGGGATGAATAAACATTTAAAAAAATGACTTCCAACTCACAAATAAAGCTTGGACAAATCAATTTAGTCAAGTTTGACATACTAAATTTGCTTATAAGAACAAAGACAACCTATTGTTAATTGCACAAAGAAAGCTGGCAACTCGATTGCTTCTTCTTAAATCTTTATTGAGCACAAACAGCAGTGTGACATCAAAACGCTTACATGTTTTGGCAAAAGCCTTCCAAATCTTTATTGAGCACAAACAGCAGTGCGACATCAAAATGCTAACATGTTTCGGCAAAAGCCTTCCAAATCTTTATTGAGCACAAACAGCAGTGCGACATAAAAACGCTAACATGTTTTGGCAAAAACTTTCCTCATTGCTATGAAGAAGGCTTTTGCCGAAACATGTTAGCGTTTTGATGTCGCACTGCTGTTTGCTGATTCTTAAATCTTTATTGAGTACGAACAGCAGTGCGACAGTGCGACATCAAAACGCTAACATGTTTTGGCAAAAGCCTTCTTCATAGTAATGAGGAAGGTTTTTGCCGAAACAAGTTAGCGTTTTTATGTCGCACTGCTGTTTGTGCTCAATAAAGATTTAAGAAGAAGCAATCGAGTTGGCGGCATTCTTTTTGCAATCAATGTTGATGTATATGACAGAATGGCCTGAGCACCGTTATTCAGCTCATCATCCTACAAACATGCGGTAGAGCTTGGGTGAGTTTTTGTCTACATTACCACTATCGTTAATTAACCTATTAATTAATTAATTTTGGTTTAAAGGCAGGCAAAAAAATTTAATAAAATAATAATGATAAAAATAGATAACTAGTGGGCATTTCACCCCCCTCAAACTAGAGACACTTCTATATTATTATAGACCTCAGTCAAGCTTCTGCCAGATAGACCACATCTTTATGCCACTCCAGCAAATACCTTTAGTTTCTAAAGTGGACATCTTTTCCTGACCCTGGCCTGATCAAATCCCCCTTGTTATATTACATTATAGGCTGTCCCTGCGTGACAAGCCATCTTTTGAATGGAGATTGAACAAATACCTGGCCACCACTCAAGACACATCCCTCCACATCCAAACCCGCATTGAGAATTTCTTCTCTGATCATTTGCATTTGGTTCATCACTTCTTTTCTTTGGAAAGCTTTTAAGGTGAAACTCAGAGACCATATGATCCAGATACACTGTAGCTGCTTGCCAAAAAAAACAACAACAAAGTAGAAAACAGGAGCTACTATCATAATTTTCCTCCATGTAAAAGGAGTCAAAATCTAACTCGTTGATTTCCCTAAAAAAATGAGCCAAGAGTTTTGCCCAACCCCAAGTTCATAACAACTTTTGGGATATTCATAACTTTGAACATCTCATAATGCATTACAAAAAGCTGTCAATGGGCATTGTAAACAATAAAAGAATGCGCCAGATCAATATTAGCAAAAGTAGAAATGCAATTTATTCAGTATCACTTACACGTAAAACTGCATGCAGGACTGGTATGGTGTACTCAGCTGGAAGACAGAGCTCTTGATGGACTGGAGAGTAAGTGCAGGCACAAGTCGGGATCCGCCGCAGAGAAAGCTGGCGGCATCTTGGGATCACCCACATGCCACTGGAGGCGAGTCTGCAGACAGGCAGAACAAGAGTGGGGGGGCCGCAACACGTTTCTGATGCCCCCAAATTGTGTTGCGGCCCACCCCCCCATTTGTTCTCACCTCCCTGAGTGACGTTGAGATGGCAAGGGAGTGGCTGATGATCACTATGGAAGGACGCAATTTCCTGTTATAAAGAATTGATCAATACAAGTGCTTATTCTTGGTTCATCTGGTAAGTTCATTACCGTAGGGGAGTTTTCACATGCAGTGTGGTGACAGGATCTATGATTGGACTTATACCCTATATGAACTTTATTGATGGACTTATGATCTGATCGTTTTATGGTCAGTTTATTACGCACTATTGTGTTAATAGTAATTGTGGAACATGTTTTAGCGCTGCTAATGTTATAGTTTACTGTAACATATCTGTGATTATTCGTTTTTTTGTATAGTGGCTGCTATTATAGTAATTAACATCATAATATTGTTCCATGAGCACTGGGAGAGGGGGATTATTTTACCATTGTTTTTTGATTACTTCTTATGCTTTGAGAAAAAAAAAATTACAATGTTAACACCTAATTGGTGCCCATCAGTGCCTCCTCATCAGGGATTCCTCATCAGTGCCTCCCCATCAGTGTCCATCAGTGCCGCCCTATCAGTGTCCATCAGTGCCACCTATCAGTATGCATCAGTGCTGTATATTAGTGCGACTGTCACATGACACTAAAAAAAGTATCGGTAATCGGTATCAGCGAGTACTTGAAAAAATGATCAGTACTTGAACTAGGTCCTAAAAAAGTGGTGCAACCCTAATTGTAAGCTCTAACAAGCAGGGCCCTCTGATTACTCTTGTACCAAATTGTATTGTAACTGCAATGTCTGCCTTCATTTTGTACAGCACTGGCACAAACTGTGGGCACTATATAAGCACTATATAAATTCTGTATACTACTACTACTACTACTACTACTAATAATAATAATAGTAATAATAATAATAATAATAAAATTAAAACTAATTAGTTTGTGTGAACATTATAGCATCTAAAAATGATGGTTTGTATACAGGGATTTTTTTTATATACTATTAACCACTTGACTTGTCGACCAGCGCACGACTATATACGTCAGCACAATGGCTTGGCTGGGCATACAGGTACGTCCCCTTTAAGACGCGGCATTGTGAGCGGTGCGCTAGCAGTACCACTCCAAAAGTCCTGCTAGCCGCATCTTTGGAGCGGTGAAGAAATCAATGGGACAGCGCGGTATTAACCCTTTTCGGCCGCTAGCGGGGGTTAACACCGCGCTGTTAGCGGCCGAATACCGCTGCAATTCCGACGGTAAAACGCCGCTAAAAATAGCGGTGCTTTACGACCACCTCACCTCCCGCCCCAGAGTGAACGGGGCCTAAGAAAAAAAGGACACACTTAACCCCTCCAGCGCCCGCTAATGGTTAACCCCTTCCCTGCCAGTGTCATTAACACAGTAATCAATGCATTTTTATTGCACTGATCGCTGTATAAATGACAATGGTCCCAAAATGGCATCAAAAGAGTCTGATGTGTCTGCCATAATGTTGCAGCCACAATAAAAATCGCTGTTTGCCGCCATTACTAGTAGAAAATTAATTATTAATAGAAATGCCATAAAACTATCCCCTATTTAAAAAAGTGTATTTTTTCCAAAAAAAGTGCACTTGTAAGACTGCTGCGCAAATACGGTGTGACAGAAAGTATTGCAACGACCGCCATTTTATTCTCTAGGGTGTTAGAAAAAATATATATATAACATTTGGGGGTTCTAAGTAATTTTCTAGACGCGATAGGCGCTGTAGACGCTATAACTTTTGCGCAAACCAATCAATAAATGCTTATTGTGATTTTTTTTTACCAAAAATACGTAGACGAATACGTATCGGCCTAAACTGAGGAAAAAAATGTTTTTTATATATTTTTTGGGGATATTTATTATAGCAAAAAGTAAGAAATATTGCTTTTTTTTTCAAAATTGTCGCTCTTTTTTTGTTTATAGCGCAAAACATAAAAACCGCAGAGGTGGTCAAATACCACCAAAAGAAGGCTCTATTTGTGGGAAAAAAAGGACGTCAATTTTGTTTGGGAGCCACGTAGCATGACCACGAAATTATCAGTTAAAGAGATGCAGTGCCGAATCGCAAAAAGTGCTCTGGTCTTTGGGCAGCCAAATGGTCCGGGGCTGAAGTGGTTAACCACTTCAGCTCCGAGCCTATTATTTAAACTTGTTGTTTACAAGTTAAAATCATTTTTTTTTTTTGCTAGAAAATTTCCTAGAAAATTACTTAGAACCCCCAAATGTTATATATATATATATATATTCTAACACCCTAGAGAATAAAATGGCGGTCGTTGCAATACTTTCTGTCACGCCGTATTTGCGCAGCAGTCTTACAAGTGCACTGGTATAAAATTTATCAGAATGGACCCTAAGGTATATCTGATCCAAGCGCTCAAAGACCAATGTATGCGTATACCCTGTCAAATAGCTGCTGTTATAAAGTAATCAATAGTGTAAAAGGCATGTTCCAATAAATCAAAACATTAACAGCGCTTATGTGAAAAATCACAGTTCCACAAAAAGATAACCAAAATTATCTGACAGTGTCAATATAATGGGATGTAATATCCACAAATGTCACTGGAAAAAAGGGGGGAGAGTCAGCTGAACCTGGCAACGATGAGTCTCTTAGAAATCACACATTCTGAGACCAGCTGCCACAAAGAAAGATACCCAAAATCAGGTCAGGGACTTCCAAAGTAAAGTAATGTGGTTAACATTCCTTTGGCTCAGTATCACTCATGAGAAATCCAGTAGTTCATATTCCATCCAATTCTCCAAATTCCCACTAGTAAACTGTGACTGTGGATCATACCTTCATCACTGACATGGTAAAATACACACCCCTTGGTAATGCACTTACCAGACAATAGATGATATAGTGCCTGTCAGCTCCTCTCCAGATAGGCCCTCTGAAGACGTGCAACCAATCACGAAACGCGCCAGGGCGTGACCACGCGACCAATCACAGTACGGGAACGTTCGCCTACCCGGGACTCACGGGTGGTTTGAATGTGGAGTACGCTTCATGACCCAAGTGAGCAGACGGACGCACCCTGGTGATATGCTTTTTTACACTTATTTCTTGTAAGCAGGTTTTTTTATGTGGGGGCAATTGTATTCTAATAAAGGGTTTTACACTATGAGACTTCCTTTACCTTTTATGCCCGCATTGCTACACACATACATACGCTGCCTGAGGCCGTTGGAGTTCCAGAAGCACGCAGACGGAGTATCTGGAGAGGAGCTGACAGGCACTATATCATCTATTGTCTGGTAAGTGCATTACCAAGGGGTGTGTATTTTACCATGTCAGTGATGAAGGTATGATCCACAGTCACAGTTTACTAGTGGGAATTTGGAGAATTGGATGGAATATGAACTACTGGATTTCTCATGAGTGATACTGAGCCAAAGGAATGTTAACCACATTACTTTAAAAAAAAAAATAGGACAACAGTAAAGTTAGCCCATTTTTTTTTATAAAGTAAAAAGATTGTGTTACACCGAGTAAATTGATACCCAACATGTCACGCTTCAAAGTTGCGCCCGCTTGTGGAATGGCGATAAACTTTTACCCTTAAAAATCTCCATATGCAACGTTTAAAAAATTATACAGGTTGCATGTTTTGAGTTACAGAGGTAGTCTTGGGCTAGAATTATTGCTCTCGCTCTAAAGATCATGCCTCTACCTCATATGTATGGTTTGAACATTGTTTTTATATGCTGCCGCTACTCACGTATGCGTTCGCTTCTGCACGCGATCTCGGCGGGACAGGGCACGTTAAAATTTTTATTTTATTTTTTACATTTATTTACCTTTTATTTTACCTTTTTACACCGTTCTTTGAAAACAAAAAATTGTGTCACTTTTATTCCTATTACAAGGAATGTAAACATCCCTTGTAATAGAAAAAAAGCATGACAGGATCTCTTAAATATGATATCTGGGGTCAAAAAGACCTCAGATCTCATATTTACAAATGCAATAAATTATTTTATTTTTTAAATGTCGCTTTAAGAGCTTTGGACGGAAGTAACTTTTTGACGTCGCTTCTGCCCTGCAATGGTATGGGGCTGGGTGGGGGCCATCTTCCCCTCACTCAGCTCCATACCACACATGGGAGCAGACGCAATCGCCTCAGCCACTGCTAGCGGCTCCTGTAAGCGGACCGCCCACTGAAGAAGAGGATACCGGGGTATGGTAGCTATAGCTGCTGCCATAACAACAATATCCCTCTTCAAACAGCCGACGTATAACGACGGTGGGCGGTCGGTCCTTAACCACTTCAATACCATGCACTTATACAGCTTCCTGCCCAAGCCAATTTTGAGCTTTCAGCACTGTCGCAATTTGAATGACAAATGCGCGGTCATGCTACACTGTACCCAAACAAATTTTTTATCATTTTGTTCCCACAAATAGAGCTTTCTTTCGGTGGTATTTGATCGCCTCTGCGATTTTTATTTTTTGCACAACAAATAAAAAAAGAGCGAAAATGTAAAAAAAAACTACGGTTTTCTTTGTTTCTGTAATTTTTTTTTGTAAATAAGTACCTTTTCTACTTCAATGACGGGCACTGATAAGGCGGCACTGAAGGGCACTGATAAGGCGACACTGATGGGCACTGATGAGGTGGCACCAATGAGGTGGCACTGATGAGGTGGCACTGATGGGCACTGATGATGGGCACTGATAGGCGGCACTGATGGGCACTGATATGTGGCACTGGTATGCGGCACTGATGGGCACACATAGGTGGCACTGATTGGCACTCATAGGCAGTACTGATTGGCACTCATAGGCGGCACTGATTGGCACTCATAGGCGGCACTGATGGGCACTTATAGGCGGCACTGATGGGCACTTATGGGTGGCACTGATAGGTGGCACGGACGGGCACTGATAGGTGGGCACAGATGGGCACAGATGGGCACTGATAGGTGGCACTGATGGACACTAGTAGGTGGCACTGGTGGCACTGGTGCCCAGCAATGCCAGCCACCACACATTGTGAAAGTGCCAGTCAGTGCCCATTTGTGGGCACTGATTGGCATATTTTTTTTTATGTTTTTATTTTATTTTATTTTGTTTACTACATGTGGATGGCCATGGGGGCCTGTCAGGAGAGCCGCCGATCGGCTCTCCTCTACTTGCATCTGTCAGACGCGAGTGAGGAAGAGCCGATCAACGGCTCTTCCTGTTTACATTGTGATCAGCCGTGATT
Organism: Rana muscosa; assembly: GCA_029206835.1. Lineage (NCBI taxonomy): Eukaryota > Metazoa > Chordata > Amphibia > Anura > Ranidae > Rana > Rana muscosa. The sequence continues at coordinate 1,258,146,982 of CM055116.1, read as the reverse complement.
GGACACGGCTGATCACGTGGTAAAAAGCCTCCGATGGAGGCTTTTTACCAAGATCAGTGTAGCGGTGTGTCAGACTGACCCACCACACCACCGATCGCCGCGATGCGCGCCCCCCCATATGACGTCCAGTGTGGATAACTGAACCACTTCCCGGACGTCAATCTGCTATTGACGGGGCGGGAAGTCGTTACGTTTTTAATGGCGGTGATCAGAAACTTATAATGGGACTGTGATAGTGCAGTGGGCAATCTGCTACTAACTGAAGCTGGGTGGGCACTGACTAGATGACACTGACAGTGACACTAATACAGTGATTTGTGCTAATAATATACACTATCACTGTACTAATGACACTGGCTGGGAAGAGGATAACATCTATGAAAATCAAAGAGTTCAACAAAAACAAGAGAAGGGTACACCGACCTAGTGCAATGTCATTAAAAATCATTTATTAAAGAATAAAAAGTAAAACACAAGGTACTCACAAACGTATGTTGTATAAGCGCATGTCCAAAAACACTGTACAAAAAGATGCCTTCAGGACTGCGGATATGCTCCAAAGATGCAAGGTGACCAAATGGTGCCCCTGATGGCTAGGCTGATGTGTTTCGAGGGAGAACCCTCTTTCTCAGAGCCAAACAAGCAAATAACCCACCATACCTTTATATACGTTTTGATACACAATCTGACCCATCCTCATTGATAAGTCACAAGTGGTGCATGTTCCTCCAAGATCCAATCATAGATTGACATACACCCTTTGTGACAGGAATGGCAGCAACTCATATACAAAATAAGTTCTTTGTAGAACTTGAAAGGGTTAACTGTGTGCCTAACAAGTATAGACGTGCGCACAGGGTGTGCCGGTTGTGCCAAGGCACACCCTAATCACCCCATGCGCATCTAGACATGTGCACACTGAAATATTTTGTTTCGGAATTTCGTTTTCGTTAGAAAAATACATTTATTTAGTTACTCCCGAAATTCGTTTTTATTTATTTCGTTTTTCGTTAGAAATTGCATTCGTCCGAAAATCTGAATTAATTAAGGTCGAATCTGTCATTGAAGGCTTATGGTGTCTGTCGAATGTTCAAAGAAGATTCGACGAAGCAGCGAAACTGTACGACGCTGCAATCGTACATTTCCGGTCGAATGTTCCGCCTACAAGCTATAGATGAATTCTATTGTATGACTAGTAATAATTATATTTTTTAATTACTATTACTAGTCAACAGGGATGAGCCGAACACCCCCCTGTTCGGTTGCACCAGAACCTGCGAACAGACAAAATGTTTGTGTGAACTTTAGAACCCTATTAAATACAATGGACTCGAACGTTCGAAATCTAAAGTGTTAATTATAAAGGCTAATATGCAAGTTATTGTCCTAAAAAGTGTTTGGGGACCTGGGTCCTGCCCCAGGGGACATGTATCAATGCAAAAAAAAGTTTTAAAAACGGCCGTTTTTTCGGGAGCAGTGATTTTAATAATGCTTAAAATGAAAAAATAAAAGTGAAATATTCCTTTAAATTTCGTACCTGGGGGGTGTGTATGATATGCATGTAAAGTGGCGCATGTTTTTGAAAGAAAAAAAGTAATTTAAAACTCACTCGCGGCTATTAATGAATTGTCGGCTCCCGGCAATACATACAAAAGTCATTGATAAAAAAATAAAAAAAAGCGTGGGGGTTCCCCAAAATTCATTTACCAGGCCCTTCAGATCTGGCATGGATTTTAAGGGGAATTCCACCCCAAATTTAAAAAAAAATGGCGTGGAGTCCCCCTAAAAATCCATACTAGACCCCTTATCCGAGCACGCAACCTGGCCGGCCGCAGGGGAAGAGGGGGTGACGAGAGAGCGCCCCCCCTCCCTCCTGAACCGTACCAGGCCACATGCCCTCAACATGGGGAGGATGTCCCCATGTTGATGGGGACAAGAGCCTCATCCCCACAACCCTTGCCCGGTGGTTGTGGGGGTCTGCGGGCGGGGGGCTTATCGGAATCTGGAAGACCCCTTTAACAAAGGGGACCCCCAGATCCCGGCCCCCCCTATGTAAATTGGTAAGGGGTACATTGTACCCCTACCATTTCATGAAGAAAGCGTAAAAAAAATGTTTAAAAAAACACACAAACACCTTGAAAAAGTCCTTTATTTAAATTTTAAAAAAAACCATTCCAGCGGTGAAATCCAGTGTCCCGCGGCGGTCCCGATGTCCAGCGCTGTCCTTCATTGGTTGTGCCTGAGCGGACCTGATGGGAAACTTCCTCTCAGTGTTTTAAATGTATAGACCCGCCCCTTCTAAAGTTCCCCATCAGGTCCGCTCAGCGGACCAGATGCGGAACATGAAGGGGCGGGTCTATACTTGTATTACCAAAGTGAGAGCAGTTCCCCATCAGGTCCGCCCCCTCGGTATGTCGGACCCGCCTACGTCATTGGCTTGAGCGGGGAACTTCCTTCACTATGTAAATTTAAATTACACAGTGAAGGAAGTTCCCCGCTCAAGCCAATGACGTAGGCGGGTCCGACATACCGAGGGGGCGGACCTGATGGGGAACTGCTCTCACTTTGGTAATACATGTATAGACCCGCCCCTTCTCATGTTCCGCATCTGGTCCGCTGAGCGGACCTGATGGGGAACTTTAGAAGGGGCGGGTCTATACATTTAAAATACTGAGAGGGAGTTCCCCATCAGGTCCGCTCAGGCACAACCAATGAAGGACAGCGCTGGACATCGGGATCGCCGCGGGACGCTGGAATGTTTTTTTTTAAATTTAAATAAAGGACTTTTTCAAGGTGTTTGTGTGTTTTTTTAAACATTTTTTTACGCTTTCTTCGTGAAATGGTAGGGGTACAATGTACCCCTTACCAATTCACATGGGGGGGCCGGGATCTGGGGGTCCCCTTTGTTAAAGGGGTCTTCCAGATTCCGATAAGCCCCCCGCCCGCAGACCCCCACAACCACCGGGCAAGGGTTGTGGGGATGAGGCTCTTGTCCCCATCAACATGGGGACATCCTCCCCATGTTGAGGGCATGTGGCCTGGTACGGTTCAGGAGGGAGGGGGGCCGCTCTCTCGTCCCCCCTTTTCCCCTGCGGCCGGCCAGGTTACGTGCTCGGATAAGGGGTCTGGTATGGATTTTTAGGGGGACTCCACGCCATTTTTTTAAAATTTGGGGTGGAGTTCCCCTTAAAATCCATGCCAGATCTGAAGGGCCTGGAATGGATATTTGGGGGAACCCCACGTCAATTTTTTTTTTAATTTGCTGCGGGGTTCCCCTTAATATCCATTCCAGACCTGAAGGGCCTGGTAATTGAATTCTGGGGAACCCCCACGCTTTTTTTTTATTTTTTATCAATGACTTTTGTATGTATTGCCGGGAGCCGACAATTCATTAATAGCCGCGAATGAGTTTTAAATGACTTTTTTTCTTTCAAAAATGACATTTTTTGCAGAGACAGTTCTAAGCACGGGAAACATGCGCCACTTTACATGCATATCATACACACCCCCCAGGTACGAAATTTAAAGGAATATTTCACTTTTATTTTTTCATTTTAAGCATTATTAAAATCACTGCTCCCGAAAAAACGGCCGTTTTTAAAACTTCTTTTTGCATTGATACATGTCCCCTGGGGCAGGACCCGGGTCCCCAAACACTTTTTAGGACAATAACTTGCATATAAGCCTTTATAATTAGCACTTTAGATTTCTCCCATAGATTTTTTGAATTTGCCACGAACACCCCAATTTGTTCGCTGTTCGGCGAACAGGCGAACAGGCAATGTTCGAGTTGAACATGAGTTCGACTCGAACTCGAAGCTCATCCCTACTAGTCAACCAACATTAGAATTCTTCTATAGCCTATGGGCCGAGCATTTGACCGGAAATGTACGATTGCAGCGTAGTACAGTTTATCTGCTCCGTAGAATCTTCTTAGAACTTTCAACAGACACCATAAGCCTTCAATGACAGATTCGACGTTTGTATGTTTTTCGATGCTTCGTTGAATCTTCGTTGTTCACGTTGAATTGTCAAGTTAGTTCTAGCTATTTTACTGCTCCTCCTCTTTGGTTACAATCAGCCAATAACATTCATCATCATCATTTTTTTATTTTACTTCCCCCCACCCAATTTCAGCAGTGATCTTTTCTCTCTATGTCGAATCTTTTCTCTCTATAATGTTGAATCTTTTCTCTCTATAATGTCAAATCTTTTCTCTCTATGTCGAATCTTTTCTCTCTATAATGTCGAATCTTTTCTCTCTATGTAGAATAATCTTGGACTAATAGAGTTAAGGTTAGGCACATTCGACGACAGGTTCGATGGACACAGATTGTTATTGTCAGCCTCATGTCGAATCTCCTAACTATATCGAACTGTTGTTGCAACGAAAACTAAAATTAAGCATTTGTTTATGTCGGATCTTTCGGTTTTCGGATTCTGCATTTTCGTCTTCGTTTGTTAAAACGATAACGAAAATACCTGAAATTCGGACGAAAATGCATTCAGACGAAAACGAATGCACATGTCTACGCATTAGTGTTATCGCTCTGTGTAGCAACAGGAACATGGGAAAGATCTCCCTCTTACCGGTTCTGCCATAAGAGAAACGTTTATGCTTTTCTCTTTCACTGTGCCAGCAGGGAGATCAATGTCCTGGGGTCATATATATGTAGATACACATACATGTGTGTTTGAGCTTAAGGGTGCACACCCCAATGCATTAGGCTGCACACACCTATGCTAACAAGTGTAATGGTTTGTAAAGCGTGCTGCTTTAACTAAGCAATGCGACTGTTTTATGTCCTGGCTTTGAAAGTAGATGAAAAAAAATAAAAAACATATCGCTCCACTCTGTATAGAGCCCTGTGTTGTTTACCTGTCCGTGTATCAGAATCAGTCTGTGTCTGCAAAACCCTGATTGGTGCTGTGCCATTCACATGATTCAAAAAAAGGTTAAGAGGAGCAAATCAAACAAAATGATAAAAAAAAATTACAACCCCTTTAAATCTTTCCTGAATATCAAATGTGTATTTTTTAAATTTTTTTCTTTATTGAAAAAGGTTTATCACAGTGAACAACAAGAATTACATTCAAATATGTATTTTTTTGTGCATTAGTATGATGTAGGCGGAGTCAAAGACAGATATTGGCAATTAGATTGGATATATTTAATATTGATTTAACCAATCAGCATACTATATCTTGCCTCCTTAGTGTTTAGTAATAGAAGAACATGGTGGAGGAGGAGGGAGGGGAGTGAAATTTACCACTGTGTATGCAGTACACCCACATATGTGAATGTAAAGTCATGTGGGATGCACAGATAAGAAACAGCAGGAAATGAAGAGCTTCGATGAGAACTGAAACTGGAGCATGCTCAGTAGATGACAACAGCTGGTCTACACAATCCCAGGCTGCAATGGGGACACAGAGAAGATGGGAGGGACAGCTGAAAACAGCATCAACCATGTATATTTCACTCTACATAAAAATGAATTATTTAGTGCCTTTGAAAGTATTCACACTCTGTTATATAGTTTATAATTAGAGTTTTTCATAGTCTGGGTTTAATGTAATTTTAAACCTTTCTGAAGAAGGAGACAGAGACATGCCTTCAGATAAGGAAAGTCACAATTCTTGAGCCTCATATTGTCCCAGGTTTAGCGATCAAGGAATAACTGAAAATGAAGAATCAGCATGTTGGCCAGGAAACTAATATTTGCAGAAGGAGAGGTCACCAATCACAGTCCTATACAGTACGGGTTCCTAAACAAGTCATCAAAGGCAACTCCTATTTTTGCATCACCACGTAATCCCTTTTATTTATTTATTTATTTGCTTTCAATCGATTTTTAATTGAAATACAAAAAGAATATGATTACAGAACAAGGAAAGGGCTTTCAGTATGAGGTTACAAAGCATAACACTATGTATAGGTAAGGAGCAGTTACTAAGGATGAGCCGAACATCCCTCGGTTCGGTTCGCACCAGAACTTGCGAACAGGCAAAAAATTTGTTTGAACACGCAAACACCGTTAAAGTCTGTGGGACACGAACATGAAAAATCAAAAGTGCTAATTTTAAAGGCTTATATGCATGGTATTGTCATAAAAAGTGTTTGGGGACCTGGGTCCTGCCCCAGGGGACATGTATCAATGCAAAAAAACGTTTTAAAAACTGCATTTTTTTCGGGACCAGTGATTTTAATAATGCTTAAAGTGAAACAATAAAAGTGAAATATTCCTTTAAATTTCGTACCTGGGGGGTGTCTATAGTATGCCTGTGTAGCGGGGTGGCGGTTTGTAGTGTGATATAAGACTGTCATTAACCTTGAAGCAATGCATTGTGGAACTTGCGGTACCAGGAGAACGGGACTCCATTTACATGAGTAGGTAATAGACTATGGTACCCACAATGCAGTTGTCCTCCCAGAGTGCATTGCATCCCCGCAGAGCTCTGTGGGAGAGGTTACTTAAAGGAGGGGAGGAGCTTTGTTCGGTCTCTTGGGATCTTCGCCTCCTTCCTGCAAGACGTCTGCGTGAGGCCTGCTGCCCGGGGGACTAGGCCTGAAGCCTGGGCCTACAACCTTGCAGGGGATCACTGAGACAATTGGGCGACCTCTTCTGTGTGACCTGCTCGCGTTTCCTAGATTCCGGAGTCGTCCGTATGCTGACATCTCCAGCTGCCGAGAGAGGGACCGGGGTCTGCACGTTGTGGAGAGGCCACGGATTGAATCACATTCAGCGGAACAAAACAGGTGGACTAAGCCTGTTCTGGTGAGAGGGCACCTGCCTATATTCTACAACAGTTCTAGGCCCATTGACTCTTGAAGGCCCAACAGCAGCAGAATAGTGCGCCACACGTATATCAGGACATAGTGCAGCGTGTGGTTACTACGCAGACTGAGATAGTTATACTGACTGAAAGTTCACTTCCATAAACATTGTGAAGGTTTAGTTGCCTCTTCATTCCCTTTGGATTACAAGTATAACGTGCACCAACGTTGCTAGCAAAGACTCCCACCATTGAGTAACTTGTGTAGTGATATTGTCAGGCCTGACTGGAACTAACACTATGGGACATCGGGTTGTATTGCCCGCTAGGGGGAGCTCGCAAGCACTATACTTGTTTCATTAGATCATAAGTAGATTTAACATTGTTTTAGAAACTTTTTTTGTCTTTATCTTTATTGACTCTTGCAGGGCCCTGCTGAGTCAACTGTATGCATATGTGTGTTACTGTTCCCTTTTTCTCATACCAAGTAAAGTACCCCTGCTTGGTTAAGCAAAACATTTTGTTGGAAGTATCTTTGTTTCCTTAGGGACTGCTACCAGAGAAAGGTAACAATATTATTGCATGTTATTGAGATACATCTATATATATGCAGAATTGTATCCCCAGCATTCAGTGGGTATCACAATTGCTAGTTACACCAGTTGTGCCAAGGGAGGGTCTGAGCCAGTTGAGGGGGTTGCAAACAGAGTACTGACCCAAACTAAACCAGCAGCTCCTCTGGGGGTAGTGCTACGCGTGGGGGCTCGTCTGGGATCCAGTACTCTGCAATTAACCAACCTCAAGATGGACCCTTTTGTCGTAGTCCAATGGTGCGAAAGAGAGGGCGCCATTTCAAGCTCAAGTGTAGTCGTGAGCTTCCCGGATAACATTGGGACAAAAAGGGGGTGGATGACATCATGAGAAGATTATCCCCTCACAGGAAAGCCTGGGTGGTTGCCCTCAGAACAGAACAAGGGGTCTATAGCACTCATGCCCTATTGGAGTGGAGAGGGGAAGTGCCTGAAAACTTTAAAAAAAAAGTTTCCTACTAGGAGGCAAGTCAAAACTCCACCTAGTACACCCAAAAGTTACAGTAGGGGACCATCCTACTCCTGCCCACAGGGAGCAATCAAAGGGACCTGTGAGCCCCCCGCAACCCTTGTCCATGATTGGGCCAGAACTTCTTAACGCTCTAGGAGACTTTGTGTCAAAGTGCCAGAAAAATAACACAGTGTGCGTGGAAGCTGGATATCGGAAGCTGAGAATCTTTTCAGGGAAACAGCCGGTACCGGTCGGTGAAGAAGAGTTTGACGTTTGGATAGAGCAAGCTATGCAAGCTCTTGAAGGATGGGAACTGCCCAAAGCCCAGAAGAAGCAGCATAAATGTGAGAGTCTGCGAGGAGCTGCTGCAGAAGCTGTTAAAAACTTGAGATTCAGTAAAGCTACCTGTACAGCATATGACTACCTGGTCATGCTGCAAGAGGAATTTGGACAACTGGAAACAGTAGCTGACCTCATATATCAATTCAAACACACTTCTCAACAACCGGGTGAACGCTTCTCTGAATATGTAAGGAGACTGGACAAGATGTTGTGTCAAATTGTGCTGAGGAAGAGAGTAGAACCCTCTACGGCAGACCAAGCGAGAATGAAACAGATCCTATGAGGTGCCCTGCGCTCCGATCCCATCTGGCTCCATTTAAAGACCTCGAAGGATGTTATGTCTCTAAGCTACTCCGACCTCATTAAAGTAGTGAGGGATGAGGAAGCCTTGTTGGATGATCAGACATCCGGAACTTCACCCAACTCCATCCCATGTGTTGGGGTTAGGTCAGCCATGGCTCAAGAAAGGGACTCGGAAGTTGACACTTTGAAGTCTCAGATGGCACAAGTGATGGGGATGTTATCCTCTATGATGACCAGTATTGCAGAATTAAAGAAGGAAGGAGGAACTGAAGCCAAGGCGGCCCAAGAGATACCAGCTTCCCCACCTAAGACCACAAGAAGTGAGGGTGTCTGCTATAACTGCGAAGGAACTGGGCACCATGCAAAATTGTGTCCCAGCCCAAGGAAGTTTGCTACACTTTCCCGCAAGACGGCGGAAAACTTCAGAGGGCCCCGGTGAAGGAGTCAACCGGGTGCCCATCTGAACCAGCTCACTCCAAACACAAAAAAAGAGGCAATGTCAGGAGCCCAGGCCTTTTCCGCACGCCCCTGATGCCACCCCTGTTCGACATGGCAGCTCCCACACAAAATTTCAAAATGCCCGAGACCGGGAAGTCAATGCACATCAGACTTCATCAGGGTTGAAGCCCAACAAGAAGGCCTCGCCCAAGAAGGTACCTGACAAATTAGTGGGACCCTCTCACATAATCTCCATCCAAGTAGAGGGAATCTACACGAAGGCCCTCCTTGACACCGGAGCTCAAGTGACTCTCCTATACCGGGACTTCTATAATAAGCATCTTAGGCATCTACCGCTACAGAAGCTGGAAGACTTACAGATATGGGGCATTGGCACCCAGAGCTTCCCCTATGACGGATATATCCCGATCAGACTCACTTTTGATCCTTCAGTGGCGGGAGAAACTGAGACGTTTGACACTTTGGCAGTGGTCTGCCCCGACCTCCTGGTGCCAACAAGAGCTCACTGATCATAGGGACTAATACAGATCTTGTGAGAAGACTGTTAACCCCTCTTGTTGAAGAGCGGGGTCCTTGGACAACCAGAGTCCACCCTTTGTTACAGCAAGTCTGCCAGCGCCTAGTACTGGAGCTAAAGGCCCCAGAAGAGGGGGTTGGAAAGATCTGTAAGTTGGACAAAATGGGAAAAGTGTTACAACCAGGAGAGGTGACCTGCTTGAGAGTTACTGTTAAGATCACCTGGGAACAACCAGGCCCCTTTGTCCTCCTTGAACCAGACCCAAAGAATTGGGGAATAGAAGTGATTCCCAAAGTGGTCTCATTGAAGGCCTTACAGAGGAACCATGGGAAGGTGTCAGTGAGCATCAGGAACACTACCACTGCTCCAGTGAGAATGCCAGCCAGGATGCTGTTGGGACAGGTGAACCAAGTCACCCTAGTGAACCCCTCAGACCGGGAGAAGGTTGAAGGGGGGGCATAGTGGAGAAGCTCTGTGCAGAAGACACCGGTCTCCCACAGGCCTGGAGGAAGAGGGCCAGGGACCAACTGACTCGATGGCAGAAGATCTTCTCGAAGGACGAATTCAATGTGGGATGTGCGAAGAGTGCCACCCATAAGATTCGCTTGCAAGAGGATAAGCCGTTCAGGGAGAGGGTCAGACGAGTTCCCTTAGAAGATCTGGAAGACCTACGTGAGCAACTGAGTTGAAATGAACAGGCATAATCCGGGAGTCTCGAAGCCCCTACGCTTCTCCCATAGTGGTGGTCCGAAAGAAAAATGGCTCCTTGAGGCTGTGTATAGATTACCGAACATTGAATGGAAGAACTATACCAGATCAGTATACCACCCCCCGCATAGAAGATGCATTGCAGAGCCTGTCTGGAGCCAAGTGGTTCAGCGTGATGGATTTGAAGAGTGGCTACTAATAAATTCCCATGCACCCAGGGGACAAGAAAAAGACAGTCTTCATCACCCCATGGGGTTCTTTGAGTTCGACCGGATGCCTCAGGGGTTATCAGGAGCCTATGCCACTTTTCAAAGGTTGATGAAGAGGACGGAAGGAGACATGAACCTAATAGAGGTGCTGGTGTACTTGGATGATGTCATCGTGTTCGGGAAGACTCTGGAGGAACATGATGAAAGGCTGGAGAAGGTTCTGAAGAGGCTTCATGAAGAGTGCCTGAAACTTTCCCCTGAGAAGTGCCAGTTTTACCAGTCCTCAGTGCATTACTTGGGTCACATTGTATCGGCGGAAGGAGTAGCCACAGACCCGGAGAAGCTAGATGCTGTCACTTCCTGGCCAAGGCTTACCAATGTGACCGAGCTTCGGTCATTCCTGGGATTCTGCTCCTATTACAGGAGGTTCGTGGAGGGGTTTGCCAAGATAGCCAGACCCTTAAACGAGCTTCTGAAGAATGAGGGAGAAGAGGATGAAGTAGAGCCAGCCCGGCCATTAAAGCCTTCCGAGGGCCCTAGGAAATCCAGAGCCTCCATACAGGATCAGTGGACCTTCAAGTGTGAAGAAGCTTTTAACCAATTAAAAGGGAGTCTGACCATTGCAACTGTATTGGCCTATGTGGACACTACAAAACCTTATGAGCTGCATGTGGATGCCAGCCGAGACGGGCTAGGAGGGGTACTGTACCAGGAACATGACGGTCACCTACGACCCGTTGCCTATGTGAGTAGGAGTCTGACACTTGCTGAGAAGAACAATCCCACACACAAACTGGAATTCCTGGCTTTAAAGTGGGCAGTGGTGGATAAGCTGAAGGACTACTTATATGGGGTGGAATTTGTGGTCAAAACGGATAACAATCCACTCACCTATCTTTTAACCACCGCCAAACTGGATGCCACAGGACATCGATGGCTGGCTGCCCTCTCAAGCTTTACATTCAGCCTGAAGTACCGGCCAAGAGTAGGGAACAGGGATGCGGATGAACTTTCCAGAAGGTCCCATGTCCCTCCCAACCTGCCGAGAGAGTGGACCCAACTGTCCCCAGAGGGAGTGCGAGCCTTATACCAGGGAACAGAGCTCCAGTCCAGAGGAGGATCAAGGGCCGAAGAAATTGGGGTCTCAGCTGCCGGAGTACCCAGATGCTACTGTAATGTGACTCAGGTTGCAGAAGAGGGTTTGCCCAAGTTATCCAAGAAGGACTTGAGGAGGGATCAGTTAGAAGACCCTTTGAGGAAAATATTACTGAGGGCTTTGGAGGACCAACGCCCTGTTTTACTTCTTGGAGACTCTCCAAGAGAAGCCCGGCTACTGCACAAGGAATGGGACCAGTTTCAGATACGCCAAGGGGTGGTCTACCGAAGGGGCCCCTCTTCTGGTGATCTGGAAGGAAAATGGCAGCTGTTTCTACCCGCCAAGCACAGGAAAGCGGTCTTAAATGCCCTCCATGACAATCATGGCCATTTGAGTCCCGAAATAACTTTTCATCTTGTGAGAGACAGGTTCTACTGGCCCTGCATGCGGGCTGTAGTTAAGGGGTACTGCCGCTCTTGTGCCCGATGTATCCAGAGGAAAACCTTGCCACGTCAACCCGCCCCAATGGGCCACCTACAAAGTCAAGGACCCATGGATCTGGTGTGCATTGATTTCCTCTGCTTGGAGCCCGATTTGACTGGAAAGGGGAATGTCCTGGTGGTGACAGATCACTTTACCAGGTATGCTCAGGCTTTCCCCACTAAGGATCAGAAGGCCTCAACAGTAGCCAAAGTGTTAGTAGAAGGATTCTTCGTGCATTATGGTCTACCACAACGCCTTTACTCAGACCAGGGAAGAGACTTTGAGAGCAGATTAATAAGGAAGTTGTTAGATCTACTGGACATCCAAAAGACCAGAACAACCCCATACCACCCACAATGGGATGCTCAACCTGAGCGGTTCAATCAGACTCTTTTGGATATGCTGGGAACTTTGAGCTCAGAACAGAAGTCACACTGGAGCAAGCATGTGGCTGCTATAGTACATGCTTACAACAGCACTACTAGTGATAAGACTGGATACTCCCCATATCGCCTGATGTTTGGGAGAGAAGCTCGGTGTAACGGCTGCCCAAGTATGAAAAGGGTTAACGCCGTTTACGATATTCCCTCTCCGAACACACATCCACTGGCTACACTCCACATTCAGGCGACCCAGAATCATAGGAATAATTCTCCCCCAGATACAAGACAAACACTCTGTGTTGAAGTTCCAAAACAGAGAATGAATTTATTACAAGCACATGGTAACACATTTCTCTTCAAAACCCTTCCCTCCCATCCTTGGGGAACAGGGCGGGTTAAACTGTCCAATGACAATGGTCATACAGGTCAGGTGGGTTCAAACTTCTCTTCAGTAAACAGTCTTAGCAGGAGGGGTGATTCCCCCCCCCCTCCTCACAGAAAGACACTTAAACATCCCATAATAGGCAGCCAGACGGTCTACCAGCTCCAATCCACATCATCACAGTAGCAGACTTAATTACCACAAGCCACAATAGACAATAGAACGCAATCACACCCCATCACAGCAAATATTACACAACAGCCAACACCCAATATACACGCAGTATATACAATGTACATACAGCATTGAATCTGATTAGCACAGATCATAGTGGGGTTCTCATTCACCCTGTGCCCAAAGTGACCCCTGTCACACATCTCCCCTTTCAGCAGGAGACTAACACAGGAGGAGACCCCAGACGGGTTGATTCCAAAGTTAGTCCATAGTTCCATTCCTCTAATGCCTGGACAACCCATCAGCATTGCCATTTTGCTTACCGGGTCAGTAGCTGATGGGGAAGTTGTAAGGTTGGAGGGCGAATAATGGAATTCAGTTCTGGAACAGTCACTTGCTTTGCTCTCTCAATGGCTCCCAAAACTTGTTGCTGATGCTCTTGGGAAAGGTAAGGCAAAACCTGGGCGCAAATCCCATTTAACCTTTTGATAATTTCAGCCTGTTTGTGCATTTCAATGTTCAAGCCATGGGACATTTCATAATACATGACGTAGTGTCGTTGCATCTCCGATTTCTCTCTGGCCAACTTGTCATATTCCAATTCTAGACTGTGATATTTTGACTGATCTAAGGTACATGTCGGGGGAGATAGTCTTAACCCGTTCTCAGCCGCAAGTGGGCCGGTTCCAGCAGCATGGGTCTGGGCACAGGTAGTCACTGGGTTAGCTTCAGCGGGACCCATCGTGGCGTAAGCAGAAACGAGGGGGGCCAAATCATTCCCCAGTAGTACATCCGCTGGCAAATCCTTCAATACCCCTACATTCACGTGTCCCGAACCAACCCCCCAATCCAGGTGAACGCGGGCAACGGGTAGCCGGAAGATGGTACCTCCCGCTACTCTTACGGCTACAGTGTCTCCGGTGTGTTGGCTCTCTGGGATGAGGTTCTTCTGTAGTAGGGTCATGGTGGCACCAGAATCACGTAGGCCATTGGCTACCTTTCCATTGACCCAGACAGTCTGCCTGTGTTGCTGCCGGTTGTCCCGGTTAGCTGCTTGTATTGGATCAGCCTCGTGCAGGACGCCCCAATGTTCTTCCTCCTCAACGCAGTGGGCCGCAGGCATGGGTGTGCGGGGGCTCCCCCTTGCTGGCTGTCTCCATGACTGGGACTGGATGGCTGGATTCAACAGACAGTCTGGCTTTTTGTGCCCTAGCTGTTTACATCCGAAACACCTGATGGGTTGTGCATAGTCCTGGGAGTTGAACCTGGGCTGCTGAGGATCAGTGGCCGCTGCGGTTGGTGCTGAAGTTGGGTTAGAGGCTGATAAACTGGGCCGAGATAGTGGATAGCGCTCGCTTCCGCCTGACCTTGGAGAGTCCAGATATTCATCGGCCAGAGTAGCCGCTTGCTGTACAGTCCGTGGTTGCTTATCTCGCACCCAATCCCGTATTACCGGGGGGTGTGGCTAAAGAACTGTTCTAAGAGTACTAGCTGGGTCATGTCCTCTATGGTATGAGCGTGGCTTCCCTGGAACTAGCCCTTAAGGTTTCTCTGCAGACGATGTGCCCACTCCACGTACAGTATGTTATGTGGGTTTGTTTCCGGGATTCTCGAAACTAAATCCGTCCAGCTTCTTTTACCCGGTCAACGTCTTTAGCGTCCTCATCCTCCAGGGCCCGATACGCATCCGCCACTCTGCCAGTTAAATTACTTGCCAGTAAGGCGACCCAGTCTTGGGGCAGTACTTCATGTATTTGGCATAGTCTCTCAAAGTCCTGCAGGAACGCTTCAATTTCCTCCTCTCCTTCCTTAAACAGTTTGAACGCCCGAAAAGGGCAACTTACGGAAAGGCGCTGCGTCTTTAGGTGTTGTCTCCGATTGCCGTATTTCCGCCATTCTCTGCTCATGTTGCCACTCTAGTTCTCTCTCTTGTCGCTCTCGTTCTTTCGCTTGTCGCTCTAGTTCTTTCTCTTGTCGCTCTAGTTCTTTCTCTTGTCGCTCATCCTGCAGCTGGATGTCTTTAATGGCTTCCTGTATGGCGGTCTCTGATGGGTTAGCACCATATAATGCCAACCGCTGTCGAACTCGTTGCTGAAACAAGTCTTCAACTGACCGGGGTCCTGCATCACCATCCCTCTGATCCATCTCGGCTAGCACCCTGATCAAGGTGGCCTTGTTATTTGTCCCACCGGTCCCTCCATGGCTCTCAAGTAAGTCTTTCAGCGTGGCTTTCCTGCAGGCTGCATAGCTGGTCATTCACTGTGGTGGTTTGGAGTGTCCCAGTAACTGGAGGGAAAATCCCACTGCTGCCACCAATGTAACGGCTGCCCAAGTATGAAAGGGGTTAGCGCCGTTTACGATATTCCCTCTCCGAACACACATCCACTGGCGACACTCCACATTCAGGCGACCCAGAATCATAGGAATAATTCTCCCCAGATACAAGAAAAACACTCTGTGTTGAAGTTCCAAAACAGGGAATGAATTTATTACAAGCACATGGTAACACATTTCTCTTCAAAACCCTTCCCTCCTATCCTTGGGGAACAGGGCGGGTTAAACTGTCCAATGATAATGGTCATACAGGTCAGGTGTGTTCAAACTTCTCTTTCAGTAAACAGTCTTAGCAGGAGGGGTGATTCCCGCCCCTCCTCACAGAAAGACACTTAAACATCCCATAATAGGCAGCCAGATGGTCTACCAGCTCCAATCCACATCATCACAGTAGCAGATTAATTACCACAAGCCACAATAGACAATAGAATGCAATCACACCCCATCACAGCAAATAATTACACAACAACCAACACCCAATATACACGCAGTATATACAATGTACATACAGCATTGAATCTGATTAGCACAGATCATAGTGGGGTTCTCATTCACCCTGTGCCCAAAGTGACCCCTGTCACACACGGCTACCCATGGATTTGGCCTTTGGCACTTCGTCGGATCACACCTCAGCAACATCCCACAAGGGGGATGTGCATGGCCGCTGTTAGAAATCATGGGGCCCCGTACAGCCTACCCGACGGGGCCACCTTTAACCCCGCCCTTGACCCCACCCCAGACTCCTCCCCTGACCCAACCTCTGCAAATTTGTCACCGTTTACATATGCACGCATACTGTGTCCCAGGAACTAGGGGGTGGTTGGGGGGCACATGTTTACTGCCCCCCCTCTCATTACGTAGGTGTAGCATCTCACTGCAACTTATGATTATCAGCATTATGAAAATTGCGCAGGCAGCATGTGCTCTGTCATGGATCTCACAGTGTCAGATGGCTTTTGTGTGCTGACTTTGTTAACTTATGGCTGTACTGTGTGTTACAAACTATATCCCAGTACAGCCATAACAAAGTAAGCACCAAACAGCAATAGAACACACTGTAACAGATCCATGACAGAACACATGCTGACTGCCTGCATGAGTATCATAATGCATCAGCATGACCTGCTATGCTGTATGTTAGCCTAAGTGAGACACAGTGAGGATTTCTATTTTCTGTTCTCCACTCACTGTGTGCAGTGCATATGCAGCCACGCGTCGCTGTCCTCCAGGTTCTTGCTCCCTCTCATCCACAGAGCCGCCTGTCTCCTCGTCTGAGTCTCTGCAGTCGGCACCTGATCATGGAAGGTGGAGCTAAGCAGAGCCTCGTAGTATATCACTCCGCCAGCAGAGGCAGTGGGCAGCAGCAGCTGGGACAATTGAACTAGCAGAGCAATGTGCGGCTCTGATTTGTGTACATGCGCCCGAAAAAGGAAAAATAGTCCGAACACTACACTCATCTCCTGGGCCCTTCTGTAGACCACATGGGGCCCGGGAAAAAGTAATTACAACCCCCTCCCTTCTCTAAGCAAGTAGAAGCAGGGTATGGTTTCAAAATGTTAACATGCAGAAATTAACTGTAAAGTTGCTGGGCCCCCTGTGGAGCTGATGGGGGCCGGGCCCAGTACAACAGGGCTGGCTGTACTGCCCTATCAGCGGCCCTCGGGATGTGTATCGACTAGGGAAGAGTTTGAAGAGTTTGAAGTTGGCCTATGAGCAGACCCAAGCCACTTCTGACCAAAGACGCCAGAAGAATAAGAGAAATTTTGACCTCAAGGTTTGGATACAGGACCTACAGCCAGGTGATAGGGTAATAATTCCAGGAAAACACAAATTAGCTGACCGTTGGAGGCCCCAGCCGTATGTTGTTTGCAAGAAACTCCCAGATCTTCCGGTATATAAGATCAGGCCAGAGGGGAGTGTGGGCCCGGTAAAGACTTGGCACAGAAACCATCTGTTGCCTCTTTCGGAAGCAGTTCGCCTACCTCCCATAGCGGACCCACAGGAAACCCCATTCTAGAGTTTTTAGACCAGTCACCAGGTCTCAGTCGACTCTTACTGATATGGAGGACGAAGACCTTGAAGAAGAAGACATGGAATCTGAATGGTTGTGGCTCTCTCAAGTGTCGGAGCCTATGATCACCTTGCCATCAACCCCAGAGGCAGCCAATAGTGAGGTTCTTCGCCCAGAGGCTCCTGAATTTGTGCCATGCAGTGTGCCCACGGAGGATGTAGTAGATGACCTGTACTATTCGCCATTGGAAGACCCTGGAGAGGCTCCCTTGTTCTCTGAACCAGAATTGGACCCTTCCGAGGTAGCAGGGCCCAACACGCCTGAAAAAAAAAAGGAGCAGGAGATGGATCCAGAGAAACAGCAGTATGTAGGGGCCTGGATGAACCAACTCCTAGGGAACAGAGACAGAAAAGAGTCATTCCCCCTCCCAAGAGACTGACATATAACCAAATGGGTGAATGCTCTGAAGAAGTTTTTTCCACTGTTGGGAGAGCATCTGATGTACCTGGTCCTTCCACTGCATGTTTGGTGGAAGGCAACCCCAGATCACCCCCTGGCACAACTGATCAGGCTACTCCAGTTGCGGTAGCCTGTGGACAGGACAGCTCCCCATTATATGACAATTGGTGGGAGGCTCCTCTGTCAGTCCTATGCAACCGCCTTGAATCAAAGATGTGTTATAGAGCTAAGATTCTAGATGTCTTTGGGGACCAAAGAGTCAAAGTGGGGGGAGTGTGTAGCGGGGTGGCGGTTTTTAGTGTGATATAAGACTGTCATTAACCTTGAAGCAATGCATTGTGGAACTTGCGGTACCAGGAGAACGGGAATCCATTTACATGAGTAGATAATAGACTATGGTACCCACAATGCAGTTGTCCTCCCAGAGTGCATTGCATCGGAGCTTTGGAGGAGAGGTTACTTAAAGGAGGGGAGGAGCTTTGTTCGGTCTCTTGGGATCTTCGCCTCCTTCCTGCAAGATGTCTGCGTGAGGCCTGCTGCCCGGGGGACTAGGCCTGAAGCCTGGGCCTACAATCTTGCAGGGGATCACTGAGACAATTGGGCGACCTCTTCTGTGTGATCTGCTCGCGTTTCCTAGATTCCAGAGTTGTCTGTCTGCTGACATCTCCAGCTGCCGAGAGAGGGACCGGGGTCTGCACATTGCGGAGAGGCCACGGATTGAATCACTTTCAGCGGAACAAAACAGGTGGACTAAGCCTGTTCTGGTGAGAGGGCACCTGCCTATATTCTACAACTGTCCTAGGCCCATTGACTCTTGCAGGCCCAACAGCAGCAGAATAGTGTGCCACACGTATATCAGGACATAGTGCAGCGTGTGGTTACTACGCAGACTGAGATAGAGTTATACTGACTGAAAGTTCACTTCCATAAACATTGTGAAGGTTTAGTTGCCTCTTCATTCCCTTTGGATTACAAGTATAACGTGCACCAACAATGCTAGCGAAGACTCCCACCTTTGAGGAACTTGTGTAGTGATATTGTCAGGCCTGACTGGAACTAACACTATGGGACATCGGGTGGTATTGCCCGCTAGGGGGAGCTCGCGAGCACTATACTTGTTTCATTAGATCATAAGTAGATTTAACATTGTTTTAGAAACTCTTTTTGTCTTTATCTTTATTGACTCTTGCAGGGCCCTGCTGAGTCAACTGTATGCATATGTGTGTTACTGTTCCCTTTTTCTCATACCAAGTAAAGTACCCCTCCTTGGTTAAGTAAAACATTTTGTTGGAAGTATCTTTGTTTCCTTAGGGACTGCTACCAGAGAAAGGTAACAATATTATTGCATGCTATTGTGATACATCTATATATATGCAGAATTGTATTCCCAGTATTCAGTGGGTATCACAATTGCTAGTTACACCAGTTGTGCCAAGGGAGGGTCTGAGCCAGTTAAGGGGGTTTCATACAGAGTACTGACCCAGACTAAACCAGCAGCTCCTCCGGGGGTAGTGCTACACCTGTAAAGTGGTGCATTTTTCCCGTGTTTAGAACAGTCCCTGCAGCAAAATGACATTTCTAAAGGAAAAAAAGTAATTTAAAACTACTCGCGCCTATAATGAATTGTTGGTTCCCGGCAATACAGATAAAATTCATGTAAAAAAAAGGGGAGGTTCCCCCCCAGTCCATTACCAGGCCCTTTGGGGCCTTTCAGGTCTGGTATGGATTTTAAGGGGAACCCTGCGCCAAAAGTTAAAAAAATGGCGTATGGGTCTTCCCAAAAATCCATACCAGACCCTTATCCGAGCACGCAACTTGGCAGGCCACAGGAAAAGAGGGGGGACAAGAGAGTGCCCTCCTCCTGAACCGTACCAGGCCACATGCCCTCAACATAGGGAGGATGCTTTGGGGTCTGGACCCCAAAGCACCATGTCCCCATGTTTATGGGGACAAGGGCCTCATCGTTACAACCCTTGCCCGGTGGTTGTGGGGGTCTGCGGGTGGGGGGCTTATCGGAATCTGGAAGCCCCCTTCAACCCCCAGATCCCGGCCCCACCTATGTTAATTGCTAACAGGGTACAATGTACCACTACCATATCACCCAAAAAAAGTGCCAAAAATGGAAATAAAACAAGAGCCAGCTTGGGACAAGTCCTTTATTAAAAAATAAAAAAGTCCAGCGATGTACATCCATCTCGCTCCAGCAACAGTACCAGAAAAAAAGCCTCTACTGATGCGCCTCCATAGGAGACTCCCGTCGAGTGACGCTACTCTCGCCATGTCAGCTCTTCTATAGCTGCAGTTTCCCCATCAGAGGGAGGCTGGGTCACCTATGTACTTCACCGGGTGGCCCCACCCTCAGCTATACGCTACTCCCGCCGTGACAGCTCTTATATAGCTGAGGGCGGGGCCACCCGGTAGCGTACATAGGTGACCCTGCCCCCTCTGGCACCACGGGGGTTTCCTGCGGTTTCACCTATGTATGTCACCGGGTGGCCCCGCCCTCAGCTATAGAAGGGCTGTAATTGCGGGTTGTAGCGGGGACCCCTACACCATTTTTTTTTTGGCGTGGGGTTCCTCTTAAAATCCATACCAGACCTGAAGGGTCTGGTATGGATTTTGAGGGAGACCCCTATACCATTTTTTTTTTAAACTGGCTCAGGGTTCCCCTTAATATCCATACCAGACCTAAAGGGCCTGGTAATGAACTCGGTGGGGGACCCCCACGCAATTTATTTTAAATTTTGGTTTGGGGTTCACCTTAATATTCATACCAGACCCAAAGGGCCTGGTAATGAACTGGGGGGGACCCATGTCATTTTTTTTTCAATGAATTTTATCTGTATTGCCGGGACCCGACAATTCATTATAGCCGGTTAACCCATGCCTAGTTTGCAGGATTTCCACAGGTGGCACTTTTTCGCACATGTGTTGCGTTCTGAACAGGGATCTTGAGGGGAAACTCCATGCCAAATTTTAAATAAAAAACCGGCATGGGTTCCCCTCCAGGAGCATACCAGGCCCTTAGGGCTGGTATGGACTTTAACGGGAACCCCTACGCCAGAAAAAAACGGCGTGGGGGTCCCCCCAAAATCCATAGCAGACCCTTATCCGAGCACGCAGCCCGGCCGGTCAGGAAAGGGGGTGGGGACGAGCGAGCGCCCCCCCCCCCTCCTGAACTGTACCAGGCCGCATGTCCTCAACATGGGGGGGTGGGTGCTTTGGGCCAGGGGGGCGCCCTGCGGGCCCCCCCACCGCAAAGCACCCTGCCCCCATGTTGATGAGGACAGGGCCTCTTCCCGACAACCCTGGCCGTTGGTTGTCTGGGTATGCGGACGGGGGGCTTATCAGATTCCAGGAGCCCCCTTTAATAAGGGGGCCCCCAGATCCCGGCCCCCCACCCTATGTGAATTAGTATGGGGTACATCGTACCCCTACCCATTCACCTGGTGGAGAAAAATGGCAATAAAAACACTACACAGGTTTTTAAAGTAATTTATTAGTCAGCTCCGGGGGTCTTCTTCCGACTTCGGGGGTCTCTTCCGACTTCCGACTTCGGGGGTCTTCTTCCAAGCACCCAGCCCCCCATGTTGAGGGCATGCGGCCTGGTACGGTTCAAGAGGGGGGGCGCTCGCTCGTCCCCACCCCCTTTCCTGACCGGATGGGCTGCGTGCTCAGATAAGGGTCTGCTATGGATTTTGGGGGGACCCCCACGCTGATTTTTTTTCGGTGTAGGGGTTCCCATTAAAGTCCATACCAGACCTAAGGGCCTGGTATGCTCCTGGAGGGGAACCCATGCCGGTTTTTAATTTAAAATTTGGCGTGGAGTTCCCCCTCATGATAACAGCGGTGAGACTTCCCAGGTCGGCAAGTCCGCAGCTAAAAATGCAAAGGAACCGCCGACTGATTGCGGACTTGGCAAAGACTCCAAGCTCAAAAACGCAACGCATAGGTGTGAACCCAGCCTCACTCTAAGTTTAGAAATGTCAAGCCCAGGGAGATGGAAATGTGGTTCTGGGAGATTGTGGATATTAGGGTTGTTCTGTCACGCCAAAATTGATTGATTTTAGGGCATCCCCAGAATATGTGAAGTATGTCCCCTATTTGACCAAAATTTCTCCAGCATTGGACAGAGGGATTCCCTTTAAAGTGGGAAAGTTTATCCAGTGTTAAATACCATCTGAGGAGGAGTTTTTGGGAGAATTCCCATAGTTTGGAACAGCGTGTTGCTTTATAGGTTGCTCAACATGCCTGTGTTCATTGGGGAGTAGTGTATGTGTGCCCTATGTCTCTTCCCCAATGGTTAATGGCATTCTTTTTTACAAAGTTAGTTTTCTGTTGGAGTAAATTATAAAAAAGTCATATACCTTTCATATATGTGGGAGTTGAATGGTAGAATGTCCATTCACTGTGAGGGATATTTCAAGACCACTTGGGCATTCGAGATAGGCAATAGATAGTGTGAATGTAAAGGTAGAAATCTTTGTTTGCCACTAGAAACGCATTCTGGAGTTGTTGGAAGGATTTGGGAGTGTCCGCTATATATGCATCTTCTATGTTATGAATAGGGATGAGCCAAACACCCCCCAGTTCGGTTTGCACCAGAACATGCGAACAGGCAATAAATTAGTTTGAACATCCGAACCCCCTTAAAGTCTATGGGACACGAACATGAAAATGAGTGCTAATTTTAAAGGCTTATATGCAAGTTATTGTCATAAAAAGTGTTTGTGGACTCAGGTCCTGCCCCAGGGGACATGTACCAATGCAAAAAATTGTTTTAAAAACTTCAGTTTTTTCGGGAGCAGTCATTTTAATGATGCTTAAAGTGAAAAATAAAAGTGAAATATTCCTTTAAATTTCGTACCTGGGGGGGGGGGGGTGTATATAGTATGCCTGTAAAGCAGCGCTTTCCCGTGCTTAGAACAGTCTCTGCACAAAATGTAATTTCTGAAGGAAAAAAAGTCATTTAAAAGTACTCGCGGCTGTAATGAATTGCAGGTCCCGGCAATACAAAGAAAAGTCATTGAAAGTCGTTGATAAAAAAAAAAGTGTGGGGGTCCCCCCAAATTCAATTACCAGGCCCTTCAGGTCTGGTATGGATTTTAAGGGGAACTCCGCGCCAAATAAATAAAAAATGGCGTGGGGTTCCCCCCAAAAATTGGTAACGGGGTACATTGTCTCCACTCCAGTGATGTCGGTATCCTGCGATGGATGATCTCTCCAGGCTCCAGCGACGATGTCCAGCTACGAGGAACAGCACACGGTCCTCTCTTCACTGGAGCGGAGACACCCCTGGAATGACACGGCTTCAGCCAGTGACAGCTCTTATCTAGCTGAGGGAGGGGCCACCTGTCACGTGACCCCGCCCCCTCTGACGCAAGGGGAAACCCGGGCTTCCCCAGTGACGTGATGGGTGACCCTGCCCCCCCTCTGATGCAAGGGAAACCTGTGTCCTTAATATGTTTCTTTATTCTGCTTCTGCTCTGAGCTGTTTTGCTTGCTGAACTTTCCATAAATGCATCATTTTAAATCTGCTTGATTTTATTGATTTTTTTACAAATCTTATGTGGCGCCTGTCCCAAATTGGTCCACGCTATGTTAAATTTAGGGGGTGTTCTGAGCTAATAGTTGGGCTCAGACTTACTGATTTCTATTCTGCTTCTGCTCTGGTTGTGATACTGCCTGGCAGTTATATTCCCTGTTTGCCTGTAGGTGGCACTGCCGCCGCTGGCCCATGTTGGAACACGGGTGTATCACAGCAGTATTGGGTGTCCTTTCTTGGCAGCCGTGCAGTGGGCGTGGTTGACCCACTGTGCATGCTGGGGAGGGATACATAAGGGGCAGATGCCAATGGTTGGGGTCCTTCTGGTGTGCCTCGTGGCCCTCATGGCACGGGGTGCGTGTGTGTGTTCTAGTCCCGGGCACCTTCAGCCCGAGGCTACATCTCTGCTCGCCAGGCCCAGCCCTGCTGGTTTGGGCCTACATTTCTGAGGGGTATCCCAAGCTGTCCAACCATGGGAAGGAGGCTCTTGAAGAGGGAGCCAGGGGAGGACCTACCCCAGAGGAGACTGGCAAGGCGCCGATGTCTCGGGAGAGGCCTGGAAACTCATTCAAGGAGGGATACACTCAAAAGTTCTGTATTGCTTTGTCGGGAGGTTTGGGACATTTAAAATCCTGTGGCAGAGGATTTCCGGACACATCCTAAAGCTCATCAGGTCTGTGGCAGAGACCCAAGTTCATTGGGTCTGTGGCAGAGACCTTTATTCATATATAGCAGTTTGTGGCAGAGACTGTCTAAACCTGATCACTGCATCATTCCGGCTGCTAGGACCGTGAGAGGGGACTATCCGGGTGAGCAATACCCACTCAGGCTTGAGTGGTGAATACACTAACTGTGTGCATCTATTGTACCGTGTGCCTGAACCTTCCCCTGCTTCTCTCATTTCCTACTTTCTCTCGAGTTTTACAGCAACAAGAAAATAAAGCCTTATTGTTGAGGTTTTACATCTGTGTGGACATTGACTTTTCTACAAACTTTTTACCCTGACAACGGAAGCCATGGAGGTAGTTTTCATGACCCAAAATTAACCAGCCGCTCCTTTGGTGGTAAGTGCTACACGTGGGGGCTCGAGTCCGGGATTTGCAGCTACCTCTCGCAATTGGATCACGTTCATTTTCTTTATCATACATCACGGGACACAGAGCGGCATAGTAATTACTATGTGGGTTATAGAGCTTACCTTCAGGTGATGGACACTGGCACACCCAAGACAGGAAGTCCCCTCCCTATACAACCCCTCCCATATTGGGAGTACCTCAGTTTTGTTGCCAATGTCTAAAGGTGTTGGTCACGGTTAAGCATGTATTCAAGTTAGCTCTGCGTATGGTCTTTGAGGCCTAAAGGCGAGCTATTCCGGATCCGTCCAAAGTGCTTCAATGCCAAAATGGACGGTACCCGGGCCTCGGGGAAGAATATGTGGACCATCTATGAGGTTTGGCCTGTAATGCCTCTCTTAGGAGGGCTGGACCCTGGGATCCAGTACTCTGGTCAGACCCAATACCAAGAGGTTTTCTGGCAGGGTGCTGTACAGGTCCAGGGGAGTGGTGACCCTTTCAGTAGGACCCCGGTCCCTGAAGGTCAAATGACGTTGCCCGCCAAAGGGGCGAAGTTTGGGCTGTCTGTTCCGAACAGGGTCCTGCGGCGGGGACAGGTAAGTGAGGGTCCCTGATGAACTTGGTCCAGCAGGGACCCTTCAAGATTAATGTAGTTTGCCTGTATTTTACCTACATGGTATATTTCCCACTGTACCTGATGCCTAAAATATCTTTGATAAACCTGAAATGTATTTTCTTATGGTTCTATTGGACATTACGTAGTACCCCTGTTTGGCTACAGGAGGGAGATACTTGAGAATGTCTATATAGCTGGGCATACCTTCTATAAGTGTAATGCCTAGACAGATGGAGGAGCATTCTTCTATGTACAAGCTCTGCAGTATCCATCTGTAAAAATTTTACCATACCTGCTAGGGGGACCTGGAAACAGCGTTCTTAGACATGGCGCTGTGGTCTCCCTCTATAGTGTCAGCTAGGCTCCAATGTAAAACTGCAGCTTCAGCCTCTAAGCAGTTCCTCTCCCCATTCCTTCCAGGGAGCGTTTCTGGCGTGCGCGCATTGGCGCATGATGCGTGCGCATTGACGCGCGCATTGGCGCATGCACGTGCGCATTGACGTGCACACATTGGTGCACGCGTGCTTCTGCGCATGTGCGGGCGTCCTCTGCTTTAAAAAGACAGCCTCTGTGAGACATGCTGTAAGAGGACGGACACATCAGCAGAGCTCCTTGGTGACATTTATTTTTTGATATTATATTGGGCACGCTACAGGTGGTGATACAGGCATCCCCAAGGCACATTAGTTTAGTCACCTGACTAGCTCTGATAGCAAGCTTGTACGCTAGACTATAGCTAGTAGTGGGTGCATTTTTGGCTGTAAATCCTTAGCTTGAGCTAGGACTATGCCTTCCAAGGGCTCTGGGAGTAAAAATCCTAGGAGGCTAAAGGGTTCGCCATCGGGCTCTGAGGATCTGGGGCTTGCTCCTACTAATATATCCTCCCCTGATAAATCAGAGGTAGTTACCCAAGGGGAGCCATCAGGAATGCTAGGTGCTGCGGCTGCCCTCAGTTCACCTGCTCCGGTGTATGTGACAGAGGAGGCCTTTACCTCTGCTCTGGGAGGATTAGAACAAAGATTGGCGGCATTAATCGTTTCCTCCCTGCCGGGAAAAAAGTGTGGCAGATCTCCATCTCCACCGTTAGAGTATCTAACAGCAGAGCAATTGTCTCAGGATGAAATTGATTTTCCTGCAGGGGATCAGAAGGATGATGCAGCCTCTGAGGAATCTACTTTAGAGGAACCATTTTCAGCCTCTCAGGCTGAAATATTGTTAGTTCAGTCTTTAACAGACATGGTTCGGTCAGCTTTCAAGCTGCCCCTTTCAGAACCAGCAACTTCATTGGTTTCTTCATTGGGCTCTTTGAAAGCCCCGCAGGCTAATGGTTCCTTTCCAATGCATCCATTGCTAGAAAATCTCATTTATAAGGATTGGGAACATCCTGATAAACTGTTCCTTCCTCCCAAAAAGTTTTCTGTGGAATATCCTATGGAGGAAAAGTATACCAAAAAATGGAGCCTTCCTACTGTGGACACTGCCATCTCCTCTGTGAACAAATCCCTGACATGTCCAGTGGACAATGTACAGATGTTTAAAGATCCAACAGATAAAAAGTTGGAAGCCCTATTAAAGACTGCTTTTTCTACAGCTGGTGCTGTAACTCAGCCTGCAGTGGCAGCCATTGGCATCTGTCAGGCCTTGAAAGACCAGATGAAGCTGGCTTTAAAAGACATGCCAGTTCAGCAGGTGTAGGATTTAGCAGATCTACTTAGGGCTTTATGTTTTGCGGTTGACGCCATTTAAGATTCAATTCATCAGGCCTCCCACCTTACTCTGGTGTTGGTACACATGCGTAGACTCCTATGGCTGAAAAACTGGTCAGCCGAGACGCCCTGTAAAAAGCTCCTGGCTGGATTTCCATTCCATGGGGAGCGGTTATTTGGCGAGGACTTGGATAAATACATCCAGAAAATCTCCAGTGGGAAGAGTACCCTTTTACCTGTTAAAAGGAAATTCAGGGGTCCTGCCTTCAAGCGGCCCACCTTGCCAGTCCCAGGAACTTCAGCCTCTAAGCAGTTCCGACGGCCTCCCCGATCCAATCCTGTAGGGAGAGCTCAGGGACAGCCGCAGGGTAATAAAAAACCCTGGAACCAAAGGAATACTAAACCAGCCCCCAAGTCGGCCTTATGAAGGGTCGCCCCCATTCAGACGAGTGGGGGGAAGACTTTGGTTGTTTTCAGGGGCTTGGCGGTGGACGATCCGGGACAGATGGGCTCTCTCCACGGTATCCCTGGGATACAAGTTGGAGTTACAGGAATTTCCTCCTCCTCGGTTTATAACATCAAACGTCTCAAAAGATCCAGTAAGGAGAAGATCTCTCCTTTTGGCGTTAGACCGACTATTATCCCAAGGGGTAATTGTGGAGGTTCCGGTAAAGGAACAGAGGTTGGGATTTTACTCAAACCTCTTTACCGTTCCAAAGCCCAACGGAGATGTAAGACCCATACTAGATCTCAAAGGTCTAAACAAATTCCTAATCATCAAATCGTTCCGTATGGAAGCAATTCGGTCAATAGCCGCCTCCCTACAAGGGGGAGAATGGTTGGCGTCCATCGATATCAGGGATGCTTATTTGCATGTTCCTATATTCCCCAGTCATCAAAAGCTTCTACGCTTTGCGGTGGAACAGCGCCATTATCAGTTTGTGGTGCTACCCTTTGGGTTGGCCACGGCTCCGCGAGTGTTCACAAAGATCTTGGCCCCTCTGTTGGCCGACTTAAGAACTCGGGGAATATATAAGGGCCTACCTGGACGATCTATTGATAATAGATCAGTCGGCTTCCAACCTAAGGGTTGCTGTACACAACACGGTACAATACCTGGAATCCCGGGGCTGGGTCCTAAATCTGGACAAGTCGGCCTTGCAGCCAGCAAGAAGACTCGAATATTTAGGCTTACTCATAGACACAGACCAAAGAAAGGTTTTTCTGCCTCAGGCGAAAATCTCTTCCTTAAGAGAACTAATTCAAGCGATCTGTGCAAAGAGACAGCCATCCATTCGTCTTTGCATGCGGTTGCTGGGAAAGATGGTGGCCTCATTCGAAGCAGTTCCGTATGCTTAATTCCATTCAAGGAAATTGCAGAATGCCATCCTATCCGCCTGGAACAAAAAGGTTCAAGCCCTAGACTTCACAATGTCCCTGGCGTCGTCAGTACGCAGGAGTCTATGTTGGTGGTTGGTACCCCAAAATTTACAAAAGGGAAAGTCGTTCATTCCAATCTCTTGGAGAGTAGTAACTACGGATGCCAGCCTTCTAGGCTGGGGGGCAGTACTGGAGCAATGTTCACTCCAGGGAAAGTGGTCGAATATCGAGAAGACCTTGCCCATCAACCTGCTGGAAATTCGGGCGGCACGGTTGGCCCTGGAAGCATGGACTTCCAAGCTACATGGGTCTCCTGTCAGGATCCAATCAGACAATGCCACAGCTGTGGCATACATAAATCACCAAGGGGGCACCAAGAGCGGTGCGGCCCAGAAGGAGGTGAATCATATCCTGATATGGGCAGAAAAACATGTCCCATGCATATCCGCTCTCTTTATTCCAGGAATAGAGAATTGGAAAGCAGACTTCCTGAGTCGGCAGCAGTTATCCCCAGGGGAATGTTCTCTTCACCCTGACATCTTTCAGACAATATGTCAGAGATGGGGGACACCAGATGTAGATCTATTCACATCCAGGTTCAACAAGAAATTGAACAGCTTTGTGTCCAGGACGAGAGACCCGCTCTCTTGCGGATCGGATGCGCTGGTGTTCCCATGGGATCAGTTCGCACTAATATATGCGTTCCCGCCGCTGAAGCTTCTACCTCGACTCCTCCGCAGAGTCAGGATGGAAAAGAGGCCGGTGATTCTGGTAGCCCCAGCATGGCCTCGGAGATCCTGGTACGCGGAAATTGTAAGAAAGTCTGTAGGCAAGCCTTGGACCCTTCCGCTTCGGCCAGAACTGCTCACGCAGGGTCCGATATACCGCCCTTCTTTACAAACTCTAAATTTAACGGTCTGGCTATTGAATCCCACATTCTAAGAGAGAGAGGTCTCTCTAACACAGTGGTGTCTACGATAATCAATGTTAGAAAGCCAGTATCTAGACATATATATTATAGAGTTTGGAAGGCGTATGTGGCATGGTGTGAAGCCAAGAAATGGCATCCTCGGAAGTACGTCATAGGCAGAATACTTGACTTCCCACAGTGGGCTGTTGTCAAAAACCTAGCCTTAAGTACTATTAAGGGACAGGTTTCGGCCTTATCAATATTTTTTCAAAGGCCACTAGCTACACATTCAATAGTAAAAACCTTCTTGCTGGGTGTGACTCGTATCAACTCACCAGTGAGGTCTCCCATATGTCCATGGGACTTAAACTTGGTTCTATCAGTTCTTCAAAGACAACCTTTTGAACCATTACTCCACATTCCTATAGTGCTCCTCACCAGGAAATGAGTGTTCTTGGTAGCTATATCCTCAGCCAGGAGGGTATCGGAATTAGCAGCTTTATCTTGCAAGGAGCCATATTTGATTATCCATAAGGATAGAGTGGTTTTACGTACGCATCCAGCCTTTCTTCCCAAGGTCGTGTCAAGTTTTTATTTGAACCAAGATATGGTTCTTCCTTCCTTTTCTCCCAAACCTAGTTCGGTGGAAGAGAAATTATTACATTCTTTGGATGTAGTAAGAGCAGTTAAAGCCTATCTTGAATCTACTGCTATGATTCGAAAAACTGATGTTTTATATATTCTGCCAGAAGGCCCCAGAAGGGGCCAGGCAGCGTCGAAATCTACTATTTCTAAGTGGATTTAGCAGGTTATTATTCAAGCCTATGGTCTGAGAAAGAAGGTGCCTCCATTTAAAATTACAGCACACTCTACTAGAGCGGTTGGTGCTTCTTGGGCAGTGCATCACCAGGCCTCCTTGGCTCAAATCTGTAAGGCCGTAACTTGGTCTTCAGTCCACACATTCACAAAGTTTTATAAGGTGGATGTAAGAGGTCATGAGGATATCGCCTTTGGGCGTAGTGTGCTGCAGGCTGCAGTATAGATCCTCATGCCTGATGGCACCCAGCTTGTTATGGTGTCTCCCTCCCCTCATTTTGGCATTGCTTTGGGACATCCCACATAGTAATTACTATGCCGCTCTGTGTCCCGTGATGTACGATAAAGAAAATAGGATTTTTATAACAGCTTACCTGTAAAATCCTTTTCTTGGAGTACATCACAGGACACAGAGCTCCCACCCCTCTATTGGGAACACTTATTGCTTTGCTACAAAACGGAGGTACTCCCGGTATGGGAGGGGTTATATAGGGAGGGGACTTCCTGTCTTGGGTGTGCCAGTGTCCATCACCTGAAGGTAAGCTCTATAACCCACATAGTAATTACTATGCCTCTCTGTGTCCCATGATGTACTCCAAGAAAAGGATTTTACAGGTAAGCTATTATAAAAATCCTATTTTTGCTGTGTTTGGAAAAGTCGGCCATTGAGAAAGTGTTGGACTGTGTTACTATGCTTTAAACGAGAAGAAGGGGTCAAGGGGTACAGATGCTGTTTTTCTAACTGCATAGTTCATGGGAGGATCCAGAGGAAGTAAAACCAGCGCTCTACGTGCAAAGGAAGAAAAAGGAGAGGAGTTCCCGCCATCTGCGTGCACCATGTGGGTGTTTTTCGCGCCAAGGAACAGAGAGTGTTGGATCGAGCAAGGAGAGCAGTCATGTCGTCATTTCCATGGGCCTCAGTCATGTCGGGACCCTGGATGTTCCCTGTGCCTACTGCTGTGGATACTGCTCAGCTTGAGACCCCGCTTACGGATACGGGGATCCGACTCATGCCCCGGGGCCATTTTGTGTTGTACACAATTTGGGATGCGAAGGCCCTGGGCATGCTCTGCCCTGGATACAGTGGACTGGCTGTGCAGTTGCACCCGTTCAGACGGTGTCTGACCTGTGAAGAATTCCTCTTTGAGGTAGAGCAACCTACCGAACCACCCAAGGCTTATCGGGTCAACTGGACCATGGGCGTCGTCACTTCGGATGAAGTTGTCTATACCCCAACAGTTAGGCCCACGTGCATCGCACCTGCTGCTGTGGATGCATCCAGAGACGATGCCCTTGCTACTGCGGAGCCATCGGCGGACATTACAGCGGATGCTGCCACCGTTACCACCAGTGTCTCTCTCCCACCAGCAAAAAGAAAGGTGGGCTACGTCAAGGCTTCCCGTGGCCGCGGTAGAGGCCTAACCCAGTCCCAGACCTCAAGAGCGGTGAAGTCTCCAGGAAGTCCACGTCAGGGGACGGTAAGGAGGCTGGGGGAAAAGTGACTGATATTGAAAAGAATTATCTGCCTGCCGAGGAGTTGGATTCCTTGGACCTTGATTCATCATCTGATGTTGGGGATGATTGAGGAATTGATGAGTGTGAGGGGGTTAGCTCGGCAGCGGGTGTGTGTGACCCCCGGGATGGGCTCCCCACACAAAAACAGGCCCAGCAAACGGAGGTTCTGGTTTTCAAAATCAAAAAGGTGCGGTTTATTTTCTATTTACAGTGACAAAACACAGCAAAGCAAAAGAAACATAAACAAAATAAATCCTGGTCAACTTGACCTCTGACTAAACATACAGGTTTCCTAACTAACAACTGGGATCAGCCTAGTGCTGTCCTAGTCCCTAAGTCCCTGGTTTTAAATGTCCAAGCAAATAGCCACACAGGCTTGTCTCACCGCACAGGGGTTCACTCTCCCTAGACAGTCCACACAGGTCTGGGTCCAGGCATGAGCAAACACCTAATGAATCTGGGAGTTCTTATAGAGGCCTAAATGAGCTGACAAGCTTCAGCTGGTCTCATCAACTCCCTGTCTGCACGACGCCCCACACTCTCCCTAGAGGTATGAGTCATCCATGAGCCCACTAGCCTCAGCTGGGCTTATACAACTCTCCACCTAGTTGTATAAGTCGGCGTAAAGCCTGAATCTGGGCGAAATATATCTACCCCCCTGGATGCAACCAGGTGACTTTACCTTCCTGCTGTCACATACCCCCCCCTCTTGTTTTAACCTCGGGGTTGGAACACCAGCAATCAGGCATTCATGTACTCGAGACAAAGCATCCACATTCCCCATTTGAACACCAGGGCGATGCTTTACTGTGAAGTTGAATTCCTGGAGGGCCAGGAACCACCTATTCACTCTTCTATTTGTTTCCTTGTTTTGAGCCATCCACTTTAACGGAGCGTGATCCGTAACCATGTCAAAGTGCCTACCTAGCAGGTAGTACCGAAGGGAATCTAGAGCCCACTTCACCGCTAAACACTCCATTTCAACGGTGGCGTAATTTACCTCATGGGACTTCAACTTCCTGCTGAGGTAAATGACTGGGTGCTCTTCCCCGTTCCAGACCTGGGACAATACTGCTCCTAACCCCACATCTGACGCATCACTTTGTACGACAAAGTCTTTAGAGAAGTCGGGTGAGTACAACACTGGCTGGCTACATAAGGCTTGTTTCAAGAATTGGAATGCTGCCTCAGCCTCGGGGGTCCATTTAATCATGACCGACCCCTTTCCCCTTCGTCAGGTTGGTTAGGGGCACAGCCTTAGAAGCAAAGTGGGGAATGAATCACCGATAATACCCAGCGATTCCCAGAAAGGCTCGTACCTGCTTCTTGCTGTTGGGACGTGGCCAACTCTGGATGGCCTCGACTTTGTTGAGTTGGGGTTTTATTACTCCCCTCCCAATGGTGTACCCAAGATATTTGGCCTCCTCCTGCCCAATGGTACACTTCTTGGGGTTAGCCGTAAACCCCGCTTCCCGAACAGAGTCCAGGACTGCTTGCACTTTTGGCAGATGTGAGGCCCAATCTGTGCTATGGACAATTACGTCATCCAGGTAAGCCGCAGCATACTTCCGATGGGGCCTCAGCATCTGGTCCATTTTCCGCTGAAATGTGGCCGGCGCATTCTGTAACCCGAACGGCATTCTTTTATATTGGAACGCCCCGTCTGGGGTTACAAATGCGGTTTTCTCTTTGGCCGACTTGGCCAGGGGGATTTGCCAATACCCTTTTGTGAGGTCAAGAGTCGTCATGTATCGGGCTGTTCCCAGCCGGTCGATCAACTCATCTATACGTGGCATGGGGTAGGTGTCAAATTTTGTAACTTTGTTCAACTGACGAAAATCGTTACAAAATCGCCAGCTCCCATCCGGTTTAGGCACCAACACAATGGGACTAGACCAATCACTTTGGGACTCCTCTATCACCCCTAAGTTCAGCATTTTCTGTACTTCCTCCCGTATTGCCTCCCGTCGGGCCTCTGGGATCCGATAGGGTTTTAACTTCACCCTTTCACCGGGCGGGGTAATGATGTCATGCTCTACCCCAGATGTTTGTCCCGGCAGCTCAGAGAATACCTCCTTGTTGCGAAGCACAAACTCCTTAACCTCCTGTTGTTGGGGTTGTGACAAGGTGGCTGCTATTCCAACCTCAGGAATCACGCAACCAGTTTGAGCTGGTGACCAAGTGTCTGCGACTAGGGACTCTCTATCCCTCCAGGCTTTCAACAGATTAACGTGATAGATCTGTTCGGGCTTTCGCCTTCCTGGTTGTCTGACCTTGTAATTCACTTCGCTCACTTTTTCCATTATCTCGTAGGGGCCTTGCCATTTGGCAAGGAATTTACTTTCAACCGTAGGGACAAGTACCAGTATCCTATCCCCCGGGGAAAAGGTACGGGTCTTGGCTCCACGGTTGTACACTCTCTGCTGTGCTAACTGCGCTTGGGCCAAATGTTCCTTCACGATGGGCATTACCTGTGCAATTCGGTCTTGCATCAGGGCGACATGCTCAATCACACTCCTGTGGGGAGAACTCTCACTTTCCCAAGTTTCCTTGGCAATATCCAACAGCCCTCTTGGGTGTCTCCCATACAGTAACTCAAAGGGGGAGAATCCCGTAGAGGATTGGGGCACCTCCCTAATAGCAAACATCAGATAAGGAAGTAGACAGTCCCAATCCTTTCCATCTCTATCCACCACTTTCTTCAACATTTGTTTTAGGGTTTTGTTGAATCTTTCAACCAGCCCATCGGTTTGGGGGTGATACACAGATGTACGTAATTGCGTCACTTTGAACAATTTACACAGCTCCTTCATAACCCGGGACATAAAGGGTGTACCTTGGTCCGTAAGCAGTTCTTTACAAATACCCACCCGGCTAAACACAAGAGATAGCTCTTTGGCTATGGTTTTGGCCGAGGTATTTCGGAGAGGGATCGCTTCTGGATAACGGGTGGCATAGTCCATTATAACTAATATGTACTGGTGCCCCCTAGCGGACTTGATTATAGGACCTACCAAATCCATGGCGATCCTCTCAAACGGGACCTCAATGATGGGTAGAGGGACCAGCGGGCTATGGAAATGTGGCATCGGGGCCGACCTCTGACACACAGGGCAGGAGGAACAATAATTTTCTATGTCCTTCATCACCCCCGGCCAATAGAATCTCTGTAATACCCTCTCTCGGGTTTTCTCTGTCCCCAGATGACCTCCAAGAATGTGCCCATGGGCCAACTCCAACACCAACTTCCTGTAAGGTTTGGGCACCACAAGCTGCTCAACGGTTTCTTCTGCCCTTTTTGCCACCCGATACAGTAGGTCCTTCTCTACGCTGAAGTATGGGTAAGTGCAGGTATTATCTGGGTTCACTAACTCGCCATCTATTTTCACTACGTTTTCCTGTGCCTTTATTAGGGCGGGGTCTTTCAACTGTTCTGTGGCAAAGTTTTCCCTGTGAACCTCAAGATCAGAAAACTCCACAGACGGTAGGTTTTCGTCTGAGGAGGTGGGCTCCTCTCCAGTTTCTTGAGTCTCCCCTGCCAATACTGATAAGGGAAATTCCGGAGAGTCCTCACCACTCTCAGGGGAGTTCTGGCTATCACATTCCTGGTACATAGGGGCACCAGTGGGGGGCTCAGGATCATCCCACAGTTCCCAGAACTTCGGAAAATCCCTTCCCACAATGGCGTCATGCGGTAACTGAGATACTAAGCCCACTGGATGAGAGAGGGTACCTTTGGGGGTCTCGAAACACACTGTAGTCACTGGATACTCTCGGGTGTCCCCATGCACACAAATAACAGCTACCTTGCTATTCCCAGAGACCTCTGTTTTAACTAACTCAGCCTTTATCAGGGTCACAAGGCTACCTGAATCCAGCAATACCACAACATTTCTACCATTAACACACATTTTGCATAAATGTTTCTCAGTTCCTCGAATGGCAGTGCATGCGACTGTCGCACACAGCGACTGACGTCTGCCCGTCAGAAAGTCACACTGCATGGGTTCCTCCACAACCGGGCAATTGGCTGCAATATGTCCCGCTTGCCGGCAGCGGTAGCAAACGATCCTTCTTGCGGCCTCTTGAGCCGCTGATTTCCCAGGCTGTTCTCGCCAAACTTGGGGTAGAGCTCCCACCCTCTCACTCTCTCCACCCTCACCCCTTGGAATCCTCTTATCCGCCCCTGGGGATGGTCTGGTCTTAGGGTGGAAAGTCCGAGTGTCTCTGGAAGAGGCCGTCAGGTTCTCTGTAGCCAAGTATTTCTCCACACGATCCACAAGACCATCGGCCGTCTCTGGGTCTCCATGGCTTACCCACTTTTGGATGGCAGTAGGAAGAGCTCTCAAAAACCGATCCATTACAACACGTTCCACAATCTTTGGTGCGGACAAAGTCTCTGGCTGTAGCCACTTTCTGCTCAGGTGAATGAGATCATACATTTGAGACCTGGGGGGTTTTCCAAGCTGGAAAGTCCAGTTATGCACACGCTGAGCCCGGACAGCCTGGGTGACACCCAGCCTTGCCAATATTTCAGCTTTTAGCATCACATAGTCTTTTGCTTGGTCAGGCTCTAGGTCATAGTAAGCTTTCTGCGATTCACCAGTTAACAGAGGAGCCACCAGTCCAGCCCACTGCTCCTCAGGCCACTTTTCTCTTTCAGCGGTCCTTTCAAATGTGGTCAAAAATACCTCTGGATCATCCTCTCCAGTCATTTTTGTCAATAAACGACTCACCCCAAAGGACGCGGTATTAGTGGGACGGCTTTCCTCACTGGTCTGCGGACGTTGCTGCATTACTGCTTCCATCTGTTCTTGTAGTCTCTGCTCTTGCTTCTGCAACAGGTCTATGAAGCGGGCCTCAGATTGCTGCTGGGCTTGTTGCTGAGCCTCCAGACTTTGTTGCAAAGTTGCGTTTGTCTGCTGCTGGGCTGCAAGGCTCTGTTGATGAGCTTGCTGCTGGGCTGCGAAGTTCTGTTGTTGAGCTGCAAGGCTCTGTTGATGAGCTGCAAGGCTCTTTTGCAAACCTGCATTTGTCTGCTGTTGATTGGCATTTGCTAGAGCCAGCTGCTTCAGTATCTCCTCCATGCTGGCTTAAAAAAAACTGCCACTGGTTCTCCACCAACTGTGAGGGGGTTAGCTCGGCAGCGGGTGTGTGTGACCCCCGGGATGGGCTCCCCACACAAAAACAGGCCCAGCAAACGGAGGTTCTGGTTTTCAAAATCAAAAAGGTGCGGTTTATTTTCTATTTACAGTGACAAAACACAGCAAAGCAAAAGAAACATAAACAAAATAAATCCTGGTCAACTTGACCTCTGACTAAACATACAGGTTTCCTAACTAACAACTGGGATCAGCCTAGTGCTGTCCTAGTCCCTAAGTCCCTGGTTTTAAATGTCCAAGCAAATAGCCACACAGGCTTGTCTCACCGCACAGGGGTTCACTCTCCCTAGACAGTCCACACAGGTCTGGGTCCAGGCATGAGCAAACACCTAATGAATCTGGGAGTTCTTATAGAGGCCTAAATGAGCTGACAAGCTTCAGCTGGTCTCATCAACTCCCTGTCTGCACGACGCCCCACACTCTCCCTAGAGGTATGAGTCATCCATGAGCCCACTAGCCTCAGCTGGGCTTATACAACTCGCCACCTAGTTGTATAAGTCGGCGTAAAGCCTGAATCTGGGCGAAATATATCTACCCCCCTGGATGCAACCAGGTGACTTTACCTTCCTGCTGTCACATGAGTTATATCTTAAAAAGGGATGGGACAACCGGAGATGTGCTACTCCACTCCGCAGCATCCGAGGGGGTTCGCCCATGAGTTCTGGAAACACCACACCCCGGGTGGAAGCCCCTGTTATAAAGGAGGAGGTTGCACCAGTACTTAGTGAAAGACTCTGGCCTAAACCCACTACCGCCCTGGTTCAGAGATCTCCTGATTCATACGTGCTGCCGGGTGCGGGAAACTCTGGGTATTTACCTAACCTTGCTCGCCTACAACGGATTGTGATGAAAAGGGTGGCTACCGAGTACGGCTTGGAGTTCCCCTATGTACCCAAGGAAATGATGTTTGAAATTGAGGCTCGCCGCGAGCAGTGGTACGAGGATGCCATCTGGGACTACCTCAAAGTGTCCAAGCCGTACAGAAACTTTGAGTACTCGGCGCTATGGCTGACCGGTTTAGGGGGTTCCGATTGGACCGGAGCTATGGCCGGCACATCCACGTTGACTGGGTGGTTCTTCGCTGTCCAGGGAGAGATGATGTGGTGTATTCCATAACCACTTTGGATAAGAAATGGAAATCAGTGACCCTCCCGGATCCAAGCTTTTATTTGTAATAATTTTGACCAGAGACTTGACTTTGCTGGTTATTTTCTGTCCTTTCACAAGTGAACAGTACCTTAGAGGAAAATGACTTTATCCTCTGCCGTGAAAGGCTTGTTGCTCTTAAAAGAGGAAAAGACAAAGAACAGTTTCTCCCTCTTATTTAACTCTTTGGGCTAGTTAGATAGTGATGGGTTGACAAGATACGCCGCGCTCAACAGTGGTTCTTCTTTGTGATCACGTTTCCACCCATGCTTAAAAAGAAAAAAAAAGGGACATTATATTCTACAGTCACTAGGTGGCAGTGGTCTGCAGGAATACTTTATTGCTTACAGCATTTGAAACTTACAAGAAGGGAACTGCATCCTCTTGGGGATGCAGTTTGCTTCTATATTAGTGTGATTGGTAGGTTAGGATGTTTGCAATTTCTATGCATATTTTGTTTTTTCTTACAGGTGCCGGAACTGCTATCAAGATCACCGGAGAATGGGGTGGGATTAGGTAGTCAGTGATGGGTGGCAATGTAATATATTTTGAAATGTCATTTTGGTTGTATTATCCTGTGTGTCTTTCCTTTTTTTTTCTTTTCTTTCCCCTTTCCCAAATTTTGGTTCAGGTACACAGCAGATTTTTCTTTTTTTTCCCAAAACCTTCAGGATTGAAGGTTTTGTTTCCTCAACCACTGGGGACAGTGTCTTTTGTACAGGGGGGTGTGTGTAGCGCCAGTCCCAAATTGGTCCACACTATGTTAAATTTAGTCGGTGTTCTGAGCTAATAGTTGGGCTCAGACTTACTGATTTCTATTCTTCTTCTGCTCTGGTTGTGATACTGCCTGGCAGTTATATTCCCTGTTTACCTGTAGGTGGCACTGCCACTGCTGGCCCATGTTGGACCACGGGTGTATCACAGCAGTATTGGGTGTCCTTTCTCGGCAGCCATGCAGTGGGCGTGGTTGACCAGCTGTGCATGCTGGGGAGGGATACATAAGGGGCAGACGCCATTGGTTGGGGTCCTTCTGGTGCGCCTCGTGGCCCTCATGGCACGGGGTGCGTGTGTGTTTTCTAGTCCCAGGCACCTTCAGCCCGAGGCTACATCTCTGCTTGCCAGGCCCAGCCCTGCTGGTTTGGGCCTACATTTCTGAGGAGTATCCCAAGCTGTCCATCCATGGGAATGAGGCTTTTGAAGAGGGAGCCAGTGTAGGACCTAACCCAGAGGAGACTGACAAGGCGCCAATGTCTCGGGAGTGGCCTGGAAACTCATTCAAGAAGGGATACACTCAAAAGTTCTATTATTGCTTTGTCGGGAGGTTTGGGACATTTAAAATCCTGTGGCAGAGGATTCCCGGACGCATCCTAAAGCTCATCAGGTCTGTAGCAGAGACCCAAGTTCTTCAGGTCTGTGGCAGAGACCCAAGTTCATCAGGTCTGTGGCAGAGACATTTATTCATCTATAGCAGTTTGTGGCAGAGACTGTCTAAACCTGATCACTGCATCATTCCGGCTGCTAGGACCGTGAGAGGGGACTATCCGGGTGAGCAATACCCACTCAGGCTTGAGTGGTGAATACACTAACTGTGTGCATCTATTGTACCTTGTGCCTGAACCTTCCCCAGCTTCTCTCGTTTCCCACTTTCTCTCGAGTTTTACAGCAACAAGAAAATAAAGCCTTATTGTTGAGGTTTTACATCTGTGTGGACATTGACTTTTCTACAATCTTTTTACCCTGACAACGGAAGCCATATAGGTAGTTTGCATGACCCAAAATTAACCAGCCGCTCCTTCGGGGGTAAGTGCTACACTTATAAAAAGTATAACTTTTTTTAACACAAGCACATAACGATCTTTAACATTTTTGGCTCTCACATCTTTACACCCCTATGGACCAGAGAAGTTTTTACATTTCTGCTGTGAACCTGTTTGTTCAGCAATACCATTATCATACTTTGCCTTGAGATAAGATAGCAAAGTACAGTAAAACTTTGGATTGCAAGCATAATTCATTTCGGAAATATGCTTGTAATCCAAAGCACTCGCATATCAAAGCAAATTTCCCCATAAGAAATAATGGAAACTTAGGTATGATTCGTTCCACAAACATTTATTCATAAGTCCTTCAGTCTATAGTCTGTATAAAAAGATTATGGCAATGTGGCTTCAAGGCAACTTCAAGGAATATCTGGGTAATCTTATTGTAATGTCAGATCCAAATCACATCATTTAAGATGAGGATCCTACTTAGGGATCATGCAAACTGCAGCTTAAAAAAAGCTGCTTTTACAGGCATTTGAGCTTTTATTTCAGCTTGAAGAAGCTTGTGCACATGTTTATTGCACTTCTTTGAGCTTCTTTGAGCTCCTATGAGCTCTTTTGAGCTTCTTTGAGCTTTTTTGAGCATTATGCCGCGTACACACGATCGATTTTCTTGCCATTTTGTTTCTTGCCGTTTTTCACGTCGTTTTTTTCATGTTTCCTCTCAAGCCTGTCTTGCGTACACACGATCATTTTAAAAAACGATGAAGCAAAGCGCAGTGACGTACAACACGTACGACGGCACTATAAAGGGGAAGTTCCGTTCTAATGACGCCACCCTTTGGGACGCTTTTGCTAATTCCGTGTTACCGCGTGTTAGTAAAAGTTTGGTGAGAGACGATTCGCGCTTTTCAGTCTTCGTGCTTTGAAGATCGTTTTGTGGAGTTCAGTTTGTGCTTGTGGGTTCGTATCTGTTTGGCAGTGCGTGTAGTCAGTTTGTATCTGTTTATTCAGTGCGGTCTGCTCTGCTCGTTCCTGTTTTTCAGCTTGTTCTTCATTGGCCTTGCTGTTCTTCCGTGCGTTCTTCTAGTTCGTTCTGTTCAGCCGACCGTTATCTAGCCATGTTGCGGCTACGTACTCGTCGTAGAGTTCGTGCTGTAGTTGGTGCAGGGGTTCATGCTGTATCCCGACTCCATGCCATGAGCAGGGTCAGGAGGAGTTCATGGACCAAGAATTGGTTGCTCCAGCGGCACCAATTCTGTCACATGCCTTTGTTGCGGGAGATCAGGGAGAATAATCCTGATGATTTCAGGAATTTTCTCAGGATGTCTGACCCCGTATTTCAGCATCTGTTGGCTTTGGTGTCCCCCTATATTACCAGGCAGGACACCGTTATGCGGGAAGCCATCAGTGCTGAGCAGAGGCTCATTGCCACGTTGCGATACCTGGCGACTGGGAGAAGCCTGCAGGACCTTAAGTTCTCCACAGGCATATCCCCCCAGGCTCTGGGGATCATTATACCAGAGACTTGTTCTGCCATCCTTCAAGTTTTGCAGGAGGACTATATTAAGGTAAGTGTTCTTCTAAAATAACTTCACATTGTATGTTTTTTGATACTTTTTATTTTGCTTTATTAGCAGTCCCTAATTCACATGATTCTTAGCTGCAGGGAATGTCCCCTTTCTCCCCATGTTTTAATATTAACATTTTTATGTTTGAGGCCTACCTGTAAATTTGGCTTACCTAACCTCTCCAGCATGCTATCCTGGGGCCATATCTACCTTGCCTAGTAATTTCCATGAATTTTATTCTATGTCCCATCGTAGTGCTTTGCCCAAAACGCACCCTAAAGATTGCCTAGGAATGTTTCATTTTTTTGTAACTTCATACAGAGTGCTACAGCCTTCATTTGTGATATTCCCAACTCATCTTCAACACCCCCCCCCCAAATTTTTATTTGATTTTTTAGGTTTGTTGTTGCTTACTAATCTTTTTTTTATTACAGTTTCTACCAATGTTGGCCATGAATGTTGGTATGAAATAAGCTTTCAATGTTTCTGGCTCAAAGTATTATTTTTTTATTTCTTTAATTCCACAGTTCCCTTCTTCGCCACATGAATGGCAGAATGTGGCTTCCGAGTTTGCCCAGCGATGGAACTTTCCGAACTGTGGAGGAGCCATCGACGGCAAACATGTTCGGGTCGTCCCACCACCCCATTCGGGATCCTTTTATTACAACTATAAGGGGTTCCACAGCATCGTGATGATGGCAGTGGTGTCGGCCACCTACGTGTTCCTCTATGTGGACGTTGGCAAGAATGGCAGGATGTCTGATGGAGGAGTATTTGGCCAGACGGAGTTTGGGGAACGTCTCCTTTTGGATCTGCTGGCCTTGCCACCAGCGGAGCAGAATGTTGAGGGACTACCTTTTGTCTTTGTGGCGGATGAGGCGTTTGGCCTGGGACCCCATTTGATGAGGTAATTCCCGCAACGCACCCTCACCCCTGAGAGGAGGGTGTTCAATTATCGGCTGGCCAGAGCCAGAAGGGTGGTGGAAAATGCCTTTGGCATCATGGCCAGCCGATTTCGCCTCTTCCTGACCTCCATCCACCTTGCCCCATACAAATGGAACCATGTGGTAATGACTTGCTGTGTGCTTCATAATTTCCTACAGGTGCATTCCACCAGTTATCTAGCTTTGAGTGGGCCTGAGGCCTCTTTACTCAATTCCGAAACTTTAGTGGCCCTGGAACCTGGCCGTCCTGGCTTGGCCCCCCCAACCGGACGTGAGGTCCGTAACCAATATCTTGAATATTTTATGGGTAGGGGGGCCATTGAAATGCCAGAAAATCTTTAAAATTCTTATTAAAAAAAAATACATTCTTTTATGGAGTAAAGATTGGTTTGGTGTTTTAATTGTATAATGTTTTATGTTTCATGTAGGTTTACCTAGTGC
This sequence comes from Rana muscosa, assembly GCA_029206835.1. Taxonomy (NCBI): domain Eukaryota; kingdom Metazoa; phylum Chordata; class Amphibia; order Anura; family Ranidae; genus Rana; species Rana muscosa. The sequence continues at coordinate 1,258,104,716 of CM055116.1, read as the reverse complement.
ACTTGTATTGCCATGTGTATTTAACATTCTTAATTAGCCTTCATTGTCAGTGTAAACACAAAACATTGATTAGTTCACTCTGCACCACATTTACATAATGAAGCCACAATTATTTTGAATGTAAAAATACCTTTATTTCTTTTTTCGTTGGGAAACTTCCTTTGAAATGTGGATGTTCCCTTAATTTTTTGGGTATTAAAACGCATGACCAGCCATGCATAAACAAACTATATTCATAAAAATTGTGAAAAAGCTAAACATGTGCTAGTCATTAAAGGGTAAAAAAACAAAAAACCTTCCAAAACTCAGCAATTTAAACGTTCTTTGGTGTAAAAACATTAGACACGCCCAAGCACAGCCATGATATTTTGGAGCCTTTCCTCCACCCGCTTGGTATTTGCCCTGATCTCTAGCAAGTCTCCCTTAATTTTTTCGAGGTCACGACAGCAGACCATGAGGTATTGGATCAGGATCTGGGCACTGTGATGTGTCAACTTTTTGGGGTCTTCGGCCAGAACTGCACCTAAATGTAAAAAGAAATATGTAGGATAGAATATGTAGGCCTACATCTATTTAACATGCATGTGTCTGGTTTCTCTCTGACCTGTGGTGGTGCCACTTTCCACTTCCACAACATCACGTTCCTCTCCATCCTGGGGTTCTGGGGGTATTGTTGTAGGTGTTGCAATTATCGGCTCATCTGAGGTAGCTTTTCAAATCCCTAGGGAGATTGAAATAAAAGGAATAGTTTCAATAGTAGCGACTCAATTTTTCAATTAAACTAAACATGATAAAATACTTTGTAATCATTCTTTTGAAGCCTGCTGCATTTTAAAATGTACCCCCTGTGCCAACCGGGACAAATGATTGGATACATAGCCAAAACCATAGCATCTACTTTAAAAACACAAATTTGACACATTGTAACACCCCAAAGTATCTACACAGGATCACCTGTGTGTGACACCCTCAAGCTTTTTGGCTTTAGGCCCACACTTGTACTACTGCGTTCAGATGTTTTATCAGCTGCTGAGCATTCACTCCCTTAACATTACTGTACCATGCATATCCTTTTTTAAAACAAACAAATGTCCTTTGGATTAGGACCGAAAAAATAAGTCAAGCCAAAATTTACTCCCCCAAATAAAATAAAATACATGGGTGTTCACACTGGATGATCCGAAAACATCGTTTGAGGAACTGTACGGAGAAAGAGGTTTAATACGTCCGTTTACTGTGCGGACGAACCTGAAAGATGGTATCTTTCACTGTACTATATGAAAGTAAAAAATACACGACAGAATACAAGTAAATAATATGTACCATGGAAAATATTCAAAAAGAACTTACTTTTTCCTAAAACTTTCTTGATTCTTTGTATTGGTCGGCCTCCCGCAACTTCAGATCAGACCATCGTTTTCTGAGCTGTTCCTTCGTTCTGCACACCCCGAATTTTTTGTGAAGACTTTTGACCACTTTGCCCATAATTTTTGACTTGACCAGATTAGGCCTTTTATACAGCCCATGCTTGGCATCATAATCCTCCTTCTTTAAAATGGCGACCATCTCCACCATTTCATCGAATGACATGTTGGATGCCTTATATCTCCTGGATCTGGATCTGGGCTCCTCTGGAATTTCCTCCTCTGTAGAGGTAATCTCAGCCACCTGTGTCTCCGCCATGTTTTGTTAAGCACTACGACGAGCGAGAAGGGGCGGGGAAAGTGCAATATCGAACGTCAGGGGCGGGGAAAGCGTGCGGAGTGTCACGCATGCGCAGTGTATATCAAGTGAAGATCCATGTCTCGAAAATACGTTCATTTGGCGGGAGAGGGAGTTAGCAACGAACGTCTTGACGAAGGTACCTAACAATTTAAGTATTTGAGGTTCATCAGACGAGAAGATTTGTGCGCTAAAAATATGTCGAAAATGCACATTTGAGGAATGTTGCCTGAAATATATCTATTTTTTGGTTTCTCGCTTTTACAGATATCATGAATACTTTTTTTTTTTTTTTTCAATTTTAGTTTTTTATTAAAATTTTTCATGTATACAAAAAACAGATACAAAAGATTGTCAGAATATAAAATAGAGCATACAGCATGTAATAAAAGTGTATCAATCAAATCCCAGTACTGCCAACATACAATTATCATGGGATATTAGCCGTACAAAAGGAATTGAGCGAGTGAGTAAGTAGCCAGTGAATGGGTAAAACAAAACTAAACATCATATAACGCATGTAAGCAAAATTGTATTCACTGGGTCTGGTGACAGTGAGACACCCAGGGCGCCCCCCCCCAGAAATCGAGGGCACCACGCAGGTATCGCACCGAGTGAGAGCACAAAAACAAAACAAAACAAAACAAAAAAGGGGGGGGCGGGGGAAAGCACCATGGAATCTTCAAAGGGAGTAGTGAACAAAACCTCTACATTCTAATTGTGGGATAAAAGGTCAAGATAAAGTCTCCTCGCTGGAAGATAAGGAAGTGCCACTAGGATTGAGATCTGAGTGTTCCCAAATATCCCACACTTTCGAAAATTGAGGAAGAGTGTCGTGCACCATTGCAGTGAGGCGTTCCATTTTACAGATCAGTCCCAATATTTGAAGAACTTGTGGAAGTGTGGGCGGGGAAGGGGACAACCATCGTGAGGGTATCGCCCGTTTTGCTGCTAAAATGATATAGGTAGCCAATTTTTGGGTATGTTTGGAGACACCAGGGATCGGCAGGCCTAGAAGGAAATGAACCGGGTCTAATGGGGGAGTGATGTCCAACAACTGCTGTAGAAAGGTCTGGACAGAAGACCAAAATGGGCGAATCAAAGGACATTCCCAAAAAATGTGGAAATGAGAGCCAACGTCGCCCCGGCATCTCCAACATACGCGAGGGGTTGTGGGGTCATATTTATGTAGTATTTCAGGTGTTCTATACCAAAAATATAAAATTTTGTATGCCGTCTCTCTTTGTTCTACACATCGTGAAGACCTGGAAATAGCCTCCCAAATCGTCCTCCATTGAGGAAGGGGGATGGGACGGCCTATTAATTGGGACCATTTGTGCATGTATAGATGGGATGTGTCAGTAAGTGAGGCAGCGTTATGCAAATATTTGTAGATATCAGAAATGAGATGGGTCTGGTATGGTCCCTGAGCACACAAAAGTTCGAACGGGGTAGGTTTTTCAAGAGTCAGAGAAGCTGCTTTAGAAGCAAAGTAATGTTTAATCTGGAAATAGGAGTATAACAATTGTTTAGGGATCTGATATTTCCTCTGTAGGTCAGCAAAGGGCAAAAGTGTACGAGTGAGGGGGTGTACAATGTTTCGAAGTTGAAAGATTCCAGCTTGTGTCCACGGAAGCATGCGAATATAAGATAGGCTATCAGGGATGTCAGGATTGAACAACACGTTTAGTAGCGGTGGACATGGGGATGCAAGAGAGAATTGGCGTGAACATTTTTTCCACACAGAGAGGGAGAACAACATTGGCCCTAGGCAAATACTTCGAAGTTGACCTATAGACGAATCCAGGTTAGCCCAGATCATAGCGCATGGATGTACTGGTCTAGTGACACTCATTTCGATCTCTGCCCACACACTAGGCGCCATTCTGGAGGACCAAACAATGATCGGTTTGAGATGGGTGGCGTAATAATATTTAATGAGATCTGGGGCCCCCAACCCACCTCTTGCCCTAGGGGCCAGCACTACAGAGCCCGCAATCCTGTGAGCCCTATAGTGCCAGATGAAATTAAGAAATGCTCTTTGCGTAGCTTTAAGTTGGGACATAGGAATGGGAATCGGGAGAGCGTCAAATAAGTATAAAAGTCTAGGCATAATAGACATCTTCAGGACATTAATGCGACCCAAGAGAGAGATGGGATACATATCCCATTGTCGCAAGAGCCGATCAATGTCTCGGAAGAGTGGGGGGTAATTAGCCTGATATAAAGTGGAGTATGAAGAGGTTAAATTCACCCCCAAATACTTAAGGGAATCCGAGCACCAATGAAATGAATAATTTTGTGTGAGAGTTGTGAGTTCTGAGGGTGGAATGTGTATAGGTAGGGCTTCGGTTTTAGTGGTGTTAATTTTATAACCCGAGATAGAACTAAATTCGTTCAGTAGCGCTATGAGGTTTGGAAAAGAGGTATGGGGTCTAGTCAGAGTCAGCAGAATATCATCTGCAAACAGGGTTAATTTATACTCCTTCTGGCGAAGTAAGACCCCACGAATATCAGGATGGTTGCGAATAGCCGCGGCTAAGGGTTCAAGGCATAGGATGAAGAGTAGGGGGGATAATGGGCATCCTTGTCTGGTACCGTTGCTCAATAAGAAGGATGACGACAGATAAGAGGATAGTTGTACTTGGGATGAAGGACATGAGTATAGGGCGTGCAAGGCTGCAATAAAGGGACCTCCAAACCCATATTTGGAGAGGGTAGCAAACATAAACGGCCAGCTGAGCCGGTCAAAAGCCTTATGTGCATCAAGGCTCAGTATCAGGGCTGGACGGGACGTTTTGTTCAATAGGTCTATTAGATCGATCGTGCGTCTCGTATTATCACCTGCGTGTCTGGTCCTCACAAAGCCTACCTGATCCTTGTGTATGAGTCTGGGAAGGAAATGGGACAATCGATTCGCCAATATTTTTGTAAATATCTTGTAATCAGAGTTAAGTAATGCAATGGGTCTATAGTTATCAGGGATGGAGGGGTCTTTACCCGGTTTTGGGATCACAGAAACATGGGCATGTAAAAAGTGTGGGTGTGGAATGGTACCTTTAAATAGTGAAGCATACAAGGAAAGCAAGTGAGGGCTTAGGATAGGTAAAAAGGTCTTATAATAGGAGTACGGTAGACCATCAGGGCCAGGAGATTTCTGGGTGGGGAGATGTTTTATTACATCCTCTAATTCCTCGGGTGTAACTGCCGAGTTCAAGGAGGCTAAGTGTGCGGGTGAAAGTTTAGGTAGTTGTAGGGATTCGAAGAATGAATCAAATTTCTCTTGAGTAAATTCATACCTGGAATCCGTACGTAGGCAGTTGTACAATTGGTGATAAAATTCACCAAAGATTTTGGACATAGTGAGAGGGCAATATGTGGGTGTTCCATCCGTTTGCCTAAGAAAGTCAGGGGAGGTTTGAAAGGGGCGGGGTTTCAGCCTATTTACCAGCATTTTGTGAGGTTTATTTGAGTATTCATAAAATTTTTGTTTAGACCATAAAAGAGCTTTGTCAATTTTATCCATTTTCAAGGCCTTAAGTCGATTCCGTAAGGAAACAACAGTCCGGAGCCCAGCCACCGTGGGGGATGACAACAAGAGCTTCTCCGCCGAACGGAGTTCAGACATAATAGATGAATATTGAAATGCAGCATCTTTTTTTAGACGGGAACCTGTAGCAATGCAATGTCCCCAGAAGACGGCCTTATGCGCCTCCCACAAAGTGGAGGGCTCCGAGACTGAACCAGCGTTAAGTTGAAAGTATTCAGTTAGGCTAGCAGATAGGTGATCTTTAATGTCAGGGATACGGAGAAACGTCTCATTGAGTCTCCAATGACAGGTTTTAGGGGACACCGAAGAGAGGAGAATGTCAAGGTTTACAGACGAGTGGTCAGACCAAGGTATGGGATTGATATCAGAGGATATCGCGGATGTCAGGAGAGGAGTAGAGATAAAAAAATGATCTAGTCTGGAGTAGAGTTTGTGGGAGTGTGAGTAGAACGTGTATTGTTTATGTGTAGGATGTTTAATCCTCCAAATATCTAAAAGATTTTTAGCTCTGATGAGCTTACGGAAGGATTTAGAAAGGCGATCAGGTCTGGCAGGGGAAGAGGATGGAAACAATATGTGTCTGTCTTTGCCAGGTGACATGGTAACATTAAAATCTCCCCCAATGACCATGAAAGGTTGGGAGAAATTGTCTAGGATCTCAAACATAGAGGATAAAAATTTGATCTGACCTGTATTGGGGGCATACACATTAACAATAGTAAGGGATTGATTGAGAAAGGAGCAGTCCAGAACAATAAATCTGCCATGGGGGTCCAGGTGGGTAGATTTAACTCGTAAAGGGCATGATCTATTAATCAAAATAGCTACGCCTGCCTTCCCGGATGGGTCAGATGCTATAAAGGACTTAGGAAAGTGTTTACTAGCGAATTTAAAGGATCCTCCAGTGCGGAAATGAGTCTCCTGGATCAGGATTACATCTGCTCTAGAAGCTTTAAACTCTTTCAAAGCCAGCCATCTTTTTTGAATAGAATTTAAACCTTTAACATTGCATGTCAAAAATTTTAGAGCCATAACAATTCAGTCTGGAAAAAAAACAATAGACATAGCCTACAATATATAATGGATGAAGAATACCATGGTGCATTGTGGATATAAAGAAAATAAAATATCACAGATACAAATAAAACATTGGCAGCATTGCAATGGGGACGTCTTAAGGCTATCTGAGACAGTAACCGCGGGTCAAAAAAAAAAGACCTGAAAGAAAAAAATAAATGTAGAAACAAAAACAAAAAAAAAAAAACAAAAAAAAAAATGTCAACTTCTACTAAATAGAAACCTGGAAGGCCGATTGCCTCCAGGGAACCCAGGACCAAGCCTTGGGTCATTAAGAGGAGCACGAGAGCCCCCAGACATGGAGACGGGAAAACCCCCGCCACCTCCCAGAGCAAAGAGTCCTAGAGTATAAAACTGAGGGAGTAGATATATAGAACCAATAAACCAGGGTGGCTGTGGAGCGACAAGCCACGTATCCCCCGGGCCAGGGGATGTGAAAAAACCCGCTAAGGGGCCAATGGCCACTCAAAAAACACCAAAAAAAAAACATAGAAAAAACAACAACTGGAGGCCAATTAAATTTGGTATACAGAACCTCAGACATTTTTAAAAGGAAGTTCAGGTTGGGAATCTTGAAGCATGACGCCTCTGGGGCGTAAGATTGGACTTGGATGGTTTCTGGCGTATCGGGGTCCAAATGCGATTTGGAGCCGTCAACGGTTTAGGAGTAACAGGAAGCGGTGCTGGATCTTCATCAGGAAGAGGGGGTATGCCCAGGTTGCGTAAAAAGGTGTCGCTCTCTTGAAGATCACGGAGAGAGTATTGTACGCCATCTCGAGATGCAGAAAGGCGGAAGGGGAACCCCCAGCGATATACGACTTTATGAGATTGAAGATGTAGCGTCAGCGGGCGCAGGTTCCTTCTTCTAGCTAGAGTAATCGGGGAGAGGTCACTAAAGATTTGGATCTTGGATCCTTTGAACTCGATTCTGGGTTGATTACGGGTTGCAATGGTTAGAGCTTCTTTACTATCATAGTAATGAAATCTGACAATCACATCTCTTGGGTTAGCGCCAGCCGGGGGTTTAGGGGCCAGTGATCTGTGAGCTCTGTCCAAGCGCCAGTCTATGTCAGGGATGTTTGGAGCAAGCACATTGAATAAGCTTAGAAGGTAGGAACGGAGGTCTCTGTCTTCAACAGCCTCCGGGATACCTCTGATTCTCAGGTTTTGCCTGCGTTCCCTGTTTTCTAGGTCTTCTTGTTGGGCTTGGAGCTGAGTAACTGTGTTTTTTATGGCAGCATTATCTTCCTAAAGCACCTGTACATATTGAACCATCTCATCGAATTTGTATTCTAGGGAATCAGTGCGCTCTCCAAGCTGGCTAATTTCCCCCCGTAATTCTTTCGCTAACTTCCCGACTTCCTGTGCGATGTTATGGGTAATAGCCTGGAGTAGGGACTGCAATTTGGCATCTAAAACTTCTTCTGTCAGCGGGGGGGATGGCCCCGGTACAGGGGTGGGGAGAATGTCAAAAAGAGTACCTGTGTCTAAGTCTGATTGCTCCAGTCCGGTTTGTGCGCTGTCATCATTATTTGAGGCTGTGGATGTAGGCTTATTCAGGAAGCGGTCCATCGTGGTTGAAGTCTGAGATCTGAAGACCGTGGTGTAGTTGTGTCGTTGGTCTCCGATTTTGCCCATGGGGCACGTGGCTGTCGCGTGGAACTGAGGAGACGACTCCCGTAGAAATCAAAGCCGTTGAACGTTTAGTGGGAGTCACAGGGAGGTGGCGAGGGCCTCACACGTCCGCCACGGCTAGAAGCCGTGCATGCGCCTTCCAACAAAACTCATGTCAAGTGAGTATCCGGTGGGTATATTTTGCGTCAAGTATATGTCCACAACCGGTCTGCCGCGTACGTTTAACAGGGGGGGGGGTGGCCCTCTGGATGTAGCAAAATGGCCTTTATGTATTTGTTACGATCAGAGTCTACAAGGCAAGTTTGCAATGGGAGTGTTGAGGGGATTGGGGACAGGCAGCTTTTCGCGTTTTGTGAGGGGGGGGAGGGGGGGTGGCCAGACGTCAATGAACAATTATAGTAATGGGCCTCTGGTATCCCTCCCTCTACAGTCTCTGGCTAATGTAGGAAGAAACCGTTCACCCCTAGGGGCAAGGGTCCAGGGGCAGGAGTAGGAGATGACCGGGGGTTTTATAAAGCGCAGTACCTGACAGGGGGGGTTCCGTAGGCCTCAAGGTGTCCGTATATCAGGTCCTCAGAGGTCCTCCTGTGGCCTTCTACAAGTGGAGACAAGGGGGATGTTGTCTGCTGCCGAATGGGTGTAGTGGGAGCAGCAAGATGGCCGCCGACATCCAGAGGTAGGCCGAAGCCGCGGACTTTCCTAGAGCCAGCCGCCGCGGACCCGTGGGACCAAACTTTCCGGGGTTACTCCTGAGGTCTCACAGGCACAGAGGTCAGTCCAGTGTAGGCCCTGGTGCGATCAAGCTCCGCGTCGTCCCCCCCGCCGATCGCGGCAATGTAGGCCGGAGGATGCCGACTCTCCTGCAGGCCGCAAGATGGCGACCAGGCTCCGGAGCCGACCACGGGCCGGCAAACGTACAGAGAGGTTCCCCACCTCCACCGAAGCCCCGGCGGGGGTATCGGGTGTCTGCGGGATATCTGTAGCTCAACAGGGGAGCGGCGGAGGTCTCGTAGGCCTCAAGATGGCGTTGGGCCTGGGCTGCGTGGAGCGGACCTGGCGGGCTCCAATCGGCTGGCCGGGAGGCACGACTCAGGCCGGGATGAAGGTAGGGGACCCTCAGGGACAAGGGGGGTAGATTTGGAACGTCCCTTACCAAGCCTGCAGCGAGGATGGCCGTAGATTGGAGCAGCAATTGCGGAGCTCAATGGCCGCATGTCTTCCCCGATCGGCTTCCAGACACGCCCCTCATGAATACTTTTAAAAACCCGGAATTCATGGGGGAGTTCATAGACAAATGGCAAGAGCTACCTATACTATGGCAAACCAAAAGTGGCGCAAATAAAAATAAAGACGCCAGGAAAGCAGCACTGGAGAGCCTGCTTGCATTTGTGCAAACCAAGATACCCACAACAACTCTCCAAGATGTGAAAAACAAAATAGCGACCATCAGAGGGACATACAGGACCCAGAGGACTATGGTCCTGAGGTCCCAGAGGTCAGGTGCTCCAGCAGATAAGGTTTATAAACCCAGTCTGTGGTACTACAGTAAGCTTTCTTTTCTGGATGACCAGCTGGAAGTGCGGGAATCTCTCTCCACCCTTCCCCCCAGAGGTCAATCCAGCCTTCCTTGTAGCCAACCCTCCAGCCTTCCCTGCAGCCAGTCCTCCAGCCTTCCTGGCAACCCTGCTCTGGCTTCCTCTGAGGATCAAGATCAGGTCCTAGAGGAGGCAGATTTGGATATATGGAGCCAGGTAAAGTATTGATATCTATATTTATATCTTACAAAATTGTAGAATTTAAATAGATGTTAGTATTGTTAGGTATGTAAACTTCTACCAATAAAGTTTTTGAAGAGCAAGATACAGTAGTGGCCTAATTTTATGTGGACAAGGCAACAAAACCAGGATGCGGAATCAATGAAAATGACATAACTTTTGGCATTGATTTCAACAATGTCTAGAGGTGAACAATGTCTGTAAATGATGGTGGGCCAAAATAAATAATGTCCCTTTCTTTTTTTTACAGCCAGAGCAGAGCCAGGAAGAGGGTGATGTTGGGGATCAGGAGGAGGCAGGGCCCAGTGGCACCCAGGAGGAGGCTGGGCCCAGCACAAGAGCCCAGATGCCTCCCCTGGTAGTTAAACCACGAGGGCCAAGGAGAGATAGGCAGGTGGAGGAGGAAACCAGGGCCTTCATCAGAGAGGCAACAGCGGCCCTCAGAGAGGCACCCTCTGTTGATGAGGGATTTGCCGCAGTCCTCGCACACAAACTAGGGCAAATGGACTTGCGGCAAAAGATATATAGTGAGACCCTGCTTTTAAAAGTCATCAATAAGGGCGTGCTGGGTGAACTCACCATGTACACCGATATAACGGAGGTTGTCCCTACTCCTCCACCTCCTCCTCCTCCTCCTACTACTCGTCCTGCCACAACCTCTCCTCCTGATCCCCAGCCTCCAAGGAAGAAACCAACCAAGGCTGCAGAGAAGGCTGGAGAGAAGGCTACAAGGAAGAGGAGAAAATAATGCCTGCTGTAGTACCACAGACTGGGGACATATAGGACTTATCTTCTGTGGCTCCTGACCTCTGGGAGCTCAAGACAAGATTGGGCTCCTTTTTTTGGGGGATCTAATCTCTATTTTGGTTTTCACATCTTGGATGGTTGTTGTGGGGTCAAAGGGATGCACAAATGCAAGCAGGCTCTCCAGTGCTGCCTTCCCCTTTTAATTTGTTAATGTTCCGAAATAAACTTTTTTTTTTTGGCCTTAAAAAACTTGACTATGTGATTTGTATTTCAAAAGAGAGCTTGCTAGGGAGCAGGCAGGGACATCTCAAATAATATTGTTGTTATTATAAAGGGACACAAACCTCCCTGAGGCCAAATGAGACACTTTTTGAAGGTTGGTGTGGTAACTTTACACAAGAATAATTTAAGCCAAAAAAAAAATAACAAGGCCCCAAAAATTAAAAAGACAATAGTAAAATAGAATTTCCAAAAAAAAGGATATTTACATTATTTTATTATTATTAGTATTATTTAGGAGGGAGGTGCGGCTTCGAAAAAATATTTTACAATCATTAGAGCAATTTGGAATTACTTTAGAAACAAGTTTGGCATAACTCTCAATGTCATTATCAAACGAAGGTAATTTTTAAGCATTATCAAAAGAAGAACGGAATGCGCAGCATTAAAACGATGCTATTAATTCCACTGTGACGAATGTGTCATCTCCATTTCCAACATTAGCTTTACCAAAACGAGCGCTCCCGTCTCATAGTTGCTTCTGAGCATGCGCGTTTTTTTTCACGTCGTGAAAGCATACACACTATCGTTTTTCACGTTGTTAAAAAAACGACATGAAAAACGACGTGAAAAAAGAGAGCATGTCCGAAATTTTTAATGACCGTCTGACCTGCTGCACACTGTTCGGCGATGGAGACATAAAGGCGCCTTTTCCACAAATGTGAAATATATTGGAAGAAGGGGGAGTGGGAGGAGAAGAGGATACATTCCTGCACACCCCTGGACTGCACCAGAAACTTTATGTCAGTGCATGCTCCACGCCACAGACAGACTGCCCTGCCCTGCCATCTTCTGAAAATAATCTGCAGGGGGTCACTGATGTAAGAGGAGAGTAGGGACCCTAAGATAAAGCTGATATGAAGGTCCCCCCTTATATCAGTGACCCCCCATACCATAGTGTATTCATTCTGCATATGCTGATGTAAGGAGGGACTCCATTGCCTGGGGACACCTGATGTAAGGAGGGACTCCAATGCCTGTGGACACCTAATGTAAGCAGGGACTCAGCTGGGGACACCTGATGTAAGAGGGACTCCACTGCCTGGGGACACCTGATCTAATGAGGGACTCAGCTGGGGCACCTGATGTAAGGAGAGACTCTGCTGGGGGCACCTGATGTAAGGAGAGACTCCGCTGGAGGCACCTGATGTAAGAAGGGACTCCGGTGGGGGCACCTGATGTAAGAGGGACTCCACTGCCTGGGGACACCTGATCTAAGGAGGGATTCAGCTGGGGATTCCTGATGTAAGGAGAGACTCCACTGCCTGGGGACAACTGATGTAAGGAGGGGCTCCACTACCTGGGGACAACTGATGTAAGGAGGGACTCCAATGCCTGTGGACACCTGATGTAAGCTGGGGACACCTGATGTAAGAGGGACTCCACTGCCTGGGAACACCTGATCTAAGGACGGATTCAGCTGGGGATTCCTGATGTAAGGAGAGACTCCACTACCTGGGGACAACTGATGTAAGGAGGGACTCCACTACCTGGGGACAACTGATGTAAGGAGGGACTCCAATGCCTGTGGACACCTGATGTAAGCAGGGACTCAGCTGGGGACACCTGATGTAAGAGGGACTCCACTGCCTGGGGACACCTGATCTAAGGACGGATTCAGCTGGGGATTCTTGATGTAAGGAGAGACTCCAGTGCCTGGGGACAACTGATGTAAGGAGGGACTCCACTGCCCGGGGACAACTGATGTAAGGAGGGACTCCACTGCCTGGGGACACCTGATGTAAGGAGGGACTCCACTGCCTGGGGACACCTGATGTAAGGAGGGACTCCTCTGCCTGGGGACACCTGATCTAATGAGGGACTCAGCTGGGGCACCTGATGTAAGGAGAGACTCTGCTGGGGGCACCTGATGTAAGGAGAGACTCCGCTGGAGGCACCTGGTGTAAGAAGGGACTCCGGTGGGGTCACCTGATGTAAGGAGGGACATCACTTGGGCACCAGATGTAAGGAGGGACTCAGCTGGGGGCACCCAATGTATGGAGGGTCTCTGCTGGGGACACCTGAAGGCATCTGGTGGCAGGCGATGTGGCAAGTGACACGCTCGGGGCTCCCACTGATTCTGCATTATGGTGAGTTGAATGATTTAATTTTATATTACAATGAAATAATAGAAATAATGCGCTTCAATCATCCTGACACCATAAAAACCATGGTGCCGGGATGATTAAAAGTTGAAAGTTGAAAGTGATCCCTTTCAACTTGGTACTCTGGGCATGCCAGAATTTCTAAATCTTATCTGGGATCCAGCAGGAGGTGATACTTCAATTTTGACACAGTGAGGAGATTTGAATATAAGTAAAGAGTTATAAAAGGTAACAACTGCGCTAGCAAACAGTTAGAAAACTTCTAAACATTAGGCAGCAGAAATAGTGTGACAACACCTCAAACAATAAACAAAGAAAAAACTGCGCCACTTTTAACCAAGGTCTATTAGGAATTTGGAACTTATTTAGATGTGTATGGAAATCTATCAGGCATCACACCAGACTAGTCCAGTGACATTTAACCAATCATCTAAATTAGTCCATAGGTCATTAGGGTGACCCCAAGTTTCACACCACCGTGATTACTCAAAGCAAGCCGTGAAAAATCCACCACCAAAGAGAGGGGGAGCAGCTTACCAGAAGCCAAACGGTTAATGGCATTGAACTTTTGACCCAGCTGCAGCCTTTGGTGATGCAAAACGTCCCTTCCACAGCCAGTATTCTCACTCGGATGGTCCGTACACACAGTATCCAAATCATACACCCAGCATGGAATAGAAAAGGGCAGGCCAATAGCGTAATTCCGTATGGTAATTTATTAAAAGAATATATAGATCATACTCACAAAGTAAAATCAGCATGTAAACAATAAAATGCCGGCCGGCATGTCGGAAGCCTCACTCCTCGAACGTGGTGACGTCACTGAGCGTCCTCCTAGACGCGTTTCGTCATTCAATGGACGTTTTCAATAGGAGTGGGCGCTACAGAGACGCACCACGCTTAAGAAAGGCCGGACCACAATGTGAAGTACACGGTTCGGCCATCTTAGTAGTGGGCAAATATGCCCATATATTTAAAACTGGTTACCCCGCTCCACACACCTACATGTAAGGGGGACTAATTGCAGCTAGAACGCTCATCTAGACGAAAACACAGGACTTATCCTGCGGGCAGAAAATGGTTTAGTTTTTAGTTTTTTGGCCTGGGCCGTGATTAATCCCGAAAGAAGATACCCATAGGGGTAAGCTCACGATAATTAAACAGATATCTAATTTGAGGAAATTGATTACTAATTATAGAATGTTTATAGTGTAAAAATGTAAAAATATACATATTAGTGCGCATAAATATCATTTTTACACACATTTGAAAAACAACGTGAGGGTGACCTCTAGTGGCGAAACCAGAAAGTGACATTAACCTGAAATTAATCTGTACATTTTTAATTACTATTTGATCAAGGATATTGGCAGTATTCTGTGTAAACTAATGTGAAGAAAGAAAAAAAGAAAAAAAGGAAAAAAAGGGAAGGAAAACGACATCCAATGGCAGAACCCATAGTGTCATTACCATATAAATAATTCAACATTTATATTCAACCCCACTCCCCCAAAACGCATAGATTAGAATCCCAAAAGGAAGAAAAACCCCTATTTGATCTCAAGAAGAATGAGAAAAAGGGGAATTATTTAAATATATTTGATGAATTTATAATCAAATTTAAGTGCAAGATAACTATCAGTGTGTGATGATAGTTACATTTAAATAATAAAAATTAATAAAAATTAATAAAATTTGTGTACACCAATGGTGAACATTACCCCAAATGTTACAAGGCTTCCACCGTATATCACACATTGGGTTTACATAGTAGATATTTCTAGGCATTATTAATAAACACATTCACATCAGTATCTATGTTTAGCCCATGGGGCGAATAGGTCTTCAAACGGTGGATCCAGGCCATTTCTAGTCTAGAAATTTCCCTAACAAGATTACTCCCCCTCCAGTTAGGTTTGAATTTATCTATCCCCAAGAAGAGGGTATTTGAGGGGTTTCTGTCGTGTTTGAGCAAATAATGTTTTGACACAGAGTGGTTCTTAAACCCTGTTAGAATATTTGTTATGTGCTCATTGAGTCGCACCTGAAGTGGGCGTTTTGTCCATCCCACATACTGCAGGCCGCATGGGCACTGCAGTAAATACACAACACCAGTGGAGGCACATGTGATACAGGGTTTAATGACATGCTGTAGCCTTGTAGCGGTGGAAATAAATGTGGTCGTTCGCCTAACACGGTTGGAATTCAAGGCACACACTCTGCATCTCCTACATTGATAGTACCCTGTGAGTTGATCAAAAAAGCCCCTCCCATTACTAGGGGGGTTTATAACCCCAGGAGCAATACGATTTTTTAAAGATTGTACTCCTCTAAAAATCACCCTAGGCCTATCCGGAAGTACATCTTTCAGCACGTTATCATTGGCCACAATGTGCCAATGTTTTCCTATTAGCTGTTTTATAGCCTTATGCTGGATGGAATAGGTGGTGATAAAGGGTACTCCAGGTGGAAATTGTCCACCCTCTCGTGGTCCTCTTTCCACCAACAGGTTATCCCTTCTGGTGTTCTTAACTGAATCCAAAGATTCTTGCAATGTATCCACCTCATACCCCTTTTCTAGAAACCGGCCTGTCAAAACCTCAGCCTGCTTTAAAAATTCTTGGTCGTCAGAGCAGTTCCTACGGAGCCTTAAATATTGGCTCTTTGGAACCGCTCTGAGCCATGAGGGGTGATGGCAACTCCCGACAGGAATAAAAGAGTTCCTGTCCGTTTCTTTAAAGAACGTGGAAGTTGCAAATTTATCCCTTCTAATAGTTATCCGTAGGTCTAGAAAGTGAACTTCTGTCTGGCTGATCTCATATTTCAACTCTATGTTTCTCTGGTTGTTATTCAGAGAAGACATAAAGTCAATTAGGCCCTCTTGTGACCCATCCCATAGGAGGAGGATGTCATCAATATACCTAGCCCAAAGGGCTACCTGGGGTCTGGCCCTGGAATAGATGACATCCTCCTCCCATCTGGCCATAAAAAGATTCGCCAGACTTGGGGCATACTTAGCCCCCATGGCCACACCGGTGGTCTGCCTGTAAAAATTCCCATTGAACCAAAAATAATTCGAAGCCGCAGCGAATTCCAAAAGGGCCAACAAAAATTCAATCTGCTGGAATGGGAGACCTGAATCTCTATCTTGAATCTCTATCCAAATAAAAACGTACAGCCTCAAATCCCAACTCGTGAGGGATGATGGTATATAAGGACGTAACGTCCACTGTGGCCATCCACATACCCTCCTTGGGTGTAATCCCTGCCAAGAGATTCATAACATGTCTTGAATCCTTGGTATATGATGGAATCTTCCGTACCAAGGGCTGCAAAAAGAAATCAATATATCTGCCCACCCGGGACGTGATGGAATCAATCCCACTCACTATGGGACGTCCCGGGGGGCAGACAGGATTCTTATGCAATTTAGGTAGGTAGTAGATGGTAGGTGTGCGAGGGGCCTTTGGAATCAGAAACAACCTCTCTTTGGGGGTAAGAATCCCCTCATAGAACCCCTTAGACACCAGAAGTTCCAATTCCCTGACATATTTTAACTTTGGATCAGAGGGCAACATAATGTAGGTAGAGATATCGTCCACTATTTTATGCAACTCAAGCATATAGTCCTCTCTATCTAGAATAACGATCCCTCCCCCCTTATCGACGGGTCTAATCACCAATTCTTTATTCCCACAAAGCAAGTCCAACCCCTCCTGTAAAGTCTTATTCAATCTCGCCTTTTTAACCTCCATTTGATCCAAGTCCCTTAATAGGACATCTCTGAAAATCTTAAGGGAGGGAGCCAAAACTCCAGGAGGGTTAAACAGGGATGCATTAGCCAGCCCAGAATGAATGTAATTATTTGAAACAACCTGCTCAGTACTGGTAATCCCTGCCATATACCTTTTAATATTTAGCTTCCTAATGAACCTATGAATGTCCATATAGGTGTGAAATTTGTCCAAACCCTTGGGGGGCGCAAATTTAAGGCCCTGATCTAGGAGAAGTTTTTCAGGTTCTGTTAGAACCTGCTTGCTTAAATTAAAAATACCCTGTCCTGTTAAACCTTGGGTCTTTTTTGTTGTTCTCGACCGCCTCCCCCCTCTGGTTCCTCTCCTCTTTCGCCTAATCTTTTTACCCCTTGAGCGGGTTTGTGAAAACCCCAATTATTATATCCATTCGGCCCTCCTGAGCCTCGGGGGGGTAGTGAGGGTCCGGTTTGAGATTGATGAAACAATGGACTATGGTTGGGTCCATCATACGATGGAAAATAGTGTGGGCCATTTGCCCCATAATCCCCACTTGGCCCATCCATATCCTTCAAAGGGAAAAAGGAATTCTGAACAGGGACACCATAATCCCACCCAGAAGCTCCCTCCCTCTGAAAATAAGAGGGAGATTGAGAGCAAAACTCGGGTTCCCGCCTCCAGCTCTCTGAATGTTGAATATAAGGGCCTCCCCCTCTCTGGTTCCCATGACCCCCCCCCCTCGGGGGTTCTTACCCCTTGGTCTCATCGGAGGCTCGTAATGATGTGAAGAAGAACCATTGCCATAACCACTCACCTGACCTGGCCTGGAGGGCCATTGGGGGGCATCCTGGTTAAATGGCATTGATCCTCCCCTGGATCCACCCATCCCTCGTCTTGGTGACGGATAGGGGTGTTGGCCCATATTTTTATTCAATGGACCTCTTCTAGGGCCTCCAGAGGGCACTGGGGCTTGGCCTTTGATGCTTGGGATTGGTACCATTGGGCCCAGGGTATCCATTTCCCCACTATTCCTAATGGCTTCCTCCTCCAATAGTTTTTTCTGCCAGTTAAAAACTATATTGCCATGGTAGTCTGCAAGGTCCCTATTATACTTTTTTTTCTTTTTTATACGTTGATCTTTATCCTCTTTTTCAAGAGTTTTAAGTAAACCTTGAGATTTTTCCCTATATTCATCACTATCCTTAACTGGATTCAATTTCTCTCTGATGAGTTTAATCTCCTCATCTAATTTCACTAGCTTGGTAGCCTTCCTATCGACCAAAAATCGAAGGAAAGCTAGCCCTGCTTTATTGAAATATTTGAACCAGTTTTCTAAATCAGTATCCCCTTTTTGGGGGGCTACATCCCAACGAAGACTTCTAGGGACCATGGTTTGTTTGATGTAGGTCTCCAGGTAGGCGATATCCCATTTAGTGTGGTTCTCAGATATCATAAGATAGGGGTTTTTCTTCCTTTTGGGTTTCTAATCTATGCGTTTTGGGGGAGTGGGGTTGAATATAAATGTTGAATTATTTATATGGTAATGACACTATGGGTTCTGCCATTGGATGTCGTTTTCCTTCCCTTTTTTTCCTTTTTTTCTTTTTTTCTTTCTTCACATTAGTTTACACAGAATACTGCCAATATCCTTGATCAAATAGTAATTAAAAATGTACAGATTAATTTCAGGTTAATGTCACTTTCTGGTTTCGCCACTAGAGGTCACCCTCACGTTGTTTTTCAAATGTGTGTAAAAATGATATTTATGCGCACTAATATGTATATTTTTACATTTTTACACTATACACATTCTATAATTAGTAATCAATTTCCTCAAATTAGATATCTGTTTAATTATCGTGAGCTTACCCCTATGGGTATCTTCTTTCGGGATTAATCACGGCCCAGGCCAAAAAACTAAAAACTAAACCATTTTCTGCCCGCAGGATAAGTCCTGTGTTTTCGTCTAGATGAGCGTTCTAGCTGCAATTAGTCCCCCTTACATGTAGGTGTGTGGAGCGGGAACCCGAGTTTTGCTCTCAATCTCCCTCTTATTTTCAGAGGGAGGGAGCTTCTGGGTGGGATTATGGTGTCCCTGTTCAGAATTCCTTTTTCCCTTTGAAGGATATGGATGGGCCAAGTGGGGATTATGGGGCAAATGGCCCACACTATTTTCCATCGTATGATGGACCCAACCATAGTCCATTGTTTCATCAATCTCAAACCGGACCCTCACTACCCCCCCGAGGCTCAGGAGGGCCGAATGGATATAATAATTGGGGTTTTCACAAACCCGCTCAAGGGGTAAAAAGATTAGGCGAAAGAGGAGAGGAACCAGAGGGGGGAGGCGGTCGAGAACAACAAAAAAGACCCAAGGTTTAACAGGACAGGGTATTTTTAATTTAAGCAAGCAGGTTCTAACAGAACCTGAAAAACTTCTCCTAGATCAGGGCCTTAAATTTGCGCCCCCCAAGGGTTTGGACAAATTTCACACCTATATGGACATTCATAGGTTCATTAGGAAGCTAAATATTAAAAGGTATATGGCAGGGATTACCAGTACTGAGCAGGTTGTTTCAAATAATTACGTTCATTCTGGGCTGGCTAATGCATCCCTGTTTAACCCTCCTGGAGTTTTGGCTCCCTCCCTTAAGATTTTCAGAGATGTCCTATTAAGGGACTTGGATCAAATGGAGGTTAAAAAGGCGAGATTGAATAAGACTTTACAGGAGGGGTTGGACTTGCTTTGTGGGAATAAAGAATTGGTGATTAGACCCGCCGATAAGGGGGGAGGGATCGTTATTCTAGATAGAGAGGACTATATGCTTGAGTTGCATAAAATAGTGGACGATATCTCTACCTACATTATGTTGCCCTCTGATCCAAAGTTAAAATATGTCAGGGAATTGGAACTTCTGGTGTCTAAGGGGTTCTATGAGGGGATTCTTACCCCCAAAGAGAGGTTGTTTCTGATTCCAAAGGCCCCTCGCACACCTACCATCTACTACCTACCTAAATTGCATAAGAATCCTGTCTGCCCCCCGGGACGTCCCATAGTGAGTGGGATTGATTCCATCACGTCCCGGGTGGGCAGATATATTGATTTCTTTTTGCAGCCCTTGGTACGGAAGATTCCATCATATACCAAGGATTCAAGACATGTTATGAATCTCTTGGCAGGGATTACACCCAAGGAGGGTATGTGGATGGCCACAGTGGACGTTACGTCCTTATATACCATCATCCCTCACGAGTTGGGATTTGAGGCTGTACGTTTTTATTTGGATAGAGATTCAGGTCTCCCATTCCAGCAGATTGAATTTTTGTTGGCCCTTTTGGAATTCGCTGCGGCTTCGAATTATTTTTGGTTCAATGGGAATTTTTACAGGCAGACCACCGGTGTGGCCATGGGGGCTAAGTATGCCCCAAGTCTGGCGAATCTTTTTATGGCCAGATGGGAGGAGGATGTCATCTATTCCAGGGCCAGACCCCAGGTAGCCCTTTGGGCTAGGTATATTGATGACATCCTCCTCCTATGGGATGGGTCACAAGAGGGCCTAATTGACTTTATGTCTTCTCTGAATAACAACCAGAGAAACATAGAGTTGAAATATGAGATCAGCCAGACAGAAGTTCACTTTCTAGACCTACGGATAACTATTAGAGGGGATAAATTTGCAACTTCCACGTTCTTTAAAGAAACGGACAGGAACTCTTTTATTCCTGTCGGGAGTTGCCATCACCCCTCATGGCTCAGAGCGGTTCCAAAGAGCCAATATTTAAGGCTCCGTAGGAACTGCTCTGACGACCAAGAATTTTTAAAGCAGGCTGAGGTTTTGACAGGCCGGTTTCTAGAAAAGGGGTATGAGGTGGATACATTGCAAGAATCTTTGGATTCGGTTAAGAACACCAGAAGGGATAACCTGTTGGTGGAAAGAGGACCACGAGAGGGTGGACAATTTCCACCTGGAGTACCCTTTATCACCACCTATTCCATCCAGCATAAGGCTATAAAACAGCTAATAGGAAAACATTGGCACATTGTGGCCAATGATAACGTGCTGAAAGATGTACTTCCGGATAGGCCTAGGGTGATTTTTAGAGGAGTACAATCTTTAAAAAATCGTATTGCTCCTGGGGTTATAAACCCCCCTAGTAATGGGAGGGGCTTTTTTGATCAACTCACAGGGTACTATCAATGTAGGAGATGCAGAGTGTGTGCCTTGAATTCCAACCGTGTTAGGCGAACGACCACATTTATCTCCACCGCTACAAGGCTACAGCATGTCATTAAACCCTGTATCACATGTGCCTCCACCGGTGTTGTGTATTTACTGCAGTGCCCATGCGGCCTGCAGTATGTGGGACGGACAAAACGCCCACTTCAGGTGCGACTCAATGAGCACATAACAAATATTCTAACAGGGTTTAAGAACCACTCTGTGTCAAAACATTATTTGCTCAAACAAGACAGAAACCCCTCAAATACCCTCTTCTTGGGGATAGATGAATTCAAACCTAACTGGAGGGGGAGTAATCTTGTTAGGGAAATTTCTAGACTAGAAATGGCCTGGATCCACCGTTTGAAGACCTATTCGCCCCATGGGCTAAACATAGATACTGATGTGAATGCGTTTATTAATAATGCCTAGAAATATCTACTATGTAAACCCAATGTGTGATATACGGTGGAAGCCTTGTAACATTTGGGGTAATGTTCACCATTGGTGTACACAAATTTTATTAATTTTTATTAATTTTTATTATTTAAATGTAACTATCATCACACACTGATAGTTATCTTGCACTTAAATTTGATTATAAATTCATCAAATATATTTAAATAATTCCCCTTTTTCTCATTCTTCTTGAGATCAAATAGGGGTTTTTCTTCCTTTTGGGATTCTAATCTATGCGTTTTGGGGGAGTGGGGTTGAATATAAATGTTGAATTATTTATATGGTAATGACACTATGGGTTCTGCCATTGGATGTCGTTTTCCTTCCCTTTTTTTCCTTTTTTCCTTTTTTTCTTTTTTTCTTTCTTCACATTAGTTTACACAGAATACTGCCAATATCCTTGATCAAATAGTAATTAAAAATGTACAGATTAATTTCAGGTTAATGTCACTTTCTGGTTTCGCCACTAGAGGTCACCCTCACGTTGTTTTTCAAATGTGTGTAAAAATGATATTTATGCGCACTAATATGTATATTTTTACATTTTTACACTATACACATTCTATAATTAGTAATCAATTTCCTCAAATTAGATATCTGTTTAATTATCGTGAGCTTACCCCTATGGGTATCTTCTTTCGGGATTAATCACGGCCCAGGTCAAAAAACTAAAAACTAAACCATTTTCTGCCCGCAGGATAAGTCCTGTGTTTTCGTCTAGATGAGCGTTCTAGCTGCAATTAGTCCCCCTTACATGTAGGTGTGTGGAGCGGGGTAACCAGTTTTAAATATATGGGCATATTTGCCCACTACTAAGATGGCCGAACCGTGTACTTCACATTGTGGTCCGGCCTTTCTTAAGCGTGGTGCGTCTCTGTAGCGCCCACTCCTATTGAAAACGTCCATTGAATCACGAAACGCGTCTAGGAGGACGCTCAGTGACGTCACCACGTTCGAGGAGTGAGGCTTCCGACATGCCGGCCGGCATTTTATTGTTTACATGCTGATTTTACTTTGTGAGTATGATCTATATATTCTTTTAATAAATTACCATACGGAATTACGCTATTGGCCTGCCCTTTTCTATTCCATGCTGGGTGTATGATTTGGATACTGTGTGTACGGACCATCCGAGTGAGAATACTGGCTGTGGAAGGGACGTTTTGCATCACCAAAGGCTGCAGCTGGGTCAAAAGTTCAATGCCATTAACCGTTTGGCTTCTGGTAAGCTGCTCCCCCTCTCTTTGGTGGTGGATTTTTCACGGCTTGCTTTGAGTAATCACGGTGGTGTGAAACTTGGGGTCACCCTAATGACCTATGGACTAATTTAGATGATTGGTTAAATGTCACTGGACTAGTCTGGTGTGATGCCTGATAGATTTCCATACACATCTAAATAAGTTCCGAATTCCTAATAGACCTTGGTTAAAAGTGGCGCAGTTTTTTCTTTGTTTATAAGTAAAGAGTTCCTTCATCGGTAAGTGAAAGTTGTGGGATAGGTCTGTAAATGACAGCAATTTATTGCTTGAAAATAAATCTATAAGGTTGTAAATACCTTTGCTTGGCCAAAGATGCAAGGGAATGCCTAGGAAAACCCATTTAAGGGATTCTAAAAGAATGGGAATATCAGAATATGTTAGAGTGGTATCTCCCATCTTACGCAAGTGTAGCCAAGTCTATAGTGTAGCCTGTATAGTTGGATGCTCAACATTTTTCCCTATAGAGGGGAAGTCAATAGCTATGAGTAGGGACAAAAGAGGGTTTTGTGCGCATCCAGGCGAGTTCCAATTGACACCAGATTTTCAATGCAGAGCAACTAAACCAGTTCTTAACTTGGTCTAACATTGATGCCATGTAGTAGTCTTTCAGGACAGGTATCCCCATGCCTCCCACCATTCTATGCTTCCATTGAACCGGAGGGGAACATCTCGCTTTGCCACCCTCCCAGATAAAATGTGACATGTTTTTGCATAATCATGAAGAAGGAGGAGGGCATGGGAATCAGGACTGCTCTAAAAGAGTTGATTATTTGCTTAATTTAATAGTTAGTTAGTTAGTATTTTGGATTTTAAGATTTTCGTTCTTTAAAATTTTTGGATTTCCGTTTTTATTTTTGGATCTTCGAATTTCAGATTTTCGTTCTTTCACATTTTTGAATTTTAGAATTTAGAATTTTTTGTTATTTTGGAAATTTTGGAAAAATTGGTAAATGGGTTTTCGTAATTCGAATAATTCCGAATGAACTAATTTGTCAAATTTTGCCCAAAAAACTAATTCAGAATGAAACAAATTGCTCATGTCTAACTAATAGTTGGGACAGTAGAGCCTAGGAAACAAGGTGAGGGAAACCACACTACTGGAGGCCCATAAACAGTCTTCAAACTTCAACAGTTGGTTTGTCAGTCGGGAGTGTGTGTAAAACCCAGCACTGCTGCTGACATATGCCATGTGGTAGCAAAAGGATTACATTGAAGTAATGTATCTCCTAAAATGTGAACTTATTATGAACATGATTGCATCAACTAATCTTAAAAATGATTTTAGAATACACACAAACAAAAAAAATGAATTTATTAAAATAGCCAAATACATCTAAATACAATATATTTAAATCAATTCTCAGTAAAAAATAATACATTACAAGCTGATTATAAAAGAACTTGTTTAATATTTCCTTGTGTGAAAGGTCATAAGTGAGATCTTCTCTCTTTTGGGGGCCTATTAGTGGGAATGGTATTTGACACTAGAGGATGTTTTGGATACTTTGTCCCCCTCTGGTCACTGTGGTTCCTCCTCCTTAGTAACTACTGTGTTCTGTAGTGATGTGGCTGCCAGTAAGAGGAACCTCTAAAACCAGCAGAGAACAAGGTTTTAAACAAATCCAAAGTGTCAGATATCAGAGGTGTCCATAGCTTTTTAAGAGAGAAAAAAATAAATGTGCAGTCCACGTCATTGAAAAAGGACACTAAGAAAATACTAACATTTGTGTTGATATAAATAATATTGTAACGTTAACAAAGTAATTTTCATATATATATATATATATATATATATATATATATATATATACACACACACTATATTGTCAAAAGTATTGGGACATCTGCCTTTACATGCACATGAACATTAATGGCACACCAGTCTAAGTCCATAGGGTTCAATATTGAGTTGGCCCATATTTTGCAGCTATAACAGCTTCAAATCTACTGGGAAGGCTGTCCACAAGGTTTAGGAGTGTGTCTATGTGAATGTTTGACCATTCTTCAAAGAAGCACAATCGTGAGGTCAGGCACTGATGTTAGACGAGGAGCTCGCAGCCTCTGCTCTAATTCATCTCAAAGGTATTCTATCGGGTTGATGTCAGGACTGTTTTTAAGGGGTTGAACTTGGCCCCTTAGTTCCAGTGAGAGGAACTCTTAAGGCATCAGCATACCAAGACATTTTGGACAATTTCATGCTCCCAACTTTGTGGGAACAGTTCGGGGATGGCCCCTTCCTGTTCCAACATAACTGCACACCAGTACACAAAGCAAGGTCCATAAAGACATGGAATAAAAATGAACTTAACTGGCCTGCACAGAGTTCTGACCTCAACCTGATAGAACACCTTTGGGATGAATTAGGCTACGAGACAGGCATTCTCATTCAACATCAGTGCCTAACCTCACCAATGCGCTTCTGGAAGAATGGTCAAACATTCCCATAGACACACTCCTA
This sequence comes from Rana muscosa, assembly GCA_029206835.1. Classification (NCBI taxonomy): domain Eukaryota; kingdom Metazoa; phylum Chordata; class Amphibia; order Anura; family Ranidae; genus Rana; species Rana muscosa. Next base: position 1,258,079,678 of record CM055116.1, on the reverse strand, counting down.
AACCTTGTGGACAGCCTTCGCAGAAGAGTTGAAGCTGTTATAGCTGCATATGGTGGGCCAACTCAATATTGAACCCTACAGCCTAGGATGCCATTAAAGTTCATGTAAAGGCAGGTGTCCCAATACTTTTGACAATATAGTGTAACTACAGTATATAACACTAAAAAATCTATTAGCCTCTTTTTTCAAGCAAATGTGTTTTAGTGTTTAGGTCAGGGCTGAACAAAACTATAAAACATTTTGGGAAAAATATGCAACCAAGAAGTCCTATACTTGATGCCATTATAGCAAAAATCTCCACGGCCACCATATCTTTCCCTTTAGTACTCAGATAGGCCGGGATCATGGCAATCCAGACACTGAAGAACACCAGCATGCTGAAGGTGATGTACTTGGCCTCATTAAAGCTGTCCGGTAATGTCCTGGCTAAAAAAGCTATAATGAAACTCACAGCTGCCAGAAGTCCAATATATCCCAGGACAGAGTAGAAGCCGATAACTGAACCCTCGTTACACTGAATGATGATCTTTCTCTTATAAGAGTGAGTGTCTCGATCCTGATAGGGGGGTGAAAAAGACAACCAAGAGATGCAGATTATGACTTGAACAAGTGAGAGCACACAAATAACAAACTTGGGCAGTTTTGCCCCCATCCATTTCTTCCAGGGACTCCCAGGTTTGGTGGCTTTAAAAGCAATACACACCATGATACTTTTGGCAAGAAGAGAAGAGACAGCAACTGAGAAGATGACACCATAAGAGGTTACACGCAGCATGCAGGTTACATCTATTGGACGTCCGAGGAACAAGAAGACACAGGGGAAGCTCAGCATGATGGCGACCAGGAGAAGATAGCTCAGATTTCGGTTATTAGCTTTAACAATGGGGGTGTCCTGGTAATGTATAAATATTCCCAATATTAAACCAGTCAGAAGACAACAGAAGATGGAGACAGATGAAAATACTGCAACAATTGAATCATCGGTATAGGAGAGAAATTCCACCAATTTTGGAAAACACTGATCCTTCTTCTCATTTGGCCATTCATCATCAGGACATTTCATGCAGTTTTCACTGTCTGAAGGAAGGAAAATACAAACACAATGAGAATCTGTGCCAAAGTTTCTAAGAAAAAAATTATATTGTTTTGCCTCACACTGTGGGGGAGTAAATCATATTTAAATGTTACAATAAAGTTGTATTATAATTAGAGTTGAGCGGACACCTGGATGTTAGGGTTCGACAGGTTCGGCCGAACTTCGCAAAAAAGTTTGAGTTCGGGACCCGAACTTGACCCAAACTTGACCCCGAACCCGAACCCCATTGAAGTCAATGGAGACCCGAACTTTTGAGGACTAAAATGTCTCTAAAAAAGTAATGGAAGGGGCTAGAGGGCTGCAAATGGCAGAAAAATGTTGTTAAGAGCATGGCAAGTGCTCTGCAAACAAATGTGGATAGGGAAATAACTTAAAATAACATAAAATACATAAGAATAAAAAATAATAATCTTGACCTAGGAGGACGAGGTCCATATGGAGTAGGAGGTTGAGGTGGCGGTGGATGTGGCGGTGTAGGTGGAAGCGGCAGTGGAGGAGGATGAGGTAGCCAACACTGGTTTTTGTTTTTAATTAAATTTTTTAAATTAGGGTACACCCCAAAAGAGTGAGAAAGATCAAAAATACAACAATGGCTGGGTAAGGCCAGTATACATGTCTATTCTGCAAAAGGTACGGACAAGTCCTGTGGGATCCATGCCTGGTTCATTTTAATGAACATGAGCTTGTCCACATTGGCTCTGGACAGGCGGCTGCGCTTGTCTGTGATAACGCCACCTGCCGTGCTAAATACACGTTCAGATAATACACTGGCTGCAGGGCAGACCAGCACCTCCAAGGCGTAAAGGGCAAGCTCAGGCCATGTGCCCAATTTGGAGACCCAGAAGTTGAAGGGGGCAGACCCGTCATTCATTACGTGTAGGCGTGTGCACACATACTGCTCCACCATGTTGGTGAAATGCTGCCTCCTGCTAAGATGTTCCATATCAGCTGGTGGTGCTGGATGTTGTGGCATGCTGACAAAGCTTTTCCACATTTTGGCCACGCTAACCCTGCCTTCTGAGGTGCTGGCGGTGCCCCGGCTGCGTTGGCGACCTCTTCCTCCTCCTCTGCCTTCGCCTTGTGCTTCCACTGTGCCCCCGCTGCCAGGTGGGAATGCCACCAGCAGCGCGTCTACCAGCGTGCGCTTGTACTCGCGCATCTTACGATCACGCTCCAGTGAGGGAATTAAAGACGGTACGTTGTCCTTGTAACGGGGATCCAGCTGGGTGGCCACCCAGTAATCAGTTAGAATGTGGGCAACTCGGCGGTCATTGCGGAGACACTGCAGCATGTAATCGCTCATGTGTGCCAGGCTGCCCAGAGGCAACGAAAAGCTGTCCTCTGTGGGAGGTGTATCATCTGTGTCCGCACCAGTGATGGCCATGAGCTGGTCTGGGTGCCACCCTGCTGTGAACATGGTTCCTCCTCCTCCATCTCCTCATCCTCCACCTCATCATCCTCCAGAACTGTGCCCTTGCTGGACAATTGTGTACCTGGCGTTTGTTGGTGCAGGAACCCACCCTCGGAGCCACTTGTGAATGACTGCCCTGAAAGCCTTGGAAATGATCCCTCTTCCTCCTCCTCCTCCTCCTCCTGTGCCTCATCCTCTTCCATCATCTCCCGAAGCGTTTTTTTCAAGGAGTCATAGAACTGGGATAGTAACGATGAGAACGGCGTCATCGGCACTGGCCATGATGGTGGAGTACTCAAAACAGTGCAACAAGGCACACAGGTCTCGCATGGAGGCCCAGTTATTGGTTGTGAAGTGGTGCTGTTCCGCAGACCGACTCATGCGTGCGTGTTGCAGCTGAAACTCCACTATCGCCTGCTGCTGCTCGCACAGTCTGGCCAGCATGTGCAAGGTGGAGTTCCAGCTTGAGGGCACGTCACATATGAGGCGGTGAGCGGGAAGGCCGAAGTTACGTTGCAGCACTGACAGGCGAGCAGCAGCAGGGTGAGAACGCCGAAAGTGCGCACAGATGGACCGCAGTTTTTGGAACAGCTCTGGCATGTCAGGAACCACCAAGTTCAGCACATGTGCCAGGCAAGGGATGTGCGTCAAACCGGCTAGGCCTAGAGCTGCTACGAGATTTTGCCCATTATCGCACACCACCAGGCCGGGCTTGAGGCTCACTGCCACAACCACTCATCGGTCTGTTGTTCCATGTTCCCGAACAACTCCTGCGCGGTGTGGGGTTTTTCCCCAAACAGGCAAGCTTTAAAACTGCCTGCTGTCGTTTACCCCTGGCTGTGCTGAAGTTGGTGGTGAAGGTGTTACGCTGACCGGATGAGGAGGCGGTAGAGGATGAGGAAGCGGAGTAGGAGAAGTTAGCAACAGGAGGCAAACTGAAGCGCCCTGCAATCCTCGGTGGTGGAAGGACATGCGCCAAACTGCTATCCGCCTCAGGCCCAGCCACCACTGCATTTACCCTGTGTGCTGTTAGGGAGATATAACGTCCCTGACCGTGCTTACTGGTCCACATATCCGTAGTTAGGTGGACCTTGCCACAGATGGCGTTGCACAGTGCACACCTGATTTTGTCCACCACTTGGTTGTGCAGGGAAGGGATGGCTCGCCTGTAAAAGTAGTGGTGGCTGGGCACGACGTACTGTGGGACAGCCAATGCCATCAGGCTTTTAAAACTCTGCGTCTCCACCAGACGGAATGACAGCATTTCAAAGGCCAGGAATTTTGCAATGCTGGCATTCAGGGCCAGGGATCGCGGGTGGGTAGGGGGGTACTTCCTCTTCCGCTCCGCTTTTGCACCCTGCTCCCTCTTCTGCTGTGCTGGTGGCTTTGTGCGACCACTGCCTCTTCCTCCGGACTACACAGGTCACCTGCATCACGTTGATTCCATGTGGGGTCGAGGACCTTATCGTCCTCCACATCATCTTCCACCCAGTCTTCACCCCTGCCCTCCTTGTCGGTCTGCACAATTGCGAAAGCAGCAGCAGTTGGCACCTGTGTTTTTTCATCATCCGAGACGTGCTGCGATGGTCCTCCCACGTACTCATCTTGAAACATAAGTGGTTGGGCATCGGTGCACTCATTCTCTTCCACTTCTGGGGCAGGGCTAGGTGGATGGCCCTGGGAAACCCTGCTAACAGAGTCATCAAAAAGCAGAAGAGACTGCTGCATGACTTGGGGCTCAGACTGCTTGGCTGATTTGCAAGGGGGTGAGGTGAAAGACTGATGGACATCGGCTGCAGGTGCCAACTCTGATCTTTCAGCAGTAGACTGAGTGGGAGACAATGTGAAGGAACTGGAGGCACTGTCAGCAACCCAATCTACTATCGCCTGTACTTGTCCTGGCCTCAACATTCGTAGAGCCGCATTAGGCCCGACCAAATACTGCTGCAGGCTCTGTCGCCTACTCGCACCTGAGGAAGGTGTTTCACTTGTGCGTGTATCTGGCACAGATCGACCACGTCCTCTCCCTGCAACAGGAGATCCACCAGCAGCACCACGACCGGGGCCACGTCCCTTATTTGAAGTTCTCCTCATATTTCTCAAATTTAGGATCTTGCCCTAAATGGGTGTTTTTTGAATAGCAGAATAGAACAATATCTAAAGTGTGTATCTCATACGTACAGATATGCAGAAAACCCACCAAAAATTCTTTTTTTGCCCTAAATTATTATTTTTTTGAATAGCAGAATAGGAGAATAGTATCAAAAGTGTGTATCTCACACGTACAGATATGTAGAAAACGCACCAAAAAAATTTTTTTGTGCCCTAAATTATTATTTTAGATATGCAGAAAACGTACAATTTTTTTTTTTACCTAAATTATTGTTTTTTTGAATAGCAGAATAGGAGAACAGTATCTAAAGTGTGTATCTCACACGTACAGATATGCAGAAAATGCACCAAAAAATAGGATTTTTTACTCACCGTAAAATCCAGTTCATGGACCGACACACCTTCTCTATTGAAATAGTGGGTATTATCCGTTAATTAGGAGTGACTAGGCAGAAAACTTGTAAAAAGTGTTGCATCACAACTTCTACAGTACCACCCAGGGGGCGGACCCTCTGGGTATATCCGCTCACTCTGCATCTCGCAGATCAGTTCGTCAAAAAGCAGTACAAACTTAAAAGGAGGGGAAAGGGATTTTACGGTGAGTAAAAAATCCTATTTACTCTTTCGTTCATGGACCGACACAGCTTCTCTATTGACATACTGGGACGTCCCAAAGCAGTGTCAGAGAAAAAAACGAGGGGTGGTAACAGCATTAAAATAACTTCACCCCAAAACAAAACAGAGCTCCTCAACAGAGGAGTTGAAACTCTAAACAGCCGTCTGCAAAAGCTTGCGGCCGAAAGAAGCATCCGAAGATGCACACACATCAACTTGTAAAGTTTAGTGAAAGTGTGAACGGACGAGCATGTCGCCGCCTTACACACCTGGTGAAAACAGACGCTTTATGCTCTCAGATCTCGGACAGCATCCAAGAAATACAACGTCGTTTCCTTAGGATTCGACGGATGAGGACATAAGGATGGCAGTACAATGTCTTCCTAGATGGAAGGTCTAACGACCCTAGGAAGAAGAAGGCTGCGAACGCAGCACCACCTATCCTTGTGGAAGATCAGATAAGGAGCCTTGCATGACAAGGCTGCCAGCTCACAAAAACCGTCTAACTGACGTAAACAGAAAGGGACCTCATGTCCTGGTCGAATGCGCTGGGAAAGGGAGGCGCCTGACCCTTCATGGTGTAAGCCTGATCACAATCTGTCGGATCCACCTAGAGATGGTGGCTGACGAAACCGCTGGGCCCTACTAGGGACCAGCCACTGAAACAAACAGTGAGCCTGGACTCCGGAACGGAGCAGTGCTAGACAAGCATTCTCTCAGACTTTGGACAATGTCCAAAGAATGCCACGTCGTCTCCTTAGTATTTGACGGATGAGGACACAAGGATGGCAGTACATGTCTTCCTTGGAGGAAGGTCAAAAGACCCTAGGAAGAAGAGAAGGCTGCGGACGCAGCACCACCTATCCTTGAGGAAGATCAGATAAGAAGCCTTGCCCTTATCCTTGTGGAAGAACAGATAGAGTTGCTTGTATGACAAGGCTGCCGGCTCAGAAACCCGTCCTAACTGGCATACCAGCCACCAAGAGGACCCCTTTCTAAGGAAGTGTCAACAAGGGAATCTTCCTGATGTCTCAAACTCTTGTTTCTGAGACACTTAGAGGCCACGCCTTTGAAGCCATCGACTGCAGGCAGGATGACATATGGGACCCTGCGCCAGCAGGTCCTCTCGTAGTGGTAGACGCCGAAAGGACGTCTGCTACACAAGCCCCACGGAGATAGTGGAGGGTGGCCTGGAGGGGTCGCCTGCCGAACCCACTGTACAAATGTTCTCACTAGAGAGTGAGCCACCAGGGGTCGTTGAAAAAGACAGCCAGGGTAGATACCTGCCCCTAATTGTACTTAAAGTAACATTTTTGGCCCGTTCCCTGCTGAAGAACAGCAGGACTCTGGAACCAATAAGTACGCGGATGCCACCTCATCTCCTCGCAACAGGATATGCAGGTCTTCCAAGTGCGATGGTAATCTTCTTAGGGGATGATTTCCGAGCACTCCTCATGGTAGCGATCATAGAGTCTGACAGGTCCCGGTCTCTTAGCACGTGGCTCTCAAGCCATGCCCTCAAGCCAGTGACTGTAAAAACAGTATGGTGTACGGGATCTAGCGACAGCAGGTCCTTCTTACGGTAGATGCCAAAAGGCGTCTGCTACCAAACGCACTAGATCGGCGTACCAAGGACGCCAAGGCCAATTCAGAGCCATTGGGACCATTGTAATCCTCTCTGCCTCCAGTCTGCGAAGCAGATGAGGAAGGAGCTTCCGAGGAGGAAAGGCATAGATTAGTCGGTACTGACTCTACAGTGCCATTAATGCATCTGTCGTGTTTTGCCCATGGGTCTCTTGACCTGGCCACAAACCTAAATACCTACCGATTGAATCGAGAAGTCAGGAGATATATGACTGGCGTGCTTCCCCTCTGGTAAAGCAACCCCCCTTAGGAGGTGCGTGACCTCCGATGATGCAGCAGAGCTGCTTGTTCCTCCTTGATGATTTACATACGCCACCACTGTGGTGTTTGTCTGACTGGATTCTGACTGGACGCCCCTGTAGCTTCTGAGACCATGTGGAGAGGCAAAGCCAGATCGCCTAGTTTTCAGGCTAATGATCTGCAATGGGATTCCTCCAGAGTCCCGCGACCCAGGTTGACTAATCTCTTCAGACTCCTCTGCAACCGGGAAGAGAGGTGTCCACCGTGACCACTATTCAGTAAAAAGAAGGAACAACTTCCCAGACAGAATGCTGGTGAAGTCGGCCACCAACTAGGGAGGTCCTGCTTAGGTGGCTCACCCAGATCTTGATAATCCAGGGATGAAGGGCACTTGACACTTCAGGACAGAGTTACCTTCTGTAACACTCGTGTGAAATAGCGCCTATGGTACCGCCTCGAAGGAGGCTACCATGAGGCCCAGGACTCGCCTGCAAAAGTGGCGTGACAGCCCAACTTTGGGATGTCCACTGCCGCACTGCAGCCTGAAGGGTCTGCAACTTTCCCCTAGGGGGAAAGAAACGTACACCTCTGAGGAGTCCAGAATCAACCCTAGACACACTAGGAGTTGGGACAGTTTCAATACTGACTTCTGAGTGTTCAGCACCCAACCAAGTATCGGAGGGTCTGACAGGTATAGACACGCTCACTTCTAAATTTAGTTTGAAGTGACCCTCAGAAGAAGATCGTCCAAGTTGCCCCTGATAGCAAAGCCACGCTGTCTTAGTAGGGCCAAAATCGGGGCAAGCACCTTGGTGAACACCCTTGGTGCCAATGCGAGGCCAAAGGGGAGAGCCACCCTTGACAGTGGTCTTCCCCGGCCGCCAACGCAGACATCTCTGATGCCTGGTGCATATGGAGACATGCAGTATGCGTCCTTGAAGATCAAGGATGCTGAAAATCCCCTGGATGGAGGGCAGCGACAACAGAGCAAGCCAACTCTTTACCGGAATCTTTGTACTTTCACAAAGCAGTTGAGGGTCCTGTGATCCAAGATTGGACGAACCCCCTCCAGTACTACAAACAGATTTTAGTAGAATCCCTGAACCCGTTCCTGTACTAAGACAGGAAGGCTACCCTGCGTATCAGCAGGTCTTGTACCGCCCCATATAGGGCTTCCCGACAAGTCGGCAGAAGCTGGCGGTTAAGAGGGAAAAATTCTGTTCAGTAGGCAAGCAAGGTTGGGCTTGCAAGCCCAGCTTTGTGTCCCTCAGCAGGCGCTTTATCAGCCTGAGGTTGTTTACTTGCCACACTAGGTGGACGAAGGGACCGTTTGTGCGCGGTGAAGGAGGGCCCTAGCCTATGGTGTGGCTCCTTACCTTCCTTGGATTGCAGAAGCAATGTGCTCCTACCTCCTGTGGCATCTTTAAATGATGTCATCCAGCGAGGCCCCAAAAACTCTGTCGCCCTAAAAGGGCAGATCCAAAAGGGCCTTCTTGGAAGATTAGTCTGCAGACCAGCACATTTAGCCAGATCAGGTGGCGTAGCGCCACCGCATAACCCAAGGTCCAAGACAGTAAGGGGATAGTATCCAAGTCTGACTCGCAGACAGGCTCAAGGCCCTGTACCAACTGGTCGGCCAGAGCTACCTCATACGGAGGAGCCTCCTGTGCTTTTAACCCCTGGAGTAGCATATTTGCCTACTCAGTTAGTGTCTGAGGCATCATAAAAAACCCCAGCCATGCTGGACGTACCTCTAAGTCCCCCACTGTGTATAGGTACCAAGTGTCCCTGAGGACAGCAGCCCCTTCCACTGGAATCATGGTAACTTGTTAAGTCTGGACACAGGGGGAGAGGTCCATCCTTTCAGGAACTCTCCTCAAGGGGTATCGGACCGCCCAAAAAAAAATAAAAAAAAACTTTGGGGCTGAAAAAAGAAAATACCTGAGTGCTTTTTTCCCCCTCCTTGTACAAGAGCTTATCAATATAAGACACACAAGGAAACACCTTAGCAGTGCGGGCTGGCTTTAGGGAACCCAAAGGGGACCGGTGTCTCTGCTGCTTCTGCAGCATTCTCTATTTGCAGTAAACAGGTCAGATACAAAAAGCCTTCTTGCGTGCTGACCTGGACTTCGAGCATTCTCACTGTCCGATCGGTCACGGTCTGCAGTCTCTGATGCATCAGAATCCGGGCCATGAGCCATAGCTGGGCCTGGTTCTGCATCAGAATTATCCCCGGAAGATTGCAGGGGATGGGGGCGTTTACTACCCTCCATGTTCCCGTGTGCCGCTTCCATCCTGGCAACAGACCTAGCGTCCACAGATACATCAGGGGCACCAGCTGCCAAATCTGGTGTTTCAGGGGAAAAAAACGTCTGCTTCAGACACCCTGCTGACCCACGCGCAGATACCAACAGGGCTCCAGGCAAGGTATCAATAGGCCACCCTCCTAGCTGATACAGAGATGCAGGGTATCCCAGAGGACTCACCACCCTTGGAACGGTACCGCTATGCTGCCGTGTGCTGCGCCTGTGATGCTATCCCATCGCTGCTGTGTAATTTTGATTCTTTATCAGTGCTTCCTTGTGAATTTTTGCCAGTGCAAATGCACCCTAGAGGCCGGAGACTATAGCAAAATGGCCGCCAAGTGGCTGTATGGAAACACTGTGGGCTCTAAGAAAATGGCCGCCGAGCCGAATATAGAGGCAAAAGTGGCCATGGACCACAAAAAGATGGCCGCCGAGTGGCGGTATATACATACAGCATGAATCCTAGGAAACATGGCCGCCTGAATAGTCGATAGAGGCTAAAGCGGGTGTGAAGAAAATAGCATTGAGTGGTGATATACACATATAGGTGGGAAACCACAAGAAAATGGCCGCCGGACAGTCACTAGAGGCCGAAAAAGGCACGGACCACCGCAAAATGCACGCATGGAGGGGGAAAAGCACACACAGGTAAGCAGAAAATGACATTTTTTAAATGACAGCTACAGCCAGCCCTGTTCCAGATGGAACCCCTTAGGTCACCCCCAGCACCCAGCAACCTTAGCTCAAAGCCCAGGGAGGAGGGAAGGCAGGGAGAGAGGAAATAAAGGGGCCACAACCACTTACTTGATCTCTCCAGGAATCTCCAGCCCAGTCACCCAAGCAGGGGAGCTACTTACCCTTCCTGCGTGTATCCTGCTGGAAGACATTCCACAACAGATCATCATCCGCGCACGGAAGGTGACTGTCGGCCAGGCATGCTGTGATTGGACCCTAGGGAACGATCATATGCATGCCCTGGAGCGCGACACTCACCGGACAGGCTGCTGCGACTCAGTCGTAAGGTCAGCCGAAGCTGAGCGGTCCGATGCAAGCCTTGGAGCGAAAGCTCACTGGACAGACTACTGCGACTCGGCCATAAGATCAGCAGAAGCTGAGGGGTCTGATGCAGGCCCTGGAGCGTAGGCTCACCGGCCCACCCGTAGAGCAACGGGTATGTCGTGGAAAACCCAGCGCGTAGCTAGGGTCGGCACACGCTCGATGGCCGAAACTACAAGGATCGAGGATCCAGCCTGTCACCCAGTCAGCAGTTGATTGAAGATCGCAGGAAACAAAAAACAAAATGTAGAAAAAAATATTTTTTCCCCCGGACCAATGAGCCCGAAGGGAGCCATGTCCTACTCGCTAGACAGAAAAAAACTGATCTGCGAGATGCAAAGTGAGGGGATATACCCAGAGGGTCCGCCCCCTGGGCGGTACTGTAGAAGGTGTGATGCAACACTTTTTACAATTTTTCTGTCTAGTCACTCCTAATTAACGGATAATACCCACTATGTCAATTGAGAAGCTGTGTCGGTCCATGAACGAAAGAGTAAAACATTTTTTGGCAGAAAACAATCAAAAAATGTTTTTTTTGCCCTAAATTATTATTTTTTTGAATAGCAGAATAGGAGAACAGTATCTAAAGTGTGTATCTCACACGTAAAGATATGCAGAAAATGCACCAAAAATTTTTTTTGGGCAGAAAACTCACCAAAAATTATTTTTTTGCCCTAAACTATTATTTTTTTGAATAGCAGAATAGGAGAACAGTATCTGAAGTGTGTATCTCACACGTACAGATATGCAGAAAACGCACCAATTTTTTTTTTTTGCCCTAATTATTATTTTTTTGAATAGCAGAATAGGAGAACAGTATCTAAAGTGTGTATCTCACAGTAACATATGCAGTGCTGGTGCACTGAGCTTGCATAAAATGCCCGCTGATGCCAACCTAACTAACAGATGGATAAAAGTTATCTTTTCTCTGGCACTGAGCTCAGGGCAGGATAAAAAGATTGTGCACTGCACCCACACAACAAAAGCAAGGTAGATCGCTGAGTAATTTGATTTCTGAATCAGGACTCCTATCTAATGCTCTCCCTCAAAGCAGCAGCAGCAACAACCTTTCCCTACACTATCTAAAGCAGAGTGACGTGCTATGTGCCTCTAGCTTATATAGAGGCTGGGTCACATGCTGCACTGGCCAATCACAGCCATGCCATTAGTAGGCATGGCTGTGATGGCTTCTAAGGGCACACAAGTTAAACGAATGTTGATTGGCTGCCCTGCAGCTTTTTAAAATGCGCCATTACATTGCCGAACACCGAACCCGAACCCGAACCCGAACATACAGTAAATTGTTCGGGTCCGGGTACCAAAAACCCAAAAGTCCGGTACGAACCCGAACTTTACAGTTCGGGTTCACTCAACCCTAATTATAATTTAAGAGTTAGGGATAGATAAATATATAGATAGATAGATAGACAGATAGATAGATAGATAGATAGATAGATAGATAGATAGATAGATAGATAGATAGATAGATAGATAGATAGATAGATAGATAGATAGATAGATAGATATTGATTGGTACTTTTAAGACACCACAAAGTATGTAAAAAAAAATAAAAGAGGAGAAAAAAAAGAATGCTGAGAAAATGTGTTATATTCAAACAAGGTGACAAAGGTGGAGTTTTAATTGAAAGTGTATGTAAACCTGATAATGAACTTCCCTTATCTGCTACCCTTTGGTCTCTTCAAAATATCATTAACCACCTCAATACTGGGCACTTTCACCCCTTCCTGCCCAGGCCAATTTTCAGCTTTCAGTGCTGTCACTCTTTGAATGACAATTGCACGGCCATGCTACACTGTACCCATATGAAATTGTTATAATCTTCTTCCCACAAATAGAGCTTTCTTTAGGTGGTATTTAATCACAGCTGTTTTTTTGCTTAAAAAAACGAAAAAAAGTCAGAAAAATTTGTACATAAGTAATTTTTCTCCTTTACTGATGTATGCTGATGAGGATGAACTGATGGGCACTGATGAGGTGGCACTGAAGGGCACTGATGGGGTGGCACTGATGAGGAGGCACAAAAAAGGCAGCACTGATGGGCACTGATAGGTAGGGATGGGCGAATGGTTCAGCCCGAGCATAAGTTCGGGCCGAACTTTGGTTGTTCGGGTGTTCTGGCGAACACCGAACAATATGCTGAGTTCGGGGAAAATTCTAAACCCGAGGAACCCCGTTAAAGTCTATGGGACACTAACATGAAAAACAAAAGTGCTAATTTTAAAGGCTTATATGCAAGTTATGGTCATAACGGGAAACCCCTGTTGCGTCAGAGGGGAGCGGGGTCACCCACGCATGTCACGGGTGGCCCCGCCCTAGGCTATTTAAGAGCTGTCACGGCGGGTCTCGCGTCATTCGGCGGGCGTCTCCCATGGAGGCGGAATCGATCGTGGCGGCGTGTATCCCGGGTCTTGGAAGGATAACATCACTGGAATTGTTTTTTGTCACTTTTTTGGTGCCACCCCGTCACCCCATTACCAATTCACATGGGCAAGGGTTGTGGGGATGAGGCCCTTGTCCCCATCAACATAGGGACATCCTCCCTATGTTGAGGGCATGTGGCCTGGTACGGTTCAGGAGGGGGGGGGCGCTCTCTCGTCCCTCCCTCCTTTCCTGCGGCCTGCCAGGTTACATGCTCAGATAAGGGTCTGGTATGGATTTTTGGGGGGAACCCCACACCATTTTTTTTTATTTTGGCGCAGGGTTCCCCTTAATATCCATACCAGACCCGAAGGGCCTGGTAATGGACTGGGGGGGAACCCATGCCTTTTTTTTCAATTACTTTTATCTGTATTGCCGGGACCTGACAATTCTTTATAGCTGCGAGTAGTTTTAAATGACTTTTTTTCCTTTTGAAATGTCATTTTGTGCAGGGACTGTTCTAAACACGGAAAAAATGTGCCACTTTACAGGCATACTATAGACACCCCCCAGGTATGAAATTTAAAGGAATATTTCACTTTTATTGTTTCACTTTAAGCATTATTAAAATGACTGCTTCCGAAAAATCGTCCGTTTTTAAAACTTTTTTTGCATAGATACATGTCCCCTGGGGCGGGACCCAGGTCCCAAAACACTTTTTATGACAATAACTTGCATATTAACCTTTAAAATTAGCACTTTTGATTTTTCACGTCCGTGTCCCATAGACTTTAACGGTGTTCGCGTGTGTGAACAAATTTTTTGCCTGTTCGCATGTTCTGCTGCGAACCAAACCGGGGGGGTGTTTGGCTCATCCCTACTGATAGGTGGCAATGATATGCAGAACTGGTGAGCACTGATAGGTGGTACTGATAGGTGCCACTTAAGGGCAATGATAAGTGTCACGGATAGAATGCACTGATGTGCACTGAGGGGCGGTAATGATGACCACTGATGGGAGGCACTGATGGGTACTGAAAGTCAGCACTGACTGGTATCACTGATGGGCACAGATTGGCCCCACTGATGGGCACTGACTGGTGTCACTGATGGGTACAGATTGACATCACTGATGGGCCCTGTTGGGGCTGCACTGTAATCTGGGCACTAATGATCAGTGCCCTGAATACCTATACATGTCTCCCCTGTGTGATGCCGCTGATCGGCTCTCCTCACATCACACTCTGTCAGTGTGAGGCGAGGAGAGCCGCTAAACAGCATCTCCTTGTTTACATGTGGTTGGCTGTGATTGGACACAGACGATCACATGGGTAAAGAGCCACAGTCGTAGCACATTGAAGTCTGAGCAGTACTTTGGAATAGAGGAGAGATGCCAAGGATAAGTCTACCACTACCATAAGGGACTGTGGTACAGTACATGTTCACTGGGCAGCTGGATGAAAACGATTGTGAAAGCTGAACCTCATGAGTCAGGATATACAACCAAAAACATAAATGTATTTTATTGGGATTTTATGTGATAGACCAACACAAAGTGGCACATAGTTGTGAAGTGGAAGGAAAATGATAAATGGTTTTCCAATTTGTTTACAAATAAATATCTGAAAAGTGTGGCGTGCATTTGTATTCAGCCCCCCTGATTCAATATTATGGTAGAACCACCTTTTGCTGCAATTACAGCTGCAAGTCTTTTTGGAGATGTCTCTACCAGTTTTTCACATCTAGAAAGTGACATTTTTTCCCATTTTTCTTTGGAAAATAGCTCAATCTCTGTCAATTTGGATGGAGATCATCTGTGAACAGCAATTTTCAAGTCTTGCCACAGATTCTCAATTGGATTTAAGTCTGGACTTTCACTGGGCCATTCTAACACATGAATATGCTTTGATCTAAACCATTCCATTGTAGCTCTGGCTGTATGTTTAGGGTCGTTGTTCTGCTGAAAGGTGAAACTCCGCCCCATTCTCAAGTCTTTTGCAGACTCTAACAGGTTGTCTTCTAAGATTGCCCTGTATTTGGCTCCATCCATCTTCCCATCAATTCTGACCAGCTTCCCTGTCCCTGCTGAAGAAAAGCATCCCCACAACATGATGCAGCCACCAGCATGTTTCACGGTGGGGATGGTGTGTTCAGGGTGATGTGCAGTGTTAGTTTTCCGCCACACATAGTGTTTTGCTTTTAGGCCAAAAAGTTCAATTTTGGTCTCATGTGACCAGAGCACCTTCTTCCACATGTTTGCTGTGTCCCCCACATGGCTTCCCGCAAACTGCAAACGGGACTTCTTATGTTTTTCTTCCAGCAATGGCTTTCTTCTTGCCACTTTTCAATAAAGGACAGATTTGTGGAGAGCACGACTAATAGTTGTCCTGTGGACAGATTCTCCCACCTGAGCTGTGGATCTCTGCAGCTACTCCAGAGTTACCATGGGCCTCTTGGCTGCTTCTCTGATGAATGTTATCCTTGCCCAGCCTGTCAGTTTAGGTGGATGGCCATGTCTTGGTAGGTTTGCAGTTGTGCCATACTCTTTCCATTTTCGGATGATGGATTAAACAGAGCTCTGTGAGATGTTCAAAACTTGGGATATTTTTTATAACCTAACCCGGCTTTATACTTCTCCACAACTTTATCCCTGACCTGTCTGGTGTGTTCCTTGGCCTTCATGATGTTGATTGTTCACTAAGGTGCTCTAACAAACCTCTGAGTGCTTCACAGAACAGCTGTATTTATACTGCGATTAAATTACACACAGGCGGACTAATTAGGTGACTGCTGAAGGCAATTGGTTCCACTGGATTTTAGTTAGGGGTTTCAACGTAAAGGGGGCTAAATACAAATGCAAGCCACACTTTTCACATATATATTTGTAAAGAATTTTGAAAAACATTTAACATTTTCCTTCCACTTTACAATTATGTGCCGCTTTGTGTTGGTCTATCACATAAAATCCCAATAAAATACTTTTACGTTTCTGGTTGTAACATAATTGTGGAAAATTTAAAGGGGTATGAATACTTTTTCAAGGCACTGTATGAGAAACATGCCTTTCTGACTCGCTTATTAATGCAAGTGGTCAAAGTTGTCTGATGAGAGTGGTGTGAGACCCTGTGGTCCCCCATTAGATGGACCCCAAATTGAGGGTGAATCCTTGGAGCAATCTATGTGGAACTAAAAGCAGATTTCTTTATTATTTGTGTTTTGTGTGAGTGGGAATGTTGGTTTACAGCATGGCAGCATGGGTTATTTTATGATATCATATTGACCATTTTGGTTGATGTGGAGTTACAATGCTGGACAACGTGATTCACAATGGATGTAAATGATGCCACTGTGTGTTTGTTTTTAATGTGCTCTTTTTTGTTAAATAGTTAAATAGGGCTTCCTCCACCCACAGACCCACATGACCATTGTGCCAGGGTACCCTGTAGTGGCCACAGTACCCAGCCGCCCCGCCCACCCCCCCTTCCCCCTCCACATGCCACTTGCTTGACAATCCCTTGTCTATTAGCCTAGAAAATGGACAGTACAGATTTTTAAGGTTTGGCTCTCCTTTTGACAAGCAAACTTAGGTAAAGTTTGCAGAGTGCACAACGGACTGAACCCAGGTACATATTTCTCATCATTACTTGTAAAATCTGGAATTGTATTAGAATTTGTAATAGAGTTTCAGATTTGACATCACAACTTTAACCTCATGTTCTCATGTTCTCATGTTCTCAGATCCTGCCTCACATTGAACCTTTGGTATATTGTTCCCAATGACTGCTCGCCATGAATGATGATTTTGAAAAGTGCAAAAAATATCTCTTGCTCCTAAGTAAAATAAAGAGCTGTCCTATTCCTGTGTTATCTCAAGCCTTCCCAGTTCTTATCTAAGATTACAGAACAATTCACCTCCATATTTAAAGGATGGGGGAGGGATTTGGCTGTTTAGTAAAGTAGTAGTAACAAAAGACAACTGGGTAGCGCTGACACCATTTATTTTGATTTCAGTCCACAAACTCTTGGGAAAATGTGCATCAATTGCAGTGATATACTGCATACTTTTTTTAACCTTACATACACTTTAACTATAAAGGTAACCTCATTCCTGGACAGCAATAAAAAACACAAACTCTACCAGATGAGTTGGATATCTCTCCTTCTGGACATGGGACACACTCATAGCAACATTTGTGAGCTGAAGATCCAAACTTTTTTCTGCTGCCAGGTAAGCAGGGTCCTGAACATCGAGATACTGGGACCTGAAAATCAGAATTTATTACTAATATTATTTTGTATGTGATGGTGAGCAGCAGGGTTATGTATGATAGAATAAGGAGGATGGGGGGTGAATGTGAGTGGGCCAGAGTAAGAGTAAATTGCAAAAGGTAAGGCAGAATAGTGAAGAGGTATATATAATCTATTTTAGATTGAGATTAATAGGTTCTGGGTGAGCAGAGAACATTTTGTGTATCACCATAGTCTCATTGAGATAAAGATCACACCAATCACCACACACAACCATGCATTGCCTGGGATTCTGACCTTGTGAGTGACCAATTTTATTTTGGGTCTTGGCTCCTTCCAAACTACCTTTGGCTTAAAGGGGTTGTAAAGGTTAGTTTTTTTATTTTCTAAAAAGGTTCCTTTAAGCTAGTGCATTGTTGGTTCACTTACCTTTTTCCTTTGATTTACCCTCTAAATGTTTTTTTTCTTTGTCTGAATTTCTCACTTCCTGTTTCTCCTCACTAAACTTCACACCATCATCCGAGTGGTGTGGAGTCAGCCAGAACAGCTTACTGAACAGCTTACTGAGGAGGAACAGGAAGTGAGAAATTCAGACAAAGAAAACAAAGAAAAAAAACATTTAGAAGGTAAATCGAAGGAAAAGGTAAATGAACCAACAATGCACTAGCTTAAAGGAACCTATTTAGAAAATAAAAAACGAACCTTTACAACCCCTTTAATATGTGGACTCAGCTAACTCACCATGTCCAGGGTGTTGATGCAGGTCTTCATGCTACAACGGACCTTGTTCCCTGAGAGATCCACTTTCCCTAAACACAACATGAGCGGAGGCACTTCAAGAGGTTTTTCACCAGCAAGGCAGGCTTCCAACATGTTCTTGCTGCAATAAATGGCACCCATATTGTTTTAAGGCCATTCAGAGACAGAGAGGTCAGCATCCAGAATGGCCAGTAGAACCACTTCATCAATATGCAGATTATGGTGCCAGACAGAGAATGCTGAGGGCACATACAGGTTAAATAGGGTTACACCAAAACACCTACATCCTTTGCTGCACAGCTCTTTTCTAGAAGTTTGAAGCAGAACAAATGCTACATACCCGGCTTGTTGGTAATGTCTTATCTTTTGTGGGGTGCATCACTAAAATAAAGTGGAAATGTGTGTACAATTTAATTGTCAAATTTGAATTAACAAGGGTACAGAGAACTACTGCTCACTTAGCTTAGGGAATAACCTGAAGCCATTTTCAATATGACTAAATATATTCAAACATTTGAACATCGTGTCTTTGACCTATCCTGAAAATCTACAGTTATTTTTTTGTAGGCATTATGATACTCCAATAATATGTTAAAATTATTTATCTTTTTTTTTATTTCCTGTTATAGTAGATACAGACTACCTATAGCTCTCCTGGTTCATGGCTTCAATCAGACATCCCTGGGATGAAGCAGAACTTAGATATAATAGGGCTTTGCAAAGAACCAGTGCAGTTTTGGAGACCACATTTGTGGACCACATTTGGTCCACAAAAATCCCAATTTCTCTGCTGTGAAAGTCATGATGTACCTTGGGTAGCCTGTTAGCACATTCATGAAGCAGGCATCACAAATGTGTTCCCTGCAAGAAGCCGTTTTGACGTCTTCCACATGATCTGTTGACAGAAAGTTAATTTATTGAGGGTGCAAGGCAATAATGGCAATATAGATATGAAAAAAACACTCTATTATGCCAAAAGTGGTTTGGAAAGAGAAGGCAAACTCGCCATCGCTTTTATCTATGTGGGCAGTGCATAACAGTTTATCTGCTTCGCCAAAGTCTGTTACTAGGGTTGAGCGGACACCTGGATGTTCGGGTTCAACGGATATGGCCGTACTTCGGAAAAAAGTTTGAGTTCGGGACCTGAACTTGACCCGAACTTGACCCTGAACCCGAACCCCATTGAAGTCAAATGGCAGCAAAATGTTGTTAAGAGCATGGCATGTGCTCTGCAAACAAATATGTATAGGGAAATAATAACTTAAAATAACATAAAATACATAAAAATTAAAAATATTAATCTTGACCTAGGAGGACGAGGTCCATATGGAGTAGGAGGTTGAGGTGGCGGTGGATGTGGCGGTGTAGGTGGAAGCGGCGGTGGAGGAGGACGAGGTAGCCAACACTGGTTTTTGTTTTTAATTTTTTTTTTTTTTTTAAATTAGGGTACACCCCAAATAAAGTGAGAGATCAAAAATACAACAATTGCTGGGTAAGGCCGGTATACATGTCTATTCTGAACAAGGTACGGACAAGTCCTATGGGATCCATGCCTGATTCATTTTAATGAACGTGAGCTTGTCCACATTGGCTCTGGACAGGCGGCTGCGCTTGTCTGTGATAACGTCCCCCTGCCGTGCTAAATACACGTTCAGATAATACACTGGCTGCAGGGCAGGCCAGCACCGCCAAGGCGTAAAGGGCAAGCTCAGGCCATGTGCCCAATTTGGAGACCCAGAAGTTGAAGGGGGCAGACCCGTCATTCAGTACGTGTAGGCGTGTGCACACATACTGCTCCACCATGTTGGTGAAATGCTGCCTCCTGCTAAGATGTTCCATATCAGCTGGTGGTGCTGGTTGTTGTGGCGTGCTGACAAAGCTTTTCCACATTTCGGCCATGCTAACCCTGCCTTCTGAGGTGCTGGCGGTGCCCCGGCTGCGTCCTCCTCCTCTACCTTCGCCTTGTGCTTCCACTGTGCCCCCGCTGCCAGGTGGAAATGCCACCAGCAGCGCGTCTACCAGCGTGCGCTTGTACTCACGCATCTTACAATCACGCTCCAGTCAGGGAATTAAGGATGGTACGTTGTCCTTGTAACGGGGATCCAGCAGCGTGGCCACCCAGTAATCAGCACCTGTTAGAATGTGGGAAACTCGGCGGTAATTGTGGAGACACTGCAGCATGTAATCGCTCATGTGTGCCAGGCTGCCCAGAGGCAACGAAAAGCTGTCCTCTGTGGGAGGTGTATCGTCTGTGTCCTCTGGTTACCCCCAGCCACGCACCAGTGATGGCCATGAGCTGGTCTGGGTGCCACCCTGCTGTGAACATGGTTCCTCCTCCTCCATCTCCTCCTCCTCATCCTCCACCTAGTCATCCTCCAGAACTGTGCCCTTGCTGGACAATTGTGTACCTGGGTTTGTTGGTGCAGGAACCCACTCTCGGAGCCACTTATGAATGACTGCCCTGAAAGCCGTGGAAATTATCCCTCTTCCTCCTCCTCCTCCTCCTCCTGTGCCACATCCTCTTCCATCATCGCCCGAAGCGTTTTTTCAAGGAGGCATAGAACTGGGATAGTAACGCTGAGAACGGCGTCATCGGCACTGGCCATGTTGGTGGAGTACTCAAAACAGTGCAACAAGGCACATGGGTCTTGCATGGAGGCCCAGTTATTGGTGGTGAAGTGGTGCTGTTCCGCAGAGCGACTCACGCGTGCGTGCTGCAGCTGAGATTCCACTATCGCCTGCTGCTGCTCGCACAGTCTGGCCAGCATGTGCAAGGTGGAGTTCCACCTTGTGGGCACGTCACATATGAGGCGGCGAGCGGGAAGGCGAGCAGCAGCAGGGTGAGAACGTCAAAAGTGCGCACTTTTTGCAGCAGCTCTGGCATATCGGGGTAATTTTTAAGGAACCCCTGCACCACCAAATTCAGCACATGCGCCAGGCAAGGGATGTGCGTCAAACCGGCTAGGCCCAGAGCTGCTACGAGATTTCGCCCATTATCGCACACCACCAGGCCAGGCTTGAGGCTCACTGCCACCAACCACTCATTGGTCTGTTGTTCCATGTCCCTCCACAACTCCTGCGCGGTGTGGCGTTTTTCCCCCAAACAGGAAAGTTTTAAAACTGCCTGCTGTCGTTTACCCCTGGCTGTGCTGAAGTTGGTGGTGAAGGTGTTACACTGACCGGATGAGGAGGTGGTAGAGGATGAGGAAGTGGAATAGGAGAAGTTAGCAACAGGAGGCAAACTGAAGCGCCCTGCAATCCTCGGTGGTGGAAGGACATGCGCCAAACTGCTATTCGCCTCAGGCCCAGCCTCCACTGCATTTACCCAGTGTGCTGTTAGGGAGATATAACGTCCCTGACTGTGCTTACTGGTCCACGTATCCGTAGTTAGGTGGACCTTGCCACAGATGGCGTTGCGCAGTACACACCTGATTTTGTTCCCCACTTGGTTGTGCAGGGAAGGGATGGCTCGCCTGAAAAAGTAGTGGTGGATGGGCACGACGTACTGTGGGACAGCCAATGCCATCAGGCTTTTAAAACTCTGCGTCTCCACCAGACGGAATGACAGCATTTCAAAGGCCAGGAATTTTGCAATGCTGGCATTCAGGGCCAGGGATCATGGGGGGGGGGGGGGGTAGGGGGGTATTTCCTCTTCCGCTCCAGTGTTTGGGAGATCTAGAGCTGAACGCTTCCATGGGACATTGTGGAGATGGTTGGTGACCCAGGTGGTAGTGTTGCTGGCTGATGCTCTGTTTGCGGGGTGGCAGGTGCCACTGTCACTACAGAGGTGGATGAAGAGGCCGAGACTGCAGCAGAAGAGGAAGCAGGAGGAGCCAGAGACCTTTCTTGGTTTTTGAGGTGTCTACTCCACTGCAGCTCGTGCTTTGCACTTAGATGCCTGGTCATGCAGGTTGTGCTCAGGTTGAGAACGTTTATGCCTGACTTCAGGCTCTGATTGCACAGCGTGCAAACCACTCGTGTCTTGTCATCAGCACATTGTCTGAAGAACTGCCACACTAGGGAACTCCTTGGACCTGGCTTTGGTGTGCTCGGTCCCTTGCTGCGTTGGGCAGTAGCAGGCGTCTAGGGGACGGACGCTCCGCTTTTGCACCCTGCTCCCTCTTCTGCTGTGCTGGTGGCTCTGTGCGACCACCGCCTCTTCCTCCGAACTACACAGGTCACCTGCATCACGTTGATTCCATGTGGGGTCGAGGACCTCATCGTCCTTCACATCATCTTCCACCCAGTCTTCACCCCTGCCCTCCTTGTCTGTCTGCACAATTGCGAAAGCAGCAGCAGTTGGCACCTGTTTTTCATCATCATCTGAGACGTGCTGCGATGGTCCTCCCATGTACTCATCTTGAAACATAAGTGGTTGGGCATCGGTGCACTCAATCTCTTCCACTTCTGGGGCAGGGCTAGGTGGATGGCCCTGGGAAACCCTGCTAACAGAGTAATCAAAAAGCAGAAGAGACTGCTGCATGATTTGGGGCTCAGACTGCTTGGCTGATTTGCAAGGGGGTGAGGTGAAAGACTGATGGACATCGGCTGCAGGTGCCAACTCTGATCTTTCAGCAGAAGACTGGGTGGGAGACAATGTGAAGGAAATGGAGGCACTGCCAGCAACCCAATCCACCATCGCCTGTACTTCTCCTGGCCTCAACATTCGTAGAGCCGCATTAGGCCCGACCAAATACCGCTGCAGGCTCTGTCGCCTACTCACACCTGAGGAAGGTGTTTCACTTGTGCGTGTAGCTGGCACAGATCGACCACGTCCTCTCCCTGCAACAGGAGCTCCACCAGCAGCACCACGACTGGGGCCACGTCCCTTATTTGACGGTCTCCTCATGTTTCTGAAATTTAGGATCTTGCCCTAAATGGGTGTTTTTTGAATAGCAGAATAGAACAACAGTCATTGCCGGCCCAAGACATTGTGCTGCCTGGTACCAAGAATGAAATGCTGCCCCCCCCCAAAAAAAAATCACGCCCACCAAAATGCCCCCACATTCATTATTTTATATCATGATAACTAAAGTGGACCTGTCATGGCTCTATACATGTATAGGAGTATAAAGAGGACCTGTCATGGCACAATACGTGTATATATAAGTATAAAGAGGACCTGTCATGGCTCTATACATGTAAAGAAATATAAAGAGGACCTATAATGGCTCTATACATGTATATAGGAGTATAAAGAGGACCTGTCATGGCTCTATACATGTATGTAAGAGTATAAAAAGGACCTGTCATGGCTCTATACATGTATATAGGAGTATAAAAGGGACCTGTCATGGCTCTATACATGTATATAGGAGTATAAAGAGGACTTGTTACGGCTCTATACATGTATATAGGAGTATATAGAGGACCTCTCATGGCTCTATACATGTATGTAGGAGTATAAAGAGGACCTGTCATGGCTCTATACATGTATGTAGGAGTATAAAAGGGACCTGTCATGGCTCTATACATGTATATAGGAGTATAAAGAGGACTTGTTACGGCTCTATACATGTATATAGGAGTATATAGAGGACCTCTCATGGCTCTATACATGTATATAGGAGTATATAGAGGACCTCTCATGGCTCTATACATGTATGTAGGAGTATAAAGAGGACCTGTCATGGCTCTATACATGTATGTAGGAGTATAAAGAGGACCTGTCATGGCTCTATACATGTATGTAGGAGTATAAAGAGGACCTGTCATGGCTCTATACATGTATATAGGAGTATAAAAAGGACCTGTCATGGCTCTATACATGTATCTAGGAGTATAAAGAGGACCTGTCATGGCTCTATACATGTATATAGGAGTATAAAGAGGACCTGTCATGGCTCTATACATGTATATAGGAGTATAAAGAGGACTTGTCACGGCTCTATACATGTATATAGAAGTATAAAGAGGACCGGTCATGGCTCTATACATGTATATAGGAGTATAAAGAGGACTTGTTACGGCTCTATACATGTATATAGGAGTATATAGAGGACCTCTCATGGCTCTATACATGTATGTAGAAGTATAAAGAGGACCTGTCATGGCTCTATACATGTATGTAGGAGTATAAAGAGGACCTGTCATGGCGCTATACATGTATATAGGAGTATATAGAGGACCTGTCATGGCTCTATACATGTATATAGAAGTATAAAGAGGACCTGTCATGGCTCTATATATGTATATATAAGTATAAAGAGGACCTGCCATGGCTCTATACATGTATGTAGGAGTATAAATAGGACCTGTCATGGCTCTATACATTTATATAGGAGTATATAGAGGACCTGTCATGGCTCTATACATGTATGTAGGAGTATAAAGAGGACCTGTCATGGCTCTATATATGTATATAGAAGTATAAAGAGGACCTGTCATGGCTCTATACATGTATGTAGGAGTATAAAGAGGACCTGTCATGGCTCTATACATGTATGTAGGAGTATAAAGAGGACCTGTCATGGCTTTATACATGTATATAGGAGTATATAGAGGACCTGTCATGGCTCTATACGTGCATAGGAGTGAGTATAAAGAGGACCTGTCATGGCACTATACATGTATGCAGGAGTATAAAGAGGACCTGTCATGGCTCTATACATGTATATAGGAGTATAAAAGGACCTGTGCGTGGCCGTTGGCCGCGATGTCAGCCGGCCACCCGCGATCTCTCCAGAGATCCAGAACAGGGATCTGTCAATGTAAACAGACAGATCCCCATTCTGACAGGAGAGGAGAGACAGATCTGCTGTTCCTAGTGATTAGGAACAGAGATATCTCTCCTCATCCAGTCAGTCCCATCCCTCCAGTTAGAAACACCTCCCAGGGAACACATTTAACCCCTTTCCTGCCAGTGACATTTACACAGTAATCAGTGCATTTTTATAGCACAGATCGCTGTATAAATGTTACTGGTCCCAAAAAAAGTGTCAAAAGTGTCCAATCTGTCCTCCGCAATGTCACAGTTTCGCTAAAAATAGCAGATCACCGCCATTACTAGTAAAAAAAAGTAATAATAATAAAAATGCCATAAATCTATCCTCTATTTGGTAGACGCAATAACTTTTGCGCAAACTAATCAATATACACTTATTGCATTTTTTTTTAACCAAACATGTGTAGAAGAATAATTATCGACCTAAACTGATGAAGAAATTTTTATTTTTATTTTTTTGGATGTTTATTATAGCAAAAAGTAAAAAAAAATATATTTTCAAAATTGTCGCTATTTTTGTTTATAGCACAAAAAAATAAAAGCCACAGAAGTGATCAAAAAACACCAAAAGAAAGCTCTATTTGTTTAGTAGTGATGAGCCGAACACCCCCGGGTTCGGTTCGCACCAGAACCCGCTGTGACAGCAGGAAGGTAAAGTCACCTGGTTGCATCCAGGGGGGTAGATATATTTCGCCCAGATTCAGGCTTTACGCCGACTTATACAACTAGGTGGAGAGTTGTATAAGGCTAGTGGGCTCATGGATGACTCATACCTCTAGGGAGAGGGCTGGGCGTCGTGCAGACAGGGAGTTGATGAGACCAGCTGAAGCTTGTCAGCTCATTTAGGCCTCTATAAGAACTCCCAGCTTTATTAGATGTTAGCTCATGCCTGGAACCAGACCTGTGTGGACTGTCTAGGGAGAGTGAACCCCTGTGCGGTGAGACAAAGCCTGTGTGGCTATTTGCTTGGACATTTAAAACCAGGGACTTAGGGACTAGGACAGCACTAGGCTGATCCCAGTTGTTAGTTAGGAAACCTGTATGTTTAGTTAGAGGTCAACTTGACCAGGATTTATTTTGGTTATGTTTCTTTTGCTTTGCTGTGTTTTGTCACTGTAAATAGAAAATAAACCGCACCTTTTTGATTTTGAAAACCACAACCTCCGTTTGCTGGGCCTGTTTTGTGTGGGGAGCCCATCCCGGGGGGTCACACACACCCGCTGCCGAGCTAACCCCCTCACAGTTGGTGGAGAACCAGTGGCAGTTTTTTTTTAAGCCAGCATGGAGGAGATACTGAAGCAGCTGGCTCTAGCAAATGCCAATCAACAGCAGACAAATGCAGGTTTGCAAAAGAGCCTTGCAGCTCATCAACAGAGCCTTGCAGCTCAACAACAGAACTTCGCAGCCCAGCAGCAAGCTCATCAACAGAGCCTTGCAGCCCAGCAGCAGACAAACGCAACTTTGCAACAGAGTCTGGAGGCTCAGCAACGAGCCCAGCAGCAATCTGAGGCCCGCTTCATAGACCTGTTGCAGAAGCAAGAGCAGAGACTACAACAACAGATGGAAGCAGTAATGCAGCAACGTCCGCAGACCAGTGAGGAAAGCCGTCCCACTAATACCGCGTCCTTTGGGGTGAGTCGTTTATTGACAAAAATGACTGGAGAGGATGATCCAGAGGTATTTTTGACCACATTTGAAAGGACCGCTGAAAGAGAAAAGTGGCCTGAGGAGCAGTGGGCTGGACTGGTGGCTCCTCTGTTAACTGGTGAATCGCAGAAAGCTTACTATGACCTAGAGCCTAACCAAGCAAAAGACTATGTGATGCTAAAAGCTGAAATATTGGCAAGGCTGGGTGTCACCCAGGCTGTCCGGGCTCAGCGCGTGCATAACTGGACTTTCCAGCTTGGAAAACCCCCCAGGTCTCAAATGTATGATCTCATTCACCTGAGCAGAAAGTGGCTACAGCCAGAGACTTTGTCCGCACCAAAGATTGTGGAACGTGTTGTAATGGATCGGTTTTTGAGAGCTCTTCCTACTGCCATCCAAAAGTGGGTAAGCCATGGAGACCCAGAGACGGCCGATGGTCTTGTGGATCGTGTGGAGAAATACTTGGCTACAGAGAACCTGACGGCCTCTTCCAGAGACACTCAGACTTTCCACCCTAAGACCAGACCATCCCCAGGGGCGGATAAGAGGATTCCAAGGGGTGAGGGTGGAGAGAGTGAGAGGGTGGGAGCTCTACCCCAAGTTTGGCGAGAACAGCCTGGGAAATCAGCAGCTCAAGAGGCGGCAAGAAGGATCGTTTGCTACCGCTTCCGGCAAGCGGGACATATTGCAGCCAATTGCCCGGTTGTGGAGGAACCCATGCAGTGTGACTTTCTGACGGGCAGACGTCAGTCGCTGTGTGCGACAGTCGCATGCACTGCCATTCGAGGAACTGAGAAACATTTATGCAAAATGTGTGTTAATGGTAGAAATGTTGTGGTATTGCTGGATTCAGGTAGCCTTGTGACCCTGATAAAGGCTGAGTTAGTTAAAACAGAGGTCTCTGGGAATAGCAAGGTAGCTGTTATTTGTGTGCATGGGGACACCCGAGAGTATCCAGTGACTACAGTGTGTTTCGAGACCCCCAAAGGTACCCTCTCTCATCCAGTGGGCTTAGTATCTCAGTTACCGCATGACGCCATTGTGGGAAGGGATTTTCCGAAGTTCTGGGAACTGTGGGATGATCCTGAGCCCCTCACTGGTGCCCCTATGTACCAGGAATGTGATAGCCAGAACTCCCCTGAGAGTGGTGAGGACTCTCCGGAATTTCCCTTATCAGTATTGGCAGGGGAGACTCAAGAAACTGGAGAGGAGCCCACCTCCTCAGACGAAAACCTACCGTCTGTGGAGTTTTCTGATCTTGAGGTTCACAGGGAAAACTTTGCCACAGAACAGTTGAAAGACCCCGCCCTAATAAAGGCACGGGAAAACGTAGTGAAAATAGATGGCGAGTTAGTGAACCCAGATAATACCTGCACTTACCCATACTTCAGCGTAGAGAAGGACCTACTGTATCGGGTGGCAAAAAGGGCAGAAGAAACCGTTGAGCAGCTTGTGGTGCCCAAACCTTACAGGAAGTTGGTGTTGGAGTTGGCCCATGGGCACATTCTTGGAGGTCATCTGGGGACAGAGAAAACCCGAGAGAGGGTATTACAGAGATTCTATTGGCCGGGGGTGATGAAGGACGTAGAAAATTATTGTTCCTCCTGCCCTGTGTGTCAGAGGTTGGCCCCGATGCCACATTTCCGTAGCCCGCTGGTCCCTCTACCCATCATTGAGGTCCCGTTTGAGAGGATCGCCATGGATTTGGTAGGTCCTATAATCAAGTCCGCTAGGGGGCACCAGTACATATTAGTTATAATGGACTATGCCACCCGTTATCCAGAAGCGATCCCTCTCCGAAATACCTCGGCCAAAACCATAGCCAAAGAGCTATCTCTTGTTTTTAGCCGGGTGGGTATTTGTAAAGAACTGCTTACGGACCAAGGTACACCCTTTATGTCCCGGGTTATGAAAGAGCTGTGTAAATTGTTCAAAGTGACGCAATTGCGTACATCTGTGTATCACCCCCAAACCGATGGGCTGGTTGAAAGATTCAACAAAACCCTAAAACAAATGTTGAAGAAAGTGGTGGATAGAGATGGAAAGGATTGGGACTGTTTACTTCCTTATTTGATGTTTGCTATTAGGGAGGTGCCCCAATCCTCTACGGGATTCTCCCCCTTTGAGTTACTGTATGGGAGACACCCAAGAGGGCTGTTGGATATTGCCAAGGAAACTTGGGAAAGTGAGAGTTCTCCCCACAGGAGTGTGATTGAGCATGTCGCCCTGATGCAAGATCGAATTGCACAGGTAATGCCCATCGTGAAGGAACATTTGGCCCAAGCGCAGTTGGCACAGCAGAGAGTGTACAACCGTGGAGCCAAGACCCGTACCTTTTCCCCGGGGGATAGGATATTGGTACTTGTCCCTACGGTTGAAAGTAAATTCCTTGCCAAATGGCAAGGCCCCTACGAGATAATGGAAAAAGTGAGCGAAGTGAATTACAAGGTCAGACAACCAGGAAGGCGAAAGCCCGAACAGATCTATCACGTTAATCTGTTGAAAGCCTGGAGGGATAGAGAGTCCCTAGTCGCAGACACTTGGTCACCAGCTCAAACTGGTTGCGTGATTCCTGAGGTTGGAATAGCAGCCACCTTGTCACAACCCCAACAACAGGAGGTTAAGGAGTTTGTGCTTCGCAACAAGGAGGTATTCTCTGAGCTGCCGGGACAAACATCTGGGGTAGAGCATGACATCATTACCCCGCCCGGTGAAAGGGTGAAGTTAAAACCCTATCGGATACCAGAGGCTCGACGGGAGGCAATACGGGAGGAAGTACAGAAAATGCTGAACTTAGGGGTGATAGAGGAGTCCCAAAGTGATTGGTCTAGTCCCATCGTGTTGGTGCCTAAACCGGATGGGAGCTGGCGATTTTGTAACGATTTTCGTCAGTTGAACAAAGTTACAAAATTTGGTAGGCACTTTGACATGGTTACGGATCACGCTCCGTTAAAGTGGATGGCTCAAAACAAGGAAACAAATAGAAGAGTGAATAGGTGGTTCCTGGCCCTCCAGGAATTCAACTTCACAGTAAAGCATCGCCCTGGCGTTCAATGGGGAATGTGGATGCTTTGTCTCGAGTACATGAATGCCTGATTGCTGGTGTTCCAACCCCAAGGTTAAAACAAGAGGGGGGGGTATGTGACAGCAGGAAGGTAAAGTCACCTGGTTGCATCCAGGGGGGTAGATATATTTCGCCCAGATTCAGGCTTTACGCCGACTTATACAACTAGGTGGAGAGTTGTATAAGGCTAGTGGGCTCATGGATGACTCATACCTCTAGGGAGAGGGCTGGGCGTCGTGCAGACAGGGAGTTGATGAGACCAGCTGAAGCTTGTCAGCTCATTTAGGCCTCTATAAGAACTCCCAGCTTTATTAGATGTTAGCTCATGCCTGGAACCAGACCTGTGTGGACTGTCTAGGGAGAGTGAACCCCTGTGCGGTGAGACAAAGCCTGTGTGGCTATTTGCTTGGACATTTAAAACCAGGGACTTAGGGACTAGGACAGCACTAGGCTGATCCCAGTTGTTAGTTAGGAAACCTGTATGTTTAGTTAGAGGTCAACTTGACCAGGATTTATTTTGGTTATGTTTCTTTTGCTTTGCTGTGTTTTGTCACTGTAAATAGAAAATAAACCGCACCTTTTTGATTTTGAAAACCACAACCTCCGTTTGCTGGGCCTGTTTTGTGTGGGGAGCCCATCCCGGGGGGTCACACACACCCGCTGCCGAGCTAACCCCCTCACACCGCGAACGGACCGAAAGTTTGTACAAACATTAGAACCCTATTAAATACAATGGATGCGAACGTTCGAATTCTAAAGTGCTAATTATAACGACTATTATGCATGTTATTGTCCTAAAAAGGGTTTGGGAACCCGGGTTCTGCACCAGGGGACATGTATCAATGCAAAAAGAAGTTTTAAAAACGGTCGTTTTTCGGGAGCAGTCATTTTAATGATGCATAAAGTGAAAAAAAAAAGTCAAATATTCCTTTAAATATTGTACCTGGGGGGTGTCTAAAGTATGCCTGTGAAGTGCCACGTGTTTCCCGTGTTTAGAACTGTCCCTGCACAAAATGACACTTCTAAAGGAAAAAAAAAGCCATTTAAAACTGCTTGCAGCTTTAATGTAATGTCTGGTCCCGGTAATATGGATGAAAATCTTTAAGAAAAATGGCATAGCTACCCCATGACCCCCCCCCTACCCCAGCCCATTACCAGCCCCTTTGGGTCTTGTATGGATATTAAGGGGAACCCCGCACATAAAATAAAAAAGGCCCTATATACTCTGAACAGCCGTATACAGGCGGTGCATACAAGACAGGGACTGTAGGTTTGTTCTTATGTAGAATCTGTTTGTAATTTTGAACA
Source organism: Rana muscosa (assembly GCA_029206835.1). NCBI lineage: Eukaryota > Metazoa > Chordata > Amphibia > Anura > Ranidae > Rana > Rana muscosa. The sequence goes on along the minus strand of CM055116.1, from coordinate 1,258,049,068 downwards.
GGTACATTGTTTAAGTGTAGCTCCAGCCCAAAAATCTATTTTTAAACTTTTTGGAAAACATAGGTAAGGGTTATCACCCCTGTAACATTTGTTTTGCTGTCTGTGCCCCTGTTCAGAACATTTCACCTCACTTTCCGTCCCAATGACAACTGTTTTTGAAATGTGGTGTTTTTCTTGAAACAAGGATTGGTGATAAAGCATCAGTACAGAGGAGACACCTTTCTCCTATATTAATTCTTACAGGAGAGAATTTTCCTTCCTAGGGGTAGATTTCCTCTCACTTCCTGTTGTCTTCTTGCGTTTGCAAGTAGGAGTCGTTTGTAAGTTGGATGTTTGAAAGTAGGGACCTGCCGTATATACTCTGCAGAAATAGGCCCCTTAGTTGTTGGTGTTGGCACAACACTGTAAGCACTCACAGTTACTCTTGGTTGGTGCTGGAACGCCCTGCTGTCAACTATTATATCAGGAATTGTAATTACATATAATTGTTGAACAGTGGTAGTAAAAATTGGGCCTTTGATGGTGGTGCTGGTGCCACAACACTGTAAGCCCTGACAGTTACTCTTGGTGTGTGCAGCAATGGGCCCTGCTGTGAATTATTAGATCAAGAATTGTAATTGCATGCCCCTGTTGAACAGGGGCTGAAAAATTGGGCCTTTCGTGGTGGTGGTGGTGGTGGTGGTGTTGCCACAACACTGTAAGCCCTCAGAGTTACTCTTGGTGGGTGCAGGAATGGGCCCTGCTGTGAATTATTAGATCAAGAATTGTAATTACATGCCCCTTTTGAACAGGGGCTGAAAAACTGGGCCTTTCATGGTGGTGGTGGTGGTGGCGTTGCCACAACACTGTAAGCCCTCAGAGTTACTCTTGGTGGGTGCAGCAATGGGCCCTGCTGTGAATTATTAGATCAAGAATTGTAATTACATGCCCCTGTTGAACAGGGGCTGAAAAATTGGGCCTTAGGCACTGGTGGCACAACACTGCAACCCCTCACAGATACTGTACTTGGAGCACAGCAATGAGCCCTGTTGCAAAGTATTGCTTCAAAAATTGTAATTACACGCCCCTGTTAAACAGGGGCTGAAAAATTGGGCCTTAGGCACTGGTGGCACAACACTGCAACCCCTCACAGATACTGTACTTGGAGCACAGCAATGAGCCCTGTTGCAAAGTATTGCTTCAAAAATTGTAATTACACGCCCCTGTTAAACAGGGGCTGAAAAATTGGGCGTTAGGCACTGGTGGCGGCACCCATAAACAAAAATGATCTTCCAAGCTATCATCATCAATCGTATCATTGAGGACTCGGAGGAGGAGGATAGCCAGTCAACATAACAGCACAGGCACTCAGCATCAGCATCAGTCTTGAAGGGATGTGACATGTTAAAATCAATTAGTCTGTTATATCAGCATCAGGTGTGTGGTAGCTGGTGGTGATCCAAGACTGGTTCATCTTGATGAAAGTCAGTCGATCAACCGAGTCGGTGGACAGGCGCACCCTGTGATCCGTGACAAATCCTCCAGCAGCACTGAATGTGCGTTCCGAAAGAACGCTGGATGCAGGACAGGCCAGTAGCTCAATTGCATACTGTGCAAGCTCTGGCCAGTGATCCATCCTCAAGACCCAGTAAGCCAGAGGATTTTCAGTGGGGAAGGTGTCCAAGTCTGACCTTGCCCCTAGATATTCCTGCACCATGTTTATCAGACGCTGGCGATGGTTGCTGGAACCGATCATACTTTGGGGCTGCGGACTAAAGAATTGTCTGAACGCATCGGTCAGACGGCCACCTTCCCCACCGCTCCTTCTTTGACTGGCCGAAGCCTCAGCAACTCGTTGTCCAGGACCAGGAGTTTGTAACCTCCCAGTCTCTGAGAACGCATTGCACAGACCTTTCTGCAAGGCCTCCCGGAGTTGTCTCATCCTCTGCTCCCTCTGCGACGGTAACATAAGGTCCGCAACCTTACCCTTGTACCGTGGATCAAGGAGAGTGGCCAGCCAGTAATGGTCCCTCTCCTTGATCCGAAGAATACGAGGATCCTTCCGCAGACTTTGCAGGATCAGGGAGGCCATGCAGCGTAGGTTAGCTGAGGCATTCGGTCCGGAGTCCTCTGGGTCACTAAGGACGACATGATCCGCAGCCACCTCCTCCCAGCCACGTACAAGTCCACTGGTTTCTTGGGACTGTAAATCATCCCTAAAAGACTGCTGCTGATTATGCTGAGTGCCAGCCTCCACCTCCATGCTGACACAATCCTCCTCCTCCTCCTCCTCCTCCTCCTCTTCCTGTGCGATGGGTGGGACAGAAGGAACACTGTCTGGGTAAAGGGGGCCTTGAGAGGCAAGGAAGTCCTCCTCTTCCTGCCTCTGTTCTGCCTCAAGTGCCCTGTCCATTATTCCACGCAGCGTGTGCTCCAACAGGTGGACAAGAGGTACAGTGTCACTGATGCATGCACTGTCACTGCTCACCATCCTCGTGGCCTCCTCAAATGGTGCCAGGACAGTGCATGCATCCCTGATCATGCCCCACTGGCGTGGAGAAAAAAACCAAGCTCCCCTGACCCTGTCCTGGTGCCGTAGTCGCACAGGTACTCATTGATGGCCCTCTGCTGCGTGTGCAGCCGCTGCAGCATGGCCAACGTTGAGTTCCACCTGGTGGGCATGTCACATATAAGGCGGTTCTTGGGCAGGTTCAACTCCTTTTGCAGCTCAGCCAGGCGAGCACTGGCATTATAAGATCTGCGGAAATGCACACAGACTTTCCTGGCCTGCCTCAGGACATCCTGTAAGCCCGGGTACCTGCCCAAGGACCGCTGCACCACCAGGTTAAGGACGTGAGCCACACAGGGCACATGGGTCAGTTGTCCCTGTCGGAGGGTGGAGAGGAGGTTGGTGCCATTGTCGCAAACCACCATTCCTGGCTTAAGCTGGCGTGGCATCAACCACCTCTCGGCCTGGCCCTGCAGAGCAGACAGGACCTCTGCCCCAGTGTGGCTTCTGTCCCCCAAACACACCAGCGCAAGCACGGCATGGCATCTTTTTGCCTGCGTACTTGCGTAGCCCCTTGAACGGCTACGGAGCACCGCTGGTTCAGAGGACAAAGCACAGGAAGAGGCCATGGAGGAAGAAGAAGAGGAGGGGGTGGAGGAGAGAGGTGTGTCACAACCACTAGTAGCATTTTGTAGGCGTGGCGGTGGAACAACCTCCAACACTACTGCACCTTGTCCTGCATCCTTCCCAGCTGCCAAAAGAGTGACCCAATGGGCCGTGAAAGAAAGGTAACGTCCCTGTCCATGCCTGCTGGACCATGAGTCAGCGGTAATATGCACCTTACCGCTGACCGCCCTGTCCAGCGAGGCCAAGACATTGCCTTCCACATGCCGGTAGAGAGCCGGGATAGCCTTCCGTGAGAAAAAGTGGCGTTTGGGAACCTGCCACTGAGGAACCGCACATTGCACAAACTCACGGAAGGGGGCCGAGTCTACCAACTGAAAAGGCAGCAGTTGAAGTGCTAGCAATTTAGCCAAGCTAGCATTCAACCGCTGGGCATGTGGATGGCTGGGAGTGAACTTCTTTCGACGGTCCAGCAGCTGGGGCAGGGAAATTTGCCTGCTAGAATCGGACGTCGGTGTACTGCTAGCAGAGTGGCCGCAAGTACTTGGCTGTGACACACCTAATTCTACACCTTCATTCCTCTCAGTGCATGTTTCAGAGAGGACTGAAGTTATAGTGGGGTTGGAGATCCCAGCTGATGCGGTGCAAGGAGAGGTCCGCTTTGTTCTTTGGTGTGGGTCTTTGAGGTAGGCTTGCCAACGAGCTGCATGGCAGGTCAACATATGTCTGGTCAGGCATGTGGTACCCAAGCGGCTGATGTTTTGGCCACGCGATATACGCTTGAGACATATGTTGCAAACAGCAGCTGTGCGATCTGATGCACTAGCCTCAAAAAAGGCCCACACCAAAGAACTTTTTGAATGACGGGCAGAGGCAGCGCCCTGCACAGGCGGAGCTCTGCGGTGTGATTCCGTTGGTGTACTGCCCTTACGCTGGCCACCAAAGGGCATCCTGCCTCGTTGGAGATGTGCCTCCTCCTCATCCTCCTCCTCCTCCTCTCTCCTATTAGGCACCCACGTGGAGTCAGTGACCTCATCATCCCCTCCCTCCTCATCACTGGAGCCAATCTGGCAGTATGCTGCAACTGCTGGAACATGACTGCCAGATTGGTGTCCTTCTTGAGCATCCCCTCTGTCTGCTCTCACGCTACTGCCTTCCTGTAGCTGGGTTTCATCATCAGACCCTTCAAAACGCTGGGCATCCTCCTGGAGCATGTACCCAACACTGTGCTCAAACAGTTCGGGGGACTCCTCAGGAGGAGGACATGGTGGGTCTAGGGAAGGAGTGACTGATGATGAGTCTGACATTGATACCAGGGAAGAGGACGCTTTGGCAGCTGCTTTGCCAGTACCCTGAGCCTGGGTGAGAGAGGATGAGGAGGAGGAGGAGGGCTTGGTCATCCACTCTACCAAGTCTTCGGCATGATGTGGCTCAACATGTCCAGCTGCCGAAAAGAAGGACAAGCGTGTCCCATGGCCATGTGCTGATGACAATGCACCGCGTCCACGACCAGCACTGTTGCCCCCAGACACAGAGCCTGCTTGCCCTCTTTTATTGCCTCCTGACTGTCTGCCTCTCCTTGTTTGCCTTCCAGACATTCTAATGGATGGCCTGCAGGGAGATGGGAAAAAAGCAATAAGGGCTACCTTCAGGTGTCCTTCTCTGTCCCTTTACTTAAGGATTTCTAAATATGGTTGAGGATGATTGCATTCGCACAGAATAGCACAATGACAATTTCCCTGACTGTCCAAAAAACAAGGATTTCAAAGATGGTTGATGAGGAATGCTTTAGCACAGTATAGCACAAGGAGAATTTCCCTCACTGTCCTTCCCTGTCCCTAGAAACAAGGATTAGCACAGTAAAACACACTGACACTCTCGCTACCTATAGTTTTCTGTGCCTAGAAAAAATGTTTTTTTAAAGATGGTTGATGATCAATGCTTTAGCACAGTATAGCACAAGGAGAATTTCCCTCACTGCCCTTCCCTGTCCCTAGAAACAAGGATTAGCACAGTAAAACACACTGACACTCTCGCTACCTATAGTTTTCTGTCCCTAGAAAAAATGTTTTTTTAAAGATGGTTGATGATCAATGCTTTAGCACAGTATAGCACAAGGAGAATTTCCCTCACTGTCCTTCCCTGTCCCTAGAAACAAGGATTAGCACAGTAAAACACACTGACACTCTCGCTACCTATAGTTTTCTGTCCCTAGAAAAAATGTTTTTTTAAAGATAGTTGATGATCAATGCTTTAGCACAGTATAGCACAAGGAGAATTTCCCTCACTGTCCTTCCCTGTCCCTAGAAACAAGGATTATCACAGTAAAACACACTGACACTCTCGCTACCTAAAGTTTTCTGTCCCTAGAAAAAATGTTTTTTTAAAGATGGTTGATGATCAATGCTTTAGCACAGTATAGCACAAGGAGAATTTCCCTCACTGTCCTTCCCTGTCCCTAGAAACAAGGATTAGCACAGTAAAACACACTGACACTCTCGCTACCTAAAGTTTTCTGTCCCTAGAAAAAATGTTTTTTTAAAGATGGTTGATGATCAATGCTTTAGCACAGTATAGCACAAGGAGATTTTCCCTCACTGTCCTTCCCTGTCCCTAGAAACAAGGATTAGCACAGTAAAACACACTGACACCCTCGCTACCTAAAGTTTTCTGTCCCTAGAAAAAATGTTTTTTTAAAGATGGTTGATGATCAATGCTTTAGCACAGTATAGCACAAGGAGAATTTCCCTCACTGTCCTTCCCTGTCCCTAGAAACAAGGATTAGCACAGTAAAACACACTGACACTCTCACTACCTAAAGTTTTCTGTCCCTAGAAAAAATGTTTTTTTAAAGATGGTTGATGATCAATGCTTTAGCACAGTATAACACAAGGAGAATTTCCCTCACTGTCCTTCCCTGTCCCTAGAAACAAGGATTAGCACAGTAAAACACACTGACACTCTCGCTACCTAAAGTTTTCTGTCCCTAGAAAAAATGTTTTTTTAAAGATGGTTGATGATCAATGCTTTAGCACAGTATAGCACAAGGAGAATTTCCCTCACTGTCCTTCCCTGTCCCTAGAAACAAGGATTAGCACAGTAAAACACACTGACACTCTCGCTACCTATAGTTTTCTGTCCCTAGAAAAAAAGTTTTTTTAAAGATGGTTGATGATCAATGCTTTAGCACAGTATAGCACAAGGAGAATTTCCCTCACTGTCCTTCCCTGTCCCTAGAAACAAGGATTAGCACAGTAAAACACACTGACACTCTCGCTACCTAAAGTTTTCTGTCCCTAGAAAAAATGTTTTTTTAAAGATGGTTGATGATCAATGCTTTAGCACAGTATAGCACAAGGAGAATTTCCCTCACTGTCCTTCCCTGTCCCTAGAAACAAGGATTAGCACAGTAAAACACACTGACACTCTCGCTACCTATAGTTTTCTGTCCCTAGAAAAAATGTTTTTTTAAAGATGGTTGATGATCAATGCTTTAGCACAGTATAGCACAAGGAGAATTTCCCTCACTGTCCTTCCCTGTCCCTAGAAACAAGGATTAGCACAGTAAAACACACTGACACTCTCGCTACCTATAGTTTTCTGTCCCTAGAAAAAATGTTTTTTTAAAGATGGTTGATGATCAATGCTTTAGCACAGTATAGCACAAGGAGAATTTCCCTCACTGTCCTTCCCTGTCCCTAGAAACAAGGATTAGCACAGTAAAACACACTGACACTCTCGCTACCTAAAGTTTTCTGTCCCTAGAAAAAATGTTTTTTTAAAGATGGTTGATGATCAATGCTTTAGCACAGTATAGCACAAGGAGAATTTCCCTCACTGTCCTTCCCTGTCCCTAGAAACAAGGATTAGCACAGTAAAACACACTGACACTCTCGCTACCTATAGTTTTCTGTCCCTAGAAAAAATGTTTTTTTAAAGATGGTTGATGATCAATGCTTTAGCACAGTATAGCACAAGGAGAATTTCCCTCACTGTCCTTCCCTGTCCCTAGAAACAAGGATTAGCACAGTAAAACACACTGACACTCTCGCTACCTAAAGTTTTCTGTCCCTAGAAAAAATGTTTTTTTAAAGATGGTTGATGATCAATGCTTTAGCACAGTATAGCACAAGGAGAATTTCCCTCACTGTCCTTCCCTGTCCCTAGAAACAAGGATTAGCACAGTAAAACACACTGACACTCTCGCTACCTATAGTTTTCTGTCCCTAGAAAAAATGTTTTTTTAAAGATGGTTGATGATCAATGCTTTAGCACAGTATAGCACAAGGAGAATTTCCCTCACTGTCTTTCCCTGTCCCTAGAAACAAGGATTAGCACAGTAAAACACACTGACACTCTCGCTACCTAAAGTTTTATGTCCCTAGAAAAAATGTTTTTTTAAAGATGGTTGATGATCAATGCTTTAGCACAGTATAGCACAAGGAGAATTTCCCTCACTGTCCTTCCCTGTCCCTAGAAACAAGGATTAGCACAGTAAAACACACTGACACTCTCGCTACCTATAGTTTTCTGTCCCTAGAAAAAATGTTTTTTTAAAGATGGTTGATGATCAATGCTTTAGCACAGTATAGCACAAGGAGAATTTCCCTCACTGTCCTTCCCTGTCCCTAGAAACAAGGATTAGCACAGTAAAACACACTGACACTCTCGCTACCTAAAGTTTTCTGTCCCTAGAAAAACTGTTTTTTTAAAGATGGTTGATGATCAATGCTTTAGCACAGTATAGCACAAGGAGAATGTCCCTCACTGTCCTTCTCTGTCCCTAGAAACAAGGATTAGCACAGTAAAACACACTGACACTCTCGCTACCTATAGTTTTCTGTCCCTAGAAAAAATGTTTTTTTAAAGATGGTTGATGATCAATGTTTTAGCACAGTATAGCACAAGGAGAATTTCCCTCACTGTCCTTCCCTGTCCCTAGAAACAAGGATTAGCACAGTAAAACACACTGACACTCTCCCTACCTATAGTTTTCTGTCCCTAGAAAAAATGTTTTTTTAAAGATGGTTGATGATCAATGCTTTAGCACAGTATAGCACAAGGAGAATTTCCCTCACTGTCCTTCCCTGTCCCTAGAAACAAGGATTAGCACAGTAAAACACACTGACACTCTCCCTACCTATCCTTCTCTTTCCCTAAACTAAAGGAATCCAGGTTAAGCAAGAAAAAAAATGTCACTGTCCCTGCCTATGCTTCTCTTTCCCTGCTCCGGAACACACTACACTAGGCCGCCGTGCTGGCGGCATTTTATAGTGTGGGGCGTGTACTAAACACCCTCAGCAATAATTGGCCACAGGCATCCTGCCTGTGGCCAATCATTGCTCTCCTCGCTGCCGGCGCTGTGATTGGCCAAGCATGCGGGGTCACAGTGCATGCTTGGCCAATCACAGCGCCTGGATGACACTGCGATGGCGTAGTGCATTGTGGGCCGCGAATTAGGCGCGAACGGCCCAAATCGTTCGTTGTTCGGCGAACGATCGAACAGCCGATGTTCGAGTCGAACGTATGTTCGACTCGAACACCGAGCTCATCCCTATTGTTTAGGTACAACGTCACACGACCACACAATTGTCAGTTAAATCAATGCAGTGCCGAATCACAAAAATTGATTGAAGTGCATTATTTCTATTATTACATTGTTATATAAAACAAAATAGTTCAACTCACCATAATGAAGAATCAGTGGGAGCCCCGAGTGTGTCACTTGCCGCGTCACCTGCCACCAGATGCAGATTGTCACTTGTTGCGGATTGTCACTTGCCACGACGCCATCTGCCACACATTGCGGATTGTCATTTGCCACGATGCCACACATTACAGATTGTCACTTGTCATCTGCCACACATTGCAGATTGTCACTTTCCACCTACCACACATTGTGGATTGTCACTTGCCATGACGCCACCTACCACACATTGCGGATTGTCACTTGCCACAACATCACCTGCCACACATAGCGGATTGTCACTTGCCACAACGTCACCTGCCACACGTAGCGGATTGTCACTTGCCATTTCACCTGCCAGATGTAGCGGATTGTCACTTGCCATGTCACTTGCCATGACGTCACCTGCCACACGTCTGACAGAGAGGAGGGGGTCTGACAGAAAGGAGGAGGGGGGTCTGACAGAGAGGAGAATGGGGTCTGACAGAGAGGAAGAGGGGGTCTGACAGAGAGGAAGAGGGGGGGGTGGCTGACAGAGAGGAAGAGGGGGCCGGCTGACAGAGAGGAAGAGGGGGGGCGGCTGACAGAGAGGAAGAAGGGGGCGGCTGACAAAGAGGAAGGGGGGCGGCTGACAGAGAGGAAGAGGGGGGCAGCTGACAGAGGGGAAGGGGGGGCGGCTGACAGAGAGGAAGAGGGGGGGCGGCTGACAGAGGAGGGGGGGCAGCTGACAGAGAGGAAATGAGGGGTGGCTGACAAAGAGGAGGGGGGGTGGCTGATAGAGAGGAGGGGGGCGGAAGATAGAGAGGAAGAGGGGGGGCGGCTGAAAGAGAGGAAGAGGGCGTGGCAGCTGATAGAGAGGAGGGGGGGCGGCTGATAGAGAGGAGAAGGGGGGCGGCTGATAGAGAGAAGGGGGGCGGCAGATAGAGAGGAGAGGGGGCGGCTGATAGAGAGGAGGGGGGTGGCTGATAGAGAGAAGGGGGGCCGTGGGCGGCTGACAGAGCAGATGAGAGAGACGGACCTCAGGTCTCCTGTGACACACAGCGCAAGTTAGGACTCTGGGAGCATGCAGGGCTGGCGCGATTACCCACAGTCCAGCTCCTCCAGGCGAATCACAAGCCTCATGTCCATCGTCCGTCCCGCACATGACCTGCTCGGCCAATCACAGGACACCCGCCGCTGCCCATTGCTGAGCTTGGCTCAAACACAGAGCACACCAATTTTTAGACAGCAGTTTGAACATTGATTTGCTGCCCCCCTGAAAGTGTCGCCTGGGACCGAGGTACCATCGGGTCCCATGGTAGGGCCGGCCCTGGCAACAGTATCTAAAGGGTGTATCTCACAGGTACAGTTATGCAGATAACGCAGCACAAAAAAAAAATTGCCCTAAATTATTATTTTTTTGAAGAGCAGAATAGGAGAACAGTATCTGAAGTGTGTATCTCACACGTACAGATATGCAGAAAATGCACCAAAAAAAATTTTGTGCAGAAAACGCACCAAATTTTTTTTCCCCTAAATTTTTTTTTTTTTTGAATAGCAGAATAGGAGAACAGTATCTAAAGTGTGTATCTCTCACAAGCAGATATGCAGAAAATGCACCAAAAAATTTTGTTTTGCCCTAAATTATTATTTTTTTGAATAGCAGAATAGGAGCACTGGGCTCAGGGCAGGATAAAAAGATTGTGCACTGCACCCACACAACTAAAGCAAGGTAGATCGCTGAGTAATTTGATTTCTGAATCAGGACTCCTATCTAATTCTCTCCCTCAAAGCAGCAGCAGCAGCAACCTTTCCCTACACTAACTGAAGCAGAGTGACGTGCTGTGCTATGTGCCTCTAGCTTATATAGAGTCTGGGTCACGTGCTGCACTGGCCAATCACAGCCATGCCGTTAGTAGGCATGGCTGTGATGGCTTCTAAGGGCACACAAGTTAAACTAATGTTGATTGGCTGCCCTGCAGCTTTTTAAAATGCGCCATTACATTGCCGAACACAGAACTCGAACTCGAACATACAGTACATTGTTCGGGTTCGGGTCCGGGTACCAAAAACCCAAAAGTCCGGTACTTTACAGTTCGGGTTTGCTCAACCCTATCTGCTACAGATGGATATTGCAAGTCCACATGGTCTTCTAATGTGTGTGTTTGGCCAGGATGAAAAGGCATTTTTTGTTGCTTACAATAAACTCCAGTAAACTTGTATTGTTGTTTTACTAGTATGTCACAATAGGTGTTCCTATGAATTATGTGGTACGTCTCTTAAGCCCTGTACACACAATGAGATTATCGGAGGAATGGTCGTCTGTTTTTTTTTTTTTGCATGCTAATCGCACGTCGAATCTGATGAGTTTACTAAAGTCACGAAAATTCTCGTACGATAGAATAAAAATTCGGAAGTGGATGCGCCGGAGCTCCAAGATGGCCACGTAAGCCAGGAGCTCCGCATCACCCTGGACCACTGCCACACATAGCAGCACCTACAGCCAGCTAGAGCTTTGTAAAGGGGACCACAAGGCTCCGGAGACCCCCGTGCACACCCCTGGATGTCCGTACCGCTTACCCGCCGCAATCTCGGGCCTCAATTCGAAACGGCAGCGAGGGGAGGGTGTACCAAGATGGCCGCCGTCTCCACAGCATCTCAGCCACATGCAGCCCACATGGAGGGGACCAGTGGCGGCCCGTCCATAGGGGGCGCCCGGGCGCCGCCCCCCCTCCTGTGGTCACCAAAAAAAAAAAAACAGGCCCTTTAAGAGTTTTTTGTTTTAATGTCTTTTTTTCACACATGGCGGCGCGACCATAGTGGGCGCAGAAGCGCCGCTACCGCTCGCTTCTGCGCCCGGCCGTCACTCACCACAACAATATATAGGTTCATGCATTGCATGAACCTATGTATTGCTGCCGCCCACTATTCAGATGGCCGGCCCCTTGAGCGCCGACAATCTGAATCACAGCGTCTGATTGGCCTTTAGAAGTGCCTATCAGAGCCAGCAGGCTCTGATAGGCTTCCCGACTACAGCCTGAGGACTGTAATCGGTAGGCTTGTGCAATTCATTTCGTAACGAATCGAAATTCGTCCGAATTTAGCAACTTTCGGACATTCGGAAGCATTCGAATTTCCGAACAAAGCAATTACGAATAAAACCGAATCCGAAATAAATTATACCGCAAAATAGCGAATGCCTGAATGTCTTCGGCATAATTTGTTATGAAAAAACTTACGAATGTACAAATCCATTGGAAACACAATAACACTCACTCTGCTCTGCTCTCTGCTTCTCCTTCACCGTGCTGAACTGCCTCTCAAAATGGTGTACAGGGGCGGAGGCTATAGCCGCATGTAAAAAACGAAAGTAAAATACGAGATTTCTAATCCATTCGAAGCACAATAACACTCTGCTCTGCTCTCTGCTTCTCCCTCACCGTGCTGAACCCTCTCAAAATGGTGTACAGGGGCGGAGGCTATAGCCGCATGTAAAAAACGAAAGTAAAATACGAGATTTCGAATCGTTACAAATAACCGCTATGTATTTCGAAAAGTACAAATCCATTCGAAGCACATTAGGCATAATAGTCAGCGTCGTCGTGAGAGAGACACAGAAAATTACGAATCAACGAACCCAAAAAAAGTTACGAAAGTAGGAGTTGTGTCCAGAATCAACGAAAAACAACGTACTCTACCGAAAGTACGAATTATAAAGCAACAAAAAATTCAACGAAAAATGTCGCTTGCAAAAATACGAATGAGTCCGAACACGAAAAATCCCGTCTAGCAAAATTACGAATGATTACGAATCAACAGGACCGGAAAGAAACAAACCGAAACGGAACAAATTTTTCCGTTGTGCACAAGCCTAGTAATCGGCTTCTAAATATCTAAGGAGAGGACGCACAGGGGTGCGTTCCCTGGCCAATCAGGTTCACCGGGTCTGGTTACCGGTAACCTGATTGGCTGAAGTGACATCGAGGGCGGGAGAAGACTTCGAGGACGGAAGAAGGACGGCGCTGACTCGAGGAAGGTAAGTGCAGGGCTGGGGGGGACAAACTGGCTGTATTATGAGGACAAACTGGCTGCATATGGGGGAGAAACTGGCTGTATTATGGGGGAGAAACTGGCTGCATATGGGGGAGAAACTGGCTGCATTATGGGGGAGAAACTGGCTGCATATGGGGGAGAAACTGGCTGTATTATGGGGGAGAAACTGGCTGCATATGGGGGAGAAACTGGCTGTATTATGGGGGAGAAACTGGCTGTATTATGGGGGAGAAACTGGCTGTATTATGGGGGAGAAACTGGCTGCATATGGGGGAGAAACTGGCTGCATTATGGGGGAGAAACTGGCTGCATTATGGGGGAGAAACTGGCTGCATTATGGGGGATTAACTGGCTGCATTATGGGGGAGAAACTGGCTGCATATGGGGGAGAAACTGGCTGCATATGGGGGAGAAACTGGCTGCATATTGGGGAGAAACTGGCTGTATTATGGGGGCGAAACTGGCTGCATATGGGGGAGAAACTGGCTGCATATGGGGGAGAAACTGGCTGTATTATGGGGGAGAAACTGGCTGCATTATGGGGGAGAAACTGGCTGCATTATGGGGGAGAAACTGGCTGCATATGGGGGAGAAACTGGCTGTATATGGGGGAGAAACTGGCTGCATTTGGGGACAAACTAGTGGCGTTTGGGCACAGTGGCTGTGTTTAATGGGCACAGTGGTGGCAATTGATGATTTTTTTTTTCGTTTGTTTGCGCCCCCCCAAAAAATTTGAGCACCAGCCGCCACTGGAGGGGACACCAGAACAGAGGTAGGTCATAGTCCCAGCCACCCTCACTTACTCCCAGGTGACACAGGGAGCACACCAACCCCCCCGGCCCCCTAACCGGCCTCCACGGAATCCCTGCTGGGCCGGACCATGGAGAATTATGCCCTGTCACCACTTCGGCCTACTCACTCACACCTCTTGGCCACCCCATCCCTAGGATACCTTGACCAGGACCCTGCCTCTCCATCTGTGGATCTGTTCCTCAGACTCTCTGACCTCCTAGAGAAGGGACTGGCCAGCATGGCCTCTTAAATTACTAGAGACATTAAATCAGATTTCCAAAATCTGGGATCCAGGATGGAGGCCATAGAAAACAAATTGGACTTCACAGTATCCAGAACCAATCAAAATTCAGACCACATTCAGGCCCTACAGGACCAGCTTGATACAGCCCTCTCCAGAATTGACGATTTGGAGAATAGGTCCAGGAGATATAACTTCAGACTGCGTGGCCTACCTGAAACTGTCACGGACGTGACGCCTGCAGTCCAGGACCTCATCAGGGCCCTAATCCCCAGTACTCCCCCTCATCGTCTGGAGCTGGACAGAGCCCACAGAGCCCTGGGACCTCCCCAGAAGGACAGATCTCCCAGGGACATTATTGTGAAGCCACACTTTTATGCGGTGAAGGAGGCGGTTATGCGTCAATCTCGTTCATTACCAATGGTGACCTGGCAGGGCCACCAAGTACAGATATTCGCTGACCTCTCCCCCTCAACAATCCAGAAATGGAGATCTCTTAAGCCACTCCTGACGGTCCTCTCACAATGGGACATTAAATACAGAACAGATGGGCTTTCCTGTTTGCTGTGAAGTTCACCTTGAACGGCAAGACACATTCCTTCTCAAACCTGCCGGACGGCGAGAAGATCTTCCTCAATCTCAAGCTCATTTCACAGGAAGCCCCCATGGACTACTTCAATGCATCCACTGGTTCCTATAAGCGACCTCCTCCTACAAGCCTGGTCTCTCTGGTTTGGAACAAGAGCATGCACAAAAGATCGAAGGACGGCAGACCTCCATAAGACACCGACTAAATCTCTCATTCACCCTTTTCTCCTTCATTCCCCTCACCATTGAGGGAAGATTCACCTGTTGACGGAGCTGGAAGCTCCTGGTCCTAGTGGCCCTTTGACTTTCCCATTTCCATACTGGTTATACGGCTGTTCCGTTATCCCCTAGCCAATCTTTGCCAGTTGCTAGTTGAGGGCAAGTTCAGAAGGCTAGCCTCTGAGTGGACTCTCTCTCAAGCAAGATTCGTCCGCCGTGTTTTCTCAGTTTTAAATTTTTTATGACTGTTCTATTTTTGATTGTTTCACTTTGTTTTTTTTTTTTCTACCGCCTCCAAACCCCAAAAACTTCTGGTTCTCTGAAGAGCGCTCTCTGGAGGCTCCCTGCATCCTATCGAGTGGGGATCCTGGGGGGGTACATGGGACAAAGGTTTCCAACACCTGGAGGACAGCACTAACTTGGGCACGGGGTACCCCAGCACGGACATTTATGGTACCGGGGGTTGTCGTTGGACACCCGGGGTGGTCCCTCCCCCTCCACCTCATAGGTGGGGCGAGACACTCCCGTGGGGGCCCTGGGGACCCTGGTTCCCACACAGCCCCTGGGATGAGTTATTTAAGGTTGGGCTTTGTTCTTTGTGTTTATTTTTCCTCAGCAGTCGGGGTCCGGGGTGACCCACTTGCGCCTCAGCCTCTCCCATAGTTGCAGGTTTTTTTGCACCTGTGGGATGGGTTGATGGTTCCCATTTCGGGGTGACCAACCATTTTTGGTAGGAGTTTGGCAGATTTGTTTTATGCCAAACCCGATAGGTCTTCTTGGAAGACACCTTGTCCCATTTTGTTTTTTCTTATTTATCTCTTTCTTTCTTTCTCTAACTGTTCTCCTTTTTCCAGCTGATCTGCCAGGGAGGAGCCGGGACCGGAACCTGCACTGATTTGTATCTCATCAGGCCCATACACCTAATCGGGACCATAAGAGTTGGTAGGAGGTAAGTGATGGTACCTATGACAGCATTCCACCTATGTGTCCCCATGGCTAGTCCGCAGCCCCCAGGTTCTAATGTAAGGATAGCCACACATAATGTCCAGGGTTTAAACTCCCCTCAGAAAAGAAGAAAAGCTTTTGATTACTATCATTCCCTCAAACTGGACATTTCTATGCTCCAGGAGACCCATTTCCCGATGCGATACAGTCCTAATTTCCTACACGCTAAATACCCAACATTCTTCCTCGCAAACGCAGAGAACAAGACTAAAGGGGTAGCAATCCTATTTTCAAAACCTAGCAATTTCTCTATGACAGCAGTCCACAGAGACCCGGAGGGCAGATTTATACTGGTCAAGGTCACCATGGAGGGCACCTTGTACTCCATGGTGTCATACTACGCCCCCAACGCAGGTCAGACGCAATTCTTTCAATCTCTCTTCAAAACCCTTGCCCCCCTGTTGGAAGGCAGAGTCATCCTAGATGGGGACTTGAACGCAGCCTTTGACCAGGGCCTAGACAGATCCAGACCTCCTGGAGCTCAATTAACCCGCCCAACTAGAGCTAGTCTTAAAATAGCTAAACTTCTGGAGGGAACTGAATCCTTCTAAAAGGGACTACACCCACTATTCCTGCCCCCACCAGACATACGCTAGGATCGACCATGTCCTAATCTCCCCAAACCTTATCCAATCCACCCTGACCTCGTCCATCAAAGACACGGCCTGGTCTGACCACTCCCTAGTGACCCTTACCATGCTCAACCTCCTCACACGACAAACGGGTACGCACTGGAGACTTAACGAATCAGCATCAATGATCCCATCAATGTTAAGGAAATAACTGACTCCCTAAAGGAATACTTTACTTTGAACAATAAGGACGATATCTTCCCAGAGACCCTATGTCCTGCCCACAAAGCGACGGTGAGAGGCAAACTAATTAGTATGGCTACCCGGGTAAAAAGGGAGCGACATCAGGACATAGTGAAACTGGAGAAGGCCTTTCAGTCCCTGAAGACCAAACACAAGCGATGTCCCACTAAGACTTCAATGGAACAGTGTTGCCTTATGGGTTATGTGAAATCTCCATTAAATAGCTGTAAAATATTGTAAACATGAATATATTTCATTTAGCTTGCTGTAGATATATTTCATTTAGCTTGCAGAATATATTTCATTTAGCACCTATGAAAGCCCTTTTGTTAACAGCCAGACATTGCGGAGCCCCAAGCTTGGAGAGACAATTCCATTGTGTTAAACCCACTCTCGTCAATGAGTCCCATGCTGGGATATACAATGAAGAGAGCCTCACCTATAATCCTGGTAAATATCAATCAAATCTCCTGCCCATATAGAGTCACCAGGATTTGCATGAAAGGGGGCTGACTTATGGAGTAAGCCCTCCAATCATGACCTAAGCTAGGCCAACCTATGGGGTATCAGGATAGAGAGATATGCTCAGAGGGGGAGGAGAAGGGAGTTCTCTCTTGAGGGAAAGGTAGCCTACAGGATGGTTCTGAAAGAGTAACTATGGTAAAGGTCTGTCTGACCTGCAACTACACATGCTTGTACTCAAATGTTGTAGAGGAATATGCTCTATATTCCTCCATGTAAATACTTTGTATATTTTACCCTACTATTTCATGCGTGTTTAAGACTATATAGATAGTTTCTGTGTGTTAGATTAGACTTTAACAATTTTCTAATAAATGTTTATTATATTGAAGCTTTCACTTCTGGTCAAAAGAACTCTTATTTAACCCATATCATATCTTTGAGATATATTAAATCCTAAATATACATTTTCACTTTTGTAACAGTGGCGACCACAGAATTATGTACAGGACTGAAATGATTTAATATAATAACAAAATTTGTGTATTAGAGATAGACATGTGCATTAGTTTTCGTCCGAATGCATTTTCGTCCGAATTTCAGCTATTTTCGTTATCGTTTTAACAAACGAAAACGAAAGCACAGAATCCGAAAACCGAAAGATCCGACATAAACAAATGCTTTATTTTCGTTTTCGTTGCTACAACAGTTCGATATAGATAGGAGATTCGACGTGACGCTGACAATAACAATCTGTGTCTATCGAACCTGTGGTCGAATGTGCCTAACCTTAACTCTATTAGTCCAAGATTATTCTACATAGGAGAGAAAAGATTCGACATTATAGAGAGAAAAGATTCGACATAGGAGAGAAAGATTCGACATAGGAGAGGAAAGATTCGACATAGGAGAGGAAAGATTCGACATAGGAGAGGAAAGATTCGACATAGGAGAGGAAAGATTCGACATAGGAGAGGAAAGATTCGACATAGGAGAGAAAAGATTCGACATAGGAGAGAAAAGATTCGACATAGGAGAGGAAAGATTCAACATAGGAGAGGAAAGATTCGACATAGGAGAGGAAAGATTCGACATAGGAGAGGAAAGATTCGACATAGGAGAGGAAAGATTCGACATAGGAGAGAAAAGATTTGACATTATAGAGAGAAAAGATTTGACATTATAGAGAGAAAAGATTCGACATAGGAGAGAAAAGATTCGACATAGAGAGAAAAGATCACTGCTTGTGGGCGGAACATTCGACCGGAAATGTATGATTGCAGAGTCGTACAGTTTCACTGCTCCGTCGAATCTTCTTTGAACATTCGACAGACACCATAAGCCTTCAATGACAGATTCGACCTTAATTAATTCAGATTTTCGGACGAATGCAATTTTTAACGAAAAACGAAATAAATAAAAACGAATTTCGGGAGTAACTAAATAAATTTATTTTTTGGACGAAAACGAAATTCCGAAACGAAATATTTCAGTGTGCACATGTCTAATTAGAGATAGGAGGAATTTAAGCTGAGTCAGCTTATCCAATCTATCTAGGGAAAATCTAAGTAAATGTTTGTGTTTTATTAGTGGGTATTAGATTTAACTCTGGGGGAGGATACACCACATTATTTTTTAATATCCCGTAAATCCTAATTGATATAAGTACTTTGGATGTACCATTATAAACCGGTTAATTTAATGGGGAGGAGGTACAGGGATTTTTGCTTTGATTTGTGATTGTTGTTTTATTGGAAAGAGGACACTAAAATAGGGGTCCTTGGTTTTGTGGAAAAAAATAATAATTTTTACATGGCGGGAAAAATGTTGTTTTTAATTATTGTTTTTCTGCCTCACTAAGCTTCATTGCTAGCTCTAACCAGTGTTTGAGTTTGCTTGATGGTGAGTACATTTTTATTAGAAAGACACTGAAAAAACTTGTCTTGGTTGTGTTGTTGAAGAGGTTCAACAAGTTTTTTGTTTTTATTTAAATTGTATGTCCACTAACATTGAAAATATTTAGGACATTGAAACCTACAAAAGATTTTGTTTTTTGGTTTTGGTTTTTGTTTAGTTTTTTTTTAACTGTGGGAATTTACAAGCAGTAATATTCTCATTGATGTCAGTTAAAGTACAAAACTGTGGAAGTTTTACTACTGAAGCTAATATCTGAGAAAGATTATTATTAGTGCAAAATAAGGTGCATTGAACATAGTACATTATACCTTGAATTTTTAAAATACGCGCCTAACAAAAAAGGTAAAGTATAGTATTACATGGTTTTTGTTTTTTTTCTTATTCAGTCCCTTTGTATTCAATTAATTTGCAAATTACCAAAGCTCTATCTAAAATCTAGGGGATTCAAGCTAAACAAATGTGTGTGTGTCATGGAATGAACGGTCCATGGGTAAACACGATTTTTTGTTTTATGGCCATCAATAAGTGCGCATGCTTTGTACTGTTTATGTTTATTTGATAAAAAAAATTTTCTCTCTCTCTCTCGTTTGTAACGAGCTCAATACTGGTACCAGTTTAAATTTATACCTTTTTTTAATTGAAATGTTTTCGCGAATAAATAACCTGTGCACAGATACGAGATCTAGATTCCTATAGTTAGGAAAAAAACTGTAGGAATTTTGTTTTTTTTTCTCTCCCTTTCCTGTGGTTAGAGTGAAGCTTCATTCACTCTGAGACGTGGAAAATACATAATACATTACCTTATGGCATCTTATGGATTCAGTAGGTCTTAGGTTTTGTCTTGGTTTTTTTTTCTTTCCGAATTGACGCATGTGCTGTTAATATGTGTAAAGGTTTAATGTTGACATGGGGTCTTCTTAGACTGTAAGTACTTACAAACCCCACCATGTTTTCCTATAACTTTTTGTTCATCAGAGTACAGATATGTGGGGGAGTCGGTACATGTTTCACTGTACTTACTGTTGATGGACTCATTACCTTTGCTGGAAGTCTGTTCCAAGCATATGCTGCCCGGTAGCCCATTAGAAACCTCTCAGAAGAGGTACAGTGAGGTGTTATTAATGGTTTTGAGTTTTGTATTTTAGGAAGAAATACACACACAAGGACGGATGAACGGACCAAGACTGGTGAAATTTCTTTAAAAACACAGAGGACCTTAAAACATATTTTTTTTATGTCTTGTTTTAAGGAAAATCCTGGAATGGAATTAATTAGTCAGGCCTAACTAAATTCTAAATGTTTTTTTGTTGTTTGTGGTCTGTTTCATTAAACAGTGTCTGGCCGCTCGATACAACTTCCTGTGGCCTGGTGGACTTGCAAATTGTTTTTCATGAGAGAATCAATTAATATGTTAATCACTACCAAGAGAGGACATTGCCTTTTGTATAGCTGCAATGTTTAAAGGCAGTTTCAATCATTTTTTTTTGTTTAACAAAATACAGATTCAACGCTCTTTAACAATTTAAAGGTTGGGGCAGCATTAAATCAGATTTTTTTTTTTTACTTTTACTTTTTGTTTTTTTACCGTTTTTTTTTACCTTTTTGGTGTAGTCTTTTTTCACTACTGAGAAAGGGCGTTGCCTTTTGTATAGCTGCAATGTTTAAGGCAGCTTCAAATTTTTTTTGTCACAAGTACAGATTCAATGCTCTTTAACAAGTTAAAGGTTGGGGCAGCATTCAATCTGAATTTTGGGTTTTTACCTTTTTTTTTAATCTTTTTTTTCTCTTTTTCATCTTTTTCCTTTTTCTTTTAAGGAAAACTATTTTTCTTTCTGTCCTATATCACCTTCTTTTTTTTTGCTGGGTGATTCTTGAGTTTGGCGTCGCTATGGTGAAATAAAAAAAAAAAGAGGGGAGTAGGGGGGAACCTTATATGGGAACATTCATAACAGTTAAAAATGTTGATATAGAATAATAATGGATAAAAAGGTGTTTAACTGCGCTAATGTGGAAAATAAAATGATGGAAAAATGTTAGTGCTAGTCACACCAGGGCTGCAACAATATAATATGTGAAACCATATACAAGCAATATAAATATAAAAAATGTTGCGCCCCTAAAAATATTACAAACTTGATAGACTACACAGGTGACACTAAATGAATAGTATCAAGTAATACCTGTAAAAATAGTCCCACCATATATATTTCTCTCAGTGAAGTGTAAATATAATGAAAACGTGCAAACATAAAATAAACACTGATTGCTGAAGGCCGATCAGACCATCAGGTTGAATAATTAGCTAACCAGAGGCTGAGCAACAATAATGTACAAATGAATATGAATATTGAAAAAAAGTCCTTAAATAACTTAAAAAACACAAAATTGCAAAAAATAATGTCCACCAAATATATAAAAATGTTTCCTTCACGCTGGAAAGAAGGGGAAGAAAAAAAGGAACTTTGAAAGATGTAATCAAGGGGGAGGATGATGGTGTAAGGAGATAAGTCCCAAAGAATCCACAGATGTCGAAGAAGACCACATCCACCGCGGTGAGTAAATACGTAAAAGATGGGTACGTTACCAGAAATGATGGACCTCCACTATGGCAAGGTCTAGCAGGCATGCAGATATCACCCTCTGCGGGGTACAGGAGTTAATCCACCTGATTTCGTGAAACGATGATACCAGTGTAGGTTCTTAGCCTCCGTTATACTGATCCTTTTACTGCAGGTGCTGCGAATGATCACTCCAAACCAGGAAAAAACCGAACTTTCAAGTTGGTATAGGAACCATGAAAGAAAAGGGAAAAGGACTCCAGTAGTGTAATACCTCAAGGTATATTTATTCCCAATAAGTAGAGGTATACAGATAAAACAGCAGTACAAAATAAAAATAAAAAACAAACAAAGTTTAAAATTGCCGGCATGCAATGTGGCGTTCGCCCATGCCAGCGGGGTCACGTGGTAGTGATGTCAGTGCGTTGCACCGCCCTGACTAGTTTTGTTTCCTAAAAACGTTCTCAAAGGGCACGGGCGACGCACTGAAGTGTCAGTCGTAATGACGTTGAGGTCATGACGCATCCACGTCTCACTCCCGTATCTGTCGTCATGGCAATATAGCCACGACGTCTCCTCGTCTCATTCCGGGATCTGTCGCCATGACGATAAAGTCATGGCGTATCCACGCCTCGTTTCCGTGTCAGAGTCCGGAAGGTGGAACATAAACAAAACCCAATAGCCTCACACTCATGGTAGAGGGAGGGGTCACAACCCATAATCTAATTCCCGTGAAGCGAAAGGATAACAGATTCAACACTTAAAAGTAAATTACATTCTAACCTCACTATACATCATGACTAAAAAGTTATGATAAAAAGGTAGAGACGTATCTCCAGTGCCAGGGAAGGGAAAGTATTCACCCATCCCCCAATAGAAACAAGGAAACATCCCAATCTCAACAAGAGATATAAAAATAATTGGGAAAAAAATTTAGTGGGGTTCCAAATCATGCGTTATCTATAAATGCATTGATTTCGATATCGACATTCAACCCAAATGGTCTAAGGTATTTAATCCTGTATATCCAACTAATTTCGAGTTTGGATATCGCACTCCTCTTAGGGCCCCCCCTCCAGTGGCTTTTCAACTTGTCTATGGCCACAAAGGACATCCCACTAGGGTCCCTATTATGGACATCCCTATAGTGTCTAGATACAGAGTGCCCCTTGAACCCTCTTCTGATGTTTCCAATATGCTCATTGAGCCTAACTTGAAACGCCCTAACAGTCCTCCCTATATACTGTAACCCGCAGGGGCAGGTGAGGAGGTACACAACATGGGTAGTTGAACATGTGATAAAAGTTTTAATATCATATTGTTTAGAGGTACTATTGGAAACAAAGGTGGTAGATTTCCGTTCCTTAATGTGATTAATATTGCAAACAGCACATCTTTTACATTTATGATAACCCACTAGATTTTGGAAAAACATAGGTTTATTAATGGGGGGATCGCATACATTTGGAGCCAATGAGTCTCTCAAAGAAGGTACACCCCTGAATACCACCTGTGGTTTATCGGGTAATATGGGTCCCAACACCACATCATCCTTAATAATGTGCCAGTGTTTGTGAATCAGTTTTTTCACCAAAAAATGCTGGTTGGAGAAGCCAGTAAAGAATGGTAAGGTGAAGAGAGTCTGATCAACTGGATTAACACTTCTGTCACTCAAAAGTGATTCCCTATCAAGTAATTCCACTTCCAAACGTTTGTGTTCAAGGTCATCGGCATGATACCCCTTTTCAAGGAACCTCCTAGTCAGGATATCAGACTGTTCTCTATAGTCACGTAGTTTGGTGCAATTTCGCCTGAGTCGCAAGTATTGGCTTTTGGGAACTGCATTAAGCCATGAACGATGGTGACAGCTATCTTGGGGTATAAATGCGTTCCTGTCCGTAGTTTTAAAATATGTGGATGTAATAAAACGTCCCTCCTCTACCTTAATCTGGAGATCCAAAAAATGTATTGACTTCTGGTCTGCTTCGTATTTGAACTCAATACCCCTGTCGTTTAAGTTCAAAGACTCCATGAAAAAATCCAGAGACTCCTTGGATCCCCTCCATAGGAGGAGGACGTCATCGATGTACCTGGTCCAAAGAGCAAGTTGGGGTCTCTCAACAGCATAGATGACGTCCTCCTCCCATTTCCCCATAAAAAGGTTAGCCAAGCTGGGGGCAAATTTAGCCCCCATGGCAACCCCCCTATGTTGCAGAATTTTTTTTCCACTATACCAAAAAAAGTTATGAGTAGTAGCAAAATTAAGAAGTTCCATAATGAACTTCCTATGTTTGTGTTGTAGTCCTGAGTTCTTATCCAAAAAATATTTTACTGAGGAGATTCCCCGCTCATGGGGTATGATCGTGTATAAGGATGTCACATCCGCGGTAACCATCCAGATGTCATCCTCATACGGGATTTCACCCAATAAATTGATAACTTGTTTACTGTCCCTGAGGTAAGCTGGTAATGTTTTGACTAAGGGTTGTAAATACCCATCAATGTATTTGCCGGCTCTAGAAGTGATAGAGTCTATTCCACTTATAATGGGACGACCTGGTGGATTTGCTGGGTTCTTGTGTATTTTAGGCAAATAGTAGATGATGGGCAATCTGGACGAGCTAGGGACTAAAAAAGCTTTTTCTTTTTTATTCAAGATTCCTGTACTGAAGCCTTCCTCAACTAAGTTGAGAAGGGTTCTTCTATACGCGGGACGTGGGTCCCTGGATAATGGAATATATGTGTCCGTATCTTCAACCAGGGAATTTAACTCCTCTAAGTAGTCGGTATTGTTCAAAATAACAATTCCACTCCCCTTATCCGCGGGGCGGATAATGATCTGCTTGTTCTCACATAGCTGATCCAGACCTGTCTGAAGAGACTTATTTAATTTTAAATTTTTGATTTAAATTTTTTCCAAATCCCTAAGAAGAACGTCCTTGAACACTCTAACTGAAGGTGTCAATCCTCCTGGGGGGTTAAACAGGGACGCATTTGCCAAACTTGAATGTAATATACCGTCGGACCTTATTGAACTAGGTCCGATGGGATTAGACATAATGTGTCTCTTTACACTGAGTTTTCTGCTATACTTGTGTATATCCATGTAGGTCTGAAATTTATTCAGCCTACATGGAGGAGCGAATTTTAGTCCTTTATCTAGTATGGACATTTCATCTGTTGAGAGGGTGACAGAGCTCAGGTTATAAATACCCTGGCCTATTACACCCTTTTTCTTTTGTTGCCTCGATCTCCTTCCTCCTCTGGTTCCTCTCTTCTTTCTCTGGGTCTCTGGTTTTGGTCTACCCTGGGAAAATCCCCATATTGAGGGTAAGATCGGTATCGCCATGGTTCCTGTTGATACCCAAAATCACAAGAGTAATCCCCTCTAGAGGGACGAGGAGGAAGGGGAGGTGGATAATGTCTAGAAGACCCATCATTCCACGTATCCCTATTGGGGGTACGGTTATCATGGTAATGATCCCAATCACCATATGGATATTGGCCATCGTGGAAGGGTTGGAATCGATTATAGACCGGTACTGAGTGACCCCCATAGGGTTCTCTCCCAAAGGGGGTCTGAAATGAACCACCGTACCCTCTATCATCATTCCGAACGGGTTGTGGTCTATGTGTTTTATTTTTATTCCTCCACATAGGGGATTTAGGAGGGGGGCTCCTTTAGGGTGAGCTCCCCCAGATTTCGGTTTAGTAAATGGGGGAGGGGCTCTAGAGTCTCTAATAGGTGACCTGTAAGAGACTCTTCTGGATGTACGGTTCACATCAGTAGTTGCCTGTGTTTGAACAAGCGATCTAAGAGGTTGGCCCACTGTCTGTCCCGTCACTAATCCTTGACTAGCCTCCATGGGTTCACCCTCGTTGTTCAGCAGTTTGCTTTGCCAACCAAAAACGGTCCCCGCATTATAGTCCCCCACATCCCGACTGAATTTCTTTTTCTTTTTGTTTTTTTGTTCTATTTCTTCTTTCTCTAGGGACTTTTTCAAGTTAGTGGATCGTTCTTTATA
The DNA here is from genome assembly GCA_029206835.1 of Rana muscosa. NCBI lineage: Eukaryota > Metazoa > Chordata > Amphibia > Anura > Ranidae > Rana > Rana muscosa. The sequence continues at coordinate 1,258,023,616 of CM055116.1, read as the reverse complement.
CTCTTCACTATTAATATGGGGCATTAATTTATCTTTAATAAGTTTAATTTCGGTGTCTAAGCGGGCAAGTTTGCATTTCTTCCTTTGAGCTAGGAATTCCAGAAATTTAACCCCTGCATCATTAAAGTATTTAAACCATTCTAATACTTCAAGTTCACCCTTCTGGGTACCCACTTCCCAATGTAAACTTCTGGGAACCATATTATCACTAACATATTGATCTAAGAATACTATATCCCATTGGGTATGAACTTCTGAAATCATGAGATTTTTAAGTCGCATGAAGAGACCTCCAAGGTCACCTTCTATTTCCCCATTAATTTCAAATACCCCTTCCTTCCTGATCACCCTTTTGGAGCGATATTCAAAAACATCCATATTAAATTGAAAAATAGGATAAATAAATACTAATGGCACCAAATTGAAAACTGAGGTACGCTAATAAACAAAAGCCGCAAGTAAATAGTGTCAAAGAATAAATATGGATAAAAAGGTGTTTAACTGCGCTAATGTGGAAAATAAAATGATGGAAAAATGTTAGTGCTAGTCACACCAGGGCTGCAACAATATAATATGTGAAACCATATACAAGCAATATAAATGTAAAAAATGTCGCGCCCCTAAAAATATTACAAACTTGATAGACTACACAGGTGACACTAAATGAATAGTATCAAGTAATACCTGTAAAAATAGTCCCACCATATATATTTCTCTCAGTGAAGTGTAAATATAATGAAAACGTGCAAACATAAAATAAACACTGATTGCTGAAGGCCGATCAGACCATCAGGTTGAATAATTAGCTAACCAGAGGCTGAGCAACATTAATGTGCAAATGAATATGAATATTGAAAAAAAGTCCTTAAATAACTTAAAAAACACAAAATTGCAAAAAATAATGTCCACCACATATAGAAATGTTTCCTTCACGCTGGAAAGAAGGGGAAGAAAAAAAGGAACTTTGAAAGATGTAATCAAGGGGGAGGATGATGGTGTAAGGAGATAAGTCCCAAAGAATCCACAGATGTCGAAGAAGACCACATCCACCGCGGTGAGTAAATACGTAAAAGATGGGTACGTTACCAGAATTGATGGACCTCCACTATGGCAAGGTCTAGCAGGCATGCAGATATCACCCTCTGCGGGGTACAGGAGTTAATCCACCTGATTTCGCGAAACGATGATACCAGTGTAGGTTCTTAGCCTCCGTTATACTGATCCTTTTACTGCAGGTGCTGCGAATGATCACTCCAAACCAGGAAAAAACCGAACTTTCAAGTTGGTGTAGGAACCATGAAAGAAAAGGGAAAAGGACTCCAGTAGTGTAATACCTCAAGGTATATTTATTCCCAATAAGTAGAGGTATACAGATAAAACAGCAGTACAAAATAAAAATAAAAAACAAACAAAGTTTAAAATTGCCGGCATGCAATGTGGCGTTCGCCCGTGCTAGCGGGGTCACGTGGTAGTGATGTCAGTGCGTTGCACCGCCCTGACTAGTTTCGTTTCCTAAAAACGTTCTCAAAGGGCACGGGCGACACACTGAAGTGTCACTCTATAAATAATAGCGAGGCGCGTTCCACGCCTCGCTTTCGTGTCAGTCGTAATGACGTTGAGGTCATGACGCATCCACGTCTCACTCCCATATCTGTCGTCATGGCAATATAGCCACGACGTCTCCTCGTCTCATTCCGGGATCTGTCGCCATGACGATAAAGTCATGGCGTATCCACGCCTCGTTTCCGTGTCAGAGTCCGGAAGGTGGAACATAAACAAAACCCAATAGCCTCACACTCATGGTAGAGGGAGGGGTCACAACCCATAATCTAATTCCCGTGAAGCGAAAGGATAACAGATTCAACACTTAAAAGTAAATTACATTCTAACCTCACTATACATCATGACTAAAAAGTTATGATAAAAAGGTAGAGACGTATCTCCAGTGCCAGGGAAGGGAAAGTATTCACCCATCCCCCAATAGCAACAAGGAAACATCCCAATCTCAACAAGAGATATAAAAATAATTGGGACAAAAAATTTAGTGGGGTTCCAAATCATGCGTTATCTATAAATGCATTGATTTCGATATCGACATTCAACCCAAATGGTCTAAGGCATTTAATCCTGTATATCCAACTCATTTCGAGTTTGGATATCGCACGCCTCTTAGGGCCCCCCTCCAGTGGCTTTTCAACTTGTCTATGGCCACAAAGGACGTCCCACTAGGGTCCCTATTATGGACATCCCTATAGTGTCTAGATACAGAGTGCCCCTTGAACCCTCTTCTGATGTTTCCAATATGCTCATTGAGCCTAACTTGAAACGCCCTAACAGTCCTCCCTATATACTGTAACCCGCAGGGGCAGGTGAGGAGGTACACAACATGGGTAGTTGAACATGTGATAAAAGTTTTAATATCATATTGTTTAGAGGTACTATTGGAAACAAAGGTGGTAGTTTTCCGTTCCTTAATGTGATTAATATTGCAAACAGCACATCTTTTACATTTATGATAACCCACTAGATTTTGGAAAAACATAGGTTTATTAATGGGGGGATCGCATACATTTGGAGCCAATGAGTCTCTCAAAGAAGGTACACCCCTGAATACCACCTGTGGTTTATCGGGTAATATGGGTCCCAACACCACATCATCCTTAATAATGTGCCAGTGTTTGTGAATCAGTTTTTTCACCAAAAAATGCTGGTTGGAGAAGCCAGTAATGAATGGTAAGGTGAAGAGAGTCTGATCAACTGGATTAACACTTCTGTCACTCAAAAGTGATTCCCTATCAAGTAATTCCACTTCCAAACATTTGTGTTCAAGGTCATCGGCATGATACCCCTTTTCAAGGAACCTCCTAGTCAGGATATCAGACTGTTCTCTATAGTCACTTAGTTTGGTGCAATTTCGCCTGAGTCGCAAGTATTGGCTTTTGGGAACTGCATTAAGCCATGAACGATGGTGACAGCTATCTTGGGGTATAAATGCGTTCCTGTCCGTAGTTTTAAAATATGTGGATGTAATAATACGTCCCTCCTCTACCTTAATCTGGAGATCCAAAAAATGTATTGACTTCTGGTCTGCTTCGTATTTGAACTCAATACCCCTGTCGTTTAAGTTCAAAGACTCCATGAAAAAATCCAGAGACTCCTTGGATCCCCTCCATAGGAGGAGGACGTCATCGATGTACCTGGTCCAAAGAGCAAGTTGGGGTCTCTCAACAGCATAGATGACGTCCTCCTCCCATTTCCCCATAAAAAGGTTAGCCAAGCTGGGGGCAAATTTAGCCCCCATGGCAACCCCCCTATGTTGCAGAAAAATGTTTCCACTATACCAAAAAAAGTTATGAGTAGTAGCAAAATTAAGAAGTTCCATAATGAACTTCCTATGTTTGCGTTGTAGTCCTGAGTTCTTATCCAAAAAATATTTTACTGAGGAGATTCCCCGCTCATGGGGTATGATCGTGTATAAGGATGTCACATCCGCGGTAACCATCCAGATGTCATTCTCATACGGGATTTCACCCAATAAATTGATAACTTGTTTACTGTCCCTGAGGTAAGCTGGTAATGTTTTGACTAAGGGTTGTAAATACCCATCAATGTATTTGCCGGCTCTAGAAGTGATAGAGTCTATTCCACTTATAATGGGACGACCTGGTGGATTTGTTGGGTTCTTGTGTATTTTAGGCAAATAGTAGATGATGGGCAATCTGGACGAGCTAGGGACTAAAAAAGCTTTTTCTTTTTTATTCAAGATTCCTGTACTGAAGCCTTCCTCAACTAAGTTGATAAGGGTTCTTCTATACGCTGGACGTGGGTCCCTGGATAATGGAATATATGTGTCCGTATCTTCAACCAGGGAATTTAACTCCTCTAAGTAGTCGGTTTTGTTCAAAATAACAATTCCACTCCCCTTATCCGCGGGGCGGATAATGATCTGCTTGTTCTCACATAGCTGATCCAGACCTGTCTGAAGAGACTTATTTAATTTTAAATTTTTGATTTTAATTTTTTCCAAGTCCCTAAGAAGAACGTCCCTGAACACTCTAACTGAAGGAGTCAATCCTCCTGGGGGGTTAAACAGGGACGCATTTGCCAAACTTGAATGTAATATACCGTCGGACCTTATTGAACTAGGTCCGATGGGATTAGACATAATGTGTCTCTTTACACTGAGTTTTCTGCTATACTTGTGTATATCCATGTAGGTCTGAAATTTATTCAGCCTACATGGAGGAGCGAATTTTAGTCCTTTATCTAGTATGGACATTTCATCTGTTGAGAGGGTGACAGAGCTCAGGTTATAAATACCCTGGCCTATTACACCCTTTTTCTTTTGTTGCCTCGATCTCCTTCCTCCTCTGGTTCCTCTCTTCTTTCTCTGGGTCTCTGGTTTTGGTCTACCCTGGGAAAATCCCCATATTGAGGGTAAGATCGGTATCGCCATGGTTCCTGTTGATACCCAAAATCACGAGAGTAATCCCCTCTAGAGGGACGAGGAGGAAGGGGAGGTGGATAATGTCTAGAAGACCCATCATTCCACGTATCCCTATTGGGGGTACGGTTATCATGGTAATGATCCCAATCACCATATGGATATTGGCCATCGTGGAAGGGTTGGAATCGATTATAGACCGGTACTGAGTGACCCCCATAGGGTTCTCTCCCAAAGGGGGTCTCAAATGAACCACCGTACCCTCTATCATCATTCCGAACGGGTTGTGGTCTATGTGTTTTATTTTTATTCCTCCACATAGGGGATTTAGGGGGGAGGGCTCCTTTAGGGTGAGCTCCCCCAGATTTCGGTTTAGTAAATGGGGGAGGGGCTCTAGAGTCTCTAATAGGTGACCAGTAAGAGACTCTTCTGGATGTACGGTTCACATCAGTAGTTGCCTGTGTTTGAACAAGCGATCTAAGAGGTTGGCCCACTGTCTGTCCCGTCACTAATCCTTGACTAGCCTCCATGGGTTCACCCTCGTTGTTCAGCAGTTTGCTTTGCCAACCAAAAACGGTCCCCACATTATAGTCCCCCACATCCCGACTGAATTTCTTTTTCTTTTTGTTTTTTTGTTCTATTTCTTCTTTCTCTAGGGACTTTTTCAAGTTAGTGGATCGTTCTTTATACTCTTCACTATTACTATGGGGCATTAATTTATCTTTAATAAGTTTAATTTCGGTGTCTAAGCGGGCAAGTTTGCATTTCTTCCTTTGAGCTAGGAATTCCAGAAATTTAACCCCTGCATCATTAAAGTATTTAAACCATTCTAATACTTCAAGTTCACCCTTCTGGGTACCCACTTCCCAACGTAAACTTCTGGGAACCATATTATCACTAACATATTGATCTAAGAATACTATATCCCATTGGGTATGAACTTCTGAAATCATGAGATTTTTAAGTCGCATGAAGAGACCTCCAAGGTCACCTTCTATTTCCCCATTAATTTCAAATACCCCTTCCTTCCTGATCACCCTTTTGGAGCGATATTCAAAAACATCCATATTAAATTGAAAAATAGGATAAATAAATACTAATGGCACCAAATTGAAAACTGAGGTACGCTAATAAACAAAAGCCGCAAGTAAATAGTGTCAAAGAATAAATATGGATAAAAAGGTGTTTAACTGCGCTAATGTGGAAAATAAAATGATGGAAAAATGTTAGTGCTAGTCACACCAGGGCTGCAACAATATAATATGTGAAACCATATACAAGCAATATAAATATAAAAAATGTCGCGCCCCTAAAAATATTACAAACTTGATAGACTACACAGGTGACACTAAATGAATAGTATCAAGTAATACCTGTAAAAATAGTCCCACCATATATATTTCTCTCAGTGAAGTGTAAATATAATGAAAACGTGCAAACATAAAATAAACACTGATTGCTGAAGGCCGATCAGACCATCAGGTTGAATAATTAGCTAACCAGAGGCTGAGCAACAATAATGTGCAAATGAATATGAATATTGAAAAAAAGTCCTTAAATAACTTAAAAAACACAAAATTGCAAAAAATAATGTCCACCACATATAGAAATGTTTCCTTCACGCTGGAAAGAAGGGGAAGAAAAAAAGGAACTTTGAAAGATGTAATCAAGGGGGAGGATGATGGTGTAAGGAGATAAGTCCCAAAGAATCCACAGATGTCGAAGAAGACCACATCCACCGCGGTGAGTAAATACGTAAAAGATGGGTACGTTACCAGAAATGATGGACCTCCACTATGGCAAGGTCTAGCAGGCATGCAGCTATCACCCTCTGCGGGGTACAGGAGTTAATCCACCTGATTTTGCGAAACGATGATACCAGTGTAGGTTCTTAGCCTCCGTTATACTGATCCTTTTACTGCAGGTGCTGCGAATGATCACTCCAAACCAGGAAAAAACCGAACTTTCAAGTTGGTGTAGGAACCATGAAAGAAAAGGGAAAAGGACTCCAGTAGTGTAATACCTCAAGGTATATTTATTCCCAATAAGTAAAGGTATACAGATAAAACAGCAGTACAAAATAAAAATAAAAAACAAACAAAGTTTAAAATTGCCGGCATGCAATGTGGCATTCGCCCGTGCTAGCGGGGTCACGTGGTAGTGATGTCAGTGCGTTGCACCGCCCTGACTAGTTTCGTTTCCTAAAAACGTTCTCAAAGGGCACGGGCGACGCACTGAAGTGTCACTCTATAAATAATAGCGAGGCGCGTTCCACGCCTCGCTTTCGTGTCAGTCGTAATGACGTTGAGGTCATGACGCATCCACGTCTCACTCCCGTATCTGTCGTCATGGCAATATAGCCACGACGTCTCCTCGTCTCATTCCGGGATCTGTCGCCATGACGATAAAGTCATGGCGTATCCACGCCTCGTTTCCGTGTCAGAGTCCGGAAGGTGGAACATAAACAAAACCCAATAGCCTCACACTCATGGTAGAGGGAGGGGTCACAACCCATAATCTAATTCCCGTGAAGCGAAAGGATAACAGATTCAACACTTAAAAGTAAATTACATTCTAACCTCACTATACATCATGACTAAAAAGTTATGATAAAAAGGTAGAGACGTATCTCCAGTGCCAGGGAAGGGAAAGTATTCACCCATCCCCCAATAGCAACAAGGAAACATCCCAATCTCAACAAGAGATATAAAAATAATTGGGAAAAAAATTTAGTGGGGTTCCAAATCATGCGTTATCTATAAATGCATTGATTTCGATATCGACATTCAACCCAAATGGTCTAAGGCATTTAATCCTGTATATCCAACTCATTTCGAGTTTGGATATCGCACGCCTCTTAGGGCCCCCCCTCCAGTGGCTTTTCAACTTGTCTATGGCCACAAAGGACGTCCCACTAGGGTCCCTATTATGGACATCCCTATAGTGTCTAGATACAGAGTGCCCCTTGAACCCTCTTCTGATGTTTCCAATATGCTCATTGAGCCTAACTTGAAACGCCCTAACAGTCCTCCCTATATACTGTAACCCGCAGGGGCAGGTGAGGAGGTACACAACATGGGTAGTTGAACATGTGATAAAAGTTTTAATATAATATTGTTTAGAGGTACTATTGGAAACAAAGGTGGTAGTTTTCCGTTCCTTAATGTGATTAATATTGCAAACAGCACATCTTTTACATTTATGATAACCCACTAGTTTTTGGAAAAACATAGGTTTATTAATGGGGGGATCGCATACATTTGGAGCCAATGAGTCTCTCAAAGAAGGTACACCCCTGAATACCACCTGTGGTTTATCGGGTAATATGGGTCCCAACACCACATCATCCTTAATAATGTGCCAGTGTTTGTGAATCAGTTTTTTCACCAAAAAATGCTGGTTGGAGAAGCCAGTAATGAATGGTAAGGTGAAGAGAGTCTGATCAACTGGATTAACACTTCTGTCACTCAAAAGTGATTCCCTATCAAGTAATTCCACTTCCAAACGTTTGTGTTCAAGGTCATCGGCATGATACCCCTTTTCAAGGAACCTCCTAGTCAGGATATCAGACTGTTCTCTATAGTCACTTAGTTTGGTGCAATTTCGCCTGAGTCGCAAGTATTGGCTTTTGGGAACTGCATTAAGCCATGAACGATGGTGACAGCTATCTTGGGGTATAAATGCGTTCCTGTCCGTAGTTTTAAAATATGTGGATGTAATAAAACGTCCCTCCTCTACCTTAATCTGGAGATCCAAAAAATGTATTGACTTCTGGTCTGCTTCGTATTTGAACTCAATACCCCTGTCGTTTAAGTTCAAAGACTCCATGAAAAAATCCAGAGACTCCTTGGATCCCCTCCATAGGAGGAGGACGTCATCGATGTACCTGGTCCAAAGAGCAAGTTGGGGTCTCTCAACAGCATAGATGACGTCCTCCTCCCATTTCCCCATAAAAAGGTTAGCCAAGCTGGGGGCAAATTTAGCCCCCATGGCAACCCCCCTATGTTGCAGAAATTTTTTTCCACTATACCAAAAAAAGTTATGAGTAGTAGCAAAATTAAGAAGTTCCATAATGAACTTCCTATGTTTGCGTTGTAGTCCTGAGTTCTTATCCAAAAAATATTTTACTGAGGAGATTCCCCGCTCATGGGGTATGATCGTGTATAAGGATGTCACATCCGCGGTAACCATCCAGATGTCATCCTCATACGGGATTTCACCCAATAAATTGATAACTTGTTTACTGTCCCTGAGGTAAGCTGGTAATGTTTTGACTAAGGGTTGTAAATACCCATCAATGTATTTGCCGGCTCTAGAAGTGATAGAGTCTATTCCACTTATAATGGGACGACCTGGTGGATTTGTTGGGTTCTTGTGTATTTTAGGCAAATAGTAGATGATGGGCAATCTGGACGAGCTAGGGACTAAAAAAGCTTTTTCTTTTTTATTCAAGATTCCTGTACTGAAGCCTTCCTCAACTAAGTTGATAAGGGTTCTTCTATACGCGGGACGTGGGTCCCTGGATAATGGAATATATGTGTCCGTATCTTCAACCAGGGAATTTAACTCCTCTAAGTAGTCGGTATTGTTCAAAATAACAATTCCACCCCCCTTATCCGCGGGGCGGATAATGATCTGCTTGTTCTCACATAGCTGATCCAGACCTGTCTGAAGAGACTTATTTAATTTTACATTTTTGATTTTAATTTTTTCCAAATCCCTAAGAAGAAGAGGAATAATAAAGCTTCTCTATAGCATTTTGGGGGATGGGACAAAGTTCCAACATTTTTTTTCTCTCTTTCGACATGGGATAATGGTTTTATATAAATGTATGTCATTGTAGCTATTACCAACTATGACAATAGTAACAGAAACACCTGTGTTTAGCAACAGTCATGTGACTAGTTTCCTTGTATATGTGACATAGTGTCCTCTCTACAGTTCTAATATTTGGCAGTCATCATATGTGGTCATTGGTAATTTTTTTTAATGTTGGTCAGTTTTCTTTTTGTGCCATAACTAAGTTCAAAGAGCATTGCTTGAAGATCATATAGATATACTGGGTCATAGTGATTGGCAAATAGCAGAAAGTATAGTACAATTGTACTTAAGAAGTAATTTAGTCTAATCATCCCTGAAGTCACAAGTAACTGGTGACATCACACTTATCCGCATTCTGAAATCAAGCTATTTTTGGCTGCTTAGATGACACTGCCTAAATCTGCACAGAGGCCTCTTAATGTTATGACCTCTTCCCTAGCTTGCTAAAGGCAGGACTCATACAGTAGCTACACACGGTAGCCAAGGACGGAGATACCTTAAATATACATTTTGACTTTCATAACAACAGTTAGACGCTGCGAGATTGGAGCTTAACCTAGCCCTCACAGCGAAAGCGGAGAAACACATACGTTGGAGTGGGGCAAAATTCTACATGCAGAGGGATCACATGGGCACCATGTTGGCCTCTAAACTATCTCTACTGTACCGTGCTCAAACCACTCCCCGGATTAGGATAGCGGAACAGCCTCCTACGGCCAACCCAAACAAAATACTCACAGCATTCCAGGACTTCTACTCCCAGCTATATAGCTCTCCCTCCGCAGACAAGGGTCTGGAAATCCTTAATTTCCTAAAGGACCTTCCATTACCAACCCTATCCATAGAGCATAAAAACTCGCTTGAGGTCCCCTTTTCGTCGGAAGAAATCTTGAAGATTATAAAAGACCTCAAGAAGGGAATGGTGCCGTGTCCTGACGGCCTTTCGGTACTTTACTAAAAGGCATTTGCTGACACTCTAGCCCCATACATAGCAAAATTTTTCAATGCAAAAACCCAGGGTTCCCCCTTAGACCCCCACCTCAACACTGCCTATATAACTGTTATACCCAAACCGGACAAAGACTTAGAAGAAGTGGGGAATTAAAGACACATCTCCCTCATAAATAACGACCTTAAGATCCTGACGAAGATCCTTGCCAACCGCCTGGCATCCTTCATCAGTCGGTACATCCACAAAGATCAGGTCAGGTTTATACCAGGCAGACAGGGACCGGACCAGGTCAGAAGGGCAATAGATATTATTTCCCTTCTACAATCCGGCTGGGACCAAGGCCCCAAACAGGAAGGAATGTTGCTCTCTCTTGACTTGCACAAAGCTTTTGACTCGGTGACCTGGCCTTACATTTTTCCCCTCCTGGAGCGCTGGGGATTTGGCCAGCGCTTCATGGGGGTGATCCGCGTCCTCTACTCCGCTCCAAAGGCTATGATATGCCTACAGGGACTCCACTCACAGCCCCTTAACCACTTAAAGACCGCTCACTGTATATATACGTCGGCAGAATGGCACCGACAGGCACAATCACGTAGAGTGTACGTGATTGCCTTTGTACAGTTGGGGGGTCCAATCGGACCCCCCTTCTGTACAGTGAGCGGTGGCTAAGTGTCCGGGAGCATTCCGGGATGAGGAGGCAGCCATTCGTTTCTGGCCACCCCCTCGCGATCGCTCCCGGCGAATGGAAATGCCCCCTCTGTCTGTGTCAGACAGAGGGAGCAGGAGGAAGTGATGTCATCTCTGGTGCGGCGCTCACATATACCGAGCGCCGTACAAGAGAAGACATCAGGTCAGTGCACACAACACTACACTGACACCAGGACACATAGGGACATAAATCGCCCCCCAGGCCCCCCCAGACACCCCAGATCACCCCCCAGATCACCCCCCCAGCCCCCAGTCACAGTGTCACTGATTGCAGTGACCATTTATTTAGTGATCACTGCAATCAGTGACATTTGTGACTGTAAAAGTGTCACCAAAGTTTAGTCTTAGGTCCAGTGTAGCCCCCTAACCCCCCCTAATAAAGGTTTAACCCCCTGATCACCCGCCAGATAACCCTTTCACCCCCTATCACCACTGTCACTAAGCGATCATTTTTCTGATCGCTGTCTTAGCGTCAGTGATGCCGATCGGCAGCCAGTAATTTTTTTTAGGTTCGCTGCATGTTTTTATCGCGTCAGGTACCCCAATATATTATCTAATAAAGGTTTAACCCCCTTGATCGCCCCCCAGGTAACCCTTTTACATCTATCACCACTGTCACTAAGCGATCGTTTTTCTAAACGCTGTCTTAGTGTCTGTGATGCAGATCGGTAGCTGGTAATTTTTTTTAGGTTCGCCGCAGGTTTTTATAGCGTCAGGTACCCCAATATATTATATAATAAAGGTTTAACCCCCTTGATCGCCCCCCAGGTAACCCTTTCACCCCCTATCACCACTGTCGCTAAGCAATTGTTTTTCTAAACGCTGTCTTAGTGTCGGTGATGCAGATCGGTAGCCAGTAATTTTTTTTGGGTTCGCCGCATGTTTTTATAGCGTCAGGTACCTCAATATATTATCTAATAAAGGTTTAACCCCCTTGATCGCCCCCCAGGTAACCCTTTCACCCCCATCACCACTGTCACTAAGCGATCGTTTTTCTAAACGCTGTCTTATTGTCGGTGATGCAGATCGGTAGCTGGTAATTTTTTTTAGGTTTGCCGCAGGTTTTTATAGCGTCAGGTACCCCAATATATTATCTAATAAAGGTTTAACCCCCTTGATCGCCCCCCAGGTAACCCTTTCACCCCCTATCACCACTGTCGCTAAGCAATCGTTTTTCTAAACGCTGTCTTAGTGTCGGTGATGCAGATCGGTAGCCAGTAATTTTTTTTAGGTTCACCGCATGTTTTTATAGCGTCAGGTACCCCAATATATTATCTAATAAAGGTTTAACCCCCTTGATCGCCCCCCAGGTAACCCTTTCAGCCCCATCACCACTGTCACTAAGCGATCGTTTTTCTAAACGCTGTCTTAGTGTCGGTGATGCAGATCGGTAGCTGGTAAAAAAAAATTCGGTTCGCCGCAGGTTTTTATAGCGTCAGGTACCCCCATATATTATCTAATAAAGGTTTTAACCCCCTGATTGCCCCTAGTTAACCCTTTCACCAGTGATCACCATATAAGTGTGACGGGTGACGCTGGTTAGTTAGTTTGCTTTTTATAGTGTCAGGGCACCCGCCGTGTATATAACCCAATAAAGGTTTAACCCCCTGATCGCCCGGCGGGTGATATCAATTAGGTTTTAGCGTCAGAGAGGGTCTGCGTCACACCCCAGGCAGCGTCAGGTTGGTGCCAGTAACGCTAACACCCACGAGTGAAGCATACACCCCCCTTAGTGGTATAGTATCTGAACAGATCAATATCTGATCTGATCAGATCTATACTAGCGTCCCCAGCAGTTTAGGGTTCCCAAAAACGCAGTGTTAGCGGGATCAGCCCAGATACCTGCTGGCACCTGCCTTTTGCCCCTCCGCCCAGCCCAGGCCACCCAAGTGCAGTATCGATCGATCACTGTCACTTACAAAACAAAAACACACATAACTGCAGCGTTCGCAGAGACAGGCCTGATCCCTGCGACTCCAGTGCTGTAGGAGGTGATTTCACCACCACAGTTAAAAAAAAAAAGCAAATATGCCGAAGCATTGGGGCAGCAGGGGCGGAGGAGCGATTTTGCTCCTAATGCCGCGTACATACGGTCGAAATTCCGATGGAGGCTTGCCCGTGGAAAAGTCCGACCATGTGTGTGTGGCATAACTTTTTTGCGGGAGGATGCCCCCATGCTTCGGCATATATAAATGGTGCGTGTATGCCCATCATTGGAAGTGGGTGGATGAAGGGCGGTATTCTAATGGTGGGCATACCCACCGATCAATCTCTTTTTTCGTTCAGCCAACTGGCTGCATGAAAAAAAAAGATTACAATACATGTCCAACAAGGACCAGCAACGTACTGGTATGTTGCTGGACTTTGAATGTTTATACCAGAATGATGCCTGCGGGTTTAGGTATCATCTTGGTATCATTCTTTTCAGCCTGCGGCCGGCTTTCATGTAAAAGCAATCCTAGCGGCTAATTAGCCTCTGGACTGCTTTTACAAGCAGTGGGAGGGAATGCCCCCCCCCGGATATAAAAAGCGCCATTGGGAAATTGGGAAAGCATTTTATCACACCGATCTTGGTGTGGTCAGATGCTTTGAGGGCAGAGGAAAAATATAGGGTCTAGAAGACCCCAGTTTTTTCAAAAAAAGAGTACCTGTCACTACCTATTGCTATCATAGGGGATATTTACATTCCCTGAGATAACAATAAAAATGATAAAAAAAAAAAATACTTGGAAGGAACAATTTAAAAATAAAATAAAAAAGCAAAATTAATAATAAAAAAAAAGAAAAAAAAAAAGCACCCCTGTCCTGCCCTGCTCTTGCCCAATGGCGAACGCAAGCGTCGGTCTGGCGTCATATGTAAACAGCAATTGCACCATGCATGTGAGGTATCACCGCGAAGGTCAGATCGAGGGCAATCATTTTAGCAGAAGACCTCCTCTGTAAATCTACTGGGGTAACCTGTAAAGGCTTTTAAAGGCTTTTAAAAATGTATGTAGTTTGTCGCCAATGCGCGTTTGTGTGAAATTTTAAAGCTTGTCGTGTTTGGTATCTATGTACTCGGCCTAAGATCATCTTTTTTATTTCATCAAACATTTGGGCAATATAGTGTGTTTTAGTGCATTAAAATTAAAAAAAGTGTATTTTTTAACCCAAAAAATGCGTTTGAAAAATCGCTGCGCAAATACTGTGTAGAAAAAAAAAATGCAACACCCACCATTTTAATCTGTAGGGCCTTTGCTTTAAAAATATATATAATGTTTGGGGGTTCAACATAATTTTCTTGCAAAAAAAAATGTTTTCATGTAAACAAAAAGTGTCAAAAAGGGCTTTGTCTTCAAGTGGTTAGAAGAGTGGATGTAAGCTTCCTAATGTTGCGTATAAAATGCCAGAACAGTTCAAAACCCCCCCAAATGACCCCATTTTGGAAAGTAGACACCCCAAGCTATATACTGAGAGGCATGTCGAGTCCATGGAATATTTTATATGTTGACACAAGTTGCGGAAAAACAACAACTTTTTTTTTTTTTTTTTTTGCACAAAGTTGTCACTAAATGATATATTGCTCAAACATGTCATGGGCATATGTAGAATTACACCCCAAAATACATTCTGTTGCTTCTCCTGAGTACGGGGATACCACATGTGTGAGACTTTTTGGGAGCCTAGCCACGTACGGGACCCCAAAAACCAAGCACCGCCTTCAGGCTCTCTAAGGGTGTACATTTTTGATTTCACTTCTCACTGCCTATCACAGTTTCGGAGGCCATGGAATGCCCAGATAGCACAAAACCCCCCCAAATGACCCCATTTTGGAAAGTAGACACCCCAAGCTATTTGCTGAGAGGTATTGTGAGTATTTTGCAGATCTCGCTTTTTGTCACAAAGTTTTGAAAATTGAAAAAAAATATATATATATATATTTTTGTTTTCTTTCTTCATTTTCAAAAACAAATTAGAGCTGTAAAATACTCACCATGCCTCTCAGCAAATAGCTTGGGGTGTCTATATTCCAAAATGGGGTCATTTGGGGGGGGTTTTGTGCGATTTTGGCATTTCATGGCCTTCGAAACTGTGATAGGTAGTGAGGAGTGAAATCAAAAATTTGTGCCTAGAAATCCTGAAGGCGGTGCTTGGTTTTCGGGGTCCCGTACACGGCTAGGCTCCTAAAAAGTCCCACACATGTGGTATCCCCGTACTCAGGAGAAGCAGAAAAATGTATTTTGGGGTGTAATTCCACATATAACCATGGCATGTGTGAGCAATATATCATTTAGTGACAACTTTTTGTAATTTTTTTTTTTTTTTTGTCATTATTCAATCACTTGGGACAAAAAAAAAATATATTCAATGGGCTCAACAGGCCTCTCAGCAATTTCCTTGGGGTGTCTACTTTCTAAAATGGGGTCATTTGGGGGGGTTTTGTGCTATTTTGGCATTTTATGACCTTCGAAACTGTGATAGGTAGTGAGGAGTGAAATCAAAAATTTGCGCCCTTAGAAATCCTGAAGGCGGTGCTTGGTTTCCGGGGTCCCGTACGCGGCTAGGCTCCCAAAAAGTCCCACACATGTGGTATCCCGTACTCAGGAGAAGCAGCAAAATGTATTTTGGGGTGAAATTCCACATATAACCATGGCATGTGTGCGCAATATATCATTTAGTGACAACTTTTTGTAATTTTTTTTTTTTTTTAGTCATTATTCAATCACTTGGGACAAAAAAAACAAAACAATTCAATGGGCTCAACATGCCTCTCATCAATTTCCTTGGTGTGTCTACTTTCCAAAATGGGGTCATTTGGGGGGGTTTTGTACTGCCCTGTCATTTTAGCACCTCAAGAAATGAGATAGGCAGTCATAAATTTAAAGCTGTGTAAATTTCAGAAAATGTACCCTAGTTTGTAAACTCTATAACTTTTGCGCAAACCAATAAATATATGCTTATTGACATTTTTTTTACTAAAAACATGTGGCTGAATACATTTTGGCCTAAATGTATGACTACAATTGAGTTTATTCGATTTTTCTTATAACAAAAAGTAGAAAATATCATTTTTTTTCAAAATTTTCGGTCTTTTTCTGTTTATATCGCAAAAAATAAAAATCGCAGAGGCAATCAAATACCATTAAAAGAAAGCTCTATTTGTGGGAAGAAAAGGACGCAAATTTCGTTTGGGTACAACATTGCATGTCCGCACAATTTACAGTTAAAGCAGCGCAGTGCAAAATTCTGAATTCACCTCTGGTCCTTTAGCTACCAAATGGTCCGGGGCTTAAGTGGTTAATATAGCCAGGGGAACTAGACAGGGCTGTCCCCTCCCCCCCCTTAATATTTGCTATTGCCATTGAGTCCTTGGCGGTCGCAATACGCTCCAACCCAAATATCCAAGGAGTAACCAGTGGCCCACAAACTCATAAATGTGGTTTGTTCGCTGATGATATTCTCCTGTTTCTCACCTCACCGACCACGACCCTCCCTAATCTCTGCAAACTCCTGAGCGATTTTTCCATCTTCTCAGGCCTCAAAGTAAATTATTTCAAATCTCAGGCCCTTAATGTCTCCCTTAAACCGGAAGTAGTCTCAGCATTACAAAGCGCATTCCAGTTTGAGTGGAGCGACGCTTCCATTAGGTATCTGGGGATCAACCTGACAGCCAAAATTGAGCATTTGCATCCAACTAATTTCTCACCCATGTACCGAAAGCTTGCTTCTGATGTTACAAACTGGGACAAGGGGGCTATGTCATGGCTAGGGAGGATTCATTCGGTAAAAATGACTCTCCTCCCCAGACTACTATATCTGTTTCGATCCCTCCCCATAAACATTAGAAAGGACCACTTAAAATCCTTTCAAAGCAAGGTTACCAAATTTATCTGGTGGGGGGGGATCGGGCCACAGACTTCCCCAAAAAATATTTTTCAAACTAGGACTCGGGGTGGGTTAGGATTTCCTTGCCTCCTTTGGTACTGCCAAGCTGCTAGAATAGCGCAATTGTCCACTGTCTACTCCAGATTTGAAAAGCCTGATTGGGTTAACATTGAGAGACACGCTGTCCCAACACATACCTTGGACTATCTTCTGTGGACTCCCTCCAAGGACCGCCCCCCAATATTATCTCCTATCCTTTCAAAAACCTGGTCTCTGTGGGACAAGTGGCGACCTGTACCTTCCCTGACCTCAGAATGTAGACCCCTGGCACATATTTTCCACAACCTGGACTTTGCCCTGGGGCAAGACATCAAGTCCTTTCGATGGTGGCTGGACAAGGGGCTGTATCGCATTGGCACTTCTTCACCCCTTCAGGCCCGGTTACCCAGAAATTCTGTGTTCAGAACCTGGAGATGCCGGCCTCAGAGCACTACAGATTCCAACAGATACAGTGTTATGGATATGCAGTAATGTTTGTCTGTCAGCTTACCTTTCCTCCTCATGTGTTCACTTAGAGGCCAGACCCTTTCACCTGGCTTCCTTTATAATCCCCTCCCAGCCTGACTCCACCCCAGGCCCTATCACAGAACACTATATTAACCTGTGCACTGCAAGCCTGCTTTGCTGATCAACGTGTTTGTTAAGCATTGTGTGTTTGGGTTCCTGCCTGCTGTGTGCTACATCTGGCTCTCTGTTATGATATTGGCTTGTTCCTGATTAACCCTGTCTGCTTGTGTCCCTTGACCTTCGGCTTGTCCTTTGTTTATCCTTGTCTGCTTGTGACCCTTGACCTTTGGCTTGTCCTTCACTATTCTTGTATCCTGAGCTGCTGCTTCCCCTCTTCCCTCCTTCCCTACGGGGCATGAGCTAGGGGACTCTAGGGGCCGCGACCTGGACCCAGCCTGCAGCGAAACATCCTCACCACTAGAGGCTCTGGCGAAAACCTGCTGGGTCTTAGACTCCGTGCCCTGGGGAATCTCGGCTCTAGCTTCCTGTAGGATCCCGGTTGTGCTCCTCTGGTCCCGCTTTCCACAACCACCTAGCTTCCTATCCGCAGCAGTCAGCCATAGGGTTCACTACCTTGTGGTGCACTCCTGACCCCCTACGGTGTGCATCTGTCATCTGGCCACAGGTGACCTGACATACAGCACTTCCTCCACAGGCTATGGAAGGGGAAACCTATCCCCCCCCAAATTTACTCTTTATGAAATGTGGTGCGGACAGACTATGGCTCAGAGGGGTGGAATCTCCATCATTTACCAATTGCTTGACCTCCCGTCCTCTCAATCCTTGTACATGCTAGAATGGGAAACTGACCTCCAAATTAATTGGGACCTCGAGAGGTGGCAGTCTTAATTTTTCAGAGCTTTCAAGAACCCCAGCTATAGCTCTCCTGAACTCTAACCTCCCTAGAATTCCCATAGCAAGCCGCAAATTAATACATTTTATGCTGCTAGGGGCCAAGATGACCATAGCTAAGGCGTGGAAACAACCCATGGTCTCCCTTTTAGCAGCCAAACGTAAGATCTCCTGGATCATGTCTCAGGAGAAACTAGCCAGCATATTAATGGACACAGTCCCGAAGTTCGAAGCCATCTGAGAACCCTGGTCCCTACATGTGGGGGTTCTGCTGAGCCCCGGATTCCCATCCCAATCAGAAGCGGCTGGGGATGGACACTCTGCGCCCTCCGGTAAGATCAGCTCTCTCTCTCCTATTCTTTCTCTCTCTGTGGTACTCTTCTTTCAACTTCCTCTATCTATTATCTCTCCTTTTTAGTACTTTCCGACTCCATATGGCGTGTTTCCAGGCTTATATCTGGATTGATAGTCTGACATATAGCCTTCTCCTCTGAGTGCACTGGCGCAATGTTATACTGGTCTTCCATCCTCATGGTCATTAGCTACCTTCGAGATCGGCGGGGAACCCTCCAGGCACAGTTTGTTCCCAATAGGGGTGCCTGGGGTTTTCTCCTCATGATCCTGTACCAATGTCTGAATAGCAGGATGGGGTATTTAGAGTGAAAGTACTAGTCAGTGGTCAAGTTACCTGTACCAGTAGGACTCTGTTTGTAAATTGCCATAACATAATGTGATCTTATGTCTGGAAGGATTGTACCTATTGTTTATTTTCTTTTGGTTTTATAAAATCAATAAAAATCTTTGAAAGTAAAAATCGGAAGTGATGTCATGTGTTGTAATGCATTTGTATTGCATTTTCGAACGACAGATGTACTGATTAAACAAAAATCGTACGATCTGGCATTGTAAGAAAAAACATTCCGTGCATGTCCGATAATAATATCGGATGAACTGTCATGATCGGCTCTCGTAAGCTCTGTACTAACAGTCCGATTATTGTACGATCATTTTGAAAGCGGCATTTTTGGATCGCGTGTATGGGGCATTAGACATTGTAATGTACTGATTAAGGTCAGCCAGAAAAACAAAATTCCCTAAAGCCAACCATAGAAATTACTATCTTTTTGTACAATCACTGGCCTTTAGGCTTACCAACATTATGTAAAATGTGTACAAACCTCAATAATATATTACATTGTATCTAATCAGGAAGACCTTTGCACCACATAGTTGATGGTATATCTAAAGGCTATTGTACCATTAAATTGTATAGTGTATATAGTCACCTTAAAGGGATACTAAACTTAGTTTTTATCTTTAGAAATTACAAACATGTCATACTTACCTGCTCTGTGCAGTGGTTTTCCACAGAGCAGCCCAGATCCGCCTCTTCTCGGGTCCCTCGCCGTCCTCCTGCTGAGTGCCCCCAAAGCAAGCAGCTTGCTGCCGTCTCAGCCATTGAGGCAGAGGAGGGCAATGGAAAGGCAGAGGAGGGCAATGAGTAGCGGGAATAAGCGTACATGGGCCCAATTGCGGCACAAGTAGTACAACAAATGCACACACAAATCACACCACAAAATTCACAAACTACCAGCACTTTTTCAACTTCATCACAAGGGGCAGAAGGAGGCACTATTGGCCCTCCGGGAACCTCTATAAATCAAACCAGACCAACCATGACCCCTACCCCTTTAGGGGGGAATTCACTCAATTTACCAACGACGAAGAATTGAGTGTAATCAATTTAACTCCATATCCCCTCTCACATGACGAGTTGACGGTACTGAAATTGGGTCTCAGTTTTTGTCCGAGCGCAACCATGGACAAGTATGAGGTCATCAAAGACCTATACTTGTTCACAAGGAAACTTACTTACAATCATATCTTTGATCCCGATAGGCAAAGACTTCGGGCTTAAAAAGACCTCTCTGAACAAATTAAAAAATTCACAATGAGAGACTTCAGAGCACTTAAGGATTTAATGCTCCTATTGGACGAGAACTCAGACCCAATCAGTACGCAACCGATCAGTACACAATCCACTGATGCCAGCCAGTCAGCCATTTTGGAAACTAAAAAACCTATTTTCAAAAATAAATCTGATCAATTCCCCGATTTAAATACCAACCCACGGGTGGCAGCATTCTTTTTTTTTTTTTTAAGTCAATAATTTTTATTGAAAATTTTACATTTTAACAACATATGTATTATAAGATAATATACACAGTTTCCGATATACACGTTCATATTTCGTAAATATTCAGTGCATTGAAGCATCTATTTAATATGTCATAAGTTCTTGGGCCAGATAGACCAACAATTGTCAAATTTTGAGCATTTCAAAGAATTGATAGCAATCAGTCTTTCAAATGTGTAATTCCTGTGCACCGCTGTTGTTACATCAGATAAGTTTATGGCCTTGCAAGATTTCCAGTTACGTAGGATCAGTGAGCGTGTTTCTAATAGAATGTGTGTTATGACTGGTCTGAAGCTATGGTGGAAGTGATCTATGTTTAAGTGTAAGAGTGCTAAAGCGGGGTCTGGTGCCGTGATTATGCCTGTCAGAGATGAGATTAATTGGAAAACTTGGTTCCATAGGCTTTTAATATTTGGGCAGTTCCAGAACATATGTAGTAGATTCCCCGTTTGACCACATTCTCTCCACCAGCTAGGTGATGTACCTGGAAAATACTTTGCTATCCTGAACGGAGTATAGTGCCACCTGTTTGCCATTTTAATCACCAATTCCCAGTGTTTTACGCAGTGGGAAGCTTTGTGTACTTCTTTGAATGTGTGTTTCCATTGATCTCCTGAGAAGGAGGTACCCAGGTCTACCTTCCACTTTGTCATTGCTACAGTTTTGTGAAAGGTTAGTTTATCTTGTAGTATGTTGTAGAAGAATGATATGCCTTTCGTATCTAATTTGGCTGTGGAGAAGAATTGCCAGACTTTGCTCGGAAGTGCTACGGTTGGTGTTTCCGTGGAGTGTAGGAGATGTGTGATTTGCAGACATTTGAACAACTTGTCGTTCGTGAGGTGGTATTGTGTCATAATTTGGTTCACAGATTTGTGTCTTGTACCTTCATATAGGTCCAATATGTGTTTTATACCCTGGTCAGTCAGGTCTGCCACTTTCAACAATGGTATTTTGGCTTCTAACAGCTTCAAGGGTAGTTTGAAGTCAATGTCCTGGCTATCTTGGTGATTTCGTTCTAGGAATAACCTCCATGTCTTAATGGAAGTCTGCATTGGAGGTGATAGAATAGTCGTGTCCCATCGAGCCCATCTGTCTCCAAGAAGTAATAGCTTTAAGTCTTTTGTCGGTGAGTAAGCTTTTTCTATCTCTACCCATAGTGGTGCATCGGCGTTCTGTAGCCAATATTTGAGTTGATCTAGTCTTACCGCCCATAGGTAGTCATAAATGTCTACTAAGCCCGCCCCCCCTATTAGTTTGTGGGATAACAAATTGTTTCGTGAACATCTAGCTTTCTTTCCATTCCAGATATATTTACAACCTAGATCTGATAAGTTCTTAAGATAATGGAAGGGAATATGCAGTGACATGGTGCGGAACACATATAATATTTGCGGCAGTATCAACATTTTATAAGCAGAGATTCTACCCATCCATGATATTTCCTTTTTCGATAAATCCCTGAGTTGAGCTTCCAGCTTGGCTATCAGCGGGGACATATTGGCTTTGGCGAGTGCGGAAATCTTATTTGTGATTATAATACCTAGGTAGGTGATGCCTCCCGTGCTCCATGTGTATGGAAGCAGCTTTTGAAGAGCACGTTTTGCGTGGGGTTGTACTCCTAAGTCCAGTATTAGGGATTTAGTGAAATTAACTTTATAGTAGGAAATCTCCCCAAAGGTAGTGAGGATTTTGTGTGCTTCTGGTAGGGACGTTAGCGGAGTGGTCAAGAGTAGGATTACGTCATCCGCAAATAAATTGATGGTGTGATTGCCAGAGCCAAGCCGGAAGCCTGTAATCAGGGGATGTGAGCGGATAGCTTCAGCCAGAGGTTCAATCATTAGGTTAAAAATGGTCGGAGACAGGGGGCAACCCTGTCTGGTCCCGTTCGAAATTTTAAATGGTGTAGACAGAAGGCCTGCAGAGTATACCTGTGCAGACGGTGAGGAATAGAGCGCTAAGACAGCATTTAGTATGTTCCCTTTGAAGCCAAACTTATTCAATACAATTTCCATATAAGTCCAATGGATTCTGTCGAACGCCTTCTCTGCGTCTATAGAAAGCAGCAGAGAAGCCGTTCGGGTTTTTTCAGCATAGTGCATCACATTGATAATTCTCCTTGTTGCATCAGAAGTTTGTCTCCCCTTCACAAATCCCATCTGGTCACGCTGAATGAGTAAAGGTAAGATATTCATCAGTCTTTTGGCTAACAGTTTTGCATAGACTTTGGTATCAGTATTGAGAAGGGATATAGGCCTAAAGTTTGCCGGAGTGTTGGGGTCTTTACCCGGTTTTGGTATTGTCACTATATGTGCTCTCAGCATCTCTTGTGGCAAAAGTTGCAGAGTCTGCAGCTTTGTTGAAGACCCTGGACAAGTGGGGCGATAGGGTAGATTTAAATGTTTTGAAATATTCGTTAGAGAATCCATCGGGGCCAGGTGACTTTCCATTTGGTAGGGAGTGTATAGTTTTTTCCACCTCTTGGGGTATGATTGGTGCATTTAGATCGGAAAGCTGTTGTTCTGATAGGGAGGGGAGATGTAGCTTCTGTAGAAACGTTTGGATTTTGTCTATATTAGGTTGTGGGGTATTGGGATCCCTATGCAAGTTGTATAATGAGCTGTAATATTCTGCGAATTGGTTCGCTATATCTTGGGGGTTGACAATTTTGTGTGGTGAGGTGGGGTGATTCAGATAAGCTATTCTAGTTTTAGTACGAGCTGCTTTTAGTCTGTTCGATAGGTACTTGCCTGCTCTATTGGCATTAGAATAATAGTTAAGTTTTAAACGGCTAAGGTGTTTATCGTACTGTTGGGTCAGGAGCTCTCTGAGGGTTTCTCTGAGGGAGGAAAGTTTGTTAGCTAATGGTGCCGAAGGTGAGTTCTTGTTTTGGGATTCTATAACACGCAGGTCTGCAAGGACTTTATTAAATAGTTGTGCTTTCCTCTTTTTTTCTTTGGCACCTAATTGAATTAGTATACCTCTCATGTACGCCTTGTGTGCGTTCCATATGATATATGGATCCTCGACCGATCCTGTGTTTTCTTGGAAGTAGTTCTTAAGGTGTAAGGAGATGAGTTTTTGGAATTGTTGTTCCTGGATAATTTTGGTGTTGCAGCGCCAGATGGGGGGTGAAGAGGAGACACCTTGTCAGGGTCACCTGTGGCCAGGTGACAGATGCACACCGTAGGGGGACAGGAGTGCACCGCGAGGTAGTGAACCCTATGGCTGGCTTCTGTGGATAGGAAACTGGGTGGTTGTGGAAAGCGGGACCAGAGGAGCACAACCGGGATCCCAACGGAAGCGAGAGCCAAGATTCCCCAGGGCGCGGAGTCTAAGACCCAGCTGGTCTTCTCCAGGGCCTCTAGTGGTGAGGATGTTACGCTGCAGGCTGGGGCCAGGTCGCGGCCCCTGGAGTTTCCTAGCTCACGCCCCGTAGGATAAGGGGAAGCAGCAGCACACGATAGAGAGAACCGAATAACAAGCCGAAGGTCAGGGGCCACAAGCAGACAAGGATAACGAAGAACGAGCCGAAGGTCAAGGGTCACGAGCAGACAGGGATGGTCGGGGACAAGCCAATAACGTAACAGAGAGACAGACGTAGCACACGGCAGGCAGGAACCCAAACACACAATGCCTAACAAACACGTTGATCAGCAAAGCAGGCTTGCAGTGCACAGGTTAATATAGTGTTCAGTGATAGGGCCTGGGGTGGAGTCAGGCTGGGAGGAGATTATAAAGGAAGCCAGGTGAAGGAGGTCTGGTCTCTAGATGAACACATGAGGAGGAAGGTAAGATGGCAGACAGACATTAATGCATATCCATGACAGTACCCTCCCTCTTATGGGCCCTCCCCCGCCTGGACCCAGGCTTAAAGGGAAATCTCTGATGAAACCTTCTCAACAGATGAGGTGCAGCGACATCAGATGCAGCGATCCAAGACGCCTCCTCAGGACCAAAACCTCTCCAATGCACAAGGTACTGAAGAATGCCTCTGCAGAGCCGAGAATCCAGAACTTGTCTAACCTCGTACTTAAAATTATCCTCAGAGACCGAAAACGAGGTAGGGAGATGACAAGAAGATCTATTGAGGACCAAAGGCTCTCTAGGAATAAGCAAGGGCATGAGAGGATCAACAGGAATCTGAGGAGGGTCCCCTAGACCCTTAAAGGGGAACTGGTCATCTTGCACAGGACCATCAGACTGGGCAGATGTCAGTGGAACCCTGAAGTCAGGTTGGTTAGAAGGTGACATGTCGCCGGAGTCAAGCTGAATAGCTGAAGGACAAGCAGAATGTCCCGAACAAGAAAAAGTAAGAGGCTCACTGGGCATGGGCTGGACTGGCATAACTAGTACAGAGGCAGAGTGAATAGCTGAGTCAGGTGTAGCGACTACCTGAATCGCATCGCAAGACGTAGCGACTGCAGGACTTGTAGACAAGCTAGCCTGGCTGTGCGTCCAAGGGTGGTTAGGGACAGAGAAATGTAAATGGTTATGCAACCTGGAATGAATGACCGGCTCAGATTCACAGGGGGCAACCTTGGGTAGACAGGAGGAGGAACAGGAGGGACCCCAAGCCAGGATCTGTCCAGTAGTCCAGTCCACATGAGGAGAATGGAGCTGTAACCATGGGAGACCCAAAATTATAGGCGTTGAGGCCTTGGGTAAGATAAGGAAGGATATCCACTCCTGGTGGAGTGTCCCTACCGACATCTTAACAGGGAGGGTCTGGAAGCGGATAGGTCCCCCTGGGAGAACAGTACCATCAATCGCCAAGACCACCAATGGCGTGGTGAGGGGCAAAAGAGTAAGTCTCATGGACGATGCGATTTCCCAGTCCATGAAATTACCAGCGGCTCCGGAATCCAGATATGCTGAGACCGAATGAGAAGAAGCACCAACATGAAGGAACACAGAAAGCAGAAGACGAGAAGGGGAAGGTGATATTTCTGGGTCCAATACTCCACTTTCCAGATGAAGTGGACCCGAACGTTTTTCTGGACAAAGAGAGCAAGTGTCACGAAAATGACCTTTGCCCCCACAGTAAAGACACAGACCAAGAGTTCTGCGCCTAGCACGTTCCTCGGGGGATAGCCTGGTCCGACCCAGCTGCATGGGTTCCTCAGCTGGTAGGAGATGCTCTACGGGTCGAAGAGAGGGGAGCTCAGGCTGACTAAGAACCAAGGAGGGCTTGCGTTGCTTTTCTAAGGTCCTCTCCTGAAAGCGAATATCGATCTGGTTACACAAGGAGATAACGCTGGCCAGATCAGTGGGGATGGTTCTTCCAGCTAATTCATCCTTCACTCTATCAGACAGGCCATGCAAAAAGGTTGCGACTAAGGCCTCATTGTTCCAGCTCAACTCAGCCGACAGTATGCGGAAATGAAGGGCATACTGTCCCACAGAAGCAGACTCTTGGCGGAGACGTAAAAGGGTGCTGGCCGCTGAAGAGACACGAGCCGGTTCTTCGAAGATATTCCGAAAAAGTTTCAAGAAACCAGACAGGCTAGAAACCACTGGATCATTCAGTTCCCACAGAGGGGCTGCCCAGGCTAAAGCTTCACCAGAGAGGAGGGAAATGATATAGGCTACCTTAGCCCGATCAGACAGGAAGTTTTGGGGCTGGAGCTCAAAATGAATCGTGCATTGGCTAAGGAACCCCCTGCAAGCCTTGGAGTCCCCAGAGAAACGGGACGGAGCTGGCAGTTGTAGCGAGTGTGTGGCTGCGACTGGTGCAATAGGTGCAGCCGCTGATTGTATTTGAGGTTGCGGATTCAGGGTTCCCAAGGAGGCCTGAAGCTGCTCGAAGCGAGAAGCCAGATCCTGGAGGAATCGCATCACCTGAGTCTGATTCGATTCCTGGGTTTCAAGTCTGCAAACTATGCCCTGCAATGGATCATCCGCGGGTAGCGGGATGTCAGCCGGGTTCATGGCTGATCAAACTGTCAGGGTCACCTGTGGCCAGGTGACAGATGCACACCGTAGGGGGACAGGAGTGCACCGCGAGGTAGTGAACCCTATGGCTGGCTTCTGTGGATAGGAAACTGGGTGGTTGTGGAAAGCGGGACCAGAGGAGCACAACCGGGATCCCAACGGAAGCGAGAGCCAAGATTCCCCAGGGCGCGGAGTCTAAGACCCAGCTGGTCTTCTCCAGGGCCTCTAGTGGTGAGGATGTTACGCTGCAGGCTGGGGCCAGGTCGCGGCCCCTGGAGTTTCCTAGCTCACGCCCCGTAGGATAAGGGGAAGCAGCAGCACACGATAGAGAGAACCGAATAACAAGCCGAAGGTCAGGGGCCACAAGCAGACAAGGATAACGAAGAACGAGCCGAAGGTCAAGGGTCACGAGCAGACAGGGATGGTCGGGGACAAGCCAATAACGTAACAGAGAGACAGACGTAGCACACGGCAGGCAGGAACCCAAACACACAATGCCTAACAAACACGTTGATCAGCAAAGCAGGCTTGCAGTGCACAGGTTAATATAGTGTTCAGTGATAGGGCCTGGGGTGGAGTCAGGCTGGGAGGAGATTATAAAGGAAGCCAGGTGAAGGAGGTCTGGTCTCTAGATGAACACATGAGGAGGAAGGTAAGATGGCAGACAGACATTAATGCATATCCATGACACACCTTTTTCCGCAATAGATATAGAGATGGCAGCATGGTCTGACCATGTAATATCATGAATTTTTGTTATTTCTACATTTTGCAATAGCCATTTGTCCGTTTGGAACATGTCTATACGAGAGTAAGAGCCATGTCTGTTTGAGAAAAAGGTGTAGTCCTTTTCGTTTGCATGGAGGCATCTCCAGGCGTCAAATAGTTCCTCATTGTGGAGCAATGATTGGAGAGACAGAGTACCTTTAGGTTTACCTGAGGAGGTGTCCATTCTAGGGTCAGAGGTGATGTTAAAGTCCCCGCAAATCAGAAGGTTGCCATATTTAATGGAGTTTGCCTTTTTAATGACCTTGTTTAGAAAGCGGAGTTGGTGAGAGTTAGGGGCGTACACCGTGACAATTGTGTAAGGTTTAGAGTTAATATCCCCTGTGACAATAATGTATCTGCCACTAACGTCAAGCACAACGTTTCTGGGTTGAAAGGAGATAGAGTTCTTGATGGCGAGCATGACACCTCTAGTTTTACTGTTAGGTGTACAGGCCATGTACACATGTGGAAAATCTTTGTGCGAACAGTACGGGATTTTGTTTAGCTGAAAGTGTGTTTCCTGTACACACAGAATGTCAGCCCCGTGTTTAGTGGCTTCAGCCCACATGGCGAATCGCTTAGCAGGATGGTTCAATCCCCGGGTATTAATGGATATCAGTTTGATCGTCATTGTAACAGATGTAGGGGAGTTATTGTGGAGATGTCGTGCGGGTACTTACTGTTCCCATATGATTCGTTTTCAGATACTGTAAAGCTGTGCTGGCCAGGTAGTTGAATTGTAACTTCTTCGACGCTTGTAGTCATTTCGATTCCTATGGATCTGTGTATAATAAGTGAACAGTAGAAAGAACAATATAAAACAAAAAAAGTCAACTGGGTTATACTAAGAACCGGATCCATAAACTGATCCTCGTGCAGTCGTAGCTGCTATTGATAGAGGAGGGGTGTAAGGGAGATTCAAATAGAGATCTCAACCCCGGAGATATTTGTGCATATTTAGATATCAGAATTGTGTGTTTCCACCTGTCTTCTTCTTGGTTGAGCGTTTGTGGGACACCACTTGCCAATCATTTTGCAGTGGTTGCAAGCCTGAGGGGGGTGGTTGTTGGACAAGTTGTTCAGGAAGTATTCCCCATTGGCGTAGTACACCTATCCCTTATTCCAGTTTGGAAATAGAAATGGTATTACCGTTGTGGGTTATGGTGAGGGTAGCAGGGTACTTCCATTTGTGGAGTATGTTGTGATTCCTCAGAGCTTTTGTAATAGTCAGTAGGTGGCGGCGGCGTTGAAGTGTGTGCCTGGATAGGTCCGGCAGTAGTCTGATCGTTGCATACTGCTGAGGGATACCCCCTGGCTTGCAGGACGCTTGCATTATTTGGTCCTTGATGTGGTAAAAGTGAACCCTCATCAGAACATCTCTGGGGGTGTCATCGGGGAGAAATGATGGCTTGGGAATTCTGTGAATCCTGTCTACAAGGAGATCTTGTGCTGATGCCCCTGGTAACAGAGTGGAGAACAGGGTCTGGACATATTGCAGGAGCTGGTTAGG
The DNA here is from genome assembly GCA_029206835.1 of Rana muscosa. Lineage (NCBI taxonomy): Eukaryota > Metazoa > Chordata > Amphibia > Anura > Ranidae > Rana > Rana muscosa. The sequence continues at coordinate 1,257,995,001 of CM055116.1, read as the reverse complement.
GGGAACAGATTCAGGTATGCCTCTGAGTTTGAGATTATTTCTCCTGGATCTGTCCTCGAGGTCACTCAGCTTGTCCTTTATCCATTCTATGTCTTCTCCCTGTGCTGTATGGGACTCCACCATAGTGTTGTAGGATGAGGTAAATTCCTCCATTTTATTTTCTACCTGGTGAACTCTATGTCCCATTGCTTGGACTTCTCTCTGGTATTCATTTAACCCTTTGAGCATATCTGTTTGTAGGGAGGACCTCAAGGACAGCAGCATGTCCTTTAACATCGTGTCAGACACTGGCCTGTCAGCTGTGGGGAAGTCTGCTATGGGGTCCCCTCCCTGTGTGTGTTGGCCTGTGGTGACTGTATGAGGCTCGCTTACCTCCATGCTCGAGTTAGCTTGCGGCCTGAGCGGGGAGTCTCTCCTCGGTCTGGACTTGGCTGGGCTCCTTGTAGAAGGGCTGGATGTCCCAGAGGAGGCCTCGCTGAGCGGTGTGGCGTCCGATGGCAAGCTACGGCCGTTGTGCTGTGCCCCGGACTTGTGTGACTGCTGCGAGTCCCGGGCGCCGCCGCCGCCATTTTGTTGAGGGCCACGCGAGGTTATAGCGAAGAAGCCGTCCAGTTTCTGCGGCTGTTGTGGCTTCTTTCGGTTCCTCGCCATCCTCGTTCCGATCAGCGGGGAATAGCTGACTGGATAGTGGTGTGTGAGGCCTTGGATTGCACCGGTGGATGCTGATGGCTGCGGATTATCTCCGGTGGACGAGCGGAGCTCCTAGGTTATGCATCCATCTTGGAGTCCGGTAGCCACGCCCCCTCCGGGTGGCAGCATTCTTGATAGCCATGGTCCGGGAAACATGTCAAGCTACTTTTAAATTTCCAAGAAATACATGGAATTCCAATTTGGGGACACTCCCTTTTTCCACAATCTCGAGTGGGCAGATTCTCTATGTGTACCCACGGAATGAGTATTATGTATCATTGAGTGTCCTACCATGGTTAATGTCTATGATTTCTAATTTTGGAACGTATCTTTATGTATTCCAACAATACATTCATTGTACCACTTGTACTATTGTGCAATAATAAAATTTGTTATTTTTTTTATATTAGTGCCTAAAAAGTCAATTTTTTTCATACAGCTCTAGCCCAGCTATTAGCCTTATCTGCCCCAGGACTGGTGTGACAAGCACTCTTCCTTGGGCCTAATGTGATCGTGGCTGGAGTGGTGAGATGTACCCTTACCTTTTCCATGGCAGTAGTGTCTATGTGTTTTGTTCACTTTTTCCACAGTGCTCTTTGTTTTCCTCTTCCCTTCTCCTCCTCTCCCCGTTTGCTCGGTGCTCCTTTGGCCATGGCGGCTGGATTGCTCTATGCTCCAAGCCGACGTCCCGTTCTGGCCGGTCCTGAAGACCAGATCTGCACATGTGCGGACAGATTCTGGAACGAGGCTTGGTTCACGCAGGAGCGCCTCTGGCACGATGACAGCGACCACGCATGCCCCTGCAATGCCTGTGAGTCTCAGGAATGCTTGTGGGCTATGCACAAACTTCCCCAGGCCCCTGGACCTTGTGGAAAGGTAGGGATGGGACATCTTTGCTGGTCATTCCATAGGTGTTTCCTCTGCCGACCTGGTTGTGTACCCACAGCTCCCCTTCCGCCTGGTGTTTCCTGAAGATGGACTCGTCACTGCCTCCCTGTGGCCAGCCTTCTCACAGCAGGTATTTTCTCTCCTGATTCTACCTGCTGGAGGGTGGGGGGGCAGGATATTTAGATTTTCTAGTGACTTGCCTTGTTGTGTTTCCCTTTCGTTTTTCTCTCCCAGCCCTTCTAGGTCTGATCCCCAGCGCAACTCAAACAAGGAAAGTGATCCAGCAAAATCACAGCACCAGCATTCTTCTTCCAGATCTGGGCACCATAGGACACACTCTTGATCTAGGCACCACAGTAAGGACTCAGGCTCCTCACCTAGGTCTTACCATCACTTGGCTGTTAAGGCTGAAAATCCTGCTGGGGATGTGAGATCCCTCTGCAACTCCTGTTACACCAAAGCAGCAGCTGAGAGAGCAGGGGGGGTCAACAAATGGAGTCCTTGGTCAAAAGGGTCCTCAAAGAATCTCTGAGAGAAATGGGAGCCTGTCATACCCACAAACCCCCTACAGAGACATCATGCTCTTCAGCTAGAGAAGCTCAGGGCCAGGATTAGTGGGAAGCATCACAAACGAGTCGCCCTACAGCAATGCTGTCCGACAGCGAGTCATAGGTGACACCGATCCTAAACGGATCCACCTAAAGGCAGGCATGACCTACAAGCCGGCTCTAGCCCTAGCAGGAATGTCCAAAGCAATTGAGATCTGAACGGACAGTGTAGATGACACCCTGAGAAGCGTTTCAGAAGAAGCAGCCAGGAGCTCACCCATGAAACAGTTGAGGTTGGCGTCTGCATTTTTGGGGGAGGCTTCCATTGACATTATCTGCCTAGCGGCCCGGGTTATGCTGTCCACTATCACTGCCAAGCACGTGCTATGGCTCAGGCCGTGGTTGGCTGACCCTGCATCCTAGCAAGTTTGGTGCCGGATTCCCTTTAAGGGTTCTTCCCACTTTGGTAACAAATTAGATAGCGCCATAACTCGCCATAACTCGGGCCATGGGAGGCAAGACCTTGCCCCAAGAACGGCGCCTGCTAAGCGAGAAACGGGCCTCCCAAGGAAACAGAATATGGATCGGGCCAGGGAAGCACGTAGCTACAAACCAGGACAAGAGTTCAAGAGAACTTGGAAGTCGAGGCAGTCCTCCTTCTGAAAACCCCCTAAGAGCAGACCACTGGTGACCAAGAGGCTACTAAGTCTTTTTGAGATTGGGCCTGCTCAGACATGTCAGGTGGGGGCTCGCCTTCTCCACTATCGGCATGTCTGGGCGGCCTCAATCCAAGACTTCTGGGCTGTCAGAATGGTCTCCTCAGGCCATGCCTGGACATTTAGCAGTATTCCCAGGCTCAGATTCATCCCCACATTCCTTCCACTCTCAGAAGAAAAGAGACAAACGCTGCTGTCCTACATGGACTCTCTGGTAGCACAGGGTGTCCCAGACAGCGAGTGGGGACAATGGATATACTCACTACTATTCATGGTTCAGAAGACTGGCTCATGGAGGCCTGTCATAGACCTTACCCATCTGAATAACTTCATCAAGAAGGAGAGGTTCAAAATGGAAACATTAGCCACCCACGATCCAGCAATCGGTTCAACCAGGAGACTGGTTGGTGTCGATAGATTTAAAGGACGCATACTTCCATGTCCCTGTAGCAGAAGAATTTTGACAGTTTCTTCGATTCACCATAGGTCAGCTCCTCCTACAATTCACCTGTCTCCCCTTCGGTCTTTCGACATCTCCTTGCATATTTTCAAAAGTCTTATTGGCCACCATTATCCAGACGACCTTCTCCTACTGCCTCAGGACAGGAAGCAACTTCTGGAACACAGGGGTCAGGTCATCTCCACCCTCCAAGAGTTCGGGTGGCTCCTGAACATGGAGAAAAGTCACCTGGAACCCACACATTCCCTCGTGTTTCTCAGGGCTCAGTTCAACATTGTGAGGGGCACCATCTCTCTGCCCATGGAGAAAGTTTCAGTTGTCCAAGACAGAATATGAGTGACACTTTCTTCATCTCATCTCCCTGCTCGGCACTGTCTAAGGATTATCAGCACCATGGTTGCCACGATTCCCATGGTGAAATAAGTGCAGTGGTTCCAGAAAGGCTTCCTGCAACAATGGAGGCCAGACAACAAGGACCAGCGCATCTAGTTAACGCCATCCATGAGAGAATGCCTACCCCGATGGCTTCAGCTGAGGAATCTCTTTAATTGTCACTTAATTGTTTCCACCTCTTGGGTCACAAAAACCATGGCAATGTAGGCTGGGGTGCTCACTGTCTGTCTATCAGAGATAGCAAAGGGCAGATGGGACTTCCCTACTTATGGGATAGTCTCAAACATTCTTGAGCTCTGGGCAGTATTCCAGGCATTACAGGCCTTCTGTCATCTAAAGTCAGGGTCTCCAGTTATGCTCAGATTAGACAACACAACAGCAGTGGCCTACGTGAGGAAGCAGGGGGAACCTGCAGTCGGTCCCTGTTATTATGACCTGGGCTCAGAAGAACCTGTCCAACTTGTCAGCAATCTACATTCTCGGAGTCCAGAATGTTCAAGCAGATTTCCTCTCTCTTGAGTCCGGCTTGACAACAACAAGTGGGCTCTCCACAAGGAAGTCTTTGAGTGGGTACTGACCCTGGGTATCACTCCGGAGGTCGACCTTCTTGTGTCACCATGCAACAACAAACTAGCAAAATATTACTCAAGATTCTGAGACCCCTAGGCCTACGTGGTGGACGCCCTCATGAAGCACTAGACATTTTAAAGGGCCTTTGCCTTTCCTCTGGTTCTTGTTATTCTCCAGTTCCTGCGGAGACTCCGGGTAGAAGAGGTGAATGTAGTGGTGATAATCCCATATTGGCCCAATAGGCTGTGGTTTCCTCTGTTGACGCTACTCAATTTCCGAGATATGATTCCCCTGCCTTTAAGACCAGACCTACTGTCTCAGGCCGCTGCCCTACATCCATTCCCGGCTCACCTGCACTTGAAGGCCTGGTTCTTGAGAGGGGAAGGCTGGAGGCATTAGGCTGTCCAGAGGAAGTTATCCCCACAGTCTTAAACGCTAGGAGGAATAGCACTGACAGCTTCTACGAAAGAATCTGGTCAAAATTCTCAGACCACATGTCCTTCAGAGCCAGTTCTTGCAGTGCCTCGGCAGTTCAAGACATCCTGAGCTTCTTACAATCAGGCAAAACAAAAGATCAAGTCTTCTGGACAGCAGCACTTCAATAAAAAGCCTTTATTATGTACATAATAAAGGCTTTTTATTGGAGTGCTGCTGTCCAGAAGACTTGATCTTTTGTTTTGCCTGAAATTGCATTGCCTGCACCCTTGCTGTTGGGAGGAGATAGTCACCTGGAGGACGTCTACGCCTGAGTGGTTTCTGTTTTTGTTCTTCTTACAATCAGGCCTAGATTTGGCCCCGTCAGTCAGCTCTCTCCGGGTGCAGGTCTTGGCTATATCAGCATTCACTGGAGTGTCTTGGGCCATACATGTGCTTATCTAAAAGTTCTTCAAAGGGGCAGCGAGGCACAGGCCCCAAAGGAAGCCAAGATTCTCCAAATGGGATCTTCCATTGGTTTTCCGGTCAGGCAATCCACTCTCAATCAAATATGCTTGCTCTCAAGACTACCTTCTTGGTGGCCATCACATCAGCAAAGAGAGCATCCGAGATCCGAGCTCTGGGCTCAAAGGAACTGTTTCTAACCTTCTTCCTAGTTCTAGTTCCTATGCTGGGATCAAACCCTAAAATCATGTCTGTTTTTCATGAAAACTAGGAGATTGTTCTCCCCACTTTCAGATCAGCCGAAGACTTTGAAGTCCACCCACTTGACATGGGAAACACCTTGAAGCAATATCTAGAGACCACGGTTCCCTTTCGACAGTCTGATTACTTATTTGTCCTCTTTCATGGAAAGAATAAGGGGATGCGGACCTCATCTAAGTCCATTGCTGCATAGATCGTTCAGGCCATCCAGTGGGCCTATAAAGAGAAGGACTAATGTCTTGTACACACGATCGGATTTTCCGTCGGGATAAACTCCAATGGATTTTTCAGACGGAATTCCGTTCAAGCTGTCTTGCATACACACTGTCACACCAAATTCCGACCGTCAAGAACTCAGTGACATACAACACTACGATGAGCCGAGAAAAATGCGTCAACTTGATTCTGAGCATGCATGTTTTTTTTCTCCGTCGGAGTTCCATACATACTGTGACAGCAGGAAGGTAAAGTCGCCTGGTTGCATCCAGGGGGGTAGATATATTTCGCCCAGATTCAGGCTTTACGCCGACTTATACAACTAGGTGGAGAGTTGTATAAGGCTAGTGGGCTCATGGATGACTCATACCTCTAGGGAGAGGGCTGGGCGTCGTGCAGACAGGGAGTTGATGAGACCAGCTGAAGCTTGTCAGCTCATTTAGGCCTCTATAAGAACTCCCAGCTTCATTAGATGTTAGCTCATGCCTGGAACCAGACCTGTGTGGACTGTCTAGGGAGAGTGAACCCCTGTGCGGTGAGAAAAAGCCTGTGTGGCTATTTGCTTGGACATTTAAAACCAGGGACTTAGGGACTAGGACAGCACTAGGCTGATCCCAGTTGTTAGTTAGGAAACCTGTATGTTTAGTCAGAGGTCAACTTGACCAGGATTTATTTTGGTTATGTTTCTTTTGCTTTGCTGTGTTTTGTCACTGTAAATAGAAAATAAACCGCACCTTTTTGATTTTGAAAACCACAACCTCCGTTTGCTGGGCCTGTTTTGTGTGGGGAGCCCATCCCGGGGGTCACACACACCCGCTGCCGAGCTAACCCCCTCACAGTTGGTGGAGAATGCGGGCAGTTTTTTTAGGCCAGCATGGAGGAGATACTGAAACAGCTGGCTCTAGCAAATGCCAATCAACAGCAGACAAATGCAGGTTTGCAAAAGAGCCTTGCAGCTCAACAACAGAGCCTTGCAGCCCAGCAGCAGACAAACGCAACTTTGCAACAGAGTCTGGAGGCTCAGCAACAAGCCCAGCAGCAATCTGAGGCCCGCTTCATAGACCTATTGCAGAGGCAAGAGCAGAGACTACAACAACAGATGGAAGCAGTAATGCAGCAACGTCCGCAGACCAGTGAGGAAAGCCGTCCCACTAATACCGCGTCCTTTGGGGTGAGTCGTTTATTGACAAAAATGACTGGAGAGGATGATCCAGAGGTATTTTTGACCACATTTGAAAGGACTGCTGAAAGAGAAAAGTGGCCTGAGGAGCAGTGGGCTGGACTGGTGGCTCCTCTGTTAACTGGTGAATCGCAGAAAGCTTACTATGACCTGGAGCCTGACCAAGCAAAAAACTATGTGATGCTAAAAGCTGAAATATTGGCAAGGCTGGGTGTGACCCTGGCTGTCCGGGCTCAGCGTGTGCATAACTGGACTTTCCAGCTTGGAAAACCCCCCAGGTCTCAAATGTATGATCTCATTCACCTGAGCAGAAAGTGGCTACAGCCAGAGACTTTGTCCGCACCAAAGATTGTGGAACGTGTTGTAATGGATCGGTTTTTGAGAGCTCTTCCTACTGCCATCCAAAAGTGGGTAAGCCATGGAGACCCAGAGACGGCCGATGGTCTTGTGGATCGTGTGGAGAAATACTTGGCTACAGAGAACCTGACGGCCTCTTCCAGAGACACTCGGACTTTCCACCCTAAGACCAGACCATCCCCAGGGGCGGATAAGAGGATTCCAAGGGGTGAGGGTGGAGAGAGTGAGAGGGTGGGAGCTCTACCCTAAGTTTGGCGAGAACAGCCTGGGAAATCAGCGGCTCAAGAGGCCGCAAGAAGGATCGTTTGCTACCGCTGCCGGCAAGCGGGACATATTGCAGCAAATTGCCCGGTTTTGGAGGAACCCATGCAGTGTGACTTTCTGACGGGCAGACGTCAGTCGCTGTGTGCGACAGTCGCATGCACTGCCATTCGAGGAACTGAGAAACATTTATGCAAAATGTGTGTTAATGGTAGAAATGTTGTGGTATTGCTGGATTCAGGTAGCCTTGTGACCCTGATAAAGGCTGAGTTAGTTAAAACAGAGGTCTCTGGGAATAGCAAGGTAGCTGTTATTTGTGTGCATGGGGACACCCGAGAGTATCCAGTGACTACAGTGTGTTTCGAGACCCCCAAAGGTACCCTCTCTCATCCAGTGGGCTTAGTATCTCAGTTACCGCATGACGCCATTGTGGGAAGGGATTTTCCGAAGTTCTGGGAACTGTGGGATGATCCTGAGCCCCCCACTGGTGCCCCTATGTACCAGGAATGTGATAGCCAGAACTCCCCTGAGAGTGGTGAGGACTCTCCGGAATTTCCCTTGTCAGTATTGGCAGGGGAGACTCAAGAAACTGGAGAGGAGCCCACCTCCTCAGACGAAAACCTACCGTCTGTGGAGTTTTCTGATCTTGAGGTTCACAGGGAAAACTTTGCCACAGAACAGTTGAAAGACCCCGCCCTAATAAAGGCACGGGAAAACGTAGTGAAAATAGATGGCGAGTTAGTGAACCCAGATAATACCTGCACTTACCCATACTTCAGCGTAGAGAAGGACCTACTGTATCGGGTGGCAAAAAGGGCAGAAGAAACCGTTGAGCAGCTTGTGGTGCCCAAACCTTACAGGAAGTTGGTGTTGGAGTTGGCCCATGGGCACATTCTTGGAGGTCATCTGGGGACAGAGAAAACCCGAGAGAGGGTATTACAGAGATTCTATTGGCCGGGGGTGATGAAGGACATAGAAAATTATTGTTCCTCCTGCCCTGTGTGTCAGAGGTCGGCCCCGATGCCACATTTCCGTAGCCCGCTGGTCCCTCTACCCATCATTGAGGTCCCGTTTGAGAGGATCGCCATGGATTTGGTAGGTCCTATAATCAAGTCCGCTAGGGGGCACCAGTACATATTAGTTATAATGGACTATGCCACCTGTTATCCAGAAGCAATCCCTCTCCGAAATACCTCGGCCAAAACCATAGCCAAAGAGCTATCTCTTGTGTTTAGCCGGGTGGGTATTTGTAAAGAACTGCTTACGGACCAAGGTACACCCTTTATGTCCCGGGTTATGAAGGAGCTGTGTAAATTGTTCAAAGTGACGCAATTACGTACATCTGTGTATCACCCCCAAACCGATGGGCTGGTTGAAAGATTCAACAAAACCCTAAAACAAATGTTGAAGAAAGTGGTGGATAGAGATGGAAAGGATTGGGACTGTCTACTTCCTTATCTGATGTTTGCTATTAGGGAGGTGCCCCAATCCTCTACGGGATTCTCCCCCTTTGAGTTACTGTATGGGAGACACCCAAGAGGGCTGTTGGATATTGCCAAGGAAACTTGGGAAAGTGAGAGTTCTCCCCACAGGAGTGTGATTGAGCATGTCGCCCTGATGCAAGACCGAATTGCACAGGTAATGCCCATCGTGAAGGAACATTTGGCCCAAGCGCAGTTAGCACAGCAGAGAGTGTACAACCGTGGAGCCAAGACCCGTACCTTTCCCCGGGGGATAGGATACTGGTACTTGTCCCTACGGTTGAAAGTAAATTCCTTGCCAAATGGCAAGGCCCCTACGAGATAATGGAAAAAGTGAGCGAAGTGAATTACAAGGTCAGACAACCAGGAAGGCGAAAGCCCGAACAGATCTATCACGTTAATCTGTTGAAAGCCTGGAGGGATAGAGAGTCCCTAGTCGCAGACACTTGGTCACCAGCTCAAACTGGTTGCGTGATTCCTGAGGTTGGAATCGCAGCCACCTTGTCACAACCCCAACAACAGGAGGTTAAGGAGTTTGTGCTTCGCAACAAGGAGGTATTCTCTGAGCTGCCGGGACAAACATCTGGGGTAGAGCATGACATTATTACCCCGCCCGGTGAAAGGGTGAAGTTAAAACCCTATTGGATCCCAGAGGCCCGACGGGAGGCAATACGGGAGGAAGTACAGAAAATGCTGAACTTAGGGGTGATAGAGGAGTCCCAAAGTGATTGGTCTAGTCCCATTGTGTTGGTGCCTAAACCGGATGGGAGCTGGCGATTTTGTAACGATTTCCGTCAGTTGAACAAAGTTACAAAATTTGACACCTACCCCATGCCACGTATAGATGAGTTGATCGACCGGCTGGGAACAGCCCGATACATGACGACTCTTGACCTCACAAAAGGGTATTGGCAAATCCCCCTGGCCAAGTCGGCCAAAGAGAAAACCGCATTTGTAACCCCAGACGGGGCGTTCCAATATAAAAGAATGCCGTTCGGGTTACAGAATGCGCCGGCCACATTCCAGCGGAAAATGGACCAGATGCTGAGGCCCCATCGGAAGTATGCTGCGGCTTACCTGGATGACGTAATTGTCCATAGCACAGATTGGGCCTCACATCTGCCAAAAGTGCAAGCAGTCCTGGACTCTGTTCGGGAAGCGGGGTTTACGGCTAACCCCAAGAAGTGTACCATTGGGCAGGAGGAGGCCAAATATCTTGGGTACACCATTGGGAGGGGAGTAATAAAACCCCAACTCAACAAAGTCGAGGCCATCCAGAGTTGGCCACGTCCCAACAGCAAGAAGCAGGTACGAGCCTTTCTGGGAATCGCTGGGTATTATCGGCGATTCATTCCCCACTTTGCTTCTAAGGCTGTGCCCCTAACCAACCTGACGAAGGGGAAAGGGTCGGTCATGATTAAATGGACCCCCGAGGCTGAGGCAGCATTCCAATTCTTGAAACAAGCCTTATGTAGCCAGCCAGTGTTGTACTCACCCGACTTCTCTAAAGACTTTGTCGTACAAAGTGATGCGTCAGATGTGGGGTTAGGAGCAGTATTGTCCCAGGTCTGGAACGGGGAAGAGCACCCAGTCATTTACCTCAGCAGGAAGTTGAAGTCCCATGAGGTAAATTACGCCACCGTTGAAAAGGAGTGTTTAGCGGTGAAGTGGGCTCTAGATTCCCTTCGGTACTACCTGCTAGGTAGGCACTTTGACATGGTTACGGATCACGCTCCGTTAAAGTGGATGGCTCAAAACAAGGAAACAAATAGAAGAGTGAATAGGTGGTTCCTGGCCCTCCAGGAATTCAACTTCACAGTAAAGCATCGCCCTGGCGTTCAAATGGGGAATGTGGATGCTTTGTCTCGAGTACATGAATGCCTGATTGCTGGTGTTCCAACCCCGAGGTTAAAACAAGAGGGGGGGGGTATGTGACAGCAGGAAGGTAAAGTCGCCTGGTTGCATCCAGGGGGGTAGATATATTTCGCCCAGATTCAGGCTTTACGCCGACTTATACAACTAGGTGGAGAGTTGTATAAGGCTAGTGGGCTCATGGATGACTCATACCTCTAGGGAGAGGGCTGGGCGTCATGCAGACAGGGAGTTGATGAGACCAGCTGAAGCTTGTCAGCTCATTTAGGCCTCTATAAGAACTCCCAGCTTCATTAGATGTTAGCTCATGCCTGGAACCAGACCTGTGTGGACTGTCTAGGGAGAGTGAACCCCTGTGCGGTGAGAAAAAGCCTGTGTGGCTATTTGCTTGGACATTTAAAACCAGGGACTTAGGGACTAGGACAGCACTAGGCTGATCCCAGTTGTTAGTTAGGAAACCTGTATGTTTAGTCAGAGGTCAACTTGACCAGGATTTATTTTGGTTATGTTTCTTTTGCTTTGCTGTGTTTTGTCACTGTAAATAGAAAATAAACCGCACCTTTTTGATTTTGAAAACCACAACCTCCGTTTGCTGGGCCTGTTTTGTGTGGGGAGCCCATCCCGGGGGTCACACACACCCGCTGCCGAGCTAACCCCCTCACAATACGAACGGAATTTCTGATATAAATTTTTTTCGTCTGAAAAAAAGAGACCATGTTCTCTTTCTAACTCCGTCAAAATTTCCGACGAATATCTGATGAAAAAATTCTGTCAGCCTTTTTTCATCGGAAATTCCGACCGTGTGTACGCGGCATTAGACTTCAGCAGGGATAATGTTCTGTTCATTGGGTTCAAGAAAGGTTAAACTAAACACAGATGCATCAGATGGGGTTACTGATGCCACGTACACACAACCGTTTTTAATGTCATTGAAAAAAACTAAATTTTTCTGGACGTGATTCTTCTCAAGCCTGCCTTACCTACACACTATCGTGAAAAAAAAAATGCTCGAGCAAAGCGCGGTGATGTACAACACGTACGGCGACACTATAAAGGGGAAGTTCCATTTGGATGGCGCCACCCTTTGGGCTGCTTTTGCTGAACCTCGTGTTAGTAAAGTTTTGTGAGAGACGATTCACGCTTTTCAGCCTCGTGCTCTTCAGTCCATTACAGTGTGATGAATGTGCTATCTCCATTATGAACGCTAGTTTTACCAGAACGAGCGCTCCCATCTCATAACTTGCTTCTGAGCATGCACGTTTTTTTTCACGTCGTTAAAGCCTACACACGGCCGTTTTTCACGACAAGAAAAACGACGATGTGAAAAACGACGAGAAAAAATAGAGCAGGTTCTAAATTTTTAATGGCCATTTTTCACGTCGCAAAAAATGCTCTGGAGCCTACATACGATCGTTTTTAATGACCAAATAAAAAATTGAATTTTTCTCATCATGAAAAACAGTCGTGTGTACGTGGCATTAACCTTTGGAATATCATTCATATGACCTGTGAAACTTATTTCACAAACTCTGCACCAATCATGGAGTTTGTTTTAGTCTGCCAATAAAAGCAAAGTTGTGAAAATGTATGTCAAATGCAGTCACATCAAAAACACAACACAAGGCAGAACCCAGAAGTGATAGGCTTCAATAAGCCAACTTTTAATGCAAAAAATGCTGAGGGTCAACAACACCTACATCTGTCATAGGAAGAGATTTACAAACTTTTGGTGCATAACATTGCACCACAAGCACAATTAAATTAACGTCAACCTTTAGTTTCAATATTTAAAAATGTTTTGTGGGTAGTAGTGTGGCACAGATAGAAGTTTGAATACTCACATTTATCATCGGGTTGTCTCTCATCAATGCTCAACTTTGCACGCTATTGCTCCACTGGTGAACTAGCTTTGCAAAGCATCACTTATCTTCCAATCCAATCGTAAACCAGCCCCACTTTGCTTTTCTTCCTTAAAGTAGATGTAAGCCCACTCTCATCCTTTCTAAACTACTGCCATAGTGCTGATCTATAAGGATATAGATGCCTCCTGCATGTATCCTTACCTGTCAAATGTCTCCCCTCTGTCTGTTATAAGAACTGAAAAACTGCAGATTCTGTGGGTGGATCTGTCGTGGGTGGAGATGTGATGTCAGTAGACTCCCCGCCCACCTCTTCACTCCACTTGTCAACATGCATTTTCTGATGTGTATTCCTTACACTGAACTTCTGCTATGATCACTAACATCCAGTCAAAATCCAGAAAAGTTACCACATGACTTCAGAAAAGGAGTGGGGGTGGGAATTAAAAAAGAATGCCTGTCTAAAGTTAGTGCACGAGATATGTAAATAACTTGTCATTCACAGCAAGGGGGCGGAACGGACAAAAGTTCAGAGCTGGATTAACTCTTTGTGGCAAGACTGGGCACAGATGATAGGAAATCTTATACACACTACATTGTGAGAGCAAAAAAAAAAAATTGGGTTTACATCCACTTTAAAGGATAAGTTCACCTTTGGAATATGTTACATGTTGCTAACCATATTTAGATTGTCATATGTTACATGTTCTACCTGCGTTTGGTCCTCTGGGTTTCAAATAAAAATCCAATACAGAGTTAGGGGATGAAAGTCAAAGGACATGTCTGCAGGAGCCCATATTCCACCCATAATCTACTGATTATGGGGGCAATGCTTCTTAGGCTCCTGAAGGGAAAAATAATAAATTCACATTATTTTTCAGCAAAAATATGTGCATTTTTTTTTCTGTAGGTGAACTTACTGTAGTCTTAATTAAAATATGTTTTCCATAGTCTTAAATAAAATATGTTTTCAATTTTGCCTCAGTTAACTATAGTATTATTATTTAAACTTGTTTATATGTTTTGTTCAAGTTTTTAATGCTACATTACAAATGTGCAAAATTTAAACAAAAGACTTTATTTAATTTATAAATAGCTTTGAAACACTTAAAACTCCAACTTTCTTTTCACTAGAACTAAATGGAATGATCAGTCCCAGCATAGCTCATACCTCTGTACCATGTTGCTCTGTTGTCTGCAGATCCCCTGATATTCTGGGCCTAGTTGTGGTTTTGTATCATTTACAATTCTATATAGCCTGCTATAGACTAAGTCTCTTCCACAGCCACTTCCTGCTACATCTCTAGCCTAAAACACACCCTTCTGTAGTCTTTCAGACTCGGCAAATAATGTAACTTCCTTCACAGCTCTGATGGTGGGTGGGGTTGAATATATTCTAATTAGCATTCAATCCCACCAAGTCACACCTACAGGAAGAGTTCAAACCTCTCAAGTCCCATCTCCAAGATCACAGCATTATTCAAGAAGGAAGCACCTTCATACACAGTGTGTTCTGAAAGCTAGCTGTGCTGCTGCTGGGCAGGATTGAATGGATCCCAATTTAGGGCACTCTTAACCCTCTCCTGCCAAAAATCAATACCTATAGCGGGAAGATCACCACGTTTGAAGATAATGTTGATGATCTTGAAAATCGCCTTTGCAGAAACAACTTGAGGCTGGTTGGTTTTCCTGAGTGGGTGGAAGGGACACATCCTGTAGCCTTCATGGAAAGCTGGCTTGAACAAGAATTTGGTCATGCTCAGCTCTCTCCCTGTTTTGTAATAGAGAGGGCCTCGGGTCCCTGGTCGGCCTCTCCCAGAGGGGAATCCTCTCTGCACAATGGTGATTCGCCTCCTTAATTACAGGGACCGAGACTCCATACTTTGTGCTGCTCGTCTGAAGGGAAGCCTGCGGATCAAGAATGCAATGGTGTAACTTTTTCCGGATTATTCTACTGCTGTTCGCAACCAGAGAGCCAAGCATGTCAAGCAAAAGCTGCGTGAGCTCATGCCATACAATATTCCATTCTCTTTCCTGCCACCCTTCGTGTCACTCATCAATGGCAGGTTCACTTCTTTCAGTCTCTTCAAAATGTCCTTTTCATGGTGGGAATAGCTGCCTCAACCTGCCTGGGCACCTGCTCGATGGGAGCTGGCTCATGCAAGTTGTCTGCCTGATCTCCTTGCCTGCTATGTGGTATTATTGCAGCACTTTACTGGTTTTTTTTTGTTTGTTTTTTGGTCGACCACTGTCTCTCCTGAGGGAGAGTCTGAAACCCTCTTACTTAAAAGTTGCCTGTAGCTGCCGTAGGGTATAATATTAATCCCCTACTAGTTTGTATAGTGACAAATTGTCAATTTTTCCTTTTTTGTTCTTGTTTTTCATTTTTAATCTTGTTGGAAATGGCCATGTTCCACATGCATGGTTTTGGTTTCGGGATTAAGCCCGATCTATTTTTTAGGAGTTGGTCAGGGGTGTTATTGCCTTTATAAGGCAACATACTTATTTTTGTATATAGTTTTGTTGTTGTATGTGTGAAGTGTGCATTGATGGTTGAGTGTGTGCCATTATGTCCCTCCTCTATTGTCCTTACTGTAGCCATATCTGGACTGGTGGATGTTTCTGCGGGGCATTTGCTGCCCTCCTTTTTTCATGCCCTATGAGCGTGTCGGCGGCCACGATGTCCGCCGGGCACCTGCGATTGCTCGTCACAGAGCCAGAGACGTAGATCTCTGTGTGTAAACACAGAGATCCACATCCTGTCAGGGAGAGGAGACCGATGGTGTGTCCCTTGTACATAGGGACACCGATCGGTCACCTCCCTCAGTCAGTCCCCTCCCCCTACAGTTAGAATCAATCCCTAGGGAACACATTTGGACTTCATTCGAGAAGTCAGGGAACACTGCGATATGGCCATTGCCCAGGGCGATGTTGCCTTTCTCTCTAGTCAACCAAAGGATTTTATCTCTATCTCTGAAATTAAGAAACTTGGCGGTTTTAATCACTGGATGCTGGAGAGGGTAGATTGTGACTTCTGCACCCCCTCTCCTCATTAAGCTTTGTCCTCTCCTCCCCCTCCTCCTACTTCCCCCCCCCTTCCTCCCCTCTCACCCCCCTACTCCCCCCCTTCCTCCCCTTTCTCCCACCCCTTGTCTCCTCCATCCATTTTTCTATTTTCTTTGAATTATATTATTATACGCTCCCTCTCCTAGGATATATACGCCCAAACACCGCGTCCTCATTTACGATTCAGCTTACTGAGTAGGGGTGTTTAAACATATTATTTTTTATACTCTGTTGAAATCTATCTCTATAACTTCCTGTTTGGGCTCACAGAGCCATTTGTATTTTTTTTTGCTTATGTTATCTGCAAATTTTTTCAATAAAGTCTTTATGGAACAAAAAAAACAAGAAACTTGGCGATAAAGGTTCTGGGGGGGCTCCCGCAGGTGGAGGTTTAGCTGGAATTCGGTGCGCCCATTCCACTGCGAACATAACAGAAAAGGCCTCTCTTCCAAAATGTTGGATCAGGTAGACCGATGAACCGGAGGTTGCAGCATCTCAAAAAGTTCTCCATATCATCCTGGTGAGCATGCAGTTGGTGGATCTGGCGCTGCAGGTCCTCCGTGGTGTGACTTAGGGGGTGCAGGAGGTCTCGGCCTTGGTGACCCTGTCTTTTACCTTAGATAGGTCCTGGCGCAAGAGGGAGATGTCAATCTTGATCTCATCTATTTTGGCGGTGAGTGTCCCCTGCAGCGCTGCGATGGCATCCAGGACCTTGGCTGTATCTGCTTCCTGATGGACCATCGCAGAGCACGTGCTGTCACCATCTTTGGCCTGCGGTTTTTGATCCTGATGGCGGTATTTCACCAGCTTGTCCACCGCCTCATAGGCCCTTTTCGGCAGAGACATGGTCTCTCCCTGCTCCGGACTGTGGATGACTAGGCCGTCGCCGAGTGGAGCAAGATGGGCGCTGTTCCGAGAGTTAGGCCAGAGCCACGGACCATCCCCAAAGCAGATGCAGAATGTGGATGTACTGCGGTAGCGGCCTCAGGCAGACCAGAGGCCGTTCTAGGAGGTGCTGTAACTCAGGACAGTCAGAGAGGCCAGGAAAGCTCACCTAGGCCGCTGCCGGGTGAAGCAAGATGGCCGCCACTCTGGGAAGTGCGGCCTACTCCATTGGTCTCCAGGCCACGCCCTAGGGAACACATTTAACCCCTTGATCGCTTCCTAGTGTTAACCCCTTCCCTGACAGTCACATTTATATAGTAATCAGTGCATATTTATAGCACTGTTCGCTGTATAAATGTGAATGGTCCCAAAATAGTGTCAAAAGTGTCCGATCTGTCTGCCGCAATATCGCAGTCCTGACAAAAATTGCAAATAACCGCCATTACTAGTAAAAAAAAGAATAATAAAAATAAATGTCATAAAACTATCCCCTATTTTGTAGGCGTTATAACTTTTGTGCAAACCAATCAATATATGCTTCTTGCGATTTTTTTTTTTACCAAAAATATGTAGAAGAATACGTATTGGCCTAAACTGAGAAAAATATATTTATTTTTTTTAAAAAATGGGATATTTATTATAGCAAAAAATAAATATTTTTTTTTTAAATTGTCAGTCTTTTTTTGTTTATAGCGCAAAAATAAAAACCGCTATAAACAAAAATAGAAAGCTCTATTTGTGGGAAAAAAAAAGACGTCAATTTTGTTTGGGAGCCACGTCGCACGACTGTGCAATTGTCATTCAAAGCGTGACTGTGCTGAAAGCTGAAAAGTGGCCTGGGCAGGAAAGGGGTGAAAATGCCCGGTATTGAAGTGGTTAATGTGCATTTGTCATCCTTGCCATTATGCCCTATGCTTATTGAAGGGGAATTTAACTCAGTGTTGCAACCATCCCTGGATAGAGTGAAACCTCTATCTTCGGAGTCTAAACTATTTTGGATTTGGTGTAAAACCTATGGATATGTGGACATATGGCGTTGGAAATATCCCTTGGTAAAATTGTACTCTTGCCAATCTAAACCTTATTGTGTTCTCTCTAGGATGGACTATGCTTTAGCTACAAATGACCTTTTACCTTTGGTCCACTCTATAGCTTACCTCTCTCAGACGGTGTCTGACCACTCAATAGTGCAGGTAACACTGACTTTGGGACATAGGTCCTCTTTTCGGGTTTGGAGACTCAGCCCTTTCTGGATCTCCACACTGGAAATTCATGACCACCTTCCTTCTGACATGGCTAATTACTGGTCCTCTAATGCTGACAGATACAGGACCTGTATAGGATGCCTTTAAGGCAGTTGTGCGGGGTTCCTACATCTCATGTATTAAGCACTATAGATCTGCTGGGCGAGCCACGCTGGAAGCACTTGTAAAGGCTTTGGAAGATGCTTGCTCCAGCCACACTACTAATTCATCTGCGGAATCCTGGGGTATGTTGACTGAAGTGCATAGACTGTTACAACTTCACATGGTTGATATGACTACTAAAAAACAACTATATTTGTCTGCCCGTTACATGAACATGGGGGAAAAATGGCAAGCTTCTTGCCTATCTAACACATACTGACGTTCTGGACAGCTAGATTCCTGAAATTCAGTTGCAGGATGCATCAGTCTCATCGGATCCTCTGGCTATTAACCAGGCCTTTGCATCCTTTTATGGTCACCTTTACGAGGACACAGTAACCCCTTTAGAAACCACCTTTACAGGGTTTTTTCCTCCTTAACTTTTAGTGATACACAGAGATAAATACTAGATTGACCTCTGAAGGAGGTGGTTGCTGCCTATTTTCTCTTTATTCGCAAATAAGACCCCAGGACTGGATGGCCTTACCTCCGATTGGTACCAGACTTGTACAGAGGAACTAGCCCCCAGACTGCTTAAGATTTTTTTTACATCCCTAGAGCAGGGAACGCTTCCTAACTCCATGACTGGAGCCCTCATAGTTGTTATACTTAAGTCTGGTAAGGATAAGTTGTTGTGTGGGTCCTTCCATCCCATTTCTCTTCTGAATAGTGATGTCAAGGTGTTGCCCAAAATTCTTGCCCTAAGACCACTTTCACACTGAGGTGCTTTTCAGGCGCTTTCACGCTAAAAAAAGCGCCTGAAAACTTATTTCCATTAAAATCAATGAATGCTTTCACACTGGGGCAGTACACTGAAAAAACGCCCCTCTCCATTGAAATGAATTGAAAGTGATTTAAAACCGCCTGAAAAGCGCTCCAAAAGCACTCAGTGTTTTACTGGCAGTTTTTCAAGCGCCTCAGTGTAAAAGTGGCCTAAGACTTCAGAAAGTTTTTTTAGCAATTATACAAGCTGACCAGACAGAATTTATGCCTGGCACTTTTTATAATATTCACAGGTTATATCTCCATATCCATAAAGCTTCATCTACGAAATGTGGTGGATTGGTACTCTCATTAGACATGTTAAAGCATTTGATAGTGTTTGTTGGTATTTTCGGTGGGAAACCATGTCACAGATGGGCATTGGTCCACGCTATATTCAGTGGGTTTGTCTACTTTATGCTGACCCAAGGGCCAGAGTGGGCACTAATAGGGTTGTTTCCCTTCTATTTGTCTTGCAGAGAGGTACTAGGCAAGGATGCCCCCTCGCTCCACTTCTGTTTGCAGTAGCAAGTGAGCCTCTTGCTCTGGTGGAGTGTCAGATGTCTGAGATTGGGGGCATCTGCTATGGTCCGCTTGAGGACAAAATTTCCCTCTATCCGGACATTGCCCTACTCTATCTTAATGGTATGGAGGGCTCCTTCAATAAGCTGATGCAGGTGATGGAGGAGTTTGGAGAGGTATCTGGTCTGCAGGTTGGCTCAGATAAATCTCAGGCATTCTCTATTAGTCCTCCCTTGCCTTACAATTACCTACAGAGGTTTAACATACAAATTGCCAAGTCTTTTAAATATTTGGGTATCCAAATTTACAGCGGGATTTCAAAATATGAGGCCTTAAATATTACTCCTATAGTTAAGCAGGTGGTGGACAAGCTCCATACCTGGTCCACACTACCTCTGAATTTAATTGGCCGTATCAACATTTTCAAAATTATGTTTTTGACAAAATTCTTGTATTGTTTTCTTTAGGAAATTACTTAACAAATTAACAGGCCCATAGCAAAAATTTAAAAATTATTCAGATTTTTAATTATATAGGCTTGAGACAGCAGGTAAATATCAGTGGACAATTTGCTATCTATGATTACAGATCTCACATAATATTTGTACATACAATCTCACACACATATAACTCTGTAAGCCAAGAGTGAAAAAGCTATTTTTCTGTAGTCAGTTCCTATTCTTTAAATTAATCAGGCACACATTTTCAAGCTTTATTATTATTCCAAGCTGATTTTATGAATCCAGTCCACCTCATTGCCGAGCTTCCATGTTATGGCTTCTGTATTCATTTGAAATTGCTGATCTTCGGGTGCCCAGGATGTAAAATTCCCCACATCATTATAACTCATAATGTCATTATCCTTAAATATCCAATTTGTTATTTTGTAGTGATAAACAAATTCTCCGTATTCATTAAAAAATGGTGTTGGCTCATTTAAACCAAATTCATATTTGATTTTTTTTAACAGATGATGCAACTTAAATTTGAATAAAGAAAGAAAAAATGTGTAAGAAAAGCAATCGGTCAAATGGAAATCAATATTTATATCTGCCCCCAACATTCCATTGTACAAAAAAAAAAAATATATACTTAGTTATCGCAAACTGAGCATAGTGGAGAGAACTGGACCCTAATATATGTCTGGGTTACCTGAGGATTAGAGTCTGAAGAAGGTTTGGTATTCACTAGGGACCCTCACACAGAGCTTTGGACTCTTTCCCAGAGGTTGCTTCCCCAGATACTAGCAGACATAGAAAGAAGATGCCACAGGAACACTGGCAGAGACAATAAGAACATTATTGAGAAAACAAAGATGCTTCAGCAACCCGCATCACTGGTTGTCCGAAGGCTGTCAGCTGTAAAGCCAACAGAATCCTTAAGAACCAGTGATGGGTGAGAAAGGGCCTGTCTCTGTATGCCAACTTAGAGTAGGTCTTAATTAACAACAAAAATTCATTCTCGGAAATTCTGATCGTGTGTAGACAATTCCGACACACAAAATTCCACGCATGCTCTGAATCAAGTAAGAGATGGAAGCGCCCGGTCTGGTAAAACTAGTGTTCGTAATGGAGATAGCACATTTGTCACGCTATAACGGACTGAAAAGCACAAGGCTGAAAAGCGCGAATCGTCTCTCAACAAACTTCTACTAACACGAGATTAGCAGAAGAAGCCCAAAGGGTGGTGCAATTGGTATTGAACTTCCTTTTTATAGTGCCGTCGTACGTGTTGTATGTGACCGCGTTCTTGGCGATCGGAATTTCCGACAACATTTGTGCGACCGTGTGTATGTAAGACAAGTTTGAGCCGACATCCATCGGAAAAAAATACACGGTTTTGTTGTCAGAATGTACGATCGTGTGTACGTGTCATTTGAATGACAATTGCACGGTCATGCAAAACTGTACCCAAACAACAATTTTTATATATTTTTTCACACAAATAGAGCTTTCTTTTGTTGGTATTTAATCACCACTGTTTTTTTTTTTTGCTAAAAAAATAAAAACTATGATTTATTTTTTCATAGTTTGTTATAAAATTTTGCAAACAGGTAATTTTTCTCCTTCACTGATGTGCGCTGATGAGGCTGCACTGATGGGCACTGATAGACTGCACTGATGGGCACTGATAGGCACTGATGAGGTGGCACTGATGAGGCAGCGCTGATGGGCACTGATAGGTGGCACTAATGGGCACTGATGGGTGGCATTGATGGGCACTGATGGGTGGCATTGATGGGCTCTGAGGCAAGACTGAATGGCACTATGAGGTGGCACTGATAGGCAGCACTGATAGGTGGCACTGATGGCCACTGATGGCCACTGATAGGCACTGGTAGGCGGCACTGATAATCAGCACTGCTAGGTGACACTGATGGGCACTGATTGGCACTGGTAGGCAGCACTGATAAGTGACACCGATGATGAGGCACTGATGGGAACTGATTGGCATCACTGATGGGCACTGATAGGTGGCACTGGTGGGCACTGGTTGGCAGTACTAGTGGGCACTGATTAGCAGCACTGGTGGGCACTGATAGTGGCACTGGTAGGCACTGATTAGCAGCTTTTGCATAAGTCGCTAACACTATCAAAACAGATGGCAGAGCTTATTGAATGAGGCACAGGTCATACCCCCAGAAAAGTGTTGGTAGGCATTTATTTAATTCCCCTGACTGTATGTTGTTCATCCTAAAAATACCACCTGGTGTTTAATGAAGAACTCCAAGTATGGATCATTTACATAATAACATTTGTCCAGCTTGGATTAATATATTGTGGGGCATCTCCTATGGTTTCCTGGTTGTTCTACCTAGGTGCGAAAATTTACATCTTTTTTTTCCCCCACAAATAGAGCTTTCTTTTGGTGGTATTTGATCATCTCTGTGGTTTTTATTTTTGCGCTATAAACAAAAAAAGACTGACAATTTAAAAAAAAATATATATTTTTTGCTATAATAAATATCCCAATTTTTTTTTAAAAATAATATATTTTGAAATGCCACTCTCTGTGCTTACTGTTGCTGGGATCCCTTGGTCTAGATCGGAGCTCCGCTCTCAGCCGTCCATACTGAGTGTGCGCTAGCCATGCCCATCCCCAGGGTGGAAATCAATCTTATTGGGTTACTTCTGCTATATGTAAATGAATAGACATGCAGTTTATGTGGTTCCAGAATATGGTGTTGCTAACACTGACATCCTGTAATTCCATGTACAGCTTTAAACCTGAACTCCATCTTTGGAAACATTTTACATAATTTATTTGGGCCACTTTGGCCCAAGCAAACTATGTCCCTCACTAACATGTCAGGCTGCTGGATGTGTAGTATAAACTGTATGTAGCTGAGGCTATATACAGCATACCGCACTGTCTTTTGGGTTCGACTTCCAGTCCCATACCTGGAACACAGTAGAGTCTATCACAGCGGGACTCAGCCATTGAGAGAAAGCAATGTATTCTATAAATTAATACAAACCTTCCTCTGATTGGCTGAGTCAGAGGCAGTGATATCATAAGCCTGTCTCTCTGGCAAAGTTCCCGATATGAGACTGTGAGCCCTCGTACACACGGCCGAGATTCTCGTTGAAAAAAACATGTCGTTTTTTTCGACGAGATTCTTGGACAAGAAACTTGTCCCGGCCGAGTGTACACACGCTCGTTTCAAAGAACCCGCGGTTCTTTGAATGGAGCGTACACGGTGACGTCATCGACTACGACGAGCATGCGCTCGTCACATTCGATGCCGTCGCCGCCATCTTGGTATACCCTACGTATGCCTAGGAAGCTACCGCGCATGCGTCAAATTCATTTCGAACATGCGCGGGCTTCCGGGAGGACAGGTAAGTGTACACACACTCACTTTTCTCGTCGAGAAACATGCCGAGGAGAATCTCGACGAGAAAATAGAGAGCAGGTTCTCTATTTTCTCGTCGAGGTTTCTTGTCGGTTTTCTCGACGAGAAACCCGATAGCCGCGTACACACGACCGATTTACTCGGCAAGACCTCTCTGCCAGCAAGTTTCTTGCTGGTTCTTGCCGAGAAAATCGGCCGTGTGTACGAGGCCTGAGTCTTGTCTCAAAACCAGAAAACAGTGCGGTATGCTGTATGCAGCCTTAGATACATACAGTTTATACCGCACATCCAGCAGCCTCACATGTTAGTGAGGGACATAGTTTGTTTGGGTCAGATTTTATGTAAAGTGTATCCAAAGATGGAGTTCAGCTTTAAGGCATTTTTTTATGTTTCCCTTTGAGCCGCTCAAATATAACCTCTCCTCATTGAACGCATTTTTTTTCTTTGGCGAATGTCTCCCAGGTCAGTGTCCCTGCATTTCATCAATTGCCGCATCACGAATGTTAATTCTAGATTACGAACAGTAGTTTACAAGACCAAACTCTTCCCGGTCGTTCCTTGATTCCAAGCATGCATGTTTGTACTTTCAACTTTTGTGTGACGGATTTCTGTACTGACCATCAGAAAATCAGACGTTGAGTTCACATACGACAAAAAATGTATAGCCTTTTTTAGTGTTTTACCCACTTAAAATCCATGCCAGACTCAAAGTATGTATTTTGGTGAACCATAGTCAATTTTTTTAATCTTACTGTCCTAAAGTGAGATTTGCGAAAGGCAAAAAATGATAGTTCAAATTACTGAAAAATTAGATTACATTTCTGGCATTCCAAACAACACCACAAACACCAGGCCAAAGGTGTCTCAAAACACACAATAAACCCTTGAATGGGTCTATGTATTGCAAAAAAAACGAAAAACAAAACACCATCTGCTAATGAAGTGTAATTTGCCGGCAATTTAAAACACTTTTTTATTTTGTATATGTCAGTGCTACAGTACTTTCTATACATCACAGAGCTGCACCCCTTTACAGGCAGGATTAGGGAACCCCCGGGCATTTATTTGAAGGAATTGGGCATTTTTTTATGGTTCACCTTAAGCATTAAATCACAGTTCCCAACCAAATGGAAATTTAACCACTTTCATACAGGGCACTTATACACCTTCCTGCCCAGACCAATTTTCAGCTTTCAGCGCTGTTGCATTTTGAATGACAATTGCGCGGTCATGCTACACTGTACCTGTCTTTTGTTCCCCACAAATAGAGCTTTCTTTTGGTGGTATTTGATCACCTCTGCGATTTTTATTTTCTGCTAAAAAAAATAAAAAAAGACCGAAAATTTTGAAAAAAATATGTTTTTTTTGTTTTAGTTAAAAAACTTTGTAAATAAGTAAGTTTTCTCTTTCACTGATGGGCACTGATGGGGCTGCACTGACGGGCACTGATAAGGCGGCACTGATGGGCATCGATGAGGCGGCACTGATGGGCACCAATGAGGTGGCACTGATGGGCACCGATAGTTGGCACGGATGGGCACTGATAGGCGGCACGGATGGGCACTGGTAGGCGGCACGGATGGGCACAGATAGGCAGCACAGATGGGCACAGATAGGCGGCATGGATGGGCACAGATAGGCGGCACGGATGGGCACAGATAGGCAGCACGGATGGGCACGGATAGGCGACATGGATGGGCAATGATAGGCGGCATGGATGGGCACTGATAGGTGGCACACATGGGCATGGATGGGCACTGATAGGTGGCATGGATGGGCACTGATAGGTGGCACTGTACTGTAATGTGTTGTACTAATGGATGCCAATCAGTGCCAAACAATAATGCCTGCCAATCAGTGGTGCCCATTGTGGGCACTGATTGGCATCCATTGTGGGCACTGATGGACATCCATTAGGCATTTCTAATTGGCATCACTGGTGGTCTAGGGTGGCATACCTTATGGTGGGCATCCCTGGTGGTCTGGTGGCATCCCTGGTGGTCCAGTGTGGGCATCCTCGGGGCTGCACTGATAATCGATCAGCACAAACCCCCCCTGTCAGAGGAGCAGCCGACCGAGTGAGGAAAAGCCGATCACTGGCTTTTTCTGTTTACATCGTGATCAGCCGTGATTGGACACCTGACGTGATCAGCCGTGATTGTCAGACTGACATCCCGCAACAACGATCGCTGCGATGCGCGCCCCCGGGGGCGCGCAGCGGCTCAATATCCTGAAGACGTCATATGACGTCCAGTCAGGATATTGAAACCACTTTGCCGACGTCATTTTGCAATAGGGCGGGCGGCAAGTGGTTAAAGAAACATTTTTTGCATTGTTACATGTTCCCCAAGGCAGTGCCCACCTCCCATCTTATTTTTTATACCCCTTGCCTATTGGCTCAGAAATAGACATGTTTAACCACTTCCATACCGAGTCATAGTAATATGACGTCGGCAGGAACCCTCCCTCCCGTACTGAACTTCTCGGGCCCAGGTCCCGGGCGCCGCATCACCCGGGACCCGGTGCGCGTGCCCAGCGGCCGCGATGTCCGCCGGGCACCCGCGATTGCCCACAATCACAGCAGGACCATGGATCTGTGTGTTTAAACACACAGATCCATGTCCTGTCAGAGGAGAGGAGACCGATGTGTGTTCCCAGTGCAGAGGAACACACATCGGTCTCCTCCACCAGTCAGTCCCCTCCCCCTACAGTTAGAATCACTCACTAGGGAGCATATTAACCCCTTGATTGCCCCCTAGTGTTAACCCTTTCCCTGCCAGTCACATTTACACAGTAATCAGTGCAGATTTATAGCACTAATCGCTGTATAAATGTGAATGGTCCCAAAAACGTGTCGAAAGTGTCTGATCTGTCCGTTGCAATATCACCGTCACAATAAAAATCGCAGATCGCCGCCATTACTAGTAAAAAAATTAAAATAAGTCAAAAAGGCCATAAATCTATCCCCTATTTTGTAGATGCTATAACTTTTGTGCAAACCAATCAATAAACGCTTATTTTTTTTTTACCAAAAATATGTAGAAGACCTATCGGGGGAGGGACTGAGGGACTGAGGGAAAATAAAAATAAAAATTGTGATATTTATTACATCAAAAAGGAAAAAATATTGTGTTTTTTTTCAAAATTGTCGTTCTTCTTTTGTTTATAGCGCAAAAAATAAAAACCGCAGAGGTGATCAAATACCACCAAAAGAAAGCTCTATTTGTGGGGAAAAAAACCCATAAAGATTTCATTTGGGTACAGTGTTGCATGACCACGCAATTGTCATTCAATGTGCGACAGCGCTGAAAACTAAAAATTGGTCTGGGCAGGAAGGGGGTGAAAATGCCCGGTATTGAATTGGTTAAATTGACAGAGTTGGCTCCCATGGATTTCAATGGAGTTAGGGTGTGGACATTCAAACTTCTTTAACCACTTCTTCCCAGGTGGACATCATATGATGTTCTTGGGTTTAAGTGGTGGTACCAAAATTTTAAGCCGCCAATGCTTCAGGTATAAGTGATTAGAGTGACTATACAGACACTTGATCACATCAACAGGTGGTGGAAGGGGGTCCCTCCCCTTCCACTGCCACTTCTCTGACTAGCAACATTGGCTGGAATACGCAAATAAAGCGGAACTTGCATTGTTCCTCCCTCTCTGTGAAAACCAGAAAGCGACAAGGATTTTGTCACTTGCGGGTTTTGGTTTACTGTTTCAAAGTTGTTACCGACTTGTACAAGCATCTGATCAAACCGATCTTGGTTTGATCAGATTCTTCGGAGGCCAGAAGAGACATCTAGGGTCTAGTAGACCCCATATTTTTTTCGATAAAGAGGACTTGTCATGCTTACTATAATTACAGAGAATTTTATTTATCCTTTATGATAGCAATAAAGTTGATAAAAAAAATACATTTTGAAAATGAAAGCACTCTCGTCCCCTTGTGCTCAAGCTCCAATACAAAAGCATGTGTATATGTAAATAATTGCACCACACATGTGAGGTATTGCCATGAACATAAGAGCAAGAGCAATCAGTTTAGCTCCAGACCTCTTGTGTAACTCTAAATTGGTAAACTGTAAAGGCTTTGAAAGCGTCACCTATGGAGATTTGTAGGTAACAAAGTTTAACTCTGTTCCACAGGCATATGCAATTTTAACCACTTCAGCCCCGAAGGATTTTACCCCCTTCCTGACCAGAGCACTTTTTTCAATTTGCCACTGCGTCGCTTTAACTGACAATTGCGCGGTCGTGCGATGCTGTACCCCCAAAAAATTTGCAAGTTTTTTCCCCACAAATAGAGCTTTCTTTTGGTGGTATTTGATCACATCTGCGTTTTTTATTTTTTGCGATATAAACAAATAAAAGCGTAAATTTTGAGAACAAAACAACATTTTTAACTTTTTGCTATAATAAATATCCCCAAAAATGTTTTTAAAAAACACATTTCTTCATCATTTTAGGCCAATATATATTCTTGTACAAATTTTTGGTAAAAAAAATTGCAATAAGCATATATTGATTGGTTTGTGCAAAAGGTATTGCGTATACAAACTATGGGAAAGATTTATGGAATTTTTATAACATTTTTATTGCATTTTTTTTTACTAGTAATGACGGTGATCTGCTTTTTTTGCGGTATTGCGACATTGCGATGGACAGATCGGACAGATCGGACACATTTTACACACATTTTTGGGACCATTGACATTTATACAGCGATCAGTGCTATATATATATGCACTGATTACTGTGTACCTGTCACTGGCAAGGAAGGGGTTAACACTAGGGGGCGATAAAGGGGTTAACTGTCTGTTCCCTGGGTGTGTTCTAACTGTATGGGGATGGGACTGACTATGGGAGGAGACCGATCGGTGTTCCTATATACTAGGAACACACGATCTGTCTCCTCTGACAGGACAGGGATTTGTGTGTTTGTGCTGACCCTCGTGCACACGATCGCGCGCGGCCGGCGGCGATCATGACCGCCAGCCACGCGCATTTAGTCCCCCACTATGCAGCAAGAATGTGCGTGTGTGCCTCTAGCGGCACGTGTGTGCCCTCTGGTGGCTCCTAAAGGGAAACCTGTATATGTACAGGATTTCGCCCAGGAGAGCCATTGTGCCGCAGTAAATCCGTGTGAGACGGTCGGGAACCAGTTAAAGCATGATATGTTAGGTATCTATTTACTTAGCATGACATCATCTTTTGTGTTTTACAAAAAAAGTGGTCATTATATTTTGTTTGTGTGCAATAAAATTAATGAAATTATATTTTTCCCCCCCAAAAAAAAAATAAAAAATGCTGAGCAAATACCGTGTGACATAAAAAAAATTGCAACACCCACCATTTTTGTATCCAGGGTCTCTGCTTAAATAATATATAATGTTTGGGGGTTCTTAATTTTCTAGCAAAAAAATTTAGATTCTCACATGTATGTGAGAAGTGTTTGCCGAACAACACTCAAACCGAACAACACGCTCTTAACACTTTAACAATTGTACATTTTAGTGGAGAGAAACTTGTCAAAGTAAGAAAACATTGGTGCAAAAAACATTTATCCATGCTGTTCATACTGCAGCATGCTTTGTGCAAAGCTCTCCCTTCCTTGAATGGGCCAATTGGTTGTGTTCCCCTGGCCAGAAATTAGAAAAAATAGATTGTGTACTCTACCTTGTGCCTGTAATGATTAGGTTGTTTAATATACAATTTTCCTTTATAGATTGGATTCATATAATGCAGTACTTCAGCCATAGCTTTTACTGCATAATAAATTCGTGGAGAGAGTCCTTCATGCACAAAATTAAATAAATTTGGATACATTTCATGTACCACCAAAGAAACATTATAGCTAAGTGGACATAATATGGTACTATTTCTGTTTTCTTTGTTTGCAGACATGCACTTTGCAACTGATAAAATTTGAAACTCTAGAAAGTTGTTTTTTAGGTAATACGTCTTATCAATTCCATCAAAAAAATGTTCTTTATTTGGAAAGAATAAAGGGTATAAATCCAGAGCCAAGCTACCATTAAAGGCAAGTATTGGACTAAATCCAGAAAAGCTAAGATACCTCAAAGGAGGAACAATGAATGTTTTCTCAAAGCTAGTACTTGTATCATGTAAAAACATATAAAATACACTCTGACTGAGAAGTGATCCACATATTACAATTACTTTAGCTTTAGAGTTTTTAATAACAGAAATTAAATTATTTATTGCATTAAAATCATCAGCAAACATATAAGGCCCAATTGATATTGTATATTCAACACAAATACCATTACTTTTCATGTAGTTTATTAATAACTCTTTATCTTTGTCGCCGGCATCATCTTGTGATGAAATTATTCCAACCCATGTCCAATTAAAATGTTTCAACAACTTAATAACAGCCATATAATGAACATGGTCATTCTGAACTGTCCGGAATACATGAGGATAGAGAAGCCTATTGGTTAGAGAATAGTCTGTAGCTCCGTAACTGATCTTCAAAACAGAAAAACACTCATTGTTGTCAATTTTATGAAATATTTCCACATGTTAAAAGGAATTGAAAAAGTCTACTAAAGTCTAGACATATAATTTTTTAGGTTCATATGTCTAGAGAAGAAAAATCATACACATATATTGGTTTCAACATCTGCAATATAGGAATCAGGACGGTCTTTAAGAAGAAGAGACCTCCACTGCAACCCTGACCAGAGCAGCAGCATCCCTGGTGCCTCCTAGAGCCTGCACTCCTTCTTCTTCTCTCTCTCACCCCCTCTCTTTCATGCTCCCTCCCTCTTTCTCCCACTCCCTTTCTCTCACCCTCACTCCCTCACCCTCCTTTTATCTCTCACCCTCCCTCCCTCTCCCTCTTACCCTCCTTCCCTCTCTCTCTCACCTTCCCTCTCTCTCACACCCCCTCTCTCTCTCGCCCTCTCACTCCCACCCCCTCTCTATCACCCCCTTCTCTCTCACCCCCTATCTCCTTTATCCCCCTCACCCCTCTCTCTCTCTCATCCTCCTCTCTCACCCCCTCTCTTTCTCACTTCCCTTCTCTCTCCCACCCCCTCTCTCTCCCTCCCCCTCTATCAGCCCCCTCTCTCACTCCCTCTCTTTCTCACTTCCCTTCTCTCTCCCACCCTCTCTCTCTCCTACCCCCTTTCTCTCTGTCTCTTACCCACTCTCCCCCTCTCTCTCACACCCCCTCTCTCACACCCCTCTCTCTCTCCTCCTCTTCCATCCCCTCTCTCTCACCCAACTCTCTCTCCCACCCCCTCTTTCACCCTCCATTTCTCTCTCACCCCTTTCTCACCCTCCCTTTCTCTCTCTCTCTCACCCCCTATCTCACCCTCTCTCTCACCCCTGTCTATTATCCCCCTCACCCACCCTCTCACTGATCCCCATCCCTCTCACCCTGTTCCTCTCTCTCCTCCCTTATATCTCACACTCCCCTTTCTCTCACCCCTTCTTTCTCTCACACCCCTCTCTCTATCCTCCCCTCTCTTGTATGCAGGCAGAGGGAAACAAGTGGACGCTGACTGACAGGTGGCAACAAGTGAGAGTTACTGATGCCACCCCCCAAGCACTTCCACTAATCTCATACCCCCAGCACTGCCACTCATCCCACCCCCCACCCCCAGCACTGCCATGATCCCACCCCCCCCCCACCACCACTGCCACTGATCACAATCTCCCCCCCAGCACCAGAAACCAATTGATGAGTAATGATATGCAGTAACCTCTAGCAACCAATCAACAAGCAGAAATGACGTGTTGTAACTAATCAGTGAGACGTAATGTGTGCTGTAACCTCTAACAAGCAGTCAGTGAGTGGTAATGATGTGCTGTAACCCCTGGCATGTCACCCCTGGTAAGCAATCACAATTAATGCCTGATCTGCTGCATAAACAAATTTTGACAATAGCTGCTTTTTATTATATGTCTCAGAGCAAGTGGAGAGCAAAATTGCATGTGAGAAGGGGGTGGTGGGAGGGGCTGGGGGGCCCCAATAAAATGTTTGCCCAGGGTCCAATCAATATTAACCCCTTACATACCGGGCCATTGGAAAATGACGCTGGCAGGAACCCTCTCTCCCTCCGGGTGGGCGTCATATGATGTCCTGAGTTTGAGGGGGGATATCTGAATGATGCCTGCAGCTAGAGGCATCATTCAGAACTCCTTTTTTTCAGCCGGCGATCCTGCGCACCATGACAATGATCATAGCGGTGGTTCCAGCGCTTGATCGTTCTTATAGGTGGCGGGAGGGGACATCCCCCCTCCCGCCGCCATCCGGTGCTTCTCCGGGCTCTCCCGTGCGATCGGGGACCCGGAGAGAATCGTCGGCGCTGGTGGTGGGTCACGTGATGAGCATAGAGATGACTGGTGACCAGATGGTCACCAGTCATCTCTATGATCGTCGGAGGCCCGGGCGCGATGTGATGACGTCACGCCCGGGTCTTCAAACGTAAACAAAGCCGCCATTGCGGCTGTAAGTATGAAATCTGTGAAAAAAAATTCACTATCTCAGGCTTTCCAGCCTGGAGGAGAGATGTGGGGTCTTATTGACCCCACATCTCTCCATAAAGAGGACCTGTCACACACATTCCTATTACAAGGGATGTTTACATTCCTTGTAATAGGAATAAAAGTGATAAAAAAAAAAAAAAGTAAAAAAATATATATATATATATATATATATATTTTTTAAAACGCCCGTCCCCAATAGCTTGCGCTTAGAAGCGAACACACACGTAAGTCCCGCCCGCATATGTAAACGCCGCTCAAACCACATATGTGAGGTATCGCCGCGTGCGTTAGAGCACGTGCAACAATTCTAGCACTGGACCTCCTCTGTAACTCTAACCTGGTAACCTGTAAAAAATTTCAATGTGTCGCTTATGGAGATTTTTAAGTACCGAAGTTTGGCGCCATTCCATGAGTGTGCGCAATTTTTCTTTCAAAGTATTTTATTTTCAAATAGGAAAATACAGAGTAACAAATACGATAGCAATATAAAAGATAACAGTTTTTGGCCGATAGCATGGGCGGGCTGGAAAAGTACACAGCGAAAGTGCAAAAATTAAGGAAGATCTGTAATCGTAAACAATTCTATCAAGTGTTTAATCATATCACCTGGCATACAGAGTTCAATCAAAGGTACACTCCCTCCCAACCTCGCCTTATCAACAGAGCCTGGGGTGCTAAATTCTCTCTTCCAGTCCCCTACATCCGGGGCAGGGAAGGTGCCACGGAGCTCCCTCCCTCCGGCACCCCAAAAGGGAACATGCTGCGCCAGAGGGAGGGAACCCCCCCCCCCCAGGGGGGAAACCCCCGACGGGGCTGACTCACTCCTAAGAGGACCTCCATTGTTGTACCATTAATAGTAATTCGATACCCTGTTAGAGGAAAGGAGAGGTAGTCAGAAAGAAGAAAGGTAGGGAAAACGGGGGTTAGGGTAGGGTGGGGGTAGGGAAGGGAGGCGAGGTTCACTAAGTGCTTAATTTAATCCAGGTTTTAATTGTGCGCTAATCCAGGAACTAGAGAAATACCCAAGAACTGAGCCCATGGTTCCCAAACCTTCTCAAATTTACTTGTTGAATCGTTAATGATACTGGCAAGCTTTTCCTGGGCCATGATCCAAGATACTTTCCTGATCGCTGCTTTAGTGGAGACATTTGGGTGCTTCCACGCCTTGGCTAGTGTAATTTTGGCTCCTAGCAATATATAGTGGATTAGTATACGATCGTGTTTGGATATCTTGGGAATATGAGCATTTAGTAAAATGGTTTCCGGAGACCTGGGAATCTCGCAACCCGTGACTCTTTTAATGAGAGTTAATATCTTTCTCCAGAAGGACCTGATTCTAGGGCATTCCCACCACACATGGGCGATTGTGCCCCTCAGATGACATCCCCGGAAGCATAACGGGTCGGCTGTTGGAAAAATCTTGGCCAGTCGTGTTGGTGTCATATACCATCTAGTCATAATTTTTAAATTTGCTTCCATGAGAGATGTATTGATGATTCCTTTATAGGCTGTGGCTAGAGCAGACTGCCAGGTCTCCAAGCTCCACTGAAACTTGAAGTCTCCCTCCCAGGCTAACATGTAAGGGGATTTATCAGTCGGTTGGGAAAGTGACGCATAGATGACTGATATGCCTCCCCTCTGCTCCATGGGTTGACTGCACCAGATTTCATAATTTGAAAATTTGGGAGGATTAGGCTTTTCGGGCCATATTCTATGCAAGAAGTGGCTAATTTGCTGAAACCGAAATCTCTCAGACTGAGGAAGGTCGAGATTGCTTACACAGTAGGCCAGAGAGAGTGGGCCTCTAGACGTGAAGAAATGGCCTATACGGTACAGCCCTTTGTCCAGCCACCATTGAAAGGCCTTTATGTTTAACCCTGGGGGGAAACTCGGGTTACGGAATAGGTGTGAGAGGGGTTGCATGGCTGAGGTAAGGTTAGGATTCAATTTCAATTTATCCCACAAAGCAAAGGAGTGTGAGAGAGTGGGGGCCAAGATAGGTGGTCTATTTTTGGGTGAACACCACAATAGGTAATCCAGGGTATGATGTGGAACCGCCTGGCGTTCGATTTGTATCCAGTCTGGTTTTCTCCCTTTAGTATATACAGTGGAGAACTGGGACAGTCTTGATGCTAAGAAATATCTATACAAGTTTGGCACACCCAGTCCTCCTCGTTTTCTAGAGTGGTAAAGAGTCTGTTGGTTGATCCTGTATCCCGATCCCCCCCAAATAAATTGTATAATTTTGCTCTGGAGTGACTTGAGATGGTCCCTCCTCAGTGGGATGGGGAGAGCTCGGAAGAGGTAGAGCAGTCTAGGCAATAGTGTCATCTTGACAGCATTTATTCTTCCCAACCAAGATAAATTTTGCTTTGACCATAGTTTTAGGTCTTGCTCTAACTTGTGGTACATGGGAGGGAAGTTTTTAGCGTAAAGGGACTCAAATTTAGAAGTAAGGGAGATACCCAAATATTTGATATTGTATTCATTCCAGGCAAATTTAAAATTCATTTTAAGTAGGGAGACCATCTCAGGGTTAAGAGAGACGTTTAGGGCTTGGGATTTGGCAAAGTTAACCTGCAAACCTGATACTGTCGCAAAAGAGAAAAGAATTTTATTCAAATTAGGTAGGGAGGTTAGAGGGGAGGTAATAAAGAGTATTAAGTCATCCGCAAATAACCCACATTTGTGCATTTGGGGCCCACAAGAAACCCCCTTTACATCAGGATTCTCTCGTATAGCTATCGCCAATGTCTCTATGGCCAATGCAAAGATTGCGGGTGACAACGGGCAGCCTTGCCTTGTTCCCCTTGCTATGTGGATCGGGGGGGAGTAATGTCCTTGAATTCGAATACGCGCTGTGGGCGTGGAGTATAGTGCTTTCAAGGTTCCGATAAATTGATTCCCAAAGCCCCAATGCTCTAACAGGGTAAAGATGTACTGCCAGGACACAGTATCGAATGCTTTTTGTATGTCCAGGGAAAGTAGCATTCCCTGTTGCTTAGGTCCTCCTGGCCAATTAGACTGTAAGATCGAGACTATATCAATAGCTCTTCTAGTTTGATCAGGGCCCTGTCTACCTGGGATAAATCCCACTTGGTCTCTGTGAATATAGGAGCTGATGAATGAGTTTAGTCTGTTTGCTAGGACTTTGGTGAGGATCTTTAAATCGTTATTTATCAACGATATTGGTCTATAGTTAGCTACCTCTTCTGGATTTTTATCGGGTTTCGGGATAACAGTAATGAATGCTGAGTTTAGGTCAGGTTTTAGGGGGGAACCGGATGTTTTTTCGTTAAAAATTTTTGTCATAAAGGGCGCTACTATCTCTGAGAAGGTTTTATAGTAGGGGACCGATAGACCGTCTGGACCTGGAGCCGTTCCCCCCTTTAGGTTTTTGATAACCTCCATGGATTCTTCCACTGAAATTGGGTCCTCCATGATGGTTTTGTGTTCATCAGAGAGTTTAGGAATAGGAAGGGTGTCTAGAAAACGTGAGATGGAACTAGCGGAAACCTGCTGACCAGCACTATAAAGCTTGTCATAGAACTCTCTGAAAGCTGTAAGGATTTTGGAGGGATCAGAAGTCGTGGTCTGATTATGAGATTTGATCCTTGGGATTGTGTTTAGCCTCACCCTGGGGGTGAGTTTATTGGCCAGCATCTTGCCTAATTTGTCCTTCTGGGTATAAAATTTCGCTCCGCTCCATCGGATCAGTTTTTCAGCTCGTGTTGTCAGGGCTAAGTTAAGTTGCAGTCTGACTGAGTCTATTTGTGTCATGCTAATTCTGGTCGGGTCTTTTTTATGTTGGGCTCTGAGAGAAGCGTACATTCTTTCCAATCTAACTATATCAGCCATTCTTTCTCTTTTGATTTTGGATGCGAGCTGGATAAGTTTACCTCTGACGGTTACTTTATGGGCTGCCCAGAGTACTTCTGCGGATACCTCCCCATCGTTATTTAAAGAGAAGTATTCGGTTAGTGCTTTATTAATCTCGATCACATTAATGGGGTCTGACAAGATTGACTCATTAAGCCTCCACTGGAAATGTTTGGGTCTGTGTGAGAGTGAGTCGAGAGATGCTAACACAATAGAGTGATCCGAGAGTGACGTGTCTATAATCCGAGCATCATTGACATGTGGAAGATGATGTGAGGGGATGAGAATGTGATCTATCCTGGCATAGGATTGATGGGGGTTAGAGAAATGGGTATAATCTCTTGTCGTTGGGTTCTGTTCACGCCAAACGTCTGCCAAACCCTGAGCATGGAGTAATCTAGCAAATTTTAGGCTGGCCCTGGTGGGGCGAGTTAGGATGGGTTTGGCTGGGTTGGACTTATCTAGCCCACGATCAAGCGCCATGTTGGAGTCACCCCCAAATATGGGAGTCCCCTCCAACATAGGGCTCAGGGTTGACATCATTGACTGAAAAAACCTCAGTTGCCCCTTATTTGGAGCATAGTATGAGATAAAGGAGAAAACGTGCCCCTCAATTTGGCCTTTCACTAAAAGAAACCTGCCTTCTGGGTCTTTGTACTCGGCTTGCCAAGTGAAATTGCAAGATTTTGAAAATAAAATTGCAACCCCTTTTGATTTGTCTTCTGCCTTTGCCAAATAAAAAACTGGGAAGTGATGGTGTAAAAAGACAGGGCTGTACCGTCTAGGTAAGTGAGTTTCTTGAATCAAAACCACATCTAGTCCCAGGGATTTGTAACTGTCAAATATTTTTCTCCTTTTTATTGGAGAATTAAGACCCTGGGCGTTGTGGGTAGCTATTTTAAGTATAGGTTTTGGTGCATTAGCCATGGAGAGGAGTTGAGTGTATGCTGTCTATCCCTGCGTCACTTACCTTTAGGTGAGCCGGATCTCTAGTTGCCTTCTGTATGGACCTTCTGTGAGATGGTTTGGTTTGATTAGGAACCTCAGTGATAACCTGGACGGATTCTGAGATACACACAATTGTTAAGCATCTTAGTTCGTAGAAGGGGGAGGGGAGGAGGGAGAGGGAAGGGGTATACAGAAAGAGCAAGATAGAAAAGATAGAGGAAGAGACCATAGACAGCCTCTTCAGAGAAAGACGGTCCGCTCCCTGGGGAAATAACCCTTCCCCCGGGCCGGACCTTACAAAAAGTGTCTGCACCACTGTGAGCAGACAACCCATCCCACAAATCTTCGGGAGACTGAGGGATAGGCGGAGGCACATGCTGAACACCCAGCTCCACGGCGCTCAACTAACTTTTGTTCATTTAGAAATACCTAGCACAGAGGGTTTAAATTCCCATAAAGGAGGGACCTCCAGTCCCCTGGGATGAGCATCTGGATAACTACCCCTCACCCGCCCCTTTTCAGAGCAGGCAATGTGGTGAACATCTTAGAGCTACTATCTATTATAATTGAGGGGAAACATTTAGTTCAGTAACTAACCAACTAACATTAGGGGGCCACTATGAGCCCAACTCATAGAAACAACCATGTGAGAAACATAAGGTTTCTGTCTTCTAGCAGATGGTAATAATGAGCCAACAGGTTCGTTTAAGGCCTTATCCAGGACTATAAGCAAAATCAATTGGGGAAAACCCTAGATCGGATCCATATCTTAATATACTGAAAATTAAGAAAGTTTGTTCAATAGAATTTGGGAGGGCAATTGCCCCTTTCAGAATAAGAGGAAGTCTCTGATGAGTACTCCCTTTGGGAGCCAAGGTAGAGAGTAGGAAATATAAAAATAAAATAAAATTAATTGCTGGCAATACTCAGGTCGGGCGAATGTCTTTCGCTTTCTTCGATTTCGGGTTGTTCCACAGGGGCGTCAGGGGGCTGGTGGGTGGTGGCCTTTTAGTAGAGTTGTTGGCTGGGTTTGATGTGTCCATATCCGATTCTAGCGAGATCAGCTTCAGTGAAAGGAGGGTCTTCTCGCCATCTTGGAAGTTAGAGAACGAATAGGGTTTACTCTTGAAAATGAACTTAACGGCAAATGGGAATGCCCACCAGTATTTGATGTCCTTCTGGGCCATGATCCCTAAGAGAGGTTTCAGGGCCCTTCTTCTCTGGATCGTGGAGGGGGATAGGTCAGCAAAAATTTGGATAAGGTGACCTTGATGGGAGATCTGTTTCGCCGCTCTGGATTGCTTCATTATTTCCTCCTTTACCTGGTAAAAGTGAGGTTTAGCGATTACATCCCTGGGGGAGCCATCTTTTCTAGGAGGGCCCAGGGCTCTATGAACCCTGTCCAATTCCAAACGGTGTTGCGGTATGTTAGGGATCAGGGATTTAATTATTTCCTGTGTCGCTTGTGGGACCTCTGTAAAGGTTTCAGGGAGACCCCTGATTCTGAAGTTGGCTCTCCTGGATCTATCTTCAAGTTCATCGATTCTCAGTAGGGCTGAGTCGAGCCTATCTTGAAGTGTCTGGATGTGGCTAGAATTCTGGTTAGTGGTTGCTACTGTCAAATCCAGCTTGTTCTCTATGGCTTCCATCCTGGAACCTAGGTTCTGGAAGTCAGCTTTTATATCGCCAGTAATCTTGGCTGCTGTGTTGGCCAGTCCCCTCTCCAGTAAAGTAGACAATTTCTGGAATAGATCATCGTGATGGGGACATTCTTCATTATTCGGGGATGTAAGGTAGGGACCTCCTTGGTGTGCATGAGAGGGTGTCCCTGCTAAGGGGACAGCATTGTCCCCAAAGTGTCTGCTAAGTAATGATTCAGTAGACGCTGGGGATGGGGTCATATGTTGCATGAGCAGGCTTTGACTGGCTGGGGTGTATGACAGGGTGGCGGGCGCTAACACTTGCCTCTGCTCTGCATGTCCCTCCATGTTTGCAGCGTGTAGCTGGGCCGCGGCGGCCATCTTGGTATACCCCGGCGGCTGAACCCGGTCAAATTGCGGCCCGAGGTCTCTCCGTACCTGGCTTCCACTCATGCGGCGGGATCCCCTGGTGAACTGGGAGTCTGGATCGCCCGTTGTAGCTCGTCGGTGGTCCCTCTGTGCGGTGCTGTGAGCGGCGCTAGAGCTAGGTGTGGTGGAGCTCCGGCTCAAGCGGCCATCTTGGATACTCCGCGCATGCGCCCTCCCGAGTGTGCGCAATTTTAAAGCGTGACATGTTAGGTATCTTTTTACTCGGCGTAACATAAGCTTTCATATTTTACAAAAAAATTGGGCTAACTTTACTGTTTTGTTATTTTTTAATTCATGAAACCATTTTTTTCCCCCAAAAAAAGGCGTTTGAAAAATTATTGTGCAAATACCGTGCAAGATAAAAAGTTGCAATGACCGTCATTTTATTCCCTAGGGTGTCTGCTAAAAAAAACATATATATAATGTTTGGGGGTTCTGAGTAATTTTCTAGCAAAAGAATGATGATTTGTACATGTAGGAGAGAAGTGCCAGAATAGGCCCGGTATGGAAGTGGTATAAAAAGCCCTGTATGGAAGTGGTTAAAGATGTCCCTGACAGGAATGTGATTTAGATTTGCCTGATGATTTTTCAGGATTCACATTTTCCTCAAACAGGTACATTTTGGTCAAATTTGTACTGGATAAATTTTGGCTTCCACCCATAATGCTCTCTGCACCATTTAAAATTAGACTGCAGATTCAAAACAATCAATAATGGCAAAGGAGGGACTGGATAGGCCAATCTTTCACTCTAAAAAGATGCTCTGTGAGAGACCACAGTGTCAGTATGTATGAACTGCTGTGAAAGTTGCCCCAGAGCTTAGTAAATGAGCAGAAGCACTACTGACTTCCATTATCCAATTATGTGCAAGCAAAAATGCAGTTTTTGTATTTTCCTTTTTGCAAAGTGAAGCTTTACCTCATTTTCTAAGCTTTGGATCAACTGCACTTTCAGAGTGCAACTGCACTTTGCAAAATGCACAGTCTATTTGCCTTTAGTAAATCAACCCCACACTTTTGACCTTTTTTTTGTGTTGACTTTTTGAGTTTGCGGTGAAAAAACACCTTCATTCAATTTGCTGACAATCTGTTCTGGTAGGTGGCTGTTGTTTACAACATGCTGCTAAATGTTATGAAAAAGAATATACAACTAAAGAACAAAAGCAATGTGCACCAAAACTGCTTCACACTATTACCCACATTCATTGTACCCTCTATCCCCATTGATGAAAAAAGCAAGGTAAAGACTAGGGATAGGCCGAACGGACCCCTGTTCGGTTCGCACCAGAACTTTCAAACACCGCGAAAGTTCGGACCCAAATAGCGAACCCCATTAAAGTCAATGGGACCCGAACGTCAAAAATCAAAAGTGCCCATTTTGAAGGCTTATATGCAAGTAATGGTTATAGAGGTTATAGTAATTGTATAATGGTTATAGAGGTCCAGGTACTGCCCTGGGGGACATGTATCAATAAAAAAAGTTTGTGAAAAACTTCATTACATTTCGTTCATGGACGGACACAGCTTCCTCTTGACAAGTGGGCATTATCCTTCATTTGGGAGCGACTAGGCATAAAACTTGTAGAAAGTGTTAACACATCACACCTTATACAGTACTGCCCAGGGGTGGACCCTCTGGGTATAATCCCTCTCTCTGCACCTCGCAGATAAGTTTTTTTCTGCCTAGTATAGGAGAAGGACATGACTCTCTTCGGGCCCATTGGTCCGGGATTTTTTTTTTCTACGTTTTCTAAATTTTTTTTGTTCCTGCGATCTTTGATCAACTGCCGACTGGGTGACAGGCTGGATCCCAGAACCTTGTAGTCTCCCCAGTGTCGGCCATCAAGCGTGTGCCGACCCTAGCTACGCGCTGGGTTTTCCAACGACATGCCCGTTGCTCCACGGGTGGCCGGTGAGCTTTATGCTCCAGGGCATGCATATGATCGGTCTCTATGGCTCAATCACAGCATGCCGGGCCGACAGTCACCTCCGTAACTGCGCGGTAGATGGTCTGTCCGGAATGTCTCCCAGCATAATCCACACAGGAAGGGTAAGTAGCTTCCCCTGCTTCGGCAGGAGGACTTGGCTGGACATTCCTGGAGAGATAAAGTAAGTGGTTTTGCCTTTTCTTTCCTCTCTCCCTGCCTTCCCTCCTCCCTGGGCTCTGCAAGCTAAGGCTGGCTGCTGGGTGCTGGGGGTCACCTAGGGGGCTCCATCTGGAGCGGGAACTGCGCTGTAGGATATCATTAAAAATGACAATGTTTGCTGCTTACCTGTGTGTTTTCTCCCTCCATGCTGTCGGCGGCCATTTTCTTGTGGTCCACGCCTGTTTTGGCCTCTGTCTATCGCTTGGCGGCCATTTTCTTGTGGTTCGCACCTGTATGGATCTACCATCGCTCGGCGGCCCTTTTCTTGTGGTCCGCGCCCGCTTTGGCCTCGTTTCAACCTTCCATCTCAAGGAAGACATTGTTCTGCCATCCTTGTGTTCTTATCCGTCGAATCCTAGGAGACAACGTTTTATTTTTTGGATGCTTTCCGAGCTCTGAGAGCATTAAGCGTCTGTTTCACCAGGTGTGTAGGGCGAGGCGACTTGGTCGCCTGTTCACACTTTCACTAGACTTTACAAGTTGATGTGTGTGCATCTTCGGATGCTTCTTTTGGCCACAAGGTATTGCAGGCGGCTGTTTAGAGTTGCAACTCCTCCGTTGAGGAGCTCTGTTTTGTTTTGGGGTGAAGTTTATTTTATGCTGTTCCCACCGCTCGTTTTTTGACACTGCTTTGGGACGTCCCACTTGTCAATAGGAAGCTGTGTCCGTCCATGAACGAAAGAGTAAATAGGATTTTTGTACTCACCGTAAAATCCTTTTCTCTGAGTTCATGGACGGACACAGCACCCACCCCTCCTTTTTAAGTTTGTACTGCTTTTTGATGAAATGATCTGCGAGGTGCAGAGAGAGGGATTATACCCAGAGGGTCCGCCCCCTGGGCAGTACTGTATAGGGTGTGATGTGTTAACACTTTTTACAAGTTTTCTGCCTAGTTACTCCTAAATGAAGGATAATACCCACTTGTCAAGAGGAAGCTGTGTCCGTCCATGAACTCAGAGAAAAGGATTTTACAGTGAGTACAAAAATCCTATTTTTTAAATGAGCAGTGATTTTTTGATTTTTAAAGTTAAAGCCTAAAAATGAAAAATGAATTAGTGCCTGGGGGGGGGGGGTCCCCTTAGTCTACCTATAAAGTGGCAGATCTGTACCATGTGTAGAAAATGGGCATGCAAAAATTGCATTTATAAAGCCAAAAAAGGAAAATTTTCCTTGCAAACTGCCTTTATTTTGCTCAGCAACAGCTGGGGAGCCAGTGTGTATGATGGGGCCACAATGTAGTGCACTGGGAACAAGATTAGAGATTTTTGGATACATTCTGATGTCACTTTGACTTTGGATAGAAGTAACGGGTGTGTAAAAATTGGTCTTTGGTGTCGGTGGCGCCTTCCCACCGTAACGCTATAGACATAACCTTGATGAAAGCAAGAATTGGCCTTTCTGTAAAAAAATGATATGCACCTGTCAAACAGGTGCAGAAAAATTGGTCTTTGGGTGTCGGTGGTGCCTTCCCACCGTAACCCTATAGAGGTGCTCTTGATGAAGGCAAAAAAATGCACCTGTCAAACAGGTGCAGAAAAATTACTCTTTGGGTATCGGGGGCGTCTTCCCACTGTAACCCTATAGAGGTGCTCTTGATGAAGGCAAAAAAAACTGCAATGATATGCACCTGTCAAACAGGTGCTGAAAAATTGGTCTTTGGGTGTTAATTGTGCTCATGAAACATATACCAAAAACATTCTTCCAGATGAAATGATTGAACACCCTCAAAGCTTCGAAGTCCTTCAGAGATTCCACATCCCAAAAAGACTTAATCAGTGACATTGGCATCAGGGGCTTCATAGCTGGTAACACAGGACTGATTCATTTTTATAAAAGTCAAACGGTCCGCAGAGTCTGTGGACAGACGCATTCTATGATCAATAACAAAACCTCCTGCAGTACTGAATGTCTGTTCTGAAAGCACGCTGGATGCAGGGCAGCCCACAAACTTAATAGCATACTGGGCAAGTTCTGTCCAGTGGTCTATTCTCATGACCCAGTAAGTCAGTGGATCATCAGCTGGAAAGCTCTCCATCTCTGTTTTGGCCCAGAGGTAATCATCCACCATGTGATGCAGATGCTGCCGATTGGATGTG
Source organism: Rana muscosa (assembly GCA_029206835.1). Taxonomy (NCBI): domain Eukaryota; kingdom Metazoa; phylum Chordata; class Amphibia; order Anura; family Ranidae; genus Rana; species Rana muscosa. The sequence goes on along the minus strand of CM055116.1, from coordinate 1,257,952,215 downwards.
GAAGCTGATAGCCCTGGGCGGCAAGGACTAAAAAAATTCTGAATTGCCTCACTTAGGCGGACGCCTTCTCCGACGCTCCTCTCTTGACCAACAGAAGACACAAAATGACATTTTTCATTACACTGAAATCCTCTTTAACATGTCCTCAAGAGATTTTATCTTCTGCACTCTTTGTGGGGACGGGATGAGTTCTGAGACCTTCCTCTTATAACGGTGGTCAAGGAGGGTTGCCAACTAGTAATCATCCTTCTCCTTTATGCCACGTATTCTTGGGGTCCTTTCGCAGGCTTTGAAGCATGAGGTTGCCCATGCGCCTCAAATTTGCCAAGGCTTGAGAAGCAGACTCCTCTGGGTCACTCAGGATGACAGCATCTGGAACTTCCTCCTCTCAGCCATGTACTACTCCCAAGGGTCCTGGGGTTGGAAAGCCATTGCTTACAGATTGACACATGTCTTTCTCTTCTTCAAAGCCTATAAAAGTGCCAGAATCCTCCTCCTCATCCTTCTCCCCTCTCTTCTCCTGTGTGTTCTGTGACATAGGAATGATGGTGTCTGGATAAAGTGGGCCTTGAGAGGAAAGGAAGTTCTCCTCTTCCTCCTGCTGCTCTGCCTCCAGTGCCCTGTCCATAATGCCACGCAGAGTCTGCTCCGGCAGGAACACAACAGAGATTGTGTCACTGATGCATGCACTGTCACAGCTCACCATCCTTGTGGCCTCCTCAAATTGTGACAATACACTGAAAGCTTCCTTAATGAAAAAAAGCAGAGGCGACCTAAAACTGCCATTGTGCTGTATTTGCACAGGTATTCGTTGATGGCCTTCTGCTGCATGTATAGCCGCTGCAGCATTGACAAAGTTGAGTTCTACCTGGTGGACATGTCACAAATCAGGCGGTTTACAGGCAGGTTGATTTCCCGCTGAATTTCAGCCAACCGAGCACTGGCTGTGTATGACCGCCTGAAATGGCTATAGACTCTCCTGGCCAGCTTTAGCACATCTTGCAACCCTGGGTACGTATTTAGGAAACGCTGCACCACAAAATTGAGGACATGTGCCAAGCATGGCACATGTGTCAACTTTCCCTGTCTAATGGCGGACAGGAGGTTTGAGCCATTATCGCACACCACCATTCCTGGCTCTAGCTGGCATGGTGTGAACCACCTCTGGGCCTGTCCCTGCAGAGCTGCAAGAATCTCTGCTCCGGTTTGGTTTCTGTCCCCTAAACACACCAGCTGAAGTACTGCATGGCACCTTTTAGCCTGACTCTGGGAATAGCCCTTTGAATGTTTAGGGGGTACCTGATGTTCATAGGACAATTCTACAGGGGAGGGCATGGAGGTAGTGGAGGAAGAGGGGGGGAGGGGGTAGAGCTCACAGGTCTGGCATCATCACCACCAGCTGTATGGAGATGTGGGGGCACAACAAGCTTCAGCATCGAGCCCTGTCCTGCATCCTTTCGAGTTGCAAGCAGCGTTACCCAGTGTGCTGCGAATGACATATATCGTCCCTGCCCATGCTTGCTGGACCACGTGTCAGCAGTAAGGTGGATTTTACGGCTGAATGCCTTGCCCAACGATGCCAGAACATTCCCTTCCATGTGATGGTAGAGAAATGGAACGGCCTTACATGAAAAGTAGTAGCGACTGGGAACCTGCCGTTGTGGTACAGCACATTGTGCAAATTCACGGAAGGGGGCATAATCCACCAGGCTGAAAGGCAGAAGTTGGAGAGCTGAAAGCTTTTACAAGCTTGCATTTAGACGCTGGGCATGTGGATGGCAGGGACTGTATATTTTTTTCTGCTGCAGCAGATGGGGCAGAGAAATTTGCCAGCTACAGTCTACAGCTGGTGGTATGCTGCTGGCAGATGTGCTGCTAGAACTTTGGACACCCTGTGCTATACCATCATCCCTGTAAGTAGAGCAGTGTTTCTCAACTCCAGTCCTCAAGGCGCACCAACAGGTCATGTTTTCAGGCTTTCCATTATTTTGCACAGGTGAGTTGATCAGTTTCACTGCCTGAGTAATTACCACAGCTGTTTCATCTGAGGGAAATCCTGAAAACATGACCTGTTGGGGCGCCTCGAGGACTGGAGTTGAGAAACACTGAAGTAGAGGCTGCTGAGAGGTAATGACTCGGTATAGCAGGGGCAGACTGAAGTGGGTAAAGAGGAGGGACAGATTTGTACCCCTTTTGTGTGGCTTTTAGGTGCTCCTGCCAATGGGCCGAGTGGTTGGATGTTAAATGCCTTGTTAAGCATGTGGTATCCAAATGGTTGGTGTTTTTGCCATGTTTAATGTGCCTGAGACACAGTTTGCAGATAGCAACAGTGCGATCTGCTCCAGATGTGCTGAAAAAAGCCCAGACAGCTGAGCTTTGGGGAGTGGGCCGGGAGATAACAGCTGCAGAATGTGATGGAATAGGGTGGCTGCTCTCTACACATCATTACCACTGAAGACAACTTGGCAATACGCTGCGGCTTGGGGAACATGAATGCCATATTGTCTACCAGTGTTCCTCCTTCTCTCTAGGCTCATGTTCCTGTCATCCTCAACCTCGGAACCAACATCTGAATCCAGTGATGGCTGGGCATCATCAAGGAGCAATGGGCTGACGCTGTGGTCAAATAACTCTGCTGACTCCTCAATGACTGATGTTGGGGCTATGGCAGGAATAGATGTGTACAAGGAGGCAGGTTTATCCACTCTAGCAACTGCAGGGGACTGCACACTTGTTTCCGCTTGAGTGACAGAGAATGAGGAGGATAAGGAAGGTTTAGTAAGCCAGTCCACCACCTCCTCTGCATGCTGCAGCTGGATAGCACGGGCAAGCTCATTAAACAGAGGAAATGATACCCTGCCTGAGGACTGACCACCATGTCCACCTTTGCCTGTGGACACATTTGTTGCTGGCCCCCTTACAGTGCCAATGGAATGTCTGCCTCTCCTTGTTGTACTCCCAGACATTATTGGGAGGGAGGGGGTAGTGCTTATAAGCAAACGTTAAGAAGAAGTTTAAATCTGTACATAGATGCACTTTAATCAATGTAAAGAGGTGTTTGGTGCACTTTAATTTGAGTACTCACACTAAACAGACACACTCCACGGATACACTATAATATAATGCAATATAATGCGCCAAACGTACAGTGACGCACAGAACTATATGGCGGTAAACTGGCAGTAATGCACAAAAGTAAATGGCGTTAAAGTGGCAGTAACACACACAGAACTATATGGCGTTAAACTTGCAGTTGCTCACACAGAACTATATGGCGTTAAACTGGCAGTAACGCACACAAAACTATATGGCGTTAAACTGAAAGTAACGCACACAAAACTATATGGCGTTAAACTGGCAGTAACGCACACAAAAGTAAATGACATTAAACTGGCAGTAACGCACAAAAAACTATATGGCGTTAAACTGGCAGTAGCTCACACAGAACTATATGGTGTTAAACTGGCAGTAACGCACACAAAACTATATGGCGTTAAACTGTCAGTAAGGCACACAGAACAATATGGCGTTAAACTGGCAGTAATGCACAAAAAAACGATATGGCGTTAAACTGGCAGTAACACACACAGAACTATATGGCGTTAAACTGGCAGTAACGCACAAAAAACGATATGGCGTTAAATTGGCAGTAACGCACACAAAACTATAAGGTGTTAAACTAACACTACACTAAACTTACACTATTCCTAGACTGACACAAAACTAATATTCTACACTGACAATTGAAAAAATTTAATAAAATAGCACAGTATAGCACACTAACTAACTAATAGCACTGAAAAGAGCCTTGTTTCATCTCTCGTGACGCCAAAATCACACTGAAAATGGGTGCCATTTAAAGAATACTTTTATACTGTGGAGTGGGAATGAGCCATGAATGGATAAAGTCATGATGACAGTGTCCAATCATCACTCTGAAAGTGCTCTGTGCCCTGATTGGCTGAAGCTTTAACTGCTTCAGCCAATCAGGGCTTGCAATACACTGTTTAGCACCGTAGAAATTACCCTATCACGGGCGGCTTCCCCTGCTCGACGACCTCCAGTTCTCCTGCTCTCCATCACCGGTGGCTTCCCCTGCTCGGGGGCAGTGGCGGCCTCCTGTTCTCCTGCTCTCCATCACTGGTGGCTTCCCCTGCTCGATGACCTCCAGTTCGCCTTCTCTCCATCACCGGCGGCTTCCCCTGCTCGGCGGCCTCCCGTTCTCCTGCTCTCCATCACTGGCAGCTTCCCTTCAGCTTTCACTGCTTCAGCCAATCAGGGCTTGCAATGCATTGTTTAGCACTGCAATGCATTGTGGTCGGTTCGGAGGGCCGAACAAACGGTCGAACGACCCATTTTTAGGATGTTCGCCGAATGACGGAACAACAAAAGTTCCTTGCATGTGATTGGGTATTCTTTGAAAAGGAAAACTTTACCTCATTTACTAAGCTCTGGAGCAAAGTGCACAGTCTGTTTGCCTTTAGTAAATCAACCCCATAGTGACACAAAGTAGGTAAGATCGAATAAAGATAATAGTCCATCCAGTTCAACCTGTGTAGGTGCACGTGTGTCGGTATCTATAATTATTTCCAATATCCCTGTATGTTGTGCTCTTTAAGATGCACATCCAAAAGTCTTTTAAAAATATCCATACTCCCCGCTGCCACCACTGACTGTGGAAGAGTGTTCCACAACCTTATTACCCTGACAGTGAAAAACCCTCTGCACAGTTTAAGGTTAAACTGCTTCTCCTGCAATCTCATTGTGTGGCCCTGTGTCCTCGTACACTCCCTGAATCTGAATAGTTTTTTTTTCCTATGCTGGGATCACCCTTGCGATATTTGTAAATCACTATCATGTCCCCTCTCAAGCGTCGCTTCTCCAGCAAGAATAAATTTAGTGCTTGTAGTTGTTCCTCGTAATTGAGGGCGTCCATTACCCTTATTAGTTTTGTTGCCTTTCTTTGGACTCTCTCCAGCTCCAGCACATCCTAACTGAGGACTGGTGACCAGAACTGGACAGAGTACTCCAGATGAGGCCTAATCAGAATTGTATAAAGTGGCAGAATTATAGTTTCATCCCTGGAGTATATCCCTTTTTTTATATGTAGCGGGGTCCTAAATTTAGGGAAAGTGTTTGAGTGGTAGTTGTGCTCAAACACCCCAATTGTCAGGATTCTATCAACCATTTTTGTCCGCAGGGAGAGTATCAGTGTACAGTTCCCTGTGGCCTGCAGGTGGCGCTGCCAGGGTAGTCCAGGGTTGAACCGCTGATACAGTGCTGTGCCTTGTGTGTCCCCTCTCAGCAGCCATACAGCGGGTGTGGTAGGCCTGCTGTGCATGCTGGGAGAGGATATAAAAGGGGCAGACGCTGCCTATTCGGGGTTCTGTCGTGGTCGGGGGTCCTACCCCAGGGAGTGTGTTCTTGTCTGCCCTGGGCACCTTTGGCCCAGGGGCGGAGGTCGGTGAATCAGTCCCAGGCACCTTTAGTCCTGGGGCTGCAGCAAAGGCCTTGGGCCCAGCACCTTCGGCTGGGGCCCATCAAGAATCGAGCAATCCCAGGGTGTCGCCTTGCGAGGGGACCCGTATCTTAGACGAGGAGGCTGGGGGAGGAACCGTTCCGAGGGACTGGTGAGAAGTCACAGTGAAGGAAGGGGCCCGGTAACTCTCTGGAGGGATGTCTTCTCCTTAACAGAGGTCAAGCTTTAAAAAGAGACCGAGTTCACCAGGTCTTTGGCAGAGACCGAGTTCACCAGGTCTGTGGCAGAGACCGAGTTCACCAGGTCTGTGGCAGAGACTGCAGTTGAGTGAGAGCACCATTCTGGCTGCTAGTCCCTATCCAGGGAAGCTGTCCAAATGGGCTGAGTCTGCTTGAGAAGCCAAGCAGTGAAGTGTATTTACGTTTGTGCCTGGATCACTCACACACCTTATGCTGTCCTATTCTTTCTCCAACCTTTTCTATCAGAGACTGTTACCTAAGAGAAATAAACTCTACGTTGGGGTTATGGCTGGTGTGGACATTGAAATCATTTGAGGGAGATAGAGACTAATCTTTATTAACTATAGAGGTGAGGACCATTCTCTGGAGGATTCTGGTTTTCTGGCTGTGGAGACCCACCAACAACACCGCTCAACCTCTTCACATAGGAGGGTACGGGCTTGTGGCGTGGTGTGCCCTCTCTTCCTGCGAGGAGCCGAACAAGGCAGGTAAAGAGAGGGTTGGTGTCGCTACATAAGCATGCTAATATTCTGCTGGGCTTTAACCCCCTTGGCGGTAATCCCGAGTCGGGCTCAGGGTGAGTTTTTCATGCTAAGAGCGGTAACCCCGAGCCAGACTCAGAATAGCATTGCAGGATACAGGGAAGTTACTTACAGTACCTTGTTCCCTGGATCCTGCGATGTCTCCCCGCAGTGTGTGCGAGCCGTGTCTCCTCGCTCGATTCACACTGCTGAGTGCCGAGCTCCGTTCCCTGCGATGTTGCGGCGCACGGGGGCGGAGTTCGGCGCCAAATTCAAAAAGTAAAAAACACAGTATAGATACAGTATACTGTAATCTTACTGATTACAGTACTGCATCAAATAATTACACACACCCTTTGTCCCGAGTGGTCTGTCCAGTGTCCTGCATGCACTTTTATATAATAAAAACTGTTCTTTCTGCCTGGAAACTGGAGATTGTCCATAGTAACCAAAAAGTGTCCCTTTATGTCAAAAGTGGTTTTAGACCAGCTAAAAAACAGCGATAATAAATTAGAATCACTCGCAGAATTGAGCGATAGCGGTTTGTGGGGAAATTCGTCATCAAACACTAAATCTAATGACAGCGACAATTCTGCAACTGAGCAAATTTTAGTGTTTTTGATTTGATTACATTATTGAATATTTTTTATTATAATTACATTACTATTTGTTATAATTATTTATAGTTACTTTTTATTTTATAATTTATGATTTTGTGTTTCAAACTTTATCATACCCGGGATGTCTACTAGACTCTTGTTAGGTCAGGTTTAACCACTTAAGGACCGGCCAATACGCAGCATAATGACCAGGCCCCTTTTTGCGATTCGGCACTGCTTCGCTTTAACTGACAATTGCGCAGTCGTGCGAATTGGCTCCCAAACAAAATTGGCGTCCTTTTTTTCCCATAAATAGATCTTTCTTTTGGTGGTATTTGATCACCTCTGCGGTTTTAATTTTTTGCGCTATAAACAAAAATAGAGCGACAATTTTGAAAAAAAAATCATATTTTTTACTTTTTGCTATCATAAATATCCCCAAAAAAATATTTTTTTTTTTTCCTCAGTTTAGGCCGATCCGTATTCTTCTACATATTTTTGGTAAAAAAAATCGCAATCGCCATTTATTGATTGGTTTGCGCAAAAGTTAGAGCATTTTCCAAAATAGGGGGAAGTTTTATGACATTTTTATAAATTTTTTTTTTTTTACTAGTAATGGCGGTGATCAGCGATTTTTTTCATGACTGCAACATTATGGCGGACACATCGGACACTTTTGGCACATTTTCGGGACCAATAAAAATGCACTGGTTACTGTAAAAATTACACTGGCAGTGAAGGGGTTAACCACTAGGGGCGCTGGAGGGGTTAAGTGTGCCTAGGGGCATATTTATAACTGAGGGGGGCATGGCTACGAGTGACACGTCACCGATCTCCGCTCTGATTACACAGAGCGGAGATCGCTGACATTGTAAGTAGGGGAGCGGGGAGATGTTGTGTTTACACTAACATCTCCCCACTCCATCATTTCGTGAGACGATCGCGGGGATTCCCGCGGCGATCAAGTCCGCGGGACCCGCAGTCCAACTCACGGGGAAGGCAGGGGGGTCGCGAGCACGCTGCCGTTGGTGCGCGCGACCCTGACGTCGGCAGTTAAAGGGCCACGTACAGGTACGTGATTGTGCATGTACGAGCCATTCTGCCGACGTATATATACAGTGAGGGGTCCTTAAGTGGTTAAGTAAGTAATTACCGTATTTTTCGGACTATAAGACGCACTTTTTTCCCCCAGAAATATGGGGGAAAATGTCCCTGCGTCCTATAGTCCGAATACATGACAGGCCCCGACCCCCGCCGTCGCTGGCACCGCCCCTGCCATCTGCTCTCATTGCTCCTGTAGCCGCTGGAATCCCCTGACCACCGCCACTGGCTCCGCCCCCCCCGCCGCCGCTGGCACCGCCCGTCATCCACTCTCATTGCTCCCGTAGCCGCTGGAATCCCCTGACCACCGCCACTGGCTCCGCCCCCCGCCGCCGGTGGCACCGCCCCTTACACATTGCTTGCATTGCGGCGAATCCAATTAGAGCCGCTCTCTCTTTCTTTTCTCCCTTCGGGTTACAGAAAGGGAAGGGGGCGGCGGGGGATATACAGACAGCCCGCAGCTCTCCTCTCCCTGTCACAGCGCCGCTGCCAAGTTCTCTGGCAAATAGGGCAGCGGCGCTGTGACAGGGAGAGGAGAGCTGCGGGCTGTCTGTACATCCCCCGCCGCCCCCCTTCCCTTTCTGTAAGCCGAAGAGAAAGAGAGAGCCGCTCTAATTGGATTTGCTGGCCGCCACCCAGCTTACTGCCCACTGTTTCCCTCCCCATGATTGGCCACAGCAGAGGGCCAATCAGAAGACACTGGGGGCATCATGGGAAATAAAGTCCCTGCAGAGTTCTGGCACCAGTTCCTCCAGCATGCAAACACTCTGCTGGAGGGGGGGGAAGGGGTGTTAGAAGAGGAGCAAAAGAGTATACTCTGCTGGGGGACACGCTGTACCCCGCACCACCAGAGAGCCACGCTGTACCCCGCACCGCCAGAGAGCCACGCTGTACCCCGCACCGCCAGAGAGCCACGCTGTACCCCGCACCGCCAGAGAGCCACGCTGTACCCCGCACCGCCAGAGAGCCACGCTGTACCCCGCACCGCCAGAGAGCCACGCTGTACCCCGCACCGCCAGAGAGCCACGCTGTACCCGCACCACCAGAGAGGGAGCCACACTGTACCCGCACCACCAGAGAGGGAGCCACATTGTACCCGCATCACCAGAGAGGGAGAAAGACCGAGCCGCTGCCAGGATACAGACATGCTACACTACTGACTAGAGACATCCCTGGCAACCCAGAGTGAGCGAACGTCCAGCCAGAGGGATCACTGTTGCGATTTCGCTGGGTCTGGTAAGAGGGCCTGTTGGCCATTATCCATTACTATTCCCAGGGTCTGAGCCATTAGGAAGTGCCTAACCTGATATCCTCTAGGCCTTATTGACTGCCACAACGTCCCTCTCTGTCCTCTTCCCACAACGTCCCTCTCTGTCCTCTTCCAACAAAACGTCCCTCTCTGTTCTCTTCCCACGGCGTCCCCTCTCTCCTCTTCCCACGGCGTCCCCTCTCTCCTCTTCCCACGGCGTCCCCTCTCTCCTCTTCCCACAGCGTCCCCTCTCTCCTCTTCCCACGGCGTCCCCTCTCTCCTCTTCCCACGGCGTCCCCTCTGTCCTCTTCCCAGGGTGTCCCACCACTGATGGCATGGTCACTCTACGTTTACTATGACAATGGTCACTCTGCGTTTACTATGGCAATGGTCAGGCTGCATTTCATGGGCACTGGAAAATATTTTAGTACACCATTTGGTTCAGAATATTTTTTTTCTTGTTTTCCTCCTCTAAAACCTAGGTGCGTCTTATGGTCAGGTGCGTCTTATGGTGCGAAAAATACGGTACTAAGAATTGCAGGTCTACAATTCATAACACCAAATTTCCATGCAAAATAATTGTACCGCTTTTGGTACATAATTCCAGACAGAATCATACCGCCAGGGAGGTTAATTGCTGCAGCTTGACATTGCATGCTATTAGTCATGGAATTATTCCAGTCCAAGCATGGGCGTCCGCTGAACTTTTTTCAGGGGGGGGCATTATTTTAAGGTCATCCATGCATCTTTGGGGCAGTGGAGCAGCGCTGTATACACCACTCCTCCACCGCCCCGGCCCATTGAAATAAAACTAACGGCACTTTAAAAATAGAGCGGCCAGCTGGCAGTGTGAAATAGCTCTTGAGGATAATTCAGCTTCACTCCACCATGTCCATATAAATATAGCCTAGAGAATGTACATCTTTCTATATTGCAATGTATTGCAATACATCTGTTGTGGCCATATTTAGATCTTTATGAAAACAGCCTATACTGTATAGGTTGTTTTCAACAAGATCAAAAATATGGCTGCCCACAACAGATGTATTGCAATATTTTGCAATACAAAAAGATGTACACAGTGGTGTCGTGGCACAGGCACTGCTGTTACCTGTAGTTCTTCAGCAATAGGCCCAGGGCAGGCACTGGCAGCATATTCTCTCGCCACTGCACGCCATGCACCTGTGGGAGGCGCCACCGCATACATTTACACAGGCAGAGGCAGGCTGAGGCAGCAGCCAATCACGGAACAGCCGGGTCACGGACAATGATGTTAAGCAGAGGCCCGAGCGGCAGAGCCAATCAGATGCTCGGGCCGGGGGTGAGGAGGGAGGGACAGATGTGTAGTCGGAAAAGACAGAGCAGCCCCAGCCCCAGCCCCTAGAAAAAAAAGTCCACGGCTGCCGCGGAGGCGGCTATTGCAACACAGGGGGCAAGTGTCTTCACTCTAGCTTCCGATTCCAGGGGGGGGGCAATTGACCCCCCTTTCCCTATGGAGCCTGTATATATCCCTGTATGTTGTGGTCGTTCAGGTGCTAATCTAATAGTTTCTTGAAACCATCAATGCCCCCCCGCTGAGACCACCACCTGTGGAAGGGAATTCCACATCCTTGCCACTCTTACAGTAAAGAACCCTCTACGTAGTTTAAGGTTAAACCTCTGTTCTTCTCATTTTAATGAGTGATCACGTGTCTTGTTAAACTCCCTTCCGCAAAAAAGTTTTATCCCTATTGTGGGGTCACCAGTAGGGATGAGCTTCGAGTTCGAGTCAAGCTCATGTTCGACTCGAACATTGCCTGTTCGCCCGTTCGCCGAACAGCGAACAATTTGGGGTGTTTTTGGCAAATTCGAAAAGCCGCGGAACACCCTGTAAAAGTCTATGGGAGAAATCTAAAGTGCTAATTTTAAAGTCTTATATGCAAGTTATTGTCATAAAAAGTGTTTGGGGACCCGGGTCCTGCCCCAGGGGACATGTATCAATGCAAAAAAAAATTAAAAATTCGTACCTAGGGTGTGTATATAGTATGCCTGTAAAGTAGCGCATGTTTCCCGTGCTTAGAACTGTCCCTGCACAAAGTGTCATTTCTGAAGGAAAAAAAGTAATTTAAAAGCACTCGCGGCTATAATGAATTGTCGGCTTCCGGCAATACAGAGAACAGTCATTGAAAGTCATTGATAAAAAAAAAAAAAAAATGCATGGGGGTCCCCCCCAAATTCAATTACCAGGCCCTTCAGGTCTGGTATGGATATTAAGGGGAATCCTGTGTCAAATAAAAAAAAATGACCTGGGGTTCCTCCTGAACCGTACCAGGCCACATGCCCTCAACATGGGGAGGATGCTTTGGGGGTCTGTGACCCCTCAAAGCACCATGTCCCCATGTTGATGGGGACAAGGGCCTCATCCCCATAACCCTTGCCCGGTGGGTATGGGGGTCTGCGAGCGGAGGGGCTTATCGGAATCTGGAAGTCCCCTTTAACAAAGGGGACCCCCAGGTCCCGCCCCCTATGTGAATTGGTAAGGGGTATATTGTACCCCTACCTAGGAATGAGCTCGGTGTTCGAGTCGAACATAGGTTCGACTCGAACATCGGCTGTTCGCGCGTTCGGCGAACACAACGAACAATTTGGGCCGTTCGCGCCAAATCCGAGTGACGCGAAAGGCCCACAATACACTGCGCCATCGCAGTGTAATCCCAGCGCTGTGATTGGCCAAGCATGCACTGTGACCCTGCATGCTTGGCCAATCACAGCGCCGGCAGCGAGGAGAGCAATGATTGGCCACAGGCAGGATGCCTGTGGCCAATTATAGCTGAGGGGGTTTAGTACACGCCCCACAATATAAAAGGCCGCCAGCGCGGCGGCCTTGTGTAGTGTGTTCCGGAGCAGGGAAAGTGAAGGATAGGCAGGGACAGTGTCATATCTTGTCAAATCTATTCTTTGCTAAACCTTGTGTGTAGGGACAGAGAAGGATAGGCAGGGAGAGTGTCAGTGTCATATTCTTTGCTAAACCTTGTGTGTTGGGAGAGAGAAGGATAGGCAGGGAGAGTGTCAGTGTCATATACTTTGATAAACCTTGTGTGCAGGGAGAGAGAAGGATAGGCAGGGGACAGTGTCAGTGTCATATTCTTTGCTAAACCTTGTGTGCAGGGAGAGAGAAGGATAGGCAGGGAGAGTGTCAGTGTCATATACTTTGATAAACCTTGTGTGCAGGGAGAGAGAAGGATAGGCAGGGGACAGTGTCAGTGTCATTGTTGCTAAGCCTCCTGCACATTATACACCTGAAGTTAGCCCGTATTGCTGCTTTTTCCTGGTGTGTTACACCAACAGGATTTTGCGGCACTTACAGCGGGCGGAGTGTACCTCCTGACCATATTACACCTTAACTTAGCCTGTATTGCTGCTTTTTCCTGGTGTGTTACACCAACAGGATTTTGCGGAACTTACAGCGGGCGGAGTGTGCCTCCTGACCATATTACACCTTAACTTAGCCTGTATTGCTGCTTTTTCCTGGTGTGTTACATCAACAGGCTTTTGCGGCACTTACAGCGGGCGGAGTGTACCTCCTGACCATATTACACCTTAACTTAGCCTGTATTGCTGCTTTTTCCTGGTGTGTTACACCAACAGGATTTTGCGGCACTTACAGCGGGCTGAGTGTACCTCCTGACCATATTACACCTTAACTTAGCCTGTATTGCTGCTTTTCCCTGGTGTGTTACACCAACAGGATTTTGCGGCACTTACAGTGGGCGGAGTGTGCCTCCTGACCATATTACACCTTAACTTAGCCTGTATTGCTGCTTTTTCCTGGTGTGTTACACCAACAGGATTTTGCGGCACTTACAGCGGGCGGAGTGTGCCTCCTGACCATATTACACCTTAACTTAGCCTGTATTGCTGCTTTTCCCATTTCCCTGCAGGCCATTAGAATGTCTGGAAGGCAAACAAGGAGAGGCAGACAGTCAGGAGCCAATAAAAGAGGGCAAGCAGGCTCTGTGTCTAGAGACAACAGTGCTGGTCGTGGACGCGGTGCATCGCCATCAGCACGTGGCCATGGGACACGCTTGTCCTTCTTTTCGGCAGCTGGACGTGTTGAGCTGCATCATGCCGAAGACTTGGTAGAGTGGATGACCAAGCCCTCCTCATCCTCCTCATCCTCTCTCACCCAGGCTCAGGGTACTGGCAAAGCAGCTGCCAAAGCGTCCTCTTCCCTGGTATCAATGTCATCATCAGTCACTCCTTCCCTAGACCAACCATGTCCTCCTGAGTAGTCCCCCGAACTGTTTGAGCACAGTGTTGGGTACATGCTCCAGGAGGATGCCCAGCGTTTCAAAGGGTCTGATGATGATACCCAGCTAGAGGAAGGCAGTAGCGTGAGAGCAGAGAGAGGGGATGCTCAAGAAGGACACCAATCTGGCAGTCATGTTCCAGCAGCTGCAGCATACTGCCAGATTGGCTCCAGTGATGAGGAGGGAGGGGATGATGAGGTCACTGACTCCACGTGGGTGCCTAATAGGCGAGAGGAGGAGGAGGAGGATGAGGAGGAGGCACATCTCCAACGAGGCAGGATGCCCTCGGGGGGCCAGCGTAAGGGCAGCACACCGACGGAATCACACCGCAGAGCTCCGCCTGTGCGGGGCGCTGCCTCTGCCCGTTATTCAAAAAGTTATTTGGTGTGGGCCTTTTTTGAGTCGAGTGCATCAGATCGCACAGCTGCTGTTTGCAACATATGTCTCAAGCGTATATCGCGTGGCCAAAACATCACCCGCTTGGGCACCACATGCTTGACCAGACATACCGTATTTTCCGCACTATAAGGCGCACCTAAAAGCCTAAAATTTTCTCAAAAATCGGCCATGCGCCTTATAGTCCGGTGCGCCTTATGTGTGCACTGAGTTCCAAAATCTGTAAAAATTTTGTTGTGCGACTTTGGTAAGCACTCCGCTTGGTTAACTGTCGGACCATTTCCCACTGACACAGGGACGTAATACGTACACTACGTACGCTGGCAGCGATAAACCAGTCAGAGAACATTACGTAATATGTACAGCACGTTAGCAAGGTATCTGCTTTAACTGTTGTCCGAGCTTTTGCAAAAGCCGGCATCATTGCTTAACAGCCGCCTGGCAACGAGACTGAAAAATAATGTGAGTGTATTGTTAAATAGTAGAATAAAGTTCAACTAAACTCACTGTTTTGCTTCCGTTAAATTTCTTTTTGTAGACCGTATGTTTTAGCATGCGCCTTATAGTCCAGTGCGCCTTATGTATGGGTTAAGTACAGAAATAGACCCGTAATTGAGACTGCGCCTTATAATCCGGTGCGCCTTATAGTGCGGAAAATACGAGGAGGAGAGAGGAGGAGGAGGAGGAGGAGGATGAGGAGGAGGCACATCTCCAACGAGGCAGGATGCCCTTGAGTGGCCAGCATATGGGCAGCACACCGACGGAATCACACCGCAGAGCTCCGCCTGTGCAGGGCGCTGCCTCTGCCCGTCATTCAAAAAGTTCTTTGGTGTGGGCCTTTTTTGAGGCGAGTGCATCAGATCGCACAGCTGCTGTTTGCAACATATGTCTCAAGCGTATATCGCATGGCCAAAACATCAGCCGCTTGGGCACCACATGCTTGATCAGACATATGTTGACCTGCCATGCAGCTCGTTGGCAAGCCTACCTTAAAGACCCACACCAAAGAACAAAGCTGACCTCTTCTTGCACCGCATCAGCTGGGATCTCCAACCCCACTATACCTTCAGTCCTCTCTGAAACCTGCTCTGAGAGGAATGAAGGTGTAGAATTAGGTGTGTCACAGCCAAGTTCTTGCGGGCACTCTGCTAGCAGTACACCAACGTCCGATTCTAGCAGGCAAATTTCCCTGCCCCAGCTGCTGGACCGTCGAAAGAAGTTCACTCCCAGCCATCCACATGCCCAGCGGTTGAATGCTAGCTTGGCTAAATTGCTAGCGCTTCAACTGCTGCCTTTTCAGTTGGTAGACTCGGCCCCCTTCCGTGAGTTTGTGCAATGTGCGGTTCCTCAGTGGCAGGTTCCCAAACGCCACTTTTTCTCACGGAAGGCGATTCCGGCTCTCTACCGGCATGTGGAAGGCAATGTCTTGGCCTCGCTGGACAGGGCGGTCAGCGGTAAGGTGCATATTTCCGCTGACTCATGGTCCAGCAGGCATGGACAGGGACGTTACCTTTCTTTCACGGCCCATTGGGTCACTCTTTTGGCAGCTGGGAAGGATGCAGGACAAGGTGCAGTAGTGTTGGAGGTTGTTCCACCGCCACGCCTCCAAAATGCTACTACTGGTTGTGACACACCTCTGTCCTCCACCCCCTCCTCTTCTTCTTCCTCCGTGGCCTCTTCCTGTGCTTTGTCCTCGGAACCAGCGGTGCTCCGTAGGCGTTCAAGGGGCTACGCAAGTACGCAGGCAAAAAGATGCCATGCCGTGCTTGCGCTGGTGTGTTTGGGGGACAGGAGCCACACTGGGGCAGAGGTTCTGTCTGCTCTGCAGGGGCAGGCTGAGAGGTGGTTGACGCCACGCCAGCTTAAGCCAGAAATGGTAGTTTGCGACAATGGCACCAACCTCCTCTCCGCTCTCCGACAGGGACAACTGACCCATGTGCCCTGTGTGGCTCACGTCCTTAACCTGGTGGTGCAGCGGTTCTTGGGCAGGTACCCGGGCTTACAGGATGTCCTGAGGCAGGCCAGGAAAGTCTGTGTGCATTTCCGCAGATCTTATAATGCCAGTGCTCGCCTGGCTGAGCTGCAAAAGGAGTTGAACCTGCCCAAGAACCGCCTTATATGTGACATGCCCACCAGGTGGAACTCAACGTTGGCCATGCTGCAGCGGCTGCACACGCAGCAGAGGGCCATCAATGAGTACCTGTGCGACTACGGCACCAGGACAGGGTCAGGGGAGCTCGGGTTTTTTTCACCACGCCAGTGGGGCATGATCAGGGATGCATGCACTGTCCTGGCACCATTTGAGGAGGCCACGAGGATGGTGAGCAGTGACAGTGCATGCATCAGTGACACTGTACCTCTTGTCCACCTGTTGGAACATACGCTGCGTGGAATAATGGACAGGGCACTTGAGGCAGAACAGAGGCAGGAAGAGGAGGACTTCCTTGCCTCTCAAGGCCCCCTTTACCCAGACAGTGTTCCTTCTGTCCCACCCATCGCACAGGAAGAAGAGGAGGAGGAGGAGGAGGAGGATTGTGTCAGCATGGAGGTGGAGCCTGGCACTCAGCATCATCAGCAGCAGTCTTTTAGGGATGATTTACAGTCCCAAGAAACCAGTGGACTTGTACGTGGCTGGGAGGAGGTGGCTGTGGATCATGTCATCCTTAGTGACCCAGAGGACTCCGGACCGAATGCCTCAGCTAACCTACGCTGCATGGCCTCCCTGATCCTGAAAAGTCTGCGGAAGGATCCTCGTATTCTTCGGATCAAGGAGAGGGACCATTACTGGCTGGCCACTCTCCTTGATCCACGGTACAAGGGTAAGGTTGCGGACCTTATCTTACCGTCGCAGAGGGAGCAGAGGATGAGACAACTCCGGGAGGCCTTGCAGAAAGGTCTGTGCAACGCGTTCCCAGAGACTGGGAGGTTACAAATTCCTGGTCCTGGACAACGAGTTGCTGAGGCTTCGGTCAGTCAAAGAAGGAGCGGTGGGGAAGGTGGCCGTCTGACCGAAGCATTCAGACAATTCTTTAGTCCGCAGCCCCAAGGTATGATCGGTTCCAGCAACCATCGCCAGCGTCTGATATACATGGTGCAGGAATACCTAGGGGCAAGGTCAGACTTGGACAACTTCCCCACCGAAAATCTTCTGGCTTACTGGGTCTTGAGGATGGATCACTGGCCAGAGCTTGCACAGTATGCAATTGAGCTACTGGCCTGTCCTGCATCCAGCGTTCTTTCAGAACGCACATTCAGTGCTGCTGGAGGATTTGTCACGGATCACAGGGTGCGCCTGTCCACCGACTCTGTTGATCGACTGACCTTCATAAAGATGAACCAGTCTTGGATCACCACCAGCTACCAAACACCTGCAGCTGATATAACAGACTAATTTATTTTCAAATGTCACATCCCTTCAAGACTAATGCTGATGCTGAGAGACTGTCCTGTTATGTTGACTGACTATCCTCCTCCTCCTCAATGATCCGATTGACGATGATAGCTTGGAAGAACATTTTTGTTTCTGGGTGCCGCCACCAGTGGCTAAGGCCCAATTTTTCAGCCCCTGTTTAACAGGGGTGTGTTATTACAATTTTTTATGCAATACTTTGCAACAGGGCTCATTGCTGTGCTCCAAGTACAGTATCTGTGAGGGGTTGCAGTGTTGTGGCACCAGTGCCTAAGGCCCAATTTTTATGCCCCTGTTTAACAGGGGCATGTAATTACAATTTTTTATGCAATGCTTTGCAGCAGGGCTCATTCCTGCACTCCAACTAGAGTATCTGGGAGAGGTTGCAGTGTTGTGGCGCCAGCACCAGTGGCTAAGGCCCAATTTTTCAGCCCCTGTTTAACAGGGGCGTGTAATTACAATTTTTGATGCAATACTTTGCAACAGGCCTCATTGCTGTATTTACAATTGTAATTACAATTCTTGATCTAATAATTCACAGCAGGGCCCATTCCTGCGCCCACCAAGACTAACTGTGAGGCCTTACAGTGTTGTGTCAACACCACCACCACCACCACCACCACCAAAGGCCCAATTTTTCAGCCCCTGTTCAACAGGGGCATGCAATTACAATTCTTGATCTAATAATTCACAGCAGGGCCCATTCATGCGCCCACCAAGTGTAACTGTGAGGGCTCACAGTGTTGTGGCAACACCAACATGTAAGGGGCAAATTTCAGCTGAGTATATACGGCAGGCCCCTACTTTCAAACATCCAACTTACAAACGACTCCTCCTTGCAAATGGAAGGATACAACAGGAAGTGAGAGGAAATCTACCCCTAGGAAGGCAAATTCTCTCCTGTAAGAGTTAATATGGGAAAAAAAGTGTCTCCTCTCCACTGATGCTTTATCACCAATTCTTGTTTCAATAAAAACCCCAAATTTTCAAAAAACATTTGTCATTAGGACGGAAAGTGAGGTGAACTGTTCTGAACAGGTGCACACTGCACAGACAGCAAAACAAATGTTACAGGGGTGATAACCCTTCCCTATGTTTTCCAAAAAGCTTAAAAATAGATTTTTTGCCCGGAGCTACACTTAAACAATGTACCTGTTCAAAATTACAAACAGATTCTACATAAGAACAAACCTACAGTCCCTGTCTTGTATGCACCACCTGTCTACGGCTGTTCAGAGTATATAGGGCCTTTTTTATTTTGTGTGCGGGGTTCCCCTTAATATCCATACAAGACCCAAAGGGGCTGGTAATGGGCTGGGGTAGGGGGGGGGGTGTGTGATGGGGTAGCTATGCCATTTTTCTTAAAGATTTTCATCCATATTACCGGGACCAGACATTACATTAAAGCCGCAAGCAGTTTTAAATGGCTTTTTTTCCTTTAGAAATTTAATTTTGTGCAGGGACAGTTCTAAACACGGGAAACACGTGGCACTTCACAGGCATACATTAGACACCCCCCAGGTACGATATTTAAAGGAATATTTGACTTTTTTTTTTCACTTTATGCATCATTAAAATGACTGCTCCAGAAAAACGGACGTTTTTAAAACTTCTTTTTTGCATTGATACATGTCCTCTGGTGCAGAACCCGGGTCCCCAAACCCTTTTTAGGACAATAACATGCATAATAGTCGTTATAATTAGCACTTTAGATTTTGAACGTACGCATCCATTGTGTTTAATAGGGTTCTAAAGTTCGTGCGAACTTTCGGTCCGTTCGCGGGTTCTGGTGCGAACCGAACCCGGGGGTGTTCGGCTCATCACTACCCCTACCATTTCACAAAGAAAGTGTATTTTTTTTTTTAAAAAACACACAAACACAGTTGGGAAAGTCCTTTATTAAAAATGAAAAAGTAAAAAATAAAAAAAAGATTCCAGCGATGTAATCTATGTCCCGCGGTGATCCGATGTTCAGCGCTGCAGTCTCCTCCAGTCTCCACTCCACACGAAACCCCCATGACGTACAAGGGGGCGGGGTCACCCGTCACATCATAGGGTAAGCTCCAGCTTTCCCCGCTTGCCAGGGAATAGCCAGATTCCGATAAGCCCCCTGCCCGCAGACCTCCACAACCACTGGGCAAGGGTTGTGGGGATGAGGCCCTTGTCCCCATCAACATGGGGACATAGTGCTTTGAGGGGTCACAGACAGCATCCTCCCCATGTTGAGGGCATGTGGCCTGGTACGGTTCAGGAGGGGGGGCGCTCTCTTGTCCCACCCTATTTTCCTGCAGCCTGCAAGGTTACATGCTCGGATAAAGGGTCTGGTATGGATTTTTGGGGGAACACGCCATTTTTTTTTAATTTGGTGTGGAGTTCCCCTTAAAATCTATACCAGACCTGAAGGGTCTGGTATGGATATTTGGGGGGAACCCCACGTCATTTTTTTTTATTCGATGCAGGGTCCCCCTTAATATCCATACCAGACCTGAAGGGCCTGGTAATTGAATTTGGGGGGGACCCCCAGCAATTTTCTTTTTTTTTTATCAATAACTTTTCTCTGTATTGCCGGGAGCCGACAATTCATTATAGCCGCAAGTGCTTTTAAATGACTTTTTTTCCAGAAATGACACTTTGTGCAGGGACAGTTCTAAGCACGGAAAACAAGCAGTGCTTTACAGGCATACTATACACCCCCCCCTCCCAGGTACAAAATTTAAAGGAATATTTCACTTTTATTGTTTCATTTTAAGCATTATTAAAATCACTGCTCCCGAAAAAACTTCAGTTTTTAAAACTTTTTTTGCATTGATACATGTCCCCTTATTAGGACAATAACTTGCATATTAGCCTTGATAATTAGCACTTTTGATTTTGAACGTTCGAGTCCATTGTATTTAATAGTGTTCTAAAGTTTGCGCAAACTTTAGGTCTGTTCGCAGGTTCTGGTGCGAACCTAACCGGGGGGTGTTCGGCTCATCCCTAGTCACCAGTATGGTATTTGTAAATTGAAATCATATCCCCTCTCAAGCGTCTCTTCTCCAGAGAGAATAAGTTCAGTGCTCGCAAACTTTCCTCATAACTACTATCCTCCAGACCCTTTATTAGCTTTGTTGCCCTTCTTTGTATTCTATCCATTTCCAGTACATCCTTCCTGAGGACTGGTGCACAGAACTGGACAGCATACGCTAGGTGCGGCCGGACCAGAGTCTTGGTCGGAAGTCGGAAGAATTATCGTTTTATCTCTGGAGTTAATCCCCTTTTTAATGCATGCCAATATTCTGTTTGCATTGTTAGCAGCAGCTTGGAATTGCATGACATCGCTGAGCCTATCATCTACTACAGGGATATGCAATTAGCGGACCTCCAGCTGTTGCCAAACTACAAGTCCCATGAGGCATAGCGAGACTCTGACAGCAGCAAGCATGACACCCAGAGGCAGAGGCATGATAGGACTTGTAGTTTTGCAACAGCTGGAGGTCCGCTAATTGCATATCCATGATCTACTAGGACCTCCAGGTCCTTTTCCATCCTAGATTGCCTCAGAGATTCTCCACCCAGTGTATAAATTGCATTTGTATTTTTGCCACCTAACTGCATTATTTTAAATTTTTCTACATTGAACTTCATTTTGAGTGTGAGTGTGAATCCGCGCAATGGACCTAATATGCCAGTAGGAACACACAACAGGGGTGTATAAATACGTCCTGTGATGAATAAGTAAGGAGCTGCCTCTACATAATTAATCCACCTGGGTGGAGTAAATGAGTAGACTGAAGGGAGGTGTAGAATTGGCGCTAATTACAATTCATGGACTTCCTTGCTCTAGAGTGCAAGTGAATATTTTGTATATAAATAGATACATAAATACCCCTATATTATACTAGTGTCATTGGTGCCATAGTGTAACTTCTAAATGCTTCACTAATATATATGAATATGTGATAAATATAGATTAATGCGGATATAAATAATGATGAGCATAAAATAATATATATAAAAATACAACAATGAAATGAATAAAATATTGTGAACAATTAAAGGTGATAACAGTGTAAAAAATTAAACCAATGTATAAAACCGTGATAGTAATAAATTAATGATGCGATAAAGTGCAAAAAAAAAAATGCAGAATTGTGCAAATTGATGTGATTGTCCAATGATTTGATGCTAGATGCCCAGAAACTTTGCTAGGCAAAAAATCTTGTGCACAAGCTGAATGTCACAAACACTTCCAGGATTTGTCAGCATTTGTCTCTTACATGCCTGTTTGATACAGCTTAAATGTGAGTAATATTGCTATAAGTTCAATAAAAGTGTTTTTTTTTTACGGAATTACACTATTTGGGATTCCTTCCTTTCCCTCTTACTCTGAGATAACACTGAGATTACCACAAAAGGACCAGGGAGACGAGACACCGCCAGAGTGCTGCACAGTGGCATACACTGTGAACATTTTTCACCCCAAGAGGGGGTGAACATCTGGTGAGTGCGGTCTTTATTGGAGCACGTTCTGCTGTGGGCACCAGACTTGAAGATTAAAAAAGGTCACATCACCAGGCACTGGGCACCTAGCATCTGAAAAAAACTACAAAATCATTGGACAATCATATTGCTCAATCGAATCGCATGAGGTTGCATTTGCACCTTATTGCATAGTCGCTCAACCAAATCGCATGAGGTTGCATTCATATTGCTCAATCGAATCGCATGAGGTTGCATTTGCACCTTATTGCATAGTCGCTCAACCAAATCGCATGAGGTTGCATTTGCACTTTTCTGCATAGTCGCAAGATTTTTTGCCTAGCAAAGTTGCTGGGCATCTAGCATCAAATCATTGGACAATCACATCAATTTGCACAATTCTGCATTTTTTCTTTTTTTGCACTTTATCGCATAGGCGCAGGACATTTTTGCATGCATCATTAATTTATTACTATCACGGTTTAATACATTGGTTTAATTTTTTACACTGTTATCACCTTTAATTGTTCACAATATTTTATTCATTTCATTGTTGTATTTTTATATATATATTATTTTATGCTCATCATTATTTATATCCGCATTAATCTATATTTATCACATATTCATATATATTAGTGAAGCATTTAGGAGTTACACTATGGCACCAATGACACTAGTATAATATATGGGTATTTATGTATCTATTTATATACAAAATATTCACTTGCACTCTAGAGCAAGGAAGTCCATGAATTGTAATTAGCGCCAATTCTACACCTCCCTTCATTGAACTTCATTTGCCATGTAGTTGCCCACCCCATTAATTTGTTCAGATCTTTTTGCAAGGTTTCCACATCCTGCAGAGAATTATTTCCCTGCTTAGCTTAGTATCGTCCCCAAATACAGAGATTGCACTGCTTACCCCATCCTCCAGGTCGTTTATGAACAAATTAAACAGGATTAGTCCCAGCACAGAACCCTGGTGGACCCACTACCCACCCCTGACCATTCCGAGTACTCCCCATTTATCACCACCCTCTGAACTCGCCCTTGTAGCCAGTTTTCAATCCATGTACTCACCCTATGGTCCATGCCAACAGACCTTATTTTGTACAGTAAACGTTTATTGGGAACTGTGTCAAATGCTTTTGCAAAATCCAGATACACCATGTCTGCGGGCCTTCTTTTATCTAGATGGCAACTCACCTCCTCATAGAAGGTTAATAGATTGGTTTGGCAAGAACAATTCTTTATGAATCCATGCCGATTACTGCTAATGATACGTTCTCATTACTAAAATCTTGTATATAGTCCCTTATCATCCCCTCCAAGAGCCTGCATATATTGATGTTAGGCTAACTGGTCTGTAATTTCCAGGGATGTATTTTGGGCCCTTTTTAAATATTGGTGCTAAATTGGCTTTTCTCCAATCAGCTGGTACCATTCCAGTCAGTAGACTGTCAGTAAAAATTAGGAACAATGGTCTGGCAATTACTTGACTGAGTTCCCTAAGTACCCTCGGGTGCAAGCCATCTGGTTCCGGTGATTTATTAATGTTAAGTTTCCCAAGTCTAATTTTAATTCTGTCCTCTGTTAACCATGGAGGTGCTTCCTGTAATGTGTCGTGAGGATACACACTGCAGTTTTGGTTACTGAAGCCTCCCGATTCCCTCGTGAAGACAGAGGAGAAGAATAAATTCAATACCTTTGTGTATCTCCCCATCCTTTGTAACCAAATGTCCTTCCTCATTCTTTATGGGGCCAATATGGTCTGTCCTCCCTTTTTTACTGTTTACATACTTAAAGAATTTCTTGGAATTTTTTTTGCTCTCCTCCGCTATGTGTCTTTCATGTTTTATCTTAGCCGCCCTAATTGCACCCTTACATTTGTTGTTGCATTCTTTATAAAGTCTGAATGCTGATGATGATCCCTCAACCTTGTATTTTTTGAAAGCCTTCTCTTTTGCTTTTTTTTTTTTTTTTTTTTTAATAATTTTTATTGAAAATTTGCCATAGTACAAGAATGGACAAACAACAAAGTCCAGAACAATTTTGTGCACAAAAGACATTGACCATTAGAATGTGACAGTACAGTTCACACAATAACAATGGGTCATCTAGTGGTTTCCGTCACCTTCACCTTCAGCACCTCTTCCGGGATAAAGCTGTGCAGGAAGTAGCCAGGTCGGGTCACCCAAAGAATAAAAAACATTAAGTGCGTCAGAAAAAAATTAGCAGAGATGTGGCCAGGGAGTCAGGCACTCATAAAACAGAGCTCTGGACCATCACTGCTAGAAGCTTTAAAAATAAGCTACCCTGTGAGCCCAGGTAGGAGAGAATAATCAATCCTACTCTGGCTCAAGTGATCAATTTCGTGGAGAAAAATAAAAAAAAACAACAGAACCCCAGCCGAGGAACAACATATTAAATGCCTGTGGGGGTTCGTGCCTGCATCAAGTGCAAATGCAATTCAAAAATAAAAAAAGGAGGAAATAGAGAAAGAAAGAGGCAAGAGAGGGGAGAGCAGAAGAGAAGAACAGGGGTAGGAGAGGAGGAGGTACACGGAAGGCTATTGACTAAGGGGACACGGACATGGCATCGGATAGGTAGGTGTCCAGCGTTCTCCATACCAGGGTCAAATAGGAACCCTGATATGTGTGGCCCAGGTGAGTTTAAATTTGTCAACGTGTCAAGGATGGTGTTGGAAATCTTTTCCTGGGACATTATCCATGAGATTTTTTGTTTAGTTAATCGATAGGAAACTGTTGGAGATTTCCAGACCCGGGCAATAGTAATTTTGGCACCTAAAAGAATGAAGCCAATCAGAGTCTGAGTTGGTTTGGGGGTTTTAGGGTTGAGACGGTTGAGTAAAGCACTCTCACAGAGTATGGAGGAGAGTGCCCATGTGGCCGCATCCTCTGAAGCATAGGGGGGAGGATTGCGGGTAATATTTGGCAAGACGGGTAGGTATTAGGTACCAGCAGGTTATGACCTTGAGACTAGCCTCAATCAGGAAAATATTTAAGATGCCCTTGTATGAACAGGCAAAGTTAGAGTGCCAAGACTCTAGTTCCCAGTCAAGTTCAAGGTCTTGTTCCCAGCTCAGCATATAGGTCGCTTTTTCCAAAGGCTTGGCTAGGGCTTAGTATATTAGGGAAATACCCCTCTCGTATCCATGGCTGAGGAGCACCATTGCTCGTAAGGAGTTACCGAAAGTGGAGTTACGCTACTTTTCCAAATCTGGTTTAGGAAATGTGCCAGTTGGTGGAACCAAAATTTTTTGGAGGGGGGTATCTCAAGTTTTGAGGTACAGTAGCTTAATGTGAGGGGGCCATTTGAGTAAAAAATGTGTCCTATTCTGTATAGGCCTATGTCCAGCCACCTGTCATGATGGGCAATCTCACCTGCAAGCTGGCGATGCGGCGGCGCGCGCGGGTACGCGCCTGCGCAATAGTGTCGAATCGTCGTTAGCGCGTTCGCGCCGGCGCAATAGCGGCGAGTCGGCGTTAGCGCGTGCGCGCATGCGCGGTAGCGGCGCGCGTCAGTGCGCGCGGGAGCATGCAGTGACACCTTCTGGCGCCAATCTGGGGCTATTTAAAGGGGCTTGTGCTGGGGCTCCTTGCTGTCTGGTCTACAGCATTTCCGAGACCCACCTGCTATCTGCTATTACCCTACCGATCTGTTCCTGTGACCCGGCTTGTTCCTGATGCTTCTTGCCTTCTGCCTTCCCGCTGACCCCCGGCTTGTTGACCTTGCTTCCGCCTGCTCCTTCTGCTATCTGCTGCCTGCCCGTTGCCAACCCGGACTGTATAACGACTCTGCCTCTGCCTCTTGCACTGCACCTGATCTGCCAGCCAGTGGACTACCCGGACTGTTTGAACCTGCCAGTGCCCGGTACTACAAGACACCTCCCCGCTGTCTGCCGTTTGTCTTCTCGGTTCCCTGTGTGCCAAGCCTGCCTGCCGTCCAGCTTCCCTGCAGCCGCTGAAACCTGCACAGAGCTCCCTAAGGTCCAGC
Organism: Rana muscosa; assembly: GCA_029206835.1. Taxonomy (NCBI): domain Eukaryota; kingdom Metazoa; phylum Chordata; class Amphibia; order Anura; family Ranidae; genus Rana; species Rana muscosa. The sequence goes on along the minus strand of CM055116.1, from coordinate 1,257,926,452 downwards.
TCCACCTCTGCACCAGTGTTCCTGACAGGCACTTGTGCGACTCCGCACTCCCGAGCTCCCTGTTCCCACCATCAGGGGTTCCGGAGTAGGAGGTGCAAAAGAGGCCGCTCCCTGCATCCCAGGCTCATCACCAGGTACGTGACAGTACCAGACAGCCATGTCCGAGCCTGCGCAGGGAGCGAACCCAATGGAGGAACTTTGCCGACACCTGGATGGGCTAACCCAGGCCGTCAGGAGCCTGCAAGAGGGTTATACCCGACTGGAGGGCCGAGTCCAGGCCCTATCCTCCTCAGCTTCCTCCTCCACTGGGACTTCCACTTCTCCCTCGGTGGTCATGATGCCGCCTGAACCAAAGGTACCCACGCCTGAGCGATTCTCAGGGGAGCGGAGCAAATACAGAGCCTTTCGGAATGCCTGCGAGCTCTTCTTTGCCTTGCAACCACGGACCTTTTCACTGGAATCCACCAAAGTGGGGTTCGTTATCTCCCTCCTATCTGGTGAGCCTCAAGCCTGGGCTCACCGCCTCTTGGAGCATAAAGACGTTTCACTTAATACCTTTTACACTTTCTTTCAAACCATGTCACAGCTTTACGAGGATCCGCACCAGACCGCCACTGCCGAAGCAACCCTGCATGCCCTTCAGCAAGGCCGCAGACCCACCGAGGATTATGTTTTTGAATTTAGGAGATGGAGCTCAGACACTAATTGGAATGATGCTGCTCTTTGTTATCAATTCCGTTTGGGACTCTCTGAACCACTCAAAGATGAACTGGCACGTGTGGGTGTGCCCGGAACTTTGGATGCTTTAATCAACCTGACCATCCAGATTGACCGTCGCCTACGAGAACGTAGGACTGAACGAGCCACCGGGCCATCTCGCCCGGTCTGGATGTTGCCCCGGGTACCCAGCTCTGCCAACTCAGCTCCTCCATTCCCAGCTATAGCCTCCTCTGACAACCCAGAACCCATGCAGCTGGGACTTATCCGTCCCTCTCTCACCCCTGAGGAACGTCAACGCAGGCGAACCCTTAACCTGTGTCTGTACTGCAGAGAACCCGGACATTATGTACGGACCTGCCCGGTGAAGATCCGTAAGTGCCTCTCCATGTCATCTGTGCATTTACCCGTTATACCCAGTAATTCTGCTCACCTGGCGATTCCCATTCTTTTGCAGCTCCCAGGAGGGAATATTCAAGTCAGCGCTATCATTGACTCCGGGGCCTGCAGTTGCTTTCTGGACTTAGCTTTTGCCACCACACATCACATTCCTTTGCGCCCTAGAGCTAAAGGGCTTTCTGTATACCTCGCTGATGGGTCGACCCTTAAATCCGGGCCAGTCACACAGGAGACCCTACCGCTGGCCACAACCATTGCCAGTACTCATCAGGAGTTATTATGCCTAGATGTCATCAAGTCTCCTCTGTTCCCCATCATCCTGGGCATGCCCTGGTTACAGGCCCATAACCCGCAAATTAATTGGACATCAGGAGAAGTCAGTTTCCGTTCCCCCTACTGCCGTCAACATTGTCTGCAGGAAGTTTTGAGTACCCCTTCTCCCTTGCTTTGGATGGACTCTGATGCTGAGGCCCGCCAGTCAGTTCCTGAAGCATACCACAGCTTCCTGGACGTTTTTAGCAAGAAAAGGGGCTGAGACTCTTCCTCCACACAGGCGTTACGACTGTCCGATTGAGCTTCTCCCCGGGGCTGAAATCCCCTTTGGCAGGATTTTTCCCCTGACGGAACTTGAACTCAAGACTCTCAAGACCTATGTTGATGACAATCTCATGAAAGGGTTCATCCGTCCTTCTACGTCACCGGCAGGGGAAGGGATTTTCTTTGTTGAGAAAAAGGACCATTCCCTCCGTCCTTGTGAGGATTACAGAGAGCTCAACAAAGTGACGATAAAGAACAGATTCCTTTAGTTCCTGAATTGTTTCAAAGACTGGGATCTGCAGTCATTTTCACAAAACTGGACCTCCGTGGGGCCTATAACCTGGTGCGGATCCGAAGCGGGGATGAGTGGAAAACTGCCTTTCGCACTCGCTTCGGGCACTTCGAATACTTAGTCATGCCCTTCGGACTCTGCAATGCCCCGGCTACGTTCCAGCATTTTGTGAACGATATTTTCAGAGACTACCTTGACCTTTTTGTTATTGTTTACCTGGACGACATCCTCATCTTTTCCCCCTCCTTGGAGAAACACCGGGAACACGTTCGGAATGTGCTCGCACGGCTTCGAATGCACAGGTTATACGCAAAACCGGAAAAATGCGAATTCGAACGCCAAAGCATCCAATTTCTTGGACTTGTCATCTCGGTGGAGGGTATCACGATGGACTCCCAGAAAGTGGCTGCAATTCTTGCCTGGCCGGTGCCCATAGATAGGAAAGGTATACAGCGCTTCATCGGATTCGCAAACTTTTATAGGAAGTTCATCAGGGGGTTTTCGTCCATTATCGCCCCATTAACCAACCTAACCAAACAGACTGTCCGGTTCCAGTGGTCTTCAGAAGCCCAAACTGCCTTTGAGACCCTTAAGGAATTATTTACCTCTGCATCCGTTCTGAGGCACCCTAATGCGGCTCTTCCATACATACTGGAGGTGGACGCCTCGGAAACCGCAGTTGGGGCGGTTCTCTCCCAAAGACAGGGGCCCAAGGCTCTCTTACATCCGGTTGCCTTTTTCTCCCGTAAGCTGTCAGATTCGGAGAAGAACTATGATGTGGGAGACCGGGAATTACTGGCAATCAAAGCCGCCCTGGAGGAATGGCGGTATCTCCTGGAAGGAGCAGCGCATCCGATCCTGGTCTATACGGACCACAAGAATCTGGAGTATCTGAGAGTGGCAAAGAGACTGAAACCCCGGCAGGCCAGGTGGGCACTTTTCTTCACACGTTTCTCTTTTCATATAACGTATAGACCAGGATCGAAGAATACTAAACCTGATGCTCTCTCATGAATGTTCTGTGACCCTGAAACACCTGCCCCTCCGGATACCATCCTGTCACCTGGAAACTTCCTCTTGCTTCAAGAGGACCTGCTATCTTGGATCAAGCAAGCATCCAGGGGGATCTCTCCCTCACCTGGGACAGAGGTACAGCTCAAGGATGGACTTTTATGGTACAAGGACAAAGTCTTTGTACCAGAGGGCGTGCGAGTCGCGGTCCTTAGTTCCTGTCACGATAACAAACTGGCTGGGCACTTCGGGGTACTCAAGACCTCCGAACTGCTACAACGCATGTTCTGGTGGCCGCAACTATCAAAGGACTGTAGGAGCTACGTGGAGTCTTGCAGCACATGTATCAGAAACAAGGGAAGTAAGTCCAGAGCCTGGGGTCTGTTGAAACCATTGCCCGCACCCGAGAGGCCATGGAAGATGATCTCCATGGACTTCATCGTAGAACTTCCCCCCTCTGAGCTTTTCACCACTATCTTCGTGGTCGTGGATAGACTATCAAAGATGGCGCACTTCCTGCCCATGAGGGGTACGCCTTCCACTCCTGAGACAGCTAAAATTTTTGTCAAGGAAATCATAAGGCTCCACGGCATCCCTGCAAACATCGTGTCGGATCGAGGGGTGCAATTCACCTCCAGGTTCTGGAAGGCCCTGTGTGAAGCTCTCGGGATTAACTTGTCCTTCTCGTCTGCCTATCATCCACAATCAAATGGCCAGACTGAACGGACGAATCAGACACTTGAGCAATACCTACGCTGCTTTTCTTCGTTCTCGCAGGAAGATTGGGTACCTCTGCTGCCGCTGGCCGAATTTGCATACAATAATTCGGTCCACTCCGCCACGAAGCAATCCCCGTTCTATGCTAACTACGGCTTTCATCCCTCATTCTTGTCCAACTGTATCCCGGAGTCTGCTGTACCTGCTGTCCAGGAGACATTGGATTTTTTCAGGGCAAACAATGAGTTATTACGAGACACGATGACTAGGACACAAGAATATAATAAAGAAGTGTTCGACAAAAAGAGAAGAGGAGAACTCAATCTGGAACCCGGGGATCAGGTGTGGTTATCTACACTGAACCTTAGACTTGCCTGTCCCTCAAAGAAATTGGGTCCCAAGTTTGTGGGTCCTTTTCCCGTCAGGAGACGGATTAACAGTGTGGCCTATGAACTGGAGCTACCAGAATCATTCCGGATCCACCCGGTTTTCCATGTTGCCTTACTCAAGCCTACTGTTCCTGATCCCTTCTCGGGACGTGACACCGGCCCTCCTGAACCAATCTTGGTTGACGGTGAAGAGGAGTTTGAGGTGGAATCCATCATGGATTGTAGAAAAAGGCGCAACCAAGTCCAATTTCTTGTAAAATGGAAGGGATATGGCCCTGAGGAGAACTCATGGGAACCTGAGTGCAACATCCATGCCAAAAGATTGGTTCAGTCCTTCAAAGACTCCCATCCAGTTAAGATGGCCCAGTTGGGCATCCGGAGGCTGCCCATTGGAGGGGGGCAATGTCATGATGGGCAATCTCACCTGCAAGCTGGCGACGCGGCGTGCGCGGGTACGCGCCTGCGCAATAGTGTCGAATCGTCGTTAGCGCGTTCGCGCCGGCGCAATAGCGGCGAGTCGGCGTTAGCGCGTGCGTGCATGCGCGGTAACGGCACGCGGCGCGCGTCAGTGCGCGCGGGAGCACGCAGTGACACCTTCTGGCGCCAATCTGGGGCTATTTAAAGGGGCTTGTGCTGGGGCTCCTTGCTGTCTGGTCTACAGCGTTTCCGAGACCCACCTGCTATCTGCTATTACCCTACCGATCTGTTCCTGTGACCCGGCTTGTTCCTGACGCTTCTTGCCTTCTGCCTGCCCGCTGACCCCCGGCTTGTTGACCTTGCTTCCGCCTGCTCCTTCTGCTATCTGCTGCCTGCCCGTTGCCAACCCGGACTGTATAACGACTCTGCCTCTGCCTCTTGCACTGCACCTGATCTGCCAGCCAGTGGACTACCCGGCCTGTTTGAACCTGTCAGTGCCCGGTACTACAAGACACCTCCCCGCTGTCTGCCGTTTGTCTCCTCGGTTCCCTGTGTGCCAAGCCTGCCTGCCGTCCAGCTTCCCTGCAGCCGCTGAAACCTGCACAGAGCTCCCTAAGGTCCAGCTCCACCTCTGCACCAGTGTTCCTGACAGGCACTTGTGCGACTCCGCACTCCCGAGCTCCCTGTTCCCACCATCAGGGGTTCCGGAGTAGGAGGTGCAAAAGAGGCCGCGCCCTGCATCCCAGGCTCATCACCAGGTACGTGACACCACCACTTGAAGGCTTTGATATCTAACCCTGGGGGGAACCGGGGGTTGTGTAAAATATGGGCGAGTGGGTGCCAGGTCAGGGGCGGATCCAGAGTCTTTTCTCGGGAGGGGCACTGCCAAAAAATATGTTTTTTTTGTGGGAAATTTATCGAGAAAATGGCTGGTGTCGGCGCTTCAATCCCGGCACCAAGGTTGTTATGGTGTCAGGATGATTGAAGCACATTATTACTATTATTACATTGTAATATAAAATTAAATAGTTCAATGCAGAATCAGTGGGAGCCCCGAGTGTGTCACTTGCCACCGTCGCCTGCAATTAGTGGGAGCCCTGAGCGTGTCACTTGCCACACGTTGCGGATTGTCACTTGCCACGTCACCTGCCACACCTTGTGGATTATCACTTGCCACATCACCTGCCACACCTTGCGGATTGTCACTAGCCACACCTTGCGGATTGTCACTTGCCACTCACCTGCCACACCTTGCTGATTGTCACTTGCCTGCCACCAGATGCAGATTGTCATTTGCCACGTCACCTGACACAATTTGCGGATTGTCACTAACTTGCCTGCTAAGGTGTAGTTTTGGATGTCTCTTGCTGTGTCCCAGACTCCCAGAGTCAGGCAGGAGAGAGATAATGTAATCTCTCTGCTGCCTGCACAGTGAGGGCGGAAGTCACTGCAGGAATGCAGGGCAGGCACGGGCGGTGAGAGATGAGCCTGCTCTCTCACTCTCACCTGCGCTGCCAACACACTGAGCAGCACGGTCTGCCCACGAACCGCGCCGCCCGCCCACAAACCGCGCCGCAAGCAGAGCCGCCCACTTTCTTACCCATCTGTGGAGCCGCACGCTATCGCACCTGCCCGCAGAGCAGCCCAACGTGACTCACTGACGTCACTCGTTGCTAGATGCCAAGCGGCCCAGGCTGCAGGGAAGAGGCTCCACCCACCTCCTCCTCCGCTCCTGGTATCGTGTCAGTGCGCCACGTAACTACATTAGACGAGTCTCTCTCTCGGCGCCGCTGATCGGCTGATGTGAGAAACTGAGAGAGAGACTCAGAGAGGCAGCGGCAGCCGCAGAACAAGTACTGTATATACTTGAGTATAAGTTGACCCGAATATAAGCCGGGGCACCTAATTTTACCCAAAAAAACTGGGAAAACTTATTGACTCGAGTATAAGCCTAGGGTGTCCATCTGCATGCCTCACTGTGCCCATGCCTCACTGTGTCCATGCTTCACTGTGCCCATGCTTCACTGTGCCCATGACTAGACTGATGTTTAACATGGGAGTCTATGGAAGGAGTGCCCGGGTTTAAAAAATCGGTTCTCCCCGGCCGTAGGTCTTCCAGATACCAAACTTTGCACACTTGTAGGAGACTTTGGGCTACATGTGTTCCAAGTTTGGGGTTCAGGAGACCTACGACCGGCCGGTAACAGGTCCGCAAATTCACCAGAGAAATTACCGTTTAACATTGGAGTCTATGGTAAGAGTGCTCGGCTTTGAAAAATCGGTTCTCCCCGGCCGTAGGTCCCCCGGGCACCAAATGTTGCACACTGGTAGAGGAGACATGGGGCTACATGTGTTCCAAGCTTGGGGTCCAGGGGACCTATGGCCGGCCGGTACCGGTTCCCCAAATTCCAAGAGATCAGGCATAAAAAAAAACAGAGCAAGCAAGTGAGTGTGACCGCTGGCCACAACCATTGCCAGTACTCATCAGGAGTTATTATGCCTAGATGTCATCAAGTCTCCTCTGTTCCCCATCATCCTGGGCATGCCCTGGTTACAGGCCCATAACCCGCAAATTAGATGGACAACAGGAGAAGTCAGTTTCTGTTCCCCCTACTGCCGTCAACATTGTCTGCAGGAAGTTTTGAGTACCCCTTCTCCCTTGCTTTGCATGGACTCTGATGCTGAGGCCCGCCAGTCAGTTCCTGAAGCATACCACAGCTTCCTGGACGTTTTTAGCAAGAAAGGGGCTGAGACTCTTCCTCCACACAGGCGTTACGACTGTCCGATTGAGCTTCTCCCCGGGGCTGAAATCCCCTTTGGCAGGATTTTTCCCCTGACGGAACTTGAACTCAAGACTCTCAAGACCTATGTTGATGACAATCTCATGAAAGGGTTTATCCGTCCTTCTACATCACCGGCAGGGGCAGGGATTTTCTTTGTTGAGAAAAAGGACCATTCCCTCCGTCCTTGTGTGGATTACAGAGAGCTCAACAAAGTGACGATAAAGAACAGATTCCTTTAGTTCCTGAATTGTTTCAAAGACTGGGATCTGCAGTCATTTTCACAAAACTGGACCTCCGTGGGGCCTATAACCTGGTGCGGATCCGAAGCGGGGATGAGTGGAAAACTGCCTTCCTCATCTTTTCCCCCTCCTTGGAGAAACACCGGGAACACGTTCGGAATGTGCTCGCACGGCTTCGAATGCACAGGTTATACGCAAAACCGGAAAAATGCGAATTCGAACGCCAAAGCATCCAATTTCTTGGACTTGTCATCTCGGTGGAGGGTATCACGGTGGACTCCCAGAAAGTGGCTGCAATTCTTGCCTGGCCGGTGCCCATAGATAGGAAAGGTATACAGCGCTTCATCGGATTCGCAAACTTTTATAGGAAGTTCATCAGGGGGTTTTCGTCCATTATCACCCCATTAACCAACCTAACCAAACAGACTGTCCGGTTCCAGTGGTCTTCAGAAGCCCAAACGGCCTTTGAGACCCTTAAGGAATTATTTACCTCTGCATCCGTTCTGAGGCACCCTGATGCGGCTCTTCCATACATACTGGAGGTGGACGCCTCGGAAACCGCAGTTGGGGCGGTTCTCTCCCAAAGACAGGGGCCCAAGGCTCTCTTACATCCGGTTGCCTTTTTCTCCCGTAAGCTGTCAGATTCGGAGAAGAACTATGATGTGGGAGACCGGGAATTACTGGCAATCAAAGCCGCCCTGGAGGAATGGCGGTATCTCCTGGAAGGAGCAGCGCATCCGATCCTGGTCTATACGGACCACAAGAATCTGGAGTATCTGAGAGTGGCAAAGAGACTGAAACCCCGGCAGGCCAGGTGGGCACTTTTCTTCACACGTTTCTCTTTTCATATAACGTATAGACCAGGATCGAAGAATACTAAACCTGATGCTCTCTCACGAATGTTCTGTGACCCTGAAACACCTGCCCCTCCGGATACCATCCTGTCACCTGGAAACTTCCTCTTGCTTCAAGAGGACCTGCTATCTCGGATCAAGCAAGCATCCAGGGGGATCTCTCCCTCACCTGGGACAGAGGTACAGCTCAAGGATGGACTTTTATGGTACAAGGACAAAGTCTTTGTACCAGAGGGCGTGCGAGTCGCGGTCCTTAGTTCCTGTCACGATAACAAACTGGCTGGGCACTTCGGGGTACTCAAGACCTCCGAACTGCTACAACGCATGTTCTGGTGGCCGCAACTATCAAAGGACTGTAGGAGCTACGTGGAGTCTTGCAGCACATGTATCAGAAACAAGGGAAGTAAGTCCAGAGCCTGGGGTCTGTTGAAACCATTGCCCGCACCCGAGAGGCCATGGAAGATGATCTCCATGGACTTCATCGTAGAACTTCCCCCCTCTGAGCTTTTCACCACTATCTTCATGGTCGTGGATAGACTATCAAAGATGGCGCACTTCCTGCCCATGAGGGGTACGCCTTCCGCTCCTGAGACAGCTAAAATTTTTGTCAAGGAAATCATAAGGCTCCACGGCATCCCTGCAAACATCGTGTCGGATCGAGGGGTGCAATTCACCTCCAGGTTCTGGAAGGCCCTGTGTGAAGTTCTCGGGATTAACTTGTCCTTCTCGTCTGCCTATCATCCACAATCAAATGGCCAGACTGAACGGACGAATCAGACACTTGAACAATACCTACGCTGCTTTTCTTCGTTCTCGCAGGAAGATTGGGTACCTCTGCTGCCGCTGGCCGAATTTGCATACAATAATTCGGTCCACTCCGCCACGAAGCAATCCCCGTTCTATGCTAACTACGGCTTTCATCCCTCATTCTTGTCCAACTGTATCCCGGAGTCTGCTGTACCTGCTGTCCAGGAGACATTGGATTTTTTCAGGGCAAACAATGAGTTATTACGAGACACGATGACTAGGACACAAGAATATAATAAAGAAGTGTTCGACAAAAAGAGAAGAGGAGAACTCAATCTGGAACCCGGGGATCAGGTGTGGTTATCTACACTGAACCTTAGACTTGCCTGTCCCTCAAAGAAATTGGGTCCCAAGTTTGTGGGTCCTTTTCCCGTCAGGAGACGGATTAAGAGTGTGGCCTATGAACTGGAGCTACCAGAATCATTCCGGATCCACCCGGTTTTCCATGTTGCCTTACTCAAGCCTACTGTTCCTGATCCCTTCTCGGGACGTGACACCGGCCCTCCTGAACCAATCTTGGTTGACGGTGAAGAGGAGTTTGAGGTGGAATCCATCATGGATTGTAGAAAAAGGCGCAACCAAGTCCAATTTCTTGTAAAATGGAAGGGATATGGCCCTGAGGAGAACTCATGGGAACCTGAGTGCAACATCCATGCCAAAAGATTGGTTCAGTCCTTCAAAGACTCCCATCCAGTTAAGATGGCCCAGTTGGGCATCCGGAGGCTGCCCATTGGAGGGGGGCAATGTCATGATGGGCAATCTCACCTGCAAGCTGGCGACGCGGCGTGCGCGGGTACGCGCCTGCGCAATAGCGGCGAGTCGGCGTTAGCGCGTGCGTGCATGCGCGGTAACGGCACGCGGCGCGCGTCAGTGCGCGCGGGAGCACGCAGTGACACCTTCTGGCCACCAATCTGGGGCTATTTAAAGGGGCTTGTGCTGGGGCTCCTTGCTGTCTGGTCTACAGCGTTTCCGAGACCCACCTGCTATCTGCTATTACCCTACCGATCTGTTCCTGTGACCCGGCTTGTTCCTGACGCTTCTTGCCTTCTGCCTGCCCGCTGACCCCCGGCTTGTTGACCTTGCTTCCGCCTGCTCCTTCTGCTATCTGCTGCCTGCCCGTTGCCAACCCGGACTGTATAACGACTCTGCCTCTGCCTCTTGCACTGCACCTGATCTGCCAGCCAGTGGACTACCCGGCCTGTTTGAACCTGTCAGTGCCCGGTACTACAAGACACCTCCCCGCTGTCTGCCGTTTGTCTCCTCGGTTCCCTGTGTGCCAAGCCTGCCTGCCGTCCAGCTTCCCTGCAGCCGCTGAAACCTGCACAGAGCTCCCTAAGGTCCAGCTCCACCTCTGCACCAGTGTTCCTGACAGGCACTTGTGCGACTCCGCACTCCCGAGCTCCCTGTTCCCACCATCAGGGGTTCTGGAGTAGGAGGTGCAAAAGAGGCCGCGCCCTGCATCCCAGGCTCATCACCAGGTACGTGACACCACCACTTGAAGGCTTTGATATCTAACCCTGGGGGGAACCGGGGGTTGTGTAAAATATGGGCGAGTGGGTGCCAGGTCAGGGGCGGATCCAGAGTCTTTTCTCGGGAGGGGCACTGCCAAAAAATATGTTTTTTTGGTGGGAAATTTATCGAGAAAATGGCTGGTGTCGGCGCTTCAATCCCGGCACCAAGGTTGTTATGGTGTCAGGATGATTGAAGCATATTATTACTATTATTACATTGTAATATAAAATTAAATAGTTCAATGCAGAATCAGTGGGAGCCCCGAGTGTGTCACTTGCCACCGTCGCCTGCAATTAGTGGGAGCCCTGAGCGTGTCACTTGCCACACGTTGCGGATTGTCACTTGCCACGTCACCTGCCACACCTTGTGGATTATCACTTGCCACATCACCTGCCACACCTTGCGGATTGTCACTAGCCACACCTTGCGGATTGTCACTTGCCACTCACCTGCCACACCTTGCTGATTGTCACTTGCCTGCCACCAGATGCAGATTGTCATTTGCCACGTCACCTGACACAATTTGCGGATTGTCACTAACTTGCCTGCTAAGGTGTAGTTTTGGATGTCTCTTGCTGTGTCCCAGACTCCCAGAGTCAGGCAGGAGAGAGATAATGTAATCTCTCTGCTGCCTGCACAGTGAGGGCGGAAGTCACTGCAGGAATGCAGGGCAGGCACGGGCGGTGAGAGATGAGCCTGCTCTCTCACTCTCACCTGCGCTGCCAACACACTGAGCAGCACGGTCTGCCCACGAACCGCGCCGCCCGCCCACAAACCGCGCCGCAAGCAGAGCCGCCCACTTTCTTACCCATCTGTGGAGCCGCACGCTATCGCACCTGCCCGCAGAGCAGCCCAACGTGACTCACTGACGTCACTCGTTGCTAGATGCCAAGCGGCCCAGGCTGCAGGGAAGAGGCTCCACCCACCTCCTCCTCCGCTCCTGGTATCGTGTCAGTGCGCCACGTAACTACATTAGACGAGTCTCTCTCTCGGCGCCGCTGATCGGCTGATGTGAGAAACTGAGAGAGGGCACCTAATTTTACCCAAAAAAACTGGGAAAACTTATTGACTCGAGTATAAGCCTAGGGTGTCCATCTGCATGCCTCACTGTGCCCATGCCTCACTGTGTCCATGCTTCACTGTGCCCATGCTTCACTGTGCCCATGACTAGACTGATGTTTAACATGGGAGTCTATGGAAGGAGTGCCCGGGTTTAAAAAATCGGTTCTCCCCGGCCGTAGGTCTTCCAGATACCAAACTTTGCACACTTGTAGAGGAGACTTTGGGATACATGTGTTCCAAGTTTGGGGTTCAGGAGACCTACGACCGGCCGGTAACAGGTCCGCAAATTCACCAGAGAAATTACCGTTTAACATTGGAGTCTATGGTAAGAGTGCTCGGCTTTGAAAAATCGGTTCTCCCCGGCCGTAGGTCCCCCGGGCACCAAATGTTGCACACTGGTAGAGGAGACATGGGGCTACATGTGTTCCAAGCTTGGGGTCCAGGGGACCTATGGCCGGCCGGTACCGGTTCCCCAAATTCCAAGAGATCAGGCATAAAAAAAACAGAGCAAGCAAGTGTGTGTGACAGATGGTCTCGGGGGGGGGGGCAATTGCCCTGTTGCCCCCCCTGAATCCGCCCCTGTGCCAGGTAGAAGTCAGGGGTTTCAATTTTTGTAGGGAGTCGCATAGTGTCATCGAGTTAGATTGTGTAGGGGCTAGGATTGGGGGGCGGCTTTTGGTTGGGCTCCAGAGCAAGAAGTCCAAGGTGTAGCAAGGGATCGCTTCTTGTTCCATGGTCACCCAATCGGGTTTAGGCCCCTTCAAGTAAACAATCGAAAACTGGCTAAGTTGGGCCACCTGATAGTACCACCACAGGTTGGGTAGGCCTAGGCCTCCTTTTGTTCTGGGCCTAAAAAGGACATTCTTAGAGAGATGTTTTGTCCCAGATGAAGCAGATGATTGCAGATTGTAATTTGTTAATGTGTAGTTTGGTGACTGGTATAGGGAGGGAGCCAAAAAGGTACAAGAGTCTGGGTAAAAGGATCATCTTGACCTCATTTATTCTGCCTAGCCAAGACATTTTGTACAGAGACCATTGGAGAAGGTCTTCCGTAAGCTTTTTGAACATGGGTTGGTAGTTATATTTGTATAGTTGATCAATTCCAGATGTAAGATTAATGCCTAGATAGGGAATAGATGTAAAGTTCCAGGAGAAGGGGAAGTTTTTTTTTTAGTCTATCTACCAAGTCTTGGGGAGTTGAGACAGTTAGGGCTGCCGATTTAGTCATATTAACTTGTAGGCCCGATGCACGCCCGAAATCATTAAGTAGTTGTATAATGTTGGGCATTGAGATAAGGGGGGACGTAATAAAGAGGAGGACATTGACCGCAAATAGTGCACACTTGTGTGTCGATTGGCCACAGCGAACCCCATGAATATCTGGGTGGAGTCTAATCGCGATAGCCAGAGTTTCTAAGGCTGCCGCGAAAAGAAGGGGGAGAGGGGGCAACCCTGCCTTGTGCCTTTCTTGATTGGGAACTGTTCTGAGAAATGTCCCTGAAGTCTAACCTGTGCTTTGGTTTGGGAATAAAGGGCCTCCAGTATTTTAATGAAGTCAGGGCCAAAGCCCGATTTCTGAAGCATAATGAAGAAATAGGGCCAGGCGACCGTATTAAATGCCTTTTGGAGGTCTATGGAGAGTAGGTAGCCCGACTTCATAAGAGAAATAGTGTCCACCGATCTCCGTATCTGGTCCGGACCCTGCCTCCCTGGGATAAATCCCACTTGGTCCTTGTGAATATATGCACCATTGAATGATGTCAGTCTGTTCGATAATATCTTCGTCATTATCTTTAAGTCGTTGTTGATTAAAGAGATTGGCCTATAGTTGCTTACTTTGCTAGGATCTTTTCCCAGTTTGGGGATTACCAATATATAAGCTAAGTTAGCTGCAGGTTCTAGGGGGGAGTCCTTGCTCAATGAGTTAAAGAAGCAGGCCAGACACGTCTAAAAAGGTTTGGATTGGTAGTAATGGATAGAAAAGCCGTCGGGGGCTGGGGCAGAGTCTTTTTTAAGGTCTTTGATGACCGCTCGGATCTCGGATTCCTGAAACGGCAAATCCAAGATAGAGCGGTGAGAATCTGAGAGTTTCGGAAGGGGGATATTCTCTTAAAAAGCATCAAGATGGTTGTGAGAGTTAGGGTTGCCATCAGAGTATAGGGTGGATTAGAAGGACTGAAAGGCTTCAAGTATCTTTTTGGCGTTTTGAGTCAGGGAGCCAGTTGAGGATTTGACTTTGGGGAGGGCAGAAATCCTATGTTTGGGGTGAGTTTAGCCACCAACTGTGGGCCAAACTTATCCGCCCTCATGTAATGCCTGCCACTTATTCAACGTAGGTGCTTTTCTGCAGTAGAGGTGAGCGCTAAGTTAAGGGCCATCCTGGTAGATTCTAGTTTGACTTGGGTAGTAGGGGTGGGTTTCTGTTTGTGGGTTGCGTTATGGGCTTTAAATTCTTTCTCTAGGTTCATGACTTCCGCTTTTCGTTTCCGCTTCAGTTTGGAGGAGAGTTGAATAATCTTCTCTCTCATCACCACTTTGTGAGCTCCCCACAGGGTGCTTGGAGAAATGTCACCAGTGTCATTAGTCGAAAAGTATTCCTGAATATCCCTTTCCAACATGCTGCAATGCACCGGGTTGGAGAGGATTGTTTTGTTTAGGCGCCAGTGGTGGGGTCCTGGGGGAATTACGGAGTCTGTGAGTTTCAAAGTTACTAGGGAGTGGTCAGACCATGGAACATGTTGTATGGAGGCTTGAAAAGCTGTGTGTATGTCAGAAGTGGGTAGAAAAATATGATCTATCCTGGCATAGGTCTTATGTGGAGCTGAATAGTGCGTGAAGTCTTTCGCAGAGGGGTTTAGTTCCCTCCAGGTGTCAATGAGGCCTAGTGAGTGAAGGAGTCGGGTGATGCGGAGACTCTGCTTAGGTGGTTTTTTGAGGTGGGGAATCCCTTGGGCCGATTTGTCCAGCCGGTGATCGAAGGTGATTTTGGAATCACCGCCCATGATCACTCTGCCCACAAAATGAGGGGAGAGAGATGAGAGCATTGAGGAGAAGAATTTAGCTTGGCCCCGGTTGGGGGCATAATAGGATATAATGGTGTACAGACTACCCGCTATCGTGCCCTTGACTAGAATGTAACGCCCCTGGGTGTAGTTCAATTCACTACACAGTCGGGGGGTAAAAACACTGAAAGAGAAACCACGATCCCAGGAGGATAGGTGGTGTGGGGAGGCATTTTGGGGGGTAAGAGTCTCGGTGTCTCTTCGTTTGCTGTTTGCTCCACAGCGGCGTAATAGGGCTGCCTTATGGTGGCCTCTTAGAGGAGCATGGAGAAGGAGAGGGGGATTGGGACTTTAAAATGAGGTGCATATGTAGTGCGCCTCCATCCCTGGTTCAAAGACTAAAAAAGGGGAATTGTGGGACTTTACATGAGGCTGTAGACATTGTGGAGGTAAAATGAATAGCGGTACATATTTATTAATCATATAAAAATGCATAGCGCATCTCAAAAACAGAAATCACATTGGAGAAACAACATTGTAATAAATATAATTTCATAATATTCATTCACACATAGAATATGTGCACATGTAATATAGGCATAAAGGGTACAACAGTGTATAGCAACCAGGCGCCACATAGTGGTCTGTATTGATTGATTGATACATTCAATGAGTTAATATCTGTACATATATCATCCAAGCAGTCATTGTGAAGGGAATAAAATATCATAAAACCATAAAGGGGTTGGGAAATGATGTTCATATTCATGTATTGATGATTGAATAAGGGCGTATATCTGCATCCCTATTGCCCGACGCGTTTTGTGTATGGAACACTCATCAGGGGCAGATGCTCTGGGATATCTACAAGATATAATGAAGTATAATGAATTAATCTGGTTGTGATCAAACATATCAAGGATGGGACAATTGAGCCCATCCTGAGTACTTACATGGAATCAATGGGGTAAGGTGTGGTAGGTATGGAGCCAAGGCCAGATGATTGGTCTATCCATCTTAGCCGGTGTAGCAGAGAAATATGAGCGTCCCCCATGGGCGGGTTGTGTCGTCTGCGTCGGTAGCTCCTCCCTGCTTACACTGTGCCAGCATGACGCTGGTAGCAGCCAGCGTGCACGTGTGCGGGGCGGCTATATTTAGCCTCCCCTGACACAGTCCTGCTGTTACTATTTGGAGACGCCATATTCCACCATAATACCTCATCCTCCCTCTTTTTTTAGGATCCAAGGACGCTACCACAAGGTTATTTTATCCTTTATCTTGATATTTGGTTCTTTTTCCCTATTTACCATCTTTGGTGAATATATAAGATGACACAATGATATTGTATTTTTCAGACTCCCTTTGGCAGTCACCATTGGTCCATCACCCTGTCTTATTACCAATATCAGTGTAACAGGAGGGCCAGTGGTACCCAGAATTCCTTAGAAAGTATGAGATACCCTTGCTTCAGCTCCCCATGCAACTTTTATGTCTAAATCACCCTGTGTCTCTAATAGGGGCATAGGGTGACGGAGAAAATATATCTTGGACTATTTAAAATGGGACAGTAATATTTTTCCACAATATCTCCCAGGACATGCTGTAACGGGAGTCACTTAGGGGCCCAGGGTGAATGAAAACCCCACTATGATCTGTGATAGTCAGATTCAATGCTGTATACATTGTATATATTGTGTGTCATGCTGTTGGACTATTTGCTGTGATGGTTTGGGGTGGGACTGTATTCTATTGTCTATTGTGTCTGATGCCTCAACTATTATGGGATGTATAGTGTCTTGCTGTGAGGAAAGAGGGAGGGGGGATTTCTCCAACCCCCCCTGCTGATAAGACTGTTTACTGAGAAGTTGGAACACACCTGACCTGTATAACAATTGTCATTGGACAGTTTAACCTGCCCTATTTCCCAAGGGTGGGGGGGGTGTTTTGAAGAGAGATATCTGTGAACATGTGCTTGCAATAAGGTCATTCCTGTTTGAACATCAACACGGAGCTTTGTCTCGTACCTGGGGGAGAATTATTTGTATGGGGTCTTATTCGGCTGGTTGGAGTGTCTGGTAGCTGCCTTGTGTTCAGGAATGGAATATCCTAAAAGGCTTTAACCCCTTTCATACTCGAGGTGTCGTTACAATTGGTGGCAAGCAGCGTGTTGATTCCCACAGCCAGAAGGACAGCTACAAGAGGACACAGGACAATGGAAGCACAGTATGAACGGCTAAAGCTCTCTTCCCTCAAGGACTTACTGGAGAACCGGGGCAGACCGGCCAACAACCGTAAGAAGAAGGACATTATCGCAGAACTAGTTGAAATGGATAGAGCCGAAAGACCCAACATAACCGAAAGGCCCAGCGTAACAGACAGGACACCCGAAGAGGCAAGTTTTGATCGGGCTGTTAAACTAAGACTGGCACATTATGGTCCTAACCCTCCAGCGGAGATCATAGCCCTAGTTATAGCGGCTGTGGACGCAACTTGGCTACATCAAAAAGGTGCTGCAGCAGCAGAAGTCACAGCAGCACCAACTTAAAGGAGAGAAGAGGTACATATACCAGCCGCCATGGAAGAGGAATTCAGAAGGAGGTTGCAAGAGATGCAGATACAGCATAGAGGACCAGTATCATCCTGCTGGGATGGTCTGATTCTATCCGCTGCAAAAGCGCTAGCTCTCGAGCAGCAAAACCAGGGAAAAGTTCTCCCCTCCATCTATGTAAGGTACTGGTCGCAGTATGATGTACGAATGCAGTTATTGGGGGAACAACCAAAGTAGGAGTGGACAGCTGAGTTAAGCAGGCTGATCCAAGCAGAGATGCGGTTGGACGAGAGCTACTGAGCCCTCCAGTGGTATGTAGCCCAAGAGTGCCCATGGTCAGCGGATGACAGCCCCAGGAAAGGCTTTGACTATGATGGCATTTGGAGGAAATAATGGAGCGCAGAGAGCGAAGACTGAATGTCTCGGAAGGCCACTGGGCAGAGGAAGATTTGGAGTTTCTGGCCATTCAGGAATAGGAGCTGGAGATCGCCTACAGACAGCTGCTAGATTCTGCTCAGCAGCAGGGTGGGGCTCCCTTTGCCTGGGACTATCAGGAAATACCAGTTGACAACTCTGAAATCCTGGCTGAAGAATCGGAAGTGGAAAATCTGGAGATTGCCATCCCCAAAGCCGAAGTGGATGATGTGGAGTCCCCAGCAAAAGTGCTGGCAACAGGGCAGAGTGCTACCAAACTCTACCCAGCAATGGCAACAACTGTGGAGTTACTGGGAGCTGGGGCAGTCGGCTCATCTCTCCAGCCACAGATTACAGAATGTAGGGACTTAATGGACTGTTCAGAGGATGTTATGGATTATGCATCGGCTGCTCAAGTACTGGCAGCAGGACAGAGTACTGCAGACCCCTGCTATACACCCATGGCAGTTTTGGAGGCCCGAGGTGAGAAGGTGATGGTTCCTCTCTTCCAGTGGAGTTCAGAGATGCAGGGAGGAGAAGCAGTCATTTTCCATCCCCAAGAGTTAGACGGAGCAGATGGTGTGGGGTTTCCAGCAGAAGTGCTGGCAACAGGGCAGAGTGCTACCAACCTCTGCCCAGCACTGGAAACAACTGTGAAGTTCCAGGGAGTCGGGGCAGTTGGCCCTTCTCTCCAGCAACATGCTGAGGTAGTAAAGCTTTTACTCCCAGCTGAATCACTGGCAGCAGGGCAGGATGCTACTGGCCTCTGCACACAACTGCAGCTTGAGCTGATATCGGGGGATGGGACTGCGGTCTCCACTCACAGAAAACCAGCAGAAGAGCTGGCAACAGAGCAGAGTGCCGCTGGCCTCTGCTCTCAACTAACAGAAGAGGGAGTTCCTGTGGTAGTGGATGGGACTTCGGTCTTCACTGACACAACCCCAGAAAATGGTGTGACATTGAGACAGGAGGATGTCAACCTTGCTTTGCAAGCACATGGGGATTTTCTCCTACCGCAAGTGGATGGGAATTCAGTCTCCACTTGTATACCCCAGGGATGCTGGGCAGTTGGCCCATATCCCCAACGGACTGAGCCCAGTCACCCTGTCTTCTCTCCAGAGGCTGAAAGGACTCCAGGGAGAAGGGTCAGTCCAGGCCTCTCCCCAGTGGCGAGTATGTTCTCTGAGAGAGGCAGAGGTTGGCTGGGTGAGTAATGCTCTGTTTGGAGCAATTTGTTTGGGGTACTGTGTGAATACCAGCATTGGGGGAATGAAACTATGGACTAACTTCAGAGTCGACCCATCTGGGGTCTCCTCCTGTGTTACTCTCCTGCCGAAAGGGAACCCAGAATCCCTTAGAAAGTATGAGATACCCTTGCTTCAGCTCCCCATGCGCCTCTTATGTCTAAATCACCCTGTGTCTCTAATGGGGCATAGGGTGACGGAGCAAATATATCTTGGACTACTTAAAATGGGACAGTAATATTTTTCCACAATATCTCCCAGGATATGCTGTAACGGGAGTCACTTAGGGGCACAGGGTGAATGAGAACCCCACTATGATCTGTGCTAGTCAGATTCAATGCTGTATACATTGTATATATTGTGTGTCATGCTGTTGGACTATTTGCTGTGATGGTTTGGGGTGGGACTGTATTCTATTGTCTATTGTGTCTGATGCCTCAACTATTATGGGATGTGTAGTGTCTTGCTGTGAGGAAAGAGGGAGGGGGGATTTCTCCAACCCCCTGCTGATAAGACTGTTTACTGAGAAGTTGGAACACACCTGACCTGTATAACAATTGTCATTGGACAGTTTAACCCGCCCTGTTTCCCAAGGGTGGGGGGAGTGTTTTGGATCGAGATATCTGTGAACATGTGCTTGCAATAAAGTCCTGTTTGAACCTCAACACGGAGCTTTGTCTTGTATCTGGGGGAGAATTATTTGTATGGGGTCTTATTCGGCTGGTTGGAGTGTCTGGTAGCTGCCTTGTGTTCAGTAATGGAATATCCTAAACGGCTTTAACCACTTAAGCCCCGGACCACTTTGTAGCTAAAGGACCAGAGCTGTTTTCAGAATTTTGCACTGCGCTGCTTTACCTGGAAATTGTGCGGACATGCAATGTTGTACCGAAACAAAATTTCCGTCCTTTTCTTCCCACAAATAGAGCTTTCTTTTAATGGTATTTGATTGCCTCTGCGATTTTTATTTTTTGCGATATAAATGGAAAAAGACCGAAAATTTTGAAAAAATAATGATATTTTCTACTTTTTGTTATAAGAAAAATCGAATAAACTCAATTTTAGTCATACATTTAGGCCAAAATGTATTCAGCCACATGTCTTTAGTAAAAAAAATGTCAATAAGCGTATATTTATTGGTTTGCGCAAAAGTTATAGCGTCTACAAACTAGGGTACATTTTCTGGAATTTACACAGCTTTTAATTTATGACTGTCTATCTCATTTCCTGAGGTGCTAAAATGGCAGGGCAGTACAAACCCCCCCAAATTACCCAATTTTGGAAAGTAGACACCCCAAGGAAATTGCTGAGAGGCATGTTGAGCCCATTGAATATTTTTTTTTTGTCGCAAGTGATTGAATAATGACTAAAAAAAACAAAAAAAAAAATTACAAAAAGTTGTCACTAAATGATATATTGCTCACACATGCCATGGTTATATCTGGAATTGCACCCCAAAATACATTTTGCTTCTGCTCATGAGTACGGGGATACCACATGTGTGGGACTTTTTGGGAGCCTAGCCGCGTACGGGCCCCCGAAAACCAAGCACCGCCTTCAGGATTTCTAAGGGCGCAAATTTTTGATTTCACTCCTCACTACCTATCACAGTTTCGAAGGCCATAAAATGGCAAAATAGCACAAAACCCCCCCAAATGACCCCATTTTAGAAAGTAGACACCCCAAGGAAATTGCTGAGAGGCCTGTTGAGCCCATTGAATATTTTTTTTTTTGTCTCAAGTGATTGAATAATGACAAAAAAAAAAATTACAAAAAGTTGTCACTAAATGATATATTGCTCACACATGCCATGGTTATATATGGAATTACACCCCAAAATACATTTTGCTGCTTCTCCTGAGTACGGGGATACCACATGTGTGGGACTTTTTGGGAGCCTAGCCGCGTACGGGACCCGAAAACCAAGCACCGCCTTCAGGATTTCTAGGCACAAATTTTTGATTTCACTCCTCACTACCTATCACAGTTTCGAAGGCCATAAAATGCCAAAATAGCACAAAACCCCCCCAAATTACCCCATTTTGGAAAGTAGACACCCCAAGCTATTTGCTGAGAGGCATGGTGAGTATTTTACAGCTCTCATTTGTTTTTGAAAATGAAGAAAAACATTTTTTTTTTTTTTTTTTTTTAATTTTCAAAACTTTGTGACAAAAAGCGAGATCTGCAAAATACTCACCATACCTCTCAGCAAATAGCTTGGGGTGTCTACTTTCCAAAATGGGGTCATTTGGGGGGGGTTTTGTGCCATCTGGGCATTCCATGGCCTCCGAAACTGTGATAGGCAGTGAGAAGTGAAATCAAAAATTTACACCCTTAGAAAGCCTGAAGGCGGTGATTGGTTTTTGGGGTCCCGTACGCGGCTAGGCTCCCAAAAAGTCTCACACTTGTGGTATTCCCGTACTCAGGAGAAGCAACAGAATGTATTTTGGGGTGTAATTCCACATATGCCCATGACATGTTTGAGCAATATATCATTTAGTGACAACTTTGTGCAAAAAATAAAAAATAAATTGTCTATTTTCCGCAACTTGTGTCAACATATAAAATATTCCATGGACTCGACATGCCTCTCAGTATATAGCTTGGGGTGTCTACTTTCCAAAATGGGGTCATTTGGGGGGGGGTTTGAACTGTTCTGGCATTTTATACACAACATTAGGAAGCTTACATCCACTCTTCTAACCACTTGAAGGCAAAGCCCTTTTTCACACTTTTTGTTTACATGAAAACATATTTTTTTTTTGCAAGAAAATTATGTTGAACCCCCAAACATTATATATATATTTAAAGCAAAGGCCCTACAGATTAAAATGGTGGGTGTTGCAATTTTTTTTTCTACACAGTATTTGCGCAGCGATTTTTCAAACGCATTTTTTGGGGAAAAAATACACTTTTTTTAATTTTAATGCACTAAAACACACTATATTGCCCAAATGTTTGATGAAATAAAAAAGATGATCTTAGGCCGAGTACATAGATACCAAACACGACAAGCTTTAAAATTTCGCACAAACGCGCATTGGCGACAAACTACATACATTTTTAAAAGCCTTTAAAAGCCTTTACAGGTTACGCCGTTAGATTTACAGAGGAGGTCTACTGCTAAAATTACTGCCCTCGATCTGACCTTTGCGGTGATACCTCACATGCATGGTGCAATTTCTGTTTACATATGACGCCAGACCGACGCTTGCGTTCGCCATTGGGCAAGAGCAGGGCAGGACAGGGGTGCTTTTTTTTTTTTATTATTATTAATTTTGCTTTTTTATTTTTTTTAAACTGTTGCTTCCATATTTATTTATTTTTATCATTTTTATTGTTATCTCAGGGAATGTAAATATCCCCTATGATAGCATGAGGTAGTGACAGGTACTCTTTTTTGAAAAAACTGGGGTCTATTGGACCCTAGATCTTTCCTCTGCCCTCAAAGCATCTGACCACACCAAGATCGGTGTGATAAAATGCTTTCCCAATTTCCCAATGGCGCTTTTTATATCCGGGGGGGACATTCCCTCCCACTGCTTGTAAAAGCAGTCCAGAGGCTAATTAGCCACTAGGATTGCTTTTACATGAAAGCCGGCCGCTGGCTGAAAAGAATGATACCAAGATGATACCTAAACCCACAGGCATCATTCTGGTATAAACATTCAAAGTCCAGCAACATACCAGTACGTTGCTGGTCCTTGTTGGACATGTATTGTAATCTTTTTTTTCATGCAGCCTGTTGGCTGAACGAAAAAAAAAGATTGATCAGTGGGTATGCCCACCATTAGAATACCGCCCTTCATCCACCCACTTCTAATGATGGGCATACATGCACCATTTATATATGCCGAAGCATGGGGGCATCTTCCCGCAAAAGTTATGCCGCGTACACATGGTCAGACTTTTCCACGGGCAAGCCTCTGTCGGAATTTCGACCGTATGTACGCGGCATTAGGAGCAAAATCGCTCCTCCGCCCCTGCTGCCCCAATGCTTCGGCATATATGCTTTTTTTTTAACTGTGGTGGTGAAATCACCTCCTACAGCACTGGAGTCGCAGGGATCAGGCCTGTCTCTGCGAACGCTGCAGTTATGTGTGTTGTGTTTTGTAAGTGACAGTGATCGATCGATACTGCACTTGGGTGGCCTGGGCTGGACGGAGGGGCAAAACGCAGGTGCTAGCAGGTATCTGGGCTGATCCCGCTAACACTGTGTTTTTGGGAACCCTAAACTGCTGGGGACGCTAGTATAGATCTGATCAGATCAGATATTGATCTGTTCAGATACTATACCACTAAGGGGGGTGTATGCTTAACGCGTGGGTGTTAGCGCTACTGGCACTAACCTGACGCTGCCTGGGGTGTGACGCAGACCCTCTCTGACGCTAAAACCTAATTGATATCACCCGCCGGGCGATCAGGGGGTTAAACCTTTATTGGGTTATATATACGGCGGGTGCCCTGACACTATAAAAAGCAAACTAACTAACCAGCGTCACCCGTAACACTTATATGGTGATTACTGGTGAAAGGGTTAACTAGGGGCAATTAGGGGGTTAAAACCTTTATTAGATAATATATGGGGGTACCTGACGCTATAAAAACCTGACGGCGAACCTAAAAAAAAATTACTGGCTACCTATCGGCATCACCGACACTAAGACAACGATCATAAAAACGATCGCTTAGCGTCAGTGGTGATAGGGGGTGAAAGGGTTACCTGGGGGGCGATCAAGGGGTTAAACCTTTATTAGATAATATATGGGGGTACCTGACGCTATAAAAACCTGTAGCGAACCTAAAAAAAAATACTGGCTACCGATCTGCATCACCGACGCTAAGACAGCGATCAGAAAAATGATTGCTTAGCGACAGTGGTGATAGGGGGTGAAAGGGTTACCTGGGGGGCGATCAAGGGGGTTAAACCTTTATTAGGTAATATATCGGGGTACCTGACGCTATAAAAACCTGCGGTGAACCTAAAAAAAATTACTGGCTACCAATCTGCATCACCGACGCTAAGACAGCGATCAGAAAAATGATCGCTTAGCGACAGTGGTGATAGGGGGTGAAAGGGTTATCTGGGGGGCGATCAAGGGGGTTAAACCTTTATTAGGTAATATATGGGGGTACCCGACGCTATAAAAACCTGCGGCGAACCTAAAAAAAATTACTGGCTACCAATCTGCATCACCGACGCTAAGACAGCGATCAGAAAAATGATCGCTTAGCGACAGTGGTGCTAGGGGGTGAAAGGGTTATCTGGGGGGTGATCAGGGGGTTAAACCTTTATTAGGGGGGGTTAGGGGGCTATACTGGACCTAAAACTAAATGTAGTGACACTTTTACAGTCACAAATGTCACTGATTGCAGTGATCACTAAATAAATGGTCACTGCAATCAGTGACACTGTGACTGGGGGCTGGGGGGTGATCTGGGGGGTGATCTGGGGGGGCCTGGGGGGCAATTTATGTGCCTATGTGTCCTGGTGTCAGTGTGCTGTTTTGTGCACTAACCTGCATCTTCTCCTGTACGGCGCTCGGTATATGTGAGCGCAGCAGGAGAGATGACATCACTTCCTCCTGCCTGTGTAAACAGTACACAGGCAGGGGAAGCTCTCTCATTCGCCAGGAGCGATCGAGAGGGGGGGTCCGGAATCGAACGGCCGTCCCCTCATGCCGGATCACTCCCGAAGGTAAAACGACCACCCACTGTAAAGAAGGGGGGTCCGATCGGACCCCCCAACTATACAAAGGCAGTCACGTAGATATACGTGATTCTGCCTGTCGGTGCCATTCTGCCGACGTATATTTACAGTGGGCGGTCGTTAAGTGGTTAACCCCTTTCATACTCGGGGTGTCGTTACAATCAGCAATTTGTGTCCTGTGCCCATGGGGGGGCTCTGTAGTGCGCCCCGCCAGCATGCGGCTTTGCATTATCTCAGCTCCCGTGACAGACCAATCATCTGGCCTTGGCTCCATAACTACCACACCTTACCCCATTGATTCCATGTAAGTACTCAGGATGGGCTCAATCGTCCTATCCTTGATATGTTTGATCACAACCAGATTAAATATATATACTTCATTATATCTTGTAGATATCCCAGAGCATCTGCCCCTGATGAGTGTTCCATACACAAAACATGTTGGACAATAGGGATGCAGATATACGCCCTTATTCAATCATCAATACATGAATATGAACATCATTTCCCAACCCCTTTATGGTTTTATGATATTTTATTCCCTTCGTAATTGCTGCTTGGATGATATACAGTGAGCCAAAAAAGTATTTAGTCAGCCACCAATTGTGCAAGTTCTCCCACTTAAAAAGATGAGAGAGGCCTGTAATTGTCATCATAGGTATACCTCAACTCTGAGAGACAAAATGTGGAAACAAATCCAGACAATCACATTGTCTGATTTGGAAAGAATTTATTTGCAAATTATGGTGGAAAATAAATATTTGGTCACCTACAAACAAGCAAGTCTTCTGGCTCTCACAGACCTGTATCTTCTTCTTTAAGAGGCTTCTCTGTCCTCCACTCATTACCTGTATTAATGGCACCTGTTTGAACTTGTTATCTGTATAAAAGACACCTGTCCGCAACCTCAAACAGTCACACTCCAAAACTCCACTATGGTGAAGACCAAAGAGCTGTCGAAGGACACCAGAAACAAAATTGTAGACCTGCACCAGGCTGGGAAGACTGAATCTGCAATAGGCAAGCAGCTTGGTATGAAGAAATCAACTGTGGGAGCAATAATTTGAAAATGGAAGACATACAAGACCACTGATAATCTCCCTCGATCTGGGGCCCCTCGCAAGATCTCACCACGTGGGGTCAAAAAAATCACAAGAACGGTGAGCAAAAATCCCAGAAACACACGGGGGACCTAGTGAATGACCTGCAGAGCGCTGGGACCAATGTAACAAAGGCTACCATCAGTAACGCCGCCAGGGACTCAGATCCTGCAGTGCCAGACGTGTCCCCCTGCTTAAGCCAGGACATGTCCAGGCCCGTCTGAGGTTTGCTAGAGAGCATTTGGATGATTTAGAAGAGCATTGGGAGAATGTCATATGGTCAGACGAAACCAAAGTAGAACTGTTTAGTAGAAACACAACTCTTCGTGTTTGGAGGCGAGAGAATGCTGAGTTGCAACCAAAGAATACCATACCTACTGTGAAGCATGGGGGTGGCAACATCATGCTTTGGGGCTGTTTCTCTGCAAAGGGAACAAGACGACTGATCCATGTACATGAAAGAATGAATGGGGCCATGTATCGTGAGATTTTGAGTGCAAACCTCCCATCAGCAAGGGCATTGAAGATGAAACGTGGCTGGGTCTTTCAGCATAACAATGATCCCAAACACACCGCCCGGGCAACGAAGGAGTGGCTTCGTAAGAAGCATTTCAAGGTCCTGGAGTGGCCTAGCCAGTCTCCAGATCTCAACCCATCATGTGCAATTTTAAATCCTCAGCAGACACCCTCCACAGGCTAAGGAATACCGCCTCAACACTACCAACCTCCACCCAAAAAATACTACGAAAAGAACAACTACTAAGGATCAATCGACAATCGACCATCAAAAACACGAAGGGACCACTGCCACTACAACACATATCATGCACCCTGATCAACACAAGATCTGCAGTCAAGCACAGACAGGAAATCCACGACTTCATCACCCAAAACAACATAGTTTGCCTCTTTATCACGGAAAGCTGGGTAACACCTGACTGTAACACCTTCCTAACAGAATTGGTGCCTGAGAACTACTCCATCCTAACCGAACATAGAAGAGGACAAAGAGGAGGAGGCCTAGCAGTGATCTTCAAATCTCACCTCTCTCTCACCAAACCAAATCAACAGAAGTCCTTGCCTTTCATGGAGACACTCACGCTGCATCTTCAAACAACACCTCAAGACACCATTCACATATTTCTATGCTACAGACCACCAGGACCGAAGACAAATCTCCTCACACCCTTCACCGAATTCATTTCGACATACACCTTGAAAACCAAAAACTTTCTATTACTCAGGGACTTCAACCTCTGGGCTAACTCCACTCAGTACCCCATTGCCACCTCCTGCATCAACCAACTGGAAGAACTAGGTCTGCAGCAACTGATAAATGCCCCCACGCATGGATCGGGTCACATTCTTGACCTCATCTTCAAACAAAATATGGACATCAACACACTGGACAACATGCCGTTATCATGGACAGACCACCACGCTATCAAATTTAAAATCACCACCAACACCATCTCCCAAGAATCAAAACACTCGATAACCACCCACTGGACAAGATCTCAGAAGAAACTACACTCTGAACTCTTAAAAACTACACTATCAAAAAAATAGGAACGCTAAATCAAAACCACTCAACGGAACAAACACTCAACGCCTTAAACAAAGCATTACTTCAAACAGCAGACATAGTCGCTCTGAGACGCAGAGCACTCATCCGCAGAAACAATCCGGGCTGGTTTAATGACACTCTGACTCTACTGAAGCAAGAACGCAGAAGAGCTGAAGGAGCCTGGAGTAGAAACCCAACAAAGGAAAACCACACTAACTATAAAGCACTCACTAATAAATACCACAAAGCGATCTTCAAAGCAAAAAAGGAACACTTCTCAAACACCATCTCAAAGGCCCTAAACCGACCTCACAAACTTTTCAAACTAGTCGCTCAAACTATGAACCCCACATGTTTGGACCCCCCAGAAAAAGAAAATCAAGAATTCTGCAATGAACTATCGGATTTTTTTATCGACAAAATTGAAAACATTCGAGAAATGATTCAAAAGAAAAAAAAAACCTCACTCAGCCTAAACAAGAAGAGGAAATCAATATACAAGCGTTTACATTTTCGCTGGTCCCGATCACCATCGACATCACCAAAAACATCATCAGAAGTCTCAGAGACAGCACATCACCAAATGACATAATCTCTACAAAACTCCTGAAAGAATGTACCGACATCTTGGCACCCACCATAACACATCTCGTAAATCAATCGTTCAAAGAAGGCATTGTTCCGATCTCCCTCAAGAAAGGCATAGTCAAACCCCTCCTAAAGAAGCCCAACCACGACCCTAAAGACCCAAACTACCGCAGACCAGTAACAAGTCTCAACACCATCTCAAAGATCATGGAGAAAGCAGTAGTACAGCAGCTACAACACCATTTGGACACCCACACACTCTTGGATCCACTACAATCAGGCTTCCGCCCAGGCCAATGCACAGAAACAGCCCTTCTTAAAATATGGCATGACGCCCTCGAAGCAGCAGATGACAGAGAATCATGTCTTCTAGTGCTGCTGGTTCTCAGTGCAGCGTTCGACACAGTAGACCACAAAACCCTACTCATCCGCCTCAAAGAAGTAGCAGGAGTCGCAGACCCTGACCTACCCTGGTTCGCATCCTTCTTAGAAAACCGCTCACAGACAGTGAAACTAGGAGCCTTCACCTCTGAAACTCGCGCAATTTCTTGCGGAGTCCCTCAAGGATCACCCCTTTCACCCGTGCTCTTTAACATCTACCTCCGCCCACTCCTTAAAATCATCAGCAAACAGGACCTGTGCTACCACTCATACGCTGATGACACCCAACTCTACTTTCGTATCACCGGAAAAAAAGACCAATATCACGGACTGGAAAAGTGCCTCACATTGATCGATGATTGGATGACTGAGAGTTCCCTCAAACTCAATGGATCCAAAACAGAACTTCTTCTCCTCCACGCAAACCTAAAGACAAAAGCAAAGACTTCTTGTACACCACCCACCATTCTTGGACAGACCATTACCCCGAGCACCAAAGTCAAAAGTCTCGGAGTCACCTTTGACTCGGAGATGTCGATGGATGCACAGATAGGATCAGTAGTCAGCGGATAGCACCATCTCCTCCGCCTGCTGCGTAGACTCATCCCCTTCATCCCGGAAGAGGACACAGCAGTAGTAGTTGGAACAATCATCAACTCCCAACTCGACTATGCAAACTCCCTCTACATAGGACTTCCTAAATATCAGATTTCGCGCCTACAAGTCATTCAGAACATGGCAGCCAGACTGGTAACAGGGAAAAAACCTTGGGAATCGATCACCCCTTCACTGAGGACCCTGCATTGGTTAAAGGATCGGGTCATGTTCAAGACCCTCTGCCTGATCCACAAGTGCACACAAGGAAACGCTCCTCAATATTTATGCGAGAAGATAAAACACTACACCCCCAAACGCATTCTCCGATCAACCAATCAAAACTTCCTCCACATCCCCAAGTCCCACTACAAATGGAAGGGAGAATGAAGATTTGCAGTCCAAGGACCACGGCTATGGAACGCTCTACCCGCAGACATCCGTATGGAAGAAAACCATTGAGCCTTCCGGAAAAAACTTAAGACCCACCTCTTCTGAAGGATCAGGACGACACCGGATGCAAAGTGCCTTGAGGTGATTTAGTTCGCATTTGCAGTGCTATATAAGTTTATAAGTTATCACTCACTCACTCACTCACTCACTCAACCCCATAGAAAACTTTTGGAGGGAGTTGAAAGTCCGTGTTGTCCAGCGACAGCCCCAAAACATTACTGCTCTAGAGTAGATATGCATGGAGGAATGGGCCAACATACCAGCAACTGTGTGTGACAACCTTGTGAAGACTTACAGAAAACGTTTGACCTCTGTCATTGCCAACAAAGCATATATAACAAAGTATTGAAATGAACTTTTGATATTGACCAAATACTTATTTTCCACCATAATTTTGCAAATAAATTATTTCCAAATCGGGGGCGTGGCCTAACTCCAGACCAAGATGGACGCGTGATTCCCTCTCTCCGGCACACAGGAGCAGCTTAATCAGCACACAGGAGGAATGACACCAGCTAGACTCATGAGGAAGGGAGATCGGAGCTCCTCAGCCTCCCACCGACCGCAGGATACAAACCCGCAACAGCTAAGTAACATCCCCGCGATGTTCCGGACATCGCAGGGAGAAGGCCCCAAAGCCGCAGCCTCACCTAATGCACACATCCCGCTCGGCGGCTCCAGCCCCATCATGGACGGCACGCAGGGAGCTCCTAATGGCGCGCAGGGGACAGCTTTTCAAGCGCCTCAAGCTGGACTTGCATGCAGTTGCCCTTGACATAAAATCTGCCATATCAGAACTCAGGTCAGACATACAGAGCATAGCAGGAAGGATGGGGGTAGTGGAGCAGGCCTCAGCACGCCATGTGGGCGCCATTAGACAAGTGCAGAGAACTTCAGACATGCACCTCTCCCATTTAATTGACTTTAATCGTCATTTAGAAGATTTGGACAATCGAGGAAGGCGCCACAATATAAGAATCAGAGGTGTCCCAGAAAACACTGATCAAAATCCAGTGGAACAAACTGCTGCAGTGATATTCAATGACCTACTGGACAGACCCCCTGACACGTGTGTATGCAAGACAGGCTTGAGAGGAAACAAGAAAAATCACGTTGAGAAAAACGTTGTTTTTGAAAATGACATTAAAAACGATTGTGTGTACGCGGCATAACTGTTTGTTTTTACACCCCTCCCCCTGTTTCAATTTTTTTTCTAATTTCCAGCTACACTGTTTGCATTCTACTAAGGAAAACAATGCCCTCAAGTCATCCTGATCATCTTCATGGTTTCTGTCGTCCACCTTCATCTTCATAAAGACTAGAGATATACACTTGGCTGGACAACAAACTGCCTGTAAGTACTTCTGAGCCACATGATCAGACACGTGGTTGGCTATGAGGACTGTTGCACTTTTCTCATACCCACACCTAACCAGAACTGACTGTATCCTGTACACAAGCCGTACATAGTCCTTAGAAATTCATAATCTTCTGTAGGCATGTACACTAGACTCATGTTTGCAGTACTAAGAGAATACTGGACTTTATATTGGATTAGGGTACAGGGATAACACATTATATGACCCTCTATTTTAGTCCTTTATAACTTTTATAACATTGCTGAGATTTCTCACAGGACATTGCGTAGTTCCAACTGAGGGTAATTATTGATATTGCTGAATTATAACTCAAAGAAATAAAGAAAAAAAAAG
This sequence comes from Rana muscosa, assembly GCA_029206835.1. Classification (NCBI taxonomy): domain Eukaryota; kingdom Metazoa; phylum Chordata; class Amphibia; order Anura; family Ranidae; genus Rana; species Rana muscosa. The sequence continues at coordinate 1,257,895,406 of CM055116.1, read as the reverse complement.
GGGAAAGAAACAAAAAAAAAAGGGAAAAAAACAAGAAAAAAACATTATAGATAAAAATAAGAGACAATAACTATGGAATTTTTTCAGTTGATGTTCATACTATGACTGCACGATCTATATGGTGTAAATTTAAATACAAGGCATGACGGCGTTTCTCACTTTAGACCTGGTAATATCAGTCCAATGGTTACAATGGTAAACTAGAATCCTGCATGTTCTCTCCTCCTTATAGTTCAAATATAAGGGAAGATATACTAACAGCAAAACTCTGTGGCTCCAATCGGACCTATTTCATTTTATCTTTACAAGCTCTGATACACCAGATCCACCGTGATGCCTTAGGTTATCTCCAATAGTTTCAAATGGACTTGAGAAATTAAGTAATTTTTTTTTTTTGTTTGTTCGTATGCACTTAGTCGGTTTATAACATGTTCTAAAAAAAAAAATAGGGGGAGAATCCCATTAAGAGAGTAATAAGGTATATTATAGTTTAAACTTGCTTTGGAAGTTACGTTCAAAGTTCTCATTTATCTTATATTGTTTGGTTTTTCTTATACAAAAACCCCCTCTAGTGGCCTTTCTTCATATCCTCAATAGGAATTATATCATACTTATAGGGTAACAATGTCTGACAGACAGAAATTAAACATGCATAGCACGTGCATAGTAAGTTAATCAGAGTATAGACCCCATTGTCATGGATATGCAGTAGTGTTTGTCTGCCATCTTACCTTCCTCCTCAAGTGTTCATCTAGAGACCAGACCTCCTTCACCTGGCTTCCTTTATAATCTCCTCCCAGCCTGACTCCACCCCAGGCCCTATCACTGAACACTATATTAACCTGTGCACTGCAAGCCTGCTTTGCTGATCAACGTGTTTGTTAGGCATTGTGTGTTTGGGTTCCTGCCTGCCGTGTGCTACGTCTGTCTCTCTGTTACGTTATTGGCTTGTCCCCGACCATCCCTGTCTGCTCGTGACCCTTGACCTTCGGCTCGTTCTTCGTTATCCTTGTCTGCTTGTGGCCCCTGACCTTCGGCTTGTTATTCGGTTCTCTCTATCGTGTGCTGCTGCTTCCCCTTATCCTACGGGGCGTGAGCTAGGAAACTCCAGGGGCCGCGACCTGGTCCCAGCCTGCAGCGTAACATCCTCACCACTAGAGGCCCTGGAGAAGACCAGCTGGGTCTTAGACTCCGCGCCGTGGGGAATCTTGGCTCTCGCTTCCGTTGGGATCCCGGTTGTGCTCCTCTGGTCCCGCTTTCCACAACCACCCAGTTTCCTATCCACAGAAGCCAGCCATAGGGTTCACTACCTCGCGGTGCACTCCTGTCCCCCTACGGTGTGCATCTGTCACCTGGCCACAGGTGATCCTGACAGTTTGATCAGCCATGGACCCGGCTGACATCCCGATCCCCGCGGATGATCCATTGCAGGGCATAGTCCACAGACTTGAAACCCAGGAATCGAATCAGACCCAGGTGATGCGATTCCTCCAGGATCTGGCTTCTCGATTCGAGCAGCTTCAGGCCTCCTTGGGAACCCCGAATCCGCAACCTGAAGTACAACCAGCGGTGGTACCTATCGCACCAGTCGCAGCCACACACTCACTAATACTGCCAGCTCCGTTCCGTTTCTCTGGGGACTCCAAGGGCTGCAGAGGGTTCCTTAGCCAATGCACGATTCATTTTGAGCTTCAGCCTCAAAACTTTCTGTCTGATAGGGCAAAGGTAGCCTATATCATTTCCCTCCTCTCCGGTGAAGCTTTAGCCTGGGCAGCCCCTCTGTGGGAACTGAATGATCCAGTGGTTTCTAGCCTGTCTGGCTTCTTGAAACTTTTTCGGAATATCTTTGAAGAACCGGCTCGTGTCTCTTCAGCGGCCAGCGCCCTTCTACGTCTCCGCCAAGAGTCTGCTTCAGTGGGACAGTACGCCCTTAATTTCCGCATACTGTCGGCTGAGTTGAGCTGGAACAATGAGGCCTTAGTCGCAACCTTTTTGCATGGCCTTTCTGATAGAGTGAAGGATGAATTAGCAGGAAGAACCATCCCCACTGATCTGGACGGAGTTATCTCCTTGTGTAACCAGATCGATATTCGCTTTCAGGAAAGGACCCTAGAAAAGCGGCGCCAGCACTCCTTGGTCCTTAGTCAGCCTGAGCTCCCCTCTCCTCGACCCGTGGAGCATCTCCTGCCAGCTGAGGAACCCATGCAGCTGGGCAGGACCAGGCTATCCCCAGAGGAACGTGCTAGGCGCAGAAATCTAGGCCTGTGTCTCTACTGTGGGGGCAAAGGTCATTTTCGTGACACTTGCTCTCTTTGTCCAGAAAAACGTTTGGGTCCACTTCATCTGGAAAGTGGAGTATTGGACCCAGAAATATCACCTTCCCCTTCTCGTCTTCTGCTTTCTGTGTTCCTTCATGTTGGTGCTTCTTCTCATTCGGTCTCAGCATATCTGGATTCCGGAGCCGCTGGTAATTTCATGGACTGGGAAATCGCATCGTCCATGAGACTTACTCTTTTGCCCCTCACCACGCCATTGGTGGTCTTGGCGATTGATGGTACTGTTCTCCCAGGGGGACCTATCCGCTTCCAGACCCTCCCTGTTAAGATGTCGGTGGGTACACTCCACCAGGAGTGGATATCCTTCCTTATCTTACCCAAGGCCTCAACGCCTATAATTTTGGGTCTCCCATGGTTACAGCTCCATTCTCCTCATGTGGACTGGACTACTGGACAGATCCTGGCTTGGGGTCCCTCCTGTTCCTCGTCCTGCCTACCCAAGGTTGCCCCCTGTGAATCTGAGCCGGTCATTCATTCCAGGTTGCATAACCATTTACATTTCTCTGTCCCTAACCACCCTTGGACGCACAGCCAGGCTAGCTTGTCTACAAGTCCTGCAGTCGCTACGTCTTGCGATGCGATTCAGGTAGTCGCTACACCTGACTCAGCTATTCACTCTGCCTCTGTACTAGTTATGCCAGTCCAGCCCATGCCCAGTGAGCCTCTCACTTTTTCTTGTTCGGGACATTCTGCTTGTCCTTCAGCTATTCAGCTTGACTCCGGCGACATGTCACCTTCTAACCAACCTGACTTCAGGGTTCCACTGACATCTGCCCAGTCTGATGGTACTGTGCAAGATGACCAGTTCCCCTTTAAGGGTCTAGGGGACCCTCCTCAGATTCCTGTTGATCGTCTCATGCCCTTGTTTATTCCTAGAGAGCCTTTGGTCCTCAATAGATCTTCTTGTCATCTCCCTACCTCGTTTTCAGTCTCTGAGGATAATCTTAAGTACGAGGTTAGACAAGTTCTGGATTCTCGGCTCTGCAGAGGCATTCTTCAGTACCTTGTGCATTGGAGAGGTTTTGGTCCTGAGGAGGCGTCTTGGATCGCTGCATCTGATGTCGCTGCACCTCATCTGTTGAGAAGGTTTCATCAGAGATTTCCCTTTAAGCCTGGGTCCAGGCGGGGGAGGGCCCATAAGAGGGAGGGTACTGTCATGGATATGCAGTAGTGTTTGTCTGCCATCTTACCTTCCTCCTCAAGTGTTCATCTAGAGACCAGACCTCCTTCACCTGGCTTCCTTTATAATCTCCTCCCAGCCTGACTCCACCCCAGGCCCTATCACTGAACACTATATTAACCTGTGCACTGCAAGCCTGCTTTGCTGATCAACGTGTTTGTTAGGCATTGTGTGTTTGGGTTCCTGCCTGCCGTGTGCTACGTCTGTCTCTCTGTTACGTTATTGGCTTGTCCCCGACCATCCCTGTCTGCTCGTGACCCTTGACCTTCGGCTCGTTCTTCGTTATCCTTGTCTGCTTGTGGCCCCTGACCTTCGGCTTGTTATTCGGTTCTCTCTATCGTGTGCTGCTGCTTCCCCTTATCCTACGGGGCGTGAGCTAGGAAACTCCAGGGGCCGCGACCTGGTCCCAGCCTGCAGCGTAACATCCTCACCACTAGAGGCCCTGGAGAAGACCAGCTGGGTCTTAGACTCCGCGCCCTGGGGAATCTTGGCTCTCGCTTCCGTTGGGATCCCGGTTGTGCTCCTCTGGTCCCGCTTTCCACAACCACCCAGTTTCCTATCCACAGAAGCCAGCCATAGGGTTCACTACCTCGCGGTGCACTCCTGTCCCCCTACGGTGTGCATCTGTCACCTGGCCACAGGTGATCCTGACACCCATCTTTCCTTAATTTCACATCATCTATCCACTTATATTACAAATATTATTTATGCTACCTCTCCCTTAATCTACTATACCTTAATACCTGACTCCTGAACCATTTAAATCCTTTCTAAGATAGCTGCTCCGCAGTGCTAGTAATAAACAGAATAAGGAAAGAGTAAGGGATTGTTGCTGAACCCAACAGAAACAACCTTTCTCGTTCTTTCTTTACGCTGTAGATACCTCTACAATACGATTCCATCTTGGCTCGTTCAGACCTCGGACCCACACAAGGAGTGGAATTTCTTTCATCCCTTGAACATACCGGATAATTTTTTCTAGGGCAGACCAGTCAGTCTAAACTTACCTCCGGAGCACCCCCACTCTTCTCTTCCCTCCCCTAGTGTTTCCGTACTTTATTTTATTTATTCAATTTTTTACATTTTTTTTTTCCCCACTACCCTCCCTCCAAATCTAAGTTTGGAATCGAGCGAATTAAACATAGTAGGACTCCGATCACATTAGGCATAATCACTTGACACTCTCAGGGTAGTAGTCTAAATTTTTAGCGCACATCTGTAGAATAACTATCAACCATTATGCCCATGGACAAGCACCATTCTACTCCATTATCATTAAAACGACTCTCTATAAATGCAAAAGGCCTAAATATCCCTGAAAAAAGAACCAAATTTATTAATGAATTCCATAAGCAAAAAGCCAATATTATTTGCATTCAGGAATCCCACTTCAAAACAGACAAGATCCCAAAATTTAAAGAGAAGAGATTTCCACTTTCATTTCATGCAACCAACCCGGAAGGGAAGACAAAGGGTGTTTCAATTTTGATAGCAAACCAGACTCCAATCCAAATACTTGACACTATGCTGGATCCAGAAGGGAGATACATATTTCTCAAAGGGAAACTGAGATCGCACCCTATCACCATAGCAAACATATACACCATAACACAAAACAAGTAGCGTTTTTTCGTAAGATAAAAGATCTATTAACCACCTTCGCTGGCATACTCATATTGGGAGGGGACTTTAATATCCCCTTAAATCCTCTTTTAGACACTTCAAACGGTACATCGAGCCTTCCTTATAGAGTGCTGAAACAAGTTAAGCTTCAACTACAAGAACTGATGTTGCATGACGCATTGAGAACTCTTAACCCGCAAACTAAAGACTATACTTTTTTTTCCTCTATTCACCAAAAATACTCTAGAATTTACTATTTTTTCTTGTCCCAATCTGTCCAAATCTGACCTCATACTACTTAAAAACTCAACAATTGATACCATGACCCTATCAGACCACCACCCAATCTCTATGACATTATCTTTCCCAGAAAGAATCACTAAGACTAAATCATGGAGACTCAACACATCTGTTTTGAAAGACCTAGTAAATGTTCAACATTTCAATGACACACTAAAATAATATTTCAAAGAAAATGAGAATGACGAGACCTCTACGCTCACACAGTGGGAAGCGCATAAATGTGTTATTAGGGGAGAATTTATCGCCAGACTTACGAGACAGAAAAAGGAACAACAGTCAAGGATTCAATCCTTCATTGTTCTAAACCATAGACTAGAAGAAACACACAAATACACCATTGTGGCGGCAACCATGGATGAGCTGACAAATGCTAGGAAAACATTATCTGAAGAACTTAGTTTAAAAACAAAAAGACAATACATCCTTCGCCACAAAATATACTACAAGCAAGGTAACAAAAGCGGGAAATTATTAGCGAAGGCAGTTCAAGATAAGAAAGTCTCATCCACGATACATAAAATTAGAGAGAATAACGGTACAATACATTCATCTAATGAAGAGATAGCAAAACAATTTGAACTTTACTACCAAACCCTGTATAGCATTCCATCTAATCCTAAATGTCCCCAAAACTCAGAAAAAATAACCCAACTGATTCAGGAATTTTTACAGAACTATAGCCCATCAAAAATAGCAGTGAACATAGCGCAAGATCTTGAAGCACCTATTTAGGGCCCTGAGTTTGATAAAGCCATTAAAGACATGAAAATAGGCAAAGCCCCAGGACCCGATGGTTTACCCCTGCTCTACTGCGAGACATTCACTAACATTTTAAAGCCCAGATTCTTGAAAGCCTTTCATTCCCTCCAATCCGAACAAAATCCACCACACCAATTACTAGAAGCCCATATATCTGTTATTCCCAAAGAAGGTAAGGATCCCAATCAGGTCACAAATTATAGGTCAATATCCCTGATCAACGTAGATGTAAAGATATACGCCAAAATACTAGCAAACAGACTTATCCCATTACTATCCTCCTTTATATCCCTTGATCAAGTGGGATTTATCCCAGGTAGGGAGGGACGAGACAACACGATCAAAGCTATAAACATAAACCATTGGCTTACGTCAAATAAGAAACAAGGCTTCTTTCTATCCCTTGACGCAGAGAAGGCATTCGACAGAGTGGCATGGGACTATATTGACGCTGTTTTAGATCATATTGGTATTTTACCGACAATGAGAGCATATATAAAAGCCCTTTACTCGAACCCTACTGCGAAAGTGCGTGTCAATGGCCACCTGTCAAACCCCTTCAGATTGCATAATGGTACCAGACAGGGATGCCCCCTCTCCCCTCTCTTATTTGTACTCACACTTGAACCTCTCTTAAACAGAATCAGATCCAACCCCGACATAAAGGGAATACAGATAAACGAAAAAACATATAAAGTCGCCGCCTTCGCGGATGACCTGCTTCTTTTCCTCTCAGACCCTCACATTTCCATTCCTAATCTTATTCGAGATCTGGAGCAATTCCAATTGATATCTAACTTGAAAATTAATCATTCAAAATCTAACGCCCTTAACATCACACTAGCCCCAGAGTCAGTAGAACTATGTAAGAGAAATTTCCCCTTCACTTGGGCTACAGAGTCCATCACATATTTAGGAACAGAAATCCCCAGATATCTAAACGATCTATTCAGGCTTAACTTCACCCCAATCCTAAAAGAAACAAAAGAAGACTTGAAAAGATGGAACTCATTGAATGTTTCTTGGTTTGGTAGAGCTTCATTAATAAAGATGACTATTTTACCCCGTTTTCTCTATGTTATGCAAACAATTCCAATTAGACTTCCGGTATCTTTTTTTAACTCTTTTCATCAGGCATGCTCTTCCTTCATATGGAGAAGCAAGCCCCCTAGAATAAAATTCACTAGACTGATTTTGCCCAAAAGTAAAGGAGGAATAGTATTGCCCGACTTACGTAAATATCATCAGGCAGCCTTACTAGCGAGGATAGTGGATTGGAACATTCATCACTCAGTTAAATATTGGGTCTCCTTAGAACACTCACAACTTTCCCAACCTGTTAGATCCATCCCGTGGATACACCCAAAATATCACCCATCGGTCGCCAAGTCTCATCCTCTCATTGGTCCCACATTAGAGATCTTCCAAACAACTTTTAAATTGAACAAACCCCCACCATGGGTTGGCCCACTCACCCCACTCAAAAATAATCCGGACTTTCTGCCAGGAATGGAAAAAAATTCCTTGCAACTCCCTGGCCTCACAGAGACATAGGGGGTAATTTACTATAGCACCGCGGCGCTAATTAGCGCTAATTGCCGCAAATTCACGCTAATTAGCGTGATTCGTGGCAATTTGCGCTTATTAGCGCTAAAACGGTATTCACTATAGCGCTGGAGAGAAAATACTCCCAAAATCAAACTTACTATAGCTCCCAGAATCCAAATAGCACCCAAATCCTTACTCTACTAAAATCTGGAGAATTGCACATGGAAATAATGTTTAGAGCATGATATAATTGCCTAAATGGTACTGAAATATGCGGTATATTATTTAAAGATAATCTGCTTTTAAACTGTGTGAAAAAGTGATTTCTACACTGAAATATCTTTAAAAGTCTGAGAAGTGAAAAATTCCTTGTTTTTTGGACAAATAGGTGCAACACAACTGAGCATGCTCAGACGTGAAATAACTCAAATTTTAACTCAAGTGTCTTTTTTCACAAGAGTTATAGTAAATACCAAAACGACAGCTAATTAAAGAGCATTTTTTGGAACTGAAAATCTGCTCTTTTCTCTGTCACTTTCACTTGTTACGCTCCATCTCACACAAATCTTTACCCAAACTCACACAGGTGTCTTTACAAAGCACAAACAATACCATTGCTGATGCAAATTTAAAATTAGTCAAATTTTTTTGTGCTTTTTATTATTTCTAAATAATCATAATTTGAGCCCCAAAAATTTGATATGTGTTCCAACATCAGAAATCAAAATGTAATTCCCCAAAATTTGAGGGTAAAATCACTATTCTCAACTCACCCACAAAAAAAACACCAAATTTCACAGAATAAATCAAGAAGAATAACTCTTGAGTAATGTAATTCCATCACCTGTATGCCCAAAGAAATGCAGTATTTATGTGCATGAAGACCTCACATGTGGCAGCTCTGTGGCTTAGAGGTTAGAACTTCTGCTTTGCATCCCTGAGTGTCTGGGTTCAAATCCCAAACATGCTGCTTCATGTAGAGAAGTTGTCTCATCTCACAGGTCTTAAAACTATGTCTAAATGTCGTATTTATGTGTAGGAGGGTTCCACCACCATTGTAAATCTTGCCAGATACAAAATTTAGCCAAAAGTATTGGGACGCCTGCCTTTACACACACATGAACTTTAATGGCAGTCCAGTCTTAGTCCGTAGGGTTAAAATTTGATTTGGCCCACCCTTTGCAGCTAGAACAGCTTCTGGGAAGGCTGTCCACAAGGTTTAGTGTGTCTATGGCAGAGGTCTCAAACTGGCGGCCCTCCAGCTGTTGTGAAACTACAAGTCCCATGAGGCATTGCAAAGCTGACAGTTACAAGCATAACTCCCACAGGCAGAGGCATGATGGGACTTGTAGTTTTGCAACAGCTGGAGGGCCGCCAGTTTGAGACCCCTGGTCTATGGAGATGTTTGATCATTCTTCCAGAAGTGCATTTGTGAGGCCAGGCACTGATGTTGGATGAGAAGGCCTGGCTCGCAGTCTCTGCTCTAATTCAGCCAAAGGGTGTTCTATCGGGTTGAGGTCAGGACTCTGTGCAGGCCAGTCAAGTTTCTCCACCCCAAACTCGCTCACCCATGTCTTTATGGACCTTGCTTTCCTGACGGCTCCATGTCAGCACAGCTGGGTGAGGCTCCGCCCACTCCTACGTGATCAGGACTTAACTATAAATTTTTCACTCACCTCAGCCTCAGCATTCTTCTCTTTTCCTCCTACATGCAGGACGGAGGTGTGCTCCTCTACCTAGCTGGTCTAAATGGCTGGCGGACCGTCCATACGTGTAGATGAAGCTGAACGAAGTCCCTGGTGTCTAGTCTAAATGACCATAATCTAGGGAGCCCCGCTGCTGGTCCTCGGGGTGGCTTTATCATGGCTAACAGCCGTGTATGGGGTCCTCTTGGTCCAAACAAGATGGACAGCGGTTGTGGCAGAGTACTCCCCTATGCACGCGCACCCACGCTGTGCCAACGTCGACGGTCAGATGACGGAGCTTGGGTGAGCTAAATGCTTTGTATCCAATGTATGCTGCATTACTGGACAGGGAGTACTCTGCATAACAGATACACAAAGTAACACTTTGTCTGTTCACACATGGATATAATCTGTTGGAGGCTGCTCATGTTTGCTTACTGTCATGCCACTATGCCAAACCCCTCCAAAGACCAGCATTTTGCAGAGAAGGTAGATTGGGACCACCTTGAAAATGTCTACTGAATCCAGCCATGGCCTTTGGATGGGATATCCTTGTATTTTTCTATGTGATCTTTGGTCTTCCTTAAAAAAAAAGAAGAAAAAAGAGTATGGAGAAGCATGTTTATGAGGTCTACAATTCCCTTGGTTTGTGTACACTGCAGATGGTTGTAATTTTGTTACAAATTCCTACCTTTTTGTTTGATGTTCTGAAACAAACTTTTTCATCATAACCTGATTCCTCCCAGGATTAGCCAAATTAACCTCCATCTGGATAACAGGGCTGTAGATGGAAGCTTCTGCCTCCCTCTAGTTGTGTTTAACCCCTCAGGGTTTGTTACTAAGCAATCTATTTACTGCATTTAACCATTTTTTTCCCTAGTCCAGGGTCGCACTGGGTTGCAGGAATGAGGCTGTGCTATTCAGCTTTGCCTCCCGCTGGTCAGTCTCGGTTCCGGTCGCGATTTTTAGAGACATCTGTGCAAGTCTCTGTGCGGATGTCAATATAGATCGCAACCCGAAATCGCAAGGTAGTACAGAACTGCCTTTTTGAAGTTGGTGTGGCGCCGCTGATGCACCGTTGCACCGATTAGAGCGGTGCAATTGCCGCATATTATTTTCATGCGATTTGACTGGTCGGGTCGCATGTCAAAAACGCACCAGTGTGATCCGGGGCTATGGGTTGGTTTGCTGAATGCTGCACAAGCCCTGTGGTGAGGTTATCTATTAGTGTTTACCAATCTCAGAATGAACATGCTTCAGGCCCTTCAATAAGAAGACATGGATGAACATGAAGGAGCAGTCTCATGGCTTTCCCAAGCCAGCAAACATCCCTCCTCAAGCTCTATAAGAGGAATACATGGATGGGCATGACAGTATGTATCCCACTGGCTTAAAAAGCCAGGGAGGAGGATGACACCTAAAGGTGTTACGCCCAATAAACAAATTGCCAATACGCTCTAAAGGGGTGTTTTCAGCTCACCCTGTGAAAGGGGTCATCTGCTCCAACAAGGAGAAGTTGCCTGTCCACACCATGTGAAGCAGCCAATTTTCCGAATTTCCAGATGGGCATGACAGTATTTATCCCACTGGTTTAAACAGCCAGGGAGGAGGGTGACACCTAAAAGGTGTTACACCCAATAAACTAATTGCCGATACACTCTAAAGGGGTGTTTTCGGCTCACCCTGTAAAAAGGGGCATCTGCTCTGACAATGAGAAGCTGCCTGTCCACACCAGGGGAAGCTGCGCATTTTCTGAATTTCCGGATAAGCATGACAGTATGTATCCCACTGGCTTAAACAGCCAGGGAGGAGGGTAACACCTAAAAGGTGTTACACCCAATAAACAAATTGCCAATACACTCTAAAGGGGTGTTTTCGGCTCACCCTGTGAAAGAGTTATCTGCTCTGATAATGAGAAGCCGCCTGTTCATACCAGTTGAAGCAGCCCATTCTCCAAACTTCCGGATGGACATGACTGCACACAGTCTGCTTTGTCAAGCAACCAAGCATATGGATGACAGCGCCTAACAGGTGTTCGCACTCATGAAACATGTGGTCAATACGCTCTAAAAGAGTGTTTCCACTCACCCTGTGAATTCTCCAAGCCTTCCCAAGCAAACAATCCGCTTTAGATCCTTCCATAGAGAAACAGACGGCAAGGATGTTACCTAGTTCAAGCAACCTAGGATAAAGATGATGACACCTAACCAGTTGTCACAATTAAGCAGATGGTCAAGACACTCTAAAGGAATGACTAGATTCTTCTCGTATGGGGACCGTCTGTTTGGCAATGTCCAGCCTTCTTTCAGGTCCTTCTTGGTCCAATCAATTCTCTCCAGTCTCTTCTGAACAGAAGAAAGAGGACGACCTGTGTCCAGATTGCTAAGGTTGGTGAAATGCCTGTGTATAGAGGTGAAACTTTGGAAGTATTTTAAATACCTCCAGAAGACGGCTAGATGTTGAATGGATCAAGTGCTTGTTCGTCAAGATTGGAGGATATCGTCACAGCAGGATGTCAAAGTTATGCCCTTTGGAACGAAGAGTCCAGGGGTTGGGACCACCCCGCTGGTTAGTATGTGTCCCTTGTGGGATCGGCCATTCACATGACCTTACCATCAGAAGGTGCGACCCTCAAGGACAAACGCGGCCACTGCGTTTTTTTCGTGTTTTTTTCTTGAATCATTCTTTATTGAATTATTATTTTTTTCATACAGTACAAGAACACTTAACAATGTTCGTCGTGCAACGACGGCAAGATATGATAAAATATAAAAGAGTAAAAGTAACAAAATCCAGCACAGTGATGCTAGGAGTACATGAGAAAACAGCAGTTCAAGGTCCTCTCTCCCCCGGGGCCACCCGAATCGGTGCACTTCTGTGTCCCAGGAGGAGAAACGACCGTAGTCGCCTTAGTGATAAAGGATAAGTCCAAACATGTATATTTCCAAAAAATACAATAGAGGTATATTCACATGTTATAGTAGGGTGTGACCTACATATTGCTCAGTCAAGAAGGTGTATAACTAAACAGGGTGCTTTATGAGAGAGGCACAGCTCTGGAGCAATTGGTCCACGAGACCCAGGCCTTCCGGGTCCTTTCGGCCTGACCATTGCTGGCTGCCATAACAGATTCATAGCTATAGTGTAGATTCACAAGGTCAATGGTTTAGGAAGTAGACGGGACCCTTTCTGATCTCCACAGTCTTGTGATGCATAGTCTGGACGCCAGGAGAATGTGGGTTGTAACATACCTAGAGGCATGGGAGATCTTCTCTATCCCTAGGTTTAGAATCGCCAGCTCTGGGGAAGAGAGTATTTTACAATGAGTGACTCAAGACAAGAGTTTAAAGATGTCTTCCCAGAATGGTTGTATGAGGGGGCAAGACCAGAGTGTATGCAACAAGTCACCTTTAAGGGATTTACACCGCCAGCAAGTGTCAGAGGATTGGGGAGAAAAGTACGCTAATCTAGCAGGCGTCAGATACCACCGCAGGGTGATTTTTTGGGTAAGTTCCCATAAAGCAGAACATTTGTTGGAGGAATATATGGACTTTAGTACTGAGGTCCATTGATCTGTGGAGAAGCAGCAAGTTAAATCCGCTTCCCAGCGTAAGTGCGAGGATGTTTTAGAGAAGTGTTGTTTGCAGTGGAGGCGGTTATAGAAATGAGATATGCCTTTTGTTTTGGAGAGAGAATTTGTAAGGAAATCCCAGGTTTTGGGTGGAATGGCGTATAGGGGTTTGGGTACTGTTTTTAGGCAATGGTAAATCCTTAGGTGGGTATAATATTCCCTGGAGGGGAGGTCAAATTCTTTTTGTATGTCAGCGAAGGGCTTGATGTGAGGCCCCAGGAGAAGAGATTGCAGGAAGTATATGCCTTTACTAGACCAGTGTGTTAGTGACAGGTCTGGAGATAGATAGGGATTACAGAGGTATTTGGAGTAGTGGATTGGGGGGAGTGTAGTCTGAGTGCATGATCATTTTTTTCCATGCATGCACTGATGCTTTCATGGTAGGAAGGAAGGCTGACAGGATAGTTGTCCCGAAAGGGGTACTCATTAACCAAGATTTTAGATCTGAGCGAGGGAGGAATGAGGGTTCTATTTGCCCCCATAATGTGGTAGGGTGGGTACGAAACCAATCTTGTAATTGGGCCAGTATGGCGGCGAGATAGAAATCCTCAAAGTCTATAGAACCCACCCCGCCCGCTAATTTGTTTTTTGATCAGTTTAATGTGAGCACATCTGTGTCTTTTACCTTTCCAGAGGTGGGTATTCAGGACATGTTGAAGGGATCTGAAGAAAGAGGGGGGAACGGGGATGGGTAGGGTCCTAAAGTAGTACAGAATTTGCGGGAGGCAGATCATTTTGAAGGCCGCTAACCTACCTGACCAGGATAATTCATGTTTCGCTATGTTTTGGGATTCACCTTGTATCTTGAGAAGCAGGGGTAAGAAGTTGGTGGAGAATAGGGATGCAGTTGATCTGGTCAGTTTAATCACTAGGTAGGAGATTTCTGTCTCTACCCATTTGAATTTGTGTTGCATTTGTAGTAAGTTTTTTGTGGTAACATCTAGATTATTGTCGAGTATAAACGACTTTGTTGTATTGACCTTATAATAAGAGATCTCGCTAAACCAGGTAAGTATTTTTTGTACCTCTGCCAGGGAAGAAGCCAGGTTTGTAAGGATTAGTATCACGTCATCCGCGAATAGGCTTATTTTATGTGAGATCTGGCCTATTTGCATGCCCGAGATGTAGGCGTGATCTCGTATGCGCGACGCCAGAGGTTCCATAAGAAGGTTGAAAATAAGGGGTGACAAGGGGCAACCTTGTCTGGTGCCATTAGTTATGGGGAATGGGTGAGAGGTCATATCTTCCGTAAAGACTGTGGCCGAGGGGGATGAATATAGTGCCATGATAGCATTAAGAATATATCCATCAAAACCAAATTTCTGTAGTACCGATCTGAGGTAGGCCCAGTGTACTCTGTCGAACGCCTTCTCTGCATCCAAAGAGAGGAGCAGAGAAGGCGTAACAGTATTTTCCGCTTGATGTATGATGTCTATCATTCTCTTCGTGGAATCAGATGCCTGTCTGCCTTTCGTGAAGCCTGATTGGTCACTGTGGATCAATGTGGGCATTATGTCGATCATTCTCGCTGCTATTGTTTTAGCATAAAGCTTGATATCCAGATTCAGTAGGGATATCGGGCGGAAATTCTGGGGATTAGTCGGCTCCTTCCCTGGTTTGGGTATCATTATTATAAGAGCGTTTAACATGTCAATCGGGAACTGAGAAGAGGAGGCAGCGTTATTAAATATCTCAACCAGGTGTGGGATTAATTGGTCAGAAAATTGTCTATAGTATTCCCCCGATAATCCATCGGGTCCTGGGGCTTTGTCTGTGGGGAGAGAGCGTATTGTCTTTCGAAGTTCATGTTCCGAGAACGGAGCATTCAGATGTTTAAGTTGGTCAGGTGTCAAAACAGGCAAATGCAAGTCATGAAGAAAGCGGTCAATGTCGTCTTGAGAGGGTTGGGGAGTGTGCGGGTCTGCGTTCAAATTGTACAGGTCTTTATAATAGTCGCTAAATGCGTTGGCGATGTCCTGGGGGTTCGTCAAGGGGGTATGAGAATGGGGGTGGTATAAGTGTTGTATTTTGGTCTTGGCACGTCTACCTTTAAGGTGCTGTGCCATGCGTTTCCCAGCCTTGTTGGATGTTGAGTAAGTGGTGGCTTTTAATTTCCATTGAAGACGGTCAAAGGAGTGTAGGAGTAAAGTGCGGAGCTCCTGTCTTAGGGACGTGAGCTGGTCAGGTAGAGGAGTGTGGGGGTTTGTTTTGTGATGCGTTTCTAAGTCTGCTATCTGGGAAGAAAGTTCATCTATACGCTGCGTTCTCTTCTTCCTATGTACCGCATTAATTTTCATCAGGATTCCCCTCATATAAGCCTTGTGCGCACTCCACACCACGTTAGGGTCAGACACTGAGCCGTCATTTAACGTAAAAAATTCAATAAGGTGGGCTGCTATCTCTGGAGCATAGTCCTTATGTTGTAGAATGTAGTTATTAACTCTCCATATAAATGAGTTGTGGGTGTGTTTAGAATCGTCAATGGAGAGTGAGATTGGGGCATGGTCTGACCATGTGGTGGTGTGAATTGCGGAGGCAGTAATTTTTTGTAGCACCCATTTGTCAGACAAAAACAAATTTGTACAGATTTAATGAGTCTGAAGATCTTGCGAATGAATTTAATCTGGTGAGCATTTGGGGTATAGAGATTGACGATGGTGTATGGCGTCTTGCCGATGGTGCAGACCAGGATTATGTAGCGCCCCTCCGGGTCAAGGGTTACTGAGGATAGGTGGAAATCAACCTTGTCCCTGACTGCTATCAGAACACCTCTAGCTTTAGAGGCGTAGTGTGCATGGAAGACGTGGGGAAATAGTCGGTTGGTACATAGTCGTATGTCGGCTTGAAGGAGGTGCGTCTCTTGAATGCAAACAACGTCACTGTGAAGAGCTTGGACAGTTTTCCACAGGGAGTGGCGTTTAGCTGGGTGGTTAAGCCCGTTAACATTTAAGGACAAAAAATTGATAGACATTGTGTACGTGTGGACGAGGCAATGGTGTTAGGTCTGCACTTACAGTTAGTTGGTTGGTATCCGGTATGCCGTCAGGAGAGTCCAGGTTGTCGTGGATGGAGAAGAAAGGATCCGGGTCTTCTTGTGATGTGGATGCTAGAGCCGTGAATAGAGCAACATGGCAAAAGGAAAACAAGACAAGAAAAAACTTTTAAGGAAACAAAAATCTGGACACAGTCAGCGTGTCACAAAATAGAGTCGAGACTCTGAGGAGCACGCACTATGCTAGTTCGAGGTAGTAGCTGTAGCAAAAGACCACTAGAACTGTGGTGCTCAACTATGGCGGTATGTAGAGGTGGAGCGTATCTCCGCTGAGACCTCTGAAAGGGGGTAAAAAACAGTCTGAACAAGAGAACTGAAGTAATCGGTAATATACTCTGACATCCCAGAGGCGTATGAAAAAAAAGTTGCGCGGCCCACGGTAGTGGTGGAGCCAGTAGTCACCTAGGTGAAGTTTTGGTCCAGGTTATGGCATGCTTGGGTGTTGCTGTTGCGTGGTGGTAGAGGAGTGGGTGGTTCTGGCAGTATGCCTCAGGCTTGAAGCAGATTCAACCCTGCAGTAAGGTCGCTGACAACATGCGATTTACCATTTTTAGTGATGAGGAGTGTGGCTGGGTGTCTCCATTTATACTGAATTTTATGGTTTTGGAGCCCCTTGGTGATTGGGTTTAGTTGTCTTCTGAGTTGGAGTGTGAATTTGGACAGGTCCGGGAACAGTTGCACATCTGTAAAGGGAGCAGGGAGAGGGGATTTTGCTCTAACCCCAAACATGATATTCTCCTTAATGTGAAAAAAATGCACTCTCATAAGTACATCCCTGGGGACCGTGGCAGTGAGATGTGATGGTTTGGCAATCCTGTGTAATCTGTCAATTATTAAGTCTCTGGGTGACGCTTCAGGAAGTATAATATGCATGAGCTCTCTAGCATATTTGGGTAGGTCAGCTGCTGGTATTGTTTCAGGGACCCCTCGCAGTTTAATATTGTTCCTGCGAGATCTGTCCTCTAAATCGGACAGCTTGGTGCGCAGCCATGCTTGTTCTTCTCTAATGTCCTCATACACATCTATGATCCCATTCACCGTGGAGGCACATTCAGTCATACCCCTTTCTATGGTCGACACTCTTTCATCTAGTGAGTGTATATCAGATGTGACTTTTGAGAAGAGAGAGGAGAGGTCAGTCATTAGAGAGGATTGTAGCGATAAGAGCATATCCTTCAGGGTCGAATCTAGCACAGGCTGCCCTGAAGTGAGGAAGGACGCCATAGAGGAGTGCAGGGCCTGGTTTGAGGAGAAGGGGTTGAAAGCCGGGGCCTCAATTAGTGCTTGTGGCGACTGCTGCGGTAGCGAGTCAAGACGCATTTTAGCCTTCGCGGGGCTGCTAGTGAGGGGATCACACTCGGGGGGGTAATCGGAGCTTCCTGAGGGCTCAGGGAGGTTTGGATTGTCCGGATCAGCGTCCAAAAGATCAGTGTAAGAGGCCCGCTGTTCTCTTGGCGCGGCAGAGCCGGCGCCATCTTTGAAACCACTGACCTTCTCTGCAGGTTTGAAGGCAAACTCGGTCAGTTTCTGAGGCTTGTAGTCCATGAATCTTTTCCTGGACATGATGCCTGTGTGCAGGAGAGCTTCTGCAACTAGGATGGCCGTGGATGGTGTAGCTGTGTGGGCCGTAGTCGCTCCGCTGTCGTCTCAGTTCTCAGTTTAAGCTGCCAGTTTAAGTTCTCGGTTTAAGCAGCCATCTTCAGCTCCGGTCGGCCACGCCCCCCACTGCGTTTTTTTCTTAATCGCAGAAGGGCAAGCCTAAATTAAATAGTGGCCAGTTTGGCTTCCTGCCCCAAGATGAAGGTCTACGGAGTTAAAGACCGAAAATTCAAGAGTTACTGCTCACGCTCACGCTAGAGAGCGTAGCTCCTGCGCTTTTCTGGATGGGAGTCCAGGAAAGACAAGGAAGCAAATGCTTAGTCCAAGAAGTGAATAAGAACTTCCATGTCAGGATGCTCTCTGGTATTTTGGGATTGTGCCACCCATACATGCCCTAGGGGCACTATGTGGTTCCTCTGTGAACATAGGGATGGCTTGTGGATGGACACGTGGTCCCCTAAGAAAAGCATTTTGGGCCATATTTGGAGATCTTTTATCCTTCACGTCTCAGATTGAGCCATAGAAATCGCCTTGCCCCAGCAGCTCAGACGACCTGGTGGTACAGGCAGATACCAGCCAGTTTAGGGGAGCCCTACTTCAGGAACAATGAGCTCAGGACCAATGGTCTTTTGTCAAGGATCCAAGACTCCATCTTGGAGTTGAGGGCAGCCTTTTCAGGCTCTTAGCGTTCAGTCATCTCATCCAGAGTAAGCCTGTCCTAGGAAAGTCTGACAGCACAACGACTGTGGCCTACATCTGGAAACAAGGCTCAGTCTCTCACTTCTGAAGTTTTCTCTAATTCTAGAATTCACCCAAGTCAATCCTCCCAACAATCTGTGACCTATGTGCCTGGTCGGAAGAATCTTCAGACGATCTTTTTGTCCAGGTCAAGTCTGACGACAATGCAGGATCCAGACTACTGCGAGTCTTTTGAGAACTAACAGAGCTTGGAGTTTTGTCTGCCAGAGGTAGACCGCTTACATTCCCAGTCGACACCAAGTTGCTGAAGTTCCATTCCAGGGCCCAGGAGCCGCAAGCTCTTGGAGTGGAGGTGCTGACCGCAGAATGGATCGCCAAGACTGCTTATGCCTTTTTTTCAGCAGCTAAGGCTGGGGCGAGGGAAGGTGACAGTTTTGGTACCCGCTACTCATCCTGATGAGTGTAAAGTAGTGACGCCCTCTGCCTGGTAGATCAAATCTTCTCCAGTCCCATTCATTCAGCATCCGACAGGCTCAGGCTGATGGCCTGGGTCGAGAGAGGCAGAGCCTAATGGATGTCGAATGCTCGGTGAAGATTTGAACAGTTTTACGAAATGAGAAAGGTCAGCGCTAAGCATGCCTATAGTAGAACAGGACATATAGGCCCAGTATATTCGCTGATCAAGATTTTACGCTGGACTCTTCAGAAGCCTGCTTCGAATGCCTACATGCATGGCTTGACTTAATTCTATGCGCAAGCATGCTATGGGCATGCATTTTGGCTATTGCTGTCTTCACCGGCATTCAGTAAGCTTCCAACGCTTAATTACACAGTTTTTCAATATTCATTTTGGTGGAAACCTCAAACTTGTTTCCGAGATGAGATATACCAATGCTGATGGATGTTATTTCATCAGATGCCTTCAATCACCCTGTGGTACTTTCTCGCTGAAACTGATTTACTGGTGGCAATTACATCAGCATTAGTGTCCTTGGGTTTAAAGAACCCATACTCGCGTACTTCCCAGGCAGGATGGTGCTCATGCCAATGCTCTAATATGTGCCTGAACTGACCTTCATAGTTCATATCACACAAGAGGTTTCCCTCCTACGTTCCCTTTGGGGAGTACTCAAGAAGTTAGCCCATTGGATGTGGGCTAAGCGCTAAAATTTTTAATCAAGGTGACTCCTGCCATCAGGAGCTCTGTACATCTGTTTGTCCTTTTCAGGTGGAACACATAATAATCTTGCTGGGATCCGTAAAATCATTATCTCTTGGTTAATAAGCTCATCTCCTTGGCCTGCAGGTTGTAGGGCTGGCTGTGCCAGGAGAATCACGGCGCTCTCACTAGAAGGGTCCAGACCTTGAGGGTGACAGCAAGCCGGGTGTCTCAAACTATCCGCAATACAACTATGTGGACGTCAAAATATTCATATTCATGACAATTAAGTTTGTCAGAGGCGTTAAGTTTTCTGTTACCGTTTTAGTCAGAATTGGAGTGTGTGTAGCATTATCCCTCCCCTGTTTTGGCTAGTTAATTCCCAGCTGTGCTGACATGGAGCCGTCAGGAAAACGGAAAATTTTATTCAAATACTTACCGTAATTTTCCTTTCCTGACGAGCTCCATGTCAGCACAGAACCCGCCCAGTTAAGTAGTAATAGTTACGAAACGCTGAGGCTGAGGTGAGTGAAAAATTTACAGTTAAGTCCTGATCACGTAGGGGTGGGCGGAGCCTCACCCAGCTGTGCTGACATGGAGCTCTTCAGGAAAGGAAAATTACGGTAAGTATTTGAATTCAATTTTCCATTTTCCTGACGGCTCCATGTCAGCACAGCTGGGAATTAACTAGCCAAAACAGGGGAGGGATAATGCCGTTTTGTGCACTGGTGTGCAGTCATGTTGGAACAGGAAGGGGCCATCCCCAAACTGTTCTCACAAAGTTGGGAGCATGAAATTGTCCAAAATGTCTTGGTATGCTGATGCCTTAAGAGTTCCCTTCACTGGAACTAAGGGGCCAAGCTCAACCCCTGAAAAACAACCCCACACCATAATACCCCTCCACCAAATGATTTGGACCAGTACACAAAGCAAGGTCCATAAAGACATGGATGAGTGAGTTTGGGGTGGAGGAACTTGACTGGCCTGGACAGAGTCCTGACCTCAACACAACAGAACACCTTGGGGATGAATTAGAGTAGAGACTGTAGGCCAGGCCTTCTCGTCCAACATCAGTGCCTGACCTCACAAATGCACTTGGGAGAATGGTCAAACATTCCCATAGACACACTCCTAAACCTTGTGGACAGCCTTCCCAGAAGAGTTGAAGCTGTTATAGCTGAAAAGGGTGGGCCAACTCAATATTGAACCCTAGGGACTAAGACTGGGATGCCATTACAGTTCATGTGCGTTTAAAGGCAGGCGTCCCAATACTTAGGCCAATATATTGTATATTGCTTGGAGACACTGAACATGGCTATGGACGTAGGGCTGGTTCACACCACAGAGATGCAGAGAACATGTGTGAGGCTGCCTGGTGGCTAAGTGGGTAGAAATTCCATCTAGCTAGCACTGGGGTTGCTGGTTCAATTCCCCAACATGCTAATGCTTGTGTTGAAGTTTATATGTTCTCCCTGTGTGGGTTTCTCACCACAATCCAAAGACATGCTGGTATTTTATTTGTCTCCTTACAAAATAGTCTCTAATGTAAAAAAGTTAGTTTTAGACTTTAGATTGGAAGCTCATTGGAGCCAGGGCCTGATGTTAATGTTTGTTAGCACTAATCATGCCCAGGGACTTGGACATTTAAAATTGTAGGGTTTACACTGCACAGGTACAGTACATATGCTTAGAAAACTGTTGCTTTGTTTATGTGCATGCAAATGGACTTGGATCTTTGGCCTGTAGTTGGAGATTTGATGCACATAGCCAAGGGCTAACACAGTTGTAAATAGTATTATGTGTTCCTGCCCATCAGGTGAAATCACTTTAGACATACACGAAGAGACAGATTGAAAGATACTGGTGGGCGTGTACTTCTATTGGGCGTGTACTTTTATTGGGCGTGTATCAGTTTGCTTACAATACAACCTCTCTTATATAAAGGCCTGCAGTATGGGGGATCGTTTGGTCTGAGAAGGCCAGGATTTTTGCTGTGATTTGTGGGGGGAGAAGGAATGATATTGTGCAGATTGACAAACCCCCCAACTAGTGTTATTTGCTGAAATTCTTGTGCATTTTTTCAATCAAAAATTGTGTGTGTATTGTTCCTGTCTGACCATGCAAAATCGTTTGGAAGCATCTGCTGACATTCTACTCTTGGATATCATTGCTTAATCATGTACACAGAAATGCATATTCCAGCAGAACATGGTCACTATATGTGGATTGTGGGGTGGGGGTGGGTGTTTTGAACATGTGTCTTTTTTAATATTATGTTGGAATGCTTTGTAAGAATAATGACCTGAGTATGTTTCTATAATCTTGCAGATAAAAATGTGATGTGTTGCCCTTTTATACATTAAAAGTAAAGCTGTGTGCACTCTAAGGTTTTGATACATTTTAGATTGTAAGTTCCTATGAGCAGGGCCCTTAAAATCCAATTGCTAAATGTAGTACCATGTATCCTGTCCAAATTTTTTTAAAGCTAGTAAATAAATGTACATAATTTTGTTTCTGCTGGCAAAATAAAAGTACATTATTGAGCTTTGGTGTGTTTTTTTTTTTTTTGGGTGGTGGTGGTTTTGGCAAAGTGCAATATCTTTTATATTTTTTTTCTATATACATTTGTGCACCAAAAATGAATCTCTTCACCCTGGTTCACATTGATGCTTGATAGACATCTGTGTGGCTTCATACACAAATGTCTATTGAAGTCGCACCTGAAATCGGCAAAAGTAGTGAAGGAACTACTTTTGCAAATCGGTGCGGTGCCACAATATTGGGGTTGCATCGCTTGGAACAGTGCCATTGCCACCAATAGTCATGCGATTTGATTTCTGAAATTGCATTACTAATCGCCCCAATGTAAACCTAGGCTTCAGCACACCTGCAAGTAAATGATAAAGGTGGAATCTTTATATATAACAGCTGTGGAGAATTGCATATGCAAAAAGAAACAAGTGCGCAATCACCATGAATTAAAACAACAATCCTGCAAACAGGAAAAAAATTTTTTTAAAACATCAAGTGAAAAATAAATATATATAGTGAAAAAAAGGGGTTAATGTAGAGAATCTTCTATTATAAGGAATCTCCAAACAATATTCATTTAACGAATGTGTATAAAAAGTGTCCCAAAAAGAAGTTGTATATTTAAATGTTTTAAATTTTAAATAATCAGCTCCACCAATCTTCATATGGGTAAGGAATTATCCGATGTACCGTATTTATCGGCGTATAACACGCACTTTTTTCCCCTTAAAATCAGGGGAAAATCGTGGGTGCGTGTTATACGCCAATACTCCGTCGAATTCCCCTGCTGAAAACGAGCGAGAGGAGCGAGCGGAGCCGAAGCCGAAGTACAATCGGCTTTACTCGGCTCCTCTCGCAGTCCCGCCCATCTCTGACTGCGCCGCTGACATAGAGAAAGCCGAGTGTACTTCGCCTAGTCTCGGCTCCTCTCGCAGTCCTGCCTGTGACTGTGAGCAGAGCCGAGTCTAGCCGAAGTACACTCGGCTTTCTCCGTCAGCGGCGCAGTCAGTGGAGATGGGCGGAACTGCGAGAGGAGCCGAGTCCAGCCGAAGTACACTCGGCCCGCTCGCTCCTCTCCACAGAAATCGGCGCCAAATTTTAAAAACCGCCGGGACTGACACGATCGCAAAGGCACTGGGCAAGGCTGCAGATGGACAGATGAACACTGGGCATGGCTGCAGATGGACACTGGGCACGGCTGCAGATGGACAGATGGACACTGGGCAAGGCTGCAGATGGACAGATGGACACTGGGCACGGCTGCAGATGGACACTGGGCAAGGCTGCAGATGGACAGATGGACACTGGGCAAGGCTGCAGATGGACAGATGGACACTGGGCACGGCTGCAGATGGACAGATGGACACTGGGCAAGGCTGCAGATGGACACTGGGCAAGGCTGCATGCTGCATTTAAATGTAAGTTTTTTTTCCTTGAATTTCCCTCCTAAAAGTTTTTTTCCTTAAAATTCCCTCCTAAACTTGGGGTGCGTGTTATACGCCGGTGCGTGTTATACGCCGATAAATACGGTAGTTCTTATTCCATATACATTCGACAGTAGGGAATAATCTTAAAGCCGCTTACCAGATCGATGGGACCTCGGATTACAGAGGTCTCAAGAGCGTGTGCATCTGCCTGCCGGCACCGAGGATATCCACCTGCTCCTTATCCCAAGGGATCTCTCCTCGCTCCACCAGCTGATCGGATGTCCAACACACAGGAATCAAGGTAAGCAGAGATAATGATTGCTCCAGGTGCACTCCTAGGAGTTTGTTCAACTCAGCAGGAAGGGATTGAATGAAAAAAACTTCATGGTGCAGTATTTCAGAAAAAAGTTTCCAAATGATTTATTGAAAAAATCACAGCAAAGACCAAAACAAGTTCACATCCAATCCACACTTCATAAAAAGATATATATAAAAACAGGAACACAAAAGAGGGGGAGAGGGTAAAAAAGGAAAAAATATCCGAAAAATCATTCAGAGAGCAAACACTGACTGCTTCAATGACCAAATACGTGATAACGTTTTAGGGATGTATGCTCCACCCGACGCATTTCCCCACAACTGGCATCAACTGGAACTACATCGGATAATTCCTTACCCATATGAAGATTGGTGGAGCTGATTATTTAAAATTTAAAACATTTAAATATACAACTTCTTTTTGGGACACTTTTTATACACATTCGTTAAATGAATATTGTTTGGAGATTCCTTATAATAGAAGATTCTCTACATTAACCCCTTTTTTTCACTATATATATTTAGTTTTTACTTGATGTTTTAAAAAAAATGTTTAATGTTTGCAGGATTGTTGTTTTAATTCATGGTGATTGCGCACTTGTTTCTTTTTGCATATGTTTGTTGAGCTTTAGTATTTTTTAGCTTTTTACTTGTAGCAGCATCACAGTTTTTTCTTTGATCAAGTATTTATTAATTTTTCTCAATATTATTTGGTTTAGCGCAGGTTTTTTCCCAATATATATATAGCTGTGGAGAATTGCAGGTAATTAATTCAGCTGGAGGATAGGCAGTGTTGTGTGAGTCAGCTCTGGTTCACATTGGTGCGATTTGACATGTCAAATCGGTGGCAATTGCTCTGTTCTAATTGGTGCGATTTGTATTGATATCAGTGCAGAAACCTGCACAGATTTCTCTGATGTCCCCGCCCCCCCCCCTCCCTTGCAGTCGGGACTGACATGCGGAATGAAATCGTATGAGTTCAGCTGAACGATTTCCTCCCACTGTCAGTGTGAAGCAGGGCTCAAACTGGGCCTTTTTCCTTAGTAATTCACCTGCTGCTATGCCAGAGACACCATTCCTTATCAAACTCCCTTAAGTTTACCTTCAAATATCATTATATGTAAAAATACAGATTTGCATATCTGCAAATAATCAAAAATAATAAATTCTAATCGTGATTGAGATCAAATATTCGCAGCTGCAATCAACAGAGCGTGGTTTCACCTCCTGACCTGGAAATGAGTCATTGTAATCACCCGGAAGTTCCTGTGCTGGTCAGGATCTCCATCTAGGTCAGTGGTTCTCAACTCCTGTCCTCAGGACCCACCAACAGGCCAGGTTTGCAAGATAACTGAAATACATCACAGGTGATATCCTTTGCTCCTCTGTGATTGCAGTATTCTAGTCTGCATCTCCCCAAGGTAATACTTAAAACCTGGCCTGTTAGTGGGTCCTGAGGACAGGAGTTGAGAACCACTGATCTAGGTGGACATGGCGAGGTCCCTCTTTAGCAAAGAGGAGGTGCTGCTGATTTGCCGGGTAAGTGTAGGATATGTACTAGTGCTTATTCAAGGTGGGGGTGGATTTGGTGTGGGTGGGCTTCATTGATTTGTTTGGCATCACCACACATTTGCTTCTGGCCCATGTGCACACATCACTACTTCCTGCATTTGTTCTGCTGATGTAAATCAGTAAGGACTGGGCAAATATAAATGAGAGCTCCTTTCTATTAAAATATATATGACTTGATTCACAGTTGGGCGACTTTTCATGATTCTCAATGATAACCATTCATATCTGTGCTACTTTAAGTCACACCAACTTTAAAGTAGTCCCTGTACTACTTTGGTGTGACTTTCAGGCTCAGTTTCCACTAGTGCGACTTGTCATGCGACTTGAGACTGCAAAGTCGATTGACATGTCATATCCCATGATTTCCAATGAGTATGGTTCATATCTGTGCGACTTCAAAGTAGTCCCTGCACTACTTTGGTCCCACTTTGATACAACTTGAGGTCCATAGACCTCAAGAATATACAGGCATTGCTCCAAGTCGCATCATAATCGCGGCAAAAAAATTGCGGCAAAATCATGCCAATTTAGGGTTGCAATAGTGGAAACAGAGCATCCTGTGACTTGAGGTACATAGGTCGCAATATTACACAGCCATTCCCAGAAGTTGGGGCCAAGTTGCAGCGGCAAAGTGGCAGCAAATTAGTGTGACTTTCAGGTCGCAGCAGTGTGAAAGAGATTCAAGGATATCTTTGAATTTGACTCTATTGTCACTTGTGCATCCTGAAAGTGGGGCAAATTCGTCCCTGCACTACCTTAGTTTGACTTTGATGCGATTTGACGTCCATACACCACAAGATTACACAGACATTGCTTCAAGTCGTGGCAAAGCTGTGCAATTTTAAAGGTCGCACAAGTGCAAATGGGGCTTTATTCAAAGGTGTTATCATTTAATCTCATTAGGTTACTTTCACACTTATGTGACTTTTCATGCAGCTTTGGACCTCAGAGTCGCATTAAAAGTTACCCCCCATGAGTTCCATTTATATCTATGCAACTTCACCCATGTTCACATAGCTCTGAATTGACATGTCAAATTACAGGCCAAATCGGCGCCTATTGACGGCAATAGAACTGTCCGAATTGGTGCGACGCCACACAGATTCCCAAAAGTAGTTCCTACACTACTTTGGGCGACTTCCGGAGGCAATTTCTTACCTCCCAACTTGTTGAGATGGGTATAAAGGACACCTATTAGCAAAAGTATGTAGGCATAGGACACACCTCCTAAAACACCTTCTTAATGGAGAATTATTAAAAAAAAAAGAAGGATTAGTTAAACCCCCAAGTGCTTTTTTTTTCTAACAATAATATCCCTTTAGATTTGTTTGTAAATTCCCAAAGCCAAGCAATTTAGAAATTAGATGAAAGGTTTAGCGCTGGAAAACCCTTTTTGAAAGATAAAAATTGCATACAAATGAGGAGGAAAGAGGGACAGAGGGACTTTGTTCCAAATCAGGGACAGTTGAGACCTATGCGATTTCACTAGACATCTGTGCAGGAAAGTGCACTGATGTCTCTGAAATCGCTCACAAAGTCGGTCTGAGGCCCCTTTCACACTTGAGCGACTTTTCCTGTGACTTTGGTCATCAGAGTTGCATGACAAGTCATACCCCATGATTTTCAATGTGTACCATTTATATCTGTGCAACTTCAAGTCACACCGACTTCAAAGTAGTCCCTGTTACTACTTTGGTCCGACTTTGATACGAGTTGAGGTTCATAGACCTTAAGTTTACAGGCATTCCCTGGAATCGCAGAAAAATTGCAGACGGAAATTTGCGCGACTTTCCCTGCAACTCCTGCTTCCATAGACCTCAAGATTACACAGGCATTTCTTAAAGTCGCATCAAAATCACACAACTTTTAGGTCGCACAAGTGTGAAAGGGGCCTAAGTCACTGTGCTAAGTACTATTATACCTAGAATATAAAGTAGTCCCACCATCAAACACTCAGCAGCATATGCTGAAAAGAGGCGAATGCCTATCAGCCAATGCCACATCAGCATGAGCATGGTTGTTACTATAATATTAAAGTGGTTGTAAACCTACACGGTTAAGGAGATATTTGCTTTTAAAACAGCACCAATGACGTCACACGCATGCGCACTAGCGGGCCGGCATCATTGCCGGTTTTCTGAATGGGATCTTGCCGGCCCCAGCGTGCATGCGTGTGATGTCATCACCGCTCCGGCCATTCACAGTGCTGGAGCGGCGATACACTGACGGCAGTGACAGGACATCGAGGCAAGATGGCGGCGGAGGGGAACAACGAGCAGTTCGGGGGCTTCGATCTCAGATAAGTCATTCATATTGAGCTCATTATGCCTTTCTTTTGCAGGGTTTAAAAAAAATGGGTTTACTTCCTCTTTAATGCCTGAAATGCAAAACATTATCGTATAGAATTAAACATTAGTAAATGTATTTTCTCTGTAAGTATGTGCTCAGCTCTGTAGCATAGTGGTATTCCCTGCTGCCCTAAAAGGTTTAAGCCATGAATTCAAATCCTACTGACGGCAGCACCTCCTGAACGTGTGCATTTTACTCAGCAGCATATTTCTCGCTTTGCTGTGTTCTTCTGCGCAGTCGGTTACCTGCTAATAAAAAAAAAGCTGCTCTTCTTCAGTGGCGGTCTTCCTCCTCTGTATTGTCACACGCTGTGTGGCGTCTCTTGCATAGCCATGGAGCGGGCTCTCCGGGTGACGTTATCGGATGGCCACAGAAGTCCGACACAGAAGAAGAGCAGCCTTTTTTTTTTATTAGCGGGTAACCGACTGTGCGGAAGAACACAGCAGCGGGAAAAGACGGCGGTGGCAGGAGAGACGGCTCAGGGAGAAGAAACATCACACACTAGTATATGTTTGTGCTACGCTCAATAGGCTAGTGGTCAGCACTTCTACCTTGAAAAACTCATGCCTTGAAGCACTCATGGGTTCAAGTCCCACAGAGAGATACTAAAAGATTGAATTGGTGAAAAAGGCAAATGCCAATTAGCCAAAGCAGCATATGCTGAAAATAGGTGAATGCCAATTAGCCAATGCACTTTTATTCAATAATATTATGGTGTGGAATTCCAAACATCACACACTAGCTAACGGGCAGTTTACATTTCTTTGTGTGTTTATTTTAATTTGCTTGTGCAAAAAATAAACATAGCTGTTGGATGGTAGGTTGGCTGGTATTTGAACTTGTACCATGAGAGCTGTGGAGACATCTGAGCAGACCACTAAGCCATTGTGTTAAGTACCTGCATAATAGTGTAGTATGATTAAAGAATGAACATAAATAATTACCGCTTTATAGCCACCTAAATGAAAAAAAAAAAAATGAAAAAAACAACATACAACAAATGGGTAACCTAAATGTTTAATACATGTAACTCTACAGAATAGCAAACATTACTCTGTAATAATCATTCATAACTGCATTCGTTAGCAAAAGAAGGGAAAAAAACAGGAATACTAATTGAAATATACATCAATAGATGCACACGAGGTAGCGCACATCTCATATAAAAATGTTTCTTTCACATACATGGATCATGGTTACAGTGCAGTGCTATATAAAAACTTAGTGGAAATTGGCATTTGCATGTAGGCGGATTCGCTAATTAGCGCTGATTTCATATTTACTAACACTTGTTTGCTGCTAATAGCGCTCTTTTTCATTCGCAAATTCGCGCATTGAATTTTTAATTGGCTAAAATTGGCTATTATTTGCAATAGTGCTCAGTACTTCCTGGAGTTATAGTAAATCAGCCCCATACTGTCCTCTCATTTCTTTAAATCAGGTAAACTTCTCTCAAGAGATGACTTAAATAAGGAAATTAGCCCGAGCATGATTATCCACTGGAGATATTTACAAATCAAACATTTTCTGACTGCAAGAGAGACTGCTCAAGAATGGTCAAGAACCCCCACATCCCTGGAAGCCCTATGTTTGAAAAAAAAAACACAAAGACATATTATCTCCACCCTATATATCTCACTATTTGAGGGTAACACAGACTTCTCTAACGCGTCATGTCAAGCTTGGGAAAAAGATCTAGACATAAATCTATCACAAGCAGATTGGGAGACAATTTACATGTATGCACACAAGGGTTCCCTCAATGTAGCCACCCAAGAATGTTGTTTCAAAATAGTTACTAGATGGTACAGAACTCCCACCTTACTGCATAAATTTTTACTGCACATACTGTATCTAATACATGTTGGAGATGTAAGCAAGAGGAAGGCTCGATGATACATATATGGTGGTCCTGCCCATGAATTCAGACCTTCTGGAAGATGTTCCATGACACTATTATTTCAATTACTTCAGAAAACATTAGACTGGATCCAGCACAGTATCTACTACATTATAGCTTGATCCCTAAAATGCAGTATCTGAAATCTCTGGAAATGTTCATGATAACTGCAGCCAGACATTGTGTTCCCTGTCATTGGAGATCAAACACTATACCAACAAAGAAAGAGTGGTTCCGTAGAATAAACAATATCGAAAAAATTGAAGAACTTATTAGCATAGCTCAGGAAAAAATATCAAGATTCACAGTGACATGGTACAATTGGTTAGGGTTAGAGTTCAAAAACACCTCAGATTATAAAGTGCTCAACATTTAAAAATGTAAACTATCGGATAGAAGTTTGCTCATTGATTTTTAACACATTGCTCTTTCTTTTTTTTTTCCATTCCCGCCCCCCCTTCCTCCCCATACCCCATTGACATATTAATAAAATATGATAACAGTATCCCTGTAAAAATTTGATATGTATTTTCATGGAAACTCTGTTTTCTCTTTGTATTCAATTTCTGTTTGTACATACATCGTATTAATATTGTGCTAGTAGCCATATCTTAAAATTAAAAATATAATTTTGTCAACCCGACACTGTTACTTACAGAAGATTGTATACTCCTAATATTGTATGTATACAATTTTGTATTTCTGTGTGTATTCATTCAATAAAACTTTATGAAACCAAAAAAAAAAAAAACAATAAAAAAAATTATTTCCAAATCAGACAATGTGATTGTCTGGATTTGTCCCACATTTTGTCTCTCATAGTTGAGGTATACCTATGATGACAATTACAGGCCTCTCTCATCTTTTTAAGTGGGAGAACTTGCACAATTGGTGGCTGACTAATACTTTTTTGACCCACTGTATGTACAGATATTAACTCAATCAATCAATACAGACCACTATGTGGCGCCTGGTTGCTATACACTGTTGTACCCTTGATGCCTATATTACATGTTTACATATTCTATGTGTGAATGAATATTATGAAATGATATTTATTTCAATGTTGTTTCTCCAATGTGATTTCTGTTTTTGAGATGTGCTATGCATTTTTATATGATTAATAAATATGTACCGCTATTCATTTTACCTCCACAATGTCTACAGCCTAATGTAAAATCCCACAATTCCCCTTTTTTAGTCTTAGAGGAGCTTGGTTGTTGGGTGGACTCCTGAGGAGGTAATTCTTCGGTAATAATTCCAACTCGTAGGAGCAGACGTTCACCTTCTTGGAAGCTGGAGAAACCGTATGATTTGTCCTTGTATTGGAAATGAAGGCAAAAAGGGAAGGACCATCGGTACTTTATGGATTTCTGTGTTAAGATTTCCAGAAGAGGTTTCAGGGTTCTCCGCTTCTGGATTGTGGTCGGGGAGAGTTGTATCTCTTGCTCCTATTCTCTAAATCGTCAAGTTTGGAGCATGCGGTTTCAAGTTGATCTTGCAGCATCTAAATGCAAGTTGTGTTTTGGTTGGTACGGGTGGCAGTGTTCTCTACGGCCTGTTCAATGACATCTATGCGGGCCCCAAGGCTTTGCAGGTCTGCTTTGATAGAAGAGGCGATCTGTGATGCATACTGAGCCAGTCCTGCTGCAAGCATGTCTGAAAAGCAATTTAGCTGTTGGGCCATGTCATTCTGGTGGGCTGGAAGCTGGGGGTAGGCCTGCTGTAAGCCTGTGTGGCTGAGGGGGGATTGCAGCATGGGGGTGTGCAGTATGTCTGCCACTGTCCTGCTGAGGAGTGATTCAGTGGAGGCCGGGGAGGCAGAGTGTAGGGGCAGGTTACTCACAGGGGTTGCCAGCAGAGTATAGGCATGCCGGATCAGTGTTGGAGGGTCCGCAATGGATTCCTGGTCCCCTGTGCCTCTGCATGGAGAGGCTGCGGCCGCCATCTTGAGAGCTGTGGGGGTGGATAGGCCAAAGTCGAGCTGCCGGCTGACCTCCCTTTTGTTGCTGTCTCCCAGCATCCAGGCCGGTGCTGTGCACCTTCCGCAGGCTAGGGGGGACTGTTTCAGGGGGGTCCCGCTGTTTGTTACTGCCGTGGGGATCTCGGAAGGCCGGAGCGGGTCGGAGCTCCCGGTCAGCACGTCTTCCCGGAAGTCCCACGCATGCGCACTCTTTTGCTTTTATATGCATTTTTACATTGGAGTTAAGCAATCCAGGACTTTTGCTCGCTCTTTTAAATTTATTACTCAATGGGATGCATTGGCTAATGCCCTTATTTAATATGCTATTAAAGCAAACCCATCTCTCCTCCGTGTTCTTTGTTCCTAAGATTTTATCCCAATTTATGCCTTCTAGCAAGGTTCGTAGTTTAGGGAAGTTGGCTCTTTTGAAATTCAGTGTCTTTGTATTTCCCTTATGTGTCCTATTTGTGTGATTTATACTGAAGCCAATTGACCTTTGATCGCTGTTACCTAAATTGCCCCGTATTTAGACATCCGTGATCAGGTCTGTATTGTTGGTAATCAGTAGACCCAGGGCTTTTTTTCTCAAACAATAGGTGCTGGAACTCAACCACGACCCCCCAAAACTCCTCCACCCACACACACCCTCCAAATCATATCAAATAGTGGGTGTGGTCAGTCAAATTTCACGAACAGTAGGAGGGTCTTAAAGGGGCATTAACCACTAGCCCACTGCCGGCTGTCATATGACGGCCGGACGGTGCAGCTTTCATTCTGGGCGGGCGTCATATGACGTCCTCGCCTTCCCGAGCCACTAAGGGGCGCGCATCGGGTTCACTGGGAACCCAATGCGTGTGCCTGCGATTGCCCAGTAATGGAGCAGGACCGTGGATATGTGTGTGTAAACACACAGATCCATGTCCTGTCAGGTAAAAGGAGACCAATGGTGTGTTCCTTGTACAGAGGAACACCGATCGGTCTCCTCCCCTTGTGAGTCCCCTCCCCCTACAGTTAGAATCACTCATTAGGGTACACATTTAACCCCTTGATCGCCCCCTAGTGTTAACCCCTTCCCTGCCAGTCACATTTATACAGTAACCAATGCATTTTATAGCACGGATCGCTGTATAAATGTGAATGGTCCCAAAATAGTGTCAAAAGTGTCCGATATGTCCGCTGCAATATTGTAGTCACGATAAAAATCGAAGATCACCGCCATTGGTAGTAAAAAAAAAAAATAATAATAAAAATGCTATACATCTATCCCCTATTTTGTAGACGCTATAACTTTTGCGCAAACCAATCAATATACACTTATTGTGATTTTTTTTTACCAAAAATATGTAGAAGAATACATATCGGCCTAAACTGAGGAAAAAATGTGTTCTAAAAAAAAAAAAATTGGGATATTTATTATAGCAAAAAGTAAAAAATATTGTATTTTTTTCAAACTTGTCACTCTTCTTTTGTTTATAGCGCAAAAAAAAAAAAACGCATAGGTGATCAAATACCACCAAAAGAAAGCTCTATTTGTGGGGGAAAAAGGATGTCAATTTTGTTTGTGTATAGCGTCTCACGACCACGCAATTGTCAGTTAAAGCGTCAGTATCGCAAAAAATGGCTTGGGCAAGAAGAGGGTGAAAGTGCAATGTATTGAGGTGGTTAAATACCAAGATTGCATTACATACAGAGTGCAGAGTTCAGGGGGGTTGCACACAGAGTGCAGAGCTGTCACTTGTAAACACAGAAACTTCTGTGTTTTCAAGTGATTGTGGTGAGCAGGCCCCAAAGGGTCTGAGCCAGAGGTGGTGAAACTGATTTCCACCAAGTTCCCCCTGAAAAAAAGCCCTGAGTTGATCCAGTAGTGCTTTATTTCTTCTATAAAAGTTTTATTGTCATAAAAACCGACAGCACAGGTTTACAATAGAGTGTAATAGCATATGATATACAAAGTAAATCAGGGCCCAGAGGCCTCCACCAGCATAAAGGAAGCATGAGTCGTGATCTCATGCAAAACTCAAATGAAAAAGTCCTTGGAACCAGATGGCCCAAAACCCAGACCATGCCCGTCTGCCTGTAAAACCTGTGAAATGAGTCTACAATACACAACAATAGAACCTGAAGGTTAGCATGCTCGAGAAAAGAGTAGAAAGGGTTGACAGAGAAGAAAGAGGTGATAAAAGAGTGGAATAGGAAAAAAAATGGAGCAGAAAGAGGAGGGGGTACGGGGTAAAGAAGGACAGAAAGAGGAGGGGGTAGGGGGTCCACGGGGTGGATGCAAGAGGAGTCCTACATTGATAGTAATGCAGCGTCAAACCTAGAAGGGTGATAGTATGTAATCCAAGGTTGCCAAACCTTGAGAAACGTATCATGCGTATCAGAAAGGACAGCCGTCAGCTTCTCATTAACCGTGACATCATTCAGGTGATTCTTGACTGCCTCAAAGCTGAGTGTGGGGTTTTTCCATGCTCTCGCAATTGTCAATTTAGTTGCAGTAAAGATCTCTCTCTTAGCTAGCTGCCAGTAACGCTTTATTTCTAGTTTGTGCGTCTACCATCTGACCCATAAAATTGTCCTGCAAGACATTTAGAAACTGGTGAGCCTTAGATGAATGTGTGGTTCCCTCCATCCATTCTATGTCTGGATAATTAAAATTCCCCATTATGATAACACTTCCCATCTATGCTGCTAATCCAAATTGTGATAGGAGATCTGTCTCCCCCTCCTCCCTCAGGTTAGGGGGCCTATAGCATACTCCCAGTATTATTTCCCCCTTAGCTTCATCCCTTTGGAGCTCTACCCATAAGGATTCCACCTCCTCCCTAGTTCCTTTAGTGATGTCATCGCTTACATTCACTTGTACATTATTCTTGATATATAGGCATACCCCTCCCCCTTTTTTACCCTCTCTATCCTTGCGATAAAGGGTATACCCTTGAATAGTTGCCAGACCATCATGAGAGCTGTTTAACCAGGTCTCTGAAATTCCCACAAAATCCAAATCCTCGAAATCCTGGGGTTGCAATATGATTTATGATTTAACCCAATAATTGCCATAGGGTGGTCACATTGAACTACATTATTCTATTTCACAGCACCACCCACTAAAAGCAACATGCTGTTTAACCAGTTCTATCAGTGCCACCTATTAATGCCCCCTATCAGTGACTATCAGTAGGCAAGTGGTTAAGCACAGCAACATAGCATAAAGATGTTATTGTGCCATTAGAGCTGCTGTTGTGCCCATAAAGATGCTATTGTGCCTATACAGAATTTAACCACTTGTCTACCGCTCACCGTCAAATGACGGCGGGCGGAAGACTCTCTCGTTCTGACAGGACGTCATATGATGTCCTGCCTTTAAAAGCAGCTAGGGGGCGCACGTGCGCCCGCCGCGTCGCTGGGGACCCGATGCGCGTGCCCGGCAGCCGCGATGGCCGCCGGGCACCCACGATTGCCCAGTAACCGAGCAGGAAAGTGGATCTGTGTGTGTAAACACACAGATCCACGTCCTGTCAGGGAGAGGAGACCGATGGTA
The DNA here is from genome assembly GCA_029206835.1 of Rana muscosa. Taxonomy (NCBI): domain Eukaryota; kingdom Metazoa; phylum Chordata; class Amphibia; order Anura; family Ranidae; genus Rana; species Rana muscosa. Next base: position 1,257,860,233 of record CM055116.1, on the reverse strand, counting down.
TGTCCCTTGTACATAAGGACAACCATCGGTCACCTCCCCCAGTCAGACCCCTCCCCCCACAGTTAGAACACATCTAGGAAACACATTTAACCCCTTCCTCGCCCCTTAAGCCCCGTACACACGATCGGTTTGACTGATGAAAACCGTCCGATGGATGGTTTTCATCAGACCAACCGATCGTGTATGGTACCCATTGTCTTTTTTCCATCGGTTGGAAAAAATAGAACATGTTTTAAATTTTTCCGATGGATAAAAAACCGATCGAAAACTCAGATCGTCTATGGGCAAGTCCATCGGATCAAAAACCCACGCATGCTCAGAATCAAGTCGACGCATGCTCAGAAGCATTAAACTTCATTTTTCTTTGCTCATCGGAGTGTTTTACGTCACCGCGTTTGGAACGGTCGGTTTTTTGACTGATGGTGTGTGGGCAAGACTGATGAAAAACAGTTTCGTCGGATTTCCGATGGACAAATCCATCGGACGAAAATCCATAGGTTATCCGATCATGTGTACGGGGCTTTAGTGTTAACCCCTTCCCTGCCAGTCACATTTATACAGTAATCAATGCTCTTTTATAGCAGGGATCGCTGTATAAATGTGAATGGTCCCAATAAAAATCACTGATCGCCGCCATTACTAGTAAAAAAAAAAAAATGCTATAAATCTATCCCCTATTTTGTAGACGCTATAACTTTTGCGCAAACCAATCAATATACGCTTATTGCAATTTTTTTTTACAAAAAATATGTAGAAGAATACGTATCGGCCTAAACTGAGGAAAATGATTATTATTTTTTTTTAAATGGATATTTATTATAGCAAAAAGTAAAAAATATTGTGTTTTTTTTTCAAACTGGACGCTCTTCTTTTGTTTATAGCGCAAAAAATAAAAACCGCAGAGGTGATCAAATACCACAAAAATACATCTCTATTTGTGGGAAAAAAAGTACGCAAATTTCGTTTGGGAGCCACGTCGCGCGACCGCGCAATTGTCATCCAAAGTGTGACAGCGCTGAAAGCTGAAAAATGGCTCAGGCAGGAAGGGGGTTTTCGTGCCCGGTAGGCATGTGGTTAAGATCTCCACTGGCTTAAGCCAATGCTGCACCATGCAGGTGTATTTTTTTTTTGTAATTGATCGATTGCCTAATTGTATGTTTATTTATACCTTCACTTGCTGTGGTCGCAGCATATTTTGCATGGTTTTGTATGTGGCTCAGATCGCCACGGCAAAAAACAGGTACATTCCCCCCCCCAAAAAAGTGCCAAATGTGGCAGTGGAAGGGGGAGGGTTATCAGGCTTTATGCGATAATGACTAAGCCCCTCCCCTTCATGAAATTGTCAAAAGTGGGCGGAGCATGGGTGACCTTAAAATTATGCCCCCCCCCGAAAAAAGTTCTGCGGACGTCCATAGATGTTCTGTTCTGTGTAGGGACTCACAGTTAAAACTGTATGTACAAGGGGGAAGCTAAGCATTTTATCAGGTGGGCTGCAATCAGGGGATGGGGGTTTAATTGAAGACAACATACTGAATATATAGTTGACTGTCCTTTAAACTTTATTAAGTGTTAAAGAACAACTACAGTATATATTCAGTATGTTGTCCTCAATTAAACCTTTATCCCCTGATTGCAGCCTACAGGGGGAGGTCCATCCACAACACCATTATTTTTACAATAATTTCAGTTGCATTAAATAAAATTAATTTTTGTCACTCACTGGCTGTATACTAGAAATGTGCATATGATGGCAAACATTAAAGACTTGGCACCTACCTGTGTATATCCATAGATTCCCAGTATTTCTGCCATTGGAATTGTTGTTAATGAACAAAGATCTCCAATGAATCCCACCAGTTCAGCTTCTCCAGAACATGAGTAATTAGGGACTGTCTTCTGTGGTCCAGATAAAATGTTTATAACATTCCTTACAGCAAAACTAGGATGTAAACATGAATCTAGCATATGAAATCCCAGAGTAATATTGGGCAAAATTTCTGGATTCTTATTAACATCGTGTATAGCAGACAAAAAGGCAAAAACGTGTATAAGTGTTTCGCTATAAAAACTGTAAAGAAAAAATATTCGTGGAAGATAAAAGGTACATTTTAACCACTTCAGCCCAGAGCCTATTTTTGCTAGAAAATCACTTAGAACCCCCAAACATTATATATATATATATATATATATATATATATATATATATATATATATGTGTATATATATATATATATATATATATATATATATATATATATATATATATATTTATTTATTTATTTATTTATTTTTTCTAACACCCTAGAGAATAAATTGGCGATCGTTGCAATACTTTTTGCCACACCGTAATTGCGCAGCGGTCTGAAGCCTCGTACACACGGCCGAGTTTCTCGTCGTAAAAAACACGTTGTTTTTTTCGACGAGATTCTTGTTAACCTTAACGAGTTTCTCGTCAAGCTTTCCATGCGTACACACTGACATTTGCCAATTTCCTTGTTGTTCTCCGCGGTCACGTCCAGCACGTACGACGGCACTATAAAGGGGAAGATCGATTTCCTTGGCGCCACCCCTTGGGCTGCTTTTGCTGATCTCGTGTTACCGCGTGTGAAGTAAAAGTTTGGGAAGAGACGATTTGCGCTTTTCAGTCTTCGTGCTTTTCAGTTCATTTTCTGAGGTTCAGTTTGTGCTTGTGGGTTCGTATCTTGACTTTCAGGGCGTCTAGGCAGGTCGTATCTGTTTTACAGTGCGTTCTTGCCCGTTCGTTTCTGATTTTCAGTTCGTTATTCATAGGCCTTGCTGTTCTAAAGTGCGTTCTGTTCTGTACGTTCTGATAAGATGACCGTTTCCTAGCCATGTCGCCTGGACGTTCTCGTCGTCAAGTTCGTGCTGTGCGTGCGCTTGGTGTTGGTCTGCTTGTTTTGGACCAAGACCAGTCCATGAACGGTGTGAGGAGGAGTTCATGGACCAAGAATTGGTTGCTCCAGTGGGACCAATTCTGCCATATGCCTCTGCTGCGGCAGATAGTCGAGAATAATCCTGAGGACTAAAGGAATTTTCTGCGGATGTCTGACCCCGTTTTTCAGGAACTGTTGGCTTTGGTGTCCCCCTACATTACCAGGAAGGACACCGTTATGCGGGAAGCCATCAGTGCTGAGCAGAGGCTCATCGCCACGTTACGTTATCTGGCGACAGGGAGAAGTCTGCAGGACTTGAAGTTCACGACAGGCATCTCCCCCCAGGCTCTGGGCCTCATAATCCCAGACACCTGTTCTGCTATTATACAAGTCCTGCAGGAGGACTATATTAGGGTAAGTTTCCTCCATTAACATCCCATTTTATGTATTTCATGTATGCTAATGTATTGTATTTCTTTCATCCTTCCCTAATTACCATGATTGTAATATGCTGAGAATGTCCCCTTTGTCCTCATGCATGCTGGAAGCTTTAGATTGCCCCTTTTTTCTCCTCCATGCATATTTCCCTTCACTAACCTTTCCAGCAGGGGCGCCTGTTGCTCCAAATGTTTGGGGGTCCAACCACAATTTAGGAACTAAACTTCCTCCTTTTTTGCGTCTGTGCCTATTAAACGCCCCCAGTTGCCCCCTCCAATGCAGCCATTTTGTTCCCTCCAATGCAGCCATTTTGTCCCCTCCAATACAGCCATTTTGTCCCCTCCAATGCAGCCATTTTGTTCCCTCCAATGCAGCCATTTTGTCCCCTCCAATGCAGCCATTTTGTTCCCTCCAATGCAGCCAATTTGTCCCCTCCAATGCAGCCATTTTGTCCCCTCCAATGCAGCCATTTTGTTCCCTCCAATGCAGCCATTTCCCCCCCAGCCCTGCACTTACCTTCTTGTGGTCAGCGCCATCCTTCTCCTGTCCTTGATTTCTTCTCCTTCCCTTGATGTTGCATCAGCCAATCATGTTACCATTAAACAGACTTGGTGAACATGATTGGCAGAGCAGCCTGTCAGTGTTTACCCAAGGAATGTCGCCCCCCCCCCCCCTGCGTCCCCTATTTAACTTTTATGAAGCCAATTACATCCCTCAGGCTGTAATGTGCAAGACTATATGCCTCCCTGTTTCTGATATGCAATTTTATCCCCATAAATGCCGCAGTTATTCATATGTTGGTCGCTTAACAGGGGGCCATCCACCTGAATAGTGGGTGGCATTGACAATACATAGGTTAATGCAAGGCATGAACCTATGTATTGTTCTGAGTGACGGGCACAGGAGAGAGGGGGCAGTGCTCCAGCGCCCACTCTGTACGCACCGCCACTGCAATGCTATCCTGTGGCCAAACACATCTACCCACCCCCCCCCCCCCAAATTTTTTTTTATTAATGGACCATCAGAGGGGGTGATGAATATGAAACATGACCCTTCCATTATACTTATTAAAAACACATTAATAAACAGAGAATTTGATTGATGTTGGCCTCTAATGTGTTTTCTTATAATCTCCTTGTAATGTAAGTTTTTTAAATGCTAATTTTATTTCATCTTGTTTGACTCCCCAGCTTCCTTCTACGCCACAGGAATGGCAAACTGTGGCATCGGAGTTTGCCACGCGGTGGGACTTCCCCAACTGCGGTGGTGCCATAGACGGGAAGCACGTCCGCATCGTGCCGCCACCCCGTTCTGGGTCCTACTACTTCAACTACAAGGGGTTTCATAGCATTGTGCTGATGGCGGTGGTGTCAGCACGGTATGAATTCCTCTATGTTGATGTAGGGAAGAATGGCCGGATGTCCGATGGGGGATCCCTTATCCAGACAGAGTTTGCCCTCCGTCTCCAGAGTGACGACCTTGCATTGCCACCGGATACAGGGAATTTTGAAGGACTCCCCTTTGTTTTTTTGGCTGATGAAGCCTTCGGACTCGGACCGCATCTTATGAGGCCATTTCCTCAGAGGACCCTGACCCCAGAGAAGAGGGTGTTCAATTACCGGCTGGCCAGGGGCCGAAGAGTCGTTGAAAATGCCTTCGGCATAATGGCCAGCCGGTTCCGCATTTTTATGACTTCCATCCACTTGGCGGAGTACAAAATAAACTATGTAGTTGTATGCTGCTGTGTGCTACACAACTTTCTAAGCAGAAAATCCAATTCATATATGGCATCAGTATTGCCTGAAGCAGGACTTTCATCTGCTAATCCCCTGCCGGGCCTTGAATCTGCCCGTCCTGGCTTGCCCCCCCAAAATGCCCGTGAAGTTCGGGAGAAATATATGCAATATTTCACGGGTAGGGGGGCAATTCCTATGCCAGGCTATGCCTAAAGATTCCTGGAGAACGAGCAAAATAAAAATCTGTTTTAAACGTTTAACTTTTGTTTGTTTCCTGTCTCCTAGTTTGTCTTAGTGCATTTGTAGTGCCAAGTGTATTTTCCTTTAGTAAATAACAACCATTTCACTATGTAACCTTAAAAAAAAATATATAAGGTTAGAGCGTATTTGGAAAAGAAGCTACACGTTGTTTGTGTTCAAACATTTTACTCTGTGCACATTCACACACATGTTTTGTTTTGTTTTTTGCCTGGCCACAAACCGGCAATTGTTTTCTTAGGAAAATACAAAAACAACAGTTGCATTCCAAAAAGTACAACATTGGATACCTCTGAGCAATCGGAGACATTCACTTACACAAACTATGTCTCTATGTGCCCGTCCTAATATGGGGTCCTGCCACCCCTTGCCCAGCCAAAAATTGAATATGCACACATTTTGGATTAATTACCAATAGGGATTTTAGACTCCTGATCCCTATTGTCAACATGTGCTATCTGCCATCAGGGGTGATCAATGGACATGTTTTGGGGGTGCAACCCCTTCCTCAGTTCACCTACTTTACATACGAGGAAGGGGTTGCACCCCCAAAAGACGTACATGGATATCCCATGATGGCAGATGGCACATGTTGACACACTGTGTGCAGATTCAATTTTTGGCTGGTTTGATTGTCAAAAAGAGTTTAAAAGGTTGAAGAACAGTCATTCCTGAAACAAAAATGGGGGTTTGGTTGCCTTATTCAATTCTCCCCAAAACATCTAGAATGTCTTTAAAGGTTTGATCCATCACAATAATTCTTTGTTTAATTCTGTCCAGTTCCGTGCTACATTCCATCACTTGCTGGATGATTCGGAGGGCACTGTCAGCAGAGAAACGTGTACTATCCTTCACCACAACATTTACATCCCCTAAAAACAAAATACAAAAGGTATTATAACTCTGCAGGCCTACATCTCTTACCTGAAGCTGTGGTGACAGATACTGACCTGTTGTGGTGACCAGTTCCACAACGTCATCCACCTCTCCTTCCTGCACTTCTCCTTCCTCCACCTCAACTTCCTCTACATCCTTCGGTTGTGGGTCTTCGGGAGTTTGGGGTTGTTTTGAAGCTGTGGGGTTCCTGTGCTCCCTGGAGTGTTCTCCTCCCAGTCTTCTCTCCCCTATGAGAATCAAACAAAAGGTCTAGGTATCACACTGAAATTCTCTATGAAAAAATTCACTGATGCACCTGTGTGGGACACCCAAAAAAGGCGGTTCTGGTGGCCCACACTATAGTGCTCCAAAGTACAGATGTGGAAGCAGCTGCTGAGTGTCCTCTCCTTTACACTGATTAAAGTTTGCATTTCATTCTCTTTACAAACACATCATCTAGCCTAACATTTTGGAACAACAATTTTGACAAAACAGGCAGATGTCTAATTACTTTTGTGGCTGTAAAATAAGCCAAAACAGCGAATAGTGGCCAAACGAAGTGTCTGTAACGTAACGTACGATTACTGTGCCAAACCAAGTTCAAAATATAAAATTTTGGAAGGGAGTCCAATATGAAAAAATCAAAAAAAGGAGCAACATGTAAGTTGAGAAAAACATTAATAGCAGAAAAGTGTACATTTTACTTACTTTTTGCTAGCATTCTCTTAATGCTCCTTAACTGATCTGGCTCCCTCAGTTTGAGGTCTGACCACCTCTTTCTGAGCTGCTCATTTGAGCGTTTCACCCCGAAATTCTTCTTCAGACTCTTCACGACTTTCTTCATGATTTTGGCCTTCCTTCTATTAGGTTTGCTATACGGCCCATGCTTTGCGTCATAATCCGACTTTAGCAATATGTCCACCATCTCCGCCATCTCCCCATAAGACATATTAGATGCCTTGAATCTCCTCCCTGGTCGTGACATTTCCTCTGTCTCCTCTGGCTTGTCTCCTCCTCGTTATTTGAGGAATTATCAGACACCTGCTGTAAATCCGCCATATCTGTCTGCGCGCCGAAAGAGAAGGGGCGGGGAAAAGATGTTAGTTAGAACGTCATGGGCAGGCGACGTGTGCGGAGCGACGTGTTTGTAGTTTGACGCATTCGTGGTGTATATATAGCAAACACACATGTGACTATACTACGTTCGGTGTGCGGAGAGAGGAGTTCAAGTGACGGACGTGCGAACGAAGGTATGTGATTTTGTGACTTTGAAAAATTGTTGGCCTATACTGTCTTGAGAATGTTGTAGGATATATATGGTGACTACGATTTTAAGGAGGTTAGACTGTGTGCCTCACATTAGTTATATATTATTTATTTTACTTGCAGATACAATATGAATGTCTTTATTAGTGACAAAGATTTCCTGGCGGAATTTATAGACCGGGTAAGGGAGCTGCCCGCTCTGTGGGAGACCAAAAACCCCATCCATAAATAAAGAGGGGTGAGAAAAGCAGCGCTGGAGACCCTGCTCCCATTTGTGCATACCAAGGTGCCCACAGCCACAGCAAAACAGGTTGACACTAAAATTGGGAGCTTGAGAGGTACCTACAGGACTGAACGCTCTAAGGTCCTGGCTTCTCAGAGGTCAGGAGCAGCAGCAGATGATGTGTATGTCCCGAATTTGTGGTACTACAGCAGGATGTCCTTCCTGGATGACCACATTGAGGCAAGGCCATCACTCTCCACTCTTCCCCCCAGACTTCCCTGCAGCCAACCTAAGCCTTCTCTGGAGCAAGAGGAGGCAGCCATCCTGGATGATCCTGATTTGGCCATCTGGAGCCAGGTATAGTATTAAATGAAAATGTATTGGGATAAACTTAATGTTTGACAAATATGTCAAGATGACAAACATAAACTATTTTGGGTTCCACAAGTGAAATCAATATCTCTAGACATTAGTCTTCACTTAATTGGGTGCTAAATAGTCAATCTGATGTAGTTTGAAAATTTACAAAACGAATTCTGCATTTACATTCTAATTGCTTCAATCATGATTTGAAATTTGGAGGCAAAGATTAAACCAACATATTAAACTATGTCCCTTTTTCATACACAGGATGAAATCAGCCAGGAGGAGGGTCTGGAAACTGTCATCGCAGGAGGAGGCAGGGCCCAGTGGCAGGCAGGAGGTGGCAGGGCCCAGTGGCAGCCAGGAGGTGGCAGGGCCCAGTGGCAGCCAGGAGGTGGCAGGGCCCAGTGGCAGCCAGGAGGTGGCAGGGCAAAGGAGAAGCACCAGATCACAGGTACCTCCCATCCGACTTCCCAAAAGAAGCAGGAAGGACAGGACCACCAATGAGGCAGCAATGTCCCTTATTCGAGAGGCCCATGCCACCCTCAAGGAGCCCACATCCCCTGAAGAGGCCATTGCTGGCCTAGTGGAGGCAAAGTTCAAGGTGATGAGCATGGAGCAACGCCTCCTATGTGAGCCCCTGCTCATCACCTTGCTGAACAAGGGGGTGATGGAAAAAATTACCCCCAATACCGCAATTTGTGAGGTGGCACAACTGTCCCACCCTCAACCTCCTCCTCCACCTCCACCTTCTTCTTCTGCCCCACCCCCTTCTCCTCAACCTCCTCCTCCACCTCCACCTTGTTCTTCCGCCCCACCCCCTTCTCCTCCACCTCCACCTTGTTCTTCCGCCCCACCCCCTTCTCGTCAACCTCCTCCTCCACCTCCACCTTGTTCTTCCGCCCCACCCCCTTCTCCTCCACCTCCACCTTGTTCTTCCGCCCCACCCCCGTCTCCTCCACCTCCACCTTCTTCTTCCGCCCCACCCCCTTCTCCTCCACCTCCTCCTCCTCCTGACAGGAGTACCCCTCCAGTGGCCCAGCCTCCAGCCACACGAAGAAGGAAGGCTGCAGAGAAGGCTTCAGGGAAGGTTGCAGGGAAGGTTGCCAGAAAGACGAGGAAGTGATGGCCTTGCTTCATTGTGGTCGGACAGAAGTCAGCCTGTTGTAGTACCACAGACTTGGGACATATATCTCACCTGCTGCTGTTCCTGACCTCTGGGAGGCCAGCATCAGATTGTGCTCAGAAATGTTGGCCTTCTCTCAAGCTCACAATTTTAGTGTCCACACAGGGTTGATGTTTGCTCTGGGGTCCCTGGGATGCACAAATGGCAGCAGGTTCTCCAGCGCTGCCTTCTCTTTATTTTATTTCAAACATGAATAAATGTTATTTTTGTTTAAGTTCATACTTGACTATGTGTATTTTTAAATATTTAAAATTTAGCTTTGGAGTAAGCAGATACATTTGACAGACAAAAAAAGGGACAGATAACAACCCCCAAAAAAACAAAAATAATCTGATTTAAAAAAAAGGAGGGTTTAAAATTTAACAACTATATATTAAAATATTCAATGGGAGATCACTATCAAAACATTGCAAAATTACAATTAACATCAGTTTGAAAAAATATAAAAATGTTAAATATTCATAAGAACTTGCACGATATAATACACATAAATCTTCTTAAGAGCAGCATGAAAAAGGTTAAAAAAAAGATAGTCATAACTCTGTGTGAATATCAGCAGCAAAAGAAGTTCATTCGTTTGGATTAATGTAACATTATAAAGAAGATTTCAATGCACAACATTTAAACGATGCAATAATTTCGAGCGTGACGAATGTGCTATCTCCATTACGAAGGCTTGTTTTACCAGAAGATGCGCTCCCGTCTCATACTTGCTTCTGAGCATGCGCGCTTTTGGAAGAGTCGTAAAAGCATACACACAAACCATTTTCTTGTCACAAAACAGGCTGACGAGAAACACGACGAGGAAATCTGGAATCCTGATGAGAAAATAGAGAGCAGGTTCTCTATTTTCTCGTCGAGATTCACAGCAATTTTCTCGTCGTAAAACCATACACACGAACGGTTTTCTCGAGAAAAAAGCTCTCGCGGCACTTTTCTTGCCGGTTTTGGACGAGAAACTCGGTCGTGTGTACGAGGCTTTACAAGCTCACTTTGTTTGTAAAAAATACACTTTTTTGAATGAAAAAAATAAGACAACAGTAAAGATAGCCCAATTTTTTTATTATTGTGAAATATGATGTTACGCCGAGTAAATTGATACCCAACATGTCAAGTTGCACCCGCTCGTGGAATAGCAACAAACCTTCACCCTCAAAAATCTCCATATATGCGATCGTTAGAAAAATTCAACAGGTTGGATTTTTTTTACAGAGGTCTAGGGCTAGAATTATTGCCCTCGCTCTACCGACCGCCGTGATACCTCACGTGTGGTTTGAACACCGTTTTGCAGATGCGGCCGCTACACACATATGCGTTCGCTTCTGCGCGTGGGCTCGGCGGGACGGGGCACGAGTAAACTTTTATTTTAACTTGTATTTCTATTACCTCCTAAATTTGAGATCTGGGGTCAAAAAGACCTCAGATCTCATATTTACACTAAAATGCCATAACAAAAAAAATGTTGTTTAAAAAAAAAAATATCTCTTTAGGAGCTTTGGGCGGAAATGGCGTTTTGACGTCGCTTCTGCCTTGCAATGGTATGGAGCTGGGTGGGGGCCATCTTCCCCTCACGGGCCCCTCTCCCGCAGCCGATAAAAGTGATCTTGCAGTGAATCCGTCGCAGAGACCACTTTTATCTGAAAGCGGACTGCCCGCTGAAGTAGAGGATACCGGGGTTATGGTAAATAGCTGCTGCCATAACAACGATATCCCTCTTCAAACAGCTGACGTATAACGATGGCGGGCGGTCCATAAGTGGCTAAAATAATCTAACACTAAATGAACTCTGATGGTCTTTCCTGTATCTCTGACAAAATAGAAATTTTCCTGTCCCTGCTCCACCAAGATGATCAAAGTACCATCTTTCCACTGAAAGGTATAGAGATTGTGGTACACCTTCTTAGAGAAGCAAAATTTACCAATGAAGGTTTACTGGAAGAGGATGCGTCATTCAGGAAGATCTTGGTGACACAGAGATATGCTAAGCTATACAATAGTAGATTTTTAAACAAAAATTCAGACAAAAATTCTGTTCAAAAATGTTTAGTACATTCAATGGCTTAATGAATGTTGTTGAAGTAGTTTTGGAAGCAATGCACTTATAATAATGAGCCACATAGTCATCACGGTGGTTGAAAACAAACATTGATTAATGATTAGAAAATCAAGCAAATATTCTAAGAATTAAAATTTTCAAACAAAATTCTACTAGTGTATACCCAGCTCAAGTGTCTGGGTTGCCAAAGGTGTTGGGGGAGGGGAAATTGTAGGCCACTACACACAAGTTTATTAAATATTGTCTAACACTTTTAAGTAAAAATTATTGGATTTAAATTCAGGATATTCTTCATGTTCGGTAAGGAATGAATAATCATTTAAAAATAAATTCTGGCTCCTTTCTATGGAGGGGATCCTCCCCTAGGCTGGCCAGATCCACCTTGCAGTTGCCGGTCCATTGCGGGGGCCTTGCTCTCCCCAACTTCCTGGTGTATTACTGGGCGGCAATACTGGTCACTGTGAGGTGGTGGTTTGAGCAATCCAGGATGAATGCGGCCACCTGCTTAGAGGCTGCCATACTGGGATCGCTCAAGGAACTGGGGAATTTGGTCTATAGGGGAAGTGCTGCATATCCTTCACTACCCGGTCCTACCAAGACGACCCTTAGAGTTTGGGCCATGGCTTGGAAGAGGTTCCTCTGTCCACATCAATACTCTCCTTTCTGTCGGCTTCAGGGTAATCCCTCCCTCCCCCATTTTAGAACGATACCTGATCCGCAATTGTGGGCTGGGTATGGGATCAAGGTCCTCCAGGATGTTATTCGCTCTGGAACTTTGATGTCCTTCCAGGACTTAGCTACCAAGTATGGACTCCTTGGACGGATGATGTTTAGATACTTTCAACTGAGGCATGCAGCTAGGGCCCAATTTTGGCAGACTATCAGCCTGACTACTGACCCTATTGAGGAGATTCTAGCTCAAGAAACCCTTAAAAAGACGCTCTCTACACTTTATCTCGCCCTCCTGGAGGTTGACTCCCCCAGGGTGAACTCTCTCTGGGAGAAGTGGCGGACTGATATTCCCAGCCTTGATAGGGAAACATGGGGGGAGTGTTTTGAGGACGGGGCAAAATTAATGATATCCTCTAGGGACAAGCCGCTGCACACTAAATTCATGCATCATATATACTACACACCTCAGAGACTGAATCAGATATACCCTGGCAGATCTCCTAGCTGCCCTAAATGTCATTCCTCAGATGGCACATTTCTTCATATGTTCTGGACCTGTCCCTCGGTGGTGGCTTTCTGGGTGGAGGTATTTGATTATATCAATATACGCCTCACACTATCTCTCCCGATATCGCCCGAGCTAGCTCTGCTTGGGATACATGATGATGACCAATGACCTCGCTACACAAAATTGCTTGTATCCATGTTGCTCTTCTACGCCAAGAAGGAAATTCTTCAGAAATGACCTCTCCCTCTCCTCCCAAGATTTACGCTTGGGAATCTTCTGTTAATGCGATGTTGCCATTGTATAAGTTAACTTATGATAGTAGGGGATGTCCTCAGAAATTTGACCGGGTCTGGCTTCCCTGGACACAACAATTTTAATTTCTGTTGTTGATGGAAATGGGTTACTTTCTTGCTCTTTGCCTTGGACTGATGGGGTGGGTTGGGTGTGACTAGGTTCGGAACTGGTTGATCACTAAATGTGCCAAGATGGACGTTATCTCCCTGTTTAATCTTCTACACCTGTTGCTGTAAAACTTTTGATTGTGCTATGTATGTCTGTTATTTGTATTTTGATGTCTTCTCAATAAAGACCAACCTTATTGTTAAAAAAATAAATAAAAATTCTGACTCCCTAATGAAACGTGGGAACATCTAGGTTAATAATTTACCTCTGCTGTATATTATGTACCAGTGTTTCTCAACTTTTTTCAGCCGAGGCACCCTTTAACCACTTCAGTCCCGGAAGGATTTACTCCCTTCCTGACCAAGCCCTTTTATGCGATTCGGCACTGCGTCTCTTTAACTGACAATTGTGCGGTCATGCAACGTTGTACCGAAACAAAATTGACATATTTTTTCAAATAGAGCTTTCTTTTGGTGGTATTTGATCACCTCTGCGTTTTTTATTTTTTGTGCTATAAACAAAAAAACTGACAATTTTGAAAAATAAAACAATATTTTTTACTTTTACTGCTATAATAAATATCCCTAAAAATGTTTTTAAAAAACAAATTTCTTCATCAGTTTAGGCAAATATGTATTCTTCTACATATTTCTGGTACAAAAATTGCTATAAGCGTATATTGTTTGGTTTCCGCAAAATGTATAGCGTCTACAAAATAGGGGATATATTTATGGCATTTTTATGTTTTGTTTTTTTCTACTAGAAATGGCGGTCATCTGCGATTTTTATCGGGACTGCGACATTCCAGCGGACAGATCTGACACTTTTGACACCTTTTTGGGACCATTGGCATTTATACAGCGATCAGTGCTATAAAAATGCACTGAATACTGTGTAAATTTTGCGGGCAGGGAAGGGGTTAACACTAGAGGCGATCAAGGGGTCAAATGTGTTCCCTAGTTAGTGTTTCTTACTGTGGGGGGATGGAACTGACTGGGGGAGGAGACATAGCCCTGTTTGTAATTATTACAAACAGCAGATCTGTCTCTTCACTCCTGTCAGAACGAGGATTTGTGTGTTTACACCCTAGAGAATAAAATTGCAGTTGTTGCAATACTTTATGTCACATCGTATTTGCACAGCTGTCTTAGAAGTGCACTTTTTTTGGGAAAAAAATTAAAAATTTGACTTAAAAAATGAGACAACAGTTAACTCAATTAATTTTTTTAGATTGTGAAACATAATGTTACGCTGAGTAAATTAATACTCAACTTGTCATGCTTCAAAATTGCGCCCTCTCCACCATACACTACAATGGAACCAGGCAGAATGCAAGGGCACTGTGAGTACTGAAGCATTGGGGCCAGGACACTGAGAACTACTGAAGCATGTAGTAGAAGTGGAATGAGCAGACCATGGCCTTTTTAGGCACCAAACACAACTAAAAATGTATATAAAATTACAAAATTTTATTACACATCTTAAAAAAACATAGAATGTATCATAAAAGCACAATAATAAAACACAATTATGGGGGGCCTGGCTAGGCTGGGCATGGGAGTGGAACAGCCTCACAGAGCTCCCAACTAATAACTTGCTACTGATCCTGACTCTGGCCATTGATCTGGGCAATATAGGTTCTCTTCAGCGTTGCCAGAGGAATCCACTCAACACCATTCCCGATCAGATCCGAGCTATGATGACCCGAGGAGGCAGGGGAGAAGGGACAGCCCTGCAAATCCAACATGACGCCGCCGCTGCACTGCTCAGTGTTACAAATAAGATGCCCCCAGAGACATGCTCTACTATACACACAAAATCACAGAGGTGCAGGGGCAAGGCTCCTCTGTAGCCCAGGAGGATTTAGCTGACCCATCCCAGTGTATAGAGACAGAGCATGGGGCTTAGCCTGATACCATGTCTCTCCCTAAAAGTGATCAGCAGGCAGGCACTGCAGATATGGAGGGAGAAGTACAACCTACCCTAAGTCAAATATTACAAGCTGTACATCATTGCACTGCTTCAGTTAACTCAGTCAAGGAGCGCTAATGGGGGCTGACAGAGGAGGTGTCGCTGCTGCGACAAGACCTCCAGAAGATAAGATAATGAACAACCAATGCTGAAAGCCGCATCAGTGATCTTGAGGAAGAACTGCCTCCACTGATTGCTGAAACCTGCACAGCCGCCCGCATAGCCACTGACACAAGTGACGAAATGGATCATATTGAAAATCGTCTTAGATACAACAATGTTCACATAGTGGGGCTGCCAGAAAAGGGGGAGGGTCGTGACCCCACAGAATTTGTTGAAAAATGGCTGCTGGATCTATTCAGGAAAGAAGCCATTACCCCACTATTTGCTGTTGAAAGGGCACATCTTGTTCTCGGGAGAGAGGGCTTTCCCAGGCAACGCACCTAGGCCAGTCCTGACACAGATACTATGTTACTGCAACAGAGATAAAATCTTAAGGCTAGCAAGGGAGAAATCCACCATACACTACAATGGCATCAGAGTCTAATTTTATCCCGATTGCTCGGCTGAGCTGCAGAAGAAGTGTGCCAAATTTTAGGATGTCAAGAAATGCCTTAATTTGCCATATGCAATGTTCTGCCCTGCACGGCTGCGGATTACAGCCAGATGTCAGGCGCACTTCTTCAACTCAGCCAGGGAAGCTGCAGACTGGCTGGATGTCAATGAGCCCTCTCTTCTTGCCAGGCACCGAGACAACGCTGAACCCTGAGACGGTTTCCTTGTTCTTCCTCTACAAATGGGCACATTCCTTTGATCAGATGGTTCTGAAAGGATGCTGCACTCTTTTACCAGAGTCACTAAATTGTTGCTATGTTTACCAATAAGCTCAGATGGAGACACCCCCTCTTCAGGGATCATGAAAAGCTCTCTGCGAGATGCCTCACCAGCAAATACGACCGCACCTGATAGGTGTTACTAGACATGTGCACAACATAAAAATTTGTTTAGTTTGGTTTCTGTTACTTTCCGTTGATTCGTAACGATTCGTAATTTCTTAAGACGTGGGTTATCGTATTCGGACTCTAGTCTAATTTTTGTTAATTCGAAATTCGTATTTTTCGTTATATTTTATATTCGGCCGCGTTCGTATTTTCGTAAGAACTATATTTTCGTTGATTTGCGATGATTCGTATTTCCGTGTCTAATTTCCGTTGATTGGAAAATTGTACTTTTGTCGATTTAATTACATTCGTACTTTCGCTAGAATACATTTTCCATTTATTCGAAACACTACTTGTCGTAATTTTGTAATTCATACTTTTGTGAGATTGACTGGCTCATTTATTCGTACTTTCGTAACATTGTTTTCGTAGATTCGTAATCGGGGCATAATTCGTAATATAGAAATTAGAATCTAGACAGAGTATGTTTAAGAAACAAAGAATTTCTCTGTCACAAGTCACAACTTAACTGACAAATCCACCAAAACAGTGCCACCTAGCCAACCACACCCTATCTGGAATCTGGATGGAATTCACTGCAGTCTAACACAGAAAAACACACAAGGGAATAAGAAACAAGCTCATTGGGGGAAGGGACAACCTCTTCAGGGGAAGGGACAAGCTTTTTGGCCAACGTCCAGAAATATTTCAGAACAAACTAATTAGTTGTTTTGATTTCCGTTTTCCGAATATTCGTAATTTTTTCGTTCATTTTGACATTTGTTATTTTGAATCTTTGTTTGGTATTTTCATTGTTTTGATTTCCGTTTTCCGAATATTCATAATTTTGAGTTTTTGTTAATTTTGATTTTCATTATTTTGAATCTTTGTTCGGTAAATTTGTTGTTTCTATGTTTTCGTTTTTTCACTCTTTCATATTTTCGCTGTTTTTAATTTAATAATTTCATATTTTTGTTGTTTTCCATATTCCCACACCTAACAACTCTATTTTCTTTTTGTCCACCTGATCATCCCCCACAGCTACTACCCTTTGTTTCACTTGACCCTTCATTCTAGACTGTAAGCTCTAATGAGCAGGGCCCTCTGATCCCTCTGTATTGAATTGTATTGTGACTGTACTGTCTTCCCTGTTGTTGTAAAGCGCTGCGCAAACTGTCGGCGCTATATAAATCCTGTATAATAATAATAATAATCGTTCTTTTCGATAATTAGTTTTTCGTTGGTAATTTTAGTAAACCGTTCGTTCATTTGTATGTTTACGAATTAACGAATATAACGAATTTTGACGAATAACGAATTTGTAACTAAACGAATTGCACATGTCTAGGTGTTAGAAAGAAACTAAAGCTGCGCAACAACGTATCAAAACGTGGTGAATGAATGATGAATGGGTGAAAAATTTTTGTCTAGGTTTTACCTATTTGAAAGCTTTGCCTGAAAGGCACCACTATAAGTTATGGTTTTGTTTAATTGATACCCATAGCCGGGAAGAATGGTCGATCAAACCTCTCAGCCGGGTTTTACGTGAGTTAATCTTTAGTATTTTTCATGAGACTTTTTATTTTATGCCCTTCTGGAGCTATCTTGTTCATCTACAATACTTACTAGGCCTAAGCAGGTACTTTAGTAGTATGAGATGCAGATGCATCTCACTTGCCACATTGCATAAGATCTTAGCATTAGTCACATGACAGACATACCTATGGTAACTTGGAACATTAGGAGACTACACGATCCTTTAAAGAGGGTGATGGTGAGTACAGTCCTCCGTGAGTACCAATAAACTTACAATCCCAGAGGACAAAAGTTTTGGGGAAATGCGTCAGCTGGAGCGTGTGTGTGATGTCATCACGTGTCAGCGGGTCAGGAGACGCTGCGACCAGCGTGTTTTTACATTGATGCCTTTTATATACTGCCTGAATGTAAGTGTAGCTTTCTTTTTTAACCACTTCCAGCCAAAGGACATCATATGATGTCCTGGAATTTCAGTGGGGATATCTGAATGATGCCTGCAGCTACAGGCATCATTCAGATATCATTATTTTCTGCCTGCTATTCTGTGCACAGCAAGAATGATCATAGTGGCAGTTCCACCGCTTGATCGTTCTTACAGGCGATGTGAGGGGATGCCCCCCCCCTCTCGCCACCATCTGGTGGTTCTCCGGGCTCTCCCATGCCATCGGGGACTCGGAGAAAGAATCGTCCGGCGCCGGATGACGACCATAGAGATTTTCGGTGGCCAGATGGTCACCAGTCATCTCTATGACCGTCGGAGGTCCGTGCGCGACGTTATGACATCACGCCCGGGCCCCGGATATAAACAAAGCCGCAATCGCGGCTGTCAGCATTAGATCAGTGATTTTTTTTCCTCGATCTCATGATTTCTAGCCCCGAGGAGAGATATGGGGTCTTATTGACCCTGCATCTCTCCATAAAGAGGACCTGTCACGATATATTCCTATTACAAGTGTGAGGGGGTTAGCTCGGCAGCGGGTGTGTGTGACCCCCGGGATGGGCTCCCCACACAAAAACAGGCCCAGCAGACGGAGGTTGTGGTTTTTAAAATCAAAAAGGTGCGGTTTATTTTCTATTTACAGTGACAAAAACACAGCAAAGCAAAAGAAACATAAACAAAATAAATCCTGGTCAATTTGACCTCTGACTAAACATACAGGTTTCCTAACTAACAACTGGGATCAGCCTAGTGCTGTCCTAGTCCCTAAGTCCCTGGTTTTAAATGTCCAAGCAAATAGCCACACAGGCTTTGTCTCACCGCACAAGGGTTCACTCTCTCCAGGAAGTCCACACAGGTCTGCTTCCAGGCATGAGCTAACCCCTAATGAAGCTGGGAGTTCTTATAGAGGCTTAAATGAGCTGACAAGCTTCAGCTGGTCTCATCAACTCCCTGTCTGCACGACGCCCCACACTCTCCCTAGAGGTATGAGTCATCCATTAGCCCACTATCCTCAGCTGGGCTTATACAACTCTCCACCTAGTTGTATAAGTCGGCGTAAAGCCTGAATCTGGGCGAAATATATCTACCCCCCTGGATGCAACCAGGTGACTTTACCTTCCTGCTGTCACATACCCCCCCCTCTTGTTTTAACCTCGGGGTTGGAACACCAGCAATCAGGCATTCATGTACTCGAGACAAAGCATCCACATTCCCCATTTGAACGCCAGGGCGATGCTTTACTGTGAAGTTGAATTCCTGGAGGTCCAGGAACCACCTATTCACTCTTCTATTTGTTTCCTTGTTTTGAGCCATCCACTTTAACGGAGCGTGATCCGTAACCATGTCAAAGTGCCTACCTAGCAGGTAGTACCGAAGGGAATCTAGAGCCCACTTCACCGCTAAACACTCCTTTTCAACGGTGGCGTAATTTACCTCATGGGACTTCAACTTCCTGCTGAGGTAAATGACTGGGTGCTCTTCCCCGTTCCAGACCTGGGACAATACTGCTCCTAACCCCACATCTGACGCATCACTTTGTACGACAAAGTCTTTAGAGAAGTCGGGTGAGTACAACACTGGCTGGCTACATAAGGCTTGTTTCAAGAATTGGAATGCTGCCTCAGCCTCGGGGGTCCATTTAATCATGACCGACCCTTTCCCCTTCGTCAGGTTGGTTAGGGGCACAGCCTTAGAAGCAAAGTGGGGAATGAATCGCCGATAATACCCAGCGATTCCCAGAAAGGCTCGTACCTGCTTCTTGCTGTTGGGACGTGGCCAACTCTGGATGGCCTCGACTTTGTTGAGTTGGGGTTTTATTACTCCCCTCCCAATGGTGTACCCAAGATATTTGGCCTCCTCCTGCCCAATGGTACACTTCTTGGGGTTAGCCGTAAACCCCGCTTCCCGAACAGAGTCCAGGACTGCTTGCACTTTTGGCAGATGTGAGGCCCAATCTGTGCTATGGACAATTACGTCATCCAGGTAAGCCGCAGCATACTTCCGATGGGGCCTCAGCATCTGGTCCATTTTCCGCTGGAATGTGGCCGGCGCATTCTGTAACCCGAACGGCATTCTTTTATATTGGAACGCCCCGTCTGGGGTTACAAATGCGGTTTTCTCTTTGGCCGACTTGGCCAGGGGGATTTGCCAATACCCTTTTGTGAGGTCAAGAGTCGTCATGTATCGGGCTGTTCCCAGCCGGTCGATCAACTCATCTATACGTGGCATGGGGTAGGTGTCAAATTTTGTAACTTTGTTCAACTGACGAAAATCGTTACAAAATCGCCAGCTCCCATCCGGTTTAGGCACCAACACAATGGGACTAGACCAATCACTTTGGGACTCCTCTATCACCCCTAAGTTCAGCATTTTCTGTACTTCCTCCCGTATTGCCTCCCGTCGGGCCTCTGGGATCCGATAGGGTTTTAACTTCACCCTTTCACCGGGCGGGGTAATAATGTCATGCTCTACCCCAGATGTTTGTCCCGGCAGCTCAGAGAATACCTCCTTGTTGCGAAGCACAAACTCCTTAACCTCCTGTTGTTGGGGTTGTGACAAGGTGGCTGCGATTCCAACCTCAGGAATCACGCAACCAGTTTGAGCTGGTGACCAAGTGTCTGCGACTAGGGACTCTCTATCCCTCCAGGCTTTCAACAGATTAACGTGATAGATCTGTTCGGGCTTTCGCCTTCCTGGTTGTCTGACCTTGTAATTCACTTCGCTCACTTTTTCCATTATCTCGTAGGGGCCTTGCCATTTGGCAAGGAATTTACTTTCAACCGTAGGGACCAGTACCAGTATCCTATCCCCCGGGGAAAAGGTACGGGTCTTGGCTCCACGGTTGTACACTCTCTGCTGTGCTAACTGCGCTTGGGCCAAATGTTCCTTCACGATGGGCATTACCTGTGCAATTCGGTCTTGCATCAGGGCGACATGCTCAATCACACTCCTGTGGGGAGAACTCTCACTTTCCCAAGTTTCCTTGGCAATATCCAACAGCCCTCTTGGGTGTCTCCCATACAGTAACTCAAAGGGGGAGAATCCCGTAGAGGATTGGGGCACCTCCCTAATAGCAAACATCAGATAAGGAAGTAGACAGTCCCAATCCTTTCCATCTCTATCCACCACTTTCTTCAACATTTGTTTTAGGGTTTTGTTGAATCTTTCAACCAGCCCATCGGTTTGGGGGTGATACACAGATGTACGTAATTGCGTCACTTTGAACAATTTACATAGCTCCTTCATAACCCGGGACATAAAGGGTGTACCTTGGTCCGTAAGCAGTTCTTTACAAATACCCACCCGGCTAAACACAAGAGATAGCTCTTTGGCTATGGTTTTGGCCGAGGTATTTCGGAGAGGGATCGCTTCTGGATAACGGGTGGCATAGTCCATTATAACTAATATGTACTGGTGCCCCCTAGCGGACTTGATTATAGGACCTACCAAATCCATGGCGATCCTCTCAAACGGGACCTCAATGATGGGTAGAGGGACCAGCGGGCTACGGAAATGTGGCATCGGGGCCGACCTCTGACACACAGGGCAGGAGGAACAATAATTTTCTATGTCCTTCATCACCCCCGGCCAATAGAATCTCTGTAATGCCCTCTCTCGGGTTTTCTCTGTCCCCAGATGACCTCCAAGAATGTGCCCATGGGCCAACTCCAACACCAACTTCCTGTACGGTTTGGGCACCACAAGCTGCTCAATGGTTTCTTCTGCCCTTTTTGCCACCCGATACAGTAGGTCCTTCTCTACGCTGAAGTATGGGTAAGTGCAGGTATTATCTGGGTTCACTAACTCGCCATCTATTTTCACTACGTTTTCCCGTGCCTTTATTAGGGCGGGGTCTTTCAACTGTTCTGTGGCAAAGTTTTCCCTGTGAACCTCAAGATCAGAAAACTCCACAGACGGTAGGTTTTCGTCTGAGGAGGTGGGCTCCTCTCCAGTTTCTTGAGTCTCCCCTGCCAATACTGACAAGGGAAATTCCGGAGAGTCCTCACCACTCTCAGGGGAGTTCTGGCTATCACATTCCTGGTACATAGGGGCACCAGTGGGGGGCTCAGGATCATCCCACAGTTCCCAGAACTTCGGAAAATCCCTTCCCACAATGGCGTCATGCGGTAACTGAGATACTAAGCCCACTGGATGAGAGAGGGTACCTTTGGGGGTCTTGAAACACACTGTAGTCACTGGATACTCTCGGGTGTCCCCATGCACACAAATAACAGCTACCTTGCTATTCCCAGAGACCTCTGTTTTAACTAACTCAGCCTTTATCAGGGTCACAAGGCTACCTGAACCCAGCAATACCACAACATTTCTACCATTAACACACATTTTGCATAAATGTTTCTCAGTTCCTCGAATGGCAGTGCATGCGACTGTCGCACACAGCGACTGACGTCTGCCCGTCAGAAAGTCACACTGCATGGGTTCCTCCACAACCGGGCAATTTGCTGCAATATGTCCCGCTTGCCGGCAGCGGTAGCAAACGATCCTTCTTGCCGCCTCTTGAGCCGCTGATTTCCCAGGCTGTTCTCGCCAAACTTGGGGTAGAGCTCCCACCCTCTCACTCTCTCCACCCTCACCCCTTGGAATCCTCTTATCCGCCCCTGGGGATGGTCTGGTTTTAGGGTGGAAAGTCCGAGTGTCTCTGGAAGAGGCCGTCAGGTTCTCTGTAGCCAAGTATTTCTCCACACGATCCACAAGACCATCGGCCGTCTCTGGGTCTCCATGGCTTACCCACTTTTGGATGGCAGTAGGAAGAGCTCTCAAAAACCGATCCATTACAACACGTTCCACAATCTTTGGTGCGGACAAAGTCTCTGGCTGTAGCCACTTTCTGCTCAGGTGAATGAGATCATACATTTGAGACCTGGGGGGTTTTCCAAGCTGGAAAGTCCAGTTATGCACACGCTGAGCCCGGACAGCCTGGGTGACACCCAGCCTTGCCAATATTTCAGCTTTTAGCATCACATAGTCTTTTGCTTGGTTAGGCTCTAGGTCATAGTAAGCTTTCTGCGATTCACCAGTTAACAGAGGAGCCACTAGTCCAGCCCACTGCTCCTCAGGCCACTTTTCTCTTTCAGCGGTCCTTTCAAATGTGGTCAAAAATACCTCTGGATCATCCTCTCCAGTCATTTTTGTCAATAAACGACTCACCCCAAAGGATGCGGTATTAGTGGGACGGCTTTCCTCACTGGTCTGCGGACGTTGCTGCATTACTGCTTCCATCTGTTGTTGTAGTCTCTGCTCTTGCTTCTGCAACAGGTCTATGAAGCGGGCCTCAGATTGCTGCTGGGCTTGTTGCTGAGCCTCCAGACTCTGTTGCAAAGTTGCGTTTGTCTGCTGCTGGGCTGCAAGGCTCTGTTGATGAGCTTGCTGCTGGGCTGCGAAGTTCTGTTGTTGAGCTGCAAGGCTCTGTTGATGAGCTGCAAGGCTCTTTTGCAAACCTGCATTTGTCTGCTGTTGATTGGCATTTGCTAGAGCCAGCTGTTTCAGTATCTCCTCCATGCTGGCTTAAAAAAAACTGCCACTGGTTCTCCACCAACTGTGAGGGGGTTAGCTCGGCAGCCGGTGTGTGTGACCCCCGGGATGGGCTCCCCACACAAAAACAGGCCCAGCAGACGGAGGTTGTGGTTTTCAAAATCAAAAAGGTGCGGTTTATTTTCTATTTACAGTGACAAAAACACAGCAAAGCAAAAGAAACATAAACAAAATAAATCCTGGTCAATTTGACCTCTGACTAAACATACAGGTTTCCTAACTAACAACTGGGATCAGCCTAGTGCTGTCCTAGTCCCTAAGTCCCTGGTTTTAAATGTCCAAGCAAATAGCCACACAGGCTTTGTCTCACCGCACAAGGGTTCACTCTCTCCAGGAAGTCCACACAGGTCTGCTTCCAGGCATGAGCTAACCCCTAATGAAGCTGGGAGTTCTTATAGAGGCCTAAATGAGCTGACAAGCTTCAGCTGGTCTCATCAACTCCCTGTCTGCACGACGCCCCACACTCTCCCTAGAGGTATGAGTCATCCATGAGCCCACTATCCTCAGCTGGGCTTATACAACTCTCCACCTAGTTGTATAAGTCGGCGTAAAGCCTGAATCTGGGCAAAATATATCTACCCCCCTGGATGCAACCAGGTGACTTTACCTTCCTGCTGTCACACAAGGGATGTTTACATTCCTTGTAATAGGAATAAAAGTGATCAAAAAAATGTAAATGTAAAAAAAAAAGTGCAAAAATAAAAAAATAAGTAAAATAAAAATAAAAAATAGATACAAATTTAAACACCCCTATCCCCGGTAGATCATGCTCAGAAGCGAACACACATGTAAGTCCCGTCCACATATGTAAACGCTGTTCAAACCACACATGTGAGGTATAGCCGCTAGCAACAATTCTAGCACTAGACCTCCTCTGTAACTCTAAACTGGTAACCTGTAAAAAAAATTAAAGCGTCGCATATGAAGTTTGGCGCCATTCCATGAGTGTGTGCAATTTTAAAGCATGACATGTTGGGTATCTATTTACTCAGCGTAACGTATCGTCTTTCACATTATAAAAAAAAAAAAATTGGGCCAACTTTACTGTTCTGTTATTTTTTAATTCATGAAACCGATTTTTTGCCCAAAAAAAAAAAAGGTATTTGAAAAATTATTGCGCAAATACCATGCAAGAAAAAAAATTGCAATGACCGCCATTTTATTCCCTAGGGTGTCTGCTAAAAAACATATATAATGTTTGGGGTTCTGAGTAATTTTCTAGCAAAAAAAAAGATAATTTTTACATGTAGGAGAGGAGTGCCAGAATTGGCCCGGTATGGAAGTGATTAATAAAGATAATCTAGCTATATTGCACGTTCTCTCACACATGTTTTTGCGGGGATTACTTTTCTGATGCCATAAGGGCTGGTTCTCCTTGTCATTGCAGTCTACTGAGGAAATATATTATTGTGATTCAGTTGCCTATGGGAGCTTCCTGCCTGGAGATGGAGTTTATGTAATCTTTAAATCGGGATAGATACAATTTGGTAAGCGACCAACCTTTTCTCTGAAAGAGCACTTTTGAACACCCAAGCACCGTTTAAAGAAATCTTTCCAGCACCGAGCACTTTAAACACCATCAATTGCACAATGACGTTGCATTATAATAAGGGACTTTTTGTGGTGGTCCTTTTATTATTTAGAATCATTGCATAACATTTATTTGTATATTTTAGACTTTATCTATTGCTTGTTTTGCACTATTGCATTTATTTGCACATTTTGACCGTTATTCACATTTAGTGATTTTTAGGATTGATCTGTTTTACTATATTCATTTGGTATATCAATTTAAAAGGACAGCACATTTTTTTTTGTAATTGAGATTAGTTATTGGCCCAGTGTCTGGGTTGCATGAGTGGCAGCAGTCTATCATATTTCCTCTCATTTGTTGAGCTGAGCATAGGAATTAGACATGTGCAATTTGTTTCGTTCCAAATGAATTTTTTCAACAAATTTCGACAAATTTGAAAATGCTAAATATCCAAACTAATGAAAACCCGTTTAACAAATTTTTCATTCAAAAATTCATAAATTTGAAAATTCAAAAATTCAAGGATTCGAAAATTTGTAAATTCAACAATTCAAAAATTCAAAAATTCTGAAATTTGAAAATTCAAAAATCCGAAATAATAAATAATAATAACTCAACTATTACTATTTATTAAATTATAGGTATTGGTATTTCCCTTCAAATTTGGCTGTTAGTGAACGTAACAAATACAACTTTAACCGGAGTAACGAATTATCCAAAATAACAAATGCCGTATCTAAACTAATGGAACGCAACAAATTAATAATAATAAATAATAATAATAATAATAAAAATTTTATAACATAACATTTGTTATTTCAGATAATATATAACTTTGGATAAATTTGTATTTATTATGTTCACTAACAGCCAAATTTGAAAGGGAATTTCAATACCTATAATTTAATAGTTAGTTACTATTAGTTAGTTATTCTTTCTTATTTTCTTTCTTATTTTTGGATTTTCTAATTTTTGAATTTACAAATTACGATCATAACGAATGACCTGAAAAACTAAAAAAAAAAAAAAAAAATTAATGAAACGAAAACTAACAATTTTTTTTCGGAAGTGCACATGTCTAGCAGGAATTTTCCTCTTTTTTTTTTATAATAGTGTAAAGTTTCATGCTGTGATTATGAGCGATTCAATTTATGTGAATTTACATAAAAAATACATAATTTTATGCAATCTGCCATTTGCTTTTCTAAATCTCATTGATATATAAATGGAGAAAACGTGCAATTAAAGGTGGAGTAAGCATATCAGTATCAATGGACAGCTGTTTGCCTTGAGGATCCTTTTGAAACATTTTTATTTTTTCTGATATAAATGTTAGATGACGTGGGCGAGTGTGGTTTGAGGTGGAAGGTGAGAGCACAGTCACTGAAGTGGACATTTTCTATTTAGATAAACAAGAATACTTGAAAGAAGAGAGAAATATTATTCCTATATTTCACAGATTATTTATGTGCAGGTTTGGGGCACAGGGTTGTTTTATCATCAAGTATTCATTTGTTTTATAATTCATCTTTATAAGTGATTGTGTTTATTGTTTAAGCACTGGGTGGTGTTACTAATTTTGCGTATATAGAAAACACTGTGTAATAATAATATGTGCATCCTGCATAATTGTTTGAGGTCAGAGATTGTCTAGTCAGTGGCTCAAGGATCTATATTACAATGCCAAGCATTCAAAGTCAGAATTCTGGACCCTCATTTTATCCTAAGTCTTTGATTAACCACTTCCTGCCCAAGGCCGTCATATGACGTCCTGGACTTTGAGTGGGGGCATCTGAATGATTAGAGACGGTGGGAGGGGATGTCCCCCCCTCCCGCCACCCTCCGGTGCTTCTACCGGCTCGCCCGTGTGATCGGCGAGCCGGCGAAGGAATGCGTTGGTGCCGGAAGTTCACCATAGAGAACACCGGTGACCAGATCGTCCCCGGCAGTCGCTTTGATCTTCGGAGGCCCGGGTGCGACGTAATGACATCACGTCTGGCCTGGCAGTTGTAAACACTGCCGTGTACTCGGCTTGAAAAAGGCTGAGATTGTTTTATAGACATGTCCTATTACAAGGGACATTCCTTGTAATAGGAATAATAGTGATAAAAAAAAAACATTTAAAGGGAAAGTGTAAAAAAATTAATTAAAGCAAGGGCAACAATTTTAGCCCAAGACCTCCTCTGTAACTCTAAACTGATAAACTGTAAAAAAATTTAAAAGGGTCGCCTATGGAGATTTTTAAGTACCGAAGTTTGGCGCCATTCCACGAGTGTACGCAATTTTAAAGCGCAACATGTTAGGTATCTACTTACTCAGCATAACATCATCTTTCACATTATAAATTGGGCTAACTTTAGTGTTTTTTTAAAATTTTATTTATGAAACCATTTTTTCCCCCAAAAAAGCGTTTGAAAAATTACTGCGCAAATATCATGTGACATAAAAAGTTGCAACGACTGCCACTTGATTCCCTAGGTTCTCTACTAAAAAAAACATATATAATGTTTGGGGGTTCTGAGTAATTTTCTAGCTAAAAAAAATATGATTTTTACATGTAGGAGAGGAGTGCTAGAATAGGCTCGGTATGGAAGTGGTTAAGGAATAACTAAAGCTGAAGGATCAGCATGTTGGTCAAAGATCTAATATTTTTTAGGAAGGTCACTATAGACAGTCCTATACTTCCTCAGCACCAGTTTTAAAACAAGTCATTAGAGACAACTCCTAAATTTCCTTCTTCACAGAATCCCTTAAATATTTCTTGTTCAAGTATTTTATTATAGATTGTAAGAAAACATTGAATAAAATGTGTGAAGAAAAAAGTTTTACATTGTTGCATTAAGATAATCATATTACGGGAAAGTATTTTACTTGTCATAAATAACACCATAAAATTGTACAGTAAAAGATGGAAACAAAACATAACCATGCAGTAGATAAATACTAATCTTATCTATGCAAAAGTCTACCTTATATTAAAATTTTATGTATGACCGCTTGTATAACTGGAAAACATTAAATAGGAAAATATTATGATTAATCTACTGCTGATTTGGGGTCAATTATTGGCATATTATTATGGTATGTCTCCCTTTAATTTTTAATTACTGGTTATAACATAGATTTTGGACAGTTCATCAACTGCATTTGACAAAAGAAAAAAAAAGAAAAAAGAGAAGAACAATGTAAAATAATTATTTTAAATTGCTACCTACTCTTCAACATAAAGGATTAGGGTATTGTTTTCCACCTTTGGTCTAATCTCTGGAGCGACTGTGAACACTCCTCCAATAATAAGGTCTCCATCTTGATAAAATTGAATGCCATATTCATCAGCTCCAAACTGGACTTTAAGAAATGGTGGTAAATTTTGAGTCTTAGTGGTAAAAAATGTCATCCACAGGACAAACCAGAAGAGTAGGTATTTATAGGCATTAGGAGAAGATAAGGCTTTGATCTTCACATACATAGAAAATAAAACAATCTCTGCCATCCTGTATATCAGGGACTGTGTAGATAATTCTGTGACATGATGCAGAACATTAATCAGTGACATTCCCACAGTAAGTTAGTGACAATGTAATCATCTCTTCTCTGCTCTCTCTTTTTATACATTTCAGTGTGATAGATTTCTCATTGCCTTGAATATAATTATCCAATCTGTATCTAATTTCAATTGTTTTCTTTGCTGAGCTTTCCATAAAACTCACCTTAACCACTTCAATACCGGGCCTATTCTGGCACTTCTCCCCTTCATGTACAAATCATCATTCTTTTGCTAGAAAATTACTCAGAACCCCCAAACATTATATATATTTTTTTAGCAGACACCCTAGGGAATAAAATGTCATTGCAACTTTTTATATTGCACGGTATTTGCGCAATAATTTTTCAATTGCCATTTTTTGGGGGGAAAAAATGGTTTCATGAATTAAAAAATAACAAAAAACAGTAAAGTTAGCCCAATTTTTTTGTAAAATATGAAAGATTATGTTACGCCAAGTAAAAAGATACCTAACATGTCACGCTTTAAAATTGCGCACACTCATGGAATGGCGCCAAACTTTGGTTCTTAAAAATCTCCATAGGCAATGCTTTGAAAATTCTTACAGGTTACCAGGTTAGAGTTAAAAATTTTTTTTTGATCACTTATATTCCTATTACAAGGAATGTAAACATCCCTTGTAATAGGAATGGTGTGCAACAGGTCCTCTTTATGGAGAGATGCAGGGTCAATAAGACCCCACATCTCTCCTCCAGGCTGGAAAGCATGAGATCGTGAAAATAATTTCACCGATCTCATGCTTACTAGCCACAATCGTGGCTTTTTTTACTTCTGAGAATCCGGGCGTGACGTCATCACATCGCGCCCGGGCCTCCGACGGTCATAGAGATGACTGGTGACCATCTGGTCACCAGTCATCTCTATGCTTGTCATGTGACAAGACAGCGGCGCCGGACGATTCTTTCTCCAGGCCCCGATGGCACGGGAGAGCCCGGAGAAGCACCGTATGGCAGCGGGAGGGGGGATGTCCCCTCCCGCCGCCTATAAGAACGATCAAGCGGTGGAACCGCCACTATGATCATTCTTATCGTGTGCAGAATCGCTGGCTGAAGAGAAGGATATCTGAATGATGCCTCTAGCTGAAGGCATCATTCAGATATTCCCCCACAAAGCCCAGGATGTCATATGACGTCCACCCAGGATGGGAGATCCCATCTGTGGACGTCATTTGACTATGGGCGGGTAAGAAAGTGGTTAATAAAGCTTGTTTATTTTCATTTTTATCAAAGATATAAAAATATTGCTTTTTTTAACAATAACACCAAAAGATCTTCTACAATGTACAAACCCATTGTTTATTAGACATGTGCACACTGAAATATTCTGTTTCAGAATTTCGGTTTCGTCTGAAAAATACATTTATTTAGTTACTCCCGAAATTCTTTATTTATTTTGTTTCGTTAAATAATGCATTCGTACGAAAAACCGAATTAAGGTCGAATCTGTCAATTGAAGGCTTATGGTGTCTGTCGAATGTTCTAAGAAGATTCGATGAAGCAGCTAAACTGTATGACACCGCAATCGTACATTTCCGGTCAAATGCTCCGCCCACAAGCTATAGTAGAATTCTAATGTTGTATGACTAGTAATAATTATATTTAATAATTATTATTACTAGTCAACCAACATTAGAATTCTTCTATAGCCTATGGGCGGAGCATTTGACCATAAATGTCCGCTCGTTGTGCACGTATGTTTTTAGCTGCTTTGTCGCATCTTCATGTCTCTATAATGTCAAATTTTTTTCTCTCCATGTCGAATAATCTTGGACCAATAGAGTTAGGTTAGGCACATTTAACCGCAGGTTCGATAGACACAGATCGCTATTGTCACCGTCATGTCAAATCTTCTATCTATATCGAACTGTTGTCGCAATGAAACAAAAAGAAAGCATTTTTTATGTCGGATCTTTCGGATTTCGAAAACGAATGCACATGTCTATTGTTTATGCCATAATTATACTAATTTAATTCTTCAGTCTCTAACAATATGATAGTTACATGTTGGAATTCTTCTTATTATTATGAGTTGTTTGGTGCATAGATAAACTAAGAAATTAATCAAAGATGTTGCTGCTGCTGCTGCTGCTGCTGCTACTACTGCTACTACTACTGCTAATTATAATAATAATAAGACATAATAACTAGTAAAAAAAATGAATTTCAAGAAAATATTACACCATGCTTGGACAGTGTTACTTTTCAGGGAAGAAGCCGGAGAAGAACTGGCAGATATGCCAATATCCGTTATGGCCATGCTAATCCGCACTAATCCGCGCATGCGCATTAGCAATCGGCACGTAACGGCAAACGCACGTTAGCAACGACTAACGTTCGTACGCAAACGTGCTATATACCAGTGTTTTGCTGGCCTAAACAAGGACTCCTACTGCTTTCATAAATTGATGGATTATCGTCAGCTCTGTATCCTGTGTTCCTTTCTCCTGTTGATTAACTGATACCGACCCGGCTTACCCTGACCTGCTCTGGTTTCTCTCCTGGCTCTGAACCTGGCTTGTTTGACGGACCTGCTCCTTGCCTGTTCCATATTGACTTCCTGTGTTTGACCACGGCTTGATCACAACCACACCTCCTGTCTCTGCTTCTGACTGCCTTCCTGTGTTTGTACCCCGGCCTGGCTTTTGATGACGTTATTTGCTTTTCCACCTGCTAAGATCCGCCAGCACCTCCAGGGAATCACTGACTGTGACCCCCTTCTCTGCTCTGTGGTGTCTGCTTCTGGAACCATCAGACAGCTTCATCTGCAGGCAACCGTGCATCTCTGGGCAGAGCACCTTCTGTCTCCAACTCCAGGGGTACTCTGCTCTCAGCCACAAGGGGAGCCCTCTTGTCACCTCTGCCTCCAGCCTGGTACGTAATAGTTACCTTTGCTCCATTTCCCCATTGCCACCCCTCTTTCCTACTTTCTAATTTCTTTTGTCATGATTTTAATACTGTTTCTTCTCCACCTCTTGTTACTAATGAGTGCTACCAGTCTGCTTAAAAATTATCACAACACAAAACAAGTCAAGTTAAATTTTAGATTATTTGAAAAAAACAAGATGACAAAAAAAAAAAAAAAAGAAAACTGATGTATCAAGATTACACTCTTTCCACAAGACCTTAAAGGAGTTGTAAAGTCTCAAGGTTTTTCCCCTTAATGCATTGAGGTGAAAAACCTTCTGTGCTACAGCTGCCCCCCAGAGCACCCCTTCTTACCTGAACCCATTCGTTCCAGCAACGTGCACAAGATCAGTGGCTCCAGCCACTGTCTCTGTCCTCATTGGATAGATTGACAGCAGCTGGAGCCATTGGCGAGTCCTGCTGTCTGTATCAATGGATGTAGCAGTGAGACTTGGGAGTGCGCCCGCATGGGTGCCCCCCATGGAAAATGGCTCTCCATGGGGGCACCCGATGAAGAGAAGGGGCCAGGAGCGCCAACAGCGCATCCCAGAAGGGGAGAATTGGGTATACTCTGTGCAAAACCCTTGCACAGAGCCGGTAAGTAGAACATGTTTGTTATTTTTATTTAAAAAAAATTGAGGTTTTACAATCACTTTAACCACTTAACCACTTCAGTCCCGGACCATTTTGGCTGGTTAAAGACCAGGCCCCTTTTTGCGTTTCGCACTGCGTCGCTTTAACTGACAATTGCGCGGTCGTGCGACGTGGCTCCCAAACAAAATTTACGTCCTTTTTTTCCCATAAATAGAGCTTTCTTTTGGTGGTATTTGATCACCTCTGCGGTTTTTATTTTTTGCGCTATAAACAAAAATAGAGCAACAATTTAAAAAAAATCAATATTTTTTACTTTTTGCTATAATAAATATCCTCAAAAAATATATAAAAAAACATTTTTTTTCCTCAGTTTAGGCCGATACGTATTTTTCTACATATTTTTGGTAAAAAAAAATCGCAATAAGCGTTTATTGATTGGTTTGCAAAACAGTTATAGCGTTTAGAAAATAGGAGATAGTTTTATGGCATTTTTATTCATTTTTTTTCTAGTGATGGCGGCGATCAGTGATTTTTTTCATGACTTCGACATTATGGCGGACACATCGGACACTTTTGACACATTTTTGGGACCATTGTCCTTTTCACAGCGATCAGTGCTATAAAAATGCACTGATTACTGTGAAAATTACACTGGCAGTGAAGGGGTTAACCACTAGGTGGCGCTGTAGTGGTTAAGTGTTCCCTGCATAGTGTTTCTTACTGTAGGGGGGGTGGGCTCTGTGTCACATGACACTGATCTCCGCTCCGAGTACACAGAGCCGAGATCAGTGTCATTGTCACTAGGCAGAGCGGGGAGATGCTTGTTTACACAAGCATCTCCCCGCTCTATACCTCCATGAGACAATCACGGGGATCCCCGCGGCGATCGAGTCCACGGGACCCGTGGTCTGACTCACGGGGAAGGCAGAAGGGTCGCGAGCACTCCGCCGGAGGTGCACGCGCAACCACATGTCAGGCAGTTAAAGAGCAACGTACAGGTACGTGGATGTGCCTGTCCGTGCCATTCTGCCGATGTATAAATACAGGAGGCGGTCGGCAAGTGGTTAAGGACAGAAAGGATTTGCCCCCTTAATGACCAGGCCATTATTTGCGATACGGCACTGCATCACTTTAACTGACAATTGCGCGGTCGTGCGACGCTGTAGCAAAACAAAATGGACATCCTTTTTTTTATCACAAATAGAGATTTATTTTGGTGGTATTTGATTACCTCTGCAGTTTTTATATGTATAAACAAAAAAAGAGCGAAATTTTGAAAAAAAAACAACCAATATTTTTTACTTTTGGCTATAATAAATATCCCCAAAAAAGTTCTTCATAAGTTTAGGCCAATATGTATTCTTCTAAATATTTTTGGAAAAAAAATTGCAATAAGCGTATATTGATTGGTTTACACAAAAGTTATAGCGTTTAAAAAATAGGGGATAGTTTTATGGCATTTTTATAAAAAATTGTTTTTTTACTAGTAATGGCGGCGATCAGTGATTTTTTTCGTGACTGTGACATTATGGCGGACACATCGGA
The DNA here is from genome assembly GCA_029206835.1 of Rana muscosa. NCBI lineage: Eukaryota > Metazoa > Chordata > Amphibia > Anura > Ranidae > Rana > Rana muscosa. The sequence goes on along the minus strand of CM055116.1, from coordinate 1,257,826,774 downwards.
CACTTTTGACACATTTTAGGACCATTGTCCTTTTCACAGCGATCAGTGCTATAGAAATGCACTGATTACTGTGAAAATTACACTGGCAGTGAAGGGGTTAACCACTAGATGGCGCTGTAGGGGTTAAGTGTTCCCTGCATAGTGTTTCTTACTGTAGGGGGGATGGGCTCTGTGTCACATGACACCGATCTCCGCTCCGAGTACACGGAGCCGAGATCAGTGTCATTGTCACTAGTCAGAGCCAGGATATGCTTGTTTACACAAGCATCTCCCCGCTCTATACCTCCGTGACGCGATCGCGGAGATCCCCGCGGCGATCGAGTCCACGGGACCCGTGGTCCGACTCACCGGGAAGGCAGAAGGGTCGCGAGCCGGCGGCGCACACGCGCGACCACACATCAGGCAAGTTAAAGGGCAACGTACAGGTACGTGGATGTGCCTGTGCATGCTATTCTGCCGACGTATAAGTACAGGAGGCGGTCGGCAAGTGGTTAAGGACAGAAAGGATTTGCCCCCTTAATGAGCAGGCCATTATTTGCGATACGGCACTGCGTCACTTTAACTGACAATTGCACGGTCGTGCGACGCTGTACCAAAACAAAATTGACATCCTTTTTTTTCCCACAAATAGAGATTTCTTTTGGTGGTATTTGATTACCTCTGCAGTTTTTATATTTATAAACAAAAAAAGAGCGAAATTTTGAAAAAAAAAACAACCAATATTTTTTACTTTTTGCTATAATAAATATCCCAAAAAAAGTTCTTCATAAGTTTAGGCCAATATGTATTCTTCTACATATTTTTGGAAAAGAAATTGCAATAAGCGTATATTGATTGGTTTACGCAAAAGTTACAGCGTCTAAAAAATAGGGGATAGATTTATGGCATTTTTATTATAATTTTTTTTTCACTAGTAATGGTGGCGGTCAGTGATTTTTAGGAGCAGCAGATCTGTCTCTCCTTCCCTGACGGAACGGAGATCTGTCTGTTTACATTGACAGATCTCCGTTCTGTCTCTGTCAGGAACGGTCGCGGGTGGCCAGCGAGCATCGTGACTGCTGGCCACGTGCATCGGCTCTGACACCGCGCCCCCTAGAGCTCTTAAAGTGGTTGATGTACCATGACGGCCATTCACCCAGGGGAGCCAACCTACCACAGTATAACTGCAGCGGCTGGTCCTTAAAGGGGTTGTAAAGAGAATTTTTATTTTTTTAAATACCAAACATGTTATACTTACCTCCACTGTGCAGCTTGTTTTGCACAGAGTGGCCCCAAACTTGGTCTTCTGGGGTCCCTCGGCGGCTGTCTCGGCTCCTGCCCGCAAGAACTTTCCTCCTTCATGTGAGCTCTCTCGCATGGTGGAAAGTTATTGCGGGCGCGCTCCCGTGATACAGCTGGCGGCCATAGCAGCTCACTGTATCACTCGGCCCCGCCCCCCGGGCGCGTCGCGTCATTGGATGTGATTGACAGCAGCGCGAGCCAATGGCTGCTCTGCTTTCAATCCATCCACTCTAGCCAATCAACGACCAGGCTGAGCGGCAAAGAGGACGTCGGGGGCGAGCGCAACAGGTGAACGAGCTCAGGTAAGTAAAACGGGGGGCTGGGGGGGCGGTATTGTCGGATATTTTTTCACCTTAATGCATAGGATACATTAAGGTGAAAAAACTTGAAAAAACTTGAAAAAACTTGAAAAAACGTGTACCTTTAGTGTCCCTTTAAGTGGTTAAAGTGTATATGAATGTTAGGTTAAACCCTCTGTCATGTTTATATTGCTGTTTGTTTAGCTTCTGGGGAGATTAATCCCTCTAATTGTCCTGTTCACCAGAGTCACTGGGACAAAAAGCAAAAAGAAATTCTACATTTTAGAGTGGTTATGAAAGCATGAGGTGAGGGGAAAGTCATTCAATGAGGAGAAATATCCAGGCAATCATTCTCAATTTGGCAAGATTTTCTCTCACTTCCTTTTGTAACTCCAAGAAAAAAAATCAAAGAAGGGAATCTCCCTAGTAGGACTGGGACAAGACAGCAAAAACAAAAAACAAAAAAAAACAAACACAAACAACTATACCTACACTAATATCCAAAAATCTAATAATTTCCCTATTTAAGGTTTCCAAATACCTTCTAACACGTTAAAGTGGAGTTCTGACCGAAATATGAATTTTAAGATAAAAATACTGCCAGAATACTCATGCCTCATGCAATGTAACAAAGGTATCCTGTAAACTATACCCAGTTTTCTATTTATGCAGCATAGTTTTCCTACTTTGTGAAATTCCTGCACAGAGTAGCCATCTCCAGTGTGGGCATATCTTCATATATACCTTCTTCCTGGATTCCGTGCATACTGGTTACCCAGCATGCACCTGCCAATCTCGTGCATGTGCAGTGTGGTGCAATCTTTTCCAAAAAGATTTTGCAAAGATTTTCCGTAGACGCTAATGTTAAGTGTTACGGGAGCCGTGCCATGCCAAGCTGACCAAGATTTTTCATAGACGCCAATGTTAAATGTTACTGAGCTGTGCCATGCCAAGCTGACCAAGAATTTCCATAGATGCCAATTGAAAATGTTACTGTAGCCACGCCATGCCAAGCTGACCAAGAATTTCCATAAACGCCAATGTTAAATGTTACAAGAGCAGTGCCATGCCAAGCTGATCAAAATTTTCCATAGACGCCAATGTTAAATGTTACTAAGCCGTGCCATGCCAAGCTGACCAAGGTTTTCCATAGACGCCAATTTTAAATGTTACTGGAGCCGTGCCATGCCAAGCTAACCAAGAATTTCCATAGACGCCAATGTTAAATGTTACGGGAGCAGTGCCAAGCCAAGCTGACCAAGATCTCCCAGGAGCCAATGCAAAACCTGAAATTATGTACAGTGCTGGGGCACCTAAAGGAAGAAGTAAAATTAGATATACTGTAGGCATAAATCAGGTAAGTGAACAGAAAAATACATAAATACTAGGGATGAGCCGAACACCCCCCGGTTCAGTTCGCACCAGAACCTGTGAACGGACCGAAAGTTCGTGCAAACTTTAGAACCCTATTAAATACAATGGACTCGAACGTTCGAAATCAAAAATGCTAATTATAAAGGCTAATATGCAAGTTATTGTCCTAAAAAGGGTTTGGGGACCCGGGTCCTGCCCCAGGGGACATGTATCAATGCAAAAAAAAGTTTTAAAAACTGCCGTTTTTTGGGAGCAGTGATTTTAATGATGCATAAAGTAAAAAAAAAAAAAGTGAAATATTCCTTTAAATATCGTACATGGGGGGTGTCTATAGTATGCCTGTGAAGTGGAACGTGTTTCCCGTGTTTAGAACTGTCCCTGCACAAAATGAAATTTCTAAAGGAAAAAAAATCATTTAAAACTGCTTGCGGCTTTAATGTAATGTAATGTCATTGAGAAAAATGGTATGGGTACCCCCACCCCCCCCCCCCCAGCCCATTACCATCCCCTTTGGGTCTTGTATGGATATTAAGGGGAATCCCGCACCCAAATTTAAAAAAGGAAAGGCGTGGGGCCCCCAGGCCCTATATACTCTGAACAGCAGTATACATACGGTGCAAACTAGACAGGGACTGTAGGTTTGTTGTTACGTAGAATCTGTTTGTAATTTTGAACTCCCTGCCTGTGGTATTAGTATGAGAATACCAGCAACTGTATTCAGGTAAGGTTTAGGTGCACACTGCGCAAAGGACACTAAAGCAAAATACTGCAGCTCCCTGCCTGTATTTGTATCAGAACACCAACAATTGTATTCAGGTAAGCTTTAGGTGCACACTGTGCAAAGGACACTAAAGCAAAATACTGCAGCTCCCTGCCTGTATTTGTATCAGAACACCAGCATCCCTGTTTTTGTCCGTGGATGGGGGGGGGAGAATGAGGACGACATTATCCTGGATGATGAGCAGGAGCCAGGCCACCACACCCCTTCCAGTATAGTGCAAATGGGGGCCTTCATGCTCCAGTGTTTTAAGAGGGACCCCAGTATAAAAAGCATAAAGGGCAAGGAACAGTACTGGGTGGCAACGTACTTAGACACCCCGGTACAAACAAAAAATGCCGAAATGTTACCACCATCACAGAGGACTGTCAGAATGGAGCACTTCCAGGCCTTGCTTACAGAAATGCTGCATTCTGCTTTTGCGTGCGCTGGCAGAGGAATTTCCACTCACAGAGAAACAGTTGCGGGTACCAATCCAACAGCGCCTGCAAGAAGAGGGTGGTTTGAAGATGTGTTGGTCACTTCTGATATGAGATCATTCTTTCAGCCGACCCATCGACAGCTGTCACCCGGATCCAGCATCAGGAAACGCCTAGACAGACAGGTGTCCGACTACATCGGGTTAACGGCCGATGTGGACGCTCTGAGAAGTGATGAACCCCTGGACTACTGGGTGGGCAGGCTTGACCTCTGGCCAGAGCTTGTACAATTTGCAATGGAACTGTTGGCTTGCCCCTCATCCAGTGTCCTGTCCGAAAGGACGTTCAGCGCAGCAGGGGGGGATCATGACTGATAAGCGCACTCGCCTAGCTCACGACAGTGTTGACTACCTCACATTTCTAAAAATGAATGAGGCATGGATCTCGGAGAAATTCAACACATGTGACCAGTAGACCATGTTAGATTCAAATTCCTCATGACAGGCCACAAATATCCGCCACCACCCATAACAATTCATGGTCCCTGTCTTAGGTAAATACAGGCCTTTTATGTCCGATGAATGCCTAATTTTTGGGGCCTGTAATTACAAAAAACAAAATACACATTATAACTGTATAAACGATTTATATAACTTATAAAAAAAAATTATGGCAACTTTTCCAATAGCCCGATCACCTCCATGGCCTTCATGCGCTCCAGAATTGCCGAAAGTTTGCAGATAAAAAAGGAATGCTTGTCGAACTCAGATTCCCTTAATACTTCTGGTATGTCAGTGTCCATGATCCAGAAAATTTGAAAAGCAGAGAAAAGGAAGCCGCTCAGGTGTAGAAATCCTCCAAATTACCTCCTCCCAGCAGCCAAGGGTGCAAGCAATGCCAATATCAGCAAACAGGAACAAAAAAGTCTTCTGGATAGCAGCACTCCAAAAATAAAAGCCTTTATTTTAAAATTCAGGGATCCAAATACACACTGCACATCACGTCACACTGGTCAAAAACTATCTAACGCGTTTCACACTGTACTAGTGCTTATTCATAGCTTCATGAATAAGCACTAGTACAGTGTGAAACGCGTTAGCTAGTTTTTGACCAGTGTGACGTGATGTGCAGTGTGTATTTGGATCCCTGAATTTTAAAATAAAGGCTTTTATTTTTGGAGTGCTGCTATCCAGAAGACTTTTTTGTTCCTGTTTGCTGATGTCAGTGTCCATGTTATGGGACTATGTGTGCACAGCTAGTAAGTATTTTGTGGCTGCAAATATTACCTGGAGGTTTTTCATGTTCGTCTGTCATTAAAATAAATAGGACCCGCCGCGAACCTGTGGTTTGCGAACATTTGCACGCGATTGCGTTCGCGAACCGTCCCATCATATGTTCGTCCATCACTATACTGCAGCCCCCTGCCTGTATTTGTATGAGAACACCAGCAATTGTATTCAGGTAAGCTTTAGGTGCACACTGTGCAAAGGACACTAAAACAAAGTACTGCAGCTCCTTGCCTGTATTTGTATGAGAACACCACTAATTGTATTCAGGTAAGCTTTAGGTGAACGCTATGCAAAGGACACAGTACACTAAATGAAATACTGCAGCTAGCACAATCACCTGCCCGCCTGTCACAGTATAGAGAATAAAAGGAACGGATCTAGCTAAACTGAATACAGTGTAAATATATATACAACACCTAGGATGCATATATATCCTCTACACACTGTAACTGCAACTAACTGACTCGTCTGCCTGCTCTATCTATCTAAAATCAAAATACACTGTCTCTCTCTCTCCGTCTGTATTTTAACCAACACCGCAACACACTGCACAAGGCCGACTTCCAGGCCGCCTTATATAGTGTGGGGCATGTACTAAATCCCCTGAGGCATAATTGGCCAAAGCCACCCTGGCTTTGGCCAATTATGGCTCTCCGCTATGATTGGCCAAAGCATGCGGGTCATAGTGCATGCTTGGCCAATCATCAGCCAGCAATGCACTGCAATGCCGAAGTGAATTATGGTCCGTGACGCGCCATTCGAATTTGGCGCGAACGGCCCATAATGTTCGCAATTCAGCGAACAACCGAACAGGTGATGTTCGAGTTGAACATGGGTTTGACTCGAACTCGAAGCTCATTCCTAATAAATACATTGCCAATTCATTTTAAGGATGCACATTAGTGCTGCATAATGAGGAGTGAAAAATGTGGGTGGAACTCCGCTTTAACTTTAGGAGATGGAAATAAGGTTTTTCAATGGCCCCTCATCATCTCTTTCTACTCCTCAATGTCCCTTTCCACTGAGTCATCCTTTGATCAACCCGTACACACTAGGGATTCAAAAGCTGTTCAATGGCTCTGGCTAAAAGAAGCCACAGTAATGCAGCTGGTATGCCTAGCGGACAGGAGCCACATCAGGGCAGATAATGTTTTAGTTCTGCAGGGGCAGGCCCAGAGATGATTAAAGTAATGGCATCTTGTGCCAGGAATGGTGGTGTGTAACAATGGCACCAACCTCACTGTTCGATGACTGACACGCATGCCTAGCCCAGAACACATTCTCAATCTGGATATGCAGCAATTCCTGCATAGGTACCCTGAATTACAAGATCTTCATAGGCAGACCAGAAGAGTCTGTAGCTCAGGGGTAGGCAACCTTAAAGAGGTGGCAATCTACCTGAACAACATGGGAGAAGTCAAAGATCACTGGGCAGTAGGCATTAGACATGTGTAATTTGTTTCATTCTGAATTAATTTTTAGATGAAATTCAACAAATTTGTTCATTTGGAAAAATTCGCATTCACGCAAACCCGTTTAACCACTTAACGACCGCTCACTGTATATATACGTCGGCAGAATGGCACCGACAGGCACAATCACGTAGAGTGTACGTGATTGCCTTTGTACAGTTGGGGGGTCCAATTGGACCCCCCTCCTATACAGTGAGCGGCCGTTAATCGTTCAGGAGCGATCCAGGATGAGGGGGCAGCCGTTGGATTCCGGCCACCCCCTCGCGATCGCTCCGGGCGAATGAAAAGGCCTCCTCTGTCACACACAGGCAGAGGAAGCAGGAGGAAGTGATGTCATCTCTGGTGCGGCGCTCACATATACCGAGCGCCGTACAAGAGAAGACATCAGGTCAGTGCACAAAACACTACACTGACACCAGAACACATAGGGACATAAATCGCCCCCCAGGCCCCCCCAGACACCCCCAGATAACCCCCCAGATCACCCCCCAGCCCCCAGTCACAGTGTCACTGATTGCAGTGACCATTTATTTACTGATCACTGCAATCAGTGACATTTGTGACTGTAAAAGTGTCACTACAGTCAGTTTTAGGTCCAGTGTAGCCCCCTAACCCCCCTAATAAAGGTTTAACCCCCTGATTGCCCCCCAGATATCCCTTTCACCCCCTATCACCACTGTCGCTAAGCGATCATTTTTCTGATCGCTGCCTTAGCGTCGGTGATGCCGATCGGTAGCCAGTAATTTTTTTTAGGTTCGCCGCAGGTTTTTATAGCGTCAGGTACCCCAATATATTATCTAATAAAGGTTTAACCCCCTTGATCGCCCCCCAGGTAACCCTTTCACCCCCTATCACCACTGTCGCTAAGCGATCGTTTTTCTAAACGCTGTCTTAGTGTCGGTGATGCAGATCGGTAGCCAGTAATTTTTTTTAGGTTCGCCGCAGGTTTTTATAGCGTCAGGTACCCCAATATATTATCTAATAAAGGTTTAACCCCCTTGATCGCCCCCCAGGTAACCCTTTCACCCCCTATCACCACTGTCGCTAAGCGATCGTTTTTCTAAACGCTGTCTTAGTGTCGGTGATGCAGATCGGTAGCCAGTAATTTTTTTTAGGTTCGCCGCAGGTTTTTATAGCGTCAGGTACCCCAATATATTATCTAATAAAGGTTTAACCCCCTTGATCGCCCCCCAGGTAACCCTTTCACCCCCTATCACCACTGTCGCTAAGCGATCGTTTTTCTAAACGCTGTCTTAGTGTCGGTGATGCAGATCGGTAGCCAGTAATTTTTTTTAGGTTCGCCGCAGGTTTTTATAGCGTCAGGTACCCCAATATATTATCTAGTAAAGGTTTAACCCCCTTGATCGCCCCCCAGGTAACCCTTTCACCCCCTATCACCACTGTTGCTAAGCGATCGTTTTTCTGATCGCTGTCTTAGTGTCGGTGATGCAGATCGGTAGCCAGTAATTTTTTTTAAGTTCGCCGCAGGTTTTTATATAGCGTCAGGTACCCCCATATATTATCTAATAAAGGTTTTAACCCCCTGATTACCCCTAGTTAACCCTTTCACCAGTGATCACCATATAAGTGTTACGGGTGATGCTGGTTAGTTAGTTTGCTTTTTATAGTGTCAGGGCACCCGCCGTATATAACCCAATAAAGGTTTAACCCCCTGATCGCCCGGCGGGTGATATCAATTAGGTTTTAGCTTCAGAGAGGGTCTGCATCACACCCCAGGCAGCGTCAGGTTAATGCCAGTAACGCTAACACCCACGCGTGAAGCATACACCCCCCTTAGTGGTATAGTATCTGAACAGATCAATATCTGATCTGATCAGATCTATACTAGCGTCCCCAGCAGTTTAGGGTTCCCAAAAACGCAGTGTTAGCGGGATCAGCCCAGATACCTGCTAGCACCTGCATTTTGCCCCTCCGTCTAGCCCAGCCCACCCAAGTGCAGTATCGATCGATCACTGTCACTTACAAAACACAACACACATAACTGCAGCGTTCGCAGAGACAGGCCTGATCCCTGCGACTCCAGTGCTGTAGGAGGTGATTTCACCACCACAGTAAAAAAAAAAAAGCATATATGCCGAAGCATGGGGGCAGCAGGGGCGGAGGAGCGGAGGAGCGATTTTGCTCCTAATGCCACGTACATACGGTCGAAATTCCGACGGAGTCTTGCCCGTGGAAAAGTTTGACCATGTGTGTGCGGCATAACTTTTTTGCGGGAGGATGCCCCAATGCTTTGGCATATATAAATGGTGCATGTATGCCCATCATTAGAAGTGGGTGGATGAATGGCGGTATTCTAATGGTGGGCATACCCACCGATCAATCTCTTTTTTCGTTCAGCCAACTGGCTGCATGAAATAAAAAGATTACAATACATGTCCAACAAGGACCAGCAACGTACTGGTATGTTGCTGGATTTGAATGTTTATACCAGAATGATGCCTGCGGGTTTAGGTATCATCTTGGTATCATTCTTTTCAGCCAGCGGCCGGCTTTCATGTAAAAGCAATCCTAGTGGCTAATTAGCCTCTGGACTGCTTTTACAAGCAGTGGGAGGGAATGTCCCCCCCCGGATATAAAAAGCGCCATTGGGAAATTGGGAAAGCATTTTATCACATCGATCTTGGTGTGGTCAGATGCTTTGAGGGCAGAGGAAAGATCTAGGGTCTAGAAGACCACAGTTTTTTCAAAAAAAGAGTACCTGTCACTACCTATTGCTATCATAGGGGATATTTACATTCCCTGAGATAACAATAAAAATGATAAAAAAAAAATACATGGAAGGAACAATGTAAAAATAAAATAAAAAAGCAAAATTAATAATAAAAAAAAAAGCACCCCTGTCCTGCCCTGCTCTTGCCCAATGGCGAACGCAAGCGTCGGTCTGGCGTCATATGTAAACAGCAATTGCACCATGCATGTGAGGTATCACCGCAAAGGTCAGATCGAGGGCAGTAATTTTAGCAGTAGACCTCCTCTGTAAATCTAACGGAGTAACCTGTAAAGGCTTTTAAAGGCTTTTAAAAATGTATGTAGTTTGTCGCCAATGCGCGTTTGTGCAAAATTTTAAAGCATGTCGTATTTGGTATCTATGTACTCGGCCTAAGATCATCTTTTTTATTTCATCAAACATTTGGGCAATATAGTGTGTTTTAGTGCATTAAAATAAAAAAAAGTGTATTTTTTCCCCAAAAAATGGGTTTGAAAAATCGCTGCGCAAATACTGTGTAGAAAAAAAAAATGCAACACCCACCATTTTAATCTGAAGGGCCTTTGCTTTAAAAATATATATAATGTTTGGGGGTTCAACATAATTTTCTTGCAAAAAAAAATATGTTTTGCATGTAAACAAAAAGTGTCAAAAAGGGCTTTGGCTTCAAGTGGTTAGAAGAGTGGATGTAAGCTTCCTAATGTTGTGTATAAAATGCCAGAACAGTTCAAAACCCCCCAAATGACCCCATTTTGGAAAGTAGACACCCCAAGCTATATACTGAGAGGCATGTCGAGTCCATGGAATATTTTATATGTTGACACAAGTTGCGGAAAAAAGACAATTTATTTTTTATTTTTTGCACAAAGTTGTCACTAAATGATATATTGCTCAAACATGCCATGGGCATATGTGGAATTACACCCCAAAATAAATTCTGTTTCTTTTCCTGAGTACGGGGATACCACATGTGTGAGACATTTTGGGAGCCTAGCCGCGTACGGGACCCCAAAAACCAAGCACCGCCTTCAGGCTTTGTAAGGGTGTAAATTTTTGATTTCACTTCTCACTGCCTATCACAGTTTCGGAGGCCATGGAATGCCCAGATGGCACAAACCCCCCCAAATGACCCCATTTTGGAAAGTAGACACCCCAAGCTATTTGCTGAGAGATATTGTGAGTATTTTGCAGATCTCGCTTTTTGTCACAAAGTTTTGAAAATTGAAAAAAATATATATATATATATATTTTCTTTCTTCATTTTCAAAAACAAATGAGAGCTGTAAAATACTAACCATGCCTCTCAGCCAATAGCTTGGGGTGTCTACTTTCCAAAATGGGGTCATTTGGGGGGGTTTTGTGCTATTTTGGCATTTTATGGCCTTCGAAACTGTGATAGGTAGTGAGGAGTGAAATCAAAAATTTGTGCCTAGAAATCCTGAAGGCGGTGCTTGGTTTTCGGGGTCCCGTACGCGGCTAGGCTCCTAAAAAGTCCCACACATGTGGTATCCCCGTACTCAGGAGAAGCAGCAAAATGTATTTTGGGGTGTAATTCCACATATAACCATGGCAAGTGTGAGCAATATATCATTTAGTGACAACTTTTTGTAATTTTTTTTTTTTTGGTCATTATTCAATCACTTGCGACAAAAAAAATATTTAATGGCCTCAACAGGCCTCTCAGCAATTTCCTTGGGGTGTCTACTTTCTAAAATGGGGTAATTTGGGCGGTTTTGTGCCATTTTGGCATTTTATGGCCTACGAAACGGTGATAGGTAGTGAGGAGTGAAATCAAAAATTTGCGCCCTTAGAAATCCTGAAGGCGGTGCTTGGTTTCCGGGGGCCCGTACGCGGCTAGGCTCCCAAAAAGTCCCACACATGTGGTATCCCCGTACTCAGGAGAAGCAGCAAAATGTATTTTGGGGTACAATTCCACATATAACCATGGCATGTGTGAGCAATATATCATTTAGTGACAACTTTTTGTATTTTTTTTTTGTCATTATTCAATCACTTGCGACAAAAAAAAAATATTCAATGGGCTCAATATGCCTCTCAGCAATTTCCTTGGGGTGTCTACTTTCCAAAATGGGGTCATTTGGGGGGGGGTTTGTACTGCCCTGCCATTTTAGCACCTCAAGAAATGAGATAGGCAGTCATAAATTTAAAGCTGTGTAAATTTCAGAAAATGTACCCTAGTTTGTAAACGCTATAACTTTTGCGCAAACCAATAAATATACGCTTATTGACATTGTTTTTTACTAAAAACATGTGGCTGAATACTTTTTGGCCTAAATGTATGACTAAAATTGAGTTTATGCGATTTTTCTTATAACAAAAAGTAGAAAATATCATTTTTTTTCAAAATTTTCAGTCTTTTTCCGTTTATATCGCAAAAAAAAAATCGCAGAGGCAATCAAATACCATTAAAAGAAAGCTCTATTTGTGGGAAGAAAAGGACGCAAATTTTGTTTGGGTACAACATTGCATGTTCGCACAATTTACAGTTAAAGCAGCACAGTGCAAAATTCTGAAAATACCTCTGGTCCTTTAGCTACAAAATGGTCCGGGGCTTAAGTGGTTAATACATTTTTCCGAAAATTATAAAATTCGGAAATTCAGAAATTTTACATATCGAAAATCTGAAGATTTGAAAATTCGAAAATCCAAAAATAAGAACGAAAATCCGGAAATTCAAAAGAACGAAAATCTGAAAATACAAAAACCTGAAGATTCGAAAATCGGAAATAATAACTAACCAACTAACTAATAATAACTATTACTAAGATTACAAGATCTTCAGAGGCAGGCCAGAAGAGTCTGTAGCCCAGGGGTGGGCAACCTTAAAGAGGTGAAAATCTACCTGAACAATAGGGATGAGCTTCGTGTTCGAGTCGAACATACGTTCGACTCGAACATCGGCTGTTCGATCGTTCGACGAAGATTGAACGATTTGGGCCGTTCGCGCCAAATTCGAGTGACGCGAACGGCCCACAATGCACTACGCCATCGCAGTGTCATCCAGGCGCTGTGATTGGCCAAGCATGCACTGTGACCCCGCATGCTTGGCCGATCACAGTGCCGGCAGCGAGGAGAGCAATGATTGGCCACAGGCAGGATGCCTGTGGCCAATTATTCTTGAGGGGGTTTAGTACACGCCCCACACTATAAAAGGCCGCCAGCGCGGCGGCCTTGTGTAGTGTGTTCCGGAGCAGGGAAAGAGAAGCATAGGCAGGGACAGTGTCATTTTTTTTCCTGACAGTGTGCTATTCTGTTCTAAACCAATCTTGCTGAACCATATTTGAAATCCTTGAGTTTAGGGACTGAGAGGTACAGTGAGGGAAAGTGTCAGTGTGCTATTCTGTGCTAAATCTTGTTTGTAGGGACAGAGTAGAACAGTGAGTGAAACTGACAGTGTGCTATTCTGTTCTAAACCAATCTTGCTGAACCATATTTGAAATCCTTGAGTTTAGGGACAGAGAGGTACAGTGAGGGAAAGTGTCAGTGTGCTATTCTGTTCTAAACCAATCTTGCTGAACCATATTTGAAATCCTTGAGTTTAGGGACAGAGAAGGACACTCGTGGAAACTCTCAGTGTGCTATTCTGTGCTAAATCTAGTTTGTAGGGACAGAGTAGGACAGTGAGTGAAACTGACAGTGTGCTATTCTGTTCTAAACCAATCTTGCTGAACCATATTTGAAATCCTTGAGTTTAGGGACAGAGAGGTACAGTGAGGGAAAGTGTCAGTGTGCTATTCTGTTCTAAACCAATCTTGCTGAACCATATTTGAAATCCTTGAGTTTAGGGACAGAGAAGGACACTCGTGGAAACTATCAGTGTGCTATTCTGTGCTAAATCTTGTTTGTAGGGACAGAGTAGGACAGTGAGTGAAACTGACAGTGTGCTATTCTGTTCTAAACCAATCTTGCTGAACCATATTTGAAATCCTTGAGTTTAGGGACAGAGAAGGACACTCGTGGAAACTATCAGTGTGCTATTCTGTGCAAAATCTTGTTTGTAGGGACAGAGTAGGACAGTGAGTGAAACTGACAGTGTGCTATTCTGTTCTAAACCAATCTTGCTGAACCATATTTGAAATCCTTGAGTTTAGGGACAGAGAAGTACAGTCAGGGAAAGTGTCAGTGTGCTATTCCGTGCTAAACCAATCTTGCTGAACCATATTTGAAATCCTTGAGTTTAGGGACAGAGAAGGACACTCGTGGAAACTATCAGTGTGCTATTCTGTGCTAAATCTTGTTTGTAGGGACAGAGTAGGACAGTGAGTGAAACTGACAGTGTGCTATTCTGTGCTAAACCAATCTTGCTGAAGCATATTGCAAATCCTTGTGTTTAGGGACAGAGAAGGACACTCGTGGAAACTCTCAGTGTGCTATTCTGTGCTAAATCTAGTTTTTAGGGACAGAGTAGGACAGTGAGTGAAACTGACAGTGTGCTATTCTGTTCTAAACCAATCTTGCTGAACCATATTTGAAATCCTTGAGTTTAGGGACAGAGAGGTACAGTGAGGGAAAGTGTCAGTGTGCTATTCTGTTCTAAACCAATCTTGTTGAACCATATTTGAAATCCTTGAGTTTAGGGACAGAGAAGGACACTCGTGGAAACTATCAGTGTGCTATTCTGTGCTAAATCTTGTTTGTAGGGACAGAGTAGGACAGTGAGTGAAACTGACAGTGTGCTATTCTGTTCTAAACCAATCTTGCTGAACCATATTTGAAATCCTTGAGTTTAGGGACAGAGAAGGACACTCGTGGAAACTATCAGTGTGCTATTCTGTGCTAAATCTTGTTTGTAGGGAGGGACAGAGTAGGACAGTGAGGGAAAGTGTCAGTGTGCTATTCTGTTCTAAACCAATTTTGCTGAACCATATTTTCAATCCTTGTGTTTAGGGACAGAGAAGGACACTCGTGGAAACTCTCAGTGTGCTATTCTGTGCTAAATCTAGTTTGTAGGGACAGAGTAGGACAGTGAGTGAAACTGACAGTGTGCTATTCTGTTCTAAACCAATCTTGCTGAACCATATTTGAAATCCTTGAGTTTAGGGACAGAGAAGTACAGTCAGGGAAAGTGTCAGTGTGCTATTCTGTGCTAAACCAATCTTGCTGAACCATATTTGAAATCCTTGAGTTTAGGGACAGAGAAGGACACTCGTGGAAACTATCAGTGTGCTATTCTGTGCAAAATCTTGTTTGTAGGGACAGAGTAGGACAGTGAGTGAAACTGACAGTGTGCTATTCTGTTCTAAACCAATCTTGCTGAACCATATTTGAAATCCTTGAGTTTAGGGACAGAGAAGTACAGTCAGGGAAAGTGTCAGTGTGCTATTCTGTGCTAAACCAATCTTGCTGAACCATATTTGAAATCCTTGAGTTTAGGGACAGAGAAGGACACTCGTGGAAACTATCAGTGTGCTATTCTGTGCTAAATCTTGTTTGTAGGGACAGAGTAGGACAGTGAGTGAAACTGACAGTGTGCTATTCTGTGCTAAACCAATCTTGCTGAAGCATATTGCAAATCCTTGTGTTTAGGGACAGAGAAGGACACTCGTGGAAACTCTCAGTGTGCTATTCTGTGCTAAATCTAGTTTGTAGGGACAGAGTAGGACAGTGAGTGAAACTGACAGTGTGCTATTCTGTTCTAAACCAATCTTGCTGAACCATATTTGAAATCCTTGAGTTTAGGGACAGAGAGGTACAGTGAGGGAAAGTGTCAGTGTGCTATTCTGTTCTAAACCAATCTTGTTGAACCATATTTGAAATCCTTGAGTTTAGGGACAGAGAAGGACACTCGTGGAAACTATCAGTGTGCTATTCTGTGCTAAATCTTGTTTGTAGGGACAGAGTAGGACAGTGAGTGAAACTGACAGTGTGCTATTCTGTTCTAAACCAATCTTGCTGAACCATATTTGAAATCCTTGAGTTTAGGGACAGAGAAGGACACTCGTGGAAACTATCAGTGTGCTATTCTGTGCTAAATCTTGTTTGTAGGGAGGGACAGAGTAGGACAGTGAGGGAAAGTGTCAGTGTGCTATTCTGTTCTAAACCAATTTTGCTGAACCATATTTTCAATCCTTGTGTTTAGGGACAGAGAAGGACACTCGTGGAAACTCTCAGTGTGCTATTCTGTGCTAAATCTAGTTTGTAGGGACAGAGTAGGACAGTGAGTGAAACTGACAGTGTGCTATTCTGTTCTAAACCAATCTTGCTGAACCATATTTGAAATCCTTGAGTTTAGGGACAGAGAAGTACAGTCAGGGAAAGTGTCAGTGTGCTATTCTGTGCTAAACCAATCTTGCTGAACCATATTTGAAATCCTTGAGTTTAGGGACAGAGAAGGACACTCGTGGAAACTATCAGTGTGCTATTCTGTGCTAAATCTTGTTTGTAGGGACAGAGTAGGACAGTGAGTGAAACTGACAGTGTGCTATTCTGTGCTAAACCAATCTTGCTGAAGCATATTGCAAATCCTTGTGTTTAGGGACAGAGAAGGACACTCGTGGAAACTCTCAGTGTGCTATTCTGTGCTAAATCTAGTTTGTAGGGACAGAGTAGGACAGTGAGTGAAACTGACAGTGTGCTATTCTGTTCTAAACCAATCTTGCTGAACCATATTTGAAATCCTTGAGTTTAGGGACAGAGAGGTACAGTGAGGGAAAGTGTCAGTGTGCTATTCTGTTCTAAACCAATCTTGTTGAACCATATTTGAAATCCTTGAGTTTAGGGACAGAGAAGGACACTCGTGGAAACTATCAGTGTGCTATTCTGTGCTAAATCTTGTTTGTAGGGACAGAGTAGGACAGTGAGTGAAACTGACAGTGTGCTATTCTGTTCTAAACCAATCTTGCTGAACCATATTTGAAATCCTTGAGTTTAGGGACAGAGAAGGACACTCGTGGAAACTATCAGTGTGCTATTCTGTGCTAAATCTTGTTTGTAGGGAGGGACAGAGTAGGACAGTGAGGGAAAGTGTCAGTGTGCTATTCTGTTCTAAACCAATTTTGCTGAACCATATTTTCAATCCTTGTGTTTAGGGACAGAGAAGGACACTCATGGAAACTCTCAGTGTGCTATTCTGTGCTAAATCTAGTTTGTAGGGACAGAGTAGGACAGTGAGTGAAACTGACAGTGTGCTATTCTGTTCTAAACCAATCTTGCTGAACCATATTTGAAATCCTTGAGTTTAGGGACAGAGAAGGACACTCGTGGAAACTCTCAGTGTGCTATTCTGTGCTAAATCTAGTTTGTAGGGACAGAGTAGGACAGTGAGTGAAACTGACAGTGTGCTATTCTGTTCTAAACCAATCTTGCTGAACCATATTTGAAATCCTTGAGTTTAGGGACAGAGAGGTACAGTGAGGGAAAGTGTCAGTGTGCTATTCTGTTCTAAACCAATCTTGCTGAACCATATTTGAAATCCTTGAGTTTAGGGACAGAGAGGTACAGTGAGGGAAAGTGTCAGTGTGCTATTCTGTTCTAAACCAATCTTGCTGAACCATATTTGAAATCCTTGAGTTTAGGGACAGAGAAGGACACTCGTGGAAACTCTCAGTGTGCTATTCTGTGCTAAATCTAGTTTGTAGGGACAGAGTAGGACAGTGAGTGAAACTGACAGTGTGCTATTCTGTTCTAAACCAATCTTGCTGAACCATATTTGAAATCCTTGAGTTTAGGGACAGAGAGGTACAGTGAGGGAAATTGTCAGTGTGCTATTCTGTTCTAAACCAATCTTGCTGAACCATATTTGAAATCCTTGAGTTTAGGGACAGAGAAGGACACTCGTGGAAACTCTCAGTGTGCTATTCTGTGCTAAATCTAGTTTGTAGGGACAGAGTAGGACAGTGAGTGAAACTGACAGTGTGCTATTCTGTTCTAAACCAATCTTGCTGAACCATATTTGAAATCCTTGAGTTTAGGGACAGAGAGGTACAGTGAGGGAAAGTGTCAGTGTGCTATTCTGTTCTAAACCAATCTTGCTGAACCATATTTGAAATCCTTGAGTTTAGGGACAGAGAAGGACACTCGTGGAAACTATCAGTGTGCTATTCTGTGCTAAATCTTGTTTGTAGGGACAGAGTAGGACAGTGAGTGAAACTGACAGTGTGCTATTCTGTTCTAAACCAATCTTGCTGAACCATATTTGAAATCCTTGAGTTTAGGGACAGAGAAGGACACTCGTGGAAACTATCAGTGTGCTATTCTGTGCTAAATCTTGTTTGTAGGGACAGAGTAGGACAGTGAGTGAAACTGACAGTGTGCTATTCTGTTCTAAACCAATCTTGCTGAACCATATTTGAAATCCTTGAGTTTAGGGACAGAGAAGGACACTCGTGGAAACTATCAGTGTGCTATTCTGTGCTAAATCTTGTTTGTAGGGACAGAGTAGGACAGTGAGTGAAACTGACAGTGTGCTATTCTGTTCTAAACCAATCTTGCTGAACCATATTTGAAATCCTTGAGTTTAGGGACAGAGAGGTACAGTGAGGGAAAGTGTCAGTGTGCTATTCTGTTCTAAACCAATCTTGCTGAACCATATTTGAAATCCTTGAGTTTAGGGACAGAGAGGTACAGTGAGGGAAAGTGTCAGTGTGCTATTCTGTTCTAAACCAATCTTGCTGAACCATATTTGAAATCCTTGAGTTTAGGGACAGAGAAGGACACTCGTGGAAACTCTCAGTGTGCTATTCTGTGCTAAATCTAGTTTGTAGGGACAGAGTAGGACAGTGAGTGAAACTGACAGTGTGCTATTCTGTTCTAAACCAATCTTGCTGAACCATATTTGAAATCCTTGAGTTTAGGGACAGAGAGGTACAGTGAGGGAAATTGTCAGTGTGCTATTCTGTTCTAAACCAATCTTGCTGAACCATATTTGAAATCCTTGAGTTTAGGGACAGAGAAGGACACTCGTGGAAACTCTCAGTGTGCTATTCTGTGCTAAATCTAGTTTGTAGGGACAGAGTAGGACAGTGAGTGAAACTGACAGTGTGCTATTCTGTTCTAAACCAATCTTGCTGAACCATATTTGAAATCCTTGAGTTTAGGGACAGAGAGGTACAGTGAGGGAAATTGTCAGTGTGCTATTCTGTTCTAAACCAATCTTGCTGAACCATATTTGAAATCCTTGAGTTTAGGGACAGAGAAGGACACTCGTGGAAACTATCAGTGTGCTATTCTGTGCTAAATCTTGTTTGTAGGGACAGAGTAGGACAGTGAGTGAAACTGACAGTGTGCTATTCTGTTCTAAACCAATCTTGCTGAACCATATTTGAAATCCTTGAGTTTAGGGACAGAGAAGGACACTCGTGGAAACTATCAGTGTGCTATTCTGTGCTAAATCTTGTTTGTAGGGACAGAGTAGGACAGTGAGTGAAACTGACAGTGTGCTATTCTGTTCTAAACCAATCTTGCTGAACCATATTTGAAATCCTTGAGTTTAGGGACAGAGAGGTACAGTGAGGGAAAGTGTCAGTGTGCTATTCTGTTCTAAACCAATCTTGCTGAACCATATTTGAAATCCTTGAGTTTAGGGACAGAGAAGGACACTCGTGGAAACTATCAGTGTGCTATTCTGTGCTAAATCTTGTTTGTAGGGACAGAGTAGGACAGTGAGTGAAACTGACAGTGTGCTTTCTGTGCTAAACCAATCTTGCTGAAGCATATTGCAAATCCTTGTGTTTAGGGACAGAGAAGGATAGGCAGGGGACAGTGTCAGTGTCATTGTTGCTAAGCCTCCTGCACAGTATACACCTGAAGGTAGCCCTTATTGATGTTTTTCCCATCTCCCTGCAGGCCATCCATTAAAATGTCTGGAAGGCAAACAAGGAGAGGCAGACAGTCAGGAGGCAAAAAAAGAGGGCAAGCAGGCTCTGTGTCTGGGGGCAACAGTGCTGGTCGTGGACGCGGTGCATTGTCATCAGCACATGGCCATGGGACACGCTTGTCCTTCTTTTCGGCAGCTGGACATGTTGAGCCACATCATGCCGACGACTTGGTAGAGTGGATGACCAAGCCCACCTCATCCTCCTCATCCTCTCTCACCCAGGCTCAGGGTACTGGCAAAGCAGCTGCCAAAGCGTCCTCTTCTCTGGTATCATTATCTTCATTAGTCAATCCTTCCCTAGACCCACCATGTCCTCCTCCTGAGGAGTCCCCCGAACTGTTTGAGCACAGTGTTGGGTACATGCTCCAGGAGGATGCCCAGCGTTTCGAAGGATCTGATGATGATACCCAGATAGAGGAAGGCAGTAGCGTGAGAGCAGAGAGATGGGATGCTCAAGAAGGACACCAATCTGGCAGTCATGCTCCAGCAGCTGCAGCATACTGCCAGATTGGCTCCAGTGATGAGGAGGGAGGGGATGATGAGGTCACTGACTCCACGTGGGTGCCTAATAGGAGAGAGGAGGAGGAGGAGGATGAGGAGGAGGCACATCTCCAACGAGGCAGGATGCCCTTGGGTGGCCAGCGTATGGGCAGCACACCGACGGAATCACACCGCAGAGCTCCGCCTGTGCAGGGCGCTGCCTCTGCCCGTCATTCAAAAAGTTCTTTGGTGTGGGCCTTTTTTGAGGCGAGTGCATCAGATCGCACAGCTGCTGTTTGCAACATATGTCTCAAGCGTATATCGCGTGGCCAAAACATCAGCCGCTTGGGCACCACATGCTTGATCAGACATATGTTGACCTGCCATGCAGCTCGTTGGCAAGCCTACCTTAAAGACCCACACCAAAGAACAAAGCTGACCTCTTCTTGCACCGCATCAGCTGGGATCTCCAACCCCACTATACCTTCAGTCCTCTCTGAAACCTGCTCTGAGAGGAATGAAGGTGTAGAATTAGGTGTGTCACAGCCAAGTACTTGCGGGCACTCTGCTAGCAGTACACCGACGTCCGATTCTAGCAGGCAAATTTCCCTGCCCCAGCTGCTGGACCGTCAAAAGAAGTTCACTCCCAGCCATCCACATGCCCAGCGGTTGAATGCTAGCTTGGCTAAATTGCTAGCGCTTCAACTGCTGCCTTTTCAGTTGGTAGACTCGGCCCCCTTCCGTGAGTTTGTGCAATGTGCGGTTAATCAGTGGCAGGTTCCCAAACGCCACTTTTTCTCACGGAAGGCGATTCCGGCTCTCTACAGGCATGTGGAAGGCAATGTCTTGGCCTCGCTGGACAGGGCGGTCAGCGGTAAGGTGCATATTACCGCTGACTCATGGTCCAGCAGGCATGGACAGGGACGTTACCTTTCTTTCACGGCCCATTGGGTCACTCTTTTGGCAGCTGGGAAGGATGCAGGACAAGGTGCAGTAGTGTTGGAGGTTGTTCCACCGCCACGCCTCCAAAATGCTACTACTGGTTGTGACACGCCTCTGTCCTCCACCCCATCCTCTTCTTCTTCCTCCATGGCCTCTTCCTGTGGTTTGTCCTCAGAACCAGTGGTGCTCCGTAGGCGTTCAAGGGGCTACCCAAGTACGCAGGCAAAAAGATGCCATGCCGTGCTTGCGCTGGTGTGTTTGGGGGACAGGAGCCACACTGGGGCAGAGGTCCTGTCTGCTCTGCAGGGGCAGGCCGAGAGGTGGTTGACGCCACGCCAGCTTAAGCCAGGAATGGTGGTTTGCGACAATGGCACCAACCTCCTCTCCGCCCTCCGACAGGGACAACTGACCCATGTGCCCTGTATGGCTCACGTCCTTAACCTGGTGGTGCAATGGTTCTTGGGCAGGTACCCGGGCTTACAGGATGTCCTGAGGCAGGCCAGAAAAGTCTGTGTTCATTTCCGCAGATCTTATAATGCCAGTGCTCGCCTGGCTGAGCTGCAAAAGGAGTTGAACCTGCCCAAGAACCGCCTTATATGTGACATGCCCACCAGGTGGAACTCAACGTTGGCCATGCTGCAGCGGCTGCACACGCAGCAGAGGGCCATCAATGAGTACCTGTGCGACTACGGCACCAGGACAGGGTCAGGGGAGCTCGGGTTTTTTTCACCACGCCAGTGGGGCATGATCAGGGATGCATGCACTGTCCTGGCACCATTTGAGGAGGCCACGAGGATGGTGAGCAGTGACAGTGCATGCATCAGTGACACTGTACCTCTTGTCCACCTGTTGGAGCACACGCTGCGTGGAATAATGGACAGTAGGCTTGTGCAATTCGTTTCGTAACGAATCGAAATTCGTCCGAATTTAGCAACTTTCTGACATTCGGAAGCATTCGAATTTCCGAACAAAGTAATTACGAATAAAACCGAATCCGAACTAAAATTATCATAAATAGCGAATGCTTTCGGCATAATTCGTTAATGCGTTAACGCGGCCTAATGCAAGTCGACTTGTGATCGTAATCACATAACAAATAATTTAATTATATTCAAATCGATTCGTTTTACTCCCTAGTGAGCTACTAACAATTGGAAAGAAATTGATTCATCAGAATGATTGTCCGCTAAATTTAACGAATAGTGAAATGAAATCATTCGTCATGCAAAACCACGAGTCGAATTGGTGTTGCATTAGGCCGTGTTAAAGCATCAACAAATTACACCAAAGCCATTCGTTATTTGAGATAATTTTTGTCGGATTCGGTGTTATTCGTAATTGCTTTGAACCGAAATTCAAATGCATCCGAATGTCCGAAAGTTGCAAAATTCAGACGAATTTCAATGCAAATGCATTCGTTATTCCGGATATTAGAGAATTACATTTTTTTTAGCCAATCAGTTGATCCCTTGGGGGCTGGATTACTGGCATGGAGTAATTTACAGGCCAATCAGTTGATTTATTTTGTGCTGGAGGTTGGATTAAGGGCAAAAGGTCACTGCATTGTGCATTCCACCAGTGGTAACTGAGTGAGAAAGGGAGTTTGAGCAGAGGAGGGGAGACAATATTTGAGAAGTAGCAGAAGAGAGTCCAGCCTAGTAAATTTTTTTGTAAAGATGGATTCAAGCTCTCAACATGAGGTTCCTCCTCCTGGTACCAGCAGCAGCAGTGACACAGCAACAACAACCACTACCAGCACCTGTGAGTTTGTACCACCATTGTCTGTGTCATGTATGTCAGCATCTGTATTGCCAGGCCCAGACAGTCATACTTCCACCACCAGTACTACACGTTCCAGTAGTCGTGTTAAGTCTAAAAGGAGTGACTTTTCAAAGGGGAGGCAAATGAAGCAGCAGAAGCAGCTTGCCTGTCCTGTTTCAGTGCCTCAGCCAAAGCGTTCAGGCAGATCTAGCTGCAAAAGGCCTAGCTCTGATACTTTGACTATCAGTAGTAGTGCTATGCTAAGGCCACCTTCCAAACAGAAAAGGTCAGAGAGGGAAACTGTTGGTTCAAAATCCCCTACTAGCAGGGCTGAGAGGTCCTGCTCTGAGACCAGGAAGCAGTCGGCATCTATTGCATGTCGTCGTCTTTTTCAGGATCTTCCCCCAAGAACAACCTGCACAATAACTACTAGTGCCAGTTGTGTCACCACCACCTCTGCTATGGGCACTTTGAGAAATGTGGTGACACCAAGTATTTTTTACAGGAAAGGCCTGACACTACCACCTACACAGGCTTTTGATTCTGCGCATCCATTTAAGCAGCCTAAAAGTGAAATATTAGAATATGAGCAAGACATTTTGTGCGCTCATAGTTCCACCACCACCACTATTGCTACTCCCATTGGCACCACCATCACCACTGAAAAAATTACATCTGCAGGTCATAGAAGTAATGACGGAGATTTTTTTGTCACATTTCCCTTTAGCCATCCGAGAGAAAAGGTAATTCAGCAGGACCCCCCAACATCTGATGGTGCTAAATCCTCCTTCGCAAACATGGAAGATTCAGATTATACCTTACCTTTTAATCTCGATCAGGAACCAAATGTTTATGAGACAGAATATTCTCCTTCCAATATTAAATTTGATTCCCCACTGTTGTATTCCCCTGAAAGAACGGCACCAGTGGCACCTGCCTCTCCTGTTCCGGTTGAGTCTCCCATAAACATTAGAGCCGCCAGCACAACTGTTAATCAAGTAACCTCCTTCACTATCCCTGACATGAGGCCACCTCCCATTTTATCACAAAAACACTGCAGCATAGCAGAGTGCATAGGCCAGGCTACAACCAAAATTAAGCAACTTGCTCTAGCATCTGCGGCTGAAGAGGAAACTCTCTCTAAAAAATCTTCACCACACAGTGGCAGCACCCGTCGTTCTAAAATTTGGCAACATTTCGTGACAGTTGGTGATGGCCGCACAGCTACATGTAAAATATGCAGCAGAGAAGTCAGCCGTGGGAGAATGTTGGGTCATCTCACGAACGCTGGGATGAAGCAACACATGCTTAGCCACCATAGGCCAGTGGTGCTGAGGGAAGAAATGGGTGTGGCTCCCCCATCTACCACCACTATTACCAGCAGCAGTGTCAAAGTCACAGCCACTTCTGGAGCTGCAGGTCGTAAAATGCTAAATAAATCCATACAGCCCACTATTGAACATTTTGGAGGGGTACATTACCGGGGTATGTCAAAACAGCAGTCCCGCAAACTTACGCGCCTCATTGGACAACTTATAGCTGTTGGGGTGGCTTCTTTCAGTTTTGTGGAAGGGGAGCCCTTCAAGCAGCTGATGCAGGCTGTGGCACCACAATACCAGGTCCCTTCACGCACCACATTCAGTAGAACTGTAGTGCCCTCGCTGTACCGGTCATGTGTTGGGGTTTTGAAGGATTTGCTGGGGAAGGCTGCTGGCCAATCAGTTCACTTTACAACTGATTTATGGAGTGCTACTAGTGGCCAGCATGACTTCCTGTCCTTGACTGCCCATTGGTGGCAGCCCAATGAGTCGCAAGATATACAACCACCACCACAAACAATTGCACGGTCAAGAAAAACCTCAAGTGCTGTGGCCGCTGCCACAGTGCACAAGACAGGATTGCACTCCTTCCTCCTCCATGCTGAGGTGATGGATCAGCAGCACACATCACAGAATATTTTAAATGCACTTCAGAAAATGATAGGGAGGTGGCTAGGGGAACAGGCAGGCACTAATGTCAAAATGGGATTTGTTGTCAGTGATGGTGGAGCGAACATGACAAAGGCTATCCGTGATGGAAGATTTGTTGGTGTGCGCTGCTGTGCACACATCCTTCATCTAGTTGTTAGGTCTGCTCTCGATGATAACACTAACAGTGGAAGGTTAGCAGCACTTTTAGAGTCGTGCCGCAAAATTGCTGGTCACTTCCACCGGAGTGTGAAGGATAGCCACCTTCTCAGGCAGGAACAGAGAAAGGCAGGCCTCGTGGAGCACTGCCTTAAACAGGATGTGGGAACAAGGTGGAACTCAACTTTACATATGCTAGAGCGTATCCTTGAGCAACAGAGGGCAATTCACGCAATGGCATGTGAACATTTTATTGGTATTGCCAGACCACTAGGCAGGGAGGACTGGGTAATGATTGACCAAGTTGTCACAGTGCTCAGGCCTTTTGAGGATGTCACTGACAATTTAAGCCAAGAGAGTGCTAGCCTGGCACAAGTGGTTCCCCTCTTTGCACACCTTACAAATAAAATAGATTTGTTCCTTTCCAATAGGGAACGATTGCCTGGTGGCAATATACTTGCTGAAGTTGATGCCCTTCTGAGGAGGCTGAAGGAGCAACTCAGTTCGCGCATAAAAGAGCTCATCGACTCTCGCACCGAGTTCATGTTAGCCACAATTTGTGACCCCAGATTCAAAGGCAGGATAGCACTCCGCAAAAATACTCTCACCACCTGGAGGGATAGATTAATAGAGAGGGTACGTGAGAGGGAAAGGCAAATGGGAGTACATTTAGAGGAGGGAGAAGAAGAGGAGCGTGATGATACTCTGTTAGCTGGTACTAGCAGCACTGCTGCCGGTGCTCACTCCACCAGAGCATCAGCTTTTTGGGCTGAGGCACTTCACAGTTTGGTGGGACCCACTGAACAGCCCCTTAGAAAAGCAAAAAATGCTAGTGACATAGTTAGGGCTTACCTAGCAGAACCTCCTTTGCCCCCCAGTACAGATCCCTTGAGTTTTTGGGATGAGAAGAAGGATGTGTGGCCTGCTTTGTCCTCGGTAGCCCAGGAGCTTCTTTCCTGTCCCTCAACCACGGTCCAGAGTGAGCGGGTATTTTCTGTAACAGGAAATATATTATGCCCTCAGCGCTCACAATTGCTCCCCCAGCTCTTAGAGCAAATGGCTTTTTTAAAAATCAACATGCCAAAGCTTGGTTACCCTGCTCTTGACTTTGATGCTGCATAAAAAAATAATACTCATCCATGATGATAACATAATCTCCAAATCTCCACCTGACCCAGTTCCACGTCTCCCCTAAGGCCCTCATTCCATGCCAGAAATCATCACATGTCCCATCCTGACCATTTCCGTGAGGGCTTAAATGTCAGATATGGTAGTTACTCCATGTCTGACCCTATACCATCCTATCAAATTTAATGAACATCTGAGATGGTCAGGTTGAAAACAAAGTTCCATTTAGTTTGTGATGATTTGGCATGGAATGTTCCTCTACTAAGTCCCACCTCATACCTCCTGCCCTGCTATTTTACTGCCCAAGGTTTTAGCTACTGATCTGGTATTATAACTTATATTGTTGTCCTTTTGAGACAACTGTGTCATTTAGTACTAGCATAATAAATAAACGGGACAGCTGTATCATTTGTACATTTCAATTAAAACTTTAAACCATTCAGTTTGTGAAACGTTCCTGCTGCAATAGTTCTGCTATTTCCATTCCACCTGCCTTCTTCTCAAATCTCGAATACCTAGGACACTGGAATACAAACGCAGTCCCTTTAAGTTCAGTATAAGCAAGCAGCGCCATGAAGGTGAAAGGCAAACCGTTTGTCAGTGCGACTGCGCACATGGTCATGCAATATATCAGGAAAGCACAGACCACGCATGAGTGCAAACAGCACCTTGGAGGATTGCCTCCTGTCAGGGTTTCACTACCTGGACAGGTGTCAAAACTGTCTCAAGCCGCTGTATTTATGTACTTATAAGAATTAATGTTATAAAATTATTCCAGTCATTTTCAGAATTTAAACAGTGCACTTTAAACATAATATAATACCATTGGATTTTCTCCTAGTTAGTAGTTACTTAGTTAAATCATTATTTGTATTTTATAAGTTAAATCTGTTGTTGTTTTCCTTTAGTTATGCAGCTTGCCAACCAGGCTGCTTGCTTGCTTATACTTGTAGTACTGGTGGTGGAAATAGTGGTGATACTAAGTCTGCTGCTAATATACATACAGACACAGGAAAATGAAGGCCTACAATGGTACTACGATTCTCCTATACTCCCACCACCAAAATGTTTTTTCTTTCCACCCTCTGATGGCACATACATCGTGGCAAGGAGATTTTGCTGCTAATGCTAATATATCCAGTCCACCAAGATATTCATGTAATCTCCAGGCCACAGTGTTGGCAACATGGCACATGGAAGTTGGCACTATGGAAAGTCATCACCCACGACAAGGAAGGAAAGACTGTAATTGCGTTGCCGTGAGTCAGAAGGTGAGTACCTGCTCTCCTGGCCACTTACTCCCATATCCATCATTGATTTCCATTCATTTATGTAACTCTTGTTTTATTTGCCAATTTAGTGAAAGTACCACTGGAATGAGTGGATGAGGCTTCTTCATGACAGACACATACAAGTCGAAGATTTCACAGGTATGTATTAACCATACACATCTTTTAGGATGTATGAATAACGGCAAACTTGTATGTAGGGATGCACGATAGCAGTATTGGATACGAGTAATTTTTTATCTGTACTTGTCGTCAATACCAAAGACCTTTCAGGTGCATCCAGGTGCTGTTAGAGAGCGTGACGCCGGCTTCACAGCTTATCAGGAAGCCAGGCCTCCCGGATTCTTGGTTGGCAGGGAAGCTGGCGCCAAGCTCCCTCGCGGCACCTGGACGCAGGTAATGGTATTTGGTATTGACGAGTACAGATAAAAGATTACTCGTATCCATTCAATACCGGTATCAGACGTATCCATACGTAGAGGGAATCTCAAATGATGCATGTTCCTTTCAAACATAAAATCAGGACAGCTGTATAGAACACTTATACACTTTTCCAGATCATTATATGTTGTAGTTCAAAGTTGCAGTAACAGAACTGGAAATAGTATTAGCCATCATCATCACGACTCGACTAATACTATTTCCATTTCTGTTACTGCAACTTTGAACTACAACATATAATGATGCGAAAAAAGAAAGAGAATACTAAGGTCAGCGAGGCAGTATAATACCTAGCTAAACCTAAATGAAGTTGTTGGTGACAACTGGCAAGGATGTTCTTTTAACTGTTTAAGTTGATTACCATGTGTGATAGCATGTGATTTTTTATATTAAGCAACCAGATATGTAATAAAGTGTACAATGTCACATAATAATCATCAATATATAAGCACTAAAGTATGCTTTTATTAGGCAAAAATTATTTGCATTTATTTATTTGCACAAACAAACGTAGAAAAAAAATGTATGTTAACACGTATACATATATACAACTATTAATAACAAAAAGGTGAGCTGAGCTGCCTTGGGTCCTGGAGCAGAGGAAGAACTAGCCCTCAGATTTCCTAAGGAGAGGGTTCTCTGCTGCTCTGAGTACTACTACCAGACGAGCTCCCAGGCAATGGAGCATTGTGCCTGGAAATTGCTTCCATCAAAGACAGTCTTAAATGCTCCATTGCCTGGTTATGCTGTTGGTTTACCCGGGCCAACATACGCTCCATATTGTCAGTCTGTTGCCTGGCTACAAGTTCAATGATCCGGGTTAATCTCCTGATGTCCCGCCATGACAATCTTCTATTGTCACTTGCCTGCCTCTGAAGTCCTGTGACGACCCTCTGATGCTCTGCATCATGGACAGTTGCTGGTCCAGGCGGTACAGCAGTAGGTGCCAGTGCCATCTGGGTAGGAGGGGGCAACAGCTGTGGCTGCTCCTGTAGAGGCACACCAGGGGCAGCATCAGATGGTGGCAGGATGCGGGAAACATGGCCCATGACCTCCTCCTCTGGCCATGGGGAGAAGTCCGGAGTATCGGTAATCACAGGGGTCAGCTCTGGCTCATTCTGGAGCTCAATGCCCTCGCAAATAAGGACAGGTGAGCGAGGCGAGCTGCACTGCGCTCTCCCCTCTGACTGGTCTTGTTGATCTGAAATAGACGAGATAGCCAATGTTGATGATAGCATTCAAAGAAATAGATTTCTAGAGATTAGAATAAAAATATTTATTTAACTTTTAATTTTTTATAGGACACTGTCCTTTAAAAAATAAATACATTTTGTGTCACATATATTCCTATTACAAGGAATGTAAACATCCCTTGTAATAGAAAAAAAGAATGTAATAGAATAAACAATCATAGGTTACAATACAAACAGTGGGGTCTATTTACTAAAGGAAAATACACTTTCCACTACAAGTGCACTTGGAAGTGCAGTCACTGTAGATCTGAGGGGGACATGCAAGGAAAATAAAAAAACAGAATGTTTGCTTGTACATGATTGGATGATAAAATCAGCAGAGCTTCCCCTCATTTCAGAGTTTCTCCTCAGATTTACAGCGACTGCACTTCTGGGGAGGACATCCCCTCCGGCTGTTTGTAATAACAGACAAGCGGCTGCTTCTCCACATCGGTTGTTAAAAAACGGTACCAGGTGATGTCTGCCGCTGCAAGCATCACCCCAGTACAACACCTCGAAGCACTATATTCAATTGGTAAGTTTGTCAACGATAACGATTATTACAAAAAAGTGGCCACCAATAATCGGTCGACCCCTAGTTTGAGGTGTGTGTGTGTGTATGAACTTAAAAATGGATGGTTGTTAAATAGCTTTTTTTGTGTTTTATAATGCCTGTTTGTAAAGTGTGGATGATGATGGTGCCTTGTGTCCTGTTTCTTTATATTGGCAGCTTGCGTATTCTACTTACGTTGAGGAGAAATGGGCCGCTGCTTCCTGACAGAAGCTGATGCTGGAGGGTCCGGGATATGGCTCAGGCTTTCTGTTAAAGATAGAATAAAAGAGTTAAGGTAACCACTTCTGGACCAAGCCTATTTCTGACAGTTATTCTTGCCAATTTAAAATCATTATTTTTTGCTAGAAAATTACTGAGAACCACAAACATTATATATAGATATATATATATATATATATATATATATATATATATATATAATATATGTATTTGCACAGCGGCCTTTCAAAAGCAATTTTTGGGGAAAAATTTACTGAATTAAAAAAATAAATTTACATTAAATTTATTTATCCCAATTTTTGGGGATATTGCGATAGACGATGTTACTCCAAGTAAATAGATATCGAACATGTTATGGTTTAAAATTGCAAACGCTGTTGTAATGGCGAGAAACTACGGTACTTAAAAATCACTATAGATGAGCATGTAATTTTTGTTTTACGATTACAAGTTTAGAGTTACAGAGGAGATCTTTTGCTATAATTATTTCTCTCGATGTGAGGATTGCGGCGATACCTCACGTGTGATTTGAACACCATTTACATTTGCGGGCGCCACATATGTGTTTTCTTTGGTAAGCGAGCATGCGGGGCACTTTTCAAATATTTTTTTTTTGTTATTTTTTGTTTATTTTTTCAAGTTTTACTTTAAAAAAAATTCCAATCCCCAAATCCCTCCTTTGCATGTACAAGTATTCAAAAAGCAAAAATCTGCATATTTGAATACTGTGGATTTTTTCATATCGGCGCCATTGGCAGCCAAGTAAATGAGTACGTAACTTCTGAGTTACTACATTGGAGACTCGATTGAAGCCGATTCCGGCTTTGTTTGCAACTCTGGTCGCTCCGGACTGGAGACCCGGGCGAAGCGGTGTAAGGCGGCGGGCGGAGGGCTTGTCGTGTCCTCTCCCACTCCTTATGATGACAGCTGAGCAGCTTCTGAGCCGCATCAGTTGTTATCATAACAAAGCCGACCACCAAATCTAAAAAGCGGTACCAGGGTGACGGCTGCAGCTGCTTATCACCCCGGTACAACCACTTCCTCAAAGAACTGGACAGATACATTGTTTTGCGGGAAGTGGAATGCTACAGGACCTATTTGAGCTTTCATTTTTTTTATTTCCTTGCACAGTGTGCCATTTATTGGCCGAGTACAATCAGCTAATCTCTCAGCCAGAGAATGGACGGCAGAGGATTGTCACCCGGCTTCGGCAGCACAGCAGAAGCCAGATGTCGTAAATCTGACTTCATAACAAAAAAGGATCCTAGCAAGGTAAGAGGACAAATCATTGCTAAATGGTTTGTGCTTTGACAGCCCCTCCTCTCTTATTTCTCCATCCCATTCTTACATCAGTTTCCTCAGTCCCCTGGCATATCACAATCCCCCTTCACATCACAGTTTACAGTAGTGTTCTGAACCTCCGTTCACAATGGTATCTTAATCTTCTCTGCCACCTTCACAGCACCGCCCCACAGCTTTGTCCACTGCCCTCCTTCACATCACAGCCCCCTGCAACTCTGGCCCCCTTCACATTACACAGCACCCTGCATCTCTGGCCCCCTTCACATTACACAGCACCCTGCATCTCTGGCCCCCTTCACATTACACAGCACCCTGCATCTCTGGCCCCCTTCACATTACACAGCACCCTGCATCTCTGGGCCCCTTCACATTACACAGCACCCTGCATCTCTGCCAGTTTCCCATCTTAACCTCCCAGCTCTGCCCCCATCAGAATACAGCCTCCACAGCTCTGCCCCTTGCATTATTTGGGCTCACAGAGCTGGAGACACAATGGGAGACACAGCAGCACTGAATAGTGGGCAGGAGCGGGAGGTGCTGAAGTTAACCAGCAGGTGATTGGTTGCTAGGGCTGCCTAGCAACCAATCACCTGCTGGTTAACTTGGAAAGTTATCTTCAGAAGCTCCGTTCTTGCCCAATATTCAGATCTGATGTGTCTCCGGCTCTGTGTGCAGAACGGCACATAAATGGCTGGACTGTGGCGGTCTGGATGGCACAGTGTCTCGTATGCATTTAGCCCACAGTCCGCCATTTAGTGATGTCTGCTTTAAATGTTAAATAGATGTTTGTTACTATGTTGTTTATTATTATGTTTGCTTTGTGTTTATGTTAGGTAGGTACTACTCACCACCACCACTGCCAGAATCTTGAGGGCACGAACTTGGAGCTGTTCCCTCCACAGATGACGTTGCTCGATCTGGAAAACATGAATGTAAAGCAAAATGTAAGTCTCACATGCGTAGTCATAAAAAAAATAGTGAGCTGGAAACAACCATATAACTGCAATATATAATGATATATTTTATTTTACTCACCAGCTCTCTGATGCTCGGCTGGACCCTTTCTGCTGACTCCAGGGACATCCTCCTCATCTGCAAGCAGGCCATCTCTCAGCTCTGCCTCCCACTGTCTGAAGACCACAGCCTTTCCTCCAGTAGACTGGGCCAGAAGATGCTTCTCTATCTTTTTATGAACTGACGCCCGGCAATCATAAAACCTGCAAATGATTACAGATACACGTTACAACAATATTATTTTTATTTTACATGTTACTTTTCTGTGCCAAATAAATATTTGTGTTACGTTCAAATCAGTTTATTGACTATTGACTAACTACTATACTGTGTATTTTTCACATATATGTGGTGTGTTCTAAGAGTGATATAATATTTGAATACTTACCTGTGCCTGACACCATCGGTGGCCCTGCGAACCTTGGAGACTGCATTCACTGAGTCCCGGACTCGTTCCCAGGCTGCTCTCTTCGCAGAGGTTGAGACATTTAGGCTGAAGAGTCTCACTTTTTCTATGTTCACTGCAGCAACCAATGCAGAATTCTCCTCTGGGGTAAATACGGGCCCCCTTGATGTTTTCTGTCTCTTGGTTCGCTGGTGCTGCTGCAGGTCGGTGTCAGAATTCTCTTCTGATGTAGGGGTGGACACTTGCCTCTTTTTTTTTGCCATGCTCCCGCTCCACTCCACCTCCATGGGCATGCCCTCTTCCATGCCTTGGCTCCACTCCATGCCTCCGTTCACCTCCACTCTTCCTCTCCCCTTCACGCCTCTCCTCTCCTCCACGCCTCCTCTTCCCTCCACGCTTACTCTTCTCTACTCTCCCCTCTACACCTCCTCTTCCCTCCTCTCCCCTCCATGCCTCCTCTTCTCTCCTCAACCCCCCACTGATCCTCCTCTCACCTCCACGCCTCCGCTCCCCTCCACACCCCTCCTCCCCTCCACTCCTCCTCTCCCCTCCATGCCTCTCCTCCACTACACTCCTCTCCCCTCCATGCCTCTCCTCCACTACACTCCTCCTCTTCCCTGAGTCCCCTCCACTCCTCCCCTTCCCTCCATGCCCCTCCTCCCCTACACTCCTCCTCTCCCCTCCATGCCTCTCCTCCACTACACTCCTCTCCCCTCCATGCCTCTCCTCCACTACACTCCTCCTTTTCCCTGAGTCCCCTCCACTCCTCCCCTTCCCTTCACGCCCCTCCTCCCCTACACTCCTCCTCTCCCCTCCATGCCTCTCCTCCACTACACTCCTCTCCCCTCCGTGCCTCTCCTCCACTACACTCCTCCTCTTCCCTGAGTCCCCTCCACACCTCCCCTCCCCTACACTTCTCCTCTCCCCTCCATGCCTCTCCTCAACTACACTCCTCCTCTCCCCTGAGTCCCCTCCTCCACTTCTCTGCTCCCCTCCACTACTCTGCTCCCCTCCACTTCTCTGCTCCCCTCCACTTCTCTGCTCCCCTCCACTCTCACCAACAACTCTCATACCAACACCAACATTCTCACTCACAAGACTCACACGTCCATTCTCACTCCCAGACATTCTAATTCACCAAAACAAACAAAAACAATCACACATCTAACACAATAACACTCTCTGCTCTGCTCTCTGCTCCTCCCTCACTTCACCACTATACAACCTCTCAAAATGACATACAGGGGCGGAGACTATAGGCATTAGGCACATGTCAAAAACGAAAGTAAAAAATCGAGATTTAGAATAGTTACGAATAACTGCGATGTATTAGAAAAGTACGAATCCATTCGAAGCACGCAGCGCCACTGTCAGACATGTACATTTTCGAATCAACGACCAAAAAAAGTTACGAATGTACGAATCCATTCGAAGCACAATAACACTCTGCTCTGCTCTCTGCTTCTCCCTCACCGTGCTGAACTCCCTCTCAAAATGGTGTACAGGGGGGGGCGGAGGCTAATGCTATAGCCGCATGTCAAAAACGAAAGTAAAATACGAGATTTCGAATCGTTACAAATAACCGCTATGTATTTAGAAAAGTACGAATCCAATCGAAGCACATTTGGCATAATAGGGCAGAGACACGGAAAATTACGAATCAACGAACCCAAAAAAAGTTAGGAAAGTAGGAGTTGTTTCCAGAATCAACGAAAAACAATGTACTCTACCGAAAGTACGAATTGGTGTACAGGGGCGGAGGCTATAGGCGCATGTACAAAAACTAAAGTAAAATACGAGATTACGAATCGTTACAAATAATTGCTATGTATGTATGAAAAGTACAAATCCATTCGAAGCACATTAGGCATAATAGGGCAGCGTCGTTGTGAGAGAGACACGGAAAATTACGAATCAACAAACCCCAAAAAAGTTACGAAAGTTGTGTCCAGAATCAACGAAAAACAATGTACTCTACCGAAAGTACGAATTATAAATCAACTAAATATAAGGCTTTCAGTAATACGAAGCATTCCGATTCAACGAAAAATTTCGCTTTCGAAAATACGAATTAGTCCGAACACGAAAAATCCCGGCTAGCAAAATTACGAACGATTACGAATCAACAGGACCGAAAAGAAACAAACCGAAACTAAACAAATTTTTCCGTTGTGCACAAGCCTAATGGACAGGGCACTTGAGGCAGAACAGAGGCAGGAAGAGGAGGACTTCCTTGCCTCTCAAAGCCCCCTTTACCCTGACAGTGTTCCTTCTGTCCCACCCATCGCACAGGAAGAGGAGGAGGAGGAGGAGGAGGATTGTGTCAGCATGGAGGTGGAGGCTGGCACTCAGCATCATCATCAGCAGTCTTTTAGGGATGATTTACAGTCCCAAGAAACCAGTGGACTTGTACGTGGCTGGGAGGAGGTGGCTGCGGATCATGTCGTCCTTAGTGACCCAGAGGACTCCGGACTGAATGCCTCAGCTAACCTACGCTGCATGGCCTCCCTGATCCTGCAAAGTCTGCGGAAGGATCCTCGTATTCTTCGGATCAAGGAGAGGGACCATTACTGGCTGGCCACTCTCCTTGATCCACGGTACAAGGGTAAGGTTGCGGACCTTATGTTACCGTCGCAGAGGGAGCAGAGGATGAGACAACTCCGGGAGGCCTTGCAGAAAGGTCTGTGCAACGCGTTCCCAGAGACTGGGAGGTTACAAACTCCTGGTCCTGGACAACGAGTTGCTGAGGCTTCGGGCAGTCAAAGAAGGAGCGGTGGGGAAGGTGGCCGTCTGACCGATGCGTTCAGACAATTCTTTAGTCCGCAGCCCCAAAGTATGATCGTTTCCAGCAACCATCGCCAGCGTCTGATATACATGGTGCAGGAATACCTAGGGGCAAGGTCAGACTTGGACACCTTCCCCACCGAAAATCCTCTGGCTTACTGGGTCTTGAGGATGGATCACTGGCCAGAGCTTGCACAGTATGCAATTGAGCTACTGGCCTGTCCTGCATCCAGCGTTCTTTCAGAACGCACATTCAGTGCTGCTGGAGGATTTGTCACGGATCACAGGGTGCGCCTGTCCACCGACTCGGTTGATCGACTGACTTTCATCAAGATGAACCAGTCTTGGATCACCACCAGCTACCACACACCTGATGCTGATATAACAGACTAATTGATTTTAAAATGTCACATCCCTTCAAGACTGATGCTGATGCTGAGTTCCTGTGCTGTTATGTTGACTAGCTATCCTCCTCCTCCTCCTCAATGATCCGATTAATGATGATAGCTTGGAAGATCATTTTGGTTTATGGGTGCCGCCACCAGTGGCTAAGGCCCAATTTTTCAGCCCCTGTTTAACAGGGGCGTGTAATTACAATTTTTGATGCAATACTTTGCAACAGGCCTCATTGCTGTGCTCCAAGTACAGTATCTGTGAGGGGTTGCAGTGTTGTGCCACCAGTGCCTAAGGCCCAATTTTTCAGCCCCTGTTCAACAGGGGCATGAAATTATAATTATTGATATAATAATTCACAGCAGGGCCCATTGCTGCGCCCACCAAAAGTAACTGTCAGGCCTTACAGTGTTGTGTCAACACCACCACCACCACCACCACCACCACCACCACCAAAGGCCCAATTTTTCAGCCCCTGTTCAACAGGGCATGCAATTATAATTATTGATCTAATAATTCACAGCAGGGCCCATTGCTGCGCCCACCAAGAGTAACTGTCAGGCCTTACAGTGTTGTGTCAACACCACCACCACCACCACCACCACCAAAGGCCCAATTTTTCAGCCCCTGTTCAACAGGGGCATGCAATTATAAATATTGATCTAATAATTCACAGCAGGGCCCATTGCTGCGCCCACCAAGAGTAACTGTCAGGCCTTACAGTGTTGTGGCACCAGCACCACCATCAAAGGCCCAATTTTTACTACCACTGTTCAACAATTATACGTTATTACAATTCCTGATATAATAGTTGACAGCAGGGTGTTCCAGCACCCACCAAGAGTAACTGTGAGTGCTTACAGTGTTGTGCCAACACCAACACCTAAGGGGCCAATTTCTGCAGAGTATATACGGCAGGTCCCTACTTTCAAACATCCAACTTACAAACGACTACTACTTGCAAACGGAAGAAGACAACAGGAAGTGAGAGGAAATCTACCCCTTGGAAGGAAAATTCTCTCCTGTAAGAATTAATATGGGAGAAAGGTGTCTCCTCTCTACTGATGCTTTATCACCAATCCTTGTTTCAATAAAAACACCACATTTCAAAATCAGTTGTCATTGGGACGCAAAGTGAGGTGAAATGTTCTGAACAGGGGCACAGACAGCAAAACAAATGTTACAGGGGTGATAACCCTTCCCTATGTTTTCCAAAAAGCTTAAAAATAGGTATTTGGGCTGGAGCTACATTTAAACAATGTAGCTGTTCAAAATTACAAACAGATTCAACATAAGAACAAACCTACAGTCCCTGTCTTGTATGCACCACCTGTATACGGCTGTTCAGAGTATATAGGGCCTTTTTTATTTTGTGTGCGGGGTTCCCCTTAATATCCATACAAGACCCAAAGGGGCTGGTAATGGGCTGGGGTAGGGGGGGGGGTGATGGGGTAGCTATGCCATTTTTCTTAAAGATTTTCATCCATATTACCGGGACCAGACATTACATTAAAGCCGCAAGCAGTTTTAAATGGCTTTTTTTTCCTTTAGAAATGTAATTTTGTGCAGGGACAGTTCTAAACACGGGAAACACGTGGCACTTCACAGGCATACTTTAGACACCCCCCAGGTACAATATTTAAAGGAATATTTGACTTTTTTTTTTCACTTTATGCATCATTAAAATGACTGCTCCCGGAAAACGTCCGTTTTTAAAACTTCTTTTTGCATTGATACATGTCCCCTGGTGCAGAACCCGGGTTCCCAAACTCTGTTTAGGACAATAACATGGATAATAGTCGTTATAATTAGCACTTTAGAATCCGAACGTTCGCATCCATTGTATTTAATAGGGTTCTAATGTTCGTAGCGAACTTTCGGTCCGTTCGCGGGTTCTGGTGCGAACCGAACCCGGGGGTGTTCGGCTCATCACTACTGAACAACATGGGAGAAGTCAAAGATCACTGGACAATTTGTTTCATTCCGAATTAGTTTTTTTCTGAAATGCAACAAATTTGTTAATTCTTAAAAGTTCAACCAATTTTTCCAAAAATTTGAAAATTCAAAATTCCAAAATTCCTAAATCTGAAAATTCGAAAAAAATAACTAAAATCCGAAAAATCAAAAGCATGAAAATCCAAAAATTCAAAAAACCCAAAATTTTTAAATCCAAAATAATAACTAACTAACTAATAACTATTACTAACTATTACATGATAGGTACAGTATTGGAATGTCCTTTCAAATTTGGCTGTTAGTGAACATAACAAATACAAATTCAAAGTTACGAATTATCCGAAATAACGAATGCCGCATCTAAACAAATGGAACGTAGCAAATTAATAATAACAAATAATAATAATAATAAAAACTTTTTATTATTATTATTATTTATTTTTATTAATTTATTACGTTCTATTTGTTCAGATGCGGCATTCGTTATTTCGGATATTTCGTGACTTAGGATAAATTTGTATTTGTTACGTTCACTAACAGACAATTTTGAAAGGAAATTCCAATACCTATAATTTAATAGTTAGTTATTCTTTTGGATTTTCAGATTTTCAAATTTCCGCATTTTCACATTTTCGAATTTCGGATTTTCGAATATTGTATTTTTCCGAATGATCAAAATAACGAATACCTCATCTAAATGAATGAAATATAATGTATTAGAATTTTTATAAATTTACAAATTTATTCAAAATAACAAACTTTGATTATAACGAATGACCCGAAAAACAAAAAACAAATGAAATGAAAACAAAATTTTTTTTGGCAGTGCACATGTCTACTAGGCACAGTGTTGCCTCCTCAAACCTGAATTAAACCTCAAATTGCCGTACTACCGTGTCACAATCTCAGCAACCGTGGGTATAAATCTAATGGTGGAGGCAACATATCGCCTCCTCATGACTTTTAAAACACACTCGGATTGATTTTCAGAGGAGCAGCAGAGCCTGATGCACTTGTGAAAGAGCCCTTAGTTGCATTCGGCAGGGGCACCCTTAAGGCTTAAGGCCTGTTCACATGTAAAGTTGGAGCGTGGTAAAACCCTGTGGTTGAGTCACAGCTTTACCACCCCAATCCCTACCCCTTTAGCTGCTGAGGCAAAATCCACAGCAAAATCCACACATGCCACAGCAGGAATTAAAGGGGTTGTAAGGGTTTGTTTTTTATTTTCTAAATAGGTTCCTTTAAGCTAGTGCATTGTTGGTTCACTTACCTTTTCCTTTGATTTCCCTTCTAAATGTTTTTTTCTTTTTCTGAATTTCTCACTTCCTGTTCCTCCTCACTAAACTTCACACCATCATCCGAGTGGTGTGGAGTCAGCCAGAACAGCTTACTGAACAGCTTATTGAGGAGGAACAGGAAGTGAGAAATTCAGACAAAGAAAACAAAGAAAAAAAATATTTAGAAGGGAAATCTAAGGAAAAGGTAAGTGAACCAACAATGCACTAGCTTAAAGGAACCTATTTAGAAAATAAAAAACAAACCTTTACAACCCCTTTAAGTCCCTTGTTGCTTTTGGTGGGTGCTACCGTCTGCCAATCGTGACCAATTCAAGTAAATGGTGCCACTCTGCAAGTGCCACACAATGGCATGCTTCTGTGGGGTCCAAGGGGTTAAAACATGTGATGAGTAAGCAACACAATGCTGCCTGCTTTAACCCCTTGTGTGCTGTACTGCACAAGGTTGCAGAGCACTTGCAGAGCAGCCTCATTCGCCTGAATGGGTCATGCTTGGCAGGTGTTACACCCACCCATCATGACCGGGCGTAAAACTCCTGCTGCAGCTGTGACATATGTACAGCCCCGGCCACTGCAGCTAAAGGGGGCACGGTTGGGGCAGGGGTGATAAAAACACATCTTAAAGAGGAAGTAAACCCTGATGGGTTTTACTTACTCTTCAGCTCGCTGCTGCAGCCTGCAAATCAAAAGCATAATGGGCTAGTATGCATCGCATACTAGTCCATTATGTGCCACTTATCTGCAAAAGAATCCAGCGATGTCCCCAGAGTAGGAAGCGTCCATCTTCTGTCTTCTCTTCCTTCCGGGTCGCTGACTCCGGCACTGTGAGTCGCCGGAGCCGCGTGAC
The DNA here is from genome assembly GCA_029206835.1 of Rana muscosa. Lineage (NCBI taxonomy): Eukaryota > Metazoa > Chordata > Amphibia > Anura > Ranidae > Rana > Rana muscosa. The sequence goes on along the minus strand of CM055116.1, from coordinate 1,257,787,110 downwards.
GTCACTCCTGCGCATGGGAGCTGCAATTCACGGCACAAGCTGGGGAAGAAACGGCACTTAGTTTAGTTTCTTCCCCGCGCATGCGCAGTGAAGATTTTCGGCGGACTACAAGTGAAATATCTCCTAAACGCCGCACGTTTAGGAGATATTTCCACTACCTATAGGTAAGCCTTATTCTACGCTTACCTATAGGTAGATGTAGTCCAACAGGGTTTACAACCACTTTAACTATGGGGTTTTACCACCCCACCCCAAACTGCAAATGTAAGTGAACCCTTACTATTTTGAGCCCCCTATAAGACTGCTTTCACACTGATGTGCTGCGGTTTACCCAGACGGCGGGTGCAGCGCAGTGATTCTGCAACTTTCCCGGGTTAGCTGCGCTTTGCCATAGACTTCTATTATATCCTGCTGGTGTGATTCAATTTCTGACAGCGCACCAAAACTCCTGCATTCACAAAGTGCACAAAACCTGCAGGATAGAAATCTAACAATGAAAAATGCGTACATTTGAATTCAGCCACCTTATTGCCTCGGTTGAAGGAGGCTGGAGACTAGTGATGAGCCGAACACCCCCGGGTTCGGTTCGCACCAGAACCCGCGAACGGACCGAAAGTTCGAACGAACATTAGAACCCTATTAAATACAATGGATGCGAACGTTCGAATTCTAAAGTGCTAATTATAACAACTATTATGCATGTTATTGTCCTAAAAAGGGTTTGGGAACCCGGGTTCTGCACCAGGGGACATGTATCAATGCAAAAAGAAGTTTTAAAAACGGTCGTTTTTCGGGAGCAGTCATTTTAACCACTTGACAACTGGGCACTTAAACCCCCTTCCTAACCAGACGAATTTTCAGCTTTCGGTGCTCTCACATTTTGAATGACAATTACTCAGTCATACAACACTGTACCCATATGAAATTTTTGTCCTTTTTTTCACACAAATAGAGCTTTCTTTTGGTGGTATTTAATCACTGTTGGGTTTTTTATTTTTTGCGCTATAAGAGAAAAAAGACTGAAAATTTTGTAAAAAAATGAATTTTTCTTTGTTTCCGTTATAAAATTTTGCAAATTAGTATTTTTTCTTCATATATTTTGGCCAAAATTTATACTGCTACATATCTTTGGTAAAAATAAGTACAAATTGGTGCATATTTTTTGGTCTTTGTGAAAGTTATAGAGTCCACAAGCTATGGTGCCAATACCTGAAAATTGATCACACCTGAAGTACTGACAGCCTATCTCATTTCTTGAGACCCTAACATGCCAGAAAAGTACAAATACCCCCCAAATGACCCCTTTTTGGAAAGAAGACATTCCAAGGTATTCAGAAAGAGGCATTGTGAGTTTTTTGAAGTTGTCATTTTTTCCCACAATTCTTTGCAAAAATCAAGATTTTTTTTTCTTTTTTTTTTTTGTCCACAAAATTGTCATATTAGCAGGTTATTTCTCACACACAGCATATGCATACCACAAATTACACCCCAAAACACATTCTGCTATTCCTCCCGAGTATGGCGATACCACATGTGTGAGACTTTTACACAGCGTGGCCACATACAGAGGCCCAACATGCAGGGAGCACCATCAGGCGTTCTGGAGAACCCAGGCCAATTCTGACATTTCTCTCCTACATGTAAAAATCATAATTTGTTTGCTAGAAAATTACATAGAACCCCAAAACATTATATATGTTTTTTTAGCAAAGACCTTAAAGAATATAATGGTGGTCATTGCAACTTTTTATCTTGCACGGTATTTGCGCAGAAATTTTTCTAACGCGTTTTTTACGGAAAAAAACTGTTTTGTGCCTAAAAGAAAAAAAAACAGTAAAGTTAGCCCAATGTTTTTGCATAATGTGAAAGATGAAGTTACGCCAAGTAAATAGATACCTAACATGTCACCCTTCAAAATTGCACACGCTCGTGGAATGGCGCCAAACTTCGCTACTTAAAAATCCCCATAGGCAACGCTTTAAATATTTTTACTGGTTACATGTTTTGAGTTACAGAGGAGGTCTAGGGCCAAAATTATTGCTCTCGCTCTAACGTTCGCAACGATACCTCACATGTGTGGTTTGAACACCGTTTTCATATGTGGGCGGGGCTTACGTATGCGTTCACTTCTGCATGCGAGCTCGCGGGGGCAGGGGCGCTTTAAAAAAAATATATATATTTTATTGTTCATTTTACTTAATTTATTTTAGTTTGACATGTTTTTCCGCCCCAAATTTTTTTTTGATCACTTTTATTCCTATTACAAGGAATGTAAACATCCCTTGTAATAGGAATATGGCATGACAGGTCCTCTTTACAGTGAGATATGGGGTCAATAAGACCCCACATCTCACCTCTAGGCTGGGAAGCCTGAAAAAAAAAACAAAAAAAAAACAATCCTGGCTTTGATCGTAGCGGTGAGTCGGTAGAAGCACCGGAGGGCAGCGGGAGGGGGGGGGGGCATCCCCTCTCACCTTCCGTAAGAGCGATCAAACGGTGGAACAGCCGCTATGATCGTTCTTATGGTGCAGGGAATCGCCAGCTGAAAAAGCGAATATCTGAATGATGCCTGTAGCTGCTCCCATCATTCAGATATCTCCGCACAAAGTCAAGGACGTCATATGACGGCCGGCGGGCGGAAAGTGGTTATTGCAGAGTTTTGCCGGGTATTGCGGAGTATTGCCGGGTATTGCGGAGTATTGCCGGGTATTGCGGAGTATTGCCGGGTATTGCGGAGTATTGCCGGGTATTGAGGAGTATTGCCGGGTATTGAGGAGTATTGCCGGGTATTGAGGAGTATTGCCGGGTATTGAGGAGTATTGCCGGGTATTGTGGAGTATTGCCGGGTATTGTGGAGTATTGCCGGGTATTGAGGAGTATTGCCGGGTATTGTGGAGTATTGCAGGGTATTGAGGAGTATTGCCGGGTATTGTGGAGTATTGCCGGGTATTGTGGAGTATTGCCGGGTATTGAGGAGTATTGCCGGGTATTGAGGAGTATTGCCGGGTATTGTGGAGTATTGCCGGGTATTGTGGAGTATTGCCGGGTATTGTGGAGTATTGCCGGGTATTGTGGAGTATTGCCGGGTATTGTGGAGTATTGCCGGGTATTGTGGAGTATTGCCGGGTATTGTGGAGTATTGCAGGGTATTGTGGAGTGTTGCAGGGTATTGTGGAGTATTGCAGGGTATTGAGGAGTATTGCAGAGTATGGCAGGGTATTGCGGAATATGGCAGAGTATTGCACAGTATGGGCAGGGTATGGGCAGAGTATTGCACAGGGTATTGCAGAGTATTGCACAGGGTATTGCAGAGTATTGCAAGGGTATTGCAGAGTATTGGCAGGGTGTATTGCAGAGTATTGCACAGGGTGTATTGCAGAGTATTGCACAGGGTGTATTGCAGAGTATTGCACAGGGTGTATTGCAGAGTATTGCACAGGGTGTATTGCAGAGTATTGCACAGGGTGTATTGCAGAGTATTGGCAGAGTATTGCACAGGGATGGCTGAGCAGGGATGGATGGATTGCTGGATCTGTGACTGCAATTGTCACAGATCCAGCCCACAGCTGACATGGGGGAGGGAGCGGACATGATCCGCTCCCTCCCCTCTCCTCTCACACTGTACCGATCGGTACAGAGAGGGGAGAGAGGAAACCGGCGTCATCACATGACGCCGGTCTGTTTACAAGTGATCGCTCCGTCATTTGACGGAGCGATCACGTGGTAAACGGCCGCGATTAGCGGCCATCTACCGTGATCCGTGATGCGCCGGGTCTTCCGGACCCGGCGGTCACGGTCATATCCTGGAGCGCGCCCCAGGGGGCGCGCAGGAGCAAGATTCTGTGAGGACGTCCCTGGGACGTCCACTCAGGATAACTCGACCGCGCTGTGGACGTCTTTTGTACATGGCGCGGTCGGGAAGTGGTTAATGATGCATAAAGTGAAAAAAAAAAAGTCAAATATTCCTTTAAATATCGTACCTGGGGGGTGTCTAAAGTATGCCTGTGAAGTGCCACGTGTTTCCCGTGTTTAGAACTGTCCCTGCACAAAATGACACTTCTAAAGGAAAAAAAAGCCATTTAAAACTGCTTGCGGCTTTAATGTAATGTCTGGTCCCGGTAATATGGATGAAATTCTTTAAGAAAAATGGCATAGCTACCCCATGACCCCCCCCCCTACCCCAGCCCATTACCAGCCCCTTTGGGTCTTGTATGGATATTAAGGGGAACCCCGCACATAAAATAAAAAAGGCCCTATATACTCTGAACAGCCCTATACAGGCGGTGCATACAAGACAGGGACTGTAGGTTTGTTCTTATGTAGAGTCTGTTTGTAATTTTGAACAGGTACATTGTTGAAGTGTAGCTCCAGACCAAAAATCTATTTTTAAACTTTTTGGAAAACATAGGTAAGGGTTATCACCCCTGTAACATTTGTTTTGCTGTCTGTGCCCCTGTTCAGAACATTTCACCTCACTTTCCGTCCCAATGACAACTCTTTTTGAAATGTGGTCTTTTTCTTGAAACAAGGATTGCTGATAAAGCATCAGTACAGAGGAGACACCTTTCTCCCATATTTATTCTTACAGGAGAGAATTTTCCTTCCTAGTGGTAGATTTCCTCTCACTTCCTGTTGTCTTCTTGCGTTTGCAAGTAGGAGTCGTTTGTAAGTTGGATGTTTGAAAGTAGGGACCTGCCGTATATACTCTGCAGAAATAGGCCCCTTAGTTGTTGGTGTTGGCACAACACTGTAAGCACTCACAGTTACTCTTGGTTGGTGCTGGAACGCCCTGCTGTCAACTATTATATCAGGAATTTTAATTACATATAATTGTTGAACAGTGGTAGTAAAAATTGGGCCTTTGATGGTGGTGCTGGTGCCACAACACTGTAAGCCCTGACAGTTACTCTTGGTGGGTGCAGCAATGGGCCCTGCTGTGAATTATTAGATCAAGAATTGTAATTACATGCCCCTGTTGAACAGGGGCTGAAAAATTGGGCCTTAGGCACTGGTGGCACAACACTGCAACCCCTCACAGATACTGTACTTGGAGCACAGCAATGAGCCCTGTTGCAAAGTATTGCTTCAAAAATTGTAATGACACGCCCCTGTTAAACAGGGGCTGAAAAATTGGGCCTTAGGCACTGGTGGCACAACACTGCAACTCCTCACAGATACTGTACTTGGAGCACAGCAATGAGCCCTGTTGCAAAGTATTGCTTCAAAAATTGTAATGACACGCCCCTGTTAAACAGGGGCTGAAAAATTGGGCCTTAGGCACTGGTGGCACAACACTGCAACTCCTCACAGATACTGTACTTGGAGCACAGCAATGAGCCCTGTTGCAAAGTATTGCTTCAAAAATTGTAATTACACGCCCCTGTTAAACAGGGGCTGAAAAATTGGGCGTTAGGCACTGGTGGCGGCACCCATAAACAAAAATGATCTTACAAGCTATCATCATCAATCGTATCATTGAGGACTCGGAGGAGGAGGATAGCCAGTCAACATAACAGCACAGGCACTCAGCATCAGCATCAGTCTTGAAGGGATGTGACATGTTAAAATCAATTAGTCTGTTATATCAGCATCAGGTGTGTGGTAGCTGGTGGTGATCCAAGACTGGTTCATCTTGATGAAAGTCAGTCGATCAACCGAGTCGGTGGACAGGCGCACCCTGTGATCCGTGACAAATCCTCCAGCAGCACTGAATGTGCGTTCCGAAAGAACGCTGGATGCAGGACAGGCCAGTAGCTCAATTGCATACTGTGCAAGCTCTGGCCAGTGATCCATCCTCAAGACCCAGTAAGCCAGAGGATTTTCGGTGGGGAAGGTGTCCAAGTCTGACCTTGCCCCTAGATATTCCTGCACCATGTTTATCAGACGCTGGCGATGGTTGCTGGAACCGATCATACTTTGGGGCTGCGGACTAAAGAATTGTCTGAACGCATCGGTCAGACGGCCACCTTCCCCACCGCTCCTTCTTTGACTGGCCGAAGCCTCAGCAACTCGTTGTCCAGGACCAGGAGTTTGCAACCTCCCAGTCTCTGGGAACGCGTTGCACAGACCTTTCTGCAAGGCCTCCCGGAGTTGTCTCATCCTCTGCTCCCTCTGCGACGGTAACATAAGGTCCGCAACCTTACCCTTGTACCGTGGATCAAGGAGAGTGGCCAGCCAGTAATGGTCCCTCTCCTTGATCCGAAGAATACGAGGATCCTTCCGCAGACTTTGCAGGATCAGGGAGGCCATGCAGCATAGGTTTGCTGAGGCATTCGCTCCGGAGTCCTCTGGGTCACTAAGGACGACATGATCCGCAGCCACCTCCTCCCAGCCACGTACAAGTCCACTGGTTTCTTGGGACTGTAAATCATCCCTAAAAGACTGCTGCTGATGATGCTGAGTGCCAGCCTCCACCTCCATGCTGACACAATCCTCCTCCTCCTCCTCCTCCTCCTCTTCCTGTGCGATGGGTGGGACAGAAGGAACACTGTCTGGGTAAAGGGGGCCTTGAGAGGCAAGGAAGTCCTCCTCTTCCTGCCTCTGTTCTGCCTCAAGTGCCCTGTCCATAATTCCACGCAGCGTGTGCTCCAACAGGTGGACAAGAGGTACAGTGTCACTGATGCATGCACTGTCACTGCTCACCATCCTCGTGGCCTCCTCAAATGGTGCCAGGACAGTGCATGCATCCCTGATCATGCCCCACTGGCGTGGAGAAAAAAAACCAAGCTCCCCTGACCCTGTCCTGGTGCCGTAGTCGCACAGGTACTCATTGATGGCCCTCTGCTGCGTGTGCAGCCGCTGCAGCATGGCCAACGTTGAGTTCCACCTGGTGGGCATGTCACATATAAGGCGGTTCTTGGGCAGGTTCAACTCCTTTTGCAGCTCAGCCAGGCGAGCACTGGCATTATAAGATCTGCGGAAATGCACACAGACTTTCCTGGCCTGCCTCAGGACATCCTGTAAGCCCGGGTACCTGCCCAAGAAGCGCTGCACCACCAGGTTAAGGACGTGAGCCACACAGGGCACATGGGTCAGTTGTCCCTGTCGGAGGGCGGAGAGGAGGTTGGTGCCATTGTCGCAAACCACCATTCCTGGCTTAAGCTGGCGTGGCGTCAACCACCTCTCGGCCTGGCCCTGCAGAGCAGACAGGACCTCTGCCCCAGTGTGGCTTCTGTCCCCCAAACACACCAGCGCAAGCACGGCATGGCATCTTTTTGCCTGCGTACTTGCGTAGCCCCGTGAACGGCTACGGAGCACCGCTGGTTCATAGGACAAACCACAGGAAGAGGCCATGGAGGAAGAAGAAGAGGAGGGGGTGGAGGAGAGAGGTGTGTCACAACCAGTAGTAGCATTTTGGAGGCGTGGCGGTGGGACAACCTCCAACACTACTGCACCTTGTCCTGAATCCTTCCCAGCTGCCAAAAGAGTGACCCAATGGGCCGTGAAAGAAAGGTAACGTCCCTGTCCATGCCTGCTGGACCATGAGTCAGCGGTAATATGCACCTTACCGCTGACCGCCCTGTCCAGCGAGGCCAAGACATTGCCTTCCACATGCCGGTAGAGAGCCGGAATAGCCTTCCGTGAGAAAAAGTGGCGTTTGGGAACCTGCCACTGAGGAACCGCACATTGCACAAACTCACGGAAGGGGGCCGAGTCTACCAACTGAAAAGGCAGCAGTTGAAGCGCTAGCAATTTAGCCAAGCTAGCATTCAACCGCTGGGCATGTGGATGGCTGGGAGTGAACTTCTTTCGACGGTCCAGCAGCTTCGGCAGGGAAATTTGCCTGCTAGAATCGGACGTCGGTGTACTGCTAGCAGAGTGGGCGCAAGTACTTGGCTGTGACACACCTAATTCTACACCTTCATTCCTCTCAGTGCATGTTTCAGAGAGGACTGAAGTTATAGTGGGGTTGGAGATCCCAGCTGATGCGGTGCAAGGAGAGGTCCGCTTTGTTCTTTGGTGTGGGTCTTTGAGGTAGGCTTGCCAACGAGCTGCATGGCAGGTCAACATATGTCTGGTCAGGCATGTGGTACCCAAGCGGCTGATGTTTTGGCCACGCGATATACGCTTGAGACATATGTTGCAAACAGCAGCTGTGCGATCTGATGCACTAGCCTCAAAAAAGGCCCACACCAAAGAACTTTTTGAATGACGGGCAGAGGCAGCGCCCTGCACAGGCGGAGCTCTGCGGTGTGATTCCGTCGGTGTACTGCCCTTACGCTGGCCACCAAAGGGCATCCTGCCTCGTTGGAGATGTGCCTCCTCCTCATCCTCCTCCTCCTCCTCTCTCCTATTAGGCACCCACGTGGAGTCAGTGACCTCATCATCCCCTCCCTCCTCATCACTGGAGCCAATCTGGCAGTATGCTGCAGCTGCTGGAACATGACTGCCAGATTGGTGTCCTTCTTGAGCATCCCCTCTGTCTGCTCTCACGCTACTGCCTTCCTCTAGCTGGGTTTCATCATCAGACCCTTCGAAACGCTGGGCATCCTCCTGGAGCATGTACCCAACACTGTGCTGAAACAGTTCGGGGGACTCCTCAGGAGGAGGACATGGTGGGTCTAGGGAAGGAGTGACTGATGATTTGTCTGACATTGATACCAGGGAAGACGACGCTTTGGCAGCTGCTTTTCCAGTACCCTGAGCCTGGGTGAGAGAGGATGAGGAGGAGGAGGAGGGCTTGGTCATCCACTCTACCAAGTCTTCGGCATGATGTGGCTCAACATGTCCAGCTGCCGAAAAGAAGGACAAGCGTGTCCCATGGCCATGTGCTGATGACAATGCACCGCGTCCACGACCAGCACTGTTGCCCCCAGACACAGAGCCTGCTTGCCCTCTTTTATTGCCTCCTGACTGTCTGCCTCTCCTTGTTTGCCTTCCAGACATTCTAATAGATGGCCTGCAGGGAGATGGGAAAAAAGCAATAAGGGCTACCTTCAGGTGTCCTTCTCTGTCCCTTGAAACAAGGACTTTCACAGTGAAAGAAACTGACACTCTCCCTACCTACAGTTTTCTGTCCCTAGAAAAAATATTTTTTTTAAGCACAATATAGCACAAGGACAATTCACTCACTGTCCTTACAGGTCCCTGGAAACAAGGACTTGCAGAGTGAAAGAAAAAAAACACTCTCCCTACCTACAGTTTTCTGTCCCTAGAAAAAATGTTTTTTTTAAGCACAATATAGCACAAGGACAATTCACTCACTGTCCTTACAGGTCCCTGGAAACAAGGACTTGCAGAGTGAAAGAAAAAAAACACTCTCCCTACCTACAGTTTTCTGTCCCTAGAAAAAATGTTTTTTTTAATCACAATATAGCACAAGGACAATTCACTCACTGTCCTTACAGGTCCCTGGAAACAAGGACTTGCAGAGTGAAATAAACTGACACTCTCCCTACCTACAGTTTTCTGTCCCTAGAATAAATGTTTTTTTTAAGCACAATATAGCACAAGGACAATTCACTCACTGTCCTTACAGGTCCCTGGAAACAAGGACTTGCAGAGTGAAAGAAAAAAAACACTCTCCCTACCTACAGTTTTCTGTCCCTAGAAAAAATGTTTTTTTTAATCACAATATAGCACAAGGACAATTCACTCACTGTCCTTCCAGGTCCCTGGAAACAAGGACTTGCAGAGTGAAATAAACTGACACTCTCCCTACCTACAGTTTTCTGTCCCTAGAATAAATGTTTTTTTTAAGCACAATATAGCACAAGGAGAATTCACTCACTGTCCTTCCAGGTCCCTGGAAACAAGGACTTGCAGAGTGAAAGAAAAAAAACACTCTCCCTACCTACAGTTTTCTGTCCCTAGAAAAAATGTTTTTTTTAATCACAATATAGCACAAGGACAATTCACTCACTGTCCTTCCAGGTCCCTGGAAACAAGGACTTGCAGAGTGAAATAAACTGACACTCTCCCTACCTACAGTTTTCTGTCCCTAGAATAAATGTTTTTTTTAAGCACAATATAGCACAAGGACAATTCACTCACTGTCCTTACAGGTCCCTGGAAACAAGGACTTGCAGAGTGAAAGAAAAAAAACACTCTCCCTACCTACAGTTTTCTGTCCCTAGAAAAAATGTTTTTTTTAATCACAATATAGCACAAGGACAATTCACTCACTGTCCTTACAGGTCCCTGGAAACAAGGACTTGCAGAGTGAAATAAACTGACACTCTCCCTACCTACAGTTTTCTGTCCCTAGAATAAATGTTTTTTTTAAGCACAATATAGCACAAGGACAATTCACTCACTGTCCTTAGAGGTCCCTGGAAACAAGGACTTGCAGAGTGAAAGAAAATAAACACTCTCCCTACCTACAGTTTTCTGTCCCTAGAAAAAATGTTTTTTTTTAAGCACAATATAGCACAAGGACAATTCACTCACTGTCCTTCCAGGTCCCTGGAAACAAGGACTTGCAGAGTGAAATAAACTGACACTCTCCCTAACCTACAGTTTTCTGTCCCTAGAATAAATGTTTTTTTTAAGCACAATATAGCACAAGGACAATTCACTCACTGTCCTTAGAGGTCCCTGGAAACAAGGACTTGCAGAGTGAAAGAAAATAAACACTCTCCCTACCTACAGTTTTCTGTCCCTAGAAAAAATGTTTTTTTTTAAGCACAATATAGCACAAGGACAATTCACTCACTGTCCTTCCAGGTCCCTGGAAACAAGGACTTGCAGAGTGAAATAAACTGACACTCTCCCTACCTACAGTTTTCTGTCCCTAGAATAAATGTTTTTTTTAAGCACAATATAGCACAAGGACAATTCACTCACTGTCCTTACAGGTCCCTGGAAACAAGGACTTGCAGAGTGAAAGAAAAAAAACACTCTCCCTACCTACAGTTTTCTGTCCCTAGAAAAAATGTTTTTTTTAATCACAATATAGCACAAGGACAATTCACTCACTGTCCTTACAGGTCCCTGGAAACAAGGACTTGCAGAGTGAAATAAACTGACACTCTCCCTACCTACAGTTTTCTGTCCCTAGAATAAATGTTTTTTTTAAGCACAATATAGCACAAGGAGAATTCACTCACTGTCCTTCCAGGTCCCTGGAAACAAGGACTTGCAGAGTGAAAGAAAAAAAACACTCTCCCTACCTACAGTTTTCTGTCCCTAGAAAAAATGTTTTTTTTAATCACAATATAGCACAAGGACAATTCACTCACTGTCCTTCCAGGTCCCTGGAAACAAGGACTTGCAGAGTGAAATAAACTGACACTCTCCCTACCTACAGTTTTCTGTCCCTAGAATAAATGTTTTTTTTAAGCACAATATAGCACAAGGACAATTCACTCACTGTCCTTACAGGTCCCTGGAAACAAGGACTTGCAGAGTGAAAGAAAAAAAACACTCTCCCTACCTACAGTTTTCTGTCCCTAGAAAAAATGTTTTTTTTAATCACAATATAGCACAAGGACAATTCACTCACTGTCCTTCCAGGTCCCTGGAAACAAGGACTTGCAGAGTGAAATAAACTGACACTCTCCCTACCTACAGTTTTCTGTCCCTAGAATAAATGTTTTTTTTAAGCACAATATAGCACAAGGACAATTCACTCACTGTCCTTAGAGGTCCCTGGAAACAAGGACTTGCAGAGTGAAAGAAAATAAACACTCTCCCTACCTACAGTTTTCTGTCCCTAGAAAAAATGTTTTTTTTTAAGCACAATATAGCACAAGGACAATTCACTCACTGTCCTTCCAGGTCCCTGGAAACAAGGACTTGCAGAGTGAAAGAAAAAAAACACTCTCCCTACCTACAGTTTTCTGTCCCTAGAAAAAATGTTTTTTTTAATCACAATATAGCACAAGGACAATTCACTCACTGTCCTTACAGGTCCCTGGAAACAAGGACTTGCAGAGTGAAAGAAACTGACACTCTCCCTACCTACAGTTTTCTGTCCCTAGAATAAATGTTTTTTTAAGCACAATATAGCACAAGGACAATTCACTCACTGTCCTTCCAGGTCCCTGGAAACAAGGACTTGCAGAGTGAAAGAAACTGACACTGTCCCTACCTACAGTTTTCTGTCCCTAGAATAAATGTTTTTTTTAAGCACACTATAGCACAAGCACAAAACACACTGACACTCTCCCTACCTATCCTTCTCTTTCCCTAAACTAAAGGAATCCAGGTTAAGCAAGAAAGAAATAACAGTCACTGTCCCTGCCTATGCTGCTCTATCCCTGCTCCGGAACACACTACACTAGGCCGCCGTGCTGGCGGCCTTTTATAGTGTGGGGCGTGTACTAAACACCCTCAGCAATAATTGGCCACAGGCATCCTGCCTGTGGCCAATCATTGCTCTCCTCGCTGCCGGCGCTGTGATTGGCCAAGCATGCGGGGTCACAGTGCATGCTTGGCCAATCACAGCGCCTGGATGACACTGCGATGGCGTAGTGCATTGTGGGCCGTTCGCGTCACTCGAATTTGGCGCGAACGGCCCAAATCGTTCGATCTTCGTCGAACGATCGAACAGCCGATGTTCGAGTCGAACGTATGTTCGACTCGAACACGAAGCTCATCCCTACTGGAGACAAAGGAAACCACATGTGTTAAATTGATGACATAGGAATCATCTGCTGAGCCCAGTGCAGGATACACTCCCTGAAGACCCAGATATTATTTTTTATGTAGATTTGATCCCAGTTTTATACTGAATATGCAGTTTATCACCCAGAAGGACACTCTGTATTCAGAGTCTTTGGATCCTTTTCCCCAGCTCAAGAAGCAGAGCTCCATGTTTTAGCAAGCCTGTGAGCTATTAAAGAGTATATATTTATATAGACAGTCGACATATAGAGAGCTTTTGGTTCCATTTAAAGGGCCAGAAGTTTGTTTTTACTTTGGCAGGTAAACCAATCAAGCATGCTAAGTTAAATTGATTGGCTGTTTTCAGCCTTACAGGTTCTTGCTGAGGTACTAACATTAAAATTCACACATGGAAGCAGACCAGGTCGACTAAGGATGCTGCATTTCAGCCCCGGACACTTGCTGGGTCTGTGCAGCTCACAGATTCCACCCTAGTTCTGGCCCAGTATAGCTGGGATTAATAATTCAACTTTAACCACTTCAGCACCGGACTATTTTTGGCTGGTCAAAGACCAGGCCACTTTTTGCGATTCGGCACTGCGTCGCTTTAACTGACAATTGCGCGGTCGTGCGACGTGGCTCCCAAACAAAATTGACGTATTTTTTTCACACAAATAGAGCTTTCTTTTGGTGGTATTTGATTACCTCCGCGGTTTTAATTTTTTGCGCTATAAACAAAAATAGAGTGACAATTTTGAAAAAAATGCAATATTTTTTACTTTTTGCTATAATAAATATCCCCCAAAAAATATATACCAAATTTTTTTTCCTCAGTTTAGGCCGATACGTATTCTTCTACATATTTTTGGCAATAAGCGTTTATTGATTGGTTTGCGCAAAAGTTATAGCGTCTAAAAAATAGGGGATAGTTTTATGGCATTTTTATTTATTTAATTATTTTTTTACTAGTAATGGCGACGATCAGCGATTTTTATCGTGACTGCGACATTATGACACATTGGACACTTTTGACATCATTTTGGGACCATTGTCATTTTTACAGCGATCAGTGCTATAAAAATGCACTGGTTACTGTAAAAATTACACTGGCAGGGAAGGGGTTAACCTGTAGGGGGCACCGAAGGGGTTAAGTGTGACCTAGGGAGTGATTCTAACTGTTAGGGGGCGTGGCTTGCCATGACACATCACTGATCGCTGTTCCCAATGACAGGGAGCAGGCGATCAGTGACATGTCAGTTATGGCTGCCCTAGTAAATGAACGTGGGATAGAGACAGGGTTCACCACAGTTGTTTTTATAGCATACCACTTCTTGTTTTATCTGTTACCAAAGGTGTTACCAAAAGCTGAACATCCCTTCCAGAGATTACAAAAAAATATATCCAGATGCCCAAGTCAGGATCTTACGAGTATACATTTTGTCTGGATGGACATGTTTTCTGGCAAATGGCAGTGGCAAATGTTACTGCAAAGGCCACAGTAAAAAGTGTTATCAGAAGTAGTTTGTAAGTACAGAGTCCCAGAATCTAAAGAGAGTAACAGAGGAAATCCTTTTTATAGGAGAGTCCTTACTAGAAGTTTTGAGGTTTTATTTTTTCACATCCCCAACAGTCTACAATGTAGCGGAAAATAGTAGTAGAAAAAGAAACTAGAAAACGTTTGCCTAAGGCCGGATTTACACTTGTGTGGTGCGAATTCCAGCTCTGTTATCTCTGCAAAGAGATAACAGAGCTGTTCAGCGCATCATATGCATTGTAGATGCAAATTTGCTGACCCGGGAGAGGGGAGGGGGGAAGTGTAGTGAGCAGGGAAAAAAGTCCTGTTCAGAACGGAAGACATCTGCGAATCAGATGCGTGCCTATAGAAGATAATGGGCCTGAATTCGCACCTGAGCTGCACCGCAATACCTGGAAAACGCACGCGTTTTTTTGGCAGTGCGAATGCATCGCACATATGTGAACTAGCCTCATAAAAATGTATGTATTTTCTAATTAAATGCGGATTGGATGCGTTTTAATCCGCATCCAATTCGCATAGGTGTCAACCCGGCCTTAAGGTTTTTTACAAACTCATTTATGTGTTTTTTTTTTCCCCAGTTCCAGATCCTAACAGTTTGGAAGAATCTAAAACTAAAGCCAGGTGACTTGTGGATTGTTAAGAGACATTTATATATAAAGAAATGTTTGGAGACTCAATACAGCAACTAATTAATGTACAGTTGTGCAAAACTTGAAGGAAAAGTCACCTGGATCCACGCCAGACACTGCAAAAATTAGTAAATGAAAGAAATCTCTGTGTTTGATTTGTTTCCCTCTTGGAATGTTACTATTTATTCAAATACTTTAATTGTAAGGGATATATATATATTGTGATGGTGAGACCCTGTGCGTCCTTAACCACTTAACGACCGCTCACTGTATATGTACGTCGGCAGAATGGCACCGACAGGCACAATCACGTACAGTGTACGTGATTGCCTTTGTACAGTTGGGGGGTCCGATCGGACCCCCCTCCTATACAGTGAGCGGTCGGTATTCGTTGGGGAGCGATCCGACATAAGGGGGCGGCCATTCGATTCCGGCCACCCTCCCGTGATCGCTCCCGGTGAATGGAAATGCTCCCTCTCCTGTGTAATGTTTACACAGGCAGAGGAAGCAGGAGGAAGTGATGTCATCTCTCATGCGGCGCTCACATATACCGAGCGCCGTACAAGAGAAGACACACAGGTCAGTGCACTAACACTACACTGACACCAGGACACATAGGCACACAAATCGCCCCCCCAGGCCCCCCCCAGATCACCCCCCAGCCCCCAGTCACAGTGTCACTGATTGCAGTGACCATTTATTTACTGATCACTGCAATCAGTGACATTTGTGACTGTAAAAGTGTCACTAAAGTTAGTTTTAGGTCCAGTGTAGCCCCCTAACCCCCCTAATAAAGGTTTAACCCCCTGATCACCCCCCAGATAACCCTTTCACCCCCTAGCACCGCCGTCGCTAAGCGATCATTTTTCTGATCGCTGTCTTAGCGTCGGTGATGCAGATCGGTAGCCAGTAATTTTTTTTAGGTTCGCCGCAGGTTTTTATAGCGTCGGGTACCCCCATAAATTATCTAATAAAGATTTAACCCCCTTGATTGCCCCCCAGATAACCCTTTCACCCCCTATCACCACTGTCGCTAAGCGATCATTTTTCGGATCGCTGTCTTAGCGTCGGTGATGCAGATCGGTAGCCAGTAATTTTTTTTAGGTTCGCCGCAAGTTTTTATAGCGTCAGGTACCCCCATATATTATCTAATAAAGGTTTTAACCCCCTAATTGCCCCTAGTTAACCCTTTCACCAGTGATCACCATATAAGTGTTACGGGTGACGCTGGTTAGTTAGTTTGCTTTTTATAGTGTCAGGGCACCCGCCGTATATATAACCCAATAAAGGTTTAACCCCCTGATCGCCCGGCGGGTGATATCAATTAGGTTTTAGCGTCAGAGAGGGTCTGCGTCACACCCCAGGCAGTGTCAGGTTAGTGCCAGTAACGCTAACACCCACGCGTGAAGCATACACCCCCCTTAGTGGTATAGTATCTGATCAGATCAATATCTGATCTGATCAGATCTATACTAGCGTCCCCAGCAGTTTAGGGTTCCCAAAAACGCAGTGTTAGCGGGATCAGCCCAGATACCTGCTAGCACCTGCGTTTTGCCCCTCCGTCCAGCCCAGGCCACCCAAGTGCAGTATCGATCAATCACTGTCACTTACAAAACACAACACACATAACTGCAGCGTTCGCAGAGACAGGCTTGATCCCTGTGACTCCAGTGCTGTAGGAGGTGATTTCACCACCACAGTTTAAAAAAAAAAACATATATGCCGAAGCATTGGGGCAGCAGGGGCGGAGGAGCGATTTTGCTCCTAATGCCGCGTACATACGGTCGAAATTCCGACGGAGGCTTGCCCGTGGAAAAGTCCGACCATGTGTGTGCGGCATAACTTTTTTGCGGGAGGATGCCCCCATGCTTTGGCATATATAAATGGTGCATGTATGCCCATCATTAGAAGTGGGTCGATGAAGGGCGGTATTCTAATGGTGGGCATACCCACCGATCAATCTCTTTTTTCGTTCAGCCAACTGGCTGCATGAAAAAAAAAAAGATTACAATACATGTCCAACAAGGACCAGCAACGTACTGGTATGTTGCTGGACTTTGAATGTTTATACCAGAATGATGCCTGTGGGTTTAGGTATCATCTTGGTATCATTCTTTTCAGCCAGCGGCCGGATTTCATGTAAAAGCAATCCTAGTGGCTAATTAGCCTCTGGACTGCTTTTACAAGCAGTGGGAGGGAATGTCCCCCCCCCCGGATAAAAAAAAGCGCCATTGGGAAATTGGGAAAGCAATTTATCACACCGATCTTGGTGTGGTCAGATGCTTTGAGGGCAGAGGAAAGATCTAGGGTCTAGAAGACCCCAGTTTTTTCAAAAAAGAGTACCTGTCACTACCTATTGCTATCATAGGGGATATTTACATTCCCTGAGATAACAAAAAAAATGATAAAAAAAAAAAAATATGGAAGGAACAATTTAAAAATAAAATAAAAAAGCAAAATTAATAATAAAAAAAAAAAAAAAAGCACCCCTGTCCTGCCCTGCTCTTGCCCAATGGCGAACGCAAGCGTCGGCCTGGCGTCATATGTAAACAGCAATTGCACCATGCATGTGAGGTATCACCGCGAAGGTCAGATCGAGGGCAGTAATTTTAGCAGTAGACCTCCTCTGTAAATCTAACGGGGTAACCTGTAAAGGCTTTTAAAGGCTTTTAAAAATGTATGTAGTTTGTCGCCAATGCGCGTTTGTGCGAAATTTTAAAGCATGTCGTGTTTGGTATCTATGTACTCGGCCTAAGATCATCTTTTTTATTTCATCAAACATTTGGGCAATATAGTGTGTTTTAGTGCATTAAAATTAAAAAAAGTGTATTTTTTCCCCAAAAAATGTGTTTGAAAAATCGCTGCGCAAATACTGTGTAGAAAAAAAATGCAACACCCACCATTTTAATCTGTAGGGCCTTTGCTTTAAAAATATATATAATGTTTGGGGGTTCAACATAATTTTCTTACAAAAAAAAAAAATGTTTTCATGTAAACAAAAAGTGTCAAAAAGGGCTTTGTCTTCAAGTGGTTAGAAGAGTGGATGTAAGCTTCCTAATGTTGTGTATAAAATGCCAGAACAGTTCAAACCCCCCCCCCAAATGACCCCATTTTGGAAAGTAGACACCCCAAGCTATATACTGAGAGGCATGTCGAGTCCATGGAATATTTTATATGTTGACACAAGTTGCGGAAAAAATATTTTTTTTTTTTTTTTGCACAAAGTTGTCACTAAATGATATATTGCTCAAACATGCCATGGGCATATGTGGAATTACACCCCAAAATACATTCTGCTGCTTCTCCTGAGTATGGGGATACCACATGTGTAAGACTTTTTGGGAGCGAGGCCCGGAGCCCAGTATCTTTGACTAGGTCCCGCAAGGGATCGAGGGCTCCTTGAGGAGGGCCCCTGGAAGTGGGTGTCCGAATCTAGGACGAGGAGGCCAGGGAGGTAACCCTTCCCCAAGACCCGGCGCGGTATCGCTGTTGATGGTGGGGCCTCTGGTGACTCTCCGGATGGATGTCCTTTCTCTGACAGGGGTCAATACTTTTTTAGGGTAATCCACGTTCTCATGGTCTGTGGCAGAGACCCATCGTGAATTCAGTCGGTGGCAGAGACCCAACAACCGAGCCTGTGGCAGAGGCCCTATTCACCTGGTCTGTGGCAGAGACCGCCTCATGGTCGGTGGTAGCGACCATGCGCCAAGCCTGTTCGTGCTATCCAGAACAAGAGAAACCCAAATTTAAAGTTTGTGCCTGGACCTCCTCCCACCTTATCTGACCCGTGTTTGTCTCAACCCGTCTGCTCTAAAAGAGACTGTTTATTGTGCAAGAAAGAATAAACAAGTGTTGAACCTTTCAGTTTTTGTGGACAGTTGCTTACTGGGGAAAGACAAGGACTTGTTCTGGTTACTGCAGAAACAAGCTCAGCATTGGAGGCCCTTTTTACACCAGTCGCAAGCAGGCCCGAGAAACTAACACCGCTCAACCTCCCTATTCAGGGGGGTACGGGCTTGTGGTGCGGTGAGCCTCATTCTTTTCCTGCGGAGGAGCCAAGCAGAAGAAAAGCAGGTAGAGTCTGGGGTTGGTGCGCTACACGTGGGGGCTCGAGTCTGGGATGTGTTTGCGGGCATGGAGTGAAAAACCCCCAGAAGCTGAACTTTTATTCCCCAGTGAAGTTCCGTGGAGGTCGGCCAAGTTTGAAATTGCGCCATGAGGAGAACCCTGACTTCGTAGTTCGTGGGCGTGTCTATTCAGAAAAGCCCATGAGCGATGTAGAAAATGGGAGGAGTCTGACCATGTATGGAGTTACACGTGGGGACTTTGGCGCAGAAAAGGTCAGTGCGCGATGGAGCAGCAAGTGGTCAGCATGTCCTCTCATGCCTCATGGGTTCCAGCTTTAAATACCATGAATATGACATCATTTGCTTCTTTGGTTACGGATACGGGGATTCGGCTCGGGCCCCGGGTAAGATTTGCCCTCTATGTGTGTAGAGACGTGGAGGCCCTCGGTGAGATTTGTTCCGGCTGCTCGGGACTGGTGGTTCATCTGAAGCCATTCGGGCGATGTGAGAGCTGCAAGGAATTTATTTTTGAGGTTGAGCAACCTACAGAGAGGCCTTGGGCCTTCCACCTCAACTGCCTTACCGGCACCACCACTCCGGAGGGAGGAATTCGAAGCTTGTACAGCCACCCCTTCGGAGGAAGTCACAGGGGAGCTTGTTGTAGCGAGTGAGAAACCGGAGGATGCTGATTCGGCATGACAGAGTCTTTTCTACCACCGCCCAAGAGGAAGATAGGTCTTGTGAAGGCTTCCCGTGGTCGTGGTGGAGCAACGCCCCAGTGCTTACCCGGAACGGATGTCTAAGAAGGGAAAAGTCCCGGACGTCCGAGTCCTTCTCCAAGCCGAGGTAAGCCGAGGGAGAGACTTTGTTACAGGCCCCTAGCCCTGGGGATTCACGTGCTAGTGAGTTGGCCAGAGGAGGTGAATCGTCCTTCACCAGGAATTATTTCCCAGCGGAGGAGTACGATACCTCTGACCTAGAGTCCGTCTCAGACGCGGGTGATGATGCCGCGATTGACTAACTGTTTGAGAGGAAGGGATGGGATAAGATGCCCCTGTCCTTGTTCTGTAGGCCTAGGAACCCGCCCATGTCTACTGGGGAAAGTACACCCCAGGGATAGTCAGGAACAAGCCAATATCGTAACAGAGAGACAGACCTAGCACACGGCAGGCAAGAACCCAAACACACAATGCTTAAACAAACACGTTGATCAGCAAGGCAGGCTTGCAGTGCACAGGTTAATATAGTGTTCTGTGATAGGGCCTAGGGTGGAGTCAGGCTGGGAGGAGATTATAAAGGAAGCCAGGTGAAGGAGTCCAGCCTCTAAGATGAACACATGAAGAGGAAAAGGTAAGATGGCAGACAGACATTAGTGCATATCCATGACAATACCCTCCCTCTTACGAGGCCTCCCCCTTCCCCGCCTGGGATCGGGTTTAGAGGGAAACTTCAGATGAAACTTCTTTAACAGACGAGGTGCAAAGACCTCAGATGCAGCGATCCAAGATCTCTCCTCAGGACCAAACCCCTTCCAATGAACGAG
Source organism: Rana muscosa (assembly GCA_029206835.1). Taxonomy (NCBI): domain Eukaryota; kingdom Metazoa; phylum Chordata; class Amphibia; order Anura; family Ranidae; genus Rana; species Rana muscosa. The sequence continues at coordinate 1,257,766,788 of CM055116.1, read as the reverse complement.
GTACTGAAGAACGCCTTTGCAGAGTCGGGAGTCCAGAATTTGACTGACCTCGTACTCCTGATTATCCTCAGAGACAGGCGCCACGGTAGGGAGAGGACGAGAGAATTTATTGAGGACTGTTGTGTAATATTTTATTAATGTATGTTGTCAGATGTCCCCCCAATGTCAGTTTTGCTGTAATGCGCTCATCTGAGCGTATTTGCACATACAGACGTTGGTGGAAGATCAGTGGTGGGAAAATCTTCCTATGGAAACAGCGATGTTTGCTCCATTTAGAGACGTTGCTTTACGCCTCGTCGGGGGACTGGCCACCTCCTGACGGGGGCGTTAAATGACTCCGAGCGCACAGTTCTGTGTCCACAAGAACAGTAGCATAGCTATACAACAGTTGTGGTCTATTGAGGCATAATTGTCGTATAGTTCCCGTCATTGGTAGCAGTTAGTTTGGTTTGCACACGGCTTTGTACAAAGCCATGCTTTCTACTGTTCCTTTGTCTCACAGAAAGCATGAGCCCTGTACACAGCCATTTGCACACATCACTGCTAGCATTATATTTGAATTTAAACATGTCTGTGATTGGTTCTTTTGAAAATATACAAAATGTCTGAATGGCTGTTTTGTGAAGCCAACACCTTCTTTTGTTACTCATGTTGACTATAAATAAAGAGAGCTGGCTATCCCAGGGGACACTCTGGGATGACTTGATGATAAGACCTATGTGAGGATACTTTCCTCGAATGAATGATGGGATGAACGGTGAGTGGAACTTAGCCTATAGATAGCATTATTGCAAAAAGATTAATCTGAAGTGTGCTTAGGTAAGCACAGGAAATATAGGCTGTGTGCTCTGCATGCAACCTGTATTTCCACGACAGTAAAATGGCGGGCCAGGACCTTTGGGAATAGATGGAGTCCCTTTGGACATCGGATCGAAATGGGGGGGGGGGGGAGAGTGGATCTACGTTCCGATGTGTGGGGGCTCTACTCTGTAAAAGAACAAATTTTTTAGGTAATGCTGTAGGGTTGTAGTATGAGAGATGTGTGTGTGTGTGTGTGTGATTTTGTTGGGAGAGAGATCGTATTTCTGCGTATCCGATCGTATGAGCCTGGATGTTTATGTGGGGAAGCTGCTTGCTGTAAGAGTGTTTGGCTGCATTGAGCCATAAGCCATGTGCTTTAGTGTGGGAGGGGCAGGCAGCATGGCTATCACTGCCAACATGTTTGAAAGTTGTGTATATCTGACTTTCCAATTTTCAGAACAAAGTTGTGTGTAGTGTTTGAGCCTGTGTGAATGCTGATGGAAACTGTATATTGTGGATGAAATGTAAGAGAGATGGCTGTTTGGGAAAATTACCTTTGTGCAATGTATTGTGCAACCATTGCATTGTTGAGGATGGCCGCTGCATTGAGCCATGTGCTTGAATGGGGGAAGGAAACACACTGCTTTGTGTTGCTGGGGCTATGCCCTGAGGGAAGGAAACTCTGAGCAGGCATGCAGGCAACATTGTACTGTATGTGTGTGGTGAATATCTCAGAGTATATTAACTTAGAGAAATGAATATGTTTTTAATATTGTTTATGTAACTAACATTTTTTTTTAAATGTGCTGTTTAGTTGGCCAAAGGGTCTGAGTTGAAGTAGCCTAGAGTGTGTGTCTATGCTTGAGTCTGAATCTCAAGTGTAGTCTGTCTTTGTGGAGAAAAACATTTTTGATTTTCTTTTAAAGAGATGCTGGTTTTGGCGGGAAAAAAATACATGCGTTAATGGCGCCATTCTTGGCTTTTGTTAGCCTTGTGGTTTGTCTACCATTTTGAGGCGCAGTTTTTCCTTAGCCTGTGGGTATCCTATAAGGGAAGGTGCAGCCACCTTTCCTTTGGGTGTGATATCATGTGACCATGCTGTGGCATTCGTCTACTATTTTTCTGGTGGAATTTCTCAGTTTTTGATGTTTGGTACGAATTTGGTGCGGCCTTTTCTGCGTTGGAATCTGGAGGCAATTTGTGTTTTTCTTTGTGTGGGGGAACCCATGTGGTGTTCATTGTGATGTCCCATGCTGGTTTTGGCGGGAAAAATTGCATGCGTTAATGGCGCCATTTTTGTTGTTGTCCATGAGGTGTGCGGTGGTCATCCACCATTTTGTTGTCCTGGCTTGTCGGCCATTTTGAGAGACGTTTACAGTTTGAGATAGGAAGTTTCAGTTTAGCAAACACGGCCCCTGGATATGCTGTATTGGCATTTGTTGATTGGCGCAGTTTTGTCCTGTTTTATGCGTTTACAGTTTGACCTGTGCACTGTTGGGGAGAGTAGTGAGAAACAGGGAGAACATGCAAACTCCATGCAGATGGTGTTAGGATGGGGATTTCTCTGTTTTCATTTAAGTGAATGTAAGCTATTGCAGGGTCAGCTGACTTTGCAGTATATGAGTGGCGGTTTTTGTATTGGATTTAGTTTTTAAGTAAAAACTCCACTTTACACTGAATTTTGATAGATCGTAAGACTAACAGTTTTTGTACAATGGCGTGTTTTTATGTTTAAATATTTGGGAGTTTCCCAGAAGGCAATTTATTGTTTTTGAAACTTGTACTGTATAGCCATCTTTTGGCAGGAGTTTGTATTTGAGTCCCAACTTATGGTTTGACTTCCAGGGAATGTGGGTCAGGGGGGGGATTCCCTCCCATTTGCAAAGGGGGGTTTATTCCATCATTTCCTTGACAAAGGTTTTTTTTTTTAAATGGTTGAAATATATATGATGTTTAACCATGGATTTTTTGGTGTCTTAATAGACACAGCAATGTGGCTGGGCTTCCCCTCCCCCTCCCTCTTCCTGAACAATTGATATGTAAATAAACCATTTTTTTTTTTTTGAAAGCTGAGCATATAACCGGAAGTTTCTTTTCAGCATTTTATTTATCAGAGGGAAGTTGGTGGGAGGAGCTTGGGGTTGTCTGAAAGGTTGGCCAATGAGATTTGTGTTTGGAAGGAAAATGGAAAGCATTTTTGCGTTTAAAAGTATTTTATATTTTGTTCCAGTTTTGTACTGTAATACAGTTTTGGGTAGAGAGCAAACAGGGGGCATCACCGTTATTGTATCATCTAGATACAGAGAGAAGCAACATTGTTCTGCAGGTGGTAAACTGGCGTAATTGTTCTGTGTAGTTTAGTGTGGTAACGCAGTGTATGGGTGTATAGCGGAAAATGCTTGTGTACGCATACACTGTGAGGGGTAGAGGCCTAATTCGGGGGTTGATCTGTGGTTGTTGCTGTAGTTCCAAAAGGGTTGGGACAACAAGCCATAGAGTTGACGCCTCGGTTAGGGTTTCTAGTTGGAGGACTTGACCAGATATAGTGGTTGTAGTTCTTCAATCCACCGTATAAGAAGACACCAGGCGGTGCTCTCCAAAATGGGTGCAACGGTTTAACCTGGACACAGGTTTAAGCCGATAAGCCGATTTGAATCACCATGGACACAAGGACGTCTGTGCAAAGGGAATGGAGGCTTCCCACAGTCAGACGGTCACACAGTGCACGAAGTCTAGTTTTGGGGCAAAGGCCTTTGAACCCCAAAAAGTTTAACATAGGTGGTCCAAGGATACTATTTTGGGTATCCCTCTGGAATGGATGTAGTTCAGCTGCGGCTTCAGAAATCTGTAATGATGAGTGTGTTGATGGAGGTTAAATTCTCATGCCCGTTTGTTTGAACTTTGTATGGCTGGTCCATGAAAGGTTCTCGAGCTGCTCTCATGTTTGTCCCATTGTATTTTTTTCTATTGCTGAAAGAGTAAAGGTAGAATTCTGGCTGTTTTTGTTTTTTTCATTTGTGGTTTTGGAAACTATGAAGTATCTCCCCCACGTTTGTATCTGAATGTTTTTATGTAGTAACATGAATATGTTCGAACTTACCGCGGCGATCCTCCGATGCATCGCGGCTGTTGTATTTTTGTAGAAACAAGAAAAGTAAGGGTTAAAGAAGGTTTTGTTTGAATCAGTTTTGAAAGAATGTCATTGACAATTTACCAATGTACAGGAATGTCATTATTGTTTTACAATTCTTTGCAGGTTAAATATGAAGGATAGAGTAATGATTTTGCTTATAAGTATTTTTCAGGTCCAAGGAGTTTGTACACAGAGAACAGGTGTATGTAGACAGCGGTACATATGGATAAATACATGAGTCTAAGGGAGGTAAAAGTATCATAGGCTATTTCATTGTTTCTTTTTTCCTGCACCACACATTTCTTCCTTCAGTCTGTAATGAGGAAGAAAAGGGGGGAGAAGTGATAAATGTAAGAGTGACAGTTTTTTTTTTTTCAAACTAATAATAACCTCTGTAATTCTAACCAAGTTTGTGCCAAGACTGTCTTTCTTTGATAGAATTTGAATTGGCAAGCAGCAGTCTGGTGAAGTGGGTTCCCATCCCAGATGCTAAGAACCTTTTGTCAATGTTTCCAGGTATTGTAAGCCACGCACAGGTTATGCAGTGACCACAGTCCTGATGTCTGGGTTATTGTCATATGAGGGTTGTTTGGAGGTCAATCAAAACCAGAGTCGTACTTTCCTCATTAGCTGTCACTTATATTCTCGGCTGATGGGGGAGGTGCGATCGCTGTGACATGAACTTCAAAATGTCCACCACAGGGTTCACGAGTCCCTCCTGGACCCTGACACAATAATCAGTTTACATTCTTTCCAACCAGGTGACTGGGTCGTTGTAAAGAAGCTTGAGGGATGAGACCACACCAGCCACTGCAAGAAGCTGCTCAACCACACCAAAGAATGAGGAGTATCTTTGTTTATTTATATTTTTGTTGTTTAGTAAATTTTAGCAAGGGTAACGATGAAAAGCATCCCAAGTTATTTTTTTAAAGTGTATGTCCTGACTAGCTCAGAAAGCGAACAGGACCGATTGCTGGGTCTCTTTGGAGTCTTCACTGAGTTTTAGTCCCCAGCGATGACAGAGGTACATGCCATTTATGATGTTATTATGGGTGTGAGGAGTTTTGACAGACTGTGACAGAATGTATTTTTTTAGAGGGTAAAATTGGTTATAGTTTTAATGGCTCTGCCTCTTGTCGGTTTGGGTATCTAGGCAGCCCACAAGTGTGTTTGAACTTTAGTTTGGTGCTTCTGTGGATCTGCAGCTTATAAAGGTAATTCCCCCAAAGCAAGAGGTTTATGCGTGATGGTGAAGCTGTCCCAGCATCTTATCTCGTGGCCGATCGCGAGGATCTGATGGCGCGAGAAATTAAGAATGGCAGGGACAGCTAGAAGGGATTTGTTCACCAACCCCGACCAGGTCTGGGCATGGTGTCCTGCATATACAAGGTGGGGGGGGGGCTCAAGCTTGGGATACGATTGAAAAATTCTCATCCGTTAAGGATAGGGTTCTTCATGTAACTGTTGAAGCCAAAGCTGTAGCTAAGTGAAGGTTGGGAGTCCTTTTAAGGGTCTGGGGATCTTTGGGGATCTAATTTTTATTTTTACAGCGGATCGTGGTTAAAGGAAGTGGGAATATCATGTCGAATACTCATGTCGTTTTTATTTCTATTCTTTCTATGTCGTGACGAGGTGCTCCTGTTGCCTGATTTGACGCATGACCAGAGTTTCCTTGATGAGACGCCCCGAAGCCGGACCCACATACAAGACACAGAGGATCACAGACGGATCGGCGATTACTACAGCTCACCATGTCGTGTCCTCCTTTATAAGTCATGCCCCTGAAGAGTAGAGTCTACATGTCAAGCCGTGTTTTCCTTTTTATGGACTAAGGACTGATTCATTTCCAGGTGTAAGAAGCAGATCAAGTTTTAACGATGGACATGGGGTGCATGTGACAAAAAAGGGAGGACTGATGTGGAATATTTTATTAATGTATGTTGTCAGATGTCCCCCCAATGTCAGTTTTGCTGTAATGCGCTCATCTGAGCGTATTTGCACATACAGACGTTGGTGGAAGATCGGTGGTGGGAAAATCTTCCTATGGAAACAGCGATGTTTGCTCCATTTAGAGATGTTGTTTTACGCCTCGTCGGGGGACTGGCCACCTCCTGACGGGGGCGTTAAATGACTCTGAGCGCACAGATCTGTGTCCACAAGAACAGTAGCATAGCTATACGACAGTTGTGGTCCATTGAGGCATAATTGTCGTATAGTTCCCGTCATTGGTAGCAATGAGTTTGGTTTGCACACAGCTTTGTACAAAGCCATGCTTTCTACGGTTCCTTTGTCTCACAGAAAGCATGACCCCTGTACACAGCCGTTTGCACACATCACTGCTAGCATTATATTTGAATTTAAACATGTCTGTGATTGGTTCTTTTGAAAATATACAAAATGTCTGAATGGCTGTTTTGTGAAGCCAACACCTTCATTGTTACTCATGTTGACTATAAATAAAGAGAGCTGGCTATCCCAGGTGACACTCTGCTCTGGGATGACTTGATGATAAGACCTGTGTGAGGATACTTTCCTTGAATGAATGATGGGATGAACGGTGAGTGGAACTTAGCCTATAGATAGCATTATTGCAAAAAGATGAATCTGAAGTGTGCTTAGGTAAGCACAGGAAATATAGGCTGTGTGCTCTGCATGCAACCTGTATTTCCACGACAAGGACTAAAGGCTTCAGACGGGCAACATGGATGGAGTTAATGATTGTAAGGCTCTTAGGAATCTGGAGTTTGAAACAAACTGTATTCAGTTTAGCAGTTACAGTGTATGGACCAAAGAATCGTGGAGCAAACTTCAGAGAAGGAACTCGGAGCTTGATGTTCCTGGTGGAGAGCCAGACTTTACCCCCTGGCTGAAGAGAAGGCGGTTTACGCCTGCGGCGGTCGGCAAAGCCTTTGAATTTTTCAGCAGCTGCCCGGAGGGAACCAAAGCCAAAGCTGGAATATCTGGAGAACAGGTCATGGGAAGAGGAAGTTGAGGGTGTTTTCCATAAACTGTGAAAAAGGGTGTCTTCTGCGAACTGGTATTTACATGATAGTTATAAGAGAATTCTGCCCATGGGAGTAGAGAGGACCAATCGTCATGATGAGAAGACACAAAGGTGCGAAGAAAGACCTCTAACTCCTGATTAACCCTCTCAGTCTGTCTATTGGATTGAGGGTGGTAGGAAGAGGAAAAATCCAAGACAATATTGAGGGATTTGCAAAAGGCTCTCCAAAAAACGAGACGTAAATTGAACACCCCTGTCAGAAACAATATGAGAAGGAACCCCATGGAGGTGGAAAATTTCTCGAGTAAAAATGGGAACCAAGGCAGGAGCAGAAGGAAGACCAGGAAGAGGAACAAAATGAGCCATCTTGGAGAACCGATCAATTACCACCCAAATGACCGTAGTATTCTCAGACAGTGGTAGGTCGGTGATAAAATCCATGGCAATATGAGCCCAGGGCTCCTTAGGAATGGGCAAGGGCATGAGGAGACCAGCAGGAGCTTGTGTGGAGGATTTGGACTGAGCACAGACATGACAAGCCTTAATGTAGTCTTTGACGTCTGAGCGGAGATTAGGCCACCAGTAGTGACGACTGAGGAGTAAGAAGGATCGGAGCAATCCAGAATGACCTGCCACCTTGGAATCATGTCCCCATGAAGGATCTTAGCTCTTAGCTCAGTGGGGACAGAGGTCTTACCAGGAGGAATTTTAGACTCCAGGGTGGTAGAATGGGCAACAATGCACAAGGTTGGAATGATCGGCTCAGGTTCAGGGGCGGACTCCTCGTCCAAAGTGTCAAATTACCTAGAGAGCGCATCCGCCCGACCGTTGCAGAAACCAGGTTTGTAGGTAATCGTGAAATTAAAACGGGCAAAGAAGAGACTCCACCTGGCCTGTCTGGGATTCAGACGTTTAGCATTCTGTAGATACTGTAAATTCTTATGATCAGTAAAGATCGTTATGGAGTGAGGGGAACCCTCCAAGAGATGACGCCACTCTAACGCCAATTTAATTGCGAGAAGTTCCCGATCACCAATGGCATAATTCCTCTCTGCCTGAGAATTTTTTTTGGAGAAGAACGCACATGGTTGACGTTTCTTCTCAAAGAATTGAAGAAGCACAGCTCCCACTCCCATTGAGGAAGCGTCCACTTCAATAAAAAATGCATCCCCAGGATTAGGTCTCCTCAAGAGAGGTCCAGAAACAAAGGCCTGTTTCAGGTCGTGGAATGCAGAGACAGCTTTGGGAGGCCAATCTTTGGCATTCGCACCCTTCTTGGTCGAAGCGATAATAGGCGCGGCAATGGAAGAGTAATTCCTTATGAACTGCCTATAATAATTGTAAAGCCAAGAAAGCGCTGTGTGGCCTTGAGGCTAGCAGGAAGAGGCCAGTTGGTAATAGCCAAGACCTTCCCGGGATCCATACTAAGACCCAAACATGAGACAAAGCACCCCAGAAACAGGACCTCAGAACATTCAAAGGAACATTTTTCCAGCTTGGCATAGAGATTGTTCTCTCTAAGACGCTGAAGTACAGTGCGGACATGGTTTCTGTGGACGTGCAGATTTTCCGAAAAGATCAGAATGTCATCCAGATAGATGACAACAAACTGGTACAGCAGACCCCTGAAGATTTCATTGACGAAGTTTTGAAACACGGCTGGGGCATTACACAAACCAAAAGGCATCACCAGGTATTCGTAATGCCCGTCTCTAGTGTTGAATGCAGTCTTCCATTCGTCACCCTCCCGTATTCGAATGAGATTCTACGCGCCTCTGAGATCCAACTTGGTGAAAATGGAGGCACCCTTCAACCTGTCGAATAGCTCAGATATTAAGGGTAAGGGGTATCGATTTTTAATAGTAACCGCGTTTAGACCTCGATAGTCGATGCAGGGTCTTAAGGTACCATCCTTTTTGGCAACGAAAAAGAACCCTGCCCCTGCAGGCGATGAGGATTTCCGGATGAAACCTCTCTCCAGATTTTCTGCGACATACTCAGACATGGCCTGGGTCTCTGGGATGGACAGAGGGTAGGTCCGACCCCTGGGCAGAGTTGCACCAGGGACAAGGTCAATAGCACAGTCAAAAGACCTGTGGGGAGGAAGCACCTGAGCTGATTTCTTACAGAACACATCCCGGTAATCGCTGTATGCAGCGGGAAGATCAGAAGAAACAGAAGTGGTAGCAACCGGAAGTCTCTCCTTGGGGGCCACCTTGAGAAGACACGACGAGAAACATGAGGGACCCCAGGCCAGGACCTGCCCAGAGACCCAGTCCACATGTGGAGAGTGAAGCTGTAGCCAAGGAAGGCCCAATACAACGGGGGTAGAGGCCTTGGGTAGAATGAGAAAGGATATCCATTCCTGGTGGAGAATCCCTACCGACATCCTAATGGGTAGCGTCTGGAAGCGAATAGGGCCCCCTGGGAGACTGGTGCCATCAATTGCCGAGACTACCAATGGGGTAGTGAGAGGTGAAAGGGTAAGCTTCATAGAAGAAGCAGTTCTCCAATCCATAAAATTGCCGGCAGCCTCGGAATCCAGATATGCAAGGGTTGATTGAGGAGAATGGCCTACATGAAGGAACACCGGCAGGAGAAGGCGAGAAGGTGATGTTTCTGGGTCCAATACTCCACCTTCCAAATGTATTAGACCCGAGTGTTTCCCGTACGAAGCGAGCAGGAGTCACGAAAATTACCCTTGCCCCCACAATAGAGGCACAAGCCCAGGGTTCTGCGCCTAGCACGTTCTTCGGGGGTTAGTCTGGTCTGGCCCAGCTGCATAAGTTCCTCAGCAGGCAGAAGATGCTCCACGGGACAAAGGGAGGGGAGCTCAGACTGGCTAGGGCCCAGGGAGTGCTGGCGTCTCTTTTCTAGGGACCTCTCCTGAAAACGAATGTCAATCTGATTGCACAAAGAAATTACATCATCCAGACCGACGGGGATCGCTCTGCCCGCTAATTCGTCTTTCACTCGGCCAGAGAGGCCATGTAAAAAGGTTGCAACCAGGGCCTCATTGTTCCAGCTCAATTCAGCTGTGTGGATATGGAACTGAAGAGCATATTGTCCCACCGAACTAGACTCTTGGCGAAGACGTTAGAGAGCACTAGCCGCTGAAGAAGCCCAAGCCGGCTCCTCGAAGATATTACGAAAGAGCTTCAAGAAGTCGGACAGGCTGGAAACCACTGGATCATTCTTCTCCCACAGGGGGGCAGCCCAGGCTAAAGCTTCAGACAGGAAGTTTTGAGTCTGAAGCTCAAAATGAAACGTACATTGGCTGAGAAACCCCCTGCAGGCCTTGGAGTCCCCAGAGAAACGGAACGGAGCTGGCAGTTTTAGTGAGTGTGTGGCTGCGACTGGTGCGATAGGTGCAGCCGCTGGTTGTACTTGAGGTTGCGGATTCGGGGTTCCCATGGAGGCCTGAAGCTGCTCGAAGCGAGAAGCCAGATCCTGGAGGAATCGCATCACCTGAGTCTGATTTGATTCCTGGGTCTCAAGTCTGCGAACTATGCCCTGCAATGGATCATCCGCGGGGAGCGGCATGTCAGCCGGGTTCATGGCTGATCAAACTGTCAGGTGTCGTGGAATTATTGGTTGTTTGCAGAGCATACAGCCTATATTTCCTGTGCTAAATGAGCACACACTTTAGATTCATCTTTTTGCAATAATGCTATCTTTAGCTAAGTTCCACTCACCGTTCATTTTTCCCATCATTCATCCCAAGAAAGGCAGCACCACACAGCTAGCTATGTTCTCATCGTCAGGCAATCCCAGAGCAGAATCCCTAGCCGACGCCTCCTCAAAGACTTTCATTTGACTCCAAAGATCTCACAGACAGGAGGTGATTGGCTGCAGAAACCAATCACCTCCCCCATGGGAGGGGACATCACAGGATGTCCCCTCCACACAGGAGAATGACCATACAAGGACATCCCCTTCAACAGGGTTTCCCATTACATAAATACCACACAAGAAATATATATATACAATTCAATACAATAATACAATTAATACAATAACGTATGATGGCTAAAGTTACCGTTGATAGGAATCCTTATTCTGCGCTATTCCATAGAATAACGCATATTCAGATTATACTATTATTGAATGGGGGAGGGAGGCTATCTGCAGACGCGCGCTACGAATCCCAATCAGTGTTGATCAGACACAGCAGAGACAAGAGCACGCATCTGCCTATAACCAATGATGTCGTTGCAGAGCGAGCATATCCCCTCCTCAACGATCGTCCATGCTAATGCTAATGCACAGAGGGCCCCCGTCGGTGGACATATCCGCACCCTGCAAACATCACACTCCAACCTCAAGACGTTTTCCCCTATCAGACGGGATTCAACCAGCCTCAGACTGCCCCAGCCAGCTCTTTAGAGCGGGTTGCGGAAGTACTAACACTGGGTGACACTATGACAATACATATTAAATACTCAAAAAATCTTCATAAAAATCTCCACAACACAGGTCACCTGTGGCCAGGTGACAGATGCACACCGTAGGGGGTCAGGAGTGCACCACAAGGTAGTGAACCCTATGACTGACTGCTGCGGATAGGATACTGAGTGGTTGTGGTAAGCGGGACCAGAGGAGCACAACCGGGATCCACAGGAAGCTAGAGCCGAGATACCCCAGGGCGCGGAGTCTAGGACCCAGCAGGTCTTCTCCAGAGCCTCTAGTGGTGAGGATGTTACGCTGCAGTTAGGTCCAGGTCGGGACCCCTAGAGTCTTCTAGCTCACGCCTCGTAGGGTAAGGAGGAAAGAGGGGGAGCAGTAGCACAGGATACAAGAATAGTGAGGGGAAAGGCTAAGGTCGGGGTCACAAGCAGGCAAGGATAAACGAAGGACAAGCCAAAGGTCAAGGGTCACAAGCAGACAGGGATAGTCAGGAACAAGCCAATATTGTAACAGAAAGACAGACGTAGCACACGGCAGGCAGGAACCCAAACACACAATGCTTAAACAAACACATTGATCAGCAAGGCAGGCTTGCAGTGCACAGGTTAATATAGTGTTCTGTGATAGGGCCTGGGGTGGAGTCAGGCTGTGAGGAGATTATAAAGGAAGCCAGGTGAAGGAGTCCAGCCTCTAAGATGAACACATGAAGAGGAAAAGGTAAGATGGCAGACAGACATTAGTGCATATCCATGACAGGCAGTTAAAGTGCCTCGACACCCGGATGCTGTTGTTTTGCCTGGCGCGGGAGACCGTGCCACTATGCCACCTCTGTCCCACTTACAGAGACTCTTTAACCAAAGGGTCGCTAGTGAATATGGGTGGGAATACCCGTATATGCCCAAGGAACTTCTGTTTGAGGTTGAGGCCTGCAGGGACCGGTGGTATTTGGAGTTTGTGTGGGCACACCTCAAGGTACCCCACACTAGAAGATATTTTTCGTGTTCGCCTGCCGCAACTCTGCGTTTCAAAGATTGCAAAGCTGCGTGGATGTTGGGTCGGCACATTCATGCGGACAAAGTGCTTAGCTGCAGAAAGGATAAGGATGATGTGGAGTATCACATAGATACCTTTGATAGACATTGGAAGCCGTTGGTATTACCCGATCCACATTACTATTTGTGAGAGACCAGAAGTGTTTTGCGTTTGAACAATTTTTTTTTCTTTTCTCTCTTCAGGAACTTTGCTCATGTTAAAGAGTATTTTACTCTTTAGAGGAATGGGAGTTATTGTTGTTGTTCTCCCTTCTCTTCCCACCACAAAGATAACCAGGACTTTGGGGTCGTAGTTAGTGTGGTCCACAGTTCATAGAGAAGAAAATTTCTTGTCATCAATAGGTGTTCTGACCGCAGCACTACCACTAGGTGACGGTGTTGTGCAACGGTTACATTAGAGTTTTACATTGCACTTACTGTTAGAGCGAGCAGATAGAGAGAGAGACCTGTTTGTTCTAAAGTACATATTGTTGGATTATGTGTTTTTCTTTCTTCCTCTCCAGGTGATCGACAAGCAAGACTGCTGAGTATGGGGTGGGTCTTAGTGAGTTCTGCGGGAGGAAATTGTTAATTTTTACTGTGATGTTTGAGTGATCCTAAAATGTTTTATATACTTATACACCCTTATTCCCATATGTGTTTTTCCTTCCCATGTTAGGTTTCGGCACAAACGAACAAAATTTAAAATTGACATTTTTTTTTGATTATCTCTGGATCTGGCTTATGTTGACTCAGATTGAGGAGGCATACATTGGTTTCAGACACTGGGGACCTGTGTTCACAAGTGAGGGGGATGTGTAGCGGGTGGTTACATTTAGGGGGAAGCATCTGAGTGGTAGCTAGGCTCAGATGTATCAATTGTTAGGTCTCATTGACCATTTCTATCCCTGGGAGATAGTACTGGTGGTTAAGTTCACTGGGGCCTATAGGTGGCACTGTTGCCATGGGTCCCGGGTTGAACTGCAGTACGAGGTTGTGTCCTTTTTGTCCACTCTCGGCAGCAGTACGGCGGGCGGGGAACCTGCTGTGCCTGTCGGGAGAGGATATAAAAGGGGGCGACCGTCTTCCAGAGGGGTCGTCAGTCCGCGCTCAGGCACCTTAAGCCTAGGTGCGGGTGTGTCGCCTCCGGGGGCCCTAGGCCCGGAGGCCTGTCGGGAGGTCTCTGGGTACTCTAGGCCCGAGGACGGAGTTGCCGTTCTATCTAGGAAACACCTTCGGTCTGGGGTGAGGTACTTCGAGAGAGGCCTGGGGCCCAGTACCTTTGACTGGGTCCCGCAAGGGATCGAGGGCTCCTAGGGTTCCCCCTGGAAGTGGGTGCCCGAATCTAGGACGAGGAGGCCAGGGAGGTGACCCTTCCCGAAGACCCGGCGCGGTATCACTGGTGACGGTGGGGCCTCTGGTGACTCTCCGGATGGATGTCCTTTCCCTGACAGGGGTCAATACTTTTAGAGGGTAATCCACGTTCTCATGGTCTGTGGCAGAGACCCATCGTGAATTCGGTCGGTGGCAGAGACCCAACAACGGGGCCTGTGGCAGAGGCTCTATCCACCTGGTCTGTGGCAGAGACCGCCTTATGGTCGGTGGTAGTGACCATGCGCCAAGCCTGTTCGTGCTATCCAGAACAGGAGAAACCCAAATTTAAAGTTTGTGCCTGGACCTCCTCCCACCTTATCTGACCCGTGTTTGTCTCAACCCGTCTGCTCTAAAAGAGACTGTTTATTGTGCAAGAAAGAATAAACAAGTGTTGGACCTTTCAGTTGGTGTGGACAGTTGCTTACTGGGGAAAGATAAGGACTTGTTCTGGTTACTGCAGAAACAAGGTCAGCACTGGAGGCCCTTTTTACACCAGGCGCAAGCAGGCCCGAGAAACTAACACCGCTCAACCTGTGTGCCTCATTCTTTTCCTGCGGAGGAGCCAAGCAGAAGAAAAGCAGGTAGAGTCTGGGGTTGGTGCGCTACATATATATAGATATAGATATATATCTATATCTATATATATATATATAGATATAGATATAAATATTTCTTGTACTAGTCTGACTGGTTTAGTTATTATTTGTTTTCCCTTTCTCTATGTACTATTATTTTACCATGCTTTGATGCACAGGTTATGCCCTTTTCCATTGTCAATCACTTGCAGTCACTGCTTTTGGTTGTATTATATTGTGCTTTATGGTATAAATATTCCCCTCCATAACCAGCCTTATCACTATGATTAAGTACAATCAGGGTAAAATGAACCTGAGTAATATGGCTAAGGGTTGGGACTGTTATGCCGTGTACACACGATCGGTTTTACCGATGAAAACAGTCCGATGGACTTTTCTCATCGGACAAACCGATCGTGTATGGGCCCCATCGGTATTTTTTCCATCGGTGAGAAAAAATAGAACAAGTTTTAAATTTATCCGATGGGAAAAAAAACTATATCAAATTCCGATCGTCTGTGTGGAACTCCATCGGACAAAAAACCCACGCATGCTCAGAATCAAGTCGACGCATGCTCAGAAGCATTGAAATTCATTTTTCTCGGCTTATCAGAGTGTTTTACGTCACGGCGTTTGGGATGGTCAGATTTTTGACTGATGGTGTGTAGGCAAGACTGATGGAAGTCAGCTTTATGGATTAGAATCCATACAAAATCCGATCGTGTGTACAGGGCTTAAGCCTACAGACCTAGAATAAAAGTGTTTTCTTGAAGTCATGTCATCATTGTGCAGCCATCTGTTACATTGATTGCTGGGCTATGGAGTGAAGACAGACACCTGTGGAGGGGACCGGCTACCACCCTAGACTAAAGCCCCGTACACACGGTCTGACTTTTGGCCAACAAACTTCATTTTGAGCAAGTTGGACCAACAATCCGACCGTGTGTACGCTCCATTGGACAAACTTTTTTTGCTTTTTTCTTGTTTTCATCGGACAAAAGTTGGGTCTGCAAACGGACAAACTTTTGCCCAACAAAAGTCTGATGGAGCAAAGTCCGACTGTGTGTACAGAAAACCATCAGACTTTTGTCCGATGGACAAAACAACTAATGTTAAAATCAACCAACAATAGCAGAAGTTGACCTAAGGGTGGCGATAAAAAGCAGAAAAGAGCAGAAAAACCACGTGATGTTGCAAAAGGTTTTGGGAAAGTTTGCAGAAAAGTCCGAGCGTGTGTATGCTATGGGTGTGCCCGGCCAACTCCGTTCGGACAAAAAACCACGGAAAAGTCCGATGGTAGTCCAACCGTGTGTATGGGGCTTAAGAAGAAAACAGAGGAGATTGGAGTGGTGCTCCACAGAGTAAGTACATAAATATTTTGCTGCATAATACAGTATATGAGACTATATTGTCTAAAATGTTAATAATATTCTTATACATATTTATCAACAACTTGAGTTTGTTTAATTTTGTTTTCAGTAAGTAATAAACTCATTTGGTTCTATTTCCAAGCAAACCTGTTTTTGTGTTCAGGTCAGGTCTAAACAGAATTATGTAACATTTTGGCAAAAATATACAGCCAAGAAGTCCAGAACTTGATGCCATTATAGCAAAAATCTCAACAGCCACCATATATTTCCCTTTAGTGCTCAGATAGGCCGGGATCATGGCAATCCAGACACTGCAGAACACCAGCATGCTGAAGGTGATGTACTTGGCCTCATTAAAACTATCCGGTAATGTCCTGGCTAAAAAAGCTATAATGAAACTCACAGCTGCCAGAAGTCCCATATATCCCAGGACAGAATAGAAGCCGATAACTGAACCCTCGTTACACTGAATGATGATCTTTCCTAAATAAGAGTAAAAGTCTTGGTCCTGGAAGGGGGGAGAAATAGATAACCAAGTCGCACATATTATTACTTGAACCAGGGAACACACAGACATTATAGAGTTGGGCAATCTGGCTCCCATCCATTTCCTCCAGGAACTCCCAGGTTTTGTGGCTTTAAAAGCAATACACACCATGATACTTTTGGCAAGTAGAGAAGAAACAGCAACTGAGAAGATGACGCCAAAAGAGGTTACACGCAGCATGCAGGTTACATCTACTGGACGGCCAAGGAACAAGAAGACACAGAGGAAGCTCAGCATGATGGAGACCAGGAGAAGATAGCTCAGGTTCAGGTTATTAGCTTTAACAATGGGGGTGTCCTGGTAATGTATAAATATTCCCAATATTAAACCAGTCAGAAGGCAAAAAAATATGGAAACAGATGAAAATACTGCAGAAATAGTATCATCAGTGTAGGAAAGATATTCCACCAGTTTTGGAACACAGCGATCCTTCTTCTCATTTGGCCATTCATCATCAGGACATTTCATGCAGTTTTCACTGTCTGCGGGTATTGAAAAAAAACACACGTGATGGACATATTTATTAAACTATCACAGGAACAAACAGTCTATTTTATAACTAGGCAACTCATATATTAACATTGATCAGTGGCTTTAAATTAATAATAACTACCGCAGTAGGGAACAGACAAAAAAAAAAAAAAAGCACCTTTCCAAATAACTGTTCTGTATATTTAGCACTTTGAGTTTTTTTTTTTTTTTTATAACCATGCTTATGTAGGGAGCACATTATTTTTACAATTGTAAACCATAAGTAGGCATGCTTTTTTCTTATCAAGGTCTTAGGAATTTGTTTTGGGCAAACAGTTCGGGCTGAGCAAAAGTTCAGCCCGAACACCTCCCGTTTTATGGGCGTTCAGCCGGATTGCATTTCTGTGCGTTCGGCGGGATAATCGCACAATCGACATGTAATTAAGGAGCAGGTCTGGGAAGCTGGCTGCCGTGTTCTTAACAATGAATGAGTCATCAGCTGACAGCTTAAAGAAAAGAAAAAATTCCGGCAATACAAAATAAAATAAAAACTGCGTGGGGTCCCCCCCCTTTCCTGCCAGGTTCCGTGCTCAGATAAGGGTCTGGTATGGATTTTGGGGGGACCCCACACAATTTTTGTCTTTTTTTTTTATATTGCCATCTGGGAATTGCAACCGTAAGTCAATTTAAATGTGATTTGACTTTTTTTTACTTTAGAAAGGTAGTTTTTGGTACATATGCGCCACTTTACAGGCAGACTAAGGGGACCCCCCCAGGCATGATATGTAAAGGATTTTTTTTTATTGTTGCACTTTAAAGCCCCGTACACACGATCGGTTTTACTGATGAAAACCGTCCGATGAATGGTTTTCATCAGACCAACCGATCGTGTATGGTACCCATCGTTTTTTTTTCCATCGGTTGTAAAAAATAGAACTTGTTTTAACATTTTCCGATGGATAAAAAACCGATGGGAATTTCTGATCGTCTATGGGCAAGTCCATCGGTTAAAAAACCCACGCATGCTCAGAATCAAGTCGACGCATGCTCAGAAGCATTAAACTTAATTTTTCTCGGCTCATCGGAGTGTTTTACGTCACCGCGTTTGGAACGGTCGGTTTTTTGACTGATGGTGTGTGGCCAAGACTGATGAAAAACAGTTTCATTGGATTTCCGATGGACAAATCCATCGGACGAAAATCCATAGGTTATCCGATCGTGTGTACGGGGCTTTAGTATTATTAAAATCACTGCTCCTTTAACCACTTCAGACCCGGAAGGATTTGCCCCCTTAATGACCAGGCCCTTTTTTGCGATACGGCACTGAGTCACTTTAACTGACAATTGCGTGGTCGTGCAATGCTGTACCCAAAAAAAGTTTATGTCCTTTTTTTCCCACAAATTATTTTGGTGGTATTTGATCACCTCTGGGGTTTTTATTTTTGACTTTTTGCTATAATAAATATCCCATTTAAAAATATATATATATATATTAGTTTAGGCCAATATATATTCTTCTGCATATTTTTGGTAATCAAATCGCAATAAACGTATATTGATTGGTTTTCTCAAAAGTTATAGCGTCTACAAAATAGGGAATAGATTTATGGCATTTTTATTATCATTATTTTTTGTTACTAGTAATGGCGGCGATCTGCGGGGATTAAGCGGGACTGTGACATTGCAGAGGACAGATCGGACACTTTTGACACTTTTTTGGGAACATTAACATCTATACAGCGATCAGAGCTAAAAATAGCCACTGATTAACTGATTACTGTATAAATGTCACTGGCAGGTAAGGGGTTAATACTAGGGGGCGATCAAGGGGTTAACTGTGTTCCCTGGGTGTGTTCTAACTGTAGGGGGGGCAGGCTACCTAGGACATGACAGAGATCACTGTTCCCGATGACTGGGAACAGAAGATCTCTGATATGTCACTAGGCAGAATGGAAAATTGCCTTGTTTACATAGGCAGTTCCCCATTCTGCCTCTGTACACCACAATCGCGGGTCGCCGGCTAGCCTCCCTGCACAGACTGGCGTACACCTACGGCGGTTTGCACAGGAGATCTGACCTGCCGCAGTATAATGATGGTGGCTGGTCGGCAAGAGGTTAAAAATTATTGTTTTTTTAAATTATTTTTGCATTGATACATGTCCCTCAGGGCAGTACCCGGGCCCCCATATCCTTTTTATGGCCAATAACTTGCATATAAGCCTTTAAAATGGGGACTTTTGGTTTTTCATGTTCGGGTCCCATAGACTTCCATGGAGTTTGTGGTTTGGGGCCAAACTTTTTCCCAGTTAGGGAGTTCTGGTACGAACCGAACCGGAGGGTGTTCGGCCCATCTCTATTTGAAATGTGAATACATGGCAGAAGGTTTGGTATGATATCAAGGATGTTGGCTGCAGTAGACAAAGCATACAAAATTAAATGCATGTACAGTATATACAGAGTTTACAAGTTCACACTGTTGTCTTACATAAAAATGATGTTTGCCTTTAAAGTAAAAACCTGAGTGATTTCCATAAAAACAACTTTTTGAAAATATATCAGCAAAATTGGACCTGTTTCTTAAATGTGGAGAAATACCAAATGTGTAAGAACATTTATAGTGGTATGAATATACACTATGATCTGCAGTTTGTGGTAACAATGGTCTTTGACTGCTGTATTGTTTGTAATATGATTATTTCCTATAATTTTCAGCTCTAGTGCCCATAATGTAATTTTTTCTTGATTGAGGCAAATTTAGGAAAATATTTCATTATGGTCACTGAATGGAGAATCAGGGATACTATCATAAGTTTATGGAAGTGTGGCTACCCTGGATCGAGTTCTTGAACGCGAACACCTTGAGATGTTATTTGTGAAATAAGCGAAATAAGCGTGAGAAGGACTTGAGTGGGCTTGGTGGGTCGGAAGGGGGCGTCCCAGAGGAACATGTAGGTAGGCTTATATATGTCTGACCTTCCTTTTTTTATATTTTTTGCTCCCGTTTTTTTTTCTTTGTTTTTTTTTTCTTCTAGTTTCTTTTTTTCTTCTTTTTCTCTATTTTCTTTTTTTTTATGTTTTTGTCTGTTTTGTCTGACTTTCTCTGTGTCTGCTGTGTTTGGGCAGAAGTGTATCAGGAACACTCGATAATAATAGCAATAAATTAATATGGAAGAATGGGTAAAAATTCCTAGTAGTTAGGATGTTGCTACCAGGGCCGGTGCTACCACTAGGCAAACTAGGCAGCCGCCTAGGGCGCCCGGACACTGGTGTTCCCACTCTCTTATCTTTGCAGCAAGCAACTAAGTCCCAGCATCAGCAGGCAGCCGCCGCTCCATTCGCACGTAGTGTCAGAGGCGCAGCGGAGGACTGTTTCTTTGTCCCGATTCCCAAATGAATGGAAGCAAGGAAACATTAATTGATTTGCACTGGTAGGCTGCATTGATGGGCACTGGTAGACTGCATTTGATGGGTGCTGGTGAGGCTACATTTGATGGGCGCTGGTGAGGCTGCATTTGATGGGCGCTGGTGAGGCTGCATTTGATGGGCGCTGGTGAGGCTGCATTTTATGGGCGCTGGTTAGGCTGCATTTGATGGGCGCTGGTGAGGCTGCATTTGATGGGCGCTGGTGAGGCTGCATTTGATGGGCGCTGGTGAGGCTGCATTTTATGGGCGCTGGTTAGGCTGCATTTGATGGGCGCTGGTGAGGCTGCATTTGATGGGCGCTGGTGAGGCTGCATTGATGGGCGCTGGTGAGGCTGCATTGATGGGTGCTGGTGAGGCTGCATTTAATGGGCACTGATGAGGCTGCATTTGATGGGCGCTGGTGAGGCTGCATTTGATGGGCGCTGGTGAGGCTGCATTTGATGGGCGCTGGTGAGGCTGCATTGATGGGCGCTGGTGGGGCTGCATTGATGGGCACTTGTGAGGCTGCATTGATGGGTGCTGGTGAGGCTGCATTTAATGGGCGCTGGTAAGGCTGCATTGATGGGTGCTGATGAGGCAGCATTTAATGGGCGCTGGTAAGGCTGCATTGATGGGTGCTGATGAGGCTCCATTGATGGGTGCTGGTGAGGCTGCATTTGATGGGTGCAGGTGGGCTGCATTTGATGGGCGCTTCATTAAAAAGGTGGGGTTTACATGGGCAGGGAAAAGGGGATGGAGTCAGCGGTGGAGCCAAGGGAGGGCAGCAAAATTAGGTTTCGCCTAGGGTGTCAAAAATCCTTGCACCAGCCCTGGTTGCTACTCCTAACGGTCTTCTCTCTCTTTGCTTAGAATCTTTGTCTCTCTATATACCCAGCGGTTATGCATTAGAGAGAAAGACCCTGAGTCATGCTCGAGGAATAAGTGTCACTTAGAATGGTTATGCATGTTTAGGCTATCTTTCTATGCTATGAGTGAAACCTGTATGTAAAAACACAAAAAATATTCAATAAAATGTGATTAAACAAAAAAAACAAAAAACAATGGTCTTTGTATTGTTTGTAATATGATTATTTTCTATAATTTTCAGCTCCATCTAGTGCCCATAATGTTATTTTTTTCTTGATTGAGGCAAAATTAGGAAAATATTGCATTATGGTCACTGGATGGAGCTGACAACCATAGAAGATACTCATATCACAAACAATATAACAATCATTCGAGGTGCATGTGCAAATGCTTAAGGCACCCCACAACAATTTTTTTATACACAGACCCACAGTGTGTTGCTATGTGTGCAGCAACAATTGCAAAAGTGGGCAAGGGTTCAGTGGAGCAGTTTTTGAGTGCAGTGATAGTATGTATAAGAGGGACAGCATGGAAGTATTGAACTTTGCCATGGTCACCAATACAAAGACAGTCAGTAAAGAAGTACGTGGTGTTAATGCAATCAGTGGAGGAGTGCATTGGTGCAGTGGACCTCTGCAGCCCTGAAATCCTGTGCATTTTGTTATCCCTGTCAAATTCTCTTTCTTTCTCGTACATCACGGGACACAGAGCGACATAGTCATTACTAATGGGTTATATAGATACCGTCAGGTGCTGGCACTGGCAACTTCCAAAACCGGAAGTACCCTCCCCTATATAAGCCCCTCCCATCCGGGAGCACCTCAGTTTTTTGCCAGTGTCTAAGGTGTTGGCCAAGAAGAAACATGTGTTTTTCACTGAGCTTGCGTACAGGTTCTTTTGGGCCTCAGTAAGCTATTCCGGATCCGACCAAAAAAGCTTCATAGCTAAACGGTCGGTACCCGGGCCTTGCAGAGAAGAGCAAGGTTTTGCCTGTAATGCTTCTCTTAGGAGAGCTGGACCCTGGGATCCAGAGCTCTGGTCATACCCACGACCAAGATGTTTTCTGTGCAGGGTGCTATACAGGTCCAGGGGAGTGGAATCCTTGGGAACCCGGTCCCTGAAGGTTTGATTACAATGCCTGCCGTGATAGGTGAAGTTTGGGCTTTTGTGGACCAAACAAAGTCCTGCGGCGGGGAACAGGTAAGTGGGGGCCCCCAGGAACTTGGTTCTATTGGGGGACCCCCAAGCCTAATTTGTCTTTCTGTCTGTTACCTAATGGTATTCCCGCAAAATTCTGTGCATGCCTGTAACTACTAAAAAAATGTAATAATTTTTAATGGTGGTCAAGAAAAAAAAAAAAAATGTTTTTATATATATTTAAGATATTAGACTGCGGTACCTGTGTTTGTCCACTAGAGGCCGCTGTGGAATGTTTTCTTGTCATGTGGACTAGTTTCTTCTCAGCAGAGCAAGTCCAGGCAGATGGTGAGTTCTCTTATGAGAAACTGCTTCCTCTGCCATGTTGCAATGCTCGTCCATCCCCCGGCCTGCGGCAAAGAGGGGCCCTGGCTCTTGTCCCTAGTCTCCATTTTTCAAAATTAGCGCCGAAGGCGCACGTGGCCGCGCCTCTATATATAGAGGTGAGCCAGGAAAGGGGGCGGAGCCTGGGGGATGACGCTCTGTGTGCGCCGCAGCGCTTCTGCGCATGTGCGGGCGTCCCAGCATGTAAAAATCACAGTTTTGTGTGGTGAGCTGGCTATGAAGTACAGAGACAGAGCTGGCAACATTTAAAAAAAGGGAATACAGCAAGCGGTTGATACAGGCATCCCCTAGAAAGGCACATTAGTAGACACCAACTGTGATATAGCAGCAATTGTGCTAGACTATTCTCAGTAAAAGTGGTGTATTACGGCTGGAATACCTCAGCTTTAGGCTTAGGAATATGCCGTCCAGAAGCTCCGGAACTGAATCTTCCAGGAAGCGAAGGGGGTCTCATCGGGCTCGGAGGATCTTGGGCATACTTCTGCTGCACCAGTCTCCCCTGAAGTTCAGAGGTAAGTGACCGTAGAGACCCCGCAGGGGTACTTGGTACTGTGGCTGTCCTCAGTTCACCTGCTCCTGTGTATGTAACAGAGGAGGTTTTTTCCTCAGCTCTGGGAGGATTAGAGAGAGATTGTCAACATTTATCGCTGCCTCCCTGTCAGGGAAAGCACGCCCGATCTCCGTCTCCTCCTTCAGAGTGCCTGTTAGCAGAGCAACAGTCCCATACAGGGATCGACCTGCCTGAAGGGGATCAGGATGAGGTTGATTCTGTTATAGAGGAATCAACAGTGGGGGAACCTTTTCTCAGCATCTCAAGCTGAAAGATTATGGGTTCAGTCTCTGACTAACATGGTCCGATCAGCATTTAAAAATGCACCTTGCGGAACCATCAACCACTACTGTATCCTCATCCTCGTTGGGGTCGCTAGAAGCCCCCAGACTGTTTGTTCTTTTCCACTTCACCCTTTACTGAAAGGGCTCATTTACCAGGATTGGGAACGTCCTGAGAAAATATTTATTCCCCCAAGAGATTTCCGGTGGTCTATCCCATGGAGGATAAGTTCATAAAAAAAAAAAAAAAAAATGGAAGGTCCCTACAGTGGACGCAGCCATCTCTTGTATGTATAAATCACTGACATGTCCAGTGGATAATGTCCAAATGTTCAAGAACCCAATAGATAAAAGATTGGAGTCCTTATGAAAATCTGCTTGGTGATACAACCAGCAGTAGCAGCTATTGGGGTCTGCTAAGCAGTGAAGGATCAGTTGAAACAGGTCTTGAGGGACTTGACAGATCAGCAGGCTTTGCCCTAGCTGATCTACCTAGAGCCTTAGGCTTTGCGGTTGACGCCATAGAGGATTCAGTCCATCAGGCCTCCCACCTTACGCTGTCTATAGTACATATGCGTAGGCTCCTATGGCTCAAAAATGGTCTGCTGAAGCTCCCTGTAAAGAATGGCTGGTTAGCGTCCCATTTCATGGTGAACGCTTATTCAGGGAAAACCTGGACAAATATATCCAGAAAATTTCCAGCGGTAAAAATACGCTCTTGCCGGTTAAAAACAGAGTTAGAGGTCCCTCTTTAAGAGGCCTGCTTCTCCAGTCCCTGGGGCATCGGCTGTGTAACAGTTCCGACGGCCTCCTCGGTCAATTCCCGGGGGTAAAAAACAGGGACAGTAGCAGGGTAATGAGAAACCCTGGGTCAGGGGAGGTACAAAACCTCCCCCAAAGTTAAATTCATTGAAGCCCCCACTCAGTCGGGTGGGGGGAGGACTCCAGTTGTTCGCAAGAGACCTGGCGGGACACGATCAAGACAGATAGGTGCTCTCCGCAGTAGGTTTGGGATACAGTTTGGAGTTAAAAGACTCTCCTCCTTCCCATTTTTGAGGTCAAACGTGCCAAGGGATCCCCGGAAGAGAGAGTCCCTCCTGTTGGCACTAGAACAACTATTGCTCCAAGGAGTAATTATGGAGGTTCCCCTGGAAGAATGAGGGTTCGGGTTTTACTCAAACCTCTTTACAGTCCCGAAGCAAACGCGGACGGGAGGCCCATATTAATTCTAAAAGGGCTATACAAATTCCTGTATATCAGGACTTTCCGATGGAGTCGATCCGATCGGTGGCCACTGCCCTACAAGGGGAGGATTGGTTAGCCGCGATCGACATCAAAGATGCTTATTTGCACATTCCCATCTTTCCAGTCCACCAAAAATTTCTACGCTTTGCAGTAGAAGGGCGCCATTTTCAGTTCAGAGCCTTACCCTTCGGTTTGGCCACAGCACCACGAGTGTTTACAAAAATTCTGGCCCTTTATTGGCCAATCTAAGAACACAAGGTGTAATGATAATGGCATATCTGGATGACTTGTTGCTGATAGACCACTCAGTGAAAAAACTAGACGTGGTCGTTCACAAGACAATCAAGTATCTGGAATCTCACGGTTGGATTATCAACCGAGACAAGTCAGCCCTAAAAACCAGTCAAAAGTCTGGAATACTTGGGGCTAAGGTTGGATTCAGGCCAGAGAAAAATATTCTTGCCTCGAGGAAAGGTGTTGTCTTTGAAAGATTTGATCCACTTAGTGGGTACAAAAAAGACAGCCGTCCATACGCCTGTATATGAGGCTGCTGGGAAAAATGGTGGTATCATTCGAAGCAGTACCCTACGGTCAATTCCATTCAAGGAATTTGCAAGGGGCCATACTGTCAGCCTGGAACAAAAAAGTTCAGGCCCTAGACTTACAATGTCCTTGTCCCCTTCCGTTCGCAAGAGCCTCCGTTGGTGGTTGGTTCCCCAGAATCTGGAAAAAAGGAAATCCTTCAGTCCGATTTCTTGGAAGGTGGTCACTACAGATGCCAGCCTTATAGGCTGGGGAGCAGTACTGGAGCAATAGTCTCTCCAGGGCAGATGGTCGGATGCAGAAAAGGCCCTGCCCATCAATCTCTTAGAGATACGAGCAGCCCGGTATGTCCTAGTAGCATGGACATCCAAACTCCAAGGGTCCCCTGTCAGAATTCAATCAGACAATGCCACAGCAGTGGCATATATCAATCATCAGGGGGGCACCAGGAGTCGTGCAGCCCAGAGGGAAGTAAATTACATCCTGAAATGGGCAGAAAAATATGTCCCAGCCATATCTGCGGTATTCATTCCAGGAGTGGAGAATTGGAAGGCGGACTTTCTAAGTCGCCAGCAATTAGGCCCAGAGGAAGGGTCCCTTCACCCCGAGGTTTTCTGGACAATATGTCAGCGGTGGGGAACATCGGATGTAGATCTTCTAGCATCCAGATTCAACGCAAAGGGGGACAGGTTTGTCTCTCGGACAAGGGATCCCCTAGCTTGCGGCTCGGATGCCCTAGTGTTCCCTTGGGATCAGTTCAAGCTGATATATGCATTCACACCGCCACAATGGTTACCTCGATTACTCCGCAGCATCAGGGTAGAAAAGAAACCAGTGATTCCGGTGGCTCCAGCGTGGCCCCGAAGAGCGTGGTACGCGGAGATTGTAAAATTTCAGTGGGGAGTCCTTGGACTCTCCCACGTCGTCCGGACCTGCTTTCGCAAGGACCGATATACCACCCTTCCTTACCAGCCCTAGGTTTGACGGCCTGGCTATTGAAGTCCACGTTCTAAAAAAGAGAGGGCTCTCTAATGCTGTGGTATCTACCATGATCAATGCCAGGAAGCCGGTATCCAGGCAGATCTACTATAGAATCTGGAAGGCGTACATCGCGTGGTGTGAGGCCAAGAAATGGCATCCACATAAGTACGTAATAGGTAGGATTCTGGACTTCCTACAGTGGGCTGTAGATAGGAAGCTTGCCTTGAGTACTATCAAGGGTCAGATTTCGGCCTTGTCAATATTTTTTCAAAGGCCCTTGGCTTCGCATTCACTAGTCAAAGCCTTTATACAAGGAGTGATGCGTATTAGTCCTCCGGTTAATATTCCCATATGTCCATGGGATCTAAACTTGGTTCTGTCGGTTCTACAGAAACAACCATTTGAACCATTACAGCACATTTCCTTGGTGCTTCTCACCAGGAAATTGATTTTTCTAGTAGCCATTTGTTCGGCTAAAAGAGTATCGGAATTAGCAGCTATGTCCTGTAAGGAGCCATATCTGGTTATCCATAAGGACAGAGTAGTGTTACGTCCTCATCCAGCCTTTCTTCCTAAGGTGGTATCGAGGTTTCATTTGAACCAAGATGTGGTTCTTCCTTCTTTTTTCCCCAAACCTACTTCGGTAGAGGAAAAGTTATTGCATTCTTTGGATGTAGTAAGAGCAGTTAAAGCTTATCTAAAAGCCACTGCTCAGATTCGCAGAACGGATACTTTGTTTATTCTGCCGGAAGGCCCCAGAAAGGGTCAGGCAGCGTCAAAATCTACTTTAGCCAAGTGGATTCGACAGGTCATTATGCAAGCTTATGGCTTGAGAAGGAGACCGCCTCCGTTCAAAGTTAGAGCGCACTCCACGAGAGCAGTTGGAACTTCATGGGCAGTGCATCACCAGGCCTCCCTGGCTCAAATCTGTAAGGCCGCAACATGGTCTTCAGTTCACACGTTTACTAGGTTCTACCAGGTGGACGTTAGAAGTCAGGAGGATGTCGCCTTTGGGCGCAGTGTGTTGCAGGCCGCAAAAGATCCTCATGTCTGATAGCGCTCAGCTTATATATGGTGTATCCCCCCCCTCATTTGGCATTGCTTTAGGACATCCCATTAGTAATGACTATGTCGCTCTGTGTCCCGTGATGTACGAGAAAGAAAATAGGATTTTTATAACAGCTTACCTGTAAAATCCTTTTCTTGGAGTACATCACGGGACACAGAGCTCCCGCCCCTCTTTGGGGACACTTATTGCTTTGCTACAAAACTGAGGTGCTCCCGGATGGGAGGGGCTTATATAGGGGAGGGTACTTCCGGTTTTGGAAGTTGCCAGTGCCAGCACCTGACGGTATCTATATAACCCATTAGTAATGACTATGTCGCTCTGTGTCCCGTGATGTACTCCAAGAAAAGGATTTTACAGGTAAGCTGTTATAAAAATCCTATTTTCTGAACTACAGCACAAGTCTACAGCAAATATACACCCTACCAGAAATGTTGGATATCTCTCCTTCTGGACATGGGATGCACTCATAGCAACATTTATGAATTGAAGTTCCAAACTTCTTTCTGTTACCAGGCAAGCAGGGTCCTGAGCATCGAGATACCGGAACCTAAAAAAAATGGAAATCTGATTGGCTGCCAGCTGGCTTGTCAACTGCAATGGAGGAAAAAGCAGCAAATGATCAATAGTAAGGTGAATATGTCGGGGGCACTTTGCAGAGACGCTATTACTTTGTCCTGAAGGGGCAAGGTGATAGTGTTTCTTTAAGACAAATCTGATTGGATGCTTAAAAGGAACACATGGAAATCAGGAAAAATTAGCCTAAAACAACACTTCAAATAAACTATCCCTAAAATTCAATTTCTTCTTTCTGAATTCATATTATCTGTAGTTTATTCATTTGCAATGAATGTCCTTTACAGTATAATAAAGTAGGCTTATGCCTTGAACAAATGATCGGAATTTCCGATGAAACAAGTCCGATGGACTTGTTTCATCGGAAATTCTGATAGTGTGTGGGCCCTATTGGACTTTTTTCCATCGTGTTTAAAAATAGAACATGTTTTAAATTTTTCCGATGGAAAAAAAAAACGATAGGAAATTCCGATCATCTGTGTGGAACTCCAACAGAGAAAAAACCCACGCATGCTCAGAATCAAGTCGATGCATGCTCAGAAGCATTGAACTTAATTTTTCTCGGCTCGTCGGTGTGTTTTACGTCACTGCGTTTTGGACGGTCGGAATTTAGTCTGACAGTGTGTATGCAACAGTGGCGGCTGGTGCTCAAATTTTTTGGGGGGGCGCAAATAAACTGAAAAAAAAAATCATCAATTGCCGCCACTGTGCCCATTAAACGCAGCCACTGTGCCCAAACACCACTAGTTTGTCCCCAGATGCAGCCAGTTTGTCCCCCATATGCAGCCAGTTTCTCCCCCATATACAGCCAGTTTATCCCCCATAATACAGCCAGTTTCTCCCCCATATGCAGCCAGTTTCTCCCCCATATGCAGCCAGTTTCTCCCCCATATGCAGCCAGTTTCTCCCCCATATGCAGCCAGTTTCTCCCCCATAATGCAGCCAGTTTCTCCCCCATAATGCAGCCAGTTTCTCCGCCATAATGCAGCCAGTTTCTCCCCCATAATGCAGCCAGTTTCTCCCCCATATGCAGCCAGTTTCTCCCTCATATGCAGCCAGTTTCTCCCCCATATGCAGCCAGTTTCTTCCCCATATGCAGCCAGTTTCTCCCACATATGCAGCCAGTTTCTCCCCCATATGCAGCCAGTTTCTCCCCCATATGCAGCCAGTTTCTCCCCCATATGCAGCCAGTTTCTCCCCCATAATGCAGCAAGTTTCTCCCCCATAATGCAGCCAGTTTCTCCCCCATAATGCAGCCAGTTTCTCCATCAATATACAGTCAGTTTCTCCCCCATAATGCAGCCAGTTTCTCCCCCATAATGCAGCCAGTTTCTCCCCCATATGTAGCCAGTTTCTCCCCCATATGCAGCCAGTTTCTCCCCCATATGCAGCCAGTTTGTCCTCATAATACAGCCAGTTTGTCCCCCCTAGCCCTGCACTTACCTTCCTCGAGTCAGCGCCGTCCTTCTTCCGTCCTCGATGTCTTCTCCCGCCCTCGATGTCACTTCAGCCAATCAGGTTACCGGTAACCAGACCCGGTGAACCTGATTGGCCAGGGAACGCACCCCTGTGCGTCCTCTCATTAGATATTTAGAAGCCGATTACAGCCCTCGGGCTGTAGTCGGGAAGCCTATCAGAGCCTGCTGGCTCTGATAGTCACTTCTAAAGGCCAATCAGACGCTGTGATTCAGATGGCCGGCGCTCAAGGGGCCGGCCATCTGAATAGTGGGCGGCAGCAATACATAGGTTCATGTAATGCATGAACCTATGTATTGTTGTGGTGAGTGACGGCCGGGCGCAGAAGCGAGCGGTAGCGGCGCTTCTGCGCCCACTATGGTCGCGCCGCCATGTGTGAAAAAAAGACATTAAAAAAAACTCTTAAAGGGCCCGTTTTTTTTTTGTGACCACAGGAGGGGGGGGGCGGCGCCCGGGCGCCCCCTATGGACGGGCCGCCACTGGTATGCAAGACAGCTTGAACGGAATTCCGATTAAAAATTCCATCGGATTTTAGACCATTGGATACTCCGATCGTGTGTACAAGGAATTAGTCCAAAAAATAAAATAAAATAGGGGACATGACTTACCAATAATCTGATGTGTCCTTTGTACTTCTGGCTCCTGGATTCCTTGAAATCTTCATCCTCTGACCCCTCCTACTGGAAGATTACAGCCGTGGGAGGTTAATAGAACTGGGGGGCTGTCACAGACTCTCGTCAAGATTGCCAACTATGCCTACCTTTCTGCCCAGAATCTCAATTCATAGAAACTATAACTACAGCTTCTTTGTGCAGCATCCTTCTAGTGCAGGGTGCTAGGTAAATTTTGTTTTTGGCTCCTTTTGTAATTAAGGGAGCAGTGATTGTTTGGTTCAGTCTGTTCAGAGTTGTTCAGACTGGGAGTTTGATTGCTTTCACCTGCCTTTAGAATAAGTTTCTCGAGCTTAGGGAGGGAGAATTCAAATACCCAGCCTGAATACTGATCAGGGCCTAGCCAATTCCTGGAGAGGTGTGTCCAGATGTTGGCTGGGAAGCTGATAAATATTCTGGAGCTGTGAAGTGAGGTTCTTTCCTGAGCAAGGAGCGTTCCAAGCCTCGGGTGCTGTTGTCCCTAAGGCAGCCTATGGACTATGTTGCTGTTCTGTGAAGTCTTAGTTGTGGCAGAGCTGGGGCCTGGAAGTGTTGTGCAACTGACTGCAGGATGTCACCAAAGGGATCTGGTTGAGAGAAGCACTGTCTCACTCACTGGGTTGCGTATGGAGGAAGCAGAAAAGTGGCAGCTGTCCTGGGGACTTATGAGTAATGATCCTGAAATGATTCCTGGTGACTGTGGGCTTTTGAGATATAAGTGCCAGAGGTAGCTTGGACTGAGGCAGTCCTCATAGCATCTCAGAGTACAGGGCATTCTCCTGTCCTCAGCAGGATCCTAGACTGTGAACCTAGAGCAGAGTGTTTCCCTGGTATGCCTTGTACACACGATCGGATTTCCGATGGAATAAAATCCGATGGACTTGTTTCATTGGAAATTCCGATCGTGTGTGGGCCCCATCGGACTTTTTTCCATCAGAGTAAAAAAATAGAACATGTTTTACATTTTTCCGATGTGGAGAAAAATCCACGCATGCTCAGAATCAAGTCGACGCATGCTCGGAAGCATTGAACTTCATTTTTCTCGGCTCGTCGGAGTGTTTTACATCACCGCGTTTTGGACAGTCGGAATTTAGTCTGACAGTGTGTATGCAAGACTGATGGAAGTCAGCTTCATCGGAATCCGATCGTGTGTGCAAGGCATTACTGTGTTCTGGAGATTGCACTGGTTACTTATAGCTGTGCAGTGGTGTAGGGTAACCAGATGCCAAAGAAACATACCTCATGGTCTACAGCTGTGAGACCATAGACTGTCCAACATTTTCCTCTCACAGCTAATTGCTAACCATTTTGGAATATCCCATGTCCTTATCCCCCTCTCCTGTTACTGTACAAGTTTTACAAACAATACATTACAAAAAGACAACCCCTTTACTGTTTATTAGAGCCGGAATGAATGGACTGATGCTTGGGCAGATGGTTTGGGGGAAAAAACTGTTAAAATCAGCAGCCCCTGCAGGCTAGCACTACATATCTATAAAATGCAATATATGAATGGAGGACAGGTGGATGATTGAAAGGTCTACCCCCTACATCCATCATGGTCACGTTTCATTCACAGAAGCTGTAGTACACCTTTATTATGGCAATGGAGTTAGAGCAGCATTGGTGGATGAAGATATAAAGGAATCCAGGAGTCAGCAGTACATGGCGCACATCAGATTAACGGCAAGTCATGTCCCTTTTTATTACTTTTTTTTTTCAAACTTAGTCTTTAAATTATGAGATCGTGGGAATTGAATGAGACATCCAAGTTTATTTACCTTAAATATTTGGGATGGGCGTGAGTTTGGGCCGAACATTGGCTGTTCGCCCATTCAACGAACACTCAAATTATCAGGGCGTTCGACCGCTTGTTCGGCCCGCTGTATGACGACAATGCACTGCGCCGCATTGGAAGCCCTGATTGGCTGAAGCAATGAAAGCTTTGCCCAATCAGGGCACAGAGCACTGTCAGAGCCATGATTGGAGAAAATATTGATGACTCTATTCAATCATGGCTCATTCCACCTGTCTGTAAACCGCCTGATTTGTGACATGCCCACCAGGTTGAACTCGACTTTGGCAATGCTGCAGCGGCTGCACATGTAGCAGAGGGCCGTCATTCATGGTTCCCTCAATGATCTGTAGCTCCCCAGTGCCGACAGCACTCATGCAGCCCCAGACCATGACACTCCCACCACCATGCCTGACTGTAGGGAAGACTCACTTATCTTTGTACTCCTCACCTGTTTGCCGCCACACTTGCTGGACACCATCTGAACTAAATAAGTTTATCTTGATCTCATCAGACCACAGGACATGGTTCCAGTATCCATTTCCTTAGTCTGCTTATTTTCAGCAAACTGTTTGTGGGCTTTCTTGTGCATCATCTTTAGAAGAGGCTTCCTTCTGGGACAACAGCCATGCAGACCAATTTGATGCAGTGTGCAGCCTATGGTCTGAGCACTGACAGGCTGACCCTCCACCCCTTCAACCTCTGGAGCAATGCTGACAGCACTCATACGTCTATTTCCCAAAGACAACCTCTGGATATGACGCTGAGCACGTGCACTCAACTTCTTTGGTCGACCATGGAGAGGCCTGTTCTGAGTGGAACCTGTCCTGCTAAATCGCTGTATGCTGCAGCTCAGTTTCAGGGTCTTGGCAATCTTGTTATAGCCTAGGCCATTTTTATGTAGAGCAACAATTTTATTTTTTTCAGATTCTCAGGGAGTTCTTTACCCTGAGGTGCCATGTTGAACTTCCACTGACAAGCATGAGAGAGTGAGAGCGATAACACCAAATTTAACACATCTGCTCCCCATTCACACCTGAGACATTGTAACACTAACGAGTCACATGACTCCGGGGACAGAAAATGTCTAATTGGGCCCAGTTTGGACATTTTCATATATATATATATATATATATATATATATATATATATATACACTCTGCATTCAGTGTAGACTATATATACAGTGCAGGCAGTCTAGTGTGTGTATGTGTGTGTGTGTATATATATATATATATATATATATATATATATATATAATATATATATATATATATATATATATATATATATATATATATATATATACAGTGCAGTCAGTGTACAGTATATAATACAGTGTTTTGAAGTGGTTAAGGGGAACCCTATGACATAATTAAGAAAAAAAACAGTGTGGGTCCACCCCAGTCCATGCCAGACCCTTCACCCCCCTCCTGAACCATACCAGGCCACATGCCCTCGACATGGGGACAAGGTGCTGTGGGGTCCCCCCACAGCACCTTGTTCCCATGTTGATGGGGACAAGGGCCTCGTCCCCACAACCCTTGCCCGGTGGTTGTGGGGGTCTGTGGGTGGAGGGATTATCGGAATATGGAAGCCCCCTTTAACAGGGGGCCCCCAGATCCCGCCCTCCTATGTGAATGGGTATCGGGTACATTGTACCCCTACCCATTCAACAAAAAAGTGTCAAAAAGTAAAAACCACAAAAGACAGTTTTTGACAATTCCTTTATTAAAATAAAAGGTCCCGTGATGTCCATCCATCTTCAATCCCGCCCGACAGGCCTGAAAAATAGAAAAATAAATAAAAATGCTCCGCCTACATGGGAGGTGTCCCACCGACTGCTGTCTTTTCGCTGTGACAGCTGTTAAATAGGCAAAGGCAGGGCCACCCGATGAAGTAACAGAGTGACCCCGCCCCTTCTGACACCATGTGCCGTCAGAGGTGAGCGGGGTCATCCTTTTACGTCAGCGGGTGGCCCCGCCCTTGCCTATATAACAGCTGTCACAGCCAAGAGACAGCAGTCACCGGGAGGCCTCCTGTTAGGAGAATACCTGTAATGAGTGGAGACCAATGGCCGACAATGCCAAACAAGCTCAGTTCTCGGGTCTGCAAGAGACTGGAAAGTCTGAATAGCTAGACCTTTGATCAGTGTTGGGATCACAAACCAAGGTCGATGCAGGAGAAGTGTTTCGTAGTTAGGGTCACAAGCCAAGGTCACTGCAGGAGGAGAGTTTTGTAGTCAGGGTTACAAGCCAAAGTCTATGTAGGAGGAGAGTTGAGGGCATGTGGCCTGGTATAGTTCAGAAGTAGGTGGCGCTCGCTCGTCCCCCCTATCCTGTCATCCAGGCTGCATGCTCAGATAAGGGTCTGGTATGGATTTTGGGGGGACCACACGCCAATTTTTTTTAAATGTTGGCGTGGAGTTACCCTTAAGATCCATACCAGACCTGAAGGACGTGGTATGGATTTTGGGGGGACCACACGCTATTTTAATTTTTTTAAATGCCGTGGAGTTCCCCTTAATATCCTAACCAGACCCAAAGGCCTGGTATGCACTGGGGTGGGGGGGGGGCACACCAATTTTTTTCATTGATTTTTATTCTATATTACTGGGAACCGGCAATACATTACAGCCGCAAGCAATTTTAAATGAAATTTTTCCTTTTGAAATGTCATTTTGCTGCGGCACTGTTAAACACATCAGACAGATGTGCCACTTTACAGGCAGATTAAAGGGACCCCCCAGTCATGATATTTGAAGGAATCTTTTATTTTTATTGCTTCACTTTAAGCATTATTAAAATCACTGCTCCTGAAAAACTGTAGTTTTATAAAACTTGTTTTTTGCATTGAGACATGTCCCCTGGGGCAGTACCCGGGTCCCCATACACTTTTTATGGCAATAACTTATATAGGCATATAAGCCTTTAAAATTAGCATTTTTGATTTTTTCACATTCATGTCTCATAGACTTTAATAGGATTTGCATGTTCGAACAAATTTTGTTGCCTGTTTGCATGTTCTGGGGTGTTCGGCCCATCCCTAATAGGGAAAGGGCTCTTGGGAGATTTAGTTCTGGAGATGTGTCTATGTCACTATGAACTGACCTCCCAGTAGCTGCCCTTGCAGGACACCTGCAATAAGCTGGGTTATGATATCACATGGAGTAATAAAACCAGGTTCTTCCTACAGTAAGAAAGTAAAAAGAACATATTGATGGTACAAAATCTGGATGAGAGGGAGCTTTGGGGGCAAATGTGGGCAATGCCTGGCTATACATTTTAACCAGATGCGGACTGCCCCACTCACATTTACTGTGACAGGGCAGCCGCTCTGTGCAGAATCACATACAGGTACGTGATTCTGCACTTCTGGGTCTGGGGCATGCACGCAATGTCCACCGGGACCGCTGATTGTTCAAGGCACAGGCAGAATGGCGATCTATCTATGTAAACAAGGCAGATCACTGTTCTGTGACAAGGAGTGACAGTGATTTTGTGCCTTCCCACAGTACAACCATCCGCCACAGAGTTAGCAAGCACTCCCTAGGAACACATTTAATGCTTTGATCACCCCTAATTTTAACCCCTTCCCTGCCAGTGTCATTAGGAGAGTGACAGCGCATATTTTTTTTATCACTGATAACTAGGGATGAGCTTCGTGTTCGAGTCGAACATACGTTCGACTCGAACATCGGCTGTTCGATCGTTCGACGAAGATCGAACGATTTGGGCCCTTCGCGCCAAATTTGAGTGACGCGAACGGCCCACAATGCACTATGCCATCGCAGTGTCATCCAGGCGCTGTGATTGACCAAGCATGCACTGTGGCCCCGCATGCTTGGCCAATCACAGCGCCGGCAGCGAGGAGAGCAATGATTGGCCACAGGCAGGATGCCTGTGGCCAATTATTGCTGAGGGGGTTTAGTACACGCCCCACACTATAAAAGGCCGCCAGCGCGGCGGCCTTGTGTAGTGTGTTCCGGAGCAGGGAAAGAGAAGCATAGGCAGGGACAGTGTCATTTTTTTTCCTTTACTAATCCTGGATTCCTTGTGTTTAGGGACAAATAAGGATAGGTAGGGAGAGTGTCAGTGTGTTATTCTGTGCTAAACCTTGTTTGTAGGGACAGAGAGGTACAGTGAGGGAAAATGTCAGTGTGCTATTCTGTTCTAAACCAATCTTGCTGAACCATATTTTCAATCCTTGAGATTAGGGACAGAGAGGTACAGTGAGGGAAAGTGTCAGTGTGCTATTCTGTGCTAAATCTTGTTTGTAGGGACAGAGTAGGACAGTGAGTGAAACTGACAGTGTGCTATTCTGTTCTAAACCAATCTTGCTGAACCATATTTGAAATCCTTGAGTTTAGGGACAGAGAGGTACAGTGAGGGAAAGTGTCAGTGTGCTATTCTGTGCTAAATCTTGTTTGTAGGGACAGAGTAGGACAGTGAGGGAAAGTGTCAGTGTGCTATTCTGTTCTAAACCAATTTTGCTGAACCATATTTGAAATCCTTGAGTTTAGGGACAGAGAAGGACACTCGTGGAAACTATCAGTGTGCTATTCTGTGCTAAATCTTGTTTGTAGGGAGGGACAGAGTAGGACAGTGAGGGAAAGTGTCAGTGTGCTATTCTGTTCTAAACCAATTTTGCTGAACCATATTTTCAAACCTTGAGTTTAGGGACAGAGAGGTAAAGTGAGTGAAACTGACAGTGTGCTATTCTGTTCTAAACCAATTTTGCTGAACCATATTTGAAATCCTTGAGTTTAGGGACAGAGAGGTACAGTGAGTGAAACTGACAGTGTGCTATTCTGTTCTAAACCAATTTTGCTGAACCATATTTGAAATCCTTGAGTTTAGGGACAGAGAAGGACACTCGTGGAAACTATCAGTGTGCTATTCTGTGCTAAATCTTGTTTGTAGGGAGGGACAGAGTAGGACAGTGAGGGAAAGTGTCAGTGTGCTATTCTGTTCTAAACCAATTTTGCTGTTCCATATTTGAAATCCTTGAGTTTAGGGACAGAGAAGGACACTCGTGGAAACTATCAGTGTGCTATTCTGTGCTAAATCTTGTTTGTAGGGAGGGACAGAGTAGGACAGTGAGGGAAAGTGTCAGTGTGCTATTCTGTTCTAAACCAATTTTGCTGAACCATATTTGAAATCCTTGAGTTTAGGGACAGAGAAGGACACTCGTGGAAACTATCAGTGTGCTATTCTGTGCTAAATCTTGTTTGTAGGGAGGGACAGAGTAGGACAGTGAGGGAAAGTGTCAGTGTGCTATTCTGTTCTAAACCAATTTTGCTGAACCATATTTGAAATCCTTGAGTTTAGGGACAGAGAAGGACACTCGTGGAAACTATCAGTGTGCTATTCTGTGCTAAATCTTGTTTGTAGGGAGGGACAGAGTAGGACAGTGAGGGAAAGTGTCAGTGTGCTATTCTGTTCTAAACCAATTTTGCTGAACCATATTTTCAATCCTTGAGTTTAGGGACAGAGAGGTACAGTGAGTGAAACTGACAGTGTGCTATTCTGTTCTAAACCAATTTTGCTGAACCATATTTGAAATCCTTGAGTTTAGGGACAGAGAGGTACAGTGAGTGAAACTGACAGTGTGCTATTCTGTTCTAAACCAATTTTGCTGAACCATATTTGAAATCCTTGAGTTTAGGGACAGAGAAGGACACTCGTGGAAACTATCAGTGTGCTATTCTGTGCTAAATCTTGTTTGTAGGGAGGGACAGAGTAGGACAGTGAGGGAAAGTGTCAGTGTGCTATTCTGTTCTAAACCAATTTTGCTGTTCCATATTTGAAATCCTTGAGTTTAGGGACAGAGAAGGACACTCGTGGAAACTATCAGTGTGCTATTCTGTGCTAAATCTTGTTTGTAGGGAGGGACAGAGTAGGACAGTGAGGGAAAGTGTCAGTGTGCTATTCTGTTCTAAACCAATTTTGCTGAACCATATTTGAAATCCTTGAGTTTAGGGACAGAGAAGGACACTCGTGGAAACTATCAGTGTGCTATTCTGTGCTAAATCTTGTTTGTAGGGAGGGACAGAGTAGGACAGTGAGGGAAAGTGTCAGTGTGCTATTCTGTTCTAAACCAATTTTGCTGAACCATATTTTCAATCCTTGAGTTTAGGGACAGAGAGGTACAGTGAGTGAAACTGACAGTGTGCTATTCTGTTCTAAACCAATTTTGCTGAACCATATTTGAAATCCTTGAGTTTAGGGACAGAGAGGTACAGTGAGTGAAACTGACAGTGTGCTATTCTGTTCTAAACCAATTTTGCTGAACCATATTTGAAATCCTTGAGTTTAGGGACAGAGAAGGACACTCGTGGAAACTATCAGTGTGCTATTCTGTGCTAAATCTTGTTTGTAGGGAGGGACAGAGTAGGACAGTGAGGGAAAGTGTCAGTGTGCTATTCTGTTCTAAACCAATTTTGCTGAACCATATTTGAAATCCTTGAGTTTAGGGACAGAGAAGGATAGGCAGGGGACAGTGTTAGTGTCATTGTTGCTAAGCCTCCTGCACAGTATACACCTGAAGGTAGCCCTTATTGCTCTTTTTCCCATCTCCCTGCAGGCCATCCATTAAAATGTCTGGAAGGCAAACAAGGAGAGGCAGACAGTCAGGAGGCAAAAAAAGAGGGCAAGCAGGCTCTGTGTCTGGGGGCTACAGTGCTGGTCGTGGACGCGGTGCATTGTCATCAGCACATGGCCATGGGACACGCTTGTCCTTCTTTTCGGCAGCTGGACATGCTGAGCCACATCATGCCGAAGACTTGGTAGAGTGGATGACCAAGCCCACCTCATCCTCCTCATCCTCTCTCACCCAGGCTCAGGGTACTGGCAAAGCAGCTGCCAAAGCGTCCTCTTCTCTGGTATCATTATCTTCATTAGTCAATCCTTCCCTAGACCCACCATGTCCTCCTCCTGAGGAGTCCCCCAAACTGTTTGAGCACAGTGTTGGGTACATGCTCCAGGAGGATGCCCAGCGTTTTGAAGGATCTGATGATGATACCCAGCTAGAGGAAGGCAGTAGCGTGAGAGCAGAGAGAGGGGATGCTCAAGAAGGACACCAATCTGGCAGTCATGCTCCAGCAGCTGCAGCATACTGCCAGATTGGCTCCAGTGATGAAGAGGGAGGGGATGATGAGGTCACTGACTCCACGTGGGTGCCTAATAGGAGAGAGGAGGAGGAGGAGGATGAGGAGGAGGCACATCTCCAACGAGGCAGGATGCCCTTGAGTGGCCAGCGTATGGGCAGCACACCGACGGTATCACACCGCAGAGCTCCGCCTGTGCAGGGCGCTGCCTCTGCCCGTCATTCAAAAAGTTCTTTGGTGTGGGCCTTTTTTGAGGCGAGTGCATCAGATCGCACAGCTGCTGTTTGCAACATATGTCTCAAGCGTATATCGCGTGGCCAAAACATCAGCCGCTTGGGCACCACATGCTTGATCAGACATATGTTGACCTGCCATGCAGCTCGTTGGCAAGCCTACCTTAAAGACCCACACCAAAGAACAAAGCTGACCTCTTCTTGCACCGCATCAGCTGGGATCTCCAACCCCAGTATACCTTCAGTCCTCTCTGAAACCTGCTCTCAGAGGAATGAAGGTGTAGAATTAGGTGTGTCACAGCCAAGTACTTGCGGGCACTCTGCTAGCAGTACACCAACGTCCGATTCTAGCAGGCAAATTTCCCTGCCCCAGCTGCTGGAGCGTCGAAAGAAGTTCACTCCCAGCCATCCACATGCCCAGCGGTTGAATGCTAGCTTGGCTAAATTGCTAGCGCTTCAACTGCTGCCTTTTCAGTTG
This sequence comes from Rana muscosa, assembly GCA_029206835.1. Taxonomy (NCBI): domain Eukaryota; kingdom Metazoa; phylum Chordata; class Amphibia; order Anura; family Ranidae; genus Rana; species Rana muscosa. The sequence goes on along the minus strand of CM055116.1, from coordinate 1,257,727,282 downwards.
GTAGACTCGGCCCCCTTCCGTGAGTTTGTGCAATGTGCGGTTCCTCAGTGGCAGGTTCCCAAACGCCACTTTTTCGCACGGAAGGCGATTCCGGCTCTCTACAGGCATGTGGAAGGCAATGTCTTGGCCTCGCTGGACAGGGCGGTCAGCGGTAAGGTGCATATTACCGCTGACTCATGGTCCAGCAGGCATGGACAGGGACGTTACCTTTCTTTCACGGCCCATTGGGTCACTCTTTTGGCAGCTGGGAAGGATGCAGGACAAGGTGCAGTAGTGTTGGAGGTTGTTCCACCGCCACGCCTCCAAAATGCTACTACTGGTTGTGACACACCTCTCTCCTCCACCCCCTCCTCTTCTTCTTCCTCCATGGCCTCTTCCTGTGGTTTGTCCTCGGAACCAGCGGTGCTCCGTAGGCGTTCAAGAGGCTACGCAAGTACACAGGCAAAAAGATGCCATGCCGTGCTTGCGCTGGTGTGTTTTGGGGACAGGAGCCACACTGGGGCAGAGGTCCTGTCTGCTCTGCAGGGGCAGGCCGAGAGGTGGTTGACGCCACGCCAGCTTAAGCCAGGAATGGTGGTTTGCGACAATGGCACCAACCTCCTCTCCGCCCTCCGACAGGGACAACTGACCCATGTGCCCTGTATGGATCACGTCCTTAACCTGGTGGTGCAGCGGTTCTTGGGCAGGTACCCGGGCTTACAGGATGTCCTGAGGCAGGCCAGGAAAGTCTGTGTGCATTTCCGCAGATCTTATAATGCCAGTGCTCGCCTGGCTGAGCTGCAAAAGGAGTTGAACCTGCCCAAGAACCGCCTTATATGTGACATGCCCACCAGGTGGAACTCAACGTTGGCCATGCTGCAGCGGCTGCACACGCAGCAGAGGGCCATCAATGAGTACCTGTGCGACTACGGCACCAGGACAGGGTCAGGGGAGCTCGGGTTTTTTTCACCACGCCAGTGGGGCATGATCAGGGATGCATGCACTGTCCTGGCACCATTTGAGGAGGCCATGAGGATGGTGAGCAGTGACAGTGCATGCATCAGTGACACTGTACCTCTTGTCCACCTGTTGGAGCACACGCTGCGTGGAATAATGGACAGGGCACTTGAGGCAGAACAGAGGCAGGAAGAGGAGGACTTCCTTGCCTCTCAAGGCCCCCTTTACCCAGACAGTGTTCCTTCTGTCCCACCCATCGCACAGGAAGAGGAGGAGGAGGAGGAGGAGGAGGAGGAGGAGGACTGTGTCAGCATGGAGGTGGAGGCTGGCACTCAGCATCATCAGCAGCAGTCTTTTAGGGATGATTTACAGTCCCAAGAAACCAGTGGACTTGTACGTGGCTGGGAGGAGGTGGCTGCGGATCATGTCGTCCTTAGTGACCCAGAGGACTCCGGACTGAATGCCTCAGCTAACCTACGCTGCATGGCCTCCCTGATCCTGCAAAGTCTGCGGAAGGATCCTCGTATTCTTCGGATCAAGGAGAGGGACCAATACTGGCTGGCCACTGGCCTCCCTGATCCTGCAAAGTCTGCGGAAGGATCCTCGTATTCTTCGGATCAAGGAGAGGGACCATTACTGGCTGGCCACTCTCCTTGATCCACGGTACAAGGGTAAGGTTGCGGACCTTATCTTACCATCACAGAGGGAGCAGAGGATGAGACAACTCCGGGAGGCCTTGCAGAAAGGTCTGTGCAACGCGTTCCCAGAGACTGGGAGGTTACAAACTCCTGGTCCTGGACAACGAGTTGCTGAGGCTTCGGGCAGTCAAAGAAGGAGCGGTGGGGAAGGTGGCCGTCTGACCGATGCGTTCAGACAATTCTTTAGTCCGCAGCCCCAAAGTATGATCGGTTCCAGCAACCATCGCCAGCATCTGATATACATGGTCCAGGAATACCTAGGGGCAAGGTCAGACCTGGACACCTTCTCCACCGAAAATCCTCTGGCTTACTGGGTCTTGAGGATGGATCACTGGCCAGAGCTTGCACAGTATGCAATTGAGCTACTGGCCTGTCCTGCATCCAGCGTTCTTTCAGAACGCACATTCAGTGCTGCTGGAGGATTTGTCACGGATCACAGGGTGCGCCTGTCCACCGACTCGGTTGATCGACTGACTTTCATCAAGATGAACCAGTCTTGGATCACCACCAGCTACCACACACCTGATGCTGATATAACAGACTAATTCATTTTAAAATGTCACATCCCTTCAAGACTGATGCTGATGCTGAGTGCCTGTGCTGTTATGTTGACTGGCTATCCTCCTCCTCCTCCTCAATGATACGATTAATGATGATAGCTTGGAAGATCATTTTGGTTTATGGGTGACGCCACCAGTGGCTAAGGCCCAATTTTTCAGCCCCTGTTTAACAGGGGCGTGTAATTAAAATTTTGGATGCAATACTTTGCAACAGGCCTCATTGCTGTGCTCCAAGTACAGTATCTGTGAGGGGTTGCAGTGTTGTGCCACCAGTGCCTAAGGCCCAATTTTTAAGCCCCTGTTCAACAGGGGCATGCAATTATAATTATTGATCTAATAATTCACAGCAGGGCCCATTGCTGCGCCCACCAAGAGTAACTGTCAGGCCTTACAGTGTTGTGGCACCAGCACCACCATCACCACCACCACCAAAGGCCCAATTTTTCAGCCCCTATTCAACAGGGGCATGTAATTATAATTATTGATCTAATAATTCACAGCAGGGCCCATTGCTGCGCCCACCAAGAGTAACTGTCAGACCTTACAGTGTTGTGGCACCAGCACCACCATCAAAGGCCCAATTTTTAGTACCACTGGTCAACAATTATATGTTATTACAATTCCTGATATAATAGTTGACAGCAGGGCGTTCCAGCACCCACCAAGAATAACTGTGAGTGCTTTCAGTGTTGTGCCAACACCAACACCTAAGGGGCCAATTTCTGCAGAGTATATACGGCAGGTTTCTACTTTCAAACATCCAACTTACAAACGACTACTACTTGCAAACGGAAGAAGACAACAGGAAGTGAGAGGAAATCTACCCCTTGGAAGGAAAATTCTCTCCTGTAAGAATTAATATGGGAGAAAGGTGTCTCCTCTCTACTGATGCTTTATCACCAATCCTTGTTTCAATACAAACACCACATTTCAAAAACAGTTGTCATTGGGACGCAAAGTGAGGTGAAATGTTCTGAACAGGGGCACAGACAGCACAAAAAATGTGACAGGGGTGATAACCGTTCCCTATGTTTTCCAAAAAGCTAAAAAAAAGGAATTTGGCATGGAGCTACACTTAAACAATGCAGCTGTTCAAAATTACAAACAGATTCTACATAAGAACAAACCTACAGTCCCTGTCTTGTATGCACCGCCTGTATACGGCTGTTCAGAGTATATAGGGCCTTTTTTATTTTGTGTGCGGGGTTCCCCTTAATATCCATACAAGACCCAAAGGGGCTGGTAATGGGCTGGGGTAGGGGGGGGGGTTGATGGGGTAGCTATGCCATTTTTCCTAAAGATTTTCATCCATATTACCGGGACCAGACATTGCATTAAAGCCGCAAGCAGTTTTAAATGGCTTTTTTTCCTTTAGAAATGTTATTTTGTGCAGGGACAGTTCTAAACACGGGAAACACGTGGCACTTCACAGGCATACTTTAGACACCCCCCAGGTACAATATTTAAAGGAATATTTGACTTTTTTTTTTCACTTTATGCATCATTAACCACTTAACGACCGCTCACTGTATATATACGTCGGCAGAATGGCACCGACAGGCACAATCACGTAGAGCATACGTGATTGCCTTTGTACAGTTGGGGGGTCCGATCGGACCCCCCTCCTATACAGTGAGCGGTGGCTAAGTGTCCGGGAGCGTTCCGGGATGAGGGGGCAGCCATTTGTTTCTGGCCACCCCCTCGCGATCGCTCCCGGCGAATGGAAATGCCCCCTCTGTCTGTGTCAGACAGAGGGAGCAGGAGGAAGTGATGTCATCTCTGGTGCGGCGCTCACATGTACCGAGCGCCGTACAAGAGAAGATATCAGGTTAGTGCACACAACACTACACTGACACCAGGACACATAGGGACATAAATCGCCCCCCAAGGCCCCCCAGATCACCCCAGATCACCCCCCAGATCACCCCCCAGCCCCCAGTCACAGTGTCACTGATTGCAGTGACCATTTATTTAGTGATCACTGCAATCAGTGACATTTGTGACTGTAAAAGTGTCACCAAAGTTTAGTCTTAGGTCCAGTGTAGCCCCCTAACCCCCCCTAATAAAGGTTTAACCCCCTGATCACCCCCCAGATAACCCTTTCACCGCCTATCACCACTGTCACTTAGCGATCATTTTTCTGATCGCTGTCTTAGCGTCAGTGATGCAGATCGGCAGCCAGTAATTTTTTTAGGTTCGCCGCAGGTTTTTATAGCGTCAGGTACCCCAATATATTATCTAATAAAGGTTTAACCCCCTTGATCGCCCCCCAGGTAACCCTTTCACCCCCTATCACCACTGTCACTAAGCGATCGTTTTTCTAAACGCTGTCTTAGTGTCTGTGATGCAGATCGGTAGCCGGTAATTTTTTTTAGGTTCGCGCAGGTTTTTATAGCGTCAGGTACCCCAATATATTATCTAATAAAGGTTTAACCCCCTTGATCGCCCCCCAGGTAACCCTTTCACCCCCTATCACCACTGTCGCTAAGCAATTGTTTTTCTAAACGCTGTCTTAGTGTCGGTGATGCAGATCGTAGCCAGTAATTTTTTTTAGGTTCGCCGCAGGTTTTTATAGCGTCAGGTACCCCAATATATTATCTAATAAAGGTTTAACCCCCTTGATCGCCCCCCAGGTAACCCTTTCACCCCCTATCACCACTGTCACTAAGCGATCGTTTTTCTAAACGCTGTCTTAGTGTCTGTGATGCAGATCGGTAGCCGGTAATTTTTTTTAGGTTCGCCGCAGGTTTTTATAGCGTCAGGTACCCCAATATATTATCTAATAAAGGTTTAACCCCCTTGATCGCCCCCCAGGTAACCCTTTCACCCCCTATCACCACTGTCGCTAAGCAATTGTTTTTCTAAACGCTGTCTTAGTGTCGGTGATGCAGATCGTAGCCAGTAATTTTTTTTAGGTTCGCCGCATGTTTTTATAGCGTCAGGTACCCCAATATATTATCTAATAAAGGTTTAACCCCCTTGATCGCCCCCCCAGGTAACCCTTTCACCCCCATCACCACTGTCGCTAAGCAATCGTTTTTCTAAACGCTGTCTTAGTGTCGGTGATGCAGATCGGTAGCTGGTAATTTTTTTTAGGTTCGCCGCAGGTTTTTATAGCGTCAGGTACCCCCATATATTATCTAATAAAGGTTTTAACCCCCTGATTGCCCCTAGTTAACCCTTTCACCAGTGATCACCATATAAGTGTTACGGGTGCCGCTGGTTAGTTAGTTTGCTTTTTATAGTGTCAGGGCACCCGCCGTGTATATAACCCAGTAAAGGTTTAACCCCCTGATCGCCCGGCGGGTGATATCAATTAGGTTTTAGCATCAGAGAGGGTCTGAGTCACACCCCAGGCAGCGTCAGGTTAGTGCCAGTAACGCTAACACCCACGCGTGAAGCATACACCCCCCTTAGTGGTATAGTATCTGAACAGATCAATATCTGATCTGATCAGATCTATACTAGCATCCCCAGCAGTTTAGGGTTCCCAAAAACGCAGTGTTAGCGGGATCAGCCCAGATACCTGCTGGCACCTGCGTTTTGCCCCTCCGTCCAGCCCAGGCCACCCAAGTGCAGTATCGATCGATCACTGTCACTTACAAAACAAAAACACACATAACTGCAGCATTCGCAGAGACAGGCCTGATCCCTGCGACTCCAGTGCTGTAGGAGGTGATTTCACCACCACAGTTAAAAAAAAAGCAAATATGCCGAACCATTGGGGCAGCAGGGGCGGAGGAGCGATTTTGCTCCTAATGCCGCGTACATACGGTCGAAATTCCGACGGAGGCTTGCCCGTGGAAAAGTCCGACCATGTGTGTGCGGCATAACTTTTTTGCGGGAGGATGCCCCCATGCTTCGGCATATATAAATGGTGCGTGTATGCCCATCATTGGAAGTGGGTGGATGAAGGGCGGTATTTTAATGGTGGGCATACCCACCGATCAATCTCTTTTTTCGTTCAGCCAACTGGCTGCATGAAATAAAAAGATTACAATACATGTCCAACAAGGACCAGCAACGTACTGGTATGTTGCTGGACTTTGAATGTTTATACCAGAATGATGCCTGCGGGTTTAGGTATCATCTTGGTATCATTATTTTCAGCCTGCGGCCGGCTTTCATGTAAAAGCAATCCTAGCGGCTAATTAGCCTCTGGACTGCTTTTACAAGCAGTGGGAGGGAATGCCCCCCCCGGATATAAAAAGCGCCATTGGGAAATTGGGAAAGCATTTTATCACACCGATCTTGGTGTGGTCAGATGCTTTGAGGGCAGAGGAAAAATCTAGGGTCTAGAAGACCCCAGTTTTTTCAAAAAAAGAGTACCTGTCACTACCTATTGCTATCATAGGGGATATTTACATTCCCTGAGATAACAATAAAAATGATAAAAAAAAAAATACTTGGAAGGAACAATTTAAAAATAAAATAAAAAAGAAAAATTAATAATAAAAAAAAAAAGAAAAAAAAAAAAAGCACCCCTGTCCTGCCCTGCTCTTGCCCAATGGCGAACGCAAGCGTCGGTCTGGCGTCATATGTAAACAGCAATTGCACCATGCATGTGAGGTATCACCGCGAAGGTCAGATCGAGGGCAATCATTTTAGCAGTAGACCTCCTCTGTAAATCTACTGGGGTAACCTGTAAAGGCTTTTAAAGGCTTTTAAAAATGTATGTAGTTTGTCGCCAATGCGCGTTTGTGCGAAATTTTAAAGCATGTCGTGTTTGGTATCTATGTACTCGGCCTAAGATCATCTTTTTTATTTCATCAAACATTTGGGCAATATAGTGTGTTTTAGTGCATTAAAATTAAAAAAAGTGTATTTTTTAACCCAAAAAATGCGTTTGAAAAATCGCTGCGCAAATACTGTGTAGAAAAAAAAAATGCAACACCCACCATTTTAATCTGTAGGGCCTTTGCTTTAAATATATATATAATGTTTGGGGGTTCAACATAATTTTCTTGCAAAAAAAAAAATGTTTTCATGTAAACAAAAAGTGTCAAAAAGGGCTTTGTCTTCAAGTGGTTAGAAGAGTGGATGTAAGCTTCCTAATGTTGTGTATAAAATGCCAGAACAGTTCAAAACCCCCCCAAATGACCCCATTTTGGAAAGTAGACACCCCAAGCTATATACTGAGAGGCATGTCGAGTCCATGGAATATTTTATATGTTGACACAAGTTGCGGAAAAACAACAATTTTTTTTTTTTTTTTGCACAAAGTTGTCACTAAATGATATATTGCTCAAACATGCCATGAGCATATGTGGAATTACACCCCAAAATACATTCTGTTGCTTCTCCTGAGTACGGGGATACCACATGTGTGAGACTTTTTGGGAGCCTAGCCACGTACGGGACCCCAAAAACCAAGCACCGCCTTCAGGCTTTCTAAGGGTGTAAATTTTTGATTTCACTTCTCACTGCCTATCACAGTTTCGGAGGCCATGGAATGCCCAGATAGCACAAAACCCCCCAAATGACCCCATTTTGGAAAGTAGACACCCAAAGATATTTGCTGAGAGGTATTGTGAGTATTTTGCAGATCTCGCTTTTTGTCACAAAGTTTTGAAAATTGAAAAAAAAAAATATATATATATATATATTTTCTTTCTTCATTTTCAAAAACAAATGAGAGCTGTAAAATACTCGCCATTCCTCTCAGCAAATAGCTTGGGGTGTCTATATTCCAAAATGGGGTCATTTGGGGGGGTTTTGTGCGATTTTGGCATTTTATGGCCTTCGAAACTGTGATAGGTAGTGAGGAGTGAAATCAAAAATTTGTGCCTAGAAATCCTGAAGGCGGTGCTTGGTTTTCGGGGTCCCGTACGCGGCTAGGCTCCTAAAAAGTCCCACACATGTGGTATCCCCGTACTCAGGAGAAGCAGAAAAATGTATTTTGGGGTGTAATTCCACATATAACCATGGCATGTGTGAGCAATATATCATTTAGTGACAACTTTTTGTAATTTTTTTTTTGTTTTTTTTTTTTTGTCATTATTCAATCACTTGGGACAAAAAAAATATATTCAATGGGCTCAACAGGCCTCTCAGCAATTTCCTTGGGGTGTCTACTTTCTAAAATGGGGTCATTTGGGGGGGTTTTGTGCTATTTTGGCATTTTATGGCCTTCGAAACTGTGATAGGTAGTGAGGAGTGAAATCAAAAATTTGCGCCCTTAGAAATCCTGAAGGTGGTGCTTGGTTTCCGGGGTCCCGTACGCGGCTAGGCTCCCAAAAAGTCCCACACATGTGGTATCCCCGTACTCAGGAGAAGCAGCAAAATGTATTTTGGGGTGAAATTCCACATATAACCATGGCATGTGTGAGCAATATATCATTTAGTGACAACTTTTTGTAATTTTTTTTTTTTAGTCATTATTCAATCACTTGGGACAAAAAAATAAAAAATTCAATGGGCTCAACATGCCTCTCAGCAATTTCCTTGGGGTGTCTACTTTCCAAAATGGGGTCATTTGGGGGGGTTTGTACTGCCCTGTCATTTTAGCACCTCAAGAAATGAGATAGGCAGTCATAAATTTAAAGCTGTGTAAATTTCAGAAAATGTACCCTAGTTTGTAAACTCTATAACTTTTGCGCAAACCAATAAATATACGCTTATTGACATTTTTTTTACTAAAAACATGTGGCTGAATACATTTTGGCCTAAATGTATGACTACAATTGAGTTTATTCGATTTTTCTTATAACAAAAAGTAGAAAATATCATTTTTTTTCAAAATTTTCGGTCTTTTTCCGTTTATATCGCAAAAAATAAAAATCGCAGAGGCAATCAAATACCATTAAAAGAAAGCTCTATTTGTGGGAAGAAAAGGACACAAATTTCGTTTGGGTACAACATTGCATGTCCGCACAATTTACAGTTAAAGCAGCGCAGTGCTAAATTCTGAATTCACCTCTGGTCCTCTAGCTACCAAATGGTCCGGGGCTTAAGTGGTTAAAATGACTGCTCCCGGAAAACGTCCGTTTTTAAAACTTCTTTTTGCATTGATACATGTCCCCTGGTGCAGAACCCGGGTTCCCAAACTCTGTTTCGGACAATAACATGGATAATAGTCGTTATAATTAGCACTTTAGAATCCGAACGTTCGCATCCATTGTATTTAATAGGGTTCTAATGTTCGTGCAAACTTTCGGTCCGTTCACGGGTTCTGGTGCGAACCGCACCCGGGGGTGTTCGGCTCATCACTACTGATAACTATAATAATGTCACTGGTCCCTAAAAAGTGTCAAAAGTGTTCGTTAGGTGTCCGATTTGTCCGCCACAATATTGCAGACCTGCTATTAGTCGCTGATCGCTGCGATTAAAAAAAAAAATCAAAGAATATATCCCATAGTTTGTAGATGCTATAAATTGTGTGCAAACCAACCAATATATGGTTATTGGGATTTTTTTTTCTTACCAAAAAATATGTAGCCCACTACAAATTAACCTAAATTGATGAAGAAATTAGATTTTTTATATTTTTATATTGGGTATATTTTATAGCAGAAAGTAAAAAATATTTTTTTTTTCCAAAATGTACAGTCTTTTTTTGTTTAGAAATAAATAAAAAATACAGAAGTGATCAAATACCACCAAAAGAAAGCTCTATTTGTGGGAAACAAGGACATACATTTTATTTGGGTACAGCGTTGCGCAACCGTGCAATTGTCAGTCAAACGAACGCAGTGCCTTATCACAAAAAATGGCCTGGTCATGAAAGGGGTAAACCTTTCCGGAGTGGTTAAACCCATATGAATTATGCTGGTGTAAATGGATGATGCCAAGAAAACTTTAAAGCCTTCCGAGCAGAGCACATTCACTGCACACTCACAGCACAGTGACTGAGCTGAAAAACACATATCTCGGAAAATGGTGGCTTTTTGGCATGTAGCATTTTTGAAATTCACATGTTATGTCATTTTGTTTCACAAGTCAGCCCTGATGAAGCCTCAGTTTTTGAGGTAAAACATGGTGGGTTTTTGGGTTGGGGAATTTTTTGAGCACTTCTATGTTGTCATTCTTTGGTTGGAGCATTACATTTATTGGGGTACAATCTATGAAAGTAAGAGTGAGCTCAGTGTAGGATTAAATACTTCTATCAGAGACTGCATTAAGTGAGCTCTCCCTGTTGATATTGAGACACTTTTCTAATGAACTTTTTGAAAATGTAAAACAAAAACATTTTAAATTAATCTTATGTAGCGGGGTATCGTTTTCACCCACAGACTACAGTTCCCAGCACGCTTTGTGGCACCCAGCGTGCATTTCCCTGTGCAAGGACTGCTGGGGTGGACTTTACAAGAGAGAGGCGGGGCCAGGTTCTTTCTCTTCAGACGCCGCCCTCCCTGCAAGAGGATCCCTGCACTTACCTGCTGTGTGAGCAAGGCCTGAAGCCTGGGCCTTGCATTTGTTCTGGAGAGCCTTCCGCTCCATCGAGGAGCCTGCGGAGCTTCCGCTCCACCTGAGGTGCCACCATCACCAGGAGGACTGAAGACCGGGCATCGCGGGCACTGTGAAGCAACTCACAGTAGCGGAGGTACCGGACAGGAGTCGGTCCGGTCGGGTGAAAGAGCGCCTGCTCAGAATTTCATCTGACTTTGTTGCCTATTAACTTTCTTAGGCCCATCAGTGATTGCAGTTATATTCTGGAGAGACTGTCTGCTGAACTGAGTTTATTAGTCTCTCCAGCTTCACCAAGTTAGCGATTATCGCTACCCCTTTGGATTACAGTTTGTTCTTTATGTGCACCACCGAGTTTTGCTAGCGAAGATTCTTCAACAAACTATACCCCAAGTTATAGTCAGGCCTGACTAGGTAGTATAGGACATTGCTGGGCGCCATTTCCATTTTTAGCTCACGAGGGAGGATAGCTGCAGTGGGGTTATTATACTATCATCGCATTGCTGAATGTTATACCCTTTTGATGTGTATACCTATATTGCAGGGATCTGCATGAGACACTGTATATTAATTACCTTTTATACTTTTACCAATAGTAAAAAGTTATAGTAAAGTAATTTGGTTGTCAGTGTCAATTACTGCGCTGGGATATAAAGGGGTTGTGCCATATAACAGTATAGATATAATACAGATATACCACCCTTCCCCTTTCCTAACTGTGCCACGAGAGGTTAGAGCCGATTGCCAGGGGTTTTGGGCTTTACAAGGCCCAAAATAAACAAGCAGCCCTCTTAAACTGAGGGTATCGCTATACGTGGGGGCTCGGTTCCAGGATCCTTGTATATTGCACGCTGCAATCAAGCCAGTCAGAAGTACCAGCATGGACCCGCAGGCAGTGACACAATGGTGCGCAGAGGAGGCTGTGGATCCAGTCTGGGCGGTGGCTATTGAAGGGGATCCACTCAAAAGAAGAGGTAAAGCAGCTAATAATGTCAATATCCCTGAGATGGAAAGCATGTGCGGTGGATGTAAAGTCAGATACCTCGGGGGCATATGCACTAATAGAATGGACAAGAGGAATCCCATAAGAGTTCAAAGGGCAGAGTGTAAAGGACATAGATGACAGAACGTATTGATTAGTGCATACTGGGGCTGTGAAGAGAGAGTCTCCACGAACCTCCCCACCATTATCTCCGTCACTCTTCTCCAAAATGGGAAGCAGTCGTGAAAAGAGAGCTCCGGAATCACCTCTGACCGCCATAGGGACGGAACTGCTGACTGCTTTGGGAGACTTTGTTACCAAATGCCAGAAAACCAGCACGGTACATGTGGAAGCCGGATACCGGAAACTCAGGGGGTTTTCAGGAACACAACCTGTGCCACCCGGGGAGGAAGACTTTGACACCTGGATTGAGCAGGCAATGCAGGCAGTTATAGGTTGGGAAGTTCCAGAAGCACAGAAGAAGCAGCGCACCAATGAAAGCTTGAAGGGTCCTGCTGCTAAGGCTGTGAAAATTCTTAGGTGCAGCAATATTGTGTGTACTGTGATGGACTATCTGTCTATGTTGCAGGAGGAATTTGGTCAGCTGGAGAAGGAGTCAGAGCTGGTGTATCAATTTGAACATACCCTCCAGCAGCCGAGGGAGAAGTTGTCTGAGTATGTCCGGAGACTGAATAGAATGCTGTGCCAGATTGTACGGAGAAAGGGAATGCAGCTACAGGTCATAGACGCTGCCAGGATGAAGCAGATCCTGAGGGGAGCCTTGTGTTTGGATCCAGTTTGGCTTCACCTGAAGACCTCTGATGGAGTCATGGCTCTGAGTTACCCAGACCTTGTGCGGATCATAAGGGACGAAGAGGCACTGCTGAAGGATCAAGAAAGGGTTGAGAAGACCACTCCACCTGTTTCGGTGGGAGTCAGAGCGGCAGTAGCTACCGAACGTGACTCAGAAGTAGAAACCTTGAAGTCTCAAATGGCCCAAGTACTGGATTTTTTGACCTCTTTAATGGCAAAGGACTCAGTGGCCAAGGAGAAAGAAGAGCCCAAGAGGGAACCGGACCGAAATGTTCCCATTCCAACATCCCCAAAAATAAGGAAAGAAATTGTCTGTTTCAATTGTGGAGAAGCCGGCCACACTGGGAAAGTGTGCCCCAGTCCAAGGAAGAACCGAGGCACTCAGTACCAGCAGGCGGAACGCTTCAGAGGGCCCCGGTGAAGGAGTCAGCCGGGCGCCCGCTACTTACAGAAAGCTCCAAGAAGATCCAAAAACAAGCAGAGAAAAAAGAGAAGGGAAACGATGCTCCTCCTCAAACCCCCCATACCGCCTGTCGGGAGTTGAAATTTGACAACCGGAAAAAGATAAATGCATACCAGGTCCAAAAGGGGTTGAGATCCAGAGAAAAGTGGAAGAAAAAGAAGAAAATACCACTAGGAAAATCAAGGAGTCCAAAGGAGAAAATACCTCCTAAGAAGTTCCCGGATAAATTAATTGGACCCTCCCCTCTAGTCTCCGTTCAAGTGGAGGGAGTCTACGCTAAGGCACTCCTAGACACAGGAGCCCAAGTGACTCTCTTATACAGAGACTTTTATCAGAAGCATTTGAGTCACGTGCCTTTGCAGAAGCTGGAAGACCTGAAGATAGGGGGGATTGGCACTCGTAGCTTTCCCTACGACGGTTATGTCTGAATCAGACTGGCCTTTGACCCCTCTGTGACCGGGAAGGCCGAAGTTTTTGACACCCTGGTGGTAGTTTGCCCTCGCCCACCAGGAGCCAACACGATGTCCATGTTGATAGGGACCAACACTGACTTGGTCCGGAGACTGCTGACCCCGTTAGTGCAAGAGCGGAGTTCTCCCAAACAGAAGATTCACCCCATGCTGCAACAGGTCTACCAGAAGTTGATCCTGGAGCAAAAGGCCCCGGAAGAGGGGGTGGGAAGAGTCTGGAGACTGTCTAGAAGAGAGAAGATATTGCAGCCTGGTGAGGTGACCTGTCTTCAGGCTACGGTAAAACTCTCCTGGGAGCAGCCGGGTCCCTTTGTGGTCGTGGAGCCAGACCCCCTCAACACTCACCAAGGATTGGAAGTAATCCCTGAAGTGGTCCCGTTGAGGGCATTGAAGAAAGCAAAGGGTCAGATTCCAGTGAGCATCAGAAATGTCACAGATTCTCCTGTGAAGATCCCAGCTCAGGTACTGCTGGGCAAAGTGAATCCTGCCACCCCAGTGACCCTGTCCGAATTGAAGAGGACGGAGGGAGGAGAAGCCACCCTGGAGGAACTCTGTCTTGAAGATACCACCTTGCTACTGAAGTGGAAGGAGAGAGCCAAGGCTCAGCTGACCAGATGGAGAAGAATATTCTCGAAAAATGAGTTTGACGTGGGGCGTGCGAGGAGTACCACCCATAAAATCCGTCTTCAAGAAGACAAACCCTTCCGGGAGAGGGTTCGACGAGTTCCCCTGGCTGACTTGGAAGATTTGCGTGAGCAGTCTACAGAGCTCAAGAGGACAGGGGTCATCCGAGAGTCCAGAAGTCCATATGCCTCCCCCATCGTGGTGGTAAGGAAGAAAAACGGGTCGCTGAGACTCTGCATAGACTACAGGACTCTCAATAGGAGGACCATACCCGACCAGTACACTACCCCCAGGATAGAACATGCTTTGCAGAGTCTGTCTGGGGCCAAATGGTTCAGTGTCATGGACCTGAAGAGTGGGTATTACCAAATCCCCATGCACCCTGAAGATAGGGAAAAGACGGCCTTCATCACCCCAGTGGGATTCCATGAATTCAATAGGATGCCTCAAGGCCTGTCGGGAGCCCCCGCTACTTTCCAGAGGTTGATGGAGAAGACCGTAGGAGACATGAATCTGATCGAAGTCCTGGTGTACCTAGATGATATCATTGTCTTCAGGAAGACTCTGGAGGAACATGAAGAAAGATTGGAGAATGTCCTGAAGAGACTCAGTGAAGAGGGAGTAAAACTCTCCAGGGAAAAATGCCAGTTCTACCAGTCCTCGGTCCACTATCTGGGACACATAGTATCTGCAGAAGGAGTGTCTACAGATCCTAAAAACTGGATGCAGTCACCTCCTGGCCCAGACCAACTACAGTGACTGAGCTCAGATCCTTCCTAGGCTTCTGCTCCTACTACCGTAGATTTGTGGAAGGGTTTGCAAAAATTGCCAAACCCCTGAATGAGTTACTGAAGACGGAAGGGGAGGAAGATGATACTGGCCCCAGGAAGCCTGGAGAGTCTGTGGAAGACCAGTGGACAGGGGAGTGCGAAGAAGCCTTCCAAATGTTAAAGAAGAGTCTTACCACTGCACCAGTTCTGGCCTATGCTGATCCCAAAAAGCCATATGAACTGCATGTAGATGCCAGCCATGATGGTCTAGAAGGGGTGCTATATCAAGAATATGATGGACAGTTGCGCCCAGTTGCCTACCTTAGTAGAAGTCTGGCACCAGCAGAAAAGAACTACCCCACCCACAAGTTGGAGTTTCTGGCCCTAAAGTTGGCAGTTGTGGACAAACTCAGAGATTGCTTGTATGGAGCTGACTTCACAGTAAAGACTGACAATAATCCACTCACCTATCTCTTCACCACGGCCAAGCTGGATGCCACTGGTCACCGTTGGTTAGCAGCCCTGGCCGGATTCAACTTTAGCCTGAAGTATAGGCCTGGAGCCAGAAACCGTGATGCAGATGCATTGTCCAGAAGAGCTCATGCACCCACCCACCATCCAGAAGATTGGACCCAGGTAACCCCGGATGGGGTACGAGCCTTATGTCAAGGAGCCCAACTTCAAGCTAGTGGTGGGTCAAGGGCTGAAGAGATTGGTGTTTCGGTGGTGAGGGTGCCCAAGTGTTACTGCAATGTGACCCAGGTTGGAGAGGATGACCTGCCAAAGCTGTCCAAAAAGGACCTAAGGAGAGACCAGTCGGAAGATCCCTGGGGAAGATTAGCATTGAAGGCAATGGAAGACCAGGATCCAGGCAGACTTCTGAAGGACCCCTCAAAGGTGGCCCGATTGGTTCACAAAGAATGGGACAAGCTACAGGTACATCAAGGGGTGGTCTACCGAAGGAGCCCCTCTGATGACCTGGAAGAGAAGTGGCAGCTGTTTCTGCCGGAGAAATACAGAGAACTGTTTTGGCTGCCTTACATGATAATCATGGCCACTTGGGGGGCCGAACGAACATTCCAGCTTATAAGGGATAGGTTCTATTGGCCCTGTATGCGGGCTGAAGTGGAAGAGTACTGTCACTCCTGTGTTCACTGTATCCAGAGGAAGACATTGCCACGTCAAGCTGCCCCAATGAGCCATCTGCAGAGTCAGGGACCCTTGGACTTGGTGTGCATTGACTTTCTCTGTCTAGAGCCTGACTTAAGTGGACAAGGAAATGTTCTGGTGATAACCGACCATTTCACCCGTTATGCTCAGGCCTTTCCAGCCAAAGACCAGAAGGCCTCCACTGTAGCCAAAATCTTAGTGGAGAAATATTTTGTGCATTATGGACTGCCACAGCGCCTGCACTCAGACCAAGGGAGAGACTTTGAGAGTCGATTAATTAAAAAATTGCTGGACTTTTTGGGTATCAAGAAAACCCGTACTAGGGGCGTGGTCTGCCAGCGCTGGTAATGGCTGCTTAGACTCTGTGCTCGTCAGCCAAGGGAGAGAAACGGAGAGTATCAGGCCCAAACCCGCAGATAATCCACGGCCATCCTACCTCACAACAACCCGGACATCACAGCCAGCCATGTCCAGGAAGAGAATGACGGACTATCAACCTCAAAAACTGACTGCCTTCTTTTCCAAGCCGTCTAGCAAGGTGAGTCAGGCCAAAAATGGCGCGGGCGCGGCCGCGATCCCGGAGGCCTACACGGATCTTCCTGATGAGATCCCGGGGAATCAGGACCCCCCTTGCCCTCTCTTGTCACCAACCCTCAGAGTGGGAGATAACCACATCACAGGCAGCCCAGCGAAATCCTGCATGCGGATGGAACCGCCGCCGATGCCGCCATCATCACAAATTGAGGCCCAGGCTCTCAATCACTTTCAGGCTAACCAGGCCCTAAAATCATCCATGGCCTCTTTCCCCACTTCAGGGCAACCGGTGCTTGACACCACACTAAAAGACATGCTGCTATCTCTCCAGACCTCACTAATGACAGACCTGTCATCCTTATTCACCAAAATGACAGCCGACATGCATATAATGGATGACAGAGTGTCACATCTAGAAAGCAGCCTGGAGGAATGCACATCTACGGTGAATGAACTGGTTGATTCCTATGCTGACATAAAAGATGAGCAAGCCTGGGTAAGAACTAAGCTGGCAGATTTAGAAGACAGGTCCAGGAGAAACAATATAAAAATCAGATGAGTCACTGAAAATATTCTGCCATTAGACCTCCCTAAATATGCGAAAGAACTTATGCACTTGATCTTGCCTGACGCATCACCAAGAGACCTGATTGTGGACCGAATTCATAGGATTGCTAAACCCTCTCACTTGGCAGCTTCAGTCCCTAGAGATGTTTTAATGAGGGTGCATTTCTTTCATGTCAAAGAAAGGCTGCTCATGACACTGAGTAATAACCCATCGCTTTCTGAGCCGTACGCCGGAGTACTACTATTCCCAGATATCTCTAAGTACACACTGCAGTTGAGGAGACAGCTCAACCCGGTCACCAAAGGCCTCCACAACCACAAGATTCTATTTAAATGGAGATATCCTGCATCCTTGCTCATTACGAGGAATGGCGAAGTGCACGTGATCCACAACCTCCACAAGGGAATGCAACTACTCCACTCTTGGGGAATCATGCCTGACTCCCCGCAGGATACCACCACACCATTTGAACAATGCAGCAACCGCTCATCACGTCGCACCCAGAGTGGTCGTGGCACTTGACCAAGTCAGTTTCTATAAAATCCATTGGGCCTATATATCGACAAGATTGATGCTCTCCCTGGCTCCCAGCCTTCTGATTTGTTTTACAGTTGAACATTGACATTGTTAGCCCCTATTTAGTGGTTTAGTTGAACACCTGCCTTCTCTACTCCACCTACCGTTCTAACGAGTGGTCATACCACCATACGTGACTACCCTACAATTTCCAATTTTTATCTTGTTTAGTTCTTTCGGTTGACTTTCTTGTTTTACAGCCGCACCACTGCATGTACCGTGTGAACATCTAGTTCTGAACTTACCCTTACAGACGCTCTGGCCTGTGAACCCAGGGAGCTCGTAAGTCCTCATCGAACTGTAAGTGTTTGTGTCCTACCAGTTGTTCCTTTACAGCACCTATAATGCTGGTCACGGTTTTATCCATAAATGCGAATGGACTCAATCATCCTGCAAAGAGACATTCACTTTGGAAAACAGCCCTGGACCTAAAG
The DNA here is from genome assembly GCA_029206835.1 of Rana muscosa. Taxonomy (NCBI): domain Eukaryota; kingdom Metazoa; phylum Chordata; class Amphibia; order Anura; family Ranidae; genus Rana; species Rana muscosa. Next base: position 1,257,709,278 of record CM055116.1, on the reverse strand, counting down.
TGTGACATCCTGTGTGTTCAGGAGACACACTTTCTTTCCACAGCTGCGCCTAAGTGTGCAAACAGACATTTTTACCAGGGTTTTCTCCGCCCCATTTACCTCCAAAAAAAGAGGGGTGATGATAGCGGTGCATAACTCGGTCACATTCCAATTGAAAAGTGTTACTCTCGATCCGGAAGGTCGTTACATTATTCTTGTATGTGCCATTAATAATACTACCTATACTTTGGTAAATATATGCGCTCCGAATGTCAAACAGGCCCATTTCCTTCGCAAACTCATGCGTACTGTTCACCCCCTGAAACAAGGACATCTAATTCTCTGTGGAGATTTTAACCTAGTCCCTGATATCAACTTAGACTCCACTTCTGCATCAAAACGCAGGGAATCCCCTCTGAAAAACATTGTTGTATCCCATGACTTGTTTGACGCTTGGAGGTGCTTGCACGGAGAGGAGAGGGATTATACATATTTCTCTCCTCTCCACAAGACGTATTCTCGCATTGATAATTTTTTCACTGATAAGTGGTTACTCCAAAACATTAGCGCAGCTGTAATCCACACCACGTCTTGGTCGGACCATGCCCCTATCACCATTACTGTATCTGATTCCTCACAACGAGCAAATACTTTCTTATGGAGAGCGAACAACTATATCTTGCAACATCCAACTTACTCTTCAGAGATAATAGATCAATTAAATGAATATTTTGAAATTAACTCAGGCTCTGTGTCTGATCCAGGCGTGATGTGGAATGCGCACAAAGCATTTATCATAGGTATACTGCTTAAAATTAGCTCCCACCACAAAAAAAAAAGGTCACTAAGGATAGACACTCTACTGTCCCAAATAACCAGTTTAGAACAACAAAACAAATCCAAACCCAATCCAACATGCTCAGCGCAAATCTTAACACTTAGACAAGAACTCAGGCTCCACCTTCTCCAATCGTACGAACAAACTCAGAGAAAACTAAAAGCCACATCCTATTCCACATCCAATAAAGCAGGTAAAGCCCTTGCTCAGCGTTTCAAAGGCAGACGAATAAAAAACAAAACTGATCGCTTAGTACATCCCCACACAAATGAATCACTCAGGAACCCACAAGCAATAGCCGATGCTTTCAGCCTACTATAGTGATATATATAATCTACAGCGAGACCCAGATACGTACCAACCTTCCCCAGATGACATCAGTGACTTTCTTTCCCGCATTAGACTCCCGTCGGTAACGACGGAACAAATCTTCCCGTCTCAACGAACCTTTCACAGTGCAAGAAGTGATAGAGACTATCAATACTCTCCCTTCAGGTAAATCACCAGGCCCAGATAGTCTCACTGGAGAATACTTTAAACAATTCGCACATCAACTAGCTCCTCATCTCACAAACTTGTACAATGACGCGGCCACCTCCGCTACATTTCCACATGAATCCCTACAAGCGTTAATTATCACCCTGCCTAAACCAGGTAAAGAACCAGTTGCACCTCAAAACTTCCGCCCAATCTCACTACTAAATTTAGATTTGAAAATATACGCAAAAATGATTGCCACACGACTGATTCATATCATGCCCAATCTGATCCACAGAGATCAATCAGGCTTCACGTCCGGTAGACAAGCGTCTGACGCCACGAGGAGATTAATAGATGTCATCCACTTTGCCGAGACTAGTGGGATGCCTTCTCTGCTCCTAGCATTGGACGCGGAGAAGGCGTTCGACAGAGTTCACTGGAATTATTTACATCAGATCCTACAGAAGTTTGGATTCAAAGGTCAAATATTGAACTCTGTACTAGCACTCTACACCACCCCCTCGGCCCGAGTATTTTCTGCAGATATGCTATCCCAACCGTTTGCCATTACCAATGGCACCAGACAAGGGTGCCCGCTGTCGCCACTGATCTTCAATCTACTCATGGAGCCCCTGGCTGAACACATTAGACAGAACCCTAAAATCTCAGGATTTGAGATAGGACGTCAAACGCACAAGATCAGTCTGTTCGCAGACGATGTCATACTTATGATCACAAACCCGACTTCATCCCTAGCAGAAGTACAAAATACCCTTCAGTGGTTCAGCAAGATCTCCTATTATAGAGTAAATACCACTAAATCATATATACTAGATCTAGGAATAGATGCCACTTCCAGAAACCTACTCCAATTCCAATTCCCCTTCATGTGGGCAACACACGATATAACGTACCTAGGGATACAGTTAACAAGATCATCAAAAAATCTATACAGTAGCAACGTTATACTATTCCTTGCTAAACTTCAAACTGAGGTCCAAAAACTAGCTAAACAGAAACTATTGTGGTCGGGTAGACTCGCTGCATTCAAAATGTTACATCTTCCACAACTGCTTTACCTATACAGAACCATTCCTATCCCTATCCCGTCATCCTATTTCAAATCTCTCCAAACAATCCTCAACAAATTTCTTTGGCAAGGAAAGAAACCTATATGCGCAAAACTTACTCTAATTAAACACAAGCTTGCAGGTGGGACAGGGTCAATTGAGTTTGAGGACTATTACTGGGCATCAATACTGACACAACTCCAAGACTGGTTCCACGAATCTCCCCATACACTTTGGGGACATCTGGAAACATCAATGATCAAACACTGTACCTTACAAAGCTGGTTACTGGGAATCCCCCATGGCATTCCCATCTCCAAAGCTCTACCCCCCACAATAAGAGCCTCCGCCCAGGCCTGGAAGAAACTAGTGAACTTATGTTCAACAATGAAACACTCATTCTCTCCTCCTCTCCCTCTAGAAATTCTTTGTCACTGTACTATAGATCTTTCTCTGAAACACTGGGTATCCAAACGCATACAAGATCTATTCCAGGGGAACGTTCTAATGACGTTCCAAAATTTACAGCAGAAGTTCAACCTCCCACATACAGACCTCTTTACCTACATACGAGTCAAACATTGTCTATCTCGAATAGCGCGTCCATTCTACACACTCCCTCCTAGGGTGTGGACATTTTTGACAAATCCCTCCTCAAAGTTGAGGGGAATCTCCCTCTTCTACAATATTTTCCATCAGAAACAGGAGTTTACCAAAACTAAACCCCACATCCACTGGGACACAGATCTTGGACGAACCTTCACCGACACACAATGGCACATAGCATTACGCTCTATTTACAAAGCCACCCAAAATTCCGCATTCTGGGAATTCACACAAAAAATATCTCTAAGGTGGTACCTCACACCCACAAAACTTGCATCATTTGACAACACGACCTCGGACACATGCTGGAGATGCAACTCAGAGAGAGGCGACCTACTACACATACTCTGGTCATGCCCCTCAATACAACCATATTGGACAACTATCTTCCACATTCTGACAGATATCACACAAGAACACATACCACCCTCGCCGGCACTGGCATTGCTCAATCTGACGGTTGGATCGGTTCCAGGGCCAGTGAGAGTGGTTATAACCAACATCCTCCTTGCAGCTCGACTGAGCTTGACTAGATTTTGGAAGAGCACCCAACCACCTACGATAGAAAATACTCTCGATCTAGTTAACTTGCATTTTAATTATGAGCTTACACTGGCTTCGAGCAGAGTCCTACTCAAGAAAACACATACTGAATGGGATCCCTGGACTAAATGGGCTAGAGCAGAACTGTTCCTATAACCCACAAACTCAGATAGTAAACCCTGATCCTGTTACTTTAATCTTTGTCGTGTTACGAACGCTGATAACGCTGTTTTAATACTATGTATGTATATGCTACCTTTGAGAACTATGACTGTGCTTTTTGAGCTGTATAGTATGTTTCATCCTGAAACGGAATTGGAACGCAATATGTATACTCCTTATGTAATTAGTTTGAAAATCAATAAAAACCTATTGTTTAAAAAAAAAAAAGAAAACCCGTACTACCCCTTATCACCCTCAGGGTGATGCTCAGCCAGGGAGATTCAAAATAACTCTGTTAAATATGTTGGGGACTCTGAGTAGCGATCAGAAGCAGAATTGGAGAAAGTACATAGCAGCAATAGTGCATGCTTACAACAGTACCACTAGTGATGCCACAGGGTACTCTCCATACCGCCTAATGTTTGGCAGGGAAGCAAGACTGCCTGTGGATCTGGCATTCGGCATATCAACGGATCACACTTCAGCCACCTCACATAAGGGATATGTGGATAGACTGAGGAAGAGTTTGAAGCTAGCTTTTGAACAAGCCCAAGTGGCATCAGAGCAAAGAGGAGCCCGGAACAAGAGGAACTTTGACCCCAAAGTTCGAATCCAGGACTTGCAGCCAGGAGACAGAGTGCTGTTGCGAAACCTAGGAGTTCCAGGGAAGCATAAACTATCAGACAGATGGAGACCTGAACCATATGTGATCTGTAAAAAGTTACCAGACTTGCCGGTGTATCAGCTAAAGCCAGAAGGGAAGATAGGGCCGCTGAAGACATGGCACAGAAACAACTTACTTACACTTTCAGAAGCGGCTCGGATACCTCCTGTAGAATATTCCCCTGGACCATCCTCAAGCTTGGATACACCTAGGCCCAACACTCGGTCTCAGGTATCTCAGTCTGGAGAAATTGATGTCTCTGATCAGAGCGAAGAAGAAGAGCTTGGATGGTTGTGGCCCTCTCAGGCCCCTGTCTATAGATCTTCCACCCTCTGAAGGTACTGTGGATAGTACATTGATTGTGGAAGCCACTGAGTTTGTTCCGTCCAGCCCTCTGTCTGAGGGGTGGGAAGATGCCATATGGTCACCTTCTGCTGATCATCAAGAGGACTCTCAGCACCTTCCTGCACCTGATCTGGATGCTCCGGAAGTATTGGAACCCAGTGTACCTACTCCAGAAGAAGAGCTTGTGGCGGATGAGACAGTCACTCCAAGAGAACAGAGAGCCAAGAGAACCATTTGTCCTCCTCGGAAGTTAACCTATACCCAGATGGGGGAAAGTTCTGAGGATACAGTAACCACTGCACGAAGGACAATACCAACACCTGGTCCCTCCACTGCGCATTTGGTGGAGGGCAACCCCAGCTCACTTTCTGACACAGTTAGGCAGGTCAACCCCATTGATGTGACCTGTGGGCAGGACAAACCCCCTTCCCCATTTTGGTGGGAGTTTCCTCTGCCAACTTCTCTAGCAGCCCTTAATGAGTTTGTATTTTCCTACTGTTGATACTGTCTTTGGGGACCAAAGATTCTAAGTGGGGGAGTGTGTAGCGGGGTATTGTTTTCACCCACAGACTACAGTTCCCAGCACGCTTTGAGGCACCCAGGGTGCATTTCCCCGCGCAAGGACTGCTGGGGTGGACTTTAAAAGGGAGAGGCGGGGCCTGGTTCTTTCTCTTCAGATGCCGCCCTCCCTGCAAGAGGATCCCTGCATTTACCTGCTGTGCGAGCAAGGCCTGAAGCCTGGGCCTTGCATTTGTTCCGGAGAGCCTTCTGCTCCATCGAGGAGCCTGCGGAGCTTCCGCTCCACCTGAGGTGCCACCATCACCAGGAGGACCGAAGACCCGGGCATCGTGGGCACTGTGAAGCGACTCACAGTAGCGGAGGTACCGGACAGGAGTCGATCCGGTTGGGTGAGAGAGCGCCAGCTCAGAATTTCATCTGACTAACTTTGTTGCCTATTAACTTTCTTAGGCCCATCAGTGATTGCAGTTATATTCTGGAGAGACTGTCTGCTGAGTTTATTAGTCTCTCCAGCTTCACCAAGTTAGCGATTATTGCTACCCCTTTGGATTACAGTTTGTTCTTTATGTGCACCACCGAGTTTTGCTAGCGAAGATTCTTCAACAAACTATACCCCAAGTTATAGTCAGGCCTGACTGGGTAGCATAGGACATTGCTGGGCGCCATTTTCATTTTTAGCTCACGAGGGAGGATAGCTGCAGTGGGGTTATTATACTATCATTGCATTGCTGAATGTTATACCCTTTTGATGTGTATACCTATATTGCAGGGATCTGCATGAGACACTGTATATTAATTACCTTTTATACTTTTACCAATAGTAAAAAGTTATAGTTAAGTAATTTGGTTGTCAGTGACAATTACTGCGCTGAAAAATAAAGTGGTTGTGCCATATAACAGTATAGTTATAATACAGTTATACCACCCTTCCCCTTTCCTAACTGTGCCACGAGAGGTTAGAGCCGATTGCCAGGGGTTGACAGCGGTGCATTACAAGGCCCAAAACAAACAAGCAGCCCTCTTAAACTGAGGGTATCGCTATACTTATAAGAAGAGTTATATTATAGGCTCAAGTGGGTGAGATGTGAGGTGTTGTAAACATAAACATGTTATACTTTCCTGCTCTGTGCAGTGGTTTAGCACAGAGCAGCCCAGATCCTCCTTCTTCTCAGGTCCTTTGATAGTTATCCTGGCCCCTCCCTCCTGTTGAGTGCCCCCACAGCAAGCAGCTTCCTATGGGGGCACCCAAGCCGAGCCGAAGCTCCCTGTGTCCATTCAGACATGGAGCTGTGGCCCAGCCCCGCCCCCTCGCTCTCCTCATTGGTTCAATGACTTTGACTGACAATTGTGGGAGCCAATGGCGCTTAACTGCTGTCTCAGCCAATGAGGAGGGAGAGACAGCCGAGTCTCTTGTGCAACATTTCTGAATCGAAATGGGGCTCAGGTAAATATTGGGGGGCTAAGGGGGGCTGCTGCACACAGAAGGCTTTTTATCCTAATGCATAGCATGCATTAAGATGAAAAACCTTATGCCTTTATAACTACATTTAGCTTTGCAGTTTACAGCCTGTTGGCAAATAAATTTTGATGTACGTTATAAACTCTGAAAAGTCTTAAGAAAGTAAGGATACTCTGATCAGCTTTGCCTTTTTTGCATTCTTTCAATTTCCATCGACTTTATTTTATCAATACTCAAATTTCTAACATAGTCCCACCTTATTGGTAAATTTCCATGTTATGGCTTTATGGTTGACATGAAGCTTCTGACCTTCTGGAGCCCAGGGTGTAAAGTTTCCCACCTCCTTATAAGCTGCAGTACCATCTTTTTCCAGTATCCAGTTAGTTATTCTGTAGTGATAAACAAATTCTCCATATTCATTAAAGAATGGCACTGGTCCAGCCGAATCAAAGGAATATTTAATTTCTTTTAGGAGGCAATACAGCTTGAAAATAAATATTTAAAGGTAAAAAATGCATGCTGGTATAATAGAATCTGTGAGAAGGAACAAATTATTTTCAGAGGATCCAGACATTTTTTGACTGCCTTCACAGGATATGAGCTATATCAAATACATCCTTCTGTTTTACTGCAAGTCACTCGACTCATAACCAGTTGCAGACTCTGGGTGTAATAGACACGCACCAAAAAAGTCATCATTGTACACAGGGCGTGCCTAGTACGCCCAGTCCTTCTGCCCTGCTGCTGGGATCCCCCCTGTCCCAGTACACGGCAATTCAGCTCTGATTAATCACAGCTGCATTGCCGAGTACACAGAAAGGGTCCTGGCAGCAGGAGCTGTAAAAAAACGCAGACTGGCAATGTTCAGCCACAAATACAGGAAGCTACAAAGAAACATTGTTTCATTTTGTATCTTTCTGTTTATTCATCTACAAATCAAAGGAATGCACTTCAATCTGCAGATGAAGTCAGTTAAAGAAACATGACAAGTAATAAAAAGTTTTATTTAGTTTTTTTTATTAAATGCTTCTCTGTTGAACTGCTTATTAACCGTTTGTTTACTCGAATTAGCCCTAATTAACTCCTTATTCTCCTTCTCCATTCAATTATAATTTTCCTGGTGTTTTTTTTTTAATATCAACTAATATTTAAATTTTTTTTTCTTTGCTTTTTAATTCATATTTTTATACCTTTTAAATATATTTACATGTATCACACTGAAAAAAAGTGCAAAATTGAAAAAACCCACATTTGTAAATAACTTGTAAATAACTTTGCAATGCCTTGTACCAAAATCATCATTTTAGTGTGGTTTTAAACAGGACAAATTACAGCATAAAATGCACATGTTTATGTGCAGTAACACTATCTATTTTGAAACTAACACTGCTCAAAAAAGGATTGCGAAAAAAATCAGTGTTGCAGGACAATATTCACGAAAAGCAAGCCATATTTGTCCTTAAAAAAACAATATTTCTTTCTTGTACATCACGGGACACAGAGCAGCCATATACATTACTACCTGGCTTATGCGCCACCTATAGGTGAATGGACACTGGTAGAATAACCAAAAACAGGATGTGATCCCTCATATAACTCCTCACATACAGGTAGTACTCCAAGTTTTTTTTTCGCCAGTGTCTAAAATAGTGGATGGTCACTTTTGAGCTCTCTGTGAGCTCCCATGCTGTAATACCCTGATGAAGTCACGTTGGTTGTGCCGTCACGCGTAGGGAAGGAAAGGCACTCCATCTGACGTTTACAGATGAGCTCGCTGCTCGTAGGAGATAAGTAGCATCTTTGTTTGTTTTATGTGAGTACCCTGTACTGTATACTAATAAATGACCATACGATTTTAAAAACGTACTACACCATTGGGAATTCTTTTTCTTATACTCCCCCTGCTGCTGAGAGACAAAGACTAGGTCTGTTAACCCCTATGCCAAGGAACCAAAGGGAGGAATCACCACCTCAGGCTTTGATCTATATGCGGTTATCTCATTACCGCAAGGTAAGAGGCCACCTATACTTAAGTGTATTGCTGCACGAAGAGGAGATTGTTATCTCTCCAGCACCCCTTGTCACCTGTACACCGGATTGGCTTGATTGCACAGAGAATAGAATGATTAATTGCTGTCTGCTTACAGCCTGATTTGCAATTTTGCATCTTTGGACGTATTGCTACTGCACTTTTTGGACTTATTCCATATTGCACCATTGCTTGGACTTTATTACTATATTTTGGCACTAGCCACTTGCAGCATTTGCCATTTATTTACACTGAGTACTTTGCACATTGCACCAGAATTTGTGTTTTATATGCATTTTTTGCCTATTTTTGCATATTGTATTTTACTGTTTGGATTTTGCACTCATTGTTTGCTTCTTTGCACGATTTATTTGCTAATTTGTACCTTATTGGGTAAGATTAGCGTAAGATGATACCCAGTGCATAGTTATTATTTATGCACATTGCACTTTATGTTTACAGTATCGTTTTAATTCAGCATGCCATGCACTATTTTATACCTTTTATATTAGGAGTATACTTTAGCATGCTATGCACTGTTCTATACCTTTATATTAAAGTGGTTGTAAACCCACTTATGCAACTTGCACCTACAGGTAAGCCTAGATTAAGGCTTACCTGTAGGTGTTTACAATATCTCCTAAACCTACACGGTTTAGGAGATATTTTCCAAAAAAGAATGCACCGTTGTCTACGGCGCATGCGCGCCATAGACAACGGCGCTGCCGCACTGTCAATTCCGGTTTAATCAATGGATAATGCCGGCTTTGACGGCTCCCGTGCGAATGCGCGGTGACGTCATCGCCGCTCCGGCCAATCAGAGCGCCAAAGCGGCGATACCCGGAGCGATGTCTGTGGCCCGTAGGGGGAGACAAGGACGGCTTCGGGGGCTTTGATCTAAGGTAAGTAATGCATAATGAGCTAGTATGCTAGTCATACTAGCTTATTATGCCTTTCTCTTGCAAGTTATTCTTTTTTTTTTATATAAAAATATATATTCGGGTTTACAACCACTTTAAGAGTGTACTGTTATATTGATTCATTTTTTGGCACCTTAACCATTAGGATTAGTACAGCCTATAGTCAGGAGTTACCTCTTTGTTTGACCATTTATACTAGCCTATTGTCACTATACCTTTTAGGAACAGCACAGCACCACCCCCACTTTACTTTCCATGCTGTGATCCCGCAAACGTTCTTAGGAATCAAAGGACAGCGTTTCTAGATCAGATCCATTTCAAAAAGCTACTATGCTAAGATAAATGGTACCCGAGCCTTGTAAAGAAGATTAAAGAATCAACAACGAGGTTTTGCCTGTAATGCAATCTTCGGGTGCTGGACCCTGCATAGTGGAATTGTGGACACCACAGCACTAAGATATTCCTGCAGGGTGCTTTACAGGTCCAAGGGAGTGTACCCTCACGCTAAATGGGTACCCAGTCCTTGAAGGTCCGTGTGACAGAACCCGCCGCGATGGGTGAAGGCTGAACCTCTGGCTTAGGCTATTGTCCTGCGGCGGGAGTGGTAAAGGCCCCTGTGAAAAACCAGGGTCCAATTATTATATATTTCCCTGCAACAATGTATGTTTAGGCTGACATGTATTAACCACTTCAGCCCCGGAAGATTTGGCTGCTTAATGACTAGGACATTTTTTGTGATACGGCACTGCGTCGCTTTAACTGACAATTGTGCGGTCGTGCAATGCTGTACCCAATCAAAATTGACGTCCTTTTTTTCCCACAAATAGAGCTTTCTTTTGGTGGTATTTGATTACCTCTGCGTTTTTTTTTTTTGCACTATAAACAAAAGAAGTGCGACAATTTTGAAAAAAACACAGTATCTTAAAATTTTTGCTATAATAAATATCCAATTTTTTTCCTTTTTTTATCCTCAGTTTAGACCGATATGTATTCTTCTACATATTTTTGGTAATAAAAATTGCAATAAGCGTAAATATATTGGTTTGTGCAAAAGTTAAAGCGTCTACAAAATAGGGGATAGATTTATGGAATTTTCATTTTTAGTTTTTTTACTAGTAATGGTGGTGATCTGCGATTTTTATCAGGACTGCGATATTGCGTGGGACAGATTGGACACTTTAGACACATTTTTGGGACCATTGACAATTATACAGCGATTAGTGCTATAAAAATGCACTGATTACTGTATAAATGTCACTGGCAGGGAAGGGGTTAACACTAGGGGGCGATAAAGGGGTTAACTGTGTTCCCTAGGTGTGTTCTAACAGTGGGGGGGTGGGACTGACTAGGGTAGTTGAGAGATCAGTGTTCATACTTAGGATGAACACAGAATCTGTCTCCTCTCCCCTGAGAGAACTGGGATCTGTGTGTTTACAGATCCTGGTTCTTGCTCTGTCATGAGCGATCGTGGGTGCCCGGCGGTCATCACACCCGCCAGGCACTTGCATCGGCTCCAGGCGCATGATGCGTGCGCACCTCCTACGGCGTCTTAAAGGGCCGACGTACAGTTACGGCGGCTCGCCCAGGGGAGCCAATCTGCTGCAGTAAAACTACGACGGCCGGTCGGGTACCTGTAAAAAAATAAAAGTTTTCCTCACTATGCTTGTTTTGCCCACTAGAGGGCATAGATTTGCTGCTCTGTGTTTCTCTTCCCAGAGCTGCACCAGCCGTGGGAAGCTTTAAAAAAAAAAAAAAAGTTTTGCTTGCAATGCTTTTTTCTTGCCCACTAGAGGTGGTAAGTGGCCCTGTGAAAAAACAGCATCCAATTATTATCTATTTTCCCCTGCAACAAAGTTGCTGGCCGGCGGAGGGGACACAGAGCAGTCTGTCCTGGGTGACACGTGAGTCCTATAGGCGATGACAGAAACAGCCTAATTATGTTACAGTAGCTGGAAGAACAGTTCATTGTATAAGATTCTACCAAGGGGGAATTATGGTACTGAGGAACTTGTGTATTGTCACACAGCCAGTTACCATTGCTTCAACAAGCTATGTCTTCCATAGAAGTGTTCTGGGGGGAGCGCTTCAGCAAAAGGGCACATGTGTTTCATCAGTGGCCCCTGTAGAGGCTAAATGGAACTCTGCTGCAATAGCCTCTCCTGAAAGACCGGATGTCACCAGGCAATCTGAGCCTCTGCGTCTATCCGGCATTGTGGCTACTACCTGTACTACTACCTCAGAGTTTATTACTAAAGAGGACCTGGCATCAGCTTTGGCTGGTTTAGAGGGCAAAATTGCTGGAATGATCGCTTCTGTCACACAAAGTGGCAGGAAGCGCGACAGGTCCCTTCCCCTATTCCTCCTGTATTGGAGCAAGACTGGGTTGACAAGGTAGAAGAGATAATGGCCGGTCACGCAATTGATATCCAAGCAGAGGAATCTCCCTCAAGTGATTCAGAGCCGTAAGAGGCTCAGATTATATCAGCCTCTCAATCACAAAAGCTTCTTATCCATTCTCTGTACAAATGGTCCCTACAGCTTTTAAGTTACCTCCAGTAGAGGTCCCTGAAACACCTTGTTCCTCCCTGGGTTCCTTGAAACCACAGCAGGGTACACAGGTATTTCTTTTTCACCCACTCTTGAAGCAGGTGGTATATTCCGACTGGGAGCACCCAAACAGGATATTTGTGTCTCGGAGGAGATTTTCTCTGTTATATCCTATGGAGGAAAACTTAGTAAGAAGTAGAGCATACCGGTTGTGGATGCAGCAGGTTTACTCCCCGATAAAAAGACCTTAAAGCGGAGCTCCACCCAAAAGTGGAACTTCCACTCATCTGATTCCTCCCCCCCTCCAGTGCCACAATTAGCACCTTTCATGGGGAGGGGGGACAGAATACCTGTCTTTGACAGGTATCCTTTCCCACTTCTGGGAGTCTGGGCCACGGCCTGTGACGTCACTGCGGGGCTCCCTCCTCCTTCCCTGGCCACCGGGCCAGTAGGAGAGAGGAGTGGGCCTCGCGCATGCGCAGTAGGGTTTTCGGCATGAAGCTACACTGCCGGGTTCCCTTACCCGCAATGGCGGCGGCAGCACCCGACAGCTGATAGAAACATCAGCTGCGGGTGCCGACATCGCTGGACTCTGTATGAGTCTTCTGGGAAGGATGGTTTCCTCATTCGAGGCAATTCCGTATGCCCAGTTCCATTCCAGAACATTGAAGCAGAACATTCTGTCTGCATGGAGCAGGAAGATGCAGGCTTTGGATTCCTGTATGATCATAACCCCCAAGGCTCAAATAAGTCTCAAGGAAGTCTCGCCTGGTGGTTAGTAGACCAGAATCTGGTACAGGGAAGGTCTTTTCTTCCACTATCATGGAAGGTAGTGACCACAGATGCCAGTCTTTCCGGCTGGGGCGCAGTCATGGAAAGTTCCACAGTCCAGGGGAAATGGAATCTGAAGGAACAGGGGTTGCCCATCAATGTTCTAGAGCTGCGGGAAATAGGCCTTGCGCTGAATTATTGGATGTCAAAGTTACAGGGTTCCCTTACCTGCAATGGCGGTGGCAGCACCCGACAGCTGATGGAAACATCAGCTACGGGTGCCGACATCGCTGGACTCCAGGACAGGTAGGTGTCCTATTATTAAAAGCCATAACATTGGGCAGAACACTTTAACTTGTCCAGTGGATAATACACAGGTCTTTAAGGATCCTGCAGATAAGAAGCTGGAAGCCTTGTTAAAGGCATCCTTCGCCCTGGCAGGTTCCGCTATTCAGCCCACAGTAGCAGCAATTGGGGTCTGTCAAGCCTTGAAGGATCAGGCTAGACGGCCCAATAGACCAGAGGATTCTGTTCAGGATAGAGCAGATCTGCCTCAGGCTCTTTGCTTTGCTATAGATGCCCTTAAAGACTCCATGCAGCAGATCTCCCACACGGCTCTTTTGTCTGTGTGCACAGAATTTTACAGCTAAAAAGCTGGTCAGCAGAGCTCCCCTGTAGGAGGATGCTAGCTGGTTTTCCTTTCCATGGAGAACGTTTGTTTGGGGATGATCTTGATAAGTACATCCAAAAGATATCTGGAGGAAAGAGTTCCCTCCTTCCTGTGAAAAAGGTAGCTACACAGCCCTTTTTTAAGGTGCCATGCGCTAATTCCTCAGGTTTTTTCAGGCCCTAGGCAGTTCCGACGGCATCAGGGATCTGCTGCCAAAGGGAAACAGCAGGGCCAGGGCCAAATGAGGCGGTGGGTCCAAAAGTCCGGCACCAAACCTTCCTTGCAAAGGGACGCCCCCACTCCTGCCGGGTAGGGGGAAGGTTTCTGCAGTTTGCGGGATTTTGGGGAATGCTATTTCAGGACAGGTGGGTTATCTCCACAGTGTCTCAGGGGTACAGGCTGGAATTACACTGTTACCCTCCTTAAAGATTTGTGAGGTCCAGCGTTCCCACGGACCTTTTAAGAAAGGACTTATTACTCCAAGCACTAGACCGTTTAAGGCGGCAGGGTGTGATCATGGAGGTCCCAGTTCCCGAAAGGGGAACAGAGTTTTATTCAAATCTGTTCACGGTTCCAAAGCCAAATGGTCACATAAGACCAATTCTGGATCTAAGAGCACTGAACCGTTATCTCTCAGTGCGGCTTTTTCGAATGGAATCAGTACACTCTGTCGTGACCTCTCTCCAAGAAGGAGGTTTTCTGGCATCCATAGATATCAGGGATGCATACCTGCACGTGCCAATTTTTCCACCTCATCAAAGGCTTTTGCGCTTTGTCAGAGAGGAACAACATTTTCAGTTTGTGGCTCTGCCCTTTGGGCTCAGTTCTCTTTGATTTATGAATTCCGCCGATTCCTCTTCTGCCACATCTTTTGCGCAGGATCCGAGAGGAGATGACATCAGTCATTCTGGTAGCTCCAGCCTGGACCAGGAGGGCCTGGTACCTGGAGGTAGTGAGATTAGCAGTAGGCAAGCCTTGGACACTTCCGCTCCGGCTCAATCTACTGTCACAGGGGCCTATATTCCACCCGAATTTACTCTTGCTGAATTTGACAGCGTTATTATTGAAGCCAGGGTGCTAGGAGATCGTGATATCTCAGGATAAGTGGTAACTACATTAGTGAATGCCAGAAAGGCTGTCACCAGGAAGGTTTATCACAGGGTTTGGAAGGCTTACATTGCGTTGTGTGAGGCCAGAAGTTGGCATCCTCGCAGATATTTGTTAGAGAGAATTCTCTCTTTTCATCAGTCAGGCTTATATAAAAGATTAGCCTTAACAACAATTAAAGGGCAGGTTTCAGCCTTATCAGTGTACTTCCAGAAGCCTTTGGCTTCACATTCCCTGGTCCCAACTTTTATTCAGGGAGTGACTCACTTATTGCCTCCCGTTAAATCAACTCTTTGCCCTTGGGATTTGAATTTGGTTTAGTTGGTGCTACAGGAGCAGCCTTTTGAACCAATCAACAAAGTTCTGTTAGTTCTTTTGACACGGAAGTTGGCTTTTCTTTTTGCAATTACTTTGGTTAGAAGGGTCTCCGAATTGGCTGCTCTTTCCTGTAAGGAGTCATATTTGATTTTGCACCATGATAAAGTGCTATGTCCTGTTACTACCTTTTTGCCTTTGCCATTTAGTTTCTGAATTTCATTTAAATCAGGACATTGTTCTACCTTCTTTTTTCTCTCAGCCTGGCTCGCCAAAAAAAAAGCACTTGCACCTTTAGGGATGTGGTGCGGACGGTCACAGTCTACCTGGAAAGGTCTGCAAGCATCAGAAGTTCTGATGCGTTTTTTGTTTTGCCCCAAGAAGAGTCAATCGGCTTCTAAGGCATCCATTTCACATTGGATTCGCCAGTTAATCACTCACGCCTATTGTCTGAAAGGTAAAGCTCCTCCCTTTGGGGTTAGAGCTCATTCTACCAGGGGTGTTGGAACCTCCTGGGCTTTTAACCATTAGGGGTCAGTGGCACAGATTTGCAAGACCGCTACTTGGTCTTTGGTACATACGTTCACAAAATTTTATCAGGTGGATGTTAAGGCAGCAGAGGACTCGGATTTTGGCTGTAGAGTCTTGTGGGCTGCTGTATAAATCTGATGGTGTTTTCATACAGTGTGCCTCCCCTCCAGGACTTTTGCTCTGGGACGTCCCAGGTAGTAATGTATAAGGCTGCTCTCTGTCCCGTGATGTACGAGAAAGAAAATTAGATTTTTTCTTCATGCTTACCTGTATAATCCATTTCTTTGAGTACATCACGGGACACAGAGGTCCCTCCCATCTCTTTTAGGGAGTTCATTGCTTGCTACAAAACTCAAGTACTTCCTGTATGTGAGGGGTAATATAGGGGATCATTTCCTGTTTTTGGTTATTCTACCAGTGTCCATTCACCTATAGGTGGCGCATAACCCAGGTAGTGATGTATATGGCTGCTCTGTGTCCAGCGATGTACTCAAAGAAATGGATTTTACAGGTAAGTATGAAGAAAAAAATCCAATTATGTATTACATTGTTATGTAATGACAAAATCATTGCCAAATATACAGGCTCATAGCAGAAATGTGAAAATTGCTAGGGTCCGTAAGGGGTGAACAGGTGTGAGAGCCGAAGTGGATAAGAAATATGCAGGAACATAAAATTAGAACACACAAGCTATACACTTGTAAGTCAGAGAGTTCACCTCTTTCACTTTTAAAAAAAAATAAAAAATTTTTTTTGCTTTTTTTATTTGTAGTTTATGTTTCATGCTAAGCAACTAGAAGACTTCTAGATATGAGAGATTGGATAATGTTTTAATCCTTTTCTGCTTTTCTGCTTTCTGCCATTAGGGGACATAGGGTACGAGTTTCTAAACGCACCACTCACTCACCCAAGCATGCTGGGTCGATTACTTTACAAGGGGGTGGGGTCACCTGCTGATGTCATTGGGTGACTCCGCCCCTTAGCTATTTAAGAAATGTCAGACGGAGGAGCAGGCAGTCGGCGGGGAGCCTTCGACGCAGCTGGAGGTTTTTTATTTTTTTGGGTCCGGCGCTGCGGTGTTCAGCATTATTGGCAAAGGATCTACACCATGTAGTGTCTCTTTTCCCTTTTTACACTTTTTTGGGGTTTGGGTAGGATACCCCATACTTATTCACACATAGGGGGGTCGAAATCTGGGGGCCCCCTTGTTAAAGGGGGTTTCCAGATTCCGATAAGCCCCCCCCCGCCTGCAGACAACCACAACCACCACCCAAGGTTTTGGGGAAGAGGCTCTTGTCTCCATCAACATGGGACAAGGCGCTTTGGGGTGGGGGGCACCCCCCCATGTTAAGGGCATGTTGTCTGGTATGGTTCCAAAAGCCTGTTGTAGTTTTTTTGAGCATTGTGGTGATGGGCTGGGAAAATCTGATCCTGGTTTTCATATGTAATTCCCAATTGGTTTCCCAATATGGCTGACTTAGTGACCAGTACCATATGTTGCAGGGGACTGAAGTCATTCTTGCAATGCATGTATCCGTGGTTGTTGAGTGGGTTTTGCTTAGGGTTTCTGGGGTTTGGTACCAATGGAAAACAATTTTATATTGATGTTTTATATTTTATATTTGTAAAATTTTATAAAATACTTATTTTTCTAAATTTTTGGTCTATTTTTGCTTGTTTAGCAAAAAGTTAAAACCCCCAGTGGTGATTAAATACCACCAAAAGAAAGCTCTATCTGTCTCAAAAAAATGTCATATAGGTATGGTGCAAATGTCAATTAAAGTGCGACATCGCTGAAAGCTGAAAATTGGCGTGGGCAAGAAGGGGGTGCAAGTGCCCGGTATTGAGGTGGTTAAGTAAAATTGATTACTAGCACCTTAAGAAAGAACTTTTAATTTTGAACTGGTAATAATGTGTATTTATTAAAAGTGCTGTCTAAGTGAACATTCTCTACATTACTGTTATGTAAAATATTTATTTAAATTGAACATATGATGTAACTTCTACCTGATGCTTATAATAATGATGTCGCCTATCATCTGATTTTCCCTTAGGGAGTAGTTTCATATTGTGAAGAGCTTTAGCCAAGTTTTCTACTGCGTAAAATATTCGTGGCGTGACACCTTGATTCACAAAACCGTCCATGTTTGGATATTTTTCTGCTTGGCCAGGGGCTGTTACACATACTATTTTGCTCTTTCCTCTGTTCGCAGACAAGCACTTTGCTATAGTTAAAAAATATTGGGAACCTGATGAATTGTTTGTACTATTCATCTTGTCAATGCCATCAAAGAAATGTTCCTTATCTGGGAGGGATAAGGGGTAGAGTTCCACCGCTAAACTCCCGTTAATTGCAGTTATTGGTAATAAATGTACTGAAGATCTGGAAACCCAAATAGGAGGAAAAATAAATGTTTTATCAGAGGCAAAACTATCATAGAGAGAGAAAACTGCATTGATGTAGACATAAGATCCACAAACTACGATGACCTTCGAAGTGGAGTTTTTCAAAATAGCAGCAATGGCTTCAAATGCTTTGAATGACATATCATCAGTTATTGTTTCTATTCCAAATTTAAATGTAAACTCAACACAAATCCCGTGACTGATCATGTACTTTGTTAAAATGTCTTTTTCTTTATCTCCAGCATCGTCATCTGTTGTGAATATTCCAACCCAAGTCCAGCCAAAGTGTTTCAACAGCTCAATTACAGCCAAATAGTGGACATGATCATTCTGAACTGTCCGGAAAACATGAGGATAAAGACGTCTGTCAGTTAGAGAAGGGTCTGTAGCTCCATAACTGATCTGTGAAAGAGAATCATTACCTTATGTCTTTTAGGCATTAATTCATCAATAAAACAATAAGCATTATATTAAAGTGTTTCTAAAGGCTCTTTACCTTCATGCATTCTGTGAAACCTTCTCTCGCGGTTCTCTCTCTCCTCATTGGCTCAGATATAGCAGTGTCAATTACAACCAGTAAGGAGGGAACAGGGCACAGGGCTGAGACCTGTTCTGTGTATCAATGGACACACAGAGCCAGCTTGGGAGCTAGCACACACGGATGCCCTCAAAGCAAGTGGCTTGCTATGGGAGCACTCAGCAGGGGAGATTTTAGATAATGAGTTAATATGAAATCTCCATTATCCACATCAGCTCCAGAAAAATGTTATTCTCTTCATGACCAAGCCCTTTTTTGCTATTCGGCACTGGGCCACTTTAACTGGCAATTGCACAGTCATGTACCCAAACAAAATGTATAGGGCTGTGGAAATTGACTATTAATTCCTCGATTAATCTATACATTTTTTTGATCGGTCAAAATTCTTTTGATCGGTACTCACCTCTCCGCCAGCTTCCGGGTCTTCGGGGAGTTCTGCTATGATTAAGCACTGACCTTCAGTGTGAAACATGTAAGCAGTTACCCTGGCTATGCTGTGATGAATTTTGGTGTAATTTTCCATCTTTTTACAATAAAGGCGACCGTCAAAGGTTTTTTGGAGTGCGGCTGTCCATATTTTTTATTTTTTCCTCTTCATCTTCAGGGAGTTCTGTCGGAGATCCGGTGACGTCACGGACACCGGCGGGGCTTGCCGTGTCCATCTGAAGGGCTCCTTTGCTGAGCCTTCATATCTGCAAGCCGGAGGGACCTTACTATCTGCCACACGCAAGGGCTGTTACACTTCCCTCTATCACTTCCCTCTATCAACCTAAGACTCTACAGCTATCCACTGGGAGTTGTGATAGTTCCCTTCACGGGACATCTACATGCCGACGGACTGATGTTAACCCCTCCTCCTCTGGATTCAGCAGTGGTATCATTGTACACATTTTTATACCAGTATCATACTTAGCTACATGTTTTTATGACTGCTTTTGCTACCGTTTGGTATTACTCGCACCATTTTTACAGTTTATGTAGCTACATTGATTTTTTTCTCCAGTGCAATATTTATTTTGTTACCTACTTGAAGACTATAAAAGTTTTAATGCTATTCCCATCGAGCGCTGCCTTTGTGTGTTTTTTGTATCCTGCTATCCATTTTTCCAGTGGTTGGTAGCTGCACTGGGAATCGGCCTGCAAGGAGATCAGCTAAAAGTAGTTGGATCTGTATGTGCGTTATAATTAATCGAAATTTGTTGATTAATCGATTTTTAAAAAAATCGATTAATCGAACACGAAAATTTTAATCAGTAACATCCCTTAAAATGTATATAATTTTTTTCACTACTGTTTTTTTTTTTCATTTTTTTGCGATATAAATGAAAAAATACCGAAAATATTGAAAAAAAAAAACAAACAATATTTTTTACTTGCTATAGGACATATCAAAAAAAAATGTAAAAATCGAATTTCTTCATAAATTTTGGCCAAAATTTATTCTGCAACATGTTTATGATTAAAAAAAAAAAGTGTATATCGATTGGTTTGTGTGAAATGTATCGCCACTACAAACTATGGTATTTATACAGATTTTGTGTGATTTTAATGATGTTTAAAGTGAAACAATTAAAATAAACAACTCCTTTAAATAAAGTGCCCTTAGCCTGATGGAAAAAGGCACATTTGTACCGTATATAGAACCTGCTGCAGAAAAGCTGACTTACAGTATCCCACAAAAGTAAGTACACCCCTCACATTTTTGGATAATATTTTATTATATCTTTTCATGTGACAACACTGAAGAAATTACACTTTGCTACAATGTACAATGGGGGACAGGTGTGTTAAATTTGGGGTTGTCGCTCTCAATTTCTCATACTGGTCACTAGAAGTTCAACATGGCCCCTAATGCCAAAGAACTCTCTGAGGATCTAAAAAAAAATATTGTTGCTCTACATAAAGATGGTCTAGGCTATAAGAAGATTGCTAAGACCCTGAAACTGAGCTGCAGCACAGTGGCCAAGACCATACAGCGGTTTAACAGGACAGGTTCCACTCAGAACAGGCCTCGCCATGGTCAACCAAGATAAACTTATTTGGTTCAGATGGTGTCAAACGTGTGTGGCGGCAACCAGGTGAGGAGTACAAAGACAAGTATGTCTCGCCTACAGTCAAGCATGGTGGTGGGAGTGTCATGGTCTGGGGCTGCATGAGTGCTGCCGACACTGGGGAGCTACAGATCATTGAGGGAACTATGAATGCCAACATGTACTGTGACATACTGAAGCAGAGCATGATCCCCTCCCTTCAGAGACGGGGCCGCAAGGCAGTATTCCAACATGATAACGACCCTAAACACACCTCTAAGACAACCACTGCCTTGCTGAAGAAGCTGATGGTAAAGGTGATGGACTGGCCAAGCATGTCTCCAGACCTAAACCCTATTGAGCATCTGTGGGGCATTCTCAAATGGAAGGAGAAGGAGCGCAAGGTCTCTAACATCCCCCAGCTCCGTGATGTCATCATGGAGGAGTGGAAGAGGACTCCAGTGGCAACCTGTGAAGCTCTGGTGAACTCCATGCCCAAGAGGGTTAAGGCAGTGCAGGAAAATAATGGTGGCTACACAAAATATTAACACTTTGAGCCCAATTTGGACATTTTTACTTAGGGGTGTACTCACTTTTTTTGCCAGCGGTTTAGACATTAATGGCTGTGTGTTGAGTTATTTTGAGGGGACAGCAAAATTTCAATGTTATACAAGCTGTACACACACTACTTTACATTGTAGAAAAAGTGTTGTCACATAAAAAGATATAATAAAATATTTACAAAAATGTGAGAGGGGTGTACTCACTTTTGTGAGATACTGTATATAAAAAAAAAGTGACATTTAAATAGATTTTCCTGGCTGCAAGCAATGGCAATACAAAAATGTAACAACAAAATGGTGTGGGGTCCCCCAAATCCAAGCCAGGCCCTTTGGGTTAGGGATGAGCTTTGAGTTCGAGTCGAACTCATGTTCGACTCGAACATTGCCTGTTCGCCCGTTCGCCGAACAGCGAACAAATTGGGGTGTTCGCGGCAAATTCGAAAAATCTATGGGAGAAATCTAAAGTGCTAATTATAAAGGCTTATATGCAAGTTATTGTCCTAAAAAGTGTTTGGGGACCCAGGTCCTGCCCCAGGGGACATGTATCAATGCAAAAAGAAGTTTTAAAAAACGGCCGTTTTTTCGGGAGCAGTGATTTTAATAATGCTTAAAATGAAAAAAGAAAAGTGAAATATTCCTTTAAATTTCGTACCTGGGGGGTGTGTATGATATGCATGTAAAGTGGCGCATGTTTCCCGTGCTTAGAACTGTCCCTGCAAAAAATGTCATTTTTGAAAGAAAAAAATGCATTTAAAACTGACTCGCGGCTATTAATGAATTGTCGGCTCCCGGCAATACATACAAAAGTCATTGATAAAAAAAAAAAAAAAACGTGGGGGTTCCCCAGAATTCAATTACCAGGCCCTTCAGGTCTGGAATGGATATTAAGGGGAACCCCGCCGCAAATTAAAAAAAAAATTGACGTGGGGTTCCCCCAAATATCCATTCCAGGCCCTTCAGAGCTGGCATGGATTTTAAGGGGAACTCCACCCCAAATTTAAAAAAAAAATGGCGTGGAGTCCCCCTAAAAATCCATACCAGACCCCTTATCCGAGCACGCAACCTGTCCGGCCGCAGGGGAAAAGGGGGGGACGAGAGAGCGGCCCCCCCTCCCTCCTGAACCGTACCAGGCCACATGCCCTCAACATGGGGAGGATGTCCCCATGTTGATGGGGACAAGGGCCTCATCCCCACAACCCTTGCCCGGTGGTTGTGGGGGTCGCGGGCGGGGGGCTTATCGGAATCTGGAAGACCCCTTTAACAAAGGGGACCCCCAGATCCCGGCCCCCCCTATGTGAATTGGTAAGGGGTACATTGTACCCCTACCATTTCACGAAGAAACCGTAAAAAAATGTTTAAAAAAACACACAAACACCTTGAAAAAGTCCTTTATTTAAAAAAAAAAAAAAAAACATTCCAGCGGTGAAATCCAGTGTCCCGCGGCGATCCCGATGTCCAGCGCTGTCCTTCATTGGTTATGCCTGAGCGGACCTGATGGGGAACTCCCTCTCAGTATTTTAAATGTATAGACCCGCCCCTTCTAAAGTTCCCCATCAGGTCCGCTCAGCGGACCAGATACGGAACATGAGAAGGGGCGGGTCTATACATGTATTGCCAAAGTGAGAGCAGTTCCCCATCAGGTCCGCCCCCTCGGTATGTCGGACCCGCCTACGTCATTGGCTTGAGCGGGGAACTTCCTTCACTGTGTAATTTAAATTTACATAGTGAAGGAAGTTCCCCATCAGGTCCGCTCAGGCACAACCAATGAAGGACAGCGCTGGACATCGGGATCGCCGTGGGACACTGGATTTCACCGCTGGAATGGTTTTTTTTTTTTTTTTTTTAGTAAAGGACTTTTTCAAGGTGTTTGTGTGTTTTTTTTAAACATTTTTTTACGCTTTCTTCGTGAAATGGTATGGGTACAATGTACCCCTTACCAATTCACATAGGGGAGGCGGGATCTGGGGGTCCTCTTTGTTAAAGGGGTCTTCCAGATTCCGAT
The DNA here is from genome assembly GCA_029206835.1 of Rana muscosa. NCBI lineage: Eukaryota > Metazoa > Chordata > Amphibia > Anura > Ranidae > Rana > Rana muscosa. Next base: position 1,257,686,184 of record CM055116.1, on the reverse strand, counting down.
AAGCCCCCCGCCCGCAGACCCCCACAACCACCGGGCAAGGGTTGTGGGGATGAGGCCCTTGTCCCCATCAACATGGGGACATCCTCCCCATGTTGAGGGCATGTGGCCTGGTACGGTTCAGGAGGGAGGGGGGGCGCTCTCTCGTCCCCCCCTTTTCCCCTGCGGCCAGCCAGGTTGCGTGCTCGGATAAGGGGTCTGGTATGGATTTTTAGGGGGACTCCACGCCATTTTTTTTTTAATTTGGGGTGGAGTTCCCCTTAAAATCTATGCCAGATCTGAAGGGCCTGGAATGGATATTTGGGGGAACCCCATGTCAATTTTTTTTTAAATTTGCGGCGGCGTTCCCCTTAATATCCATTCCAGACCTGAAGGGCCTGGTGATTGAATTCTGGGGAACCCCCACACTTTTTTTTTTATCAATGACTTTTGTATGTATTGCCGGGAGCCGACAATTCATTAATAGCCGCGAGTCAGTTTTAAATGCATTTTTTTCTTTCAAAAATTACATTTTTTGCAGGGACAGTTCTAAGCACGGGAAACATGCGCCACTTTACATGCATATCATACACACCCCCCAGGTACGAAATTTAAAGGAATATTTCACTTTTATTTTTTCATTTTAAGCATTATTAAAATCACTGCTCCCGAAAAAACGGCCGTTTTTTAAAACTTCTTTTTGCATTGATACATGTCCCCTGGGGCAGGACCTGGGTCCCCAAACACTTTTTAGGACAATAACTTGCATATTAGCCTTTATAATTAACACTTTAGATTTCGAACGTTCGAGTCCATTGTATTTAATAGGGTTCTAAAGTTTACACAAACATTTTGTCTGTTCGCAGGTTCTGGTGCGAACCGAACAGGGGGGTGTTCGGCTCATCCCTGCTATGGGTCTGGTAAAGATTTTAGGGGAAACCCCACACAAAAAAAAAATGGTGTGGGGTCCCCCCATAATCCATACTAGACCCTTATTTGAGAATGCAGCCTGGCAGGCTGTCCCCGTCAACATAGGGACAAGGTGCTTTGGTGTGAAGGGGACAAGGTGCTCTGAGGCAGAGGGAGTAGAGCCTCCCTGCCCCAAGCACCCCCCAAGTTGAGGGCATGTGGACTGGTATGGTTCAGAGGGGGCAGTCCTACATCCTCCCCTTTCATGCATGCTCGTACCACTTCCTTAAACTAAATCTCTCTAAAACCGAGCTGGTAATTTTCCCAACCGCCCATGCCCCCCTCTATGACTTTTCCATCAAATTCAATAATGCAACCATCAATCCCTCCCCCCACACCAGGGTACTAGGTGTAATCCTAGACACTGACCTGTCCCTTCAGCCCCAAATCCAATCACTGTGAAAAGCTTGTAGACTTCACCCCCGTAACATCTCTAAAATTCGCCCCTTTTTAACAAATGAAACCACCAAGCTCCTCATTCACTCCCTTGTTATCTCTTGCCTTGACTATTGCAACTCCCTTCTCATTGGCCTGCCTCTCTATAGGCTATCTTCAGTCTATAATGAGTGTTGCTGCCAGACTCATCCACCTTACCAACCGTTCAGTATCTGCCACCCCTCTCCGCCAATCCCTACACTGGCTCTCGATCGCCCAGAAAATTTAATTCAAAATACTAACCACAACCTACAAAGCCACTAACTATCCTGCCCTGAGCTACATCACCAATCTTGTCTCCAAATATCACTCAAATCTTCCTCTCCACTCCTCTCAAGACCTCCTACTCTCAAGCTCCCCTGTCTATTCCTCCCATGCTCGTCTCCAGGATTTCTCCAGAGCCTCTCCCATCCTCTGGAACTCTCTACCTTAACCTGTCCAGCTATCTCCTACTCTAGCTGCCTTCAGGCAATCCCTGAAAACTCATCTCTTCAGGGAAGCCTATCACACCTCCAACTAATCTTTTACCACTTCCATCAGCTCCTTCCCCACAGTCACAACCTTTTGTACCACCTGCCCCAATGTATTAGATTGTAAGCTCTTCTGAGCAGGGCCCTCTTTTTCCTCTTGTATTTTATTGTATTGTAACTGTATTGTCTCCCTTTTATATTGTAACGTGCTGCGTAAACTGTTGGCGCTATATAAATTCTGTATAATAATTATAAATGTTTGCTTGTGGGTTTAATACTGCTTTAGACTTTATTTAACCATGCTCCTTTAACCACTTACGGACCGCCATCGGTACTTTGAACAGGGATATAGTTGTTATGGCAGAAGCTAGCTGCCATAACCCCGGTATTCTCTTCTTCAGCGGGCGGTCCGCTTTCAGATCAAAGTGGTCTCTGCGGCGGATTCGCAGCAAGATCACTTTTATCGGCGGCGGGAGAGACCCCCCTCCCTCTGCGCACCGGTGCCCTCTGTCGCTTACCGGAGCCGTCTTTAGCGGCAGAGGTGATTGCGTCTGTTCTCTTGTGTGGTATGGAAACGAGTGAGGGGAAGATGGCCCCCACCCGTCTCCATACCATTGCAAGGCGGAAGCAACGTCAAAACGTCACTTCCACCCATAGCTCTTGAAGAGAATTTTTTTTTTCAAATTACATTATTTTTATTTATTTTTTATTGCATTCAATTTAAATATGAGATCTGAGGTCTTTTTGTCCCCAGATCTCACATTTAAGAGGTCCTGTCATGCTTTTTTTTCTATTACAAGGGATGTTTACATTCCTTGTAATAGGAATAAAAGTGACGCAATTTTCTTTAAAAGAACAGTGTAAAAATAAAAAATAAAAGGTAAAATAAATAAGATTATTTTATTTTATTTTTTTAAACACGCCCCGTCCCGCTGAGCTCACACGCAGAAGCGAACGCATACGTGAGCAGAGCCCGCATATGCAAACGGTGTTCAAACCACACATGTGAGGTATCGCCGCGATCGTTAGAGTGAGAGAAATAATTCTAGCACTAGACCTCCTCTATAACTCAAAACATTTCCTATGGAGATTTTTAAGGGTAAAAGTTTGTTGCCATTTCATCAATTTACTCTATGTAACATTATCTTTCACAATATAATAAAAAAAATGGGCTAACTTTACTGTTGTCTTATTTTTTAACTCAAAAAAGTGTATTTTGTTTTAAAAAGTGTGCTTGTAAGACCGCTGTGCAAATATGGTGTGACAGAGAGTATTGCAATAACTACCATTTTATTCTCTAGGGTGTTAGAAAAAATATATTGTTTGGGGGTTCTAAGTAATTTTCTAGCAAAAAAAAATACAAAATTTAACTTGTAAACACCAAATCTCAGAAAGAGGCTCGGGGCTGAAGTGGTTAAGCAACCTCAATATTCAACGCATTTAAGCCACGCTCATTATTGTCACGGTGCACTCCGCATGTCTTTTCCATCTCTAGGTGTCCCTCATTCTCAAGTTCCAAAGTTGGGAGGTATGACTGAGGTCTATGGAACCAAAAACACAACTTGCTGGTCCCTGGCACTTTCCATAAAATGCATAGATGTGAACGTGACCCATAGGAAACCATGTTACATGGACTGCAGTGTGTTTCTGCAAAACTGAAAACGAACTGAAAAAATGCATAGGTGTGAACCAGGCTTTAAAGAGTGTTGGAATATTTGTGATACAAAATTCTGAATAAAAATAAATCTGGACTTTACACATTCTGCTTCTTCTTACTTGAGTTAAGAGCCAATCGCTTTTGGAAACAGATCGCCTGTCCAACATTAGAGGACTGGAAAGGGAGGTCAACCGGATAATGGAAGCCGAAAGGTGGATTCAAGTAGTGAAGGACCAACAAGGGGAATTTGAAAAGACTTGTGCAGGCTGGATACAATGTGTACCTGAGATGGGCTGAAGGAGATGAGACATGTAATGGGAAAGCAAAGGGTGTAGTAGATCCATAAGGGCCCTAGTACAGCTGCTTATGGCTTTAGCCATGGAGGAATAAAGAGTGGAATTTTGAACCTTGACCAGGATTGACCTATTTATGTTTTTTTTTTTTTTCTTCCCTCTCTCTCTCTCCTCTCTTCGGCCTCCCTGCCAATTTTTTATCGCTCTGACATCGTGGAGCGAGATGTCTGCTCCTAACTAGGAGAGAGAGAGTGAGTCAAGTCACGTCGAAGTGGCGAGGGGAGGGATGCGTAGGTTGGTGGAGGATAAGGAATAGGGAGATCACAGGAGAAGAGGGATTTAGAATAGAATTAGGATAGAGACTGTACACAGTCACCATAAGGGTATCACAAATTTATTTTTTCATTTCCTTATGGAGTTATCGGCTCGTCACTTAAAGAGGGGGGAGAAGTAGGTCAGGAGGCTTGCCTATATGTAAACACGGTTGATAATATCTTATCACATGGTAAAATTATTTTATTTTCGATACTATGGCCATTAGTGGCCTCCTATATGAGGTCTTGGTAGAGGGGCAAAAAAAAAAACACTTGGAAGTAGGTAAGGGGATCCCCCATCCTTTTTTTGGGGATTGTCACTTAAGTTGGGGAAATAGGCCATGAGGGCCACTACATGAAATTATGGATAATCAATATTTAACCATGTGGTAAAACATGGCCATTAGTGGCCTGTTATACGAGGTATTGGTAGAGGGGGAATTAAATAAAACCTTGGAAGTAGGTAGGGGTGGTGTGTGTCTTTTTTTTTTTTTTGGACACAGAGGGGCACAGTAGGAAAATACACTCAAAGTAGGAGTAGGAGTGGGAAGGGAAAGAGCAGACTTACCCAACCGCATCCAGGGATGGCACGAAGGAGGGGGGGGGGAGGGAACTATCAATTTTTTTTAATTTTTTTTTCCTTCTTGGGGGGTAGTGTAATTGGTCAATTTCCGACAAGATAGTTGTGTACCCAGTTCTTTCTTGTAATGTCTACTTTTTGTGCTTTTGAATGTAAACTATTGAAATATGGAATACAAGAATGTATAATAATGAATGGATAGGTTGAAATTAAAAAAAAAAATTATTATTAAAAAAAAAAGAGCCAACCGCTGGCCACCACCTCAGACACGGCTGACTAATGCCACGTACACACGGTCTGAATTTCCGACAACAAATGTTCGATGTGAGCTTGACAACGGAAAATCCGACCGTGTGTAGGCTCCAACGGACATTTGTTGCCGGAATTTCTGACTACAAATATTTGAGAGCTGGTTCTCAATTTTTCCGACGACAGAAGTTCTTGTCGGAAATTTTGATCGTCTGTATGCAATCTGATGCACAAAAATCCTATGCATGCTCGGAATTATTGAACTTAATTTTTCTCGGCTCGTCGTAGTGTTGTACGTGACTGCGTTCTTGGCGATCGGAATTTCCAACAACATTTGTGTGACTGTGTGTATGCAAGACAAGTTTGAGCCAACATCCCGTCGGAAAAAAATCCACGGTTTTGTTGTCAGAATGTCCGATCGTGTGTACGTGGCATTAGAGTAATCATTCCCACTACACTGATTGACACCTGATTGGAAATGCTGTAATTCAAAGTCCAGTTCCCCACACTTTCAGTCTCATCTCATCAGTACAAACCTTACAGAGCTTCTAACTTTCCCTACTTTACCCAAACAAAATTTTTTTTTTTATCTTTACTTACACTTTAGGAGTGATACATTTTGCTCTCATTATATACACCATGATGGTTTCAAATCTTCACTTTGCCATTAAGATACTTTCAAACCCTTTCAGTTAAATGTATTCCAGGCAAAGTAGGGAATATGGGAGGACTGCATATAATTTTAAGCATATGATGATAAAAATTATATCATAATGTGACACCTTGTAATACTTTCACATCTTCTTCTTTATTAAATCACTTAATTACTTAAAGTGATTGTAAAGTCTATAAGGAAAGTAGGTAATGGATTAAGGGCATTGAATGGTCATCTCCAGACAAGTATAATATAACACAAATTTTAAAAATATATGAATATATAATTTATTATTGAACAAAAAGTTTACAAAGACATACACATATATAAACAAGGGACCAAATGTCGCCCCTATAAAAACAGTAACGTATATACAGTAAGTACACTATACACAAGCAGTCAAAGCCGACATGTTTCACAGTTATATTGGTACATCTGTTTCTTCTAGGTTGAATTGCTTCATACTTTAGTCAAAATCTATTTACAAACAAAAAAGTATACATATAGAAATAGGTCTGTACATAATACATGGAAGACGACGGAAAAAAAAGTGGGGGGGGGGAGAAAAAAGGGTGGAGGGAAAATGTACCTCAAGGCCATCTGGGGTGTCCAAACTGAGGTGAGACCAAGAAGAAGGAACACGCCAAACATTAACTCCACACATTAAAGGACAACAATCCTGATGTATACGACTATTGTAGTCATCACTTAAGGACAACTTGGCATACAAAGTGAATAATGAATCTGTGAATTGTAAAGTCTAGTTTTGTTTTTATCTAAAAATAACAAACATAGTATACTTACCTGCCCTGTGCAGTTGGTTTTTCACAGGGCAGCCCAGATCCTCCTCTTCTCGGGTCCCTCGTCGGCTCTCCTGCCCCCCTCCTGTTGAGTGCCCCCACAGCAAGCAGCTCGCTATGGGGGCACCAGAGCCATGTCACAGCTCCCTGTGTCCATTCAGACATGGAGCACTGGTTCGACCCAACCCCTCTCTCTCCTGATTGGCTAACTGATAGCAGCGAGAGCCAATGGTGCCTCTGCTGTATCTCAGCCATTCTGGAGGAGAATCCCAGGTTGGCCAAGGAACTTGTGGACATCGTTGGATAGAGATGGGGCTCAAGTAAGTATTAGGTGGTGCTAGGGTGGCTGCTGCACACAGAAGGTTTTTTTATCTTAATGCATAGAATGCATTAAGATAAAAAACCTTCTGACTTTACAACCACTTTAAAGCAGAACTTTACCCATAACAATTTGCTTCTTGCTGGAGGCTATCATTTTGCTGAAGCCCAGAGCCCCCAAACAGCAGTAAATTATAAAGTGGAAATAAACCCATCAATTTAATGGTTTAAAAAAACAGTTACTATCCTGGAATGCCGGGGTTATCAATTGTTACATTTGCTTGTGCTCTCAACCAAACTGTGAAACCATCAAATGGCTGGTGTCATAACTGATCACATGTGCAGCACCACGGTAGTTGGAATTTAAACAGAAGCAGCCTCCTTGGCTGTAAAGCATGGGTGTTCAACCTGTGGCCCTCCAGCTGTTGTGGAACTACAAGTCCCATGATGCATTGCAAAGCTGACAGTTACAAGCATGACTACCAAAGGCAGAGGCATGATGGGATGTGTAGTTCTGCAACAGCTGGAGAGCCACAGGTTGAGCACCCATGCTGTAAAGGATAGGAGGGTTTAATTCTGCTTTAAGGCTGTCAACAGATCGGCCTCTACAAATTCAGCAGTGCCTAAAATGCCTAAAATTGAGAGCAACTGAGCATGTGCAGAGCAGGCTTAAACTGTGTATTACTGGATTTTAAACCGTATAGATACCTATTTTTAATGTTGTACATAGCTATACCTGCAAAATGGGCCAGCCTGGAGTGATCTAGCAGGGCTTCATTTTCTGACTAAACTCCCACTTTAAGGCACATTAAAATGTAGAGTTGAAAATTCCTAGCTGGAAAAAGAGTTAAAACAAACAAACTTAAAAATGATTCCTCACAGTGGGGCTGCATCTGCACTACAAGAGATAAATGCTCATTTAAAGTGGAGTTTCCATCCAAAAAATAATCTGCCATTTATGTCCATCTAATACTTTAAAAAAACAACATTTGGATATCTTTTTTTTTACTCACCTTGAAATAGCTGTTTCTATGTGGTCCCACTAAATCTGCCTGCTTCATCACTGAGGTTCCTGACGTCACTTCCGTCGGCGCCTCTGCTCGCTACTGCTCCTGGGAGATGTGTGTCATCATTTCCCAGGAGTCGGTGCTCTTCCCTCAGGGCTAGGTTGCCATCACAATGGGGCAGGCACTTCCGACGACACCGCTCGTTGTGATGGCAACCCGAGAATTTGACGGCGCTGCGGTGTGATTAGAATGCGCATGCGCGAGAATGGGATGGGACGGTGCATGATGGTCGCAGATCGTCACAGTGTACCAGAAGTAAGTGCTTGTGGGCTTCAGATGCCCTCAAGCAAAATGAGAACGTCCTGGAACAGGTTTTATAGGTTTCTTTCTGCTGTTACACGGGAGATTAGCGGCGGATTTATTCAAAGTAAGTGAATATATAAGAACAATGTGATTGACTAATCAAATGTATTTATTGTAAAAATTTGTTAATGTAGTTGGAACTCCGCTTTAAAGCCTCGTACATGTGACCGAGTTTCTCGGCAAAAACCAGCAAGAAACTTGCTGGCAGAAGTTTATTGCCGAGTAAATCGGTCGTGTGTACGCGGCTTTCAGTTTTCTCGTCAAGAAAACCGACAAGAATCTCGACGAGAAAAATAGAGAACCTGCTCTCTATTTTCTCGTCAGGATTCTCCATTTTCTCGTTGGGTTTCTCGTTGGCCTGTTTCTCAACGAGAAACCCGAGTGTGTGTACACTTACCTGTCACCGCGGACACCCGCGCATGCTCGAAATTACTTTGATGCATGCGCGGTAGCTTCCTAGGCATAGGTAGGGTGTAGCAAGATGGCGGCAACGGCATCGAATGTGACGAGCGGGTTCTTTGAATTGAGCGTGTGTACACTCGGCCGGAACAAGTTTCTTGTCCAAGAATCTCGTCAAGAAAAACAACGAGTTTTTTCCTGATGAAATTCTCGGCCGTATGTACGAGGCCTCAGTCTAGGAGACATAAAAAGGAAGACCTGTTTGCCCAATCCCCTTCTTCTCAATGCTACTGGACCTTTTCCCAAAGCTTCTTCACCTCAATGCTCCAGCGATATATGACCTATTTATGTCATCAAGGCTGATGTTAGGTCCATAGATCTACATTGGTCATGATGAAGGCAAGGGACAATCTACCATCGGAGTGTAGGGGAGCACCATTTGCCAAGGGAGTGGAGGATCAGTTAAGTTAAAGGAGTCTTCCGTGTGCAGCAGCCCCCCTAATACTTACCTGAGCCTTATCTCTGTCCAGTGATGTCCATGAGTGTCTCGGCCATCTGAGACTCTCCCTCCTGATGGGTTGAGACACAGCAGTGGTACCATTGGCTCCCGCTGCTATCAATCAAAGTAAGTCATCCAATCAGGAGAGAGAGGGGAAGGGCCGGGCTGCAGCTCTGTGTCTGAATGGATACACAGAGCTGTGACTTGGCTCAAATGCTCCAATAGCAAGCTGCTTGCTGTGGGGGCACTCAAAAGGAGGGAGGGGCCAGGATAACAGAAGAGGGACCGGAGAAGAGGAGGATCTGGGATGCTTTCTGCAAATTCATTGCAACAGAGCAGGTAAGTATAACAGGTTTGATATTTTTATTGAAAAAAAATGAGACTTTACAATTACTTTAAAGTGATTCTCCTTTTGCCTAGACTGAACACACTGGAAGGAAGTCCTATTATCTGTGCTGTGGCATTACAACTCTTTTTTCTATATTGTATAGGAACATATTTTCTGTCAACTGAGGCATCCCAAAATAATGTAAAAAATGTTATAGGCATTCATGTACAAAACACGTACCTGTGTATATCCATAGAGCCCCAGTATTTGTGCCATTGGAATAGTTGTCACTGAGTAATGGTCTCCAATAAAACCCACTAGTTTGCCTTCTCCAGAGCACAAATAATTAGGGACTGTCTTCTGTGGTCCACATAAAATTTGTAGAACATTTCTTACAGCCACACCGGCATCTAATGTTGAATCAGTGATATGATAGCCCAATGTATTATTGGGTAAAATTTCTGTATTCTGGTTAACTTTGTGAACAGCAAAACGAAAAACCAAAACATTTAGTAGTGCTCGAAAATCATCACTGTAGAATCAAAGATATTAATTTTGTGTTAGAGTCAATCTACAAGATATTATTGATTCTGCTTATAGGCAATATATTATTGATGCCAAAATGCGGACATTGGTTTGCTATTAAGCAGGGTTAGGTTATAAAAAAATATCCCAAGCTTTGAACATCTCACAGAGCTCTGTTCAATCCATCACTTGAAAATGGAAAGAGTATGGCACAGCTGCAAACCTACCAAGACATGGGCGCCCACCTAAACTGACGGCCTGTCGAGGGCAAGAAGAGCATTCATCAGAGAAGCAGCCAAGAGGCCCATGATAACTCTGGAGGAGCTGCAGAAATCCACAGCTCAGGTAGGAGAATCTGTCCACAGGACAACTATTAGTCGTGCATTCCACAAATCTGGCCTTTATGGAAGAGTGACAAGAAGAAAGCCAGTGGTGAAAGAAAGCCAAAAGAAGTCACATTTGCAGTTTGTGAGAAGCCATGTCAGATGAGACCAAAATTTTACTTTTTGGCCTAAAAGCAAAATGTGATGTGTGGCAAAAAACTAACACTGCATATCACCCTGAACACACCATCCCCACCGTGAAACATGGTGGTGGCAGCATCATGTTGTGGGGATGTGTTTCTTTAGCAGGGACAGGGAAGCTGGTCAGAGTTGATGGGAAGATGGATGGAGCCAAATACAGGACAATCTTAGAAGAAAACCTGTTAGAGTCTACAAAAGACTTGAGACTGGGGTGGAGGTTCACCTTCCAGCAGGTCAATGACCCTAAACATACAGTCAGAGCTACAATGGAATGGTTTAGATCAAAGCATATTCATGTGTTAGAATGGCCCAGTCAAAGTTCAGACCTAAATCCAATTGAGAATCCGTGACAAGACATGAAAATTGCTGTTCACAGATGCTCTCCATCCAATCTGACAGAGCTTGAGATATTTTTTAACGAAAAATGGGCAAAAATGTCCCTTTCTAGATGTGCAAAACTGGTAGAGACATCCCCAAAAAAGACTTGTAGCTGTAATTGCAGATAAAGGTGGTTCTATAAAGTTTTGACTCAGGGGGGTTGAATATAAATGCCCCCCACACTTTTCACATATTTATTTGTAAAAAAAAATTGAAAAGCATTTATCATTTTCCTTCCACTTCACAATTATGTGCCACTTTGTTTTAGTCTATCACATAAAATCCCAATAAAATACATTTACATTTTTGGTTGTAACATGACAAAATGTGGAAAATTCCAAGGGGTATGAATACTTTTTCAATGAATTGTATACGTGCACAGGAATGCAGTTGTCAATTTTTTCTTCATCTTCTTGGAGTTGCCAGTGTTGCAATTCGAACTTATCTGCATGTATGAAATCATGTATACATGTGTGTGCACGGAATGTGAGGCATGTTTCTGACAGATTTCCTTTCAACCCTAATCTCTGATAATGACGCAGGTCCCAAACATTGAACAATGCGCTTACATAGGAAAATGACACTGTGTGGTGTAATAGTGTAATAAAATGTTACTTACTCCCCAGAGAAAAATAGCTTCTTATATAAATTTATTCCCCTAAAATCTGTAGTGGTGGCACGTATAGTGAAGACTCCTCCAATGATGAAGTCACCCTCTTGGTAAAATCCAAATTCCTCATCTATAACCTTTATCTTGAGATTGCAGACCGATGATGAACTCTGAGTGCTGTATATACAAAGAGCCATCCACAGAACAATCCAGGAGATGGGGAATTTCTGCACGGTACAAACAGCTATAGCTTTAATCTTCATAACTATACTCAATAACACACACTCTGTTAAGGAGAATATACCATAGTGTTTACAGGGTTCTGTGCTATGATGACACATATGTGACATGGACATCTCCACAGTATGTGATGGTGTCAATTTCTCTACTCTCTTTCCTCATTTTATACTGTTCGGTGTGATAGATTTCTCATTGTTCTGAATAAAGATCACCATGTCATCATCATGAATCTACTTTCAGCTGTGCTTAAAATGAACTTTTCTATAAAAAAACAATACTGAAAGAAATAACTTTAACGTTACTAAAGAAACGGAAAAAAACAATAAATCAACTGAACTTTTCTGTTATAAAATTTGGAAAACAAATAATCCTTCCTCATAACTAGGGATGAGCCGAACACCCCCCCGTTCGGTTCGCACCAGAACCTTCGAACGGACCGAAAGTTCGCGCTAACGTTAGAACCCTATTAAATACAATGGACGCGAACGTTCGAAATCTAAAGTGCTAATTATAACGACTAATATGCATGTTATTGTCCTAAAAAGGGTTTGGGGACCCGGGTTCTGCCCCAGGGAACATGTATCAATGCAAAACGAAGTTTTAAAAACGGACGTTTTTCGGGAGCAGTCATTTTAATGATGCATAAAGTGAAAAAAAAAAAGTCAAATATTCCTTTAAATATCATACCTGGGGGGTGTCTAAAGTATGCCTGTGAAGTGGCACGTGTTTCCCATGTTTAGAACTGTCCCTGCACAAAATGACATTTCTAAAGGAAAAAAAGCCATTTAAAACTGCTTGCGGCTTTAATGTAATGTCTGGTCCCAGTAATATGGATGAAAATCTTTGAGAAAAATGGCATAGCTTCCCCATCACCCCCCCCCCCTACCCCAGCCCATTACCAGCCCCTTTGGGTCTTGTATTGATATTAAGTTGAACCCCGCACACAAAATAAAAAAGGCCCTATATACTCTGAACAGCCGTATACAGGCGGTGCATACAAGACAGGGACTGTAGGTTTGTTCTTATGTAGAATCTGTTTGTAATTTTGAACAGGTACATTGTTTAAGTGTAGCTCCAGCCAAAAATATATTTTTAAGCTTTTTGGAAAACATAGGGAAAGGTTATCACCCCTGTAACATTTGTTTTGCTGTCTGTGCACCTGTTCAGAACATTTCACCTCACTTTCCGTCCCAATGACAACTGTTTTTGAAAAGTGGGGTTTTTATTGAAACAAGGATTGGTGATAAAGCATCAGTAGAGAGGAGACACCTTTTTCCAATATTAACTCTTACAGGAGAGAATTTCCCTTCCTAGGGGTAGATTTCCTCTCACTTCCTGTTGTCTCCTTCTGTTTGCAAGTAGGAGTCGTTTGTAAGTTGGATGTTTGAAAGTAGGGGCCTGCCGTATATACTCTGCTGAAATTTGCCCCTTACATGTTGGTGTTGCCACAACACTGTGAGCCCTCACAGTTACTCTTGGTGGGCGCTGGAATGCCCTGCTGTGAACTATTATATCAGGAATTGTATTTACATGCCATTGTTGAACAGTGGTAGGAAAAACTGGGCCTTTGGTGGTGGTGCTGGTGCCACAACACTGTAAGCCCTCACAGTTACTCTTGGTGGGCGCATGAATGGGCCCTGCTGTGAATTATTAGATCAAGAATTGTAATTGCATGCCCCTGTTGAACAGGGGCTGAAAAATTGGGCCTTTGGTGGTGGTGGTGGTGGTGGTGGTGGTGTTGCCACAACACTGTAAGCCCTCACAGTTACTCTTGGTGGGCGCAGGAATGGGCCCTGTTGTGAATTATTAGATCAATAATTGTAATTACATGCCCCTGTAGAACAGGGGCTGAAAAATTGGGCCTTAGCCATTGGTGCCACAACACTGCAACCCCTCACAGATACTGTACTTGGAGCACAGTAATGAGCCCTGTTGCAAAGTATTGCATCAAAAATTGTAATTACACGCCTCTGTTAAACAGGGGCAGAAAAATTGGGCCTTAGGCACTGGTGCCACAACACTGCAACCTCTCACAGATACTGTACTTGGAGCACAGTAATGAGCCCTGTTGCAAAGTATTGCATCAAAAATTGTAATTACACGCCCCTGTTAAACAGGGGCTGAAAAATTGGGCCTTAGGCACTGGTGCTGGTGCCACGACACTGCAACCTCTCTCAGATACTCTAGTTGGAGTGCAGGAATGAGCCCTGCTGCAAAGCATTGCATCAAAAATTGTAATTACATGCCCCTGTTAAACAGGGGCTGAAAAATTGAGCCTTAGCCACTGGTGGCGGCACCCAGAAACAAAAATGTTCTTCCAAGCTATAATCATGAATCGGATCATTGAGGAGGAGGAGGATAGTCAGTCAACATAACAGGACAGTCACTCAGCATCAGCATCAGTCTTGAAGGGATGTGACATTTGAAAATAAATTATTCTGTTATATCAACTTCAGGTGCTTGGTAGCTGGTGGTGATCCAAGACTGGTTCATCTTTATGAAGGTCAGTCGATCAACCGAGTCGGTGGACAGGCGCACCCTGTGATCCGTGACAAAGCATCCAGCAGCACTGAATGTGCGTTCCGAAAGAACGCTGGATGCAGGACAGGCCAGTAGCTCAATTGCATACTGTGCAAGCTCTGGCCAGTGATTCATCCTCAAGACCCAGTAAGCCAGAGGATTTTCGGTGGGAAAGGTGTCCAAGTCTGACCTTGCCCCTAGGTATTCCTGCACCATGTATATCAGATGCTGGCGATGGTTGCTGGAACCGATCATACCTTGGGGCTGCGGACTAAAGAATTGTCTGAACGCATCGGTCAGACGGCCACCTTCCCCACCGCTCCTTCTTTGACTGACCGAAGCCTCAGCAACTCGTTGTCCAGGACCAGGAGTTTGTAACCTCCCAGTCTCTGGGAACGCGTTGCACAGACCTTTCTGCAAGGCCTCCCAGAGTTGTCTCATCCTCTGCTCCCTCTGCGATGGTAAGATAAGGTCCGCAACCTTACTCTTGTACCGTGGATCAAGGAGAGTGGCCAGCCAGTAATGGTCCCTCTCCTTGATCCAAAGAATATGAGGATCCTTCTTTGCAGGATCAGGGAGGCCATGCAGCGTAGGTTAGCTGAGGCATTCGGTCCGGAGTCCTCTGGGTCACTAAGGACGACATGATCCGCAGCCACCTCCTCCCAGCCACGTACAAGTCCACGTGTTTCTTGGGACTGTAAATCATCCCTAAAAGACTGCTGCTGTTGATGCTGAGTGCCAGGCTCCACCTCCATGCTGACACAATCCTCCTCCTCCTCCTCCTCCTCGTCTTCTTCCTGTGGGATGGGTGGGACAGAAGGAACACTGTCTGGGTAAAGGGGGCCTTGAGAGGCAAGGAAGTCCTCCTCTTCCTGCCTCTGTTCTGCCTCAAGTGCCCTGTCCATTATTCCACGCAGCGTATGCTCCAACAGGTGGACAAGAGGTTCAGTGTCACTGATGCATGCACTGTCACTGCTCACCATCCTCGTGGCCTCCTTAAATGGTGCCAGGACAGTGCATGCATCCCTGATCATGCCCCACTGGCGTGGTGAAAAAAACCTGAGCTCCCCTGACCCTGTCCTGGTGCCGTAGTCGCACAGGTACTCTTTGATGGCCCTCTGCTGCGTGTGCAGCCTCTGCAGCATGGCCAACGTTGAGTTCCACCTGGTGGACATGTCACATATAAGGCGGTTCTTGGGCAGGTTCAACTCCTTTTGCAGCTCAGCCAGCCGAGCACTGGCATTATATGATCTGCAGAAATGCACACAGACTTTCCTGGCCTGCCTCAGGACATCCTGTAAGCCCGGGTACCTGCCCAAGAACCGCTTCACCACCAGGTTAAGGACGTGAGCCACACAGGGCACATGGGTCAGTTGTCCCTGTCGGAGGGCGGAGAGGAGGTTGGTGCCATTGTTGCAAACCACCATTCCTGCCTTAAGCTGGCGTGGCGTCAACCACCTCTCAGCCTGCCCCTGCAGAGCTGACATAACCTCTGCCCCAGTGTGGCTCCTGTCCCCCAAACACACCAGCGCAAGCACGGCATGGCATCTTTTTGCCTGCATACTTGCGTAGCCCCTTGATTGCCTACGGAGCACCACTGGTTCTGAGGACAAAGCACAGGAAGAGGCCATGGAGGAAGAAGAAGAGGAGGGGGTGGAGGAGAAAGGTGTGTCACAACAACCAGTAGTAGCATTTTGGAGGCGTGGCGGCGGAAAAAACATCCAAAACTACTGCACCTTGTCCTGCATCTTTCCCAGCTGCCAAAAGAGTGACCCAATTGGCCGTGAAAGAAAGGTAACGTCCCTGTCCATGCCTGCTGGACCATGAGTCAGCGGTAATATGCACCTTACCGCTGACCGCCCTGTCCAGCGAGGCATGGACATTGCCTTCCACATGCCGGTAGAGAGCCGGAATCACCTTCCGTGAGAAAAAGTGGCGTTTGGGAACCTGCCACTGAGGAACCGCACATTGCATAAACTCACGGAAAAGGGCCGAGTCTACCAACTGAAAAGGCAGCAGTTGAAGTGCTAGCAATGTAGCCAAGCTAGCATTCAACCGCTGGGCATGTGGATGGCTGGGAGTGAACTTCTTTCGACGGTCCAGCAGCTGGGGCAGGGAAATTTGCCTGCTAGAATCGGACGTCGGTGTACTGCTAGCAGAGTGCCCGCAAGTACTTGGCTGTGACACACCTAATTCTACACCTTCATTCCTCTCAGTGCAGGTTTCAGAGAGGACTGAAGGTATAGTGGGGTTGGAGATCCCAGCTGATGCGGAGCAAGGAGAGGTCCGCTTTGTTCTTTGGTGTGGGTCTTTAAGGTAGGCTTGCCAACGAGCTGCATGGCAGGTCAACATATGTCTGGTCAAGCATGTGGTGCCCAAGCGGCTGATGTTTTGGCCACGCGAGATACGCTTGAGACATATGTTGCAAACAGCAGCGGTGCGATCTGATGCACTCGACTCAAAAAAGGCCCACACCAAAGAACTTTTGGAATAACGGGCAGAGGCACCGCCCTGCACAGGCGGAGCTCTGCGGTGTGATTCAGTCGGTGTGCTGCCCTTACGCTGGCCCCCGGAGGGCATCCTGCCTCATTGGAGATGTGCCTCCTCCTCATCCTCCTCCTCCTCCTCCTCTCTCCTATCAGGCACCCACGTGGAGTCAGTGACCTCATCATCCCCTCCCTCCTCATCACTTGAACCAATCTGGCAGTATGCTGCAGCTGCTGGAACATGACTGCCAGATTGGTGTCCTTCTTGAGCATCCCCTCTCTCTGCTCTCACGCTACTGCCTTCCTCTAGCTGGGTATCATCTTCAGACCCTTCAAAACGCTGGGCATCCTCCTGGAGCGTGTACCCAACACTGTGCTCAAACAGTTCGGGGGACTCCTCAGGAGGACACGGTGGGTCTAGGGAAGGAGTGACTGATGATGACATTGAGGACGCTTTGGCAGCTGCTTTGCCAGTACCCTGAGCCTGGGTGAGAGAGGATGAGGAGGATGAGGAGGGCTTGGTCATCCACTCTACCAAGTCTTCGGCATGATGCGGCTCAACACGTCCAGCTGCCGAAAATAAGGACAAGCGTGTCCCATTGCCACGTGCTGATGACGATGCACCACGTCCACGACCAGCACTGTCTCTAGACACAGAGCCTGCTTGCCCTCTTTTATTGGCTCTTGACTGTCTGCCTCTCCTTGTTTGCCTTCCAGACATTCTAAAGGCCTGCAGGGAGATGGGAAAACCAGCAATAAGGGGTAGCTTCAGGTGTATATTTTGCAAGAAGCACACTACGCCTCCTGTAAGTGCTGCAGATGCCTGCCTGTGTTACACAACAGGAAAACACAGCAATAAGGGCTAGCTTCTGGTGTATATTTTGCAAGAAGCACACTACGCCTGCTGTAAGTGCTGCAGATGCCTGTTAGTGTAACACAAAAGAAAAAAAACTACAAGCAATAAGGGGTAGCTTCAGGTGTATAATGTGCAGGAGGCACACTACGCCCGCTGTAAGTGCTGCAGATGCCTGCCTGTGTTACACAACAGGAAAACACAGCAATAAGGCCTAGCTTCAGGTGTATATTTTGCAGGAGGCACACTACGCCTGCTGTAAGTGCTGCAGATGCCTGCCTGTGTTACACAACAGAAAAACACAGCAATAAGGCCTAGCTTCAGGTGTATATTTTGCAGGAGGCACACTATGCCTGCTGTAAGTGCTGCAGATGCCTGCTTGTGCTACACAACAGGAAAAAACAGTAATAAGGGCTAGCTTCAGGTGTATATTTTGCAGGAAGCACAGTACGCCTGCTATAACTGCTGCAGATGCCTGCCTGTGTTACACAACAGGAAAACACAGCAATAAGGGCTAGCTTCTGGTGTATATTTTGGAAGAAGCACACTACGCCCGCTGTAAGTGCTGCAGATGCCTGTTAGTGTAACACAAAAGAAAAAAAACTACGAGCAATAAGGGGTAGCTTCAGGTGTATAATGTGCAGGAGGCACACTACACCCGCTGTAAGTGCTGCAGATGCCTGCCTGTGTTACACAACAGGAAAACACAGCAATAAGGCCTAGATTCAGGTTTATATTTTGCAGGAGGCACACTATGCCTGCTGTAAGTGCTGCAGATGCCTGCCTGTGTTACACAACAGGAAAACACAGCAATAAGGGCTAGCTTCAGGTGTATATTTTGCAGGAAGCACACTATGCCTGCTATAACTGCTGCAGATGCCTGCCTGTGTTACACAACAGGAAAACACAGCAATAAGGGCTAGCTTCAGGTGTATACTGTGCAGGAGGCTGAGCAAAAATATCACTGACACTGTCCCTTGCCTATCCTTCTCTCTCCCTGCACACAAGGTTTAGCAGAATATCACTGACACTGTCCCTGCCTATCCTTCTCTCTCCCTGCACACAAGGTTTAGCAGAATATCACTGACACTGTCCCTGACTATCCTTCTCTCTCCCTGCACACAAGGTTTAGCAGAATATCACTGACACTGTCCCTGTATATCCTTCTCTCTCCCTACACACAAGGTAAATGAACAAATATCACTAACACTGTCCCTGCCTATCCTTCTCTCTCCCTGAACCGGAACACACTACACAAGGCCGCTGTGCTGGCGGCCTTTTATAGTGTGGGGCGTGTACTAAACCTCCCTGAGCTATAATTGGCCACAGGCATCCTGCCTGTGGCCAATTATGGCTCTCCTCGCTGCCGACGCTGGGATTGGCCAAGCATGCGGGGTCACAGTGCATGCTTGGCCAATCACAGCACCGGGATTGCACTGCGATGGCGCAGAGTATTGTGGGCCATTCGCGTCACTCGAATTTGGCGCGAACGGCCCAAAACGTTCGATCTTCGACGAACGATCGAACAGCCGATGTTCGAGTCGAACATATGTTCGACTCGAACACCGAGCTCATCCCTACTCATAACTTTAGGCCAAAATGTATTCTGCTACATTTCTATGGTAAAAAATAACATGACATAAATTAGTGTATATTATTTAGTCTGTGTGAAAGTTACAGAGTCTACAAACCATGGTATTTATGTAGCACCCTCTAGTGAGTTACTAGTGTTATGAAGCTTTAAGAAGCCGGGTGTCATGGATATGCAGTAGTGTTTGTCTGTCAGCTTACCTTCCTTCCCATGTGTTCATCTTAGAGGCCAGAACCCTTTCACCTGGCTTCCTTTATAATCTCCTCCCAGCCTGACTCCACCCCAGGCCCTATCACAGAACACTATATTAACCTGTGCACTGCAAGCCTGCTTTGCTGATCAACGTGTTTGTTAGGCATTGTGTGTTTGGGTTCCTGCCTGCCGTGTGCTACGTCTGTCTCTCTGTTACGTTATTGGCTTGTCCCCGACTATCCCTGCCTGCTCGTGACCCTTGACCTTCGGCTCGTTCTTTCGTTATCCTTGTCTGCTTGTGGCCCCTGACCTTCAGCTTGTTATTCGTTTCTCTCATATCTTGTGCTGCTGCTTCCCCTCTTTTCCCCTTATCCTACGGGGCATGAGCTAGGAAACTCCAGGGGCCGCGACCTGGTCCCAGCCTGCAGCATAACATCCTCACCACTAGAGGCCCTGGAGAAGACCTGCTGGGTCTTAGACTCCGCGCCCTGGGGAATCTTGGCTCTAGCTTCCGTTAGGATCCCGGTTGTGCTCCTCTGGTCCTGCTTTCCACAACCACCCAGTTTCCTATCCGCAGCAGTCAGCCATAGGGTTCACTACCTTGCGGTGCACTCCTGTCCCCCTACGGTGTGCATCTGTCACCTGGCCACAGGTGACCTTGACACCGGGAAGCTGGCCTCGGCGTCCTTAATAACCGATGAGTCATCAGCTGTCAATGGGCTTTCCCGCTGACAGCTGAATTTTTTTTTTTTATAAAACTAAACTAAAAATACAATCCTTACCAGACCCTTATCCGAGCATGCAGCCTGGCAGGCCAGGAAAGGGGGGATGAGTAAGCACCCCTACTCCTGAACCATACCAGGCCACATAACCTCAACATGGGGGGGTGCTTTGGGGCAGGGGGGCTCTGCCCACCCCAAAGCACCTTGTCCCCATGTTGATGGAGACAAGGGTCTCTTTCCCACAACCCTGAGATGTGGTTGTGAGGGTCTGCGGGCAAGGGGCTTATCGGAATCTGAAAGCCCAATACTGCCTATCAGTGACAATTAATGCTGTTTATCAGTGCCAATTAATGCTGCCAATCAATGCCAATCAATGCTGCCTATCAGTGCCAATCAATTCTGCCAATCAGTGCTGTCTATCAGTGCTAATCAATGTTGCCAATCAGTGTCAATCAGTGTGGCCTATCAGTGCCTATCAGTGCCAATAAGTGCTGTGAATCTTAGCCCATCAGTGCTGCCTATCAGTGCCCATAAGTGCTACCAATTAGTGCCCATCAACACTGCCAATCAGTGCTGCCAATCAGTGCAGCCTATTAGTGCCCATCAGTGCTGCATATCAGTGAAAATTAGTGCTGCCTATCAATGCCAATCAGTGCTGCAAATCAGTGCCAATCAGGACCTATCAGTGCTGCCAATCAGTGCCAATCAGTGCTGCCATTCAGTAGCAATCATTGCTGACTAACAGTGCCACCAATCAGTGCCTATCAGTGCCGCCCATCAGTGCCCATTAATGCTGCCAATCAGTGCCAACCATCTGTGCTGCCTATCAATGCCAATCAGTGCCCATCTGTGCCACCAATCTATGGCACCTATCAGTGTCAATCAGGGGCAGCTATTAGTGCCCATCATTGCTGCCAATCGGTGCCACCTACCAGTGCCAATCAGTGTTGCCAATCAGTGCCAGCTATCAGTGCTATCAATTAGTGCCCATTAGTGCTGCTAATCAGTGCCCATCAATGTACTAAGTGCAGGAATGGGGAGATGAACTCAGCAGCCAGGCACATTGTCCATGGGGGGAGGGGTGTGTCGGCCTGGTGGGGCTCAACTGAAATCTATTGATGTTTATTAATGCCACATTGCTATCCTTAGTATAATAGGTAATCACCACACTACTATTTACAATTAACTACTGGAGGTAAAATAAAAAAGTGTCAGTAAAAGGCATGCCACTGGGGGCGTGGCCAGCAGCCGGAGCGGATGGCAGCACATTGATTCAGCTCCTCACTATCCTGGGCTAACAGGGGACTTATAGCGACTCTCAGCTCCGTTTTTTCTCTCCATCTCACCCCTACTCGAGCGGACTCCCTCTCGGATGCCTTCTCGGAAGAGAAAAGAATACCCGAAGCTGGGAAAGATGTCGGACTTCTTTGTACAGCCGCGTCTCCATCCCAATCAAAATGGCGCCGGTTCACACACAGGGAACACACGCGGCCTAGCACAGCAGCGCAAACCAATTCACAGTCACGAAAGCGGCAGATACAACTCTGGGACGAGAAGCACCTATTACTCCCCACCTCCATCAGCTACCTCCAGCCCAGCCAAAAGCAGGCAGAAGACTTTTGACACATCGCCAATGCAAGGGGAGGTAAGCGGCATAAACTCATCACTAGATGACACCAGGGAGTTACAGGACTCCATCACAGACTATCCCACACTAAATCAGCCAGTAATGGATACCACATTAAAAGATTTGCTGGTATCACTAAGAACCACGTTACAAGCTGACATAATGTCCATTACCCAGCAATTCAAGTCAGAGGTGTCGGAGGTTTCAAATAGAGTGTCACACATTGAATCAAAGATGGGGGATTTTGCAGCCACGTTTAATGATATGGTGGACGCTCATAATGACAGGGACACTGAACTGCATAAAATCAATATTAAACTGGCAAATTTAGAAGACAGATCCAGACGCAATAATGTTAAAATCAGAGGGATCTCTGAAACGATCAAACCCCAGGATCTGAAAGCACACTTTTTGAGCCTTATGAAACTGGCACTGCCTGACGCACCACTAGAAGACCTGGTAATTGACCGCATACATCGTCTCCCCCGGCCTAAACACATCCCAGCACATCTTCCCAGAGACACTATAGTCCGGATCCATTTCTACCACACCAAGGATCAGTTCATGATGTCTGTGAGACGACGTGATGATTTGCACCCAGATTTACAAGAACTTTCCTTCTTTGCTGACCTCTCAGCTTTTACCATGCAGCAACACAGGCAATTGGCCACCATCACTAAACCACTAAATAACCACCACATCTCATACCGATGGCTATACCCGGCTAAGCTGATGATCGTGAGAGATGGTTCCACGCATGTGATAACCAGTGTTAAGTAAGGTCACAGGCTCATGACAGAATGGCAAATATTGGATCCAAATCTACCTGAAGAAAACAGGGTACGCTCATCTTCTCAATCTCGAGCCAACTCTGATGAGGAAACAGGCTGATACCTATAGTTTGAGTATTTTATTCAACTGCTAAAGTCCCTGACAGCCCAGGAGAATGCCACAGAGTTTATTTCTGTTACCCCCCATTTATATCGGTGTTTGACCCGCACAGATTCTTTCAGAATCGATCGTTTTTTTTATTAACTTGTTCCACTGTTCCCTCTTTTGATCTTTTTTTTTTTTTTGTTGTTTGGCTCTATTTTTTGTTTCTTCTCCACTGTTTATCTCTCAAGCTCAGGTCCGTCATCTACCGACCGTCCACACCACCACAGGACATCGCACGGGAGAATCTACATTCGCAACAACACCATCGACGACATTCTTACCTCACCCGCCAAAGTTCTCGTAAGGTACCTAGTAAGACTACTAGTTTATCCAGTTCAAAATTCGACAGGTTTCCCTTCTTGCTTTTGCAACAATGTCTTTCTCAGTTACCTCATTTAATGTGAAGGGCTTGAATAGCCCCTACAAACGCCAAATGGCTTGGAAAGAAGCATTTCGACTCAAAAGTGACATTATATGTTTCCAAGAGACTCATTTCTGCTCGCAAAAGCCCCCATCATTTACCAATAGGAAATTCCCACACGTCTATATGGCGAACGGTCCCAAAAAAAAAGGCGGGGTAGCGATCGCAATTAAGGATTCTATCTCATTTAAACACTTGGAAACCCATTCGGATGACTCTGGGAGGTTCATTATTCTTATATGTGAGATAGCTACAACCCAGTACACACTGGTCAATCTGTACCTTCCTAACACGAATCAGCTACGCTTTTTGAAAAGACTGTGGAAAAAAGTTCTGTCTTTGAAAAAGGGACATGTAGTCTTATGCGGGGATTTTAATTGCGATCCCTAACACGGAATTGGACCACTCTGGCTCTCCTCAAAACCGCACACGTAGGGCCACATTGGCCCAATTCATTGCGACATCTGGTTTATTCGATGTATGGAGATGTCAGCACTCCACGGAAAGGGACTATACTTTCTTTTCTGGCGTGCATCATACGTACTCACGTATAGATCTATTTCTAGTAGATAAATTTATGTTACAGAGGATTGTCAAATCCGATATACATGTGATTACCTGGTCTGACCATGCTCCTACTTCCATATGTGTAGGGGATCGTGGCACTGAAACTGGGGCAAATAGATGACGCAATGACATTTACTCCCTTTCGAATCCTGAAAATTCAAAACAAATAAGAGAAAAATTAAAAGAATTTTTTGTCATAAATGCCGCATCGGTCGACGATCCCTTCACACTCTGGAATGCCCACAAGGTATACTTTAGAGGTTTACTTATTCAACTGAGCTCTAGACTCAAGAAACAAAAAACAAAGAAACTTAACGACCTACTGCATAGAATTCAGACTCTTGAATCCCTCAACAAACAACAAACCACACGATGCATTAGGGAGTCTCTATTCTATGCCAGACAAGAACAACTGTGTTCACATTTGATTTCCCAGCAGAACAACGGCCTTCGTAAGTTAAAAGCAAACAACTACAGGTGTGGCAATAAGGCCGGGAAACTGCTGGCGAATCAACTGAAAGACAGAGTTATAAAACAGAAAATCCCGCATACGTTCAACCCTAAAACTGGACTTAGAGTATGCAACCCTAAAGAAATTGCAGACGCTTTTTGTGACTACTATGAATCGCTCTATAACCTGAAGGATGATGTAGAAACTCACCAACTTACAGACGACATAATTCTTGACTTTCTGGACTCGGTTGACCTTCCTACACTATCGCCAACAGATACAGCCTTATTGAATCTCCCCTTTACAATACACGAAATAGAAAAATTGATTAGATCACTACCACACAACAAAGCACCAGGTCCTGACGGCTACTCTTCTGAGTATTACCAACTATTTAACACCGACCTATCACCATATCTAAAGCAGATCTTTGATATGGCAATGTCTAAAGCATTTTTCCCACCTGAGATGCTTACAGCCACCATAGTCACATTACCCAAACCAGGCAAAGAGCCCAATATTCCACAAAATTTTAGACCCATCTCCCTCTTAAATGTAGATGTCAAACTATATGCCAAACTGATTGCTGACAGATTGTCAGCTCTGTTACCAAATCTTATCAACACTGATCAGGTGGGCTTTGTTCTCGGCAGAAACCACCAAGAGGCCTTCTTTGCTTCTCACTTTAGATGCAGAGAAGGCCTTTGATAGAGTGCACTGGGGATACTTGACTAGAGTTCTGGAAAAATTTGGACTGGTAGGCCCAATTCAAAAAGCTATTTTGGCGCTATACTCATCTCCCTCAGCTTATGTCTATACAGAAGGCATGTTCTCAAGGAACTTTCAGATAACCAATGGGACTAGACAGGGGTGTCCCCTGTCCCCACTGATATTCGCCTTGATCATGGAACCCCTAGCTGAAAAGATCAGAACTCACCCACATATCCAGGGCATGAATTCACACTCAGTCTGCCACAAAATTTCACTTTTCGCAGATGATGTCATATTGACATTATCTGAATCCGACACATCACTCCCAGCAGCCCATGACACTCTTCTTCTATTTAGCAAGGTGGCCTATTATAAAGTAAACGCATCCAAATCAAGTGTCCTGGGTATAGCGGTAGATAAGAATACTAGGAATTCCCTTCAAAAGAAATTACCGTATCCATGGTCTTCAGATGTCATAACCTATCTGGGTGTAAAACTAACCTCCCCAAGCTCTAATCTCTATGATACTAACTACATACCCATTATTTCAGAACTACAAAAAGAAATGTCTAGAATTCAAACTCACTACGTTTCATGGTCAGGGCGGGTGGCGGCATACAAAATGCTTTTACTACCAAAACTTACTTATCTCTTTAGAGCACTCCCAATCCCCTTGCCAGCATCATTTTTTACTACGATACAGAAACAACTATCTAACCTTGTATGGGCTGGTAGCAGATCGAGAATCCCGCCAGTGATGCAGATGAAACACAAAAAGATGGGAGAGAAAAGAAAAAACAAATGCGCCTACTAAGTGCAGTATGTTAGAAATTTATTCGAGAATAATTAAAATAACAGCCAAATGGCTACTCACAGGATGGAAGTGGAGTAAAAGCATAAATAGATATCCTTCTAAGTTGTCTGCGGAGGGCATGAGTCACTCCGTGTGTCTGTAGTCTCCCGGTGGTGGAATACTGCCAAGATGAAGAGGTAGTGCACTGCGGTGTTGCTGCAGGGATGGGGAGATGGCAGAAGAACGGTAGATGCGAGAAGAGCTGTCCCTCTATGCCAGTGTGGACACCGGTTCCCACACGGCGTACGGCGTGCGGTTCACGCTGGAGCGCAGTCAGCTTCGGCAACCGGACGTGACGTCAATAGCAGACGCTAACGTCACGTCCGGTTGCCGAAGCTGACTGCGCTCCAGCGTGAACCGCACGCCGTACGCCGTGTGGGAACCGGTGTCCACACTGGCATAGAGGGACAGCTCTTCTCGCATCTACCGTTCTTCTGCCATCTCCCCATCCCTGCAGCAACACCGCAGTGCACTACCTCTTCATCTTGGCAGTATTCCACCACCGGGAGACTACAGACACACGGAGTGACTCATGCCCTCCGCAGACAACTTAGAAGGATATCTATTTATGCTTTTACTCCACTTCCATCCTGTGAGTAGCCATTTGGCTGTTATTTTAATTATTCTCGAATAAATTTCTAACATACTGCACTTAGTAGGCGCATTTGTTTTTTCTTTTCTTTGCCATATATAGAGTCTGCTTCGCTCTACAATTGCTGCCAACGGTGCATATGTTCATATGACTTGCTTTCAATATTACATGGACTTCCAAAGAGAAAGACTTTTATACTTTAAATCCTATTGATTTTCATCTGATTTATTTTTATCAGTTAGGTTGTTGTTCCTTCTTTTTGCGCCGTTATCTGTATTACAAAAAGATGGGAGGCCTAGGTATCCCCATATTGAAAGACTATTACATGGCAGCAGTAATAGACCAACTTAGGGGTTGGTTTGCACAACCACACCACAAGCCATGGACCAAATTGGAAATGGCATGGATGTACCCTAAAACACTGCTGTCCCTGTTCCAGGCTTTCAATCTGAATCACTCACACTTAAGGATAGATCACCCTACTATACTAGCATCACTGCAAGCCTGGACTTACCTGACGGAAGTATTATCTCCTGACTTACCATGTATAGAAGTACCCATTCTCCTTGAAGTACTACACTGGCTGATTCCGAATATATCCCTACACCACTGGTCACAAAAAGGGGTATCCTACCTCAAGGACCTTACTGAAAGTGGCAAATTGATGTCGTTCTCTGAAATACAGAGAAAATACAACATCCCTCCATCCGAGTTTTTGACATATAACCAAATATTTTCTTTCTATCAGACTTTCAATAGAGTGTACATCCAAATTCCGACACAGATGTGGAACCATCTGAATTCCTCTAACCCTAAAGTGAAGGGCATCTCTCTGATTTATAGCTTGCTTCAGTCCAAGATAACCTTCACCAAATTCAAATCAATGACAAAGTGGGAAACAGAATTAGATAGAGTCTTCTCTGAGAAACAATGGCTCTCCGCAATTAAAAACACCCTACAATTCTCACTTTGCTCAAACTATGAAGAACTAGCACAAAAATTTCTAGCTAGATGGCACTACACCCGTGACCCCATATATTGTAGCCAAATTTTCTGAGAATGGTTCCAATCTGTGTTGGAGGGGATGTGGGATGGTGGGAACTCTGTCTCATATGGTGTGGGCCTGTCTCCATATTCGTGGATTCTGGTCTGAAACGTTTAAAATCATTTCAAAGGTCACTGAAGTATTTATGCATCCCAGGATTGAAAAAGCTATTCTGAGCATTGATATGTCTGACTACCCAATTCCGGTTCGGTCCATAGCAATGCATATCCTTTTTGCCGCAAGGTCTGTTATGATGTGCAAATGGAAAACAAATGAGGTACCAAGTAGAAGGGAACTGATTTCAAAGGTGAATGTAATTGCGGAGTTTGAAAAAATATTAGCATATAGAGATGGTTGTATTCATAAATATGAAGCGAACTGGTCATTGTGGAAATCATTCGCCTGTACAACATAAGTAGATGACGGTTCCAAATCTATATCCTTTTCCATCACTTAATCTCCTTTTTTTTTTCTCTCCTTCCTCTCACTTTTTGTGTGTCGCTATTTCCTCTCTCTTATTCCACCCTTCCCCCCCTCAAACATTCTGTGTTATACTGTAACCACTGTTCCAACCTTCATGGTTAAATATGAAGGCTTTCTAACTTTACTCCAATATAAAGGTGCAATTCAAGATGCGTTTCTATATTGAGGCATGTACTTAATGTGCTTGAATGTATTACCTTCAAATGGAATGACATGGTATACTACTTTCATGATCTTTGTATGAGCATATTATGACAGAACAATGATTGTAATGTCATCACGTGACTAGTGTGATTCCTTTTGTTGTATTGCACCTTATTTCAATAAAAATATTCTTGAGAAAAGGCATGCCACTAAGCACTGTTATGTGTTCCCACACCACAAAAAAAGTGCATTGCTAACTTACTAACCAATAACTTAAAAATAAACCCTTTAAAGTATGGAAATCTCAAACTTCAATATTACCACAATACCAGTGTCAGGACATGGGCTTGAACCGGGGACCTCGTCGGTGTCTGGTATTGACTCTTCCCACTGAGCTATATGGGATGCTGGACAGCTCCCTGCCTGATCTGCTGGACAAACCTATCTGATCCAATGGGCAACCCTGCCTTGAGTCTTGATTACTGTTGAACCTTGAACTCCTTGCTCCTCCCATGAACTTCCTATATAAGCCTTGTCTCAGCACTTCCTCTTTGCCAGGTTATTGTGCCTTCTCAGCCAGTGCCTTGCTCTTGACGTCCCTGCTGCCATCTGTATTTTTCTACCACTCGTAATTGACCCTTGGCTTGTTCTTTGACTACTCTGCTGCCTTATCCCAACCTGCAACCACTCGTGATTGACCTTTTAGCTTGTTACTGACCACGCTGCTGTTTAATCCTTATCTGCTTATCCGCCACTGGACCCTGGCTTGCTCACACCCTGGTGGGGCAAACCTGAGGACCGCGACCTGGTACTAGCTCGCAGCTAAATCCATCTCCACCATCAGGAGCTCTGGTGAACACTAAGCTAGTTCTTAGACTCCGCACCTCAGGTGAGCCTGTGTCATCTGCCAGAAGTGACTGCATACATAGTTACATAGTTAGTCAGGTTGAAAAAAGACACAAGTCCATCCAGTTCAACCATAAAAAAAAAAAAATAATATCATACAATCCCATATACCTAATTCTATACCCACAGTTGATCCAGAGGAAGGCGAAAAACCCCAGCAGAGCATGATCCAATTTGCTACAGCAGGGGAAAAAATTCCTTCCTGATCCCCCGAGAGGCAATCGGATATTCCCCGGATCAACTTTACTTATAAATGTTAGTACCCAGTTATATTATGTACATTTAAGAAAGAATCCAGGCCTTTCTTAAAGCAATCTACTGAGCTGGCCAGAACCACCTCTGCAGTGAGTCTATTCCACATTTTCACAGCTCTTACTCTGAAGTAAGAGCTTTCCGTATTTGGAGGTGAAATCTCTTTTCCTCTAGATGTAAAGAGTGCCCCTTGTCCTTTGTGTTGGCTGTAAACTATATGGACCATTTATATATTTGTACATGTTGGTCATATCCCCCCTCAATCTCCTCTTCTCAAGAGTGAA
The DNA here is from genome assembly GCA_029206835.1 of Rana muscosa. Taxonomy (NCBI): domain Eukaryota; kingdom Metazoa; phylum Chordata; class Amphibia; order Anura; family Ranidae; genus Rana; species Rana muscosa. Next base: position 1,257,656,959 of record CM055116.1, on the reverse strand, counting down.
TAAATTCAGTTCCTCTAATCTTTCCTTATAGCTGAGCTCCTCCATGCCTCTTATCAGTTTGGTTGCCCTTCTCTGCACTTTCTCCAGTTCCCCAATATCCTTTTTGAGAACTGGGGCCCAAAACTGAACTGCATATTCCAGATGAGGTCTTACTAATGATTTGTACAGGGGCAAAATGATATCTCTCTCTCTGGAGTCCATACCTCTCTTAATACAAGAAAGGGCTTTTCTCGCTTTGGAAACCACAGCTTAGCATTGCATACCATTATTGAGCTTATGATCTACCAAAACCCCCAGATCCTTCTCGACTACGGATCCCCCCAGTTGTACTCCCCCTAGTATGTATGATGCATTCATATTCTTAGCCTCCAAGTGCATAACTTTACATTTATCAACATTAAATTGTCTTTATACCTGTCCTGCAACTGCTATAGCAACTGGTCTTCAAGCCCGATGCCTGATCGTGACAGAATAACCTGGCCTAAAACATGGAGGCCGCTATAGCAAATGCTGTGGCTCCTTTCAGGCAGCAAATTGCGGAGCTGCAGAAGTTTGGTGTCACCTACCAAGAAAAAATTTCCGAACTGGAAAGTGTGGTGAAAGGGCAACATGAAGAGATCCATGCCCTGCAAAAACAATTGCTGGACCTACGTTCCCGAGATGATGCTAATGCACATATGCCTCACCCACCCAAGTTTAATGGAGATTGCCGCCATTACAGAGGTTTTCTTAACCAGTGTGTCATGGATATGCAGTAGTGTTTGTCTGTCAGCTTACCTTCCTTCCCATGTGTTCATCTTAGAGGCCAGAACCCTTTCACCTGGCTTCCTTTATAATCTCCTCCCAGCCTGACTCCACCCCAGGCCCTATCACAGAACACTATATTAACCTGTGCACTGCAAGCCTGCTTTGCTGATCAACGTGTTTGTTAGGCATTGTGTGTTTGGGTTCCTGCCTGCCGTGTGCTTTGTCTGTCTCTCTGTTACGTTATTGGCTTGTCCCCGACTATCCCTGTCTGCTCGTGACCCTTGACCTTCGGCTCGTTCTTTCGTTATCCTTGTCTGCTTGTGGCCCCTGACCTTCAGCTTGTTATTCGGTTCTCTCATATCTTGTGCTGCTGCTTCCCCTCTTTTCCCCTTATCCTACGGGGCGTGAGCTAGGAAACTCCAGGGGCCGCGAACTGGTCCCAGCCTGCAGCATAACATCCTCACCACTAGAGGCCCTGGAGAAGACCTGCTGGGTCTTAGACTCCGCGCCCTGGGGAATCTTGGCTCTAGCTTCCATTAGGATCCCGGTTGTGCTCCTCTGGTCCCGCTTTCCACAACCACCCAGTTTCCTATCCGCAGCAGTCAGCCATAGGGTTCACTACCTTGCGGTGCACTCCTGTCCCCCTACGGTGTGCATCTGTCACCTGGCCACAGGTGACTTTGACAGTTTGATCAGCCATGGACCCGGCTGACATCCCGATCCCCGCGGATGATCCATTGCGGGGCATATTCCACAGACTTGAAACCCAGGAATCGAATCAGACTCAGGTGATGCGATTCCTCCAGGATCTGGCTTCTCGATTCGAGCAGCTTCAGGCCTCCTTGGGAACCCCGAATCCGCAACCTCAAGTACAACCAGCGGTGGTACCTATCGCACCAGTCGCAGCCACACACTCACTAACACTGCCAGCTCCGTTCCGTTTCTCTGGGGACTCCAAGGCCTGCAGAGGGTTCCTTAGCCAATGCACGATTCATTTTGAGCTTCAGCCTCAAAACTTTCTGTCTGATAGGGCAAAGATAGCCTATATCATTTCCCTCCTCTCCGGTGAAGCTTTAGCCTGGGCAGCCCCTCTGTGGGAACTGAATGATCCAGTGGTTTCTAGCCTGTCTGGCTTTTTGAAACTTTTTCGGAATATCTTTGAAGAACCGGCTCGTGTCTCTTCAGCGGCCAGCGCCCTTCTACGTCTCCGCCAAGAGTCTGCTTCAGTGGGACAGTACGCCCTTAATTTCCGCATACTGTCGGCTGAGTTGAACTGGAACAATGAGGCCTTAGTCGCAACCTTTTTGCATGGCCTGTCTGATAGAGTGAAGGATGAATTAGCAGGAAGAACCATCCCCACTGATCTGGACGGAGTTATCTCCTTGTGTAACCAGATCGATATTCGCTTTCAGGAAAGGACCCTAGAAAAGCGGCGCCAGCACTCCTTGGTCCTTAGTCAGCCTGAGCTCCCCTCTCCTCGACCCGTGGAGCATCTCCTGCCAGCTGAGGAACCCATGCAGCTGGGCAGGACCAGGCTATCCCCAGAGGAACATGCTAGGCGCAGAACTCTAGGCCTGTGTCTCTACTGTGGGGGCAAAGGTCATTTTCGTGACACTTGCTCTCTTTGTCCAGAAAAACGTTTGGGTCCACTTCATCTGGAAAGTGGAGTATTGGACCCAGAAATATCACCTTCCCCTTCTCGTCTTCTGCTTTCTGTGTTCCTTCATGTTGGTGCTTCTTCTCATTCGGTCTCAGCATATCTGGATTCCGGAGCCGCTGGTAATTTCATGGACTGGGAAATTGCGTCGTCCATGAGACTTACTCTTTTGCCCCTCACCACGCCATTGGTGGTCTTGGCGATTGATGGTACTGTTCTCCCAGGGGGACCTATCCGCTTCCAGACCCTCCCTGTTAAGATGTCAGTAGGGACACTCCACCAGGAGTGGATATCCTTCCTTATCTTACCCAAGGCCTCAACGCCTATAATTTTGGGTCTCCCATGGTTACAGCTCCATTCTCCTCATGTGGACTGGACTACTGGACAGATCCTGGCTTGGGGTTCCTCCTGTTCCTCGTCCTGCCTACCCAAGGTTGCCCCCTGTGAACCTGAGCCGGTCATTCATTCCAGGTCGCATAACCATTTACATTTCTCTGTCCCTAATCGCCCTTGGACGCACAGCCAGGCTAGCTTGTCTACAAGTCCTGCAGTCGCTACGTCTTGCGATGCGATTCAGGTAGTCGCTACACCTGACTCTATTCACTCTGCCTCTGTACTAGTTATGCCAGTCCAGCCCATGCCCAGTGAGCCGCCTACTTTTTCTTGTTCAGGACATTCTGCTTGTCTTTCAGCTATTCAGCTTGACTCCTGTGACATGTCACCCTCTAACCAACCTGACTTCAGGGTTCCACTGACATCTGCCCAGTTTGATGGTCCTGTGCTAGATGACCAGTTCATCTTTAAGGGTCTAGGGGACCCTCCTCAGATTTCTGTTGATCCTCTCATGCCCTTGCTTATTCCTAGAGAGCCTTTGGTCCTCAATAGATCTTCTTGTCATCTCCCTACCTCGGTTCTGGTCTCTGAGGATAATCTAAAGTACGAGGTTAGACAAGTTCTGGATTCTCGGCTCTGCAGAGGTATTCTTCAGTACCTTGTGCATTGGAGAGGTTTTGGTCCTGAGGAGGCGTCTTGGATCGCTGCATCTGATGTCGTTGCACCTCATCTGTTGAGGAGGTTTCATCTGAGATTTCCCTTTAAGCCTGGGCCCAGGCGGGGGAGGGCCCATAAGAGGGAGGGTACTGTCATGGATATGCAGTAGTGTTTGTCTGTCAGCTTACCTTCCTTCCCATGTGTTCATCTTAGAGGCCAGAACCCTTTCACCTGGCTTCCTTTATAATCTCCTCCCAGCCTGACTCCACCCCAGGCCCTATCACAGAACACTATATTAACCTGTGCACTGCAAGCCTGCTTTGCTGATCAACGTGTTTGTTAGGCATTGTGTGTTTGGGTTCCTGCCTGCCGTGTGCTTCGTCTGTCTCTCTGTTACGTTATTGGCTTGTCCCCGACTATCCCTGTCTGCTCGTGACCCTTGACCTTCGGCTCGTTCTTTCGTTATCCTTGTCTGCTTGTGGCCCCTGACCTTCAGCTTGTTATTCGGTTCTCTCATATCTTGTGCTGCTGCTTCCCCTCTTTTCCCCTTATCCTACGGGGCGTGAGCTAGTAAACTCCAGGGGCCGCGACCTGGTCCCAGCCTGCAGCATATCATCCTCACCACTAGAGGCCCTGGAGAAGACCTGCTGGGTCTTAGACTCCGCGCCCTGGGGAATCTTGGCTCTAGCTTCCGTTAGGATCCCGGTTGTGCTCCTCTTGTCCCGCTTTCCACAACCACCCAGTTTCCTATCCGCAGCAGTCAGCCATAGGGTTCACTACCTTGCGGTGCACTCCTGTCCCCCTACGGTGTGCATCTGTCACCTGGCCACAGGTGACCTTGACACAGTGTTGCATATATTTCCAAATGCGACCTGCTGCATTCACTTCTGAAAAACAGAAGGTAATGTTTGTTATCAACCTCCTGACTGGGGAAGCTCTAGCCTGGGCCTCCCCTTATATAGAACAAGACAGTGCGACGCTGACTAATTTCCAGACTTTTGAGGCTGCGATGAATCAGGTTTTTGATGATCCCAATCGCTGTGCTACTGCTGAAGCAAAGTTGCATAGTTTACGGCAGGGTAAACGTTCTGTTGCTTAGTACACAGCTGAATTCAGACGTTGGATCACAGATACCACTTGGAACCCGGCAGCGCAAAAAAGTCAGTACCGCCAAGAGCTTTCTGAACAGGTAAAAGATGAGCTTGCCAGAGTGGAGACTCCTAATGATCTTGAGGCCTTCATCCAACTATGTATTCAAATTGATCAAAGACTTACAGAAAGGAGGAAGGAGAGACTGGGAATGTTTGGAAGCAATAGTGGCATGCATTTCTCTGCTAGTCAATTTGTTCAGAAGGATCCAAGAGTTTCTTCAGATTTTGACACAGCTGAACCTATGCAGGTTGATGCAATTAAGAGATCCATTTCAACCCAGGAGAAAGAGAGAAGACGTTCAGAAAACCTGTGTTTATATTGCGGGGACTCTGGGCATTACACAGTTAATTGTCCGAACAAGGTTAGAAGAACAATTGCGGCGACTGATGTGATTTTGCCTAAACAAATAAACTCTATTACCCAGTTGATCTCCCCATTGATTCATGAAGAGAATAAAGTAAATTCTGTACTATCCCATTTTATCATCCCTATTAAACTCATCTCTGATGGTATTGAAATTCCATGCTCTGCTGTGCTGGACTCTGGGGCTGGAGGGAACTTTATGGACATAGACTTTGCCCACAGTAGTAATATCCAAACAAGAAATAAGTCTGCTCCTATTGATATGGAGACGGTCGACGGTTCACCCTTAACTTCAGGACCTGTTACTCATGAGACAGTCCCTTTGGTACTGCAATTTGAGGCTAATCATCATTAGACCATCAGTTTTCAGCTGATTACATCACCCAAATTTCCCATCATCCTGGGCATTCCTTGGTTTTCCACCCATAATCCCTCCATCAACTGGAAAGCACGGATTATAAACTTTACATCCCCCCCATTGCGAGTAATTCTGTAGAGAACCTTGTCAAACAAGTTATTTTCCAGTCAAGGAATCACACGTGGATGTTGTTACTACGCAGTCATATGACAACCTGCCTCCACAATATCATGAGTTCCGGGATGTCTGTGATAAGAAGAATGCCGATCAGTTACCTCCTCATTGCCGATATGATTGTCCCATTGAACTGCTCCCAGGGGCTGAAATACCTTTTGGTCGCCTTTTCAATCTTTCAGAACCTGAATTAAAAGTTCTCAGGGAATGGATTGATGGGAATTTAGAGAAGGGCCTCATTAGACCCTAAAAGTCTCCTGCAGGGGCAGCCCTGTTCTTTGTTGCAAAGAAAGATTCCACCTTGCATCCGTGCATTGACTACCATGACCTTAATAAAATCACTATTAAAAACCGCTATCCACTTCCTTTAATTTCTGAAATGTTGGAAAGACTCCGCTCTGCCAAAGTCTTCACAAAACTAGACTTACGGGGGGCATATAACCTCATCCGCATGCGTCAATGAGACAAATGGAAAACCGCCTTTAGAACCAGATATGGCCATTTTGAGTCCCTGGTTATGCCTTTTGGCCTCTGCAACGCCCCTGCCACTTTCCAACACTTCATCAATGATGCTTTTCAAGACCTATTGGACCAGTTTGTGATTGCTTATCTGGATGATATTCTCATCTTTTCTAATAACCTGGAGGAACATCGCAAACATGTTTGCACTGCCTTTGAAAGGCTAAGGAAGAACCAACTTTATATTAAATTGGAGAAATGCGAGTTTGAACGAACCCTGATGTAGTTCTTGGGATATATTATTTCTCCTAAAGGAGTAAGCATGGATCCTGAGAAGATCAAAGCAGTGGTGGATTGGTTTGCTCCTAGTAATGTTAAAGAGATACGATTTGTTGGTTTTGCCAACTTCTACAGAAAATTCATAAGAAACTTCTCTAATTACACAGCTGACAAAGAAAGGCATCCCTTTGTGTGGTCAGCTGACGCACAGACTGCTTTTATTAAGCTAAAGACTCTTTTCACTTCTGCACCAATATTGGTACATCCCAAACCTGAAGTTCCTTTTATAGTGGAAGTGGATGCCTCAGACTCTGCTGTGGGAGCTAACCTTTCTCATTGAAAAGGAGAAAAGATGCAGCTTCATCCTTGTGCGTATTTCTCTTGCTTAATGTCATCAGCCCAAATAAATTATGACATCGGGAATAAGGAATTACTGGCAATTAAAGAAGCCTTTGAGCCTCTGAATGGAGGCATCTGCTGGAAGGGGCTAAGCATCCAGTAACTGTTCTAACTGATCATAAAAATCTAGAATTAATTCGATCTGCGAAGAGGATGTCTTCTAGAAAAGCACGTTGGTCACTGTTCTTTTCCCGGTTTAATTTTATCATCTCGTATCGACCTGGGTCAAGGAATGGTAAGGCCGATGCATTATCAAGAATCTTGACTGAACCATGCCAGGAAGACAACCCAGAATGTATGATTCTGCCTCAAAAGAACTTCATAGGGGCCACAGGTTTCAAGACATTCTTGAGTCTCCTAAAGGAGGGGTATGAAAATTACCCTCTTCTCATTCATTCGCCTGCAGATATTAACCTTGTGTACAAGAATGGCTTTTGGACTCATGCACATAGTCTCTATGTACCTGAATCTGCTCGGATTGAAGCCCTCAGGTTGGTTCATGACTCAAAACTAGTGATGAGCCGAACACCCCCGGGTTCGGTTCGCACCAGAACCCGCGAACGGACCGAAAGTTCGTACGAACATTAGAACCCTATTAAATACAATGGATGCGAATGTTCGAATTCTAAAGTGCTAATTATAACGACTATTATGCATGTTATTGTCCTAAAAAGGGTTTGGGAACCCGGGTTCTGCACCAGGGGACATGTATCAATGCAAAAAGAAGTTTTAAAAACGGTCGTTTTTCGGGAGCAGTCATTTTAATGATGCATAAAGTGAAAAAAAAGTCAAATATTCCTTTAAATATCGTACCTGGGGGGTGTCTAAAGTATGCCTGTGAAGTGCCACGTGTTTCCCGTGTTTAGAACTGTCCCTGCACAAAATGACACTTCTAAAGGAAAAAAAAGCCATTTAAAACTGCTTGCGGCTTTAATGTAATGTCTGGTCCCGGTAATATGGATGAAAATCTTTAAGAAAAATGGCATAGCTACCCCATGACCCCCCCCCCCCCCTACCCCAGCCCATTACCAGCCCCTTTGGGTCTTGTATGGATATTAAGGGGAACCCCGCACATAAAATAAAAAAGGCCCTATATACTCTGAACAGCCGTATACAGGCGGTGCATACAAGACAGGGACTGTAGGTTTGTTCTTATGTAGAATCTGTTTGTAATTTTGAACAGGTACATTGTTTAAGTGTAGCTCCAGCCCAAAAATCTATTTTTAAACTTTTTGGAAAACATAGGTAAGGGTTATCGCCCCTGTAACATTTGTTTTGCTGTCTGTGCCCCTGTTCAGAACATTTCACCTCACTTTCCGTCCCAATGACAACTGTTTTTGAAATGTGGTGTTTTTCTTGAAACAAGGATTGGTGATAAAGCATCAGTACAGAGGAGACACCTTTCTCCCATATTAATTCTTACAGGAGAGAATTTTCCTTCCAAGGGGTAGATTTCCTCTCACTTCCTGTTGTCTTCTTGCGTTTGCAAGTAGGAGTCGTTTGTAAGTTGGATGTTTGAAAGTAGGGACCTGCCGTATATACTCTGCAGAAATAGGCCCCTTAGTTGTTGGTGTTGGCACAACACTGTAAGCACTCACAGTTACTCTTGGTTGGTGCTGGAACGCCCTGCTGTCAACTATTATATCAGAAATTTTAATTACATATAATTGTTGAACAGTGGTAGTAAAAATTGGGCCTTTGATGGTGGTGCTGGTGCCATAACACTGTAAGCCCTGACAGTTACTCTTGGTGGGTGCAGCAATGGGCCCTGCTGTGAATTATTAGATCAAGAATTGTAATTGCATGCCCCTGTTGAACAGGGGCTGAAAAATTGGGCCTTTCGTGGTGGTGGTGGTGGTGGTGGTGGTGTTGCCACAACACTGTAAGCCCTCAGAGTTACTCTTGGTGGGTGCAGGAATGGGCCCTGCTGTGAATTATTAGATCAAGAATTGTAATTACATGCCCCTTTTGAACAGGGGCTGAAAAATTGAGCCTTTCGTGGTGGTGGTGGTGGTGGCGTTGCCACAACACTGTAAGCCCTCAGAGTTACTCTTGGTGGGTGCAGCAATGGGCCCTGCTGTGAATTATTAGATCAAGAATTGTAATTACATGCCCCTTTTGAACAGGGGCTGAAAAATTGGGCCTTTCGTGGTGGTGGTGGTGGTGGCGTTGCCACAACACTGTAAGCCCTCAGAGTTACTCTTGGTGGGTGCAGCAATGGGCCCTGCTGTGAATTATTAGATCAAGAATTGTAATTACATGCCCCTGTTGAATAGGGGCTGAAAAATTGGGCCTTAGGCACTGGTGGCACAACACTACAACCCCTCACAGATACTGTACTTGGAGCACAGCAATGAGCCCTGTTGCAAAGTATTGCTTCAAAAATTGTAATGACACGCCCCTGTTAAACAGGGGCTGAAAAATTGGGCCTTAGCCACTGGTGGCACAACACTCCAACCCCTCACAGATACTGTACTTGGAGCACAGCAATGAGCCCTATGGCAAATTATTGCTTCAAAAATTGTAATTACACGCCCCTGTTAAACAGGGGCTGAAAAATTGGGCCTTAGCCACTGGTGGCGGCACCCATAAACAAAAATGATCTTCCAAGCTATCATCATCAATCGTATCATTGAGGACTCGGAGGAGGAGGATAGCCAGTCAACATAACAGCACAGGCACTCAGCATCAGCATCAGTCTTGAAGGGATGTGACATGTTAAAATCAATTAGTCTGTTATATCAGCATCAGGTGTGTGGTAGCTGGTGGTGATCCAAGACTGGTTCATCTTGATGAAAGTCAGTCGATCAACCGAGTCGGTGGACAGGCGCACCCTGTGATCTGTGACAAATCCTCCAGGAGCACTGAATGTGCGTTCCGAAAGAACGCTGGATGCAGGACAGGCCAGTAGCTCAATTGCATACTGTGCAAGCTCTGGCCAGTGATCCATCCTCAAGACCCAGTAAGCCAGAGGATTTTCGGTGGGGAAGGTGTCCAAGTCTGACCTTGCCCCTAGATATTCCTGCACCATGTTTATCAGACGCTGGCGATGGTTGCTGGAACCGATCATACTTTGGGGCTGCGGACTAAAGAATTGTCTGAACGCATCGGTCAGACGGCCACCTTCCCCACCGCTCCTTCTTTGACTGGCCGAAGCCTCAGCAACTCGTTGTCCAGGACCAGGAGTTTGTAACCTCCCAGTCTCTGGGAACGCGTTGCACAGACCTTTCTGCAAGGCCTCCCGGAGTTGTCTCATCCTCTGCTCCCTCTGCGACGGTAACATAAGGTCCGCAACCTTACCCTTGTACCGTGGATCAAGGAGAGTGGCCAGCCAGTAATGGTCCCTCTCCTTGATCCGAAGAATACGAGGATCCTTCCGCAGACTTTTCAGGATCAGGGAGGCCATGCAGCGTAGGTTTGCTGAGGCATTCGGTCCGGAGTCCTCTGGGTCACTAAGGACGACATGATCCGCAGCCACCTCCTCCCAGCCACGTACAAGTCCACTGGTTTCTTGGGACTGTAAATCATCCCTAAAAGACTGCTGCTGATGATGCTGAGTGCCAGCCTCCACCTCCATGCTGACACAATCCTCCTCCTCCTCCTCCTCCTCTTCCTGTGCGATGGGTGGGACAGAAGGAACACTGTCTGGGTAAAGGGGGCCTTGAGAGGCAAGGAAGTCCTCCTCTTCCTGCCTCTGTTCTGCCTCAAGTGCCCTGTCCATTATTCCACGCAGCGTGTGCTCCAACAGGTGGACAAGAGGTACAGTGTCAGTGATGCATGCACTGTCACTGCTCACCATCCTCGTGGCCTCCTCAAATGGTGCCAGGACAGTGCATGCATCCCTGATCATGCCCCACTGGCGTGGAGAAAAAAAACCAAGCTCCCCTGACCCTGTCCTGGTGCCGTAGTCGCACAGGTACTCATTGATGGCCCTCTGCTGCATGTGCAGCCGCTGCAGCATGGCCAACGTTGATTTCCACCTGGTGGGCATGTCACATATAAGGCGGTTCTTGGGCAGGTTCAACTCCTTTTGCAGCTCAGCCAGGCGAGCACTGGCATTATAAGATCTGCGGAAATGCACACAGACTTTCCTGGCCTGCCTCAGGACATCCTGTAAGCCCGGGTACCTGCCCAAGAACCGCTGCACCACCAGGTTAAGGACGTGAGCCACACAGGGCACATGGGTCAGTTGTCCCTGTCGGAGGGCGGAGAGGAGGTTGGTGCCATTGTCGCAAACCACCATTCCTGGCTTAAGCTGGCGTGGCGTCAACCACCTCTCGGCCTGGCCCTGCAGAGCAGACAAGACCTCTGCCCCAGTGTGGCTTCTGTCCCCCAAACACACCAGCGCAAGCACGGCATGGCATCTTTTTGCCTGCGTACTTGCGTAGCCCCTTGAACGGCTACGGAGCACCGCTGGTTCAGAGGACAAAGCACAGGAAGAGGCCATGGAGGAAGAAGAAGAGGAGGGGGTGGAGGAGAGAGGTGTGTCACAACCAGTAGTAGCATTTTGGAGGCGTGGCGGTGGAACAACCTCCAACACTACTGCACCTTGTCCTGCATCCTTCCCAGCTGCCAAAAGAGTGACCCAATGGGCCGTGAAAGAAAGGTAACGTCCCTGTCCATGCCTGCTGGACCATGAGTCAGCGGTAATATGCACCTTACCGCTGACCGCCCTGTCCAGCGAGGCCAAGACATTGCCTTCCACATGCCGGTAGAGAGCCGGAATAGCCTTCCGTGAGAAAAAGTGGCGTTTGGGAACCTGCCACTGAGGAACCGCACATTGCACAAACTCACAGAAGGGGGCCGAGTCTACCAACTGAAAAGGCAGCAGTTGAAGCGCTAGCAATTTAGCCAAGCTAGCATTCAACCGCTGGGCATGTGGATGGCTGGGAGTGAACTTCTTTCGACGGTCCAGCAGCTGGGGCAGGGAAATTTGCATGCTAGAATCGGACGTTGGTGTACTGCTAGCAGAGTGGCCGCAAGTACTTGGCTGTGACACACCTAATTCTACACCTTCATTCCTCTCAGTTCATGTTTCAGAGAGGACTGAAGTTATAGTGGGGTTGGAGATCCCAGCTGATGCGGTGCAAGGAGAGGTCCGCTTTGTTCTTTGGTGTGGGTCTTTGAGGTAGGCTTGCCAACGAGCTGCATGGCAGGTCAACATATGTCTGATCAAGCATGTGGTACCCAAGCGGCTGATGTTTTGGCCACGCGATATACGCTTGAGACATATGTTGCAAACAGCAGCTGTGCGATCTGATGCACTAGCCTCAAAAAAGGCCCACACCAAAGAACTTTTTGAATGACGGGCAGAGGCAGCGCCCTGCACAGGCGGAGCTCTGCGGTGTGATTCCGTCGGTGTACTGCCCTTACGCTGGCCACCAAAGGGTATCCTGCCTCGTTGGAGATGTGCCTCCTCCTCATCCTCCTCCTCCTCCTCTCTCCTATTAGGCACCCACGTGGAGTCAGTGACCTCATCATCCCCTCCCTCCTCATCACTGGAGCCAATCTGGCAGTATGCTGCAGCTGCTGGAACATGACTGCCAGATTGGTGTCCTTCTTGAGCATCCCCTCTGTCTGCTCTCACGCTACTGCCTTCCTGTAGCTGGATTTCATCATCAGACCCTTCGAAACGCTGGGCATCCTCCTGGAGCATGTACCCAACACTGTGCTCAAACAGTTCGGGGGACTCCTCAGGAGGAGGACATGGTGGGTCTAGGGAAGGAGTGACTGATGATGAGTCTGACATTGATACCAGGGAAGAGGACGCTTTGGCAGCTGCTTTGCCAGTACCCTGAGCCTGGGTGAGAGAGGATGAGGAGGAGGAGGAGGGCTTGGTCATCCACTCTACCAAGTCTTCAGCATGATGTGGCTCAACATGTCCAGCTGCCGAAAAGAAGGACAAGCGTGTCCCATGGCCATGTGCTGATGACAATGCACCGCGTCCACGACCAGCACTGTTGCCCCCAGACACAGAGCCTGCTTGCCCTCTTTTATTGCCTCCTGACTGTCTGCCTCTCCTTGTTTGCCTTCCAGACATTCTAATAGATGGCCTGCAGGGAGATGGGAAAAAAGCAATAAGGGCTACCTTCAGGTGTCCTTCTCTGTCCCTTTACTTAAGGATTTCTAAATATGGTTGAGGATGATTGCTTTCGCACAGAATAGCACAACGACAATTTCCCTGACTGTCCAAAAAACAAGGATTTCAAAGATGGTTGATGAGGAATGCTTTAGCACAGTATAGCACAAGGAGAATTTCCCTCACTGTCCTTCCCTGTCCCTAGAAACAAGGATTAGCACAGTGAAAGCAACTGACACTCTCCCTACCTATAGTTTTCTGTCCCTAGAAAAAATGTTTTTTTTAAAGATGGTTGATGATCAATGCTTTAGCACACTATAGCACAAGGAGAATTTCCTTCACTGTCCTTTCCTGTCCCTAGAAACAAGGATTAGCACAGTAAAACACACTGACACTCTCCCTACCTATAGTTTTCTGTCCCTAGAAAAATGTTTTTTTAAAGATGGTTGATGATCAATGCTTTAGCACACTATAGCACAAGGAGAATTTCCCTCACTGTCCTTCCCTGTCCCTAGAAACAAGGATTAGCACAGTAAAACACACTGACACTCTCCCTATCTATAGTTTTCTGTCCCTAGAAAAAATGTTTTTTTAAAGATGGTTGATGATCAATGCTTTAGCACACTATAGCACAAGGAGAATTTCCCTCACTGTCCTTCCCTGTCCCTAGAAACAAGGATTATCACAGTGAAAGAAACTGACACTCTCCCTACCTATAGTTTTCTGTCCCTAGAAAAAATGTTTTTTTAAAGATGGTTGATGATCAATGCTTTAGCACAGTATAGCACAAGGAGAATTTCCCTCACTGTCCTTCCCTGTCCCTAGAAACAAGGATTAGCACAGTGAAAGAAACTGACACTCTCCCTACCTATAGTTTTCTGTCCCTAGAAAAGATGTTTTTTTAAAGATGGTTGATGATCAATGCTTTAGCACACTATAGCACAAGGAGAATTTCCCTCACTGTCCTTCCCTGTCCCTAGAAACAAGGATTAGCACAGTGAAAGAAACTGACACTCTCCCTACCTATAGTTTTCTGTCCCTAGAAAAAATATTTTTTTAAAGATGGTTGATGATAGTTACATAGTTACATAGTTACATAGTTAGTCAGGTTGAAAAAAGACACAAGTCCATCCAGTTCAACCGTAAAAAATAAAAATAAAAAAATAAAAATAAACATATATCGTACAATCCCATATACCCAATTCTATACCCACAGTTGATCCAGAGGAAGGCAAAAAAACCCAGAAGAGCATTATCCAGTTTGCTACAGCAGGGGAAAAAATTCCTTCCTGACCCCCCGAGAGGCAATCGGATATTCCCTGGATCAACTTTGCCTATAAATGTCAGTACCCAGTTATATTATGTACATTTAAGAAAGAATCCAGGCCCTTCTTAAAGCAATCTACTGAGCTGGCCAGAACCACCTCTGCAGGGAGTCTATTCCACATTTTCACAGCTCTTACTGTGAAAAAACCTTTCCGTATTTGGAGGTGAAATCTCTTTTCCTCTAGACGCAAAGAGTGCCCCCTTGTCCTTTGTGTTGACCGTAAAGTGAATAACTGAACACCAAGTTCACTATATGGACCCCTTATATATTTGTACATGTTGATCATATCCCCCCTTAATCTCCTCTTCTCAAGAGAGAATAAATTCAGTTCCTCTAATCTCTCCTCATAGCTGAGCTCCTCCATGCCTCTTATCAGTTTGGTTGCCCTTCTCTGCACTTTCTCCAGTTCCCCAATATCCTTTTTGAGAACTGGGGCCCAAAACTGAACTGCATATTCCAGATGAGGTCTTACTAATGATTTGAACAGGGGCAAAATGATATCTCTCTCTCTGGAGACCATACCTCTCTTAATACAAGAAAGGACTTTGCTCGCTTTGGAAACCGCAGCTTGGCATTGCATGCCATTATTGAGCTTATGATCTACCAAAACCCCCAGATCCTTCTCCACTACGGATCCCCCCAGTTGTACTCCCCCTAGTATGTATGATGCATTCATATTATTAGCCCCCAAGTGCATAACTTTACATTTATCAACATTAAACCTCATCTGCCACATAGTCGCCCAATTAGACAGAGCATTGAGGTCGGCTTGTAAATTGGCGACATCCTGTAAGGACGTTATTCCACTGCATAGCTTGGTGTCATCTGCAAAGACAGAAATGTTACTTTTGATCTCAGACCCAATATCATTTATAAACATATTAAAAAGTAAGGGTCCCAGCACTGAACCTTGGGGTACACCACTGATAACCTTGGACCATTCAGAGTAAGAATCATTAACCACTACTCTCTGAATTCTGTCTTTTAGCCAGTTTTCTATCCATTTACAAACTGATATTTCCAATCCTGTAGACTTTACCTTACACATGAGCCGTGTGTGGGGAACTGTATCGAACGCTTTTGCAAAATCCAAGTATACCACGTCCACTGCCACCCCTCTGTCCAAGGTCTTACTTACCTCTTCATAAAAAGAAATCAGGTTTGTTTGACAACTTCTGTCTTTCATGAATCCATGCTGTCTGTTGCTTAAATAGTTTTTTTCCAGCAAGAACTCATCTATGTGGTCTTTTATTAATCTCTCCAGTATTTTCCCAACTATAGAAGTTAAACTAACAGGTCTATAGTTACTTGGTAAACACTTAATTCCCTTTTTAAATATAGGCACCACATTGGCCCTGCGCCAATCCAGTGGTACTATTCCTGTCATTAATGAGTCCCTAAAAATTAAATACAATGGCTTTGAAATTACAGAGCTCAATTCTTTTAGGATCCGTGGGTGTATGCCATCTGGTCCAGGTGCTTTATCCACCTTTATTCCATCTAAATATTTCTGGACCATATCACTTTTGAGCCATTGTGGATTTGGGGCTGTGTCACTACCACCCCCATTTTGGACATGAGCTCCCCCATGCTCCTTTGTATACACAGAACTGAAGAAAGTATTTAATAAATTAGCCTTCTCTTTGTCCCCAGTCACCCACTCTAGATTATTTTGTAAAGGGCCTACATGCTCAGACTTGACCTTTTTACTATTAATATATTTGAAGAATTTTTTGGGGTTTGTCCTACTATCTTTTGCAATCTGTCGTTCGTTTTGAATTTTTGCATCCTTGATTTCCTTTTTACATATCCTGTTACATTCTTTGTAACATTTAAATGACACTAGTGTTCCCTCATTTTTATATTTTTTAAAAGCTCTTTTCTTATAGTTTATAGCTTTTTTAACTTTGTCAGTGAGCCACATAGGTTTTATTTTTAGCCTTTTAAACTTATTGCCCATGGGAATATACTTTGCAGTGAGTTCCCAAACAGTCTTTTTGAAGAATTCCCATTTCTGTTCTGTGCCCATTGATGCCAATATTCCTTCAATGCTTTAGCACAGTATAGCACAAGGAGAATTTCCCTCACTGTCCTTCCCTGTCCCTAGAAACAAGGATTAGCACAGTGAAAGAAACTGACACTCTCCCTACCTATAGTTTTCTGTCCCTAGAAAAAATGTTTTTTTAAAGATGGTTGATGATCAATGCTTTAGCACAGTATAGCACAAGGAGAATTTCCCTCACTGTCCTTCCCTGTCCCTAGAAACAAGGATTAGCACAGTGAAAGAAACTGACACTCTCCCTACCTATAGTTTTCTGTCCCTAGAAAAAATGTTTTTTTAAAGATGGTTGATGATCAATGCTTTAGCACAGTATAGCACAAGGAGAATTTCCCTCACTGTCCTTCCCTGTCCCTAGAAACAAGGATTAGCACAGTAAAACACACTGACACTCTCCCTACCTATAGTTTTCTGTCCCTAGAAAAAATGTTTTTTTAAAGATGGTTGATGATCAATGCTTTAGCACACTATAGCACAAGGAGAATTTCCCTCAATGTCCTTCCCTGTCCCTAGAAACAAGGATTATCACAGTGAAAGAAACTGACACTCTCCCTACCTATAGTTTTCTGTCCCTAGAAAAAATGTTTTTTTAAAGATGGTTGATGATCAATGCTTTAGCACAGTATAGCACAAGGAGAATTTCCCTCACTGTCCTTCCCTGTCCCTAGAAACAAGGATTAGCACAGTGAAAGAAACTGACACTCTCCCTACCTATAGTTTTCTGTCCCTAGAAAAGATGTCTTTTTAAAGATGGTTGATGATCAATGCTTTAGCACAGTATAGCACAAGGAGAATTTCCCTCACTGTCCTTCCCTGTCCCTAGAAACAAGGATTAGCACAGTAAAACACACTGACACTCTCCCTACCTATAGTTTTCTGTCCCTAGAAAAAATGTTTTTTTAAAGATGGTTGATGATCAATGCTTTAGCACACTATAGCACAAGGAGAATTTCCCTCACTGTCCTTCCCTGTCCCTAGAAACAAGGATTAGCACCGTAAAACACACTGACACTCTCCCTACCTATAGTTTTCTGTCCCTAGAAAAAATGTTTTTTTAAAGATGGTTGATGATCAATGCTTTAGCACACTATAGCACAAGGAGAATTTCCCTCACTGTCCTTCCCTGTCCCTAGAAACAAGGATTAGCACAGTAAAACACACTGACACTCTCCCTACCTATAGTTTTCTGTCCCTAGAAAAAATGTTTTTTTAAAGATGGTTGATGATCAATGCTTTAGCACACTATAGCACAAGGAGAATTTCCCTCACTGTCCTTCCCTGTCCCTAGAAACAAGGATTATCACAGTAAAACACACTGACACTCTCCCTACCTATAGTTTTCTGTCCCTAGAAAAAATGATTTTTTAAAGATGGTTGATGATCAATGCTTTAGCACAGTATAGCACAAGGAGAATTTCCCTCACTGTCCTTCCCTGTCCCTAGAAACAAGGATTCGCACAGTAAAACACACTGACACTCTCCCTACCTATCCTTCTCTTTCCCTAAACTAAAGGAATCCAGGTTAAGCAAGAAAAAAAAATGTCCCTGTCCCTGCCTATGCTTCTCTTTCCCTGCTCCGGAACACACTACACTAGGCCGCCGTGCTGGCGGCCTTTTATAGTGTGGGGCGTGTACTAAACACCCTCAGCAATAATTGGCCACAGGCATCCTGCCTGTGGCCAATCATTGCTCTCCTCGCTGCCGGCGCTGTGATTGGCCAAGCATGCGGGGTCACAGTGCATGCTTGGCCAATCACAGCGCCTGGATGACACTGCGATGGCGTAGTGCATTGTGGGCCATTCGCGTCACTCGAATTAGGCGCGAACGGCCCAAATCGTTCGATCTTCGTCGAACGATCGAACAGCCGATGTTCGAGTCGAACGTATGTTCGACTCGAACACCGAGCTCATCCCTACTCAAAACTAGGGATGAGCTTCATGTTCGAGTCGAACATACGTTCGACTCGAACATCGGCTGTTCGATCGTTCGACGAAGATCGAACGATTTGGGCCGTTCGCGCCAAATTCGAGTGACGCGAACGTCCCACAATGCACTATGCCATCGCAGTGTCATCCAGGCGCTGTGATTGGCCAAGCATGCACTGTGACCCCGTATGCTTGGCCAATCACAGCGCCGGCAGCGAGGAGAGCAATGATTGGCCACAGGCAGGATGCCTGTGGCCAATTATTGCTGATGGGGTTTAGTACACGCCCCACACAATAAAAGGCCGCCAGCGCGGCGGCCTTGTGTAGTGTGTTCCGGAGCAGGGAAAGAGAAGCATAGGCAGGGACAGTGTCATTATTTTTCCTTTACTATTAATGGATTCCTTGTGTTTAGGGACAAATAAGGATAGGTAGGGAGAGTGTCAGTGACAGTGTGCTATTCTGTGCTAATCCTTGTTTAAAGGGACAGAGAGGTACAGTGAGGGAAAGTGTCAGTGTGCTATTCTGTTCTAAAACTATTTTGCTGAACCATATTTTCAATCCTTGAGTTTAGGGACAGAGAGGTACAGTGAGGGAAAGTGTCAGTGTGCTATTCCGTTCTAAAACTATTTTGCTGAACCATATTTTCAATCCTTGAGTTGAGGGACAGAGAGGTACAGTGAGTGAAACTGACAGTGTGCTATTCTGTTCTAAACCAATTTTGCTGTTCCATATTTTCAATCCTTGAGTTAAGGGACAGAGAAGGACACTCGTAGAAATTATCAGTGTGCTATTCTGTGCTAAATCTTGTTTGTAGGGAGGGACAGAGTAGGACAGTGAGGGAAAGTGTCAGTGTGCTATTCTGTTCTAAAACTATTTTGCTGAACCATATTTTCAATCCTTGAGTTGAGGGACAGAGAGGTACAGTGAGTGAAACTGACAGTGTGCTATTCTGTTCTAAACCAATTTTGCTGTTCCATATTTTCAATCCTTGAGTTTAGGGACAGAGAAGGACACTCGTAGAAATTATCAGTGTGCTATTCTGTGCTAAATCTTGTTTGTAGGGAGGGGCAGAGTAGGACAGTGAGGGAAAGTGTCAGTGTGCTATTCTGTTCTAAAACTATTTTGCTGAACCATATTTTCAATCCTTGAGTTGAGGGACAGAGAGGTACAGTGAGTGAAACTGACAGTGTGCTATTCTGTTCTAAACCAATTTTGCTGTTCCATATTTTCAATCCTTGAGTTGAGGGACAGAGAGGTACAGTGAGTGAAACTGACAGTGTGCTATTCTGTTCTAAACCAATTTTGCTGTTCCATATTTTCAATCCTTGAGTTAAGGGACAGAGAGGTACAGTGAGTGAAACTGACAGTGTGCTATTCTGTTCTAAACCAATTTTGCTGTTCCATATTTTCAATCCTTGAGTTGAGGGACAGAGAGGTACAGTGAGTGAAACTGACAGTGTGCTTTTCTGTTCTAAACCAATTTTGCTGTTCCATATTTTCAATCCTTGAGTTGAGGGACAGAGAGGTGCAGTGAGTGAAACTGACAGTGTGCTATTCTGTTCTAAACCAATTTTGCTGTTCCATATTTTCAATCCTTGAGTTGTGGGACAGAGAGGTACAGTGAGTGAAACTGACAGTGTGCTATTCTGTTCTAAACCAATTTTGCTGTTCCATATTTTCAATCCTTGAGTTGAGGGACAGAGAGGTACAGTGAGTGAAACTGACAGTGTGCTATTCTGTTCTAAACCAATTTTGCTGTTCCATATTTTCAATCCTTGAGTTGAGGGACAGAGAGGTACAGTGAGGGAAAGTGTCAGTGTGCTATTCTGTTCTAAAACTATTTTGCTGAACCATATTTTCAATCCTTGAGTTGAGGGACAGAGAGGTACAGTGAGTGAAACTGACAGTGTGCTATTCTGTTCTAAACCAATTTTGCTGTTCCATATTTTCAATCCTTGAGTTGAGGGACAGAGAGGTACAGTGAGTGAAACTGACAGTGTGCTATTCTGTTCTAAACCAATTTTGCTGTTCCATATTTTCAATCCTTGAGTTGAGGGACAGAGAAGGACACTCGTAGAAATTATCAGTGTGCTATTCTGTGCTAAATCTTGTTTGTAGGGAGGGACAGAGTAGGACAGTGAGGGAAAGTGTCAGTGTGCTATTCTGTTCTAAAACTATTTTGCTGAACCATATTTTCAATCCTTGAGTTGAGGGACAGAGAGGTACAGTGAGTGAAACTGACAGTGTGCTATTCTGTTCTAAACCAATTTTGCTGTTCCATATTTTCAATCCTTGAGTTGAGGGACAGAGAGGTACAGTGAGTGAAACTGACAGTGTGCTATTCTGTTCTAAACCAATTTTGCTGTTCCATATTTTCAATCCTTGAGTTGAGGGACAGAGAGGTACAGTGAGTGAAACTGACAGTGTGCTATTCTGTTCTAAACCAATTTTGCTGTTCCATATTTTCAATCCTTGAGTTGAGGGACAGAGAGGTACAGTGAGTGAAACTGACAGTGTGCTATTCTGTTCTAAACCAATTTTGCTGTTCCATATTTTCAATCCTTGAGTTGAGGGACAGAGAGGTACAGTGAGTGAAACTGACAGTGTGCTATTCTGTTCTAAACCAATTTTGCTGTTCCATATTTTCAATCCTTGAGTTGAGGGACAGAGAGGTACAGTGAGGGAAAGTGTCAGTGTGCTATTCTGTTCTAAAACTATTTTGCTGAACCATATTTTCAATCCTTGAGTTGAGGGACAGAGAGGTACAGTGAGTGAAACTGACAGTGTGCTATTCTGTTCTAAACCAATTTTGCTGTTCCATATTTTCAATCCTTGAGTTGAGGGACAGAGAGGTACAGTGAGTGAAACTGACAGTGTGCTATTCTGTTCTAAACCAATTTTGCTGTTCCATATTTTCAATCCTTGAGTTGAGGGACAGAGAAGGACACTCGTAGAAATTATCAGTGTGCTATTCTGTGCTAAATCTTGTTTGTAGGGAGGGACAGAGTAGGACAGTGAGGGAAAGTGTCAGTGTGCTATTCTGTTCTAAAACTATTTTGCTGAACCATATTTTCAATCCATGAGTTGAGGGACAGAGAGGTACAGTGAGTGAAACTGACAGTGTGCTATTCTGTTCTAAACCAATTTTGCTGTTCCATATTTTCAATCCTTGAGTTGAGGGACAGAGAGGTACAGTGAGTGAAACTGACAGTGTGCTATTCTGTTCTAAACCAATTTTGCTGTTCCATATTTTCAATCCTTGAGTTGAGGGACAGAGAGGTACAGTGAGTGAAACTGACAGTGTGCTATTCTGTTCTAAACCAATTTTGCTGTTCCATATTTTCAATCCTTGAGTTGAGGGACAGAGAGGTACAGTGAGTGAAACTGACAGTGTGCTATTCTGTTCTAAACCAATTTTGCTGTTCCATATTTTCAATCCTTGAGTTGAGGGACAGAGAGGTACAGTGAGTGAAACTGACAGTGTGCTATTCTGTTCTAAACCAATTTTGCTGTTCCATATTTTCAATCCTTGAGTTGAGGGACAGAGAGGTACAGTGAGTGAAACTGACAGTGTGCTATTCTGTTCTAAACCAATTTTGCTGTTCCATATTTTCAATCCTTGAGTTGAGGGACAGAGAGGTACAGTGAGTGAAACTGACAGTGTGCTATTCTGTTCTAAACCAATTTTGCTGTTCCATATTTTCAATCCTTGAGTTGAGGGACAGAGAGGTACAGTGAGTGAAACTGACAGTGTGCTATTCTGTTCTAAACCAATTTTGCTGTTCCATATTTTCAATCCTTGAGTTGAGGGACAGAGAGGTACAGTGAGTGAAACTGACAGTGTGCTATTCTGTTCTAAACCAATTTTGCTGTTCCATATTTTCAATCCTTGAGTTGAGGGACAGAGAGGTACAGTGAGGGAAAGTGTCAGTGTGCTATTCTGTTCTAAAACTATTTTGCTGAACCATATTTTCAATCCTTGAGTTGAGGGACAGAGAGGTACAGTGAGTGAAACTGACAGTGTGCTATTCTGTTCTAAACCAATTTTGCTGTTCCATATTTTCAATCCTTGAGTTGAGGGACAGAGAGGTACAGTGAGTGAAACTGACAGTGTGCTATTCTGTTCTAAACCAATTTTGCTGTTCCATATTTTCAATCCTTGAGTTGAGGGACAGAGAAGGACACTCGTAGAAATTATCAGTGTGCTATTCTGTGCTAAATCTTGTTTGTAGGGAGGCACAGAGTAGGACAGTGAGGGAAAGTGTCAGTGTGCTATTCTGTTCTAAAACTATTTTGCTGAACCATATTTTCAATCCTTGAGTTGAGGGACAGAGAGGTACAGTGAGTGAAACTGACAGTGTGCTATTCTGTTCTAAACCAATTTTGCTGTTCCATATTTTCAATCCTTGAGTTGAGGGACAGAGAGGTACAGTGAGTGAAACTGACAGTGTGCTATTCTGTTCTAAACCAATTTTGCTGTTCCATATTTTCAATCCTTGAGTTGAGGGACAGAGAGGTACAGTGAGTGAAACTGACAGTGTGCTATTCTGTTCTAAACCAATTTTGCTGTTCCATATTTTCAATCCTTGAGTTGAGGGACAGAGAGGTACAGTGAGTGAAACTGACAGTGTGCTATTCTGTTCTAAACCAATTTTGCTGTTCCATATTTTCAATCCTTGAGTTGAGGGACAGAGAGGTACAGTGAGTGAAACTGACAGTGTGCTATTCTGTTCTAAACCAATTTTGCTGTTCCATATTTTCAATCCTTGAGTTTAGGGACAGAGAAGGACACTCGTAGAAATTATCAGTGTGCTATTCTGTGCTAAATCTTGTTTGTAGGGAGGGACAGAGTAGGACAGTGAGGGAAAGTGTCAGTGTGCTATTCTGTTCTAAAACTATTTTGCTGAACCATATTTTCAATCCTTGAGTTGAGGGACAGAGAGGTACAGTGAGTGAAACTGACAGTGTGCTATTCTGTTCTAAACCAATTTTGCTGTTCCATATTTTCAATCCTTGAGTTTAGGGACAGAGAAGGACACTCGTAGAAATTATCAGTGTGCTATTCTGTGCTAAATCTTGTTTGTAGGGAGGGACAGAGTAGGACAGTGAGGGAAAGTGTCAGTGTGCTATTCTGTTCTAAAACTATTTTGCTGAACCATATTTTCAATCCTTGAGTTGAGGGACAGAGAGGTACAGTGAGTGAAACTGACAGTGTGCTATTCTGTTCTAAACCAATTTTGCTGTTCCATATTTTCAATCCTTGAGTTGAGGGACAGAGAGGTACAGTGAGTGAAACTGACAGTGTGCTATTCTGTTCTAAACCAATTTTGCTGTTCCATATTTTCAATCCTTGAGTTAAGGGACAGAGAGGTACAGTGAGTGAAACTGACAGTGTGCTATTCTCTTCTAAACCAATTTTGCTGTTCCATATTTTCAATCCTTGAGTTGAGGGACAGAGAGGTACAGTGAGTGAAACTGACAGTGTGCTATTCTGTTCTAAACCAATTTTGCTGTTCCATATTTTCAATCCTTGAGTTGAGGGACAGAGAGGTACAGTGAGTGAAACTGACAGTGTGCTATTCTGTTCTAAACCAATTTTGCTGTTCCATATTTTCAATCCTTGAGTTGAGGGACAGAGAGGTACAGTGAGTGAAACTGACAGTGTGCTATTCTGTTCTAAACCAATTTTGCTGTTCCATATTTTCAATCCTTGAGTTGAGGGACAGAGAGGTACAGTGAGTGAAACTGACAGTGTGCTATTCTGTTCTAAACCAATTTTGCTGTTCCATATTTTCAATCCTTGAGTTGAGGGACAGAGAGGTACAGTGAGGGAAAGTGTCAGTGTGCTATTCTGTTCTAAAACTATTTTGCTGAACCATATTTTCAATCCTTGAGTTGAGGGACAGAGAGGTACAGTGAGTGAAACTGACAGTGTGCTATTCTGTTCTAAACCAATTTTGCTGTTCCATATTTTCAATCCTTGAGTTGAGGGACAGAGAGGTACAGTGAGTGAAACTGACAGTGTGCTATTCTGTTCTAAACCAATTTTGCTGTTCCATATTTTCAATCCTTGAGTTGAGGGACAGAGAAGGACACTCGTAGAAATTATCAGTGTGCTATTCTGTGCTAAATCTTGTTTGTAGGGAGGGAGAGAGTAGGACAGTGAGGGAAAGTGTCAGTGTGCTATTCTGTTCTAAAACTATTTTGCTGAACCATATTTTCAATCCTTGAGTTGAGGGGCAGAGAGGTACAGTGAGTGAAACTGACAGTGTGCTATTCTGTTCTAAACCAATTTTGCTGTTCCATATTTTCAATCCTTGAGTTGAGGGACAGAGAGGTACAGTGAGTGAAACTGACAGTGTGCTATTCTGTTCTAAACCAATTTTGCTGTTCCATATTTTCAATCCTTGAGTTGAGGGACAGAGAGGTACAGTGAGTGAAACTGACAGTGTGCTATTCTGTTCTAAACCAATTTTGCTGTTCCATATTTTCAATCCTTGAGTTGAGGGACAGAGAGGTACAGTGAGTGAAACTGACAGTGTGCTATTCTGTTCTAAACCAATTTTGCTGTTCCATATTTTCAATCCTTGAGTTGAGGGACAGAGAGGTACAGTGAGTGAAACTGACAGTGTGCTATTCTGTTCTAAACCAATTTTGCTGTTCCATATTTTCAATCCTTGAGTTGAGGGACAGAGAGGTACAGTGAGGGAAAGTGTCAGTGTGCTATTCTGTTCTAAAACTATTTTGCTGAACCATATTTTCAATCCTTGAGTTGAGGGACAGAGAGGTACAGTGAGTGAAACTGACAGTGTGCTATTCTGTTCTAAACCAATTTTGCTGTTCCATATTTTCAATCCTTGAGTTGAGGGACAGAGAGGTACAGTGAGTGAAACTGACAGTGTGCTATTCTGTTCTAAACCAATTTTGCTGTTCCATATTTTCAATCCTTGAGTTGAGGGACAGAGAAGGACACTCGTAGAAATTATCAGTGTGCTATTCTGTGCTAAATCTTGTTTGTAGGGAGGGACAGAGTGGGACAGTGAGGGAAAGTGTCAGTGTGCTATTCTGTTCTAAAACTATTTTGCTGAACCATATTTTCAATCCTTGAGTTGAGGGACAGAGAGGTACAGTGAGTGAAACTGACAGTGTGCTATTCTGTTCTAAACCAATTTTGCTGTTCCATATTTTCAATCCTTGAGTTGAGGGACAGAGAGGTACAGTGAGTGAAACTGACAGTGTGCTATTCTGTTCTAAACCAATTTTGCTGTTCCATATTTTCAATCCTTGAGTTGAGGGACAGAGAGGTACAGTGAGTGAAACTGACAGTGTGCTATTCTGTTCTAAACCAATTTTGCTGTTCCATATTTTCAATCCTTGAGTTGAGGGACAGAGAGGTACAGTGAGTGAAACTGACAGTGTGCTATTCTGTTCTAAACCAATTTTGCTGTTCCATATTTTCAATCCTTGAGTTGAGGGACAGAGAGGTACAGTGAGTGAAACTGACAGTGTGCTATTCTGTTCTAAACCAATTTTGCTGTTCCATATTTTCAATCCTTGAGTTGAGGGACAGAGAGGTACAGTGAGTGAAACTGACAGTGTGCTACTCTGTTCTAAACCAATTTTGCTGTTCCATATTTTCAATCCTTGAGTTGAGGGACAGAGAGGTACAGTGAGTGAAACTGACAGTGTGCTATTCTGTTCTAAACCAATTTTGCTGTTCCATATTTTCAATCCTTGAGTTGAGGGACAGAGAAGGACACTCGTAGAAATTATCAGTGTGCTATTCTGTGCTAAATCTTGTTTGTAGGGAGGGACAGAGTAGGACAGTGAGGGAAAGTGTCAGTGTGCTATTCTGTTCTAAAACTATTTTGCTGAACCATATTTTCAATCCTTGAGTTGAGGGACAGAGAGGTACAGTGAGTGAAACTGACAGTGTGCTATTCTGTTCTAAACCAATTTTGCTGTTCCATATTTTCAATCCTTGAGTTGAGGGACAGAGAAGGACACTCGTAGAAATTATCAGTGTGCTATTCTGTGCTAAATCTTGTTTGTAGGGAGGGACAGAGTAGGACAGTGAGGGAAAGTGTCAGTGTGCTATTCTGTTCTAAAACTATTTTGCTGAACCATATTTTCAATCCTTGAGTTGAGGGACAGAGAGGTACAGTGAGTGAAACTGACAGTGTGCTATTCTGTTCTAAACCAATTTTGCTGTTCCATATTTTCAATCCTTGAGTTGAGGGACAGAGAGGTACAGTGAGTGAAACTGACAGTGTGCTATTCTGTTCTAAACCAATTTTGCTGTTCCATATTTTCAATCCTTGAGTTTAGGGACAGAGAAAGACACTCGTAGAAATTATCAGTGTGCTATTCTGTGCTAAATCTTGTTTGTAGGGAGGGACAGAGTAGGACAGTGAGGGAAAGTGTCAGTGTGCTATTCTGTTCTAA
This sequence comes from Rana muscosa, assembly GCA_029206835.1. Lineage (NCBI taxonomy): Eukaryota > Metazoa > Chordata > Amphibia > Anura > Ranidae > Rana > Rana muscosa. Next base: position 1,257,630,546 of record CM055116.1, on the reverse strand, counting down.
AACTTTTTTGCTGAACCATATTTTCAATCCTTGAGTTGAGGGACAGAGAGGTACAGTGAGTGAAACTGACAGTGTGCTATTCTGTTCTAAACCAATTTTGCTGTTCCATATTTTCAATCCTTGAGTTGAGGGACAGAGAAGGACACTCGTAGAAATTATCAGTGTGCTATTCTGTGCTAAATCTTGTTTTTGGAGAGGGACAGAGTAGGACAGTGAGGGAAAGTGTCAGTGTGCTATTCTGTTCTAAAACTATTTTGCTGAACCATATTTTCAATCCTTGAGTTGAGGGACAGAGAGGTACAGTGAGTGAAACTGACAGTGAGCTATTCTGTTCTAAACCAATTTTGCTGTTCCATATTTTCAATCCTTGAGTTGAGGGACAGAGAGGTACAGTGAGTGAAACTGACAGTGTGCTATTCTGTTCTAAACCAATTTTGCTGTTCCATATTTTCAATCCTTGAGTTTAGGGACAGAGAAAGACACTCGTAGAAATTATCAGTGTGCTATTCTGTGCTAAATCTTGTTTGTAGGGAGGGACAGAGTAGGACAGTGAGGGAAAGTGTCAGTGTGCTATTCTGTTCTAAAACTTTTTTGCTGAACCATATTTTCAATCCTTGTGTTTAGGGACAGAGAAGGATAGGCAGGGGACAGTGTCAGTGTCATTGTTGCTAAGCCTCCTGCACAATATACACCTGAAGGTAGCCCTTATTGCTGTTTTTCCCATCTCCCTGCAGGCCATCCATTAAAATGTCTGGAAGGCAACCAATGAGAGGCAGACAGTCAGGAGGCAAAAAAAGAGGGCAAGCAGGCTCTGTGTCTGGGGGCAACAGTGCTGGTCGTGTACGCGGTGCATTGTCATCAGCACATGGCCATGGGACACGCTTGTCCTTGTTTTCGGCAGCTGGACATGTTGAGCCACATCATGCCGAAGACTTGGTAGAGTGGATGACCAAGCCCACCTCATCCTCCTCATCCTCTCTCACCCAGGCTCAGGGTACTGGCAAAGCAGCTGCCAAAGCGTCCTCTTCTCTGGTATCATTATCTTCATTAGTCAATCCTTCCCTAGACCCACCATGCCCTCCTCCTGAGGAGTCCCCCGAACTGTTTGAGCACAGTGTTGGGTACATGCTCCAGGAGGATGCCCAGCGTTTGGAAGGATCTGATGATGATACCCAGCTAGAGGAAGGCAGCAGTGTGAGAGCAGAGAGAGGGGATTCTCAAGAAGGACACCAATCTGGCAGTCATGCTCCAGCAGCTGCAGCATACTGCCAGATTGGCTCCAGTGATGAGGAGGGAGGGGATGATGAGGTCACTGACTCCACGTGGGTGCCTAATAGGAGAGAGGAGGAGGAGGAGGAGGATGAGGAGGAGGCACATCTCCAACGAGGCAGGATGCCCTTGAGTGGCCAGCGTATGGGCAGCACACCGATGGAATCACACCGCAGAGCTCCGCCTGTGCAGGGCGCTGCCTCTGCCCGTCATTCAAATAGTTCTTTGGTGTGGGCGAGTGCATCAGATCGCACAGCTGCTGTTTGCAACATATGTCTCAAGCGTATATCGCGTGGCCAAAACATCAGCCGCTTGGGCACCACATGCTTGATCAGACATATGTTGACCTGCCATGCAGCTCGTTGGCAAGCCTACCTTAAAGACCCACACCAAAGAACAAAGCTGACCTCTTCTTGCACCGCATCAGCTGGGATCTCCAACCCCAGTATACCTTCAGTCCTCTCTGAAACCTGCTCTGAGAGGAATGAAGGTGTAGAATTAGGTGTGTCACAGCCAAGTACTTGCGGGCACTCTGCTAGCAGTACACCGACGTCCGATTCTAGCAGGCAAATTTCCCTGCCCCAGCTGCTGGACCGTCAAAAGAAGTTCACTCCCAGCCATCCACATGCCCAGCGGTTGAATGCTAGCTTGGCTAAATTGCTAGCGCTTCAACTGCTGCCTTTTCAGTTGGTAGACTCGGCCCCCTTCCGTGAGTTTGTGCAATGTGCGGTTCCTCAGTGGCAGGTTCCAAAACACCACTTTTTCGCACGGAAGGCTATTCCGGCTCTCTACAGGCATGTGGAAGGCAATGTCTTGGCCTCGCTGGACAGGGCGGTCAGCGGTAAGGTGCATATTACCGCTGACTCATGGTCCAGCAGGCATGGACAGGGACGTTACCTTTCTTTCACGGCCCATTGGGTCACTCTTTTGGCAGCTGGGAAGGATGCAGGACAAGGTGCAGTAGTGTTGGAGGTTGTTCCACCGCCACGCCTCCAAAATGCTACTACTGGTTGTGACACACCTCTCTCCTCCACCCCCTCCTCTTCTTCCTCCATGGCCTCTTCCTGTGGTTTGTCCTCGGAACCAGCGGTGCTCCGTAGGCGTTCAAGGGGCTACGCAAGTACGCAGGCAAAAAGATGCCATGCCGTGCTTGCGCTGGTGTGTTTGGGGGACAGGAGCCACACTGGGGCAGAGGTCCTGTCTGCTCTGCAGGGGCAGGCCGAGAGGTGGTTGACGCCACGCCAGCTTAAGCCAGGAATGGTGGTTTGCGACAATGGCACCAACCTCCTCTCCGCCCTCCGACAGGGACAACTGACCCATGTGCCCTGTATGGCTCACGTCCTTAACCTGGTGGTGCAGCGGTTCTTGGGCAGGTACCCGGGCTTACAGGATGTCCTAAGGCAGGCCAGGAAAGTCTGTGTGCATTTCCGCAGATCTTATAATGCCAGTGTTCGCCTGGCTGAGCTTCAAAAGGAGTTGAACCTGCCCAAGAACCGCCTTATATGTGACATGCCCACCAGGTGGAACTCAACGTTGGCCATGCTGCAGCGGCTGCACACGCAGCAGAGGGCCATCAATGAGTACCTGTGCGACTACGGCACCAGGACAGGGTCAGGGGAGCTCGGGTTTTTTTCACCACGCCAGTGGGGCATGATCAGGGAGGCATGCACTGTCCTGGCACCATTTGAGGAGGCCACGAGGATGGTGAGCAGTGACAGTGCATGCATCAGTGACACTGTACCTCTTGTCCACCTGTTGGAGCACACGCTGCGTGGAATAATGGACAGGGCACTTGAGGCAGAACAGAGGCAGGAAGAGGAGGACTTCCTTGCCTCTCAAGGCCCCCTTTACCCAGACAGTGTTCCTTCTGTCCCACCCATCGCACAGGAAGAGGAGGAGGAGGAGGAGGAGGAGGAGGATTGTGTCAGCATGGAGGTGGAGGCTGGCACTCAGCATCATCAGCAGCAGTCTTTTAGGGATGATTTACAGTCCCAAGAAACCAGTGGACTTGTACGTGGCTGGGAGGAGGTGGCTGCGGATCATGTCGTCCTTAGTGACCCAGAGGACTCCAGACTGAATGCCTCAGCTAACGTACGCTGCATGGCCTCCCTGATCCTGCAAAGTCTGCGGAAGGATCCTCGTATTCTTCGGATCAAGGAGAGGGACCATTACTGGCTGGCCACTCTCCTTGATCCACGGTACAAGGGTAAGGTTGCGGACCTTATCGTACCGTCGCAGAGGGAGCAGAGGATAAGACAACTCCGGGAGGCCTTGCAGAAAGGTCTGTGCAATGCGTTCCCAGAGACTGTGAGGTTACAAACTCCTGGTCCTGGACAACGAGTTGCTGAGGCTTCGGGCAGTCAAAGAAGGAGCGGTGGGGAAGGTGGCCGTCTGACCGATGCGTTCAGACAATTCTTTAGTCCGCAGCCCCAAAGTATGATCGGTTCCAGCAACCATCGCCAGCGTCTGATATACATGGTCCAGGAATACCTAGGGGCAAGGTCAGACTTGGACACCTTCCCCACCGAAAATCCTCTGGCTTACTGGGTCTTGAGGATGGATCACTGGCCAGAGCTTGCACAGTATGCAATTGAGCTACTGGCCTGTCCTGCATCCAGCGTTCTTTCAGAACGCACATTCAGTGCTGCTGGAGGATTTGTCACGGATCACAGGGTGCGCCTGTCCACCGACTCGGTTGATCGACTGACTTTCATCAAGATGAACCAGTCTTGGATCACCACCAGCTACTACACACCAGATGCTGATATAACAGACTAATTGATTTTAAAATGTCACATCCCTTCAAGACTGATGCTGATGCTGAGTGCCTGTGCTGTTATGTTGACTGGCTATCCTCCTCCTCCTCCTCAATGATACGATTAACGATGATAGCTTGGAAGATCATTTTGGTTTATGGGTGACGCCACCAGTGGCTAAGGCCCAATTTTTCAGCCCCTGTTTAACAGGGGCGTGTAATTAAAATTGTTGATGCAATACTTTGCAACAGGCCTCATTGCTGTGCTCCAAGTACAGTATCTGTGAGGGGTTGCAGTGTTGTGCCACCAGTGCCTAAGGCCCAATTTTTCAGCCCCTGTTCAACAGGGGCATGCAATTATAATTATTGATCTAATAATTCACAGCAGGGCCCATTGCTGCGCCCACCAAGAGTAACTGTCAGGCCTTACAGTGTTGTGGCACCAGCACCACCATCACCACCACCACCACCACCAAAGGCCCAATTTTTCAGCCCCTGTTCAACAGGGGCATGCAATTATAATTATTGATCTAATAATTCACAGCAGGGACCATTGCTGCGCCCACCAAGAGTAACTGTCAGGCCTTACAGTGTTGTGGCACCAGCACCACCATCACCACCACCACCAAAGGCCCAATTATTCAGCCCCTGTTCAACAGGGGCATGCAATTATAATTATTGATCTAATAATTCACAGCAGGGACCATTGCTGCGCCCACCAAGAGTAACTGTCAGGCCTTACAGTGTTGTGGCACCAGCACCACCATCACCACCACCACCACCACCAAAGGCCCAATTTTTCAGCCCCTGTTCAACAGGGGCATGCAATTATAATTATTGATCTAATAATTCACAGCAGGGACCATTGCTGCGCCCACCAAGAGTAACTGTCAGGCCTTACAGTGTTGTGGCACCAGCACCACCATCAAAGGCCCAATTTTTACTACCACTGATCAACAATTATATGTTATTACAATTCCTGATATTATACTTGACAGCAGGGCGTTCCAGCACCCACCAAGAATAACTGTGAGTGCTTTCAGTGTTGTGCCAACACCATCACCTAAGGGGCCAATTTCTGCAGAGTATATACGGAAGGTCCCTACTTTCAAACATCCAACTTACAAACTACTACTACTTGCAAACGGAAGAAGACAACAGGAAGTGAGAGGAAATCTACCCCTTGGAAGGAAAATTCTCTCCTTTAAGAATTAATATGGGAGAAAGGTGTCTCCTCTCTACTGATGCTTTATCACCAATCCTTGTTTCAATAAAAACACCACATTTCAAAAACAGTTATCATTGGGACGCAAAGTGAGGTGAAATGTTCTGAACAGGGGCACAGACAGCAAAAAAATGTGACAGGGGTGATAACCGTTCCCTATGTTTTACAAAAAGCTAAAAAAAAGGAATTTGCCATGGAGCTCCACTTAAACAATGCAGCTGTTCAAAATTATAAACAGATTCTACATAAGAACAAACCTACAGTCCCTGTCTTGTATGCACCGCCTGTATACGGCTGTTCAGAGTATATAGGTCCTTTTTTATTTTGTGTGCGGGGTTCCCCTTAATATCCATACAAGACCCAAAGGGGCTGGTAATGGGCTGGGGTAGGGGGGGGGGGTTGATGGGGTAGCTATGCCATTTTTCCTAAAGATTTTCATCCATATTACCGGGACCAGACATTGCATTAAAGCCGCAAGCAGTTTTAAATGACTTTTTTCCCTTTAGAAATGTTATTTTGTGCAGGGACAGTTCTAAACACGGGAAACACGTGGTACTTCACAGGCATACTTTAGACACCCCCCAGGTACAATATTTAAAGGAATATTTGACTTTTTTTTTTCACTTTATGCATCATTAAAATGACTGCTCCCGGAAAACGTCCGTTTTTAAAACTTCTTTTTGCATTGATACATGTCCCCTGGTGCAGAAGCCGGGTTCCCAAACTCTGTTTCGGACAATAACATGGATAATAGTCGTTATAATTAGCACTTTAGAATCCGAACGTTCGCATCCATTGTATTTAATAGGGTTCTAATGTTCGTGCGAACTTTCGGTCCGTTCGCGGGTTCTGGTGCGAACCGAACCCGGGGGTGTTCGGCTCATCACTACTCAAAACTTGCTGGGCATTTTGGGATTTTCAAAACAGAAGAGCTCTTGTCAAGTTCATTTTGGTGGCCCAGCTATAAGAAAGACATCAAACACTATGTGGCCTCATGCCTGACCTGTGCACGCAGTAAGACTCCCTGAGCTTCTCCTTTGGGGTTGCTCCAGCCACTCCCTGTTCCATCAAGACTATGGGACTCAATTTCTATGGACTTTGTGGTAGATTAACCTCCCTCAAGAGAAATGAGCGCTATCTTGGTTGTTGTTGGCCGTCTCACTAAGATGGCTCATTTTATACCTGTTAAGGGGGTACCATCAGCTGAACAAACTGTTGAGTTAATGCTTCAAGAAGTATTTAAACTACGTGGAATTCCTAAGGATGTGGTGTCTGACAGAGGAGTACAGTTTACTTAAAAATTTTGGAAAAACTTTTGTTCAGCCTTGTGTACATTACCCAGTAGACATTGAGACACCCAGGGACTGCTGGGGTGGGCTTTATAAGAGAAGGCGGAGCGGAAATCTTTCTCTTTGGACACCGCCCACCCAGCAAGTGGAACTCCTGTCTGAGTTTGCTGTGACATTAGGCCCGAAGCCTGGGCCCTTCTCCAAAGAGCCTTCCCCTCTCACCGAGGAACCAGAGGGACGTCTCTCAATTGTTGTTGCATCATTGCTAGGAGGACCGAAGACTCGCATGTCGAGAGACCTGTGTACCTAGACACAGCAGTGAAAGAAACGGACACGGACTGGTCCGGTTGGGTGAGAGAGCGCCTGCTCAGAGACAGATACAGTATTCCTGTTACCCCTGTGGATTACAGTTTATTATTCAAGTGCACCACCATTTGCTAGCGAAGATTTCTCTACAAGACTTTCACTTAGTTCAGTCAGGCCTGACCAGGTTGCGTAGGCATTGCGGGGCGCCATCTTGTCCACGAGGGAGAATAGCTGCAGCGGGGACAGTTAGGGTTGCATAGTACTGTATACTTGTCTGCTCATTTAAATACTGTTTTATTGCAGGGCTCTGCACATGACCTGTACACTGTTGTTCTTTTGCTTACCCACTAATTTGAGTAAACACATAAGGGTCAAGTATACTGGTGTTGGTGTCATTTACTCAGCAGAAGTGCCGGTTAAATATAGTTTTAACTTATTGCTGTGTGTTCTTGTCATAGGATTGTGTCACCATGAGTTGCAGACCACACAATCCTATCATCCCCTACTAACTGTGACAAGGGAGAGTAGAGCCGATTTCCAGGGGTTGACAGCGGTGCACTACAGGGCCCAAAATATACCAGCAGCCCTCTTAGCTGGGGGTATCGCTATACGTGCGGGCTCGAGTCCGGGATTCCTGCATACTGCACGCTGCAATCAAGCCGGTCAGAAGTACCAGCATGGACCCGCTAGCAATGACAATGGTGCGCAGCGGTTGGCGCCGATTCAACCGAGGCGGTAGTTATTTAACTCCCGGGGGATCTGGCAAGAAGAAGAGATAAAGCAGCTCATAATGTTGCTGTCTCCGAGCCAGAAAGCATGGGTGATGGATATAAAGCCAGATATCTGGTGTACATACGCACTAGTGGAATGGAGAGGAGAAGTCCCGGAAGACTTTAGAGGTCGGAACATACGGGCCATAGATAACCAGATATACCGTTTAGTTCATACAAGGGCCATGAAGAAGGATTCTCCACAGACCTCCCCGCCATCATCCCCACTGCTTTTCCCCAAAGTAGAAAGCAGCCAGGAAATGATGACCCCAGGGACACCTCTGGCTGCTATAGGACCGGAATTACTGAATGCTCTGGGAGATTTCGTTACTAAGTGCCAGAAGAGCAATACGGTGCACGTAGAAGCCAGGTACCGGAAGCTCCGGATCTTCCCAGGGAAGCAACCTGTGCCAGTCGGGGAAGAAAACCTTGACACCTGGATTGAGCAGGCAATGCAGGCCGTAGAAGGATGGGAAGTACCTGAAGCGCAGAAGAAGCAGCGCATAAGTGAAAGTTTGAAGGGTGCTGCTGCTGAAGCTGTGAAGAATCTTAGGTTCAGCAACGCTGCTTGTACTGCAATGGATTATCTGGCTATGTTGCAGGAGGAATTTGGCCAGCTGGAAAGGGTGACTGAACTGATGTACCAGTTCGAACATACCCTTCAACAGCCTGGAGAAAGATTATCCGAATATGTCCGGAGGCTGAATAGAATGTTGTGACAAATTGTCCTTAAAAAGGGAATGCTGCCTCAAGCAGATCCTGAGAGGAGCCTTGCGTTCGGATCCAGTTTGGTTCCACCTGAAGACCTCTGAAGGAGTCATGGATTTGAGTTACCCAGACCTTGTGCCGATCATAAGGGATGAAGAAGCCCTGTTGAAGGACCAACAGGCGGTTGAGAAGACTACTCCCCTCCCCTCAGTGGGAGTCAGATCAGCAATAGCCACTGAACGGGACTCAGAAGTGGAGACCCTGAAGTCCCAGATGACTCAAGTGCTGGATCTTTTGACCTCTCTACTGGCTAAGAACTCAGGAGCCAAAGAGCAAGAGGAGACCAGGAATGAACCACGCCAGAGTGTCTCAACTCCATCCTCCCCGAGGAACTGTCTGTTTCAATTGTGGAGGAGTCGGCCACTTTGGAAGAGTGTGCCCCAGTCCAAGGAAGAACCGAGGCGCTTTCCACCAGCGGCGGAAAATTTCAGAGGGCCCCGGCGAAGGAGTCAGCCAGGCACCCATTATTTAAAGAAAGCTCCAACCAGATCCTAAAGCCGGAAGTGAAGAAAGAGAAGGGAAACAATGCCCCTCCTAAAATACTCAATACCACTTGTCAGGAGTTAAAATCTAACAATCTGCAGGAAGACAGTGCATACCAGGCCCAACAGGGGTTGAGATCCAGAAAGAAATGGGAAAAAAATAAAACCCCAAAGGGAAAATCCCTAAGTTCAAAGAAAGACGCCCCCCAGAGGAGTTTTCCAGCCAAGTTGGTGGGACCCTCCCCTGTGGTCCCTATTAGGGATGAGCCCGGTGTTCCATTCGAACCCATGTTCGAATAGAACATCGGCCGTTCGACGAAGCCAGAACTTTGTGGGCCGTTCGCATCAAATTTGTGTGATACGAACGGCCCAAAATGCACTGCGCCAGTCGCAGTGCATTGCTGGGCTGATGATTGGCCAAGCATGCACTGTGACCCTGCATGCTTGGCCAATCACAGTGCCGGCAGCGGGGAGAGCCATAATTGGCCACAGGCAGAATACCTGTGGCCAATTATAGCTCAGGGGGGTTAGTACACTCCCCACACTTTCTTTTTCGTACATCACGGGACACAGAGCGACTTAGTCATTACTAATGGGTTATATAGATACCTTCAGGTGCTGGCACTGGCAACTTCCAAAACCGGAAGTACCCTCCCCTATATAAGCCCCTCCCATCCTGGAGCACCTCAGTTTTTTTGCCAGTGTCTAAGGTGTTGGCCAAAGAGTAACATGTGTTCTCACTGGGCTTGCGTACAGGTTCTTTTACGGGCCTTAGTAAGCTGTTCCGGATCCGACCAAAAAAGCTTCATAGCTAAACGGTCGGTACCCGGGCCTTGCAAGAGAAGAACAAGGTTTTGCCTGTAATGCCTCTCTTAGGAGGGCTGGACCCTGGGATCCAGAGCTCTGGTCATACCCACGACCAAGATGTTTTCTGTGCAGGGTGCTATACAGGTCCAGGGGAGTGGAATCCTTGGGAACCCGGTCCCTGAAGGTTTAATTACAATGCCTGCCGTGATAGGTGAAGTTTGGGCTTCTGTGGACCAAACAGAGTCCTGCGGCGGGGAACAGGTAAGTGGGGGCCCCCAGGAACTTGGTTCTATTGGGGGACCCCCAAGCCTAATTTGTCTTTCTGTCTGTTACCTAACGGTATTCCCGCTAATATCTGTGTATGCCTGTAACTACTGGAAAATGTAAAATTTTAATAGTAGTCAAGAAAAAAAAAAAAGAGGACCGCGGTACCTGTGTTAAACCACTAGAGGCCGCTGTGGTCCATTTTTTCTTGTCATGTGGATCTTTGGTTTTCTCAAGTCAAAAGATCCAGGCAGTTGGTAAGTTCTCTGTGGGAATCCACTTCCTCTGCCCTGTTGCTGTGCTCATCCACCGCACAGGCCCTCCGGCAAAAAGGGCCCTGGCTCCTAGTCCCTGCTTGGTTTCGAAAAGGGCGCCAATGGCACACGGGCGCGCGCGCGGGCGCGTTCACGCGCCTCCTATGAAAAAAAGGGGCGGGGCGGGTGGATGACGCTCGAGGCGTGCCGCGGCGCTTCTGCGCATGTGCAGGCGTCCCAGCATGTGTAAAAGACACAGTACAAGTGTCAGCTGGATGCACGCAGAGCTAGCAACAAAACGGTGGCACACAGAGGCGATTGATGCAGGCATCCCCATAGAAAGACACTTTAGTGGACACCAGCTGGTATATAGCAGCAACTGTGTTAGACTATTACCAGCAAAATTGGTGTATGACGACGGGAATACCTCAGCTTTGTGCTTATAGGATATGTCGTCCAGACGCTCTGGAAATAAGTCTTCCAAGAAGCGAAAGGGGTCTCCATCAGGCTCTGAGGATTTTGGGCATGCTGTACTGCGCCAATCTCCCCTGAAATTTCAGAGGTCAGTAGCCGTAGGAACCCCGCAGGAGTACCTGGTACTGCGGCTGTCCCCAGTCCACCTGCTCCTGTATATATAACAGAGGAGGTTTTATCCTCAACTCGGGGAGGATTGGAAGAGAGATTAACAGCATTGATCGCTGCTTCCCTGTCACAGGGAAAGCACGTCCGATCTCCGTCTCCTCCTGCAGAGTGCCTGTTAGTGGAGGAACAGTCCCAGAGATCGACCTACCTGAAGGGGATCAGGTGAGGTTGATAAAGTTATAGAGGAATCAACAGTGGAAGAACCTTTCTCAGCATCTCAGGCTGAAAGATTATGGGTTCAGTCTCTGACTAACATGGTCCGAGCAGCATTTTAAATGCCTCTGGCGGAACCATCAACCACTACTGTTTCCTCGCCTGGGGTCGCTGAAAGCTCCCCAGACTGTCTGTTCCTTCCCAATCCACCCTTTATTGGAAGGGCTTATTTACCAGGATTGGGAGCATCCTGTTAAAATATTTACTCCCCCCAAGAGATTTCCAGTGATCTATCCCATGGAGGATAAGTTCATAAAAAAAATGGAGGGTCCCTACAGTGGACACAGCCATCTCTTGTGTAAATAAATCACTGACATGTCCAGTAGATAATGTTCCAATGTTCAAAGACCCAATAGATAAAAAATTGGAGTCTTTACTAAAATCTGCTTTCTCTACAGCAAGCATGGTGACACAACCTGCAGTAGCAGCGATTGGAGTCTGCCAAGCAATGAAAGATCAGTTGAAACAAGTTTTAAGGGACTTACCAGATCAGCAGGCTCTTGCCCTAGCTGACCTACCTAGAGCCTTGTGTTGCGGTGGACGCCATAAAGGATACAATCCAACAGGCCTCCCGCTTTACGCTGTCTGTAGACATATGCGTAGGCTTCTATGGCTCAAAAACTGGTCTGCTGAAGCTCCCTGTAAGAAATTGCTGATTAGCTTCCCATTTCATGGAGAACGCTTATCTGGAGAAGATCTGGACAAATATATCCAGAAAACTTCTGCCGGTAAAAGTACACTCTTGCCGGTTAAGAACAAGGGTAGAAGTCCTTCTTTTAAGAGGCCTACTTCTCCAGTCCCTGGCACATCGGCTGTGAAACAGTTCCGACGGCCTCCGCAGTCAAATCCAGGGGACAGAAATCAGGGACAATCACAGGGTAACAAGAAACCCTGGGTCAAGAGAGGTACAAAACCTCCCCCCAAGTCATGAAGGGTTGCCCCCACTCAATCGGGTGAGGGGAAGACTTCAGTTGTTCACAGAGACCATGGCGGGACACCATCAGAGACAGATGGGTGATCTCTGCAGTAAGTCTGGGATACAGGCTGGAGTTAAAAGACATTCCTCCTGCCCATTTTATGAGGTCAAACGTGCCAAGCGATCCCCAGAAGAGAGGATCCCTCCTTCTGGCACTAGAACAACTATTGCTCCAAGGGTAATCATGAGGTTCCCTTGGAAGAAAGCGGGTTCGGGTTTTTCTCGAACCTTGTCACAGTCCCCAAACCAAATGGGGACGTGAGGCCCATATTAAATATAAAAGGGCTAAACAAGTTCCTACATATCAGGACTTTTTCGGATGGAGTCGATCCGATCGGTGGCCACCGCCCTACAAGGGCAGGAATGGTTAGCCTCGATCGACATAAGGGATGCTTATTTGCATATTCCCATCTGTCCGGCCCACCAGAAATTTCTACGCTTTGCAGTAGAAGGGCGCCATTTTCAGTTCAGAGCCTTACCTTTTGGTCTGGCCACAGCACCACGAGTGTTCACAAAAATTCTGGCCCTACGATTGGCCAAACTAGGAACACAAGGTGTAACGATAATGGCATATCTAGACGACTTGTTGCTGATAGACCACTCAGTGGAAAAAACCAGAAGTGGTCGTTCACAAGACAATCAAGTATCTGGAATCTCACGGTTGCATTATCAACCGAGACAAGTCAGCCCCAAAAACCAGTCAAAAGTCTGGAATACTTGGAGGCTAAGACTGGATTCAAATCAGAGAAAGATTTTCTTACCTCCAGAGAAGGTGTCGTCTTTGAAAAATTTGACCCACTTAGTGGGTACAAAAAAGAAAACCATCCATACGCCTGTGCATGAGGCTGCTGGGAAAAATGGTGGCTTCATTCGAAGCAGTACCCTATGGTCAATTCCATTCAAGGAACTTGCAGAGGGCCATACTGTCAGCCTGGAACAAAAAAGTTCAGGCTTTAGACTTACCAATGTCCCTGTCCCCTTCCGTTCGCAAGAGCCTCCATTGGTGGTTGGTGCCCCAGAATCTGGAAAAAGGGAAACCCTTCAGTCCGGTTTCTTGGAAGGTGGTCACTACAGATGCCAGCCTCATGGGCTGGGGGGCAGTACTGGAGCAATGGTCTCTCCAGGGCAAGTGGTCAGAAGCAGAGAAGGCCCTGCCCATCAATCTCTTAGAGATACGAGCAGCCCGGTATGCCCTAGTAGCATGGACATCCAAACTCCAAGGGTCCCCTGTCAGAATTCAATCAGACAATGCCACAGCAGTGGCATATATCAATCACCAGGGTGGCACCAGGAGTCGTGCAGCCCAGAGGGAAGCGAATTGCATCCTTGAATGGGCAGAAAGATATGTCCCAGCCATATCCGCGGTTTTCATCCCAGGAGTGGAAAATTGGAGAGCGGACTTTTTAAGTCGCCAGCAATTATGCCCGGGGGAATGGTCTCTTCACCCCGAGGTTTTCCAGGCAATATGCCAGCGGTGGGGAACACCGGATGTAGATCTGCTAGCATCCAGATTCAATGCACAAGGGATCCCCTAGCTTGCGGTTCGGATGCCCGAGTGTTCCCTTGGGATCAGTTCAAGCTGATATATGCATTCCCACCGCGATTAATCCGCAGAATCAGGGTAGAAAAGAAACCAGTGATTCTGGTGGCTCCAGCGTGGCCCCGAAGGGTATGGTACGCGGAGATTGTAAAAATGTCAGTGGGAAGTCCTGGGACCCTCCCACATCATCCGGACCTGCTTTCGCAAGGACCAATATACTACCCTTCCTTACCAGCCCTAGGTTTGACGGCCTGGCTATTGAAGCCCACATTCTAAAAAAGAGAGGGCTCTCTAATCCTGTGGTATCTACCATGATCAATGCCAGGAAGCCGGTATCCAGGCAGATCTATTATAGGATCTAGAAGGCGTACATCACGTGGTGTGAGGCCAAGAAATGGCATCCACGTAAGTACGTAATAGGTAGGATTCTGGACTTCCTACAGTGGGCTGTAGATAGGAAGCTTGCCTTGAGTACTATCAAGGGTCAGATTTCGGCCTTGTCAATATTTTTTCAAAGGCCCTTGGCTTTGCATTCATTAGTCAAAGCTTTCATACAAGGAGTGATGCGTATTAGCCCTCCAGTTAGTATTCCCATATGTCCATGGGACTTAAACCTGGTTCTGTCGGTTCTACAGAAACATTTCCTTGGTTCTTCTCACCAGGAAATTGATTTTCTTAGTAGCCATTTGTTCGGCTAAAAGAGTATCGGAATTAGCCGCCTTGTCCTGTAAGGAGCCATATCTGGTTGTCCATAAGGACAGAGTAGTATTACGTCCTCATCCAGCCTTAATTCCTAAGGTGGTATCGAGGTTTCATTTGAACCAAGATGTGGTTCTTCCTTCTTTTTTTTCCCAAACCTACCTCGGTAGAGGAAAAGTTATTACATTCTTTGGATGTAGTAAGAGCAGTTAAAGCTTATCTAAAAGCCACTGCTCAGATTCGTAGAACGGATACTTTGTTTGTTCTGCCGGAAGGCCCCAGAAAGGGTCAGACAGCATCAAAATCTACTTTAGCCAAGTGGATTTGACAGGTCATAATACAAGTCTATGGCTTGAGAAGGAGACCGCCTCCGTTCAAAGTTAGGGCGCACTCCACAAGAGCAGTTGGAACTTCATGGGCAGTGCATCACCAGGCCTCCCTGGCTCAAGTCTGTAAGGCCGCAACATGGTCTTCAGTACACGTGTAGCACTACCCCCGTAGGAGCTGCTGTTTGTTTGATTTGGGTCTACGTCCTGCCTATCAACCCCTGGAAGTGGCTCAAACCTTCCCTTAGCACAACTGATATGAATAAGGAGTGTGAGACCTATTGAGTATTAGGAGACACAATCCTGCATACATCACACAATAACCTGTAAATGTTATTACCTTTGCTGGTCACTAGTCCTTCTAAGTGACAGAGATACTTCACACAAGTTATATGCTTAATCAAAGGTACCTTTACTCAGTATAAAAGGGAAGGGTAAAGAATCACATTAATACACACAGTTGACTCTGTATGCGCATTGCAGAGTCAATAAACCAATAAGGATAGGTATCACTGAGATTAGGTAATAACAGGAAATAACATCAGCTATATATATGTACATGTATCTATATGTGTCTCTGCACGGCTAACTGGTTGCTCGCGAGCTCCCCCTTTATTGCAATACCTTGCACGTGTTCATTCCCTATAATAGGTAAGCAAGGCCTATCTGCGTCCCACTCAAAGTTCCTTTTTCCAATGAAGTCTTCGCTAGCCACCGTCGGTGCACAAGTTAAATTGTAATCCACAGGGTTTCAACAAGATGCTGTAATTATCCGCAATATACCTGAGTACTCGTGTGCCTGCCACCCACTAATGACGGATGCACCAATCTCTGATCACATAGTCTCCAGTGAGATACACTAGGCCGCAAGCTGTGGCGTGATAGGTGAAGTGTGGCTGGCACTAACTAAATCACTTTCCTCTAAGGTAGTAGTCAATTCTGGGCAGGTGCCCTTCTCACCAAACAGGCCCGACTTTCAGATAGTCTCCTCTGGCTTGTCCCGGTCACTCGATCTCCACACTTCTGCTTCAGCTGCAGTCTCCGGACTCCGTCACTAACAGCATATGGTGATGGACGACTCCGGTCTCTGCTGGGCAATCACAGGACGCTGTGGACGATCCTCTGCTGGAAATCACTCAGGCACTCCCGTAATTTAGGCCCAGGCTTCCGGCCTAATCCTTAGGAAGCAGGCCTCCGTGCCAACTTCCTGCTTGATTGAGAGCTGGATCCAGAGAGAGAGATGCTGGCCCCTCCCCTGGTTTAAGTAGTCTGCCCAGAATGCTTTGCGGTGTTGCAATGCACCCTGGGTAATGTAGTCTGTCTTTTACTAAAAGCAACAAAGTCTTTTCTCCTAGCTGATATCTGTCCCAAAGTGCATTAGTTGCATTGTAACACTTATACCACCGGAGGGAGCCGGATTCCTTCTTACATATGGACATCCTGCTACACACACGTTTACTAGATTCTACCAGGTAGACGTTAGAAGTCAGGAGGATGTCGTCTTTGGGCACAGTGTGTTGCAGGCCGCAAAAGATCCTCAGGCCTGATGGCGCCCAGCTTATGTATAGTGTATCTCTCCCCTCATTTGGCATTGCTTTGGGACGTCCCATTAGTAATGACTAAGTCGCTCTGTGTCCCGTGATGTACGAAAAAGAAAAAGGGATTTTTATAACAGCTTACCTGTAAAATCCTTTTCTTGGAGTACATCACGGGACACAGAGCTCCCACCCCTCTTTTTGGGACACTTATTGCTTTGCTACAAAACTGAGGTGCTCCCGGATGGGAGGGGCTTATATAGGGGAGGGTACTTCCGGTTTTGGAAGTTGCCAGTGCCAGCACCTGAAGGTATCTATATAACCCATTAGTAATGACTAAGTCGCTCTGTGTCCCGTGATGTACTCCAAGAAAAGGATTTTACAGGTAAGCTGTTATAAAAATCCCTTTATATAAAGCCGCCAGCACGGCGGCCTTGTGTAGTGTGTTCCGGCGTGCAGGGAAAGAGCTAGATGGGCAGGGACAGTGTGTTCTTTTCTCAGGAATCTGCAGGAGTTAGTGGGTGTTGTGTGCCTCCAGCGCAGTATACACCTGTATCTACCCTTTATTGCTGTTGTTCTCTAATACAGGCATCTGCAGGAGTTAGTGGGTGTTGTGTGCCTCCAGCACAGCACAGTATACACCTGTATCTACCTTTTATTGCTGGTGTTCTCTAATACAGGCATCTGCAGGAGTTAGTGGGTGTTGTGTGCCTCCAGCACAGCACAGTATACACCTGGATCTACGCTTTATTGCTGGTGTTCTCTAATAAAGGCATATGCAGGAGTTAGTGTGTTTTGTGTGCCTCCAGCACAAGATACACCTGTATCTACCCTTTATTGCTGGTGTTCTATAATAAAGGCATCTGCAGGAGTTAGTGGGTGTTGTGTGCCTCCAGCACAGCACAGTATACACCTGTATCTACGCTTTATTGCTGGTGTTCTCTAATACAGGCATCTGCAGCCTTTACAGTGGGTGTTGTGTGCCTCCAGCACAATATACAATACCCAATTGCTGGTTTTCCCATCTCCCTGCAGGTCATTACTATGTCTGGAAGGCCAACATGGAGAGGCAGACAGTCACGAGCCAATAAAAGAAGGCAAGCAGGCTCTGTGTCTAGAGACAACAGTGCTGGTCGTGGACGCGGTGCATCGTCATCAGCACGTGGCCATGGGACACGCTTGTTCTTATTTTCGTCAGCTGGACATGTTGAGCCGCATCATGCCAAAGACTTGCTAGAGTGGATGACCAAGCCCTCCTCATCCTCCTCATCCTCTCTTACCCAGGCTCAGGGTACTGGCAAAGCAGCTGCCAATGCTTCCTCTTCCCTCATCTCAATGTCATCAGTCGCTCCTTCCCTAGACCCACCATGTCCTCCTGAGGAGTCCCCCGAACTGTTTGAGCACAGTGTTGGGTACATGCTCCAGGAGGGTGCCCAGCGTTTTGAAGGGTCTGATGATGATACACAGCTAGAGGAAGGCAGTAGCGTGAGCGCAGAGAGAGGGGATGCTCAAGAAGGACAGCAATCTGTCAGTCATGTTCCAGCAGCTGCAGCATACTGCCAGGTTTGCTCAAGTGATCAAGAGGGAGGGGATGATGAGGTCACTGACTCCACGTGGGTGCCTGATAGGAGAGAGGAGGAGGAGGAGGATAAGGAGGAGGCACATCTCCAATGAGGCAGGATGCCCTCCGGGGGCCAGCGTAAGGGCAGCACACCGACTGAATCACACCGCAGAGCTTCGCCTGTGCAGGGCGCTGCCTCTGCCCGTTATTCCAAAAGTTCTTTGGTGTGGGCCTTTTTTGAGTTGAGTGCATCAGATCGCACCACTGCTATTTGCAACATATGTCTCAAGCGTATCTCGCGTGGCCAAAACATCAGCCGCTTGGGCACCACACGCTTGACCAGACATATGTTGACCTGCCATGCAGCTCGTTGGCAAGCGTACCTTAAAGACCCACACCAAAGAACAAAGCGGACCTCTCTTTGCTCCTCATCAGCTGGGATCTCCAACCCCACTATACCTTCAGTGCTCTCTGAAACCTGCAATGAGAGGAATGAAGGTGTATAATTAGGTGTCTCACAGCCAAGTACTTGTGAGCACTCTGCTAGCAGTACACAGGCGTCCGATTGTAGCAGGCAAATTTCCTTGCCCCAGCTGCTGGACCGTCGAAAGAAGTTCACTCCCAGCCATCCACATGCCCAGTGGTTGAATGCTAGCTTGGCTAAATTGCTAGCACTTCAACTGTTGCCTTTTCAGTTTGTAGACTCGGCCCCCTTCCGTGAGTTCGTGGAATGTGCAGTTCCTCAGTGGCAGGTTCCCAAACGCCACTTTTTCACACGGAAGGCGATTCCGGCTCTCTACCGGCATGTGGAAGGCAATGTCCATGCCTCGCTGGACAGGGCGGTCAGTGGTAAGGTGCATATTACTGCTGACTCATGGTCCAGCAGGCATGGACAGGGACATTACCTTTCTTTCACGGCCCATTGGGTCACTCTTTTGGCAGCTGGGAAGGATGCAGGACAAGGTGCAGTAGTGTTGGAGGTTGTTCCGCCTCCAAAATGCTACTACTGGTTGTGACACACCTCTCTCCTCCACCCCCTCCTCTTCTTCTTCCTCCATGGCCTCTTCCTGTGCTTTGTCCTCGGAACCAGCGGTGCTCCATAGGCATTCAAGGGGCTACGCAAGTATGCAGGCAAAAAGATGCCATGCCGTGCTTGCGCTGGTGTGTTTGGGGGACAGGAGCCACACTGGGGCAGAGGTTCTGTCAGCTCTGCAGGGGCAGGCTGAGAGGTGGTTGACGCCATGCCAGCTTAAGCCAGGAATGGTGGTTTGCGACAATGGCACCAACCTCCTCTCCGCCCTCCGACAGGGACAACTGACCCATGTGCCCTGTGTGGCTCACGTCCTTAACCTGGTGGTGCAGCGGTTCTTGGGCAGGTACCCGGGCTTACAGGATGTCCTGAGGCAGGCCAGGAAAGTCTGT
Organism: Rana muscosa; assembly: GCA_029206835.1. Lineage (NCBI taxonomy): Eukaryota > Metazoa > Chordata > Amphibia > Anura > Ranidae > Rana > Rana muscosa. Next base: position 1,257,611,443 of record CM055116.1, on the reverse strand, counting down.
GTGCATTTCCACAGATCATATAATGCCAGTGCTCGGCTGGCTGAGCTTCAAAAGGAGTTGAACCTGCCCAAGAACCGCCTTATATGTGACATGCCTACCAGGTGGAACTCAACGTTGGCCATGCTGCAGCGGCTGCACATGCAGCAGAGGGCCATCAATGAGTACCTGTGCGACTACGGCACCAGGACAGGGTCAGGGGAGCTCAGGTTTTTTTCCCCACGCCAGTGGGGCATGATCAGAGATGCATGCACTGTCCTGGCACCATTTAAGGAGGCCACGAGGATGGTGAGCAGTGAAAGTGCATGCATCAGTGACACTGTACCTCTTGTCCACCTGTTGGAGCATACGCTGCATGGAATTATGGACAGGTCACTTGAGGCAGAACAGAGGCAGGAAGAGGAGGACTTCCTTGCCTCTCAAGGCCCGTTTACCCAGACAGTGTTCCTTCTGTCCCACCCATCACACAGGAAGAGGACAAGAAGGAGGATTGTGTCAGCATGGAGGTGGAGCCTGGCACTCAGCATCAACAGCAGCAGTCTTTTAGGGATGATTTACAGTCCAAAGAAACCCGTGGACTTGTACGTGGCTGGGAGGAGGTGGCTGCGGATCATGTCGTACTTAGGGACCCAGAGGACCCTGGACCGAATGCCTCAGCTAACCTAGTCTGCATGGCCTCCCTGATCCTGCAAAGTCTGCGGAAGGATCCTCGTATTCTTCGGATCAAGGAGAGGGACCATTACTGGCTGGCCACTCTCCTTGATCCACGGTACAAGGGTAAGGTTGCGGACCTTATCTTACCGTCGCAGAGGGAGCAGAGGATGAGACATCTCTGGGAGGCCTTGCAGAAAGGTCTGTGCAACGCGTTCCCAGAGACTGGGAGGTTACAAACTCCTGGTCCTGGACAACGAGTTGCTGAGGCTTCGGTCAGTAGCAGAAGGAGCAGTGGAGAAGGTGGCCGTCTGACCGATGCGTTCAGACAATTTTTTAGTCCGCAGCCCCAAGGTATGATCGGTTCCAGCAACCATCGCCAGCGTCTGATATACATGGTGCAGGAATACCTAGGGGCAAGGTCAGACTTGGACACCTTCCCCACCGAAAATCCTCTGGCTTACTGGGTCTTGAGGATGGATCACTGGCCAGAGCTTGCACAGTATGCAATTGAGCTACTGGCCTATCCTGCATCCAGCGCTCTTTCGGAACGCACATTCAGTGCTGCTGGAGGCTTTGTCACGGATCACAGGGTGCGCCTGTCCACCGACTCGGTTGATCGACTGACCTTCATAAAGATGAATCAGTCTTGGATCACCACCAGCTACCAGGCACCTGAAGCTGATGTAACAGAATAATTAATTTTGAAATGTCACATCCCTTCAAGACTGCCTATGATGATGCTGAGTGACTGTCTTGTTATGTTGACTGACTATCCTCTTCCTCCTCAATGATCCTGATGATAGCTTGGAAGAACATTTTGGTTTCTGGGTGCCGCCACCAGTGGCTAAGGCCCAATTTTTCAGCCCCTGTTTAACAGGGGCATGTAATTACAATTTTTTATGCAATGCTTTGCAGCAGGGCTCATTCCTGCACTCCAACTAGAGTATCTGGGAGAGGTTGCAGCGTCGTGGCACCAGTACCAGTGCCTAAGGCCCAATTTTCCAGCCCCTGTTTAACAGGGGCGTGTAATTAAAATTTTTGATGCAATACTTTGCAACAGGGCTCATTGCTGTGCTCCAAGTACAGTATCTGTGAGGGGTTGCAGTGTTGTGGCACCAGCACCAGTGCCTAAGGCCCAATTTTTCAGCCCCTGTTTAACAGGGGCGTGTAATTACAATTTTTGATGCAATACTTTGCAACAGGGCTCATTGCTGTGCTCCAAGTACAGTATCTGTGAGGGGTTGCAGTGTTATGGCACCAGAACCAGTGCTTAAGGCCCAATTTTCAGCCCCTGTTTAACAGGGGCGTGTAATTACAATTCTTGATCTAATAATTCACAGCAGAGCCCATTCCTGCGCCCACCAAGAGTAACTGTGAGGCCTTACAGTGTTGTGGCAGCACCGTCCACCACCACCACCAAAGGCCCAATTTTTCTGCCCCTGTTCAACAGGGGCATGCAATTACAATTCTTGATCTAATAATTCACAGCAGGGCCCATTCCTGCGCCCACCAAGAGTAGCTGTGAGGGCTTACAGTGTTGTGGCAACACCACCACCACCAAAAGCCCAATTTTTCTGCCCCTCTTCAACAGGGGCATGCAATTACAATTCTTGATCTAATAATTCACAGCAGGGCCCATTCATGCGCCCACCAAGAGTAACTGTGAGGGCTTACAGTGTTGTAGCACCAGCACCACCACCAAAGGCCCAATTTTTCCTACCACTGTTCAACAATGGCATGTAATTACAATTCCTGATATAATAGTTCACAGCAGGGCGTTCCAGCACCCACCAAGAGTAACTGTGAGGGCTTACAGTGTTGTGGCAACACCAACATCTAAGGGGCAAATTTCTGCAGAGTATATACGGCAGGCCCCTACTTTCAAACATCCAACTTACAAACGACTCCTACTTGCAAACGGAAGGAGACAACAGGAAGTGAGAGGCAATCTACCCCTAGGAAGGGAAATTCTCTCCTGTAAGAGTTAATATGGGAAAAAGGTGTCTCCTCTCTACTGATGCTTTATCACCAATCCTTGTTTCAATAAAAACCCCACTTTTCCAAAAACATTTGTCATTGGGACGGAAAGTGAGGTGAAATGTTCTGAACAGGTGCACAGACAGCAAAACAAATGTTACAGGGGTGATAACCCTTCCCTATGTTCTCCAAAAAGCTTAAAAATCGATTTTTTGGCTGCAGCTACACTTAAAAATTTACCTGTTCCAAATTACAAACAGATTCTACTTAAGAACAAACCTACAGTCCCTGTCTTGTTTGTACCGCTTGTATACTGCTGTTCAGAGTATATAGGGTTTTAGGTATAGGGTTTTATTTTGGGTGCAGAGTTCCCCTTAATATCCATACAAGACCCAAAGGGACTGGTAATGGGCTGGGGTAGGGGGGGGTGATGGGGCAGCCATGCCATTTTTCTCAAAGATTTTCATCCATATTGCCAGGACAAGACATGACATTAAAGCCGCAAGCAGTTTTAAATGGCTTTTTTTCCTTTACAAATGTCATTTTGTGCAGGGACAGTTCTAAACACGGCAAACACATGCCACTTCACAGGCATACTTTATACACCCCCAGGTACGATATTTAAAGGAATATTTCACTTTTTTTTTCACTTTATGCATCATTAAAATGACTGCTCCAGAAAAAACGGCCATTTTTAAAACTTCTTTTTGCATTGATACATGTCCCCTGGGGCAGAACCCGGGTCCCCAAACCCTTTTTAGGACAATAACATGCATATTAGCCATTATAATTAGCACTTTAGATTTTGAACGTTCGCGTCCATTGTATTTAATAGGGTTCTAACGTTTGCGCGAACTTTCGGTCCGTTCGCAGGTTCTGGTGCAAACCGGGGGGTGTTCGGCTCATCACTAGTCCCTATTCAAGGGGAGGGAGTCTACACAAGGGCCATCCTGGACACAGGAGCCCAAGTGACCCTTTTATACAGAGACTTTTACCAAAAACACCTGAGCCACGTGCCCTTACAGAAGTTGGAAGACCTAGAAATATGGGGAATTGGTACTCAAAGTTTTCCCTATGACGGTTATGTCTCAATCAGGCTGGCCTTCGACCCCTCAGTGACCAGATGGGCGGAAGTTTTTGACACCCTGGCAGTGGTCTGCCCCCTCCCACCAGGAGCCAAGAAGAGTTCCCTGATTATAGGGACCAACACTGACCTGGTCAGGAGATTACTGGCTCCCCTAGCACAAGAGCAGGGTACTTAAGAAGCCAGGATCCACCCATGTTGCAGCAGGCCTACTGAAGTTTGGTCCTAGAACAGAAGGCCCCGGAAGAGGGGGTGGGGAATGTCTGGAGACTGTCCAAGAAGGAGAAAGTGCTGCAGCCTGGCGAGATGACCTGCCTGAAGGCTACTGTGAAGCTCTCATGGAAAAAGCCTGGCCCCTTTGTGGTTCTGGAACCAGACCGTTTAGACACCCACCCAGAGTTGGAAGTGATCCCCAAAGTGGTCCCGTTAAGGGCTTTGAAGAAGGCGAAGGGCCAGATCCCAGTGAGCCTCAGGAATATCAGTGGTTCCCCTGTGAAGATTCTGGCCCGGATGTTGTTGGGAAAAGTAAACCCTGCTACCCCATTGGCCCTGTCTGACCTAGAGAAGACTGAAGGAGGGGAACCCACCCTGGACAAACTCTGCCTAGAGAACACCACCCTACCACCAGTGTGGAAGAAGAGAGCCAAGGCCCAACTGACCAGATGGAGAAAATTTTTCTCAAAGGTCAAATTTGTTGTGGGGTGTGCAAGGAGTGCCACCCATAAGATCCGTCTGCAGGAAGACAAGCCTTTCCAGGAGAGGGTCCGGCGAGTTCCCCTGGCTGACTTAGAAGACCTGCATGAACAACTGGTGGAGTTAAAGAGGACTGGAGTTATTCGAGAGTCCAGAAGCCCATATGCCTCCCCTATTGTAGTAGTCAGGAAAAAGAACGGGCCACTGAGACTTTGCATAGACTACAGGACTCTCAATAGGAGGACCATACCCGATCAGTATACTACCCCCAGGATAGAAGATGCCTTACAGAGTCTGTCTGGAGCTAAGTGGTTCAGCGTAATGGACCTGAAGAGTGGGTATTACCGGATCCCAATGCATCCAGAGGACAGGGAGAAGACAGCATTCATCACCCCAGTGGGATTCTTCGAGTTTAACAGGATGCCTCAAGGCCTGTCGGGGGCTCCTGCTACTTTCCAGAGACTGATGGAGAAGACAGTGGGGGACATGAATCTTATTGAAGTCCTGGTGTATCTAGACAACATCATTGTCTTCGGGAAGACTCTGGAGGAGCACGAAGGGAGGCTGGAGAAAGTCCTGAAGAGGCTCAGTGAAGAGGGACTCAAACTCTCCAGGGAGAAGTGCCAGTTCTATCAGTCCTCAGTCCACTATCTGGGACACATAGTGTCTGAAGAGGGAGTGTCTACAGACCCTGACAAGCTGGAAGCAGTTACCTCCTGGCCTTGACCGACTGCAGTGACTGAGCGCAGATCCTTCCTGGGGTTCAGCTCCTACTACCGCAGATTTGTGGAAGGGTTTGCAAGAATTGCCAGACCCCTGAACGAGCTACTGAAGACAGAAGGAGAGGAGGATGACACTGGCCCCAGGAAGCCCGGGGAGTCCGTGGAAGATCAGTGGACAGAGAAGTGTGAAGAGGTGTTCAAGATGCTGAAGAAAAGTCTGACCACTGCCCCGGTCTTGGCCTATGCTGATACCAAGAGACCATATGAACTACATGTGGATGCCAGCAATGATGGTCTGGGAGGTGTGCTATACCAGGAGTATGAAGGACAGTTGAAGCCAGTCTCCTATGTGAGTAGGAGTTTAACACCAGCGGAAAAGAATTACCCCACTCACAAGTTGGAGTTCCTGGCCCTAAAGTGGGCAGTGGTGGACAAGCTCAAAGACTACCTGTATGGAGCTGACTTTACTGTAAAGACAGACAATAACCCACTTACTTATCTTTTCACCACAGCCAAGCTGGATGCCACTGGCCACCGTTGGTTGGCAGCCCTCTCTGGATTTAACTTTAGCTTCAAGTATAGGCCGGGAGCTGGGAACCGAAATGCAGATGTGTTGCCCAGAAGGTCCCATACCCCCACTTGCCCTGAGGAAGACTGGACTCAGGTGGCCCCAGATGGGGTGCGGGCTTTGTGTCAGGGAGCACAGCTTCAAGCTAGTGGTGGATCCAGGGCAAAAGAGATTGGAGTTTCGGTGGTGGGGGTGCCCAAATGCTATTGTGATGTGACCCAGATTGGCGAAGACAACTTGCCAAAACTGTCCAAGAAAGACATAAGGCGGGACCAACTGGAAGACCCTTGGGGAAGATTAGCCTTGGAAACTCTGGAAGATCAGGATCCAGCCAGGCTCTTACAGGATCCCTCAAAGGAGGCTTGATTAGTCCACAAAGAATGGGACAAGTTACGGGTGCATCAAGGGGTGGTCTACCGAAGGGGCCCCTCTGATGACCTGGAGGATGAGTGGCAACTGTTCTTGCCAGAAAAACATTGAAAGACTGTCTTAGCTGCCCTACATGACAACCATGGCCACTTGGGGGCCGAAAGAACCTTTCAGCTTGTAAGGAGTAGGTTTTACTGGCCTTGCATGCGAGCTGAAGTGGAGGAATATTGTCACTCATGCGCTCGCTGCATTCAAAGGAAGACATTGCCACGTCAAGCTGCCCCAAAGGGCCACCTGCAGAGTCAAGGACCCTTGGACTTGGTATGCATTAACTTTCTTTGACTGGAACCTGACTTGAGTGGACATGGAAATGTTCTGGTGGTATCCGACCATTTCATCCGTTATGCCCAGGCCTTTCCAACTAAAGACCAGAAGGCCTCCACTGTAGCCAAAATCCTGGTAGAGAAGTACTTCGTGCATTACGGGTTACCTCAACGCCTTCACTCGGATCAAGGGAGAGACTTTGAGAGCCGACTGATCCGGAAGTTGTTAGACTCTTTGAGCATAAAGAAGACTCGTACTACCTCTTATCACCCCCAAGGTGATGCCCAACCAGAAAGATTCAACAGGACTTTACTAAATATGTTGGGGACTCTGAACAGCGAGGAAAAGCCACACTGGGGGAAGCACATAGCTGCCATCGTATACACATACAATAGCACGACCAGTGATGTCACAGGGTATCTCCTTATAGACTTATGTTTGGCAGGGAAGCAAGACTACCCGTAGCTCTGGCCTTTGGCATCTCAACAGACCATACATCAGCTGCCTCACACAAGGGATACGTGGACAGGCTGCGGAAGAGCTTGACGTTGGCCTATGAGATGGCCCAATCAACTTCTGACCAGAGGGGAGCCCGGAATAAACAAAACTTTGACCTCAAGGTCCGGATCCAGGATTTGCAGCCCGGAGACAGAGTTTTGCTGAGAAATCTAGGTGTTCCAGGGAAACACAAGCTGGCAGACAGATGGAAGTCAGAGCCCTATGTAATCTACAAGAAGCTGCCTGGTTTGCCAGTATACCAGCTGAAGCCTAAAGGAAGAGAGGGTCCACTAAAGGCCTGGCACAGGAACCATCTGCTACCCCTTTCTGAGGCTGTCAGGATGCCTCCTACTCTGGATTCCCCTGAGCTACCTTCCACCCCCGTACTCCTAGACCCAACACTAGGTCTCAAACGGCTCTATCAAGGGAGGAAGAAACTTCTGACCACAGCGAAGAGGAGGAAGTAGATCCAAGCTGGCTGTGGCCGTCCCAGGCACCTGAACTCATAATGGTGGGTCCTTCATCCCCTGACTTCTCCATGAATGACACTTTGAATACAGAAGCTGCTGAGTTTATCCCATCCAATGTTCCGAGTGATGAGTGGGAAGACGCATTCGGATTTGTCCCAGATGAAGATCCAAGGAACTCTCTGTACCTTCCTGCACCTGAGTCAGATGTCCTGGAAGCAGAAAATCCTACCACACCTGCCTTAGTAGAAGTACCTTCACTATCGGAGCCAGTAACTCCCAGGGAGCAAAGAGTGAAGAGACTTATCCGCCCTCCTCGGGGGTTGACATACACTCAAATGGGAGAAAGCTCTGAGGATACTGTGACGACAGCCAGAAGGACAATACAAAAACCTGGTCCCTCCACTGTGCATTTGGTGGAGGACAACCCCAGCTCGCTCTCTGGCACAGTTAGGCAGGTCACTTCTGTTAATTTGGCCTGTGGTCAGAGCAACCCCCCATACCAAGTTTGGTGGGAGGTTCCCCAGCCAAGTTCTTTTGCCACCATAAATTGCATTACTGTCAGATAATGTTTGTGTTATCTTTGGGGACCAAAGATTTTAAGTGGGGGGAGTGTGTAGCGGGGTATTGCTCTTCAATCCCGCAGAAACTACATTACCCAGTAGACATTGAGACACCCAGGGTGCATTATGTAAAAGCAATCTACACGTTTAGATTCACTGAGAGGCTATTCATCTATTTAGGACTACATCTCATGTCCACATTAGGATCTCTATTACACTATTATTGTTGGACTGTATAGCATTTTTTTATTTTATTTGCAGTTTCAGCACTTGTACACCTTTTTTGCATTAGCACTGTTTATTTATTTAGATCATTATTTGTATCTCTAGGTTTATATGTATTATAGACGGCACAGTCTTCCTTTTTACATATAGTTTTAGCACTAGTGCACTACTGTATAGATTCATGTTACTTTGCACCAGCACTTTGTAGTACTAATTCTGTACTCTATTTGCCATTGGACTATATTATCATTATCGTTCTCACTTTATATTATTTTATGAGATACTAGTACGCTCTCACTACACTGGATTTTATTACGTTTTTTACTGTATATGGTTTTTTATTCACCAGATGTAGTTTTGTATGTTTTGCTTTTAGCGCAAAAACACTTTTTACATATTCTACTTTAGTGTAAGGTGAACACATTTAGTTTTTGCAGCTTTTTGCACATATATCACCTATTCACATTTTCACCTACTCATTAGTAGCGCGAAAGACCCCCCTCAGTTTACCCAGGGTGCATTGCCCCGCGCAGGGACTGCTAAGGTGGACTTTATAAGAGAAGGCGGAGCGGAAATCTTTCTCTTTGGACACCGCCTGCCCAGCAAGTGGAACTCCTGTCTGAGTTTGCTGTGACGTTAGGCCCGAAGCCTGGGCCCTTCTCTAAAGAGCCTTCCACTCTCACTGAGGAACCAGAGGGACATCTCTCCATTGTTGCTGCATCGTTGCCAGGAGGACCGAAGACTCGGATGTTGAGAGACCTGTGTACCTAGACACAGCAGCGGAAGAAACGGACACGGACTGGTCCGGTTGGGTGAGAGAGCACCTGCTCAGAGACAGATACAGTATTCCTGTTACCCCTGTGGATTACAGTTTATTCTTCAAGTGCACCACCGTTTGCTAGCGAAGATTTCTCTGCAAGACTTTCACTTAGTTCAGTCAGGCCTGAATGGGTAGCGTAGACATTGTGGGCGCCATCTTGTCCACGAGGGAGAATAGCTGCAGCGGGGACAGTTAGGGTTGCATAGTACTGTATACTTGTCTGCTCATTTAAATACTGTTTTATTGCAGGGCTCTGCACATGACCTGTACACTGTTGTTCTTTTGCTTACCCACTAATTTGAGTAAACACATAAGGGTCAAGTATACTGCTGTTGGTGTCATTTACTCAGCAGAAGTGCTGGTTAAATATAGTTTTAACTTATTGGTGTCTGTTCTCGTCATAGGATTGTGTCACCTTGAGTTGCAGGCCACACAATCCTATCATCCCCTACTAACTGTGCCAAGAGAGGGTAGAGCTGATTGCTAGGGGTGGACAGCGGTGCACTACAGGGCCCAAAATATACCAGCAGCCCTCTTAGCTGGGGGTATCGCTATAGGTGTAACAGTTAATCTGTCTTATGTGTTTCATCCCCAGTCTAATGGTCAGACTGAGAGGACCATTTAAACCTTAGAGCAGTACCTTCAATGTTTTGTCAGTTATCTTCAGGATGACTGGGTGGATTATCTTCCTACAGCAGAGTTTGCATATAACAATTCTAAACATAGCTCCACTTCTCAAAGTCCTTTTTATTTATACAACGGGTATCATCCAGTTTTTATTCCTGATCACCCTATCTAAACTCCAATTCCTTCTGTTACCAACAGATTAACTACATTGCAGGAGATTCGTGAGAAATTGATCGAAACTTTGAAGGAGGCTCTGGAATGTTACAAGAAGGCTGTTGATAGACATTGCAGATCACTTCCTCCATTTCATGTGGGTGACAAAGTTTGGTTATCAACCAAAAATTTGAAGGTCCATGTTTCATCTGCAAAGCAGGGCCAGAAGTTTGTAGGACCAATCAAGATTTCTGCTCAAATCAATCCGGTTACCTTTCGCTTAAAACTTCCTGATAGTATGAAAATTAACCCTGTTTTTCACATGTCACTACTTAAACAATTTAATGAAAATCCCTTTTCTGGAAGAATTCTTCCACCTCCTCCACCTGTTGAGGTACAGGGTGAAGTAGAATTTGTGGTTGAGAAAATTCTTGATTCCAGGATCCTTAGAAACAAGCTACAATATCTGGTCCAATGGGAAGGATATGGGCCAGAAGAAAATTTCTGGGAGCCTGAGGAGAACGTGCCCCTAGATTAACAAGAGAATTCCACCAGAGGTTTCCTCACAAACCCAGCCCTAAGACATCCAGAGGACATCCTGAGAGGAGGGGAGTACTGTCAGGACCTGGGCTTGAACCTGGGGCCTCGGCTGTGTCTGGAGTTGACTTGTCAGGAACTTGGTAGAAGGCTGAGATGCTAGGAGGGCTCCCCTTGCGGCCGAGCGCAGCACACCACTGAAGGTGACACAGCAGGTGTGGTGCCCACAGAAGCACGGGTGCCTGGTAGCTGGAACTGGAGACAGGCATGCTTGGATGGTCCAGGAAGCAGGGACCGGTGGAAAGACTTGACAACGGAGTCAGGAGCCAGGCCAGGGGTCAACACAGGAAGTCAGTCTAGGATCAGAGTCAAGTTCAGGGAGTAAGATAAACAAGTCCAGTAGCCAAGCCAGGATCAGATGCAGGAAGCAGGCAGAGAGAAGTCAGATGCAAGCCAAGGATCAAGCCAGGGGGTCAGAAGGATCAGGTCAGGACAAGCCGAGTCGGTACACAGATCAGGAACAGCAGATTCACAGGACACAGGAACGCAGGACAAGCTGAAGATACACCAGCGATGGCCACTGTCAGTAGTGGGTTTAAATAGGCCGGGCATCCATCACGCCGGGCGTGCGCCATTGCGCATGTGCGTGCGCATTGTCACGGCGCCGCGCGTCCGCCTAGTCCCGGCGCGCGCCTGCCCAACCATGGTGCCGCGCATGCACATCAAAGCGTTTTTTTTTTTCCTGATAGTGCCCCCCCCCAAGGGGCAGCCTCCGGATGCCCAGGCGTGCCCATTTCTCGGGGTGACTGCTGCGGAATCTCTGTATAAGCCTCGGGCATGTACATAACTTGCAGGCTCCCAAGAGTTCTCTTCTGCAGAATATCCCTTCCATTTAATTAAAAACTGAATTGTCCTACCTCTCCGTCGACAGTCAAGAATGGACTCCACCTCAAATTCTGTTTCGTCTCCAACCAGGACCGGAGGCGGGGGTACCTCTTCTCTTCCTGGAAAAGAACTAGAGATGGGATGTTTAAGCAACGACACATGAAACACGGGATGAATTCTATAAGTTTCAGGTAGAGCAAGTTCAAAGGCTACAGGATTGATCTCCCGCTTAATTTCAAAAGGGCCAACAAACTTTGGCCCCAGTTTCCGGGACGGACATGGCAATTTAAGGTTAACTGATGACAGCCAGACTTTGTCCCCAACTTTAAAGTTGGGATCTCCTCTTCTCCTTCTGTCATAATTTTTTTTGTAAGCTTCTTGGGCTTTCTTCATTGTGTCCCGGAGAGTCTGGTAATTTGCCTGAATGAAGTTTATTCTGTCCTGGACTGCCGGAACTGAGGATTTGGGGATGGTATTGGGTAAGAAAGATGGATGGAAGCCATAATTTGCCCAGAAAGGTGACTGGTTGGTTGCGGTGTGTACCGAGTTATTATATGCGAATTCCGCACAAGGCAAAAGTGAGAACCAGTCATCCTGAGAAAAGGAACAAAAACACCGCAAATATTGCTCTAGCGTTTGATTAGTTCTTTCAGTCTGGCCGTTGCTTTGTGGGTGGTAGGCTGTGGAAAAACAAATCTCGATGGATAATGATTTGCAGAGGTTCCTCCAGAACTTAGAGGTGAATTGCACACCTCTGTCAGACACAATGTTGTCCGGTAAGCCATGCAGTCTGACTATCTCCTTTATAAAGACTTTTGCTGTATCCGTAGCAGACGGTGTGCCCATCATTGGTACAAAATGTGCCATCTTGGAGAGTCGGTCTACTACAACCAAGATGGTTGTGAAATTTTCAGAGGGTGGCAGATCTACTATAAAGTCCACAGAAATGTTTTTCCACGGTTGTTCAGGGACTGGTAGTGGTCTCAACAGACCCCAAGATTTAGCGTTGGACCCCTTGTTCCGTTGGCAAGTCATACAGGAATTTACATATTCCTTGCAGTCAGACCTTAGAGTAGGCCACCACAAGGATCGTTGAACGAGCTCAGTTGTCTTCCGGACCCCAAAGTGACCGGCTAGCTGGTGGTCGTGAAAGGTCTTTAGAACCTGAACCCTGACCTGCTGAGGGACGAAGATCTTGTCTTGGTGCCACAGAAACCCCTCCTGATTCCTTAAAGAGGAGCTTTATTCCTCCGTGCACTGAGTAGATGCCTGCTCAATTGAAGTCCTTAAATCAGGCTGTAACAAAAGAAAGTTTTGAGAAGACAGGATTGTACTGGGTGTGATTATCCGGAAACATTCGAGACAAGGCGTCAGCCTTCCCATTCTTCGACCCTGGCCGGTAGGTAATATGGAAATTAAACCTAGAAAAGAAAAAGGCCCATCGAGCCTGTCGGGGTTTCAACCGTTTGGCTGTGCGGAGATATTCTAAATTCTTATGATCTGTAAAGATCAAGATAGGATGGGTGGCACCTTCAAGGAGGTATCTCCATTCCTCCAAAGCGGTCTTAATTGCTAAAAGTTCACGATCCCCTACATCATAGTTCTTTTCTGGCTGACTCATCTTCTGTAAAGAGAAGGCCACGGGATGAAGCAGTGCTTTAGGACCCTGACGTTGAGATAGTACTGCTCCTGTGGCCACCTCCGAAGCATCGACTTCCAGGACATAGGGTAAGGCAGGGTCTGGATGCTGTAAGACTGGTGCTGAGGTAAAGAAAGATTTGAGTTGATCGAAGGCGGCTTGCGCTGCTTCAGACCAAAAGAACTTGGTATGTTGGCGGGTTATCTGAGTAATAGGTGAAACAATTGTGGAAAAGATATTTATAAACCTTCTGTAAAAGTTGGCGAAGCCAATGAATCTCTGGACACCCTTCTTGTCGGAAGGTGCTGGCCAATCCAGGATAGCATTGACCTTCTGAGGATCCATAGCTATTCCACCAATGGTGATGATGAGCCCCAAGAACTGGATTGATGTCTTCTCGAACTCACATTTCTTTTTCGTACATCACGGGACACAGAGCGACTTAGTCATTACTAATGGGTTATATAGTTTACCTTCAGGTGCTGGCACTGGCAACTTCCAAACCGGAAGTACCCTCCCCTATATAAGCCCCTCCCATCCGGGAGCACCTCAGTTTTTTGCCAGTGTCTAAGGTGTTGGCCAAAGAGTAACATGTGTTTCACTGAGCTTGCGTACAGGTTCTTTTACGGGCCTTAGTAAGCTGTTCCGGATCCCACCAAAAAAGCTTCATAGCTAAACGGTCGGTACCCGGGCCTTGCAACAGAAGAGCAAGGTTTTGCCTGTAATGCCTCTCTTAGGAGGGCTGGACCCTGGGATCCAGAGCTCTGGTCATACCCACGACCAAGATGTTTTCTGCGCAGGGTGCTATACAGGTCCAGGGGAGTGGAATCCTTGGGAACCCGGTCCCTGAAGGTTTAATTACAATGCCTGCCGTGATAGGTGAAGTTTGGGCTTCTGTGGACCAAACAGAGTCCTGCGGCGGGGAACAGGTAAGTGGGGGCCCCCAGGAACTTGGTTCTATTGGGGGACCCCCAAGCCTAATTTGTCTTTCTGTCTGTTACCTAACGGTATTCCCGCTAATATCTGTGTATGCCTGTAACTACTGAAAAATGTAAAATTTTAATAGTAGTCAAGAAAAAAAAAAAAAAAAGAGGACCGCGGTACCTGTGTTAAACCACTAGAGGCCGCTGTGGTCCATTTTTTCTTGTCATGTGGATCTTTGGTTTTCTCAAGTCAAAAGATCCAGGCAGTTGGTAAGTTCTCTGTGGGAATCCACTTCCTCTGCCCTGTTGCTGCGCTCATCCACCGCACAGGCCCTCCGGCAAAAAGGGCCCTGGCTCCTAGTCCCTGCTTGGTTTTCGAAAAGGGCACCAATGGCGCACGGGCGCACCACGCGCCTCCTATGAAAAAAAAGGGGCGGGGCGGGTGGATGACGCTCGATGCGCACCGCGGCGCTTCTGCACATGTGCAGGCGTCCCAGCATGTATAAAAGACACAGTACAAGTGTCAGCTGGATGCAAACAGAGCTAGCAACAAACAGTGGCACACAGAGGCGGTTGATGCAGGCATCCCCATAGAAAGGCACTTTAGTGGACACCAGCTGGTATATAGCAGCAACTGTGTTAGACTATTACCAGCAAAATTGGTGTATGACGACGGGAATACCTCAGCTTTGTGCTTAAAGGATATGTCGTCCAGACGCTCCGGAAATAAGTCTTCCAGGAAGCCAAAGGGGTCTCCATCGGGCTCTGAGGATATTGGGCATGCTTGTACTGCACCAATCTCCCCTGAGAATTCAGAGGTCAGTAGCCGTAGGAACCCCGCAGGAGTGCCTGGTGCTGCGGCTGTCCCCAGTCCACCTGCTCCTGTATATATAACAGAGGAGGTTTTATCCTCAACTCTGGGAGGATTGGAAGAGAGATTAACAGCATTGATCGCTGCTTCCCTGTCACAGGGAAAGCGCGTCCGATCTCCGTCTCCTCCTTCAGAGTGCCTGTTAGTGGAGGAACAGCCCCACACAGAGATCGACCTACCTGAAGGGGATCAGGATGAGGTTGATTCAGTTATGGAGGAATCAACAGTGGAAGAACCTTTCTCAGCATCTCAAGCTGAAAGATTATGGGTTCAGTCTCTGACTAACATGGTCCGATCAGCATTTAAAATGCCTCTGGCGGAACCATCAACCACTACGGTTTCCTCGCTGGGGTCGCTGAAAGCTCCCCAGGCTGTCTGTTCCTTCCCAATCCACCCTTTATTGGAAGGGCTTATTTACCAGGATTGGGAGCATCCTGATAAAATATTTACTCCCCCCAAGAGATTTCCGGTGATCTATCCCATGGAGGATAAGTTCATAAAAAAATGGAGGGTCCCTACAGTGGACGCAGCCATCTCTTCTGTGAACAAATCACTGACATGTCCAGTAGATAATGTTCCAATGTTCAAAGACCCAATAGATAAAAAATTGGAGTCTTTACTAAAATCTGCTTTCTCTACAGCAAGCATGGTGACACAACCTGCGGTAGCAGCGATTGGAGTCTGCCAAGCGGTGAAAGATCAGTTGAAACAAGTCTTAAGGGACTTACCAGATCAGCAGGCTCTTGCCCTAGCTGACCTACCTAGAGCCTTGTGTTTTGCGGTGGACGCCATAAAGGATACAATCCAACAGGCCTCCCGCTTTACGCTGTCTGTAGTACATATGCGTAGGCTTCTATGGCTCAAAAACTGGTCTGCTGAAGCTCCCTGTAAGAAATTGCTGGTTAGCTTCCCATTTCATGGAGAACACTTATTTGGAGAAGATCTGGACAAATATATCCAGAAAATTTCTGCCGGTAAAAGTTCACTCTTACCGGTTAAGAACAAGAGTAGAAGTCCTTCTTTTAAGAGGCCTACTTCTCCAGTCCCTGGCACATCGGCTGTGAAACAGTTCCGACGGCCTCCGCGGTCAAATTCAGGGGGCAGAAATCAGGGACAATCACAGGGTAACAAGAAACCCTGGGTCAAGAGAGGTACAAAACCTCCCCCTAAGTCATGAAGGGTTGCCCCCACTCAATCGGGTGGGGGGAAGACTTCAGTTGTTCACAGAGACCTGGCGGGACACCATCAGAGACAGATGGGTGCTCTCCGCAGTAAGTCTGGGATACAAGCTGGAGTTAAAAGACACTCCTCCTGCCCAATTTATGAGGTCAAACGTGCCAAGCGATCCCCAGAAGAGAGGATCCCTCCTTCTGGCACTAGAACATCTATTGCTCCAAGGTGTAATCATGAAGGTTCCCCTGGAAGAAAGTGGGTTCGGGTTTTACTCGAACCTTTTCACAGTCCCCAAACCAAATGGGGACGTGAGGCCCATATTAAATCTAAAAGGGCTAAACAAGTTCCTAAATATCAGGACTTTTCGGATGGAGTCGATCCGATCGGTGGCCACCGCCCTACAAGGGCAGGAATGGTTAGCCTCGATCGACATAAGGGATGCTTATCTGCATATTCCCATCTTTGCGGCCCACCAGAAATTTCTACGCTTTGCAGTAGAAGGGCGCCATTTTCAGTTCAGAGCCTTACCTTTCGGTCTGGCCACAGCACCACGAGTGTTCACAAAAATTCTGGCCCCACTATTGGCCAATCTAATAACACAGGGTGTAACGATAATGGCATATCTAGACGACCTGCTACTAATAGACCACTCAGTGGAAAAGCTGGAAGTAGCTATTCACAAGACAATCAAGTATCTGGAATATCACGGTTGGATTATCAACCGGGACAAGTCAGCTCTAAGACCAGTCAAAAGTCTGGAATACTTAGGGCTAAGGCTGGATTCAAATCAGAGAAAGATTTTCTTACCTCCAGAGAAGGTGTCGTCTTTAAAAGATTTGACCCACTTAGTGAATACAAAAAGAAAACCATCCATACGCCTGTGCATGAGGCTGCTGGGAAAAATGGTGGCTTCATTCGAAGCAGTACCCTACGGTCAATTCCATTCAAGGAACTTGCAGAGGGCCATACTGTCAGCCTGAAACAAAAAAGTTCAGGCTTTAGACTTACCAATGTCCCTGTCCCCTTCCGTTCGCAAGAGCCTCCATTGGTGGTTGGTGCCCCAGAATCTGGAAAAAGGGAAACCCTTCAGTCCGGTTTCTTGGAAGGTGGTCACTACAGATGCCAGCCTCATAGGCTGGGGGGCAGTACTGGAGCAATGGTCTCTCCAGGGCAAGTGGTCAGAAGCAGAGAAGGCCCTGCCCATCAATCTCTTAGAGATACGAGCAGCCCGGTATGCCCTAGTAGCATGGACATCTAAACTCCAAGGGTCCCCTGTCAGAATTCAATCAGACAATGCCACAGCAGTGGCATATATCAATCACCAGGGTGGCACCAGGAGTCGTGCAGCCCAGAGGGAAGCGAATTGCATCCTGGAATCGGCAGAAAGATATGTCCCAGCCATATCCGCGGTTTTCATCCCAGGGGTGGAAAATTGGAAAGCGGACTTTTTAAGTTGCCAGCAATTATGCCCGGGGGAATGGTCTCTTCACCCCGAGGTTTTCCAGGCAATATGCCAGCGTTGGGGAACACCGGATGTAGATCTGCTAGCATCCAGATTCAACGCAAAGGTGGACAGATTTGTGTCTCGCACAAGGGATCCCCTAGCTTGCGGCTCGGATGCCCTAGTGTTCCCTTGGGATCAGTTCAAGCTGATATATGCATTCCCACCGCCACAATTGTTACCGCGATTAATCCGCAGAATCAGGGTAGAAAAGAAACCAGTGATTCTGGTGGCTCCAGCGTGGCCCCGAAGGGCATGGTACGCGGAGATTGTAAAAATGTCAGTGAGGAGTCCTTGGACCCTCCCACATCGTCCGGACCTGCTGTCGCAAGGACCGATATACCACCCTTCCTTACCAGCCCTAGGTTTGACGGCCTGGCTATTGAAGCCCACATTCTGAAAAAGAGAGGGCTCTCTAATCCTGTGGTATCTACCATGATCAATGCCAGGAAGCCGGTATCCAGGCAGATCTACTATAGAATCTGGAAGGCGTACATCGCCTGGTGTGAGGCCAAGAAATGGCATCCACGTAAGTACGTAATAGGTAGGATTTTGGACTTCCTACAGTGGGCTGTAGATAGGAAGCTGGCCTTGAGTACTATCAAGGGTCAGATTTCAGCCTTGTCAATATTTTTTCAAAGGCCCTTGGCTTCGCATTCACTAGTCAAAGCTTTCATACAAGGAGTGATGCGTATTAGCCCTCCGGTTAGTATTCCCATATGTCCATGGGACTTAAACCTGGTTCTGTCGGTTCTACAGAAACAACTGTTTGAACCACCATTGCAACACATTTCCTTGGTTCTTCTCACCAGGAAATTGATTTTCTTAGTAGCCATTTGTTCGGCTAAAAGAGTATCGGAATTAGCCGCCTTGTCCTGTAAGGAGCCATATCTGGTTGTCCATAAGGACAGAGTAGTATTACGTCCTCATCCAGCCTTTCTTCCTGAGGTGGTATTGAGGTTTCATTTGAACCAAGATGTGGTTCTTCCTTCTTTTTTCCCCAAACCTAGCTCGCTAGAGGAAAAGTTATTGCATTCTTTGGATGTAGTAAGAGCAGTTAAAGCTTATCTAAAAGCCACTGCTCAGATTCGCAGAATGGATACTTTGTTTATTCTGCCGGAAGGCCCCAGAAAGGGTCAGGCAGCATCAAAATCTACTTTAGCCAAGTGGATTCGACAGGTCATAATACAAGCCTATGGCTTGAGAAAGAGACCGCCT
The DNA here is from genome assembly GCA_029206835.1 of Rana muscosa. Classification (NCBI taxonomy): domain Eukaryota; kingdom Metazoa; phylum Chordata; class Amphibia; order Anura; family Ranidae; genus Rana; species Rana muscosa. The sequence continues at coordinate 1,257,592,955 of CM055116.1, read as the reverse complement.
CCATTCAAAGTTAGGGCGCACTCCACAAGAGCAGTTGGAACTTCATGGGCAGTGCATCACCAGGCCTCCCTGGCTCAAGTCTGTAAGGCCGCAACATGGTCTTCAATACACATGTTTACTAGGTTCTACCAGGTAGACGTTAGAAGTCAGGAGGATGTCGCCTTTGGGCGCAGTGTGTTGCAGGCCGCAAAAGATCCTCATGCCTGATGGCGCCCAGCTTATGTATAGTGTATCCCTCCCCTCATTTGGCATTGCTTTGGGACGTCCCATTAGTAATGACTAAGTCGCTCTGTGTCCCGTGATGTACGAAAAAGAAAAAGGGATTTTTATAACAGCTTACCAGTAAAATCCTTTTCTTGGAGTACATCACGGGACACAGAGCTCCCACCCCTCTTTTTGGGACACTTATTGCTTTGCTACAAAACTGAGGTGCTCCCGGATGGGAGGGGCTTATATAGGGGAGGGTACTTCCGGTTTGGAAGTTGCCAGTGCCAGCACCTGAAGGTAAACTATATAACCCATTAGTAATGACTAAGTCGCTCTGTGTCCCGTGATGTACTCCAAGAAAAGGATTTTACAGGTAAACTGTTATAAAAATCCCTTTTTTTCGGCTTTAGCGCACAGACCGTGAATTCTGAGGATGCTCAACACCTTTCTTACATGCGTTCTGTGAAGTTCCAGAGAGGCAGAGAATACAAGAAAGTCGTAGAGGTAGACAACAAGGAAGTGGTCTAAGTACTCCCGGAAAATGTCATTTATGAAATATTGAAATGTGGCTGGGGCGTTGCACAGTCTAAATGGCATTACTAGATATTCGAAATGCCCGAATCTTGTTCTGGATGCTGTCTTCCATTCGTCCCCTTCCCGTATGCGGATTAGGTTGTAAGCTCCGCGTAGATCGAGCTTGGTAAAGATGCGGGCTGTGCGAAATCTCTGGAAGAGTTCGGGAATGAGGGGGAGCCGATAGCGGTTTTTAAGGGTAACCTTGTTTAGTTCCCTGTAGTCCACACAGGGTCTTAACGTCTTGTCCTTCTTCTCAACAAAGAAGATACCGGCACCGGCAGGGGATGAGGATGGGCGGATAAACTTTTTCTCAAGGTTTTCGTCTATATATTGCCTCAGTGTCTCAAGTTCAGTTTCAGAAAGAGAAAAATACGTCCAAATGGAATCTCTGCTCCTGGCAGCAACTCGATGGGGCAATCATACGAACGATGTGGGGGTAGAGTATCTGCTTTCTTCTTGTCGAAGACATCTAGAAAGTCCTGATAGGCTGCAGGTATACTATGGTCCACACTAGGCGTAGTTTGAACGGACAAACAACTGGAAGCGTTCTTGGATACAGGAACAAGACAATGTTGCTGGCAATAAGAGGTAAAGAGCACTTCCTTTTTGGACCAATCAACCTGAGGATTGTGCGCCTGGAGCCATGGGATTCCCAGAATGACAGGAAATAGAGGAGAGCTCAATACGTCAAAACATAATAATTCCTGATGGCCTGAATTGATAGAGGTCAGGATAGGGGCAGTTTCTAGAGTGACGTTCCCGGAGCTGGGCATTGAGCTATCGGCCAGGTGAACGGTCAGCTTTTGCTTCTTCTGATAAAGAGGAATAGTAAGTCTTTTTGCCAGAGCTAGATCCAGAAAGCAACTACATGCCCCGGAGTCGAGTATTGCCTGGAGATGGATTTCTTCCCCTGCCAGCTGTAATGTGATCTGAAGAGCAACATGAGCGGAGGAAGACTTGGATACTTTACAATAGACCGGCGTACGGGGAAATAGTTTCCCAGGTCTTATGGGGCAATTGTCTATGTAGTGTCCCAAGCCCCCACAGTAGAAGCAAAGATTCGCCCGTCGGCGGCGGAGTTTCTCCTCTGAAGATAATTCTGGACGGACCAGGCTAACATGCATGGAATTAGACATGGAATTAGACATGGAATTAGACATGGCGAGTGCTTCAGATCGTATCCGAGCAGGTCGGGAGGTTTGCATGCGTTCAGACTGGCGTTTACTTAGGTGTCTATCAAGCTTAATTGTAAGTTGAATGAGACCTTCTAGAGTTGAAGGGGTCTCTACTCTGGCAAGTTCATCTTTGAGGGAATCGGACAGCCCCAACCGATACTGAAATCTTAAGGCTGCCTCATTCCAACCTGAATATGTGGCCCATGTGAGGAATTCCACCGTGTAATCCTCTGCAAGGCGATGGCCTTGCCGTAAGGCATGCAGAGTAGCCTCAGCAGTGGCTACCCGCAAGGGGTCATCATATAACCGAGCCATGGTTTGAAAGAACTGTTCCACAGAGTCTATAGCATGGTCTTTCTGTTCCAATAGGCCAAGGGCCCATACTTGAGGGTCACCATTTAGTAGTGAAATGATGAACCCCACTTTTATTGATTCAATGGAAAAAGTCCTTGGCTGCAAGTCCAGGTACAGATAGCAGGCGTTTCTAAAGGCCCTAAACTTCTTCCGATCTCCAGAAAAGCATTCAGGTGTGGGTACTCGTGGCTCCGGAGAGGGCATCACCGCAGAAGGAGGAGTCACAGGTGAGCTGTCTGAGGAAGAATCCGGAACGTTGGAGACCGGTGTGGTTGGTGGATGCAGCAGGCGGCCCTCTAATTGGGAGCGTTCCTCCCAAAGTCTCTGGATGGCCTGAGAGAGAGCCGTGACGTGCTGGTTGACGGCTTCCAGGGGGGAGACACCTCCGTTGGCCTCTGACATGGCTGGTGTATACTGTCAGGAACTTAGTAGAAGGCCGAGATGCTAGGAGGGCTCCCCTTGCGGCCAAGCGCAGCACACCACTGAAGGTGACACAGCAGGTGTGGTGCCCACAGAAGCACGGGTGCCTGGTAGCTGGAACTGGAGACAGGCATGCTTGGATGGTCCAGGAAGCAGGGACCGGTGGACAGACTTGACAACGGAGTCAGGAGCCAGGCCAGGGGTCAACACAGGAAGTCAGTTCAGGATCAGAGTCAAGTTCAGGGAGTAAGATAAACAAGTCCAGTAGCCAAGCCAGGATCAGATGCAGGAAGCAGGCAGAGAGAAATCAGATGCAAGCCAAGGATCAAGCCAGGGGGTCAGAAGGATCAGGTCAGGACAAGCCGAGTCGGTACACAGATCAGGAACAGCAGATTCACAGGACACAGGAATGCAGGACAAGCTGAAGATACACCAGTGATGCGCCACTGTCAGTAGTGGGTTTAAATAGGCCGGGCATCCATCACGCCGGGCGTGCGCCATTGCGCATGTGCGTGCGCATCGTCACGGCGCCGAGCGTCCGCCTAGTCCGGGCGCGCGCCTGCCCAACCATGGTGCCACGCATCCTTGTGCGCACATGCGCATCAAAGCGTCTATTTCCCTGATATGACTCTTCCCACTGAGCTATCTGGGATGCTGGACAGCTCCTTGCCTCACCTGCTGGACAAACCTATCTGATCCAATGGACAACCCTGCCTTAAATCTTGATTACTGTTGAACCTTGAACTCCTTGCTGAGACAGCCTCTCCCTTCCCCTCAACTGACAGTCAGCCTCTTTCCTCTCAGGAATCTGTGAGAACCGAGCCAGCGGCAATGTTCGGTGGCTCGGTTCTCAGTGCACAGACGGCGGGGGACAGATGGAGCATCGGTCTGATGCTCCATCCACCGAGGTAGGTATGAATATAAAAAAAAAAAAAAAACATACTTCTCCTTTAATCATGTAAATCTATGTTTTCAAAGTAGTTCAAACATTAAACTTAAAACCGTTGAACAGGAAGAATAGAGTTCTCAGATAGTGAGGTTATGAACCAAGAGCCTTGACAATTCCTGGAGATCTAACCCAGTTTATCCACGGTTGCCACAATCTATAGGTGTGATTCTTGTTTTTGTTTCTTAATACTAGTGTTTTTTCATAGACAAAGTGCACATGTGTTGTGTTCACCACATCTCCCAGTGTGGATGGGTCAGATTTTTTCCAATTTCTGGTAATGTTGAGTCTCGCTGACAGTAATATATGAGTTATGGTTAGGGATGAGCTTTATGTTCGAGTCAAACATGCGTTCGACTCGAACATTGGCTGTTCGTCCGTTCAGCGGACAGCAAACAATTTGAGGTGCTCGCGGCAAATTCGAAAAGCCGCGGAACACCTTTCCCAAAATCACTTTCCCAAAATCGCGTGTTTTTTCTGCTCTTTTCTGCTCTTTACCACCACCCTTTGGTCAACTTCTGCTATTGTTGGTTGATTTTAACATTGGTTCTGAGCATGCGTATTTGTACTTTGGACTAAAGTCTGATGGATTTCTTTCCCCACGGCAGGACTTTGCACCGTAGGACTTTTGTTGCCGAAAAGTTTGTCCGTTTGCAGAACAAACTTTTGTCCGATGAAAACTGAAAAAGTTTGTCCGATGGAGCGTACACACGGTTGGATTTTTTTGAAAACCTACTCATTTTGAAGTTTGTTGTCAAAAAGTCCGACCGCGTGTATGGGGCTTAAGTGTGCCAGATAGCCTCCAGGCAGCAAACAAATATCGCCCTGTCACCAAATTCAGTCTATATACAATTCATAGGAAATATCACCATCTTATAACAAATTCACCATGCAGGCTGTGAACACAGCACTGCAGGTGCAGTCTGATAAAGAAAGACCTTAGAATGGGGCGTGGCCTGGACTTCACCGTGATGGCGGTGTAACTCCGGAGCTCTGGCGAAAGGCGAGAGAAACAGCGGCTCACAGCTACACAGGACACTGCACTTGCAGCCCACTACGGCGGTCATCTCCCCGGCACCTCGGCATCATGACCAGGAGACGCCAGGCAGACCATCGGCCCAGAAAACTGACGGCATACTTCACACAGCATATGCAGCCTCGTGGGCAAGATGGCGCCGGCTCCTTCTCCACTCCGAAGACGGCGCACTTACACACAAACACCCATGATGACCCAGCTTATCGCAACACTCGGCGCACAAGGGGAACCTCAGAGACTCCTTCACCTCTCATTAGGAGTCCGGCTAAAGCCAGAGCCAGAATGGAGGAGCAGGAGACACAGCAATGTGAGGTAAGATCTAACGCTGACTCACAAGAAGAAACAAGAGAACTCCCTGACTCCATAGTGGCATTCCCCACACAAAACCAACCAGTCCTAGACACTACACTAAAGGATATGCTTGTCTCCCTGAAAAGCTCTATTCATGCTGACATGATGACATGCATGAGGAAGTTTAGCTCAGAACTTAATGCAGTGGGGGACAGAGTGGATCATATTGAATCCAAAATGGAGGAGTATGCTACGACAATTAATGACCTGGTAGACGCTCATGATAATGTTGAGGAGGATCACGCATGGATGAAAGCCAAATTAGCAGATTTGGAAGACAGGGCCAGGAGGAATAATGTCAAGGTCAGAGGCATTCCAGAATCTGTGCAACCCTCTGAATTACGTTCGTATGCTACGGCAATGCTATCAACCCTCATGCCGGATCTTCCTCCTATTGAACTGTCCATAGATAGAATCCATCGTCTCCCAAAACCCTCCTTTATCCAGGAGCACATCCCTAGAGATGTATTGTTTCGCATGCATTTCTACCAAACCAAGGAGCGGTTGATGCAAATTACCCGTAAAGGGGAACACAGCACCACAGATTACTCAGATCTGCAATTTTATACAGACCTGTCGCAGCACACTTTGCAACTCCGCAAAAATCTCAATAATATCACTAAGGCATTGAGAAACCATGCTATCACATACAGATGGGCTACCCGACCAAACTAATCATAACTAGAGAAGGTTCTACACATGTAATTACTTCTCCTACTAAGGGTTTCCAACTTCTCCAGAAATGGAAGATTGTCCCAGAGGAACCTCCTTCAACATCTAATGATACAAGCCCTAAGAGGATTCCTCCAGAATGGCAACATGCTTCAAACTCCTGAGACGTCAGTGATATCTGCAGGGCCCTGCTATATTCATTTGTTGCCCTATTAATGGGCCTCGCCCTTTGGAGCTCTATCCTGTAACCTGCGCTCCCATTTACCTGAGCAGAATTTCTGCACCTGGGTGTAATACCCTTCTTTTAAACTTTTTTTTTGTTGTTTGTTTTCTTTTTTCTATACCGAATTTCTTTTCAGACATTGCTTATGTTACCAGAAACGAGACTCCGTTTTGAAGAACCTAGGAATACATGCATCCCTCGGACAGCCTCCTGCCAGCTATGTGAGTACGCACCATGTGTAAATTTCAGCATTCCACTTAAACTCTGTCATGCCAGTTAAAATTCTATCCATAAATGCACATGGCTTAAACCATCCAGCCAAAAGGGCATCCCTCTGGAAAGAAGCAGACTCTTCTCATTGTGACATAATATGCGTTCAAGAAATGCATTTTCACCATAGCGCACCGCCTAGATGCACCCATAAAGGCTTCCAACACTACTTCTTCTCAAATATGACAGCCAAACAACAGGGAGTCATGATTGCAATTAAGGACTCAATTTCTTTTCAATTACTTAAGGACATTTGTGACCCATCAGGTCGTTATGTCATTCTAGTGTGTGACATCAACGCTACACGATATACTCTGGTGAACGTCTATGTTCCAAATAAACACCAAATCAAATTCCTGAATGTCCTGATGAAAAAGATACGGAAAATACAACAAGGATCTCTTATACTCTGTGGAGACTTTAACGTAACTCCTGACCCTCAAATAGACTCTACATCTAAACCCTCTAAAAGGACACTGTCTTTGCAGTCCTTTTTGCAAAGACAAGAGTTATATGATGCATGGCGTTGTACCCATGCCAACGAAAGGGATTTCACGTTCTTTTCCCACAGGCACTGCACGTATACGAGGATTGATCTGTTTCTGATGGACAGGTGGTTACTCCAGAAAGTATCTCAAATCACACTGAATAGCATATCATGGTCAGACCATGCTCCTGTGTTATTGACACTAGGAGACACTTATCCTTCCAACAGTGCCTTTATTTGGCGCTCCAATTCCCACATCATCCAAAACAAGGAAACAAAAAAAATTCTGGAGGACCGCTTGCTTGATTACTTTCAGATCAACTCCCCGTCCACAAATGATCCATTTGTGCTGTGGAACGCCCACAAGGCATATATCAGGGGTGTGTTTATCCAGCAGGGCACTAGAATCAAGAGGCAGAGGCAGCAGCGACTCAATACTCTACTCACAGACATAGAATTATTAGAAGCCCAAAATAAACTTAATCCTACCCCCATATTGAGTGCACAACTTACCTCACTGAGACACGACCTCAGACTCGCTTTACTCCAATCCTTCGAAAAAGTAGAGAAAAAATTGAAGATGTCCTTTTACTCTACAGGTAATAAGGCCGGGAAAAACCTGGCCCGTAGACTACAAGGCCAGCGCTTTAAGACTAAAATACCACATATTATTAGCCCTAAATCTTCTCAGAAGGTGTATGATCCCCAAAAAATTGCAGATGCCTTTAGTGATTATTATGGGGCCTTATACAACCTGAACCAAGATAGCCTAACGGCACAACCCTCCCTCTCAGATATAGAAAATTTTCTACAAAACATTCATCTGCCCCAACTTTCCCCCTCACAGCTCCAGGAGCTAAACGCTCCTTTTTCCTTAGTAGAATTGCTCAAAACTATAGAGAATCTCCCGAATAATAAATCTCCTGGTCTGGATGGTCTCACAGGGGAGTACTATAAACAGTTTAAACCTATTCTTGGGCCATACCTCCTCAAAGTGTTTGATGCTGCTGCTGCCTCGGCTTCTTTTCCGCTAGAAATGTTAGAGGCCTTAATTGTAACGTTACCTAAACCGGGCAAGGAACCAGATGCACCTAAAAATTTTAGACCTATATCCTTGCTCAACAATGATGTGAAATTGTATGCTAAAATTATAGCATTAAGATTGGTGGACATCTTACCTACTCTCATTGACCCTGACCAATCTGGGTTCACTAAGGGTAGGCAGACGTCGGATGCTACTAGACGTTTAATAAATGTTGTGCATATCGCCAGACGGGGGAAAACGCCTTCTCTGATTCTGGCTTTAGATGCAGAGAAGGCGTTCGATAGGGTACACTGGTTGTATCTTACAAAAACTTTGGAAAAATTTGGTTTCTCAGGACACCTGCTCTCAGCAATATTAGCTTTGTATACTTCTCCATCAGCTCGGGTGTACACATCTGGCATGCTGTCTAAGCCTTTCAAAATCACTAACGGGACCCGTCAGGGATGTCCACTGTCCCCTCTTATTTTCAATATACTTATGGAACCGTTAGCCACCAGTATTCGACAATCCCCTGATATTCAAGGGTTTACAATTAAATCCCGTAAGCATGTCATAAGTCTTTTTGCGGATGATGTAATATTGATGCTCACTGACCCGCTGTCTTCCCTAGATCATGTATACCACACGCTTCAGGAGTATGGAAAAGTGTCATACTATAAAGTGAATGACTCGAAGTCATTCATCCTTGATCTAGGAGTATCCCCAAAAGATAAGCTGATCATACAAACCAAATTTCCTTATGTCTGGTGTGCACATGAAATCACATACCTGGGCATTAAATTGACCTCCCAAACTAGACAATTATTTCAGGCCAACTATCTCCCTCTTGAAAAGAAACTCGCAGACAACCTAAAGTCACTAAGCAAACATGTTCTATCTTGGTCGGGAAGATTGGCAGCTTTCAAAATGCAAATATTGCCACAAATTCTCTACATTTATCGCACAGTACCCATTCCCATACCTCAACACTTTTTTAAAACCCTTCAGTCCCTTCTAGCTAAATATCTTTGGGAAGGTAAAAGGGCCAGGAGCGCCTTTTCCAAACTAAAAAAAACAAAACAGGCTGGTGGCCTGGGTGTACCGGTCTTTGCAGATTATCATGCCGCTGCGACTCTCGCACAGATTAAAGGCTGGTTCCCCAATCAACCCACACCACTGTGGGGAAACATTGAAGAAACTTTAATACCCGGTGGAAATCTACTTAACTATCTCTTAGCGTACCCTCATATTAAATCCAAATCCAAAAACCTTTCTCCTCCCATGATAGTATCCCTGAATTCCTGGAAAACATTAGTAACACACAAATCCCTTTCTATCCCTACTTCTCCTCTACTAATACCCATTTCTACTCTAGACTTGATAATGCCTGACCTGACCTTAACCAGATGGCTACGACAAGGCATCGTGCAGATCTCAGATCTATACAGAAACAACCTCCTTAAAACATTTGCTGAGTTGCAATCAGAATATGGACTACCAAATTCGGAGCAGTTTAATTACCTCCGAGTGAAATCGTACCTTAAAAACAAAAATATTAAGAAGTACAATTTATTTTGGAAAATTAATATCCATCTAGAATCTAAAGAAAACCATAAGGGTGGTATATCATTATTTTATAACTTCCTATATGACAAGTCCATATCCATGAAAACGAATTCTATGAAAGCTTGGGAGGCAGATATCCAAGAATCATTTTCAGAAGCACAATGGCATAAAGCATTACAACAAATCTACGCAGCAACTAAATGTACAAACCTGTGGGAACTATCCCACAAAGTAACACAAAGGTGGTACCTGACCCCGAATAGGGTAGCCAAATTCGATTCCTCCACATCTTCTGATTGTTGGAGGAATTGTGCACAACTGGGAACTATCTTCCATATACTATGGGCATGTAGCAAATTAGCGAGATTTTGGTCTGGCATTTTCAAGGTCCACTATCAAGTCACGGGTTTATCTATGCCATATTCGCCTTCCCTAGCTCTTTTAAACTTGGGGATCGAAAACTTACCACCGGTACACAGGAAATTCACCACACATCTATTTCTAGCGGCCAAGCTAGTTATACTTAGAGCGTGGAAATCTCCAGAACCTCCAGAGGTTCAGGAGGCAATTCGCACGTTGTCCGTACATTTCACCTATGAACGAATGTTAGCCTCCATTGGGGGGCGGACTATGCAGTTCCTCTCTAGTTGGCAACCATGGATAGACTGGTATAAAGACTACAAATCATAATAAAACCAGATTAGCAGTCATATATAGGGGGGTCAATCCTAATAAAACTGATAATAAAACTGACACTTAAACCTTTATAGGCAGATCCGAGGGATGGCGGCGATGGTGGGGATGGTGATTACAATGGTAATGGTAACAGTAAAAGTAAAGATAATAAAACCTAGGTTGATGTTCTTTTTTTTTTCTTTTCCTCTGGTTACTCTGAAAGCTCACTCTTTGTTCTTATATTAATTTCTTTTATGTTAGGACCTATATTCTTGGTGAATATAATTTCCAATAAGATAGAAGAGCTTGATCTCATACCTTTTTCACATAGTCTGGTACTGTGCAAGTGGGGGGTGGGGGGGTTGCCTCTCTCTCCGGACCACAGATAGTTCCCATGGGGGTGTCTGGGGAGAGGAGGGGATTCCCTCAGCCTCGTGTATATTGTATGTGTTTATACCAAGACAAGGCATTCTATATGACTCCTATCTGTATATTCAAATGTATCAATATGTCTTCGTCCCACATGTGGAATGTACTGTTCACCCTTTGTTTACCTTTAAAACCCAATAAAAATCTATTGATAAAAAAAAAAAAGAAAGACCTTAGAATGACTGACCTGAGAATGACCCGTCGCCATGTACACATATCCCATGGTCACTCCAGCAGATGACATGCTGGAGATGCCGGCCTCTTGTATTCCCCTTTCGATCAACGTCTGACGTTACCAATCGAGCAGGGACGAAAAATCATCACTGCACGTGTGCCAGTGACATGAACCCCAGCCAGCCTACAGGACCCAGAAGGCATAGCGGGAAAGGAAAGGGGAGGTGCCCGATATTGTAACACGGCGGCGGCTGGTCAGTATTCGCTCCATAAGATGCACAGACATTTCCCCTCTTTTTTGGGGGGAAAAAGTGCATCTTATGGAGCGAAAAATACGGTAGTTTAGGGTCGTATTTGGACAGCCTACCATGGGTAAGGTACCAACGTTGTGTCAGTTTGATTGATAGTTCCCATAGGGTGGAACAACAGGTGGATTTGTATGTGAAGTTGCAAGCTTTAGCCCATTGGTACGGTATAGGTACATCCCAGATCCAATTCCCATCTAAGTAATGGGGTTGTCTTGATAAAGATATTCTTTTGTTGAAGGAGATTATAAAAAAGTGAAATTCCTATTTGGTGCGGTGTGGGGGTTCTAAAGAAGATCCAAGCCAATTGGGGGATTGTGCAGACCCATGTAGGAAGTTTGGCTATGCAGTGTTGAGTGCGGATGTAAAGGAAAAGGTCTGAATTTGGTAAGTTAAATTATTTTTTTAAGGTGGGGAATGATTTGATTTTTTCTTTTACTGAGCAGATCAGTTATATATGTTATTATAAATATCGTGATGGTGACTGCGCTGTGGTGACTAAATAATGTAAATAAAATAAAATTATCAAAAAAGTGGGAGTGTGATGGGAAAGGGAAGGGAAAAGAAGAGGGGATAGGTGAATCATGGGCTACAATGTAGCTAAATAGCAATGTTGTGCAATGTGCACAGTGACACGAATGAACTTACAAGTGTAATGTGTAAAAAAACCTAATAAACAAATGAAGACATATAAACAGATTCTCAACTCTCCAATATTGCAAACATGATGGAGATTCAGAAAAAATTCCTAAGGTATACTGATAATAAACAACCAATAACTATGAATCAAAAAACACACAAAGTGCATCTGCGACCTTAAACCAATAAGAAACAAAAAATGTCAAAAAAGCCTAACAAAAAAACTCCCGGATAGGTATGATAAATATACATGAAGTCATATATAAAAATAGAAAAAATATAGTCCCATCACCAAAGGTGTGCTTGAAAGTTTTCCTGTAATGTCCACCCAGTGATCAGTAAGTCACAAAACGCTTACCTCCCTCCTAGGAGGGGGAGCAGTATATGATGGATCTAAATGATGAAGGGTGATGGAGCGTCCTTGTAATGCAGTCTTTATTTCACAATTTCTTTATAGCTCATTGGGATGCATATGAAAAGATATAAAGCAGAGAGACATCAATAGCGCAACTTTGTGGGTGCGGCAAAGTGAATCGCTAAAGAATATTTATTCACACACTCACTTGAATAGTAGTGAGCGTGGACCTCAATCCAAACGAGCACCGCGCTCGTACCAATGGAACAGTGGATTGGCGTCTTAATGCAAACAATGCAGTGCGATCCTCAGGTGTCCGCAGCAGCAATCATTGTGGTGATAGAAAAAAAGGGAAAAATAGTGTGGGTCTGTAAACCCCTAGGGGTATTTATTCATACATAAATAAAAAAACTCACATTTAAAAGTTGGATAACGGATCTGGTATCCTTACGAGCGGCGAGCTCGTCTCCTCTCGGTTCTGCTGGCGGTGTGTCTGTGCTACGTCCTGACGCGTGTCGTCATGTCACATGACTTCATCAGAGGCTAGCACTAGACACAAAATGTGGAAAATTTATAGTCCTCATCACAGGGCGGGCGGCGGCCATTTTGTTGTGGACCGACAGATATGTGTAAAAGCGGCCATGTTTGCTCTATCATACTGGTGTATATCACCAATGCTAGGAGGCACTAGCCTGTGGGGACTAGGGAGGGGGGGAGGGGGGAGGAAAAGCTGCAGAACAAACCAACATAAGAATCTGCGTTACCATAGATGATATCATTTTAAAACCGAGACAAAGTGTCCCCGCAAAGTAAAATCTATGTAAAATATATAAAAATATTGAAAATGAAGCTGACGCAGGTAGGCTAATGGCCCACTCGTATGAGTCCGGAGACAGCCCCACACAGCTCCAATTATTATGCCTGTGGTCTGTCATTCATGAAAAAAACAAATAGAGCACAGACACACCACAGCTGAAACCGAGAGGGAATATATGAATAAGCCACAATACATGATGAAATAATCTGCATATCATCATAAGAGAAACAAATATACAAATATATAAATGTGTCCCATATAGGCTAAAAAAAATAAAAAAAATAAATAAATATATCTAACTGTATATAGAACTAATATGAGTACTACCTCAACATATATAAAGGTCTAGGTTGAATTAAGTAATCATAGGACATAAATAATGGAGTCCAGTATGTACTGACAGAAACATCAAGACTGTTAGGTTCCTGTCTTTTCTGTGGTGACAGGGACTAACATGTATTTAAGAACCTGTTAATGGGAGAAAGAAACCTGACAGCAATATGACATTGGGTAAAACCTAGTGTCAGTGAGAGAAAGACAACATCTCAGTGGCCTAATAATCACTTAAAAAGCAATTTAAGTCAAATTCTATATTGAGGCCTTTGGGGACAAACGTATCCATCGAAAAGATCCAATGAGATTCAATTTGGCTTAGTGTTCGCACCTTATGTCCTCCTCTCCATGGGCTTGAGTATGGTACTATACCCCAAAATTTTAGGTGAGAGGGATCTCGATTATGTATTTCTGCAAAGTGCCTAGAAACACTATGTTTGACGAATCCGCGTTGTATGTTCTGTACGTGTTCTTTAACACGAATCCTAAGTAACCTTTTAGTGCGGCCTACATATTGCAGGCCGCAGCTGCATTCCAACACGTAAACCGCCCCTTCTGTGTTGCAGCCAACGAATTCTTTGATTTCAAATTGTCTCCCATTGCTATTAGACTGGAATGTAGACCTTCTTTCATTTGGGAGTTTGGTGCGTTTGCAGGCATAACACCTCTTACAAGGGTAGAACCCTTTGCCAGTGAAAAAAGTGAAAATCTTTTTTGGTGGATTGACTACACTCTTCACTAGCTGGTCTCGTAATGTGGGTGCACGTCTGTAAATGAATTGGGGTTTCTCAGGTAGTATATTTTTAAGGGTTTTATCTGCCTTCAGGATATGCCAGTGACGTATGACAATACTTTCAATCTTCTTATATTGGATGTTATAGTCTAGAATAACCGACACTTTGTCGAGTTTGAGGATTTTTTTCTTGTTTTGCAGCAACTCCCCTCTTGGGATGTGTGTGACTTCTTCTATTTTACTCTTTATGAAATCTTCTTTGTATCCCTTTTGTACAAATCTTTCACCTAATAACTTTGCCTGAGTGTGGAAATCTGCAATATCTGTGCAGTTCCGTCGTAAGCGTAGCATCTGACCTTTGGGGATGTAAAAAAGCCAGTTTTGATGGTGGCAGCTTTTCATTGGGAGGTAGCTATTCCGATCTACGCTTTAAAAAAAATTTTTGGTGGCAAAGGTGTCATTGGTTCTTGTTATGATGAGATCTAGGAAGGATATGTTTGATTCCTCTATTTGCCAAGTTAGTACTATATTTTGCCGATTGTTGTTAAGTTTCTCAAAGAAGCTAACTAATTGTTCCCGGTCGCCTTTCCATATTAGGAAGATGTCATCAATGTAGCGTTTGTAAAGTACTAAATCTTCTGGTGTTTCAAGGAAGACGCTTTCGTCTTCCCACTTTGCCATGAATAGTCCGGCTACACTGGGGGCAAATTTAGCCCCCATGGCGACACCTGTCTTCTGTTGATAGTATTCTTTACCATACCAGAAATGGCTATGTTTGAGGCAAAAATCGAGGCATTTAACAATAAACTTCCTTTGCATACATGCCAATTTGGTGAACTTCCTCAGACCCCACTTAGTGGCTTCACATGCCAAATAGTGGGGTATGATAGTGTACAGAGATGACACATCAGCTGTCGCCATCAAGATGGGTCCGGTTGTTTTGTCTTCATCTAGAATCTGCAACATCTCTTTTGTATCCCGTAGATATGCCCTGGTCTTCTGTACTACTGGTTGAAGGAAGCGGTCTATATATTGCCCAAGTCTTGCTGTGATGGAGTCGATCCCATTCACTATAGGTCTGTAAGGTGGATCGGCTCCATCTTTGTGTATCTTGGGCAATGCATAAATAATCGGGGTTCTAAATAAATACTACCTGAGAAACCCCAATTCATTTACAGACGTGCACCCACATTACGAGACCAGCTAGTGAAGAGTGTAGTCAATCCACCCAAAAAGATTTTCACTTTTTTCACTGGCAAAGGGTTCTACCCTTGTAAGAGGTGTTACGCCTGCAAACGCACCAAACTCCCAAATGAAAGAAGGTCTACATTCCAGTCTAATAGCAATGGGAGACAAATTGAAATCAAAGAATTCGTTGGCTGCAACACAGAAGGGGCGGTTTACGTGTTGCAATGCAGCTGCGGCCTGCAGTATGTAGGCCGCACTAAAAGGTTACTTAGGATTCGTGTTAAAGAACACGTACAGAACATACAACGCGGATTCGTCAAACATAGTGTTTCTAGGCACTTTGCAGAAATACATAATCGAGATCCCTCTCACCTAAAATTTTGGGGTATAGTACCATACTCAAGCCCATGGAGAGGAGGACATAAGGTGCGAACACTAAGCCAAATTGAATCTCATTGGATCTTTTCGATGGATACGTTTGTCCCCAAAGGCCTCAATATAGAATTTGACTTAAATTGCTTTTTAAGTGATTATTAGGCCACTGAGATATTGTCTTTCTCTCACTGACACTAGGTTTTACCCAATGTCATATTGCTGTCAGGTTTCTTTCTCCCATTAACAGGTTCTTAAATACACGTTAGTCCCTGTCACCACAGAAAAGACAGGAACCTAACAGTCTTGATGTTTCTGTCAGTACATACTGGACTCCATTATTTATGTCCTATGATTACTTAATTCCACCTAGACCTTTATATATGTTGAGGTAGTACTCATATTAGTTCTATATACAGTTAGATATATTTTTTTTTTTTTTTTTTTTTAGCCTATATGGGACACATTTATATATTTGTATATTTGTTTCTCTTATGATGATATGCAGATTATTTCATCATGTATTGTGGCTTATTCATATATTCCCTCTCGGTTTCAGCTGTGGTGTGTCTGTGCTCTATTTGTTTTTTTCATGAATGACAGACCACAGGCATAATAATTGGAGCTGTGTGGGGCTGTCTCCGGACTCATACGAGTGGGCCATTAGCCTACCTGCGTCAGCTTCATTTTCAATATTTTAATATATTTTACATAGATTTTACTTTGCGGGGACACTTTGTCTCGGTTTTAAAATGATATCATCTATGGTAACGCAGATTCTTATGCTGGTTTGTTCTGCAGCTTTTCCTTCCCCCTCCCCCCCCCCTCCCTAGTCCCCACAGGCTAGTGCCTCCTAGCATTGGTGATATACACCAGTATGATAGAGCAAACATGGCCGCTTTTACACATATCTGTCGGTCCACAACAAAATGGCCGCCGCCCGCCCTGTGATGAGGACTATAAATTTTCCACATTTTGTGTCTAGTGCTAGCCTCTGATGAAGTCATGTGACATGACGACACGCGTCAGGACGTAGCACAGACACACCGCCAGCAGAACCGAGAGGAGACGAGCTCGCCGCTCGTAAGGATACCAGATCCGTTATCCAACTTTAAAATGTGAGTTTTTTTTATTTATGTATGAACAAATACCCCTAGGGGTTTACAGACCCACACTATTTTTCCCTTTTTTTCTATCACCACAACTTTGTGATTGCTGCTGCGGACACCTGAGGATCGCACTGCATTGTTTGCATTAAGACGCCAATCCACTGTTCCATTGGTACGAGCGCGGTGCTCGTTTGGATTGAGGTCCACGCTCACTACTATTCAAGTGAGTGTGTGAATATATATTCTTCAGCGATTCACTTTGCCGCACCCACAAAGTTGCGCTATTGATGTCTCTCTGCTTTATATCTTTTCATATGCATCCCAATGAGCTATAAAGAAATTGTGAAATAAAGACTGCATTACAAGGACGCTCCATCACCCTTCATCATTTAGATCCATCATATACTGCTCCCCCTCCTAGGAGGGAGGTAAGCGTTTTGTGACTTACTGATCACTGGGTGGACATTACAGGAAAACTTTCAAGCACACCTTTGGTGATGGGACTATATTTTTTCTATTTTTATATATGACTTCATGTATATTTATCATACCTATCCGGGAGTTTTTTTGTTAGGCTTTTTTGACATTTTTTGTTTCTTATTGGTTTAAGGTCGCAGATGCACTTTGTGTGTTTTTTTGATTCATAGTTATTGGTTGTTTATTATCAGTATACCTTAGGAATTTTTTCTGAATCTCCATCATGTTTGCAATATTGGAGAGTTGAGAATCTGTTTATATGTCTTCATTTGTTTATTAGGTTTTTTTACACATTACACTTGTAAGTTCATTCGTGTCACTGTGCACATTGCACAACATTGCTATTTAGCTACATTGTAGCCCATGATTCACCTATCCCCTCTTCTTTTCCCTTCCCTTTCCCATTACACTCCCACTTTTTTGATAATTTTATTTTATTTACATTATTTAGTCACCACAGCGCAGTCACCATCACGATATTTATTGTTTCACTGTTGACTTGGACCAGACCTCCCGGTGATTGCTGCAGTATTCCATTCCCTTCCCAATTTCCTTGTACCACCCTACACGTATTTTCACTATTCAGCTAGCGCGAGGGTTTCCTTGTTTTTACATTCTATATATGTTATTCCTTTCGCATTCCACATTGCAAAAGATGCTGAGTGCATTTAATTATGCAATGCTTCTAGGGGAATTTGGAGAGTGGATTTGAGAGGGTGTGACAAGCTATTTGTTGTAAATCGGTCACAGGTTTTGAGTGTTGATAAAATTGTTGGGGAGACACATTGAGGGATTTTTGCTCCAAGTGTAATGGAGTATAGCCATGTAGTTTAATTCCCACCTGGAATAATGGAAGCCTCCATTTTTTCCCAAAAGGTGGAGGGAGAAGATAGAAACTATCCTCTTGTTTGTGTGAATGCAGAGGCCAAATAGTAATCCTGAAAGTCTATGTAACCAGTGCCTCCAGCTTGCCGGTGCTTAATTAGTTTTACATGAGGGCATCTAGATCTTCTACCCTGCCATATAAATTTAGATAGTATAGTTTGAAGTGATTTTAAGTAGGTAGATGGAATTGGGAATTGGAGGGTTCTAAATAGATAGAGGATTTGGGGAAGATGAAGCATTTTTAATGCTGCTAAGCGACCCATCCAGGAGAATTCAAATGATGCCAGCCTGGTGAGGTCCTCTTGTAGTTTAGTGCGAAGTGGTACGTAGTTTTGGTGAAATAGTGATTTAGTTGAGTTGGTTAATTGTACACCTAGGTAGGTTATACTTTTATCTGCCCAGGTATGGGCTGGCACTCCGGGTCCCCTTCCCACCTTATTCCCTCCTCTTGCTCCCTTCCTCCACCCTCTTGTCTTCCACATCCTCTATCCACTCTGCTCTAACTTTTCTGCTCTCTCTCTTTCTCTTATTGCCTTTTTGGAAGGGTCGTTATGAGACATGAAACTATCTGGTGTTTGATTCACCCACTCTGCTTCTCACATGCACTTCTGTATATTTTGTTCAGTGGCTTCCATGAACTCTGGTAACCAAACTACTTAGAAGTTTAATGACCTTTCGATCATATGTCCGAGGATATGTGTAATAGTTTACCTTATCCTCATTTGTCTACTTCTCATTTCATGATGTGCATGCCATTTGTGTGAATCTATACACCCCCAGAATTGTATTGTTTATATACCCAATGTTCACTGTGCCCAACATGACTTTATATCACTCTTTGTCTTATATTGATTCAGCTTTATGTTTGTTAACTTTTTGACTCTATACTTACAATAAATAATTTGAAGAATACATTTTTGTCAGGACGCAGCACCCAGAGTGTCGGTGCTTGCACCCAATTCATGTACCTAGTTCATATTCCCATCGCACACATTCCTGGAATGGGCTCTATAAGTACCAGAGCTGTAGCTACCACCATCTGGATACTGGAACATGCACATTAGTATAGATATTCACCAGTGAACCAAGGATCTTCAATTTCATCCAAACTTTTTTTAATCCAAGAAAAATCACATCACAAAATAGTGTAGTGTAACGTTTCGAAATCACGCAGGACCCCTTTTGTCAGGCATGTGAACGTTGCACTATACTATTTTGGGATGTGATCTTTTTTGAATTAAAAACCATTTGGTCAAAATTTAAGATTCTTGGTGTGCTGGCGAATATCTATATCATCATTACAATTCATGTACCTGTCACGGAAAGATACATTAAGGCTACGTGAGTGTCAGAACCCCCCCCCCCAACAGTCATTGCATTCATCACTGATTGGTGCATGGCCGAGGAGTTCTATACTGAGCTGGGCAGAGCCCAATGGGGAACTGAGAGACTAGTTCCCAATCAGGTCCACTTCAATTTTGGTTGACAGAGCACAGGAGTGTGTGGATCCATAGCCTCTATTTAGTCTAATAGTGGCTTTCAAATCCACCCACTGTTTTGTGCTGTCAATTAAAAATGAAGCAGACCTACTAGTCTTTCAGCTCCCCATCAAGCTCTGTCCACTCAGTGGCAAGTCTTTTCCCAAATATGAGTCTCGGTTCACACTGACGCGATGCAGAGACCCTGCAAATCCAGTGCGGGTTTCCACATCGCACCTGAATCGCCGGCGGTTCACACTGCCCTATGCGAACCGGGGGGAAGGGGGGGGGTGTCAATACAAATTTAATGAAACTCCAAGATCGGTTTGCAGGTCACAGTGTGAACAGTGAATTCGGACAGGAATAGGATTGCATGGGTCTGAACACCTATGTGATCTGATTCTGGTGTGGACAAAAAAAAGGTTACAGTTTGTATGGCTGAATTTGCATCACACAGATATCGCATGTGATCTGCACAGCAATGCAGTGCAAATCACATGTGATGTCTGGCATCGCAGCAGTGTGAACCAGCTTAAGTATTGCCATATTTGGGTAATGACATCACCTGTAATCTCCACCCTTTTTTTCACATTTAGCTTTCATCTCTCGTGATGTGGGGATGCAGCCCTGTGTAACATATATGACAGCTTCCCAGCACAGGCATGGCGTGCTCTGAGTACTGGTGTACCCCTGTATGCCAGATCAAATTTGGGTTTAATTACTGCCAGTTTTCAAAACTGAGAACTGATGGGAATTCTATTGGCACCTGTTGGTGCAATATTTGGACCATGCTGTTAATGGTTGCTGCTGGCAGCCACCTGGACCTTACCAACCACTGACGTCATGTGGCTCATTCCCTTACAAGTAAAAGGACGGTAAAAGTAGCCTTACATCAATGTCTAAATATGGTCACATGGTCATATTTTGGCAATAATGTCTCCACTTTTTCTGCCCCATCATTTGTATAGCCAATGACAATGGAGATGTCATTTGGCTAGTGCTACTATGTTACTGTTCAGAAAGTTGGTGGTGGTGGGCATCGTAGTTGACAATATATTTAGAATGAAAGACTTTTATTTAAACTTTTTTAACGCTTGCCACCCACCCACCGTCAAATGACAGAGGAGCGGTGCGGCTCTCGTTCTGGGAGGATGTCATATGGCGGCGCTCCCAGAACGGCCACTCCCCTGCGCCCGCAGGGGCGTGCAGAGTGGCGATGGCAGCCGCGCCGTGTTGCTAGGACACAGCGCGACCCTGATCCCTGTAAAGAACCACGGCTGCGGCTCTTTAACCATGTGATCGGCTGTGCCCAATCACAGCCGGGCACATGTAAACACGGGAATGCTGGTAACCGGCTCTCATTCAACAAGAGAAAGAACCTAGTGCTCAAGGCACGGTAATACCCCTCTGGATTTTTGAAGACAGACCAGGTAATATAGTAAAAAATTATGAACATACAATAAAATTGCAATAGCAAATGAGTAGAGAATACATGATAGAAGGGTATATACAGTCATGGCCGAAATTGTTGGCACCCGAGAATTTTTTCCAGAAAATCAAGTATTTCTCACAGAAAAGTATTGCAGTAACACATGTTTTGCTATACACATGTAGTAGGGACCCCCAAAAAAGGGTTCGCTATGCTGTAAATTTAGGGGCAGTCTGGGCAATAGCATGGCTCAGATTCTACAATGCTGTTTAATATGGACTCTGCTCTGCCATGTTGTTGCTTGGTGTATGGTTCCCCTGGGCCTGAGGTGGCGCTGTTGCCCAGGTCTCAGGTTGAACCGCAGGTGGCGTTGTGGTATGATTTGATGTTCTCTCTCGGCTACCGTGTGGTGGGCGGGTTCTGCCTGCTGTGCATGCTGGGAGAGGGTACATAAGGGACAGACGCAAGAAGAGAGGAGGAGTGTGCCCCATGGGGGTGGTGTGCCAGGGGGATTCCAAGGACCCCTGGTGGCGAAGTCGTGCCCTGTGGCCTTGCTGGCCAAGGGGGGGGTGCACGAACTGGTCGAGGAGTCTCGGGCACCTTTAGCTCGAGGCTACAACGTTCCAGGTAGGCCCAGTACCTTCAATTGGGTTTATAACCAAACACACTGGAGTCCCAGGGAACACGTATGAGGGTGGCCCGCTCTGAAGGAGAGGAAACCGTGGGAGGAACTGTCCGATGGATCAGTGAAGGAATTCATGATGAAGGAGAGGCCTGGTTACCTAGCAGAGGGAAGGATTCGTGAGTTGCAGTATAGCTCCTGTAGCGTGTCCCATTGACACCTATGATCTTTATTAATGTATGGGAGTTTCAAAGTTCTAACTCAATAACTAAAGGATTCTGTGGCAGAGAATTACTTAGACTTGTCCGTGAAGGGGACTAACTTAAAGGAACTGTTTGTGATTCACTCCGGCTGCTAGAACTGTGAGAGGGATCTATCCGGGTGAGCAATTCATACTCAGGCTTGAGTGAAGAATAGGGTAGTTGGGTGTCGCGTGCCTGAACCTGTCCCTCTACCTACTTTGTCTCTATTTTCAACCTATTCCCAAATCTGTTTCAAGCAAGATAAAATAAACTTGTGTGTTTGGAGTTTAAACACTGTTTGGACATTGGCTTTCTTTGGGAGGAAGAACACAGACTTTTCCCTATACTCTAGGGACGAGAACCAATGGAGGGAGGTAACTCGCTGCAGGACCCAAAATTGTAAGAACACCGCTCAACCTTTTAAACCAGGAGGATCCGGGCATGTGGCACAGTGTGCCTTTATCCCTGCAAGGAGAAGGTAGGCAGGAGAAAAGGGTCCATGTGCTACACGTGGGGGCTCGAGTCCGGGATTATTTGCATCTACCCCCTGGAAATTGGACTGTGTTTTTTTTCTCTCCCCATGTGTAGTGTGAAAAACGCCCATTTGGAGAATTTGAACTGCGTCATTCCTGTGCAAAATGGAGGTAAAGGCCTGTACTGGACTTTGCTAACTGCGTAGTTCGTGGGCGTGCCTCAAACATAGGAAAGCCCATGAGCTACGTGCAGAAAGAGTAAAAGGGGAGGAGCCCACGCCAACTTGTGTGTTGCACGTGGCGCATAGGCGCCAAAGGGACAGTACGAGCTGGATCTTTGGAGGAGAAGCAATATGGCTGCCACCCCATGGATTTCTGGTACATCGGGCCACCCGGATGTTAAAAACCCATCTCAACCATGGACATTGCTCCTCTCACTGCCCCCTGACGGATACAGGGATCCGGCTAAAGCCTAGGGGTCGTTTCGCTCTCTACGTCTGCCGAGATGCGAAGGCCCTGGGTATGCTCTGTCCCAGATGCCAAAGACTAGCGGTGCAACTGCGGCCCTTTGGAAGATGTGCGTCCTGTGGAGAGTTTCTCTTCGAGGTAGACCAGCCCACCGAGAAACCCCCGGGTTTACCAAGTCAACTACCTTACGGGTATCATTACTTCTGAGGAGGAAACTTGTACTCCCGCAGTTGAGCCCCTGCGCACCGCATCAACTGCCACGGATGTTTATTCCTTTTGTGTGTATTGGAATAAAACAAAAAAAGGAGGAAAAAAAGCAAATTGGACATAATGTCACACAAAACTCCAAAAATGGGCTGGTCAAAATTCTTGGCACCCTTTCAAAATTGTGGAAAAATAAGATTGTTTCAAGCATGTGATGCTCCTTTAAACTCATCTGGGGCTAGTAACAGGTGTGGGAAATATAAAAATCACACCTGAAAGCAGATAAAAAGGAGAGAAGTTCACTTAGTCTTTGCATTGTGTGTCTGTGTGTGCCACACTAAGCATGGACAACAGAAAGAGGAGAAGAGAACTGTCTGAGGACTTGAGAACCAAAATTGTGGAAAAATATCAACAATCTCAAGGTTACAAGTCCATCTCCAGAGATCTAGTTTTGCCTTTGTCCACAGTGCGCAACATTATCAAGAAGTTTGCAACCCGTGGCAATGTAGCTAATCTCTCTGGGCGTGGACGGAAGAGAAAAATTGATTAAAAGGTTGCAACGCAGGATAGTCCGGATGGTGGATAAGCAACCCCAAACAAGTTCCAAAGAAATTCAAGCTGTCCAGCAAGCTCAGGGGGAGCATCAGTGTCAGCGCGAACTATCCGTTGACATTTACATGAAATGAAACGCTATGGCAGGAGACCCAAGAGGACCCCACTGCTGACACAGAGACATAAAAAAGCAAGACTACATTTTTCCAAAATGTACTTGAGTAAGCCAAAATCCTTCTGGGAAAACGTCTTGTGGACAGATGAGACCAAGATAGAGCTTTTTGGTAAAGCGCATCATTCTACTGTTTACTGAAAACGGAATGAGGCCTACAAAGAAAAGAACACAGTACCTACAGTGAAATATTGGTTCAATGATGTTTTGGGGTTGTTTTGCTGCCTCTGGCACTGGGTGCCTTGAATATGTGCAAGGCATCATGAAATCTGAGGATTACCAAAGGATTTTGGTCGCACTGTAGAGCCCAGTGTCAGAAAGCTGGGTTTTCTTCCAAGATCTTGGGTCTTCCAGCAGGACAATGACCCAAAACATATGTCAAAAAGCACCCCGAAATGAATGGCAACAAAGTGCTGGAGAGTTCTAAAGTGGCCAGCAATGAGTCCAGATCTAAATCCCATTGAACACCTTTGGAGAGATCTTAAAATTGCTGTTGGGAAAAGGCACCCTTCCAATAAGAGAGACCTGGAGTAGTTTGCAAAGGAAGAGTGGTCCAAAATTCCGGGTGAGAGGTGTAAGAAGCTTATTGATGGTTATAGGAAGCGACTGATTTCAGTTATTTTTTCCAAAGGGTGTGCAACCAAATATTAAGTTAAGGGTGGCAAGAATTTTGACCAGCCCATTTTTGGAGTTTTGTGTGACATTATGTTCAATTTGCTTTTTTTCCTCCCTTTTTTTGTTTTGTTCCAACAAACGGAATAAACATGTGTATAGCAAAACGTGTTACTGCAATACTTTTCTGTGAGAAATACTTGATTTTCTAGAAAAAATTCTGGGGTGCCAACATTTTTGGCCATGACAGTATGTGATAATAACAGATAAACTCAATACAACCTCAGCATGAATCTCAGCTACCCTGTGTAGATTATTGGGCTAGTGAGAATACATACAGGGAAATGACGTCTAACATTTTTCAGACCATGTAGTCCTTCTTCAGAGGCTTATTGTCTTTTGAAAGGGTCATAAATGTTCTATAATATAAATATAATTAACATTAGTATGAAATGGTAGGTTGGTTACAATATATTTCAGTAATGAGTTAACATGAAAGTTTTACATGTCTGCACATATACAGGTCCTTCTCAAAAAATTAGCATATTGTGATAAAGTTCATTATTTTCTGTAATGTACTGATAAACATTAGACTTTCATATATTTTAGATTCATTAAACACAACTGAAGTAGTTCAAGCCTTTTCTTGTTTTAATATTGATGATTTTGGCATACAGCTCATGAAAACCCAAAAATCCTATCTCAAAAAATTAGCATATTTCATCCGACCAATAAAAGAAAAGTGTTTTTAATACAAAAAAAGTCAACCTTCAAATAATTATGTTCAGTTATGCACTCAATACTTGGTCGGGAATCCTTTTGCAGAAATGACTGCTTCAATGCGGCGTGGCATGGAGGCAACCAGCCTGTGGCACTGCTGAGGTGTTATGGAGGCCCAGGATGCTTCGATAGCGGCCTTAAGCTCATCCAGAGTGTTGGGTCTTGCGTCTCTCAACTTTCTCTTCCCAATATCCCACAGATTCTCTATGGGGTTCAGGTCAGGAGAGTTGGCAGGCCAATTGAGCACAGTAATACCATGGTCAGTAAACCATTTACCAGTGGTTTTGGCACTGTGAGCAGGTGCCAGGTCGTGCTGAAAAATGAAATCTTCATCTCCATAAAGCTTTTCAGCAGATGGAAGCATGAAGTGCTCCAAAATCTCCTGATAGCTAGCTGCATTGACCCTGCCCTTGATAAAACACAGTGGACCAACACCAGCAGCTGACATGGCACCCCAGACCATCACTGACTGTGGGTACTTGACACTGGACTTCAGGCATTTTGGCATTTCCCTCTCCCCAGTCTTCCTCCAGACTCTGGCACCTTGATTTCCGAATGTACTTTGGACCACTGAGCAACAGTCCAGTGCTGCTTCTCTGTAGCCCAGGTCAGGCGCTTCTGCCGCTGTTTCTGGTTCAAAAGTGGCTTGACCTGGGGAATGCGGCACCTGTAGCCCATTTCCTGCACATGCCTGTTCACGGTGGCTCTGGATGTTTCTACTCCAGACTCAGTCCACTGCTTCCGCAGGTCCTCCAAGGTCTGGAATCGGTCCTTCTCCACAATCTTCTTCAGGGTCCGGTCACCTCTTCTCGTTGTGCAGCGTTTTCTGCCACACTTTTTCCTTCCCACAGACTTCCCACTGAGGTGCCTTGATACAGCACTCTGGGAACAGCCTATTCGTTCAGAAATTTCTTTCTGTGTCTTACCCTCTTGCTTGAGGGTGTCAATGATGGCCTTCTGGACAGCAGTCAGGTCGGCAGTCTTACCCATGATTGCGGTTTTGAGTAATGAACCAGGCTGGGAGTTTTTAAAAGCCTCAGGAATCTTTTGCAGGTGTTTAGAGTTAATTAGTTGATTCAGATGATTAGGTTAATAGCTCGTTTAGAGAACCTTTTCATGATATGCTAATTTTTTGAGATAGGATTTTTGGGTTTTCATGAGCTGTATGCCAAAATCATCAATATTAAAACAAGAAAAGGCTTGAACTACTTCAGTTGTGTGTAATGAATCTAAAATATATGAAAGTCTAATGTTTATCAGTACATTGCAGAAAATAATGAACTTTATCACAATATGCTAATTTTTTGAGAAGGACCTGTATGATGGCATTAGAGCAAATGAGATTGTACTTACATGGATGGGATAATCACTGATAAAAACAACCAGGGGAAGTTTCTGCTCCTAAATGGATTTCCATGGACTAGCAACTGTAGCCAAAGCGGGTCCCGGGCGGCACCCGGGTGGGGGACAGACCCATAGCTGGGGGCCAGACCCACAGCTGGGGGCAAAGGAACAAGAGAGGGAAGCACCTATCCCAACTGCAAGAACTCCAGGTTAATGGAGTGCAAAGAACTCCTGCCACTGGGTAATGAAGTATAAATGTTGCTGCAGAGAGGTACAGTTCATGTGTATCTATGTAGGAGTAAACATAAAGAGAGACAACAGGGAACAACGAGGGTACTATTGGAACACTATCTTAGAAGTCAATGAGTAAAAGATGAAAGAGTAACAATAAAGTGTGCTACTAGAGTACCTCTCTCTGTTGTTCTGTCTGGAATCGTCTCACCATCACCACGGTATCGCTTGTGTGGGTGTGGGTGAATTTATAGCTGGTCGAACAAGCTGAGATTGATTGCCTGATGGCAATCACAATCAGCTGTGGCCGGCGTGACAGATCGTGGCGCCAAACCAATGGCAACATCGATCTGTCGAGGAGTCCTCTGTCGCAGTGACCCACTGGGGGCGGAGTCGCGTCCCCTGCCACCACGTCACCGGCGCGCATGCGGCCTACCTGACTGCGCCTCACAATGGAATGCAAACAGGAAGGAGACAGGCTCCCACAGGCAATTAGGTCCCAGGTACGGCCACCAAGGTGACCGGAAACAAGAGACCCCTGTGCGCCGGGCAGTGGGGTGGGGCACCACAACCTTAAAACCTAGCCCCAGAGAAATAAAGTCAGCCCAGTCATTGATCTTTCTCCCGGGACACAATCGGCCCCAGATGAAATAGAGTCCGATGGGAGTAATGCCACTGGGTGGTCAACAGGGAGAAGCTCATCCATCAGTAATACAGCAGATCACTAATATATAGGAAAAATTAGAATGTTGATAAATTTGTTGATAAAAATGATGATGAATATCACTTAACAATTAGTTACTTAATGGTTTGAAATTAAAGGCCTCGTTGAGGCCTGGTGGTGTAGTGGCATTGTGGTGGAAAATCCACCTCAATTCACTTTGCAGGAGTAATTTGTTTGAGTCCCCTTGGGTCATTATGGATGTGGTCTAATGCAAGAAACCCCACTTTAGGGGTGCGGTCACCATACACTATACGACTATGCCTCCCAAGAGGTAGGTCAGGGTCTTTCTTATTGATGCTAACAATGTGTCTATAAATTCTTTGTAAAAATTCAAGCTTAGTTTTCCCTACATAATAACAATTGAACTCACATTGCAATAGGTACACCACTCCGGCAATGCGACATATCACAAAATATTTAGATCTGAACTTCTCTCCAGTTGGTAGGTCTATATCTTTCCTAGTGTCCATATGACAGCAGTTACAGTTTCCACACATGAACGTCCCTGTTGGTTTTGCATGATCATGTTTCTTGGTTTTATATTTACTATGCACAAGTTTATCACGTAAGGAAGGAGCTCTTCAAAAGGTGATTTGTGGTTGAGCAGGAACTAAGGGTGCTAGTATGGTATCCATGCTAAGTAAGTGCCAGTATTTGTGTAAGATATGATGTATTTGTCTATGCTGTTGACAGAACTTGGTAATCGCCGTGTGGTTGCGGGTTCTTTCTCCTGTTTTTTAAAGGAGAGGAGGTCTTTCCTTGTTTTTTTTAAGCTTTTTATAAACTTTTTTTGGAATATCCTCTGGCTCGTAGTCTGGTCCTTAGTATCAACGCATCCTTTTGAACAAAACATTGCTCGAACAGTTGCGTCTGGCTCTGATGTATTGTCCAAAGGGGATAGATGCCAACAGGGGTTTAGGATGGAAACTGGAAGCCTCCAAGATGGTGTTGCCCACTGTAGGTTTTCTATAGAGCTCACTCTGGAGAGAGCCATTAGTGTGTTTAATAATAGTCAAATCTAGGAATGTGATCCTAGATGGATTATGAGACATAGTGAACTTGATATTGAACGTATTGCTCAAATTGATATATTCAATGAACTCAAAAAGGAGTGCAGTGGAGCCATTCCACAGCATAATGATGTAATCGATGTAGCGGTACCAAGCTGTGGTATAGCTAGTGTATCTGCATGCCACATCATCGCCTCACACTGACACCAGTGCCAGCAATCAGTGCCCACAAGTGCCACCAATCAGTGCCCATTAGTGGTGCCACTCAGCGTTGGCTATCAGTGCCGCCTGTCAGGGGTGCCCATCAATGCCACCCATCAATGCCCATCAGTGCTGCCCAGTGCCCATTAGTGCCGCCTATCCATGCCACCTCTCAGTGCCCATCAGTGCTGCCTATCAGTGCTCATCAGTGCCACATATCAGGGCATATTAGTGCCTCCTCATCAGTGCCACCTAATCGGTGCTCATATGTGCCGTCTCATCAGTGCCCATCAGTGTCGCCTCATAAGCGCACATCAGTGAAGGAGAAAAAATACTTATTTTCAAAATTTACTGAGAGAAACTTAGAAAAACTATTTTTTTTTCAAAATTTTCGGTCTTTTTTTCGTAAAAAATAAAAAACCCAGCAGTGATTAAATACCACCAAAAGACATCTCTATTTGTGTGAAGAAAATTATAAAAATTTCACATGATTACAGTGTAGCATGACCGTGCAATTGTCATTCAAAGTATGACAGTGCTGAAAGCTGAAAATTGGCCTGGGCAGGAAGGGGGTGAAAGTGTCCTGTAGGCAAATGGTTAATAAAAGACTTGTCAAATGTTTGAGTGTCTTTATTTCTCAGCTATAATCCTTTTAGAGGTATTATGTACTCCATACTCGTTCATATAGAGAAGCAGTATCTGGGTCCCCATTGTTTTTAAAGGGGGCTTTCAAATTGTGATAAGCTCTCCACCCGCAGACTCCCACAACCACCGAGCAACATAGAGATACGTAAGTTGCTTTGTGAGGGGGCTTCCCCTGGCAAGGCACCCCCCCTCCTTGTTGAGAGCATGTAGGCTGGTATGGTTCAGGAGGGGTCAATGTGCCCCCCCCCCATTCCTAGCCAACCAGGTTGCATGCTCAGATTAAGAGTCTGTTATTGATTTTTAGGGGGCACTCTTTTTTTTTCTGCATGGAGACCCCCTTGAAATCTAACTAGATTTAAAGGATCTGATATGAATCTCCTGGTGGACCTTATACATTTTTTTTGTTTTTTTATTTTGAAGTACCCCCTTAAAATCCAAACCAGACTCATAGGGTCTGGTATGTATTTTGGGAGGGACTCCTATTTGGGGGGGGGGGCATTTACAAAGAAAAATAAATAAACTTAATCAGTTTAAATTGCAAGTGAATGACATTCATTGCCAGCTTTTTCGTAGACACCATTTTTCAAGAAATTTGAATTTTTTAATGCTTCATTTTAGACATTTAAAAATTCACTGCTCCTGGCCAAATGCAAATTAAAAAAAAACGTTCTATTTGTACATGTTCCCCAGGACAGTGCCCACCCCCCATGCTATTTTTGACATCACCTTGACATCACCTACTTGACCAGAAAATGGGCATTTTTAAAGGTTTGGGGAACTCCTATCGAAGTGAACCCAAGGCACTTTACCCCTGGCATCCACTCTCCCAGGTGAATACAAACAGGGTACACAGTACAGCTTGTTATTAATTCACAAAAAAAGTAATCAGTAAATAAAAATTACATTGCGAGAAAATTCTTTTATTAGAGAGAAAAAATTACCATGATCTAGATCCAACATCAATTACGTTATCCAGTGATATACTATAAATCCACATCAATCATATTGGGAAAAGTCCACTCATGCTTTCCCACTTATATTCCCATCACAACCTACGTCCCCACTGGTTTTTGTATGTAAACAAGCTGTCTGGGATCCCACGTAATTAATCAAATGCGGTCCTTATTTGATCAATAAAATATTTGATCAAAATATTTTGTCAATAAAATCCTACAGAACTTCTGATGGTCTTTTTTTTTTTACAAACAGAAGCCAGTAGGAATCTCTCATTTAGAGACAGCAGTAAAATCACTTTTAAATTACAGAGTCCCTAGTGTTTTGCCAATTAAAAGCTGGTAGAGATCTGTCATTTAGTGACTGTAGTGCTCCCGCAGCGAAATGACCACTGTGTCACCATGTGATGTCTCTTTTAAAGAAGCCCCTCCTACTGCATCTGCAACTTCACATGAAGGAAGGCATCCCCAAAATATGATATTCAAAGTGGTTGTAGTGCCTGCTTAGTGATTTTTACTTGCAGGTATGCCTATAACAAGGCTTACCTGTAGGTAAAAAGAGTGCCCATGGTTTAGGAGATATTGACCCTGCATGCAGCCACTGACATCAGCGGCACATGTGCTCTGCAGGTCCGGCGGCCAGTACCGGAACTTGCCGGAACAGAAGGCTCCCACGTGCATGCGTGGGAGTGACGTCATTGCGGCTCCGGCCACACAGCGCTGGAGCCAGCAATTCCGGAAAAAAAGGCTAAGGGAACATGTCAGCTCCCTCAGAGGTGATCAGGCGAGCTGCGGGAGCTTCATTCTAAGATACGTATTTCATCACGTGCTAGTATGCGAGGCATACTAACACATTGGGGTTTATTTACTAAAGTGTACTTGGAAATGCAGTCGCTGTAGATCTAAGAGAAACATGCAAGGAAAATAAAAACCAGCATTTTTGCTTGTACATGATTGGATGATAAAATCAGCAGAGCTTCCCCTCGTTTCAGATCTTCCCCTCAGATTTACAGCGACTGCACTTCCAAGTGCACTTGCAGTTCAAAATGGATTTGCCTTTAGTAAATCAACCCCATTATGCTATTGTCTTGCAGGTTTGGTTTTTTTACTACCGCTTTAAAGGATTTTTGTTTGCCCTTTAAGCTGCATTAAATATCTATTAAATATTTAAACACATATACTGTACAGTATACAGTATACAGTATACTATACAGTATATATATATATATATATATATATATATATATATATATATACACATATATATATATATATATATATATATATATATTTATATATAAGTACTCTATGGCCAACACCAGCTTACTATGCCTTTTTAACAATAGCTTGCAAACTGCCCATGAAAAAGGACAGAAAAAAAAGTAAAAGGTACTTCTGTGGGATTTGGGGTTATGTTTGAGCTTGGTGGACTTTCTGCTGGGTTCACAGAACCTCCTGTGAACCAGACATGATTCACTCATTTCTAATTACAAGCTAATTATCTTTAAGGGAGAGGCAACAAAAAAATACAGAGCACCAGATTGTAAAGCTCTCACTTAGTGGAGGCTCGATTTCAACTGTGGATCAGGTGCTGCTAGAGCATCACATATAATGGCTGTAAGGTTGTGGGTCATCTCACATACCCTCTCCTCCCAAAACACTGTTATACTTTGGATTATACATGTGTGGTCCTTTCCCCATGAGAATTGTGTCTTACATAATTTCTAATGAACTATTAGACTGCATAAAGTGGGTCCAAGTTCCTTCTCTTCCTCGTTTAGTTGTGTAGCACCCTTTAGTGTGCTACTAGTGTGAATGCAAAAAAATGTACATGCTGACTCATGTTTAAAACCTGTGAGTCTTAATCTGGGTCAGGGTTATTACAGTTCAGAGCTGGATGACTCATACTCATGCAGGTCTCTGGTGCCTCCCCCTGGTTCTGGAATGTTGGAGAACATTCTGGAAGCTGGAGGGCGGAGGCTAGGAGGGTTGTTCTGAATATTTAGGGGAACTTAGCCAATCTTCAGGTTGTAGGCCTAGCAGGGGACTAAGTGAGCCCTTAAATATGGATGAGACATGCCAACAGTGGAGTCAGGAGAAAGAGGGAGATAGAGTGCTGAGGGGACTGTTGGTGGCCCTTGAGATAAACCCCCTAGTGCTCTGCCTCAGGCCGGGGCTTGGGAGCTGTCCTGGGAAGATCCTGACAACAGGAAAAGCTTGGAAAGTGTCTTCCATGAGAGGCAGCAGGAGCAAGGAGGACAGTGTGAGTACTACAGCATGATGCAGGGACTTACAAGGGGAGAGATTGCCACATGTAGCATGTCTCTCTGGAAGATAGCAGTGTGCTTAAATATTCTCTAATCTTGTCCTGGGAAATCTCCAGAGAGTCAGTCGGGTAGACTGGTGAAGAGAGTCAATCGGGTAGACAGGTGAAGGTGTCATAAAAATAAAATTACCTGAATCCAACCTGGGTGCTATAATACAGTTACTGATGGACTGATTCGTCTGTGAGACGGAATCCTCCCATTGGACAAGCAATGATAATTGAAAAGAGGGGAGGGGTTTGGGACACAGGGGGGTCCCAAGGTATAGTCTAAGGGTGAATCAACCACATGGTACCATCAGTAAGGTAATAAGACTTTATTAATGAATGCACAAAATATCTAAAAGGTTCCCCTGGGATGAAAAACAAAATCTCCCAAAAGGGGAATGTTCCTCCAGTATATCAAAATCAGTAAATGTCTTCGAGCAAGTTCAGGGTTCACAGCCGCACTGGACGGTGGCCTATACAGAGTTTTGAAAAGGTGTGGAGAGGAAATAGAGAAACTGCAGGCAATTCAGCAGATTCCAGGTGTACACGGTCACATTGTACATGGAGATAGGGGTTCATTCAGAGGGGTGGGGATCATCTGGAGCCCACAGCATCGCTACATCAATAGGCCAATAGGCCCGTATAGGCCACTGTCCAGTGCGGCTGTGTACCCTGAACTTGCTCGAAGACATCACATGACCCGGGACACATGCGCAGCTAACGTGCTCTGCCTGTCAGGATTCCCGAGCGTCCCGGTCCATCACAGGCTCCCCGTGGTGCGCTACACGCGCTGGACATCAGAAGATGCTACAAATACCAGCTTGGGGTACCAAATCTCAGGAAGGGTAAGAAATTCCCTCAAAGACTCATGATTTACTACATACACGGCCTCCATATAATTGCCTCCCCCCGGGGACTAGGACTGCTGGCCTGGAGTATTAAGGTGCAATTTATGTTCAAAGTGATAGCAACTGCGTGACTAGCCATGAGACTTTCAAACAGTATATGATGTCATTCTGAACTTACTACGCAACTGTGACACACTGCTTGATCATTGGTGTCACGATTATCACTGAAATCATTAGACTGGCTTTTTGAAATCCCACAGTGATTTGTTTGACTGACTGTTTGGTTCACATCCTCTATACTTGTGGTGCTACACTATCTTTAAGGAACATTGTTTTCAGGCCACAACCATTCCATAGTGTAAATCATCCAGTGTGTAGCCCCAGTCTAGGCTATGAACAATACCAGCATTCCAGTGCCCAGCAACCGGGAATGTTGCTACTACCGTCACATCTGATGATTTATTTTTGTCCGGATAATTAGGGGTCTATTTGTTTCATTCAGTTTGAGTGGGATCGTTATCCCATCCCCACTTTTAGTACACAACGTTGTAATTTTCTTAATGTATACAGTGTATTTTTTACTGATTTTGATACTCTGGAGGAACATTCCCTTTTGGGAGATTTTGTTTTTCATCCCAGGGGAATATTTTTGATATTTTGTGAATTCAGTAATAAAGTCTTTTTACCTTACTGATGGTTCCATGTGGTTGATTCACCCTTAGACTATACCTTGGGACCCCCTGTGTCCCAAACCCCTCCCCTCTTTTTGACAGGTGAAGGTGGGCTGGTGAAGAGGCAGCTAGGTGGGCTAGCATTTCCTGCAGTGGTAGAGCTGGAACCAGTGTCTACATGGGAGCTGGAGGTACATCACACAGTCCATGCAGTTCACACCACATGGTGCTACTTTCTAAGGCACTGCAAGTTCCTAGCCTGTAAGGGGCTGTTGCTGATCTAACAGAGACTGTTACACACTAAAGAGGAATCAATCAGAGCTGTAAATCAATCAAGAGGAATCAATTGAAGTTGTATATAGGGATGAATATAGGGATGAAGTTGCCCCTGATTTTGTTCCTGTGAATTTGGGAATCCTATAATTCCCATCCCCATCCAAGTTATTACCCCTAAATAAAAACACAAAACAAAGCTCAAGGACTGTTCACTGTGATTAAATGACAGCTGAAGATGTTGTGTCCCCGGCTGTGCAGCAGTGGGTAACCCAGTCATCTGCAACCCCTATGGTGGTTATGCTACAGTTGTAATTTTAAACAGGTAGGACACTTGGTTTGGTAAGAGTCATGCCTTGTACACACGAGCGGAATTTCTTTCGGAATAAACTCAGATGGGTTTTTCCGACGGAATTCGGCTCAAGCTGTCTTGCAGGTCTTGGAGTGTTGGGTTTTGTTGCTTTCTGTGTTTCTATTTGGTAAATTCACTTTCAGTCTTTGTCCTGGTTAGATACTATTGTCACTCAGATGGAGTGTAAAAAGAGACCTGAAATTTAATAATTGTCACCAGGAAACATTTTGTAAGAGGGACTTTTGTTAAATGACAATGATCATAATTTTAAGGATATTTCCATTAACTTCCTGATGTGTCTTTAGGACAGGAAGCAAGGAGAAATATCCCCAGTGAGGAAACAGAAAACAAATGAAAACTAGATAAATTGGTGAGTCCTACTTTAATAACTACAAAAATACATTGTTTAGTACTAATTCTTATTACATATACTGTAGTATGTCACCTTAATTCTACTACTAATTTGTATCACTCATGTCACCATTAGTACTAAACAAAACAAACTGTATGTATGTATTCTTACTTTTATTTGTGTGTATGTTCTTACAGAATAGAAAATAATAATAATATTAACAATAATAAAAATGATAATAATAACAGTAATAGTAGTAGTAGTAGTAATAATACTAATAATAATATGAATAATGCTGTAATTATTATTATTATTATTATTATTATTATTAGTATTAGTATTATCATCTGGTTTTGGAAGTAAAGAGAAAAAAAAGACCCTTTATAAAGTAAATTAATATTTGTGCAATATAAAGTATATAGTATATACATTACAGAACACAGTGTATTGTATAACACATTACTAGATAGAAGTTTCCTTCAGAGCAGATGGTTTAGTACAAAGTTCACTGTCTTCCCTCAGGGACTTACATGAACTTCTGATTAAAGAAACTTTTACTTTACAAAACAACTATTACTGAAATTATATTGTCTCTACATTACAATTACGTGTATGGCGGGCGTTACCAA
Organism: Rana muscosa; assembly: GCA_029206835.1. Lineage (NCBI taxonomy): Eukaryota > Metazoa > Chordata > Amphibia > Anura > Ranidae > Rana > Rana muscosa. Next base: position 1,257,557,581 of record CM055116.1, on the reverse strand, counting down.
ATGGAAACCTGAATAGGGATAGTTACAAGCTAACAATAAAAAAAATTACACTGCTTTGAACTGAAATCACAAGAGAGCTTCCTTCAGAGCAGGTGGTGTAGGACAAAGCTGACTGTATCCCTCAGGGATGTACATGAACTTCTAGTAAAATAAACTTTTACTTTATAAACAGCAAATGAAAAAGGTGTTAAAATTATGCATGAATCCAAAGTACAAACGATGACCTGTCAGTTTAAATGTAATGATCATGAATCAGAAATTCAATGGCCATTTGAATGTATTGTGCTTTAAGTGTTTTATATACTGTATGCATATAATCCAAAGAATATTAAGGACATACTCCAGAAAAAAAAAAAAATTAACTTTGTGTACCCATGGAACATTGCTTATCTGCTCAGTAGACATGTGCACACTGAAATATTTTGTTTCGGAATTCCGTTTTCGTCCGAAAAATACATTTATTTAGTTACTCCCGAAATTCGTTTTTATTTATTTTGTTTTGTTAAAAAATACATTCGTCCGAAAAACCTGAATGAATTAAGATCGAATCTGTCATTGAAGGCTTATGGTGTCTGTCGAATGTTCTAAGAAGATTCGACGGAGCAGCTAAACTGTACGACGCCGCGATCGTATATTTATGTTCTTAATTCATTCAGGTTTTTCGGACGAATGTATTTTTTAACAAAACAAAATAAATAAAAACGAATTTCGGGAGTAACTAAATAAATGTATTTTTCGGACGAAAACGGATTCGACATTTGTATGTTTTTCGCTGCTTCGTCGAATCTTTGTTGTTCATGTCGAATGGTCTACCCCAACACTGTCTCTATAATGTCGAATCTTTTCTCTCTATGTCGAATCTTTCCTCGCTATGTAGAATAATCTTGGACTAATAGAGTTAAGGTTAGGCACATTCGACCGCAGGTTCGATAGACACAGATTGCTATTGTCAGCGTGATGTCGAATCTTCTATCTGTATCAAACTGTTGTAGCAATGAAAACGAAAATAAAGCATTTTTTTATGTCGGATCTTTCGGATTTCGGATTCTGCACGTTCGTTTTTGTTTGTTAAAACGATAACGAAAATACCCCAAATTAGTCTGAAAATGCATTCGGAAGAAAACGAATGCACATGTCTACTGCTCAGTAGGGATGAGCTTCTTGTTCGAGTCGAGCCCATGTTCGACTCGAACATGGGCTGTTCGGCTGTTCGGCGAATTTCGAACATTATGGGCCGTTCGCGCCAAATTAGAGTGGCGTGCCACGGCCCATGATTCATTGTGGCATCGCAGTGCATTGCTGGCTGATGATTGGCCAAGCATGCACTATGACCCGCATGCTTTGACAAATTACTGCGCGGTAAGAACGGAGAGCCGTAATTGGCCAAAGCCAGGGTGGCTTTGGCCAATCATGGCTCAGAGGAGTAGGTACACGCCCCACACTTTATAAGTCCGCCGGCTTGGCGGCCTTGTGTAGTGTGTTGGCATTGGTTAAAGTAAAGAGACATAAAGAGAGAGACAGTGTAATTTATATTGAGTTAGATAGAGCAGGCAGGAGAGTCAGTTAGCTGCAGTTACAGTGTGTAGAGGATAAATATGCATTCTAGGTGTTGTATATATATTTATACACTGTATTCAGTTTAGCTAGATCCGTTCCTGTTATTCTCCATACTGTGACAGGCAGGCAGGTGATTGTGCTAGCTGCAGTCAGTGTTTCTCTTAGTGTACTGTGTGCTTTGCATAGCGTTCACCTAAAGCTTACCTGAATACAGTTAGTGGTGTTCTCATAATAAAACCAAAGGCAGGGAGCTGCATTAATTTCATGTAGTGTACGTCTGTCCTTTGCACAGTGTTCACTTAAAGGAACCTGAATACAATTTGTGGTGTTCTCATAATAAAACCACAGGCAGAGATCTGCAAGTATTTTCAGTTAGTGTATTGTGTCCTCTGCACAGTGTTCACCTAAAACTAACTGAAGACAATTGCTGCTTTTCTCATACTAATACCACAGCAATCAGTTGATTCTGATAGATGCATTATCAGTACAGATATATATATATATATATATATATATCCATCCCTCCTTTGTGCAGTTACATCTCACTGCAGGCCATTAGTATGTCTGGAAGGCAAATAAGGAGAAGCAGACAGTCACGAGGCAATAAAAGAGGGCAAGCAGGCTCTGTGTCTAGAGGCAACAGTGCTGGTCGTGGACACAGTGGGGGTTATTTACGAAAGGCAAATCCACTTTGCACTACAAGTGCAAACTGCAAGTGCAAAGTGCACTTGAAATTGCACTGAACGTGCCCTTAGAAGTGCAGTCGCTGTAGATCCGAGGGGGACATGCAAGGAAAATAAAAAACAGCATTTTAGCTTGCACATGATTGGATGATAAAATCAGCAGAGCTTCCCCTCATTTCATATCTACCCCTCAGATTTAAAGCGACTGCACTTCCAAGTGCACTTTCAGTGCAATTTCAAGTGCACTTTGCACTTGTAGTTTGCACTTGTAGTGCAAAGTGGATTTGCCTTCTGTAAATAACCTCCAGTGCATCCTCATCAGCACGTGGCCGTGGGACACGCTTGTCCTTCTTTTCAGCAGCTGGCCATGTTGAGCCGCAACATGCCCAAGACTTGGTAGAGTGGATGACCAAGTCGTCCTCCTCCTCCTCATCCTCTTTCACCCTGGCTCAGGGTACTTGGTCTGGCAAAGCAGCTGCCAAAGCGGCTTCTTCCCTCGGCTCAATGGCATCAGTCACTCCTTCCCTAGCCCCACCATGTCCTCCTGAGGAATCCCCCAAACTGTTTGACCACAGTGTTGGGTACATGCTCCAGGAGGATGCCCAGCGTTTTGAAGGCTCCGATGATGGAACCCAGCTAGAGGAAGGCAGTAACGTGGGCCCAGAGAAAGGGGGTGCCCAACAAGGACAGCTATCTGGCAGTCATGTTCCCCCAGCTGCAGCATACTGCCAGATTTGCACCAGTAATGAGGAGGGAGGGGATGGTGAGGTCACTGACTCCACATGAGTGCCTTCTAGGAGAGAGGAGGAGGAGGAGGCACATCTCCAACGCAGCAGGATGCCCTCCAGGGGCCAGCTTAAGGGCAGCACACCGACTGCATCACACCGCAGAGCTCCGCATGTGCAGGGCGCTGCTGTCTCTGCGCGTTATTCCAAAAGTTCTTTGGTGTGGGCCTTTTTTCAGACGTGTGCAGCAGATCGTACCGTTGCCATTTGCAACATATGTCAACATCAGCCGCTTGGGCACCACGTGCTTGACCAGACATATGTCGACCTGCCATGCAGTTTGTTGGCAAGCCTACCTAAAAGACCCACACCAAAGAACAAAGCGGACCTCTCCTTGCTCCTCATCAGCTGGGATCTCCAACCCCACTATACCTTCAGTCCTCTCTGAAATCTGCACTGAGAGGAATGAAGGTGTAGAATTAGGTGTGTCACAGCCAAGTACTTGCGGGCAATTTGCTATCGGTACACCGGTTGGAAATGCTGCAGCGGCTGCACACGCAGCAGAGGGCCATAAATGAGTATCTGTTGCAATATGGCACCAGGACAGGGTCAGGGGAGCTTGGATTTTTTTCCCTACGCCAGTGGGCCATGATCAGGGATGCATGCACTGTCCTGGCGCCATTTGAGGAGGCCATGAGGATGGTGAGCAGTGACAGTGCATGCATCAGTGACACTCTCCCTCTTGTCCACCTGTTGCAGTACACACTGCGTGGAATAATGGAAAGGGCACTTAAGGCAGAACAGAGGCAGGAAGAGGAGGACTTCCTTACCTCTCAAGGCCCCCTTTATCCAGACAGTGTTCCTGCTTGCCCGGCTATCACACAGAAAGAGGACGAGGAGGAGGAGGATTGTGTCAGCATGGAGGTGGAGACTAGCACTCAGCATCAGCAGCAGTCTGATCTTGGGATCAATTACAGTCCCAAGACACCCGTGGACTTGTACGTGGCTGGGAGGAGGTGGCTGCGTACCATGTCATCCTCAGTGACCCAGAGGACTCCGCACCAAATGCCTCAGCAAACGTACGCTGCATGGCCTCCCTGATCCTGCAAAGCCTGTGGAAGGATTCTCGTATTCGTGCGTTTAAGGAGAGGGATCATTACTGGCTGGCAACCCTCCTTGATCCACGTTACAAGGGTAAGGTTGCGGACTTTATCTTTCCGTCGCAGAAGGAGCAGAGGATGAAGCATCTTCGGGAGGCCTTGCAGAAAGGTCTGTGCAACGAGTTCCCAGAGACTGGAAGGTTACAAATACCTGGTCCTGGACAACGTGTTGCTGAGGCTTCGGGCAGTCATAGAAGGAGCGGTGGAAAAGGTGGTCATCTGCCCGATGCGTTCAGACAATTTTTTAGTCCGCAGCCGCAAGGTATGATCGGTTCCAGCAACCATCGCCAGCGTCTGGTTTACATGGTGCAGGGATACCTAGGGGCAAGATCAGACTTGGACACCTTTCCCACCGAAAATCCTCTGGGTTACTGGGTCTTGAGGATGGATCACTGGCCAGAGCTTGCACAATATGCAATTGAGCTACTGGCCTGTCCTGCATCCAGCGTTCTTTCGGAACGCACATTCAGTGCTGCTGGAGGCTTTGTAACCGATCACAGGGTGCGCCTGTCCACCGACTCGATCGATCGACTGACCTTCATAAAAATGAATCAGTCTTGGATCACCACCAGCTACCAAGCACCTGATGCTGATGTAACCGAATATTTTTTTTTTTTAAATGTCAGATCCCTTCAAGACTGCCTATGCTGATGCAGAGTGACTATCCTGTTATGCTGAGTGACTATGCGCTTCCTCCTCAATGATCATGCTGATAGCTTGTAAGAACATTTGTTTTTTGGTTCTTGGCACCGCCACCAGTGGCTAAGGCCCAATTTTTCAGCCCCTGTTTAACAGGTGCATGTATTTACAATTTTGATGCAATGCTTTGCAGCAGGGCTCATTGCTGCGCTCCAACTACAGTATCTGTGAGGGGTTGCAGTGTTGTGGCACCAGCACCAGTGCCTAAGGCCCAATTTTTCAGCCCCTGTTAAACAGGGGCGTGTAAATACAATTTTTGATGCAATACTTTGCAGCAGGGTTCATTGCTGTGCTCCAACACCAAGACCTAAGGGCCAAATTTCTGCAGAGTATATACGACAGGCCCCTACTTTCAAACATCCAACTTACAAATGACTCCTACTTGCAAACGGAAGGAGACAACAGGAAGTGAGAGGAAATCTACCCCTAGGAAGGCAAATTCTCTCCTGTAAGAGTTAATATGGGAAAAACGTGTCTCCTCTCCACTGATGCTTTATCACCAATCCTCGTTTCAATAAAAAAAAAAAAAATCAAAAAACATTTGTCATTGGGACGAAAAGTGAGGTGAAATGTTCTGAACAGGTGCACAGACAGCAAAACAAATGTTAGTGATAACCCTTCCCTATGTTTTCCAAAAAGCTTAAAAATACATTTTTGGGCTGGAGCTACACTTAAAAAATGTACCTGTTCCAAATTACAAACAGATTCTACTTAAAGTGGTTGTAAACCCACTTATGTAACTTGCACCTACAGGTAAGCCTAGATTAAGGCTTACCTGTAGGTGCAAGAAATATCTCCTAAACCTACACGTTTTAGAAGATATTTTACAAAAAAGGAATGCACCGTTGTCTACGGCGCATGAGCGCCGTAGACAACGGCGCATATGCGCCGTAGGCAATGGCGCATTCATAGGGTTAATCCCATTCACAAATCCGGCTAAGCCGGATTTGACGGCTCCCGCGCGCATGCGCGGAGTCATTTCTTCGCCGTTCCGGCCAATCACAGCGCTGGAGCGGCGCTGTGATTGGCTGTAGCGGCGATACCCGGAAGTAACATTCCGGCTATCGCCGCAGCGATGGCTGCGGCTGGAGAGGGAGACGAGGACGGCTTCGGGGGCCCCCGATCTAAGGTAAGTGATGCATAATGAGCTAGTATGGTAGTCATACTAGCTCATTATGTCTTTGTCTTGCAGGTGGGATAAAAAAAAAAAAAAAACATTAACAGGGTTTACAACCACTTTAAGAACAAACCTACAGTCCCTGTCTTGTTTGCATCGCCTGTATACTGCTGTTCAGAGTATATAGGGCCTTTTTTTTATTTGGGTGCGGGGTTCCCCTTAATATCCATACAAGACCCAAAGGGGCTGGTAGTGGGCTGGGGGGGGTACCCATGACATTTTTCTCAATGATTTTCATCCATATTGCCGGGACCAGACATTACATTAAAGCCGCAAGCAGTTTTAAATGACTTGTTTTCCTTTAGAAATGTAATTTTGTGCAGGGACAGTTCTAAACATGGGAAACACGTGGCACTTCACAGGCATACTTTAGACACCCTCCAGGTACGATATTTAAAGGAATATTTCACTTTTTTTTCACTTTAAACATCATTAACCCCCTTAGCGGTATTCCCGAGTCAGGTTCGGGTGGGTTTTTCATGCTAAGAGTGGTAACCCCGAGCCAGACTCAGACTGCATCGCAGTATTCAAGGGAAGTTACTTACCTTGTTCCCTGGATACTGCGATGTCTCCCCGCAGTGTGTGCGAGCCGTGTCTCACTCGATCCACACTGCCGGGTGCCAAGCTCTGTTCCCTGCGACATTGTGACGCACAGGGACGGAGTTCGGCGCCAAATTCAAAAAGTGAAAAACATAGTATAAATACAGTATACTGTAATCTTACTGATTACAATTCTGTATCAAATAATACCACACCCCCTTTGTCCCTAGTGGTCTGTCCAGTGTCCTGCATGCAGTTTTATGTCAGTGAATTTGTTGACCAGACTGTGTGGACTGCACAGAGAGAACCAAAATGTATGTAAAGTGAAATATAATGAGGTTCTTGAGATAGGTGATAGAAATAAATACAAATAGTGCAAACCAACCAAACAACCCACAAACAACAAATAATATATACAGCAAAGGGCAGTACCAGAATCTTGAACGTAAGCCAGTCCAGGGTCATACACAGCAGATCAGGAGATTGACAAAGGGGTGTTCCAGAAGCATAAACGTAGCCAGACCAAGGTCATACACTGGGAGTCAGCAGATGGGGATAGGGAACAAACAAGACAGGGAGAGGACAGATGGATAGGCTCAGGATGGGGCTCAGGATGGGGATCAGATCAGGTCAGGAGAGGTGAGGTACAGGCTCATGGTCCAGATACAAACAGCGAGGTCAGGGCTCAAGGAGAAAGATACCAGGGCGAGCATGTAAGGGCTCGCCGGGTATTTATAGGACTGCTATGATTGTCCTCATGTGACAGCTGAGCGGAGGAAGTGCTGCCTGCCCCACACTGCCGGAATACACCCGCTGGTGGACGCCAGTACTACACCCCATGGATCAGGCATTACCACCAGCAGGTGATATCCTCTATCAAAGGTACTGGCTGCAAGAGGACACCTGCTGGTGGACACTAGTACTGCAATCCATAGGACCAACAGCGCCATCAGCGGGTGAAGCCTTTCCTGACATTTATATTATAAAAACTGTTCTTTCTGTCTGGAAACTGGAGATTGTCCATAGCAACCAAAAAGTGTCCCTTTATGTCAAAAGTGGTTTTAGACCAGCTAGAAAACAGCGATAATAAATTAGAATCACTTGCAGAATTGAGCAATAGCGATTTGTGGGGAAATTCGTCATCAAACACTAAATCTAATGACAGCGACAATTCTGCAACTGAGCAAATTTCTGTGTTTTTGATTTGATTACATTAGTGAATAATGTTTATTATAATTACATTACTATTTGTTATAATTATTTATATTTATTTATTATATTATAAATTATGATTTTGTGTTTCAAACTTTATCATACCCGGGATGTCTACTAGACTCTTGTTTGGTCAGGTTTAAGTAAGTAATTACTAAGAATTGCAGGCCTACAATACATAACACCAAATTTCCGTGCAAAATAATTGTACCGCTTTTGGTACAAAATTCCAGACAGAATCATACCGCCAAGGAGGTTAAAATCACTGCTCCCGAAAAAACGTCAGTTTTTAAAACTTTTATTTGCATTGATACATGTCCCCTGGGGCAGGACCTGGGTCCCCAAACCCTTTTTAGGACAATAACTTGCATATTAGCCTTGCTAATTAGCACTTTTGATTTTGAACGTTCGAGTCCATTGTATTTAATAGGGTTCTAAAGTTTGCGCAAACTTTCAGTCCGTTCGCAGGTTCTGGTGCGAACCGAACCGTGGGGTGTTCGGCACATCCCTACTGCTCAGTACTTTAGTTTTTCGTCCAGGCAAGGTTGTAGGGCACCTCTGTCCTCCCCAACCCCTATTCTCAGGGATCTGGTGATATAGGAACCCATTTTCCTGACCTTTTTTGTAATGCAGTAGAGAGATTCCCAAACACACCCACTGAAGATACATTGCTTCCTCTCTCCTAAAGAGAGAACCGTGTGACAAAGTGTTTTATACTAAGGCTGACCACGGGGAAGATTTAACAAAAAAATACATGAATACTATTTGAAATAAAATTTATTAAACATTTCAATTGAGAGACCTGTGTACCTAGACACAGCAGCGGAAGAAACGGACACGGACTGGTCCGGTTGGGTGAGAGAGCACCTGCTCAGAGACAGATACAGTATTCCTGTTACCCCTGTGGATTACAGTTTATTCTTCAAGTGCGCCACCGTTTGCTAGCGAAGATTTCTCTGCAAGACTTTCACTTAGTTCAGTCAGGCCTGACTGGGTAGCGTAGACATTGTGGGGCGCCATCTTGTCCACGAGGGAGAATAGCTGCAGCGGGGACAGTTAGGGTTGCATAGTACTGTATACTTGTCTGCTCATTTAAATACTGTTTTATTGCAGGGCTCTGCACATGACCTGTACACTGTTGTTCTTTTGCTTACCCACTAATTTGAGTAAACACATAAGGGTCAAGTATACTGCTGTTAGTGTCATTTACTCAGCAGAAGTGCCGGTTAAATATAGTTTTAACTTATTGGTGTCTGTTCTCGTCATAGGATTGTGTCACCTTGAGTTACAGGCCACACAATCCTATCATCCCCTACTAACTGTGCCAAGAGAGGGTAGAGCTGATTGCTAGGGGTTGACAGCGGTGCACTACAGGGCCCAAAATATACCAGCAGCCCTCTTAGCTGGGGGTATCGCTATAGGTGTAACAGTTAATCTGTCTTATGCGTTTCATCCCCAGTCTAATGGTCAGACTGAGAGGACCATTTAAACCTTAGAGCAGTACCTTCAATGTTTTGTCAGTCATCTTCAGGATGACTGGGTGGATTATCTTCCTACAGCAGAGTTTGCATATAACAATTCTAAACATAGCTCCACTTCTCAAAGTCCTTTTTATTTATACAACGGGTATCATCCAGTTTTTATTCCTGATCACCCTGTCTAAACTCCAATTCCTTCTGTTACCAACAGATTAACTACATTGCAGGAGATTCGTGAGAAATTGATCGAAACTTTGAAGGAGGCTCAGGAATGTTACAAGAAGGCTGTTGATAGACATTGCAGATCACTTCCTACATTTCATGTGGGTGACAAAGTTTGGTTATCAACCAAAAATTTGAAGGTCCATGTTTCGTCTGCAAAGCAGGGCCAGAAGTTTGTAGGACCAATCAAGATTTCTGCTCAAATCAATCCGGTTACCTTTTGCTTAAAACTTCCTGATAGTATGAAAATTAACCCTGTTTTTCGCATGTCACTACTTAAACAATTTAATGAAAATCCCTTTTCTGGAAGAATTCTTCCACCTCCTCCACCTGTTGAGGTACAGGGTGAAGTAGAATTTGTGGTTGAGAAAATTCTTGATTCCAGGATCTTTAGAAACAAACTACAATATCTGGTCCAATGGGAAGGATATGGGCCAGAAGAAAATTTCTGGGAGCCTGAGGAGAACGTGCCCCTAGATTAACAAGAGAATTCCACCAGAGGTTTCCTCACAAACCCAGCCCTAAGACATCCAGAGGACATCCTGAGAGGAGGGGAGTACTGTCAGGACCTGGGCTTGAACCTGGGGCCTCGGCTGTGTCTGGAGTTGACTTGTCAGGAACTTGGTAGAAGGCCGAGATGCTAGGAGGGCTCCCCTTGCGGCCGAGCGCAGCACACCACTGAAGGGGACACAGCAGGTGTGGTGCCCACAGAAGCACGGGTGCCTGGTAGCTGGAACTGGAGACAGGCATGCTTGGATGGTCCAGGAAGCAGGGACCGGTGGAAAGACTTGACAACGGAGTCAGGAGCCAGGCCAGGGGTCAACACAGGAAGTCAGTCTAGGATCAGAGTCAAGTTCAGGGAGTAAGATAAACAAGTCCAGTAGCCAAGCCAGGATCAGATGCAGGAAGCAGGCAGAGAGAAGTCAGATGCAAGCCAAGGATCAAGCCAGGGGGTCAGAAGGATCAGGTCAGGACAAGCCGAGTCGGTACACAGATCAGGAACAGCAGATTCACAGGACACAGGAACGCAGGACAAGCTGAAGATACACCAGTGATGCGCCACTGTCAGTAGTGGGTTTAAATAGGCCGGGCATCCATCATGCCGGGCGTGCGCCATTGCGCATGTGCGTGTGCATTGTCACGGCGCCGCACGTCCGCCTAGTCCCGGCGCGCGCCTGCCCAACCATGGTGCCGCGCATCCTTGTGCGCGCATGCGCATCAAAGCGTTTTTTTTCCTGATAGTGCCCCCCCCAAGGGGCAGCCTCCGGATGCCCAGGCGTGCCCATTTCTCGGGGTGACTGCTGCGGAATCTCTGTATAAGCCTCGGGGCATGTACATAACCTGCAGGCTCCCAAGAGTTCTCTTCTGCAGAATATCCCTTCCATTTAATTAAAAACTGAATTGTCCTACCTCTCCGTCGACAGTCAAGAATGGACTCCACCTCAAATTCTGTTTCGTCTCCAACCAGGACAGGAGGCGGGGGTACCTCTTCTCTTCCTGGAAAAGAACTAGAGATGGCATGTTTAAGCAACGACACATGAAACACGGGATGAATTCTATAAGTTTCAGGTAGAGCAAGTTCAAAGGCTACGGGATTGATCTCCCGCTTAATTTCAAAAGGGCCAACAAGCTTTGGCCCCAGTTTCCGGGACGGACATGGCAATTTAAGGTTAACTGATGACAGCCAGACTTTGTCCCCAACTTTAAAGTTGGGATCTCCTCTTCTCCTTCTGTCATAATTTTTTTTGTAAGCTTCTTGGGCTTTCTTCATTGTGTCCCGGAGAGTCTGGTAATTTGCCTGAATGAAGTTTATTCTGTCCTGGACTGCCGGAACTGAGGATTTGGGGATGGTATTGGGTAAGAAAGATGGATGGAAGCCATAATTTGCCCAGAAAGGTGACTGGTTGGTTGCGGTGTGTACCGAGTTATTATATGCGAATTCCGCACAAGGCAAGAGTGAGAACCAGTCATCCTGAGAAAAGGAACAAAAACACCGCAAATATTGCTCTAGCGTTTGATTAGTTCTTTCAGTCTGGCCGTTGCTTTGTGGGTGGTAGGCTGTGGAAAAACAAGTCTCGATGGATAATGATTTGCAGAGGTTCCTCCAGAACTTAGAGGTGAATTGCACACCTCTGTCAGACACAATGTTGTCCGGTAAGCCATGCAGTCTGACTATCTCCTTTATAAAGACTTTTGCTGTGTCCGTAGCAGACGGTGTGCCCATCATTGGTACGAAATGTGCCATCTTGGAGAGTCAGTCTACTACAACCAAGATGGTTGTGAAATTTTCAGAGGGTGGCAGATCTACTATAAAGTCCACAGAAATGTTTTTCCACGGTTGTTCAGGGACTGGTAGTGGTCTCAACAGACCCCAAGATTTCGTGTTGACCCCTTGTTCCGTTGGCAAGTCATACAGGAATTTACATATTCCTTGCAGTCAGACCTTAGAGTAGGCCACCACAAGGATCGTTGAATGAGCTCAGTTGTCTTCCGGACCCCAAAGTGACCGGCTAGCTGGTGGTCATGAAAGGTCTTTAGAACCTGAACCCTGACCTGCTGAGGGACGAAGATCTTGTCTTGGTGCCACAGAAACCCCTCCTGATTCCTTAAAGAGGAGCTTTCTTCCTCCGTGCACTGAGTAGATGCCTGCTCAATTGAAGTCCTTAAATCAGGCTGTAACAAAAGAAAGTTTTGAGAAGACAGGATTGTACTGGGTGTGATTTCCTTAGGGGTATCCGGAAACATTCGAGACAAGGCGTCAGCCTTCCCATTCTTCGACCCTGGCCGGTAGGTAATATGGAAATTAAACCTAGAAAAGAACAAGGCCCATCGAGCCTGTCGGGGTCTCAACCGTTTGGCCGTGTGGAGATATTCTAAATTCTTATGATCTGTAAAGATCAAGATAGGATGGGTGGCACCTTCAAGGAGGTATCTCCATTCCTCCAAAGCGGTCTTAATTGCTAAAAGTTCACGATCCCCTACGTCATAGTTCTTTTCTGGCTTACTCATCTTCCGTAAAGAGAAGGCCACGGGATGAAGCAGTGCTTTAGGACCCTGACGTTGAGATAGTACTGCTCCTGTGGCCACCTCCGAAGCATTGACTTCCAGGACATAGGGTAAGGCAGGGTCTGGATGCTGTAAGACTGGTGCTGAGGTAAAGAAAGATTTGAGTTGATCGAAGGCGGCTTGCGCTGCTTCAGACCAAAAGAACTTGGTATGTTGGCGGGTTATCTGAGTAATAGGTGAAACAATTGTGGAAAAGATATTTATAAACCTTCTGTAAAAGTTGGCGAAGCCAATGAATCTCTGGACACCCTTCTTGTCGGAAGGTGCTGGCCAATCCAGGATAGCATTGACCTTCTGAGGATCCATAGCTATTCCACCAATGGTGATGATGAGCCCCAAGAACTGGATTGATGTCTTCTCGAACTCACATTTTTCGGCTTTAGCGCACAGACCGTGAATTCTGAGGATGCTCAACACCTTTCTTACATGCGTTCTGTGAAGTTCCAGAGAGGCAGAGAATACAAGAAAGTCGTAGAGGTAGACAACAAGGAAGTGGTCTAAGTACTCCCGGAAAATGTCATTTATGAAATATTGAAATGTGGCTGCGGCGTTGCACAGTCTAAATGGCATTACTAGATATTTGAAATGCCCGAATCTTGTTCTGGATGCTGTCTTCCACTCGTCCCCTTCCCGTATGCGGATTAGGTTGTAAGTTCCGCGTAGATCGAGATTGGTAAAGATGCGGGCTGTGCGAAATCTCTGGAAGAGTTCGGGAATGAGGGGGAGCGGATAGCGGTTTTTAAGGGTAACCTTGTTTACATAGTTACATAGTTACATAGTTAGTCAGGTTGAAAAAAGACAAAGTCCATCCAGTTCAACCATAAAAAAAATAACTAAAATAAAATAAAAAAAATATCGTGCACTCCCATATACCCAATTCTATACCCACAGTTGATCCAGAGGAAGGCAAAAAAAACCCAGCAGAGCATGATCCAATTTGCTACAGCAGGGGAAAAAATTCCTTCCTGATCCCCCGAGAGGCAATCGGATTTACCCTGGATCAACTTTACCAAGAACTGTTAGTACTCAGTTATATTATGTACATTTAGGAAAGTATCCAGGCCTTTCTTAAAGCAATCTACTGAGCTGGCCAGAACCACCTCTGCAGGGAGTCTGTTCCACATTTTCACAGCTCTTACTGTGAAGAAACATTTCCGCATTTGGAGATGAAATATTTTTTCTTCTAGACGTAAAGAGTGCCCCCTTGTTCTCTGTGTTGACCGTAAAGTGAATAACTCATCACCAAGTTCACTATATGGACCCCTTATATATTTGTACATGTTAATCATATCCCCCCTTATTCTCCTCTTCTCAAGAGTGAATAAATTCAGTTCCTCTAATCTTTCTTCATAGCTGAGCTCCTCCATGCCTCTTATCAGTTTGGTTGCCCTTCTCTGCACTTTCTCCAGTTCCCCGATATGCTTTTTGAGAACTGGTGCCCAAAACTGAACTGCGTATTCCAGATGAGGCCTTACTAATGATTTGTACAGGGGCAAAATGATATCTCTCTCTCTGGAGTCCATACCTCTCTTAATACAAGAAAGGACTTTGCTCGCCTTGGAAACCACAGCTTGGCATTGCATGCCATTATTGAGCTTATGATCTACCAAAACCCCCAGATCCTTCTCCACTACGGATCCCCCCAGTTGTATTCCCCCTAGTATGTATGATGCATTCATATTCTTAGCCCCCAAGTGCATAACTTTACATTTATCAACATTAAACCTCATCTGCCACATAGTCGCCCAATTAGACAGGGCATCGAGGTCGGCTTGTAAATTGGAGACATCTTGTAAGGACGTTATTCCACTGCATAGCTTGGTGTCATCTGCAAAGACAGAAATGTTACTTTTGATCTCAGACCCAATATCATTTATAAAGATATTAAAAAGTAAGGGTCCCAGCACTGAACCTTGGGGTACACCACTGATAACCTTAGACCATTCAGAGTAAGAATCATTAACTACTACTCTCTGAATTCTGTCTTTTAGCCAGTTTTCTATCCATTTACAAACTGATATTTCCAATCCTGTAGACTTTACCTTACACATGAGCCGTGTGTGGGGAACTGTATCAAACGCTTTTGCAAAATCCAAGTATACCACGTCCACAGCCACGCCTCTGTCCAAGGTTTTACTTACCTCTTCATAAAAAGAAATCAGGTTTGTCTGACAACTTCTGTCTTTCATGAATCCATGCTGTCTGTTGCTTAAATAGTTTTTTTCCAGCAAGAACTCATCTATGTGGTCTTTTATTAATCTCTCCAGTATCTTCCCAACTATGGAAGTTAAACTAACAGGTCTATAGTTACTTGGTAAAGACTTTGTTCCCTTTTTAAATATAGGCACCACATTGGCCCTGCGCCAATCCAGTGGTACTATTCCTGTCATTAATGAGTCCCTAAAAATTAGATACAATGGCTTTGAAATTACAGAGCTCAATTCTTTTAGGATCCGTGGGTGTATGCCATCTGGTCCAGGTGCTTTATCCACCTTTATTCTGTCTAAATATTTCTGGACCATATCACTTTTGAGCCATTGTGGATTTGAGGCTGTGTCACTACCACCCCCATTATGGACATGAGCTCCCCCATGCTCCATTGTATACACAGAGCTGAAGAAAGTATTTAATAAATTAGCCTTCTCTTTGTCCCCAGTCACCCACTCTAGATTATTTTGTAAAGGGCCTACATGCTCAGACTTGACCTTTTTACTATTAATATATTTGAAGAATTTTTTGGGGTTTGTCCTACTATCTTTTGCAATCTGTCGTTCGTTTTGAATTTTTGCATCCTTGATTTCCTTTTTACATATCCTGTTATATTCTTTGTAACATTTAAACGACACTAGTGTTCCTTCATTTTTATATTTTTTAAAAGCGCTTTTCTTATTGTTTATAGCTTTTTTAACTTTAACTGTGAGCCACATAGGCTTTATTTTTAGCCTTTTAAACTTATTGCCCATGGGAATATACTTTGCAGTGAGTTCACAAACAGTCTTTTTGAAGAATTCCCATTTCTGTTCTGTGCCCATTGATGCCAATATTCTCTCCCAGTCTAAGTCCTGGAGAGCAGCCCTCATCCTTGGAAAATTTGCTTTATTGAAATTAAGTGTTTTTATCCTTCCTGCATGTATTTCTTGCTTACAGCTAACATCAAATGAAATCATGTTATGGTCACTGCTACCCAGGTGTTCCTTTATCTGAACATTAGTAATATGCTCTGCATGGTTTGAGATTACCAGGTCCAACAGAGCATCATTCCTAGTTGGGGCCTCAATAAACTGGACCATAAAATTGTCCTGCAATAGGCTTATAAATTTTTGCCCTTTAACTGTCCCAGCAGTGCCATTACTCCAGTCAATTTCTGGGTAGTTAAAATCCCCCATTATTACCACCGTCCCAGCCCTTGCAGCCCTTTCCATCTGTGCAAGGAGCTGAGTCTCCACCTCCTCATTAACATTGGGTGGTCTATAACAAACTCCAATGATTAACTTTGAACTACGCACATCTGTATGCAGTTCCACCCATAATGCTTCAGCCTCATCACACTCTCCATCAACCAGGTCCTCTTTCACACTCGCTTTGAGATCACTTCTCACATAGAGACAGACCCCGCCACCTTTCCTTTTTGCCCTGTCTCTCCGAAAGAGTGCATAGCCAGGAATATTAATAATCCAGTCATGTGAGGATTGAAGCCACGTTTCAGCAATACCGATTACGTCATAGCTCTCCTCATGCACCAGAGCTTCCAACTCACCTATTTTGCTTGGCAGACTTCTGGCATTGGTGAACAAACACTTTAATGTATTACATTTTTCTCTGGTATTTTTCATATAATTTTTAGTAGTACAAATGGCACTATAGTTTCCAATGGCTGTTTGCAACATGGGAACTTTCTTGTCACCTGCCATAACCCTCCCCCCATCTATCCCCTGTAGTCCACACAGGGTCTTAACGTCTTGTCCTTCTTCTCAACAAAGAAGATACCGGCACCGGCAGGGGATGAGGATGGGCGGATAAACTTTTTCTCAAGGTTTTCGTCTATATATTGCCTCAGTGTCTCCAGTTCAGTTTCAGAAAGAGGGAAAATACATCCGAATGGAATCTCTGCTCCTGGCAGCAACTCGATGGGGCAATCATACGAGCGATGTGGGGGTAGAGTATCGGCTTTCTTCTTGTCGAAGACATCTAGAAAGTCCTGATAGGCTGCAGGTATACTATGGTCCACACTAGGCGTAGTTTGACAAACAACTGGAAGCGTTCTTGGATACAGGAACAAGACAATGTTGCTGGCAATAAGAGGTAAAGAGCACTTCCTTTTTGGACCAATCAACCTGAGGATTGTGCGCCTGGAGCCATGGGATTCCCAGAATGACAGGAAATAGAGGAGAGCTCAATACGTCAAAACATAATAATTCCTGATGGCCTGAATTGATAGAGGTCAGGATAGGGGCAGTTTCTAGAGTGACGTTCCCGGAGCTGGGCATTGAGCCATCGGCCAGGTGAACGGCCAGCTTTTGCTTCTTCTGATAAAGAGGAATAGTAAGTCTTTTTGCCAGAGTTAGATCCAGAAAGCAACTACATGCCCCGGAGTTGAGTATTGCCTGGAGATGGATTTCTTCCCCTGCCAGCTGTAATGTGATCTGAAGAGCAACATGAGCGGAGGAAGACTTGGATACTTTACAATAGACCGGTGTATGGGGAAATCGTTTACCAGGTCTTATGGGGCAATTGTCTATGTAGTGTCCCAAGCCCCCACAGTAGAAGCAAAGATTCGCCCGTTGGCGGCGGAGTTTCTCCTCTGAAGATAATGCTGGATGGACCAGGCTAACATGCATGGAATTAGACATGGAATTAGACATGGAATTAGACATGGGGAGTGCTTCAGATCGTATCCGAGCAGGTCGGGAGGTTTGCATGCGTTCAGACTGGCGTTCACTTAGGCGTCTATCAAGCTTAATTGTAAGTTGAATGAGACCTTCTAGAGTTGAAGGGGTCTCTACTCTGGCTAGTTCATCTTTGAGGGAATCGGACAGCCCCAACCGATACTGAAATCTTAAGGCTGCCTCATTCCAACCTGAATATGTGGCCCATGTGAGGAATTCCACCGTGTAATCCTCTGCAGGGCGATGGCCTTGCCGTAAGGCATGCAGAGTAGCCTCAGCAGTGCCTACCCGCAAGGGGTCGTCATATAACCGAGCCATGGTTTGAAAGAACTGTTCCACAGAGTCTATAGCAGGGTCTTTCTGTTCCAATAGGCCAAGGGCCCATACTTGAGGGTCACCATTTAGTAGTGAAATGATGAACCCCACTTTTATTGATTCAATGGAAAAAGTCAGTGGCTGCAAGTCCAGGTACAGATAGCAGGCGTTTCTAAAGGCCCTGAACTTCTTCCGATCTCCAGAAAAGCATTCAGGTGTGGGTACTCGTGGCTCCGGAGAGGGCATCACCGCAGAAGGAGGAGTCACAGGTGAGCTGTCTGAGGAAGAATCCGGAACGTTGGAGACCGGTGTGGTTGGTGGATGCAGCAGGCGGCCCTCTAATTGGGAGTGTTCCTCCCAAAGTCTCTGGATGGCCTGAGAGAGAGCCGTGACGTGCTGGTTGACGGCTTCCAGGGGGGAGACACCTCCGTCGGCCTCTGACATGGCTGGTGTATACTGTCAGGAACTTAGTAGAAGGCCGAGATGCTAGGAGGGCTCCCCTTGCGGCCAAGCGCAGCACACCACTGAAGGTGACACAGCAGGTGTGGTGCCCACAGAAGCACGGGTGCCTGGTAGCTGGAACTGGAGACAGGCATGCTTGGATGGTCCAGGAAGCAGGGACCGGTGGACAGACTTGACAACGGAGTCAGGAGCCAGGCCAGGGGTCAACACAGGAAGTCAGTCCAGGATCAGAGTCAAGTTTAGGGAGTAAGATAAACAAGTCCAGTAGCCAAGCCAGGATCAGATGCAGGAAGCAGGCAGAGAGAAGTCAGATGCAAGCCAAGGATCAAGCCAGGGGGTCAGAAGGATCAGGTCAGGACAAGCCGAGTCGGTACACAGATCAGGAACAGCAGATTCACAGGACACAGGAATGCAGGACAAGCTGAAGATACACCAGTGATGCGCCACTGTCAGTAGTAGGTTTAAATAGGCCGGGCATCCATCACGCCGGGCGTGCGCCAATGCTCATGTGCGTGCGCATCGTCACGGCGCCGAGCGTCCGCCTAGTCCCGGCGCGCGCCTGCCCAACCATGGTGCCGCACATCCTTGTGCGCGCATGCGCATCAAAGCGTCTATTTCCCTGATATGACTCTTCCCACTGAGCTATCTGGGATGCTGGACAGCTCCTTGCCTCACCTGCTGGACAAACCTATCTGATCCAATGGACAACCCTGCCTTAAATCTTGATTACTGTTGAACCTTGAACTCCTTGCTGAGACAGCCTCTCCCATCCCCTCAACTGCTCAGCTCTCCAATGAGCATGGAGAAGCAGAGAGGAAAGAGGCTGATTGACAGTCAGCCTCTTTCCTCTCAGGAATCTGTGAGAACCGAGCCAGCGGCAATGTTCGGTGGCTCGGTTCTCAGTGCACAGACGGCGGGGGACAGATGGAGCATCGGTCTGATGCTCCATCCACCGAGGTAGGTATGAATATAAAATAAAAAAAAAACATACTTCTCCTTTAATCATGTAAATCTATGTTTTCAAAGTAGTTCAAACATTAAACTTAAAACCGTTGAACAGGAAGAATAGAGTTCTCAGATAGTGAGGTTATGAACCAAGAGCCTTTACAATTCCTGGAGATCTAACCCAGTTTTTTCCATGGTTGCCACAATCTATAGGTGTGATTCTTGTTTTTGTTTCTTAATACTAGTGTTTTTTCATAGACAAAGTGCACAGGTGTTGTGTTCACCACATCTCCCAGTGTGGGTGGGTCAGATTTTTTCCAATTTCTGGTAATGTTGAGTCTCGCTGACAGTAATATATGAGTTATGGTTAGGGATGAGCTTTATGTTCGAGTCGAACATGCGTTCGACTCGAACATTGGCTGTACGTCCGTTCAGCGGACAGCAAACAATTTGAGGTGCTCGCGGCAAATTCGAAAAGCCGCGGAACACCTTTCCCAAAATCACTTTCCCAAAATCGCGTGTTTTTTCTGCTCTTTTCTGCTCTTTACCACCACCCTTTGGTCAACTTCTGCTATTGTTGGTTGATTTTAACATTGGTTCTGAGCATGCGTATTTGTACTTTGGACTAAAGTCTGATGGATTTCTTTCCCCACGGCAGGACTTTGCACCGTAGGACTTTTGTTGACGAAAAGTTTGTCCGTTTGCAGAACAAACTTTTGTCCGATGAAAACTGAAAAAGTTTGTCCGATGGAGCGTACACACGGTCGGATTTTTTTGAAAACCTACTCATTTTGAAGTTTGTTGTCAAAAAGTCCGACCGTGTGTATGGGGCTTAAGTGTGCCAGATAGCCTCCAGGCAGCAAACAAATATCGCCCTGTCACCAAATTCAGTCTATATACAATTCATAGGAAATATCACCATCTTATAACAAATTCACCATGCAGGCTGTGAGCACAGCACTGCAGGTGCAGTCTGATAAAGAAAGACCTTAGAATGACTGACCTGAGAATGACCTGTAGCCATGTACACATATCCCATGGTCACTCCAGCAGATGACATGCTGGAGATGCCGGCCTCTTGTATCCCCCTTTCGATCAACGTCTGATGTTACCAATCGAGCAGGGACGAAAAATCATCACTGCACGTGTGCCAGTGACATGAACCCCAGCCAGCCTACAGGACCCAGAAGGCATAGCGGGAAAGGAAAGGGGAGGTGCCCGATATTGTAACACGGTGGCGGCTGGTCAGTATTCGCTCCATAAGATGCACAGACATTTCCCCTCTTTTTTGGGGGGAAAAAGTGCATCTTATGGAGCGAAAAATATGGAAGTTTAGGGTCGTATTTGGACAGCCTACCATGGGTAAGGTACCAACGTTGCGTCAGTTTGATTGATAGTTCCCATAGGGTGGAACAACAGGTGAATTTGTATGTGAAGTTGCAAGCTTTAGCCCATTGGTACGGTATAGGTACATCCCAGATCCAATTCCCATCTAAGTAATGGG
Source organism: Rana muscosa (assembly GCA_029206835.1). Taxonomy (NCBI): domain Eukaryota; kingdom Metazoa; phylum Chordata; class Amphibia; order Anura; family Ranidae; genus Rana; species Rana muscosa. The sequence goes on along the minus strand of CM055116.1, from coordinate 1,257,536,950 downwards.
GTTGTCTTGATAAAGATATTCTTTTGTTGAAGGAGATTATAAAAAAGTGAAATTCCTATTTGGTGCGGTGTGGGGGTTCTAAAGAAGATCCAAGCCAATTGGGGGATTGTGCAGACCCATGTAGGAAGTTTGGCTATGCAGTGTTGAGTGCGGATGTAAAGGAAAAGGTCTGAATTTGGTAAGTTAAATTATTTTTTTAAGGTGGGGAGTGATTTGATTTTTTCCTTTACTGAGCAGATCAGTTATATATGTTATTCCTTTCGCATTCCACATTGCAAAAGATGCTGAGTGCATTTAATTATGCAATGCTTCTAGGGGAATTTGGAGAGTGGATTTGAGAGGGTGTGACAAGCTATTTGTTGTAAATCGGTCACAGGTTTTGAGTGTTGATAAAATTGTTGGGGAGACACAAGGAGGGATTTTTGCTCCAAGTGTAATGGAGTATAGCCATGTAGTTAAATTCCCACCTGGTATAATAGAAGCCTCCATTTTTTCCCAAAAGGTGGAGGGAGAAGATAGAAACTATCCTCTTGTTTGTGTGAAAGCAGAGGCCAAATAGTAATCCTGAAAGTCTATGTAACCAGTGCCTCCAGCTTGCCGTTGCTTAATTATTTTTAAATGAGGGCATCTAGATCTTTTACCCTGCCATATAAATTTAGATAGTATAGTTTGAAGTGATTTTAAGTAGGTAGATGGAATTGGGAATTGGAGGGTTCTAAATAGATAGAGGATTTGGGGAAGATGAAGCATTTTTAATGCTGCTAAGCGACCCGTTCAGGAGAATTCAAATGATGCCAGCCTGGTGAGGTCCTCTTGTAGTTTAGTGCGAAGTGGTACGTAGTTTTGGTGAAATAGTGATTTAGTTGAGTTGGTTAATTGTACACCTAGGTAGGTTATACTTTTATCTGCCCAGGTATGGGCTGGCACTCCGGGTCCCCTTCCCACCTTATTCCCTCCTCTTGCTCCCTTCCTCCACCCTCTTGTCTTCCACATCCTCTATCCACTCTGCTCTAACTTTTCTGCTCTCTCTCTTTCTCTTATTGCCTTTTTGGAAGGGTCGTTATGAGACATGAAACTATCTGGTGTTTGATTCACCCACTCTGCTTCTCACATGCACTTCTGTATATTTTGTTCAGTGGCTTCGATGAACTCTGGTAACCAAACTACTTAGAAGTTTAATGACCTTTCGATCATATGTCCGAGGATATGTGTAATAGTTTACCTTATCCTCATTTGTCTACTTCTCATTTCATGATGTGCATGCCATTTGTGTGAATCTATACACCCCCAGAATTGTATTGTTTATATACCCAATGTTCACTGTGCCCAACACGACTTTATATCACTCTTTGTCTTATATTGATTCAGCTTTATGTTTGTTAACTTTTTGACTCTATACGTGCAGAAAGAGTAAAAGGGGAGGAGCCCCCGCAAACTTGTGTGTTGCACCTGGTGCATTGGCGCCAAAGGGACAGTACGAGCTGGATCTTTGGAGGAGAAGCAATATGGCTGCCACCCCATGGATTTCTGGTACATCGGGCCACCCGGATGTTAAAAACCCATCTCAACCATGGACATTGCTCCTCTCACTGCCCCCTGACGGATACAGGGATCTGGCTAAAGCCTAGGGGTCGTTTTGCTCTCCAAGTCTGCCGAGATGCGGAGGCCCTGGGTATGCTCTGTCCCAGATGCCAAAGACTAGCGGTGCAACTGCGGCCCTTTGGAAGATGTGCGTCCTGTGGAGAGTTTCTCTTCGAGGTAGACCAGCCCACCGAGAAACCCCCAGGTTTACCAAGTCAACTACCTTACGGGTATCATTACTTCTGAGGAGGAAACTTGTACTCCCGCAGTTGAGCCCCTGCGCACCGCATCAACTGCCACGGATGTTTATTCTCTTTGTGTGTATTGGAACAAAACAAAAAAAGGGAGGAAAAAAAGCAAATTGGACATAATGTCACACAAAACTCCAAAAATGGGCTGGTCAAAATTCTTGGCACCCTTTCAAAATTGTGGAAAAATAAGATTGTTTCAAGCATGTGATGCTCCTTTAAACTCATCTGGGGCTAGTAACAGGTGTGGGAAATATAAAAATCACACCTGAAAGCAGATAAAAAGGAGAGAAGTTCACTTAGTCTTTGCATTGTGTGTCTGTGTGTGCCACACTAAGCATGGACAACAGAAAGAGGAGAAGAGAACTGTCTGAGAACTTGAGAACCAAAATTGTGGAAAAATATCAACAATCTCAAGGTTACAAGTCCATCTCCAGAGATCTAGTTTTGCCTTTGTCCACAGTGTGCAACATTATCAAGAAGTTTGCAACCCGTGGCACTGTAGCTAATCTCTCTGGGCGTGGACGGAAGAGAAAAATTGATTAAAGGTTGCAACGCAGGATAGTCCGGATGGTGGATAAGCAGCCCCAAACAAGTTCCAAAGAAATTCAAGCTGTCCAGCAAGCTCAGGGGGAGCATCAGTGTCAGCGCGAACTATCCGTTGACATTTACATGAAATGAAATGCTATGGCAGGAGACCCAAGAGGACCCCACTGCTGACACAGAGACATAAAAAAGCGAGACTACAGTTTTCCAAAATGTACTTGAGTAAGCCAAAATCATTCTGGGAAAACGTCTTGTGGACAGATGAGACCAAGATAGAGCTTTTTGGTAAAGCGCATCATTCTACTGTTTACTGAAAACGGAATGAGGCCTACAAAGAAAAGAACACAGTACCTACAGTGAAATATTGGTTCAATGATGTTTTGGGGCTGTTTTGCTGCCTCTGGCACTGGGTGCCTTGAATGTGTGCAAGGCATCATGAAATCTGAGGATTACCAAAGGATTTTGGGTCGCACTGTAGAGCCCAGTGTCAGAAAGCTGGGTTTTCTTCCGAGATCTTGGGTCTTCCAGCAGGACAATGACCCCAAACATACGTCAAAAAGCACCCCGAAATGAATGGCAACAAAGTGCTGGAGAGTTCTAAAGTGGCCAGCAATGAGTCCAGATCTAAATCCCATTGAACACCTTTGGAGAGATCTTAAAATTGCTGTTGGGAAAAGGCGCCCTTCCAATAAGAGAGACCTGGCGTAGTTTGCAAAGGAAGAGTGGTCCAAAATTCCGGGTGAGAGGTGTAAGAAGCTTATTGATGGTTATAGGAAGCGACTGATTTCAGTTATTTTTTCCAAAGGGTGTGCAACCTAATATTAAGTTAAGGGTGGCAAGAATTTTGACCAGCCCATTTTTGGAGTTTTGTGTGACATTATGTCCAATTTGCTTTTTTTCCTCCCTTTTTTTGTTTTGTTCCAACAAAGGGAATAAACATGTGTATAGCAAAACGTGTTACTGCAATACTTTTCTGTGAGAAATACTTGATCTTCTGGAAAAAATTCTGGGGTGCCAACATTTTCGGCCATGACAGTATGTGATAATAACAGATAAATCCAATACAACCTCAGCATGAATCTCAGCTGCCCTGTGTAGATTATTGGGCTAGTGAGAATACATACAGGGAAATGACGTCTAACATTTTTCGGACCATGTAGTTCTTCTTCAGAGGCTTATTGTCTTTCGAAAGGGTCATAAATATTCTATAATATAAATATAATTAACATTAGTATGAAATGGTAGGTTGGTTACAATATATTTCAGTAATGAGTTAACATGAAAGTTTTACATGTCTGCACATATATGATGACATTAGAGCAAATGAGATTGTACTTACATGGATGGGCTAATCACTGATAAAAACAACCAGGGGAAGTTGCTGCTCCTAAATGGATTTCCATGGACTAGCAACTGCAGCCAAAGCGGGTCCCGGGCGGCACCCGGGTGAGGGACAGACCCACAGCTGGGGGCAAAGGAACAAGAGAGGGAAGCACCTATCCCAACTGCAAGAACTCCAGGTTAATGGAGTGCAAAGAACTCCTGCCACTGGGTAATGAAGTATAAATGTTGCTGCAGAGAGGTACAGTTCATGTGTATCTATGTAGGAGTAAACATAAAGAGAGACAACAGGGAACAACGAGGGTACTATTGGAACACTATCTTAGAAGTCAATGAGTAAAAGATGAAAGAGTAACAATAAAGTGTGCTACTAGAGTACCTCTCTCTGTTGTTCTGTCTGGAATCGTCCCACCATCACCACGGTATCGCTTGTGTGGGTGTGGGTGAATTTATAGCTGGTCGAACAAGCTGAGATTGATTGCCTGATGGCAATCACAATCAGCTGTGGCCGGCGTGACAGATCGTGACGCCAAACCAATGGCAACATCGATCTGTCGAGGAGTCCTCTGACGCAGTGACCCACTGGGGGCGGAGTCGCGTCCCCTGCCACCACGTCACCGGCGCGCATGCGGCCTACCTGACTGCGCCTCACAATGGAATGCAAACAGGAAGGAGACAGGCTCCCACAGGCAATTAGGTCCCAGGTACGGCCACCAAGGTGACCGGAAACAAGAGACCCCTGCGCGCTGGGCAGTGGGGTGGGGCACCACAACCTTGAAACCTAGCCCCAGAGAAATAAAGTCAGCCCAGTCATTGATCTTTCTCCTGGGACACAATCGGCCCCAGATGAAATAGAGTCCGATGGGAGTAATGCCACTGGGTGGTCAACAGGGAGAAGCTCATCCATCAGTAATACAGCAGATCACTAATATATAGGAAAAATTAGAATGTTGATAAATTTGTTGATAAAAATGATGATGAATATCACTTAACAATTAGTTACTTAATGGTTTGAAATTAAAGGCCTCGTTGAGGCCTGGTGGTGTAGTGGAATTGTGGTGGAAAATCCACCTCAATTCACTTTGCAGGAGTAATTTGTTTGAGTCCCCTTGGGTCATTATGGATGTGGTCTAATGCAAGAAACCCCACTTTAGGGGTGCGGTCACCATACACTATACGACTATGCCTCCCAAGAGGTAGGTCAGGGTCTTTCTTATTGATGCTAACAATGTGTCTATAAATTCTTTGTAAAAATTCAAGCTTAGTTTTCCCTACATAATAACAATTGCACTCACATTGCAATAGGTACACCACTCCGGCAATGCGACATATCACAAAATATTTAGATCTGAACTTCTCTCCAGTTGGTAGGTCTATATCTTTCCTAGTGTCCATATGACAGCAGTTACAGTTTCCACACATGAACGTCCCTGTTGGTTTTGCATGATCACGTTTCTTGGTTTTATATTTACTATGCACAAGTTTATCACGTAAGGAAGGAGCTCTTCGAAAGGTGATTTGTGGTTGAGCAGGAACTAAGGGTGCTAGTATGGTATCCATGCTAAGTAAGTGCCAGTATTTGTGTAAGATATGATGTATTTGTCTATGCTGTTGACAGAACTTGGTAATCGCCGTGTGGTTGCGGGTTCTTTCTCCTGTTTTTTAAAGGAGAGGAGGTCTTTCCTTGTTCTATTTTAAGCTTTTTATAAACTTTTTTTGGAATATCCTCTGGCTCGTAGTCTGGTCCTTAGTATCAACGCATCCTTTTTGAACAAAACATTGCTCGAACAGTTGCGTCTGGCTCTGATGTATTGTCCAAAGGGGATAGATGCCAACAGGGGTTTAGGATGGAAACTGGAAGCCTCCAAGATGGTGTTGCCCACTGTAGGTTTTCTATAGAGCTCACTCTGGAGAGAGCCATTAGTGTGTTTAATAATAGTCAAATCTAGGAATGTGATCCTAGATGGATTATGAGACATAGTGAACTTGATATTGAATGTATTGCTCAAATTGATATATTCAATGAACTCAAAAAGGAGTGCAGTGGAGCCATTCCACAGCATAATGATGTAATCAATGTAGCGGTACCAAGCTGTGGTATAGCTAGTGTATCTGCATGCCACATCATCGCCTCACACTGACACCAGTGCCAGCAATCAGTGCCCACAAGTGCCACCAATCAGTGCCCATTAGTGGTGCCACTCAGCGTTGGCTATCAGTGCCGCCTGTCAGGGGTGCCCATCAATGCCACCCATCAATGCCCATCAGTGCTGCCCAGTGCCCATTAGTGCCGCCTATCCATGCCACCTCTCAGTGCCCATCAGTGCTGCCTATCAGTGCTCATCAGTGCCACATATCAGGGCATATTAGTGCCTCCTCATCAGTGCCACCTAATCGGTGCTCATATGTGCCGTCTCATCAGTGCCCATCAGTGCCGCCTCATAAGCGCACATCAGTGAAGGAGAAAAAATACTTATTTTCAAAATTTACTGAGAGAAACTTAGAAAAACTATTTTTTTTTCAAAATTTTCGGTCTTTTTTTGGTAAAAAATAAAAAACCCAGCAGTGATTAAATACCACCAAAAGACATCTCTATTTGTGTGAAGAAAATTATAAAAATGTCACATGGTTACAGTGTAGCATGACCGTGCAATTGTCATTCAAAGTATGACAGTGCTGAAAGCTGAAAATTGGCCTGGGCAGGAAGGGGGTGAAAGTGTCCTGTAGGCAAATGGTTAATAGAAGACTTGTCAAATGTTTGAGTGTCTTTATTTCTCAGCTATAATCCTTTTAGCGGTATTATGTACTCCATACTCATTCAGTCTTGTTGGTTGGAGGGTAGACAGTGGAGGAGACCTTGCGTGGAGAGTGAAGAAGTTTCTGCTTTTGACTGCTGGGTTGCATTTTTGGTTATTTTTGGCTCTTTTTCCTTGCAGCTTTTTAACACCTTTTTCTGGCACATTTTAAACAGCCTTTTTTTTCTCTTTTTTTCCTTCAGCCTACTAATTAAGGGGAGTGGTTAATTGGTCACAGGTGCTTGAGGCCTATATAAACTTCTGTAGAGCACATGTGAAATTGCCAGTCTTGTTGGTTGGAGGGTAGACAGTGGAGGAGACCTTGCGTGGAGAGTGAAGAAGTTTCTGCTTTTGACTGCTGGGTTGCATTTTTGGTTATTTTTGGCTCTTTTTCCTTGCAGCTTTTTAACACCTTTTTCTGGCACATTTTAAACAGCCTTTTTTTTCTCTTTTTTTCCTTCAGCCTACTAATTAAGGGGAGTGGTTAATTGGTCACAGGTGCTTGAGGCCTATATAAACTTCTGTAGAGCTCATTTAGAGCCTGCTCATTTTGAGTTGCTGGAACTCTGTCCAAGTGGAACTGGACTAAGTGGTGAGTTAAAATCAAGAGTTTAAAACAGGGGTCATAGTAGATGTGTAGTGTGAGTACCTGGGTGTTGTCTGAGTAGTGTGTGTGGATGGTTAGTACTTGTGTATTGTAGGTGCACGCTGGTCTGCGAGTGCACGCGGGTCCGTTGGTCTGCGAGTGCACGCGGGTCCGTTGGTCTGCGAGTGCACGCTGGTCTGCGAGTGCACGCGGGTTCGTTGGTCTGCGAGTGCACGCTGGTCTGCGAGTGCACGCGGGCCCGTTGGTCTGCGAGTGCACGCTGGTCTGCGAGTGCACGCGGGCCCGTTGGTCTGCGAGTGCATGCTGGTCTGCGAGTGCACGTGGGCCCGTTGGTCTGCGAGTGCACGCTGGTCTGCGAGTGCACGTGGGCCCGTTGGTCTGCGAGTGCATGCTGGTCTGCGAGTGCACGTGGGCCCGTTGGTCTGCGAGTGCACGCTGGTCTGCGAGTGCACGCGGATCCGTTGGTCTGCGAGTGCACGCTGGTCTGCGAGTGCACGCGGGTCCGTTGGTCTGCGAGTGCACGCGGGTCCGTTGGTCTGCGAGTGCACGCGGGTCCGTTGGTCTGCGAGTGCACGCGGGTCCGCGAGTGCACGCGGGTCCGTTGGTCTGCGAGTGCACGCTGGTCTGCGAGTGCACGCGGGTCCGTTGGTCTGCGAGTGCACGCTGGTCTGCGAGTGCACGCGGGTCCGTTGGTCTGCGAGTGCACGTGGGTCCGTTGGTCTGCGAGTGCACGCGGGTCCGTTGGTCTGCGAGTGCACGCGGGTCCGTTGGTCTGCGAGTGCACGCGGGTCCGTTGGTCTGCGAGTGCACGCTGGTCTGCGAGTGCACGCTGGTCTGCGAGTGCACGCGGGCCCGTTGGTCTGCGAGTGCACGCTGGTCTGCGAGTGCACGCGGATCCGTTGGTCTGCGAGTGCATGCTGGTCTGCGAGTGCACGCGGGTCCGTTGGTCTGCGAGTGCACGCGGGTCCGTTGGTCTGCGAGTGCACGCGGGTCCGTTGGTCTGCGAGTGCACGCGGGTCCGTTGGTCTGCGAGTGCACGCGGGTCCGCGAGTGCACGCGGGTCCGTTGGTCTGCGAGTGCACGTGGGTCCGTTGGTCTGCGAGTGCACGCTGGTCTGCGAGTGCACGCGGGTCCGTTGGTCTGCGAGTGCACGCTGGTCTGCGAGTGCACGCGGGTCCGTTGGTCTGCGAGTGCACGCGGGTCCGTTGGTCTGCGAGTGCACGCGGGTCCGTTGGTCTGCGAGTGCACGTTGGTCTGCGAGTGCACGCGGGTCCGTTGGTCTGCGAGGGCACGCTGGTCTGCGAGTGCACGCGTGTCCGTTGGTCTGTGGGTGCACGTGGGTCTGCGTGGTACCTGTGTATTGTCTTGCTGAGTACCTGTGTATTGTCTTGTTGAGTACCTGTGTATTGTCTTGTTGAGTACCTGTGTATTGTCTTGTTGAGTACCTGTGTATTGTCTTGTTGAATAGTTGGGTCAGGAAGATAGTGTTAGGTAATTTGGACAGGGTATAATCTCGAATCCTCATTAAATTAATAGGTACGATGCCCAGCGGGTGTGGCGAGGCGACTCGGTGTACATCTTGCAGCATGTATGCGTTCCTTAATCATCTGATCGAGGGCGATTACTGCTGTGCAAAATGTAAACACATTGTTTCCCTGGAAGCCCAGGTTCTGAATCTAGGGAAGCAACTGTCAGCACTGGGAAGTCCCTCCACACTAAAGGAGAGCTGGATACGTACCCGGCAGGTGATGGCAGGGGCCAGCACAGAGGTGGGTGGAGTCAAAGAGGTGCAGGCACTAGAAAATAGTAGATGGGTGACAGTCAGGAAGGGTAGAGGGCGAAGTGCCAGGGAGGCCGATCCAGGGCTGGAGCATCCCAATAAGTATGCTCCATTGAGTGACATTGGTGAAACCAGTCCGGGACCAGCACTGCTGGAGCTGAGGGACTCTCCTAGCTGCCAGGGGAAGAACTCCTCCAGTGAGAGTGGGGGGGAAGCGAAGGGAAAGGAAAGACAGATTCTGGTGGTAGGGGACTCAATTCTTAGAAGGACAGAGAGGGCAATCTGTAACAAAGACCTGAAGCGCCGAACTGTATGTTGTCTACCGGGCGCTCGGGTTCGGCACATCACGGATCTGGTGGACAGATTACTGGGAGGGGCTGGGGAAGACCCAGCTGTCATGGTGCACGTTGGCACCAATGACAAAGTCAGAGGCAGATGGAGTGTCCTAAAGAACGATTTTAGGGACTTAGGAGCTAAATTGAGGAAAAGGACCTCCAAGGTAGTATTCTCGGGAATACTACCGGTACATCGAGCCACACCAGAAAGGCAGAGGGAGATTAGGGAAGTGAACAAGTGGCTGAAGAGCTGGTGTAGTAAGGAGGGGTTTGGGTTCCTGGAGGACTGGGCCGACTTCTCAGTCGATAACCAGTACTATAGAAGGGACGGACTGCACCTAAATGAGGAGGGTGCAGATCAGCTGGGAATAAGGATGGCCAAAAAGTTAGAGGGGTTTTTAAACTAGGTGACAGGGGGGAGGGTCCAGAGATAGTGAGAGTCAGCGGGAACATATTCTAAAGGGTAGTATTAGGGGCATTAGTGGTAGGGTAACCAAAGAACATAAACCCAAGGTAAGTATAGTAGCAAGTCCTAGTTGCAATCTGGGAACACCCAAGAGGATAGTATGTGACCGGTCAAATAATATTAATGCATTAAAGTGTCTGTTCACCAACGCCAGAAGTCTGCCAAGCAAAATAGGTGAGTTGGAAGCTCTGGTGCATGAGGAGAGCTATGATGTAATCGGTATTGCTGAAACTTGGCTTCATTCCTCACATGACTGGGCTATTAATATTCCTGGCTATGCACTCTTTCGGAAAGACAGGGTAAAAAGGAAGGGTGGAGGGGTCTGTCTCTATGTGAGAAGTGATCTCAAAGCGAGTGTGAAAGAGGACCTGGTGGATGGAGAGTGTGATGAGTCTGAAGCATTATGGGTGGAACTGCATACAGATGTGCGTAGTTCAAAGCTAATCATTGGAGTTTGTTATAGACCACCCAATGTTAATGAGGAGTTAGAGACTCAGCTCCTTGCACAGATGGAAAGGGCTGCAAGGGCTGGGACGGTGATAATAATGGGGGATTTTAACTACCCAGAAATTGACTGGAGTAATGGAACTGCTGGGACAGTTAAAGGGCAAAAATTTATAAACCTATTGCAGGACAATTTTATGGTCCAGTTTATTGAGGCCCCAACTAGGAATGATGCTCTGTTGGACCTGGTAATCTCAAACCATGCAGAGCGTATTACTAATGTTCAGATAAAGGAACACCTGGGTAGCAGTGACCATAACATGATTTCATTTGATGTTAGTTGTAAGCAAAAATCACATACAGGAAAGATAAAAACACTTCATTTCAAGAGAGCAAATTTTCCAAGGATGAGTGCTGCTCTCCAGGACTTAGACTGGGAAGGAATATTGGCATCAATGGGCACAGAACAGAAATGGGAATTCTTCAAAAAGACTGTTTGTGAACTCACTGCAAAGTATATTCCCATGGGCAATAAGTTTAAAAGGCTAAAAATAAAACCTATGTGGCTCACTGCCAAAGTTAAAAAAGCTATAAACTATAAGAAAAGTGCTTTTAAAAAATATAAAAATGAGGGAACACTAGTGTCATTTAAATGTTACAAAGAATATAACAGGATATGTAAAAAGGAAATCAAGGATGCAAAAATTCAAAATGAACGACAGATTGCAAAAGATAGTAGGACAAACCCCAAAAAATTCTTCAAATATATTAATAGTAAAAAGGTCAAGTCTGAGCATGTAGGCCCTTTACAAAATAATCTAGAGTGGGTGACTGGGGACAAAGAGAAGGCTAATTTATTAAATACTTTCTTCAGTTCTGTGTATACAAAGGAGCATGGGGGAGCTCATGTCCAAAATGGGGGTAGTGACACAGCCCCAAATCCACAATGGCTCAAAAGTGATATGGTCCAGAAATATTTAGATGGAATAAAGGTGGATAAAGCACCTGGACCAGATGGCATACACCCACGGATCCTAAAAGAATTGAGCTCTGTAATTTCAAAGCCATTGTATTTAATTTTTAGGGACTCATTAATGACAGGAATAGTACCACTGGATTGGCGCAGGGCCAATGTGGTGCCTATATTTAAAAAGGGAATTAAGTGTTTACCAAGTAACTATAGACCTGTTAGTTTAACTTCTATAGTTGGGAAAATACTGGAGAGATTAATAAAAGACCACATAGATGAGTTCTTGCTGGAAAAAAACTATTTAAGCAACAGACAGCATGGATTCATGAAAGACAGAAGTTGTCAAACAAACCTGATTTCTTTTTATGAAGAGGTAAGTAAGACCTTGGACAGAGGGGTGGCAGTGGACGTGGTATACTTGGATTTTGCAAAAGCGTTCGATACAGTTCCCCACACACGGCTCATGTGTAAGGTAAAGTCTACAGGATTGGAAATATCAGTTTGTAAATGGATAGAAAACTGGCTAAAAGACAGAATTCAGAGAGTAGTGGTTAATGATTCTTACTCTGAATGGTCCAAGGTTATCAGTGGTGTACCCCAAGGTTCAGTGCTGGGACCCTTACTTTTTAATATGTTTATAAATGATATTGGGTCTGAGATCAAAAGTAACATTTCTGTCTTTGCAGATGACACCAAGCTATGCAGTGGAATAACGTCCTTACAGGATGTCGCCAATTTACAAGCCGACCTCAATGCTCTGTCTAATTGGGCGACTATGTGGCAGATGAGGTTTAATGTTGATAAATGTAAAGTTATGCACTTGGGGGCTAATAATATGAATGCATCATACATACTAGGGGGAGTACAACTGGGGGGATCCGTAGTGGAGAAGGATCTGGGGGTTTTGGTAGATCATAAGCTCAATAATGGCATGCAATGCCAAGCTGCGGTTTCCAAAGCGAGCAAGGTCCTTTCTTGTATTAAGAGAGGTATGGTCTCCAGAGAGAGAGATATCATTTTGCCCCTGTTCAAATCATTAGTAAGACCTCATCTGGAATATGCAGTTCAGTTTTGGGCCCCAGTTCTCAAAAAGGATATTGGGGAACTGGAGAAAGTGCAGAGAAGGGCAACCAAACTGATAAGAGGCATGGAGGAGCTCAGCTATGAGGAGAGATTAGAGGAACTGAATTTATTCTCTCTTGAGAAGAGGAGATTAAGGGGGGATATGATCAACATGTACAAATACATAAGGGGTCCATATAGTGAACTTGGTGATGAGTTATTCACTTTACGGTCAACACAAAGGACAAGGGGGCACTCTTTGCGTCTAGAGGAAAAGAGATTTCACCTCCAAATACGGAAAGGTTTTTTCACAGTAAGAGCTGTGAAAATGTGGAATAGACTCCCTGCAGAGGTGGTTCTGGCCAGCTCAGTAGATTGCTTTAAGAAGGGCCTGGATTCTTTCTTAAATGTACATAATATAACTGGGTACTGACATTTATAGGTATAGTTGATCCAGGGAATATCCGATTGCCTCTCGGGGGATCAGGAAGGAATTTTTTCCCCTGCTGTAGCAAATTGGATCATGCTCTTCTGGTTTTTTTTTGCCTTCCTCTGGATCAACTGTGGGTATAGAATTGGGTATATGGGATTGTACGATATATGTTTATTTATTTATTTATTTATTTATTTATTTATTACGGTTGAACTGGATGGACTTGTGTCTTTTTTCAACCTGACTAACTATGTAACTATGTAACTATATAGAGAAGCAGTATCTGGGTCGCCATTGTTTTTAAAGGGGGCTTTCAAATTGTGATAAGCTCTCCACCCGCAGACTCCCACAACCACCGAGCAACATAGAGATACGTAAGTTGCTTTGTGAGGGGGCTTCCCCTGGCAAGGCACCCCCCCTCCTTGTTGAGAGCATGTAGGCTGGTATGGTTCAGGAGGGGTCAATGTGCCCCCCCCCATTCCTAGCCAACCAGGTTGCATGCTCAGATTAAGAGTCTGTTATTGATTTTTAGGGGGCACTCTTTTTTTTCTGCATGGAGACCCCCTTGAAATCTAACTAGATTTAAAGGATATGATATGAATCTCCTGGTGGACCTTATACATTTTTTTTGTTTTTTTATTTTGAAGTACCCCCTTAAAATCCAAACCAGACTCATAGGGTCTGGTATGTATTATGGGAGGGACTCCTATTTGGGGGGGGGGGCATTTACAAAGAAAAAGAAATAAACGTAATCAGTTTAAATTGCAAGTGAATGACATTCATTGCCAGCTTTTTCGTAGACACCATTTTTCAAGAAATTGGAATTTTTTAATGCTTCATTTTAGACATTTAAAAATTCACTGCTCCTGGCCAAATGCAAATTAAAAAAAACGTTCTATTTGTACATGTTCCCCAGGACAGTGTCCACCCCCCATGCTATTTTTGACATCACCTTGACATCACCTACTTGACCAGAAAATGGGCATTTTTAAAGGTTTGGGGAACCCCTATCGAAGTGAACCCAAGGCACTTTACCCCTGGCATCCACTCTCCCAGGTGAATACAAACAGGGTACACAGTACAGCTTGTTATTAATTCACAAAAAAAGTAATCAGTAAATAAAAATTACATTGCGAGAAAATTCCTTTATTAGAGAGAAAAAATGACCATGATCTAGATCCAACATCAATTACGTTATCCAGTGATATACTATAAATCCACATCAATCATATTGGGAAAAGTCCACTCATGCTTCCCCACTGATATTCCCATTACAACCTACGTCCCCACTGGTTTTTGTATGTAAACAAGCTGTCTGGGATCCCACGTAATTAATCAAATGCGGTCCTTATTTGATCAATAAAATATTTGATCAAAATATTTTGTCAATAAAATCCTACAGAACTTCTGATGGTCTTTTTTTTTTACAAACAGAAGCCAGTAGGAATCTCTCATTTAGAGACAGCAGTAAAATCACTTTTAAATTACAGAGTCCCTAGTGTTTTGCCAATTAAAAGCTGGTAGAGATCTGTCATTTAGTGACTGTAGTGCTCCCGCAGCGAAATGACCACTGTGTCACCATGTGATGTCTCTTTTAAAGAAGCCCCTCCTACTGCATCTGCAACTTCACATGAAGGAAGGCATCCCCAAAACATGATATTCAAAGTGGTTGTAGTGCCTGCTTAGTGATTTTTACTTGCAGGTATGCCTATAACAAGGCTTACCTGTAGGCAAAAAGAGTGCCCATGGTTTAGGAGATATTGACCCTGCATGCAGCCACTGACATCAGCGGCACATGTGCTCTGCAGGTCCGGCGGCCAGTACCGGAACTTGCCGGAACAGAAGGCTCCCACGTGCATGCGTGGGAGTGACGTCATTGCGGCTCCGGCCACACAGCGCTGGAGCCAGCAATCCCGGAAAAAAAGGCTAAGGGAACATGTCAGCTCCCTCAGAGGTGATCAGGCGAGCTGCGGGAGCTTCATTCTAAGATACGTATTTCATCACGTGCTAGTATGCGAGGCATAATAACACATTGGGGGTTTATTTACTAAAGTGTACTTGGAAATGCAGTCGCTGTAGATCTAAGAGAAACATGCAAGGAAAATAAAAACCAGCATTTTTGCTTGTACATGATTGGATGATAAAATCAGCAGAGCTTCCCCTCGTTTCAGATCTTCCCCTCAGATTTACAGCGACTGCACTTCCAAGTGCACTTGCAGTTCAAAATGGATTTGCCTTTAGTAAATCAACTCCATTATGCTATTGTCTTGCAGGTTTTTTTTTTTTTTTACTACCGCTTTAAAGGATTTTTGTTTGCCCTTTAAGCTGCATTAAATATCTATTAAATATTTAAACACATATACTGTACAGTATACAGTATACAGTATACTATACAGTATATATATATATATATATATATATATATATTAGGGATGAGCTCGGTGTTCGAGTCGAACGTACGTTCGACTCGAACATCGGCTGTTCGATCGTTCGCCGAACAACGAACGATTTGGGCCGTTCGCGCCTAATTCGCGGCCCACAATGCACTACGCCATTGCAGTGTCATCCAGGCGCTGTGATTGGCCAAGCATGCACTGTGACCCCGCATGCTTGGCCAATCACAGCGCCGGCAGCGAGGAGAGCAATGATTGGCCACAGGCAGGATGCCTGTGGCCAATTATTGCTGAGGGTGTTTAGTACACGCCCCACACTATAAAAGGCCGCCAGCACGGCGGCCTAGTGTAGTGTGTTCCGGAGCAGGGAAAGAGAAGCATAGGCAGGGACAGTGACATTTTTTTTTCTTGCTTAACCTGGATTCCTTTAGTTTAAGGAAAGAGAAGGATAGGTAGGGAGAGTTCTCATTGTGCTATACTGTGCTAAAGCATTCATCATCAACCATCTTTAAAAAAAAAAAATTTATAGGGACAGAAAACTATAGGTAGGGAACATGTCAGCTCCCTCAGAGGTGATCAGGCGAGCTGCGGGAGCTTCATTCTAAGATACGTATTTCATCACGTGCTAGTATGCGAGGCATAATAACACATTGGGGGTTTATTTACTAAAGTGTACTTGGAAATGCAGTCGCTGTAGATCTAAGAGAAACATGCAAGGAAAATAAAAACCAGCATTTTTGCTTGTACATGATTGGATGATAAAATCAGCAGAGCTTCCCCTCGTTTCAGATCTTCCCCTCAGATTTACAGCGACTGCACTTCCAAGTGCACTTGCAGTTCAAAATGGATTTGCCTTTAGTAAATCAACCCCATTATGCTATTGTCTTGCAGGTTTTTTTTTTTTTTTACTACCGCTTTAAAGGATTTTTGTTTGCCCTTTAAGCTGCATTAAATATCTATTAAATATTTAAACACATATACTGTACAGTATACAGTATACAGTATACTATACAGTATATATATATATATATATATTAGGGATGAGCTCGGTGTTCGAGTCGAACATACGTTCGACTCGAACATCGGCTGTTCGATCGTTCGCCGAACAACGAACGATTTGGGCCGTTCGCGCCTAATTCGCGGCCCACAATGCACTACGCCATCGCAGTGTCATCCAGGCGCTGTGATTGGCCAAGCATGCACTGTGACCCCGCATGCTTGGCCAATCACAGCGCCGGCAGCGAGGAGAGCAATGATTGGCCACAGGCAGGATGCCTGTGGCCAATTATTGCTGAGGGTGTTTAGTACACGCCCCACACTATAAAAGGCCGCCAGCACGGCGGCCTAGTGTAGTGTGTTCCGGAGCAGGGAAAGAGGAGCATAGGCAGGGACAGTGACATTTTTTTTCTTGCTTAACCTGGATTCCTTTAGTTTAGGGAAAGAGAAGGATAGGTAGGGAGAGTGTCAGTCTGTTTTACTGTGCTAAACCTTGTTTGTAGGGACAGGGAAGGACAGTGAGGGAAATTCTCATTGTGCTATACTGTGCTAAAGCATTCATCATCAACCATCTTTAAAAAAACCTTTTTTATATGGACAGAAAACTATAGGTAGGGAGAGTGTCAGTGTGTTTTACTGTGCTAAACCTTGTTTGTAGGGACAGGGAAGGACAGTGATGGAAATTCTCATTGTGCTATACTGTGCTAAAGCATTCATCATCAACCATCTTTAAAAAAACATTTTTTATAGGGACAGAAAACTATAGGTAGGGAGAGTGTCAGTGTGTTTTACTGTGCTAAACCTTGTTTGTAGGGACAGGGAAGGACAGTGAGGGAAATTCTCATTGTGCTATACTGTGCTAAAGCATTCATCATCAACCATCTTTAAAAAAAAAATTTATAGGGACAGAAAACTATAGGTAGGGAGAGTGTCAGTGTGTTTTACTGTGCTAAACCTTGTTTGTAGGGACAGGGAAGGACAGTGAGGGAAATTCTCATTGTGCTATACTGTGCAAAAGCATTCATCATCAACCATCTTTAAAAAAAAAAAAATTATAGGGACAGAAAACTATAGGTAGGGAGAGTGTCAGTGTGTTTTACTGTGCTAAACCTTGTTTGTAGGGACAGGGAAGGCCAGTGAGGGAAATTCTCATTGTGCTATACTGTGCTAAAGCATTCCTCATCAACCATCTTTAAAAAAAAATTTTTTTATAGGGACAGAAAACTATAGGTAGGGAGAGTGTCAGTGTGTTTTACTGTGCTAAACCTTGTTTGTAGGGACAGGGAAGGACAGTGAGGGAAATTCTCATTGTGCTATACTGTGCTAAAGCATTCATCATCAACCATCTTTAAAAAAAAAAAATGTATAGGGACAGAAAACTATAGGTAGGGAGAGTGTCAGTGTGTTTTACTGTGCTAAACCTTGTTTGTAGGGACAGGGAAGGACAGTGAGGGAAATTCTCATTGTGCTATACTGTGCTAAAGCATTCATCATCAACCATCTTTAAAAAAAATATTTTATAGGGACAGAAAACTATAGGTAGGGAGAGTGTCAGTGTGTTTTACTGTGCTAAACCTTGTTTGTAGGGACAGGGAAGGACAGTGAGGGAAATTCTCATTGTGCTATACTGTGCTAAAGCATTCATCATCAACCATTTAAAAAAAAACATTTTTTATAGGGACAGAAAACTATAGGTAGGGAGAGTGTCAGTGTGTTTTACTGTGCTAAACCTTGTTTGTAGGGACAGGGAAGGACAGTGAGGGAAATTCTCATTGTGCTATACTGTGCTAAAGCATTCATCATCAACCATCTTTAAAAAAAAAAATTTATAGGGACAGAAAACTATAGGTAGGGAGAGTGTCAGTGTGTTTTACTGTGCTAAACCTTGTTTGTAGGGACAGGGAAGGACAGTGAGGGAAATTCTCATTGTGCTATACTGTGCTAAAGCATTCATCATCAACCATCTTTAAAAAAAAAAAATTTATAGGGACAGAAAACTATAGGTAGGGAGAGTGTCAGTGTGTTTTACTGTGCTAAACCTTGTTTGTAGGGACAGGGAAGGACAGTGAGGGAAATTCTCATTGTGCTATACTGTGCTAAAGCATTCATCATCAACCATCTTTAAAAAAAATTTTTTATAGGGACAGAAAACTATAGGTAGGGAGAGTGTCAGTGTGTTTTACTGTGCTAAACCTTGTTTGTAGGGACAGGGAAGGACAGTGTGGGAAATTCTCATTGTGCTATACTGTGCTAAAGCATTCATCATCAACCATTTTTAAAAAAACATTTTTTATAGGGACAGAAAACTATAGGTAGGGAGAGTGTCAGTGTGTTTTACTGTGCTAAACCTTGTTTGTAGGGACAGGGAAGGACAGTGAGGGAAATTCTCATTGTGCTATACTGTGCTAAAGCATTCATCATCAACCATCTTTAAAAAAAATTTTTTATAGGGACAGAAAACTATAGGTAGGGAGAGTGTCAGTGTGTTTTACTGTGCTAAACCTTGTTTGTAGGGACAGGGAAGGACAGTGAGGGAAATTATCATTGTGCTATACTGTGCTAAAGCATTCCTCATCAACCATCTTTAAAAAAAAAAATTTTATAGGGACAGAAAACTATAGGTAGGGAGAGTGTCAGTGTGTTTTACTGTGCTAAACCTTGTTTGTAGGGACAGGGAAGGACAGTGAGGGAAATTCTCATTGTGCTATACTGTGCTAAAGCATTCATCATCAACCATCTTTAAAAAAAAAAAATTATAGGGACAAAAAACTATAGGTAGGGAGAGTGTCAGTGTGTTTTACTGTGCTAAACCTTGCTTGTAGGGACAGGGAAGGACAGTGAGGGAAATTCTCATTGTGCTATACTGTGCTAAAGCATTCATCATCAACCATCTTTAAAAAAAAAAAATTTATAGTGACAGAAAACTATAGGTAGGGAGAGTGTCAGTGTGTTTTACTGTGCTAAACCTTGTTTGTAGGGACAGGGAAGGACAGTGAGGGAAATTCTCATTGTGCTATACTGTGCTAAAGCATTCATCATCAACCATCTTTAAAAAAACATTTTTTATAGGGACAGAAAACTATAGGTAGGGAGAGTGTCAGTGTGTTTTACTGTGCTAAACCTTGTTTGTAGGGACAGGGAAGGACAGTGAGGGAAATTCTCATTGTGCTATACTGTGCTAAAGCATTCATCATCAACCATCTTTAAAAAAACATTTTTTATAGGGACAGAAAACTATAGGTAGGGAGAGTGTCAGTGTGTTTTACTGTGCTAAACCTTGTTTGTAGGGACAGGGAAGGACAGCGAGGGAAATTCTCATTGTGCTATACTGTGCTAAAACATTCATCATCAACCATCTTTAAAAAAACATTTTTTATAGGGACAGAAAACTATAGGTAGGGAGAGTGTCAGTGTGTTTTACTGTGCTAAACCTTGTTTGTAGGGACAGGGAAGGACAGTGAGGGAAATTCTCATTGTGCTATACTGTGCTAAAGCATTCATCATCAACCATCTTTAAAAAAAAAATTTATAGGGACAGAAAACTATAGGTAGGGAGAGTGTCAGTGTGTTTTACTGTGCTAAACCTTGTTTGTAGGGACAGGGAAGGACAGTGAGGGAAATTCTCATTGTGCTATACTGTGCTAAAGCATTCATCATCAACCATCTTTAAAAAAACATTTTTTATAGGGACAGAAAACTATAGGTAGGGAGAGTGTCAGTGTGTTTTACTGTGCTAAACCTTGTTTGTAGGGACAGGGAAGGACAGTGAGGGAAATTCTCATTGTGCTATACTGTGCTAAAGCATTCATCATCAACCATCTTTAAAAAAAAAAATTATATGGACAGAAAACTATAGGTAGGGAGAGTGTCAGTGTGTTTTAATGTGCTAAACCTTGTTTGTAGGGACAGGGAAGGACAGTGAGGGAAATTCTCATTGTGCTATACTGTGCTAAAGCATTCATCATCAACCATCTTTAAAAAAACATTTTTTATAGGGACAGAAAACTATAGGTAGGGAGAGTGTCAGTGTGTTTTACTGTGCTAAACCTTGTTTGTAGGGACAGGGAAGGCCAGTGAGGGAAATTCTCATTGTGCTATACTGTGCTAAAGCATTCATCATCAACCATCTTTAAAAAAACATTTTTTATAGGGACAGAAAACTATAGGTAGGGAGAGTGTCAGTGTGTTTTACTGTGCTAAACCTTGTTTGTAGGGACAGGGAAGGACAGTGTGGGAAATTCTCATTGTGCTATACTGTGCTAAAGCATTCATCATCAACCATTTTTAAAAAAACATTTTTTATAGGGACAGAAAACTATAGGTAGGGAGAGTGTCAGTGTGTTTTACTGTGCTAAACCTTGTTTGTAGGGACAGGGAAGGACAGTGAGGGAAATTCTCATTGTGCTATACTGTGCTAAAGCATTCATCATCAACCATCTTTAAAAAAAAATTTTTATAGGGACAGAAAACTATAGGTAGGGAGAGTGTCAGTGTGTTTTACTGTGCTAAACCTTGTTTGTAGGGACAGGGAAGGACAGTGAGGGAAATTATCATTGTGCTATACTGTGCTAAAGCATTCCTCATCAACCATCTTTAAAAAAAAAATTTTTTATAGGGACAGAAAACTATAGGTAGGGAGAGTGTCAGTGTGTTTTACTGTGCTAAACCTTGTTTGTAGGGACAGGGAAGGACAGTGAGGGAAATTCTCATTGTGCTATACTGTGCTAAAGCATTCATCATCAACCATCTTTAAAAAAAAAAAATTATAGGGACAAAAAACTATAGGTAGGGAGAGTGTCAGTGTGTTTTACTGTGCTAAACCTTGCTTGTAGGGACAGGGAAGGACAGTGAGGGAAATTCTCATTGTGCTATACTGTGCTAAAGCATTCATCATCAACCATCTTTAAAAAAAAAAAAATTATAGTGACAGAAAACTATAGGTAGGGAGAGTGTCAGTGTGTTTTACTGTGCTAAACCTTGTTTGTAGGGACAGGGAAGGACAGTGAGGGAAATTCTCATTGTGCTATACTGTGCTAAAGCATTCATCATCAACCATCTTTAAAAAAACATTTTTTATAGGGACAGAAAACTATAGGTAGGGAGAGTGTCAGTGTGTTTTACTGTGCTAAACCTTGTTTGTAGGGACAGGGAAGGACAGTGAGGGAAATTCTCATTGTGCTATACTGTGCTAAAGCATTCATCATCAACCATCTTTAAAAAAACATTTTTTATAGGGACAGAAAACTATAGGTAGGGAGAGTGTCAGTGTGTTTTACTGTGCTAAACCTTGTTTGTAGGGACAGGGAAGGACAGTGAGGGAAATTCTCATTGTGCTATACTGTGCTAAAACATTCATCATCAACCATCTTTAAAAAAACATTTTTTATAGGGACAGAAAACTATAGGTAGGGAGAGTGTCAGTGTGTTTTACTGTGCTAAACCTTGTTTGTAGGGACAGGGAAGGACAGTGAGGGAAATTCTCATTGTGCTATACTGTGCTAAAGCATTCATCATCAACCATCTTTAAAAAAAAAAATTTATAGGGACAGAAAACTATAGGTAGGGAGAGTGTCAGTGTGTTTTACTGTGCTAAACCTTGTTTGTAGGGACAGGGAAGGACAGTGAGGGAAATTCTCATTGTGCTATACTGTGCTAAAGCATTCATCATCAACCATCTTTAAAAAAACATTTTTTATAGGGACAGAAAACTATAGGTAGGGAGAGTGTCAGTGTGTTTTACTGTGCTAAACCTTGTTTGTAGGGACAGGGAAGGACAGTGAGGGAAATTCTCATTGTGCTATACTGTGCTAAAGCATTCATCATCAACCATCTTTAAAAAAAAAATTATATGGACAGAAAACTATAGGTAGGGAGAGTGTCAGTGTGTTTTAATGTGCTAAACCTTGTTTGTAGGGACAGGGAAGGACAGTGAGGGAAATTCTCATTGTGCTATACTGTGCTAAAGCATTCATCATCAACCATCTTTAAAAAAACATTTTTTATAGGGACAGAAAACTATAGGTAGGGAGAGTGTCAGTGTGTTTTACTGTGCTAAACCTTGTTTGTAGGGACAGGGAAGGCCAGTGAGGGAAATTCTCATTGTGCTATACTGTGCTAAAGCATTCATCATCAACCATCTTTAAAAAAACATTTTTTATAGGGACAGAAAACTATAGGTAGGGAGAGTGTCAGTGTGTTTTACTGTGCTAAACCTTGTTTGTAGGGACAGGGAAGGACAGTGAGGGAAATTCTCATTGTGCTATACTGTGCTAAAGCATTCATCATCAACCATCTTTAAAAAAAAATTTTTATAGGGACAGAAAACTATAGGTAGGGAGAGTGTCAGTGTGTTTTACTGTGCTAAACCTTGTTTGTAGGGACAGGGAAGGACAGTGAGGGAAATTCTCATTGTGCTATACTGTGCTAAAGCATTCATCATCAACCATCTTTAAAAAAACATTTTTTATAGGGACAGAAAACTATAGGTAGGGAGAGTGTCAGTGTGTTTTACTGTGCTAAACCTTGTTTGTAGGGACAGGGAAGGACAGTGAGGGAAATTCTCATTGTGCTATACTGTGCTAAAGCATTCATCATCAACCATCTTTAAAAAAAAAAAATTATAGGGACAGAAAACTATAGGTAGGGAGAGTGTCAGTGTGTTTTACTGTGCTAAACCTTGTTTGTAGGGACAGGGAAGGACAGTGAGGGAAATTCTCATTGTGCTATACTGTGCTAAAGCATTCATCATCAACCATCTTTAAAAAAACATTTTTTATAGGGACAGAAAACTATAGGTAGGGAGAGTGTCAGTGTGTTTTACTGTGCTAAACCTTGTTTGTAGGGACAGGGAAGGACAGTGAGGGAAATTCTCATTGTGCTATACTGTGCTAAAGCATTCATCATCAACCATCTTTAAAAAAAAAAATTATAGGGACAGAAAACTATAGGTAGGGAGAGTGTCAGTGTGTTTTACTGTGCTAAACCTTGTTTGTAGGGACAGGGAAGGACAGTGAGGGAAATTCTCATTGTGCTATACTGTGCTAAAGCATTCATCATCAACCATCTTTAAAAAAAAATTTTTATAGGGACAGAAAACTATAGGTAGGGAGAGTGTCAGTGTGTTTTACTGTGCTAAACCTTGTTTGTAGGGACAGGGAAGGACAGTGAGGGAAATTCTCATTGTGCTATACTGTGCTAAAGCATTCATCATCAACCATCTTTAAAAAAACATTTTTTATAGGGACAGAAAACTATAGGTAGGGAGAGTGTCAGTGTGTTTTACTGTGCTAAACCTTGTTTGTAGGGACAGGGAAGGACAGTGAGGGAAATTCTCATTGTGCTATACTGTGCTAAAGCATTCATCATCAACCATCTTTAAAAAAAAAAAAAATATAGGGACAGAAAACTATAGGTAGGGAGAGTGTCAGTGTGTTTTACTGTGCTAAACCTTGTTTGTAGGGACAGGGAAGGACAGTGAGGGAAATTCTCATTGTGCTATACTGTGCTAAAGCATTCATCATCAACCATCTTTAAAAAAACATTTTTTATAGGGACAGAAAACTATAGGTAGGGAGAGTGTCAGTGTGTTTTACTGTGCTAAACCTTGTTTGTAGGGACAGGGAAGGACAGTGAGGGAAATTCTCATTGTGCTATACTGTGCTAAAGCATTCATCATCAACCATCTTTAAAAAAACATTTTTTATAGGGACAGAAAACTATAGGTAGGGAGAGTGTCAGTGTGTTTTACTGTGCTAAACCTTGTTTGTAGGGACAGGGAAGGACAGTGAGGGAAATTCTCATTGTGCTATACTGTGCTAAAGCATTCATCATCAACCATCTTTAAAAAAAAAAAATTATAGGGACAGAAAACTATAGGTAGGGAGAGTGTCAGTGTGTTTTACTGTGCTAAACCTTGTTTGTAGGGACAGGGAAGGCCAGTGAGGGAAATTCTCATTGTGCTATACTGTGCTAAAGCATTCCTCATCAACCATCTTTAAAAAAAAAAATTTTTTATAGGGACAGAAAACTATAGGTAGGGAGAGTGTCAGTGTGTTTTACTGTGCTAAACCTTGTTTGTAGGGACAGGGAAGGACAGTGAGGGAAATTCTCATTGTGCTATACTGTGCTAAAGCATTCATCATCAACCATCTTTAAAAAAATTTTTTATAGGGACAGAAAACTATAGGTAGGGAGAGTGTCAGTGTGTTTTACTGTGCTAAACCTTGTTTGTAGGGACAGGGAAGGACAGTGAGGGAAATTCTCATTGTGCTATACTGTGCTAAAGCATTCATCATCAACCATCTTTAAAAAAACATTTTTTATAGGGACAGAAAACTATAGGTAGGGAGAGTGTCAGTGTGTTTTACTGTGCTAAACCTTGTTTGTAGGGACAGGGAAGGACAGTGAGGGAAATTCTCATTGTGCTATACTGTGCTAAAGCATTCATCATCAACCATCTTTAAAAAAACATTTTTTATAGGGACAGAAAACTATAGGTAGGGAGAGTGTCAGTGTGTTTTACTGTGCTAAACCTTGTTTGTAGGGACAGGGAAGGACAGTGAGGGAAATTCTCATTGTGCTATACTGTGCTAAAGCATTCATCATCAACCATCTTTAAAAAAAAATTTTTATAGGGACAGAAAACTATAGGTAGGGAGAGTGTCAGTGTGTTTTACTGTGCTAAACCTTGTTTGTAGGGACAGGGAAGGACAGTGAGGGAAATTCTCATTGTGCTATACTGTGCTAAAGCATTCATCATCAACCATCTTTAAAAAAACATTTTTTATAGGGACAGAAAACTATAGGTAGGGAGAGTGTCAGTGTGTTTTACTGTGCTAAACCTTGTTTGTAGGGACAGGGAAGGACAGTGAGGGAAATTCTCATTGTGCTATACTGTGCTAAAGCATTCATCATCAACCATCTTTAAAAAAAAAAAATTATAGGGACAGAAAACTATAGGTAGGGAGAGTGTCAGTGTGTTTTACTGTGCTAAACCTTGTTTGTAGGGACAGGGAAGGACAGTGAGGGAAATTCTCATTGTGCTATACTGTGCTAAAGCATTCCTCATCAACCATCTTTAAAAAAAAAAATGTTTATAGGGACAGAAAACTATAGGTAGGGAGAGTGTCAGTGTGTTTTACTGTGCTAAACCTTGTTTGTAGGGACAGGGAAGGACAGTGAGGGAAATTCTCATTGTGCTATACTGTGCTAAAGCATTCATCATCAACCATCTTTAAAAAAAAAAATTATAGGGACAGAAAACTATAGGTAGGGAGAGTGTCAGTGTGTTTTACTGTGCTAAACCTTGTTTGTAGGGACAGGGAAGGACAGTGAGGGAAATTCTCATTGTGCTATACTGTGCTAAAGCATTCATCATCAACCATCTTTAAAAAAAATTTTTTATAGGGACAGAAAACTATAGGTAGGGAGAGTGTCAGTGTGTTTTACTGTGCTAAACCTTGTTTGTAGGGACAGGGAAGGACAGTGAGGGAAATTCTCATTGTGCTATACTGTGCTAAAGCATTCATCATCAACCATCTTTAAAAAAACATTTTTTATAGGGACAGAAAACTATAGGTAGGGAGAGTGTCAGTGTGTTTTACTGTGCTAAACCTTGTTTGTAGGGACAGGGAAGGACAGTGAGGGAAATTCTCATTGTGCTATACTGTGCTAAAGCATTCATCATCAACCATCTTTAAAAAAAAAAAAATATAGGGACAGAAAACTATAGGTAGGGAGAGTGTCAGTGTGTTTTACTGTGCTAAACCTTGTTTGTAGGGACAGGGAAGGCCAGTGAGGGAAATTCTCATTGTGCTATACTGTGCTAAAGCATTCCTCATCAACCATCTTTAAAAAAAAAATTTTTTATAGGGACAGAAAACTATAGGTAGGGAGAGTGTCAGTGTGTTTTACTGTGCTAAACCTTGTTTGTAGGGACAGGGAAGGACAGTGAGGGAAATTCTCATTGTGCTATACTGTGCTAAAGCATTCATCATCAACCATCTTTAAAAAAAAAATTATAGGGACAGAAAACTATAGGTAGGGAGAGTGTCAGTGTGTTTTACTGTGCTAAACCTTGTTTGTAGGGACAGGGAAGGACAGTGAGGGAAATTCTCATTGTGCTATACTGTGCTAAAGCATTCATCATCAACCATCTTTAAAAAAAAAAAATTATAGGGACAGAAAACTATAGGTAGGGAGAGTGTCAGTGTGTTTTACTGTGCTAAACCTTGTTTGTAGGGACAGGGAAGGACAGTGAGGGAAATTCTCATTGTGCTATACTGTGCTAAAGCATTCATCATCAACCATCTTTAAAAAAACATTTTTTATAGGGACAGAAAACTATAGGTAGGGAGAGTGTCAGTGTGTTTTACTGTGCTAAACCTTGTTTGTAGGGACAGGGAAGGACAGTGAGGGAAATTCTCATTGTGCTATACTGTGCTAAAGCATTCATCATCAACCATCTTTAAAAAAAAAAATTATAGGGACAGAAAACTATAGGTAGGGAGAGTGTCAGTGTGTTTTACTGTGCTAAACCTTGTTTGTAGGGACAGGGAAGGCCAGTGAGGGAAATTCTCATTGTGCTATACTGTGCTAAAGCATTCATCATCAACCATCTTTAAAAAAAAAATTATAGGGACAGAAAACTATAGGTAGGGAGAGTGTCAGTGTGTTTTACTGTGCTAAACCTTGTTTGTAGGGACAGGGAAGGACAGTGAGGGAAATTCTCATTGTGCTATACTGTGCTAAAGCATTCATCATCAACCATCTTTAAAAAAAAAAATTTATAGGGACAGAAAACTATAGGTAGGGAGAGTGTCAGTGTGTTTTACTGTGCTAAACCTTGTTTGTAGGGACAGGGAAGGACAGTGAGGGAAATTCTCATTGTGCTATACTGTGCTAAAGCATTCATCATCAACCATCTTTAAAAAAACATTTTTTATAGGGACAGAAAACTATAGGTAGGGAGAGTGTCAGTGTGTTTTACTGTGCTAAACCTTGTTTGTAGGGACAGGGAAGGACAGTGAGGGAAATTCTCATTGTGCTATACTGTGCTAAAGCATTCATCATCAACCATCTTTAAAAAAAAAAATTTATAGGGACAGAAAACTATAGGTAGGGAGAGTGTCAGTGTGTTTTACTGTGCTAAACCTTGTTTGTAGGGACAGGGAAGGACAGTGAGGGAAATTCTCATTGTGCTATACTGTGCTAAAGCATTCATCATCAACCATCTTTAAAAAAAACATTTTTTATAGGGACAGAAAACTATAGGTAGGGAGAGTGTCAGTGTGTTTTACTGTGCTAAACCTTGTTTGTAGGGACAGGGAAGGACAGTGAGGGAAATTCTCATTGTGCTATACTGTGCTAAAGCATTCATCATCAACCATCTTTAAAAAAAAAAAATTATAGGGACAGAAAACTATAGGTAGGGAGAGTGTCAGTGTGTTTTACTGTGCTAAACCTTGTTTGTAGGGACAGGGAAGGCCAGTGAGGGAAATTCTCATTGTGCTATACTGTGCTAAAGCATTCCTCATCAACCATCTTTAAAAAAAAAATTTTTTATAGGGACAGAAAACTATAGGTAGGGAGAGTGTCAGTGTGTTTTACTGTGCTAAACCTTGTTTGTAGGGACAGGGAAGGACAGTGAGGGAAATTCTCATTGTGCTATACTGTGCTAAAGCATTCATCATCAACCATCTTTAAAAAAAAAAATTATAGGGACAGAAAACTATAGGTAGGGAGAGTGTCAGTGTGTTTTACTGTGCTAAACCTTGTTTGTAGGGACAGGGAAGGACAGTGAGGGAAATTCTCATTGTGCTATACTGTGCTAAAGCATTCATCATCAACCATCTTTAAAAAAAAATTTTTATAGGGACAGAAAACTATAGGTAGGGAGAGTGTCAGTGTGTTTTACTGTGCTAAACCTTGTTTGTAGGGACAGGGAAGGACAGTGAGGGAAATTCTCATTGTGCTATACTGTGCTAAAGCATTCATCATCAACCATCTTTAAAAAAACATTTTTTATAGGGACAGAAAACTATAGGTAGGGAGAGTGTCAGTGTGTTTTACTGTGCTAAACCTTGTTTGTAGGGACAGGGAAGGACAGTGAGGGAAATTCTCATTGTGCTATACTGTGCTAAAGCATTCATCATCAACCATCTTTAAAAAAAAAAATTATAGGGACAGAAAACTATAGGTAGGGAGAGTGTCAGTGTGTTTTACTGTGCTAAACCTTGTTTGTAGGGACAGGGAAGGCCAGTGACGGAAATTCTCATTGTGCTATACTGTGCTAAAGCATTCCTCATCAACCATCTTTAAAAAAAATTTTTTTTATAGGGACAGAAAACTATAGGTAGGGAGAGTGTCAGTGTGTTTTACTGTGCTAAACCTTGTTTGTAGGGACAGGGAAGGACAGTGAGGGAAATTCTCATTGTGCTATACTGTGCTAAAGCATTCATCATCAACCATCTTTAAAAAAACATTTTTTATAGGGACAGAAAACTATAGGTAGGGAGAGTGTCAGTGTGTTTTACTGTGCTAAACCTTGTTTGTAGGGACAGGGAAGGACAGTGAGGGAAATTCTCATTGTGCTATACTGTGCTAAAGCATTCATCATCAACCATCTTTAAAAAAACATTTTTTATAGGGACAGAAAACTATAGGTAGGGAGAGTGTCAGTGTGTTTTACCGTGCT
The DNA here is from genome assembly GCA_029206835.1 of Rana muscosa. Taxonomy (NCBI): domain Eukaryota; kingdom Metazoa; phylum Chordata; class Amphibia; order Anura; family Ranidae; genus Rana; species Rana muscosa. Next base: position 1,257,508,259 of record CM055116.1, on the reverse strand, counting down.
AAACCTTGTTTGTAGGGACAGGGAAGGACAGTGAGGGAAATTCTCATTGTGCTATACTGTGCTAAAGCATTCATCATCAACCATCTTTAAAAAAAAAAAATTATAGGGACAGAAAACTATAGGTAGGGAGAGTGTCAGTGTGTTTTACTGTGCTAAACCTTGTTTGTAGGGACAGGGAAGGACAGTGAGGGAAATTCTCATTGTGCTATACTGTGCTAAAGCATTCATCATCAACCATCTTTAAAAAAAACATTTTTTATAGGGACAGAAAACTATAGGTAGGGAGAGTGTCAGTGTGTTTTACTGTGCTAAACCTTGTTTGTAGGGACAGGGAAGGACAGTGAGGGAAATTCTCATTGTGCTATACTGTGCTAAAGCATTCATCATCAACCATCTTTAAAAAAACATTTTTTATAGGGACAGAAAACTATAGGTAGGGAGAGTGTCAGTGTGTTTTACTGTGCTAAACCTTGTTTGTAGGGACAGGGAAGGACAGTGAGGGAAATTCTCATTGTGCTATACTGTGCTAAAGCATTCATCATCAACCATCTTTAAAAAAACATTTTTTATAGGGACAGAAAACTATAGGTAGGGAGAGTGTCAGTGTGTTTTACTGTGCTAAACCTTGTTTGTAGGGACAGGGAAGGACAGTGAGGGAAATTCTCATTGTGCTATACTGTGCTAAAGCATTCATCATCAACCATCTTTAAAAAAAAAATTTTTATAGGGACAGAAAACTATAGGTAGGGAGAGTGTCAGTGTGTTTTACTGTGCTAAACCTTGTTTGTAGGGACAGGGAAGGACAGTGAGGGAAATTCTCATTGTGCTATACTGTGCTAAAGCATTCATCATCAACCATCTTTAAAAAAACATTTTTTATAGGGACAGAAAACTATAGGTAGGGAGAGTGTCAGTGTGTTTTACTGTGCTAAACCTTGTTTGTAGGGACAGGGAAGGACAGTGAGGGAAATTCTCATTGTGCTATACTGTGCTAAAGCATTCATCATCAACCATCTTTAAAAAAAAAAATTTTATAGGGACAGAAAACTATAGGTAGGGAGAGTGTCAGTGTGTTTTACTGTGCTAAACCTTGTTTGTAGGGACAGGGAAGGACAGTGAGGGAAATTCTCATTGTGCTATACTGTGCTAAAGCATTCATCATCAACCATCTTTAAAAAAACATTTTTTATAGGGACAGAAAACTATAGGTAGGGAGAGTGTCAGTGTGTTTTACTGTGCTAAACCTTGTTTGTAGGGACAGGGAAGGACAGTGAGGAAAATTCTCATTGTGCTATACTGTGCTAAAGCATTCATCATCAACCATCTTTAAAAAAACATTTTTTATAGGGACAGAAAACTATAGGTAGGGAGAGTGTCAGTGTGTTTTACTGTGCTAAACCTTGTTTGTAGGGACAGGGAAGGACAGTGAGGGAAATTCTCATTGTGCTATACTGTGCTACAGCATTCATCATCAACCATCTTTAAAAAAACATTTTTTCTTTCTCGTACATCACGGGACACAGAGCGACATAGTCATTACTAATGGGTTATATAGTTACCGTCAGGTGCTGGCACTGGCAACTTCCAAAACCGGAAGTACCCTCCCCTATATAAGCCCCTCCCATCCGGGAGCACCTCAGTTTTTTGCCAGTGTCTAAGGTGTTGGCCAAGAAGAAACATGTGTTTTTCACTGAGCTTGCGTACAGGTTCTTTTGGGCCTCAGTAAGCTATTCCGGATCCGACCAAAAAAGCTTCATAGCTAAACGGTCGGTACCCGGGCCTTGCAAAGAGAAGAGCAAGGTTCTGCCTGTAATGCTTCTCTTAGGAGAGCTGGACCCTGGGATCCAGAGCTCTGGTCATACCCACGACCAAGATGTTTTCTGTGCAGGGTGCTATACAGGTCCAGGGGAGTGGAATCCTTGGGAACCCGGTCCCTGAAGGTTTGATTACAATGCCTGCCGTGATAGGTGAAGTTTGGGCTTTTGTGGACCAAACAAAGTCCTGCGGCGAGGAACAGGTAAGTGGGGGCCCCCAGGAACTTGGTTCTATTGGGGGACCCCCAAGCCTAATTTGTCTTTCTGTCTGTTACCTAATGGTATTCCCGCAAGATTCTGTGCATGCCTGTAACTACTAAAAAAATGTAATAATTTTTAATGGTGGTCAAGAAAAAAAAAAAAAAAATGTTTTTTTATATATATTTAGTATATTAGACTGCGGTACCTGTGTTTGTCCACTAGAGGCCGCTGTGGAATGTTTTCTTGTCATGTGGACTAGTTTCTTCTCAGAGAGCAAAGTCCAGGCAGTTGGTGAGTTCTCCTATAGGAAACTGCTTCCTCTGCCATGTTGCAGTGCTCGTCCATCCCCCGGCCTGCAGCAAAGAGGGGCCCTGGCTCCTGTCCCTGGTTTCCATGTTTGAAATTAGCGCCGAGGGCGCACGTGGCCGCGCGCGTGCGCGTGCACGCGCCTCTATATATAGAGGTGAGCCGGGAAAGGGGGCGGAGCCTGGGGGATGACGCTCTGTGCGCGCCGCAGCGCTTCTGCGCATGTGCGGGCGTCCCAGCAGGTTTTTAAAAAGCCACAATATTGTAGTAAGCTGGCTATGAAGTACAGAGACAGAGCTGGCAACATTTAAAGGCATACAGCAAGCGGTTGATACAGGCATCCCCTAGAAAGGCACATTAGTAGACACCAACTGTTTATTATAGCAGCATTTATGCTAGACTATTATCAGTAACTGGTGTATTTCGGCTGGAATACCTCAGCTTTGTGGCTTAGGAATATGCCGTCTAAAAACTCCGGGACTAGAAATTCCAGGAGGAATAGGGGGTCTCCATCGGGCTCTGAGGATCTTGGGCATGCTTTGGCTGCACCAGTCTCCCCTGAAGAATCAGAGGTTAGTGACCGTAGAGCACCCTCAGGAGTACCTGGTACTGTGGCTGTCCTCAGTTCACCTGCTCCTGTGTATGTAACAGAGGAGGTTTTTTCCTCAGCTCTGGGAGGACTGGAAGAGAGATTGTCAGCATTAATCGCTGCTTCCCTGTCACAGGAGAAAAGCGCTCGATCTCCGTCTCCTCCCTCAGAGTGCCTGTTAACAGAGCAACAGTCCCATACAGAGGTCGACCTACCTGAGGGGGATCAGGATGAGGTTGATTCGGTTGTAGAGGAATCAACAGTGGAAGAGCCGTTCTCAGCATCACATGCTGAGAGGTTATGGGTTCAGTCCCTGACTAATATGGTCCGATCAGCATTTAAAATGTCACTTGCGGAGCCATCCTCCACTTCTGTCTCCTCGTTGGGGTCGCTAAAAGCTCCCCAGACTGTTTGTTCCTTTCCGATCCATCCTTTACTGGAGGGGCTCATTTACCAGGATTGGGAGCATCCTGACAAAATATTTACTCCCCCCAAGAGATTTCCGGTGGTCTATCCCATGGAGGATAAGTTCATCAGAAAATGGAAGGTCCCTACAGTGGACGCAGCCATCTCTTGTGTGAATAAATCACTGACATGTCCGGTGGAAAATGTCCAAATGTTCAAGGACCCAATAGATAAAAAATTGGAGTCATTATTGAAATCTGCTTTTTCTACAGCAGGATTGGTGACACAACCAGCAGTGGCAGCTATAGGGGTCTGCCAAGCAGTGAAGGATCAGTTGAAACAGGTCTTAAGGGACTTGCCAGATCAGCAGGCTCTTGCCCTAGCTGATCTACCTAGAGCCTTATGCTTTGCGGTGGACGCCATAAAGGATTCAATCCATCAGGCCTCCCGCCTTACGCTGTCTGTAGTACATATGCGCAGGCTTCTATGGCTCAAAAACTGGTCTGCTGAAGCTCCCTGTAAAAAATTGCTGGTCAGCTTCCCATTTCATGGGGAGCGCTTATTCGGGGAAGACCTGGACAAGTATATCCAGAGAATTTCCAGCGGTAAAAGTACACTTTTGCCGGTTAAAAATAGAGTTAGAGGTCCCTCCTTTAAGAGGCCGGCTTCTCCAGTCCCTAGGACATCGGCTGTGAAACAGTTCCGACGGCCTCCCCGGTCAAATCCCGGAGGTAAAAATCAGGGACAGTTGCAGGGTAACAAGAAGCCCTGGAGCAGGAGAGGTACAAAACCTCCCCCAAAGTCAAATGCATGAAGGGTTGCCCCCACCCAATCGGGTGGGGGGAAGACTTCAGTTGTTCACAGAAACCTGGCGGGACACGATCCGAGACAGATGGGTGCTCTCCGCAGTAAATCTGGGATACAAATTGGAGTTAAAAAACTCCCCTCCTTCCCGCTTTATAAGGTCAAACGTGCCAAGGGATCCCCAGAAGAGAGGATCCCTCCTGTTGGCACTGGAACAATTATTGCTTCAAGCAGTAATTATAGAGGTTCCCCTGGAAGAATGGGGGTTCGGGTTTTACTCAAACCTCTTTACAGTTCCGAAGCCAAACGGGGACGTGAGGCCCATATTAAATCTAAAAGGGCTAAACAAATTCCTACATATCAGGACTTTCCGGATGGAGTCGATCCGATCGGTAGCCACTGCCCTACAAGGGGAGGAATGGTTAGCCTCGATCGACATCAAAGATGCTTATTTGCACATCCCCATCTTTCCAGCCCACCAAAAATTTCTACGCTTTGCGGTAGAAGGGCGCCATTTTCAGTTCAGAGCCTTACCCTTCGGTCTGGCCACAGCACCAAGAGTGTTCACAAAAATTCTGGCCCCATTATTGGCCAATCTAAGAACATGAGGTGTAACGATAATGGCATATCTAGACGACTTGTTGCTGATAGACCACTCAGTGGAAAAACTAGAAGTGGTTGTTCACGAGACAATCAAGTATCTGGAATATCACGGTTGGATTATCAACCGAGACAAGTCAGCCCTAAAACCAGTCAAAAGTCTGGAATACTTGGGGCTAAGGCTGGATTCAGACCAGAGAAAGATTTTCTTGCCTCAAGAAAAGGGGTCGTCTTTGAGAGATTTGATCCACTTAGTGGGTTCAAAAAGACAGCCATCCATACGCCTGTGCATGAGGCTGCTGGGAAAAATGGTGGCATCATTCGAAGCAGTACCCTACGGTCAATTCCATTCAAGGAAGTTGCAAAGGGCCATACTGTCAGCCTGGAACAAAAAAGTTCAGGCTCTGGACTTACCAATGTCCTTGTCCCCTTCCGTTCGCAGGAGCCTCCGCTGGTGGTTGGTTCCCCAGAATCTGGAAAGAGGGAAATCCTTCAGTCCGATTTCCTGGAAGGTGGTCACTACAGATGCCAGCCTTATAGGCTGGGGAGCAGTACTGGAGCAATGGTCTCTCCAGGGCAGATGGTCGGATGCGGAAAAGGCCCTGCCCATCAATCTCTTAGAGATACGAGCAGCCCGGTATGCCCTAGTAGCATGGACATCCAAACTCCAAGGGTCCCCTGTCAGAGTTCAGTCAGACAATGCCACAGCAGTGGCATATATCAATCGTCAGGGGGGCACCAGGAGTCGTGCAGCCCAAAGGGAAGTAAATTACATCCTGAGATGGGCAGAAAGATATGTCCCAGCCATATCTGCGGTATTCATTCCAGGAGTGGAGAATTGGAAGGCGGACTTTCTAAGTCGCCAACAATTATGCCCAGGGGAATGGTCCCTTCATCCCGAGGTTTTCCGGACAATATGTCAGCGGTGGGGAACACCGGATGTAGATCTGCTAGCATCCAGATTCAACACAAAAGTGGACAGGTTTGTCTCTTGGGCAAGGGATCCCCTAGCGTGCGGCTCGGATGCCCTAGTGTTCCCTTGGGATCAGTTCAAGCTGATATATGCATTCCCACCGCCACAATTGTTACCTCGATTACTCCGCAGAATCAGGGTAGAAAAGAAACCAGTGATTCTGGTGGCTCCAGCGTGGCCCCGAAGAGCATGGTACGCGGAGATTGTAAAAATGTCTGTGGGGAGTCCTTGGACCCTCCCACATCGTCCGGACCTGCTTTCGCAGGGACCGATATACCACCCTTCCTTACCAGCCCTAGGTTTGACGGCCTGGCTATTGAAGCCCACATTCTAAAAAAGAGAGGGCTCTCTAATGCTGTGGTATCTACCATGATCAATGCCAGGAAGCCGGTATCCAGGCAGATCTACTATAGAATCTGGAAGGCGTACATCGCCTGGTGTGAAGCCAAGAAATGGCATCCACGTAAATACGTAATAGGTAGGATTCTGGACTTCCTACAATGGGCTGTAGATAGGAAGCTTGCCTTGAGTACTATCAAGGGTCAGATTTCGGCCTTGTCAATATTTTTTCAAAGGCCCTTGGCTTCGCATTCACTAGTCAAAGCCTTTATACAAGGAGTGATGCGTATTAGTCCTCCGGTTAATATTCCCATATGTCCATGGGATCTAAACTTGGTTCTGTCGGTTCTACAGAAACAACCATTTGAACAATTACAGCATATTTCCTTAGTGCTTCTCACCAGGAAATTGATTTTTCTAGTAGCCATTTGTTCGGCTAAAAGAGTATCGGAATTAGCAGCTATGTCCTGTAAGGAGCCATATCTGGTTATCCATAAGGACAGAGTAGTGTTACGTCCTCATCCAGCCTTTCTTCCTAAGGTGGTATCGAGTTTTCATTTGAACCAAGATGTGGTTCTTCCTTCTTTTTTCCCCAAGCCTACTTCGGTAGAGGAAAAGTTATTGCATTCTTTGGATGTAGTAAGAGCAGTTAAAGCTTATCTAAAAGCCACTGCTCAGATTCGCAGAACGGATACTTTGTTTATTCTGCCGGAAGGCCCCAGAAAGGGTCAGGCAGCGTCAAAATCTACTTTAGCCAAGTGGATTCGACAGGTCATAATACAAGCCTATAGCTTGAGAAGTAGACCGCCTCCGTTCAAAGTTAGGGCGCACTCCACGAGAGCAGTTGGAACTTCATGGGCAGTGCATCACCAGGCCTCCCTGGCTCAAATCTGTAAGGCCGCAACATGGTCTTCGGTACACACGTTTACTAGGTTCTACCAGGTGGACGTTAGAAGTCAGGAGGATGTCGCCTTTGGGCGCAGTGTGTTGCAGGCCGCAAAAGATCCTCATGTCTGATAGCGCTCAGCTTATATATGGTGTATCCCCCCCCTCATTTGGCATTGCTTTAGGACATCCCATTAGTAATGACTATGTCGCTCTGTGTCCCGTGATGTACGAGAAAGAAAATAGGATTTTTATAACAGCTTACCTGTAAAATCCTTTTCTTGGAGTACATCACGGGACACAGAGCTCCCGCCCCTCTTTGGGGACACTTATTGCTTTGCTACAAAACTGAGGTGCTCCCGGATGGGAGGGGCTTATATAGGGGAGGGTACTTCCGGTTTTGGAAGTTGCCAGTGCCAGCACCTGACGGTAACTATATAACCCATTAGTAATGACTATGTCGCTCTGTGTCCCGTGATGTACTCCAAGAAAAGGATTTTACAGGTAAGCTGTTATAAAAATCCTATTTTATAGGGACAGAAAACTATAGGTAGGGAGAGTGTCAGTGTGTTTTACTGTGCTAAACCTTGTTTGTAGGGACAGGGAAGGACAGTGAGGAAAATTCTCATTGTGCTATACTGTGCTAAAGCATTCATCATCAACCATCTTTAAAAAAACATTTTTTATAGGGACAGAAAACTATAGGTAGGGAGAGTGTCAGTGTGTTTTACTGTGCTAAACCTTGTTTGTAGGGACAGGGAAGGCCAGTGAGGGAAATTCTCATTGTGCTATACTGTGCTAAAGCATTCATCATCAACCATCTTTAAAAAAACATTTTTTATAGGGACAGAAAACTATAGGTAGGGAGAGTGTCAGTGTGTTTTACTGTGCTAAACCTTGTTTGTAGGGACAGGGAAGGACAGTGAGGGAAATTCTCATTGTGCTATACTGTGCTAAAGCATTCATCATCAACCATCTTTAAAAAAACATTTTTTATAGGGACAGAAAACTATAGGTAGGGAGAGTGTCAGTGTGTTTTACTGTGCTAAACCTTGTTTGTAGGGACAGGGAAGGACAGTGAGGGAAATTCTCATTGTGCTATACTGTGCTAAAGCATTCATCATCAACCATCTTTAAAAAAACATTTTTTATAGGGACAGAAAACTATAGGTAGGGAGAGTGTCAGTGTGTTTTACTGTGCTAAACCTTGTTTGTAGGGACAGGGAAGGACAGTGAGGGAAATTCTCATTGTGCTATACTGTGCTAAAGCATTCATCATCAACCATCTTTAAAAAAACATTTTTTATAGGGACAGAAAACTATAGGTAGGGAGAGTGTCAGTGTGTTTTACTGTGCTAAACCTTGTTTGTAGGGACAGGGAAGGACAGTGAGGGAAATTCTCATTGTGCTATACTGTGCTAAAGCATTCATCATCAACCATCTTTAAAAAAACATTTTTTACAGGGACAGAAAACTATAGGTAGGGAGAGTGTCAGTGTGTTTTACTGTGCTAAACCTTGTTTGTAGGGACAGGGAAGGCCAGTGAGGGAAATTCTCATTGTGCTATACTGTGCTAAAGCATTCCTCATCAACCATCTTTGAAATCCTTGTTTTTTGGACAGTCAGGGAAATTGTCATTGTGCTATTCTGTGCGAAAGCAATCATCCTCAACCATATTTAGAAATCCTTAAGTAAAGGGACAGAGAAGGACACCTGAAGGTAGCCCTTATTGCTTTTTTCTCATCTCCCTGCAGGCCATCCATTAGAATGTCTGGAAGGCAAACAAGGAGAGGCAGACAGTCAGGAGGCAATAAAAGAGGGCAAGCAGGCTCTGTGTCTGGGGGCAACAGTGCTGGTCGTGGACGCGGTGCATTGTCATCAGCACATGGCCATGGGACACGCTTGTCCTTCTTTTCGGCAGCTGGACATGTTGAGCCACATCATGCCGAAGACTTGGTAGAGTGGATGACCAAGCCCTCCTCCTCCTCCTCATCCTCTCTCACCCAGGCTCAGGGTACTGGCAAAGCAGCTGCCAAAGCGTCCTCTTCCCTGGTATCAATGTCAGACTCATCATCAGTCACTCCTTCCCTAGACCCACCATGTCCTCCTCCTGAGGAGTCCCCCGAACTGTTTGAGCACAGTGTTGGGTACATGCTCCAGGAGGATGCCCAGCGCTTCGAAGGGTCTGATGATGAAACCCAGCTAGAGGAAGGCAGTAGTGTGAGAGCAGACAGAGGGGATGCTCAAGAAGGACACCAATCTGGCAGTCATGTTCCAGCAGCTGCAGCATACTGCCAGATTGGCTCCAGTGATGAGGAGGGAGGGGATGATGAGGTCACTGACTCCACGTGGGTGCCTAATAGGAGAGAGGAGGAGGAGGAGGATGAGGAGGAGGCACATCTCCAACGAGGCAGGATGCCCTTTGGTGGCCAGCGTAAGGGCAGTACACCGACGGAATCACACCGCAGAGCTCCGCCTGTGCAGGGCGCTGCCTCTGCCCGTCATTCAAAAAGTTCTTTGGTGTGGGCCTTTTTTGAGGCTAGTGCATCAGATCGCACAGCTGCTGTTTGCAACATATGTCTCAAGCGTATATCGCGTGGCCAAAACATCAGCCGCTTGGGTACCACATGCCTGACCAGACATATGTTGACCTGCCATGCAGCTCGTTGGCAAGCCTACCTCAAAGACCCACACCAAAGAACAAAGCGGACCTCTCCTTGCACCGCATCAGCTGGGATCTCCAACCCCACTATAACTTCAGTCCTCTCTGAAACATGCACTGAGAGGAATGAAGGTGTAGAATTAGGTGTGTCACAGCCAAGTACTTGCAGCCACTCTGCTAGCAGTACACCGATGTCCGATTCTAGCAGGCAAATTTCCCTGCCCCAGCTGCTGGACCGTCGAAAGAAGTTCACTCCCAGCCATCCACATGCCCAGCGGTTGAATGCTAGCTTGGCTAAATTGCTAGCGCTTCAACTGCTGCCTTTTCAGTTGGTAGACTCGGCCCCCTTCCGTGAGTTTGTGCAATGTGCGGTTCCTGAGTGGCAGGTTCCCAAACGCCACTTTTTCTCACGGAAGGCTATTCCGGCTCTCTACCGGCATGTGGAAGGCAATGTCTTGGCCTCGCTGGACAGGGCGGTCAGCGGTAAGGTGCATATTACCGCTGACTCATGGTCGAGCAGGCATGGACAGGGACGTTACCTTTCTTTCACGGCCCATTGGGTCACTCTTTTGGCAGCTGGGAAGGATGCAGGACAAGGTGCAGTAGTGTTGGAGGTTGTTCCACCACCACACCTCCAAAATGCTACTACTGGTTGTGACACACCTCTCTCCTCCACCCCCTCCTCTTCTTCTTCCTCCATGGCCTCTTCCTGTGCTTTGTCCTCTGAACCAGCGGTGCTCCGTAGCCGTTCAAGGGGCTACGCAAGTACGCAGGCAAAAAGATGCCATGCCGTGCTTGCGCTGGTGTGTTTGGGGGACAGAAGCCACACTGGGGCAGAGGTCCTGTCTGCTCTGCAGGGCCAGGCCGAGAGGTGGTTGACGCCACGCCAGCTTAAGCCAGGAATGGTGGTTTGCGACAATGGCACCAACCTCCTCTCCGCTCTCCGACAGGGACAACTGACCCATGTGCCCTGTGTGGCTCACGTCCTTAACCTGGTGGTGCAGCGGTTCTTGGGCAGGTACCCGGGCTTACAGGATGTCCTGAGGCAGGCCAGGAAAGTCTGTGTGCATTTCCGCAGATCTTATAATGCCAGTGCTCGCCTGGCTGAGCTGCAAAAGGAGTTGAACCTGCCCAAGAACCGCCTTATATGTGACATGCCCACCAGGTGGAACTCAACGTTGGCCATGCTGCAGCGGCTGCACACGCAGCAGAGGGCCATCAATGAGTACCTGTGCGACTACGGCACCAGGACAGGGTCAGGGGAGCTTGGTTTTTTTTCTCCACGCCAGTGGGGCATGATCAGGGATGCATGCACTGTCCTGGCACCATTTGAGGAGGCCACGAGGATGGTGAGCAGTGACAGTGCATGCATCAGTGACACTGTACCTCTTGTTCACCTGTTGGAGCACACGCTGCGTGGAATAATGGACAGGGCACTTGAGGCAGAACAGAGGCAGGAAGAGGAGGACTTCCTTGCCTCTCAAGGCCCCCTTTACCCAGACAGTGTTCCTTCTGTCCCACCCATCGCACAGGAAGAGGAGGAGGAGGAGGAGGAGGAGGATTGTGTCAGCATGGAGGTGGAGGCTGGCACTCAGCATCATCAGCAGCAGTCTTTTAGGGATGATTTACAGTCCCAAGAAACCAGTGGACTTGTACGTGGCTGGGAGGAGGTGGCTGCGGATCATGTCGTCCTTAGTGACCCAGAGGACTCCGGACCGAATGCCTCAGCTAACCTACGCTGCATGGCCTCCCTGATCCTGCAAAGTCTGCGGAAGGATCCTCGTATTCTTCGGATCAAGGAGAGGGACCATTACTGGCTGGCCACTCTCCTTGATCCACGGTACAAGGGTAAGGTTGCGGACCTTATGTTACCGTCGCAGAGGGAGCAGAGGATGAGACAACTCCGGGAGGCCTTGCAGAAAGGTCTGTGCAACGCGTTCCCAGAGACTGGGAGGTTACAAACTCCTGGTCCTGGACAATGAGTTGCTGAGGCTTCGGCCAGTCAAAGAAGGAGCGGTGGGGAAGGTGGCCGTCTGACCGATGCGTTCAGACAATTCTTTAGTCCGCAGCCCCAAAGTATGATCGGTTCCAGCAACCATCGCCAGCGTCTGATAAACATGGTGCAGGAATATCTAGGGGCAAGGTCAGACTTGGACACCTTCCCCACCGAAAATCCTCTGGCTTACTGGGTCTTGAGGATGGATCACTGGCCAGAGCTTGCACAGTATGCAATTGAGCTACTGGCCTGTCCTGCATCCAGCGTTCTTTCGGAACGCACATTCAGTGCTGCTGGAGGATTTGTCACGGATCACAGGGTGCGCCTGTCCACCGACTCGGTTGATCGACTGACTTTCATCAAGATGAACCAGTCTTGGATCACCACCAGCTACCACACACCTGATGCTGATATAACAGACTAATTGATTTTAACATGTCACATCCCTTCAAGACTAATGCTGATGCTGAGTGCCTGTGCTGTTATGTTGACTGGCTATCCTCCTCCTCCGAGTCCTCAATGATACGATTGATGATGATAGCTTGGAAGATCATTTTTGTTTATGGGTGCCGCCACCAGTGCCTAACGCCCAATTTTTCAGCCCCTGTTTAACAGGGGCGTGTAATTACAATTTTTGAAGCAATACTTTGCAACAGGGCTCATTGCTGTGCTCCAAGTACAGTATCTGTGAGGGGTTGCAGTGTTGTGCCACCAGTGCCTAAGGCCCAATTTTTCAGCCCCTGTTTAACAGGGGCGTGTAATTACAATTTTTGAAGCAATACTTTGCAACAGGGCTCATTGCTGTGCTCCAAGTACAGTATCTGTGAGGGGTTGCAGTGTTGTGCCACCAGTGCCTAAGGCCCAATTTTTCAGCCCCTGTTCAACAGGGGCATGTAATTACAATTCTTGATCTAATAATTCACAGCAGGGCCCATTGCTGCACCCACCAAGACTAACTCTGAGGGCTTACAGTGTTGTGGCAACGCCACCACCACCACCACCACGAAAGGCCCAATTTTTCAGCCCCTGTTCAAAAGGGGCATGTAATTACAATTCTTGATCTAATAATTCACAGCAGGGCCCATTCCTGCACCCACCAAGAGTAACTCTGAGGGCTTACAGTGTTGTGGCAACACCACCACCACCACCACCACCACGAAAGGCCCAATTTTTCAGCCCCTGTTCAACAGGGGCATGCAATTACAATTCTTGATCTAATAATTCACAGCAGGGCCCATTGCTGCACCCACCAAGAGTAACTGTCAGGGCTTACAGTGTTGTGGCACCAGCACCACCATCAAAGGCCCAATTTTTACTACCACTGTTCAACAATTATATGTAATTACAATTCCTGATATAATAGTTGACAGCAGGGCGTTCCAGCACCAACCAAGAGTAACTGTGAGTGCTTACAGTGTTGTGCCAACACCAACAACTAAGGGGCCTATTTCTGCAGAGTATATACGGCAGGTCCCTACTTTCAAACATCCAACTTACAAACGACTCCTACTTGCAAACGCAAGAAGACAACAGGAAGTGAGAGGAAATCTACCCCTAGGAAGGAAAATTCTCTCCTGTAAGAATTAATATGGGAGAAAGGTGTCTCCTCTGTACTGATGCTTTATCACCAATCCTTGTTTCAAGAAAAACACCACATTTCAAAAACAGTTGTCATTGGGACGGAAAGTGAGGTGAAATGTTCTGAACAGGGGCACAGACAGCAAAACAAATGTTACAGGGGTGATAACCCTTACCTATGTTTTCCAAAAAGTTTAAAAATAGATTTTTGGGCTGGAGCTACACTTAAACAATGTACCTGTTCAAAATTACAAACAGATTCTACATAAGAACAAACCTACAGTCCCTGTCTTGTATGCACCGCCTGTATACGGCTGTTCAGAGTATATAGGGCCTTTTTTATTTTATGTGCGGGGTTCCCCTTAATATCCATACAAGACCCAAAGGGGCTGGTAATGGGCTGGGGTAGGGGGGGTCATGGGGTAGCTATGCCATTTTTCTTAAAGATTTTCATCCATATTACCGGGACCAGACATTACATTAAAGCCGCAAGCAGTTTTAAATGGCTTTTTTTTCCTTTAGAAGTGTCATTTTGTGCAGGGACAGTTCTAAACACGGGAAACACGTGGCACTTCACAGGCATACTTTAGACACCCCCCAGGTACGATATTTAAAGGAATATTTGACTTTTTTTTTTTCACTTTATGCATCATTAAAATGACTGCTCCCGAAAAACGACCGTTTTTAAAACTTCTTTTTGCATTGATACATGTCCCCTGGTGCAGAACCCGGGTTCCCAAACCCTTTTTAGGACAATAACATGCATAATAGTCGTTATAATTAGCACTTTAGAATTCGAACGTTCGCATCCATTGTATTTAATAGGGTTCTAATGTTCGTACGAACTTTCGGTCCGTTCGCGGGTTCTGGTGCGAACCGAACCCGGGGGTGTTCGGCTCATCACTAATATATATATATATATATATATAAGTACTCTATGGCCAACACCAGCTTACTATGCCTTTTTAACAATAGCTTGCAAACTGCCCATGAAAAAGGACAGAAAAAAAGTAAAAGGTACTTCTGTGGGATTTGGGGTTATGTTTGAGCTTGGTGGACTTTTTGCTGGGTTCACGGAACCTCCTGTGAACCAGACACGATTCACTCATTTCTAATTACAAGCTAATTTTCTTTAAGGGAGAGGCAACAAAAAAATACAGAGCACCAGATTGTAAAGCTCTCACTTAGTGGAGGCTCGATTTCAACTGTGGATCAGGTGCTGCTAGAGCATCACATATAATGGCTGTAAGGTTGTGGGTCATCTCACATACCCTCTCCTCCCAAAACACTGTTGTACTTTGGATTATACATGTGTGGTCCTTTCCCCATGAGAATTGTGTCTTACATAATTTCTAATGAACTATTAGACTGCATAAAGTGGGTCCAAGTTCCTTCTCTTCCTCGTTTAGTTGTGTAGCACCCTTTAGTGTGCTACTAGTGTGAATGCAAAAAAATGTACATGCTGACTCATGTTTAAAACCTGTGAGTCTTAATCTGGGTCAGGGTTATTAAAGTTCAGAGCTGGATGACTCATACTCATGCAGGTCTCTGGTGCCTCCCCCTGGTTCTGGAATGTTGGAGAACATTCTGGAAGCTGGAGGGCGGAGGCTAGGAGGGTTGTTCTGAATATTTAGGGGAACTTAGCCAATCCCCAGGTTGTGGGCCTAGCAGGGGACTAAGTGAGCCCTTACATATGGATGAGCTGTAAATCAATCAAGAGGAATCAATTGGAGTTGTATATAGGGATGAATATAGGGATGAAGTTGCCCCTGATTTTGTTCCTGTGAATTTGGGAATCCTATAATTCCCATCCCCATCCAAGTTATTACCCCTTAATAAAAACACAAAACAAAGCTCAAGGACTGTTCACTGTGATTAGATGACAGCTGAAGATGTTGTGTCCCCGGCTGTGCAGCAGTGGGTAACCCAGTCATCTGCAACCCCTATGGTGGTTATGCTACAGTTGTAATTTTAAACAGGTAGGACACTTGGTTTGGTAAGAGTCATGCCTTGTACACACAAGCGGAATTTCTTTCAGAATAAACTCAGACGGGTTTTTCCGACGGAATTCGGCTCAAGCTGTCTTGCAGGTGTTGGAGTGTTGGGTTTTGTTGCTTTCTGTGTTTCTATTTGGTAAATTCACTTTCAGTCTTTGTCCTGGTTAGATACTATTGTCACTCAGATGGAGTGTAAAAAGAGACCTGAAATTTAATAATTGTCACCAGGAAACATTTTGTAAGAGGGACTCTTGTTAAATGACAATGATCAAATCATTTATAATTTTAAGGATATTTCCATTAACTTCCTGATGTGTCTTTAGGACAGGAAGCAAGGAGAAATATCCCCAGTGAGGAAACAGAAAACAAATGAAAACTAGATAAATTGGTGAGTCCTACTTTAATAACTACAAAAATACATTGTTTAGTACTAATTCTTATTACATATACTGTAGTATGTCACCTTAATTCTACTACTAATTTGTATCACTCATGTCACCATTAGTACTAAACAAAACAAACTGTATGTATGTATTCTTACTTTTATTTGTGTGTATGTTCTTACAGAATAGAAAATAATAATAATATTAAAAATAATAAAAATGATAATAATAACAGTAATAGTAGTAGTAGTAGTAATAATACTAATAATAATACGAATAATGCTGTAATTATTATTATTATTATTATTATTATTATTAGTATTAGTATTATCATCTGGTTTTGGAAGTAAAGAGAAAAAAAAGACCCTTTATAAAGTAAATTAATATTTGTGCAATATAAAGTATATAGTATATACATTACAGAACACAGTGTATTGTATAACACATTACTAGATAGAAGTCTCCTTCAGAGCAGATGGTTTAGTACAAAGTTCACTGTCTTCCCTCAGGGACTTACATGAACTTCTGATTAAAGAAATTTTTACTTTACAAAACAACTATTACTGAAATTATATTGTCTCTACATTACAATTACGTGTATGGCGGGCGTTACCAAATGGAAACCTGAATAGGGATAGTTACGAGCTAACAATAAAAAAAATTACATTGCTTTGAACTGAAATCACAAGAGAGCTTCCTTCAGAGCAGGTGGTGTAGGACAAAGCTGACTGTATCCCTCAGGGATGTACATGAACTTCTAGTAAAATAAACTTTTACTTTATAAACAGCAAATGAAAAAGGTGTTAAAATTATACATGAATCCAAAGTACAAACGATGACCTGTCAGTTTAAATGTAATGATCATGAATCAGAAATTCAGTGGCCATTTGAATGTATTGTGCTTTAAGTGTTTTATATACTGTATGCATATAATCCAAAGAATATTAAGGACATACTCCAGAAAAAATAAAAATAAAAATTAACTTTGTGTACCCATGGATCATTGCTTTTCTGCTCAGTAGACATGTGCACACTGAAATATTTTGTTTCGGAATTCCGTTTTCGTCCGAAAAATACATTTATTTAGTTACTCCCGAAATTCGTTTTTATTTATTTTGTTTTGTTAAAAAATACATTCGTCCAAAAAACCTGAATGAATTAAGATCGAATCTGTCATTGAAGGCTTATGGTGTCTGTCGAATGTTCTAAGAAGATTCGACGGAGCAGCTAAACTGTACGACGTCGCAATCGTACATTTCCGGTCGAATGTTTCGCCTACAAGCTATAGAAGAATTCTAATGTTGGATGACACTAGTAATAATTATATTTATAAATTATTATTACTAGTCAACCAACATTCATATTCTTCTATAGCCTATGGGCCGAGCATTTGAACATAAATGTACGATCGCGGCGTCGTACAGTTTAGCTGCTTCGTCGAATCTTCTTAGAACTTTCGACAGACACCATAAGCCTTCGATGACAGATTCGACATTTGTATGTTTTTCGCTGCTTCGTCGAATCTTTGTTGTTCATGTCGAATGGTCTACCCCAACACTGTCTCTATAATGTCGAATCTTTTCTCGCTATGTAGAATAATCTTGGACTAATAGAGTTAAGGTTAGGCACATTCGACCGCAGGTTCGATAGACACAGATAGCTATTGTCAGCGTGATGTCGAATCTTCTATCTGTATCGAACTGTTGTAGCAATGAAAACGAAAATAAAGCATTTTTTTATGTCGGATCTTTCGGATTTCGGATTCTGCACGTTCGTTTTTGTTTGTTAAAACGATAACGAAAATACCCCAAATTAGCCTGAAAATTTATTCGGAAGAAAACAAATGCACATGTCTACTGCTCAGTAGGGATGAGCTTCTTGTTTGAGTCGAGCCCATGTTCGACTCGAACATCGGCTGTTCGGCGAATTTCGAACATTATGGGCCGTTCGCGCCAAATTAGAGTGGCGTGCCACGGCCCATGATTCACTGCGGCATCGCAGTGCATTGCTGGCTGATGATTGGCCAAGCATGCACTATGACCCGCTGTCAGGGAGATACGCACCTGATCAGCGAGTCCGTTGGAGCAGAGTGAGGTCACCCGTACGGATCCGACTCACGGGCCCCTGGTAGTGCAGACAGGAGGCACAGGAGTGCGGAAGGGTAAGAGAGCCTGAGATTGGTTCCTGGAAGGCGGCTCCGGATCCTGGGTTCAGGAGGGTAGCTAAGCCAGGCAGGCTGCAGGCTGGCAGGTAGGCAGGCAGGTGTATAGAGCAGCGCAGCTGGGCAGATGCAGAAGGAGCGGTCAGACAGGCAGGGTTCGGCAACGTTCAGGCAATATGGTACAGCGGGGTAGGCAGGTTCAGGGTCAAAGACAGGCCCAGGTCGGGTGCAGGCGGATAGCAGGAAAAGTCCAGTAACAAGCCGGGTGGTCAGAAGGTCAGATTTCGGGCGAACAACAGGAGCAGGATACACAGGGAACTGCAGATCAGACAGCACCGGTCTGAAGTGTTCCAGGAGTTTAAATAGGCAAACCGGCGTGTGTCGGCGCGCGCAATGGCGCATGCGCGCGCCCGCAATGCGCGCACATGCACCCGCACGCACAGGCACACCAACGCGCACAGGCACGCGCGCCCGCAGTCTGGGAAGTGCACCAGCGCGGACGGGAACATGCCAAACATCAGCGCGCATCGGCGCACGCGAACGCACACCAAAGCGATCACCAACACGCCCGGCAAGGTACGTTCTCTGACAGTGACCCCCCTTTAGTGCAGCCTCCGGATGCCCAATTGAGCGATCTTCGCGGCATGAGACCTCCTGAAAGCTTGCATGAGTTCCTCCGCATGTATGCCGCTTTCGGGTTCCCAGGAGTTATCTTCTGGGCCGTAACCCCTCCACTTAATTAGATATTGCACCTGGTTGTGTCTCTTCCTACAGTCCAGGATTGCCTCCACCTCAAACTCCTCCTCGTTGTCAATCAAAACAGGTTCCGGTGGGCCAGTGTTACGGCCAGCGAAGAGGTTAGGGACAACCGTCTTTAACAGGGTCACATGAAAGACTGGGTGGACCTTCAGGGAGTTAGGCAGGTCGAGCTCATATGCCACATTGTTGATCCTCCTCTTTACCGAGAAAGGTCCCATGAACTTAGGGCCCAGCTTCCTGGACGGACAGGCCATCCTTAGGTTAATTGTGGATAACCACACCTGGTTGCCAGGCTCCAGAATGAGTTCCCCTCTCCTTTTCCTATCAAACATCCTCTTGTTGTACTCCTGGGTCTTAGACATGGTCTCCTGTAGAAGTTTGTTATTGGAGATGAAGAAATCCATTGTTTCGGACACTGCAGGGATAGAGCATTCGGGTATGGTACTTGGCAAAAAGGAGGGATGGAATCCATAGTTGGCAAAGAATGGGGTTTGCTTAGTGGCAGAGTGCAGGGAGTTGTTGTAAGCAAATTCAGCGATGGGGAGTAGGGAGACCCAATCATCCTGGGAAAAGGAGGAAAAACAACGGAGGTACTGTTCTAATGTTTGGTTGGTTCTCTCTGTTTGACCATTCGTCTGAGGGTGGTACGCCGAAGAGAATGCCAACTCAATTTCCAGAGAGCCACAAAGAGCCTTCCAAAATCTGGAGGTGAACTGGGCGCCTCGGTCTGAGACAATACTTGCCGGAACTCCATGGAGCCTCACTATCTCCCTGATAAAAACCCTCGCCGTCTCCATGGCGGAAGGTGTACCTTTCATGGGCAAAAAATGAGCCATCTTGGACAGCCTGTCAACGACAACGAAGACCGTGGAGAATCCTTCGGACAGGGGGAGCTCCACTATGAAGTCCATCGACACCATCTTCCAGGGTCTTTCAGGGACAGGTAGAGGTTTTAATAGACCCCAGGCCCTCATCCGGCTATTCTTGTTCCGGGAGCAGGTGTTGCATGAGTCCACGTATCTCTTGCAGTCGCTACCCAGCTGCGGCCACCAGAACGTGCACTTGATAAGCTCGGCCATTTTCAAGGTACCGAAATGTCCGGCCAACTTGTGGTCATGGCAAAGTTCCAGAACAGCTATCCGAAGACCCTCAGGGACCAGAATTTTGCCCTCGTGCCTGATCAGACCATCTTGTGCCCTGACACAGTCCTCCGGAAGAGAGATCAAGCCAGCAGACGCCCGCTTAATACGGGGCATGAGGTCTTCTTGAAGCAGCAGGAAGTTCCCGGCAGGGAGGATGGTGTCAACAGGTAAGTTCTCTTCAGGAGTGCTGAACATTCGGGACAGTGCGTCCGGTTTAATGTTTTTTGAGCCAGGCCTGTAGGTGATGTGGAACAGAAACCTTGAGAAAAAAAGTGCCCACCTTGCCTGCCTTGGCTTCAACCTCTTAGCTGTTCTCAGGTACTCGAGGTTCTTGTGGTCCGTGTAGACCAAAATGGGGTGTGCCGCCCCCTCAAGCAGATAACGCCATTCTTCTAATGCGGCCTTGATAGCCAGGAGTTCCCGGTCACCCACGTCATAGTTCCGTTCCGCCGTGGAAAGCTTGCGCGAGAAGAAGGCCACTGGAAAAAGTAAGGCTTTAGCCCCCTGACGCTGGGATAGCACAGCCCCCACTGCATTTTCGGAAGCGTCCACTTCCAGGACGAAAGGTAATGCAGGGTCAGGGTGCTTCAGGATGGAGGCAGAGACAAATAATTCCTTCAGTTTGTCAAAGGCAGCTTGGGCTCTAGGGGACCAATAGAATCGGTTTCCTTGTTTGGTCAGTTCGGTAAGAGGGGCGACAATTGCAGAGAAACTTCTGATGAACTTCCGGTAGAAGTTGGAAAATCCGATGAAGCGCTGGACCCCTTTTTTATCTGTGGGGGCAGGCCAGTCCAGGATAGCCGACACCTTCTGAGGGTCCATTTTAATGCCCTCAATCGAAATGATCAAACCGAGAAACTGGATGCTTTGCCGCTCGAACTCACATTTCTCCGGCTTGGCGTAAAGCCCATGTCGTCTGAGCCGAACAAGGACATTCCGGACATGCCTGCGATGGTCGTCTACAGAGGAGGAGAATATCAAGATATCGTCCAGGTATACTATGACGTACAAGTCCAGGTAATCACGGAAGATGTCAATGACAAAATGTTGGAAGGTAGCCAGAGCGTTACACAGTCCGAACGGCATAACTAGATACTCGTAGTGCCCGAACCGTGTGCGGAAGGCCATCTTCCACTCATCCCCCTCTCGAATGCGGATCAGGTTGTACGCTCCTCGGAGGTCAAGCTTGGTGAATATGACCGCCGTTCCCAGCCTCTGGAAAAGTTCCGGCACGAGAGGTAAGGGATAACAGTTTTTAATGGTGATCTTGTTCAACTCCCGATAATCAATACAGGGGCGTAGGGAATGGTCCTTTTTTTTCGACAAAAAAGATGCCCGCACCTGCAGGCGAGGTGGACGGGCGGATGAACCCTTTTTTTAGGTTGTCGTCGATGTAGACCTTCAGGGTGCCCAATTCCTGCTCGGTCAACGGGAAGATCCTCCCAAAAGGTACTTCGGTCCCAGGCAAAAGTTCTATAGGGCAATCATATGGTCTGTGAGGAGGAAGGGTTTCTGCTCCCTTCTTACTGAACACGTCCAGAAAGTCATGGTAGGGCTCAGGGATGGTTTTCTGAAGGTCAGGGTCTGTGTCCAGACAGAGCAGGTGAGGATGGTCGGTAGAGGCTTGTTGCAGGCAGTGTTGCTGGCAATAATCAGAGAGGAATTTAACCCTCCCTGTAGCCCAGTCAATGTTGGGGTTATGGGCTTGCAGCCAGGGCATCCCCAGAATGACGGGGAATAGCGGAGAGGAGATGGCATCCAGACTTAGGAACTCCTGATGGTGGGTTGCCACCGAGGCCAACAAGGGAACGGTTTCCTGAGTGACGGGGCCGGATTTGATAATGGAGCCATCAGCGAGGTGTACTGCAAGTCCCCGGGATTTCGGCTGCAGGGGAATGTGATGACTGGCAGCAAATGTCAAATCGATAAAGCAGCTGCATGCCCCCGAATCAATTATGGCGGGTACTAGGATTGTGGATGTCCTTCCGGGGGGCTGTAAAGAGATGGAGAGAGCCAAGTGAGAAGTTGGGTTAGGCAACAAAGAGGCACAAGTAGAAGAAACAGGCAGGCACTTACGCATCTTGGCCGGGCAGGATCTCACGTAGTGTCCTGGTTCGCCACAGTACATGCACAGATTGTTGCTACGCCTATGCTGGCGTTCTTCGGGAGAGAGAGAAGGGCGCAGTAAGCCCAGTTGCATGGGTTCCGGGTCATCTAAGGCCGGTGATGGGGAAGCCGGAGGTGCAAGACGGACTGGGTTTGAGACCTTGGGGAGCAACCAGGTGGGTCGGAACTGACTGGAGGTCCTTTTGGAGCGGCGCTCTCTCAGGCGCCGGTCGATCTGAATTGACAGATCTATTAGCTTGTCCAGGGTTTGAGGAACTCCGACACGTGCTAGCTCATCCTTGAGCTGATCCGACAGGCCCATCCGGAATTGGTAGCGCAAAGCAGCGTCATTCCACTCTGTGTCGGAACTCCAACGTTTGAACTCTGCCGCATAGTCCTCGGCTGCTCTGCGGCCTTGCAGGAGAGAGTGAAGAACGGATTCTGCAGTAGCCGCTTGTTGCGGGTCCTCGTAGAGTTGGGACATAGAGGCAAAGAACGTGGCAAGGGTCTCCAAGGAGGCATCTTTCTGCTCTAGAAGGCGGTGAGCCCAGGCCTGCGGCTCGTCGGTCAGCAGGGAGATGACGAAGCCCACCTTGGTTACTTCCAGGTAAAAGGTGCGGGGTTGCAGGGCGAAGAAAAGCTTGCAGGCGTTGCGGAACGCACGATATTTGCTGCGATCGCCCGCAAACTTCTCGGGTGTAGGGACCCTGGGTTCCGGAGGAAGCATGACGACGGAAGGTGTAGCCGGATATCCCGTGGATGTGGTGCCTTGCGGGCTGGCAGGCAAGGACAGGACTTGAACTCTTTCCTCCAACCTGGTATAGCCGGCTTGGAGGTCTTTCACGGCTTGCGTCAGCCCGTTCAGGTGTCGGCATAATTCCTCCATGGGATCCCTCCCCTGCTCGGACTCGGACATGGCTGTCTGATACTGTCAGGGAGATACGCACCTGATCAGCGAGTCCGTTGGAGCAGAGTGAGGTCACCCGTACGGATCCGACTCACGGGCCCCTGGTAGTGCAGACAGGAGGCACGGGAGTGCGGAAGGGTAAGAGAGCCTGAGATTGGTTCCTGGAAGGCGGCTCCGGATCCTGGGTTCAGGAGGGTAGCTAAGCCAGGCAGGCTGCAGGCTGGCAGGTAGGCAGGCAGGTGTATAGAGCAGCGCAGCTGGGCAGATGCAGAAGGAGCGGTCAGACAGGCAGGGTTCGGCAACGTTCAGGCAATATGGTACAGCGGGGTAGGCAGGTTCAGGGTCAAAGACAGGCCGAGGTCGGGTGCAGGCGGATAGCAGGAAAAGTCCAGTAACAAGCCGGGTGGTCAGAAGGTCAGATTTCGGGCGAACAACAGGAGCAGGATACACAGGGGACTGCAGATCAGACAGCACCGGTCTGAAGTGTTCCAGGAGTTTAAATAGGCAAACCGGCGTGCGTCAGCGCGCGCAATGGCGCATGCGCGCGCACGCCCGCAATGCGCGCACATGCACCCACACACACAGGCACACCAACGCGCACAGGCACGCACGCCCGCGGTCTGGGAAGTGCACCAGCACGGACGGGAACATGCCAAACATCAGCGCGCATCGGCGCACGCGAACGCACACCAAAGCGATCACCAACACGCCCGGCAAGGTACGTTCTCTGACACCCGCATGCTTTGACAAATTACTGCGCGGTAAGAACGGAGAGCCGTAATTGGCCAAAGCCAGGGTGGCTTTGGCCAATCATGGCTCAGAGGAGTAGGTACACGCCCCACACTTTATAAGTCCGCCGGCTTGGAGGCCTTGTGTAGTGTGTTGGCATTGGTTAAAGTAAAGAGACAGAAAGAGAGAGACAGTGTAATTTATATTGAGTTAGATAGAGCAGGCAGGAGAGTCAGTTAGCTGCAGTTACAGTGTGTAGAGGATATATATGCATCCTAGGTGTTGTATATATATTTATACACTGTATTCAGTTTAGCTAGATCCGTTCCTGTTATTCTCCATACTGTGACAGGCAGGCAGGTGATTGTGCTAGCTGCAGTCAGTGTTTCACTTAGTGTACTGTGTGCTTTGCATAGCGTTCACCTAAAGCTTACCTGAATACAGTTAGTGGTGTTCTCATAATAAAACCGAAGGCAGGGAGCTGCATTAATTTCATGTAGTGTACGTCTGTCCTTTGCACAGTGTTCACTTAAAGGAACCTGAATACAATTTGTGGTGTTCTCATAATAAAACCACAGGCAGAGATCTGCAAGTATTTTCAGTTAGTATATTGTGTCCTCTGCACAGTGTTCACCTAAAACTAACTGAAGACAATTGCTGCTTTTCTCATACTAATACCACAGCAATCAGTTGATTCTGATAGCTGCATTATCAGTACAGATATATATATATATATATATATATATATATATATATATATATATCCATCCCTCCTTTGTGCAGTTACATCTCACTGCAGGCCATTAGTATGTCTGGAAGGCAAATAAGGAGAGGCAGACAGTCACGAGGCAATAAAAGAGGGCAAGCAGGCTCTGTGTCTAGAGGCAACAGTGCTGGTCGTGGACACAGTGGGGGTTATTTACGAAAGGCAAATCCACTTTGCACTACAAGTGCAAACTGCAAGTGCAAAGTGCACTTGAAATTGCACTGAACGTGCCCTTAGAAGTGCAGTCACTGTAGATCCGAGGGGGACATGCAAGTAAAATAAAAAACAGCATTTTAGCTTGCACATGATTGGATGATAAAATCAGCAGAGCTTCCCCTCATTTCATATCTACCCCTCAGATTTAAAGCGACTGCACTTCCACGTGCACTTTCAGTGCAATTTCAAGTGCACTTTGCACTTGTAGTTTGCACTTGTAGTGCAAAGTGGATTTGCCTTCTGTAAATAACCCCCAGTGCATCCTCATCAGCACGTGGCCGTGGGACACGCTTGTCCTTCTTTTCAGCAGCTGGCCATGTTGAGCCGCAACATGCCCAAGACTTGGTAGAGTGGATGACCAAGTCGTCCTCCTCCTCCTCATCCTCTTTCACCCTGGCTCAGGGTACTTGGTCTGGCAAAGCAGCTGCCAAAGCGGCTTCTTCCCTTGGCTCAATGGCATCAGTCACTCCTTCCCTAGCCCCACCGTGTCCTCCTGAGGAGTCCCCGAAACTTATTGACCACAGTGTTGGGTACACTTTCCAGGAGGATGCCCAGCGTTTTGAAGGCTCCGATGATGGAACCCAGCTAGAGGAAGGCAGTAACGTGGGCCCAGAGAAAGGGGGTGCCCAACAAGGACAGCTATCTGGCAGTCATGTTCCCCCAGCTGCAGCATACTGCCAGATTTGCACCAGTAATGAGGAGGGAGGGGATGGTGAGGTCACTGGCTCCATGTGATTGCCTTCTAGGAGAGAGGAGGAGGAGGAGGCACATCTCCAACGCGGCAGGATGCCCTCCAGGGGCCAGCTTAAGGGCAGCACACTGACTGCATCACATCGCAGAGCTCCGCATGTGCAGGGCGCTGCTGTCTCTGCGCGTTATTCCAAAAGTTCTTTGGTGTGGGCCTTTTTTCAGACATGTGCAGCAGATCGTACCGTTGCCATTTGCAACATATGTCAACATCAGCCGCTTGGGCACCACATGCTTGACCAGACATATGTCGACCTGCCATGCAGTTTGTTGGCAAGCCTACCTAAAAGACCCACACCAAAGAACAAAGCGGACCTATCCTTGCTCCTCATCAGCTGGGATCTCCAACCCCACTATACCTTCAGTCCTCTCTGAAACCTGCACTGAGAGGAATGAAGGTGTAGAATTAGGTGTGTCACAGCCAAGTACTTGCGGGCAATTTGCTATCGGTACACCGGTTGGACATGCTGCAGCGGCTGCACACGCAGCAGAGGGCCATAAATGAGTATCTGTTGCAATATGGCACCAGGACAGGGTCAGGGGAGCTTGGATTTTTTCCCTACGCCAGTGGGCCATGATCAGGGATGCATGCACTGTCCTGGCACCATTTGAGGAGGCCATGAGGATGGTGAGCAGTGACAGTGCATGCATCAGTGACACTGTCCCTCTTGTCCACCTGTTGGAGCACACACTGCGTGGAATAATGGAAAGGGCACTTAAGGCAGAACAGAGGCAGGAAGAGGAGGACTTCCTTGCCTCTCAAGGCCCCCTTTATTCAGACAGTGTTCCTGCTGGCCCGGCTATCACACAGAAAGAGGACGAGGAGGAGGAGGATTGTGTCAGCATGGAGGTGGAGACTAGCACTCAGCATCAGCAGCAGTCTGATCTTGGGATCAATTACAGTCCCAAGACACCCGTGGACTTGTACGTGGCTGGGAGGAGGTGGCTGCGTATCATGTCATCCTCAGTGACCCAGAGGACTCCGCACCAAATGCCTCAGCAAACCTACGCTGCATGGCCTCCCTGATCCTGCAAAGCCTGCGAAAGGATTCTCGTATTCGTGCGTTTAAGGAGAGGGATCATTACTGGCTGGCAACCCTCCTTGATCCACGTTACAAGGGTAAGGTTGCGAACCTTATCTTACCGTCGCAGAGGGAGCAGAGGATGAAGCATCTTCGGGAGGCCTTGCAGAAAGGTCTGTGCAACGAGTTTCCAGAGACTGGAAGGTTACAAATACCTGGTCCTGGACAACGTGTTGCTGAGGCTTCGGGCAGTCATAGAAGGAGTGGTGGAAAAGGTGGCCGTCTGACCGATGCGTTCAGACAATTTTTTAGTCCGCAGCCGCAAGGTATGATCGGTTCCAGCAACCATCGCCAGCGTCTGGTTTACATGGTGCAGGGATACCTAGGGGCAAGATCAGACTTGGACACCTTTCCCACCGAAAATCCTCTGGGTTACTGGGTCTTGAGGATGGATCACTGGCCAGAGCTTGCACAATATGCAATTGAGCTACTGGCCTGTCCTGCATCCAGCGTTCTTTCGGAACGCACATTCAGTGCTGCTGGAGGCTTTGTAACTGATCACAGGGTGCGCCTGTCCACCGACTCAATCGATCGACTGACCTTCATAAAAATGAATCAGTCTTGGATCACCACCAGCTACCAAGCACCTGATGCTGATGTAACCGAATGTTTTTTTTTTAAATGTCAGATCCCTTCAAGACTGCCTATGCTGATGCAGAGTGACTATCCTGTTATGCTGAGTGACTATGCGCTTCCTCCTCAATGATCATGCTGATAGCTTGTAAGAACATTTGTTTTTTGGTTCTTGGCACCGCCACCAGTGGCAAAGGCCCAATTTTTCAGCCCCTGTTTAACAGGGCATGTATTTACAATTTTGATGCAATGCTTTGCAGCAGGGCTCATTGCTGCGCTCCAACTACAGTATCTGTGAGGGGTTGCAGTGTTGTGGCACCAGCACCAGTGCCTAAGGCCCAATTTTTCAGCCCCTGTTAAACAGGGGCGTGTAAATACAATTTTTGATGCAATACTTTGCAGCATGGTTCATTGCTGTGCTCCAACTACAGTATCTGTGAGGATTTGCAATGTTGTGGCACCAGTGCCTAAGGCCCAATTTTTCTGCCCTTGTTTAACAGGGGCGTGTAATTACAATTTTTGATGCAATACTTTGCAGAAGGGCTCATTTCTGCGCTCCAAGTACAGTATCTGTGAGGGGTTTCAATGTTGTGGCACCAGTGCCTAAGGCCCAATTTTTCTGCCCCTGTTTTACAGGGGCGTGTAATTACAATTTTTGATGCAATACTTTGCAGCAGGGCTCATTGCTGCGCTCTGAAGAACAGTATCTGTGAGGGGTTGCAGTGTTGTGGCACCAGTGCCTAAGGCCCAATTTTTCTGCCCCTGTTCAACAGGGTCATGTAATTACAATTCTTGATCTAATAATTCATAGCAGGGCCCATTCCTGCACCCTCCAAGAGTAACTGTGAGGACTTACAGTGTTGTGGCACCACCACCACCACCACCACCACCAGAGGCCCAATTTTTCTGCCTCTGTTCAACAGGGGCATGTAATTACAATTATTGATCTAATATTTCACAGCTGGGCCCATTCCCATAACTGTGAGGACTTACAGTGTTGGGGCACCAGCACCACCACCAAAGACCCAATTTTTCCTACCACTGTTCAACAATGGCATGTAATTACAATTCTTGATATAATAGTTCACAGCAGGGCGTTCCAGCGCCCACTAAGAGTAACTGTGAGAGCTTACAGTGTTGTGGCAACACCAAGACCTAAGGGCCAAATTTCTGCAGAGTATATACGACAGGCCCCTACTTTCAAACATCCAACTTACAAACGACTCCTACTTGCAAACGGAAGGAGACAACAGGAAGTGAGAGGAAATCTACCCCTAGGAAGGCAAATTCTCTCCTGTAAGAGTTAATATGGGAAAAACGTGTCTCTTCTCCACTGATGCTTTATCACCAATCCTCGTTTCAATAAAAAAAAAAAAATTTAAAAAAACATTAGTCATTGGGACGAAAAGTGAGGTGAAATGTTCTGAACAGGTGCACAGACAGCAAAACAAATGTTAGTGATAACCCTTCCCTATGTTTTCCAAAAAGCTTAAAAATACATTTTTGGGCTGGAGCTACACTTAAAAAAATGTACCTGTTCCAAATTACAAACAGATTCTACTTAAAGTGGTTGTAAACCCACTTATGTAACTTGCACCTACAGGTAAGCCTAGATTAAGGCTTACCTGTAGGTGCAAGAAATATCTCCTAAACCTACACGGTTTAGTAGATATTTAACAAAAAAGGAATGCACCGTTGTCTACGGCGCATGAGCGCCGTAGACAACGGCGCATATGCGCCGTAGACAACGGCACATTCATAGGGTTAATCCCATTCACATATCCGGCTAAGCCGGATTTGACGGCTCCCGCGCGCATGCGTGGAGTCATGTCTTCGCCGCTCCGGCCAATCACAGCGCCGGAGCGGCGCTGTGATTGGCTGTAGCGGCGATACCCGGAAGTAACATTCCGGCTATCGCCGCAGCGATGGCTGCGGCTGGAGAGGGAGACGAGGACGGCTTCGGGGGCCCCCGATCTAAGGTAAGTGATGCATAATGAGCTAGTATGGTAGTCATACTAGCTCATTATGTCTTTGTCTTGCAGGTGGGATAAAAAAATAAATAAAACATTAACAGGGTTTACAACCACTTTAAGAACAAACCTACAGTCCCTGTCTTGTTTGCATCGCCTGTATACTGCTGTTCAGAGTATATAGGGCCTTTTTTTTATTTGGGTGCGGGGTTCCCCTTAATACCCATGACATTTTTCTCAATGATTTTCATCCATATTGCCGGGACCAGACATTACATTAAAGCCGCAAGCAGTTTTAAATGACTTGTTTTCCTTTAGAAATTTAATTTTGTGCAGGGACAGTTCTAAACACGGGAAACACGTGCCACTTCACAGGCATACTTTAGACACCCCCCAGGTACGATATTTAAAGGAATATTTCACTTTTTTTTTCACTTTAAACATCATTAACCCCCTTAGCGGTATTCTTGAGTCAGGTTCGGGGTGGGTTTTTCATGCTAAGAGTGGTAACCCCGAGCCAGACTCAGACTGCATTGCAGTATTCAGGGGAAGTTACTTACCTTGTTCCCTGGATACTGCGATGTCTCCCCGCAGTGTGTGCGAGCCGTGTCTCACTCAATCCACACTGCCGAGTGCCAAGCTCTGTTCCCTGCGACGTTGTGATGCACAGGGACGGAGTTCGGCGCCAAATTCAAAAAGTGAAAAACATAGTATAGATACAGTATACTGTAATCTTACTGATTACAATACTGTATCAAATAATACCACACCCCCTTTGTCCCTAGTGGTCTGTCCAGTGTCCTGCATGCAGTTTTATGTCAGTGAATTTGTTGACCAGACTGTGTGGACTGCACAGAGAGAACCAAAACGTATGTAAAGTGAAATATAATGAGGTTCTTGAGATAGGTGATAGAAATAAATACAAATAGTGCAAACCAACCAAACAACCCACAAACAACAAATAATATATACAGCAAAGGGCAGTACCAGAATCTTGAACGTAAGCCAGGCCAGGGTCATACACAGCAGATCAGGAGATTGACAAAGGGGTGTTCCAGAAGCATAAACGTAGCCAGACCAAGGTCATACACTGGGAGTCAGCAGATGGGGATAGGGAACAAACAAGACAGGGAGAGGACGGATGGATAGGCTCAGGATGGGGCTCAGGATGGGGATCAGATCAGGTCAGGAGAGGTGAGGTACAGGCTCAAGGTCCAGATACAAACAGCGAGGTCAGGGCTCAAGGAGAAAGATACCAGGGCGAGCATGTAAGGGCTCGCCGGGTATTTATAGGACTGCTATGATTGTCCTCATGTGACAGCTGAGCGGAGGAAGTGCTGCCTGCCCCACACTGCCGAAATACACCCGCTGGTAGACACCGGTACTACGCCCCATGGATCAGGCATTACCACCAGCAGGTAAGATCCTCTATCAAAGGTACTGGCTGCAAGAGGACACCTGCTGGTGGACACTAGTACTGCAATCCATAGGACCAACAGCGCCACCAGCGGGTGAAGCCTTTCCTGACAGTTATATTATAAATTGTATGTGAAAAATCCGCGCTATCTCCCTAGGCGGTATCAATACCCAAGTGTTAACACACTACGCCAAGAAAATTAAATAATATAATTGTGCAATGAAGTAAAAAAGTCATGGTGCTGCAAATACAAAAAAAGCTGGAATATGCAGCTAGAAAAATGTGCAAAAATAAATAATAAATGCGCAACCGTATAAGTGGCGACCAACGTGCCAAAAAGTGATATATGTATGAACTAACACACAAAAAAGTTATTTATATATATATATATATAAAAAATATTAAACAAAAAAAATATATTTAAACAAAAAAATATAAAAATATATATTCCCTACTAAGTGAGTATATAAACACACCAAGGAAGTCCATAAGCTTCAACTGCCTGACTCTCACGGCAGTAGGAGAAGCAATAAAACCATAAACAAACAAACAAAGGAAAAGTCCATAGATGATGCAGAGCCAGCCAGCATGTATCAAAGTGATGACAGATCTTCAAAAGTTGGAATATACTTCAATCAAGATGTATAGACAGGAGGCTTACCAGACCAGGTGGGTCCCTATTACAGGGACCAAAAGGGCTCAGCAACTACACCGAATAAGATGTCAGCGATGCAGTCCTCTGTGTCCTCACTCCACTCGTTGAAACTCCAACTCCTGGTTTGCCTTGTGACTGCAGGCACGCTCATACGATGTAAAGGATACCAATGTAGAAGAAAAAATAAGAAGACTTCATGGTGCAGCATGTAAAAAACGAAGTACCCTTTATTCTTAAAACGGGTAAACTGACATCCATGTGGAGAAAAAACAAGATTTTCAAAAGAGCACTGAAACCCCGCTGTGGCGGCAGCCAGTCAGCTTGTGGGCGTGGTGACGTCAGGGTCCTGAGCTCCACCCTACGCGGCGTTTCCCCGTAAGAGGCGTCGTCTGGGAAAGGAAGCCTCCTTTCCCAGACGACGCCTCTTACGGGGAAACGCTGCGTAGGGTGGAGCTCAGGACCCTGACGTCACCACGCCCCCAGCTGACTGGCTGCCACCACAGCGGGGTTTCAGTGCTCTTTTGAA
Source organism: Rana muscosa (assembly GCA_029206835.1). Classification (NCBI taxonomy): domain Eukaryota; kingdom Metazoa; phylum Chordata; class Amphibia; order Anura; family Ranidae; genus Rana; species Rana muscosa. The sequence continues at coordinate 1,257,476,971 of CM055116.1, read as the reverse complement.
AATTTTGTTTTTTCTCCATATGGATGTCAGTTTACCCGTTTTAAGAATAAAGGGTACTTCGTTTTTTACATGCTGCACCATGAAGTCTTCTTATTTTTTCTTCTAAATTGGTATCCTTTACATCGTATGAGCGTGCCTGCAGTCACAAGGCAAACCAGGAGTTGGAGTTTCAACGAGTGGAGTGAGGACACAGAGGACTGCATCGCTGACATCTTATTCGGTGTAGTTGCTGAGCCCTTTTGGTCCCTGTAATAGGGACCCACCTGGTCTGGTAAGCCTCCTGTCTATACATCTTGATTGAAGTATATTCCAACTTTTGAAGATCTGTCATCACTTTGATACATGCTGGCTGGCTCTGCATCATCTATGGACTTTTCCTTTGTTTGTTTGTTTATGGTTTTATTGCTTCTCCTGCTGCCGTGAGAGTCAGGCAGTTGAAGCTTATGGACTTCCTTGGTGTGTTTATATACTCACTTAGTAGGGAATATATATTTTTATATTTTTTTGTTTAAATATATTTTTTTTGTTTAATATTTTTTATATATATATATATATAAATAACTTTTTTGTGTGTTAGTTCATACATATATCACTTTTTGGCACGTTGGTCGCCACTTATACGGTTGCGCATTTATTATTTATTTTTGCACATTTATATTATAAAAACTGTTCTTTCTGCCTGGAAACTGGAGATTGTCCATAGCAACCAAAAAGTGTCCCTTTATGTCAAAAGTGGTTTTAGACCAGCTAGAAAACAGCGATAATAAATTAGAATCACTTGCAGAATTGAGCAATAGCGATTTGTGGGGAAATTCGTCATCAAACACTAAATCTAATGACAGCGACAATTCTGCAACTGAGCAAATTTCTGTGTTTTTGATTTGATTACATTAGTGAATATTGTTTATTATAATTACATTACTATTTGTTATAATTATTTATATTTATTTATTATATTATAAATTATGATTTTGTGTTTCAAACTTTATCATACCCGGGATGTCTACTAGACTCTTCTTTGGTCAGGTTTAAGTAAGTAATTACTAAGAATTGCAGGCCTACAATACATAACACCAAATTTCCGTGCAAAATAATTGTACCGCTTTTGGTACAAAATTCCAGACAGAATCATACCGCCAAGGAGGTTAAAATCACTGCTCCCGAAAAAACGTCAGTTTTTAAAACTTTTATTTGCATTGATACATGTCCCCTGGGGCAGGACCTGGGTCCCCAAACCCTTTTTAGGACAATAACTTGCATATTAGCCTTGCTAAATAGCACTTTTGATTTTGAACGTTCGAGTCCATTGTATTTAATAGGGTTCTAAAGTTTGCGCAAACTTTCAGTCCGTTCGCAGGTTCTGGTGCGAACCGAACCGTGGGGTGTTCGGCTCATCCCTACTGCTCAGTACTTTAGTTTTTCGTCCAGGCAAGGTTGTAGGGCACCTCTGTCCTCCCCAACCCCTATTCTCAGGGATCTGGTGATATAGGAACCCATTTTCCTGACCTTTTTTGTAATGCAGTAGAGAGATTCCCAAACACACCCACTGAAGATACATTGCTTCCTCTCTCCTAAAGAGAGAACCGTGTGACAAAGTGTTTTATACTAAGGCTGACCACGGGGAAGATTTAACAAAAAAATACATGAATACTATTTGAAATAAGATTAAACATTTCAATCAAATTGATTGAACATTCTTGTAAGGAATCGCACACCAGAAAACATTTTTTCAGACTTACAAAATGTAAAGGAATCTGTGCAATGATTTAGTCCTTGAGAAGTAGATGTATTTTAGACCAAAGATGCCCTGGGTGGCATACAAAATCAATATTCAAAGGAAGCTCCTTACAGCCATCAATAGGATTCAACCCCTCTTGGGAAGTTCATATCTGATTGGTGATGCAATAGAGATCTCGTTAATTAGTTTCTTACAGCAGTGGCTAAAATCCATTTGTGGGAAAGATTATTTTTCAAAGCCCTGTAAAGCATTTTTTTTTCTTACCCAAGCCCACCATCACATGACCCACCACAGCTCCTCTTTCATAAGTGGACATCATTGATCCAGTTCTGCATTCTGTTCCCACATCCAATCATCCATGATGTCATCACCACCCTAAAGTATTTAGGACCTAAGGCTAGGCCTGATTGAACCTGGCTGGGTGTGGCTCAAGCAAGGCTTGGTGAACCCAAACAGAAGCCTATGAACCCCGAACTTAGTGCCATACTCCACTGAAGTATATAGTGTGTATATATATATATATATATATATATATATATATATATATATATATATACTGTATATATATAGTCTTATTTTATTTATTTTTTTAAGGCTAATAAGCAAGCAAACAATTTTTGAAAAGAGGACATGGAGAGGTGGGCACTGCCATGGGGGGACATATACCAATATTTTTTTTTTTATTATTTAATGCTCAGAAGGGAAAGGGTGGCTTTCCGGCAGCATTGAACATGCATAAATCATTTACATATCATGCTTGGAGGAAGCCTTTAAACTCCACGTGGTGTTATGGAACAGTACAATGTAGTTCTTTAAATTGATAGTACACAGAGAAAAAAGCAAAAAAAATTGCCAAAAAAACAAACAAACAGTATGGGGTTCTCCCGAAAATGGAGATGAGTGTTTCCCTTCTCCTTACTGTACCAAACAAGGCCACATGCCTTTAACATTTTTTTGTCTACCCACATTTAAAGACTGTTTGGGGCCAATTCACTAAGAGTTAAAAAACGGTTAATATTAAACACTATTTTGGGGAATGGGTAGAGATACAATGTACCAGATACTCATTCACACAGGGAGGGCCAGAATCTTGGGGTCCCCTTCTTAAAGTGGGGTTCCAGACTCTGATCAGGCCCCTGTCAACAGACCCCCACAACCATTGGCCACAGTTGTGGGGACAAGGCCCTAGTCCCCATCAACATGGGGTCAAGGTGCTTTGGGGTAGGGGGGACAGAGTCCCCCTGCCCCAAATCACCCACCCCCCCATATTAACCACTTTCTTACATGGCACATATACCCCCTTCATGCCCAGGCGAAATTTCAGCTTTCGGCACTGTCACGCTTTGAATGACAATTGCGCGGTCGTGCGACGTGGCTCCAAAACAAAATTTACGTCCTTTTTTTCCCACAAATAGAGCTTTCGTTTGGTGGTATTTGATCACCTCTGCAGTTTTTATTTTTTGCGCTATAAACAAAGAAAGAGCGACAATTTTGAAAAAAAACACAATATTTTTTAATTTTTGCTATAATAAATATCCCAATTTAAAAAAATAAATAAAAATTTTCCTCAGTTTAGGCCGATACATATTCTTCTACATATTTTTGGTAAAAAAAAAACGCAATAGGCGTTTATTGATTGGTTTGTGCAAAAGTTATAGCGTTTACAAAATAAGGGGTAGTTTTATGGGATTTTTATAAAAAAAAATTTTTACTAGTAATGGCGGCAATCAGTAATTTTTTTCGTGACTGCGACATTATGATGGACACAGGACACTTTTGACACTATTTTGGGACCATTCACATTTATACAGCGAACAGTGCTATAAATATGCACTGATTACTGTATAAATGTGACTAGCAGGTAAGGGGTTAACACTAGGGGGCGAGGAAGGGGTTAAATGTGTGCCCTGGGAGTGATTACTACTGTGGGGGGAGGGGACTGACTGGGGGAGGTGACCGATCTGTGTCCCTATGTACAAGGGACACAGAATTGGTCTCCTCTCCCTGACAGGACATGGATCTCTGTGTTTACACACAGAGATCCACGTCCTTGTCTGTGTAACGGCCGATCGCGGGTACCCGACGGACATCGTGGCCGCCAAGCACGCGCATCGGCATCTCAGTGACGTGCCGGGCACGTGCGCGCACCGCCGGCGGCGCTCGCGCGCCCCCCAGTGGTCGGAGGAGCAGAGGCTGTAAAAAGACGGCCTCCCGGCATTGTAGAGCCACCTAGCGGCCGTATATAGTCGTACGGCAGGCGCGAGGTGGTTAATGGCATAGAGCCTTGTATGGTTCTGGAAGGGGGGGGCGCTCGCTCGTTCCCCTCTTTCCTGACCTACCAGGCTGCATGCCTGGATAAGAGTCTGGTATGGATTTTGGTGGGGACCCTATGTTGTTGTTTTTTTTCATATTTTTTAATTGTCGTCTTTTTTTTACAATCAGGTGTGAACGGGTAAGCCAACTGACAGCTGATGAATCATCGGTTGTTAAGGACATGGCGGCCAGTTTACCCCGACTTGCCCAATCCCTTTTTTGGGGAATTGCATGCTCTCCAACAGATCTCTTCACTCAGTGGTCTCCGGGAGCCCAGACTACAATAACTGATGTCAGGAGAGAGAACGGAAGGATCTCAGGAAACATTATTTCCTCGATCTCGAATACTAAGCTGTGAACATTTCCATGCTGCCAAAATCTCAGCTGAAAAGCTGGGTGCGCAGCGGATCAAGCACAGTCTGTGCCTAATAGATGACTCATAAAAAATGCCTCTCATCTGCCTATGCTATCACATAGGAAATAGACCCTTGTAATAGCAATAAAGTGAAATGCAGGGCAAGGGGTGGTGAGGTGGTGGGGTGTGCTTGAGGGTCTTTTGCTTGCTGCTGGGGGATTAATTGTCCTTGGGGGGGTTGATTATTGTGGGGGAGGTTGATCCAATTATCCTTTGTTGTTGTTTGATGTATTGATGTTTTTATCATGTGTTTATAGCGCTGACTATATGTTTTTAGACAAAAACTTTTTTTATTGTGTAAAATAAAATTACTCTTGTATTAATATAATGTATTTAGTTATTAGTTGCACTGTTAGACGCTATGAAATCCCAGTTTCCCCTAGTCTCTCTAATCCTGTTTACTATTTGGGGACTGTGCCTGTCTTCTTAACAAGCTCTTTCACCCAATACTTATGGTTAACTCTAAACTGATGAGCTGTAAAAGCATTTAACACATCACCTATTGATAATTATTGAGTACTGATTTTAGCATTTTGCAAGCCCAGGCAGTTTGGAAGCTTGAGATTTTGGGTATCAATTTGCTCAACGCGGCTTCATGTTTTCGCCTGTAAAAAAAAAATTGTACAAAAATCAGGGAGTAAATTGTGTTTGTGTGCACTATAATTCATTGTAGTGTATTCTCTCCTAAAGCCCTGTACACACGATCGGTTTTACGGATGGAAACCGTCCGATGGATTTTTTTCATCGGACAAACCGATCGTGTATGGGACCCATCTGTCTTTTTTCCATCGGTTTTAAAAAATAGAACATGTTTTACATTTTTTGGATCCAAAACCGATAGCAAATTCCGATCGTCTATGGGCAAGTCCATCGGATAAAAAACCCACGCATGCTCAGAATCAAGTCGACGCATGCTCAGAAGCAATAAACTTAATTTTTCTCGGCTCATGGGAGTGTTTTACGTCACCGCGTTTGGAACGGTCGGTTTTTTGACTGATGGTGTGTAGGCAAGACTGATGGAAAACAGTTTCATCGGATATCCGATGGACAAATCCATCAGACTAGAATCCATAGGAAATCCGATCGTGTGTACAGGGCTTATGACCCGGTTCACACAGGGACGACTCCGGACGCGACTTCTGGTCGCCCCGAGTTGCCCCAAGTCGTGCTATTTTTAAAACTGATTGAAGTGAATGGAGATGTTTTAATGCACACGACTGCAGTCGCTCCGACTTCAAAAAAAAGGTTCCTGTACTACTTCAATCAGACTTCTAGGCAACCTGTAGGCAACTTGTACCATTGATTTCAATGGAAGTCGCTTAGAAGTCTGATCAGTGTTCATTTTGAAGGCAACTTTACAGGAAGAGAACATACATTTCTCAGGCAAACCCCTCCCTCCCCCAGAGCTGATTCTTGTTTTCTTGGCCACTGGAATGTCTCCTGTCCTGGAGGCAACTTCAGTCGTGTTGTAAATCACCACTTAGTCGCTCTGTGATTCATGCATAAGTCGTGTCTGAGTCGTGTTGAAGTCTGAAGTCTGAAGTCGTGTTGAAGTCGTGTTGCCCCTGTGTGAACCGTCTCTTAAATTATAGAATGGATAAACAGTTGTGAGATTTTCAGGCAACAAAACAAATTGCAAATGCCATCTTTTTATTTAACCACTTGCCAACCAGCCGTCGTCGGCACGATCCCGCCAACCATCGTAGCTGTACGTCGGTCCCTTTAAGTGAGATAGCAGGCGTGCGCACCCGCTGAATCCCGAGGGGTGCCAATCCTCGTGACCGGCGGTGGCGATGACCGGCGGCCACAAGCGATCGCGGGCACAAGAGGCAGAACAGAGACGTGTGTGTGTAAACACACACATCCCTGTTCTGTTCTGTTCGGAAAGACAGATTGTGAGATCCTAATAGCTAGGAATCACGATCTGTCATTTCCTCTAGGTCAGTCCCCTCCCCCCACAGTTATAAACACATTAGGGAACACAATTATCCCCATGATCGCCCCCTAGTGTTAACCCCTCCCTGCCAGTGACATTTTTACAGTAATCACTGCATTTTTATAGCACTAATCACTGTATAGATGACAATGGTCCCAAAAATGTGTCAAAGGTGTCCGATGTGTCCGCCATAATGTCGCAGTCCAGATAAAAATTGCAGATCGCCGCCATTACTAGTAAAAAAAAAGAAATTTTAAAAGTGCTATAAATCTATCCCCTATTTTGTAGACGCTATAACTTTTGCGCAGACCAATCAATATACGCTTATTGCGATTTTTATTACCAAAGATATGTAGAAGAATACACATCGGCCTAAACTGAGAAAAAATCTGCTTTTTTTAAAAAAAAAATGGGGATATTTATTATAGCAAAAAGTAAAAAATATTGTGTTTTTTTCAAAATTGTCGCTTTATTTTTTGTTTATAGCTCAAAAAATAGAAACCGGATAGATGATCAAATACCACCAAAAGAAATCTCTATTTGTGGTAAAAAAAGGACGTCAATTTAGTTTGGTTACAGTGTTGCACGACCGCGCAATATAAAAAGACGCGGTGCCGAATCGCAAAAAATGGCCTGGTCATTAAGGGGGAAAGTCTTCTGGTCCTTAAGTGATTTGGGTATTTTCAGTGTTGCCCTTTAACTCACATGAAAATACCCTCTCACCTTTGAGCATTTTTTTTCTTAATTTTTGTATTGGACATGTTCCCCATGGCAGTGCCCAGTATCCCATGTCCCTTTAAAACAATAGCTTGCATTAGTATTGAAAATAACCAGGATAAAGTAACTAGTTTCCCCTCTTGTAGTCTTCAGTGGGGTTTTTTAACTATGTTTGGGGTTCATAGACTTCCCTCTGGATTTGCCAAACCTGGCTCTAACCAATACCAAACCCATGCATAGTCACTTATCTCTACCAAAAAGCTCCGTTGTAAGGGCAGGAATCAGGACAAGTAGCAAATCAGTTATGTGCTGATAGGATGTATGCTAACTGGAGGGAAGAGCAGAGTGACAGAGAGATGAGCTAATCACTGTGCTGCTTCTCCTTTCACTGTGCAGGTCCATGACAGTCTCAGGTTCAGAGGAAGTTTGTTTAATGCTGTCAATGGTTTTGTTAAGCAAGCAATGGGTCCTATTCATTCGCTCTCTGGTAATTCCTGGCCATGTTACTGAAAGTGCAGGGATAATAGCTGACATCATTGCCCAAATATAGCCACATGACCACATTGTGGCTAGGACATTTGCCAAATATTGCTATGTCCATAATTGGTCAATGACATCATCAGGTATACCCCACTCCTTTGCATACTATCTAGATGCCAGTTTAGGGAGCTGTCATTAACAGTAATGGAAAAAGAGGATCAGACATTTAAGCTGGTAGGTGTTTTTTTTTCTTGAATGAAGTCGGTGGACATCATTCATCATGATCTGCATCACTGGATGATGCAATTGACAATGAATTTACATTGCTAGAATCTTTATTTTTTTATTTTTTACTACAGTATGTACATTTTTGTGAATGAGTAGGGGTACACTGTGCATTTCCAAGAGGTCCCCCATGTTGAAAGAGAAATATGGCCAAAGCAGTTCATTCTACACTCCTTTAACCAATTTAAAGCCAGTCCAGGCTTGGGGAGGATCCTGACTTTACAGTTGGGACCCACCTATGTGCCAGCCGATCCCTCCCCTTCCCAGCCCAGCACTAAAGTGAGAGTGGGAGGGGCAGAGCAGAAAGCCATTGACTGACAGTCACAGCTCTCTGCTCAGAGCAAAGGGGAGAACTGAGCGATCAGCAATGTTTAATTGCTCAGTTCTCACTACAGAGGCGACAGGGGGACAGATTTACCAATGCTACAACCACCTAGGTGAGTATAAGGTTTGTTAAAAATCCCATTCTTCTCTTTTAAAGGGATGTGACCTGGTATGGTTTAGAAGGGAGTGCTGCATGCTTGCCCTCTTTCCAAGGCACCGCAGCCAGAAGATCAATAGGATGCTACCCAGGACCATCAGGGACCTCTGTCCACTACTTATATCCCTTGGACACAGAGGAAACAGAAGGCCAAGGGAGTATAAATAGTGCAGGAGGCCTGAGAGACGAAGGAAAAGTGTAGGAAGGTGAACAGGCATCAAAGTAGTTTTTTATTTGGGGACCCCCTGATGAAGTCACGTGGGTGTGACGCTGCACGTCAGGATGGAGCGACAGGCAAACTGGCAGTAACGCGGGAGTACAAGCTCCCTACTCGTGGAGTATTTGTTTGTTTTTACACTGTAAAAAGTGAGTAAAACTAGCTGTTTTTATTAATAAATCTTGGAAAAACGATATCACACTATTGGCAACTTCTTCTTTACACACTACCACAACGAAGAATATCGGGAAGGACCCCCGGGATCACCGTAAAGGAGGCATTACCCACCATAGAGTTTCCTTTAGTTACCCAAACAAGGACCCCTAGAGGCAGGTGGAAACATATGGACCCCCAGAGAAAGCCATCTATTCGATGCTGTTACCTTAGCAGTAAGTTGAGAGGCTTGAGATGTCACGGCAAGATTAGTCACCAGTCACTTAAAATCCCCGCCGGGGCTTAGAAAGGGATAGATCACCTAGTTCACAGGTGTCAAACGCAAGGCCCGCGGGCCGAATCCGGCCCTCCAGGCCATTCCATGTGGCCCTTGCACCTCTGCTGCAGCTGCAGGAGAGCTGCAGCCCTCCTCTAGTCCTTCTCCAGACTCCTACTTTCTGCTTTCAATCAATGCATCCAGCTTCTTCCCAGCAGCAGCATAAGCAAAGGGGGGTGCACTGTGATGTAAGGGAGATTGGGGGACTCAACTTCTGATGGTGGGGTGGCACTTGACATCTAATGTAAGGGGAGGGGATGCGTTGGACCTCTAATCTTACAGATACAACCGGCCCTTTTGAGGACAATCATAATGCTGATGCGGCCTACGGTGAAATTGAGTTTGACACCCCTGTCCTAGTTGAATATATCACATCACGTTAAGCATTGCTTGCACCTGGACTTTTATGCATTTATTATTCACACACAGGGGGTTATTTACTAAAGGCAAATCCACTTTGCACTACAAGGGCAAACTACAAGTGCAAAGTCCACTTGAAAGTGCACTGAAAGTGCAGTCGCTGTAGATCCGAGGGGGACATGCAAGGAAAATAAAAAACAGCATTTTAGCTTGCACATGATTGGATGATAAAATCAGCATAGCTTCCCCTCATTTCATATCTACCCCTCAGATTTACAGTAACTGCACTTCCAAGTGCACTTTCAGTGCAATTTCAAGTGCACTTTGCACTTGTAGTTTGCACTTGTAGTGCAAAGTGGATTTGCCTTTCGTAAACAACCCCCACAGTCACTTATATGTATGTTATTGGCACTGATAGTTATGGTCACATTGAGGGTTATTTACGAAAGGCAAATCCACTTTGCAATACAAGTGCAAACTACAAGTGCAAAATGCACTTGAAATTGCACTGGAAGTGCATTTGGAAGTGCAGTCACTGTAAATCTGAGGGGTAGATCTTAAATGAGGAGAAAGCTCTGCTGATTTTATCATCCAATCATGTGCAAGCTAAAATGCTGTTTTTTATTTTCCTTGCATGTCCCCCTCGGATCTACAGTGACTGCACTTCCAAGTGCACTTTCAGCGTAATTTTAAGTGCACTTTGCACTTGTAGTTTGCACTTGTAGTGCAAAGTGGATTAGCCTTTAGTAAATAACCCCCATTGTATACAGACGCTGATTTGTTTACCAGTTATCATTTATTGTGTGCATTGATCTTTTTACTACTTACTGTGTAAATTGATACAGATACTCATACTCACTTAGGTACTTTATTAATTATTTGTTTATTTATTTACATTTGGATCCATTGATTTGCAGTGGCACACAGCAACATACAATTTAATTTCACTACTGTACCTTATGATTGCCTACAATATTAGTTTTTAAAACTGATATTGAACACTAATGCCCCATACACACGATCGTTTTTCATGCCGTTAAAAATGCCATTTTTAAAAATGGCCATTAAAAATGATCGTGTGTATGCTCCAGAGCATTTTTAACGACGTGAAAAATGGCCATTAAAAATTTCGAACATGCTCTCTTTTTTCACATCGTTTTTCATGTCGTTTTTTTTAACGACGTGAAAAACGATAGTGTGTATGCTTTAACGACGTGAAAAAAAGTGCGCATGCTCAGAATCAAGTATGAGACGGGAGCGCTCGTTCTGGTAAAACTAGCGTTCGTAATGGAGATAGCACATTCGTCACGCAGTAACGGACTGAAAAGCACGAGGCTGAAAAGCGCGAATCGTTGCTCAACAAACTTTACTAACATGAAGGGTGGCGCCATTCGAGCGGAATTTATAGTGCCGTCGTACGTGGTAAACGTCACTGCGCTTTGCTTGATCGTTTTTTAAAATGATCGTGTGTACGCAAGACAGGCTTGAGAGGAAACATGAAAAAAAACGACGTGAAAAACGGCAAGAAGAAAAATGGCAAGAAAAACGATCGTGTGTATGGGGCATAATAGGTTAAGAGGATCCCAAGTATCACAAGGTGCCCAGGATGATCACTGGCTGGAGCTATCTCAATATGTTTTGAAGGCATTGGCTTGCCCTGCTACAAGTGTGATTTCCGAGAGGATATTCAGCACAGCAGGATAAACTAAACAAGTCTGGATTACAGAAGATTTCTGTATACCTATTGCAGCTGCCACAAAATAAATTTCAATTTAATGCTGCTCAAATTAAAATGTAACTGCTGCCAGAATTACTACCTCTTTTCCTTCCTCTTGCCTTGTGCCTCCAAATTTAAGGTCTCCAATAGCTAAACGTATTTTATCCTCTCACTGGAATTTTTTTGGGCAGCTATGTCTCAACTGCAAAGCTATACGTTTTATTGCAGGAGATCTCCTATCCTGTGTCTCTGAAAGTGAGGGGCATCAAAAATTATTTGCAACTGAGTCTCAAATCTGCAATCTATTTTTATTTTTTTTTGCAGGATAAAATCTGCCTTTCTCTCCCTTTTTGGGTTTATTATATTTGCTGTCCTGCCACTGGCCAACTTCTATTGAACCTTACATGAGCTACGACTGAAATATTTTTTGAAGAATTGGGGGTATGGGAATAGGGGATGCAAGGAATGGAAGGTATTTTATGTTTGTGCATTCTGAATACTTTTTTTTTTTCGTTTCAATGTTTTTATTGAGGTTTTGCATAGTACATGAGAGTGAACATATAACAATATAACAATTTGTTTTTGAAAAGACTTTTAAGACAATGCAGTGCATTGTGATAAAACGTATCTAACAAACTATTCCAATGCATGAATATAAGGAAAATGAAAGGTACATCATTTAAAATATACCAAACCAAACATTCAGTCATTCAACATATTTAATGTAACAAAAATCTAAATAAAACACCATTGTTTCTAAGGAAAAATGTGCATAATTATATTGCATACATTTTTAATATCCCTATGTAGTATACTGTCAAATTGAGGAGATTTTATTATGTTTACAATATGTTAGGAAATTGTGTTGTTCTATTTGCAAGCAACCCTACTTTTGTATTCAGGTCAGGTCTAAACAGAATAATATAACATTTTGGAAAAAATATACAACCAAGAAGTCCAATACTTGATGCCATGATGGCAAAAATCTCCACAGCCACCATGTATTTCCCTTTAGTGCTCAGATAGGCTGGGATCATGGCAATCCAGACACTGCAGAACAACAGCATGCTGAAGGTGATGTACTTGGCCTCATTAAAACTGTCAGGTAAGGTCCTGACTAAAAAAGCTATAATGAAACTCACAGCTGCCAGAAGCCCCATATATCCCAGGACAGAGAAGAAGCCGATAACTGAACCCTCATTACACTGAATGATGATCGTTCCCTGATAAGAGTGGGTGTCCCGATCCTGGAAAGGTGGAGAAATAGACAACCAAGTGATACAGATTATTACTTGAACCAATGAACATGTTGACATTATAGAATTGGGCAATATACCTCCCATCCTTTTTTTCCAGGGACTCCCAGGTTTGCTGGCTTTAAAAGCAATACACACCATGATACTTTTGGCAAGTAGAGAAGAGACAGCAACTGAGAAGATGACACCAAAAGAGGTTATACGCAGCATGCAGGTTACATCTACTGGATGGCCGAGGAAAAAGAAGACACAGAGGAAGCTCAGCATGATGGAGACCAGGAGAAGATAGCTCAGGTTCCGGTTATTAGCTTTAACAATAGGTGTGTCCTGGTAATGTACAAATATTCCCAATATTAAACCAGTCAGAAGACAACAGAAGACGGAGACAGCTGAAAATACTGCAACAATCGTATCATCAGTGTAGGAGAGAAATTCCACCAATTTTGGAATACATTGATCTGTGTTCTCATTTGGCCATTCATCATCAGGACATTTCATGCAGTTTTGACTGTCTGTAGGTAGAAAAAATAAAAAAACACTGGACTCATTTATTAAAGTATTGGGGGAATTATCTCAAATAGGCTTTAATTTCTCCCACAAAGATTTTCCCTTTGAACTCTAAAGGTTTGTAATGTAAAAACCTAGTGCAAATGTCTACAAGATGTAGTTGCAAAAAATTTACAGTGTTTTACTGGGATAAAATTCCAGATTCCTAAGAAAGTTTCTAGTGGTATGAACTATGGTTTGCATTAGTGGTCAGTAGTGAAGCATGGGTGCATACACAGAGCAGAAGTTTGGGATACGTGGTGTGCCATTATATGTATGACAGCCAATGGAGAGCTACACAGACTCAGTGGTGGTAAAATAAATAGTGTGTGAGGCGCATGCGCGGCCCTCTGTGACATGGATGCCTGAGCACAGAGCTCCATCCCGCTCTGTGCTTTCGGTGCCCCCAGCAGCGGGTACATACACCCCTCATAAGCTCAATAGGGACCGGAACACCAAGGCAACCCACGGGCACAGTTGCAGGCTGTTTGGACCAGCGAAACTGACCCCTAGAGCACATTTTGCGTCACTGTCAGAAGCACTAAGCACTAGACCATAGTGTGAAACGCGTCGGCTGTACCCCATCATTTGCTGTGACCTGTAGTGCTCCATGTTTTTTACCTAATAAAGACAACCTCAACGTTTTTTTTGGAGTGCGGCTGTCCATTTGTTCCATTTTTCTCTCTGCATCAAAAGCATTGCCAGCACCCGTGGTTCCTGGTAAGATACTAATTGCCTATCACACTCACCTGGAGCGGTGATCTCTTTCTCTTCATTGAGGCACCTAAGATGGCGACAGAACGGCTGCCACACGAGGCGTTCCACACAGGCACACCAGCTTCTTCTCCCTGGTGGGCTTCACTTTATGAGGAGGTATGTGGATGGGCCCGATGCTTTCATCAATAGAAGGACCAGAATCACCAGCTTCCACAGTATCCCTCCTAAATCAGACCCTGGATGACATGCTCATGTCACCCACAATTGACCGGGTCAATCAAAACACTGACTGTTTCCAAGATTGCATGAGCAGTTGGAGCGGTCAAGAGCCAAAATTGATGACCTGGAAAAGAGGTCTAGAAGGCTTAATTTTAGGATCAGAGGTCTTCCAGAGACTATCACTGACATACCAGAAGCAGTGCACTCTCTAATCAAAAACCTTATACCACACATCCGAGCCCACAAATTGGAACTTGATCAGGCCCACAGGGCCCTTGGTCCCCCCCCGACCAGATGGGCTACCTTGTGAAATTGTGGTAAAACCTCACTACTACAATGTTAAAGAAGAAGTCATGAGGAGAGCTCGCACCACCTCAAAAATTCAACTTATGGGACATACAGTACAAGTTTATGCTGATAGATTCTCGATGCTCACGAACTGAGAACTCTTGCTGCGGAAACTGGGCCTCCTGCCCACTGACCCAACCTCCCCGATGCAATCATCTCCATCCTGACCAAACGGCCTCCTCCATCTAGTCCACTCACCTCTACATGGCAGAAACCTAAACACAAGAAAGCCAAGGAAGGAATTGCTACATGAGTTGAAAATTTGCTCCATTGTCTCCCTTCTCATCCCTTTATTGGGTATGGGCCCGTTTGGCCTCTTAGGCTTTCATGCCCACCCGGACTCATCAACTGACTATTCCCTTGGAACTCCTGTCTACCCTGTGGCTCAGGCCTGTCTTGCTGGAATCTGTGCACTGCTACAGTTAGCCTCAGCAGCGGGACACCCTCTTGTGTGTCCAGAACATGAACATTCCCGGGACTCCCTGAATCTTACTGCCCCAAGTTCAGGATTACTCAATGGAATGCAATGCACCCTTCCTGTTATGTTAGGACTCCAGGTGTAGGTGGCATATTTAACTCTTTATGACTTAAACCTTTATGGGTCCTGTCTGCGGCTCTCATCCCTGGAGGGCATTCTTGTTCCTTATCCCCCGCCAACAGTAACTGAACAATACATTGGCCACTGACCCACAAAAGCAATTTACTTTGGAGTCCCTGGGTTACCACCTCATCCAACCCACAGGTTGTTCGACCCCCTCCTCCTTTTTTTTTTGTATTATTATCTTTGTGACCCCTCAGACTTTGATCCTGCCCGAGCCTATCCTTCCCCAAGAGTTTACACGTTATAGTTGATGTTGGGAATGTACCCTAGTTTGTTTAAACCTATCTGTTAACTATGTTTTAGGGGGTGCCATGCACGGAGCGGCACCTGTGCTTCTCCTCATGCACTCTGAGCCAGAGGTTTTTTTTCTGCTCCTAGTCAGGATCTCCCCCCACTGGTTGGGGTGTACCATATTTGTATTTCGGGTTATGGTGAACATATTTTTCCCATATCCCTGGACCCTACTCCCTTCTCTCATTACTCTTTTTCTCTCTTTGACTTTTTCACCCTTCACTAATTCTCCTTTTTTGCAGTGACATGTGCGGTCTCGCTCGTCTACAGGACCCTGGAACGTGTTATAATGGACTCAATGGCAGATATCTTCCACGGACCACCCATCAGATGGAAGGTAGGTGATTGGGGGTCACTGGCGTCTCCACCTAAACTGCTCCATGGCTGATATCACCACTCATAAACCTGCCCTGCGCTTCGCCTCGCACAATGTGCAGGGGATTACCTCCCCTATTAAGTGCCGGAAAATCTTCCAATACTAGCAAGACCAAAAAATGTACATATTATTTCTTCAAGAAACACACTTCCCAAAATCTTATGCCCCGTCATTCATACACACCAAATTTCCTATGTTCTACCTTGCTAATTCGTATAGAAAGACTAACTAGGCGTGTTTTTTCCCTGCAAAACCCAGTTCTCACTGGTATTAGAATTTAAGGACCCTGATGGCAGATTCATACTTGTGAAGGGTCTAATTGATAACCAGCATTACTCCCTCATCTCATACTATGCACCTAATAAGGGCCAATCAAAAAATTTTCAGTCCCTCTTTCACACTGTAGCTCCAATTCTTGAAGGCCTGGTCCTCTATGGCGGAGACTCTAACATTGTGTTTGACACAGGAAAGGATAAATCCCATCCTCCAGGTAAGGATGGTGTCCGTCCCACCAGACAGAGTCCTAATGTAGCCAGACAGATTTACCACCAGGGTTTAGTCGACGCCTGGAGGGAAATGAGCCTTGAGTCTCGGGATTATACACACTACTCCAGCCCCCACAATACTTTTGACAAAATAGATCACTTTTTTTGTCAAAAGTATTGTGGGGGTTCACAAAGCAATCATTAAAGACTCTGCCTGGTCGGACCACTCCTTCCTTCTCCTGATAATAAACAGACCGTTGGAACGACAACAAGGGTCCAATTGGAGATTAAACGCCTCAATCCTTAGCAATCCCTCCTACGTCAGTGAGATCGAAAAAGACATTCAGGAATATTTCCTATTCAATGATGTTGATAACATCTCCCCCACCACTCTTTGGGCGGCACATAAAACCTGATCCAAATGTCCTCTAGGATACGCAGAGCCCGCAAACTAGATATAGACAGGCTGGAGAGGGAATTCTCATATTTAAGCAAACAACATAAATGCAACCCCACCTCTGGATCGGCAGCAAAGCTTGAAACAGCGAGCACAGCTCTTAATGTTCACTGCTATAGCCGAAAAAAGCTTGCGATGGGATGGAGGGAGGTTTTATCATCAAAAAGACAAGTTGGGAGCTATGTTGGCACATAGGCTGACTCCTAAAATAAGGTCTCACACCTTACCTAAGATATAATAATGCAATGGATCCCTCTCACAAAATACCCAGCTTTTCATGATTTCTACCATTCTTTGTACAGTAAAAATGGGAAGGAACCCTCACCCAGCCTGATTGATTCCTTTCTCGGCTCACTGAAGATCCCCAAGCTCCGGGAACACCACATGGACAGCTTAGAGATCCCTATATCAGCAGAGGAAGACTCTCAGGTCATTAAGAACCTTAAAAAATGAATGGTTTTCGGTCCCGTATTACAAACATTTTGCCCCACTACTGTCCCCCTATCTGGCCCGTTTCTTTAACCAGCTTTGAGCTGGTACACAGCTCAATAAGGCACTAAATTCAGCTTTCATCATGGTAATACCAAAACCAGGCAAGGACACTAGTTGCACCGCTAATTATCGCCCCATATCATTGATAAATAATGATCTAAAAATTTTAACGAAAACCTGGCAGATAGAATATCCAACTTTATTGGCCTTTATATCCACAAAGATCAGGTAGGCTTTATACCTGGGAGACAGGGGCTCGATCAGATGAGAAGAGCAATTGACATAGTCTTTTTTTTGGGATCTGGCTGGGACAAAGGACCCCTGCAGAAGGGATTCTTGCTTTCACTGGATCTCATGAAGGCTTTTGACTCTGTTTCCTGGGCTTTCTTGTTTCCGATATTGCAAAAATTGGGTTTTGGTCATTCCTTTATGAACATAACAGGAGCACTGTACTCCAATCTGGAAGCACAAATTAAAATGCAGGGATATTACTCGCATCCTTTTCCAATTTTCAATGGTACAAGACAAGGTTGCCCCTTGTCCCCACTGATCTTTGCCGTGGTCATCGAGACCTTAGCTATCACCATCCGGAACAATCTTGACATACATGGAGTGCGTTGTGGCCCACAAACCCACAAGTGCGCTCTTTTTTCTGATGATATAATATTCTTTATCACCTCACCACTTACCTCATTACCAAATCTATGCAGGGTACTCGATAAATTCTGCAAAGTCTCTGGCCTCAAGGTTAACTACTCGAAATCTCTGGCACTAAACATCAACTTACCAGCAACCCTAGTAGCACAGCTCAAAGACAACTTTCCGGTTTGGATGAAGTGAGTCAATGATCCCCTATCTAGGGATTAACCTCACGGCATCAATAGACAAACTCTATACTGCTAATTTTCCCCCAATCTATCGTAAACTGGGAGAGGATCTGTCACGCTGGGATAAACTGGGGCTGTCCTGGCTAGGCAGAGTCAATTCAGTGAAAATTACCCTACTCATTAGTGATGAGCCGAACACCCCCGGGTTCGGTTCGCACCAGAACCCGCGAACGGACCGAAAGTTCGTACGAACATTAGAACCCTATTAAATACAATGGATGCGAACGTTCGAATTCTAAAGTGCTAATTATAACAACTATTATGCATGTTATTGTCCTAAAAAGGGTTTGGGAACCCGGGTTGTGCACCAGGGGAAATGTATCAATGCAAAAAGAAGTTTTAAAAACGGTCGTTTTTCGGGAGCAGTCATTTTAATGATGCATAAAGTGAAAAAAAAAAAGTCAAATATTCCTTTAAATATCGTACCTGGGGGGTGTCTAAAGTATGCCTGTGAAGTGCCACGTGTTTCCCGTGTTTAGAACTGTCCCTGCACAAAATGACACTTCTAAAGGAAAAAAAAGCCATTTAAAACTGCTTGCGGCTTTAATGTAATGTCTGGTCCCGGTAATATGGATGAAAATCTTTAAGAAAAATGGCATAGCTACCCCATGACCCCCCCCCCCTACCCCAGCCCATTACCAGCCCCTTTGGGTCTTGTATGGATATTAAGGGGAACCCCGCACATAAAATAAAAAAGGCCCTATATACTCTGAACAGCCGTATACAGGCGGTGCATACAAGACAGGGACTGTAGGTTTGTTCTTATGTAGAATCTGTTTGTAATTTTGAACAGGTACATTGTTGAAGTGTAGCTCCAGCCCAAAAATCTATTTTTAAACTTTTTGGAAAACATAGGTAAGGGTTATCACCCCTGTAACATTTGTTTTGCTGTCTGTGCCCCTGTTCAGAACATTTCACCTCACTTTCCGTCCCAATGACAACTGTTTTTGAAATGTGGTGTTTTTCTTGAAACAAGGATTGCTGATAAAGCATCAGTACAGAGGAGACACCTTTCTCCCATATTTATTCTTACAGGAGAGAATTTTCCTTCCTAGTGGTAGATTTCCTCTCACTTCCTGTTGTCTTCTTGAGTTTGCAAGTAGGAGTCGTTTGTAAGTTGGATGTTTGAAAGTAGGGACCTGCCGTATATACTCTGCAGAAATAGGCCCCTTAGTTGTTGGTGTTGGCACAACACTGTAAGCACTCACAGTTACTCTTGGTTGGTGCTGGAACGCCCTGCTGTCAACTATTATATCAGGAATTTTAATTACATATAATTGTTGAACAGTGGTAGTAAAAATTGGGCCTTTGATGGTGGTGCTGGTGCCACAACACTGTAAGCCCTGACAGTTACTCTTGGTGGGTGCAGCAATGGGCCCTGCTGTGAATTATTAGATCAAGAATTGTAATTGCATGCCCCTGTTGAACAGGGGCTGAAAAATTGGGCCTTTCGTGGTGGTGGTGGTGGTGGTGGTGTTGCCACAACACTGTAAGCCCTCAGAGTTACTCTTGGTGGGTGCAGCAATGGGCCCTGCTGTGAATTATTAGATCAAGAATTGTAATTGCATGCCCCTGTTGAACAGGGGCTGAAAAATTGGGCCTTTCGTGGTGGTGGTGGTGGTGGTGGTGTTGCCACAACACTGTAAGCCCTCAGAGTTACTCTTGGTGGGTGCAGGAATGGGCCCTGCTGTGAATTATTAGATCAAGAATTGTAATTGCATGCCCCTGTTGAACAGGGGCTGAAAAATTGGGCCTTTCGTGGTGGTGGTGGTGGTGGTGGTGTTGCCACAACACTGTAAGCCCTCAGAGTTACTCTTGGTGGGTGCAGGAATGGGCCCTGCTGTGAATTATTAGATCAAGAATTGTAATTACATGCCCCTTTTGAACAGGGGTTGAAAAATTGGGCCTTTCGTGGTGGTGGTGGTGGTGGTGGCGTTGCCACAACACTGTAAGCCCTCAGAGTTACTCTTGGTGGGTGCAGCAATGGGCCCTGCTGTGAATTATTAGATCAAGAATTGTAATTACATGCCCCTTTTGAACAGGGGCTGAAAAATTGGGCCTTTCGTAGTGGTGGTGGTGGTGGCGTTGCCACAACACTGTAAGCCCTCAGAGTTACTCTTGGTGGGTGCAGCAATGAGCCCTGCTGTGAATTATTAGATCAAGAATTGTAATTGCATGCCCCTGTTGAACAGGGGCTGAAAAATTGGGCCTTAGGCACTGGTGGCACAACACTACAACCCCTCACAGATACTGTACTTGGAGCACAGCAATGAGCCCTGTTGCAAAGTATTGCTTCAAAAATTGTAATGACACGCCCCTGTTAAACAGGGGCTGAAAAATTGGGCCTTAGGCACTGGTGCCACAACACTCCAACCCCTCACAGATACTGTACTTGGAGCACAGCAATGAGCCCTATGGCAAATTATTGCTAAAAAAACTGTAATTACACGCCCCTGTAAAACAGGGGCTGAAAAATTGGGCCTTAGCCACTGGTGGCGGCACCCATAAACAAAAATGATCTTCCAAGCTATCATCATCAATCGTATCATTGAGGACTCGGAGGAGGAGGATAGCCAGTCAACATAACAGCACAGGCACTCAGCATCAGCATCAGTCTTGAAGGGATGTGACATGTTAAAATCAATTAGTCTGTTATATCAGCATCAGGTGTGTGGTAGCTGGTGGTGATCCAAGACTGGTTCATCTTGATGAAAGTCAGTCGATCAACCGAGTCGGTGGACAGGCGCACCCTGTGATCCGTGACAAATCCTCCAGCAGCACTGAATGTGCATTCCGAAAGAACGCTGGATGCAGGACAGGCCAGTAGCTCAATTGCATACTGTGCAAGCTCTGGCCAGTGATCCATCCTCAAGACCCAGTAAGCCAGAGGATTTTCGGTGGGGAAGGTGTCCAAGTCTGACCTTGCCCCTAGATATTCCTGCACCACGTTTATCAGACGCTGGCGATGGTTGCTGGAACCGATCATACTTTGGGGCTGCGGACTAAAGAATTGTCTGAACGCATCGGTCAGACGGCCACCTTCCCCACCGCTCCTTCTTTGACTGGCCGAAGCCTCAGCAACTCGTTGTCCAGGACCAGGAGTTTGTAACCTCCCAGTCTCTGGGAACGCGTTGCACAGACCTTTCTGCAAGGCCTCCTGGAGTTGTCTCATCCTCTGCTCCCTCTGCGACGGTAACATAAGGTCCGCAACCTTACCCTTGTACCGTGGATCAAGGAGAGTGGCCAGCCAGTAATGGTCCCTCTCCTTGATCCGAAGAATACGAGGATCCTTCCGCAGACTTTGCAGGATCAGGGAGGCCATGCAGCGTAGGTTTGCTGAGGCATTCGCTCCGGAGTCCTCTGGGTCACTAAGGATGACATGATCCGCAGCCACCTCCTCCCAGCCACGTACAAGTCCACTGGTTTCTTGGGACTGTAAATCATCCCTAAAAGACTGCTGCTGATGATGCTGAGTGCCAGCCTCCACCTCCATGCTGACACAATCCTCCTCCTCCTCCTCCTCCTTCTCCTCCTCTTCCTGTGCGATGGGTGGGACAGAAGGAACACTGTCTGGGTAAAGGGGGCCTTGAGAGGCAAGGAAGTCCTCCTCTTCCTGCCTCTGTTCTGCCTCAAGTGCCCTGTCCATTATTCCACGCAGCGTGTGCTCCAACAGGTGGACAAGAGGTACAGTGTCACTGATGCATGCACTGTCACTGCTCACCATCCTCGTGGCCTCCTCAAATGGTGCCAGGACAGTGCATGCATCCCTGATCATGCCCCACTGGCGTGGAGAAAAAAAAACAAGCTCCCCTGAACCTGTCCTGGTGCCCTAGTCGCACAGGTACTCATTGATGGCCCTCTGCTGCGTGTGCAGCCGCTGCAGCATGGCCAACGTTGAGTTCCACCTGGTGGGCATGTCACATATAAGGCGGTTCTTGGGCAGGTTCAACTCCTTTTGCAGCTCAGCCAGGCGAGCACTGGCATTATAAGATCTGCGGAAATGCACACAGACTTTCCTGGCCTGCCTCAGGACATCCTGTAAGCCCGGGTACCTGCCCAAGAACCGCTGCACCACCAGGTTAAGGACGTGAGCCACACAGGGCACATGGGTCAGTTGTCCCTGTCGGAGGGCGGAGAGGAGGTTGGTGCCATTGTCGCAAACCACCATTCCTGGCTTAAGCTGGCGTGGCGTCAACCACCTCTCGGCCTGGCCCTGCAGAGCAGACAGGACCTCTGCCCCAGTGTGGCTTCTGTCCCCCAAACACACCAGCGCAAGCACGGCATGGCATCTTTTTGCCTGCGTACTTGCGTAGCCCCTTGAACGCCTACGGAGCACCGCTGGTTCCGAGGACAAACCACAGGAAGAGGCCATGGAGGAAGAAGAAGAGGAGGGGGTGGAGGAGAGAGGTGTGTCACAACCAGTAGTAGCATTTTGGAGGCGTGGCGGTGGAACAACCTCCAACACTACTGCACCTTGTCCTGCATCCTTCCCAGCTGCCAAAAGAGTGACCCAATGGGCCGTGAAAGAAAGGTAACGTCCCTGTCCATGCCTGCTGGACCATGAGTCAGCGGTAATATGCACCTTACCGCTGACCGCCCTGTCCAGCGAGGCCAAGACATTGCCTTCCACATGCCGGTAGAGAGCCGGAATAGCCTTCCGTGAGAAAAAGTGGCGTTTGGGAACCTGCCACTGAGGAACCGCACATTGCACAAACTCACGGAAGGGGGCCGAGTCTACCAACTGAAAAGGCAGCAGTTGAAGCGCTAGCAATTTAGCCAAGCTAGCATTCAACCGCTGGGCATGTGGATGGCTGGGAGTGAACATCTTTTGACGGTCCAGCAGCTGGGGCAGGGAAATTTGCCTGCTAGAATCGGACGTCGGTGTACTGCTAGCAGAGTGGCCGCAAGTACTTGGCTGTGACACACCTAATTCTACACCTTCATTCCTCTCAGTGCATGTTTCAGAGAGGACTGAAGTTATAGTGGGGTTGGAGATCCCAGCTGATGCGGTGCAAGGAGAGGTCCGCTTTGTTCTTTGGTGTGGGTCTTTGAGGTAGGCTTGCCAACGAGCTGCATGGCAGGTCAACATATGTCTGGTCAGGCATGTGGTACCCAAGCGGCTGATGTTTTGGCCACGCGATATACGCTTGAGACATATGTTGCAAACAGCAGCTGTGCGATCTGATGCACTAGCCTCAAAAAAGGCCCACACCAAAGAACTTTTTGAATGACGGGCAGAGGCAGCGCCCTGCACAGGCGGAGCTCTGCGGTGTGATTCCGTCGGTGTACTGCCCTTACGCTGGCCACCAAAGGGCATCCTGCCTCGTTGGAGATGTGCCTCCTCCTCATCCTCCTCCTCCTCCTCTCTCCTATTAGGCACCCACGTGGAGTCAGTGACCTCATCATCCCCTCCCTCCTCATCACTGGAGCCAATCTGGCAGTATGCTGCAGCTGCTGGAACATGACTGCCAGATTGGTGTCCTTCTTGAGCATCCCCTCTGTCTGCTCTCACGCTACTGCCTTCCTCTAGCTGGGTTTCATCATCAGACCCTTCGAAACGCTGGGCATCCTCCTGGAGCATGTACCCAACACTGTGCTCAAACAGTTCGGGGGACTCCTCAGGAGGAGGACATGGTGGGTCTAGGGAAGGAGTGACTGATGATGAGTCTGACATTGATACCAGGGAAGAGGACGCTTTGGCAGCTGCTTTTCCAGTACCCTGAGCCTGGGTGAGAGAGGATGAGGAGGAGGAGGAGGGCTTGGTCATCCACTCTACCAAGTCTTCGGCATGATGTGGCTCAACATGTCCAGCTGCCGAAAAGAAGGACAAGCGTGTCCCATGGCCATGTGCTGATGACAATGCACCGCGTCCACGACCAGCACTGTTGCCCCCAGACACAGAGCCTGCTTGCCCTCTTTTATTGCCTCCTGACTGTCTGCCTCTCCTTGTTTGCCTTCCAGACATTCTAATAGATGGCCTGCAGGGAGATGGGAAAAAGCAATAAGGGCTACCTTCAGGTGTCCTTCTCTGTCCCTTTACTTAAGGATTTCTAAATATGGTTGAGGATGATTGCTTTTGCACAGAATAGCACAACGACAATTTCCCTGACTGTCCAAAAAAACAAGGATTTCAAAGATGGTTGATGAGGAATGCTTTAGCACACTATAGCACAAGGAGAATTTCCCTCAGTGTCCTTCCCTGTCCCTAGAAACAAGGATTATCACAGTGAAAGAAACTGACACTCTTCCTACCTATAGTTTTCTGTCCCTAGAAAAAATGTTTTTTTAAAGCACACTATAGCACAAGGAGAATTCCCTCACTGTCCTTCCCTGTCCCTAGAAACAAGGATTCGCACAGTAAAACACACTGACACTCTCCCTACCTATAGTTTTCTGTCCCTAGAAAAAATGTTTTTTTAAAGCACACTATAGCACAAGGAGAATTTCCCTCACTTTCCTTCTTTGTCCCTAGAAACAAGGATTATCACAGTGAAAGAAACTGACACTCTTCCTTCCTATAGTTTTCTGTCCCTAGAAAAAATGTTTTTTTAAAGCACACTATAGCACAAGCAGAATTCCCTCACTGTCCTTCCCTGTCCCTAGAAACAAGGATTCGCACAGTAAAAGACACTGACACTCTCCCTACCTATAGTTTTCTGTCCCTAGAAAAAATGTTTTTTTAAAGCACACTATAGCACAAGGAGAATTTCCCTCACTTTCCTTCTTTGTCCCTAGAAACAAGGATTATCACAGTGAAAGAAACTGACACTCTTCCTTCCTATAGTTTTCTGTCCCTAGAAAAAATGTTTTTTTAAAGCACACTATAGCACAAGGAGAATTCCCTCACTGTCCTTCCCTGTCCCTAGAAACAAGGATTCGCACAGTAAAAGACACTGACACTCTCCCTACCTATAGTTTTCTGTCCCTAGAAAAAATGTTTTTTTAAAGCACACTATAGCACAAGGAGAATTCCCGCACTGTCCTTCCCTGTCCCTAGAAACAAGGATTCGCACAGTAAAACACACTGACACTCTCCCTACCTATAGTTTTCTGTCCCTAGAAAAAATGTTTTTTTAAAGCACACTATAGCACAAGGAGAATTCCCTCACTGTCCTTCCCTGTCCCTAGAAACAAGGATTCGCACAGTAAAACACACTGACACTCTCCCTACCTATAGTTTTCTGTCCCTAGAAAAAATGTTTTTTTAAAGCACACTATAGCACAAGGAGAATTTCCCTCACTTTCCTTCTTTGTCCCTAGAAACAAGGATTATCACAGTGAAAGAAACTGACACTCTTCCTTCCTATAGTTTTCTGTCCCTAGAAAAAATGTTTTTTTAAAGCACACTATAGCACAAGCAGAATTCCCTCACTGTCCTTCCCTGTCCCTAGAAACAAGGATTCGCACAGTAAAAGACACTGACACTCTCCCTACCTATAGTTTTCTGTCCCTAGAAAAAATGTTTTTTTAAAGCACACTATAGCACAAGGAGAATTTCCCTCACTTTCCTTCTTTGTCCCTAGAAACAAGGATTATCACAGTGAAAGAAACTGACACTCTTCCTTCCTATAGTTTTCTGTCCCTAGAAAAAATGTTTTTTTAAAGCACACTATAGCACAAGGAGAATTCCCTCACTGTCCTTCCCTGTCCCTAGAAACAAGGATTCGCACAGTAAAACACACTGACACTCTCCCTACCTATAGTTTTCTGTCCCTAGAAAAAATGTTTTTTTAAAGCACACTATAGCACAAGGAGAATTCCCTCACTGTCCTTCCCTGTCCCTAGAAACAAGGATTCGCACAGTAAAACACACTGACACTCTCCCTACCTATAGTTTTCTGTCCCTAGAAAAAATGTTTTTTTAAAGCACACTATGGCACAAGGAGAATTTCCCTCACTTTCCTTCTTTGTCCCTAGAAACAAGGATTATCACAGTGAAAGAAACTGACACTCTTCCTACCTATAGTTTTCTGTCCCTAGAAAAAATTTTTTTTAAAGCACACTATAGCACACGGAGAATTCCCTCACTGTCCTTCCCTGTCCCTAGAAACAAGGATTCACACAGTAAAACACACTGACACTCTCCCTACCTATAGTTTTCTGTCCCTAGAAAAAATGTTTTTTTAAAGCACACTATAGCACAAGGAGAATTTCCCTCACTTTCCTTCTTTGTCCCTAGAAACAAGGATTATCACAGTGAAAGAAACTGACACTCTTCCTACCTATAGTTTTCTGTCCCTAGAAAAAAAGTTTTTTTAAAGCACACTATAGCACAAGGAGAATTCCCTCACTGTCCTTCCCTGTCCCTAGAAACAAGGATTCGCACAGTAAAACACACTGACACTCTCCCTACCTATAGTTTTCTGTCCCTAGAAAAAATGTTTTTTTAAAGCACACTATAGCACAAGGAGAATTCCCTCACTGTCCTTCCCTGTCCCTAGAAACAAGGATTCACACAGTAAAACACACTGACACTCTCCCTACCTATAGTTTTCTGTCCCTAGAAAAAATGTTTTTTTAAAGCACACTATAGCACAAGGAGAATTTCCCTCACTTTCCTTCTTTGTCCCTAGAAACAAGGATTATCACAGTGAAAGAAACTGACACTCTTCCTTCCTATAGTTTTCTGTCCCTAGAAAAAATGTTTTTTTAAAGCACACTATAGCACAAGGAGAATTCCCTCACTGTCCTTCCCTGTCCCTAGAAACAAGGATTCGCACAGTAAAAGACACTGACACTCTCCCTACCTATAGTTTTCTGTCCCTAGAAAAAATGTTTTTTTAAAGCACACTATAGCACAAGGAGAATTTCCCTCACTTTCCTTCTTTGTCCCTAGAAACAAGGATTATCACAGTGAAAGAAACTGACACTCTTCCTACCTATAGTTTTCTGTCCCTAGAAAAAATGTTTTTTTAAAGCACACTATAGCACAAGGAGAATTTCCCTCACTTTCCTTCTTTGTCCCTAGAAACAAGGATTATCACAGTGAAAGAAACTGACACTCTTCCTTCCTATAGTTTTCTGTCCCTAGAAAAAATGTTTTTTTAAAGCACACTATAGCACAAGGAGAATTCCCTCACTGTCCTTCCCTGTCCCTAGAAACAAGGATTCGCACAGTAAAAGACACTGACACTCTCCCTACCTATAGTTTTCTGTCCCTAGAAAAAATGTTTTTTTAAAGCACACTATAGCACAAGGAGAATTTCCCTCACTTTCCTTCTTTGTCCCTAGAAACAAGGATTATCACAGTGAAAGAAACTGACACTCTTCCTACCTATAGTTTTCTGTCCCTAGAAAAAATGTTTTTTTAAAGCACACTATAGCACAAGGAGAATTCCCTCACTGTCCTTCCCTGTCCCTAGAAACAAGGATTCGCACAGTAAAACACACTGACACTCTCCCTACCTATAGTTTTCTGTCCCTAGAAAAAATGTTTTTTTAAAGCACACTATAGCACAAGGAGAATTCCCTCACTGTCCTTCCCTGTCCCTAGAAACAAGGATTCACACAGTAAAACACACTGACACTCTCCCTACCTATAGTTTTCTGTCCCTAGAAAAAATGTTTTTTTAAAGCACACTATAGCACAAGGAGAATTTCCCTCACTTTCCTTCTTTGTCCCTAGAAACAAGGATTATCACAGTGAAAGAAACTGACACTCTTCCTACCTATAGTTTTCTGTCCCTAGAAAAAATGTTTTTTTAAAGCACACTATAGCACAAGGAGAATTTCCCTCACTTTCCTTCTTTGTCCCTAGAAACAAGGATTATCACAGTGAAAGAAACTGACACTCTTCCTTCCTATAGTTTTCTGTCCCTAGAAAAAATGTTTTTTTAAAGCACACTATAGCACAAGGAGAATTCCCTTACTGTCCTTCCCTGTCCCTAGAAACAAGGATTCGCACAGTAAAACACACTGACACTCTCCCTACCTATAGTTTTCTGTCCCTAGAAAAAATGTTTTTTTAAAGCACACTATAGCACAAGGAGAATTCCCTCACTGTCCTTCCCTGTCCCTAGAAACAAGGATTCGCACAGTAAAACACACTGACACTCTCCCTACCTATAGTTTTCTGTCCCTAGAAAAAATGTTTTTTTAAAGCACACTATAGCACAAGGAGAATTTCCCTCACTTTCCTTCTTTGTCCCTAGAAACAAGGATTATCACAGTGAAAGAAACTGACACTCTTCCTACCTATAGTTTTCTGTCCCTAGAAAAAATGTTTTTTTAAAGCACACTATAGCACAAGGAGAATTCCCTCACTGTCCTTCACTGTCCCTAGAAACAAGGATTCGCACAGTAAAACACACTGACACTCTCCCTACCTATAGTTTTCTGTCCCTAGAAAAAATGTTTTTTTAAAGCACACTATAGCACAAGGAGAATTCCCTCACTGTCCTTCCCTGTCCCTAGAAACAAGGATTCGCACAGTAAAACACACTGACACTCTCCCTACCTATAGTTTTCTGTCCCTAGAAAAAATGTTTTTTTAAAGCACACTATAGCACAAGGAGAATTTCCCTCACTTTCCTTCTTTGTCCCTAGAAACAAGGATTATCACAGTGAAAGAAACTGACACTCTTCCTACCTATAGTTTTCTGTCCCTAGAAAAAATGTTTTTTTAAAGCACACTATAGCACAAGGAGAATTCCCTCACTGTCCTTCCCTGTCCCTAGAAACAAGGATTCGCACAGTAAAACACACTGACACTCTCCCTACCTATAGTTTTCTGTCCCTAGAAAAAATGTTTTTTTAAAGCACACTATAGCACAAGGAGAATTCCCTCACTGTCCTTCCCTGTCCCTAGAAACAAGGATTCGCACAGTAAAAGACACTGACACTCTCCCTACCTATAGTTTTCTGTCCCTAGAAAAAAAATTTTTTTAAAGCACACTATAGCACAAGGAGAATTTCCCTCACTTTCCTTCTTTGTCCCTAGAAACAAGGATTATCACAGTGAAAGAAACTGACACTCTTCCTTCCTATAGTTTTCTGTCCCTAGAAAAAATGTTTTTTTAAAGCACACTATAGCACAAGGAGAATTCCCTCACTGTCCTTCCCTGTCCCTAGAAACAAGGATTCGCACAGTAAAAGACACTGACACTCTCCCTACCTATAGTTTTCTGTCCCTAGAAAAAATGTTTTTTTAAAGCACACTATAGCACAAGGAGAATTTCCCTCACTTTCCTTCTTTGTCCCTAGAAACAAGGATTATCACAGTGAAAGAAACTGACACTCTTCCTACCTATAGTTTTCTGTCCCTAGAAAAAATGTTTTTTTAAAGCACACTATAGCACAAGGAGAATTCCCTCACTGTCCTTCCCTGTCCCTAGAAACAAGGATTTGCACAGTAAAACACACTGACACTCTCCCTACCTATAGTTTTCTGTCCCTAGAAAAAATGTTTTTTTAAAGCACACTATAGCACAAGGAGAATTCCCTCACTGTCCTTCCCTGTCCCTAGAAACAAGGATTCGCACAGTAAAACACACTGACACTCTCCCTACCTATAGTTTTCTGTCCCTAGAAAAAATGTTTTTTTAAAGCACACTATAGCACAAGGAGAATTTCCCTCACTTTCCTTCTTTGTCCCTAGAAACAAGGATTATCACAGTGAAAGAAACTGACACTCTTCCTACCTATAGTTTTCTGTCCCTAGAAAAAATGTTTTTTTAAAGCACACTATAGCACAAGGAGAATTCCCTCACTGTCCTTCCCTGTCCCTAGAAACAAGGATTTGCACAGTAAAACACACTGACACTCTCCCTACCTATAGTTTTCTGTCCCTAGAAAAAATGTTTTTTTAAAGCACACTATAGCACAAGGAGAATTCCCTCACTGTCCTTCCCTGTCCCTAGAAACAAGGATTCGCACAGTAAAACACACTGACACTCTCCCTACCTATAGTTTTCTGTCCCTAGAAAAAATGTTTTTTTAAAGCACACTATAGCACAAGGAGAATTCCCTCACTGTCCTTCCCTGTCCCTAGAAACAAGGATTCGCACAGTAAAACACACTGACACTCTCCCTACCTATAGTTTTCTGTCCCTAGAAAAAATGTTTTTTTAAAGCACACTATAGCACAAGGAGAATTCCCTCACTGTCCTTCCCTGTCCCTAGAAACAAGGATTCGCACAGTAAAACACACTGACACTCTCCCTACATATCCTTCTCTTTCCCTAAACTAAAGGAATCCAGGTTAAGCAAGAAAAAAATAAATGTCACTGTCCCTGCCTATGCTTCTCTTTCCCTGCTCCGGAACACACTACACTAGGCCGCCGTGCTGGTGGCCTTTTATAGTGTTGGGCGTGTACTAAACACCCTCAGCAATAATTGGCCACAGGCATCCTGCCTGTGGCCAATCATTGCTCTCCTCGCTGCCGGCGCTGTGATTGGCCAAGCATGCGGGGTCACAGTGTATGCTTGGCCAATCACAGCGCCTGGATGACACTGCGATGGCGTAGTGCATTGTGGGCCGTTCGCGTCACTTGAATTTGGCGCGAACGGCCCAAATCGTTCGATCTTCGTCGAACGATCGAACAGCCGATGTTCGAGTCGAACGTATGTTCGACTCGAACACGAAGCTCATCCCTACTACTCATACGCATCCTTTATCTATTTAGATTGCTACCCATCCCCATCTCCAAGGATCACCTCCGGAAATTCCAATCTAAAATCATAAAATTTATATGGGGAGTGAAGGGGCATAGGATAGTCAAAGGGACCCTTTTTAGGAGTAGAGATCAGGGAGGTGTAGGTTTGCCTAACCTTCTCTGGTATCATCAGGCAGCACAGCTCTCCCAACTCTCCACCATCTACTCTAAAATGTAACACCCTGATTGGGTACACATAGAACGACAAGCTATCCCCCAATATACTTTGGACTATATTCTCTGGTCCTTGACTAAATCTGGACCTGCCATCATGGTCCCCACACTATCCCACTCCCTCAAAACTAATTCACAACTGATTTCACACTGGCACCTTTTGTCACATATTTTCTGAAAACCCTCGGTTTCCTCCTGGGATGACATTAACCACTTAAGGACCGCCGCACGACGATGTACGTCTACAGAATGGCATGGACAGGCACAAGGGCGTACAGGTATGTTCCCTTTAAGAACCTGTCCGTGGGTCGCGCTCGCGACCGGGTCCGAAGCTCCATGACCACGCCCGCGGGACCCGCGGACCCGATTGCCACCAGTGTCCCGCGATCGGGTCACAGAGCTGAAGAACGGGTAGAGGTAAGTGTAAACAAACCTTTCCCCGTTCTTCCTAGTGGCATGTCAGTGATCGTCTGTTCCCTGTCATAGGGAACAACGATCAGTGATATCACACGCCAAGCCATGCCCCCCTACAGTAAGAAACACACATTAGGCCACACTTAACCCCTACAGCGTCACCTAGAGGTTAAACCTTCACTGCCAGTGTAATTTTCACAGTAATCGCTGTAAAAATTACAGTGGTCCCAAAAATGTGTCAAAAGTGTCCGATGTGTCCGCCATAATGTTGCAGTAACAATAAAAATCAATGATCGCCACCATTACTAGTAAAAAAAAAAATATTAATAAAAATGCCATAAAACGACCCCCTATTTTGTAGACGCTATAGCTTTTGCGCAAACCAATCAATAAATGCTTATTTCAATTTTTTTACCAAAAATATGTAGAAGAATATGTATCGGCCTAAACTGAGGGAAAAAAGTTTTTTTATATATTTTTTGGGGATATTTATTATAGCAAAAAATGTCATTTTTTTCAAAATTGTTGCTCTATTTTTGTTTATAGCGCAAAAAATAAAAACCGCAGAGGTGATCAAATACCACCAAAAGAAATCTCTATTTGTGGGAAAAAAAGGACGTCAATTTTGTTTGGGAGCCACTTTGCACGACCGCATAATTGTCAGTTAAAGCGACGCAGTGCCGAATCGCAAAAAGGGGCCTGGTCCTTTAGCTACAAAATGGTCCGGGGGTTAAAGCTTTCCAGTGGTGGTTAGATAAGGGACTATATAGGATAGGACATTTTGTCAACCCTGCGGGACCTCTCACCATGGCCCACTGCATTAGTAAACTTGACATGCCAAGAACGGAATGATTTAGATACCAACAAATAGTGCACTTTTTCCAGTCCCTACGGTCCTCCAACCTTATCCCACTCTCGATCACGGACTATGAAAGGGGGTGTGGTCAAGCCATGGAGCAGGGGGAGGAATATAGGTGATTTACCGATCACTTGCTAGGGCTGATACCAAGTCACTCTTTATGAGAGACTGGGAAAATGACTTGAAACACACTTGGAGCATTGAAGAATGGCATAGAGCTTCTACTGCAGCTGCCAAGGGCATTCTAAACATATCATTAATTGAAGCGAACCTGAAAGTCCTAATGAGGTGGTACACGGTCCCCTTAAAACTTTCCAAAATCTTTCCAAACGCCTCACTTTTCTGCTTTCGCAACTGCGGGCATATTGGTTCGATGCTACATAAATGGTGGGACTGTCCCAAGATCAGGGGTCTATGAATTTTAAATATTTTATACCATTAAGAAAATCACGGGATTACCCATCCAAAAGTCTCCTCAACTCGCTCTCTTAAACTTTCCTTGCCCTGGAACCCCAAAACTACTCCAACGACTTATTATGTTTATTTTCCTTGGGACCAAGCTAACGATTGCTCGGGCTTGGAAACAACCGACTGTATCCTTTCTCTTGGTCAAAAGGAAGATATCATGGTGGATCATGGTCCAGGAGAAAACAGTTAGCATCCTTTTGGATACTGCTGATAAACACAATGCCACCTAGGACCCCTGGACCAGATACCTTTCTTTGCCACCTACCACTTCCCTGCTACCCAGGCCCGTGTAGATGAGCGAGCACTGCACCGTCTTACAATGTTTCACCCCTACCTTCTCTAGCCTCACTTTCCTTCTTCTATTCTATCCTTTCCTCATCTCTACTTTTCATTATCACCCTACAGGTACTACTACTTGTCCACTACCTGGAGACGCTACTTCCGCTCTCTCACGAATTACAAGAGAGAGGTTTTTACTGCTTGTTACAATAGATACAGTAATTAGATGATATCTAGACCTTAAGTCCGACTCCTTCTGTCTACTGGATGCCTACAAGTTACTATAGCTTTAGCCTCTGATAGTCCACTCAAGTGTCTAGGTAAAGTTATCATACTAGGCATTTCAAATTTGGTTCTTTCTTTTTCCTCTCTCTTGTTTCAATGTTTTGCACCTTTTTATTTCACTAGGTATCTGTGTATTTAATGGTAAGCTTCGCCCGGGGGGGGGCAGACCTTCCCTTTCCAGCACAGCCAGATCCCATGAGGGGTGCTGGGGAGGCAGGGTAATCCCCCCCTACCGGAGTCGGTTTTGTTAGAATAGACCCACTGCTGGCACAATAGATGTCTCTATCTTAGATATGCTTTCTGTTATTTTCTGTACTACTTTGGTAAATGTTCCACGGCGGTATTACCTGTATTTCTGACGATATTCATATGTTGATATCTTAATAAAAGAACTATTGAAAGTAAAATTAATAGTGTGTGACTACCAGCTTATACCAAAACCCTGCTGATTAGGCTATGTATTTGTCTTACGACAGTTACCCTCCTACATTGTTAATAAAGTATCCCCTAAATTAAAAAATCAAAAAAAAAGAAAGAATGCAAATCCAAAAATTCTAAATATTAACTAACTAACTAACTAACTAACTAACTAACTAACTAACTAATAATAACTAACTATTAAATTATAGGTATTGGAATTTCTTTCAAATATGGCTGTTAGTGAATGTAAAAAATGTATCCGAAGTTATGAATTATCCAAAATAACGAATGCCGCATCTAAACATATGGAACAAATTAATAATAAATAATAATAATAAAAAGTTTTTATTATTATTGTTATTTATTATTATTAATTTGTGACGTTCCATTTGGTTAGATACGGCATTCGTGATTTTGGATAATTCGTAACTTTGGATAAATTTGTATTTGTTACGTTCACTAACAGACAAATTTGAAAGGAAATTCCAATACCTATAATATAGTTAGGTATTATTTCAGATTTTCACATTTTTGAGGTTTTCGAATTCATGAATATTCAAACTTATGAATATTCGGAAAAATTTGTTAAATGGGTTTTTATTCATTCGGATGTTTCCGAATTAACGAATTTGTCGAAATTCAAATTCAGAACAAAATTAATTGCACATGTCTAATGCATACATTATATACATGCAAATTACCACTTGTTTTGTTTACAGTTAGCTGCAAGTATAGGAAAATACCAGTTTATTTGGTCAGAAATCCAGTGAGCACCTAACTTCTGCTTTTGCTGATCTAATGTCAAACAATGTTATTAGCTCTGCCCAGTTCACTCTGTGGACCTCAGAACTACTTATGTAATGGGGATGATGAGGGTGTTTTTGTAGATCTAACACTTTTCCTGTCTTAGGATGACAATACTACTCCTCCACAGTACAGTGAGTGAACATTATTACCCTGGGAAAAGAAGTGTATTACAGACAGGTAGAAAGAAAAGAAAATACCCGTGCTGACTGAGAGTTAAACTAAAGGGTGGGGAACACTGCTGCAGACACCTGTGGGTCTAATCCTGAAAGACAATAGTGATGTGATAAAGGTGATGGTGACTGCGCTGTGATGTGGAGAGAAGGGCTAGATGAATGGGTCAAAAAAGCACGTGTCAAAAAACAAGCCTGGATGGCAAATAATATAGTGAAAAATTTGTGACTCAATGAATGTATGAGTGAGACAATATGTGACATCAAAATAAATAGTAACCAATAAAGATGAACAGTGGGTGTATCACAAAAAACAAAAATGTGATGAATAAATATTGTGATGAATAAATATGAATAAATATTGCTATAAATCACAAAGTCAAATGGCTAAATCCCAGAGCATACAAATAATAGTCTTTGAGTCCCAAAAAAGGTGCAAAAAAGACACCAAAGGAGATGAGGTAAGTCCTGTGTATATTGGATCCCGTCACCAAAGATATACTACAAGTGCTTGACAGAATCTTCAGTGCAAAACCACCTCAGTGCTCACAAGCAGCTTACCTCACTGCTGCTAGATAGCCAGCATAGATAGATTCTCATTGTGAATAGCCGGATCAAATGGCAGTATGAATATCCTCTCCTTTAGATGGTAGCGATGTTCTCACTCATATATAGAAACATGTAAATATATAAACATGAGGGAAAAAGGTACACAGCGTGACTCTGTAACCATCAAAAATTGGAGTGATGACTGAGGTGCACAGTATCAAACTCACTTGATGTCAGGGAACATAGGCATCAATCCACGAGCGCCAAACTCGTATGTCCCAGCTATGTGCCTCAGTGTACTCGAGCCTCCCTGGTCTAGATGGCCAATAACTCGTGGGGTAGCGATATAAGTAAAAAAGAAATGCTCATAGCATAAACCCGTAAAACTAAACGTATTTATTAAAACATAGGTAAAAAACTCACATTAACACAGCTGACTCGGATCATGGATATCCACGAGCGCCGAGCTTGTCTCCTACCGTCCGACTGATGGTGTATCTGGTGCTCCAATCCTAACGCATGTCGTCACGTCACGTGACTTCCTCTGATGAAGTCACGTAACGTGACGACACGCGTTAGGATTGGAGCACCAGATACACCATCAGTCTGACGGTAGGAGACGAGCTTGGCACTTATCACCATTGCTTTTTATTTTATGTCTAGAACCCCTGGCCGAGTCCACCCGCACTCATCCGGATATCCGTGGGGTGGTGATGCGACAGGGAGAATATAAGTTGTCGCTCTTTGCAGATGACATTCTGCTCACTATTACTAATCCATTGATATCTCTCCCTTCACTGCATTAATTACTGACCACTTTTGGTGCCATTTCCGGTTACAAAGTTAACACTTCCAAAACTGAAGCCCCCCATACATATCTCATCATCATTGTTATCTCAGCTTAAAGAATCATATCCTTATAAATGGCGCAATGCTTCCCTCAAATATTTAGGTGTCCTCCTCACCCCCTCTTAATCTTCTCTTTATTCTGCTAACTTTCCCCCTCTGGTTTTAGACATCAACAAATCCCTACTGGCCTGGACAAAATATCCCCTGTCCCTGTTGGGTAGGATTAATGTCCTAAAAATGTCTATTTTACCCAGACTACTATACCACTTTGAAACATTACCAGTTGCCATGCCTGCTTCTCAACTAAAAGCAATTCAGAGGAGTTTTCTAAAGTTCATATGGGGCGATAGGGCCCATCGCATAGCGAGTTCAGTGGTATTTGCCCCAAGATCCAGGGGGGGATTGGGTGCCCCGGACATTATTAAATATTATTACGCCTCATATTTGAGGGCTATTGATTTGTGGTCCTCCTTGCACAAACCAAAAAAATGGACCACCATTGAAAAGGGGGTGTTATACCCTGTCCACCCATGCTCCTTAGTTTGGGTCGCCCTCTCATCCCTGGATCCCATTTTTAAACGCCAATGTACTGCTCCAATGACTTTCACCTTAACGATTTGGCGTAAATGCCTCAAGGGTTATCATCTTTCTTCACCTTGCCCTCCCCTTGTAAATGTGCTGTTTAACCCAATCATACCAGACAGTATGTCCCTGGGCAGGGTTTTCCCATGGCTTAATGTCCCTCTTTTTCAGCTCCGGAATTTGGTTCATCCTATCACGCGGAGATTGCATACTTTTGATACTCTACGTGAGAAATTTGATATACCCCCCCAACTTTTTCATTTTTATTTACAGGTTAGGCATTTCTTCCACTCCAAGTCTCCAACCCTGACTCTTGATAAACCAACCGCCTTTGAGTATTTATGGCCACAGGGTCCTCACCGACTTCATTTAATATCCTCCATTCACCGTATCCTCCCCTCCATGAGTCGACCCCTCTTACCGAGACCACGCACCACTACATGAGGAGTTGGTCCTATTTAATAGGCAGACCTATTACGGTCCAGGTATGGGATAGGATTTGGTCCTCTACTTCCAAGTCCTCCAAATGTGTAACCCAAAGAGAAACGTCCATTAAGATCCTCATGTTTTGGTATAAAACACCTGATGTAATTCATAAATATGATTCCTCAGTCTCGTCGTGCTGCTGGCGTTGCGGGACTGACACTGGTTCCTTATTTCATATTTTGCAATGTTCTATGATCCAACCCTTTTGGCATGATGTGAGACTACTAATACAGAAGGTGGTGGATTTGTCCCTTCCGCTTGATCCCTTAAAATATTTGTTGGGTCTTCTTTTTTCAGGCATAACCAAAAAAGTCAACCGGCTTATCTCTTATATTTTGTTAGCTGCCAAAAGGCTTATTTCACTGTGCTGGTTGTCTAATGCACCTCCTCCGTGGTCCAGATTTCTCCATCTGGTGGCTGAGATTCGGAGGATTGAATATTTAATGGCCTCTGTACATGATATCATCCCCCAATTTGATAAAGTTTGGGAGCCGCGGGATCGATTGGAATATGGGACCCCTATACCAATTACCACATCTTGAACTGTATTAACATTGTATTAATTTTGTTGGTTTTGAATTTCTATTTTCTAACCAGTGTTGCCAGAAGCTCCTAAATTTATTTATAGAAAGGCACCTAATGTAGGAGACAAGGTGGTAAAAAAGGTGCTGGATCAACCAAGAAGACCATTGTCCTTTTGGGACAAAAAAGGGTTTTTTGCTTGCCGTAAGTGTAAGGCGTGTAGAGAAATAGCTGAACCCATAAGAGGTATTGACTGCTTTACATCCACAGTAAATAAAAAAGAATTTGCCATCAAAGAGTTCATAACTTGTAATATCACACATGTGGTATATGTGTTATTATGCCCATGTGGGTTAATGTATGTGGGACGGACAAAAAGATGCCTTAAAGTAAGGATTGGAGAACACATTAAGAATATTAAATTGGGGTTTAAAGACCATAATGTGTCTCTCCATTTTAAGCTACATCATGATCAAAACCCTATAGGTTTGAAATTTTCGGGGGTGGACCATATTAAACCTACATGGAGAGGAAGTAATTTGGTAAGGGAATTATCCAAACGAGAAACTTTTTGGATTTATTCCTTGGATACCCTCACCCCCAAAGGGTTAAACGTCGAGTTAGATATAAATTGTTTCATTAGTGACTTTTAGTGTTATTATTTGTTTTACCGTTTAGTAGGTTTATATTATATATATATGTGGAATTTATTTATAAACCTTTAGGTATTAATAACATAATTATGAAACAATTTTGACGATTAGCATTTTATGTAGTATGTTTTAGGATTTTTTAGAAGTAAATTTTATATATTTAATTTTAATATTGTATTTTAACATTGAGTGTTGATATATATATATATATATATATATATATATATATATATATATATATATAATTTATTCCTATTTTTGTAGAAATTTAGACTGCTGTTTGGTATTCATACTCAAGATGGCGCTAGTGCTGGGTGCTTATCTGTGATAATGAATAATGTTATGGAGACTCAGCTTTTATTGATTTATTTTAACTATTCGATTATGTTATTATTATCTTAATAACGCTTTTCAAGATCAATGTATAAGAGGTTATTGTTGATTTAATGTGTTAAGTGATTTAAAATGACGAGACCCCTGTGACTACAATGCGTTCTGCCGATTTGAGTAATTAAATGGCATTGATTAGCATACAGGAGGGGTTAAACTTGTCTCTCAATCACTTGTGTGTGTATATATTCCTGTGAGCCGTGCTGCAGAGTCACGCCCCCAGAGGAAGTCGAGAAGACGAAACGTCAGGGTGTGACTTTGCGGCTGAAAGGAAGTGACGTTGGTGCGTTCCAGGTGCGCTCCAAACACAGGAAGCGGCAGTAAGTCTGGTTAAACACAAGCTGTACCAGCTGATATACTGCACCTGTTAGGAGCCTGGGGGAACAGCACGGCGGTTTTGAATTACACTGCTGCTATTTTACTGCTTGATTTTTACCATATGGAAGATATGTTGTGGAAACAATTTTTATAGACTGATTAAAAGATACTCTACGGGATTACACTATTGGTGGCTTCTCTTTCTTTTCACTTTGAACATCTGCTGGTGATTATCGGGTGATCTCTGGAGGCTTTAGAAGGAGTAATCAGAACCAGGATTAGGATGATCGGATGACCATCGGATGGGATCTGTGAGGTGCCTGTTTAAATCCTGTGTGTGGTGAGTACCCACCCGAAAGGGGATACAACTGATGATTTAAAGTGGATCATATTAAGAAGACATCTGGAGCTATATGTCATT
The DNA here is from genome assembly GCA_029206835.1 of Rana muscosa. Lineage (NCBI taxonomy): Eukaryota > Metazoa > Chordata > Amphibia > Anura > Ranidae > Rana > Rana muscosa. The sequence continues at coordinate 1,257,437,848 of CM055116.1, read as the reverse complement.
TACAACAACATTTTTTTCATAAGTTCTATATGTACTCTTATGAACTGTAAATAAGAGTGAGTGGACAAGGGAGTCTATTGACCACCTGAGCGCTGCTATAGAAAACTTTCATTATCCTACCCAGGGATTTGATTGTGTTTTTTATAAGTTTTATTGAATTTCTATTACTTACCTACAAGTTGTTTACTTTATATATTTTTGATATGCCATACTGAGCACCCCTGTGCTCTGTACTTATGGACATTGTTATCTGTACCTCCCATTTCTTTATTTTATCTGATATCATGATGTTTTTGATATCTGTGTATTGTACGTTATGTAACAATATTATATTTGTTCTTTTAAAACCCAATAAAAAATACAATAAAAAAAAAAAAAAAAAGAAGCCGCTGATTTGTTTTGATCCTCCGAATCCTATTTAGTGTCTTCTACCTTGATCGTAGATACACCTGGAACTGTGGAAATGGTATTGCAACACGTAAAAGCCTTGCAAAGGAAATTCAAAATGGACATTGGAAGAACCGTCTTAACTACTGGCACCGGAAATGTCAGGCAAAAGCACCCTAGACAAAAGACTAAGGCATTGATTTACTAAAGTCAAATAGGCTGTGCACTTTGCAAAGTGCAGTTGCACACTGTAAGGGCATCTGCTCCAGAGCTTAGTAAATGAACAGGAGCTCTGCTGACTTCCATAATCCAACCACGTGCAAGCAAAAATGCTGTTTTTTCTTTTTTTCCTTGTAATTAGGTATTCTTTGCAAAGTGAGGCTTCATCTCAATTAGCAAGTAACTGAAAAGTGCACAGTTAATTTACCTTTAGTAAATCAACCCCTATGTTAAATGACCTATCCGAGTCTCAGTCCCTAACTAAGTATTAGCCATTGGAGAAATAACTATAGTCCTGCTGGAGTTCTCTCTTCAGGGCTGTCTCCCTGCAATCCTCAGCAGTAGGCAAAAGAGAGCTAGCCCTCCTTTCCTCCAGACTTCCATTTACAGACAAAACAGCATCATTAGGACTTTCTCTGGCTCTGTTCCCTGGGTTCCCTGTGTCCTCTGTTTAAGAGATGCGTGGGGCGATCACTCAGACACAACGTCAGCATTTTAGAATCCTCGCTCCCCTACTGTTAGGGCTAAACATCTGTTCTTTGCTGCAAAGGAAACCAGTGAAAGTCCTCTTCACCTCTCTTCTCAACCTGTGCTGTCCACCAAGGTCTAGGAGGGAGCAACAAACTGAAGTCAAGGCGCAACATAATGCCAGGTGGCTTAAAGAAGAATCCAGTGCTACAGTGCTCTTCTAGCAATGTAATTTATTTAATCATATGTCCCTTTTGACTTTAGTCTGGTTTGGGAAGTAGTGAAACAACTGGCTACTAGGGTGACCACATTTCCAAACTACCATTTAGGGACACCCTCCCTTCCAAAAAATCAGCTTGTGCTGTAACGAATCACAGCACAGTGATTGGACACAAGAGGCGGGATTTATGATTTCTCCAATCACAAGCAGGGGGCGGGATTGTGCTCCCCCAGGCATTCCCGGCCAGGACAAGTACTGTCAGTGAGTAAAGCGGTGATGTGAAGGCCTTTTTTGGGGGAATCAGATTGGCCTGGGGGGTGGCTGTGTCAGTTTCATTCTGGGACACTGTATTGTCCTGGAATGAATGTGCCCGGGACAGACCTGCAAAATGCGGGACTGTCCCGGGCAATCCGGGACACATGGTCACCCTACTGGCCACTTCAGCTAGATTTTGAACCTTCACACAGTGTAGAGAAGACAGGCTTCAAGGTTCAGATTATGCAGCACCACCATGTCTGCTTCAGACTCCAGATCTGCTTGGGTGAGGGGGTGCATTTTTTATTTTTTTTTAAATGTAATATGTTTATTGGAGTATTCATATTGTATAAATAGACAAAATAAATAATAGACCACGTTAGCTTGGCTCACTCGACCATGCAGTCACATAAGAGTAAGAAGCCAATAGAGGATATCAGAGTAGCAAGTCATTCACAAATAGGGATGAGCTTCGTGTTCGAGTCGAACATACGTTCGACTCGAACATCGGCTGTTCGATCGTTCGACGAAGATCGAACGATTTGGGCCGTTCGCGCCAAATTCGAGTGATGCGAACGGCCCACAATGCACTACGCCATCGCAGTGTCATCCAGGCGCTGTGATTGGCCAAGCATGCACTGTGACCCCGCATGCTTGGCCAATCACAGCGCCGGCAGCGAGGAGAGCAATGATTGGCCACAGGCAGGATGCCTGTGGCCAATTATTGCTGAGGGTGTTTAGTACACGCCCCACACTATAAAAGGCCGCCAGCACGGCGGCCTAGTGTAGTGTGTTCCGGAGCAGGGAAAGAGAAGCATAGGCAGGGACAGTGACATTTATTTTTTCTTGCTTAACCTGGATTCCTTTAGTATAGGGAAAGAGAAGGATAGGTAGGGAGAGTGTCAGTGTGTTTTACTGTGCGAATCCTTGTTTCTAGGGACAGGGAAGGACAGTGAGGGAATTCTCCTTGTGCTATAGTGTGCTTTAAAAAAACATTTTTTCTAGGGACAGAAAACTATAGGTAGGGAGAGTGTCAGTGTGTTTTACTGTGCGAATCCTTGTTTCTAGGGACAGGGAAGGACAGTGAGGGAATTCTCCTTGTGCTATAGTGTGCTTTAAAAAAACATTTTTTCTAGGGACAGAAAACTATAGGTAGGGAGAGTGTCAGTGTGTTTTACTGTGCGAATCCTTGTTTCTAGGGACAGGGAAGGACAGTGAGGGAATTCTCCTTGTGCTATAGTGTGCTTTAAAAAAACATTTTTTCTAGGGACAGAAAACTATAGGTAGGAAGAGTGTCAGTTTCTTTCACTGTGATAATCCTTGTTTCTAGGGACAGGGAAGGAAAGTGAGGGAAATTCTCCTTGTGCTATAGTGTGCTTTAAAAAAACATTTTTTCTAGGGACAGAAAACTATAGGTAGGAAGAGTGTCAGTTTCTTTCACTGTGATAATCCTTGTTTCTAGGGACAAAGAAGGAAAGTGAGGGAAATTCTCCTTGTGCTATAGTGTGCTTTAAAAAAACATTTTTTCTAGGGACAGAAAACTATAGGTAGGAAGAGTGTCAGTTTCTTTCACTGTGATAATCCTTGTTTCTAGGGACAGGGAAGGAAAGTGAGGGAAATTCTCCTTGTGCTATAGTGTGCTTTAAAAAAACATTTTTTTCTAGGGACAGAAAACTATAGGTAGGAAGAGTGTCAGTTTCTTTCACTGTAATAATCCTTGTTTCTAGGGACAGGGAAGGACAGTGAGGGAAATTCTCCTTGTGCTATATTGTGCTAAAGCATTCCTCATCAACCATCTTTGAAATCCTTGTTTTTTTGGACAGTCAGGGAAATTGTTGTTGTGCTATTCTGTGCAAAAGCAATCATCCTCAACCATATTTAGAAATCCTTAAGTAAAGGGACAGAGAAGGACACCTGAAGGTAGCCCTTATTGCTTTTTTCCCATCTCCCTGCAGGCCATCTATTAGAATGTCTGGAAGGCAAACAAGGAGAGGCAGACAGTCAGGAGGCAATAAAAGAGGGCAAGCAGGCTCTGTGTCTGGGGGCAACAGTGCTGGTCGTGGACGCGGTGCATTGTCATCAGCACATGGCCATGGGACACGCTTGTCCTTCTTTTCGGCAGCTGGACATGTTGAGCCACATCATGCCGAAGACTTAGTAGAGTGGATGACCAAGCCCTCCTCCTCCTCCTCATCCTCTCTCACCCAGGCTCAGGGTACTGGAAAAGCAGCTGCCAAAGCGTCCTCTTCCCTGGTATCAATGTCAGACTCATCATCAGTCACTCCTTCCCTAGACCCACCATGTCCTCCTCCTGAGGAGTCCCCCGAACTGTTTGAGCACAGTGTTGGGTACATGCTCCAGGAGGATGCCCAGCGTTTCGAAGGGTCTGATGATGAAACCCAGCTACAGGAAGGCAGTAGCGCGAGAGCAGACAGAGGGGATGCTCAAGAAGGACACCAATCTGGCAGTCATGTTCCAGCAGCTGCAGCATACTGCCAGATTGGCTCCAGTGATGAGGAGGGAGGGGATGATGAGGTCACTGACTCCACGTGGGTGCCTAATAGGAGAGAGGAGGAGGAGGAGGATGAGGAGGAGGCACATCTCCAACGAGGCAGGATGCCCTTTGGTGGCCAGCGTAAGGGCAGTACACCGACGGAATCACACCGCAGAGCTCCGCCTGTGCAGGGCGCTGCCTCTGCCCGTCATTCAAAAAATTCTTTGGTGTGGGCCTTTTTTGAGGCTAGTGCATCAGATCGCACAGCTGCTGTTTGCAACATATGTCTCAAGCGTATATCGCGTGGCCAAAACATCAGCCGCTTGGGTACCACATGCCTGACCAGACATATGTTGACCTGCCATGCAGCTCGTTGGCAAGCCTACCTCAAAGACCCACACCAAAGAACAAAGCGGACCTCTCCTTGCACCGCATCAGCTGGGATCTCCAACCCCACTATAACTTCAGTCCTCTCTGAAACATGCACTGAGAGGAATGAAGGTGTAGAATTAGGTGTGTCACAGCCAAGTACTTGCGGCCACTCTGCTAGCAGTACACCGACGTCCGATTCTAGCAGGCAAATTTCCCTGCCCCAGCTGCTGGACCATCGAAAGAAGTTCACTCCCAGCCATCCACATGCCCAGCGGTTGAATGCTAGCTTGGCTAAATTGCTAGCGCTTCAACTGCTGCCTTTTCAGTTGGTAGACTCGGCCCCCTTCCGTGAGTTTGTGCAATGTGCGGTTTCTCAGTGGCAGGTTCCCAAACGCCACTTTTTCTCACGGAAGGCTATTCCGGCTCTCTACCGGCATGTGGAAGGCAATGTCTTGGCCTCGCTGGACAGGGCGGTCAGCGGTAAGGTGCATATTACCGCTGACTCATGGTCCAGCAGGCATGGACAGGGACGTTACCTTTCTTTCACGGCCCATTGGGTCACTCTTTTGGCAGCTGGGAAGGATGCAGGACAAGGTGCAGTAGTGTTGGAGGTTGTTCCACCGCCACGCCTCCAAAATGCTACTACTGGTTGTGACACACCTCTCTCCTCCACCCCCTCCTCTTCTTCTTCCTCCATGGCCTCTTCCTGTGGTTTGTTCTCGGAACCAGCGGTGCTCCGTAGGCGTTCAAGGGGCTACGCAAGTATGCAGGCAAAAAGATGCCATGCCGTGCTTGTGCTGGTGTGTTTGGGGGACAGAAGCCACACTGGGGCAGAGGTCCTGTCTGCTCTGCAGGGCCAGGCCGAGAGGTGGTTGACGCCACGCCAGCTTAAGCCAGGAATGGTGGTTTGCGACAATGGCACCAACCTCCTCTCCGCCCTCCGACAGGGACAACTGACCCATGTGCCCTGTGTGGCTCACGTCCTTAACCTGGTGGTGCAGCGGTTCTTGGGCAGGTACCCGGGCTTACAGGATGTCCTGAGGCAGGCCAGGAAAGTCTGTGTGCATTTCCGCAGATCTTATAATGCCAGTGCTCGCCTGGCTGAGCTGCAAAAGGAGTTGAACCTGCCCAAGAACCGCCTTATATGTGACATGCCCACCAGGTGGAACTCAACGTTGGCCATGCTGCAGCGGCTGCACACGCAGCAGAGGGCCATCAATGAGTACCTGTGCGACTACGGCACCAGGACAGGGTCAGGGGAGCTTGGTTTTTTTCTCCACGCCAGTGGGGCATGATCAGGGATGCATGCACTGTCCTGGCACCATTTGAGGAGGCCACGAGGATGGTGAGCAGTGACAGTGCATGCATCAGTGACACTGTACCTCTTGTCCACCTGTTGGAGCACACGCTGCGTGGAATAATGGACAGGGCACTTGAGGCAGAACAGAGGCAGGAAGAGGAGGACTTCCTTGCCTCTCAAGGCCCCCTTTACCCAGACAGTGTTCCTTCTGTCCCACCCATCGCACAGGAAGAGGAGGAGGAGGAGGAGGAGGAGGAGGAGGAGGATTGTGTCAGCATGGAGGTGGAGGCTGGCACTCAGCATCATCAGCAGCAGTCTTTTAGGGATGATTTACAGTCCCAAGAAACCAGTGGACTTGTACGTGGCTGGGAGGAGGTGGCTGCGGATCATGTCGTCCTTAGTGACCCAGAGGACTCCGGAGCGAATGCCTCAGCAAACCTACGCTGCATGGCCTCCCTGATCCTGCAAAGTCTGCGGAAGGATCCTCGTATTCTTCGGATCAAGGAGAGGGACCATTACTGGCTGGCCACTCTCCTTGATCCACGGTACAAGGGTAAGGTTGCGGACCTTATGTTACCGTCGCAGAGGGAGCAGAGGATGAGACAACTCCGGGAGGCCTTGCAGAAAGGTCTGTGCAACGCGTTCCCAGAGACTGGGAGGTTACAAACTCCTGGTCCTGGACAACGAGTTGCTGAGGCTTCGGCCAGTCAAAGAAGGAGCGGTGGGGAAGGTGGCCGTCTGACCGATGTGTTCAGACAATTCTTTAGTCCGCAGCCCCAAAGTATGATCGGTTCCAGCAACCATCGCCAGCGTCTGATAAACATGGTGCAGGAATATCTAGGGGCAAGGTCAGACTTGGACACCTTCCCCACCGAAAATCCTCTGGCTTACTGGGTCTTGAGGATGGATCACTGGCCAGAGCTTGCACAGTATGCAATTGAGCTACTGGCCTGTCCTGCATCCAGCGTTCTTTCGGAACGCACATTCAGTGCTGCTGGAGGATTTGTCACGGATCACAGGGTGCGCCTGTCCACCGACTCGGTTGATCGACTGACTTTCATCAAGATGAACCAGTCTTGGATCACCACCAGCTACCACACACCTGATGCTGATATAACAGACTAATTGATTTTAACATGTCACATCCCTTCAAGACTGATGCTGATGCTGAGTGCCTGTGCTGTTATGTTGACTGGCTATCCTCCTCCTCCGAGTCCTCAATGATACGATTGATGATGATAGCTTGGAAGATCATTTTTGTTTATGGGTGCCGCCACCAGTGGCTAAGGCCCAATTTTTCAGCCCCTGTTTTACAGGGGCGTGTAATTTCAATTTTTTTAGCAATATTTGCCATAGGGCTCATTGCTGTGCTCCAAGTACAGTATCTGTGAGGGGTTGGAGTGTTGTGGCACCAGTGCCTAAGGCCCAATTTTTCAGCCCCTGTTTAACAGGGGCGTGTCATTACAATTTTTGAAGCAATACTTTGCAACAGGGCTCATTGCTGTGCTCCAAGTACAGTATCTGTGAGGGGTTGTAGTGTTGTGCCACCAGTGCCTAAGGCCCAATTTTTCAGCCCCTGTTCAACAGGGGCATGCAATTACAATTCTTGATCTAATAATTCACAGCAGGGCCCATTGCTGCACCCACCAAGAGTAACTCTGAGGTCTTACAGTGTTGTGGCAACGCCACCACCACCACCACCACGAAAGGCCCAATTTTTCAGCCCCTGTTCAAAAGGGGCATGTAATTACAATTCTTGATCTAATAATTCACAGCAGGGCCCATTGCTGCACCCACCAAGAGTAACTCTGAGGGCTTACAGTGTTGTGGCAACGCCACCACCACCACCACCACGAAAGGCCCAATTTTTCATCCCCTGTTCAAAAGGGGCATGTAATTACAATTCTTGATCTAATAATTCACAGCAGGGCCCATTGCTGCACCCACCAAGAGTAACTCTGAGGGCTTACAGTGTTGTGGCAACGCCACCACCACCACCACCACGAAAGGCCCAATTTTTCAGCCCCTGTTCAAAAGGGGCATGTAATTACAATTCTTGATCTAATAATTCACAGCAGGGCCCATTGCTGCACCCACCAAGAGTAACTCTGAGGGCTTACAGTGTTGTGGCAACGCCACCACCACCACCACCACGAAAGGCCCAATTTTTCAGCCCTTGTTCAAAAGGGGCATGTAATTACAATTCTTTATCTAATAATTCACAGCAGGGCCCATTGCTGCACCCACCAAGAGTAACTCTGAGGGCTTACAGTGTTGTGGCAACGCCACCACCACCACCACCACGAAAGGCCCAATTTTTCAGCCCCTGTTCAAAAGGGGCATGTAATTACAATTCTTGATCTAATAATTCACAGCAGGGCCCATTCCTGCACCCACCAAGAGTAACTCTGAGGGCTTACAGTGTTGTGGCAACGCCACCACCACCACCACCACGAAAGGCCCAATTTTTCAGCCCCTGTTCAAAAGGGGCATGTAATTACAATTCTTGATCTAATAATTCACAGCAGGGCCCATTCCTGCACCCACCAAGAGTAACTCTGAGGGCTTACAGTGTTGTGGCAACACCACCACCACCACCACCACGAAAGGCCCAATTTTTCAGCCCCTGTTCAACAGGGGCATGCAATTACAATTCTTGATCTAATAATTCACAGCAGGGCCCATTGCTGCACCCACCAAGAGTAACTGTCAGGGCTTACAGTGTTGTGGCACCAGCACCACCATCAAAGGCCCAATTTTTACTACCACTGTTCAACAATTATATGTAATTAAAATTCCTGATATAATAGTTGACAGCAGGGCATTCCAGCACCAACCAAGAGTAACTGTGAGTGCTTACAGTGTTGTGCCAACACCAACAACTAAGGGGCCTATTTCTGCAGAGTATATACGGCAGGTCCCTACTTTCAAACATCCAACTTACAAACGACTCCTACTTGCAAACGCAAGAAGACAACAGGAAGTGAGAGGAAATCTACCACTAGGAAGGAAAATTCTCTCCTGTAAGAATAAATATGGGAGAAAGGTGTCTCCTCTGTACTGATGCTTTATCAGCAATCCTTGTTTCAAGAAAAACACCACATTTCAAAAACAGTTGTCATTGGGACGGAAAGTGAGGTGAAATGTTCTGAACAGGGGCACAGACAGCAAAACAAATGTTACAGGGGTGATAACCCTTACCTATGTTTTCCAAAAAGTTTAAAAATAGATTTTTGGGCTGGAGCTACACTTAAACAATGTACCTGTTCAAAATTACAAACAGATTCTACATAAGAACAAACCTACAGTCCCTGTCTTGTATGCACCGCCTGTATACGGCTGTTCAGAGTATATAGGGCCTTTTTTATTTTATGTGCGGGGTTCCCCTTAATATCCATACAAGACCCAAAGGGGCTGGTAATGGGCTGGGGTAGGGGGGGGGGGTCATGGGGTAGCTATGCCATTTTTCTTAAAGATTTTCATCCATATTACCGGGACCAGACATTACATTAAAGCCGCAAGCAGTTTTAAATGGCTTTTTTTTCCTTTAGAAGTGTCATTTTGTGCAGGGACAGTTCTAAACACGGGAAACACGTGGCACTTCACAGGCATACTTTAGACACCCCCCAGGTACGATATTTAAAGGAATATTTGACTTTTTTTTTTTCACTTTATGCATCATTAAAATGACTGCTCCCGAAAAACGACCGTTTTTAAAACTTCTTTTTGCATTGATACATGTCCCCTGGTGCACAACCCGGGTTCCCAAACCCTTTTTAGGACAATAACATGCATAATAGTTGTTATAATTAGCACTTTAGAATTCGAACGTTCGCATCCATTGTATTTAATAGGGTTCTAATGTTCGTACGAACTTTCGGTCCGTTCGCGGGTTCTGGTGCGAACCGAACCCGGGGGTGTTCGGCTCATCACTATTCACAAACAATGTATGTCACTTTTGCATTTTGGCCTTGGGTGTCAGTCTTATTCTCTATGGGTTTTCAATACAAAATGGATGTAGTAGAGACCCATGTAAGCACACCAAATGCCATACTGGGGTTGTTGGCACATTCAGAGGCCATGGCATTAGCAGGAGTGACATCATTGCATGTTGCCAGAAAGGGTGTCATTAAAGCTCCGCTTCTAATTGTTAAGTTTTGACACCATGGGCCCAGCTGCAGAGATTCAGCAGGTTATATAAATAAACAAATGATGCATCATTAAAGGGTTTTGTTTGGACCGGGCCTATTTTACAAACTTGGTGTTTACAAGTTAAAATCATTTTTTTTTGCTAGAAAATTACTTAGAACCCCCAAACATTATATATTTTTTTAGACACCCTAGAGAATAAAATGGAGGTCATTGCAATAGTTTATGTGACACCGTATTTGCGCAGTGGTCTTACAAACGCAATTTGGAAAAAAATACACTTTTTTAAATTAAAAATAAGAAAACAGTAAAGTTAGCCCAATTTTTTTTTATAGTGTGAAAGATAATTTTCCGCCGAGTAAATTGATACCCAACATGTTATGCTTCAAAATGGAATGGCGACAAATTTTTACCCTTAAAAATATCCATAGATGAGGTTTAAAAATGTCTATAGGTTTACCAGTTTTGAGTCACAGAGAAGGCCTTTTGCTAGAATCATTTCTCTTGCTTTAACGATCACATTGATACCTCACATGTGTGGTTTGAACACCGTTTACATATGCGGGCGTGACATTTGTATGCGTTTGCTTCTGTGAGCGAGCTCGGCGGGACCGGGCGCTTTAAAAAATTTTAATATTATTATTTATTTTGCTTTTTATTTTTACACTGTCCCTTTAAAAAAAAAAAAATTGGATCACTTTTATTCCTATTTCAAGAAATGTAAACATGTAAACAATAGATGTAATAGAAAAAAAGCATGACAGGACCTATTTAATAAGAGATCTGGGGTCAAAAAGACATCAGATCTTACATTTACACTTAAATGCAATAAAAAAATAATATTTTTTATTTCAATATTTTTTTTTCAGCTTTAACCACTTGCCGCTCGCCCTATTACAAAAAGACGGCGGCAAAGTGGTTTCAATATCCTGACCGGACGTCATATGATGTGATCAGGATATTGAGCCTCTGCGCGCCCCCGGGGGGGTGCATTGCGGCGATCGTTGTTGCGGGGTGTCAGTCTTACACCCTGCAACACCGATCTAGGTAAAGAGTCTCTGACAGAGACTCTTTACCACGTGATCAGCCATGTCCAATCACGGTTAATCACGATGTTAACACGAAGAGCCGGTGATCGACTTTTCCTCACTCGCGTCTGTCGGCTGCTCCTCTGACAGGGGGGGTCTGTGATGATCGATTATCAGTGCAGCCCCCCCGAGGATCCCCACACTGGACCAGCAGGGATGCCATTAGGACCGCCAGGGATGTCACCACCATGTATGCCACCCTAGACCACCAGGGATGCCAAAAAGTGCCCACAATGGATGCCAATCAGTACCCACAATGGATGCCAATTGCACTGATTGGCATCCATCAGTACAATACATTACAGTACATCAGTGCCCTTCCATGCCCATCCGTGCCGCCTATTAGTGCCCATCCGTGCTGCCGATCAGTGCCCATCCGTGCCACCTATCAGTGCCCATCCGTGCCGCCTATCAGTGTCCATCCATGCCGCCTATCAGTACCCATCCATGCCGCCGATCAGTGCCCATCCATGTCGCCTATCAGTGGCACCCATCAGTGCCGCATATTAGTGCCCATCATCAGTGCCACATCATCAGTGCCACCTCATCGGTGCCCATCAGTGCCACCTTATCAGTGCCTGTCAGTGCAGCCCCATTAGTGCCCATCAGTGAAGGAGAAAACATACCTATTTACAAAGTTTTGTAAATGAAACAAAAAAAACGTAAAAAAAAAAAAAAAATGTTGGTCTTTTTTTTATTTGTTTAGCAGAAAATGAAAATGGCAGAGGTGATCAAATACCACCAAAAGAAAGCTCTATTTGTGGGGGAAAAAATTAAAACAATTTTGTTTGGGTACAGTGTAGCATGAGCGTGCAATTGTCATTCAAAGTGCGACAGCGCTGAAAGCTGAAAATTGGTCTGGGCAGGAAGGTGTATAAGTGCCCGGTATGGAAGTGGTTAAGGCCATTGGGCGGAAGTGAGGTTTGACTTTGCTTCCATCATCCAACATCATTGAGTCAACTGGGGGCCATCATTTCCTCACTCGACTCATAGCCTCTGAGGGGAAAGGATCGGATAGTCTGCTACCGGTAAGCAGCGGAGATGAACGGAACGCGGCGGGGGGGGGGGGGGTTGGGAACCTCTCCCGCCACCGATAAAAGTGATCTTGCAGTGAATCCGCAGTGGAGACCACTTTTATCTTGAAGAAGACCGCCCGCCTTTTCAGAAAATGCCAGGGTTTTGGCAGCTATTTGCCACCGTACAATAACAGCAGGTGGCAGTAACTGGTTAAAGTGGAACTAAAAAATGAAGATTTGCTATGTTACAAGGAAAAATTCATCTGTACTTAAAAAGTCCCCATAAAATTTGATTTTTCTTCAATTGCTCCTGAGCAATAGCAGTGCACTTTCTGTGTTTAATCACTCCTCTATAGTGATGAGCCAAACTTTCCTGGGTTTAGTTTAAGCAGGGATGGGCACACTTCAAAGAAGTTTTGAAGCTGAACCCAAACCTGAACTCGAACCCTTTTGACATCAATGAGAGTCAAATCTGTCAAATGATTAGTGCCCATTTTCTGGGCTAATAGGCAAGGAGGTGTAAAAAACAGCATGGGGGTGGGCCCTGTCCTGGGCAACATATACCAATTATAAAAATAAATAAATTATTGATTCAGTCAGGGCCAGTGTTTTTTAAAATGCATAAAGTGAAACTCTTTCCAATCCTTTAAATAATATGCCCTCATCCTGCCTGTGAAGGGATGTGATATTCAGAAAGTACTACAGCAGCACTGACATTTACAAAAAGAAAAAAAAGAAAAAAACATTTAAATTGTCAGCAAAAGACCTGTTCTTTTGTTTTAACTACTTCAGCCCCGGAAGATTTGGCTGCTCAATGACCAGGCCGTTTTTTGCGATACAGCACTGCGTTGCTTTAACTGACAATTGTGCGGTCGTGCAACGTTGTACCCAAACAAGATTGACGTCCTTTTTTCCCATATATATAAACAAAAAAAGAGCGACAATTTTGAAAAAAAAAACTGTATTTAAAACATGTTGCTATAATAAATATCCCAATTTTTTCCTCAGTTTAGGCCGATATATATTCTTCTACATATTTTTGGTAATAAAAATCGCAATAAGCGTATATTGATTGGTTTGCGCAAAAGTTATAGCATCTACAAAATAGGGTATAGATTTATGGCATTTTTTTTTTTTATTATTTTTTACTAGTAATGACTAGGGATGAGCCGAACACCCCCGGGTTCGGTTCGCACCAGAACCTTCGAACGGACTGAAAGTTCGCGCGAATTTTCGAACCCTATTCGTTATAATGGACGCGAACGTTCGAAATCAAAATTGCTAATTACAACGGCCAATATGCATGTTAATGTCATAAAACAGGTTTGGGGACCCGGGTCCTGCCCCAGGGGACATATATCAATGCAAAAAGAAATTTTAAAAACTAAAGTTTTTTCGGGAGCAGTCATTTTAATGATGCATAAAGTGAAAAAAAAAAAAGTGAAATTTTCCTTTAAATATGGTACCTGGGGGTAGGGATGAGCCGAACACCCCCGGGTTCGGTTCGCACCAGAACCTTCGAACGGACCGAAAGTTTGCGCGAATTTTCGAACCCTATTCGTTATAATGGACGCGAACGTTCGAAATCAAAATTGCTAATTACAACGGCCAATATGCATGTTAATGTCATAAAACAGGTTTGGGGACCCGGGTCCTGCCCCAGGGGACATATATCAATGCAAAAAGAAATTTTAAAAACTAACGTTTTTTCGGGAGCAGTCATTTTAATGATGCATAAAGTGAAAAAAAAAAAAGTGAAATTTTCCTTTAAATATGGTACCTGGGGGGTGTCTAAAGTATGCCTGTGAAGTGGCATGTGTTTCCCGTGTTTAGAACTGTCCTTGCACAAAATGACATTTGTAAAGGAAAAAAAGAAGCCATTTAAAACCACTTGCGGCTTTAATGTCATGTCTTGTCCTGGCCGCCATATGGCTGAAAATCCTTGAGAAAAATGGCATGGCTACCCCATCACCCCCCCCACCCCAGCCCCTTTGGGTCTTGTATGGATACTAAGGGGGACCCCGCACCCAAAATAAAACCCTATACCTACAACCCTATATACTCTGAACAGCAGTATATAGGTGGTGCAAACAAGACATGGACTGTAGGTTTGTTCTTAAGTAGAATCTGAACAGGTACATTATGAAGTGTAGCTACATCCCAAAAAAATTAATTTTTAAGCTTTTTGGAGAACATAGGGAGGGGTTATCACCCCTGTAACATTTGCTGTCTTTGCACATCTGTTCAGAACATGTCACCTCACTTTCCGTCCCAATGACAAATGTTTTTGGAAAAGTGGGGTTTTAATTGAAACAAGGATTGGTGATAAAGCATCAGTAGAGAGTAGATACCTTTTTCCCAAATTAAATCTAACAGGATAGAATTTTCCTTCCTAGGGGTAGATTTCCTCTCACTTCCTGTTTTCTCTTGCCGTTTGCAAGTAGGAGTCGTTTGTAAGTTGGATGTTTGAAAGTAGGGGCCTGCCGTATATACTCTGCAGAAATTTGCCCTATTAGATGTTGGTGTAGCCACAAGACTGGTGGGCACAGGAATGGGCCCTGCTGTGAGTTAATAGATCAAGATTTGTACTTGCATGCACCTGTTGAACCGGGCAGAAAAATTGGGCCTTTGGTGGTGGTGGTGGTGGTGGTGGACGGTGTTGCCACAAGACTGTAAGCCCTCACAGTTACTCTTGGTGGGTGCAGGAATGGGCCCTGCTGTGAGTTATTAGATCAAGATTTGTAATTGCATGCACCTGTTGAACAGGGCAGAAAAATTGGGCCTTTGGTGGTGGTGGTGGTGGTGGACGGTGTTGCCACAAGACTGTAGGCCCTCATAGTTACTCTTGGTGGGCGCAGGAATGGGCCCTGCTGTGAACTATTAGATCAAGATTTGTAATTACACGCCCCTGTTAAACAGGGGCTGAAAAATTGTGCCTTAGGCATTGGTGCTGGTGCCACAACACTGCAACCCCTCACAGATACTGTACTTGGAGCACAGCAGTCACACCTGTTGCGAAGCATCTTTTTAAAAAATTGTAATTACACGCCCCTGTTATACAGGGGCTGAAAAATTGTGCCTTAGGCACTGGTGCTGGTGCCACAACACTGCAACCCCTCACAGATACTGTACTCTGAGCACAGCAATGAGACCTGTTGCAAAGCATTGCCTAAAAATAGTAATTACACGCCCCAACAGGGGCTGAAAAATTGTGCCTTAGGCACTGGTGCTGGTGCCACAACACTGCAACCCCTCACAGATACTGTACTCTGAGCACAGCAGTCACACCTGTTGCGAAGCATCTTTTTAAAAAATTGTAATTACACGCCCCTGTTATACAGGGGCTGAAAAATTGTGCCTTAGGCACTGGTGTGGTGGCATGGATCATTGAGGAGGAGGAAGAGGATAGTCAGTGAACATAACAGGACAGTCACTCAGCATCAGCATAGGCAGTCTTGAAGGGATGTGACATTATAAATTATTCCGTTATATCCGCTTCAGGTGTCTGGTAGCTGGTGGTGATCCAAGACTGATTCATTTTTATGAAGGTCAGTCGATCAACCGAGTCGGTGGACAGGCGCACCCTATGATCGGTGACAAATCCTCCAGCAGCACTGAATGTGCGTTCGGAAAGAACGCTGGATGCAGGACAGGCCAGTAGCTCAATTGCATACTGTGCAAGCTCTGGCCAGTGATCCATCCTCAGGACCCAGTAAGCCAGAGGATTTTCGGTGGGAAAGGTGTCCAAGTCTGACCTTGCCCCTAGGTATTCCTGCACCATGTATATCAGACGCTGGCGATGGTTGCTGGAACCGATCATACCTTGGGGCTGCGGACTAAAAAATTGTCTGAACGCATCGGTCAGACGTCCACCTTCCCCACCGCTCCTTCTGCTACTGACCGAAGCCTCAGCAACTCGTCGTCCAGGACCAGGAGTTTGTAACCTCCCAGTTTCTGGGAACGCGTTGCACAGACCTTTCTGCAAGGCCTCCCTGAGATGTCTCATCCTCTGCTCCCTCTGCGACGGCAAGATAAGGTCCGCAACCTTACCCTTGTACCGTGGATCAAGGAGAGTGGCCAGCCAGTAATGGTCACTCTCCTTGATCCGAAGAACACGAGGATCCTTCCGCAGGCTTTGCAGGATCAGGGAGGCCATGCAGCGTAGGTTAGCTGAGGCATTCGGTCCGGAGTCTTCTGGGTCACTGAGGATGACATGATCGCCAGCCACCTCCTCCCAGCCACGTACAAGTCCACTGGTTTGTTGGGACTGTACATCATCCCTAAAAGACTGCTGCTGCTGATGCTGAGTGCCAGGCTCCACCTCCATGCTCACACAATCCTCCTCCTCCTCCTCCTCCTCCTCCTCTTCCTGTGTGATGGGTGGGACAGAAGGAACATTGTCTGGATAAAGGGGGCCTTGAGAGACAAGGAAGTCCTCCTCTTCCTGCCTCTGTTCTGCCTCAAGTGCCCTGTCCATTATCCCACGCAGCGTATGCTCCAACAGGTGGACAAGAGGTACAGTGTCACTGATGCATGCACTGTCACTGCTCACCATCCTCGTGGCCTCCTCAAATGGTGAGAGGACAGTGCATGCATCCCTGATCATGCTCCACTGGCGTGGGGAAAAAAAGCCAAGCTCCCCTGACCCTGTCCTGGTGCCGTAGTCGCAAAGGTACTCATTGATGGCCCTCTGCTGCGTGTGCAGTCGCTGCAGCATGGCCAACGTTGAGTTCCACCTGGTGGGCATGTCACATATTAGGTGGTTCTTGGGCAGGTTCAGCTCCTTTTGCAGCTCAGTCAGCCGAGCACTGGCATTATAAGATCGGCGGAAATGCACACAGACTTTCCTGGCCTGCCTCAGGACATCCTGTAAGCCTGGGAACCTGCCCAAGAACCGCTGCACCACCAGGTTGAGGACGTGAGCCATACAGGGCACATGGGTGAGCTGCCCCTGTCGCAGGGCGGAGAGGAGGTTGGTGCCATTATCAGAAACGACCATTCCTGGCTTAAGCTGGCGTGGCGTCAACCACCTCTCGGCCTGCCCCTGCAGAGCTGCCAGAACCTCTGGCCCAGTGTGGCTCCTGTCCCCCAAACACACCAGCGCAAGCACGGCATGGCATCTTTTTGCCTGCGTACTCGCGTAGCCCCTTGTACGCCTACGGAGCACCGCTGGTTCCGAGGACAGAGCACTTGAAGAGGACATGGAGGAAGAAGAAGAGGAGGGGTGGAGGAGAGAGGTGTGTCACAACCAGTAGTAGCATTTTGGAGGCGTGGTGGCGGAACAACCTCCAACACTACTGCACCTTGTCCTGCATCCCTCCCAGCTGCCAATAGAGTGACCCAATGGGCCGTGAAAGAAAGATAACGTCCCTGTCCATGCCTGCTGGACCATGAGTCAGCGGTAATATGCACCTTACCGCTGACCGCCCTGTCCAGCGAGGCATGGACATTGCCTTCCACATGCCAGTAGAGAGACGGAATCGCCTTCCGTGAGAAAAAGTGGCGTTTGGGAACCTGCCACTGAGGAACCGCACATTGAACAAACTCACGGAAGGGGGCCGAGTCTATCAACTGAAAAGGCAGCAGTTGAAGTGCTAGCAATTTAGCCAAGCTAGCATTCAACCGCTGGGCATGTGGATGGCTGGGAGTATACTTCTTTCGATGGTCCAGCAGCTGGGGCAGGGAAATTTGCCTGCTACAATCGGACGTCGGTGTACTGCAAGTACTTGGTTGTGACACACCTAATTCTACACCTTCAGTCCTCTCAGAGCAGCTTTCAGAGAGGACTGAAGATATAGTGGGGATGGAGATCCCAGCTGATGAGGAGCAAGGAGAGGTCCGCTTTGTTCTTTGGTGTGGGTCTTTTATGTGTGCTTGCCAACGAGCTGCATGGCAGGTCGACATATGTCTGCTCATGCTTGTGGTGCCCAAGCGGCTGATGTTTTGGCCACGCGAGATACGCTTGAGACAAATATTGCAAATAGCAGTGGTGCGATCTGATGCACTCGTCTCAAAAAAGGCCCACACCAAAGAACTTTTGTGATAACGTGCAGAGGCAGCGCCCTGCACAGGCGGAGCTCTGCGGTGTGGTACAGTTGCTGTGCTGGCCTCTAGCTGGCCTCCAGGGGGCATCCTGCCTCGTTGGACATGTGACGCTGCATCCTACTCCTCCTCCTCCTCTCTCCCTTCAGGCACCCACGTGGAGTCAGTGACCTCATCATCCCCTCCCTCTTCACCACTAGAGCAAACCTGGCAGTAAGCTGCAGCTGGTGGAACACTACTGCCAGATTGCTGTCCTTCAGCATCCCCTCTCTCTGCGCGCACACTACTGACTTCCTCAAGCTGGGTATCATCATCCGAGCCTTCGAATCGTTGGGCATCCTCCTGGAGCATGTACCCAACACTGTGCTCAAACAGTTCGGGGGACTCCTCAGGAGGACATGGTGGGTCTAGGGAAGGGGTGGCTGATGATGCCATTGAGTACGCGTTGGCAGCTGCTCTGCCAGTACCCTGAGCCTGGGTGAGAGAGGATGAGGAGGATGAGGAGGGCTTGGTCATCCATTCTACCAAGCCTTCGGCATGATGCGGCTCCACATGTCCAGCTGCCGAAAACAAAGACAAGCGTGTCCCATGACCACGTGTTTATGACGATGCACGACCACGTCCACGGCCAGCACTGCTGTCTCTAGAAACAGAGCCTGCCTGCCCTGTGTTCTTGCCTCGGCACGCTCTGCCTCTCCTTGGCGGTCTTCCAGCCATTGTAGTCGGTAGTGTATATAGTATAAAAAATAGAACTCCTATGTGTGCTCACAACACACTGTAGGTCCTATGGGTGCTGACACTAACACACTATAGGTACTATGTGTGCTGCTGACAAGAAAATATAGGAGCTCTGTTTGCTGCCACTAACACACTAGAAGTCCTATGGGTGCTGCTGAGAAGAAAATATAGGAGCTCTGTTTGCTGCCACTAACACACTAGAAGTCCTATGGGTGCTGCTGAGAAGAAAATATAGGAGCTCTGTGTGATGCCACTAACACACTAGAAGTCCTATGGGTGCTGCTGAGAAGAAAATATAGGAGCTCTGTGTGATGCCACTAACACACTAGAAGTCCTATGGGTGCTTCTGAGATGAAAATATAGGAACTCTGTGTGATGCCACTAACACACTAGAAGTCCTATGGGTGCTTCTGAGATGAAAATATAGGAACTCTGTGTGATGCCACTAACACATTAGAAGTCCTATGGGTGCTGCTAAGAAGAAAATATAGGAGCTCTGTTTGCTGCCACTAACACACTAGAAGTCCTATGGGTGCTTCTGAGAAGAAAATATAGGAGCTCTGTGTGATGCCACTAACACACTAGAAGTCCTATGGGTGCTTCTGAGATGAAAATATAGGAACTCTGTGTGATGCCACTAACACATTAGAAGTCCTATGGGTGCTGCTGAGAAGAAAATATAGGAGCTCTGTTTGCTGCCACTAACACACTAGAAGTCCTATGGGTGCTTCTGAGAAGAAAATATAGGAGCTCTGTGTGATGCCACTAACACACTAGAAGTCCTATGGGTGCTTCTGAGATGAAAATATAGGAACTCTGTGTGATGCCACTAACACATTAGAAGTCCTATGGGTGCTGCTAAGAAGAAAATATAGGAGCTCTGTTTGCTGCCACTAACACACTAGAAGTCCTATGGGTGCTTCTGAGAAGAAAATATAGGAGCTCTGTGTGATGCCACTAACACACTAGAAGTCCTATGGGTGCTTCTGAGATGAAAATATAGGAACTCTGTGTGATGCCACTAACACATTAGAAGTCCTATGGGTGCTGCTGAGAAGAAAATATAGGAGCTCTGTTTGCTGCCACTAACACACTAGAAGTCCTATGGGTGCTGCTGAGAAGAAAATATAGGAGCTCTGTGTGATGCCACTAACACACTAGAAGTCCTATGGGTGCTTCTGAGATGAAAATATAGGAACTCTGTGTGATGCCACTAACACATTAGAAGTCCTATGGGTGCTGCTAAGAAGAAAATATAGGAGCTCTGTTTGCTGCCACTAACACACTAGAAGTCCTATGGGTGCTTCTGAGAAGAAAATATAGGAGCTCTGTGTGATGCCACTAACACACTAGAAGTCCTATGGGTGCTTCTGAGATGAAAATATAGGAACTCTGTGTGATGCCACTAACACATTAGAAGTCCTATGGGTGCTGCTGAGAAGAAAATATAGGAGCTCTGTTTGCTGCCACTAACACACTAGAAGTCCTATGGGTGCTGCTGAGAAGAAAATATAGGAGCTCTGTGTGATGCCACTAACACACTAGAAGTCCTATGGGTGCTTCTGAGATGAAAATATAGGAGCTCTGTGTGATGCCACTAACACACTAGAAGTCCTATGGGTGCTGCTGAGAAGAAAATATAGGAGCTCTGTGTGATGCCACTAACACAATAGAAGTCCTATGGGTGCTTCTGAGATGAAAATATAGGAACTCTGTGTGATGCCACTAACACATTAGAAGTCCTATGGGTGCTGCTAAGAAGAAAATATAGGAGCTCTGTTTGCTGCCACTAACACACTAGAAGTCCTATGGGTGCTTCTGAGAAGAAAATATAGGAGCTCTGTGTGATGCCACTAACACACTAGAAGTCCTATGGGTGCTTCTGAGATGAAAATATAGGAACTCTGTGTGATGCCACTAACACATTAGAAGTCCTATGGGTGCTGCTGAGAAAAAAATATAGGAGCTCTGTTTGCTGCCACTAACACACTAGAAGTCCTATGGGTGCTTCTGAGAAGAAAATATAGGAGCTCTGTGTGATGCCACTAACACACTAGAAGTCCTATGGGTGCTTCTGAGATGAAAATATAGGAACTCTGTGTGATGCCACTAACACATTAGAAGTCCTATGGGTGCTGCTAAGAAGAAAATATAGGAGCTCTGTTTGCTGCCACTAACACACTAGAAGTCCTATGGGTGCTTCTGAGAAGAAAATATAGGAGCTCTGTGTGATGCCACTAACACACTAGAAGTCCTATGGGTGCTTCTGAGATGAAAATATAGGAACTCTGTGTGATGCCACTAACACATTAGAAGTCCTATGGGTGCTGCTAAGAAGAAAATATAGGAGCTCTGTTTGCTGCCACTAACACACTAGAAGTCCTATGGGTGCTTCTGAGATGAAAATATAGGAACTCTGTGTGATGCCACTAACACATTAGAAGTCCTATGGGTGCTGCTGAGAAGAAAATATAGGAGCTCTGTTTGCTGCAACTAACACACTAGAAGTCCTATGGGTGCTTCTGAGAAGAAAATATAGGAGCTCTGTGTGATGCCACTAACACACTAGAAGTCCTATGGGTGCTTCTGAGATGAAAATATAGGAACTCTGTGTGATGCCACTAACACATTAGAAGTCCTATGGGTGCTGCTAAGAAGAAAATATAGGAGCTCTGTTTGCTGCCACTAACACACTAGAAGTCCTATGGGTGCTTCTGAGAAGAAAATATAGGAGCTCTGTGTGATGCCACTAACACACTAGAAGTCCTATGGGTGCTTCTGAGATGAAAATATAGGAACTCTGTGTGATGCCACTAACACATTAGAAGTCCTATGGGTGCTGCTGAGAAGAAAATATAGGAGCTCTGTTTGCTGCCACTAACACACTAGAAGTCCTATGGGTGCTGCTGAGAAGAAAATATAGGAGCTCTGTGTGATGCCACTAACACACTAGAAGTCCTATGGGTGCTTCTGAGATGAAAATATAGGAGCTCTGTGTGATGCCACTAACACACTAGAAGTCCTATGGGTGCTGCTGAGAAGAAAATATAGGAGCTCTGTGTGATGCCACTAACACAATAGAAGTCCTATGGGTGCTTCTGAGATGAAAATATAGGAACTCTGTGTGATGCCACTAACACATTAGAAGTCCTATGGGTGCTGCTAAGAAGAAAATATAGGAGCTCTGTTTGCTGCCACTAACACACTAGAAGTCCTATGGGTGCTTCTGAGAAGAAAATATAGGAGCTCTGTGTGATGCCACTAACACACTAGAAGTCCTATGGGTGCTTCTGAGATGAAAATATAGGAACTCTGTGTGATGCCACTAACACATTAGAAGTCCTATGGGTGCTGCTGAGAAGAAAATATAGGAGCTCTGTTTGCTGCCACTAACACACTAGAAGTCCTATGGGTGCTTCTGAGAAGAAAATATAGGAGCTCTGTGTGATGCCACTAACACACTAGAAGTCCTATGGGTGCTTCTGAGATGAAAATATAGGAACTCTGTGTGATGCCACTAACACATTAGAAGTCCTATGGGTGCTGCTAAGAAGAAAATATAGGAGCTCTGTTTGCTGCCACTAACACACTAGAAGTCCTATGGGTGCTTCTGAGAAGAAAATATAGGAGCTCTGTGTGATGCCACTAACACACTAGAAGTCCTATGGGTGCTTCTGAGATGAAAATATAGGAACTCTGTGTGATGCCACTAACACATTAGAAGTCCTATGGGTGCTGCTAAGAAGAAAATATAGGAGCTCTGTTTGCTGCCACTAACACACTAGAAGTCCTATGGGTGCTTCTGAGAAGAAAATATAGGAGCTCTGTGTGATGCCACTAACACACTAGAAGTCCTATGGGTGCTTCTGAGATGAAAATATAGGAACTCTGTGTGATGCCACTAACACATTAGAAGTCCTATGGGTGCTGCTGAGAAGAAAATATAGGAGCTCTGTTTGCTGCCACTAACACACTAGAAGTCCTATGGGTGCTTCTGAGAAGAAAATATAGGAGCTCTGTGTGATGCCACTAACACACTAGAAGTCCTATGGGTGCTTCTGAGATGAAAATATAGGAACTCTGTGTGATGCCACTAACACATTAGAAGTCCTATGGGTGCTGCTGAGAAGAAAATATAGGAGCTCTGTTTGCTGCCACTAACACACTAGAAGTCCTATGGGTGCTGCTGAGAAGAAAATATAGGAGCTCTGTGTGATGCCACTAACACACTAGAAGTCCTATGGGTGCTTCTGAGATGAAAATATAGGAACTCTGTGTGATGCCACTAACACATTAGAAGTCCTATGGGTGCTGCTGAGAAGAAAATATAGGATCTCTGTTTGCTGCCACTAACACACTAGAAGTCCTATGGGTGCTGCTGAGAAGAAAATATAGGAGCTCTGTGTGATGCCACTAACACACTAGAAGTCCTATGGGTGCTTCTGAGATGAAAATATAGGAACTCTGTGTGATGCCACTAACACATTAGAAGTCCTATGGGTGCTGCTAAGAAGAAAATATAGGAGCTCTGTTTGCTGCCACTAACACACTAGAAGTCCTATGGGTGCTTCTGAGATGAAAATATAGGAGCTCTGTGTGATGCCACTAACACACTAGAAGTCCTATGGGTGCTTCTGAGATGAAAATATAGGAACTCTGTGTGATGCCACTAACACATTAGAAGTCCTATGGGTGCTGCTGAGAAGAAAATATAGGAGCTCTGTTTGCTGCCACTAACACACTAGAAGTCCTATGGGTGCTGCTGAGAAGAAAATATAGGAGCTCTGTGTGATGCCACTAACACACTAGAAGTCCTATGGGTGCTGCTGAGAAGAAAATATAGGAGCTCTGTTTGCTGCCACTAACACACTAGAAGTCCTATGGGTGCTGCTGAGAAGAAAATATAGGAGCTCTGTGTGATGCCACTAACACACTAGAAGTCCTATGGGTGCTGCTGAGAAGAAAATATAGGAGCTCTGTTTGCTGCCACTAACACACTAGAAGTCCTATGGGTGCTGCTGAGAAGAAAATATAGGAGCTCTGTGTGATGCCACTAACACACTAGAAGTCCTATGGGTGCTTCTGAGATGAAAATATAGGAACTCTGTGTGATGCCACTAACACATTAGAAGTCCTATGGGTGCTGCTAAGAAGAAAATATAGGAGCTCTGTTTGCTGCCACTAACACACTAGAAGTCCTATGGGTGCTGCTGAGAAGAAAATATAGGAGCTCTGTTTGCTGCCACTAACACACTAGAAGTCCTATGGGTGCTTCTGAGATGAAAATATAGGAGCTCTGTGTGATGCCACTAACACACTAGAAGTCCTATGGGTGCTTCTGAGATGAAAATATAGGAGCTCTGTGTGATGCCACTAACACACTAGAAGTCCTATGGGTGCTGCTGAGAAGAAAATATAGGAGCTCTGTGTGATGCCACTAACACACTAGAAGTCCTATGGGTGCTTCTGAGATGAAAATATAGGAACTCTGTGTGATGCCACTAACACACTAGAAGTCCTATGGGTGCTGCTGAGAAGAAAATATAGTAGCTCTGTTTGCTGCCACTAACACACTAGAAGTCCTATGGGTGCTGCTGAGAAGAAAATATAGGATTTCTGTGTGATGCCACTAACACACTAGAAGTCCTATGGGTGCTGCTGAGAAGAAAATATAGGAGCTCTGTTTGCTGCCACTAACACACTAGAAGTCCTATGGGTGCTGCTGAGAAGAAAATATAGGAGCTCTGTTTGCTGCCACTAACACACTAGAAGTCCTATGGGTGCTGCTGAGAAGAAAATATAGGAGCTCTGTGTGATGCCACTAACACACTAGAAGTCCTATGGGTGCTGCTGAGATGAAAATATAGGAACTCTGTGTGATGCCACTAACACATTAGAAGTCCTATGGGTGCTGCTGAGAAGAAAATATAGGAGCTCTGTTTGCTGCCACTAACACACTAGAAGTCCTATGGGTGCTGCTGAGAAGAAAATATAGGAGCTCTGTGTGATGCCACTAACACACTAGAAGTCCTATGGGTGCTGCTGAGAAGAAAATATAGGAGCTCTGTTTGCTGCCACTAACACACTAGAAGTCCTATGGGTGCTGCTGAGAAGAAAATATAGGAGCTCTGTGTGATGCCACTAACACACTAGAAGTCCTATGGGTGCTGCTGAGAAGAAAATATAGGAGCTCTGTTTGCTGCCACTAACACACTAGAAATCCTATGGGTGCTGCTGAGAAGAAAATATAGGAGCTCTGTGTGATGCCACTAACACACTAGAAGTCCTATGGGTGCTGCTGAGAAGAAAATATAGGAGCTCTGTTTGCTGCCACTAACACACTAGAAGTCCTATGGGTGCTGCTGAGAAGAAAATATAGGAGCTCTGTTTGCTGCCACTAACACACTAGAAGTCCTATGGGTGCTGCTGAGAAGAAAATATAGGAGCTCTGTGTGATGCCACTAACACACTAGAAGTCCTATGGGTGCTGCTGAGAAGAAAATATAGGAGCTCTGTTTGCTGCCACTAACACACTAGAAGTCCTATGGGTGCTGCTGAGAAGAAAATATAGGAGCTCTGTTTGCTGCCACTAACACACTAGAAGTCCTATGGGTGCTTCTGAGAAGAAAATATAGGAGCTCTGTGTGATGCCACTAACACACTAGAAGTCCTATGGGTGCTTCTGAGATGAAAATATAGGAACTCTGTGTGATGCCACTAACACATTAGAAGTCCTATGGGTGCTGCTGAGAAGAAAATATAGGAGCTCTGTTTGCTGCCACTAACACACTAGAAGTCCTATGGGTGCTGCTGAGAAGAAAATATAGGAGCTCTGTGTGATGCCACTAACACACTAGAAGTCCTATGGGTGCTTCTGAGATGAAAATATAGGAGCTCTGTGTGATGCCACTAACACACTAGAAGTCCTATGGGTGCTGCTGAGAAGAAAATATAGGAGCTCTGTGTGATGCCACTAACACAATAGAAGTCCTATGGGTGCTTCTGAGATGAAAATATAGGAACTCTGTGTGATGCCACTAACACATTAGAAGTCCTATGGGTGCTGCTAAGAAGAAAATATAGGAGCTCTGTTTGCTGCCACTAACACACTAGAAGTCCTATGGGTGCTTCTGAGAAGAAAATATAGGAGCTCTGTGTGATGCCACTAACACACTAGAAGTCCTATGGGTGCTTCTGAGATGAAAATATAGGAACTCTGTGTGATGCCACTAACACATTAGAAGTCCTATGGGTGCTGCTGAGAAAAAAATATAGGAGCTCTGTTTGCTGCCACTAACACACTAGAAGTCCTATGGGTGCTTCTGAGAAGAAAATATAGGAGCTCTGTGTGATGCCACTAACACACTAGAAGTCCTATGGGTGCTTCTGAGATGAAAATATAGGAACTCTGTGTGATGCCACTAACACATTAGAAGTCCTATGGGTGCTGCTAAGAAGAAAATATAGGAGCTCTGTTTGCTGCCACTAACACACTAGAAGTCCTATGGGTGCTTCTGAGAAGAAAATATAGGAGCTCTGTGTGATGCCACTAACACACTAGAAGTCCTATGGGTGCTTCTGAGATGAAAATATAGGAACTCTGTGTGATGCCACTAACACATTAGAAGTCCTATGGGTGCTGCTAAGAAGAAAATATAGGAGCTCTGTTTGCTGCCACTAACACACTAGAAGTCCTATGGGTGCTTCTGAGAAGAAAATATAGGAGCTCTGTGTGATGCCACTAACACACTAGAAGTCCTATGGGTGCTTCTGAGATGAAAATATAGGAACTCTGTGTGATGCCACTAACACATTAGAAGTCCTATGGGTGCTGCTGAGAAGAAAATATAGGAGCTCTGTTTGCTGCAACTAACACACTAGAAGTCCTATGGGTGCTTCTGAGAAGAAAATATAGGAGCTCTGTGTGATGCCACTAACACACTAGAAGTCCTATGGGTGCTTCTGAGATGAAAATATAGGAACTCTGTGTGATGCCACTAACACATTAGAAGTCCTATGGGTGCTGCTAAGAAGAAAATATAGGAGCTCTGTTTGCTGCCACTAACACACTAGAAGTCCTATGGGTGCTTCTGAGAAGAAAATATAGGAGCTCTGTGTGATGCCACTAACACACTAGAAGTCCTATGGGTGCTTCTGAGATGAAAATATAGGAACTCTGTGTGATGCCACTAACACATTAGAAGTCCTATGGGTGCTGCTGAGAAGAAAATATAGGAGCTCTGTTTGCTGCCACTAACACACTAGAAGTCCTATGGGTGCTGCTGAGAAGAAAATATAGGAGCTCTGTGTGATGCCACTAACACACTAGAAGTCCTATGGGTGCTTCTGAGATGAAAATATAGGAGCTCTGTGTGATGCCACTAACACACTAGAAGTCCTATGGGTGCTGCTGAGAAGAAAATATAGGAGCTCTGTGTGATGCCACTAACACAATAGAAGTCCTATGGGTGCTTCTGAGATGAAAATATAGGAACTCTGTGTGATGCCACTAACACATTAGAAGTCCTATGGGTGCTGCTAAGAAGAAAATATAGGAGCTCTGTTTGCTGCCACTAACACACTAGAAGTCCTATGGGTGCTTCTGAGAAGAAAATATAGGAGCTCTGTGTGATGCCACTAACACACTAGAAGTCCTATGGGTGCTTCTGAGATGAAAATATAGGAACTCTGTGTGATGCCACTAACACATTAGAAGTCCTATGGGTGCTGCTGAGAAGAAAATATAGGAGCTCTGTTTGCTGCCACTAACACACTAGAAGTCCTATGGGTGCTTCTGAGAAGAAAATATAGGAGCTCTGTGTGATGCCACTAACACACTAGAAGTCCTATGGGTGCTTCTGAGATGAAAATATAGGAACTCTGTGTGATGCCACTAACACATTAGAAGTCCTATGGGTGCTGCTAAGAAGAAAATATAGGAGCTCTGTTTGCTGCCACTAACACACTAGAAGTCCTATGGGTGCTTCTGAGAAGAAAATATAGGAGCTCTGTGTGATGCCACTAACACACTAGAAGTCCTATGGGTGCTTCTGAGATGAAAATATAGGAACTCTGTGTGATGCCACTAACACATTAGAAGTCCTATGGGTGCTGCTAAGAAGAAAATATAGGAGCTCTGTTTGCTGCCACTAACACACTAGAAGTCCTATGGGTGCTTCTGAGAAGAAAATATAGGAGCTCTGTGTGATGCCACTAACACACTAGAAGTCCTATGGGTGCTTCTGAGATGAAAATATAGGAACTCTGTGTGATGCCACTAACACATTAGAAGTCCTATGGGTGCTGCTGAGAAGAAAATATAGGAGCTCTGTTTGCTGCCACTAACACACTAGAAGTCCTATGGGTGCTTCTGAGAAGAAAATATAGGAGCTCTGTGTGATGCCACTAACACACTAGAAGTCCTATGGGTGCTTCTGAGATGAAAATATAGGAACTCTGTGTGATGCCACTAACACATTAGAAGTCCTATGGGTGCTGCTGAGAAGAAAATATAGGAGCTCTGTTTGCTGCCACTAACACACTAGAAGTCCTATGGGTGCTGCTGAGAAGAAAATATAGGAGCTCTGTGTGATGCCACTAACACACTAGAAGTCCTATGGGTGCTTCTGAGATGAAAATATAGGAACTCTGTGTGATGCCACTAACACATTAGAAGTCCTATGGGTGCTGCTGAGAAGAAAATAT
Organism: Rana muscosa; assembly: GCA_029206835.1. NCBI lineage: Eukaryota > Metazoa > Chordata > Amphibia > Anura > Ranidae > Rana > Rana muscosa. The sequence goes on along the minus strand of CM055116.1, from coordinate 1,257,409,395 downwards.
AGGATCTCTGTTTGCTGCCACTAACACACTAGAAGTCCTATGGGTGCTGCTGAGAAGAAAATATAGGAGCTCTGTGTGATGCCACTAACACACTAGAAGTCCTATGGGTGCTTCTGAGATGAAAATATAGGAACTCTGTGTGATGCCACTAACACATTAGAAGTCCTATGGGTGCTGCTAAGAAGAAAATATAGGAGCTCTGTTTGCTGCCACTAACACACTAGAAGTCCTATGGGTGCTTCTGAGATGAAAATATAGGAGCTCTGTGTGATGCCACTAACACACTAGAAGTCCTATGGGTGCTTCTGAGATGAAAATATAGGAACTCTGTGTGATGCCACTAACACATTAGAAGTCCTATGGGTGCTGCTGAGAAGAAAATATAGGAGCTCTGTTTGCTGCCACTAACACACTAGAAGTCCTATGGGTGCTGCTGAGAAGAAAATATAGGAGCTCTGTGTGATGCCACTAACACACTAGAAGTCCTATGGGTGCTGCTGAGAAGAAAATATAGGAGCTCTGTTTGCTGCCACTAACACACTAGAAGTCCTATGGGTGCTGCTGAGAAGAAAATATAGGAGCTCTGTGTGATGCCACTAACACACTAGAAGTCCTATGGGTGCTGCTGAGAAGAAAATATAGGAGCTCTGTTTGCTGCCACTAACACACTAGAAGTCCTATGGGTGCTGCTGAGAAGAAAATATAGGAGCTCTGTGTGATGCCACTAACACACTAGAAGTCCTATGGGTGCTTCTGAGATGAAAATATAGGAACTCTGTGTGATGCCACTAACACATTAGAAGTCCTATGGGTGCTGCTAAGAAGAAAATATAGGAGCTCTGTTTGCTGCCACTAACACACTAGAAGTCCTATGGGTGCTGCTGAGAAGAAAATATAGGAGCTCTGTTTGCTGCCACTAACACACTAGAAGTCCTATGGGTGCTTCTGAGATGAAAATATAGGAGCTCTGTGTGATGCCACTAACACACTAGAAGTCCTATGGGTGCTTCTGAGATGAAAATATAGGAGCTCTGTGTGATGCCACTAACACACTAGAAGTCCTATGGGTGCTGCTGAGAAGAAAATATAGGAGCTCTGTGTGATGCCACTAACACACTAGAAGTCCTATGGGTGCTTCTGAGATGAAAATATAGGAACTCTGTGTGATGCCACTAACACACTAGAAGTCCTATGGGTGCTGCTGAGAAGAAAATATAGTAGCTCTGTTTGCTGCCACTAACACACTAGAAGTCCTATGGGTGCTGCTGAGAAGAAAATATAGGATTTCTGTGTGATGCCACTAACACACTAGAAGTCCTATGGGTGCTGCTGAGAAGAAAATATAGGAGCTCTGTTTGCTGCCACTAACACACTAGAAGTCCTATGGGTGCTGCTGAGAAGAAAATATAGGAGCTCTGTTTGCTGCCACTAACACACTAGAAGTCCTATGGGTGCTGCTGAGAAGAAAATATAGGAGCTCTGTGTGATGCCACTAACACACTAGAAGTCCTATGGGTGCTGCTGAGATGAAAATATAGGAACTCTGTGTGATGCCACTAACACATTAGAAGTCCTATGGGTGCTGCTGAGAAGAAAATATAGGAGCTCTGTTTGCTGCCACTAACACACTAGAAGTCCTATGGGTGCTGCTGAGAAGAAAATATAGGAGCTCTGTGTGATGCCACTAACACACTAGAAGTCCTATGGGTGCTGCTGAGAAGAAAATATAGGAGCTCTGTTTGCTGCCACTAACACACTAGAAGTCCTATGGGTGCTGCTGAGAAGAAAATATAGGAGCTCTGTGTGATGCCACTAACACACTAGAAGTCCTATGGGTGCTGCTGAGAAGAAAATATAGGAGCTCTGTTTGCTGCCACTAACACACTAGAAATCCTATGGGTGCTGCTGAGAAGAAAATATAGGAGCTCTGTGTGATGCCACTAACACACTAGAAGTCCTATGGGTGCTGCTGAGAAGAAAATATAGGAGCTCTGTTTGCTGCCACTAACACACTAGAAGTCCTATGGGTGCTGCTGAGAAGAAAATATAGGAGCTCTGTTTGCTGCCACTAACACACTAGAAGTCCTATGGGTGCTGCTGAGAAGAAAATATAGGAGCTCTGTGTGATGCCACTAACACACTAGAAGTCCTATGGGTGCTGCTGAGAAGAAAATATAGGAGCTCTGTTTGCTGCCACTAACACACTAGAAGTCCTATGGGTGCTGCTGAGAAGAAAATATAGGAGCTCTGTTTGCTGCCACTAACACACTAGAAGTCCTATGGGTGCTTCTGAGAAGAAAATATAGGAGCTCTGTGTGATGCCACTAACACACTAGAAGTCCTATGGGTGCTTCTGAGATGAAAATATAGGAACTCTGTGTGATGCCACTAACACATTAGAAGTCCTATGGGTGCTGCTGAGAAGAAAATATAGGAGCTCTGTTTGCTGCCACTAACACACTAGAAGTCCTATGGGTGCTGCTGAGAAGAAAATATAGGAGCTCTGTGTGATGCCACTAACACACTAGAAGTCCTATGGGTGCTGCTGAGAAGAAAATATAGGAGCTCTGTTTGCTGCCACTAACACACTAGAAGTCCTATGGGTGCTGCTGAGAAGAAAATATAGGAGCTCTGTTTGCTGCCACTAACACACTAGAAGTCCTATGGGTGCTGCTGAGAAGAAAATATAGGAGCTCTGTGTGATGCCACTAACACACTAGAAGTCCTATGGGTGCTGCTGAGAAGAAAATATAGGAGCTCTGTTTGCTGCCACTAACACACTAGAAGTCCTATGGGTGCTGCTGAGAAGAAAATATAGGAGCTCTGTTTGCTGCCACTAACACACTAGAAGTCCTATGGGTGCTGTTGGGGTGCAATGCTGTGCTAACAGCACTGCGGTTGGTACTACTGCAATACTGTACTAACAGTAAGCACGCACCAGACTAATCCCCAGCAGCAGCTAATAACACACTAACTGTGCAATCAGCAGCAATGAACGATCAATGACTTAGGTAGCAATGGTTTAGCAAAGAAATAGCCAATGGTTTAGCAAAGAAGAGCAAATCTTTCAGTATCAAGCAAAGACAGAATCAGCAGACTAATCTCTCCTAAAGCCGGAACTCATGTGACCGGGGCCGATGGCGTGGCGGCCTTTTAAATGGTGGGGCGTGTACTAAAGCCCCTGAGCTGTAATTGGCTACAGGCGTCCTGCCTGTAGCCAATTATTGCTCTCCGAGTTTCGGGCGCTGTGATTGGCCAAGCATGCGGGGTCACAGTGCATGCTTGGCCAATCATCAGCCAGCAATGCACTGCGCCGGCCGCGCCGGCCGCAATGCATTGCGGGGCCGCTCGCATCACACGAATGTGATGCGAACGGCCCAAATAGTTCTGGGCTCGACGAGCGAGCGAACGCCCGGTGCTCGATTCGAACATGGGTTCGAATCGAGCACCGGGCCCATCCCTAGTAATGACGGTGATCATCAAATTTTATTGGGACTGCGACATTATGGCGATCAGATCAGACACTTTTGACACGTTTTTGGGACCATTGAGAATTATACAGCGATAAGAGCTATAAAAATGCACTGATTACTGTATAAATGTCACTGGCAGGGAAGGGGTTAACAATGGGGGCGATCAAGGGGTTAACTGTGTTCCCTAGTGTGCGTTCTAACTGTGGGGGGAGGGGACTGGCTATAACAGATGACAGATCGTGGTTCCCAGCTAGTAGGAACTCACAATCTCTCTCTCCTCACAGAACTGGGATGTGTGTGTTTACTGGCGGTCATCGCGACTGCTGGCCACAAGCATCGGCACTCCCGCTGTGCAGAAAATGCGCGCGCCTGCTATCCTGCTTAAAGGAGCCGACGTACAGCTACAACGGCTCGTGGGATCGTGCCGACCCGCCGCCGTATAATGACGGCGGTTGGTTGGCAAGGGGTTAAAAAAAGGGTCTGCTATGGATTTTGAGGGACCTTTGTGTTTTTTTTGTGAGCTGTTTGTGTTTTTCTCAATGCAATATGGTTTATATTTGTGTGTTTTAGAAAGAAATAACAGAGTTAGAACACAAAGTGCAACTGCAAAACAAAGAAAAACAAAACAAAAGCAATAAGGCACCAGGAACAATAGACAGTGCCCTAATATGGAAACATATTGTTGGACATCTGGTAAGGTGTTATCATTAAAGCAATAATCAATCGTAACAATAGAAGGGTAACCATTATGGCAACAAGATTATTTCGTAATGAGCTAGACGCAGTTGTAAAGCCTATATATTAAAGCGGAGTTCCACCCGATTCTGTGTTTATAAAAAGTCAGCAGCTACAAAAAGTGTATCTGCTGACTTTTAATAAACAGACACTTACCTGTTCCACGGTCCAGCCATGTGGGCGCCCGAAGCCTCGCTTCTCTTCCCCGCCTGTCTGCAGCGCTGGCATCACTACTGTGGGCACCTGGCTGTGACAGCTTGCGGCTTCACAGCCAGGTGTGCACTGCACGTCCTGAATGGCCGTGCAATCTTCTGGGACCTGTAACTTGTGTCTGAAGATTTCAGGGAGGGAGGGGCTGCCTAGGGGGAGAGGAGGAGTCGCCTAGGCGGCCCGAGCAAAAGTGGGAGCTGGGTACCTGTCAAAACTAGGTACCTGCCCCCCCCCCGAATAAAATGACATGCCAAATGTGGCATGTCAGGGGGTAAGAAGTACTTAAAGCGAAGGTAGAACTCCGCTTTAACTATGTTAACAAAAAGGAGGATACATTGAAGTCCTAGGTACATAATAAGGAAGGTATGTAAGGTACAGAGGCATTGTATGATCAATATCTGGTGCAAAGGGTGGAGAGAAAAAAGGGGGGAGAAAGGGAGGAGAACAGAGAGAAGAGGTAGACGGAGGAAGAAGTTTGCTTCGCAGAATAACTATCCCAATGATTGATTACAGATATTCTCCTGATCAAGCGGTAGAATTCCACAAAACATGTTGAGAACAATGATATTTGTGGGAATCCACCATATCTTGATCCTCCCTAGCAGGGGATTATTTTTTTTCTCAAATATATGGTTCAATTGAATTAATTAAGTAAATTGCACGTTTGGATTTGGCTGATCACTGGAAGAGAAAAATCACTAGTTACTACCACACAACCCCACAGAAAATATTATATCTACCAGATGTGTTGGATATTTCTCCTTCTGGACATTTGACACATGTGTAGCAGCATTTATGAATTGAATGTCCGAACATTTTTCTGTAACCAGGGGCACAGGGTTCTGAGCATCGAGAGACCGGAACCTGAAAAATAACATGTACATTGATAGAAAATACAAACCTAAATGGGGTGTTTTACTAAATAATTAATTTCATGCTGGAACTGTGCACTTGCATGTATTGAAAATAAAAAAACTTAAAGTGGTTGTTAAGCCACTATAGTATAAACATACAATCCCCTCTGTTAAATAACAATATGTGTCCCAGTGTCTGCTATATAAAAAAAAATGCTGATTTTTATTTTATTTTAAGGGCATCTCCTGGCGCTCACGTGACTCCTTAGCTCTCTCCGCTCCCAGGATGACAGCTATAGCGAGAGGGACTGAGAACTCCTGCTGACGTCAGCCAGATAGGAGAGAGGAGAGAGAGCCAAACAGTCACATGAGCGCCAGGAGACGCTCTGATATAGGGTAGAAATTGACATCTTTTTTATACAGCACAGACACTGGGACAAATGTTGTTTAACAGAGGGTATGGCATGCTTATACTATAGTTGTAATAGCAAGAGGAGGGGAGGGCTGGGGAGTGGATGGAACTGACAGGCAGGGAGGGGAGGGGGGAGAGTAGGGATGGGCCAAACGACACCTCTGTTTGGTTTGCACCAGTCCTTTCGAATATCGCAAAAGTTTGGAGCCCAATAACGAACCCCTTTGAGGTCTTTGGGACCCAAACTGTGAAAATCAAAATGTGCCAATTTTGAAGGCTTATATGCAAGTAATTGGGCATACAATAGTTAAGGTCCGGGTACTGTCCTGGAGGACATGTATCAATGAAAAAAAGTTTGTAAAAAACATCATTTATAAATAAGCAGTGATTTACTGATGCTTAAAGTGAAAGCATAAAAATGAGAAATAACAATAAAAATGAAAAATGCCTTTCAATATAGTGCCTGGGGGGTCCCCTTAGTCTACTTGTAAAGTGGCACATCTGTACTGTGTATAAAAGCTGTTGCAGCAATAATTGCATTTATAAAGCCAAAAAAATGAAATTTTCCCTGCAAGCTTTCTTAATTTTGTAAATATCGACTTGGGGAACAAGTCTGTATGATGACGCCACCATGTAGTGCACTGGGAACAAGATTAGAGATTTTTTTGATAAATTATAGTGTCTCTTCCACAGACTTTGGATAGAAGTAACAGGTGTGGAAAAATTGGCCTTTGGGTGTCGGTGGCGACTTCACACCGTAACCTTATAGAGGTACTCTTTCTGAAAGCAAGAATTGGCATTGCTGTCAAAAATTTAAATATGCACCTGTCAAACAGGTGCAGACAAATTGAGGATTAGAGCACCTGGAACTGCCTCCTCCCAGCCACATACTATTCCCAAGGGTTCTGAGAATGGAAAACCATCTCTTAATGTTTGACGTATGTCTTCCTCTGCTTCAAGTACTCCTTCAGAGTACATGTCAGAGCCCATCAGAGTACTTGTCACATCAATCAGAGCACCTGTCACCAGCCCATCTGAGCACCTGTCACCAGCCCATCGGAGTACCTGTCAGCCCATCTTGGTACCTGTCACTAGCCCATCAGAGTACTCGAGTACCTGTCACCAGCCCATCAGAGTACCTGTATCCAGCCAAGAGTACCGGAGTACCTATCTGCAGCCCATCAGATTACCCCAGTACCTGTCTCCAGCCCATCTGAGTACCTGAGTACCTATCTGCAGCCCATCAGAGTACCCGAGTACTTGTCTCCAGCCTATCAGAGTACTCGAGTATTTGTCTCCAGCCCACCAGAGTACCCGAGTACCTATCTGCAGCCCATCAGAGTACCCAAGTACCTATTTGCAGCCCATGCCTCATAGAATATATGGTGGGGTGTTTGCTTTCCAAAATGGGGTCATTTTGTGAGTAATTCCACTGTCCTGGTGCTCCAGGGCCTTCAAGGGTGTGATAGGTCATCAGGAAATGAGATGTGTAATTTATGCTCCTAGAACGCCTGATGCATGTTGGGCCTCTATGTTGGGAAATACCTGCATGTTGGGCCTCTGTATGTGGCCAGGCTGTGTAAAAGTCTCACACATGTGTTATCGCCATACTCGGGAGGAGTAGCAGAATATATTTTGGGGTGTCATTTTTGCTATGTATGTAGCATACGGACCTTTTTCCTGCCTTTGGCTCACTTGCAGGTCAAGGCACACTATATGCCCGTACCCTCCTGTTTTAAGAGGTTGAGCGGTGTTAACAATTTTGGGTCCTGCAGCCAGCTAACCCATTCAACTGGTTCTCGTCTCCTAGAGTGTAGGGACAAGTCTCTATTTCTCCCCAGGAAGGCCAATGTCCACACCACTTTAACTCCAACGCTGAGTTTATTTTATAAGCAAAGTTCAAGTTCAGCAAACAGAAAAGGTGGATGAGAGAAAGGACAGTAAGGTTTGGGAGATAGGTCCAGGCACAAACTCGTACAATAGTCACCACTCGATCCCGAGTAGGTTTAGCTCACCCGGATAGTCCCCTGTAAGAGTGGATCCTAGCAGCCGGAGTGATGCTCGAACGTTCAATTTAGGTTTCCTAGAGATACGATCGGGAGATCCTCTGCCACAGAATCTTTCAGTCCCAAACTTCTCAGCATTTGCAACACAAGGACAGGTGCCAGCGATAGCACGTTGCAAGGCCTGTGACGGATCTTTGAATCCCTCTAGAAGGTAACCAGGCCTCTCTTTCACCGTGAACTCTCACCGGTCCATCAGAAAGGTTCCCCCCCGGTCTCCTCTTCTTAGAGCGGGCCCATCCTCTCCCGGGCACCCTGGGATTCCTCTTTTGGAGAAACGCCTCAGCTAAAGGTGCTGGGCCTACTAGTGAAGTTGCAGCCCCAGGCTAAAGATGCCTAAGACTGAAACACGCGCGCACCCCAGGTTACATCACATAGGCAGAAGCGAATACTAACAATCAAAGTGGTCTGAGCCTGGCTACTAGCTCAGACCAACCCGAAAAATTTAAGTACATAGCACCCCTGAAAGTAAAGGGGCGCTACATGTACATGTTATGTGTTAAAAAATATCTTATGAACTTTGTGTAAAAAAAAAAAAAAAACTTTTGGAAAAAATGGCATGTTCAAAAGACTCATAATGCCTCATAGAATATACATTGGGGTGTTTGCTTTCCAAAATAGGGTCATTTTGTGTGTAATTCCTGGTGCTACAGGACCTTCAAAAGTGTGATAGGTCATCAGGAAATTAGATGGGTAATTTATGCTTCTGGAACACCTGAAGGTGCTCCCTGCATATTGGGCCTCTCTATGTGGCTAGGCTGTGAAAAAGTCTCACACATGTGGTATCATAATACTCAAGAGGAGTAGCAGAATGTATTTTGGGGTGTAATTGGAAGTATGCACATACTGTGTGTGAGAAATAACTTGTTATTATGACAATTTTGTGTAAAACAAAAAACATTTTTAAAAATTCCTAATTTTCCCAAGAATTGTGGGAAAAATTAAAATTTCAAAAACTTATCATGCCTTTTACAAAATACCTTGAACTGTCTACTTTTTAAAAAGGGGTCATTTGGGGGGTGTTCGTACTGTCCTGATATTTCAGGGCCTCAAGAAATTAGATAGGCCGTCAGTATATCAGGTGTGATCAGGTGTGATAAATTTTTAATGATTTGCACCATAGCTTGTAAACTATGTAACTTTTACACAGACTAAATAATATCCACTAATTTGGGTTATTTTTTTACCAAAGATATGTAGCAGTATACATTTTGGCTCAAATTTATGACCAAAAATTACTTATTTACTTTTTTTTTAAAACTTTTCGCTCTTTTCTTACTTATGTAGCGGGGTCTCCTTTAAGGCCCCTGGACTACGTTACCCAGAACCCCGTTCAACACCCAGGGTGCATTTAGCCACCGCAGAGACTCATGGGAGGGGCTATATAAGAAGAGGGCGAGGCTGAGCTCGGCCTCTTTGGACACCGCGCTGCAATCAACAGGTCTTCCTGTGCGGATCTGCTGCAATGCCGGGCTGGAAGCCAGGGCCTTGCAGAACTTCCAGAGAGCCTTCCACCCCATTGCAGAGCTTGGGTGACCCCTGACTTTGTCGAGTTTGGACATCAGTTGGACCGGAGACCCGGTCGTTGCGGATACTGTGTGTGGAGACACAGTAGGTGGAAGTCCCAGACTGGGATCGCGTCCGGAGTGGTGAGCGAGCACCTGCTCATTCATATAGACTATACTTTGATTCGGCCTAGAGACTGCCTTGGCCCCTCCTGGTTCTATTTTACTGTCCCACAGGAGACTAGTGGCGGAACTGAGTTGAGTAGTCTCCTGTGAGGGGTTCATTCTTTTTCTCATTTTCCTACCCTTTGGATTACAAATTACCATTCCTGTTGTGCACCACCAGTCAAGTCGCATGCGAAGAAATTGTTCTTATAGAGACTGAGTTTAGATCTGGGTCAGGCCTGATCTGTAGTTAGAACTTTGGTTGCTGCGCCATAAGGGCGGATAGTTAGAGATAGTTGTACTTGGCGGGTAACCGCCTGCGTTATATTTTCTGCTGCAGGGCTCTGCAGACATATATGTGTTATGTGTTAACCTTATGCCTTTTATCCAAAGTAAAGAAACTATATAATTTATCTGTTGCTGTCTTTATGCAAAGAGGTTACCCTTGCAATACAAATAGCTTATGTGCATAGACTGTTAGATTGTGATAAGAGAACAATCCCTAGACTAGCTGTGCCAGAGTGGGTCGAGTAGATTGCCGGGGGTTGGCGGTGCTGTACACAGGGCCCGAAACAAATCCAGCGGGTCTCTTAACTGGGGGTAGCGCTACACTTATATCGCAAAAAATAAAAAAAAAACAGTAGTGATTAAATACCACCAAAAGAAAGCTCTATTTGTGTGAAAAAATATATAAACATTTTGTTTGGGTACAGTCTTGCATGACTGAGTAATTGGCATTCAAAGTGAGAGAGCGCTGAAAGCAGAAAATTGGTCTCGACAGGAAAGGGGTGTAAGTGCCCAGCATTGAAGGGGTTAAACTGAGAATCTGCCTGACTTCAGCGCTGGATTGTCTTCAGCTCTGGTTTCTGTATTCCTGATTCTACTCCATGTCTGTTAACCTTGTTTCTGGCCTGGCTATACCTGACACTTCTTTTGGATCATCCCTGCCTGTTATATCTGCTCCTTGCTTATGTTACCAAACTCGGCCTGGATTTATGACTATGTCTTTGTCGGCTTCTCCTTTCTACAGCCTTTCCTACCCGGGATCATTGCTGGAGCGGTGAAGAGGTTAGAAGGGAGCGCCCGACTATGATCGCATGTGATGATATAAGCCTTATATTCATCTATGAAATGTGAGTGTTTTATCATGAGTTTACATCAATAAAATATTGTTGTACTTTATCACACTATGTGGCATTTTTTTCTATATCGCTCGTGATGAGCTCAACACAGATGGAAGGACCCAGTAACCTGTGACTGCCTGCTTGGGTGATAAACGTCTATAACCAGCTTAAATCTGGTAAGTGGATTTTCAAGAGGGCTTGAACACAGGCGGTGTGGTGAAAGGAATTAAATCAATTTGGGAGTGCAATTTTCTTTTCTGATGATTTACATCACATTTACCGTATATACTCGAGTATAAGCCAAGTTTTCAGCACATTTTTTTGTGCTGAAAATGCCCCCCCTCGGCTTATACCTGAGTCAGATTTTTGCGCCTGATCTCCCGGACTTTAGGGGCTTGGACCCCAAACTTGGCACACATATAGCCCCACTCTTCCTCTACAAGTGTGCAAAATGTATTGTCCGGGGGACCTACGGCCGGGGAGCACCAATTTTTCAAACCCGGGCACCCCTTCCATAGACTCCCATGTTAAACGGTAATTTCTCTGGTAACTTTGGGGACCCGGAACCGGCCGGCCGTAGATCCCCTGGACCCGAAACTTGGTACACAAAGTTTGCTGTCTGGGGGACCTACGGCCAGGAAGCACCGATTTTTCAAACCCGGTCAGCCCTTCCATATACTCCCATGTTAAACGTAAGTCTAGTCATGGACACAGTGAGGCATGGGCACAGTGAGGCATGAACACAGTGAGGCACAGTGAGGCATGGACACAGTGAGGCATTGGCACAGTGAGGCATGGGCACAGTGAGGCATGGACACAGTGAGGCATGGGCACAGTGAGGCATGGGCACAGTGAGGTATGGGCACAGTGAGGCATGAACACAGTGAGGCATGGTCACAGTGAGGCATGGACACAGTGAGGCATGCACATGGACACAGTGAGGAAAAGTGAGGCACAGTGAGGCATGCAGATGGACACCCTAGGCTTATACTCGAGTCAATAAATTTCCCCAGTTTTTTGTGGTAAAATTAGGTGCTTTTAACACTTGATGTGGTTTTACGGATATTAGATTTTAATAAGCTGATTATTACAGTTTTATATGGACTTTTAACATTTGATGTGGTCTTATGGATACTAGATTTTAATAGCGCTGCTAATGTTTAAGTGAATTTTTACTTTTACATATTTTGATATATGACTGTGTCTCCACTTCCTGATTTGGTACCCCACCACATGGATGTTACTGACTTATGCTTATTCCCAACCTTGAACCTGATCCTGATTCTGCACCTGTCTACCTGGCTCCCACTGAACAAGGTTTGTGACCAGACTCCACACCATCACTGGAAGGACTCCTGTGTCTCCAAGCTACAGCTCACTACTACAGCTTCCTGACATTTGCACCCTTCTATTGCCCTAGCAGTCCCTGTCTCCACTAACAGGGGTGCTTGGACAGCAATCGTGTAAGAGCCCACCCTCAACATCTTGGGCTCCACAGTCAGGTATGTAACAAAACTGGTTTGTACCATTTTCAAAGCCTCAGATTTACAGGTGCATCTCATAAAATAAGAATACAGTGGAACCTCGGATTACAAGTATAATCCGTTCCAGGAAAATACTCGTAATCCAAAGTACTCGTATATCAAAGCGAGTTTCTCCATTGAAGTTAATGGAAACGAAAATAATTTGTTCTGCATTGACTTCAATGGCATGCAATACCGCATGCAGCCAGAGGCGGGGGTCACCGGAAAGCCTCGTAAACGGCCGAAAAGGCCCGAGGACACCTCGGCTGACCTCGGCAAACCTCAGAAGGACTTTGTTCCCGAGATTTGCTGAGGTCATCCAAGCTGTCCTCTGGCCTTTCCGTGCATTTCTGAACGACGACGTTTGGCTCTGCTTGGCTCCGGCGCCCCCCACCTCAGGCCAAATGCAGTACTGCACACCGCTTTAGCCTGAATCGTGCTTGTTTTGCGAAACAACACTCGCAAACCGAGTTCCGATTTTTAAAAATACAGTGCTCGTATTGCGAAACACTCATTAACCGCGTTTATTTCAGTAATTCAAATCAAAAAGTGAAAGTCATATATTTTATATAGATGCATAACCCACAGAATGATATATTTAAAACATTTATTTCTTGGAAAATGTTGCATTTCATTTGGAAATCAAAAAAGGGTTGTCCCCCTAACTAGGGGCTGGGACTTTAACGGCAACTGAGTATTGCAAAACACAATAGTATAATATAAAGTAATTTAATATAATTGGTTTAAAAAGCAAACTTGGTGGCAAGATAGAGATAACTTTAGAATATGGAAATTCAAATACAGTAGATTACATATAAAAACAAAGAGTACAAATTGTTCTCCACACGTGATTGAGCCCGACGCGTTTCAGGGAGGGTTCCCTTTCTTCAGGGGCGTGTCCTTATCGGAGATTGAAAGTACATCTATAAAATATATACAAAAACATGGTCGGTGAACATGACAAACAGGGAATGAATGAGCATCGTTGAAGGGGAAGGTGAATAACAGGGGAAAATCTAGCATCTTGATGCTAGATTTATTTCAGCTGGTTCATCAGGTGTATCCACAGCACACATGCTCTGTTTAACAACCCTGGCTATTTAAATGAACTTACTTTGTTGGTCATTTGCACACTGCCATTTGGAAGGATAGGACCGTAAATTAGTCTGCTGCTTATAACAGGTATTTTGTTCCTTTGTATTTTTAAACAAACCTTTTCTTACTAACTTATTATATTGTTACACATGAGTCAATATAATTTGTTTTTTTTTTGTGTGTTTTTTTTTAACCCTTTTTGACTTGGTGTATGAGGCTGATTTTTTGTTGATCAGCTTCTGAGGCGGCTATACTTGGTTGATACATCTTGAAGTTTCACCAATGTTTTCCCTTAGTTCACTATCAAAGTGACATATATGCTTACGCTTTGCCGCTTCTTAGAAAAACTGAATTATTATTATATACATTTATACTTATGGATAGGGTGATACAATTTATTGCCTTTTTCTAGCTGATATACATATACATGTGATATATATCCCTTTTGTGTTTACATTATATATACATATATACAGATATTTTTTACCTTATTTTTTATTTTTATTTTTTACTTCTTATAGAACTTGCCATTAATCAACTTACCGGCTTTGCCTTTCTCCCTATGGTCTCTATTGACCAGCGACAGGTGACCTTGGTGAGATCTGATACAATTTTCTGTTGCAGCATGACTATTCAGTCTTTATCAATTTCCAATAAATGTATTTAGTTCATGGTTCAGCCAATTTTTATTTCCTATCAGGACTTATTGTCTTTATTACCATCTGGACTAATTCATAAGTGGCAATCAGGTTAGACCTATTTCTTTCCTTTTTTTTTTTTCCCTATTATTCACCTTCCCCTTCAACGATGCTCATTCATTCCCTGTTTGTCATGTTCACCGACCATGTTTTTGTATATGTTTTATAGATGTACTTTCAATCTCCAATAAGGACACGCCCCTGAAGAAAGGGAACCCTCCCTGAAACGCGTCGGGCTCAATCACGTGTGGAGAACAATTTGTACTCTTTGTTTTTATATGTAATCTACTGTATTTGAATTTCCATATTCTAAAGTTATCTCTATCTTGCCACCAAGTTGGCTTTTTAAACCAATTATATTAAATTACTTTATATTATACTATTGTGTTTTGCAATACTCTGTTGCCGTTAAAGTCCCAGCCCCTAGTTAGGGGACAACCCTTTTTTGTTCTAGCTACACACGGGATGTTGGCAACCTGTTAATCAAAAAAAAAAGTAAAATAAAGTCTATCGCGCTAATAGTGAGTAATGAAATGTCAAAAAAAGTGATGTGGTGCAAAAAGCTGCAGAAACTGAACGTGTTCACATTACACAATAGTGAGTAAAATAAAGAAAATGTATCCGCGCTAATTGATAACACACCAAAATACTGAAACAAATGTACTTAGATAATTGTAAAAACAATCAAACCATAAAAGAAAATGTCAATCGTGTCTATGGATAATATACAAAAAACATACAGAGAGAATAATATAACCCTTTAAGTAAGTGCCTGTGCAATGTAAACCACGTGAATGTATAAATATACTGGTGAACATGAATTCATGATAAATGCAATAATCCATAATAGTAACAAAGTTCCAGTGTGAAAAAATAATCATAGAATATAAAATATGAAATATATTAGATGAGTGAAAATAAAGCAAATAGTCTCTCAAACAAGTGGTCCTTGCTGGGATGCGGTGAACAGATATGCTAGTAATCTGGTAAGTATGTATATCTCCAAACGTAGGTCTCACGGGACTCTCACCTCCAGATGTATAAGTGTAGGCAAAAATCTGTAAGCTCTCTCTCCTCTATATTGATCCCTCCAGCGTGTGTAACTGTCTCCTTCTTACCTCCACGGATGCTGTTAATGTGATGATCCTAAAGGGGAGGGGGGAAGCGGGGGATCGGTTCCAATGGGGTATTGGCTCCGAGATGGGGAGAGAGAGAGAGAGTCTCCAATAGTGCAGTATGTTAAAAAATTGGGAATTTATTTAAAAGGTAATGCTTGTACATGCCAAAATCACAAAGTAAGCATATAACGCTGAAGCGGCGCAATCGCCATCTTACTATTAGTCCGGGTACTTCCGGTCTGCGGTACCTCTCAATCTCCCTACGGCTTTACGTCACGTGCCTCGTGACTTCTTCAGGGGAACCTGATTGGTTGTTGAGGCAATGTTTTTATATGTGTATACCGGAAGTTGTTATTCGGCCATTTTCTTGTAGTCTGGTAAGGGTATATGGACGCTGCCATATTGCCAGTGCTAAAAAATGGCAAAAATTACATAGTGTACCTAGCTGCTTCATTTATTAGAATACTGATCTTCGCTGATAATAAAATTAGGAGCAATGAGAAGATTTTATTTTTATCTTTTATGGTTTGATTGTTTTTACAATGATCTAAGTACATTTGTTTCATTATTTTGGTGTGTTATCAATTAGCGCGGATACATTTTCTTTATTTTACTCTTTATTTTATTCTTTATTTTAACCTGTTAATCAAGCCTTGGTGTATAACCTTATCTTCGAGCTACACATTTGGAAATCAAGGTCTAGAGGAGTCTGGAGGAAGAGTGGAGAGGCACAAAATCCAAGTTGCATGAGGTCCAGTGTGAGGTTTCCATAGTCAGTGATGATTTGGGGAGCAATGTCATCTGCTGGTGTTGGTCCGCTGTGTTTTATCAAGTCCAAAGTCGGCCCAGCCCCTTACCAGGAAATTCTAGAGCACTCCATGCTTCCCTCTGCTGACCAGCTTTATTTAGATGCTGATTTGATTTTCCAGCAGGACTTGGTACCTGCCCAAACTGCCAAAAGTTCCAATACCTGGTTTAACCTCCCTGGCGGTATTCCCGAGTGTGGCTCGGGGTGAAATTTCAGTACCAAAAGTGGAAACCCCGAGCCACACTCGGGATCGCATTGCAGGATCCAGGGAAAGTTACTTACCGTATATATACTCGAGTATAAGCCGAGTTTTTCAGCACATTTTTTGCTGAAAATGCCCCCCCTCGGCTTATACTCAAGTTAACGTTTTGCGCCAGATCTCCCGGACTTTGGGGACCTGTTACCGGCCAAACTTGGCACACATGTAGCCTCACTCTTCCTCTATACATGTGCAAAGTTTATTGTCCGGGGGACCTACGGCGGGGGAGCACCGATTTTTCAAAGCCAGGCACCCCTTCTATAGACTCCCATGTTAAACGGTAATTTCTTTGGTGAATTTGGGGACCCGGTACCGGCCAGTTGTAGATCCTCTTGACCCGAAACTTGGCACACATGTAGCCCCATTTTTACTCTATAAGTGTGCAAAGTTTATTTTCTGGGAGACCTACGGCTGGGGAGCACCGATTTTTCAAAACCGGGCACCCCTTCCATAGACTCCAATGTTAAACGTCAGTCTAGTCATGGACACAGTGAGGCATGCAGATGGACACCCTAGGCTCATACTCGAGACAATACGTTTTCCCAGTTTTTTGTGGTAAAATTAGGTACCTCGGCTTATATTCGGGTCGGCTTATACTCGAGTATATACAGTACCTTGTGCCCTGGATCCTGAAATGTCTCCCCGCTGTGTCTGCAAGCTGTCTCCTCACTCGATTCACAGTGCAGAGTGCCGAGCTCCGTTCCCTGCGAGCGTTGCGACGCACGGGGATGGAGTTTGGCGCCAAATTCAAAAAAATCAAAACACAGTATAGATACAGCATACTGTAATCTTGCAAATTACAGTACTGTATCAAATTATTTCACATCCCCTTTATCCCTAGTGGTTTGTCCAGTGCCCTGCATGCAGTTTTACATTATAAATACTTTTCTTTCTGCCTGGAAACTGGAGATTGTCCATAGCAACCAAAAAGTGTCCCTTTACGTCAAAAGTGGTTAGACCAGCTAGAAAACAGCGATAATAAATTAGAATCACTTGCAGAATAGAGCGATAGTGATTTGTGGGGAAATTCGTCATCAAACACTGAAAGTAATGACAGCGACAATTCAGTGTTTTTGATTTTATTACATTATTGAAATTTTTTTATTATTATTATATTATTATTTGTTATAATTATTTATAGTTATTTATTATATTATAATTAATGATTATTTGCTTCAAAATTTATCATACCCGGGATGTCTACTAGACTCTTGATTTCCAAAGAAAAATGCACCCAGCGCTCTAATGGGAAATCAGTCTGCTTACTTTTTGCCATGGTATCATCAATGTAAGCTCCACGAATCCCAACAAAACCTTACAAATACAAATTTTGTACTGGAATTTAAACCAATATACTCCAAGTAGTTTGGAACCTGTGTGCAAATGGTTGACAGTGCTTAATATGACTTCTGTCTAAGAAGATCTTTGGAGACTTAAAATTTGTTTTCTCTTTGTGATTTCTTTTAGTCCTTATTATAATTAAAATGTATATTATGGTCCTACCTTCTTAGTAAATTTCCATTGTATGGCTTTTGGGTTAATTTGAAACTGCTGATCTTCTGAAGCCCAGGGTGTAAATTTTCCTACTTCATTATAATTCACAGTATCTCCATCTCCCAGTATCCAATTTATAATTCTGTAGTGATAAACAAATTCTCCATATTCATTAAAGAATGGCATTGGATCTTTTGAGTCAAATGAATATTTAATTTCCTTTAGAAGGTAGTATATCTTAAACAGTTAGAAAGAAAAATAAAATGCATATTATTAAGCAGTTAAGCAAGTCTGTAAAGAAAAAAAACTTCATAATTTTTATGAGTGAGAGATTTCTCTCATTTCACTTTGCTTTATATTTTTACAAAGGTATTCCATTGACTTTACCCACTCCCATCGTGTGTTCATGTGTAGAAAATAGAATATCTGTGGATATATAGGGTGTATAAGTTTGGACAGTTTCCAGAAACAGACTATATTCTCCAGTCCCAGAAACGTTAAAAGAAAGATTAAAGAGAGACAAAGCTCTCTCTGAACAGAGGAGGACTGTTATGGAGATCGTAGTCTGTTTGTAGGTAAGCACTCAGAGACGGTAATAAGAAAAATAATACATTTTAATAAAGGCATTGATTAAAATATGACATAGTCGTGAATGCAATTAGACAATGATACAGTTTAGATGCGTGGTAATGGATGGACAAAAGTGCAGGAAGCCAACATGTTTTGCAGAGATGCGTCGTCAGGGCGCTGCATCCATCTATTCAGCTGCGTATGCCGAATTTGGGCATACACAGCTGTGTGGGTGAAGGGCACTCACGGCGATCACTCTCCTGTCTGGGACCTGGCAATCAACCAGTGCCCCATACATCTGGGAGGGCAGCCAGTAGCCCCATCCTTCTCTTTATATACTTTTTGGAAATAACAGAGGATATCTATAGTACGGCTACAGTCGCAGATTCCCTACTGTATTAGAACAGCTAGGACTACACGGTCCAGCAGCCCCACGCCTTGGCCTGCTGGGTCTGGCTCCCACAGGTCATTAGCTTCGTGAGCATTTCATTAGCTCCCAATCTGTTGACACCCGACCAGCAGTGTAAGTAGGCTGTCAATACGCAGGCAGACCAGATGCAAATGTAGATGGATGCAGCGCCCCGACGACGCATCTCTGCAAAACATGTTGGCTTCCTGCACTTTTATCCATCCATTACCACGCATCTAAACTGTATCATGGTCTAATTGCATTCACGAATATGTCATATTTTAATCAATGCCTTTATTAAAATTTCTTATTTTTCTTATTACCGTCTCTGAGTGCTTACCTACAAACAGACTACGATCTCCATAACAGTCCTCCTCTGTTCAGAGAGAGCTTTGTCTCTCTTTAATCTTTCTTTTAAAGAATATCTGTGAAATAGAAAACGTGTGTCTATGGATCAGGGTACCAACCTGGGTCAGGTTACTTGAGACAAATATTCACAGATGAGTTTCTGATGTCATTGCAATTCCATTTGCTGCCATTTAACCACTTACCGACCAGCCGCCGTCATTATACTACGGCAGGTCAGCAAGATCCCGCGAACCGTTGTAGCCGTACGTCGGTCCCTTTAACCTCCCTGGCGGTATGATTCTGTCAGATTTTAGGTGCTGAAAGCGGTACCATTATTCTGCATGGAAATTTGGCGTTTTATATTGCAGGCCTGTAATTCTTAGGAATAACTCACTTAAATCTGTCCAAACCAGAGTCTAGTAGACATCCCGGGTATGATAAAGTTCAAAAAACAAAATTATACATTATAATAAAATAAATAACTATAAAATAATTATAACAAATAATATAATAATAATAATAAAAGTGTTTTTCAGTGTTTGATGACGAATTTCCCCACAAATCGCTATCGCTTAATTCTGCGAGTGATTCTAATTTATTATTGCTGTTTTTTAGCTGGTCTAAAACCACTTTTGACATAAAGGGACACTTTTTGGTTGCTATGGATAATCTCCAGTTTCCAGGCAGAAAAAAAAAGTTTTTATTATATAAAAGTGCATGCAGGACACTGGGCAGACCACTAGGGACAATGGGGGTGTGTAATTATTACATACAGTACTGTAATCTGTAAGATTACAGTGTACTGTGTGTGTACTGTGTTTTAACTTTTTTGAATTTGGCGCCGATCTCTGTCCCCGTGCATCGTAACGTCGCAGGGAACGGAGCTCGGCGGCACTCGGAAGTGTGTGAATCGAGCGAGATGACAGCTCGATCACACAGCGGAGAGGCATCGCAGGATCCAGGGGACAAGGTAAGTAACTCCTGCCTGGATCACTGCGACGCAGCCCGAGTCTGGCTCGGGGTTACCGCTTTTGGTGCTGAAACTTCACCCCGAGCCAGACTCGGGAATACCGCCAGGGAGGTTAAGCAGGATAGCAGGTGCGCACGTGCCCGCTGCATCTCTTGACCGGCGGTTGTGATGACCGCTGGCCGCGAGTGATCACGGGCACGAGAGGCAGAACAGGGACGTGTGTGTGTAAACACACACATCCCTTTTCTGTTCTGTGAGGAGAGACAGCTTGTGAGTTCCTAATAGCTAGGAACCACGATCTGTAATTTCCTCTACTCAGTCCCCTCCCCCCACAGTTAGAACACACATTCAGGGAACACAGTTAACCTCTTGATTGCCCCCTAGTGTTAACCCCTTCCCTGTCAGCGACATTTACACACTAATCAGTGCATTTTTTATAGCACTGATTGCTGTATAAGTTCCAATGGTCCCAAAATAGTGTCAAAAGTGTCCAATGTGTCCAACATAATGTCCCAGTCCTGATAAAAATCGCAGATCGCCGCCATTACTAGTAAAAATAATAATAATAAAAATGCCATAAATCTATCCCTTATTTTGTAGACGCAATAACTTTTGCGCAAACTAATCAATGTACGCTTATTGCGATTGTTATTACCAAAAATATGTAGAAGAATACATAGTGGCCTAAACTGAGAAAAAAAATTGCTTTTTTAAAAAAAAAATTGGGGATATTTATTATAGCAAAAAGTACAAAATATTGTGTTTTTTCAAAATTGTCACTCTTTTTTTGTGTATAGCGCAAAAAATTTAAATTGCAGAGATGATCAAATACCACCAAAAGAAAGCTCTATTTGTGGGAAAAAAAAGGACGTCAATTTTGTTTGGGTGCCACGTTGCACGTCCGCGCAATTGTCAGTTAAAGCGATGCAGCGCCGAATCGCAAAAAATGGCCCGGTCATTGAGCAGCCAATTCTTCCGGGGCTGAAGTGGTTAAAGTAACATTAAACCCTCAGTATTTTTAAGCTTAGCATATTGAGCACAATATTAAAATACAAAAATCCCCAGTAAATTACTTATTAAAATTCTCACCCCAATGCTAGCAGTGTACAACTTTCAATGCAACTGGCTCCTACTGTCTTAATGAACTTCCAGTTTTCAAAGGAAAGAGTTAATAGAGTGGACATTGCAGTCTGGAGTCAGTCCGGATGGGGGAGGGAGGAATAGGGTAGTGCCTTGCCATTCTAGGCTATGGGGCTATGTATTTCTATTGATGCACACAGTACTGGGACACACAATCTCTGCATATACTGTAAGGTTGCTCCGTAGGATTCTACAGGAGAAAGGAACCACCCTAAAACTGGAAACATGGGACACCGCTCATGGCAACAGCTTAAACAGAAGTACAGGCATGAATTAAAAGATAAACAAGTTGCATGCTCAGTAAGTAAGTGATTAACCACTTAAGGACCGGAAGATTTTCCCTCTTAATGGCCATTTTTTGCAATATGGCACTGCGCCGCTTTAACTGACAATTGCGTGGTCTTGCGACGTTGTACCCAAACAAAATTGAGCACGCACGCGCCTGCTATAGCTCTTAAAAGAGCCGACGTACACTGTATGCAGGAACGAGCCGACCTGCCGCTGTATAATGACAGCGGCTGGTCGGCAAGTGGTTAAATTAGCTTTTGAAAGTGTCTAAAAACTACGGATTTACCATCACTTTAAATGTTAAGTGTATCTAAATCTGTAGCATCCCCTTCTGGAAAGAGTATTTCCATGGATTTTATCCACCTAGGGTTGCCACCTTTTCTTCAAGCCAAACCTGAACACTTTAGCAGTGCATGCCATTTGTTTTTGCAGTATACACTATAAGAATGCAAAAGACCTGGGACAATCCTGGACATGCACACAGTTGCAGAGATAATTAGAGTGGGGCGG
Source organism: Rana muscosa (assembly GCA_029206835.1). NCBI lineage: Eukaryota > Metazoa > Chordata > Amphibia > Anura > Ranidae > Rana > Rana muscosa. The sequence continues at coordinate 1,257,387,624 of CM055116.1, read as the reverse complement.
GGTCTGCACCAGCCGGTATACTGATATGTGAGTGAACAGGGCAAAGTGACAGTGTGCATAGACTGTGCACGTGGAAGGGGGGGAAACATTTGAGGGGAGCAGCCATGTTGGTAAGGGAGAAGGGAGGAGTTTGTACACTATAATAGCCACTTCCTGTCATTCTCATCCCTCTGAAATAGGCTGACTCTCTCGCAAGTCTGCATAGATGGACCCACAGTCAGTTTGTTTCTTGTTTTTTGATATCTGTACACCAGCCACCTCACAAACCACAAATAAATATTATATATATATATATATATATATATTGTGGCAGAGCTAGGCTCTGTCCCAATGAAAATGGGGTTAAAATGGACACAGGGCTCTCAAAGAAGCAATTTGAGAAGTTCCAGCAAAAGATTGGTGAGCAGAGAAAACAATGCTTTAAGTTTTCTCTGGATTTTGTAAGTTTGGATTGGGGCTGGAAACTTGAAGACTTTAAAGAGCATTGGGAGGGATGGAGTCTTCAGTCATGTGTCCGGGTTTTCCAGGAGCTCTGCAGGTTGTGTGTGTCCAGGTGCACACACTCGTTATGACGCAGAGCTGAACATAGCTCAGAGTGTGGGAAAGGAGTTGGTGTTACAGCAGTTGCTGGAGGGAAGTGTGCTACTGATAAAGAACTCAGGCAACATCCTTAAGATGGTTCTCCATGTGGGAGAGGTTCCAGGTCAGTGGACTGAGAGAGTTGGGCCAGCTGAGAGAGTCAGGGAGACTATAGCTGAGACAACTGGAAGAGAGAGTCTTGGGGACCAGAGGGGACTGTAAGTCTTGGAGGAGTGGGGAAGCCTGGAGTGTCAGGAGAGCCCTTCCTAGAGGCAAGGAGTGGGCCTGTGCAGCAAGGAACTGTGCCCAAGGCTGAGCGAACCTTAAGAGCCAGGTGGATTGGCATTTTTCATTTGTTGTAATTTTGGGAGAAGAACCCCTGTGTGGGCAATCAAATACATGTATGGACTTTTCTTTTGTTACTTTCAATAAAAGTGGGCTACCATGCCCTTAAACCTTAGTTCCTGTTGGCGGTGAACTCACTTAAAATGCATCTATCACTGAGCTAGACATCCCCCAATACCACAATATATACAGTTGCAAAAAAAAGTATGTGAACCCTTTTGGAATGATATGGATTTCTGCACAAATTGGTCATAAAATGTGATCTGATCTTCATCTAAGTCACAACAATAGACAATCACAGTCTGCTTAAACTAATAACACACAAAGAATTAAATGTTACCATGTTTTTATTGAACACACCATCTAAACATTCACAGTGCCGGTGGAAAAAGTATGTGAACCCCTAGACTAATGAGATCTCCAAGAGCTAATTGGAGTGAGGTGTCAGCCAAATGGAGTCCAATCAATGAGATGAGATTGGAGGTGTTGGTTACAGCTGCCCTGCCTTATAAAAAAAACACATCAGTTCTGGGTTTGCTTTTGACAAGAAGCATTGCCTGATGAGCTCTCAGAAGACCTATGATTAAGAATTGTTGACTTGCATGAAGCTGGAAAGGGTTATAAAAGTATATCCAAAAGCCTTGCTGTTCATCAGTCCACGGTAAGACAAATTGTCTACAAATGGAGAAAGTTCAGCACTGCTGTTACTCTCCCTAGGAGTGGGTGTCCTGTAAAGATGAGTGCAAGAGCACAGCGCAGACTGCACAATAAGGTGAAGAAGAATTCTAGAGTGTCAGCTAAAGACTTACAAAAGTCTCTGGCATATGCTAACATCCCTGTTAGCGAATCTACGATACGTAAAACACTAAACAAGAATGGATTTCATGGGAGGATACCACAGAGGAAGCCACTGCTGTCCAAAAAAAACATTGCTGAACGTTTACAGTTTGCACAAGAGCACCTGGATGTTCCACGGCAGTACTGGCAAAATATTCTGTGGACAGATGAAACCAAAGTTAAGTTGTTTGGAAGAAACACACAACACTATGTGTGGAGAAAAAGAGGCACAGCACACCAACACCAAAATCTCATCCCAACTGTGAAGTATGGTGGTGAGGGCATCATGGTTTGGGGCTGCTTTGCTGCGTCAGGGCCTGGACGGATTGCTATCATCAAAGGAAAAATGAATTCCCAAGTTTATCAAGAAATTTTGCAGGAGAACTTAAGGCCATCTGTCCACCAGCTGAAGCTCAACAGAAGATGGGTGTTGCAACAGGACAACGACCCAAAGCATAGAAGTAAATCAACAACAGAATGGCTTAAACAGAAAAAAATACGCCTTCTGGAGTGGCCCAGTCAGAGTCCTGACCTCAACCCGATTGAGATGCTGTGGCATGACCTGAAGAAAACGATTCACACCAGACATCCCAAGAATATTGCTGAACTGAAACAGTTCTGTAAAGAGAAATAGTCAAGAATTACTCCTGACCCGCACGTCTGATCTGCAACTACAGGAAACGTTTGGTTGAAGTTATTGCTGCCAAAGGAGGTTCAACCAGTTATTAAATCCAAGGGTTCGCATACTTTTTCCACCTGCACTGTGAATGTATACATGGTGTGTTCAATAAAAACATGGTAACATTTAATTCTTTGTGTGTTATTAATTTAACCACTTCAGATCCGCGCTATTGCCGAAAGACGGCTGCAGCGCGGACCTCAACTGCCGAGTGGACGTCCCCAGGACGTCCTTGTATTTACACTCTTCCCGCGCGCTCCCGAGAGCGCGCATCGGGGAAAATCTGTGTTGGCCGTGTCCCTTGGACAACAGAAGATTCGTGCTGAATGGCCAATCACAGAGGCCATTCAGCACTCGATCTCACTGCCCAATGAGAGATGATCTCAAATGTAAACATATGAGATCATCTCTCATTGCCGGCTTTCTCTCCTCACACAGAGACAACGTGTGAGGAGAGAGAGAGATCTGTGCTGCTGCTGCTGTCAGTTATTGTGAGTGAGAACACACACATCCACAGTAAAAAACAGTGCCCTCTTGCCTGTCCCATATCTGCCAGTGCCCTCTTGCCAGTTCCATATCTGCCAGTGCCCTCTGCCAGTCCCATATCTGCCAGTGCCATCTGCCAGTGCCATCTGCCCATGCCATCTGCCTGTGCCATCTGCCAGTGCCATCTGCCCGTGCCATCTGCCAGTGCCATCTGCAAGTGCCATCTGCCCGTGCCATCTGCCAGTGCCATCTGCCCATGCCATCTGCCCGTGCCATCTGCCCGTGCCATCTGCCAGTGCCATCTGCCATCAGTGCCACCTGTCAGAGTCATCAGTGCTACGTATAAGTGCCACGTATCAGTGTCATCAGTGCAACGTATCAGTGTCATCAGTGCCACGTATTAGTGCCACGTGTCTTCAGTGCCAACAATGGCTAGAAGATTATTTTCAGCCGAGGAGGCATACAATATTCTTGCACCTGACGAGAGCAACGGGGAGCTCTCCGATTCGGATTCCTCCGCAAGTTCAGACTATGAGTCTAACGTGGACTACGAACCTGTCCTAAGCAGTGGAACACTGACAGCCTCAGAAGAGGAGGAGGAGGGCCCGCCCGCCAGACTAAGGCGTTCTGCTGAGGAGGCAGTGCCATCCACCAGCACCGCAGTGCCATCCACCAGTCTGCATGATTGATTGTTTCCGCCGTTACCATACCAAACTCAATTATTAGTTCACTTCCTGCCATTTATCTTTACACCCCTTATGCATCTACTTGCTCTGTAACTGACCCTGGCTTGTTATTCAACTACGCTTCTGCCTAACGATTCTGTTTATACCTCTGCCTGATCTGGAACTGACCCTGGACTGTTATTTGACCACACTTCTGCCTACCGATTCTGTTTATACCTCTGCCTGATCTGGAACTGACCCTGGACTGTTATTTGACCACGCTTCTGCCTACCAATTCTGTACATACCTCTGCCTGATCTGGAACTGACCCTGGAATGTTTGACCATGCTTTTTGCCTGCCTCTTGGACTGATCTTTTACCCTGCCAGTGGACTAGTGGGATTCATAACACAGGGGTCTCACATATGTGAGGGGCTCCAGAATTGTTTTTCTGGATGAAGAAAACAATTGTTTTTGTTTTCTCATTCCTAGATTAGGGTCTGGAGACTCGGAGGCTTCAAAGAGATTTGGGTGGGAGAAGCCTCTACCCCTGTCCCCATTCAGTCCTGAACGAGGCCCTACTTCTGCCTGCTGCCTGTAGGACCTATGCCATCATGCCTCTGCCTGTTGCATGAACTGACCACACCACATGGACCTGCCTACTACCAGGACCAATATTTTGGCACTGCTGACAATCTCTGCTTGCACTGACCCTGGACTGTATATGGACAGTATCCCTGCCTGCTGCCTGTACGAACTATGGACAGTATTCCTGCCTGTTGCCTGGACAATTGCATTTGCTTTTGCTGACCAAGTCCCTGCCTGCTGCCTGGACCAGTGCTATCCTCCTGTGGACAACTGCGCTTCTAAAACAACAGGTAATCTTTTGTTTACCCTTTGCTCAGCAGAATGTATTTTGGGGTGTAATTCTTGGTATGTGCATGTTATGTGTCCCTAGAACACCTGATGGTGTTCCTTGCATTTTGGGCCACTGTATGTGGCCAGGCTGTGTAAAAGTCTCACACATGTGGTATCGTCATACTCAGGAGGAGTAGCAGAATGTATTTAGGGGTGTAATTTTTGCTATGTGCATGCTATGTGTTGGAAATATCTTATAAATTGACAACTTTGTGTAAAAAAGATGCGTTTTCATTTTTTTCCCACATTTTCCCAAAACTTCTGGAAAAAAATGAAACATTCAAAAGACTCATTATGCTTCATAGATTATACGTTGGGGTGTTAGCTTTCCAAAATGGGGTCACTTTGTGGGCGTTTCCATTGTCCTGGTGCTCCAGGGCCTTCAAAAGTGTAATAGGTGGTTGAGAAATGAGATGTGTCATTTATGCTCCTAGAACGCCTGACGGTGCTACTTCAATGTTGGGCCTCTGTATGTGGCCAAGATTTGTAAAAGCCTCACACATGTGGTATCGTTATACTCAGGAGGAGTAGCAGAATGTATTTTGGGGTGTAATTTTTGCTATGTACATGCTATGTGTTGGAAATATCTTATAAATGGACAACTTTGTGTGAAAAAAACGCGTTTTCATTTTTTTCCCACATATTCCCAAAACTTCTGGAAAAAAAGGAAACGTTCAAAAGACTCATTATGCCTCATAGATTATACGTTGGGGTGTTAGCTTTCCAAAATGGGGTCACTTTGTGGGTGTTTTTATTGTCCTGGTGCTCCAGAGCCTTCAAAAGTGTAATAGGTGGTTGAGAAATGAGATGTGTAATTTATGCTCCTAGAACGCCTGACGGTGCTACTTCAATGTTGGGCCTCTGTATGTGGCCAGGCTGTGTAAAAGTCTCACACATGTGGTATCGTTATACTCAGGAGGCGTAGCAGAATGTATTTTGGGGTGTAATTTTTGCTATGTACATGCTATGTGTTGGAAATATCTTATAAATGTACAACTTTGCGTAAAAGAAATGCGTTTTCATTTTTTTCCCACATTTTCCCAAAACTTCTGGAAAAAAATGAACTGTTCAAAAGACTCATTATGCCTCATAGATTATACGTTGGGGTGTTAGTTTTCCAAAATGGGGTTATTTTGTGGGCGTTTCCATTGTCCTGGTGCTCCAGGGCCTTCAAAATTGTAATGGGTAGTCAGCAAGTTAGATGTGTAATTCATGGTCCTAGAACACCTAATGGTGCTCCCTGCATGTTGGGCCTCTGTATGTGGCCAGGCAGTGAAAAAGTCCCACACATGTGGTATCGTTATACTGAGGAGGAGTTGCAGAATGTATTTTGGGGCATTTGTGCTTTCCTGGCTTGTTAGGGTTTCAAGAAATGAGATATGCCGTCAGTACATCAGATGTGATCAATTTGTTATGATTTGCACCACAGCTTGTAGACTCTATAACTTTCACACAGACCACATAATATCCACTAATGTGGGTTATTTTTACCAAAGATATGTAGCAGCATAAATTGTGGCCAACATTTATGAAGAAAAATGACTAATTTGCAAAATTTTATCACAGAAACGAAGAAAAATTCATTTTTTTTCAAAATTTTTGGTCTTTTTTCATTTATAGCGCAAAAAATGAAAAACCCAGAGGTGATCAAATACCACCAAAAGAAAGCTCTATTTGTATGAAAAAAAGGACAAAAAAATAATTTGGGTTCAGTGTTGCATTACTGAGTAATTGTCATTCAAAATGTGAGAGCACTGAAAGCTGAAAATTGGTCTGGGCAGGAAGGGTGTTTTAGTGCCCAGTAAGCAAGTGGTTAAGAAGACTGTGATTGTCTATTGTTGTGACTTAGATGAAGATCAGATCACATTTTATGACCAATTTGTGCAAAAATCCATATCATTACAAAAGGGTTCACATACTTTTTTTGCAACTGTGTGTGTGTGTGTATATATATATATATATATATATATATATATATATATATATATATATATATATATATATTAGTATATATATAATATATACACACACACACACACTATATTACCAAAAGTATTGGGACGCCTGCCTTTACACGTATATGAACTTTAATGGCATCCGAGTCTTATTCCGTAGGGTTCAATATTGTGTTGGCCCACCCTTTGCAGCTATACCAGCTTCAACTCTTCTGGGAAGGCTGTCCACAAGGTTTAGGAGTGTGTCTATGGGAATGTTTGATCATTCTTCCAGAAGCGCATTTGTAAAGGTATGGCACTGATGTTGGACAAGAAGGCCTGGCTCGCAGTCTCCGCTCTAATTCATCCCAAAGGTGTTCTATCGGGTTGAGATCAGGACTCTGTGCAGGCTAGTCAAGTTTCTTCACCCCAAACTCGCTCATCCACATATAATGTTATACATTTCCCTAAAACTAAGAGGCACAGTGTACTCTACCTGATGTTTATAATAATGATGGCTCTTATAATCAGAATTATCTTTAAGGAATAGACGCCTATTGTGAAGTGCTTTAGCCAAGGCTTCTACTGCGTAATAAATTCGCGGTGAGACACCGTGATTCAGAAAACCGTTTATATTTGGAAATATTTCTTCCATTGGAGAACCATGTTCGATCATTTTGCAAAATATCTTCTTCTTTTCTCTATTTGCAGACAAACACTTTGCAATTGTTAAAAAATACCGGGAACCTGAAGAATTATTTGTGCTATTCATCTTGTCAATGCCATCATAAACATTTTCTTTATCTGGAAGTGTTAAAGGGTAAAGTTCCACTGCCAAGCTCCCATTAATTCCAACCATTGGCATTACATGTACTGAGGAGCTGGAAACCCAAACTGGAGGAAAAATAATTGTTTTATCACGCAAAACATCTTCATACAAGATGAAAACTGAATTGATATAAACATAAGATCCACATACAACAATCACCTTAGAAGTGTATTTTTTTATAATATGAGCATTAGCTTCAATATCTAACCTATCATCATTTAATGAGTTAAGTCCAAATGAAACTGTAAACTCAACACAAATCCCTTCACTGCTCATGTAGTTTGTTAATATTTCAGTTTCTTTCTCTCCAGCGTCATCTTTTGTTCGGAATATCCCAACCCACGTCCAGCCAAAATGTTTCAACAACTTTGTTATTGCCAAACAATGAACATGATCATTCTGAACTGTTCGTAAAACATGAGGATAAAGACGTCTGTCAGTAAGAGAAGAGTCTGTAGCTCCATAACTGATCTGCAACACAGAAGAATGGTGTTTTTATAATGTATATTCTTTACAGGCATCATTTTAAATATAATATGAAAAAGAATAATTTTTTCCATTTTTTTTTTTTAAATAGATTTTATTGAAGGTAAAAGTCATACAGATTACCACAGCAATAGAAGTAATTATATTTTCACATATCAATAGTTGTGTCAAACCAGTAAATTATATAAAAGAAGACAATAATGTATAGATAACAATATGCATCCTAGGAGATACAAGAGTGAGGTCCCATGCAAGGGATGAACAAACAATGTAGGAGGTAAGAGCTTTCAAAGCTATACATCCCTATGTAAGGGGGGAGGATAAGTGAATGGATCCTGGAACTGGGGAGGACCCTAGGAATACTAAAAGGCAGAGAACAGAACAAAACCAAACCAAAAACCTAGGGAGAAAGAGAAAAGAAAAAACTTTGAAAAGAAGCAGCAGAAGTTCATTTTTGACTTGTGAAGTATTCGGGGGAATATTGGATATCCAATTTTTCAAGATGGCTCTCCTGGCGAGTAGTAGACATATCAGAGACCATTCTTTATGTGAAGGGGGGCCTTTGGGGACCATGGCAGCAACAAAGGGTCCCAGTAACCAAAGATGAGGAGGAATGGGTCCTTAGGTAGTTTCATCAGGGTCACTTTGAAGATGTAAGCCAGGACTTGATCCCAGAAGATGGATATGTGGGGGCACGACCAGAAGCGGTGCGTCAGGGAGGGTTTGAGTTGACGACAGAGAGGGCATGAAGAAGAGGTTTGTGATTGGTTGGCGTAGAGAAAAGGAATGTGAGCACGATGGACAATTTTCAGCTGAGTTTCCCTCCATATTTCGTTGGGGATCAGTTTATGTATAGTATTAAGGCCCTGTAATAGTTTGTTGACCAGCTCCGTGTCTGGAAAATCTTTGGTCCAGTTGGCCACTGATGAGGAAGCTAGGGATGATGTTGTTTTTAGTAGAAGAGGTCGATAACTGCTTCCATTTTATCTGGTGCTTGGTGGAAAACTGTGTCACTCTGTAATTTTGTCTTCCACACTGGATATGTAAAATTTTTTAAAGCGTAATGCCACTTTTGCTGAGAAAAAAACAACCCACTCTTGGTGATCAATTAACTGGTTCCCAACTAGCCACCGCAGTTTTACTTTGACAGAATGGCACGGGTGGGCGAAACGATGTTACCTTATGTCGGTTTGCCTTTTGACCACTAGGGGGCGCGTGTGCCCCGCCGAAGGCACACGCGTGAACCCGCGGCTCGCCACCAGAGCCGATGCGAGTCCCCGGTGGGCGCGATGACCGCCGGGCACCCACGGTTGCTCGTGACAGAGCGAGAACCGGGATCTATGTGTGTAAACACACAGATCCTGGCTCTCTCAGGGGAGAGGAGACTGATCGTGTGTTCATACTAAGTGCCGATTTCTCTCTCCTCCTAGTCAGTCCCATCCCCCCACAGTTAGAACACACCTAGGGAACACAGTAAACCCCTTGATAGCCCCCTAGTGTTAACCTCTTCCCTGCCAGTGACATTTATACAGTAATCAGTGCATTTTTTCAGCACTGATCAATGTATAATTGCCACTGGTCCCAAAAATGTGTCAAAAGTGTCCGATCTGTATCGCAGTCCTGATAAAAATCGCTGATAACTGCATTACTAGTTAAAAATAAAATAATTTAAAAAATGCCATAAACCCATCCCCTATTTTGTAGACGCTTTAACTTTTGCGCAAACCAATCAATATACTCTTATTGCAATTTTTTTTAACCAAAAATATGTAGAAGAATACATATCGGCCTAAACTGAGGAAAAAAAATGTTTTTTTTTTAAATTGGGATATTTAGTATAGCAAAAAGTAAAAGATATTGTGTGGTTTTTTTTAAATTGTCGCTCTTCCTTTGTTTATAGCGCAAAAAATAAAAACCGAAGAGGTGATAAAATACCACCAAAAGAAAGCTCTATTTGTGGGAAAAAAAGGACGCCAATTTTGTTTGGGTACAGCGTCGCAGGACTGCACAATTGTCAGTTAAAGCGACGCAGTGCCGTATTGCAAAAAAAAATGGTCTTGTCATTAAGCAGCCAAATCTTCCAAGGCTGAAGTGGTTAACATTTCTAGGATTTTCTCAAACTTTGTTGCAGATTCCTACCTGTTTCTGCTTTGAAGAAAAAATCTGTTTATTCCACTATGTCCTTTGGATACTGATTCTGCAATGATGAGTTTGATTCATTATAATCACTTGGCACACTCCTTGTGCTCTGATGAGAAAAGATGCAATGTCTGATACCCTTTAGGAGCAATTAACACTTAGGGAGTTTCTCACCAAAATAAAATTCCTATTGCAAAAGATGCCTAAAATCTGATTTGTATCTTAGTACAGACTGCTGTGAAAATCAATAAGCCAATCACACAAACAAGACATGGCACTTTTGTAGGCGCTCTGTATACCAACTGTGTACATAATGCCTCCAGGTTACCATTGGACGTATCTCATATTGTGGGCAGAGCCAATGACATCATCACTCTGTCATCTCGGTATTGCTGGGTGGTGAGACGAGTGCATGCAGCGTGTACAGTGTTGTATTGTAGGTTATCTTGTTTTTAACCCTTGTGAGTGTTTTTTACTCTTATATGATTTTTATAAACACAGTTAGCACTATTAGTCCCTTTGTCTTTTATGTATGTTCTGCCAATTTTGAGCGCCATTTGATTTTTTTTTTTTAATCATTAAAGTTTTTATTGAATTTTTGTCAAAATAACAAGAATAAAAAAAAAGACAGGGAGATGAATATAACGAAAAAAATAATAATAAGAAGCACACATGTTTGTATACATCAAATTCAACTGATTATATCATAGTTCAGTGAGGTACAGAAGAAAAAGATCATATTATGGGTGTTGTGTTATCATGTAATTATGAACTCTTGTATTTGGCTGTCCATATATCCCAGATTCTATCAAATTTCGCACATTTCAAAAAATTCATTGCCAGTATTCTTTCAAAGGTATAGTGTTGTTTAACTATTCTTGTCACATCAGTGATATTTATAGTTGGGCCATTTTTCCATGATCGGAGTACCAAGGATCGAGCAACTAGGAGTATGTGTGAAACCACTGGCCTCATAGTGTGTGGAAATGTTTCTATTTTTATATGGAGTATTGCTAATGCAGGGTTGGGGGGTGTAATTATACCAGTGATTGAAGAGATCACATGGAATATCTGGTTCCAGAAGCTGGTCAAGCATGGGCATTCCCAGAACATGTGCAGGAGGTAGCCTTGGTGGCCGCAATCCCGCCCACAAATCAGTGAGGTGTGTGGGAAGAATTTGGTCAGTCTGCAGGTGGTGTACTGCCATCTGTTAGTCACTCTGATTGTCATTTCCCAGTGGTTTACACAGTGGAATGCATTTTGGATTGTGTGGAACGCCTTCTGCCATTGGTCATCCGTAAATGTAGTGCCCATGTCTGTTTCCCATTTGCCTTAGTTTTCTGGAAGGATTGTTTGTTCTGTAGGAGGTTGTAAAATATTGATATGCCCTTGCATTTAGGTTGGCTTTATGTGAGGTATTGCCAGGCTGTGGGTGGTATCTTAATTGTTGGAACTAGGTTGACTTTTAGGAAGTGTGCAACCCGTATCCATGTGAAGTGCATGTGGTTTGGTAGATTGTATGTGGTTATTAAGTAGTCGCTCGATAGGGGTTTGTCATTAGTGAGTAGGTCTTGTACTGAGTGTATCCCATATGACGGGAGCTGCCTTAGTGATAACATTGGTATTTTTGCCTCTAGTAGGCTTAAGGGAAATTGGTAGTCAATTGCGTGGGAGTTTTTATGATGTTGGTTTAGGAAAAATCTCCATGCATGTAGGGAGACTTGTATAGTGGGAGGGATATTGCGGTTGTCCCAGGCTAGCCAGATGTCCCCCATGAGTAGATCTCTGAGGTCAGATGTTGGAGCCATGGTCCTCCCAACCCATAGTGGGGTACTGTTATCTGCAAACCAGCATTTAATTTGGTCAAGTCTAGTTGCCCACATGTAATCATGTATATCCACTAGTCCCGCATCACCTATTTGTTTATGTGGAGTTCTTGGTGAACATCTAGCTTTCTTTGCTCCCCATAGGAATTTCCACATTAAAGTGGACATGGATTTGAGGAAGTGAGATGGGAAGGGGATTGGAAGTGTTCTAAATCTGTATAGGATTTGTGGTAAGATAGTCATCTTATAGGCTGCTAGTCTACCCATCCAGTATAGTTTTTTTTTGACAATTCTTTAGTCTGGGCTTCCAGTTTGGCCAGTAGGGGTTTAAGGTTGGAGTTGGCTAGTGCTTTCGTGGAGCTAGTTAGGGTTATACCCAGATACGGTATACCACTGTCATTCCAACTACAGGGGAAAGATTTTTGCAGTTTATCTCTATCAGTCTGTGATGTTCCCAGGTTAAGGATTAGGGATTTGGTAAAATTGACTTTATAATGTGAAATATCTCCAAATCTCTTCAGAACACTCTTTCATGAGCTGGTGGGAGTGATTTGAGTGGGTCGGATAACAGTAGGATGACATCATCCGCAAATAGATTGATGACGTGTGATTGTGATCCAAACTGGAAGCCAGAGATATTGGCTTGTGTTCTAATGGTCTCCGCCAGGGGCTCTATCATGAGATTGAAGATTGTCTGGGATAGTGGGCATCCCTGGTGGGTTCCATTAGTAATACAGAAGGGAGTGGACAACATGCCCGTTGAGTATACCTGTGCAGATAGATAAAGCCGGAACAGCATTTAGAATATGGCCACAAAAAACAAATTTGGATAGCACCTTTGTCATGTATGTCTAATGCACTCTGTCAAATGCCTTCTCTGCATCTATGGAAAGCAGCAGAGAAGGTGTTTTGGTTCGTTCAACACGGTGTATTATATTTATAATTCGCCTGGTAGCGTCCAAGGTTTGTCTCCCCTTCACAAAGCCCATCTGGTCGCGTTGAATTAGAGAGGGTATGAAATCTGCTAATCGTTTGGCTAGGAGCTTGGCATACACTTTGATGTCGGTGTTTAATAAAGATATGGGTCTGAAGTTACCTGGTGTTTTCGGGTCTTTTCCGGGCTTTGGTAATGTGAGTATGTACGCTTTTAGCATCTCTGGGGGGAATGTTGCTTCGTTTGCGGCCTTTGTGAAGACCCTTTGCATGTGTGGAGCAAGTGTGTTTTTGAATGTTTTGAAATATTCATTGGCGAATCCGTCTGGTCCAGGTGATTTGCCATTTGGTAGGGTGGCAATAGTTGACTCAATTTCGGATGTCTTGAATGGGGAATTCAGTGAATGTATTTGAGCTTCTGAGATGGATGGAAGATTTAGATCCTGTAAGAATTGTTGTATGTTTGTTGTTGTTGGTTTGGTTGGTTGAGGGGTCTCTATGTAGATTGTACAAATCGCTATAATAGGCAGCAAATTGATTAGCAATTTTTTGTGGATTTATGATTTTGTGTTTGAGGGTAGGGTGTATCAAATGAGCAATTCTGATCTTAGTTTGGGCTGCTTTAATTCTATTGGCCAAATATTTGCCTGCTCTATTAGCATTGGCATAGGAGTTCAATTGTAGGCATCTGAGGTGTATATCATACCGTTGGGATAGAAGCTCTCGTAGTTTTTCCTTTAATTTTGAGAGCCTCTGGGCATCTTTGTATTTGGTGAAGCTTTGTTTTGTGTTTCTAATGTGCAAATGTCAGAAAGGGTAGAGTCGAGTTCTGATGTATAGCGTTTTTTCCCCTAGCCCCCAGTTGTGATTAGTATGCCTCTCATGTATGCCTTATGGGCATTCCAGAGTGTGAATGGGTTTTCTACAGAATTTTCATTGTTCTGAAAGAAGGCTAGGAGATGTTGAGAGATCTCTTTGGAAATTTTAGGTTCTTGTAGTGACCTTACATTACTGCGCCAGACGGGTGGGGAGGGGGAGACACCATTCTCATTAATAGACACTGAAATGGCAGCGTGATCTGACTACATAATGTAGTGGATCTGCATGGACGCTATATTTTGTAGGGTCCATATGTCTGTCAAAAACATGTCTATGCGTGAGTATGAACAATGTCTGTATGAGAAAAAGGTATAGTCCTTCTCATTCGCATGTACACATCTCCATGCATCGAATAGTTCTGCGTTATGTAGTACTTTATTCAGGTATGTGATGTTGTTGTTCTTATGGGCAGAAGTGTCCATCTTTGGATCCACAATCAGATTAAAGTTGCCACATACAATGAGGCTGCCATATTGTTGAGATCAAACTCCTTTGAATAGCCTGCTAAGGAATCTGATTTGGTGCGAGTTCGGAGCATACTCTAAAGCCCTGCACACACGATCGGTTTTACCGATGAAAATAGTCCGACTGACTTTTTTCATTGGACAAACCGATCGCGTATGGACCTCATCAGTCTTTTTTCCATTGGTGAGAAAAAATAGAACATGTTTTAAATTTATCCGATGGAAAAAAAACGATAGCAAATTCCGATCGTCTGTGTGGAACTCCATTGAACAAAAAACCCACGCATGCTCAGAATCAAGTCGACGCATGCTCAGAAGCATTGAACTTAATTTTTCTCGGCTTGTCTGAGTGTTTTACGTCACGGCGTTTTGGACGGTCTGATTTTTGACTGATGGTGTGTAGGCAAGACTGATGGAGGTCATCTTCATCGGATTTATGATGGAAAAATCCATCGGATTAGAATCCATAGGAAATCCGATCGTGTGTACAGGGCTTAACACTATTGTGTACGGTTTTGAGTTAATGTCTCCTTTCACAATAACGTAGCGGCTGCTGTCGTATAGGATTGTTTCTTTGAGTTAGAAGGATAAAGTGTTTCGTATTGTTAGCAGCACCCCACCCTTCTTGTGTCCAGGCATGGATGCCAAAAATACATGTGAGTATTCTCTGCATTTCGGGTGTTTATTTGTTTGGAAATTGGTTTCCTGCACACACAAGATGTTGGCTTTGTGTTTCCGGACCTCAGACCACATGGAGAGCCTTTTAGCGTGGTGATTAAGACCCCTGGCATTAATGGACAGGCATGTAATGGTCATTGTAGTAATTTAGGGTATGTTGAATAAGGATGAGCCGATCACCCCCCCCCCCCCCCGGTTCGGTTCTCACCAGAACATGCGAACAGGCAAAAAATTTGTTCGAACACGTGAACACCGTTAAAGTCTATGGAACACGAACATGGAAAATCAAAAGTGCTAATTTTAAAGGTTAATATGCAAGTTATTGTCATAAAAAGTATTTGGGAACCCAGGTCCTGCCCCAGGGGACATGTATCAATGCAAAAAAAAGTTTTAAAAATGGCAGTTTTTTCGGGAGCAGTGATTTTAATAATGCTTAAAGTGAAACAATAAAAATGAAATATTCCTTTGAATTTCTTACCTGGGGTGTGTCTATAGTATGCCTGTAAAGTAGCACAGGTTTCCCGTGCTTAGAACTGTCCCTGCACAAAATGTAATTTCTAAAGGAAAAAAGTAATTTAAAACTACTTGCGGCTATTCCCGGCAATGCAGATCAAAGTCATAAAAAAAAAAAACGGCAAAAAATAAATAAAAAAGGGTGGGGGTCCCCCCCAAATTCCATATCAGGCCCTTCTGGTCTTGTATGGATATTAAGGGGAACCCCGTGCCATTTTTTTTGGCCCCGACCTCGGTTATAAAAGAACTGTCAAACACTGCTTGCGTGTCATTAGCCGGGGGGCTCCGGTGCAGGGAAGATGTGCGTCGTTCCTCGCTGGAGACTCGCATCGCTGGAGATTCATGGATCATCGCTGGACAGACTGCATTACATCGCTGGAATAGTTTTTTATTTTTTTTTATTTTTTTATTTTTAATAAAGGACTTTTCACAACTGTGTCTGTGTGGTTTTTAACATTCTTGACACTTTTTTTTGTGAAATGGTAGGGGTACAATGTACCCCGTTACCAATTCACATGGGGGGCAGAATCTGGGGGACCCCTTTGTTAAAAGGGGCTTCCAGTTTCCAATAAGCCCCTCGACCGCAGACCCCCACAACCACCGGGCAAGGGTTGTGGGGATGAGGCCCTTGTCCCCATCAACATGGGGTCATCCTCCCCATGTTGAGTTCATGTGGCCTGGTACAGTTCTGGAGGGGGGGGGCGATCTCTCGTCCCCCCTCTTTTCCTGCGGCCTGCCAGGTTGTGTGATCAGATAAGGGTCTGGTATGGATTTTTGGGGGGACCCCACGCCATTTTTTTTTATTATGGTGTGGGGTTTCCTTTAAAATCCATACCAGACCTAGAGGGTCTGGTATGGATTTTTGGGGGGTACCCTACGCCATTTAAAAAAAATGGCGCGGGGTTCCCCTTAATATCCATACAGACCTGAAGGGCCTGATATGGAATTTGGGGGGACCCCCACACTTTTTTTTTTGGTTCGGGGTTCCCCTTAATATTCATACCAGACCCAAAGGGCCTGATAATGGACTAAGAGGGGAACCCATGCTGTTTTTTTTTCAATTACTTTTATCTGTATTTCCGGGACCCGACAATTCATTATAGCCGCGATCAGTTTTAAATGACTTTTTTTTCTTTAGAAATGTCATTTTGTGCAGGGACTTTTCTAAGCACGGGAAACATGCGCTACTTTACAGGCATACTTTAGACACCCCCCAGGTACGAAATTTAAAGGAATATTTCACTTTTATTGTTTCACTTTAAGCATTATTAAAATCACTGCTCACGAAAAAAAATCAGTTTTTAAAACTTTTTTTTGCATTGATACATGTCCCCTGGGGCAGGACCAAGGTCCCCAAACACTTTTTATGACAATAACTTGCATATTAACCTTTAAAATTAGCACTTTTGAATTCTCCCATAGACTTTTAAAGGGTGTTCCACGGCTTTTCGAATTTGCCGTGAACACCCCAAATTGTTTGCTGTTCACCGAACGGGCGAACAGCCAATGTTCGAGTCAAACTCATGTTCGACTAGAACCTAAAGCTCATCCCTAATGTTGAACAACATTGTACTCACTGTGACCATATCGTCTCTTCCAGGGTGGTGGTCTTCTGCTAGCCGATGTCATAGTGTGCAAGATGTCTGTAGGCGGGATATGTGTTGTTGTCGCTTCTTTGTTGCGTGCTTCAAACATGTGCTTAGAGAACAATAACAACAGAATAAAGTTAATGATATAACTGCGTATAGAACATTAAGAATAGGATCTTTGAACTGATCCATGTGCAGGCGTAACTGCTAAGAAAAAACTGGAGGGTAAAAACAGGGATTTTAGCTTGTACCCCCGTGTCCGGAGAGATATAAGTGATGAGTTGTGCAATTGCTCACGAGTTGCCACCGGCATACTTTTTATTAGAACGTTTGCGTAAGACCACTTGCCAGTCGTCATGTAGGGATCTAAGTATCGGTGGTGGTGCCTCAAGTGGATCCTGGGGAGGCAGTATGCCCCTTTGACACAGGGCCGTGATGCCTTCTTCCAGAGTGGAGATTAGAATTGTGGTCCCATTGTGGGTGACCGACAACTTTGCGGGGTACTTCCACTTGTGGATTATACAGTGGTTTCTCAAGACTTTAGTTATAGTTGCCAAGATGCAGCGTTGTTGGAGGGCGTGTCTGGACAAATCCGGGAGCAGTTGTAGTTCTGCATATTGAGGGTGTTTGTTGTCATTTCTGCGGGACGCCATCAAGATCTGCTCTTTGACATGATAGTAGTGCACCCGTAGTAGTACGTCTCTAGGAGTGGTTTCCGGGAGGAAGGACAGTTTAGGGACCCTGTGGATTCTATCCACTATTAGGTATTGTGCTGTCAGATTGGGAACTAGTGTGGAGAATAATGTTTGGGTATATTGGAATAGTTGAGTGGCTGGAATGGCTTCAGGGAAACCCCTAATCTTTACATTATTCCTCCTGGACCTGTCTTCTCAGTCCGCCACCTTGTTCCGCAGCCATGTTATTTCCTCGCTGTGGGATGTATGCGCATCCACTAGTGTGTTAAACGAGGCTGTGTTTTCCCCCGTTTTTTGTTCCATGTGGTCCACCCTGCCGCCTAAGGCCTGGACTTTCCTCTGACAGTTGTGTATCCCTGCTGTCAGATCTGAGTGTAGGGATGCCATTGGTGATAACAGCATCTCTTTCAGGACCATGTCTGACACTGGCCGGTCTGAGGTGGGGTAGGCCGCAATGGGGTTATTTGTGTCTGGTGCTGCCTGTGCTTGTGGGTCCGCTTACCTCCATTGCTGGATCTCTCAGCGGCCTGTCCGGTGAATTTGTCCGCTGTTTTTGTTTGGCTGGGCTTCTGGTGGATGGGCTAGCTGTCCAAGAGGATGATCCGCTGTGAGATGCGGGCATCATAGCTTGTTTTTGGGCTCCTCTGCTGCCCTTGGTGGGGGTCGCGGGCATGTGTTCCGGCTGGTCCATGCGAGCGTCACCGCCATTTTATTGTAGCCCGCGCATTGTGAAGAAGCTTGATAACTTTTGCGGCTTCTGCTGTTGTTTTCTGTTCCTCGGCATACCCGGGAGATGCAGAAGGTTTGTGTGGTCGCGGATGAAGCCCGTGTACTCGGATGGAGATGGATTCTCTCCGGCGGCCGAGCGGAGCTCTCAGCTCATGCGTCCATCTTGGACCCCGGTCACCACACCCCCTCTGGCATTTGAAAATTTATAATAAATGTCTGAGGGAGTGAACCCAGGCATCTAAAAGCGCTATATGACCTCATATATCATAGAAGGTCAGAATTTAAGTAGAGCATATTGGAATTATCACGTGGTAGAGAGCACTGTTTTCACCTGCTGGCATACTGACTAAGAATATGCTTTGAGTGATCAGAGTTTCCTATTGGCACGCTTACCCCTAATACAGGTGGTCAGGCACTATAGTTAGCTAGCTTCTGTGTTCTTTGGCCATAGCAGCCCCCTTTTCCATAAGACAAGCAGGCCTACCGGTACTATGTTGCCCCTAGGACACAATTCTATAGTGCCTGGCTACTAGGGATGGGAGAACGATTTGGCCCAAGAATGAGTTTGGGCCAAACATTTGCCTGTTCGGCCATTCGCCGAACACCCGAATTTGCAGGGTGCTCGCCAACTGTTCACCCCTACGAATACCCTGCAGTGCACCGAGCACTGCATGGTGAAAGATTTGCCCAATCAGGGTGCAGTGTACGCTGGTTGTTAAGGAGCAGGGCTGGGAAGCCGGCCGCGGAATCCTTAACAACCAATAAGTCATCAGCTGTCAATGGATTTCCCCACTGACAGCTGAGTAAAAAAAGGCCATTCCGGTCTGGTATAGATTTTAAGCAAAAATGTACCTGAAGCCAAAATGTAAAAATAAAAAATGACATAGGGTCCCCCCCAAAATCCCAGACTCTTTTCCTAACATGCAGCCCAGCAGGTCAGGAAAGGGGGGTGAGCAAGCGCCCCCTCAACCATACCAGGCCACATGCCTTTAACATTGGGGGTGGGTGCTTTGGGGCAGGGGGGCTCTTCTCCCGCACCCCAAAGCGCCTTGTCCCCATGTTGATAGGGACAAGAGCCCCTTCTCAACAGCCGGTTGTCAGGGTCTTCGGGTGGGAGGCTTATCAGAATCTGGAAGCCCCCTTTAACAAGGGTGCCCCCAGATCCCACCCCCCAAGTGAATGGGTATCGGGTACATCGTACCCTTACCCATTCACCAAAAAAGTGTCAAAAAGTAATAACCACAAGAAACAGTTTATTAAAAAATAAAAAAATAGTGTCTCTCAATGTAAATCCATTGTCAATCATGATGTCCACCAGGCAAAATAAAAAGGCTCCACCTCCTGGGAGGCCTCCTGCCGTATTCCCGCTCTGCGCTTTCACATCTCTTATATAGGCAAGGGGCCGTCCCACCAAGCTACATCACCCAGTGGCACTGTTCCTTTCTGATGTCATGCCCCCCTGCCTCAAAGCATCCCCTCCATGTTAAGGGCATGTGGCGTGGTATGGTTCATGAGGGGGGGCTCTTGCTTGTCCCCTCCCCTTTCCTGACTTGCTGGGCTGCATGCTCAGGTAAGGGTCTGGTATGGATTTTGGGGGTGGAGGGCATTTTTTTTTGGTGAGGGTCCATCACATAAAATCCCAATAAAATACATTAACGTTTTTGATTGTAAGATGACAAAATGTGTAAAATTTCAAGGGGTATGAATACTTTTTCAAGGCACTGTGTGTGTGTGTGTATATATATATATATGTATATATATATATATATATATATATATATATATATTGTGACAGCAGGAAGGTAAAGTCACCTGGTTGCATCCAGGGGGGTAGGTATATTTCTCCCAGATTCAGGCTTTATGCCGACTTATACAACTAGGGAGAGAGTTGATGAAGCCCAGCTGAGGCTAGTGGGCTCATGGATGATTCATACCTCTAGGGAGAGGGCTGGGCGTCGTGCAGGCAGGGAGTTGATGAGACCAGCTGAAGCTTGTCAGCTCGTTTAAGGCCTCTATAAAAACTCCCAGATTCATTAGGTGTTTGCTCATACCTGGAACCAGACCTGTGTGGACTGTCTAGGGAGAGTGAACCCCTGTGCGGTGAGACAAAGCCTGTGTGGCTATTTGTTTGGACATTTACTAAACCAGGGACTTAGGGACTAGGACAGCACCAGGCTGATCCCAGTTGTTAGTTAGGAAACCTGCATGTTTAGTCAGAGGTCAAGCTGACCAGGGTTTATTTTGTTTATGTTTCTTTTTGCTTTGCTGTGTTTTTGTCACTGTAAATAGAGAAATAAACCGCACCTTTTTGATCTTGAAAACCACAACCTCCGTCTGCTGGGCCTGTTTTTGTGTGGGGAGCCCATCCAGGGGGTCACACACACCCGCTGCCGAGCTAACTCCCTCACAGTTGGTGGAGAACCAGTGGCAGTTTTTTTTTAGGCCAGCATGGAGGAGATACTGAAACAGCTGGCTCTAGCAAATGCCAATCAACAGCAGACAAATGCAGGTTTTCAAAAGAGCCTTGCAGCTCAACAACAGAGCTTCGCAGCCCAGCAGCAAGCTCATCAACAGAGCCTTGCAGCCCAGCAGCAAGCTCATCAACAGAGCCTTGCAACTTTGCAACAGAGTCTGGAGGCTCAGCAACAAGCCCAGCAGCAATCTGAGGCCCGCTTCATAGACCTGTTGCAGAAGCAAGAGCAGAGACTACAACAACAGATGGAAGCAGTAATGCAGCAACGTCCGCAGACCAGTGAGGAAAGCCGTCCCACTAATACCGCGTCCTTTGGGGTGAGTCGTTTATTGACAAAAATGACTGGAGAGGATGATCCAGAGGTATTTTTGACCACATTTGAAAGGACTGCTGAAAGAGAAAAGTGGCCTGAGGAGCAGTGGGCTGGACTGGTGGCTCCTCTGTTAACTGGTGAATCGCAGAAAGCTTACTATGACCTAGAGCCTGACCAAGCAAAAGACTATGTGATGCTAAAAGCTGAAATATTGGCAAGGCTGGGTGTCACCCTGGCTGTCCGGGCTCAGCGTGTGCATAACTGGACTTTCCGGCTTGGAAAACCCCCCAGGTCTCAAATGTATGATCTCATTCACCTGAGCAGGAAGTGGCTACAGCCAGAGACTTTGTCCGCACCAGAGATTGTGGAACGTGTTGTAATGGATCGGTTTTTGAGAGCTCTTCCTACTGCCATCCAAAAGTGGGTAAGCCATGGAGACCCAGAGACGGCCAATGGTCTTGTGGATCGTGTAGAGAAATACTTGGCTACAGAGAACCTGACGGACTCTTCCAGAGACTCTCGGACTTTCCACCCTAAGACCAGACCATCCCCAGGGGCGGATAAGATGATTCCAAGGGGTGAGGGTGGAGAGAGTGAGAGGGTGGGAGCTCTACCCAAAGTTTGGCGAGAACAGCCTGGGAAGTCAGGGGCTCAAGAGGCATCCAAAAGGATTGTTTGCTACCGCTGCCGGCAAGCGGGACATATTGCAGCAAATTGCCCGGTTGTGGAGGAACCCATGCAATGTGACTTTCTGACGGACCGATGTCAGTCGCTGTGTGCGACAGTCGCATGCACTGCCATTCGGGGAACTGATAAACATTTATGCAAAATGTGTATTAATGGTAGAAATGTTGTGGTATTGCTGGATTCAGGTAGCCTGGTGACCCTGATAAAGGCTGAATTAGTTAAAACAGAGGTCTCTGGGAATAGCAAGGTAGCTGTTATTTGTGTGCATGGGGACACCCGAGAGTATCCAGTGACTACAGTGTGTTTCGAGACCCCCAAAGGTACCCTCTCTCATCCAGTGGGGTTAGTATCTCAATTACCGCATGATGCCATTGTGGGAAGGGATTTTCCGAAGTTCTGGGAACTGTGGGATGATCCTGAGCCCCCCACTGGTGCCCCTATGTACCAGGAATGTGATAGCCAGAACTCCTCTGAGAGTGGTGAGGACTCTCCAGAATTTCCCTTGTCAGTATTGGCAGGGGAGACTCAAGAAACTGGAGAGGAGCCCACCTCCTCAGACAAAAACCTACCGTCTGTGGAGTTTTCTGATCTTGAGGTTCACAGGGAAAATTTTGCCACAGAACAGTTAAAAGACCCCGCCCTAATAAAGGCACGGGAAAACGTAGTGGAAATAGATGGCGAGTTAGTGAACCCAGATAATACCTGCACTTACCCATACTTCAGCGTAGAGAAGGACCTACTGTATCGGGTGGCAAAAAGGGCAGAAGAAACCATTGAGCAGCTTGTGGTGCCCAAACCTTACAGGAAGTTGGTGTTGGAGTTGGCCCATGGGCACATTCTTGGAGGTCATCTGGGGACAGAGAAAACCCGAGAGAGTGTATTACAGAGATTCTATTGGCCTGGGGTGATGAAGGACATAGAAAATTATTGTTCCTCCTGCCCTGTGTGTCAGAGGTCGGCCCCGATGCCACATTTCCATAGCCCGCTGGTCCCTCTACCCATCATTGAGGTCCCGTTTGAGAGAATCGCAATGGATTTGGTAGGTCCTATAATCAAGTCCGCTAGGGGGCACCAGTACATATTGGTTATAATGGACTATGCCACCCGTTATCCAGAAGCGATCCCTCTCAGAAATACCTCGGCCAAAACCATAGCCAAAGAGCTATCTCTTGTTTTTAGCCGGGTGGGTATTTGTAAAGAACTGCTTACGGACCAAGGTACACCCTTTATGTCCCGGGTTATGAAAGAGCTGTGTAAATTGTTCAAAGTGACGCAATTGCGTACATCTGTGTATCACCCCCAAACCGATGGGCTGGTTGAAAGATTCAACAAAACCCTAAAACAAATGTTGAAGAAAGTGGTGGATAGAGATGGAAAGGATTGGGACTGTCTACTTCCTTATTTGATGTTTGCTATTAGGGAGGTGCCCCAATCCTCTACGGGATTCTCCCCCTTCGAGTTACTGTATGGGAGACACCCAAGAGGGCTGTTGGATATTGCCAAGGAAACTTGGGAAAGTGAGAGTTCTCCCCACAGGAGTGTGATTGAGCATGTCGCCCTGATGCAAGATCGAATTGCACAGGTAATGCCCATCGTGAAGGAACATTTGGCCCAAGCGCAGTTGGCACAGCAGAGAGTGTACAACCGTGGAGCCAAGACCCGTACCTTTTCCCTGGGGGATAGGATATTGGTACTTGTCCCTACGGTTGAAAGTAAATTCCTTGCCAAATGGCAAGGCCCCTACGAGATAATGGAAAAAGTGAGCGAAGTGAATTACAAGGTCAGACAACCAGGAAGGCGAAAGCCCGAACAGATCTATCACGTTAATCTGTTGAAAGCCTGGAGGGATAGAGAGTCCCTAGTCGCATAAACTTGGTCACCAGCTCAAACTGGTTGCGTGATTCCGGAGGTTGGAATAGCAGCCACCTTGTCACAACCCCAACAACAGGAGGTTAAGGAGTTTGTGCTTCACAACAAGGAGGTGTTCTCTGAGCTGCCAGGACAAACATCTGGGGTAGAGCATGATATTATTACCCCGCCCGGTGAAAGGGTGAAGTTAAAACCCTATCGGATCCCAGAGGCCCGACGGGAGGCAATACGGGAGGAAGTACAGAAAATGCTGAACTTAGGGGTGATAGAGGAGTCCCAAAGTGATTGGTCTAGTCCCATTGTGTTGGTGCCTAAACCGGATGGGAGCTGGCGATTTTGTAACGATTTTCGTCAGTTGAACAAAGTTACAAAATTTGACACCTACCCCATGCCACGTATAGATGAGTTGATCGACCGGCTGGGAACAGCCCGATACATGACGACTCTTGACCTCACAAAAGGGTATTGGCAAATTCCCCTGGCCAAGTCGGCCAAAGAGAAAACCGCATTTGTAACCCCAGACGGGGCGTTCCAATATAAGAGAATGCCGTTCGGGTTACAGAATGCGCCGGCCACATTCCAGCGGAAAATGGACCAGATACTGAGGCCCCATCGGAAGTATGCTGCGGCTTACCTGGATGACGTAATTGTCCATATCACAGATTGGGCCTCACATCTGCCAAAAGTGCAAGCAGTCCTAGACTCTATCCGGGAAGCGGGGTTTACGGCTAACCCCAAGAAGTGTACCATTGGGCAGGAGGAGGCCAAATATCTTGGGTACACCATTGGGAGGGGAGTAATAAAACCCCAACTCAACAAAGTCGAGGCCATCCAGAGTTGGCCACGTCCCAACAGCAAGAAGCAGGTACGAGCCTTTCTGGGAATCGCGGGGTATTATCGGCGCTTCATTCCCCACTTTGCTTCTAAGGCTGTGCCCCTAACCAACCTGACGAAAGGGAAAGGGTCGGTCATGATTAAATGGACCCCCGAGGCTGAGGCAGCATTCCAATTCTTGAAACAAGCCTTATGTAGCCAGCCAGTGTTGTACTCACCCGACTTCTCTAAAGACTTTGTCGTACAAAGTGATGCGTCAGATGTGGGGTTAGGAGCAGTATTGTCCCAGGTCTGGAACGGGGAAGAGCACCCAGTCATTTACCTCAGCAGGAAGTTGAAGTCCCATGAGGTAAATTACGCCACGGTTGAAAAGGAGTGTTTAGCGGTGAAGTGGGCTCTAGATTCCCTTCGGTACTATCTGCTAGGTAGGCACTTTGACATGGTTACGGATCACGCTCCGTTAAAGTGGATGGCTCAAAACAAGGAGACAAATAGAAGAGTGAATAGGTGGTTCCTGGCCCTACAGGAATTCAACTTCACAGTAAAGCATCGCCCTGGCGTTCAAATGGGGAATGTGGATGCTTTGTCTCGAGTACATGAATGCCTGATTGCTGGTGTTCCAACCCCAAGGTTAAAACAAGAGGGGGGGGTATGTGACAGCAGGAAGGTAAAGTCACCTGGTTGCATCCAGGGGGGTAGGTATATTTCTCCCAGATTCAGGCTTTATGCCGACTTATACAACTAGGGAGAGAATTGATGAAGCCCAGCTGAGGCTAGTGGGCTCATGGATGATTCATACCTCTAGGGAGAGGGCTGGGCGTCGTGCAGGCAGGGAGTTGATGAGACCAGCTGAAGCTTGTCAGCTCGTTTAAGGCCTCTATAAAAACTCCCAGATTCATTAGGTGTTTGCTCATGCCTGGAACCAGACCTGTGTGGACTGTCTAGGGAGAGTGAACCCCTGTGCGGTGAGACAAAGCCTGTGTGGCTATTTGTTTGGACATTTACTAAACCAGGGACTTAGGGACTAGGACAGCACCAGGCTGATCCCAGTTGTTAGTTAGGAAACCTGCATGTTTAGTCAGAGGTCAAGCTGACCAGGGTTTATTTTGTTTATGTTTCTTTTTGCTTTGCTGTGTTTTTGTCACTGTAAATAGAGAAATAAACCGCACCTTTTTGATCTTGAAAACCACAACCTCCGTCTGCTGGGCCTGTTTTTGTGTGGGGAGCCCATCCAGGGGGTCACACACACCCGCTGCCGAGCTAACTCCCTCACAATATATATATATATACACAGTAGCTTGTACAATTGCAAAACAAGAAAACAAGTCATATTGTGATTGAATGTTAATAAAAATGAACTTTGCTTTTCAATGTGCAGTGCTGTAATTTTCTGTAAAATGCAATGCAATATGGCTAACCTCAGAAATGTGATTTCCTGCTTGTGTGGCTTGAGTAGCTTACTGATTTTCCCAGAAGTCTGCAGTAAGATACAAAACAGATTTTTAGCATCCCCTGAATTATTTTGCAGAGGATTGTATGTGTCTGTTAGACTCTTTCTTGTGGCACAGTGCTTAAAGCATACAAAAAAGATTTGGGATCTTCGAGATGTCCAGGATCTCGCTGGCAGGATCATGACATCATCCTCACCTAAGCGTTTTATCTTCCACTTTAATGCAGCAATATGAGATTGGGGGGAGGCCCAAGGCCCAAAGCAAGTGAACCGTGGATGTAGAAAAGTGTCCCCATGGGGCTTTGGACATCAAGGTATTTTATTTAAGAGTGGTCAAATAACGTAGAATTTGAGTACAAAAAGCATTATAAAAACATGAATCTGGTCTAGTGATATAATGGGTTCCACAATGACGCGGTCAACATAGGTCGAAACGCGTCGGGCACGCACACCATGTAGCGTTATGTAATGTAATGTTGTGTACAACTGTCTTCACCTATTGTATATCCATTGTGGAACCCATTATATCACTAGACCAGATTCATGTTTTTATAATGCTTTTTGTACTCAAATTCTACGTTATTTGACCACTCTTAAATAAAATGATGTTCCACACAACCATCATTCCATTTTTCTTTTGACCTCAATACCTTGCTGTCCAAAGCCCCATGGGGAAACTTTTCTACATCCACTGTACATCAGGGTGTGCAGCCTTTTTGTCTCTTTCACATGTGTCTTTCCCTAGCAAAGCAAGTGAACCTTGCTTTTAGTGCAAGGTCTACTTTTACAAAATGTTTTTCTCCATTGTAGACATGTGGAGTCCATTTCATTTTCGAAATTTGGACAAATTTTTCATAATTCGGAAATTTGGATGTATCGAAATTACCGAATCACAATAATAATGAATTTAAACTAATCCGAAATAACAAACTGAAATTCGGACTTTGAAAATAAGTTTGAATCGAATTCGAAATCAAATTTGAATTTTAATTGAATTTGGAAATATTAGAAATTGATTTTCTAAAAAAGAATACAACAAATTAGAAAATAATATAATAAAGCAATATAATAAAAATTAAAGAATTGTAAAGAATATAATAGAATTGGTTGTATGTTACAAACAACCATTGGAAATGGTACTATTTGTACTAAAATAAAATAAAAAGCAACATACGTTTGCAAGATGTGACAATGAATTAAAGTGTGTGTTACCAATGCCAGAAGTCAAGCAAAATAGGTGAGTTTGAAGCTCTGGTGCACAAGGAGAACTATGATCCAGTTGGTATTGCTGAAGCTTGGCTTCATTTTCCTCATGACTGGGCTATTAAAATTCCTGGCTATGCTCTCTTTCGGAAAGACAGGGTAAAACAGAGGGGTGGTGGTGTCTGTCTCTATGTGAGAAGTGATCTCAAAGCGAGTGTGTGTCATGATCAGTGTCATTGCCTGGGTCACCTGCTGGTGGTGCTATTGCTTTCAGCACCAAAGGGTGCAGTTCTGGTGGCCACCAGCGGGTGTCTCCCATTTGTCTGGAGCCGAAATCATCTCCTGCAATCAGGCGTCACCTGAGACTGATTGCAGGAGGTGTGTATAAATACCCAGCAGACACTAAAGCATTTGCTCTGGTATTGTCTTGGAACCCAGACCTGTATGCCTGAACCTGAACCTGAACCTGAACCTGAACCTGAACCTTGTGACCTGTTATCTGTTACCTTGTATCCTGTGTTCCTGAACCCTGCATCCATCCCTGGACCCCTGCCTCTGTACCTTGTATCCTGTGTTCCTGAACCCTGCATCCATCCCTGGACCCCTGCCTCTGTACCTTGTATCCTGTGTTCCTGAACCCTGCATCCATCCCTGGACCCCTGTCTTGCAGACTCATCCCTTCCTCCTGTTGTCCCTTCGGGCTCCCTGTTCAATCGGACTGATCTCTCGTGTATGACCCTGGCTTGATTACATTTACGCTTTAATCTCTAAACTGTATTCACGTTGGTGTAGGGAGTTGTTTTGTGTGTCACTGTGGTTGGTTGCTGGTTGCCTTTATTGTTTTAGGAATTATCCTTTCAATAAACTCATATATATATATTTACTTACCTTGTGCCTAGTTCCTTTAGTGCAGCCCACTGATCTGCGTACCCTGTGCTGGATGCCGTGTTAGGCATCCGTGACAGAATACCAGAGCCATTCAAGCAGATCGGCTGCACTTGGGAATTGGGTCTGGGCACTGCTATTGCTTTAAAAATGCAGCTTGACGATATTCTGTATTTTTCGCTACTAGCAACAGAGGACAGGGAGTTTTGTTCTCAAACATTAAGTGAACACACTAGAGAGCAGTTGTTGGAATGCATCCGCATAGCCCATGTTTTTGTGGATCTGGGCAGTTTTGTGTTTGAGGATGTGCAAGATCTGATCTGTATCTGTACAGAGTTGGCCCTGTCTGATGCCTCCAGTGGAGACGATGACTATACACCCCCTTTTAGTGCAGCTCAGGTAGAGTCCTTGGTGTGGCTGTTGGAAGATGACTCAGTCTTTTTCCTTGAGCAGTACTCAACTTGTCCTACACAGGTGCTTGCAGCATGTATTGAGTCAGTGCAGTCTCTGGTCAGACAAGCAGTATGCAAACCTAACTTTGTGCAATCATTACTACAGGCCTGGTCAAGTTTATTGTACTCAGCCCCTGTCGGTTCCCTGCCACCCATTCCTGTGTCTAGACACCAGCCTGCTGGGATGTCTGCGTCTCCTTTACTCCCAACTACCACAGTGGCCAACCAATACACCCTCCTACCAATGAAGTACCAGTACCCTGTTTCCCCCTGCTGCACTTACCCTGCCTTTAACCCTCCTGCTTCGTCTCGGCTGCCTCCATCAGTTCCCCTAAGACCCCCTTCAAAATCCGCACCCTCTGCTTCACCATCCTTCCGCTCTTCGCCTCTACCAGCTGCATCCACCACCTACAGCCCTGTATACATATACAAATCTTCAGTGGCTAAACCAAAGAAAAAACGGAAGTTCTTTCCAACTCACACGATCCTGCCAATAACCCAGCCTGTTTCCACACCAGCCGACCTGTTGCAGCCTGTCTCCGCACCAGCCGACCTGTTGCAGCCTGTCTCCGCACCAGCCGACCTGTTGCAGCCTGTTTCCGCACCAGCCGACCTGTTGCAGCCTGTCTCCGCACCAGCCGACCTGTTGCAGCCTGTCTCCGCACCAGCCGACCTGTTGCAGCCTGTCTCCACACCAGTCGACCCGTTGCAGTCTGTCTCCGCACCAGCCGACCCGTTGCAGCCTGTCTCCGCACCAGCCGACCTGTTGCAGCCTGTCTCCGCACCAGCCGACCTGTCGCAGCCTGTCTCCGCACCAGCCGACCTGTTGCAGCCTGTCTCCGCACCAGCCGACCTGTTGCAGCCTGTCTCCGCACCAGCCCGACCTGTTGCAGCATGTCTCCGCACCAGCCGACCTGTTGCAGCCTGTCTCCACACCAGCCGACCTGTTGCAGCCTGTCTCCGCACCAGCCGACCTGTTGCAGCCTGTCTCCGCACCAGCCGACCTGTTGCAGCCTGTCTCCGCACCAGCCGACCTGTTGCAGCCTGTTTCCAAACCAAGCGACCTGTTGCAGCCTGTTTCCAAACCAAGCGACCTGTTGCAGCCTGTTTCCAAACCAAGTGACCTGTTGCAGCCTGTTTCCAAACTAAGCAACCTGTTGCAGCCTGTTTCCAAACCAAGCGACCTGTTGCAGCCTGTTTCCAAACCAAGCGACCTGTTGCAGCCTGTTTCCAAACCAAGCGACCTGTTGCAGCCTGTTTCCAAACCAAGCGACCTGTTGCAGCCTGTTTCCAAACCAAGCGACCTGTTGCAGCCTGTTTCCACACCAGCCGATCTGCTCCAGCCTGTTTCCACACCAGCCGATCCGCTCCAGCCTGCTTCTACACCAGCCGATCCGCTCCAGCCTGCTTCTACACCAGCCGATCCACTCCAGCCTGCTTCCACACCAGCCGATTCGCTCCAGCCTGCTTCCACACCAGCCGATTCGCTCCAGCCTGTTTCCACACCAGCCAACCTGTTCCAGCCTGTTTCCACACCAGCCAACCTGTTCCAGCCTGTTTCCACACCAACCAACCTGTTCCAGCCTGTTTCCACATCAGCCAACCTGTTCCAGCCTGTTTCCACACCAGCCAACCTGTTCCAGCCTGTTTCCACACCAGCCAACCTGTTCCAGCCTGTTTCCACACCAGCCAACCTGTTCCAGCCTGTTTCCACACCAACCAACCTGTTCCAGCCTGTTTCCACACCAGCCAACCTGTTCCAGCCTGTTTCCACACCAGCCAACCTGTTCCAGCCTGTTTCCACACCAGCCAACCTGTTCCAGCCTGTTTCCACACCAGCCAACCTGTTCCAGCCTGTTTCCACACCAGCCAACCTGTTCCAGCCTGTTTCCACACCAGCCAACCTGTTCCAGCCTAGATTTTCGGTGCCCGTCACCCAGCCTGACGTTTTGGTGCCCATCTTTCAGCCCGCTGAACCAGTGCCTGCCATCTGGCTTGCTGAACCTCTGCCCGGTTGCCAGTTTGAAGTGCCTCTGCCCGGTGGCCAGCTTGAAGACCCAGCGCCATTTGCCCAGCCCGCTGACATGGTGCCTGCTAAACCAGTTCTCGATGCCCGGCTTGCCGCTGATTTTGCCCTGCTTGATTCCCAGCCTGACTGTGATGCCCTTGTGTTGTTCGCCTCCGTTAGGTTCATGCACATTGCCCTGCCTGTTTTCATTTCCAGATCCCAACTTCCAGACCCTGGTGGTGGGGTGCATGTTCCATTGCCGGACTCAGGTGCCACGCCTCCCAGTAAGTTTAAGGACTCTGGCCGCAGGAGCACAAGTAGTCCGCAGACACAGGGGAGACTTTTTGGGACCTTTCCGCACCTACCAGCACTGCCAGATCAAGGGCAGAATGGAGCGTCCGGAGGCCACTCCTTGGGAGGGGGAACTGTCATGATCAGTGTCATTGCCTGGGTCACCTGCTGGTGGTGCTATTGCTTTCAGCACCAAAGGGTGCAGTTCTGGTGGCCACCAGCGGGTGTCTCCCATTTGTCTGGAGCCGAAATCATCTCCTGCAATCAGGCGTCACCTGAGACTGATTGCAGGAGGTGTGTATAAATACCCAGCAGACACTAAAGCATTTGCTCTGGTATTGTCTTGGAACCCAGACCTGTATGCCTGAACCTGAACCTGAACCTGAACCTGAACCTGAACCTGAACCTTGTGACCTGTTATCTGTTACCTTGTATCCTGTGTTCCTGAACCCTGCATCCATCCCTGGACCCCTGCCTCTGTACCTTGTATCCTGTGTTCCTGAACCCTGCATCCATCCCTGGACCCCTGCCTCTGTACCTTGTATCCTGTGTTCCTGAACCCTGCATCCATCCCT
Source organism: Rana muscosa (assembly GCA_029206835.1). NCBI lineage: Eukaryota > Metazoa > Chordata > Amphibia > Anura > Ranidae > Rana > Rana muscosa. The sequence goes on along the minus strand of CM055116.1, from coordinate 1,257,356,382 downwards.
GGACCCCTGTCTTTCAGACTCATCCCTTCCTCCTGTTGTCCCTTCCGGCTCCCTGTTCAATCGGACTGATCTCTCGTGTATGACCCTGGCTTGATTACATTTACGCTTTAATCTCTAAACTGTATTCACGTTGGTGTAGGGAGTTGTTTTGTGTGTCACTGTGGTTGGTTGCTGGTTGCCTTTATTGTTTTAGGAATTATCCTTTCAATAAACTCATATATATATTTACTTACCTTGTGCCTAGTTCCTTTAGTGCAGCCCACTGATCTGCGTACCCTGTGCTGGATGCCGTGTTAGGCATCCGTGACAGTGTGAAAGATGACCTAGTTGATGGAGAGTGTGATGAGTCTAAAGCATTATGAGTGGAACTGTGAATGGGTGTGCATACTACAAAGGTTGTCATTGGAGTTTGTTATAGACCTCCCAGTGTTAGTGAGGAGATGGAGACTCAGCTCCTTGCACAGATGGAAAGGGCTGCAAGGGCTGGGACAGTGATAATAATGGGGGATTTTAACTACCCGAAAATTGACTGAAGTAATGGCACTGCTGGCACAGTTAAAGAGAAAAAATTTATAAACTTATTACAAGACAAATTTATGGTCCAGTTTATTGAGGGCCCAACTAGGAATGAAGCTTTGATGGAGCTGTCAATCTCAAACCATGCAGAGCTTATTACCAATATTTATATAAAGAGCATCTGGGTAGCAGTGACCATAACATGATTTGATTTAGGCCCCTTTCACACTGGGGCGGGCAGGTGCGGTGGCGGTATAGCGGCGCGATTTTTAGCGGCGCTATACCATCGTATTTACCGCGTTATTCGGCCGCTAGTGGTGCGGTTTTAACCCCCTCTAGTGGCCGAAAAAGGGTTAATACCGCCCGCAAACCGCGGCTACAGCCGTGGTTTGCGGGTGGTATTACCGCAGTGTCCCATTGATTTCATGGGGAGGAGCGGTATACACACCGCTCCTTCACCGCTCCAAAGATGCGGCTTGAAGGAGATTTTTTTTCCTCCTGCCAGCGCATCGCCTCAGTGTGAAAGCCCTCGGGCTTTTACATTGAGAATACTGGGGCAGGAATATTTCAGGTGTTATTTATGCGCTATTTTTAGCGCTAAAACGCCTGAAATACGCCTCAGTGCGAAAGGGGCCTAAATGTTAGCTGTAAGCAACAAACACATACGTGTAAGATAAAGAAAAAACTTAACTTTAAGAGAGCAAATTTTGAGGGCTGCTCTCCAGAAATTAGACTGGGAGGGAATATTGACATCAATGGACAAAGAATAGAGATGGGAATTCTCCAAAAAGACTGTATGCAAACTCACTTAAAAGTATATTCCCATGGGCAATACATTTAAAAGGCTAAAAATAAAACTTATGTGGCTTATGGTCAAAGTTAAACTATAAAACTATATACCATGGCTATAAATAATAAATAAAAGAGCTTTTAAAAAATATAAAAATCAATGAAACGCTATCATAATTTAAATGTTACAAAGAATATAACAGGATATGTAAAGAGGAGATCAAGGACGCAAACATTCAAAATGAACGATAGATTGCAAAAGATAGTAGGACAAACCCCAAAAAATTATTAAAATATATTAATAGTTAAAAAGGTCAAGTCTGAGCATGTAGGCCCTTTACAAAATAATCTAGAGTGGGTGACTGGGAACAAAGAGAAGGCAAATGTATTAAATACTTTCTTCAGCTCTGTGTATACAAAGGAGCATGTCCATAATGGTAGTGACACAGCCCCAAATAATCCACAATGGCTCAAATGTGATATAGTCCAGAAATATATAGACAGAATAAAGGGGAATAAAGCGCTTGGACCAGATGCATCCACACATGGATACTAAAAGAATTGAGCTCTGTCATTTCAAGGCCATTGTTTCTAATATTTAGGGACTAGTTAATGACAGGAATAGTACCACTGGATTGGCGCAGGGCCAATGTGGTGCCTATATTTAAAAAGGGATCAAAGTCTTTGCCAAGTAACGATAGACCTGTTAGTTTAACTTCTATAGTCAGGAAGATACTGGAGAGTTTAATAAAAGACCACATAGACGAGTTACTGCTGGAAAAAATTATTTTAAGCAACAGACAGCATGGATTCATGAAAGACAGAAATTGTCAAACAAACCTGATTTCTTTTTATGAGGAGGTAAGTAAAACCTTGGACAGAGGGGTGGCGGTGGAGGTGGTATACTTGGATTTTGAAAAAGCTATTGACACAGTTCCCCACACACGGCTCATGTGTAAGGTAAAGTCTACAGGTTTGAAAAGAACAATTTGTAAATGGATAGAAAACTTGCTAAAAGACAGAATTCAGAGAGTCGTGGTTAATGACTCTTACTCTGTATGGTCTAAGGTTATCAGTGGTGTACCCCAAGGTTCAGTGTTGGGACCCTTACTTTTTAATATCTTTTCAAATGATATTGGGTCTGAGATTAAAAGTACAATTTATGTCTTTGCAGATGACGCTAAGCTATGCAGTAGAATAACGTCCTTACAGAATGTCTCCAATTTACAAAGCGACCTCAATGCTCTGTCTAATTGGGCAACTAAGTGGTAAATGCGGTTTAATGTTGATATATGTAAAGTTATGCACTTGGGGGCTAAGAATATGAATGCATCATACATACTAGGGGGAGTACAATTGGGGGAATCCATGGTGGAGAAGGATCTGGGGGTTTTGGTAGATCATAAGCTCAATAAGAGCATGCAATGCTAAGCTTCAGCTTCTAAAGCGAGCAAAATCCTTTCTTGTATTAAGAGAGGTATGGACTCCAGAGAGAAAGATATCATTTTGTCCCTGTTCAAATCATTGGTAAGACCTCATCTGGAAAATTCAGTTCTGTTTTGGGCACCAGTTCTCAAAAACGATATCGGGGAACTGGAGAAAGTGCAGAGAAGGGCAACAAAACTGATAAGAGGCATGAAGGAACTCAGCTATGAGGAAAGATTAGAGGAATTCCTTCACTCTTGAGAAGAGGAGATTAAGTGGGATATCATCAACATGTACAAACAAATAAGTGGTCCATATAGTGAACTTGGTGTTGAGTTATTCACTTGAAGGTCATCACAGAGGACAAGGGGCACACTTCACGTCTAGAGGTAAAAAAAAAGATTTCATGGGGGGCGTGGCCTGGCACCGGAGTGAGATGGCAGCTTAGAAGGAGAGCTCCACTGCTCAGAACTACAGACAAGCACTAATTAGCGAAACCCCTCGGGTCTAAGCCTTCCAGATGACCGGGAGAAGTCAGCCTACTGCTCGGTCACAGATGGACTCCTCCACGCAGCTCAGCAAAACTATCCCGGCGATGTTCCGCACACAACCGGTGGACACGCAGGCCGCATCTCAGGCCTCGGACTCAAGTTTGACACTGCACACGGCCGCCTCCGCTTCCTCCGCGGGTCTCCCGCAAGTTATGAATGCAGGATACACCTCACCCCCCTGTGTATGGTGGATTTACAGCAGGTGGCCCTGGATATAAAGAATGCCATGTTTGCCGCGATCTCTGATCTGAAGGGAGAGATCAGAGCAGTGGCCACCCAGATGGAGCGTGTGGAGTCAGCAGCCATGACACATGGGGCAGCCATCCAACAAGTACAGAGGGCCTCCACCTCTCATGCACAGCACCTTGTTGACATGCACAGGCACATGGAGGACCTGGACAATAGGGGGCGTAGGCACAATTTACGTGTAAGGGGGATACCGGAGTCGGTGGAGGGACCCCAGTTACAACAGGCTGTCTGGGTAATCTTTAATATGCTACTTGGCCGACCGCTAGATGCTCCAGTGGAGGTGGAGAGATGCCACAGAGCGCTGCGGCCCAGGGGCAGAGAAACAGATCCACCCAGAGACACTGTATGCTGCCTAGTGAATTTTTTACAGAAGGAAGAGATACTGCGGTTAGCACGCAATCACGCTAATCTGGAATATGAGGGGGCGCGTATACAACTGTTCCAGGACCTGTCGGCCATTACTCTACAACACAACGAGACCTACGGCCGCTTCTACAAGTATTAAGAGACAAACGTATCCTTTACCGCTGGAAGTTCCCCTTCTGTCTCCAGGCAATGGCTGGCAATCGAACGGCTTTACTGAGGACTCCGTCAGACCTGCAGCAGTTCTGCGACACCCTTGGCATCCCTGCGGTCGACGTTCCTGATTGGTACGGTGCATTCTTCCAACCTGATCCCTGGATCCCCACCCAGTCGGATGACACCCCACGATCTCGGAGGAATCAGCAAAGATGCCGCAGACCGTCTGATGTCACCCCACCGAGATTTTGAGGAGACATGGAGACGGAAGAGAGCCCGAGAGCTTCACCGTCGTCTGTTCGACGACGGACGGAGCACCTTTGATGATGCTAAACATGGCCCGGTAAGCTGATCCCTATCTCCTCACTGCTCTCACGCTCCCATACTTCCATACGCACACGACTAGTCGCTATGGTACTTGGTCAACCTCACCCTGATCCCTAGCAGGTTTTTCCACGTTCCTTGCCCTGACTAGATCTCAATAGCGGAATGGGCGTCAGTCTGTGCTATATGACACTAGCCTCGGTGGTTGCATTGCAAGATTGGCCCAAGCTTTGGACTACATGATGGCAATATCAGACTATGATAACACCATGACAGATCTGACTTCCACAACCCTAGGCCTTGGAGCACTAAGAGGGGGAGGTGAGCTTCTACCTCCCAGACTTACACTCTCCTCCTGTGGTTACGTGTGACTATATTCGTGGGCTAGACACCTGCTCCTTAGGGGGTCACAGCCTGGTTCTTAAACTGTTGGCCTTTACAGTTCTGATTTGCCGATCAGAAGTCACAAATTTGGTCAGACTTCACATACCTGTCACTAATGCAACCACGTGAGATGACAAACTTAAATGCTTTACTGCTATAACAGATTCTTTGAGCTATGATATATGTGATGTTTCCATCCCTCCCCCTGCAGGTTTCCCCTTACCCCTTATCCCTTGCCCTCCCCGCCTACATTCCCTCTCCTTCCCCCTCCCGCCCTGTCCACTTCCCCTCCCCCCCTCTCCGTCTCCCCTACCATTCCTCTCCACCCCCCCCCTTTTTTTTTTTTTTTTTATGCGACCAGGCAACCTTAGTGCACCTATGCCTTCTGATTTTAGGCTCAATGTGGGTGGAGATGTGAGGAGTGGGGGTTGGTCCATTGGTTCATGAATGCTGTACGCCAGGCGTGGTCTCTTGATGTTACTGGCCTGTGCCTCCCGAGGCCCTCAGTTCGCGGTTCCCGGTCTTTGACTTGGACGGGGCCGGGGGGCCTTGGGAGATACACCCTCTGATAACCATGCCAACATACTAACCTTTGGTCAACCACAATGGGGCTCAGGGACTGAGACTCCCTCTAACGACATCTGATTGTAGATCTGGGCAACGGAGATCCGTTCCTTAGAATAGCCCTATCCAGGGAAATGTGGATGTAAAAGATTTTTTACATAATTCCCTTTCATTTATCTGTGCTTTTAAAGTTGTTTATGTTTACCAATTGTTTTTTTGTTGTCTTACACTAAAGTTGATCTCTGGTGCTCCTGGGCCCTGATTGCCTCTTTAAGGGGTCTATCCAAGTGGGAAGTGGACCGCAGGGGCCCCGCGCCTGGGACGCCCGATTAGGTTGGGTATCCGGAGGTGTCGAGGCCACTGTGGTATGCCAAAAGTTTCTGTTAAAGGTAATGAAAATGCGAGGAGAAGAAGCATGGTGCCATTTATGTTATTTCCAGGCTGTATTCCTGGGGAAGGGCTTTGAGGGCGGGGGGTGATGTTGTGGAAGACCTGTCGCCTTTTAATGCACGGGCTTTAGCAATATAGCCCCTTACCCTACCCTTTACCCGAGGGGTGTTTCACGTTTCACAATTTATTTATTTTTTGCATGTTTAGTTTTTCTTTTTACGTGGAAATAAATATATATCAAGTCTGTGGTATCTGGATGGTGGAGTAGGTAGGTACGCTCGGGTGTTAGTTTTTGTCCCTACCTCAAGAGAGGCGGGTTCCCCTCTTGTACTTGCCGGCATAGCATCAGTTTATCCTAGCATCGGCTTGCCCACTATCCTCTCTAGGTAGTTCAGCGGGACTTTGACTACCTCCGGTACTTTGTTCATAGCACCTTATTGAGGGGTCCTTCCCTACTAGGGAAGACATTCTGGTTTGACTCCGGATACCACTAATACGGTTTAAAGGCAAGCATTGGATTTGCTTCCTGTCTCTCTCTCTCTGTCTGTCTGTCTTCTTTTCTTGCTCCCCCCTTCCTTCTTCTTCTCCTCCTTTCTTTCTCTCTTTCTTTCTCCCCCCTCTCTCTTTTTCTCCCCCCTTTTTCATTTTCTTCCCCTTTTTTTTTTTTTCCTTTCCCCCTTCCCTCTCCCAGTTACTCTCTCCATCTGTAGTTGGAAGACGTAGGTGACATCGTATCTGATTCGCCCATATGGCCGCTTTTATGCAGTCCTCGGCTCCTCTGTCGCTCAAGTTTTTCTCTGTCAATGCCAAGGGCCTTAATGTTCCTGAGAAGCGTAGTAGCCTTATGGCAGAAGCCCACAGACACAGGGCTCAAATCATATTTTTGCAGGACACATGCTGTCACAGAAGCTGTTCTATGAGCAGGGGAATAAACCCGGGAGGTTACTAGCGAAATTTACGCAGAAACGCGTGCTCGCCTCCACAATCCATCATGTGAGGGACAAGCATGGAGGGATCCATACTAAAAATGAGGAGATTGCCCGACAGTTCCAAACATTTTATAGCAAACTATATAATATTAAGACAAATGAGGAAAGTAGTGTCTCGGCGGACGCGCGGAAAGACTTGATAAGAGACTTTCTGCATAGTTATTGCCCACAGGCACTATTCCTGGAAGATAGGCAATCTCTAGACTCCCCGTTGTCGCCGGATGAATGGGTAGAAGCCTTAAAAACCACAAAACCCGGCAAAAGCCCGGGACCTGATGGATTCACAGCGCAATACTACAAATGTTTCACGGATCTTCTAGCGGCAGGTTTCCTACGAGCCTTCAACTCCCTATCAGATACCGCATGTAACTCTAGTACCCTGTTGGAAGCCTATATTTCAGTAATACACAAGGAGACCAAAGATCCGGCGGATGTAGCAAATTATAGGCCGATCTTGCTCCTAAATGTGGATGTTAAAATCTTTTCCAAAATTCTTGCAAATCGGTTAGCTTACCATGTTCCGACATGGGTGGGTCTAGATCAGGTGGGCTTTGTCCCCGGCAGAGAAGCCAGGGACAACACCATCAAGGCCCTCAACCTACATCACTGGCTCACTTCTTCCAAGCGCGAAGGGTTTTTTCTGTCAATGGATGCGGAGAAGGCCTTCGACCGAGTGGGTTTAGGGACCAGAATGAGGACTTATATCGGAGCTCTATATACGGATCCACGAGCTAGAGTACGAGTCAATGGTCACTTGTCGGAGGCCTTCTCCATCCACAATGGCACGAGACAGGGTTGTCCCCTTTCTCCTATACTGTATATCCTCACGCTGGAAACTTTTCTTCGCTGCATTCGGGCGAATACTAACATAAAGGGTATTGAAATAGGCCATAAGGAATATAAACTCGCAGCCTTCGCCGATGATATTTTACTCTTTCTCTCCTCTCCCCTGACATCTCTGCCTAATTTGCTACATGTTCTTGAACAATTCCGAATCATCTCACACTTGAAAATCAACTATTCCAAATCATTTGCTCTGAATATCTCGCTGCCCTCTTCGCTGGTTGACCTCTGCCAAGAGAATTTCCCCTTCTGCTGGAAAACCGATGATATTACCTACCTGGGTGTTCGGCTTCCGGGTAAACTCACAGATCTTTACAACAAGAACTTTCTAACAGAACTAACCGCTATTCAGCAAGACATGCTTCGATGGGATGTCCCCACGATTTCCTGGTTCAGGCGTGCATCCATATTGAAAATGACAGTGCTTCCCCGAATGCTATATAAATTACAGGCAATGCCCATCACCTTACCGCCCTCCTTCTTTACAACGTACAAGAGACTATGTAGAAAGTTCTTGTGGGGGACCAAGGCTCCGAGAATTAGTTGGGCGAAATTGGTACTCCAGAAATTAGATGGAGGTATTGGTCTCCCGGATATACAGAGGTACTACTGGGCTACACAGCTAACATGGATAGTGGACTGGCGGGTCCATGCACGACGTAAAGGGTGGGTACTCCTGGAAAATTTGATCACGGGAACTGAACTTGGAAAAGTTCCCTGGTTTTCCAACAAACACTGGACACCTACCGTACAATCTCACCCTCTGGTAGGGGCGACTCTTTCTGCATTCACACAAGCGTGTAGAAGGCAGGCAGTGTTGGCTACAGAGTGTAAGTTAACTCCCCTTAGAGGAAACCCAGACTTTCTGCCGGGGCTAGAAGGCTCCTACCTGACAAAAGAATGGCCACACGCGGATATGCTAGCCAAACACTTCTTCTCCGGGGAAAGGTTTCTTAACCTAAGAGAACTAGCGTCACTATCCCAGACCAAAGCCTTCCCTTTCTTTGCTTACCTCCAGATAAAGCACTTTCTGAACAGTCCGAGGACCAGAGGATGCTTTACAAAAACATCTACAGTGTTTGAGTCATTATGCTCTAGAACGTCTCCCCAGAGGCATGTGATCTCGATGCTCTATGCCTCGATGTTCAAAGAATCCTCTGACTCCATGCAGGCGGAACAGGCCTCTTGGGAGGCCTGACTTGAAACACCGATTGAGAGAAAGAGTTGGGAACGGGTTCATTGGTATATCCATAAAGGTTCGCTGAATGTAAACACCCAGGAAAATGGGTACAAGATTAGAACGCGGTGGTATAGGACACCGGATCTGATCGACAAATTTGCTCCGAATGTGTCAGATCGGTGCTGGAGGTGCGGACAGGATTTGGGTACTTTCCTCCACATTTGGTGGGAATGCTCGCTGATCCAACCTTTCTGGCAGAGGGTACATGATGTGACGACTGCAGTCTCTTCACTGCCACTGGAGTTTTCACCAGCACAGTATCTGCTTCATCTGTCCACAATATCTAAGAAACGGTATCGCAATTCAGTGGCGATCCAAATGATCAACGCCGCCAGATTATGTGTACCCGTCCACTGGAGGACTATGGTGTCGCCATCTATGAAAGAATGGGTGACACGCATAGATCACATTGCAGCGATAGAGGAGTTGATATACACTGCGCAGGATAGAATTTCCAGCTTCGCCAATATCTGGGAAGACTGGTTTACATTTCAGAAGTCTGTAGAATTTCAATATCTCTTATAGACTAATAGGTGACTGGGACTCTTGCATAGAGTGCTGCTTGTTTGCTTGTTAGCCAACGGAAGTATGATCTTGACAGTAGGTGCTTATTACCAAATAGAAACAGTCGGAGAGGGTAGCTGGTGGTTACCCCACCCCCTCTTCAAGCATTCACATCCGAGACGCTGTCTTCCGCGTACTCACCCCACCCCCACCCTACCCCTTCCTCCACCCCCCCCCCTTTTTTTTTTTTTTTCTTCCTTTTCTCTTGTGTTCCTTCTTTATCTTTCTCACCTAGATCTTCCTTCTTGTGTTTCCCTCTTCTCCCTTCGCTTTTTCTCTTCTATGTTGATTGTGATGATAGGAGAGTGTGGGGGGACGGGACTACCCTAATTGACCCCCCCACCCATACTCTCCAAATACGCAGACCCTTAGGGTTGGGGATAGGAGGCAAATCACAGGTTCTGGTTTATTGTGGTAGTGGCCATGACTTGCCACTTTTACTGAAGGTCCTGGTAGCTTCTTAGTGCAATCTCATTAACACGATTCCTCATCGAGGACTTGAGATATATTCTTGTTTTTATATGAGATGATGTCGTCTGTCTGATATGACTGAACATTGTACATGGACATTGCCGCAATTGCATAACATGTATTTGTATTATGTATGGAGCCAGAACCCCTGGATCTCCAGGTTTACCTTTTTCTTATTATTACGGGTGATATTGCTGTTAATGTGTATTTACAATGTCTTTCAATAAAATCTTTATGGATAAAAAAAAAAAAAAAAAAAGATTTCATCTCCAAATATGGAAACGTTTCTTCACAGTAGAGCCTAGTACACACGGCCAGTTTTTCCGTTGGATAAAAAACCGACGGTTTTCCCGACAGAATTTCTCTCAAGCCTGCATTGCATACACACGCTCAGACAAAAGTCCGGTGAACTTTTGTCTGCCAAGAACTCGGTGACGTAAAAGACTAGGACGAGCCGAGAAAATGAAGTTCTATGCTTCTGAGCATGCGTCAAATTGTTTCCGAGCATGCGCGGTTTTCTTCCCCTTGGAAAAGCATACAGACGAACGGTTTTCCTGCCAGGATTTTTTCCTGACGGGAAAAAAGAGATCCTGCTCTCTTTTTTTTTCCGGCAGTTTTCCTGTCGGAAAAACTGCGATGGAGCATACACACGGCCGGGATTCCTGGCCAAAAGCTCTCATAGCAGTTTTCCCATCGGAAAAAACGGTCATGTGTATGAGGCATTAGAGCTGTGAAAATGTGGAATAGACTTCCTCCAGAGGTGGTTCTGGCCAGCTCAGTAGGTTTCTTTTAAAAAGGCCTGGATTCTTTCCTAAATGTACATAATATAACTGGGTACTAACATTTATAGGTAAAGTTAATCCAGGGAAAATCCGATTGCCTCTCGGGGGATCAGGAAGGAATTTTTTCCCCTGCTATAGCAAATTGGATTATGCTTTGCTGGGGTGTTTCGCCTTCCTCTAGATCAACTGTGGGTGAAAGATTGTGTATATGGGATTGTATTTTTATTTTTTTGGTTGAACTAGATGGACTTGGATGTGTCTTTTTTCAACCTGACTAACCATGTAACTATGTAATTGAATAGAATAAAATAGAATAAAATAAAATAAAATAGAATATGATCGTCTTTCTAAATTTGAATAGAATAAATTAGAACAGAATTCAAAACAATGGAATCCAAAATAATAGAAAAAATATATAATAGAAAAGAAGAGAATAGAATAGAAAAACAATAGAATAGATTAAAACTTGAATTTAGACTAGAATGAGTTTGAATAGAAAAGATTAAAATTGAAAATAATAGAAAAAAATTAATAGAAAATAAGAGAATAGAATAGAAACGAATTGAAAAACAATTAATATAGAATAAAATAAAATAGAAAAAATATAACTATAATATTCTTTCTATTTTATTGTATTGTATTCTAATCTTTTCTATTCGAATTTGAATTACCGTATTTATCGGCGTATCACACGTACTTTTTTCCCCTTAAAATGAGGGGAAAATCGTGGGTGCGTGTTATACGCCGATCCCCCGCTGATTTTGAGGAAACGAACGAGCGGAGCCGAGATACACAAAGCCAAAGTACACTCGGCTTTACTCGGCTCCTCTCGCAGTCACGCCCACCTCCACTGATTGCGATAGGAGCGAGCGCCGCTGACATACAGAAAGCCGAGTGTACTTCGGCTAGTCTCGGCTCCTCTCGCAGTCCCGCCCCTGACTGTGAGCAGAGCTGAGTCTAGCCGAAGTACACTCGGCTTTCTGTATGTCAGCGGTGCTCGCTCCTCTTGCAATCAGTTTAGGTGGGCGTGACTGTGAGCAGAGCCGAGTCTAGCCGAAGCACACTTGGCTTTCTGTATCTCGGCGACACTCGCTCCTCTCCACTCACAGTCAGTGGAAATCGGCGCCAATTTTAAATCAGGGCAGAGACTGGCAAGGCTGCAAAGGCACTGGGCAATGATAAAAAGGCTCTGGGCAAGGCTGCAAAGGCACTGGGCAAGGCTGCAGATGGACACTGGGCAAAGCTGCAATGATGGACAAGGCTGCAGATGGACAATGGGCAAAGCTGCAATGATGGACAAGGCTGCAGATGGACACTGGGCAAGGCTGCAATGATGGACAAGGCTGCAGATGGACACTGGGCAAAGCTGCAATGATGGACAAGGCTGCAGATGGACACTGGGAAAAGCTGCAATGATGGACAAGGCTGCAGATGGACACTGGGCAAGGCTGCAATGATGGACATTTAAATGTACGTTTTTTCCCATAAACTTCCCTCCTAAAAGTTTTTTCCTTAAAATTCCCTCCTAAACTTGGGGTGCATGTTATACGCCGGCACGTGTTATACGCCGATAAATACGGTAATTCTATTCAAATTTAAAATTTTGGAAGATGAGTATATATGTTTCCTATTTTATTCTATTTTGTTCTTATTTTCAAATTGTCAGACAGTCAGTATCAATAGCCTAATGCAACAGCTGCATTTAAACTCAAATGCGTTTTCAAAGTCGAATAGCAATTCAATATTTTTTTTCAAATTGTTTTCTAATACGGTCAGATTTTTTCAAATTCGGTTGAATTTTTTAATTCAAATATGAAACTAATAAACAAAAATTCTGAAAACGAATAAAACAAATGTAACAAATTTAACAAAACAAATTTATTTAAATAACGAATCAAAACCAAATGAAACAAAACTAATTTTTTTCATCTTGCACATGTCTACTCCATTGTATAGTACAGCATGGATCTCTTCATCATGGTATCATCATGGTATTTATTGTAAATACAATATTGGAACAAATGTTATAGAGATTTATACACAAGACATATACCTGCGTATATCTATAGATCCCCAGTATTTGTGCCATTGGAATAGTTGTCACTGAATAATGATCTCCTATAAAACCCACCAATGAGGCTTCTTCAGAACATGAGTAATTAGGGACAGTCTTCTGTGGTCCAGATAAAATTTGTAGAACATTTCTTATAGCCACACTGGCATGTAAAGAAGAATCAGTGATATGATATCCCAGTGTAATATTGGGTAAAATTTCTGCATTTTGGTTAATTTGTTGTATAGCAAAACGAAAAATCAAAACATTTAGGATTGATCGCAGATCGTCACTGTAAAGGTAAATAAGTACAAGATATTAATGGCGGCACGTGATACTGGGACACAAGTCAATCTGTAAAAAATGAAAAAATTACTAATGCGCTATCAGAAAGTGCCAATGTGGAGTAAAGTGCTAGGTAATATAATGCTGCCAAAACATATGTAGTGTTACCAGCACCAATGTAAGTGATCAAGTGATGAAGTGGCGCTAATTACTGAACACAATAAAATATAATGTGCTAATGGCTGGTAAGTAACACACAAATCTTCAAAATGAGATAAACCATGAAACAATGTAAAATAATGTGCATCACATTAAACCAAAAATCCAGTGAAGTGCATCACAATAAAACAATTGAAATAAAATAAAAATATCTCAATAGTGCTTCAATAAATAAAGTCCATTTGTAAAGTGCATCCAAAATGGTCTAATATTTCACAGAACCAATCAGTTCTTAAAGGGGTCAATTCCCGTCTGTGCAAATGGAGATGAGGGGGGAAGGGAGAGGTAAGGGAGTCCAGGTTACAAATGGAATTTGAGGTACACAGATATCCTTCTAGAATCCTCCCCCAGTGGTACTAGCCTCTCAACTTGTGAAAAGACCCCAATGGGTCTAATGATGCGTCAAGGAAAGCCGGTCACCAGGCACGGTTGCTGTATCCTCCTACCAATGTCCGTCCAGGGGATCACTGCAGCTCTTCATCAAATATCTCCAGCCTTATTTCCTTAGAGATGGTATCTCCAAATCCACAGAATTCATGAGCAAATAGAAAGAGTCTCCATAGTGAAGTATGTAAAAAAAAACGTTTATTTAACCATGTAATTTTGTAGCTAAAGGACCAGGCCACTTTTTGCGATTCGGCACTGCGTTGCTTTAACTGACAATTGCGCGGTCGTGCGACGTGGCTCCCAAACAAAATTGGCGTCCTTTTTTTCCCACAAATAGAGCTTTCTTTTGGTGGTATTTGATCACCTCTGTGGTTTTTATTTTTTGCGCTATAAACAAAAATAGAGCTATAAGAAATATCCCCAAAAAATATATAAAAATATAAAAAATATTTTTTTTCCTCAGTTTAGGCCGATACTTATTCTTCTACATATTTTTGGTAAAAAAAATCGCAATAAGCGTTTATTGATTAGTTTGCGCAAAAGTCATAGCGTGTACAAAATAGGGGATAGTTTTATGGCATTTTTAAAAAAAAATGTTTTACTAGTAATGGCGGCGATCAGCAATTTTTATCGTGACTGCGACATTATGGCGGACACATCGGACACTTTTGACACTATTTTGGGACCATTGTCATTTTTACAGCGATCAGTGCTATAAAAATGCACTGACAGTAAAGGGGTTAACCTGTAGGGTGCGCTGAATGGGTTAAGTGTGACCTAATGTGTGATTCTTACTGTGTGGGGGCAGGGAACAGACGATCAGTGACAGTCTCACTGGGAAGCACAGGGAGAGTTTTGTTTACACTTACCTCTCCCCGTTCTTCAACTCTGTGACCCGATCATGGGACACCTGTGGTGATCGGGTCCATGGGTGCCGTGGGAGCAGTCAATGAGCTCAGGACTGGGTCGTGAGCGCGCCACCGGCGGCACGCGCACGACCCACAGCTGGGCATCTTAAAGGGGATGTACCTGTACGTGCTAGTGCCCAGCCGCGCTATTCTGCTGACGTATATGTACAGGCGGCGGTCCTTAAGTTGTTAAAAAACAGCATAATATTAAAAACTGCAACAAACGCAAAAAAACACATGGAGTATCCAAGAACTTCCGGTAACGGGCGTAACCGGAAGTGACGTCACTAAGCTCCGCCCACCCGATGCGTTGCATTGCACCACACGTGACTTTATCAAGGGTGATACCCTTGATAAAGTCACGTGTGGTGTGACGCAACGTGCCGGGTGCGCAGAGCTTAGTGACATCACTTCCGATTACGCCCGTTACCGGAAGTTCTTGGATACTCTATGTGTTTTTTTGGCGTTTGTTGCCGTTTTTAATATTATGCTGTTTTTTAAATAAACGCAAGATTTTTACATACTTCACTATGGAGACTCTTTCTATTTGCTCATGAACTATGTGGATTTGGAGATCTCTAAGGAAATAAGGCTGGAGATATTGGATGAAGAGCTGCAGTGATCCCCTGGATGGATGTGGTAGGAGGATACAGCAACCGTGCCTGGTGACCGGCTTTCCTTGATGCAACATTAGACCCAATGGGGTCTTTTCACAAGGTGAGAGGCTAGTACCATGTTGGGGGGTGGGGGAGACACTTGTTAAATCTATTAGTGTCTCCTTCCTAGGCGTTTCATTCCAAAATTCAACAGAGCCAGGTTATCTTCCAAAAAGGTTGTTTATTCTTTAGAAAGACAAGCAAAAGACAAGGCTTGCATAATGACAGCTGGTAACACATGGTAAGGTGGTAGCTTCAGGAGGAGGAATGAGGAATCAGATGGTACATCCTCCATAGTGTATCGGGTCCCTTCCCCCGACCTTCCTACTCGTGTTCACTTGTGAGGCATTATTATACTGCTAGTAAAGCAAAGCTAAGCATTTTTTACATTTAGCATTGCTCCAAGGAAGGTGATGATGCTACTGTCACAGACGTAACACCCACTTGTGTATATTAAGTAACATAACTCCACCCATTGTCCTGACATAAAACCTCAAAAATAGATGTTACATACACAGCAAATGTCCTTTCTTTTGTCCTCAGCAACCTTCAAAATTAACATGTTTCAATAAAGATTTCACAAACTTTTATCACTTAACATAGTAATAAACTCAAAATATCTAACAATTCCCCTTCAATGCACTATAATTAACAAACAAAATAAGTGCATTCATCTTAAATAATAAATGTTTCTGATCCTCTTTTTTTCCCCAATACATACAATACAATAAACATTCATACAATTTAGTGTTTCAGATATTGTACATAAGCTTTTTCCCAAAACTTTGAGATATTCCTGTGAAATATTTAACTATTTCATTCCATCAAGAAACTATAAATTATTATATGATTTATTAATTTATTTAATTCTCCATCTAAACTATGTAATATTAAAGATTTTCTTCTTTTTCCTCCATAAATGTAACTTTAACCATATCATAATTTTAATATAAAGAAGAAATAAATATCTTTGATATATCAAATTATTTTGCTTTGTAATATAAAATATGAATTAATAAATAACATTTCTTCCATTCTTTTAAATCTCAATTACTAAATAATTTTTACAATATACGTTTTTATACATTATTCTTGACACTGAACAATTATAAACATAATACATAATCTACTCGTCTGTGGATACATAAAAACATAACTTTCCCATTATTTGATTGTTATATTTTTATATATTCTAGCTATTTTCCTATTTATTTTTCTATGTAACTATCTATCTATTTATCTATTTATCCAACTATTTATCTATTTATCTATCCATGACCAACAAGCAACTCTTTCCATTCCCTTTTCTTTCAACGTTCCATGTTATTTAATTCAACAGTAACTCTGTTTAGACACATTCAAATCCTTTTCTTCCACACAAGCCTCTATGTACTCTAACTATATTAATACTTCAAATGTACACTTTATTGTACATTCTTGTAATAACAAACTATCCATCCAACTTTCCCAAGTTATGTGTTCTATCAAAATTAATAAAAAAATAAAATTCTATGTGTATTAATATGTATTCCTATAAAAGATTTAGAAACCAAAATATATCAACTATTATGTAAACTAAGCTAGTATCATTACTATTAGTTATTACTGTGATATCAATCTTTCAATGATCTACTAAACTAACAACGATTGTGTAGGAGAAAGTATCAAATTTCAATGTCAACATAGAGTCAACAATTTTTTCTGTATTTCAAAACATTCCTATATTAAAATTACATCCCAACTCCCCCTCACATAATGATCGACCGATCAATATGTCACTTTTGATGTAAGTCCATATGAATAAATCATTGAAGTTCATCCAAAAATGATAGTCCTTGATAACATAATCAAAAAATGTTTTTGCAAAAACAAGAAATAGTAACAAATAGAAATTTAGTAGTGCCTGTTCCATGGTCATGGAAGAATCCCAAAAAAATAAAAAATCCATAGAATAGAATAATTTCATTAATCAATATAAACTATTTTAGACTCATGATCCTTTCTGTGTTTACCCATTGTATTCTTATTTTTACCCATTATTTTTATTTTTACCAATTATTTTGAAACAGAAATAATTATAATCCCTATTACCTTAAAAAATAATAAAATAATCTTCCCAATTGGCATTCCAATTGATATCTCAGTTGGTATCTCTGTTGGCATCCCTGGTACCTTCAGATCTATAATTCTTAACCATAACTTTAGCTACTGGAATAAATTACTGAATATACTCATAAGAAGAAATCTTATTCAAAAACATAATTTCTATTTAAAATTTAGCAAAGGCAGCGGCAGCTCCCAAGATGGCCACCGGCTTCTAGAGCTCCGCTCCACCACGGCCCGTTTCTAGCCACCGGAGCTCACAGAGCGCCCCCCCGCACCCTCACTGGGATTTTCGAGTAGGGGAAGCCCCCCGGAGATTGCGAATGACAGCAGCGCCAGCACGGAGGAACCTATTGCTCCAGATGTCGGCGATTCCCGGCCCCCTTAGCTATGCCAAGATGGCGGCGGCTCCACGAGGCTCTCACAGCACGGAGCATGCAGAGGACTCCATTTCTGATCAGGACCTGGTCCCTCCGTCTCCTTCAGGTACAGATTACCCACCCCTGGCCCTGGCCACATCTCCGGCTTCCACGGAATCTCTGCTGGGCAGGATGAGTGCTGGCTTCCCCACTACCCCCATGCTGGATCCCCATACAGGCCTATTCCTGGATGTCAGTGAAGCCACAGACCCTTTACTCATTCCCTCTGACTTCCCATCTATGATGGCAGCATTTGCCCAAATGCTCTCTAAAGGACTGGCACAGAATGCTGCTCAGATCACTGCATCCATTCATGCAGACGTACAGCAAATAGGGATGAGAATGGACACTATAGAGCAAAAAGCTGACCAATATGTGGCTCGGATTAACCAGAACACAGCTAGACTGCAAAATGTGCAAGATCAATTGGAAACAGCGTTCGCAAAGATCGACGACCTCGAGAAAAGATTGAGACGCTACAAATTTAGGATCAGGGGGCTCCCCGAATCTGAGAGGGAGGTTCAGGTCGATAAGAAGAAAATTCCTGGACCGCCGCACTCTGCAAAAAATACTGATTTATTTATAAAATCCACAAAATACAGCAAAAACACACAGGGGTGAACACAGGGACTGGCTAACGCGTTTCACATCGTGAGATGCTTACTCATAGCTAGCAATACAAGGGATACAATCATATGTATAAGAAAAGTGGACTGAACCACTTGCCAATAGAAAAACATTAAGGCCAGGTGTGGCCTTTTACCACATAATAAGTCCATGATTGGATCCAATGAAGTCACAAAAACACATACATAAGAAAGAGGAAAACATACCTGTGAAGTGTAAAACAGGAGTCAGAAGTAATGACACATGATTTCGTAAAAACAACATATATAAAAATATGTATAAAATGTATATACAATGTATCATATAAGGCATTCAATATATTGAAAAAACAGAGAATGCTTTATAAAAAGACTGCTGAAATAAGTGAAGAGTGATAAAACTGTGTGTTTGATGAATGTGCGATGAGACCATAAAGAAAGATAAAGAAAAATAAAGAAAAAACAAAGGAAAAAGAAAAAGAAAAAGAAAAAATGTGAAGTGTGTGCGTGTGTAGGGATGTAAATGAGGATATGTGAAGAAACATGTGAAAAAGTGAAATGCATGATGAAAAAACAAGAATGATTTGTAAAATGTGTAGGAATAAGTGTAAAACAAAAAAGTGCAAGTGGAAAAATAATAAAGGTGAGGATGGAACTGGTAGACTTGTGCACAACGGAAAAATTCGTTCCGTTTCGGTTCGCTTCTTGTGCACAACGGAAAAATTTGTTCCGTTTCGGTTCGTTTCTTTCCGGTCCTGTTGATTCGTAATCATTCGTAATTTTGCTAGACGGGATTTTTCGTGTTCGGACTAATTCGTATTTTCGCAAGCGACATTTTTCGTTGAATTTTTTGTTGCTTTATAATTCGTACTTTCGGTAGAGTACGTTGTTTTTCGTTGATTCTGGACACAACTCCTACTTTCGTAACTTTTTTTGGGTTCGTTGATTTGTAATTTTCCGTGTCTCTCTCACAACGACGCTGCCTATTATGCCTAATGTGCTTCGAATGGATTTGTACTTTTCTAAATACATAGCGGTTATTTGTAACGATTCGAAATCTCGTATTTTACTTTCGTTTTTTACATGCGGCTATAGGCTCCGCCCCTGTACACCATTTTGAGAGGGTTCAGCACGGTGAGGGAGAAGCAGAGAGCAGAGCAGAGTGTTATTGTGCTTCGAATGGATTCGAAATCTCGTATTTTACTTTCGTTTTTTCATGCGGCTATAGCCTCCGCCCCTGTACACCATTTTGAGAGGGAGTTCAGCACGGTGAGGGAGAAGCAGAGAGCAGAGTGAGTGTTATTGTGCTTCGAATGGATTCGTACATTCGTAACTTTTTTCATAACGAATTATGCCGAAGACATTCGGGCATTCGCTATTTTGCGGTATAATTTATTTCGGATTCGGTTTTATTCGTAATTGCTTTGTTCGGAAATTCGAATGCTTCCGAATGTCCGAAAGTTGCTAAATTCGGACGAATTTCGATTCGTTACGAAACAAATTGCACAAACCTAGGAACTGGATGAAAGTGAAGATGCACTATATATGATGGTGAAAAGTTCATTTATATGTGAGTGTGAGGAGTGAGTGTATAAAAGAAAAATGAAAAAAATGCATGTGATGATAAAATAAAAATAAAAAATGGAAATACCTTATATATTAGATATGGGAAGAGTACATGGACATTTAGCCACCCATGAGAAGTGGTGCAATACAAATATGTATATGAAGTTGTAAAAGCAGAATGAAAATAAAAATAAAAATTTATAATAAAAGGGGGGGGGGGACATATATGACAGGAACATATATTCAAAGAAATAAGGCAATCCATTAATTAATGATAATGATAATGTGTCTACCCCATAATAATTCATATGTACAACTGTCACAATATCAAGTTTCAAAGATAAGACATTCTTGAATGATGTGGATGGCCCTGAAACATCAGCAAATTGTTGCTGCTAAAATGCATGATTATTATGCAACACTATGCTGACCATCATGGCAGGAACATGTATGGCAGGAACATATATATAGAAAAGTAAGACAAAACATTAATTAATAATAATGTATCTACCATAATAATTCATATGTACAACTGTCACAATGTCAAGTTTCAAAATAAGACATTCTTGGGTGATATGGATGGCCCCGAGACATCAACATCCTGTTACTGCTGAAATGCATAGTTATTATGTAACATTGTGCTGACCATCATAAAAGGGGGGGGGGGGAACCAACTACTAAGGAGACTGTAAATATAGTGTAATAGTATCTCCTATAGAGGATCCAAAACCACCTACAGGGGTGATGCCATCAATAGAGAACCAAGAAACCAAAAATAGGAAAGTAGGAAAAGAAAGTAAATATGGAGAAGTAGATAGGGGAGAAAAAAAGGGGAGAAAAAAGGAGAGAAAAAAGAAGAATGAATATTCAGCCGAACCTTCACACTCTGTTGAATGAATATAGATATCCGGAGTTAGATAAGACAGAAAACACGTCAAAAAACGGATGGACCTGGGGGGAGGGATACTAGAGAAACATGGACAACGAGGAGAACATATCACTCCACGTATGAATGATAATTTACTAGGTGTGAGAATTTTACAATTGTGAAGTGAAATCTCGAACAGAAAATGTGAATGATAACGAATATATGCAGAATGCAATGCGAGATGTAGATAAGATTGAAAATAAAAGTTAAATATGAAAATTAAATATAAAAAATATATATATATAATATAATATAATAAATATAATAGATGTCAGTAGACACCATGGAATTTGTAGATACACAAAATAACCGGTGTCTCGCAAGTATGTATGATGCAAATAATTGACATCACTACATATCGCATCGAAAAACCGCAAGATTCGTATAACATAATCAATAAAAATGGGATACGTCCCATTCGAAATTAAGTCCTTTAGGGCATCTAGTATCTAAAAGAAAAATCCATTGAACTTCTTGTTTACAAAGTAAATTGAATTTATCCCCACCTCTGATTGGTCTCACTATTTTATCAATGCCTTGTATGACTAAACTGGATGTATCTTTTTGTTAGACTGTATTCCAGTGTCGGGCGACATTGGTTGTATGATCCTTATCAATATCATACAAGTGATCATAGAGGCGGTCTTTAAGTCTTCGTGTTGTCCTGCCCACATATTGGACTGAACAAGCTGTACAGGTAATCACATAAATTATGTAACGTGTGTTAAAGTTTATGAATGAATGTATCTTATGTGATTTACCTGTAGTCGCGGAGATAACAGAATCTCCTTTCTTGATAAAAGGGCAATATACACAACTTCGACCGCTGCATTTGTATGTCCCTTTAAATGACAACCAATTAGTGGGGTTGATTACACTGGAAAAGAGGCTAGGTGACAACATGTTGCTGAGAGATGGAGCTCTACGTGATACAGTATGAATGCCCTCCTCTAAAACTCGTGAGTAGATAGGGTCATGAGAAAGGACAGGGAGGTATTTGGTAACAATTTTTTGTATTTTATTAAATTCTATACTGTAAGGGGTGGAAAAAGTAGGGATGCACTGAGGCTTTTCTGTGTGTTTGAACTTAGATGTATTGATAAGTCTATCATTCAGGAGGTTACTGCATGGTACTGATTTAGCTATGGCCATACCCCTATTGATGGCTGCTTTAGGATACCCTTGTTCAGTAAACCTCGATGCCATGTGACAGGCTTGTAGGTCAAAATCTGATTGTGTACTGCACATTCTCTTTAATCTAAGAAATTGTCCTACAGGGATACTTTTAATGGTATGACCTGGGTGGCTGGAGTCTGCTCTGAGAATCGTGTTGCCTGCACTAGCTTTCCTGTATAGGGTGGAAACTATAGCTTTTCCTTGACCTGTCAACTGGACATCCAGAAACTCTATGGATTTGGCGTTCAGAGTGCCCGTGAATTTTAAGTTGAGCATGTTATCGTTCATATCTTCCAACCATGTTTCTAAATTGGTGTGCGGGTTGGAAACTATGAACAGGAGGTCATCAATGTACCTACAAAAGAATACAGTGTCCTTACGGCGGGGACCATCTGGTCCAAAAATGCGGAGCCTCTCCCACCATCCCATGTAAAGATTAGCCAAGGATGGTGAGAATTTAGCTCCCATGGAGGCTCCGCATTTCTGGAGGTAATGGACCCCGTCGAACATAAAAAAAGTTGTGAGTCAGGAGGTACTCCAAACATATGATAATAAATGATTGTAAAACTGGAGAAAAACGTCCTGACTTATTCAAAAAATATGACACTGCTTGTAGACCAAGAGCATGTGGAATGGATGAATACAAACTGGAAACGTCACATGTAATCCAACAATAGTTCTCCTCCCATGGTATGTGTTCCAATTTAGACAATAATTACTTGGTGTCACGCAAATAACCAGGTAATTCCATGACCAGGGGTTGCAGTTGTTGGTCCACCCACTGACCTAGACGCTCATTTAATGAGTTAATACCTGCCACAATGGGTCTGCCTGTTAATGGGAAAAGTCCCTTGTGTAATTTTGGCAGGAAGAAACATTTTTGTCCTTGGGTGTGAAGATTCCAATAGATATGGCTTTACCTAGTATGGAAGAGAGTTCTTTAGAAAAAGCAGCAGTGGGATCACTTTTAAGTTTTAAGTATGTGTTAGAGTCTGATAACTGTCTTAGGGCTTCATCTCTATATTGGATGGCATCCAATACTACGACTGTGCCTCCCTTATCGGCACTTTTAATCACGATGGATGAGTCCTTGCGTAAATTTTCTAAAGATACTTTCTCATCTGCAGAAATGTTCCCACTGGTTTTATGGGGTACACTTCTTGCTAATTGGGTTAAGTCCCTCTCTACCAGTTTTTGATAAAGGTCCATGTCTTTACCTCTTGAATTGATCGGATAATCCGATTTGATTTTATATGACACTGGGTAAAAATTGGAATCACAACTGTCATTGCGAACCTCAGGCTCTGCTGCGAGATAAAAGTTTAGGAGAGGGGAGAGACTCACCATTTGATGATTGTTCTGTGGACACAGTAGATTGGTTGTCGATCTCAGGGTCAGTGAAGTAATGCTTTTGTAATGTCAAGACACGCGCTAATCTATTAACGTCCAATATGGTACCAAAAAGATCGAAATGGTTTGATGGACAGAAGTTCAAACCTCTTGATAGAAGTGAAATCTCCATGTTGGCAAGTGGACGTGTTGACAGATTAATAACATTGCGATGTTCTGCTACTTCCGACCCCGCAATTGATAACGGTTTTCCTTTGACTCTTTTATGTTTCTTGCCTCCTCTTCTCGATTCCCTTTCTTTTTTTGTGCCTTTTGTTGCGGCCACGGCCACCTTGGTTTAAAGTCGCCGTCTGATCTTTACATGTGTGGTCAGCTGGAGGGCTATGATCTGATGAAGAATCCGATCCTGTAGCAGCAAAGGTGTCATTAGTTGGTTCGCCTTCTGTGTCTGAAAAGCTGACTCTTTTTTTGGATAGTGATCTCCGTGTTCGATGGTTGTGGAAAACTGTTTTTTTCCATATATAAACATTGTCTGTGTCATAATCAAGTTGATCACGGGCTCGTTTTTCTTTTTTTGTGGATATCACGCCACGCTCCAATTTGTTCAGACTTTTGTTCAACTGGTTGTCCAATTCGATATAGCCTGCAACCTGCTGTTGTTCAATTAAGTCCTTTTGTATAATGGCCATTTCGTTCTGTACCCGGTCCAGTTCTTTTTGCTTTTGATCCACAATAATTTTCATTAATTTAAATGAACAAGCCGAGAGAGTGTTAGTCCATTCTCGTTTAAGTTCATCATTGGCAAGGTCAAAAGTGGGGAATTTCTTGATCCGTAATCCCCAAGGAATCTGTTCCAGTGATAGGTATTCAGTGAGTGTGGTCACATCCCAAAAGGCCCTAATCTCTTTAGCCATAAGACCTTCTAACTTCCGAAAGATAGTTTTGAGGAATGAATCGCTTGTGTCCGGAATTTGGGACAAAAGAGTCTGGCTGGATCGGAGTGGATTATCGGATGGAGCTGTTAAGGTTCGGCTAAAAACTGTGTCCATCTCTGGGGTGTCTGCCGCTGACAAGGGATTGGAGAAAAGCATTCCGTGTGCGGGGAGTTCCATGGTGAAAAATCACCAAGAATGTAAAAAATGACGATGCAGGATGCAGATGGCTGAGCAGGTAAAAGTAAGAGGCAAAGTCCAGATAAACAGTTTAAGGAGAAGGATTACCGCTCTGAAGCCTCTGGATCCATATAGTGCTTCCGCCCCACTCTAAACACTCACAGGTGCTGGCTCTGCACAATGTGGTCGATAAGAAGAAAATTCCTGGACCGCCGCACTCTGCAAAAAATGCTGATTTATTGTATAAAATCCACGAAATACAGCAAAAACACACAGGGGTGAACACAGGGACTGGCTAACGCGTTTCACATCGTGAGATGCTTACTCATAGCTAGCAATACAAGGGATACAATCATATATATAAGAAAAGTGGACTGAACCACTTGCCAATAGAAAAACATTAAGGCCAGGTGTGGCCTTTTACCACATAATAAGTCCATGATTGGATCCAATGAAGTCACAAAAACACATACATAAGAAAGAGGAAAACACACATGTGAAGTGTAAAACAGGAGTCAGAAGTAATGACACATGATTTCTTAAAAACAACATATATAAAAATATGTATTAAATGTATATACAATGTATCATATAAGGCATTCAATATATTGAAAAAAAACAGAGAATGCCTAATCTGAGAGGGAGGTTCAGGTGGCTGTAAAAGCGCTCATAAGAAGCCTTATTCCAGATATTGCTGAAAACCTCCTGGAGCTGGATAGAGCTCACCGAGCCCTTCAACCCCCTGCTCTGACGGCCTCCCCAGAGACATCATTGTGAAACCTCACTATTATTCTGTAAAATAGGAGGTGAGGAAAAAGTCCAGGAGCTCCGATAACCTCACTTTCCACGGGCAAAAAATTCAGATTTTTGCTGACCTGTCACCATATACGGTTCAAAAAAGACGATCGCTTAAACCGTTACTCCAGATCCTGATGGAAAAAGAGATCACATATTGGTGGTCGTTCCCCCTCCGCCTAAACTCTTCGTTCAAGAACAAAAGCTTTGGCTTCTCCTCACTGGTGGAGAGAGAGCGCCTCCTGTTACACCTTGGAATACTGTCACAGGAACCTTCCTCCATGCAGACCAACAGAAGCACCCCTTCCTCGATGAAGAGACCACCACCAGCAAGTCCGCTGCAACACACCTGGCTGAAACAAAGTTCCAAGCGACCTAAAGAAAATCTCCCACCTTGATGGCCAGCCCCCCCGTACCGGATCAGGGCCCTGATCTGTGAAACTTCCACCTTCCCTACGTGCTTGAGACTTCCCTTCTCACCCCCTTACTGCTAGCCCAAGTTTGATCTGACCCCTCGCCTAGTATGGATAGGCAAATGTTTTACTTGCCCATGGTTACTGTTACAGTTTGATCTTCTTGGTCAGTTATCCTGGATTGGGGGTGGGGTGGGAGGCATTAACTCTTGCAAGCCGCAGAGATCCTACAGGATTGCGGTCCGCCTTTTTGGGCTTTACCTTTTGTCTGTCATTTAGTGCTTAGGAGAAAGTTAATCCTCACCATTACATAACTGCTGAAAGTGTATTGTTTCTGTTCAGTCCCGCTCATTTCTGTTCCTCTGACGTGCTCCTCTGCCTGGTGGGCTCAGGCGAGCCCTCCTGCTGGACAGAGGAGTACTACTACGTTGCTTTGGGGGGTACCCCTTGTTTTAGGTTATGACTTTCTAGATAGTATTCCTTTCGGGGTCTGCCTGCCCCCCTCTGTCAGTGCTCCTAGGTTCTGTTCCGGATTCCCTGTAGCTGGGGATTTCCGGACCTCTCAGGTTGAGGGGTGGGAAATGGCTAGCCCATCCCACTCCGGGGGTGGGAGGGAGTCGGGGGACCCCCAGGTTCAGAGTTTGTTTGAGTTATTTTTGAATGACAAACGGTTACAGTACTTATGATTTGCAATTATGTAACCCCATTTTCTTTCTTCCTCTCTTTTTACATCCTTTCTCTTCTTCTCACTAATGCTCGATGGAGTGCTCACAGGTTCCATGGCTGCATCCGTTCTCCCATCCCTGGTATCAGGATACCGCTATATCTGCTCTCCCGGCCTACCAGTGAGTACCTCGCCCAAGAACAAGGTAAGCCAAGGAGCTCTCGTATAGTCTCGTCCCCTCTGATCCATGTCTAACGCACACCATTCCATGCCCTCACTCAAAATTGTCTCCCATAACACTCAGGGTCTTAATTCCCCCGTAAAACGCAGGAAATTGTTTCATCAATACCACTCCATGCATGCAGATATTCTCCTGTTACAAGAGACCCACTTCCCGTCCACGTTTAAACCCTCTTTCCTACATCAGCGTTACCCACAATTTTTTTTGGCCTCGGCGGATAACAAGACAAAAGGGGTAGCCATATGCTTCGCCAAACACATTCATCTCTCTCAGCCAGAGACTGTAGTAGACCCCCAGGGGCGTTATATCTCGGTATCCGGACACATAGATGGCGAACTATATACCTTTGTGTCATACTATACCCCTAATAAGGATCAAAGGCCCTTCTTTGATTCCCTACTACAGAAGTTGACACCACACCTCAAGGGGACAGACTTCATTGGCGGAGACTCTAATACCTCCTTTGATTTCTCCCTAGACAAATTGGCAGATGGGAAAACTAAACCCAAGCGCCCTTCCAAACAGAGTACAAGCATAGCTAGACTGCTTCATTCGGCAGGACTAGTGGATGTTTGGAGGGAGTCCAACCCGCACACAAAGGACTATACACACTTCTCAGCTCCACATAACTCCTTTGCCAGGATAGATCACATTTTCACCCGCCCCTCTACGATCCCTCTAATCGGGGGCTCCAAAATAGTGGAATTGCCTCTTTCAGATCACTCGATGGTCACTGTGACCTCGCTGCGGTCTTCTGGAGTTAGAGGTCCCCCTCGCTGGCGTTTACAGGAGTCCCTTTTGAGTGATCCAATCAAATGTACATTA
This sequence comes from Rana muscosa, assembly GCA_029206835.1. Classification (NCBI taxonomy): domain Eukaryota; kingdom Metazoa; phylum Chordata; class Amphibia; order Anura; family Ranidae; genus Rana; species Rana muscosa. The sequence continues at coordinate 1,257,329,077 of CM055116.1, read as the reverse complement.
CTGGAGGCAGCCATTAAGGAATATTTTCTTATAAACTCGACGAGCGAGGTCTCTCCCTCTACCATATGGGCGGCGCATAAATCGGTCATCAGGGGGAAACTCATTCAGATAACCTAGAAACTCAAAGCAGAACGCAAGGCAGATACCCTGAGACTTACAAAAGACTTTCACTCCCTAGCTAAGGCTCATAAACGTAACCCCACACCCGGAACTTTAGCAAACCTAGACAAAGCCCGGGTTCTACTTAACTTGAATCTGACGACAGCCGCTGAACAGCACCTTAGATGGACCGGGGCAAGATTCTATTCCCAGAAAGACAGGATTGGTTCTAAACTAGCCATAAAACTCAGTCCTAAGCATTGCTCTCTAGCTTTTCCTAAAATTGCAGCGTTGGGGGATTTGACACAGAACCCAACCAAGATTATGGATACCTTTCTACAGTTCTACTCTGACCTGTACAAACAGAACAGTCCGTCCCCCAGACCGCTACAAAATACATTTTTCGATGAACTACCTTTTCCCTCCCTGACGGAAGAACATAGGGATATCCTCGAGAGTCCATTCACTCAAGAGGAAATCATGGCTACCATTAAATCCCTTAAAGTGGGATCCTCCCCTGGTCCGGATGGTTTCTCCACTGGTTACTACAAAAAATTTGGCCCTTGTCTAGCCCCGCATTTGGCTCAGTTGTTCAACTCTCTCAGGGATGGAGCCCCTTTGGGTACGGATCTAAACGCTGCTTATATCTCTGTAATACACAAACCTGATAAAGGACAACAGCGAGGTGGGCAATTATCGTCCGATTTCGCTTATTGATAACGATATTAAAATCATGACCAAGATTATCGCAAACAGAATGTCTAGTTTCATCTGTTCATACATTCACAAAGATCAGGTGGGCTTCATCTCTGGGAGACAGGGCCCGGACCAGATTCGACGGACCGTTGATATTATCTCACTTTTACAGTCTCAGTGGGATGGGGGGCCCCCACAAAAAGGTTTTTTGCTTTCAATACACCTCCACAAGGCCTTTGATTCTATAGATTGGGCATACCTGTCTGGTATCCTGGAGAGATGGGGTTTTGGCCCGTATTTCCTAAATCGTATCCACCCGCTTTACTCTAGACCCACCGCTCAGGTACGCCTGATGGGCAAATACTCAGAATCCTTCTCCATAGGCAGGGGCACCAGACAGGGATGCCCACTCTCCCCCCTCCTCTTTGCGATAGCCATCGAAACTTTAGCCATCGCTCTTAGATCGAATCCGGATTTTAAGGGAGAGACTTGCGGGCCCCAAGAACATAAGTGCGCACTATACGCTGATGACCTCCTCCTCTTTGTCACTTCCCCACTAACCTCTACTCCAGTAGTTCTTAAGATATTAACAGTTTTCATTGAGGTCTCGGGCTTAAGAGTAAATATGAACAAATCAATAGCTTTGAACATTACTGTCCCCCCGGACATACTTCAACAACTTTCTAGTAATTTTGAATTTGTTTGGGCTTCCGGGGCGATCCCATACCTAGGCATCAAGCTGACGCCAGACATCAGTAACCTCTTTAAAGCAAATTACCCCCCTATGCTGCTTAAATGTAGAGGCAACATGAATAAATGGTCAAAGTGTGGTCTGTTCTGGCTAGGTAGAATCCATGCGATTAAGATGACTCTTCTTCCTCGTCTTTTATACTTATTCCGCTCCCTACTGATTAAGAAACAACTCCTTAGTAAACTTCAGTCTGATGTAGTTCGCTTCGTGTGGGGTAATAAAGGTTATAGATGTCCCTCGGGAATCCTGTTCCGCTTAAAATCACAGGGAGGCTTGGGCCTCCCGAACCTATGGGATTACTATCAGGCAGCACAACTAGCACAAATTTCAATGGTCTTCTCGAGGGGGCCGAAGCCTGACTGGCTCTCTATAGAAAGACAAGCTGTGCCCTCGAACACCATTGACTACCTGCTGTTGTGTGACCCTAAAGTGAGACCTGCAATTTTATCCCCCACTCTCTCTCATTCTGTTGCACTCTGCTCCAAGCTCTACGAACGAAATACCCTGACATCACCTCTGAAGCCCCTGGCACATTTGTTCCATAACACTGCATTCCCGCCGGGAATGAACATTGGGGCATTTCGATGGTGGACAGATAAGGGCTTATATCGAATTGGTCACTTTCTCTCTCCTGCGGGTCTACTCTCCTTATCACACTGCAAGAAGAAATTAGATATGCCGACTCTGAACTATTTAGTCTCTCCCAAATCTCCCATTTTCTTCATGCCGTCTGGAACAACAAATCGGAACCCCCCACAATAACACCCTACGAACACTGGTGCTCGAGCACAATGGATCAGAGGGGAGGTATCTCTTTGATTTATACGGCTCTGGCGACTAAGTTGAACAAGCCGACCTATGCCCGGTTCTGGGAGGAGGATATGGACAGCTCATGGGACACCGAGGTATGGTTCCGAGCATCGAGTCGAGCATTTAAAGGTATACTCAATGTTTCCCTAATCGAAGCTAGTCTAAAAGTACTAGTTAGGTGGTATTATGTTCCTTCCAGGCTGGCGAGGATGTACCCAGGAACCTCACCAGTATGCTTCAGAGGGTGTGAACTAGAGGGCTCTATGTTCCACACTTGGTGGTCCTGCCCCCGCAGTAGAACATTCTGGCGCAAGGTATTTCACACCATTGGATCCCTGACGGGGATAAAATACCTCCACAACCCAGCATAGCGCTTCTAAATCATAGTATTCCCAACTTGCCCAAACACTCCCAGATACTGTCATTTTTCATCTTACTGGGAGCCAAAATGACCGTAGCCAAAGCCTGGAAGAAACTCACCGTCTCCTTCCAAGGGTTCAGGAGGAAAGTCTCCTGGATCATGGTGCAAGAGCAAATTGTAGCTAAATTAAATGACAAAACTGAAAGATTTATGGCCACCTGGGAACCTTGGGCCACCTCCTGCAATGTATCTCTTATATCGGGCATTCAGCCTGGAAATTTGAGCGCTCATGTCCCTCATTGCTAACATGCAAGTGTATCTGTCTTCTTCCCTCACACGTTTTTCTCTCTTCCCCTTTCTTATGTCTCTCTTGGCATACCTGGCTTATTGATTCCCGTATTGTAACACCGTTTTATTTCTCCTCTTACTGGCTTTATCTTTAATTACTGAGTCTAGTTGCTCTCTGTTCCGACATATAACGCTATGTTTACCTGAAATAGTTAGGTGAATCCTCTATACAACTGGATGGTCGTACCATGTTGATGAACAAGTCATGAGACCTTGTGTCCTCGCCTACTGGGATGCAGTGTGATCCCTGAGGGGCATCCTGGGGGTTGGGGTTACAACGTTTGTTCCGTTTTTGGTAGGCCTCCAGCGAGTTGAGGTGGAGCGTATTTATGCTCTGGGTGGTGTTGCTACGACGGTGTTGTATAAGGTAAATCGCTAGATTCACTTATGTAATTTAGGGAAAATAAGTTAATAAGGATGCATACTCAGGTCTTGAACTGTAATATTTACTTGTATGACATTGGAATTTTGTTCATTCTTTTGTTATAATTGCAAACTTTCAATAAAACTATTTGAAATTTAAAAAAAAAAATAATAATTTTAGCAAAGGCCTAGCCATGTTTTGTGAACAAACTTCTGAAATTTCTATACCTGTACTTTTTCCTATACAACAGATTGTAAATAACTTAGTATGCTAATCTCAAAAGACATAGAAGAACAGACATTCTTCATTCTGTCATTTACGGTACTCAAAAAAATTAACAAACCCTATGTTTAGAAAATACTAAAGTTTTTAAACTAAAAATATAATAGGTAAAAAAGTCAGCTAATCTTTACCTTTTTCTTGAATCATCTTATCCTATTTAGACTTTGTAATACTATTCATACGTTCTACAATACCTGGGCAATAAAGATGATAAGAAACATAAAAACTTTATTAAATAACTAAAATTGCATACATGTTCTCCATTACCTGTCCTATAAAATGAAAACAATCATAATCTGATTCCATGGTTTAAAATCCAACCCCTATGGAATATGACATAAGTTCACAACAACTTATCTTATGTTAAAAATATATATTTATTTTTCCTAGAATTTCCTCAATTAATTTATCAAAAGAAATATCTACTAAAGAAAAAAACATCCTTGTATACTTCTTTAGCAGGTGAAAAAAACTAATATCAATCTACATAGATTGCCAAATCTCTCAATACTTTGTAGTATCAGGTTACTCTTTCCTTTTGAATTGTTCTATAAACAAAAAAAACAATATTCAGAAGTTTGATGACAAAGTGCTCTAAATTGAGTAGTTCAGAATTTTTCACTAGCTTAAACAAAAATCAATCAATCAGTCAGTCAGGTACCTGGATATGCAAAAATAAATATTTTCATTTAAAAATAACTCCATCCATTATTGTTGGAATCAATTATTTTTACAATGATTTTATCTCCATTATCAGTCTGTACTGATTCTAACTAAAACAACATTTCATAATCCCCCTCTTTATCCTGTGACTAAATTACATTTTGTAAAAGTAATAATCTTACCAGATTATTGTATTTTTCTTTTACTACACTTTCACTTATAACTGCTTTAATTTTTGCAAAAAACACTATTTTAGGTTGGGCTTTCCTAAATATTCTATTTCTGAAAGAAACGTGATCATGTTGAAATACACTATTTTTCAGAACCAATCATGCTTCTCATACAGTATGATTGAATGAACCACACGTGCTCCGTCACTCTGACTGCTAAACAAACACATGGCAGTCTTAATTTCATCTTTTTAATGCAGACACATATACAGAAAGTATATTATTCCATTGGGCCAATATATGGATCCATTTATAAAAAGCACAAAATATTCTTTCCCAATAAATGTTCACTAAAAGTTAATAAAGTAACTTTTGCATGAATAACTTACACAACTGTGGCTTTATCACACTGCATCATTTTAGTCTCGATGTATTTATATCCCACTTCAACTGACCTTTCTTTTTAACACCCAGTTGTCCATAAACAAACCTTAGTCAAATTTGTGTGTATTGACACCTCCTGTTTTCCTTGAAATAACACTGTAACATACAATGTTTTTCAAAACAAATGGTGCAAAACCCATGTGTTTTTTCAAAACAATTACTTTAGTAAGTAATAATACCTTTAAAGATATATTTTTTCTCATCCACGAACCCTCTTTTAGGTTTCTGGAAGTTTTAACACAAAAATGTTGTTCTCAGATTCACAGAAGTGAAAATTGTCATGGCATGTCTGAAGCTGTGTAACTCAATCTGCATTTCTCTGTTGACAGTACATTCCTTTACATGTCACACTCTTTAGAAAAAGATCTGTTACTGTCAGTCAGTCTTAGCTACCATGCTTTGCATCCCCTTCATTGTACAATTCGGTAACAATCTCATTTATCGTTTTTATAATTTGTAATCATTTTTAACATTTTTTAAACATATTTTGTTTGTACATCTGCCAAAAATCATGTACAGTACGTTATATGATTATAGTAATGACAAAAAATTGTTTAGAGGACAATCTTGTGAAACTCACAGATTGGTTCCTGCCCATGAACTGTGATTGGCCATTTGCCCGAGAAAAATTCCTCCCCCAACCAAAGTCTTTACTTTTATCAGAAATACTAAATTACAAAAACTTTTAACAATAGTTTTTTTTACAATTTTTGATAATTTTTAGATTAAACAAAACTTTCATATTTTAATATTTTTCTGGGTAGCCTTAAGTAAATTAGAACAATCTAATACTTTTAATTTAATAACCAAATCCTAGTTTGGAATCTATTGTAAAAATTGCTCAATCTTTAACTTTCCACAATCTTAATCAATAGTTTTTTCTTAAAACTTTGTTCTGACCCTTGTTTGTGTTTTGAATGACCACATGTAATAACACATTTTCTGTTGTTTAGGGCTTAAATATTCATAAACATTTACATGCAGCATTAAACTTAGTTTCCTTTTTAAAGAACTTCTTTACACTCTGGCACTAATTAATTAATTACCCTACTACTGCTACATGCCTGTATTCCATATATATGGAATATATCAATTCCCGATAGTACAGGGATATACTTTTGAGCTTTGAGATGTTAACCATCCCATGTTATCCACTCACTTATATAAACAAACATATTTACCCCTTGTTTAGAATTATTTAGAATTATTGTTTACACTAAAACAGAGCCAATGTATTCTGGGTGTGAAAAAATAATAATCTTCCTCTTCATCAGGACTTCAGTTACCATAATAACTTTGAATGGACTCAAAACTGACTCAAACATTAATTGCTCATGCAGGTACTGCTGGCCAGGAACTTTCATCATCCAGCAATTAGAATCCTACATAGAATTGACTCAGATGAGACATTAATATGTGAATCTAAGTTTTTATTTTAACTGAAGCCTTGGTGAAGGGGGCATTTTTTCTGACCCCAAAAATATGTTGGCTGTGTTTTAGTGTAATCTTATAAATACAAGTACTGCTCACTTAACCAGATTCCGTTCCAATGACCAGGTCGTTAAACAAAATGGTTGTTAAACGAGTAGCCACAAGTAATCAATATTTTAAGCATTCTTGACTACTGTACTGTACTGTATTGCGAAACAAAGGTCTAAACACAAAACTCCAGGTCAATAACGTTGTTTTAATTTGTATAAGTACAGAACACAAACAAAAATTCTGTACTATACTATGCAATACAATGATGTATGTCACATAGTTCGTGTGGGGAGAGCTGATCGTACAGCAGGTCTGAGTGGTCATTAAACAGGTAAGTTGTTAAACGAGGAGTATCTGTACATTTGGACTTTTTTTTTATCCTTTGGTCTGGTGCTCTTTCCATTGGTGCATTTTTTTTCCTGGTAACCTGTTAGGTACCCACCACCCTGTAGTGAGCAGCTGTACTTGAGCCAGCGAGTTCTCTGAAGGTTTTGTTTTTCTCATTACTTTGAATGAACTCTTGGATGTTTTTTTTCTTCATTGGATTATTTTATTGTTATCAGTTTATTTCAATAACATGGATGTTATAGTTACTGTGTTAGACTGAAATCATTTTGTGAAAACAGTTTCCAAAACACCATTTTTTTTTTAACAAGCACTAGGCAGTCAGTTTCTTGAAGGCAGGGATTTAATTAAAAAGCTCTGATAGCTTATGAAGATTGAATTGAGCAATGTCTTCTTCAAAGGGGTTGGTCAAACACAGAGTAATACTTACCATTCTCATGACAGTCAGTTATCTGGCCCTCCTCTATCCAGTGTCCGGTAGACATGTGCACTGCCGAAAAATTCGTTTGTTTTTGTTTTAATTTCATTTTTTGTTTTTGTTTTTTGTTTTTCGGGTCTATCGTTATGATCGCAATTTGTAAATTTGTAAGTTCTTAAATTCATAAATTCAAAGATTCGTAAATTAGAAAATCCAAAAATAAGAAAGAAAATTCGAAAACTTGAAAGAATAACTCACTAACTAATAATAACTAAATTATAGGTATTGGAATTTCCTTTCAAATTTTACTGTTAATGAACGTAACAAATACAAATTTATAAGTAGGGATGGACGAACATCTCCCGGGACGGTTCGCGAACGCGATCGCTCGAACGCGGGTAAATGTTCGTGAACCGCGGGTTTGCGGCGGGCCCTATTCATTTCAATGGGAGGCGAACATTAAAAACCTCCAGGTCATATTTGCAGCCACAAAATAATTACTAGCTGTGCACACATAGTCCCACAACATGGACAATGACATAACAGAAGTATTAAGCAAATTTGAGATCGACAACGACAAGCATTCTTTTTTTATCTGACATTTTTTGTCAATTCAGGAGCGCATGAAGGCCATGGAAGAGACGCAAGGCCAGGCTATGAAGGGGGTGCATGAGATGATCCTGCTATTGGAAAAGTTGCCATAAATGTTTTTTTTTTTTTATAAGTTGTATAAATCGTTTATACAGTTATAATGTTTTTTTCGTTTTTTGTAATATTGCTCGGTTTTATTGTAATAGCTCGGCCTAAATCAGCCGGAACTGACAGCAGCCGGTAAATACATGTCAAATACATATAGGGTCCATTCACACGTCTGTAAAATGGGTCCGCATCCGTTCCACAATTTAGCGGAATTGATTTTTAATTCCAGTCTGAAAAATTAGGCATTCACAGCCTGGATAAAGAAGTAAGTGTCGGCCAGTACAGGCCCCAAAAATTAGCCAACAGGCATTCATCTGACAGCAAAGAACTTTAAATTCTGTGGCTGGAGGTACATTAGGCATTCACAGGATAAATACGTTTCGGGCACTACAGGCCCCAAAAATTAGGCATTCAACAGACACAAAAGACCTTTTATGCCGCTGTATTTACCCAAGAAGACAAGGACCATGAATAATTGTTATAGGTGGTGGTGGATATTTGTGGCCTGTCATGAGGAATTTGAATGAAACATGGTCTACTGGTCACATGTGTTGAATACCTCAGAGATCCATGCCTCATTCATTTTTATAAATGTGAGGTAGTCAACACTGTCGTGAGCTAAGCAAGTGCGCTTATCGGTCACGATCCCCCCTGCTGCGCTGAACGTCCTTTCGGACAGGACACTGGACGAGGGGCAAGCCAACAGTTCCATTGCAAATTGTGCAAGCTCTGGCCAGAGGTCAAGCCTGCCCACCCAGTAGTCCAGGGGTTCATCACTTCTCAGAGGGTCCACATCGGGCGTTAATCCGTTGTAGTCGGACACTTGTCGGTCTAGGCATTCCCTGATGCTGGATCCGGATGAGACCTGTCGATGGGTCGGCTGAAAGAATGATCTCATATCAGAAGTGACCAAGACATCTTCAAACCGCCCTCTTCTTGCAGGCACTGTTGGATTGGTATCCACAACTGTTCCTCTGGGAGTGGAAATTCCTCTGCCAGCGCACGCAAAAGCAGAATGTAGCATTTCTCGAAGCAAGGCCTGGAAGTGCTCCATTCTGACAGACCTCTGTGATGGTGGTAACATTTCTGCCATTTTTTGTTTGTACCGGGGGTCCAAGTACGTTGCCACCCAGTAATGGTCCTTGCCCTTTATGCTTTTTATACGGGGGTCCCTCTTAAAACACTGGAGCATGAAGGCCCCCATTTGCACTAAACTGGAAGCAGTGTGGTGGCCTGGCTCCTGCTCGTCATCATCCAGGATAATGTCGTCCTCGATCTCCTCCCCCCATCCACGAACAACAACAGCAGGGATCCGAGAAAGGTTTAAAGCATGCTCTTCTTGCTCCTCCTCATCCGCCCTGGCACCATCCTCCTCTGACTCCTCTTCAGACTCCTGTTGTTGACTTATCTCAGATAGAGTAGCCCCCCCTGGGAATTCATCCAGCATTGCGACTTCCTCATCTTCCTGCTCCTGCTCCTCGACGGCTTGATCAATGACACGACGCAATGCACGCTCCATAAAGAAGGCATAAGGTACGATGTCACTGATGGCACCATGGCTGCAACTGACCAGTTTGGTGATCTCATCAAATGGCCGCAAAAGTCTGCATGCGTCGTGCATGAGCAGCCACTGACGCGGTGAAAAAAAACAAGATCCCCAGAACCTGTTCTGGCACAGAGTTCGTACAGGTAGTTGTTAACTGCACGTTTCTGCTGGAGCAGCCTATCAAGCATATACAAGGTTGAGTTCCATCGCGTTGGGCAGTCACAAATAAGACGTCTGACCGGCAGATTGTGTCGCCGCTGAATGTCAGCAAGGCGAGCCATGGCCGTGTAAGATCTTCTGAAATGGGCCGAGATTTTCCTTGCCTGCCGCAAGACGTCCTGGACCCCAGGGTATTTGACAACGAATCACTGCACGACCAAGTTCAAGACGTGTGCCATGCATGGCACGTGTGTAATTTTGCCCTGTTTCAATGCGCTCAGCAGATTGGCACCGTTGTCGCACACCACTTTACCAACTGTCAAATTGAGCGGTGTTAGCCACTGATCTGCCTGTGAACGCAAAGCTGAAAGGAGTGCAGGGCCAGTGTGGCTCTTGGCTTCCAGGCACAACAGACGCAGCACAGCATGGCAACGTCTCACCTGGCATGTCGAATAGGTTCTGGGGATCTTGGGCGGTGCAGCGGAAGAGACGGTAGCAGCGGAAGAGGAGGAGTCAGCCGAGGAGGAGAGGGAGGATGGAGTAGGAGGAGGAGGAGAAGAAGAGGCAGGCCTGCATGCAATCCGTGGCGGTAAAACCAAATCTACACGGGTGCCACAGGTAGGGATGAGCTTCGTGTTCGAATCGAACATACGTTCGACTCGAACATCGGCTGTTCGATCGTTCGACGAAGATCGAACGATTTGGGCCGTTCGCGCCAAATTCGAGTGACGCGAACGGCCCACAATGCACTACGCCATCGCAGTGTCATCCAGGCGCTGTGATTGGCCAAGCATGCACTGTGACCCCGCATGCTTGGCCAATCACAGCGCCAGCAGCGAGGAGAGCAATGATTGGCCACAGGCAGGATGCCTGTGGCCAATTATTGCTGAGGGTGTTTAGTACACGCCCCACACTATAAAAGGCCGCCAGCACGGCGGCCTAGTGTAGTGTGTTCCGGAGCAGGGATAGAGCAGCATAGGCAGGGACAGTGACTTTTATTTCTTTCTTGCTTAACCTGGATTCCTTTAGTTTAGGGAAAGAGAAGGATAGGTAGGGAGAGTGTCAGTGTGTTTTGTGCTTGTGCTATAGTGTGCTTAAAAAAAACATTTTTTCTAGGGACAGAAAACTGTAGGTAGGGAGAGTGTCAGTTTCTTTCACTGTGCAAGTCCTTGTTTCCAGGGACCTGGAAGGACAGTGAGTGAATTCTCCTTGTGCTATATTGTGCTTAAAAAAAACATTTTTTCTAGGGACAGAAAACTGTAGGTAGGGAGAGTGTCAGTTTCTTTCACTGTGTAAGTCCTTGTTTCTAGGGACCTGGAAGGACAGTGAGTGAATTCTCCTTGTGCTATATTGTGCTTAAAAAAAACATTTTTTCTAGGGACAGAAAACTGTAGGTAGGGAGAGTGTCAGTTTCTTTCACTGTGTAAGTCCTTGTTTCTAGGGACCTGGAAGGACAGTGAGTGAATTCTCCTTGTGCTTTATTGTGCTTAAAAAAAACATTTTTTCTAGGGACAGAAAACTGTAGGTAGGGAGAGTGTCAGTTTCTTTCACTGTGCAAGTCCTTGTTTCCAGGGACCTGGAAGGACAGTGAGTGAATTCTCCTTGTGCTATATTGTGCTTAAAAAACTAATTTTTTCTAGAGACAGAAAACTGTAGGTAGGGAGAGTGTCAGTTTCTTTCACTGTGTAAGTCCTTGTTTCTAGGGACCTGGAAGGACAGTGAGTGAATTCTCCTTGTGCTATATTGTGCTTAAAAAAAACATTTTTTCTAGGGACAGAAAACTGTAAGTAGGGAGAGTGTCAGTTTCTTTCACTGTGTAAGTCCTTGTTTCTAGGGACCTGGAAGGACAGTGAGTGAATTCTCCTTGTGCTTTATTGTGCTTAAAAAAAACATTTTTTCTAGGGACAGAAAACTGTAGGTAGGGAGAGTGTCAGTTTCTTTCACTGTGTAAGTCCTTGTTTCTAGGGACCTGGAAGGACAGTGAGTGAATTCTCCTTGTGCTATATTGTGCTTAAAAAAAACATTTTTTCTAGGGACAGAAAACTGTAGGTAGGGAGAGTGTCAGTTTCTTTCACTGTGTAAGTCCTTGTTTCTAGGGACCTGGAAGGACAGTGAGTGAATTCTCCTTGTGCTTTATTGTGCTTAAAAAAAACATTTTTTCTAGGGACAGAAAACTGTAGGTAGGGAGAGTGTCAGTTTCTTTCACTGTGCAAGTCCTTGTTTCCAGGGACCTGGAAGGACAGTGAGTGAATTCTCCTTGTGCTATATTGTGCTTAAAAAAAACATTTTTTCTAGGGACAGAAAACTGTAGGTAGGGAGAGTGTCAGTTTCTTTCACTGTGTAAGTCCTTGTTTCTAGGGACCTGGAAGGACAGTGAGTGAATTCTCCTTGTGCTTTATTGTGCTTAAAAAAAACATTTTTTCTAGGGACAGAAAACTGTAGGTAGGGAGAGTGTCAGTTTCTTTCACTGTGCAAGTCCTTGTTCCCAGGGACCTGGAAGGACAGTGAGCGAATTCTCCTTGTGCTATATTGTGCTTAAAAAAAACATTTTTTTCTAGGGACAGAAAACTGTAGGTAGGGAGAGTGTCAGTTTCTTTCACTGTGTAAGTCCTTGTTTCTAGGGACCTGGAAGGACAGTGAGTGAATTCTCCTTGTGCTATATTGTACTTAAAAAACACATTTTTTCTAGAGACAGAAAACTGTAGGTAGGGAGAGTGTCAGTTTCTTTCACTGTGTAAGTCCTTGTTTCTAGGGACCTGGAAGGACAGTGAGTGAATTCTCCTTGTGCTATATTGTGCTTAAAAAAAACATTTTTTCTAGGGACAGAAAACTGTAGGTAGGGAGAGTGTCAGTTTCTTTCACTGTGTAAGTCCTTGTTTCTAGGGACCTGGAAGGACAGTGAGTGAATTCTCCTTGTGCTTTATTGTGCTTAAAAAAACATTTTTTCTAGGGACAGAAAACTGTAGGTAGGGAGAGTGTCAGTTTCTTTCACTGTGCAAGTCCTTGTTTCCAGGGACCTGGAAGGACAGTGAGTGAATTCTCCTTGTGCTATATTGTGCTTAAAAAAAACATTTTTTCTAGGGACAGAAAACTGTAGGTAGGGAGAGTGTCAGTTTCTTTCACTGTGTAAGTCCTTGTTTCTAGGGACCTGGAAGGACAGTGAGTGAATTCTCCTTGTGCTATATTGTGCTTAAAAAAAACATTTTTTCTAGGGACAGAAAACTGTAGGTAGGGAGAGTGTCAGTTTCTTTCACTGTGCAAGTCCTTGTTACCAGGGACCTGGAAGGACAGTGAGTGAATTCTCCTTGTGCTATATTGTGCTTAAAAAAAACATTTTTTCTAGGGACAGAAAACTGTAGGTAGGGAGAGTGTCAGTTTCTTTCACTGTGCAAGTCCTTGTTTCTAGGGACCTGGAAGGACAGTGAGTGAATTCTCCTTGTGCTATATTGTGCTTAAAAAAAACATTTTTTCTAGGGACAGAAAACTGTAGGTAGGGAGAGTGTCAGTTTCTTTCACTGTGCAAGTCCTTGTTTCTAGGGACCTGGAAGGACAGTGAGTGAATTCTCCTTGTGCTATATTGTGCTTAAAAAAAACATTTTTTCTAGGGACAGAAAACTGTAGGTAGGGAGAGTGTCAGTTTCTTTCACTGTGCAAGTCCTTGTTTCCAGGGACCTGGAAGGACAGTGAGTGAATTCTCCTTGTGCTATATTGTGCTTAAAAAAAACATTTTTTCTAGGGACAGAAAACTGTAGGTAGGGAGAGTGTCAGTTTCTTTCACTGTGCAAGTCCTTGTTTCTAGGGACTGGGAAGGACAGTGAGTGAATTCTCCTTGTGCTATAGTGTGCTTAAAAAAAACATTTTTTCTAGGGACAGAAAACTGTAGGTAGGGAGAGTGTCAGTTTCTTTCACTGTGCAAGTCCTTGTTTCCAGGGACCTGGAAGGACAGTGAGTGAATTCTCCTTGTGCTATATTGTGCTTAAAAAAAACATTTTTTCTAGGGACAGAAAACTGTAGGTAGGGAGAGTGTCAGTTTCTTTCACTGTGTAAGTCCTTGTTTCTAGGGACCTGGAAGGACAGTGAGTGAATTCTCCTTGTGCTTTATTGTGCTTAAAAAAAACATTTTTTCTAGGGACAGAAAACTGTAGGTAGGGAGAGTGTCAGTTTCTTTCACTGTGCAAGTCCTTGTTTCCAGGGACCTGGAAGGACAGTGAGTGAATTCTCCTTGTGCTATATTGTGCTTAAAAAAAACATTTTTTCTAGGGACAGAAAACTGTAGGTAGGGAGAGTGTCAGTTTCTTTCACTGTGTAAGTCCTTGTTTCTAGGGACCTGGAAGGACAGTGAGTGAATTCTCCTTGTGCTTTATTGTGCTTAAAAAAAACATTTTTTCTAGGGACAGAAAACTGTAGGTAGGGAGAGTGTCAGCTTCTTTCACTGTGCAAGTCCTTGTTTCCAGGGACCTGGAAGGACAGTGAGTGAATTCTCTTTGTGCTATATTGTGCTTAAAAAACACATTTTTTCTAGAGACAGAAAACTGTAGGTAGGGAGAGTGTCAGTTTCTTTCACTGTGTAAGTCCTTGTTTCTAGGGACCTGGAAGGACAGTGAGTGAATTCTCCTTGTGCTATATTGTGCTTAAAAAAAACATTTTTTCTAGGGACAGAAAACTGTAGGTAGGGAGAGTGTCAGTTTCTTTCACTGTGTAAGTCCTTGTTTCTAGGGACCTGGAAGGACAGTGAGTGAATTCTCCTTGTGCTTTATTGTGCTTAAAAAAAACATTTTTTCTAGGGACAGAAAACTGTAGGTAGGGAGAGTGTCAGTTTCTTTCACTGTGTAAGTCCTTGTTTCTAGGGACCTGGAAGGACAGTGAGTGAATTCTCCTTGTGCTATATTGTGCTTAAAAAAAACATTTTTTCTAGGGACAGAAAACTGTAGGTAGGGAGAGTGTCAGTTTCTTTCACTGTGTAAGTCCTTGTTTCTAGGGACCTGGAAGGACAGTGAGTGAATTCTCCTTGTGCTATATTGTGCTTAAAAAAAAACATTTTTTCTAGGGACAGAAAACTGTAGGTAGGGAGAGTGTCAGTTTCTTTCACTGTGCAAGTCCTTGTTTCCAGGGACCTGGAAGGACAGTGAGTGAATTCTCCTTGTGCTATATTGTGCTTAAAAAAAACATTTTTTCTAGGGACAGAAAACTGTAGGTAGGGAGAGTGTCAGTTTCTTTCACTGTGTAAGTCCTTGTTTCTAGGGACCTGGAAGGACAGTGAGTGAATTCTCCTTGTGCTATATTGTGCTTAAAAAAAACATTTTTTCTAGGGACAGAAAACTGTAGGTAGGGAGAGTGTCAGTTTCTTTCACTGTGCAAGTCCTTGTTACCAGGGACCTGGAAGGACAGTGAGTGAATTCTCCTTGTGCTATATTGTGCTTAAAAAAAACATTTTTTCTAGGGACAGAAAACTGTAGGTAGGGAGAGTGTCAGTTTCTTTCACTGTGCAAGTCCTTGTTTCTAGGGACCTGGAAGGACAGTGAGTGAATTCTCCTTGTGCTATATTGTGCTTAAAAAAAAACATTTTTTCTAGGGACAGAAAACTGTAGGTAGGGAGAGTGTCAGTTTCTTTCACTGTGCAAGTCCTTGTTTCTAGGGACCTGGAAGGACAGTGAGTGAATTCTCCTTGTGCTATATTGTGCTTAAAAAAAACATTTTTTCTAGGGACAGAAAACTGTAGGTAGGGAGAGTGTCAGTTTCTTTCACTGTGCAAGTCCTTGTTTCCAGGGACCTGGAAGGACAGTGAGTGAATTCTCCTTGTGCTATATTGTGCTTAAAAAAAACATTTTTTCTAGGGACAGAAAACTGTAGGTAGGGAGAGTGTCAGTTTCTTTCACTGTGCAAGTCCTTGTTTCTAGGGACTGGGAAGGACAGTGAGTGAATTCTCCTTGTGCTATAGTGTGCTTAAAAAAAACATTTTTTCTAGGGACAGAAAACTGTAGGTAGGGAGAGTGTCAGTTTCTTTCACTGTGCAAGTCCTTGTTTCCAGGGACCTGGAAGGACAGTGAGCGAATTCTCCTTGTGCTATATTGTGCTTAAAAAAAACATTTTTTCTAGGGACAGAAAACTGTAGGTAGGGAGAGTGTCAGTTTCTTTCACTGTGTAAGTCCTTGTTTCTAGGGACCTGGAAGGACAGTGAGTGAATTCTCCTTGTGCTATATTGTGCTTAAAAAAAACATTTTTTCTAGGGACAGAAAACTGTAGGTAGGGAGAGTGTCAGTTTCTTTCACTGTGCAAGTCCTTGTTACCAGGGACCTGGAAGGACAGTGAGTGAATTCTCCTTGTGCTATATTGTGCTTAAAAAAAACATTTTTTCTAGGGACAGAAAACTGTAGGTAGGGAGAGTGTCAGTTTATTTCACTGTGCAAGTCCTTGTTTCTAGGGACCTGGAAGGACAGTGAGTGAATTCTCCTTGTGCTATATTGTGCTTAAAAAAAACATTTTTTCTAGGGACAGAAAACTGTAGGTAGGGAGAGTGTCAGTTTCTTTCACTGTGCAAGTCCTTGTTTCCAGGGACCTGGAAGGACAGTGAGTGAATTCTCCTTGTGCTATATTGTGCTTAAAAAAAACATTTTTTCTAGGGACAGAAAACTGTAGGTAGGGAGAGTGTCAGTTTCTTTCACTGTGCAAGTCCTTGTTTCTAGGGACTGGGAAGGACAGTGAGTGAATTCTCCTTGTGCTATAGTGTGCTTAAAAAAAACATTTTTTCTAGGGACAGAAAACTGTAGGTAGGGAGAGTGTCAGTTTCTTTCACTGTGCAAGTCCTTGTTTCCAGGGACCTGGAAGGACAGTGAGTGAATTCTCCTTGTGCTATATTGTGCTTAAAAAAAAACATTTTTTCTAGGGACAGAAAACTGTAGGTAGGGAGAGTGTCAGTTTCTTTCACTGTGCAAGTCCTTGTTTCCAGGGACCTGGAAGGACAGTGAGTGAATTCTCCTTGTGCTATATTGTGCTTAAAAAAAACATTTTTTCTAGGGACAGAAAACTGTAGGTAGGGAGAGTGTCAGTTTCTTTCACTGTGCAAGTCCTTGTTTCTAGGGACTGGGAAGGACAGTGAGTGAATTCTCCTTGTGCTATAGTGTG
The DNA here is from genome assembly GCA_029206835.1 of Rana muscosa. Classification (NCBI taxonomy): domain Eukaryota; kingdom Metazoa; phylum Chordata; class Amphibia; order Anura; family Ranidae; genus Rana; species Rana muscosa. The sequence goes on along the minus strand of CM055116.1, from coordinate 1,257,312,318 downwards.
CTTAAAAAAAAACATTTTTTCTAGGGACAGAAAACTGTAGGTAGGGAGAGTGTCAGTTTCTTTCACTGTGCAAGTCCTTGTTTCCAGGGACCTGGAAGGACAGTGAGCGAATTCTCCTTGTGCTATATTGTGCTTAAAAAAAACATTTTTTCTAGGGACAGAAAACTGTAGGTAGGGAGAGTGTCAGTTTCTTTCACTGTGTAAGTCCTTGTTTCTAGGGACCTGGAAGGACAGTGAGTGAATTCTCCTTGTGCTATATTGTGCTTAAAAAAAACATTTTTTCTAGGGACAGAAAACTGTAGGTAGGGAGAGTGTCAGTTTCTTTCACTGTGCAAGTCCTTGTTACCAGGGACCTGGAAGGACAGTGAGTGAATTCTCCTTGTGCTATATTGTGCTTAAAAAAAACATTTTTTCTAGGGACAGAAAACTGTAGGTAGGGAGAGTGTCAGTTTCTTTCACTGTGCAAGTCCTTGTTTCTAGGGACCTGGAAGGACAGTGAGTGAATTCTCCTTGTGCTATATTGTGCTTAAAAAAAAACATTTTTTCTAGGGACAGAAAACTGTAGGTAGGGAGAGTGTCAGTTTCTTTCACTGTGCAAGTCCTTGTTTCCAGGGACCTGGAAGGACAGTGAGTGAATTCTCCTTGTGCTATATTGTGCTTAAAAAAAACATTTTTCTAGGGACAGAAAACTGTAGGTAGGGAGAGTGTCAGTTTCTTTCACTGTGCAAGTCCTTGTTTCTAGGGACTGGGAAGGACAGTGAGTGAATTCTCCTTGTGCTATAGTGTGCTTAAAAAAAACATTTTTTCTAGGGACAGAAAACTGTAGGTAGGGAGAGTGTCAGTTTCTTTCACTGTGCAAGTCCTTGTTTCCAGGGACCTGGAAGGACAGTGAGTGAATTCTCCTTGTGCTATATTGTGCTTAAAAAAAACATTTTTTCTAGGGACAGAAAACTGTAGGTAAGGAGAGTGTCAGTTTCTTTCACTGTGCAAGTCCTTGTTTCAAAGGACAGAGAAGGACACCTGAAGGTAGCCCTTATTGCTTTTTTCCCATCTCCCTGCAGGCCATCTATTAGAATGTCTGGAAGGCAAACAAGGAGAGGCAGACAGTCAGGAGGCAATAAAAGAGGGCAAGCAGGCTCTGTGTCTGGGGGCAACAGTGCTGGTCGTGGACGCGGTGCATTGTCATCAGCACATGGCCATGGGACACGCTTGTCCTTCTTTTCCGCAGCTGGACATGTTGAGCCACATCATGCCGAAGACTTGGTAGAGTGGATGACCAAGCCCTCCTCCTCCTCCTCATCCTCTCTCACCCAGGCTCAGGGTACTGGCAAAGCAGCTGCCAAAGCGTCCTCTTCCCTGGTATCAATGTCAGACTCATCATCAGTCACTCCTTCCCTAGACCCACCATGTCCTCCTCCTGAGGAGTCCCCCGAACTGTTTGAGCACAGTGTTGGGTACATGCTCCAGGAGGATGCCCAGCGTTTCGAAGGGTCTGATGATGAAACCCAGCTACAGGAAGGCAGTAGGGTGAGAGCAGACAGAGGGGATGCTCAAGAAGGACACCAATCTGGCAGTCATGTTCCAGCAGCTGCAGCATACTGCCAGATTGGCTCCAGTGATGAGGAGGGAGGGGATGATGAGGTCACTGACTCCACGTGGGTGCCTAATAGGAGAGAGGAGGAGGAGGATGAGGAGGAGGCACATCTCCAACGAGACAGGATGCCCTTTGGTGGCCAGCGTAAGGGCAGTACACCGACGGAATCACACCGCAGAGCTCCGCCTGTGCAGGGCGCTGCCTCTGCCCGTCATTCAAAAAGTTCCTTGGTGTGGGCCTTTTTTGAGGCTAGTGCATCAGATCGCACAGCTGCTGTTTGCAACATATGTCTCAAGCGTATATCGCGTGGCCAAAACATCAGCCGCTTGGGTACCACATGCCTGACCAGACATATGTTGACCTGCCATGCAGCTCGTTGGCAAGCCTACCTCAAAGACCCACACCAAAGAACAAAGCGGACCTCTCCTTGCACCGCATCAGCTGGGATTTCCAACCCCACTATAACTTCAGTCCTCTCTGAAACATGCACTGAGAGGAATGAAGGTGTAGAATTAGGTGTGTCACAGCCAAGTACTTGCGGCCACTCTGCTAGCAGTACACCGACGTCCGATTATAGCAGGCAAATTTCCCTGCCCCAGCTGCTGGACCGTCGAAAGAAGTTCACTCCCAGCCATCCACATGCCCAGCGGTTGAATGCTAGCTTGGCTAAATTGCTAGCGCTTCAACTGCTGCCTTTTCAGTTGGTAGACTCGGCCCCCTTCCGTGAGTTTGTGCAATGTGCGGTTCCTCAGTGGCAGGTTCCCAAACGCCACTTTTTCTCACGGAAGGCTATTCCGGCTCTCTTCCGGCATGTGGAAGGCAATGTCTTGGCCTCGCTGGACAGGGCGGTCAGCGGTAAGGTGCATATTACCGCTGACTCATGGTCCAGCAGGCATGGACAGGGACGTTACCTTTCTTTCACGGCCCATTGGGTCACTCTTTTGGCAGCTGGGAAGGATGCAGGACAAGGTGCAGTAGTGTTGGAGGTTGTCCCACCGCCACGCCTCCAAAATGCTACTACTGGTTGTGACACACCTCTCTCCTCCACCCCCTCCTCTTCTTCTTCCTCCATGGCCTCTTCCTGTGGTTTGTCCTATGAACCAGCGGTGCTCCGTAGCCGTTCACGGGGCTACGCAAGTACGCAGGCAAAAAGATGCCATGCCGTGCTTGCGCTGGTGTGTTTGGGGGACAGAAGCCACACTGGGGCAGAGGTCCTGTCTGCTCTGCAGGGCCAGGCCGAGAGGTGGTTGACGCCACGCCAGCTTAAGCCAGGAATGGTGGTTTGCGACAATGGCACCAACCTCCTCTCCGCCCTCCGACAGGGACAACTGACCCATGTGCCCTGTGTGGCTCACGTCCTTAACCTGGTGGTGCAGCGGTTCTTGGGCAGGTACCCGGGCTTACAGGATGTCCTGAGGCAGGCCAGGAAAGTCTGTGTGCATTTCCGCAGATCTTATAATGCCAGTGCTCGCCTGGCTGAGCTGCAAAAGGAGTTGAACCTGCCCAAGAACCGCCTTATATGTGACATGCCCACCAGGTGGAACTCAACGTTGGCCATGCTGCAGTGGCTGCACACGCAGCAGAGGGCCATCAATGAGTACCTGTGCGACAACGGCACCAGGACAGGGTCAGGGGAGCTTGGTTTTTTTTCTCCACGCCAGTGGGGCATGATCAGGGATGCATGCACTGTCCTGGCACCATTTGAGGAGGCCACGAGGATGGTGAGCAGTGACAGTGCATGCATCAGTGACACTGTACCTCTTGTCCACCTGTTGGAGCACACGCTGCGTGGAATAATGGACAGGGCACTTGAGGCAGAACAGAGGCAGGAAGAGGAGGACTTCCTTGCCTCTCAAGGCCCCCTTTACCCAGACAGTGTTCCTTCTGTCCCACCCATCGCACAGGAAGAGGAAGAGGAGGAGGAGGAGGAGGATTGTGTCAGCATGGAGGTGGAGGCTGGCACTCAGCATCATCAGCAGCAGTCTTTTAGGGATGATTTACAGTCCCAAGAAACCAGTGGACTTGTACGTGGCTGGGAGGAGGTGACTGCGGATCATGTCGTCCTTAGTGACCCAGAGGACTCCGGAGCGAATGCCTCAGCAAACCTACGCTGCATGGCCTCCCTGATCCTGCAAAGTCTGCGGAAGGATCCTCGTATTCTTCAGATCAAGGAGAGGGACCATTACTGGCTGGCCACTCTCCTTGATCCACGGTACAAGGGTAAGGTTGCGGACCTTATGTTACCGTCGCAGAGGGAGCAGAGGATGAGACAACTCCGGGAGGCCTTGCAGAAAGGTCTGTGCAACGCGTTCCCAGAGACTGGGAGGTTACAAACTCCTGGTCCAGGACAACGAGTTGCTGAGGCTTCGGCCAGTCAAAGAAGGAGCGGTGGGGAAGGTGGCCGTCTGACCGATGCGTTCAGACAATTCTTTAGTCCGCAGCCCCAAAGTATGATTGGTTCCAGCAACCATCGCCAGCGTCTGATAAACATGGTGCAGGAATATCTAGGGGCAAGGTCAGACTTGGACACCTTCCCCACCGAAAATCCTCTGGCTTACTGGGTCTTGAGGATGGATCACTGGCCAGAGCTTGCACAGTATGCAATTGAGCTACTGGCCTGTCCTGCATCCAGCGTTCTTTCGGAACGCACATTCAGTGCTGCTGGAGGATTTGTCACGGATCACAGGGTGCGCCTGTCCACCGACTCGGTTGATCGACTGACTTTCATCAAGATGAACCAGTCTTGGATCACCACCAGCTACCACACACCTGATGCTGATATAACAGACTAATTGATTTTAACATGTCACATCCCTTCAAGACTGATGCTGATGCTGAGTGTCTGTGCTGTTATGTTGACTGGCTATCCTCCTCCTCCGAGTCCTCAATGATACGATTGATGATGATAGCTTGGAAGATCATTTTTGTTTATGGGTGCCGCCACCAGTGGCTAAGGCCCAATTTTTCAGCCCCTGTTTTACAGGGGCGTGTAATTACAATTTTTTTAGCAATAATTTGCCATAGGGCTCATTGCTGTGCTCCAAGTACAGTATCTGTGAGGGGTTGGAGTGTTGTGGCACCAGTGCCTAAGGCCCAATTTTTCAGCCCCTGTTTAACAGGGGCGTGTCATTACAATTTTTGAAGCAATACTTTGCAACAGGGCTCATTGCTGTGCTCCAAGTACAGTATCTGTGAGGGGTTGTAGTGTTGTGCCACCAGTGCCTAAGGCCCAATTTTTCAGCCCCTGTTCAACAGGGGCATGTAATTACAATTCTTGATCTAATAATTCACAGCAGGGCCCATTCCTGCACCCACCAAGAGTAACTCTGAGGGCTTACAGTGTTGTGTCAACACCACCACCACCACCAAAGGCCCAATTTTTCAGCCCCTGTTCAACAGGGGCATGCAATTACAATTCTTGATCTAATAATTCACAGCAGGGCCCATTGCTGCACCCACCAAGAGTAACTGTCAGGGCTTACAGTGTTGTGGCACCAGCACCACCATCAAAGGCCCAATTTTTACTACCACTGTTCAACAATTATATGTAATTACAATTCCTGATATAATAGTTGACAGCAGGGCATTCCAGCACCAACCAAGAGTAACTGTGAGTGCTTACAGTGTTGTGCCAACACCAACAACTAAGGGGCCTATTTCTGCAGAGTATCTACGGCAGGTCCCTACTTTCAAACATCCAACTTACAAACGACTCCTACTTGCAAACGCAAGAAGACAACAGGAAGTGAGAGGAAATCTACCCCTAGGAAGGAAAATTCTCTCCTGTAAGAATTAATATGGGAGAAAGGTGTCTCCTCTGTACTGATGCTTTATCAGCAATCCTTGTTTCAAGAAAAACACCACATTTCAAAAACAGTTGTCATTGGGACGGAAAGTGAGGTGAAATGTTCTGAACAGGGGCACAGACAGCAAAACAAATGTTACAGGGGTGATAACCCTTACCTATGTTTTCCAAAAAGTTTAAAAATAGATTTTTGGGCTGGAGCTACACTTAAACAATGTACCTGTTCAAAATTACAAACAGATTCTACATAAGAACAAACCTACAGTCCCTGTCTTGTATGCACCGCCTGTATACGGCTGTTCAGAGTATATAGGGCCTTTTTTATTTTATGTGCGGGGTTCCCCTTAATATCCATACAAGACCCAAAGGGGCTGGTAATGGGCTGGGGTGGGGGGGGGGGTCATGGGGTAGCTATGCCATTTTTCTTAAAGATTTTCATCCATATTACCGGGACCAGACATTACATTAAAGCCGCAAGCAGTTTTAAATGGCTTTTTTTTCCTTTAGAAGTGTCATTTTGTGCAGGGACAGTTCTAAACACGGGAAACACGTGGCACTTCACAGGCATACTTTAGACACCCCCCAGGTACGATATTTAAAGGAATATTTGACTTTTTTTTTTTCACTTTATGCATCATTAAAATGACTGCTCCCGAAAAACGACCGTTTTTAAAACTTCTTTTTGCATTGATACATGTCCCCTGGTGCAGAACCCGGGTTCCCAAACCCTTTTTAGGACAATAACATGCATAATAGTTGTTATAATTAGCACTTTAGAATTCGAACGTTCGCATCCATTGTATTTAATAGGGTTCTAATGTTCGTACGAACTTTCGGTCCGTTCGCGGGTTCTGGTGCGAACCGAACCCGGGGGTGTTCGGCTCATCACTAGCCACAGGTTACATGCTTGACGGCCGTCAGAAGGTTCACCCAGTGGGCAGTAAAAGTAATATACCTTCCCTGCCCGTGTTTGCTAGACCACGTGTCTGTGGTCAGATGTATCTTGGCACCGACACTGTGTGCCAGAGATACATTCACTTGCCGCTGAACATGGCCATATAGCTCTGGAATGCCCTTCTGGGAGAAATATTTCCTTCCTGGGACCTTCCATTGTGGTGTTCCAATGGCCACAAATTTTCGAAAGGCCTCCGAGTCCACCAGTTTATATGGCAGTAGTTGGCGGGCTAGGAGTTCTGACAAGCCAGCCGTCAACCGTTGGGCAAGAGGGTTATCCGGCGTCATCATTCTTTTACGCTTGAACATTTGGCCCACGGAAGCCTGCCTTTTTCCAGATAAACTTGGGGACGGAATGATGGAAGGTGGAGTGGAGGACAACTGTGAAGAGAGAGGAGAAGTAGTAGAAGAGGCTGGACGGTGAGAGCCTGGAGTTTGGCTTTGTGGGTTCTGACGGCGTTGCTTCCACTGGGCTCGGTGATGGGAGTTCATGTGCCTTCTTAAGGCGGTCGTCCCTAGGTGAGTGTTGGGCTTACCGCGACTTATGCGTTGACTGCAAAGGCTGCAGATGGCAACACTATTGTCAGCAGTGGACACGTTAAAAAAAGCCCACACTGCGGAGCCATGTGCCGGCGTCCTGGGAGCGCCAGATGTGACCGTACATGGTTGATGGCTCGTTCTGAGTCCTGATACATTAGCAGTCTTGTTTGTCACTCCTGTGCAATGTAAGTTCCGCCTGCCTCTCCTCCCTATCTGCTGGTCCATCTCTCCCTCTGAACTCCCCTCCTGGTCCTCTCTTGTGGGCACCCACGTGACGTCCATAGACACATCATCATCTACGTCACCTTCCCCACCACTAACATTAGAGATCTCGGAGTAGGCAGCAACAGCGGGGACCAACATCCTTGGGCTGATCTGGGTACTGTCGTCAGACTGCTGAGTGGTGGTTGTTGCTACCTCCTCTTCCTGATCCAATGTCAAGAATGCCTGCGCATCAGAGAAGTCTTGTGATGGATCGGAAAATAATTCCTGTGACTCAAGCGGAGGGTATATGGTGGCGGTGGTGTTGGTGGTAGTGTCTTTGGGGGTGCACACAGCAGAGAGTGAAGAGGGTGCAGATAGAGAGGATGAGGAGGGTGCAGAAGAGTAAGGCTGTGTGAGCCACTCAACCAAGTCTGGTGCGTCCTTTGACGTAATCGAACGCACCTTCTGCAACTTCCCACTTTGGCTCCGGCCTGGTGCTCCAGCCCTACCCCTACCACCCCTGAGGAAGGGCCTGCCTCTTTCTCTGCCTGTCATCTTTTTAAATGACCCTGTGACAAAAGGATGTAGAGAAGGGCAGTATATGTGGAAGAAGGTATATAACACCCCGCTTCAAACTGTAGTTTTTGGGGGCCACTGGTCTATCACAGCAGTTATAATACTTTTTTCTAATTGCATTTGTCACTCTTTGTAGTATCGCTGCAGAACCTCTCAGCAATCACAATGCTGCACAGTAGAAATGCACTATACTATTCTTCCTATATGTGAAAGTTTTTTATGCGTGTATTAGACCCCTATATACTGCACACCAAATAGTACACCTATACCAGTCCTTAAAATGAACTTTTGGGGAGCTTTATTGGTTAGCGATTTTAGTCGCTAGTCTGTGCCTGCGACACACAGCGGCAATTTCTACCTAAACCGAGAAAAGAGCTGCAGCAGAACCGCTCAGAAGCTGCACAGTAGAAATGCTGCACAGTTGAAATGCACTATATATTATATAGTATAGTATATATTATATAGTATGTTTGAAAGTTTTTTATGCGTGTATTAGACCCCTATATACTGCACACCAAATAGTACACCTATACCAGTCCTTAAAATAAACTTTTGTGGAGTTTTATTGGTTAGCGATTTTAGTCGCTAGTCTGTGCCTGCGACACACAGCGGCAATTTCTACCTAAACCGAGAAAAGAGCTGCAGCAGAACCGCTCAGAAGCTGCACAGTAGAAATGCACTATACTATTCTTCCTAGAGTATTTTATGCGTGTAGTACACCCCTATTTACTGCACACAAAATAGTACACCTATACCAGTCCGTAAAAGGACTTTTGTGGACTGTACACCTATACCAGTCCTTAGAAGGACTTTTGTTTTAGTAGAGTCTGTCCCTGCTAGTACACACACAGCAACCTTCCTACACTGACTAAAGACAGCTGCAGAACCGCTCAGCACTGCAGTCCCAATGCTGCACAATTGAAATTAACTAAAAGTGTATTACACCCCTATACACTGCACACAAAACAATTGTACACCTATACCAGTCCTTAAAAGGACTTTTGTGGACCTAATAGCTAGGATTACAGTCTGTCCCTGCTCCACACAGCAACCTGTCCCTACGCTGACAAATAACAGAATGTAAAATGGCAGCCAGATCAGGTCTATTTATAAGGTAGGGGGTATGTCCATCTGCTGAAATGTCTCATTGGCTGTCCTGTACCACATGATGGATGTGTCATAGGTCAAATTTCCACAATGTAAAAGATTCAGATTCAGAATATGGTGGCCGCGAACCGGCCGCGAATAGCGCCATATGTCCGCCGGTTTCGCGAGCCGCGAATGCGCAAAATTCGCCGCAAACCGACCGCGGGGCGAACCGCAAGGCCATCTCTATTTATAAGTTACGAATTATCCGAAATAACGAATGCCACATCTAAACAAATGGAACCAAACTAATTAATAAATAATAATAAGAATAATAATTATAAAAAGTTTTTATTATTATTATTGTTATTTATTATTACTAATTTGTTACGTTCCATTCGTTTAGATACGGCATTCATTATTTTGGATAATTCGTAACTTTGGATAAATTTGTATTGGTTACGTTCACTAACAGACAAATTTGAAAGGAAATTCCAATACCTATAATTTAATAGTTAGTAATAGTTAAGTTATTATTAGTTAGTTATTATTTCATATTTTAAAATTTTCGGGGTTTTCGGTTTTCAAATTTCCGAATTTTCGTATTAACAAATTTGTCGAAATTTGTTAAAAAATGAATTTGGAACAGAATGAATTGCACATGTCTAGTACCCCGCATCATGTACAATGCAGGTCCCGGGGCCACATCATCAGATATGTTGTAATGCTACGGTAAAGCAGTGGTCATCAATAGGGATGAGCTCGGTGTTCGAGTCGAACATACGTTCGACTCGAACATCGGCTGTTCGATCGTTCGACGAAGATCGAACGATTTGGGCCGTTCGCGCCTAATTCGAGTGACGCGAACGGCCCACAATGCACTACGCCATCGTAGTGTCATCCAGGCGCTGTGATTGGCCAAGCATGCACTGTGACCCCGCATGCTTGGCCAATCACAGCGCCGGCAGCGAGGAGAGCAATGATTGGCCACAGGCAGGATGCCTGTGGCCAATTATTGCTGAGGGTGTTTAGTACACGCCCCACACTATAAAAGGCCGCCAGCACGGCGGCCTAGTGTAGTGTGTTCCGGAGCAGGGAAAGAGAAGCATAGGCAGGGACAGTGACATTTTTTTTTCTTGCTTAACCTGGATTCCTTTAGTTTAGGGAAAGAGAAGGATAGGTAGGGAGAGTGTCAGTGTGTTTTACTGTGCGAATCCTTGTTTCTAGGGACAGGGAAGGACAGTGAGGGAAATTCTCCTTGTGCTATAGTGTGCTAAAGCATTGATCATCAACCATCTTTAAAAAATCATTTTTTCTAGGGACAGAAAACTATAGGTAGGGAGAGTGTCAGTGTGTTTTACTGTGATAATCCTTGTTTCTAGGGACAGGGAAGGACAGTGAGGGAAATTCTCCTTGTGCTATAGTGTGCTAAAGCATTGATCATCAACCATCTTTAAAAAAACATTTTTTCTAGGGACAGAAAACTATAGGTAGGGAGAGTGTCAGTGTGTTTTACTGTGATAATCCTTGTTTCTAGGGACAGGGAAGGACAGTGAGGGAAATTCTCCTTGTGCTATAGTGTGCTAAAGCATTGATCATCAACCGTCTTTAAAAAAACATTTTTTCTAGGGACAGAAAACTATAGGTAGGAAGAGTGTCAGTTTCTTTCACTGTGATAATCCTTGTTTCTAGGGACAGGGAAGGACAGTGAGGGAAATTCTCCTTGTGCTATAGTGTGCTAAAGCATTGATCATCAACCGTCTTTAAAAAATCATTTTTTCTAGGGACAGAAAACTATAGGTAGGAAGAGTGTCAGTTTCTTTCACTGTGATAATCCTTGTTTCTAGGGACAGGGAAGGACAGTGAGGGAAATTCTCCTTGTGCTATAGTGTGCTAAAGCATTGATCATCAACCGTCTTTAAAAAAACATTTTTTCTAGGGACAGAAAACTATAGGTAGGAAGAGTGTCAGTTTCTTTCACTGTGATAATCCTTGTTTCTAGGGACAGGGAAGGACAGTGAGGGAAATTCTCCTTGTGCTATAGTGTGCTAAAGCATTGATCATCAACCATCTTTAAAAAAACATTTTTTCTAGGGACAGAAAACTATAGGTAGGAAGAGTGTCAGTTTCTTTCACTGTGATAATCCTTGTTTCTAGGGACAGGGAAGGACAGTGAGGGAAATTCTACTTGTGCTATAGTGTGCTAAAGGATTGATCATCAATCAGCTTTAAAAAAACATTTTTTGTATGGACAGAAAACTATAGGTAGGAAGAGTGTCAGTTTCTTTCACTGTGATAATCCTTGTTTCTAGGGACAGGGAAGGACAGTGAGGGAAATTCTCCTTGTGCTATAGTGTGCTAAAGCATTGATCATCAATCAGCTTTAAAAAAACATTTTTTCTAGGGACAGAAAACTATAGGTAGGAAGAGTGTCAGTTTCTTTCACTGTGATAATCCTTGTTTCTAAGGACAGGGAAGGACAGTGAGGGAAATTCTCCTTGTGCTATAGTGTGCTAAAGCATTGATCATCAACCGTCTTTAAAAAAACATTTTTTCTAGGGACAGAAAACTGTAGGTAGGAAGAGTGTCAGTTTCTTTCACTTTGATAATCCTTGTTTCTAGGGACAGGGAAGGACAGTGAGGGAAATTCTCCTTGTGCTATAGTGTGCTAAAGCATTGATCATCAACCATCTTTAAAAAAACATTTTTTCTAGGGACAGAAAACTATAGGTAGGAAGAGTGTCAGTTTCTTTCACTGTGATAATCCTTGTTTCTAGGGACAGGGAAGGGCAGTGAGGGAAATTCTACTTGTGCTATAGTGTGCTAAAGGATTGATCATCAATCAGCTTTAAAAAAACATTTTTTGTATGGACAGAAAACTATAGGTAGGAAGAGTGTCAGTTTCTTTCACTGTGATAATCCTTGTTTCCAGGGACAGGGAAGGACAGTGAGGGAAATTCTCCTTGTGCTATAGTGTGCTAAAGCATTGATCATCAATCAACTTTAAAAAAAAAAAATTCTAGGGACAGAAAACTATAGGTAGGAAGAGTGTCAGTTTCTTTCACTGTGATAATCCTTGTTTCTAGGGACAGGGAAGGACAGTGAGGGAAATTCTCCTTGTGCTATAGTGTGCTAAAGCATTGATCATCAACCATCTTTAAAAAAACATTTTTTCTAGGGACAGAAAACTATAGGTAGGAAGAGTGTCAGTTTCTTTCACTGTGATAATCCTTGTTTCTAGGGACAGGGAAGGGCAGTGAGGGAAATTCTACTTGTGCTATAGTGTGCTAAAGGATTGATCATCAATCAGCTTTAAAAAAACATTTTTTGTATGGACAGAAAACTATAGGTAGGAAGAGTGTCAGTTTCTTTCACTGTGATAATCCTTGTTTCTAGGGACAGGGAAGGACAGTGAGGGAAATTCTCCTTGTGCTATAGTGTGCTAAAGCATTGATCATCAATCAACTTTAAAAAAAAAAATTTCTAGGGACAGAAAACTATAGGTAGGAAGAGTGTCAGTTTCTTTCACTGTGATAATCCTTGTTTCTAGGGACAGGGAAGGACAGTGAGGGAAATTCTACTTGTGCTATAGTGTGCTAAAGGATTGATCATCAATCAGCTTTAAAAAAAAAATATTTGTATGGACAGAAAACTATAGGTAGGAAGAGTGTCAGTTTCTTTCACTGTGATAATCCTTGTTTCTAGGGACAGGGAAGGACAGTGAGGGAAATTCTCCTTGTGCTATAGTGTGCTAAAGCATTGATCATCAATCAGCTTTAAAAAAACATTTTTTCTAGGGACAGAAAACTATAGGTAGGAAGAGTGTCAGTTTCTTTCACTGTGATAATCCTTGTTTCTAGGGACAGGGAAGGACAGTGAGGGAAATTCTCCTTGTGCTATAGTGTGCTAAAGCATTGATCATCAACCGTCTTTAAAAAAACATTTTTTCTAGGGACAGAAAACTATAGGTAGGAAGAGTGTCAGTTTCTTTCACTGTGATAATCCTTGTTTCTAGGGACAGGGAAGGACAGTGAGGGAAATTCTCCTTGTGTTATAGTGTGCTAAAGCATTGATCATCAACCGTCTTTAAAAAAACATTTTTTCTAGGGACAGAAAACTATAGGTAGGAAGAGTGTCAGTTTCTTTCACTGTGATAATCCTTGTTTCTAGGGACAGGGAAGGACAGTGAGGGAAATTCTCCTTGTGCTATAGTGTGCTAAAGCATTGATCATCAACCGTCTTTAAAAAAACATTTTTTCTAGGGACAGAAAACTATAGGTAGGAAGAGTGTCAGTTTCTTTCACTGTGATAATCCTTGTTTCTAGGGACAGGGAAGGACAGTGAGGGAAATTCTACTTGTGCTATAGTGTGCTAAAGGATTGATCATCAATCAGCTTTAAAAAAACATTTTTTGTATGGACAGAAAACTATAGGTAGGAAGAGTGTCAGTTTCTTTCACTGTGATAATCCTTGTTTCTAGGGACAGGGAAGGACAGTGAGGGAAATTCTCCTTGTGCTATAGTGTGCTAAAGCATTGATCATCAATCAGCTTTAAAAAAACATTTTTTCTAGGGACAGAAAACTATAGGTAGGAAGAGTGTCAGTTTCTTTCACTGTGATAATCCTTGTTTCTAAGGACAGGGAAGGACAGTGAGGGAAATTCTCCTTGTGCTATAGTGTGCTAAAGGATTGATCATCAATCAGCTTTAAAAAAACATTTTTTGTATGGACAGAAAACTATAGGTAGGAAGAGTGTCAGTTTCTTTCACTGTGATAATCCTTGTTTCTAGGGACAGGGAAGGACAGTGAGGGAAATTCTCCTTGTGCTATAGTGTGCTAAAGCATTGATCATCAATCAGCTTTAAAAAAACATTTTTTCTAGGGACAGAAAACTATAGGTAGGAAGAGTGTCAGTTTCTTTCACTGTGATAATCCTTGTTTCTAGGGACAGGGAAGGACAGTGAGGGAAATTCTCCTTGTGCTATACTGTGCTAAAGCATTCCTCATCAACCATCTTTGAAATCCTTGTTTTTTGGACAGTCAGGGAAATTGTCGTTGTGCTATTCTGTGCAAAAGCAATCATCCTCAACCATATTTAGAAATCCTTAAGTAAAGGGACAGAGAAGGACACCTGAAGGTAGCCCTTATTGCTTTTTTCCCATCTCCCTGCAGGCCATCTATTAGAATGTCTGGAAGGCAAACAAGGAGAGGCAGACAGTCAGGAGGCAATAAAAGAGGGCAAGCAGGCTCTGTGTCTGGGGGCAACAGTGCTGGTCGTGGACGCGGTGCATTGTCATCAGCACATGGCCATGGGACACGCTTGTCCTTCTTTTCGGCAGCTGAACATGTTGAGCCACATCATGCCGAAGACTTGGTAGAGTGGATGACCAAGCCCTCCTCCTCCTCATCCTCTCTCACCCAGGCTCAGGGTACTGGCAAAGCAGCTGCCAAAGCGTCCTCTTCCCTGGTATCAATGTCAGACTCATCATCAGTCACTCCTTCCCTAGACCCACCATGTCCTCCTCCTGAGGAGTCCCCCGAACTGTTTGAGCACAGTGTTGGGTACATGCTCCAGGAGGATGCCCAGCGTTTCGAAGGGTCTGATGATGAAACCCAGCTACAGGAAGGCAGTAGCGTGAGAGCAGACAGAGGGGATGCTCAAGAAGGACACCAATCTGGCAGTCATGTTCCAGCAGCTGCAGCATACTGCCAGATTGGCTCCAGTGATGAGGAGGGAGGGGATGATGAGGTCACGGACTCCACGTGGGTGCCTAATAGGAGAGAGGAGGAGGAGGAGGATGAGGAGGAGGCACATCTCCAATGAGGCAGGATGCCCTTTGGTGGCCAGCGTAAGGGCAGTACACCGACGGAATCACACCGCAGAGCTCCGCCTGTGCAGGGCGCTGCCTCTGCCCGTCATTCAAAAAGTTCTTTGGTGTGGGCCTTTTTTGAGGCTAGTGCATCAGATCGCACAGCTGCTGTTTGCAACATATGTCTCAAGCGTATATCGCGTGGCCAAAACATCAGCCGCTTGGGTACCACATGCCTGACCAGACATATGTTGACCTGCCATGCAGCTCGTTGGCAAGCCTACCTCAAAGACCCACACCAAAGAACAAAGCGGACCTCTCCTTGCACCGCATCAGCTGGGATCTCCAACCCCACTATAACTTCAGTCCTCTCTGAAACATGCACTGAGAGGAATGAAGGTGTAGAATTAGGTGTGTCACAGCCAAGTAGTTGCGGCCACTCTGCTAGCAGTACACCGACGTCCGATTCTAGCAGGCAAATTTCCCTGCCCCAGCTGCTGGACCATCGAAAGAAGTTCACTCCCAGCCATCCACATGCCCAGCGGTTGAATGCTAGCTTGGCTAAATTGGAAAAATGAAAATCATCCACCCAGAGTGGTACTGGGGATACAATGTAATAAAAAATTGCCACGTCCCGAAATTGTAGATTAAATAAAAATAGGATAAAAAGATGGACTTTATGGGCACGACAAATTGATATAAAATTACTCAAGTTTTATTAAAAATTAACAAAAGAAAGGATAACAAAACATACAAATAAAATGAATATTATATAGAACTATTCATCAACCTAATGTTGACACACTTATACACATCACCCAATAGCCAAAATTCAATGAGAAATTAGAATTTATACTGGGTAGAATGACATCAAGGTCAATTCTTTCAGTATATTGGATACCAGTATTGGCTGGTGGCATTGATTGGTGGTGTGTCGTCAGAAATTCATTCCTAAACCCGACATGTTGCGCGACACAAGTCGCTTCTTCAGGAGTTTTTTTGAATGTCTAAAAATATAAATACATAACATAAGAACATATAAATAGATTGCAAAACACAACAAAACAAGAGAACCTGTATGTCTGGCCAGGTGCTTCAGAAACACGTGATCCCCCAACAGCAATACCACTATTAGAAACGAAATAAAATAAAACAAAACAAGACAAGACCAGAAGCAGTACAGAGAGTTAAGAAAACCCTCACAGATTGAAAAAGAGTCCATTAGGTGGATGAATCGTTTATCATAACTTACATGGGTTAAAAGGTTTTTCAAGTAAAAACGGAGGTTTATAGATGGTCAGGATGGCAATAGTAGTAGTAGAATAATGCCTCTGAGTATCTTGAAAAAACTAGGCATGAACAAACACATGTGGATCAATCATATGATTACATCCAATTACACAACATGTATATAATTTAGAAGCATTGTCAGCATACTAAGAGCTGACCGATTCAGTTCGGTGCATACAGGCTTACCTCTGCTTACCTGAGTAGCATAATATATAGCTACGATGTAGAGCCCAATATCCGTGTTTAAACCCCAATTATGGAGAAAAAATTAAAAATTGATACACGGATATGGGTACTGGTAGTTTCAATTATGCTAGCAGGAATTCGATATTGTCCTAGCTTGCAGAGTTGCCCAGTCTGGACTAAAAAACGGGAGGGGAGGAGAGGGAACAAAGGAAGAAAGGGGAGACACAAAATTGAATGGCATTAATGAGATGTGTGGGTATGCGGAAATCTAATAGAGAGTAACCAATTGCTGGGCTGCTCAAGTGTCACCCCCATAACCAACCAGCAGGGTAAGAGACACTGGCCCATAATAACAGAAAAAAACAGTTACCTTGTAATAGATGTTGGTGGGAGTGCCTCCGTTTAGTAGGTAGCAGCCCTCGGTAGTCAGGGATTATCTGCACCCTGGGCGATAATAGGTCCTGTGTTTAAATAGGACCAAATCGCGCCAGGACAACCCCATCCGGAAAAACGCGCCGTCCGCACAGTGCCTCTGATAGGCTGGCGTCATAGCTAGGCGTCGAAATGCCCGCAGTGAGCTAGATAGTGGGCGGGGCCGAAACCGTGACGTGCCCCTGTTATCTAGCAATATGCGAGAAACAGGAAGTGTACATGGGAGGTTGGCGTGGCAACCGCGCATGCGCATAGGTACCCACACACTCATCTCGCAGCGGTGGAAGGGGCAGAGCTCAGGGCGGCGGCCTTAACACTGAAAACAGTCCCGGCTAAATCAAGCCCGCACATCGTCAAGCGATGCAATCAATTCCTTCCTCTAACCAACACACTCAAGGGGAGAGCAAGCCCACACCATGCGACACTTAGGGCAATAAAGCAATCAGCCATGGAGCAAGGAAGATCTATATTATCATATAGACTCACAGATCATTATAGGGCAATTACACTTAGTATAACATTAAGTATAAAGCTCAAACCCCGATATTCGCCATCTAGTGGTCATAGAAAAAACAAAAAACAACAAAAAAAAAAAAAAGGGGGGGAAAGTGGCACATTGCAGCGAGGGGAACAAACTGTCTCAACCAGAACCACCGGGCCAGGCATCTTAACATTGGGTCTAACATTTTCAGCACATGCGATCACCAAGGTGTGATGTGTATAATCCTTTCTTTTGTTAATTTTTAATAAAACTTGAGTAATTTTATATCAATTTGTCGTGCCCATAAAGTCCATCTTTTTATCCTATTTTTATTTAAGCTTGGCTAAATTGCTAGCGCTTCAACTGCTGCCTTTTCAGTTGGTAGACTCTGCCCCCTTCCGTGAGTTTGTGCAATGTGCGGTTCCTCAGTGGCAGGTTCCCAAACGCCACTTTTTCTCACGGAAGGCTATTCCGGCTCTCTACCGGCATGTGGAAGGCAATGTCTTGGCCTCGCTGGACAGGGCGGTCAGCGGTAAGGTGCATATTACCGCTGACTCATGGTCCAGCAGGCATGGACAGGGACGTTACCTTTCTTTCACGGCCCATTGGGTCACTCTTTTGGCAGCTGGGAAGGATGCAGGACAAGGTGCAGTAGTGTTGGAGGTTGTTCCACCGCCACGCCTCCAAAATGCTACTACTGGTTGTGACACACCTCTCTCCTCCACCCCCTCCTCTTCTTCTTCCTCCATGGCCTCTTCCTGTGGTTTGTCCTCTGAACCAGCGGTGCTCCGTAGCCGTTCAAGGGGCTACGCAAGTACGCAGGCAAAAAGATGCCATGCCGTGCTTGCGCTGGTGTGTTTGGGGGACAGAAGCCACACTGGGGCAGAGGTCCTGTCTGCTCTGCAGGGCCAGGCCGAGAGGTGGTTGACGCCACACCAGCTTAAGCCAGGAATGGTGGTTTGCGACAATGGCACCAACCTCCTCTCCGCCCTCCGACAGGGACAACTGACCCATGTGCCCTGTGTGGCTCACGTCCTTAACCTGGTGGTGCAGCGGTTCTTGGGCAGGTACCCGGGCTTACAGGATGTCCTGAGGCAGGCCAGGAAAGTCTGTGTGCATTTCCGCAGATCTTATAATGCCAGTGCTCGCCTGGCTGAGCTGCAAAAGGAGTTGAACCTGCCCAAGAACCGCCTTATATGTGACATGCCCACCAGGTGGAACTCAACGTTGGCCATGCTGCAGCGGCTGCACACGCAGCAGAGGGCCATCAATGAGTACCTGTGCGACTACGGCACCAGGACAGGGTCAGGGGAGCTTGGTTTTTTTTCTCCACGCCAGTGGGGCATGATCAGGGATGCATGCACTGTCCTGGCACCATTTGAGGAGGCCACGAGGATGGTGAGCAGTGACAGTGCATGCATCAGTGACACTGTACCTCTTGTCCACCTGTTGGAGCACACGCTGCGTGGAATAATGGACAGGGCACTTGAGGCAGAACAGAGGCAGGAAGAGGAGGACTTCCTTGCCTCTCAAGGCCCCCTTTACCCAGACAGTGTTCCTTCTGTCCCACCCATCGCACAGGAAGAGGAGGAGGAGGAGGAGGAGGATTGTGTCAGCATGGAGGTGGAGGCTGGCACTCAGCATCATCAGCAGCAGTCTTTTAGGGATGATTTACAGTCCCAAGAAACCAGTGGACTTGTACGTGGCTGGGAGGAGGTGGCTGCGGATCATGTCGTCCTTAGTGACCCAGAGGACTCCGGAGCGAATGCCTCAGCAAACCTACGCTGCATGGCCTCCCTGATCCTGCAAAGTCTGCGGAAGGATCCTCGTATTCTTCGGATCAAGGAGAGGGACCATTACTGGCTGGCCACTCTCCTTGATCCACGGTACAAGGGTAAGGTTGCGGACCTTATGTTACCGTCGCAGAGGGAGCAGAGGATGAGACAACTCCGGGAGGCCTTGCAGAAAGGTCTGTGCAATGCGTTCCCAGAGACTGGGAGGTTACAAACTCCTGGTCCTGGACAACGAGTTGCTGAGGCTTCGGCCAGTCAAAGAAGGAGCGGTGGGGAAGGTGGCCGTCTGACCGATGCGTTCAGACAATTCTTTAGTCCGCAGCCCCAAAGTATGATCGGTTCCAGCAACCATCGCCAGCGTCTGATAAACATGGTGCAGGAATATCTAGGGGCAAGGTCAGACTTGGACACCTTCCCCACCGAAAATCCTCTGGCTTACTGGGTCTTGAGGATGGATCACTGGCCAGAGCTTGCACAGTATGCAATTGAGCTACTGGCCTGTCCTGCATCCAGCGTTCTTTCGGAACGCACATTCAGTGCTGCTGGAGGATTTGTCACGGATCACAGGGTGCGCCTGTCCACCGACTCGGTTGATCGACTGACTTTCATCAAGATGAACCAGTCTTGGATCACCACCAGCTACCACACACCTGATGCTGATATAACAGACTAATTGATTTTAACATGTCACATCCCTTCAAGACTGATGCTGATGCTGAGTGCCTGTGCTGTTATGTTGACTGGCTATCCTCCTCCTCCGAGTCCTCAATGATACGATTGATGATGATAGCTTGGAAGATCATTTTTGTTTATGGGTGCCGCCACCAGTGGCTAAGGCCCAATTTTTCAGCCCCTGTTTTACAGGGGCGTGTAATTACAATTTTTTTAGCAATAATTTGCCATAGGGCTCATTGCTGTGCTCCAAGTACAGTATCTGTGAGGGGTTGGAGTGTTGTGGCACCAGTGCCCAAGGCCCAATTTTTCAGCCCCTGTTTAACAGGGGCGTGTCATTACAATTTTTGAAGCAATACTTTGCAACAGGGCTCATTGCTGTGCTCCAAGTACAGTATCTGTGAGGGGTTGGAGTGTTGTGCCACCAGTGCCTAAGGCCCAATTTTTCAGCCCCTGTTTAACAGGGGCGTCTCATTACAATTTTTGAAGCAATACTTTGCAACAGGGCTCATTGCTGTGCTCCAAGTACAGTATCTGTGAGGGGTTGTAGTGTTGTGCCACCAGTGCCTAAGGCCCAATTTTTCAGCCCCTGTTCAACAGGGGCATGTAATTACAATTCTTGATCTAATAATTCACAGCAGGGCCCATTGCTGCACCCACCAAGAGTAACTCTGAGGGCTTACAGTGTTGTGGCAACGCCACCACCACCACCACCACGAAAGGCCCAATTTTTCAGCCCCTGTTCAAAAGGGGCATGTAATTACAATTCTTGATCTAATAATTCACAGCAGGGCCCATTCCTGCACCCACCAAGAGTAACTCTGAGGGCTTACAGTGTTGTGGCAACACCACCACCACCACCACCACCACGAAAGGCCCAATTTTTCAGCCCCTGTTCAACAGGGGCATGCAATTACAATTCTTGATCTAATAATTCACAGCAGGGCCCATTGCTGCACCCACCAAGAGTAACTGTCAGGGCTTACAGTGTTGTGGCACCAGCACCACCATCAAAGGCCCAATTTTTACTACCACTGTTCAACAATTATATGTAATTAAAATTCCTGATATAATAGTTGACAGCAGGGCGTTCCAGCACCAACCAAGAGTAACTGTGAGTGCTTACAGTGTTGTGCCAACACCAACAACTAAGGGGCCTATTTCTGCAGAGTTTATACGGCAGGTCCCTACTTTCAAACATCCAACTTACAAACGACTCCTACTTGCAACCGCAAGAAGACAACAGGAAGTGAGAGGAAATCTACCCCTTGGAAGGAAAATTCTCTCCTGTAAGAATTAATATGGGAGAAAGGTGTCTCCTCTGTACTGATGCTTTATAAGCAATCCTTGTTTCAAGAAAAACACCACATTTCAAAAACAGTTGTCATTGGAACGGAAAGTGAGGTGAAATGTTCTGAACAGGGGCACAGACAGCAAAACAAATGTTACAGGGGTGATAACCCTTACCTATGTTTTCCAAAAAGTTTAAAAATAGATTTTTGGGCTGGAGCTACACTTAAACAATGTACCTGTTCAAAATTACAAACAGATTCTACATAAGAACAAACCTACAGTCCCTGTCTTGTATGCACCGCCTGTATACGGCTGTTCAGAGTATATAGGGCCTTTTTTATTTTATGTGCGGGGTTCCCCTTAATATCCATACAAGACCCAAAGGGGCTGGTAATGGGCTGGGGTAGGGGGGGGGGGGGTCATGGGGTAGCTATGCCATTTTTCTTAAAGATTTTCATCCATATTACCGGGACCAGACATTACATTAAAGCCGCAAGCAGTTTTAAATGGCTTTTTTTTCCTTTAGAAGTGTCATTTTGTGCAGGGACAGTTCTAAACACGGGAAACACGTGGCACTTCACAGGCATACTTTAGACACCCCCCAGGTACGATATTTAAAGGAATATTTGACTTTTTTTTTCACTTTATGCATCATTAACCACTTGACCACTGGGCACTTAAACCCCCTTAATAACCAGACCAATTTTCAGCTTTCGGTGCTCTCACATTTTGAATGACAATTACTCAGTCATACAACACTGTACCCATATGAAATTTTTGTCCTTTTTTCACACAAATAGAGCTTTCTTTTGGTGGTATTTAATCACTGTTGGGTTTTTTATTTTTTGCGCTATAAGAGAAAAAAGACTGAAAATTTTGTAAAAAAATGATTTTTTTTTTCGTTTCTGTTATAAAATTTTGCAAATTACTATTTTTTCTTCATAAATTTTGGCCAAAATTTATACTGCTACATATCTTTGGTAAAAATAAGTACAAATTGGTGGATATTATTTGGTCTTTGTAAAAGTTATAGAGTCCACAAGCTATGGTGCCAATATCTGAAAATTGATCACACCTGAAGTACTGACGGCCTATCTCAATTCTTGAGACCCTAACATGCCAGAAAAGTACAAATACCCCCCAAATGACCCCTTTTTGGAAAGAAGACATTCCAAGGTATTCAGAAAGAGGCATTGTGAGTTTTTTGAAGTTGTCATTTTTTCCCACAATTCTTTGCAAAATCAAGATTTTTTTTTTCTCTTTTTTTTTTTCACAAAATTGTCATATTAGCAGGTTATTTCTCACACACAGCATATGCATTCCACAAATTACACCCCAAAACACATTCTGCTATTACTCCCGAGTATGGCGATACCACATGTGTGAGACTTTTACACAGCGTGGCCACATACAGAGGCCCGACATGCAGGGAGCACCTTCAGGCGTTCTGGAGAACCCAGGCCAATTCTGACATTTCTCTCCTACATGTAAAAATCATCATTTATTTGCTAGAAAATTACATAGAACCCCAAAACATTATATATGTTTTTTTAGCAAAGACCTTAGAGAATATAATGGTGGTTGTTGCAACTTTTTATCTCGCACGATATTTGCGCAGCAATTTTTTTAACGCGTTTTTTACGGAAAAAAAAATGTTTTGTGCTTAAAAAAAAAAAAAAAACAGTAAAGGTAGCCCAATGTTTTTGCATAATGTGAAATATGAAGTTACGCCGAGTAAATAGATACCTAACATGTCGCCCTTAAAAATTGCACACACTCGTGGAATGGCGCCAAACTTCGCTACTTAAAAAATCCCCATAGGCGACGCTTTAAATATTTTTACTGGTTACATGTTTTGAGTTACAGAGGAGGTCTAGGGCCAAAATGATTGCTCTCGCTCTAACGTTCGCAGAGATACCTCACATGTGTGGTTTGAAAACCGTTTTCATATGTGGGCGGGACTTACGTATGCGTTCGCTTCTGTATGCGAGCTCACGGGGACAGGGGCGCTTTAAAAAAAAAAAATATTTTATTCTTCATTTTACTTTATTTATTTTAGTTTGACATGTTTTTCCGCCCTAAACATTTTTTTGATCACTTTTATACCTATTACAAGGAACGTAAACATCCCTTGTAATAGGAATATGGCATGACAGGTCCTCTTTACAGTGAGATATGGGGGGGGGGTGTCAATAAGACCCCACATCTCACCTCTAGGCTGGGAAGCCTGAAAAAAAAAAAAAAAAAAAAACAACAATCCTGGCTTTGATCGTAGCGGTGAGTCGGTAGAAGCACCGGAGGGCGGCGGGGGGGGGGACACATCCCCTCTCGCCTCCTGTAAGAATGATCAAGCGGCGGAACAGCCGCTATGATTGTTCTTATGGTGTAGGGAATCGCCGGCTGAAAAAGCTAATATCTGAATGATGCCTGTAGCTGCTCCCATCATTCAGATATCCCCGCACAAAGTCAAGGACGTCATATGACGGCCGGAGGGCGGGAAGTGGTTATTGCAGAGTATTGCCGGGCATTGCGGAGTATTGCCGGGCATTGCGGAGTATTGCCGGGCATTGCGGAGTATTGCCGGGCATTGCGGAGTATTGCAGGGCATTGCGGAGTATTGCGGACTATGGCAGGGTATTGCAGTGTATGGCAGGGTATTGCGGTGTATGGCAGGGTATTGCACGGGTATTGCACAGGGTATTGTGGAGGGTATTGCACAGGGTATTGTGGAGGGTATTGCAGAGTATTGTGGAGGGTATTGCAGAGTATTGTGGCGGGTATTGCAGAGTATTGTGCAGGGTATTGCAGAGTATTGTGCAGGGTATTGCAGAGTATTGTGCAGGGTATTGCAGAGTATTGTGCAGGGTATTGCAGAGTATTTTGCAGAGTATTGCGCAGGGTATTGCAGAGTATTTTGCAGGGTATTGCAGAGTATTTTGCAGGGTATTGCAGAGTATTGTGGAGGGTATTGCAGAGTATTGTGGAGGGTATTGCAGAGTATTGTGCAGGGTATTGCAGAGTATTTTGCAGGGTATTGCAGAGTATTGCACCAGGGTATTGCAGAGTATTGCACCAGGGTATTGCAGAGTATTGCACCAGGGTATTGCAGAGTATTTCACAGGGTATTGCAGAGTATTTCACAGGGTATTGCAGAGTATTGCACCAGGGTATTGCAGAGTATTGCACCAGGGTATTGCAGAGTATTGGCAGGGTATTTTGCAGAGTATTGGCAGGGTGTATTGCAGAGTATTGGCAGGGTATAGCACAGGGATGGCTGAGCAGGGATGGATGGATGGATGGATCTGTGACTGCAATTGTCACAGATCCAGCCCACAGTGCTGCTGCTGCCATCCGCTCCCTCCCCCTCCCCTCTCACACTGTACCGATCGGTACAGAGAGGGGAGGGAGGAACCGGCGTCATCAAATGATGCCGGTCTGTTTACAAGTGATTGCTCCGTCATTTGACGGAGCGATCACGTGGTAAACGGCCGCTATCAGCGGCGATTTACCGCGATTCGTGATCCGCCGGGTCCTCTGGACCCGGCGGTCACGGAGTTTCCCGTGTGCGCGCCCCAGGGGGCGCGCGGGAGCGCGATTTTGGGAGGACGTTATATAACGTCCTCCCAGAGTTAAGCAACCACCTTGTCGACGTTATTTGTCGGCAGGTGGTTGTTAAGTGGTTAAAATGACTGCTCCCGAAAAACGACCGTTTTTAAAACTTCTTTTTGCATTGATACATGTCCCCTGGTGCAGAACCCGGGTTCCCAAACCCTTTTTAGGACAATAACATGCATAATAGTCGTTATAATTAGCACTTTAGAATTCGAACGTTCGCATCCATTGTATTTAATAGGGTTCTAATGTTCGTACGAACTTTCGGTCCGTTTGCGGGTTCTGGTGCGAACCGAACCCGGGGGTGTTCGGCTCATCACTAGTCATCAACCCTGTCCTCAGGGCCCACTAACAGGCCAGGTTTGCAAGATAACTGAAATACATCACAGGTGATATCATTTTCTGCTCAGTGATTGCAGTATTCTAGTCTGCATCTCCCCCAAAGTAATACATAAAATCTGGCCTGTTAGTGGGCCCTGAGGACAGGGTTGATGACCATTGCTGTAAATGATGATGTTAGCAGAAGGTAGCACAAGAGCAGTTGGAGGCCAGCTAGAACAGTGGTTTGGGAGCCTGAGTATCCCAAACAGAATCTGCTAGACTATGAAGTAGGGTCAGCATCAGACTCAGGCAAAAGTGCTAACCAATCTTTGTACAAACTTGTGAACCCAAATTTGGCACTTTTATAGAAATTTCTGTCCCATACATTTGTTTTGTAATAATAAAATGATCACTGCTTTTTCTATTCTAATTAAAATAAATAGATTTTCAAAGAGAACATCTACCCAAGTTTTTCGGCAGAGAACCCCTTGTGAATTGATTTTGATTCTGCTTCTTATACTATATTGACATTTTTTTTTTTTGCAGAAGACATTGGTCATATTTTTTTTAAATACCGTATAACGATTTTAAAAATGTAAATATATTTTTTTGTTAGAGAATAGAATGCAAAAATTTTAACTTCTGCCAAAGACAGCCATACAATGCAGCGAGCAAATAATAAGTAAACTGTGTAAAGCATAGATATCACAACTACTTGGAAATATATATCTAAAGTAATTCAACAAAAAAAATCTATCTTTAAACAACAAAAAAAGAGAAGTGTGTATTTTTTACCATTTTGGCTTACATATTTTTGCAAGAAAATATCTGCCTGAAGTTCTATGTAAGAAAAAGTAGGATTTTTAAAACAGCTTACCTGTAAAATCCTTTTCTTGGAGTACATCACGGGACACAGAGCAGCATAGTCATTACTATGTGGGTTATATAGAATTACCTTCAGGTGCTGGCACTGGCAACTTCCAAAACAGGAAGTACCCTCCCCTATATAAGCCCCTCCCATCCGGGAGCACCTCAGTTTTGTAGCAAAGCAATACGTGTCCCCAAAAGAGGGGTGGGAGCTCTGTGTCCCGTGATGTACTCCAAGAAAAGGATTTTACAGGTAAGCTGTTTTAAAAATCCTACTTTCTTGTTCATACATCACGGGACACAGAGCAGCATAGTCATTACTATGTGGGACGTCCCAAAGCAATGCCAAATGAGGGGGGGATACACCATACATAAGCTGGGCGCCATCAGGCATGAGGATCTTTTGCGGCCTGCAACACACTGCGCCCAAAGGCGACATCTTCCTGACTTCTAACATCCACCTGGTAGAACCTAGTAAACGTGTGTACTGAAGACCATGTTGCGGCCTTACAAATTTGAGCCAGGGAGGCCTGGTGATGCACTGCCCATGAAGTTCCAACTGCTCTCGTGGAGTGCGCCCTAACTTTGAACGGAGGCGGTCTACTTCTCAAGCCAT
Organism: Rana muscosa; assembly: GCA_029206835.1. Lineage (NCBI taxonomy): Eukaryota > Metazoa > Chordata > Amphibia > Anura > Ranidae > Rana > Rana muscosa. The sequence goes on along the minus strand of CM055116.1, from coordinate 1,257,286,186 downwards.
AGGCTTGTATTATGACCTGTCGAATCCACTTGGCTAAAGTAGATTTTGATGCTGCCTGACCCTTTCTGGGGCCTTCCGGCAGAACAAACAAAGAATCCGTTCTACGAATCTGAGCAGTGGCTTTTAGATAAGCTTTAACTGCTCTTACTACATCCAAAGAATGCAATAACTTTTCCTCTACCGAGCTTGGTTTGGGGAAAAAAGAAGGAAGAACCACATCCTGGTTCAAGTGAAACCTCGATACCACCTTAGGAAGAAAGGCTGGGTGAGGGCGTAATACTACTCTGTCCTTATGGATAACCAGATATGGCTCTTTACAGGACATGGCGGCTAATTCCGACACTCTTCTAGCCGAGCATATGGCTACTAAAAATATCAATTTTCTGGTGAGTAGAACCAAGGAAATGTGCCGCAAAGGTTCAAACGGCTGCTTCTGCAGAACCGACAGAACCAAATTTAGATCCCATGGGCATATGGGAGCTTTAATCGGTGGAATAATACGAGTCACCCCTTGCATAAAGGTTTTGACAAGTGAATGCATAGCCAGGGGCCTTTGAAATAGTATTGATAAGGCCGAAACCTGGCCCTTGATAGTACTTAAGGCAAACTTCCTGTCTACAGCCCACTGCAGGAAGTCCAGAATTCTGCCTATAACGTACTTACGTGGATGCCATTTTCTGGCCTCGCACCAAGTGATGTACGCCTTCCAAACTCTATAGTAGATCTGCCTGGATACAGGCTTCCTGGCATTGATTATAGTTGATACCACAGAGTTAGAGAGACCTCTCTTCTTTAGGATGTGGGATTCAATAGCCAGGCCGTTAAACTTAGAGTTAGTAAGGAAGGGTGGTATATCGGTCCTTGCGAAAGCAGGTCCGGACGACGTGGAAGGGTCCAAGGACTCCCCACAGACATTTTGATGATCTCCGCGTACCAGGCCCTTCGGGGCCACGCTGGAGCCACCAGGATCACCGGCTTCTTCTCCAACCTGACTCTGCGAAGGAGTCGAGGCAACAATTGTAGCGGAGGGAATGCATATATCAGTCTGAACTGATCCCAAGGGAACACCAGAGCATCCGAGCCGCAAGCGAGGGGATCCCTTGTCCGGGAGACAAATCTGTCCACCTTTGCGTTGAATCTGGATGCTAGCAGATCTACATCCGGTGTTCCCCACCGCTGACATATTGCTCGGAAGACCTCGGGATGAAGGGACCATTCCCCTGGGCATAACTGTTGGCGACTCAGAAAGTCCGCCTTCCAATTCTCCACCCCTGGAATGAAGACAGCTGATATACATGGGACATGCTTTTCTGCCCATTCCAGGATGTGACTTACTTCCCTCTGGGCTGCACGACTCCTGGTGCCTCCCTGATGATTGATATATGCCACTGCTGTGGCATTGTCTGATTGAATTCTGACAGGGGACCCTTGGAGTCTGGATGTCCAGGCTACTAGGGCGTACCGGGCTGCTCGTATCTCTAAGAGATTGATGGGCAGGGTTTTTACTACATTTGACCATCTGCCCTGGAGAGACCATTGCTCCAGTACTGCCCCCCAGCCTATAAGGCTGGCATCTGTAGTGACCACTAGGGATGAGCTTCGAGTTCGAGTCGAACTCATGTTCGACTCGAACATTGCCTGTTCGCCCGTTCGCCGAACAGCGAACAAATTGGGGTGTTCGCGGCAAATTCGAAAAATCTATGGGAGAAATCTAAAGTGCTAATTATAAAGGCTTATATGCAAGTTATTGTCCTAAAAAGTGTTTGGGGACCCGGGTCCTGCCCCAGGGGACATGTATCAATGCAAAAAGAAGTTTTAAAAACGGCCGTTGTTTCGGGAGCAGTGATTTTAATAATGCTTAAAATGAAAAAATAAAAGTGAAATATTCCTTTAAATTTCGTACCTGGGGGGTGTGTATGATATGCATGTAAAGTGGCGCATGTTTCCCGTGCTTAGAACTGTCCCTGCAAAAAGTGTCATTTTTGAAAGAAAAAAATGCATTTAAAACTGACTCGCGGCTATTAATGAATTGTCGGCTCCCGGCAATACATACAAAAGTCATTGATAAAAAAAAAAAAAAAAGCGTGGGGGTTCCCCAGAATTCAATTACCAGGCCCTTCAGGTCTGGAATGGATATTAAGGGGAACCCCGCCGCAAATAAAAAAAAATTGACGTGGGGTTCCCCCAAATATCCATTCCAGGCCCTTCAGATCTGGCATGGATTTTAAGGGGAACTCCACCCCAAATTAAAAAAAAAATGGCGTGGAGTCCCCCTAAAAATCCATACCAGACCCCTTATCCGAGCATGCAACCTGGCCGGCCGCAGGGGAAAAGGGGGGACGAGAGAGCGGCCCCCCCTCCCTCCTGAACCGTACCAAGCCACATGCCCTCAACATGGGGAGGATGTCCCCATGTTGATGGGGACAAGGGCCTCATCCCCACAACCCTTGCCCGGTGGTTGTGGGGGTCTGCGGGCGGGGGGCTTATCGGAATCTGGAAGACCCCTTTAACAAAGAGGACCCCCAGATCCCGGCCCCCCCCCTATGTGAATTGGTAAGGGGTACATTGTACCCCTACCATTTCACGAAGAAAGCGTAAAAAAATGTTTAAATAAAACACACAAACACCTTGAAAAAGTCCTTTATTTAAAAAAAAAAAAAAAAAACATTCCAGCGGTGAAATCCAGTGTCCCGCGGCGATCCCGATGTCCAGCGCTGTCCTTCATTGGTTGTGCCTGAGCGGACCTGATGGGGAACTCCCTCTCAGTATTTTAAATGTATAGACCCGCCCCTTCTAAAGTTCCCCATCAGGTCCGCTCAGCGGACCAGATGCGGAACATGAGAAGGGGCGGGTCTATACATGTATTACCAAAGTGAGAGCAGTTCCCCATCAGGTCCGCCTCCTCGGTATGTCAGACCCGCCTACGTCATTGGCTTGAGCGGGGAACTTCCTTCACTATAAAGTTCCCCGCTCAAGCCAATGACGTAGGCGGGTCTGACATACCGAGGGGGCGGACCTGATGGGGAACTGCTCTCACTTTGGTAATACATGTATAGACCCGCCCCTTCTCATGTTTCGCATCTGGTCCGCTGAGCGGACCTGATGGGGAACTTTAGAAGGGGCGGGTCTATACATTTAAAATACTGAGAGGGAGTTCCCCATCAGGTCCGCTCAGGCACAACCAATGAAGGACAGCGCTGGACATCGGGATCGCCGCGGGACACTGGATTTCACCGCTGGAATGTTTTTTTTTTTTTTTTTTAAATAAAGGACTTTTTCAAGGTGTTTGTGTGTTTTTTTAAACATTTTTTTTACGCTTTCTTCGTGAAATGGTAGGGGTACAATGTACCCGTTACCAATTCACATAGGGGGGGCGGGATCTGGGGGTCCCCTTTGTTAAAGGGGTCTTCCAGATTCCGATAAGCCCCCCGCCCGCAGACCCCCACAACCACCGGGCAAGGGTTGTGGGGATGAGGCCCTTGTCCCCATCAACATGGGGACATCCTCCCCATGTTGAGGGCATGTGGCTTGGTACGGTTCAGGAGGGAGGGGGGGCCGCTCTCTCGTCCCCCCCTTTTCCCCTGCGGCCGGCCAGGTTGCGTGCTCGGATAAGGGGTCTGGTATGGATTTTTAGGGGGACTCCACGCCATTTTTTTTTTAAACTTGGGGTGGAGTTCCCCTTAAAATCCATGCCAGATCTGAAGGGCCTGGTAATTGAATTCTGGGGAACCCCCACGCTTTTTTTTTTTTTTTTTCTCAATGACTTTTGTATGTATTGCCGGGAGCCGACAATTCATTAATAGCCGCGAGTCAGTTTTAAATGCATTTTTTTTCTTTCAAAAATGACATTTTTTGCAGGGACAGTTCTAAGCACGGGAAACATGCGCCACTTCACATGCATATCATACACACCCCCCAGGTACGAAATTTAAAGGAATATTTCACTTTTATTTTTTCATTTTAAGCATTATTAAAATCACTGCTCCCGAAAAAACTGCCGTTTTTAAAACTTCTTTTTGCATTGATACATGTCCCCTGGGGCAGGACCCCGGTCCCCAAACACTTTTTAGGACAATAACTTGCATATTAGCCTTTATAATTAACACTTTAGATTTCGAACGTTCGAGTCCATTGTATTTAATAGGGTTCTAAAGTTTACACGAACATTTTGTCTGTTCGCAGGTTCTGGTGCGAACCGAACAGGGGGGTGTTCGGCTCATCCCTGGTGACCACCTTCCAAGATATCGGGCTGAAGGGTTTTCCCTTCTGGAGATTCTGGGGGATCAACCACCAGCAGAGACTCTTCCGAACGGAAGGGGACAAAGCCATCGGGAAGTCTAGAGCCTGAACTTTTCTGTTCCAGGCTGACAATATGGCCCTCTGTAAATTCCTTGAGTGGAATTGGGTGTATGGCACAGCTTCGAATGATGCTACCATCTGTCCTAGCAGCCTCATGCACAGGCGTATGGACGGCTGTCTTTTTGCACAAAGCAGACGGACCAAGCCCCTCAAAGAGGATACCTTGTCTAGAGGTAAGAAAATCTTCCTCTGGTCTGAATCCAGCCGTAGCCCTAGATATACCAGGTTTTTCACTGGCTGTAGGGCTGACTTGTCCAGGTTGATGACCCAACCGTGAGATTCTAGATACTTGATTGTATCGACAATTACCACTTCTAGCTTGGCAACTGAGTGGTCCATCAACAACAGGTCGTCTAGGTATGCCATTATTGTTACACCTCGTGTTCTTAGATCGGCCAACAGTGGGGCCAGAATTTTTGTGAACACTCGTGGTGCTGTGGCCAGACCGAATGGTAAGGCTCTGAACTGAAAATGGCACCCTTCTACTGCAAAGCGTAGAAATTTTTGATGACCTGGAAAGATGGGAACATGCAAGTAAGCATCTTTGATGTCAATCGAGGCTAACCATTCCTCCCCTTTTATGGCACCGGTGACCGATCGGATCGACTCCATCCGGAAAGACCGGACGTTTAGAAATTTGTTTAGACTCTTTAGGTCCAATATGGGTCTTATGTCCCCGTTTGGCTTCGGGACTGTGAAAAGGTTTGAGTAGAAACCCAACCCCCACTCTTCCATAGGAACCTCCATAATTACTCCTTGGAGCAATAGTTGTTCTAACGCCAATAGGAGAGACCCTCTTTTCAGAGGGTCTCTTGGCATGCCTGACCACATAAAATGGGAAGGAGGAGACTCTTTTAACTCCAACTTGTATCCCAGAGTTACTGCGGAGAGCACCCATCTGTCTTTGATCGTCTCCCGCCAGGTCTCTGCGAACAACTGAAGTCTTCCCCCCACCCGTTTGAGTGGGGGCAGCCCTTCATAGGCTTGACTTGGAGGCTGGTAAAGTACCCCTTCGGATCCAGGGTTTCTTATTACCCTGTGACTGTCCCTGATTTTTACCCCCTGCGTTTGACCGAGGAGGCCGTCGGAACTGCTTAGTAGCAGACGTCGCAGGGATAGGAGAGGTAGTCCTCTTAAAAGATGGACCCCTAGACCTCTTCTTACTCGGTAAGAGAGTACTTTTACCACTGGAAATCTTCTGGATATACTTATCCAGGTCCTCGCCAAAAAGGCGTTCCCCATGAAATGGGAAGCTAACTAAGAGCTTCTTACAGGGAGCTTCAGCAGACCAGTTTTTGAGCCACAGAAGCCTACGCATATGTACCAAAGACAGCGTGAGGCGGGAGGCCTGATGGATAGAATCCTTGATGGCGTCAACCGCAAAGCATAATGCTCTAGGCAGATCAGCCAGAGCCTGGGCCTGCTGGTCTGGCAAATCCCTCAGGACCATTTTCATTTGATCCTTTAAAGCTTGGCAGACCCCAATAGCTGCCACTGCTGGCTGTGTAACAGCCCCTGCTGTGGAAAAAGCAGATTTTAATAAAGATTCCAATTTTTTATCCACTGGATCTTTGAACATTTGAACATTATCTACTGGACATGTCAGTGATTTGTTCACAGAAGAGATGGCTGCATCCACCGTAGGAACATTCCATCTCTGGGTGAACTTTTCCTCCATGGGATAGATCACCGGAAATTTTTTAGGCGGAACAAATAGTTTATCAGGATGTTCCCAGTCCTGGTATATAAGTCCTTCCAATAATGGATGTATTGGAAAGGAGCAATTAACCTGGGGAGCTTTTAGCGACCCCAATGAGGAGACAGCAGTAGTTGATGGTTCAACAAGAGGCATTTTAAATGCAGATCGAACCATGTCAGTTAGGGTCTGGACCCCCAATCTTTCAGTCTGTGATGCTGAAAATGGTTCATCTACTGTTGATTCCTCAAAAACAGAGTTAACCTCCTCCTGATCCCCTTCAGGTAGGTCGGTCCCTTCCTGGGACTGTTGCTCTGCCAACAGGCACTCTAATGGAGGTGATGGAGATCTGGCGCGCTTTCTTTCCTGTAGAGAAGAAGCGATCAATGCTGCCAATCTCTGCTCCAATCCCTCCAGAGTTGAGGAAAAAACCTCCTCTGTTATATATGCAGGAACAGGTGGACTGAGGACAGCCGCAGTACCTGGCACTCCCGGGGGTTCCTTATGGGTATTAACCTCTGATTTCTCAGGGGAGGAGGGTGCAGATGACTGCTCCAGATCCTCAGAGCCCGATGGAGACCCCCTACACTTCCTGAGAGGTATATCTCAGAGTTTTTTAGGCGGCATATTCCTTAGTTCAAAGCTGAGGTATTCCAGCCGCAATACACCCCTTACTGAAATAGTCTAATGCAATTTTGCTGCTATGTACATCAGTGGGTGTCTACTAATGCGTCTTTCTGGGGATGCCTGTATCAACCGCCCGCTGTAAGCCCCTATACCATGCTACCAGCTCCTTTTCATGCTCTGTGTCCATAGCAAGCAGCGTGGACTGAGTCCTTTTATCTTGCTGGGACGCCCGCACATGCGCAGAAGCGCTGGGCGCACAGAGCGCGTCATCCGCCAGGCTCCACCCCCTTTTTTGAAGCTAAATCTTATAAAAAGAAAGCGTGTGTGCGCGCGCGCGCACGTGCACGTGTGCGCTCTTGGCGCCATGTAGGGAGAGGAGCCAGGGTCCCTGTTTCACCAGGACTCGGGGATGGAAGGAAACTACTTGGCAGCATGACAGAGGAATGCAGCTTCCCTGATAGAGAGCTCACTCATCTGCCTGGACTTTCACCATGGAAGGAATAGTCCCAAGAAAAAAGACGTTCCACAGCGGCCTCTAGTGGACAAACACAGTTACCGCACTTTTGTCTTTTTTTTTTTTTTAAAACCTCCTTTATGAAAAACATTTCCAGGTTTACAGTTTTTAAAACTTCCCTTATGAAAAAACATTTCTAGGATTTCTTAGGCATATACAGCTATTAGCGGGAATACCTTTTAGGTAACAGGCAGAAAGACATATTAGGCTTGGGGGTCCCCTCAATAGAACCAAGTTCCTGAGGGGCCCCCACTTACCTTTTCCCCGCCGCAGGACTTTGTTTGGTCCACAGAAGCCCAAACTTCACCTTTCATGGCAGGCATTGTACTAGACCTTCAGGGACCGGGTTCCCAAGGATTCCACTCCCCTGGACCTGTATAGCACCCTGCACAGATAGCCTCTTGGTTTTGGGTATGACCAGAGCTCTGGATCCCAGGGTCCAGCCCTCCTAAGAGAGGCATTACAGGCAAAACCTTGCTCTTCTCTGCAAGGCCCGGGTACCGACCGTTTAGCTATGAAGCTTTTTTGGTCGGATCCGGAATAGCTTGCTAAGGCCCAGAGAACCTGTACACAAGCCCAGATGAATACATGTTAACCTTGGCCAACACCTTAGACACTGGCAAAAAACTGAGGTGCTCCCGGATGGGAGGGGCTTATATAGGGGAGGGTACTTCCTGTTTTGGAAGTTGCCAGTGCCAGCACCTGAAGGTAATTCTATATAACCCACATAGTAATGACTATGCTGCTCTGTGTCCCGTGATGTATGAACAAGAAAACAAGTATATGCTAAAATAAGAAGACCATTGCATGCAAATACGCATGTTTCTGAGGATAAAGACACTACAAGACATGTAGTGCCATGCACACGCATATGTATTAGCATGCACATGAGGCAGCGTGCACACAAGAACATGTTTAGCAGTGGTATTGATGCCAAATTACCTATTTAAGCTGGATTGTTACATGGACAGATTTCTGAGTGCTCTTCAGCTAGTTCCCGACTCACCTGTGACCTGGCCTGCTGCGTCTTCCTTCCTGTTTATAACCAAGCTTGTCTTTGATCTGCCTTTGAACTCCTGTCTACTCACTGTCACCTCTACCTGTGTTTGGTTATTGATTTTCTCTATCAAATGAGGATAGTTAAGAAAATAGGAGGAAGGAACTTTATTGAGTTTTAATGCTTAGAACCTAAGTAGGCAGTGATCAAAATCACTGGGTAAGAAATGGGTAATCCATGGGTACCAAACACTCCTAAATTTGGGCATGGTGTCCAAGAGTTTTGTTGTTAATGCCATGGAAGGAAAATCCGGTTGTTTCTAGTTTGACTTCAGCCAGTGTGAGTGTGTTGAATAGCCATGCTCTTGCAATTGTTTTGTTTAGCATCCATAAAATGTGTATTTGGGGTAAGTTGGAATTTTGTGAGTTCCTGTGGTTTAAAATTAAGGAGTGCTTACAGGGATTCATGTGGAAAGGGAACTTTAGAAGCTTGTAAATCATTGCATGAACCTTTCTCCAAGCAGCTAGCTACCATAACCCCGGTACCCTCTTCAAGAGCGGGTGGTCCTCTTTCAGATAAAAGTGGTCTCTGCACCCTCCCCTCCCGCCGCTCTCTGGTGCCCTTTGCCGCTTACCGGAGCCGCCGGAAGCGGCGTAGGCGAACGGATCCTCTCCCTGCCTGGGTATGGAGACGAGTGAGGGGAAGATGGTCCCCACCAGTCTCCATACCACTGCAGGGCGGAAGTGACGTCAAAATGTCACTTCCGCCCAATGCTCTTAAAAGGCCTTTTTTTTTCGAATGACATAAAAAAAAAAAAAAAAAATTATTGCATTTTAGTCTAAATATGAGATCTTTGAATACTATATGATCTCATCAAATTAAGAAAATTTAAATAAAAAAAATTCTGACTTGGCCATCTGGGATGGACATTGTACAGCTGAGACATACTGAGAAGGAGATCTGGCCACAGACAAAAGTAATATTTAAAGTGAAAAAAAAATCATTAATGACATACATGATGTGAAAAGTGTTAAAACAGCAGTTGCTGCTTTATTTTATTACCTGTTGATACTGCCATTCATATAATTCATATGACAAGCTTTTTGTCAGGAGTATGTAACGCTCCTGTTCCTTGGCAGCTGCTGGTCTCATTCTAGCATTCTGGTTTTGGCTGAGCTGCACTCTCCTGGTCTGACTATCCACCTGTAGGGTGATTGATGTAGACACAGCCTCATGGTGGAGACCAAACCTGTTTTAAGTCTGCCAAGCCCTTAGTGTCTTGCTTGTGATAGTGTTTGCAACACGTGCTTCAAGTTCCCCGTTTGCCTACCTTGTTCCCATGCCTTGACCTTTACCTTTGCCCTATCCCCTCCCTGCCAGCTAGTTTGGATTCCCTTTGACCTTGGATTGAACGTAGGACTACTCTTGGAACTCAGCATGCTTTTTGACCACAGATTTAATCCTGGTCACTTTCTGAACCCGGACTGCCATTGGACCACCCTGGACCACTTGGACCACTCTGCCTGTTTTTAGCCTGCCAAGTCCTTAGTTTCATGCTTGTGATCGTACTTGCAACATGTGCTTCAAGTTCCCCATTTGCCTGCCTTGTTCCCGTGCCTTGAATTTTACCTTTGCCCTATCCCCACACTGCCAGCTAGTTTGGATTCCCTTCAAACCTTGGATTTAACTTTGGACTAATCTCAGAACTCAGCCTGCTTTTTGACCACAGATTTGATCTTGGTGTCAAGGACATGGCTGTCACGGAACTGGCAATGTTACCCAGAACCTTCATGGATGCCCATGGAGGTTCCCAAGATGTGCACGAGCGTGTGCCGAGCATCAGCGTGCATTAACACACGCCGGCGCACACGCACGCGCAATACTGCGCATGCGCAATGGCGCGCAACTAGCGTGTCAGACGCTGGCACCAATGGCCCTATTTAAGCCAGCCTGTGACTACAGGACATTGCTGGATTATCTCCTCAGCTCCTTGAATACCTTGACATTGCTTCCTGAGCTGTGTTTACCCGTTGTGACCCGGCTTGCCTTGACCTCGCTTCCTGATCTCCCAGTTTGACCCTTGGCCTGCTGCTGGACTCTGCTACTGCTTCCTGATCACCCGGCTTGACCTTCGGCTTATACCCGGACCCTGCTTGTGTATGACCTTGGCTTGACCCTGTGTATGCTCTGGACTGACTTATCTGTGTATGACTCCTGGTCTGGCTTCTGGTTTCTCCGTTTACCTGAACATAGCAAGTTCAGCTCTGAATGCTTCAGTTATCCCTCAGTGGCTAAGCTCATCTGACTGCAAACAAGCACCTGGCCAACCGTGCTTCTTTGGGCACCGCGCACCCTGTCCCCAACTCCAGGGGCGTGCTGCACTCAGCCGCAAGGGGAGCCCTCTTAGCATCTCGATCTCCATACACGCACCTGACACCTGGTCACTTTCTGAACCAGGATGGTCATTGGACCACTCTGCCTGTCTGCCAACCACAAGTACCTTTTTTGCTGTGCTTAGCTCATGCCTGTCCTGGCATGGAACATAGGCACTATAGCATTGTGTATAAGACCTGGGGGCAAACAAGTACCAGTAGGCCTGCTTGCCTTATGGAAAAGGGGGCTGCAATAGGTGAAGAACACACAGCCAGCTATAATGCCTTACTATCACCGCTAGGCTTCGGTGTGACACTTTTTTTTCCAACAGAAAATAAAAAAAGTTACTATAATGACTTCCAAATGTTAGCTGGACTTGGAATTTTTCAATGTCTTTACTTAACTCCCTGTCAAAAAGATGGAAACAATGTTGTGCAATTTCACTGCAAAAAATATAAGGTTGTCACTCGATTACAGGAAGTGGAAAAATAAATCAACTGGGAGGATCAAGCAATAAAACAAATCTTACAAGGAAGACTCAGAAAATCAAGTATGTGTGTTAAAGCTTTTGCCAATTTTTGCCCCTAGTTACTTTTTAATGTTATTTCTTTGTTTGGCCATTTCTTTTTCTTAAGCCCTGTACACACGGCCGGAAATCCCATCTATTTGAAAACCGTCGGTTTTCCTGACGGGATTCCTGGCAAGCTTGCCTTGCCAAGCCCTGTGTACAGACGGCCACTCAAAAAAAATGCTGTTCTTTTGAATGGCAAAAATGTGGTGACGTCATCGACTACGACGAGCCAGCGCTCGTCACATTCGATGCAGGTCTCCGCCATCTTGCTACACCCCACACTAACCTTGTATGCTACCGCACATGCGTAGAAGTCTTATTGAGCATGCGCGGGTTTACCTCTGACAGGTAAGCATGCAGACGACCGGTTTTCTCGGCAGGAAACACTCTGCCGAGAATCCTGATGGGAAAGTAGAGAGCAGGTTCTCTATTTTTCTCGCCGGGATTCCCGGCAGTTTTCCTGTCGGGAAAGCATACACACACACACGTTTTTCACAGCAAAAAGCTGTCCCAGCAGTTTTCTTGCAGAGAAAAACGGTCGTGTGTACGAGGCTTAAGGACATTACAATTGTACAATTTCCACTTCAGTCAGCCAAGTCAGATGTTATATTTTTAATTTGATCTTAATGTCATGTCATTCAGATCATAAAGTCATCGGTGCTTTTAAAGGGCAACGCCACATATTCCGGAAACAAATAGCAAATAAAAAAAAAAAAAGATATATCATACACACATGGTACACAAGCCATAATGTAATGTAATGTTAAAAATCCCTTTCCTTTTACGACAGCACTGTAATTTTCTGTAAAATACAATCTAAAGATGGTCTGTACAGAGTTGGTGTACAGCACTTACCCAGAAATGTAATTTCCTACTTGGGTTATTGGCTCATTGATTTTCCCAGAAGCCTGCACTAAGACACAAGTCAGATTTTATGCATTCTCTGCAAAAAAAATATCATTTTTGGTGAGATACTTTCAAAGGTTTTATTTACTTCTAAAGGGATGCTGACAGACACTGCACCATTTCTTATTAGAACACTGCAAATTAATCAGTTGATTAATATTGAAAAAGTCACCCATTCAGATTCACTTTGCACAATGGCACAATCAACTAACAGCTTTTTATTATGAAACAGAAACAGGTAGGAATCTGCAACAAAGTTTGTTTAAATCTTTGCAATGTACATTGAGCACCCAGATTGGGTTGTTTTTTTCCAAAAAAGTGAAGTTATACTTTAAAACTCCTTCCCGCTGAGTGTACGCATATATGCGTCCTCGGATTTAGGGGGTTATACTGGGATGATATGTAGCTGCAGGCATCATCCCGGTACCGTTTTTTAGAGCAGGCGGTCGGCTCTTCAGGGATAACAACTGATGCGGATAAAAGCCGCTTGGCTGTTATACCGGAGGAGCGGGAGGGGACGTCCTCCTCCCGCCGCCTTCCGCCGCTCTTACCGGGCCTCCCGTCCCACCGGGTGACCCGATCTGTGATCCGGAACTTCCGCCAGCTAGAGAGAGACTGGAACAAAGATGGAAATGGCTTCGATCCAGTCTTCTGTCTGTAAACACGGAAGCGACGTCACAACGTCCCTTCCGGTTTGCTTGGCTGCCAATGGCGCGATTTTAAAAAAATTACAGTATTCACAATCACCGTTTTTGGTGATCTGAATACTTTGAAGTGTAAAGGAGGGATTTGGTGTCTTTTAGACCCCCGATCCCTCCATAAAGAGTACTGTCACCACCTATTACTGTCACAAGGGATGTTTACATTCCTTGTGATAGCAATAAAAGTGATATTTGTATTATTTTTTTTGTTTCTTTAAAAAAAAAAAAATTGATAAAAAAAAATGTAAAGTGCCCACGTCCCCGCTAGCTCACGCAGCAAAGAAAATGCACACATAAGTCGCGCCCGCATATGTAAACGGTGCTCAAATCACACAAGTGAGGTATCGCCATGATCGTCAGAGTGAGAGCAATTATTCTAGCACTAGACCTGCTCTGTAACTCTAACCTGGTAACTGTCATTTTTTTGTAAATTGCCACCTATTGAGATTTTTAGGTACCGTAGTTTGTCGCCATTCCACGAGTGTTCGCAATTTCAAAGCATGACATGTTGGGTATCTATTTACTCGGCGTAACATTATCTTTCGCATTATATAAACAAAATTGCGCTAACTTTACTGTTTAGTTTTTTTTTTAAGTCATAAAAGTGTACTTTTTCCTAAAAAAGTGCATTTGAAAGACCGCTTCGCAAATACAGTGTGACATAAAATATTGCAAAGATCGCCATTTTATTCTCTAGATTCTCTGCTAAAAAAATGTATATAATGTTTGGGGGTTCTAAGTAATTTTCTAGCAAAAAATGCAGATTTTAACTTGCATGCAACAAATGTCAGAAATAGGCCTAGTCATGAAAGGGTAAAGCAATGAACAAATATACAATCCTGCTAGTAGACAAAGGTATCTCCAAGCAGCAGCTAAAAAGATTAAATTGTCATTTGTAATCACTGATAATGTTGCCTAACATTTCTTAAACTGCCCCTGCAAAGGGTCGGGAAATAATAACATAGTATAATAGTTCAAAATATTACTTACTCTTCAGAGTAGAATTGTTTCATGTAGGAATTTGTTCCTTTTATATTTGATGTACCGGCACGTATAGTGAACACTCCTCCGATGATGAAGTCCCCCTTTTGGTAAAATCCAAATTCTTCATCTATGTCCTTTATCTTGAGATTACAGACCGATGATGAGCTCTGAGTATTATATATGCAAAATGACATCCACAGAACAGGCCAAAAGATTTGAACTTTATATACAGTTAAAGCAGCCAGAGTTTGGATCTTTAGAACAAAAGGCAGAAGGAAAACCTCTATACAAGAGAAAATCCCATAATGTCTACAGGATTCTGTGTTGTGATCCTGCACATGGATCAGTGACATCTCTACAGTATGTGAGAGTGTCATTCTCTCCTCGTATCTCTGTCTGTTTTATACATTTCTGTGTGATAGATTTGTCACTGACCTGAATATAGTCGTGTCTTCCTGGTTCTACTTTTAGTTATTCTTAAACTGAGCTTTCCTTATATGAAACATACAGTTATAACAGGCGCATCACAGATTTATACAATTACATAAAGAAACATGCATTTTTAATTCTAAATTTCATTTTTTACACTTATAGGGAGCAGCTTGTGTTTTTTTTTTTTTTTTTTTTCACTGAAATGCTGAAATCTGTCATAACCATAAAAATATATGCTGCTTCAATAAAAGTACAATCTTAACACGTACCAAATGTAAACATTGGTGGAAGAAGTTGGTAATGGTTAAGGCAAGGTACACATTTACATAGTTATAGTGGATATAGAAAGTCTACACACCCCTGTTAAATTATCAGATTTCTGTGATGTAAAAAAAAACGAGACAAAGATAAACCATTTCAAAACTTTTTCCACCTTTAATGTGACCTATAAACTGTACAACTCAGTTGAACAACAAACTGAAATCTTTTAGGGGTGGGAGTAAAAATAACGAAAATAATGTGGTTACATAAGTGTGCACACTCTCTTATAACTGGTGATGTAGCTGTGTTCAGCATTAAGCAATCACATTCAAACTCATGTTAAAGTGGAGTTCCACCCTTGTTTACAAGTTGTCTCCATCCTCTGCTGCTCTGTCCCCTTATGCTGATTTGGCATATAAAAATATTTTCTTTAAAAAAACTCACTGTTTTTATGTAGGATATTTGTTTTTACTGCCGCAGCGGTAGTAGCCTCATCGCGTCATCCAGGGACCGCTATGCCTCCTGGGAGATCTTTGTCATCAATCCCAGAAGGCATAGCCGTTCCTGAGCCGTAGCATCGCGTTATTTCGAAACCGGAAATTACGCGATGCAATGCGATGCCCGGCGCCATTTTGATTGAGGGCAACCAGGCGTGTGTTGCCATTGTCACTCCTCACACTCCACTGACAGTTTCACACACTGAGCGGCTCTGTGCTCAGTGTGTGAAACTGATCTGCAACTGAATGCAGAGAGAGGAGATGTCAGATTCAGCGTGATGTCGGGGGTGGGCGGGACCCAGCCCCAGTCCATCAGCTATCAAACACCAAACCAGCCAATGGGATAGGTCCTGGGCAGGCCGCTACGTGTATGTGGCCCCGCCCACTTTCTTGAGCATTCCAATCATTGGCTGGTGTTAGCTGCATGGCCCCGCCCACCCTGGGTCCCGCCCACCCCTGACATTACGCTGACAGCTGGCCTCTGCATTCAGTTACATACAGTGTAATTGAAAATGACAAATCAGCTCAGCATGAAACTGCCAGTGCCACCTGCCAGTGCCAACCCCCAGTGTCAACCAGTGCCAACCAGTGCCACCTGCCAATGCAAACCAGTGCCACCTGCCAATGCAAACCAGTGCCAACTGCCAGTGTCAACCAGTGCCACCTGCCAGTGTCAACCAGTGCCAATCAGTGCCAGTCCCAACAAGTGCCAACCAGTGCCAACTGCCAGTGTCAACCAGTGCCAACTGCCAGTGTCAACCAGCGCCACCTGCCAGTGTCAACCAGTGCCACCCAGTGCCAACTGCCAGTGTAAACCAGTGCCAACTGCTAGTGCCAACCATGTGCCAACCGCCAGTGCCAATCAGTGACACCTGCCAGTGCCAATCAGTGACATCTGCCAGTGCCAACCAGTGTCACCAGTGATCACCAGTGATAGGGGCGATGCGATGTGCTTGGGGCGATGTGCTGCGAGCACATGTGATTCGATGCGATGTGCGGGGGCAATGTGATGCGATTCGATGCAATGTGCTGGGGCTATGCAATTTGATGAGATGTGCTGAGGGTGATGCGATTCAATGTGCTGGGGCGCTGCGATTCGATGCGATGTGCTGGGGCGATGTAATGCGATGTGCTGTGGGCCATGGGATTCGATGTGCTAGGGCTGATGCAATTCGATGTGCTGGGGATGATGCAATGTGCTCGGGCGCTGCGTTTCGATGTGCTGGGGGTGATGCGTTTCGATGCGATTTTCTGGGGCGATGTAATGCGATGTGCTGTGGGCCATACGATTCGATGTGCTGGGGTTATGCGATTCGATGTGCTGGGGATGATGCAATGTGCTGGGGCGCTGCGATTCGATGTGCTGGGGCGATGTAATGCGATGTGCTGTGGGCCATGCAATTCGATGTGCTGGGGTTATGCGATTCGTTGTGCTGGGGATGATGCAATGTGCTGGGGCGCTGCGATTTGATGTGCTGGGGGTGATGCGTTTCGATGCAATGTTCTGGGGCGATGTAATGCCATGTACTGTGGGCCATGCGATTCGATCTGCTGGGGATGATGCAATGTGCTGGGGCGCTGCAATTCGATGTGCTGGGGGTGATGCGATTAGATGTGCTGGGGGTGATGCGATTCGATGTGCTGGGGGTGATGCAATGTGCTGTGGGCCATGCGATTCGATGTGATGGGGTTATGCGATTCGATGTGCTGGGGATGATGCAATGTGCTGGGGCGCTGCGATTCGATGCAATGTACTGGGGCGATGTAATGCGATGTGCTGTGGGCCATACGATTCGATGTGCTGGGGTTATGCGATTCGATGTGCTGGGGATGATGCAATGTGCTGGGGCGATGCGATTCGATGTGCTTGGGGTGATGCGATTCGATGCGATGTTCTGGGGCGGTGTAATGCGATGTGCTGTGGGCCATGCGATTCGATGTGCTGGGGATGATGCAATGTGCTGGGGCGCTACGATTCGATGTGCTGGGGGTGATGCGATTCTATGTGCTGGGGGTGATGCGATTCGATGTGCTGGGGGTGATGTGATTCGATGTGCTGGGGGTATGCGATTCAATGTGCTGGGGATGATGCAATGTGCTGGGGCACAGCGATTCGATGCGATGTGCTGGGGTGATGTAATGTGATGTGCTGTGGGCCATACGATTCGATGTGCTGGGGTTATGCGATTCGATGTGCTGGGGATGATGCAATGTGCTGGGGCGATGCGATTCAATGTGCTGGGGTGCTGAGATTTGATGCGATGTGCTGGGGCGATGTACTGCGATGTGCTGTGGGCCATGCAATTCGATGTGCTAGGGGTGATGCAATTCGATGTGCTGGGGATGATGCAATGTGCTGGGGCGCTGCGTTTTGATGCAATGTGCTGGGGCGATGTAATGCGATGTGCTGTGGGCCGTGCGATTCGATGTGCTGGGGGTGATGCGATTCGATGTGCTGGGGGTGATGCGATTCGATGTGCTGGGGGTGATGCAATGTGCTGTGGGCCATGTGATTCGATGTGCTGGGGTTATGCGATTTGATGTGCTGGGGATAATGCAATGTGCTGGGGTGCTGCGATTCGATGCAATGTGCTGGGGCGATGTAATGCGATGTGCTGTGGGCCATGTGATTCGATGTGCTGGGGTTATGCGATTTGATGTGCTGGGGATGATGCAATGTGCTGGGGCGATGCGATTCAATGTGCTGGGGCGCTGCGATTCGATGTGATGTGCTAGGGCGATGTAATGCGATGTGCTGTGGGCCATGCGATTCGATGTGCTAGAGGTGATGCGATTCGATGTGCTGGGGATGATGCAATGTGCTGGGGCACTGCGTTTAGATGCAATGTGCTGGGGCGATGTAATGCGATGTGCTGTGGGCCATGTGATTCGATGTGCTGGGGGTGATGCGATTCGATGTGCTGGGGGTGATGTGATTCGATGTGCTGGGGGTGATGCAATGTGCTGTGGGCCATGCGATTCGATGTCCTGGGGATGATGAAATGTGCTGGGGCGCTACGATTCGATGCGATGTGCTGGGGCGATGTAATGCGATGTGCTGTGGGCCATGCGATTCGATGTGATGGGGTTATGCGATTCGATGTGCTGGGGATGATACAATGTGCTGGGGCGATGCGATTCAATGTGCTGGGGCGCTGCAATTCGATGCAATGTGCTTGGGCGAAGTAATGCGATGTGCTGTGGGCCATGCGATTCGATGTGCTGGGGATGATGCAATGTGCTGGGGCGGTGCGATTCGATGTGCTGGGGCGCTGCGATTCGATGTGCTGTGGGTGATGTGATTCGATGCGATGTTCTGGGGCGTTGTAATGTGATGTGCTGTGGGCCATGCGATTCGATGTGCTGGGGATGATGCAATGTGCTGGGGCGCTGCGATTCGATGTGCTGTGGGTGATGCCAATCAGTGCCAGTGCCAACAAGTGCCACCCAGTGCCAACTGCCAGTGTTAACCAGTGCCAACTGCCAGTGTCAACCAGTGCCACCTGCCAGTGTCAACCAGTGCCAACCAGTGCCACCCAGTGCCAACTGCCAGTGTAAACCAGTGCCAACTGCTAGTGCCAACCATGTGCCAACTGCCAGTGCCACCCAGTGCCAATCAGTGACACCTGACAGTGCCAATCAGCGACATCTGCCAGTGCCAACCAGTGTCACCAGTGATAGGGGCGATGCGATGTGCTTGGGGCGATGTGCTGCGAGCACATGCGATTCGATGCGATGTGCGGGGGCAATGTGATGCAATTCGATGCAATGTGCTGGGGCGATGCAATTTGATGAGATGTGCTGAGGGTGATGCGATTCAATGTGCTGGGGCGCTGTGATTCGATGTGCTGGGGCAATGTAATGCGATGTGCTGTGGGCCATGGGATTCGATGTGCTAGGGCTGATGCAATTCGATGTGCTGGGGATGATGCAATGTGCTGGGGCGCTGCGTTTCGATGTGCTGGGGGTGATGCGATTCGATGCAATTTTCTGGGGCGATGTAATGCGATGTGCTGTGGGCCATACGATTCGATGTGCTGGGGTTATGCGATTCGATGTGCTGGGGATGATGCAATGTGCTGGGGCGCTGCGATTCGATGTGCTGGGGCGATGTAATGCGATGTGCTGTGGGCCATGCAATTCAATGTGCTGGGGTTATGCGATTCGTTGTGCTGGGGATGATGCAATGTGCTGGGGCGCTGCAATTTGATGTGCTGGGGGTGATGCGATTCGATGCAATGTTCTGGGGCAATGTAATGCGATGTGCTGTGGGCCATGCGATTCAATGTGCTGGGGATGATGCAATGTGCTGGGGCGCTGCGATTCGATGTGCTGGGGGTGATGCGATTCGATGTGCTGGGGGTGATGCGATTTGATGTGCTGGGGGTGATGCAATGTGCTGTGGGCCATGCGATTCGATGTGCTGGGGTTATGCGATTCGATGTGCTGGGGATGATGCAATGTGCTGGGGCGCTGTGATTCGATGCAATGTACTGGGGCGATGTAATGCGATGTGCTGTGGGCCATACGATTCGATGTGCTGGGGTTATGCGATTCGATGTTCTGGGGATGATGCAGTGTGCTGGGGCGATGCGATTCGATGAGCTGGGGCACTGCGATTCGATGCGATGTGCTTGGGCGATGTAATGCGATGTGCTGCGGGCCATGCGATTCGATGTGCTGGGGTTATGCGATTTGTTGTGCTGGGGATGATGCAATGTGCTGGGGCGCTGCGATTTGATGTGCTGGGGGTGATGCGATTCGATGCGATGTTCTGGGGCGATGTAATGCGATGTGCTGTGGGCCATGTGATTCGATGTGCTGGGGATGATGCAATGTGCTGGGGCGCTGCGATTCGATGTGCTGGGGGTGATGCGATTCTATGTGCTGGGGGTGATGCGATTCGATGTGCTGGGGATGATGCGATTCAATGTGCTTGGGGTGATGCAATGTGCTGTGGGCCATGCGATTCGATGTGCTGGGGTTATGCGATTCGATGTGCTGGGGATGATGCAATGTGCTGGGGCACTGCGATTCGATGCGATGTGCTGGGGCGATGTAATGTGATGTGCTGTGGGCCATGCAATTCGATGTGCTGCGGTTTTGCGATTCGTTGTGCTGGGGATGATGCAATGTGCTGGGGCGATGCGATTCAATGTGCTGGGGTGCTGAGATTTGATGCGATGTGCTGGGGTGATGTAATGCGATGTGCTGTGGGCCATGTGATTCGATGTGCTAGGGGTGATGCGATTCGATGTGCTGGGGATGATGCAATGTGCTGGGGCTCTGCATTTCGATGCAATGTGCTGGGGCGATGTAATGCGATGTGCTGTGGGCCATGCGATTCGATGTGCTGGGGGTGATGCAATGTGCTGTGGGCCATTCGATTCGATGTGCTGGGGTTATGCGATTTGATGTGCTGGGGATAATGCAATGTGCTGGGGCGCTGCAATTCGATGCAATGTGCTGGGGCGATGTAATGCGATGTGCTGTGGGCCATGCGATTCGATGTGCTGGGGTTATGCGATTTTATGTGCTGGGGATGATGCAATGTGCTGTGGCGATGCGATTCAATGTGCTGGGGCGCTGCGATTCGATGCGATGTGCTAGGGCGATGTAATGCGATGTGCTGTGGGCCATGCGATTCGATATGCTAGGGGTGATGCGATTCGATGTGCTGGGGGCGATGCAATTTGATGAGATGTGCTGAGGGTGATGCGATTCAATGTGCTGGGGCGCTGCGATTCGATGTGCTGGGGCAATGTAATGCGATGTGCTGTGGGCCATGGGATTCGATGTGCTAGGGCTGATGCGATTCGATGTGCTGGGGATGATGCAATGTGCTGGGGCGCTGCGTTTCGATGTGCTGGGGGTGATGCGATTCGATGCAATTTTCTGGGGCGATGTAATGCGATGTGCTGTGTGCCATACGATTCGATGTGCTGGGGTTATGCGATTCGATGTGCTGGGGATGATGCAATGTGCTGGGGCGCTGCAATTCGATGTGCTGGGGCGATGTAATGCGATGTGCTGTGGGCCATGCAATTCAATGTGCTGGGGTTATGCGATTCGTTGTGCTGGGGATGATGCAATGTGCTGGGGCACTGCAATTTGATGTGCTGGGGGTGATGCGATTCGATGCAATGTTCTGGGGCAATGTAATGCGATGTGCTGTGGGCCATGCGATTCAATGTGCTGGGGATGATGCAATGTGCTGGGGCGCTGCGATTCGATGTGCTGGGGGTGATGCGATTCGATGTGCTGGGGGTGATGCGATTTGATGTGCTGGGGGTGATGCAATGTGCTGTGGGCCATGCGATTCGATGTGCTGGGGTTATGCAATTTGATGTGCTGGGGATGATGCAATGTGCTGGGGCGCTGTGATTCGATGCAATGTACTGGGGCGATGTAATGCGATGTGCTGTGGGCCATACGATTCGATGTGCTGGGGTTATGCGATTCGATGTTCTGGGGATGATGCAGTGTGCTGGGGCGATGCGATTCGATGAGCTGGGGCACTGTGATTCGATGCGATGTGCTTGGGCGATGTAATGCGATGTGCTGCGGGCCATGCGATTCGATGTGCTGGGGTTATGCGATTTGTTGTGCTGGGGATGATGCAATGTGCTGGGGCGCTGCGATTTGATGTGCTGGGGGTGATGCGATTCGATGCGATGTTCTGGGGCGATGTAATGCGATGTGCTGTGGGCCATGTGATTCGATGTGCTGGGGATGATGCAATGTGCTGGGGCGCTGCGATTCGATGTGCTGGGGGTGATGCGATTCTATGTGCTGGGGGTGATGCGATTCGATGTGCTGGGGATGATGCGATTCAATGTGCTTGGGGTGATGCAATGTGCTGTGGGCCATGCGATTCGATGTTCTGGGGTTATGCGATTCGATGTGCTGGGGATGATGCAATGTGCTGGGGCACTGCGATTCGATGCGATGTGCTGGGGCGATGTAATGTGATGTGCTGTGGGCCATGCAATTCGATGTGCTGCGGTTTTGCGATTCGTTGTGCTGGGGATGATGCAATGTGCTGGGGCGATGCGATTCAATGTGCTGGGGTGCTGAGATTTGATGCGATGTGCTGGGGTGATGTAATGTGATGTGCTGTGGGCCATGCGATTCGATGTGCTAGGGGTGATGCGATTCGATGTGCTGGGGATGATGCAATGTGCTGGGGCTCTGCATTTCGATGCAATGTGCTGGGGCGATGTAATGCGATGTGCTGTGGGCCATGCGATTCGATGTGCTGGGGGTGATGCGATTCGATGTGCTGGGGGTGATGCAATGTGCTGTGGGCCATTCGATTCGATGTGCTGGGGTTATGCGATTCGATGTGCTGGGGATAATGCAATGTGCTGGGGCGCTGCAATTCGATGCAATGTGCTGGGGCGATGTAATGCGATGTGCTGTGGGCCATGCGATTCGATGTGCTGGGGTTATGCGATTTGATGTGCTGGGGATGATGCAATGTGCTGGGGCGATGCGATTCAATGTGCTGGGGCGCTGCGATTCGATGCGATGTGCTAGGGCGATGTGATGCGATGTGCTGTGGGCCATGCGATTCGATATGCTAGGGGTGATGCGATTCGATGTGCTGGGGATGATGCAATGTGCTGGGGCGCTGCGTTTAGATGCAATGTGCTGGGGCGATGTAATGCGATGTGCTGTGGGCCATGCGATTCGATGTGCTGGGGGTGATGTGATTCGATGTGCTGGGGTGATGCGATTCGATGTGCTGGGGGTGATGCAATGTGCTGTGGGCCATGCAATTCGATGTGCTGGGGTTATGCGATTCGGTGTCCTGGGGATGATGCAATGTGCTGGGGCGTTGCGATTCGATGCGATGTGCTGGGGCGATATAATGCGATGTGCTGTGGGCCATGCGATTCGATGTGCTGGGGATGATGCAATGTGCTGGGGCGCTGCGATTCGATGTGCTGTGGGTGATGCGATTCGATGCGATGTTCTGGGGCGTTGTAATGTGATGTGCTGTGGGCCATGCGATTCAATGTGCTGGGGATGATGCAATGTGCTGGGGCGCTGCGATTCGATGTGCTGGGGCGCTGCGATTCGATGTGCTGTGGGTGATGCCAATCAGTGCCAGTGCCAACAAGTGCCACCCAGTGCCAACTGCCAGTGTCAACCAGTGCCAACTGCCAGTGTCAACCAGTGCCACCTGCCAGTGTCAACCAGTGCCAATCAGTGCCACCCAGTGCCAACTGCCAGTGTAAACCAGTGCCAACTGCTAGTGCCAACCATGTGCCAACCCCCAGTGCCACCCAGTGCCAATCAGTGACACCTGACAGTGCCAATCAGCGACATCTGCCAGTGCCAACCAGTGTCACCAGTGATAGGGGCGATGCGATGTGCTTGGGGCGATGTGCTGCGAGCACATGTGATTCGATGCGATGTGCGGGAGCAATGTGATGCGATTCGATGCAATGTGCTGGGGCGATGCAATTTGATGAGATGTGCTGAGGGTGATGCGATTCAATGTGCTGGGGCGCTGCGATTCGATGTGCTGGGGCAATGTAATGCGATGTGCTGTGGGCCATGGGATTCGATGTGCTAGGGCTGATGCGATTCGATGTGCTGGGGATGATGCAATGTGCTGGGGCGCTGTGTTTCGATGTGCTGGGGGTGATGCGATTCGATGCGATTTTCTGGGGCGATGTAATGTGATGTGCTGTGGGCCATACGATTCGATGTGCTGGGGTTATGCGATTCGATGTGCTGGGGATGATGCAATGTGCTGGGGCGCTACGATTCGATGTGCTGGGGCGATGTAATGCGATGTGCTGTGGGCCATGCAATTCGATGTGCTGGGGTTATGCGATTCATTGTGCTGGGGATGATGCAATGTGCTGGGGCGCTGCAATTTGATGTGCTGGGGGTGATGCGATTCGATGCAATGTTCTGGGGCGATGTAATGCGATGTGCTGTGGGCCATGCGATTTGATGTGCTGGGGATGATGCAATGTGCTGGGGCGCTGCGATTCGATGTGCTGGGGGTGATGCGATTCGATATGCTGGGGGTGATGCGATTTGATGTGCTGGGGGTGATGCAATGTGCTGTGGGCTATGCGATTCGATGTGCTGGGGTTATGCGATTCGATGTAATGGGGATGATGCAATGTGCTGGGGCGCTGCGATTTGATGCAATGTACTGGGGCGATGTAATGCGATGTGCTGTGGGCCATACGATTCGATGTGCTGGGGTTATGCGATTCGATGTTCTGGGGATGATGCAATGTGCTGGGGCGATGTGATTCGATGTGCTGGGGCACTGCGATTCGATGCGATGTGCTTGGGCGATGTAATGCGATGTGCTGTGGGCCATGCGATTCGATGTGCTGGGTTTATGCGATTCGTTGTGCTGGGGATGATGCAATGTGCTGGGGCGCTGCGATTTGATGTGCTGGGGGTGATGCGATTCGATGCGATGTTCTGGGGCAATGTAATGCGATGTGCTGTGGGCCATGCGATTCGATGTGCTGGGGATGATGCAATGTGCTGGGGCGCTGCGATTCGATGTGCTAGGGGTGATGTGATTCTATGTGCTGGGGGTGATGCGATTCGATGTGCTGGGGGTGATGCGATTCAATGTGCTTGGGGTGATGCAATGTGCTGTGGGCCATGTGATTCGATGTGCTGGGGTTATGCGATTCGATGTGCTGGGGATGATGCAATGTGCTGGGGCACTGCGATTCGATGCGATGTGCTGGGGCGATGTAATGCGATGTGCTGTGGGCCATGCAATTTGATGTGCTGGGGTTATGCGATTCGATGTGCTGGGGATGATGCAATGTGCTGGGGTGATGCGATTCAATGTGCTGGGGTGCTGAGATTTGATGCGATGTGCTGGGGTGATGTAATGCGATGTGCTGTGGGCCATGCGATTCGATGTGCTAGGGGTGATGCGATTCGATGTGCTGGGGATGATGCAATGTGCTGGGGCGCTGCATTTTGATGCAATGTGCTGGGGCAATGTAATGCGATGTGCTGTGGGCCATGCGATTCCATGTGCTGGGGGTGATGCAATTCGATGTGCTGGGGGTGATGCGATTCGATGTGCTGGGGGTGATGCAATGTGCTGTGGGCCATGCGATTCGATGTGCTGGGGTTATTCGATTTGATGTGCTGGGGATGATGCAATGTGCTGGGGCGATGCGATTCAATGTGCTGGGGAGCTGCGATTTGATGCGATGTGCTAGGGCGATGTAATGCCATGTGCTGTGGGCCATGCGATTCGATGTGCTAGGGGTGATGCGATTCGATGTGCTGGGGATGATGCAATGTGCTGGGGCGCTGCGTTTAGATGCAATGTGCTGGGGCGATGTAATGCGATGTGCTGTGGGCCATGCGATTCGATGTGCTGGGGGTGATGCGATTCGATGTGCTGGGGGTGATGCGATTCGATGTGCTGGGGGTGATGCAATATGCTGTGGGCCATGCGATTCGACAGTGCTGGGGTTATGCGATTCGATGTCCTGGGGATTATGCAATGTGCTGGGGCGCTGTGATTCAATGCGATGTGCTGGAGCGATGTAATGCGATGTGCTGTGGACCATGCGATTCGATGTGCTGGGGTTATGTGATTCGATGTGCTGGGGATGATACAATGTGCTGGGGCGATGTGATTCAATGTGCTGGGGCGCTGCGATTTGATGCGATGTGCTTGGGCGATGTAATGCGATGTGCTGTGGGCCATGCGATTCGATGTGCTGGGGATGATGCAATGTGCTGGGGCGCTGCGATTCGATGTGCTGGAGCGCTGCGATTCGATGTGCTGTGGGTGATGCGATTCGATGCGATGTTCTGGGGCGTTGTAATGCGATGTGCTGTGGGCCATGCGATTCGATGTGCTGGGGATGATGCAATGTGCTGGGGCGCTGCGATTCGATGTTCTGGGGCCCTGCGATTCGATGTGCTGTGGGTGATGCGATTCGATGCAATGTTCTGGGGCGTTGTAATGCAATGTGCTGTGGGCCATGCGATTCGATGTGCTGAGGCGATGCAATCTAGATGCATAAATGAATTTTCTTGCTGAGATTAGTATTTTTTTTTAATGAAAAGCTGTACAGAAAAAAGTAGCCGCTGTGTGTGTGTGTGTATATAAATATATATATATATATATATACACACACATACATACATACTCTCTCTCTCTCTCCCCCTCTCTCTCTCCCCCTCTCTCCCCCCTCTCTCTCCCTCTCTCTCTCTCCCTCTCTCCCTCTCTCTCTCTCCCTCTCTCTCCCCCTCTCTCTCCCCCCTCTCTCCCTCTCCCTCTCTCCCCCTCTCTTTCTCCCCCTCTCTCTCCCCCTCTCTCTCTCCATCTCCCTCCCTCTCCCTCTCTCCCCCTCTCTCCCCCTCTCTCTCCCTCTCCCTCTCTCTCTCCCCCTCCCTCTCTCTCTCCCCCTCCCTATCTCCCCCTCTCTCTCTCCCTCTCTCTCTCCCTCTCTCCATCTCTCTCTCCCTCTCTCTCTCTCCCTCTCTCTCTCTCTCTCTCCCCCCTTCCTCTCTCTACATTATAATTATAAAAATATTTTTAGATATTGTAAAATGTCATAAATAATAAAATAAAATAAATTCATTTTTTTCTTAATTTTTACTTGTGTGTGTTTTTTTTAAACATGTTATTATATAAAGGGTAATAGGTCATTTTAAATGTAATGTTTGTAACCATCTCTCTCTAAAAAACTTTAGACTAAGACTATATACAAATATTATTTCTGTAGCACATATATAAAATAATAATAATAATAATAATATATTATATATATATATACAGGGGGTCCCCGAGTTACGAACCTCTCCTACTTACGAACCGGGCGCTGCGGGGACCCTTTGCCATTTTGGTCGGCTTGTCGGCTGCTCTGCGCATGCGCGGCCAGACAGAGCCTTGGGTAATGTCGGAAATGTCTGTAATTGGCCGCGCATGCGCAGGACGGCATTCGACGGAACATCGGAAAACATTGGAAATGTCCGTAATTGCCGGTCTGCGCATGCGCGTCTGACATACGAACATTTCCGACATACAAACAGGAGGAAAGTCCCTAATGGGTTCGTAACCCGGGGACCCCCTGTATACATACATACATACATAGCAATATGCATATATAACAAGATAAATATATATAGTGTGACAGCAGGAAGGTAAAGTCACCTGGTTGCATCCAGGGGGGTAGATATATTTCGCCCAGATTCAGGCTTTACGCCGACTTATACAACTAGGTGGAGAGTTGTATAAGGCTAGTGGGCTCATGGATGACTCATACCTCTAGGGAGAGTGTGGGGCGTCGTGCAGACAGAGATGAGGAGACCAGCTGAACCTTGTCAGCTCATTTAGGCCTCTATAAGAACTCCCAGCTTCATTAGATGTTTGCTCATGCCTGGAACCAGACCTGTGTGGACTGTCTAGGGAGAGTGAACCCCTGTGCGGTGAGGCAAAGCCTGTGTGGCTATTTGTTTGGACTTTTACTAAACCAGGGACTTAGGGACTAGGACAGCACTAGGCTGATCCCAGTTGTTAGTTAGGAAACCTGTATGTTTAGTCAGAGGTCAACTTGACCAGGATTTATTTTGGTTATGTTTCTTTTGCTTTGCTGTGTTTTGTCACTGTAAATAGAAAATAAACCGCACCTTTTTTTGATTTTGAAAACCACAACCTCCGTTTGCTGGGCCTGTTTTGTGTGGGGAGCCCATCCCGGGGGTCACACACACCCGCTGCCGAGCTAACCCCCTCACAGTTGGTGGAGAATGCGGGCAGTTTTTTTTAAGCCAGCATGGAGGAGATACTGAAGCAGCTGGCTCTAGCAAATGCCAATCAACAGCAGACAAATGCAGGTTTGCAAAGGAGCCTTGCAGCCCAGCAGCAGACAAACGCAACTTTGCAACAGAGTCTGGAGGCTCAGCAACGAGCCCAGCAGCAATCTGAGGCCCGCTTCATAGACCTGTTGCAGAAGCAAGAGCAGAGACTACAACAACAGATGGAAGCAGTAATGCAGCAACGTCCGCAGACCAGTGAGGAAAGCCGTCCCACTAATACCGCGTCCTTTGGGGTGAGTCGTTTATTGACAAAAATGACTGGAGAGGATGATCCAGAGGTATTTTTGACCACATTTGAAAGGACCGCTGAAAGAGAAAAGTGGCCTGAGGAGCAGTGGGCTGGACTGGTGGCTCCTCTGTTAACTGGTGAATCGCAGAAAGCTTACTATGACCTAGAGCCTAACCAAGCAAAAGACTATGTGATGCTAAAAGCTGAAATATTGGCAAGGCTGGGTGTCACCCAGGCTGTCCGGGCTCAGCGTGTGCATAACTGGACTTTCCAGCTTGGAAAACCCCCCAGGTCTCAAATGTATGATCTCATTCACCTGAGCAGAAAGTGGCTACAGCCAGAGACTTTGTCCGCACCAAAGATTGTGGAACGTGTTGTAATGGATCGGTTTTTGAGAGCTCTTCCTACTGCCATCCAAAAGTGGGTAAGCCATGGAGACCCAGAGACGGCCGATGGTCTTGTGGATCGTGTGGAGAAATACTTGGCTACAGAGAACCTGACGGCCTCTTCCAGAGACACTCGGACTTTCCACCCTAAGACCAGACCATCCCCAGGGGCGGATAAGAGGATTCCAAGGGGTGAGGGTGGAGAGAGTGAGAGGGTGGGAGCTCTACCCCAAGTTTGGCGAGAACAGCCTGGGAAATCAGCGGCTCAAGAGGCCGCAAGAAGGATCGTTTGCTACCGCTGCCGGCAAGCGGGACATATTGCAGCCAATTGCCCGGTTGTGGAGGAACCCATGCAGTGTGACTTTCTGACGGGCAGACGTCAGTCGCTGTGTGCGACAGTCGCATGCACTGCCATTCGAGGAACTGAGAAACATTTATGCAAAATGTGTGTTAATGGTAGAAATGTTGTGGTATTGCTGGATTCAGGTAGCCTTGTGACCCTGATAAAGGCTGAGTTAGTTAAAACAGAGGTCTCTGGGAATAGCAAGGTAGCTGTTATTTGTGTGCATGGGGACACCCGAGAGTATCCAGTGACTACAGTGTGTTTCGAGACCCCCAAAGGTACCCTCTCTCATCCAGTGGGCTTAGTATCTCAGTTACCGCATGACGCCATTGTGGGAAGGGATTTTCCAAAGTTCTGGGAACTGTGGGATGATCCTGAGCCCCTCACTGGTGCCCCTATGTACCAGGAATGTGATAGCCAGAACTCCCCTGAGAGTGGTGAGGACTCTCCGGAATTTCCCTTATCAGTATTGGCAGGGGAGACTCAAGAAACTGGAGAGGAGCCCACCTCCTCAGACGAAAACCTACCGTCTGTGGAGTTTTCTGATCTTGAGGTTCACAGGGAAAACTTTGCCACAGAACAGTTGAAAGACCCCGCCCTAATAAAGGCACGGGAAAACGTAGTGAAAATAGATGGTGAGTTAGTGAACCCAGATAATACCTGCACTTACCCATACTTCAGCGTAGAGAAGGACCTACTGTATCGGGTGGCAAAAAGGGCAGAAGAAACCGTTGAGCAGCTTGTGGTGCCCAAACCTTACAGGAAGTTGGTGTTGGAGTTGGCCCATGGGCACATTCTTGGAGGTCATCTGGGGACAGAGAAAACCCGAGAGAGGGTATTACAGAGATTCTATTGACCGGGGGTGATGAAGGACGTAGAAAATTATTGTTCCTCCTGCCCTGTGTGTCAGAGGTTGGCCCCGATGCCACATTTCCGTAGCCCGCTGGTCCCTCTACCCATCATTGAGGTCCCGTTTGAGAGGATCGCCATGGATTTGGTAGGTCCTATAATCAAGTCCGCTAGGGGGCACCAGTACATATTAGTTATAATGGACTATGCCACCCGTTATCCAGAAGCGATCCCTCTCCGAAATACCTCGGCCAAAACCATAGCCAAAGAGCTATCTCTTGTTTTTAGCCGGGTGGGTATTTGTAAAGAACTGCTTACGGACCAAGGTACACCCTTTATGTCCCGGGTTATGAAAGAGCTGTGTAAATTGTTCAAAGTGACGCAATTGCGTACGTCTGTGTATCACCCCCAAACCGATGGGCTGGTTGAAAGATTCAACAAAACCCTAAAACAAATGTTGAAGAAAGTGGTGGATAGAGATGGAAAGGATTGGGACTGTTTACTTCCTTATTTGATGTTTGCTATTAGGGAGGTGCCCCAATCCTCTACGGGATTCTCCCCCTTTGAGTTACTGTATGGGAGACACCCAAGAGGGCTGTTGGATATTGCCAAGGAAACTTGGGAAAGTGAGAGTTCTCCCCACAGGAGTGTGATTGAGCATGTCGCCCTGATGCAAGATCGAATTGCACAGGTAATGCCCATCGTGAAGGAACATTTGGCCCAAGCGCAGTTGGCACAGCAGAGAGTGTACAACCGTGGAGCCAAGACCCGTACCTTTTCCCCGGGGGATAGGATATTGGTACTTGTCCCTACGGTTGAAAGTAAATTCCTTGCCAAATGGCAAGGCCCCTACGAGATAATGGAAAAAGTGAGCGAAGTGAATTACAAGGTCAGACAACCAGGAAGGCGAAAGCCCGAACAGATCTATCACGTTAATCTGTTGAAAGCCTGGAGGGATAGAGAGTCCCTAGTCGCAGACACTTGGTCACCAGCTCAAACTGGTTGCGTGATTCCTGAGGTTGGAATAGCAGCCACCTTGTCACAACCCCAACAACAGGAGGTTAAGGAGTTTGTGCTTCGCAACAAGGAGGTATTCTCTGAGCTGCCGGGACAAACATCTGGGGTAGAGCATGACATCATTACCCCGCCCGGTGAAAGGGTGAAGTTAAAACCCTATCGGATCCCAGAGGCTCGACGGGAGGCAATACGGGAGGAAGTACAGAAAATGCTGAACTTAGGGGTGATAGAGGAGTCCCAAAGTGATTGGTCTAGTCCCATCGTGTTGGTGCCTAAACCGGATGGGAGCTGGCGATTTTGTAACGATTTTCGTCAGTTGAACAAAGTTACAAAATTTGACACCTACCCCATGCCACGTATAGATGAGTTGATCGACCGGCTGGGAACAGCCCGATACATGACGACTCTTGACCTCACAAAAGGGTATTGGCAAATCCCCCTGGCCAAGTCGGCCAAAGAGAAAACCGCATTTGTAACCCCAGACGGGGCGTTCCAATATAAAAGAATGCCGTTCGGGTTACAGAATGCGCCGGCCACATTCCAGCGGAAAATGGACCAGATGCTGAGGCCCCATCGGAAGTATGCTGCGGCTTACCTGGATGACGTAATTGTCCATAGCACAGATTGGGCCTCACATCTGCCAAAAGTGCAAGCAGTCCTGGACTCTGTTCGGGAAGCGGGGTTTACGGCTAACCCCAAGAAGTGTACCATTGGGCAGGAGGAGGCCAAATATCTTGGGTACACCATTGGGAGGGGAGTAATAAAACCCCAACTCAACAAAGTCGAGGCCATCCAGAGTTGGCCACGTCCCAACAGCAAGAAGCAGGTACGAGCCTTTCTGGGAATCGCTGGGTATTATCGGCGATTCATTCCCCACTTTGCTTCTAAGGCTGTGCCCCTAACCAACCTGACGAAGGGGAAAGGGTCGGTCATGATTAAATGGACCCCCGAGGCTGAGGCAGCATTCCAATTCTTGAAACAAGCCTTATGTAGCCAGCCAGTGTTGTACTCACCCGACTTCTCTAAAGACTTTGTCGTACAAAGTGATGCGTCAGATGTGGGGTTAGGAGCAGTATTGTCCCAGGTCTGGAACGGGGAAGAGCACCCAGTCATTTACCTCAGCAGGAAGTTGAAGTCCCATGAGGTAAATTACGCCACCGTTGAAAAGGAGTGTTTAGCGGTGAAGTGGGCTCTAGATTCCCTTCGGTACTACCTGCTAGGTAGGCACTTTGACATGGTTACGGATCACGCTCCGTTAAAGTGGATGGCTCAAAACAAGGAAACAAATAGAAGAGTGAATAGGTGGTTCCTGGCCCTCCAGGAATTCAACTTCACAGTAAAGCATCGCCCTGGCGTTCAAACGGGGAATGTGGATGCTTTGTCTCGAGTACATGAATGCCTGATTGCTGGTGTTCCAACCCCGAGGTTAAAACAAGAGGGGGGGGTATGTGACAGCAGGAAGGTAAAGTCACCTGGTTGCATCCAGGGGGGTAGATATATTTCGCCCAGATTCAGGCTTTACGCCGACTTATACAACTAGGTGGAGAGTTGTATAAGGCTAGTGGGCTCATGGATGACTCATACCTCTAGGGAGAGTGTGGGGCGTCGTGCAGACAGAGATGAGGAGACCAGCTGAACCTTGTCAGCTCATTTAGGCCTCTATAAGAACTCCCAGCTTCATTAGATGTTTGCTCATGCCTGGAACCAGACCTGTGTGGACTGTCTAGGGAGAGTGAACCCCTGTGCGGTGAGGCAAAGCCTGTGTGGCTATTTGTTTGGACTTTTACTAAACCAGGGACTTAGGGACTAGGACAGCACTAGGCTGATCCCAGTTGTTAGTTAGGAAACCTGTATGTTTAGTCAGAGGTCAACTTGACCAGGATTTATTTTGGTTATGTTTCTTTTGCTTTGCTGTGTTTTGTCACTGTAAATAGAAAATAAACCGCACCTTTTTTTGATTTTGAAAACCACAACCTCCGTTTGCTGGGCCTGTTTTGTGTGGGGAGCCCATCCCGGGGGTCACACACACCCGCTGCCGAGCTAACCCCCTCACAATAGATATAAATATACACACACACATAACAATATATATATTTATACCTAAAAATATATACATAACAAGATGCATATAAAACAAGATATATATATATATATATATATATATAGATATATATATATATATATAAATAAATGTTTATACACAAACATAAATACATACATACATACACACACACGAACAATAAGATTTATATATAACAGTGTATATATATATATAAAGTGGTGGATAGAGATGGAAAGGATTGGGACTGTCTAATAAACATGTGCATTCGTTTTCGTCCGAATGCATTTTCGTCCGAATTTCAGCTATTTTCGTTATCGTTTTAACAAACGAAAACGAAAGCACAGAATCCGAAAACCGAAAGATCCGACATAAACAAATGCTTTATTTTCGTTTTCGTTGCTACAACAGTTCGATATAGATAGGAGATTCGATGTGACGCTGACAATAACAATCTGTGTCTATCGAACCTGTGGTCGAATGTGCCTAACCTTAACTCTATTAGTCCAAGATTATTCTACATAGGAGAGAAAAGATTCAACATTATAGAGAGAAAAGATTCAACATTATAGAGAGAAAAGATTCGACATTATAGAGAGAAAAGATTCAACATTATAGAGAGAAAAGATTCGACATTATAGAGAGAAAAGATTCGACATTATAGAGAGAAAAGATTCGACATAGGAGAGAAAAGATTCGACATTATAGAGAGAAAAGATTCGACATTATAGAGAGAAAAGATTCAACATTATAGAGAGAAAAGGTTCGACATTATAGAGAGAAAAGATTCGACATTATAGAGAGAAAAGATTCAACATTATAGAGAGAAAAGATTCGACATAGGAGAGAAAAGATTCGACATTATAGAGAGAAAAGATTCGACATTATAGAGAGAAAAGATTCAACATTATAGAGAGAAAAGATTCGACATTATAGAGAGAAAAGATTCAACATTATAGAGAGAAAAGATTCGACATTATAGAGAGAAAAGATTCGACATAGGAGAGAAAAGATTCGACATAGGAGAGAAAAGATTCGACATAGGAGAGAAAAGATTTGTTATTATAGAGAGAAAAGATTCGACATAGAGAGAAAAGATCACTGCTGGAATTGGGTGGGGGAAGTAAAATAAAAATAAAGTTGATGATGAATGTTATTGGCTTATTGTAACCAAAGAGGAGGAGCAGTAAAATAGCTAGAATGACGAAGATTCGACAAAGCATCGAAAGTTAGAAGATTCGACGGTGCAGCAAAACTGTACGACGCTGCAATCGTACATTTCCGGTCAAATGCATCCTCCCATAGGCTATAGAAGAATTCTAATGTTGGTTGACTAGTAATAGTAATGAATAAATATAATTATTACTAGTCATACAACATTAGAATTCTTCTATAGCTTGTGGGCGGAACATTCGACCGGAAATGTATGATTGCAGCGTCGTACAGTTTCACTGCTCCGTCGAATCTTCTTTGAACATTCGACAGACACCATAAGCCTTCAATGACAGATTCGACCTTAATTAAATCAGATTTTCGGACGAATGCAATTTCTAACGAAAAACGAAATAAATAAAAACGAATTTCGGGAGTAACTAAATAAATTTATTTTTCGGACGAAAACGAAATTCCGAAACGAAATATTTCAGTGTGCACATGTCTACTGTCTAATTCCCTATTTAATGTTTGCTATTAGGGAGGTACCCCAATCCTCTACGGGTTTCTCACCCTTTGAGTTACTTTATGGGAGACACCCCAGAGGGCTGTTGGATATCGCCAAGGAAACCTGGGAAAGTGAGAGTTCTCCCCACAGGAGTGTGATTGAGCATGTCGCCCTGATGCAAGATAGAATTGCACAGGTAATGCCAATCGTAAAGGAACATTTGGCCCAAGCGCAGTTGGCACAGCAGAGAGTGTACAACCGTGGAGCCAAGACCCGTACCTTTTCCCCGGGGGATAGGGTATTGGTACTTGTCCCTACGGTTGAAAGCAAATTCCTCGCCAAATGGCAAGGCCCCTATGAGATATTGGAAAAAGTGAGTGAAGTGAATTACAAGGTCAGACAACCAGGAAGGCGAAAGCCCGAACAGATCTATCACGTTAATCTGTTGAAAGCCTGGAGGGAGTCACCAGCTCACTCTGATTGCGTGATTCCTGAGGTTGGAATAGCAGTCACCTTGTCAAACCCCCAACAACAGGAGGTTAAGAAGTTTGTGCTTCGCAACAAGGAGGTTTTCTCTGAGCTGCCGGGACAAACGTCTGGGGTAGAGCATGATATTATTACCCCACCCGGTGAAAGGGTGAAACTAAAACCCTATCGGATCCCGGAGGCCCGACAGGAGGCAATACGTGAGGAAGTACAGAAAATGCTTAAGTTAGGGGTGATAGAGGAGTCCCAAAGTGATTGGTCAAGTCCCATTGTGTTAGTGCCTAAACCGGATGGGAGCTGGTGATTTTGTAATGATTTTCGACAACTGAACAAAGTTACAAAATTTGACACCTACCCCATGCCACGTATAGATGAGTTGATCGACCGGCTGGGAACAGCCCGATACATGACAACTCTTGATCTCACAAAAGGGTATTGGCAAATTCCCCTGGTCAAGTCGTCCAAGGAGAAAACCGCATTTGTAACCCCAAACGGGGAGTTCCAATATAAAAGAATGCCGTTTGGGTTACAGAATGCGCCGGCCACATTCCAGCGGAAAATGGACCAGATACTGAGGCCCCATCAGAAGTATGCTGAGGCTTTCCTGGATGATGTAATTATCTATAGCACAGATTGGGCCTCACATCTGCCAAAAGTGCAAGCAGTCCTAGACTCTACCTGGGAAGCTGGGTTTACGGCCAACCCCAAGAAATGTACCATTGGGCAGGAGGAGGCCAAATATCTTGGGTACACCATTGGGAGGGGAGTAATAAAACCCCAAGTCAACAAAGTCGAGGCCATACATAATTGGCCACGTCCCAACAGCAAGAAGCAGGCACGAGCCTTTCTGGGAATCGCTGGTTATTATCGGCGATTCATTCCCCACTTTGCTTCTCAGGCTGTGCCCCTAACCAACCTCACAAAAGGGAAAGAGTCGGTCATGGTTAAATGGACCCCAGAGGCTGAGGCAGCATTCCAATTCTTAAAAAAAGCCTTATATAGCCAGCCAGTGTTGTACTCACCAGACTTCTCTAGGGACTTTGTCATACAAAGTGATGCATCAGACGTTGGGTTAGGAGCAGTATTGTCCCAGGTCTGGAACGGGGAAGAGCACCCAGTCATTTACCTCAGCAGGAAATTGAAGTCTCATGAGGTAAATTATGCCATGATTGAGAAGGAGTGTTTAGCGGTGAAGTGGGCTCTAGATTCCCTTCGGTACTATCTGCTAGGTAGGCACTTTGACATGATTACTGATCACGCTCCTTTAAAGTGGATGGCTCAAAACAAAGAGACAAATAGAAGAGTGAATAGGTGGTTCCTGGCCCTACAGGAATTTAACTTTACGGTAAAGCATCGCCCTGGCCTTCAAATGGGGAATGTGGATGCTTTGTCTCGAGTACATGCATGCCTGATTGCTTGTGTTCCAACCCCAAGGTTAAAACAAGAGGGGGGGGGGGTATGTGACAGCAGGCAGGTAAAATCACCAGGTTGCATCCAGGATAGTAGGTATGTATGCCCTAGATTCAGGCTTTATGCAAATTCATACCACTAGGGGGAGTGCTGGGAGTCTTGCGGGGGAAGAGTTAATGAGCCCAGCTGAATCAAATGGCTCATTAAGGCCTCTACAAGAACTCCCAGCATGCTAAGGGAGATGCTCCATCCTGGAACCAGTTCTGTGTTGTGCAAGACTGGGGAGTGTGTTTCTGTCCTGTGCGGTGAGACAAAGCCTGTGTGGCTAAAACCTTCAAAAACAGGGAGATAGGGGCTGGGGCAGCACAAGGCTGCACCTAGTTGTCAGACAGGGAACCTACGTGTGTAGTAAGCGGTCAAGCTGACCAGGATTTCTTTTTTTTATGTTTCTTTTTGTTTTGCTGTTTTTCCCCTGTAAATAGTTAAAATAAACCGCACCTTTTGTTTTTGCAACTACAAACTATGTCTGCTGTGCCTGTTTTTGTGTGGTGAACCCATCCAGGGGGTCACACACACCCGCTGGCGAGCTAACCCCCTCACAATATATATATATATATATATATATATATATAATCTTATCATGTAGATATATCTGCACAGAAACAAATGGTTTTGTTTACAATTGGGATATTTTTAAAGCTCTTACCTTTAGCAGCAGAGTTCACTGTTTCTAGAAGAATATTGCTTGTACACAGACTAGAGATAGGAGGAGATGTTTACATAAATAGTGGGCGGCAACTGGAGAGCAGAGGAAACTTGAAAGTGAAAGCAATTTTAGACTGCTTGAGAAGCACTGAGCTTGTGCGAGATTTGCAAGCCTGAAATCTAGGAAGTAATACAGTCTGGCTTCATATAACCACACTAAAGATGGCCACAATGTATTTATAATTTATAAAATCTAAATGCTGTAATAACCTAACTAAACAGACCTTAGTTTACAGACTAACTTTACTAGAATACATTAAGGTTGTGTATTCTAGGGGTATTTTTATTTAAAAAGTGTAATTTGGCCGGAACACCACTTTAAATTAAGGTGACCAGATTTTTTAAATGAATTCCTGGGACATTTCTTTTTTTTTTTACTAGTAATGGCGGCAATCAGCGACTCTCTGCCCATTGCCGCCCGCCTCACAGCCTGTCAAGTCTCACTCTCCGGGCCCCGGCTACTACTGGGTGGGGAGCGGAGGAAGATCACTCCACTAGGAAAGGCAAGGAGATAAGCAGGCAGGCGGCTGGACGGGACTTGAGCCAAGGCAGAAGAACATGCGAGTGGAGCTGAATAGAAATGCACCCGAAACTGAAGAAATATTCCCTCTGCTCCGACCAGCACATGATCATCAGAAAGGGTCACAGATAATGGAAAAAAATACACCCCCCTAAGCTAGTAGGAGCCGGGATGTGTAATTCAGAATTATTATTTTTTTATTCTGCACTGACTGTCTTTGAAATTGCCACAGCCCCTGTTCAATTCCAATCCGGGGACAAAACTGGGGACAGACTTGGTCCGGGGACAGTGTCCTCAATCTGGGGACTGTCCCCTGAAACCGGGGATGTCTGGTCACCCTACTTTAAATAGAAGTCAGTACACACCTCCCATCATTTAAAGTGCCTCTGATTAACCAAAAATAAAGTTCAACTGTTCCAGTAGGTCTTTCCTGAAATTTTCTTAGTCGCATCCTACAGCAAAAGCACTGCATTTTTTCACTTTTGCATCCTACAGCAAAAGCCATGGTCCGCAGAGAGCTTCCAAAGCATCAGAGGTTTTTTATTGTTAAAATGTATCAGTCAGGAAAAGGGTACAAAAGAATTTCCAAGGCATTATGCATACCATGGAACACAGTGAAGACAGTCATCATCAAGTGG
The DNA here is from genome assembly GCA_029206835.1 of Rana muscosa. NCBI lineage: Eukaryota > Metazoa > Chordata > Amphibia > Anura > Ranidae > Rana > Rana muscosa. The sequence goes on along the minus strand of CM055116.1, from coordinate 1,257,248,066 downwards.
AAAATATGGCACAACAGTGACGTTACCAATAACTGGACATCTTTCCAAAATTGATGAAAAGACCAGAAGAAAACTGGTCAGGGAGGCTGCCAATAGGCCTACAGCAACATTAAAGGAGCTGCAGGAATATCTAGCAAGTACTGGCTGTGTGGTAAATGTGACAACAATCTTCCGTATTCTTCATATATCTGGGCTATGGGGTAGAGTGACAAGACAAAAGCCTTTGATTACGAAGAAAAACATCCAGGCCTGGCTACATTTTCCAAAAACACATCTGGAGTCTCCCAAAAGCATGTGGGAAAATGTGTTATAGTTTGATGAAACCAAGGTTGAACTTTTTGGCTATAATTCCAAAACATATGTTTGGTGCAAAAAACAACCTCGCACATGACCAAAAGAACACCATACCCACTGTGAAGTATGGTGGTGGCAGCATCAAACTTTGGGGCTGTTTTCTTCAGCTGGAACAGGGGCCTTAGTCAAGGTAGAGGGAATAATGAACAGTTCCAAATACCATACTTTCAGCATGACAACAACCCAAAGCATACATCCAAATCAACAAAAGAAAGGCTTCAGCAGAAGAAAATTAAAAGTTTTAGAATGGCCTAGCCAGAGCACAGACCTGAATCCGATTGGAAATCTGTGGGGTGATCTGAAGAGGGCTGTGCACAGGAGATGCCCTTGGAATCTGGCAGATTTAGAGTGTTTTTGCAAAGAAGAGTGGGAACATATTGCCAAGTCAAGATGTGCCATGCTGATAGACTTATATTCAAAAAGACTGAGTGCTGTAATAAAGTCAAAAGGGGCTTCAATAAATTATTAGTTTAAGGGTGTGCATACTGATGCAACCATATTATTTTATTTTTTTATTTTTACTTCCCTCCACCTAAAAGATTTTGGTTTGTTGTTCAATTGAATTGTACAGTTTATAGGTCACATTAAAGGTGGAAAAAGTTCCAAAATTATGTATCTTTGTCTCATTTTTTTACATCACAGAAACCTGACATTTTAACAGGGGTGTGTAGACTTTTTATATCCACTGTACATACAGTGCCTGCAAAAGTATTCACCCTCTTGGCTTTTTACCTATTTTGTTACATAACAGCATTTAATTCAATGTTTTTTTATCTGGATTATATGTGATGAATCAGAACACAATAGTCTAAGTTGGTGAAGTCAAATTAGAAAAATAAATACATAAAACTATTTTTCAGAAATAAAAAAACGGATAATTGGCATGTGCGTATGTATTCCTTTGTTATTAAGCCCATAAAAAGCTCTGGTGCAACCAAATACCTTCAGAAGTCACATAATTAGTGAAATGATGTCCACCTGTGTGCAATCTAAGTATCACATGATCTCTCATTACATATACACACCTTTTTGAAAGGCCCCAGAGGCTGCAACACCTAAGCAAGAGGCACCACTAACCAAACACTGCCATGAAGACCAAGGAACTCTCCAAACAAGTAAGGGACAATGTTGTTGAGAAGTACAAGTCAGGGTTAGGTTATAAAAAAATATCCAAATCTTTGATGATCCCTAGGAGCACCAATAAATCTATCATAACCAAATGGAAAGAACATGGCACAACAGCAAACCTGCCAAGAGACGGCCGCACACCAAAACTCACGGACCGGGCAAGGAGGGCATTAATCAGAGAGGCAGCACAGAGACCTAAGGTAATCCTGGAGGAGCTGCAGAGTTCCACAGCAGAGACTGGAGTATCTGTACATAGGACGACAATAAGCCGTACGCTCCATAGAGTTGGGCTTTAAGGCAGAGTGGCCAGAAGAAAGCCATTACTTTCAGAAAAATAAAATGGCACGTTTTGAGTTTGCAAAAGGGCATGTGGGAGACTCCCAAAATGTATGGAGGAAGGTGCTCTGGTCTGATGAGACTAAAATTTAACTTTTCGGCCATCAAAGAAAACGCTATGTCTGGCGCAAACCCAAAACATCACATCACCCAAAGAACACCATGGTCATGGTGGTGGCCGCATCATGCTGTGGGGATGTTTTCAGCAGTTGGGACTGGGAAAATGGTCAGAGTTGAGGGATAGATGGATGGTGCTAATTACAGGGATATTCTTGAGCAAAACCTGTACCACTCTGTGTGTGATTTGAGGCTAGGACGGAGGTTCACCTTCCAGCAGGACAATGACCCCAAACACACTGCTAAAGCAACACTTGAGTGGTTTAAGGGGAAACATGTAAACATGTTGGAATGGCCTAGTCAAAGCCCAGACCTCAATCCAATAGAAAATCTGTGGTCAGACTTAAAGATTGCTGTTTACAAGCGCAAACCATCCAACTTGAAGTAGCTGGAGCAGTTTTGCAAGGAGGAATGGGCAAAAATCCCAGTGGTAAGATGTGGAAAGCTCATAGAGACTTATCCAAAGTGACTTGGAGCTGTGATAGCCGCAAAAGGTGGCTCTACAAAGTATTAACTTTAAAGGGGTGAATAGTTATGCACATTGACTTTTCTGTTATTTTGTTCTATTTGTTGTTTGCTTCACAATTAAAAACATCTTCAAAGTTGTGGGCATGTTCTGTAAATTAAATGATGCAAATCTCAAACAATCCATGTTAATTCCAGGTTGTGAGGCAACAAAACACAAAAAATGCCAAGGGGGTGAATACTTTTGCAAGGCACAGTAGTTAGTCAGGTTGGAAAAAGACACAAGGCCATCTAGTTTAATCAATAAAAAAAATAATAATAATATCATACAATCCAATATACACAATCCTTCACCCACAGTTGATCCAAAAGGAAGGCGAAAAAACCCCAGCAAAGCATGATCCTATTTGCTCCAGCAGGGGAAAAATTCCTTCCTGATCTCCTGAGAGGCAATCAAATGTTCCCTGGATCAACTTTACCTATAAATCTTAGTACCCAGTTATATTATGTATGTAGCGGGGTCTCCTTTAAGACTCTAGGACTGCATTTCCCAGAACCCCGTTTGGCACCCAGGGTGCAATGTTGCTAGCGCAGAGACTTGTGGGGGGGGGGGATAAAAGGAGGGGCGAGGCTAAGCTGGGCCTCTTTGGACACCGTGCGGCTATCAACCGGTATTCCTGTGCGGATCTGCTGGAGTATCAGGCCTGAAGCCTGGGGCCTGGTACAACTTCCAAAGAGCCTTCCACCTTGTTGCGAGCCTGGGTGGCATCTGACTTTCTTCAAGTTGCTGACATTCATCGGATCAGAGACCCAATCGTTCAGACGCTGTGTGCGGAAACACAGTGGTGGAAGTCCCGGACTGGAATCGCATCCGGAGTGGTGAGCGAGCACCTGCTCAATCCAATAGGCTGTACTGTTGCTAGGCCTAGAGACTGCCTTGGCCCACCGGCCTTTATTTGCTATTTCACTGGAGACTAGTAGCGGAACTGAGTGAGTGGTCTCCAGTGAACTGTTCTTTTTGATTGCCTACTCTGTGGATTACAAGTATTGTTTCCTGTATGTGCACCACCATTCAAGTTGCATGTGAAGAAAGTGTTATTCTAAGGACTAAGTTAAATCTGTGTCAGGCCTGACCGGGGGGGAGAATATTGTTTGGTGCGCCACAGGGCGCATAGATACTAATAGCTGCACGTGGTGTATGACCGCGCTGTGCTATTAGTGTATACTATATCAGAAGGTGCAAGGCTCTGTAAGCAAGGTATGTGTTATGTTTTAACCTATGCCTTTTAACCAAAAGTAAAACAGTTATACTTTACTACTTGCTATCAGTGTGTTATCATTGCACACAGTGCTTGCCTCTTAATATAGTTGAGGTGTGTGTACAATCAGGTATAGATTGTGATAGATAACATCCCCTAGACTAACTGTGCCATAAGTGGGTTGAGTAGATTGTCGGGGGTTGGTGGAGCTGTACTCAGGGCCCAAAGAAAAATTAAACCAGCGGCTCTCTTAGCTGGGGGTAGCGCTACACGTGGGGGCTCCGAGTCCGGGATCCTGATACAGCAGGTGAACACGCCAAAAGTACCGGCATAGACCCGTTAGAAGTTAAAGCATGGTGCGAAGCAGCTAAGGCAGAACCAGATCAGTCAGTGGTCATCAGCCTCCCAGGAGAGGAATGGTCAACAGAGACGGTAGAGCAACTTGTGGTGTCACTGTCCCCAGATCATACACCGTGGGTGATGGACATAAAGTCAGACCAAAACATCTCGTATCAGTATGAATGGTGGGACGCAATGCCGGAGACCTTTAAGCACAAATGTGTGCGGACACCAGACAATAGAACTTATAAGTTGGCGCACGCAATAACCATTAAGACGGAGCCATCCCCAACGGGATCACTGCAAGGGACACCCCGTGTCTCACCTGAAAAGAGAGAGAGGGCGAAGCATCCGGCGGCACCGGTCACTACCTTAGCACCAGAATTAATAAATGCCTTAGGGGATCTGCTAACAACGTGCCAGAGAACGAACACGGTACATGTAGAGGCTAGCTACCAGAGGCTAAAGACATTCTCAGGGAAGCTTCCTGTCCCTGCGGGGGAAGAAGATTTCGATACCTGGGTTGAGCAGGCATTACTAGCAGTAGACGCATGGGAGGTGCCTGAAGCGCAGAGGAGACAGCGCGTGATAGAAAGTTTAAAAGGTGCGGCTGCAGAAGCGGTGGAAAAGCTTCCGGTTTGGCAATGCTAAATGCACGGCTCAGGACTTTTTAGCCATGTTACAAGAGGAGTTCGGTCAGCTATAAAAGGTGACAGAGCTAGTGTACCAATTCGAACATACTTTCCAACAGCCGAATGAGAAGCTTTCGGAGTATGTGAGAAAACTGAACAAGATGCTTTGCAAAATCGTGTTGAAAAAAGGGATGTTGCCCCAAGACACAGATGCGGCAAGAATGAAGCAGGTGTTAAAGGGGGCGTTGCGCTCGGATCCAGTCTGGCTTCACCTGAAAACCTTGGGGGGGGGGGGGGATGTCACTAACTTACTCTGATCTGATAAAAATCATCAGAGATCAACAAGTGATCAAGGCACACACCTCTTCTGCCCCAGTGATAGTCAACTGAGTGATGACCAAAGAAAGAGACCCAGAAGTAGACGCTTTGAAATCACAGGTGTCTCAGGTGTTAGAGATGCTGACCTCTCTAATGGCAAAAGACCCAAGGGTTCCAGAAAAAGAGGGACCAAAGAAGGAGTTGTTCTCGGACGCTTCAGTGCCCACCCCCCTACAAGATTGGGGGGATGTGATCTGTTTTAACTGTGGGGGAATTGGCTATATTGCAGCTGAATGTTCCAGTCCCAAGAAAAAGAAAACAGATAACCGCAAGCCGGCGGGAAACACCAGAGGGCCCCGGTGAAGGAGTCAACCGGGTGCCCATCATCTTCAGTGAGCTCCAAACTGAAGGAGAAGCCAAGGAAAACAGAGGACAAAACTCCTCAGAAGAAACACAGTATTCCACAGCGGGGATACACCCCAGAAAAAGAGCATAGTGTCCCTCAGCGGGTCTGTACACCCGTTAAGGGAAAGAAAATCAATGCATACCGAGCCCAAGAAAGACTCAAATCCAGTGGGAAATTGAAGAAAGGAAGGACCTGGCAGCCACCAAGATCCACCCTATTTTGAAGACAGCTTATCAGTGGTTCGTCCTGGAACAGAAGGCCCCCGGAAGAGGGAGTGGGGAAGGTCTAGAGACTTGGAAAGAGGGGGTGGTGTTGCAGCTCGGTGAAGTAACCTGCCTCAGAGCTACTGTGAAGCTTACTTGGGAGCAACCTGGACCCTTTGTCATGTTGGAGCCCGACCCAAGGGAAGAACACTCGGGTTTAGAAGTAATCCCAGAAGTTGTCCCGCTGAGGGCTCTGAAGAAGGCCCACTATAAGGTCCCTGTGAGTGTCAGGGACCCATGGTCCCATGGAGATCCCAGCCAGAATGTTACTGGGACAGGTGAGCCCTGCTGCCCCGGTTGCCTTGTCAGAAGTGGAGAATACGGGAGCAGAAGGGAATGTTTGGGAGAAGCTCTCCATGGAAAACCCGAATCTACCCAGGGCTTGGAAAGAGAGAGCCCAGTTGGCCAGGTGGAAGAAGATCTTCTCCCAAGATGAGTTCGATGTGGGGTGTGCAAGGAGTGCCACCCACCATATTCGCCTCCAAGAAGACAAGCCCTTCAGGGAGAGGGTCAGGCGAGTCCCAATAGCAGACCTGGAAGATCTGAGGGAACAACTCGGGGAACTCAAGCGGACCGGTGTGATCCGGGAGTCTAGAAGTCCATATGCCTCCCCGATTGTAGTGGTCAGAAAGAAGAACGGGTCGTTGAGGTTGTGCATCGACTACAGGACCCTCAACAGGAGAACCATCCCTGACCATTACACCACACCGAGGATAGAGGATGCCCTGCAGAGCTTGTCTGGAGCCAAGTGGTTCAGTGTTATGGACCTCAAGAGTGGATACTATCAGATTCCTATGCATCCGGAGGACAAGGAGAAGACAGCCTTCATAACCCCAGTGGGATTCTTTGAATTCGACCGAATGCCCCAGGGACTGTCAGGAGCCCCAGCCACCTTTCAACGTCTCATGGAAAAGACTGTAGGAGACATGAACCTTATCGAGGTCCTTGTGTACTTAGACGATGTCATTGTCTTTGGGAGGACCTTGAAAGAACATGAAGAGAGGCTGGAGAAAGTCTTGAGAAGACTGGGACACATAGTGTCTGAAGAAGGTGGCCACTGACCCCGAGAAGTTGGAGGCAGTTACTTCCTGGCCACGGCCTACCACGGTAATCGAACTCAGATCCTTCTTGGGGTTCTGTTCCTATTATAGGAGGTTCGTGGAGGGGTTTGCCCGAATTGCCAGGCCACTGAATGAACTACTCAAGACAGAGGGGGAAGAGGATGACTCAGGGCCCAGGAAGCCGGGAGAGTCAGTCAAAGACCAGTGGACTCAGAAGTGTGAAGAGGCCTTCCAGATGTTGAAGAAAAGCTTAACCACTGCCCCCGTCTTGGCTTACGCAGACCCAAAGAGACCTTATGAACTCCATGTAGATGCCAGTCATGAGGGTCTGGAAGGAGTGCTCTACCAGGAGTATGAAGGACAGCTGCGACCCGTTGCTTACGTAAGCCGGAGCCTGACCCCCTCTGAAAGAAACTACCCCACTCATAAGTTGGAGTTCCTGGCTCTCAAGTGGGCGGTGGTTGATAAACTCAAGGACTACCTGTATGGGGCAGAGTTCACTGTGAAGACCGACAACAACCCCCTTACTTACCTCTTCACCACAGCAAAGCTGGATGCCACAGGACATAGGTGGTTGGCTGCACTGTCTGGGTTCAATTTCAGCCTGAAGTACAGGCTGGGGGCTGGGAATCGAGACGCAGACACCCTGTCTAGAAGATCTCATGCCCCCACTAGTGATACAGAAGACTGGACCCAAGTGGCACCTGACGGGGTGTGGGCTCTTTGTCAAGGGGCTGAACTTCAAGCCAGAGGAGGCTCAAGGGCAGAAGAGATAGGAGTTACAATGGTAGGAGTTCCCGAGCAATACTGTGGAGTAACCCAGTTGGAAGAAGATAATCTGCCAAAACTGTCAAAGAAGGAGTTGAGATGTGACCAATTGGAAGACCCCATAGGGAGATTGGTCTTGGAGGCCCTGGAGAATCAGGATCGGAGTAGACTCCTGCGCCATCCTTCGAAGGAAGCTCGAAGGAAGCTCGCCTGTTAAGGAAGGAGTGGGACAGGTTACAGGTGCATCAGGGGGTGGTCTACCGAAGGGGCCCCTCCGATGACTTGGAAGATAAGTGGCAATTGTTTCTTCCCGAGAAACACAGAGAGACTGTCCTGGTCGCCCTGCATGACAATCATGGACACCTGGGGGCTGAAAGAACCTTCCAACTTGTTAGGAGCCGGTTCTATTGGCCCTGCATGAGGGCTGAAGTAGAGGAATACTGCCATTTATGTGCACGCTGCATCCAGAGGAAGACTTTACCCCATCAAGCTGCCCCAATGGGCCATTTACAAAGTCAAGGCCCGCTGGATTTGGTATGCATTGATTTTCTCTGCCTCGAAACCCGACCTGAGTGGACTAGGAAATGTTCTCGTGATAACCGATCATTTCACCGGGTATGCCCAGGCCTTTCCAACCAAAGACCAGAAGGCATCTACGGTGGCCAAGGTACTTATGGAGAAGTATTTCATCCACTATGGGCTGCCACAGCGACTTCACTCGGATCAAGGGAGGGACTTTGAAAGTCGGCTGATCCGTAAGCTCCTAGATTCCTTGGGGATCAAGAAGACCCAAACCTCTCCTTATCACCCACAAGGGGATGCTCAGCCAGAGAGGTTCAACCGAACTCTGCTCAATATGTTGGGAACCTTGAATAGGGAGAAGAAACAGCATTGGAGCAAACACATAGCGGCTATAGTGCACACTTACAATAGTACCACAAGTGATGCTACAGGCTACTCCCCCTACCGCCTCATGTTCAGAAAAGAAGCATGGTTACCTGTGGACCTGGCCTTTGGCACCTCCATAGATCATGCCTCAGCCACCTCTCACAAGGGATATGTGGACAGACTCAGACACAGCTTGAAGATGGCTTATGAGCAGGCCCAAGCGGCTTCAGACCAAAGGGGGGCCCGCAACAAGAGAAACTTTGACCTGAAGGTTCAGATCCAGGACCTGCAACCTGGAGACCGAGTCCTGCTACAGAACCTGGGAGTCCCTGGAAAACACAAGCTTGCAGACAGATGGAGACCTGAACCTTATGTCATTTGTAAGAAGCTGCCGGGCCTACCTGTCTATAAGTTGAAGCCCGAAGGGAAGGTGGGCCCACTGAAGACCTGGCATCGGAACCACCTACTCCCACTTGCTGAAGCAGTTCGGATACCTCCTGTGAGGGACTCCCCAGTCTCCATTCTGGATACTCCCAGGCCAAACACTCGGTCCCAGTCCTCTCGAAATGAAGATGTAGAGACCTCTGAACTAAATGAAGATGAGAGGCAGGGACTTGATTGGTTATGGCCTTCCCCGACTCCAGGAACTTCTGCTATAGTTCTCCCCTCTACTGAAGACACTATAGACAGAACACTGAATGCAGAAGCTACTGAGTTCGTTCCATCCAGTCCTTTGTCAGATTATTGGGAAGATGCCTGTGATACATACTCAGAGGAGGACCCAAGAGACTCTATGTACCTCCCGGCTCCTGAGCCAAGTGTTCCAGAACCAGCAGAATCCCTCAAGTCTGCTCCAGAAGGAGAGCCTGTAGTGTTTCAGCCAGAAGTTCCAAGAGAGCAAAAAGCCAGAAGAGTTATAAGGCCTCCTAAGAAGTTGACTTACCCACAAATGGGAAAAAGCTCAGAAGAAATTGTGGTCACTGCAAGAAGGAGTGCAGAGTATCCAGTTCCCTCCACTGTTCATTTGGTGGAGGGCAACCCCAACTCATCCTCTGGCACAGTTAGGCAGGCCACTCATGAAAATGTGACCTGTGGGCAAGGGAGTTCAACCCCTCAGTTTTGGTGGGAGTTCCCTCTGCCGACATCTTACACAACGTTGTCTAGGATTGCACGTAGTGTATGTTAAGAGTTATCTTTGGGGACCAAAGAGTTTAAGTGGGGGGAGTGTGTAGCGGGGTCTCCTTTAAGACTCTAGGACTGCATTTCCCAGAACCCCATTTGGCACCCAGGGTGCAATGTTGCTAGTGCAGAGACTTGTGGGGGGGAGATAAAAGGAGGGGGCGAGGCTAAGCTCGGCCTCTTTGGACACTGCGCGGCTATCAACCGGTCTTCCTGTGTGGATCTGCTGGAGTATCAGGCCTGAAGCCTGGGGCCTGGTACAACTTCCAAAGAGCCTTCCACCTTGTTGCGAGCCTGGGTGGCATCTGACTTTCTTCAAGTTGCTGACATTCGTCGGATCAGAGACCCGATCGTTCAGAAGCTGTGTGCGGAGACACACTGGTGGAAGTCCCAGACTGGGATCGCGTCCAGAGTGGTGAGCGAGCACCTGCTCAATCCAATAGGCTGTACTGTTGCTAGGCCTAGAGACTGCCTTGGCCCACCGGCCTTTATTTGCTATTTCACTGGAGACTAGTAGCGGAACTGAGTGAGTGGTCTCCAGTGAATTGTTCTTTTTGATTGACTACTCTGTGGATTACAAGTGTTGTTTCCTGTATGTGCACCACCATTCAAGTTGCATGCGAAGAAAGTTTTATTCTAAGGACTAAGTTAAATCTGTGTCAAGCCTGACCGGGGGGGGGGGGGAATATTGTTTGGTGCGCCACAGGGCGCATAGATACTAATAGATGCACGTGGTGTATGACCGCGCTGTACTATTAGTGTATACTATATCAGAAGGTGCAGGGCTCTGTAAGCAAGTTATGTGTTATGTTTTAACCTATGCCTTTTAACCAAAAGTAAAACAGTTATACTTTACTACTTGCTATCAGTGTGTTATCATTGCACATAGTGCTTGCCTCTTAATATAGTTGAGGTGTGTGTACAATCAGGTATAGATTGTGATAGATAACATCCCCTAGACTAACTGTGCCATAAGTGGGTTGAGTAGATTGTTGGGGGTTGGTGGAGCTGTACTCAGGGCCCAAAGAAAAATCAAACCAGTGGCTCTCTTAGCTGGGGGTAGCGCTACATGTACATTTAGGAAAGAATCCAGGCCTTTTTTAAAGCAATCTAATGAGCTTGCCAGAACCACCTCCTGGTGGGAGTCTATTCCACATTTTCACAGCTCTTATGGTGAAGAAACCTTTCCGTATTTGGAGATGAAATATTTTTTCCTCTAGACGTGAAGAGTGCCCCCTTGTGCTCTCGGATGACCTTAAAGTGAATAACTCAACATCAAGTTCACTATATGGACCCCTTATGTATTTGTACATGTTGATCATATCCCCCCTTAATCTCCTCTTTTCAAGAGAGAATAAAATCAATTCCTCTAATCCAGCCCTCAAAAAGTCCACTCGCCTGCTCGCATTTTGCGACTGGATTTTGAGGGCTGGTGAGGAAGGGCTGCCTGGGAGCCGGGGGGCGAGCACCGCCGGCAGCCTGTGTAGAATGGGAGTCTCCCAGTGATCGCAGAGGGGAAGAGAGAGCCGTCCGGATGTTTAGAGCGCAGCCCGGGGAACAGTCACAGCCATAACAGTTCACTTTTTTAATTGCCGTGTTCCCCGCCGCTCGCTGTCAGATACAGCCCCGCCTCCTGGTGCCGGGACTTTGATAGACAGATCACCAGTCCAATCCTGGTGACGGGTGATCTGTCAATCAAAGTTCTCCAGCCAGGGGGCAGGGCTGAATATGACGTTGAGCTGCGGGAACACGGCAATTAAAATGAAAACGGTTATCCTGTGTTCCCCGTGCTGCGCTCTGATCACCTGGGCGGCTCTCCTGGTCCTCTCCTCCCCTGCACAGGTGGGCTGCATAGTGAACACAGGCTGAATGGTAAACACGGGCTGCATAGTGGACACGGGCTGCATGGTGGACACGGGCTGCACACGGGCTGCATGGTGGACACGGGCTGCATTTGGTGGACACAGGCTGCATTTGATGGACACAGGGCTGCATGGTGGACACAGTCTGCATTTGGTGGACACAGGCGGCATGGTGGACACAGGCTGCATTTGAAGGACACAGGCTGCATTTGGTGGACACAATGCTGCATGGTGGACAATGGCTGCATGGTGGACACCGGCTGCATGGTGGACAGCGGCTGCATGGTGGACAAAGGCTGCATTTGGTGGACACAGGCTGCATTTGGTGGACACAGGCTGCATTTGGTGGACACAGGCTGCATATGGTGGCAACTCATCTATGTGGTCTTTTATTAAACTCTTCAATATCTTCCCGAATATAGAAGTTAAACTAACAGATCTATAGCTACTTGGTAAAGATTTTAAACCCTTTTTAAATATGGGCACCACATTGGCCCTACGCCAATCCAGTGGTACCATTCCAGTCATTAACGAGTCCCTAAAATTAAAACAATTAATTTGAAATGACAGAGCTCAATTCTTTTAGGATCCGTGGGTGGATGCCATCTGGTCCAGGTGCTTGCCATCAGCCACTACTTTTCTGGTTCTGACGAAGAGGGGTCGCCCTTGAAATGCATAAGATGTTTGGATACCTCCTGGTCTTTTGGCAGGACCGATGGATGTTAATTGACCTTCATGTTAGTAGAGGACACTTGTCATGACATGCATTTTTATCAATTGCGTTTGTGAGTATATATTACTCTTTTAAACGTTCAATACATTTTATTGTGGTAATGTACTAGGTTGGTGCACCTTTCTCTATCTTATTTGCTAGTTTCCAGTTTGAGGATGCCCAATATCCTGAGAAGGCAGCAAGACCACCAGCATTAAGAAGCCTTTACACTGACTATACCTCTGATCACCACGGTGAGCGCAGGAGAATATTTGTATGCTGTGTACCAGGTGGTTTAACCACCTTTATTCTGTCAAAATATTTCTGGACCATATCACTTTTGAGCCATTGTAGCATTTCAAGCATACTAAATGGTCTAATAAATTCTTTGCTCACTTTTTTTTTTAATCATATTTTGATTGTGATTTTTTTTTCCATATCCAACATATACAAAAAGAACAAAACAAACAACAAAAAAAGCAAATCAAAAATCCTCTTTCCTTCTCCTCTCTTGCTTCTGCTCTCCTTTCCTTACTACTCAATTAAGTTAATAAAATATTTTGTGTCAGCAACACATTTGTTTCATTATTATCCAGTATTCCAAAAAGTCCAAAAGTGTTCCAGGGCACTGAGACGAAGAGTTGGGTAAGGCAGGCCAACTTCAGGGAGCGCCCTATTTGACCATAATGGTTTAAATCTGGTGTAACTTATGATACCCAGTGTTTTTTTTTTCTTAGTTAGGTATGTTTATTTATTTTCAAAAGGTAGCAGAAGAAAAGTACCGCAAAGGCTTCGAAGACAGACAACATCCCCTTCACAGCAACATAATGAAGTACAACATTTGTCAGAAAATTGCAAACTATTATACAGCAATAAGGGACAGAAAATAAGTATTACAAACCACGAGAATTAAAGGGAAACGGACTCTACTGCCCTGTACACACGATTGGATTTTCGATGGAATAAAATCCAATGGATTTTTCCGTCGGAATTCCGATGAAGCTGACTTTCATCAGTCTTGCCTACACACCATCAGACAAAATTCCGACCGTCCAAAACGCGGTGACGTAAAAACACTCCGACGTGCCGAGAAAAATTAAGTTCAATGCTTCTGAGCATGCGTCGACTTGATTCTGAGCATGCGTGGGTTTTTTCTCCGATGGAATTCCACAGAGACGATCGGAATTTCCTATCGTTTTTTTTTCCCATCGGTAAAATTCAAAACATGTTCTATTTTTTTAAACCGATGGAAAAAAGTCCGATGGGGCCCACACACGATCGTTTTTTCCGATGAAAAAAATCCATCTGACTTTTTTCATCTGAAAAAACGATCATGTGTACAGGGCATAACAGTGAACCCTGAGGAGTGGAAGCAGGTAAATTAGGTTAGTAACCAAATGTACAGAACAGGCTGCTTAAACAAGACCTAAAACAAAGCCTTAAATATGAGCTGGGTATAGCCATATGAGCCATAGGGAATGACTGAAATGGCTAAGGGGGGGAATAGAAGGGGCTTCTGACTTGGGGGAAGCCGCATAATAATATTCCTTTTTTAGGCAATATAGTCCTACTTATATTGCTTTAGAACACCCATTATATTATTTATAGCAGTTAAGTACAAGCTCTAAAAAACAAAACGTATGTAGTTTATTCTCGCTATATTGCTGATGATGATATTCTTTAGTTACTATTGAAATGTCACCTCTAGGTAATTCTTTTATTTAACTATTACATTATCCGTGGTTTTAAATATTTTTACATCATTCGTTTATATATACACATAAATTCTGCCAGGGTATGTAAACATATGCGCACAACTGTAAATATATATATATATATATATATATATATATATATATATATATACATAATACACAGTTGTGCTCATATGTTTACATACCCTGGCAGAATTTATGATTTCTTGGTCAATTTTAAGAGAATATGAATGTTAACACAAAAACTTTTCTTTCACTCATGGTTATGCCGCGTACACACGATCGGACATTCCGACAACAAAACCGTTGATAATTTTTCCGACGGATGTTGGCTCAAACTTGTCTTGCATACACGCGGTCACACAAATGTTGCCCAGAAACGCGGTGATGTACAACACTACGACGAGCCGAGAAAAATGAAGTACAATGATTCCGAGCATGCGTCAAATTGATTCCGAGCATGCGTAGGATTTTTGTCAGAAAAATTGAGAACCAGCTCTCAATCATTTGTTGTTGGAAATTCCGACAGCAAATGTCCGATGGAGCTTCATTGGTTACATTGAAAAATTGGTTGTCGGAAATTCCGATCGTGTGTACGCGGCATAGGTGTTTGGCTGAAGCCATTTATTATCAATCAACTATGTTTACTCTTTTTAAATCATAATGACAACAGAAACTACCCAAATGACCCTGATCAAAAGTTTACATACCCCTGTTCTTAATACAGTGTATTGCCCCCTTTAACATCAATGACAGCTTGAAGTATTTTGTGGTATTTGTGGATGAGGCTCTTTATCTTCTCAGATGGTAAAGCTGGGCATTCCTCAATGGTAAAAAAAAACATTACAGTTCCTGTAAATTCTTGGGCTGTCTTGCATGAACTGCAGGTTTGAGATCTCCCCAGAGGGGCTCAATGATATTGAGGTCAGGAGACTGAAATGGGCACTCCAGAACCTTCACTTTATTCTGCTGTAGCCAATGACAGGTCAACCTGGCCTTGTGTTTTGGATCATTGTCATGTTGGAATGTCCAAGTACGTCCCATGCGCAGCTTCCTGGCTGATGAATGCAAATGTTCCTCCAGTTTTTTTGATAACATACTGCATTCATCTTGCCAAAAATTTTGACCAAATTTCCTGTGCGTTTGTAGCTCACACATCCCCAAAACATCAGCGAACCACCTCCGTGTTTCACAGTATGAATGGTGTACCTTTCATCATAGGCCTACTCCACTCCATATTGTAGTGTTTATGGTTGTGGACAAAAAGCTAAATGTTGGTCTCATCTGACTTTGTACCAGAAGGTTTGAGGCTTGTCTCTGTGTTGTTTGGTATATTGTAAGCGGGATTCTTTGTGGCGTTTGCATAGTAATGGATTTCTTCTGGTGTTGTTTTAAACTTGATATGCTGGTTAAAACAACAGGAGGAGTTCCATTTAAAAAAGGGTGATATTTAAAGGTACAGCCATAAGGGAATATGGGCTGTACTAGGTTGCAGTTTACTACATATCCAACATTTCTCATACCCTGATTTCTGGGCATAATTATATTTGAATTTCAGTAGCAACATTTTGTCTGTAAAACTATCAGTTTTAACTCCTTCATTATCTGATTGTGTATCTCTCTTGTGTCTGGTATGTGTATTATCGGTGGTGTTATTGGGTGACCCACATATGCCTTTCAGGGCTCCCAAGTCCTCAGGATGATAAATACAGTTAATTATGATCCATGTAGGTAGGAACACTATCAGAGAGATTAGGAACAGGAGGCAAAATGCCTTCCCAGAAATCTGTGGTGCAATAAGCGAGGTCATCTTGTTCAGAGACTTTTTCACCTGCTTCACTCTATTTTTGAGGATTTATTTCACCTGGTTCACCTCCTTTATCCTTGACTTGCTTCTTAGGTATTTGGTTCACCTTCTTCACACAACTGGCATGAATCCAGGAATGTTGTCCCTCTGTAAGGATTGCGGTGCATGTGACTGCGATCACAGTGGTCGGGGGTCCAAACAGGTACTCTTGCTTCTTAGTACAATTCAGCTGTTGGACCACCACTACATCTCCTACCTGGAAAGGGTGTGTAGGTTCCCGTGAAGAGAAAGGAGAGGTGCGAGCAACATTTCTTTCAACTGTGTCCAGTTTCAATGAGTTTCCTAATATACTCTCCGTGTAATACTTCTAGGTCCCTTCTTTCTAACATAAGTGGTTGTCTGGCCCACGGGGTGGGAAATGGCCTACCCATGAGGACCTCAAATGGAGAGTATCCTGTTTTCTTTGAGGGGGTCATTCTTATTTCGGACAAAACTGCTGGTAGGACTTTCTTCCACTTATTATATGTGCCTCCTGTTGCTTTTCTTATTTTATCTTTAATGGTTCTGTTCATTCTCTCAACAATACCTGAACTCTGCAGGTGGTAATGTATGTGACATTTCCAATCAATTTTAAGTGCTTTCACTAAATCTTGGCACACTTTTGAAATAAAGGCAGGACCATTGTCAGAATTTATTTGGAGTGGGCATCCCCATCTAGGGATGATTTCCTGCGTGAGGATTTTTACAACTGTTTGTGAATCTTCTTTTGTGGTTACAAATGCTTCTGTCCATCTTGAGAACATGTCTACTATTACAAGTAAATATTGTTGCCTTTTACCTAACTTAGGCATATGGGTAAAATCAATCTGTAAATGTGTAAAAGTTGTGGATGGATATGTAAGGTGTTCATGTTTTGCCTTGTGTGGATTTCTTGGGTTGTTTCGGATGCATGTGATGCATCTGACAACATATGATTTGACCAAAGAGGGAAGACCGGGGATAAATAATTCTTTGTCCAATAATTCACATGTGATCTGCCAGCCTCTGTGCCCTTACCCATGATACTGAGAAATAAATAAAGGTGCACTGGCTACAGGTATACATGGTCTCCCCTCTTGGCAGACAAGTCCAGTATCTGGGCTTTTCTGCACTCCTGCAATATTCCATTGTTTAATATCAGTTTCTGTAGCATATATCTGAAGATCTGAAAAGGTTTGGTCTAACAGGAGCATTTCAGGTGCAAGTGATGGCATTTGTATGGTAGATTCATTGTTGTTTAGGCTGGGTCCACTGAATAGGGAACCTAGGACCAACAGAGGGAGGTGGTTGGCTCTAGGAACTTTGTGAATTTGGATCTATATTATTTGAGGGTTGTTGTTGGTTTTTTGGGTCGAACACTTCATAAGGACATTGATTTTGCCAGTGATCTTCAGTTCCACAGTTGAAGCATCCGGTTCTAGTGGGAGGGGGTCCTCGGGAGAAACTTCTCCCTCATCCTCCTCCTCTGCCTCCCATTTCCAGAGTTATCCTGAGGTCTCATAGCCTGTTGAGATGGACCTTCTTGGAATTGGGCACCTGAACTTTTTTCCCTTGGCATGTCAAGACAACCTGCTGCATCCTTTTCAGTCAGTGCTTTCTGAAAGTCCCCCATTGATTTTGTGGGCCAATCATCTGCTTAACCATTAAACCATGTTACTATGTTACCACTCTGGACTGTGTCGGTATGGGGGGGGGGGGGCGGTTGTGTTTTTTATTTTCAATTTCATTTTTTTTTTACAATTTAATTTTGAAATATTTATCTTTTTTTTTTGTTTTGTTTTTTATCAGCCGTGTTGGGGGTTTTGGTGACATGTCAGGGGTCTAATCCGAGACCTTGACATCTCCCATTTGAGACAAAGAAAGGGACAGAGGACACAGATTCCCCAGTCCTTTTCTCTGCATTGAAGATGAATGGAGAGGAGACAGTGGCACTGTCATGGATATGCAGTAATGTTTGTCTGCCATCTTACCTTTCCTCCTCATGTGTCCATCTTAGAGGCCAGACTCTCTCACCTGGTTGCTTTTATAATCTCTCCTCCCGGCCTGGCTCCACCCCAGTCCCTATCACAGAACTCTATATTAACCTGTGCACTGCAAGTCTGCCTTGCTGATCAACATGTTTGTTTAAGCATTGTGTGTTTGGGTTCCTGCCTGCCGTGTGCTACGTCTGTCTCTGTGTTATGATATTGGCTTGTTCCCGACTATCCCTGTCTGCTTGTGACCTTGAACTTCGGCTTGTCCTTCGTTTATCCTTGTTAGCTTGTTGCCCTGACCTTGGCTTTTCCCCTCATTATTCTTGTATCCTGTGCTGCTGCTTCCCCTCTATCCTCCTTACCCTACAGTGCGTGAGCTAGGGGACTCTAGGGGCCGCGACCTGGACCCAGCTGCAGCGTAACATCCTCACCACTAGAGGCTCTGGTGAAAACCTGCTGGATCTTAGACTCCGCGCCCTGGGGAATCTTGGGCTCTAGCTTCCTGTGGATCCCTGTTGTGCTCCAATGGTCCCGCTTTCCACAACCACCCAGTATCCCATCCGCAGCAGTCAGCCATAGGGTTCACTACCTTGTGGTGCACTCCTGACCCCCAACGGTGTGCATCTGTCATCTGACAGCAGGTGACCTGACAGTTTGATCAGCCATGGACCCGGCTGATGTGCCGCTCCCCGCAGATGATCCATTGCAGGGCATAGTCCGCAGACTTGAGACCCAGGAATCGAACCAGACTCAGGTGAACCGATTCCTCCAGGATCTGGCTTCCCGCTTTGAGCAGCTCCAGGCCTCCCTGGGAACTCCGAATCCGCAACCTCAAGTACAACCAATGGCTGCACTTATCGCACCAGTCTCAGCCACACATTCACTACAACTGCCAGCTCCGTTCCATTTCTCTGGGGACTCCAAGGCCTGTACACGATTCATTTTGAGCTACAGCCTCAAAACTTCCTGTTTGATCGGGCTAAGGTAGCCTATATCATTTCCCTCCTCTCCGGTGAAGCTTTAGCCTGGGCTGCCCCCCTGTGGGAGAAGAATGATTCGGTGGTTTCCTGCCTGTCCGACTTCTTGAAGCTCTTTCGTAACATCTTCGAGGAGCCGGCTCGGGCTTCTTCAGAGGCTAGTGCTCTCTTACGTCTTTGCCAAGAATCTTGTTCAGTGGGACAATATGCTCTTCAGTTCCGTATCCACACAGCTGAATTGAGCTGGAACAATGAGGCCCTGGTCGCTACCTTTTTACATTGCCTCTCTGACCGAGTGAAAGACGAATTAGCGGGAAGAGCCATCCCCGCCGGTCTGGACGATGTTATTTCTTTGTGCAATCAGATCGACATTTGTTTTCAGGAGAGGTTCCTAGAAAAGGGACGCCAGCACTCCCTGGGCCCTGGCCAGTCTGAGCTCCCCTACCTTCTTCCCGTGGAGCATTTTCTGCCTGCTGAGGAACCTATGCAGCTGGGCCGGACCAGACTAACCCCCGAAGAACGTGCTAGGTGCAGAACTCTGGGCTTGTCTCTCTATTGTGGGGGCAAGGGTCATTTTCGTGACTCCTGCTCGCTTCGTCCAGGAAACGCTCGGCTCTAATACATTTGGAAGGTGCAGTATTGGACCCAGAAACATCACCTTCTCGTCTTCTCCTGCCGGTGTTTCTTCATGTAGGCACTTCTCCTCAATCAACCCTTGCATATCTGGATTCCGGGGCTGACGGCAATTTTATGGATTGGAGAACTGCTTCTTCTATGAAGCTTACCCTTTCACCTCTCACTACCCCATTGGTAGTCTCGGCAATTGATGGCACTGTTATCCCAGGGGGCCCTATTTGCTTCCAGACGCTACCTATTAGGATGTCGGTAGGGATTCTCCACCAGGAGTGGATATCCTTTCTTCCTTGGCTACAGCTCCACTCTCCACATGTGGACTGGGTCTCTGGGCAGATCCTGGCTTGGGGTCCCTCATGTTTCTCGTCATGTCTTCTCAAGGTGGCCCCCAAGGAGAGACTTCTGGTTGCTACCACTGCTGTATCTTCTGATCTTCCCGCAGCATACAGCGATTACTGGGATGTGTTCTGTAAGAAATCAGCTGAGGTGCTTCCTCCCCACAGGTCTTTTGACTGTGCTATTGAACTTGTCCCCGGAGCAACTCTGCCAAGGGGTCGTACCTACCCTCTGTCCATCCCAGAGACCCAGGCCATGTCTGAGTATGTCGCAGAGAATCTAGAGAGAGGTTTCATCCAGAAATACTCGTCGCCTGCAGGGGCAGGGTTCTTTTTTGTTGCCAAAAAGGATGGTACCTTAAGACCCTGCATCGACTATCGAGGTTTAAACGCGGTTACTATAAAAAATCTATACCCCTTATCCTTAATATCTGAGCTATTCGATAGGTTGAAGGGTGCCTCCATTTTCACCAAGTTGGATCTCAGAGGCGCGTACAATCTTATTCGAATACGGGAGGGTGACGAATGGAAGACTGCATTTAACACTAGAGGCGGGCATTACGAATACCTGGTGATGCTTTTTGGTTTGTGTAATGCCCCAGCCGTGTTTCAAAACTTTGTCAATGAAATCTTCAGGGATCTGCTGTACCAGTTTGTTGTCATCTATCTGGATGACATTCTGATCTTTTCGGAAAATCTGCTCGTCCACAGAAACCATGTCTGCACTGTACTTCAGCGTCTTAGAGAGAATAATCTCTATGCCAAGCTGGAGAAATGTTCCTTTGAATGTTCTGAGGTCCTGTTTCTGGGGTGCTTTTTCTCTAGTTTGGGTCTTCGTATGGATCCTGGGAAGGTCTTGGCTATTACCAACTGGCCTCTTCCTGCTAGCCTCAAGGCCACACAGCGCTTTCTTGGCTTCACAAATTATTATAGGCAGTTCATAAGGAATTACTATTCCATTGCCACGCCTATTATCGCTTTGACCAAGAAGGATGCAAATGCCAAATACTGGCCTCCCGAAGCTGTCTCTGCATTTCACGACCTGAAACAGGCCTTTGTTTCTGGACCTCTCTTGAGGAGACCAAATCCTGGGGATGCATTTTTTATTGAAGTGGACGCTTCCTCAATGGGGGTGGGAGCTGTGCTTTTTCAATTCTTTGAGAAGAGACTCATTCACATTTAAAAGTGCACTGCTAGTTGGTGAACAACAAACAGCATATGTAATAATGCAATTCACCATGTGGGGCATCACCATTGGAGGCTGCAGCTTGTCGTTATGTAACCAAATACTGCCCCCTTAAGGCAACGAGCTTCCACTTACATTGTAACAGGTATCTCCTAGGACTTGCTTCCAAAAAAAACAAACCAATGTCCGACGTCACTGGCTCCACCCCAAACGTTACCAAAAAACTGTTAGGGATCAGGCCTAACTTTGCAAATTCTGCAGTTATGTGTTTAGTGTTTTGTAAGTGACAGTGATCGATTGATACTGCACTTGGGTGGGCTGGGCGGAGGGGCTAAACACAGATGCTAGCAGGTATCTGGGCTGATCCCGCTAACGCTGCGTTTTTGGGAACCCTAAACTATTGGGGATGCTAGTATAGATCTGATAAGATCAGATATTGATCTGTTCAGACACTATACCACTAAGCGAGGTGTATGGTGCGTGCGTGGGTGTTTGCGCTACTGGCACTAATCTTACGCTGCCTGGGGCGACGCAGACACTGACTGACACTAAAACCTAATTGATATCACCTGCTGGATGATCAGGGTGTTAAACCCTTATTTAGATAATATACGGCGGGTGCCTTGACGCTATAAAAAAATATCTAACTAGCTAGCGTCACCTGTGACACTAATACGGTGATCACTGGTGACGGGGGGTGATCAAGGGGTTAAACCTTTATTATGGTTAAAAAATCAGTGTTAGGGTACTTGGTGGTAGGCTCAGATAGATCTAGGGACCCCCATCTATCTGGGCCTACCACTAAGTACCCTAACACTGATTTTTGTCACTAATGACATCAGTACAGTGATCCAAAAAAAAATATGAACACTGCACTGGGTGACATAGTGACAGGGGGTGCAGGGGTTAACTGGGGGGGTAATAGGGGGTAAAATATGTGCCTATGTGTACTGGTGTTATTCTAGTGTTGGTGCAACTCACGGTTAGATGTTATCTCTCCTCTTTCTGGACCGAAAAGGCTCCACGAGGAGAGATGACATCACTTCCCCTGTCTGTGTTTACAGTTACACGGGCAGGGGAAGCATTTCATTTGTTAGGACCGATCACTAGGTCCAGGCCAAAATTAATTGGCCAGGAGACTGATCGGTTCTAAAATGAATCCGATCGCCAGAGCCGCCTAGGGGGCACGCCCACCCCATAGGTGGCCGCACGCCCGACGTAATATAATGTTGATTCGATCAGCCGTGCCATGTTGCCGCAGTAAAACTGTGGTGGCTGGTCAGAAAACTGTTAAAAAAATAGAACACTCCCATTAGCGGGTGTTAATTTTATGTAACATTTGTTTTTGTTAAACCAATATAAACCAAATAACTATTTTTTGAATACATGTCTGGTGAATACATCTCCTATTTTTAGTCTGTGTTCATATTGATTGATCCTGTATCTTAAAAATATTATTGTTTAAAAATGACTCATTCATAAATACAGTGCAGAAAAATTATCCTCATAAGCACGACACTGTACAAAGTGTAGGGTCAAGATGGACTCAAAATGCTGTCCGGCCCTGAGCCTTTCCCCAGCTTTATCTGCTTTAGGGTCAGATGAAGTTCTTCCTCCATGATCAGGGCAACTAGCTTCAAGGTGGGGGAGAATTGAGGTAGAAAATTGTAAATGTGTTGTTGACACATCAAAGCAAGCGCCCAAGGGCTTATCTTTCGGCTAGGCCCTCCCAATATCTCGGGAGCAGCTCTGCTTTGGTATGGGTGGCTATGTGTTGATTACCCTGTCCAGGTCTAAACCTCTCTATGTATGTCCCCCCTTTCTTAGCATTTAGTAGCCTCGCTAAAAGGTGGCCACCTTTATTGCCAGACACATAAGAGAGCAACAGAGAGGCATTCAAGAGCCACATCTTCAAACGCCAAACCCGTAAGTGCTGGGATAGCGTCACCATAATAGGATGGTGGTCTGAGTCAACTAGAGGTTCAATAGTAGCTGTTGTCATGTGATGCAGGTCCGGTTGTGATAGAAAGAAAAAGTAATTCCTAGAGTATTTGTTATGTGGTATAGAGAAAAATGTGTAGTCTTTGGTAGTTACAGTAGATACAAGATGTCCCATACAGGGCAGGGGGCGACATCCTCAATGACGTGTCCAATGCCGAATCAAGGGAGTCTTTCAAATCCCCACTGATAATCAGGATACCCTGTGCTAACTCCTGCAAGGCTGTCGACACCCTGTGGAGGAACGGAGCGGAACCTGGCCAATGTTAGGACAATAGATGTTGGCAGTGTGAGTGGCTTACCGTTCCTTTAAGGAACAAAAATGACCATTCTGCATCCACCAGTTGGTCAATGAGTTGAAACGTTGTTTGCTTCGAAAGCAAGATAGAGACACTCTTAGTTCTTGCCACCTCATTGGCGGCATGGTAGACTAAGGGAAATCTGTGGTTATATAATTTAGGGATCTTGTTCGCACGAAAGTGCATCTCTTGCAAAAACACATTTTGAACATTCAGTGGAGAAGGAGAGAATGCTTCTCTGGGGTGTTCAACCCCTGGGCATTGAGAGAGAGAAAACGCCATTCCAGGAGCTGAGAGCCTCCTGCCAGGACATCCATGGTCATGGAAGTCAGACAGCCACCCAAAGCCAACCGCCCACAGTCTTACCTAAGCTTACGAATAGGTGGGGGAAAACGCCACATGCCCGTGGGTGACCACCCACAAAAAAAGGGAGGGGGAGGGGTAAGGTAAAGCCGGGGGGGAAGGAAAAGAGAAAGAATCCCCCTTAAGGAAGAGAAGAAGGCAAAGGAAGATACCCCTCTAAACAACCCCAAAAGGAAGGCAGACCAGCTTTGAAGTGAGAGAAAAAACAAACATCACTGAATGGGGAGGGTCAGCAAGAAACAATATCTCCCTAAGTGCAACCTGGCAGGTCTGGTTCCAAGCGGAAAGGCTCCTTTAATTTAGCGAATCCCTAGCCTGTCCCTTCTCGCTTCTCGTGTGTTCGATCGTTCGACGAAGATCGAAAGTTTTGGGTCGTTCACGCCAAATTCGAGTGACGCGAACAGCCCAAAATCCCGGCGCTGTGATTGCAAGCATGCATTGGCCAATCACAGCGCCGGCAGCGAGGAGAGACATAATTGGCCACAGGCAGGATGCCTGTGGCCAATTATAGCTCAGGGGGGTTTAGTACATGCCCCACACTATAAAGGGCAGCCAGCGCGGCGGCCTTGTGTAGTGTGTTGGCTTGCACGGAAAGACGTACATAGGCAGGGACAGTGTTAGAGAAATTGTGTGTAGGGAGAGAGAAGGATAGGTAGGGATAGTGTCAGTGATATTGTGTGTAGAGAGAGAGAAGGATAGGTAGGGACAGTGTCAGTGATATTGTGTGTAGGGAGAGAGAAGGATAGGTTGGGACAGTGTCAGTGATATTCTGCTAAACCTTGTGTGCAGGGAGAGAGAAGGATAGGTAGGGACAGTGTCAGTGATATTTTTGCTAAGCCTCCTGCACAGTGTACAACCGAAGCTAGCCCTTATTGTTGTGATTTCCTGTTGTGCAACACAGGCAGGCATCTGCAGCACTTAAAGCAGGCGTAGTGTGATTCCTGCAAAATATACACCTGAAGCTAGCCCTTATTGCTCGTAGTTTTTTTTTTTTGTGTTACACTAAGGGCTCTTTCACACAGGATGGATCAGTAATGATCCGCCCCGTGAAGCTCCGCTTGCTCAGCGGGGATCGCTCCGTTGATCCCCGCTGAGCCGGCGGATGACTGGGCAATTACTGCACACTGTGCAGGGACCGCCCTGTCGGAGCGCAGCTCTCCTCTATGGGGGGATCGGATGATGACGGACCG
Source organism: Rana muscosa (assembly GCA_029206835.1). NCBI lineage: Eukaryota > Metazoa > Chordata > Amphibia > Anura > Ranidae > Rana > Rana muscosa. The sequence goes on along the minus strand of CM055116.1, from coordinate 1,257,223,464 downwards.
TAGAGTCCGTTGTCATCCGATCCGATCCGCAGACGGAAGGAAAAATAGGGTTTTCCTCCATCACACTTTTGCGTATCGGAGCGGGTCGGATGTCAGCGGACATGTCACCGAGGACATGTAGCATCCATTCAGGTCCACCTAAAAAACTGACAGGCGGACCTGAACGGACCCTCTGTGTGAAAGAGCCCTAACAGGCATCTGCAGCACTTAAAGCAGGTGTAGTGTGATTCCTGAAAAATATACACCTGAAGCTAGCCCTTATTGCTGTGTTTTCCTGTTGTGTAACACAGGCAGGCATCTGCAGCACTTAAAGCAGGCGTAGTGTGATTCCTGCACATTGTACACCTGAAGCTAGCCCTTATTGCTCGTAGTTTTTTTTCTTTTGTGTTACACTAACAGGCATCTGCGGGGGCATATAAAAAAATATATAATGTGGCGCTTTGAGAGAAGTAGTAAAAAACCGTACTTTATGTATAGCACAATGGTGCACATAAAAATATGGTGTCAAACAAAACGTTTGCACACAATAGGTGTACACAAATGAATGTGATAAAAATGTAAGTGAATACTAACAGTGAAATAATTGGTATGGGGTATAGGTGCACAACAAAAACCAGCAATTAAACTGGAATATTGATCATACCCATAATAAACAAAAATAAAAATGAAAATATAATGTAGGTGGAGACAAACTCATATAAGGCGTCCCAGATGAGTATGTAGAATAATGTCCAATCTTATCACATATGAAAAGAAGTTCATAGGTCAAAATCCAACAAGGAGCTGCATCATTTGAAAATAGGTTTGAAGGGTGCATCTATCACATTTTCTCTCACAGCGCCACATTATATATTTTTTATACGTTCTATATATCCTGTCTGATTTTATGTTTGGCTGCTTCATTTAGTATTTAGAGTTGGCGCAGTATTATTATTATTTAATCTGCAGGGGCATGTAATTACAATTATTGATCTAATAATTCACAGCAGGGCCCATTCCTGCGCTCACCAAGAGTAACTGTGAGGGCTTAAAGCGTTGTGGCAACACCACCACCACCAAAGGCCCAATTTTTCAGCCCCTGTTCAACAGGGGCATGCAATTACAATTCTTGATCTAATAATTCACAGCAGGGCCCATTCATGAGCCCACCAAGAGTAACTGTGAGGGCTTACAGTGTTGTGGCACCAGCACCACCACCAAAGGCCCAATTTTTCCTACCACTGCTCAACAGGGGCATGTAAATATAATTCCTGATATAATAGTTCACAGCAGGGCGTTCCAGCGCCCACCAAGAGTAACTGTGAGGGCTCACAGTGTTGTGGCAACACCAACATCTAAGGGGCCAATTTCTGCAGAGTATATACGGCAGGCCCCTACTTTCAAACATCCAACTTACAAACGACTCCTACTTGCAAACGGAAGGAGACAACAGGAAGTGAGAGGAAATCTACCCCTAGGAAGGGAAATTCTCTCCTGTAAGAGTTAATATGGGAAAAAGGTGTCTCCTCTCTACTGATGCTTTATCACCAATCCTTGTTTCAATAAAAACCCCACTTTTCAAAAAACATTTGTCATTGGGACGGAAAGTGAGGTGAAATGTTCTGAACAAGGGCACAGACAGCAAAACAAATGTTACAGGGGTGATAACCCTTCCCTATGTTTTCCAAAAAGCTTAAAAATTGATTTTTTGGCTGGAGCTACACTTAAACAATGTACCTGTTCAAAATTACAAACAGATTCTACATAAGAACAAACCTACAGTCCCTGTCTTGTATGCACTGCCTGTATACGGCTGTTCAGAGTATATAGGGCCTTTTTTATTTTGTGGCTGGTAATGGGCTGGGGTAGGGCGGGGGGGGGGGTGTGTGATGGGGTAGCTATGCCATTTTTCTCAAAGATTTTCATACATATTACCGGGACCAGACATTACATTAAAGCCGCAAGCAGTTTTAAATGGCTTTTTTTCCTTTAGAAATGTATTTTTATGCAGGGACAGTTCTAAACACGGGAAACACGTGGCACTTCACAGGCATACTTTAGACACCCCCCCCCCCCCCCCAGGTACGATATTTAAAGGAATATTAGACTTTTTTTTTTTTTTTCACTTTATGCATCATTAAAATGACTGCTCCAGAAAAAACGTCAGTTTTTAAAACTTCTTTTTGCATTGATACATGTCCCCTGGTGCAGAACCCAGGTTCCCAAACCCTTTTTTGGACAATAACATGCATATTAGTCGTTATAATTAGCACTTTAGATTTCGAACGTTCGCATCCATTGTATTTAATAGGGTTCTAACGTTCGTGTGAACTTTCGGTCCGTTCGCGGGTTCTGGTGCGAACCGAACCCAGGGGTGTTCGGCTCATCCTTACTTCTCGCCTAGAACCTTTGCCTAATGGTGGTTACTTTCCCTAAAAATACTGTTTCCCTCTGATTTTTTCTCCAGGCTATGGTACCACTCAGGTTGAGCACCAACCACTGTTGATAAAACAGACTGCACTTGCCTACAAGTCTCTGCCCCCATAGAAGTGCCTGGAGTGAATTCGGGAGTAAAGCAGGAGGGAGAGGACCTCACACTCTGGGTAGAGGTCCCCCCTGCTGTGATTTGAACATCGGGGGAGCTGTTCCCCAAGCAGTGAGTGTGGGGAGCATGAAAGGGGGATCAAGCAGCTGGCTTTCCCCATAGTGCTGGTGTGACAGGCAGGTTCTGGCGGCTTTTTCTCGCTGCTGACATTGGAATATGCTCATCTTGGCCACGCTCCTAGCCATGCCCCCCTTTAAAAGTACTTTTTTTTTTTTTTAACAGTTGGTCTCATTTATTGTTAATCTTTTACAATTTCTTAAAAATCTGTCAAGCTACCTTAATAAAAGTTCAGATTTATTTTAAGTGAAGCACAGTTAATTTTCTTCTTTTTATTTAATTTTTTGTAAAGTTAAACGTATTTTTTGCAGTTTTTTAACCACTTACAGCCCAAGGACGTCATATGACGTCTTTAAATTTGAGTGGGGATATCTGAATGATGCCTGCAGCTCTTTTAGACCTGGCGATTTTATGCACAGTAAGAACAATCATAGTGGCTGTTCAACCACTCGATCGTTCTTACAGGCAGCAGGAGGAGACATCCCCCATCCTGCCGCCCTCCGGTGCTTCTCCCAACTCGCCCATACGATTGTCAAGCAGGAGAATAAATCAGCCGCCTCCGGAAGTTGATCATAGAGATTTCCGGTTACCAGAGGACCGTCGGTCCGCGGAAGTAAACAAAGCCAAGAACTCAGCTGGAAAGATAAGAGATCTTTATGTATTTTTTGGGGATCTCGGTCTTTTCAGCCTGGAGGAGATATGTGGGGTCTTATAGACATCCTGCCATAAAGAGGACCTGTCACGCACCATTCCTATTACAATGGATGTTTACATTCCTTGTAATAGGAATACAAGTGATAAAAAAAATGTAAAGAGAAAGTGTAAAAATAAAAAACATTTAAGTAAAATAAACAATATTTTTTTTTAATGCGCCCTGTCCCTGCGTGCTCGCGCACAGAATTGAGCGTATACATAAGTCCTGCCCACATATGTAAACGGTGTTCAAATCACACATGTGAGGTATTGCCGTGTGTGCTAGAGCAAGAGTAACAATTCTAGTCCCAGACCTTCTCTGTAACACTTAACTGGTAACCTGTAAAAAATATCAAAGCGTCACCTATGGAGATTTTTAGGTACCAAAGTTTGGCGCCATTCCACGAGTGTGTGCAATTTTAAAGCATGACATGTTAGGTGTCTATTTACTTGGTGCACCACAATCTTTAAGCCTCGTACACATGACCGGTTTTCTCGACAAGAACAAGCAAGAAAATTGAGCTTTCTTGCCAAGTAAACTGTGCGTGTGTACAAGGCTTTCAGGTTTCTCGTCAAGAAAACTGGCCAGAATCTCGACGAGAAAAATAGAGAACCTGCTCTCTATTTTCTCATCGGGATTCTCGTCGGCCTGTTTCCCGACGAGAAACCTGAGAGTGTGTACACTTGCCTGTCGCCGTGGAAACCCACGCATGCTCGAAATTACTTTGACACATGTGCGGTAGCTTCCTAGACATAGGTAGGGTGTAGCAAGATGGCGACGACAGCATCGAATGTGACGAGCGCACGCTCGTCGTAGTCGATGACGTCACCACGTTCGTGCCATTCAAAAGAACGCCGGTTCTTTTGAATCGTACGTATGTACACTCGGCCGGGACAAGATTCTTGTCAAGAATCTCGTCAGGAAAAACAACAGGTTTTTTCCTGACAAGATTCTCGGTCGTGTGTACTAGGCTTTATACCAAAAAAATGGGCTAACTTTACCATTTTGATTTTTTTAATTCATGAAAATGTTTATTTTTTTGCCAAAAAAAACGCAGTTGAAAAGTTCCTGCGCAAATTACTACGTAAAAGTTGCAACGATTGCCATTTTATTCCCTAGGGTGTCTGCTAAAAAACATATATAATGTTTGGGGGTTCTGAGTAGTTTTCTAGCAAAATAATTATGTTTTTTACACGTAGGAGAGAAGTGCCAGAATAGGCCCGGTATGAAGTTACGTTTATTTTTTTCAGTTTATTTTTGTTTTGTTTTTTGCTTTTTTTAGAAAAGTTCAGTTTAAGCACAGCTGAAAGTAGATTCATGATGATGACGTGGCAATCTATATTCAGAACAATGAGAAATCCATCATACTGAACAGTATAAAATGAACAAAAAGAGAAGGAGAGAAATTGACACCATCACATACTGTGGAGATGTCACTGACCAGTATGTGTCATCATAGCACAGAACCCTGTAGACACTATGGCATATTCTCCTTCACAGAGTGTGTGTTATTGACTATAGTTATGAAGATTAAAGCTATAGCTGTAAGTACTGTGCAGAAATTCCGGATCTCCTGGATTTTTGTATGGATGGCCCTTTGTATATACAGCACTCAGAGTTCATCATCACCCTGTAATCTCAAGATAAAGGATGTAGATGAGGAATTTGGATTTTTCCAAGAGGGTGACTTCACCATTGGAGGAGTCTTCACTATACGTGCCGCCACTACAAATTTTCTGGGATCAAAATCATATGTGAAGCTATTTGACTGTGTGGAGTAAGTAACATTTTATCACACTTTTACATCACACAATGTAATTTTCCTATGTAAGCGCAGATTTTTCAGTGCTCAGGATTGGTGTCATTATCAGAGATTTGGGTTGAAAGGAAATCTGTCAGAAACATTAAGTAGTTTGCATGTTTGGGCAGAGTTTGTTCCGTGCAGCATTTCCACACATACACATGTAATGATTGGGTTGCCTTAGATGTTAACTCCATCACAGCCAGTGTCATTAGTATAGTATCAGTGCATATTTTTAGCACTGATCACTGTACTAGTGTCGCTGGTTCCCTCAAAGTGTCAGTTAATGTCAGATTTCCCACCATACTATCACCTATCCTGCTATAAGTCGCTGTCACGAATGTCACGTCTGCCCCAACCCAGGTGGTCAGACACTATATAGCTGAAATCAGAACAGTATTGTTCAGTGGTGCGTTTTTCCTGACGTAATGACCTAAGGTTAGCTTCAGCTGAATGGGCACGGTCAGGATCATCATATAGTAAAGCCTCGTACACACGGCCGAGTTTCTCGTCGCAAAAAAAACGTTGTTTTTCTCGACGGGTTTCTTGTCAAGCTTGACGAGATTCTTGTGAATCTTTCCTTGCATACACACTGTCAATACAAAATCTCGTCGGTCTAAAAACGCGGTGACGTACAACACGTACGACAGCAGTATAAAGGGAAGGTTCCATTCTCATGGCGCCATCCCTTGGGCTGCTTTTGCTGATCTCGTGTTACTGCGTGTTAGTAAAAGTTTAGTGAGAGACAATTCGCGCTTTTCAGTCTTCGTGCTTTCAGTTCGTTACAGCGTGACAAATGTGCTATCTCCATTACAAACGCTAGTTTTACAAGAAGGTGCGCTCCCGTCTCATACTTGAGTCTGACCATGCGCGGTTTTTGAAGACTCGGAAAAGCATACACACAAATGTTTTTCTCGTCCAAAAACAGTCTGACGAGAATCACGCAGAGAAAAAATGAGACTCCGACGAGAAAAAAGACCGCAGGTCTTCTTTTTTCTCGTCGAGATTTTGGCCAGTTTTCTCGACGAGAAACCATACACACGAACCGGTCGTGTGTACGCGGCTTAAGGCTTTAAAAAAGGCTTCAACTGACTCTCTGACTGGGTCATCTGTGGGGAGACTAAACGCCCAAGACTGGGGATCCCCCTGCAACCATGTAATAATCAGGCTGACCCGCTGTGCTTCAGAACCAGAGGAGTGTGGCTTAATCTTAAAGTATAGAATCCAACTGTTTTTAAAGTTAGAAAACATATGGGGGTCACCAGAAAAAACGGTCAGGTGGGTTAACTTTGGGCTCTGGCTCCTGTGTTACTGCTGGAGGTGAATCTACACATAAAGACAGTTCCTGGACTTGGCGTGTCAGTTTGCAAATTTCCTCAGCGAAAAAGAGAGATGAGTCCATCTTGACAGAAAAAATTTGTTATTGGCTTTGCACCAGGTGGTCAGACACTATAGCTGGCTACTGTGCGCTTCACCTATAGCAGCCCCCTTTCCCTTAAGACAAGCAGGCCTTCCGGTACTTGGTTACCCCCAGGACTTTATACACAATGCTATAGTGCCTGGCCACCACGCCTGGGACAGATGTGAGCTTAGCAAAGCAAACAGGTACTTGCAGTTTTAGCAGATAGCGTGGTTCAAAGACAGTTCAGGTAAAGGCAGGCTGAGTTCAGGGGATAATCCAGTATCCGTTCCAGGGTAAAAGGCAGGCTGAGTTCAGGGGATAATCCAGTCCAATCCGGGTCATCCAACAGCAAGCAAGGAAGACTAAAGCCTTGTACACACTGTCGGACTTCAAACAAACTTTTCCGTGGATTTTTGTCCGAAGGGAGTTGGCTGGGCACACCCATAGCATACACACACTCAGACTTTTCTGCAAACTTTTACAAAACTTTCCCAACATCACATGGTTTTTCTGCTCTTTTCTGCTCTTTACTGCCACCCTTTGGTCAACTTCTGCTATTGTTGGTTGATTTTAACATTGGTTCTGGGCATGCATATTTGTACCTCGGACAAAAATCCGATGGATTTCTGTACACACAATAGGACTTTGCCCCATTGGACTTTTGTTGCCGAAAAGTTTGTCCGTTTGCAGAGCGAACTTTTGTCGGATGAAAACCGAAAAAGTTTGTCCGATGGAGTGTACACACGGTCGATTTTTTGAAAAACTTGCTCATTTTGAAGTTTGTTGGCAAAAAGTCTGACCGTGTGTACGGGCCTTTACAGGAGGCTTGGTTTAGAACAATACAGGTAAGTCTGTCTCTATCACAAGCAAGGGATAGAGTGTTCAGTTTGCTTATATTAGGTGATTGAGCAGATCGATCACCTAACAGGTGAACACAGACAGGGAGGAAAAGCAACAGCCAACACCCGGGTGCTGGAATGAGGAACAGGGGCACTAAGTGATCATAACAGTGGCTGATCACCACCATTACTAGTAAACAAAAAATAAATAAAAAATAAATCCAGTACATATACCATAGTTTGTAGATGCTATAACTTTCACACAAACCAATCAATATAGTGTACCCTTATTGTGATTTTTTTACCAAAAATATAAGGCAGAATACATATTAGCCTAAATGAATGAAGAAATTTGATTTTTTTATTGGATATGTTTATAGCAGAAAGCAAAAAATATTGTTTTTAATTCAAAATTGTTGTTTATAGCGCAAAAAATAAATAAAAATAAAACAGTGGTAAACAAATACCACCAAAAGAAAGCTCTATTTGTATGGAAAAAAATCATCCCATGATTTCATTTGGATACAATGTTGCATGACTGTGAAATGGTCAGTTAAAGTAATGCAGTGCTAAAAAGTGAAAAAAAAAATGTCTGGTCGGGAAGGGGGGTAACTCTTCCAGAGGTCAAGTGGGTAAAGTCTATGCAAAATCTGATGGGTAGCCAGTGCAAGGACTCCAGGATAGGGATGATGTGGTTAGTTGTACTTGACCTAGTGAGGATTCTGGCTGCAGAATTATGTACATATTGCTGTCAATTAGTAGTGGAATAGTGTTCCAAAATGTATAAATAGCAGTATACTGAACAATCAGTGAACTATATTGGATTTTGGCTCAAGTCATACCAATGTCCTTGTAACGAGCCCCTGCTCGCTCGGTTCCACTCTCCCGACACTCCTCTACTACTATTAGATCAGATTTGGGATCGCAACGTTTGATGGTTTGGTCATCCGATGCTCCGGGATTCGAACTACAGCTATGTGCCGTTCGAATCCAGTTGTGATAGCTCAGAACAAACACCAGGCAGGCTGTATGTAAGTTCAAACAGGAATCTCACTTTATTGGATGCACACACACTTTTATACATAGCAGTTGGAACACCCTGCCCCAACAACTACTTTCCTATTGGTCAATTGTAAAGTACATTCTAGTTCTCAATTAGGTCCTCTTGGCCATGCAAATGAGGACTTGAAACAGGGTCAGCAGGCATTGGTCCAATAGCTTGAATAGAAGGACTTATATGTGTAATGACACAGAAGCCCCAGGGGGTAATTAAAGTACATAAACAAACAGTCAAACACAGGACAATGCTTTTCTTCCAGACCATGGAGCCGTCTGGAGGGGGGCTAGCCTTAAGACAGGGCAGAAGACCCACCACTGTGTAATAGAATCAAAGGAGAAATACTTCAGTATTCCAAGGTTCATGACAGTCCTCATTTTGGCATCAATAATATATTGCCTGTAAGTGAAATCATTAATATCACTTTAACGTGAAATTAATATATTTGATTCTACAGTGATGATTTTCGAGCACTACTAAATGTTTTGGTTTTTCGTTTTGCTATTCACAAAGTTAACCAGAATACGGAAATTTTACCCAATATTACATTGGGCTATCATATCACTGATTCATGTTTAGATGCCGGTGTGGCAGTAAGAAATGTTCTACAAATTGTATCTGGACCACAGAAGTTGGTCCCTAATTACTCATGTTCTGAAGAAGGCAAACTGGTGGGTTTTATTGGAGACCATTACTCAATGACAACTATTCCAATGGCTCAACTACTGGGGATCTATAGATATACACAGGTAGGTGCCTGGTATGCTTATAACATTTTTACACTATTTTTGGGATGCCTTGGTAGAAAAATATATATGCCTATACAATGAAGAAAAATGGTTGTTATGGTGCAACACAGATTATAGGACTTAAAGCCCAACTTTGGGAAACTTAAAAATTATCCCTTACAGCAAATTCAAACTAGGGAAGAGGAAAAGCACTTTAACTTAACTCCACTCCCCCGGCAGATGATGCTCCCCTGAGCTCCAATGGTGGACTCTTCCTCGCCTTCAGCATGTCCAGTGTAGGGCTATGGCGTGGACCTTACATCAGTATTAAAGGGTATAAAGGGTCTTATACCACTGGAGCATGGGGGAAAAGAAACTGTGGGGACCAATCTAGTAATATGGAGGAAATGAAGGATTAGGTAAGTAGGCCTTCTTTTTTATTTCCCCTAGATCTAAACAAGCATGTCTATCTTGCAATGCAGACACAGACCCACTGCAAGGAATACTTTTCAAGTTTCTTTGTTTTAACTCCATTTCCAGCTGGCAAATTTCAACTCTAAATTGTAATGGGCTTTAAGTAATTAAATGATTGAATAAAGAAGAAGATGTCATCTTTTGCACCATATGTGTACAATTATTTGCAGCCCTCTAATACTTTGTCTAGAATACATGATTTAACAAAATGGGTTTGAGACAGTGGCGGCTGGTGCCAAAATTTTTGGGGGGGCGCAAATAAACTGAAAAAAAAAAATATCAATTGCCGCCACTGTGCCCATTAAACGCAGCCACTGTGCCCAAACGCCACCAGTTTTCCCCCTCAAATGCAGCCAGTTTCCCCCCAAATGCAGCCAGTTTCCCCCCAAATGCAGCCAGTTTGTCCCCAAATGCAGCTGGTCTCCCCCCAAATGCAGCCAGTTTGTCCCCAAATGCAGCCGGTTTCCCCCCAAATGCAGCCAGTTTCCCCCCAAATGCAGCCAGTTTCCCCCCAAATGCAGCCAGTTTGTCCCCATATACAGCCAGTTTGTCCCCAAATACAGCCAGTTTGTCCCCAAATACAGCCAGTTTGTGTAGTGTTTTACTCTTCCTTGCTAGTAGATTTGATTGCCTCCCATGCAAGCCGAACTCAGGATCCATTTGCAGAACCAAACCTCCCTCCCCTCAGGGGCATTTTCAGATCCAGAAAGTTAAAGGGTTTGGACAGCATACTTGCATCCATCCCAGGACTTTTTGGATCTGGCATGACAATTTGGAACAGAGCCGATTTGTCAGCAATTCGCAGGCATATCGGAAATTTTTAACAGAAAGAGGGTCAGCAAGTGCTGAAACCAGTTCTGCAGGGTGTTGAGGGGCTTGCAGAGGAGGAAAGGTTTACAGTTTATAACATGAAGCTAGAGAGGATGGTATGGGCAAAGAGGTAAAATGCACTGCGTGTGGAAAGTAAAAGATCAGACCTTACCCAGTGGTATTGTACTCACACTAATACTAGTGGTGGAATGAATGTACATTCTGGAGACAAGTGCAAACCTGTGCCAGTTTCCACAATTCGAAATATAGGGATAGTGACACCACACCCAAATAGAGGGCCATTTGCTTGCAAGAAGAGCCAGTCACTGTCCACATACCGTGACCTACTGTACGTGTCCTTCACAATGTCGCTGCCAGTGTTCCATCCACAAGATGACTGCTTTGCACAATGGCGTCCATACACTCCCTCGGATACCTCGAAAATGACGTGTACAAGGAAAGGTTGCACCTCCCCAAAATGCTCATTCAAGTTCAAGGGCGATGGAAAGCACCACACACTGCCTGCTGCACTGTCAAAGACAATAGATACTTATGCCGTTGTGATGTGTTCGAAATGGACACTCCAGTCTGTGGTCTAAGCAATGACCCGGTTCCCACAGCCAAAGTAGCAAGGGACCCCCACTGGAAAGTCTACGCCAACCACCTCAAGAAACCAGTCCAAGTGAGATGGAAGCTAACTGCCCAGTAAAGTTGTCAAAATGGAGAACACCAAGCACAAGGGTCACCTACCACATGGATGGACTGTACTGTGTCGTTACCAATCACCAGACATTTCTCTATGGGGGTCAGTCGTGTCCAATACCCTATCCAAATTTTTTCTTCATTCCACATGAGTACACTACTGTTGGGGAAACTGTAGTAACCCCCATACCAGTGTTAACAGAAGATTATATCATTGAGAGTACCCCCGATGTCCCAGATCCTATCACATACATACCCCATTTTGATGTACAAATTGATACTCTGTCAGTAAATCTTCACAATCTGCTTGCAAGGAAGGATACCCATATAATTCAAATTAGTAATGGGAAACTGAAAACAGGGAAAAGGTTGAATGAACTCTTACATGATGGGGATTTCAGCTTAGTCACAACTAGGACCTGGGTGGAAATGGGAATAAAAGGTCTTCTCATATTGCAATGTGGGATACTGATTTTCATGACGGGTATGGTGATATATCTTGGCCGACAACTAAGATGGCAGAGGGAGAAACTTAACAATTTAATGGAAATTAGACATAAACAATTACTCACTTAAGTGTGGCCTCGTCTCATCTGTCTCAACTTGCCACAAGGGGTCATCTGTTGCCTTATGAGGAATTTTTATGTATAATTTACATGGTAAACTGGGAATATCTGTAACATAAATTTATATATAAGAATAAGAAATGTGTAGTATGAAATATGTGGGTCTGTAAAGGGTTAACTTGGCTGACAAGCTGGGCTTGAGGGCAATCTAATTACCTGTCCTCTTATTGAATATGCATGAATGTGGGGTGACAAGAGCTGTGGAGTCGTATGGTCTGACGAGGTAACTTAGTATTCAAACAAGCTAGAAAAGAGATCACAGCTGAAACTTGTAATCTATGCGGCACCACCTTGATTCTCTAGATAAAGGCGTGTGTATTCTCCCATATTAACACCCATATCCATTTAAGGGGTAATTCTTCCTGGCTAGTTCCATGCATAGCTAAGCTCCCCATTCAAGGGAAGTTAACGACCTCCGGTCTAATTAAATTATCTTCAAATTCAATTATCACTAAATTCCAGTAAAGAGTGGGCTAGTGTGGGAAATTAATATAACGGCAGGAAGGAGGAGAGATATAACAGCAACCAATCGTAGCCGCCCTGGGTTAGTCAATGGGAGAGGGCTCCATAAAAGGACCACCCCATCCAGTAGAGAGGGAGAGATGAGAGAACCTGGGCCCAGGATTCATTATCTCTCCCTCTCTACTGGATGGGGTGGTCCTTTTATGGAGCCCTCTCCCATTGACTAACCCAGGGCGGCTACGATTGGTTGCTGTTATATCTCTCCTCCCTCCTGCCGTTATATTAATTTCCCAAACTAGCCCACTCTTTACTGGAATTTAGTGATAATTGAATTTGAAGTTAATTTAATTAGACCGGAGGTCGTTAACTTCCCTTGAATGGGGAGCTTAGCTATGCATAGAACTAGCCAGGAAGAATTACCCCTTAAATGGATATGGGTGTTAATATGGGAGAATACACACGCCTTTATCTAGAGAATCAAGGCGGTGCTGCATAGATTACAAGTTTCAGCTGTGATCTCTTTTCTAGCTTGTTTGAATACTAAGTTACCTCGTCAGACCATACGACTCCACAGCTCTTGTCACCCCACATTCATGCATATTCAATAAGAGGACAGGTAATTAGATTGTCCTCAAGCCCAGCTTGTCAGCCAAGTTAACCCTTTACAGACCCACATATTTCATACTACACATTTCTTATTCTTATATATAAATTTATGTTACAGATATTCCCAGTTTACCATGTAAATTATACATAAAAATTCCTCATAAGGCAACAGATGACCCCTTGTGGCAAGTTGATACAGATGAGACGAGGCCACACTTAAGTGAGTAATTGTTTATGTCTAATTTCCATTAAATTGTTAAGTTTCTCCCTCTGCCATCTTAGAAGTTGGCCAAGATATATCACCATGCCCGTCATGAAAATCAGTACCCCACATTGCAATATGAGAAGACCTTTTATTCCCATTTCCACCCAGGTCCTAGTTGTGAATAAGCTGAAATCCCCATCATGTAAGAGTTCATTCAACCTTTTCCCTGTTTTCACCATATCATTACTAATTTGAATTATATGGGTATCCTTCCTTGCAAGCAGATTTACTGACAGAGTATCAATTTGTACATCAAAATGGGGTATGTTTGTGATAGGATCTGGGACATCGGGGTAATCTCAATGATATAATCTTCTGTTAACACTGGTATGGGGGTTACTACAGTTTCCCCAATAGTAGTGTACTCATGTAGAATGAAGCAAAAATTTGGATAGGGTATTGGACACGACTGACCCCCATAGAGAAATGTCTGGTGATTGGTAACGACACAGTACAGTCCATCCATGTGGTAGGTGACCCTTGTGCTTGGTGTTCTCCATTTTGACAACTTTACTGGGCAGTTAGCTTCCATCTCACTTGGACTGGTTTCTTGAGGTGGTTGGCGTAGACTTTCCAGTTGGGGGTCCCTTGCTACTTTTGCTGTGGGAACCGGGTCATTGCTTAGACCACAGACTGGAGTGTCCATTTCGAACACATCACAACGGCATAAGTATCTATTGTCTTTGACAGTGCAGCAGGCAGTGTGTGGTGCTTTCCATCGCCCTTGAACTTGAATGAGCATTTTGGGGAGGTGCAACCTTTCCTTGTACACGTCATTTTCGAGGTATCCGAGGGAGTGTATGGACGCCATTGTGTAAAGTAGTCATCTTGTGGATGGAACACGGGCAGCGACATTGTGAAGGACACGTACAGTAGGTCACGGTATGTGGACAGTGACTGGCTCTTCTTGCAAGCAAATGGCCCTCTATTTGGGTGTGGTGTCACTATCCCTATATTTCGAATTGTGGAAACTGGCACAGGTTTGCACTTGTCTCCAGAATGTACATTCATTCCACCACTAGTATTAGTGTGAGTACAATACCACTGGGTAAGGTCTGATCTTTTACTTTCCACACGCAGTGCATTTTACCTCTTTGCCCATACCATCCTCTCTAGCTTCATGTTATAAACTGTAAACCTTTCCTCCTCTGCAAGCCCCTCAACACCCTGCAGAACTGGTTTCAGCACTTGCTGACCCTCTTTCTGTTAAAAATTTCCGATATGCCTGCGAATTGCTGACAAATCGGCTCTGTTCCAAATTGTCATGCCAGATCCAAAAAGTCCTGGGATGGATGCAAGTATGCTGTCCAAACCCTTTAACTTTCTGGATCTGAAAATGCCCCTGTGGGGAGGGAGGTTTGGTTCTGCAAATGGATCTTGAGTTCGGCTTGCATGGGAGGCAATCAAATCTACTAGCAAGGAAGAGTAAAACAGACCCATTTGTCCGGGCACATGAGCCGAATTTGGCCATGTTCCACTGGGACAAATTAAGTACCAACGGCACATGAATGAACTTAACGTTATTAAACAATATTACAGGGATTGAGGTTGCCGTTAGGCTGCTAGGTGGTCCCTCTTGCATTGATGGGCATTCCAAGGATGTTGGTTCATAATAGGGGATTGCAACTGTATTTTTGGGCACAGTTGTAGGAGCAGGGGTGTTAGTCTTTGGGGACACATGCAATAAGATGGATTTCCCCTTTAGGTAGTAGACCGGATTCTGGTCAACGATCACGCTGATGAGTGTTCCAGTCTCCTCTCCCTTGGTATGTCTGATCGGATGGAGCAGGATCACAATCCACATCGACTTCATGGCTCTAAAAGGGAAGAAAGCAGAACATTTTAGTTGCAGGGTTTTGTGAGGGCACAAACGATGGGGCACAAGACTGAGTCCAGTAAATTCAAAGGAATTTCCCAGATCTCCCCCCCTTGTGCTCCTTGTTTGGCCAAACAATCCGTTACCTCATTTTGTTCCCAGTATGGGGCAGTGCCTAAATTACATTTTACTTTGCACCCCCATGGTTTGACTGGCAACTTTTGCACCAATGTTACAATAAATTTCAACAGGGATGCATGTTTAAGTGGAGACCCATCTGAGGACATGTACTGGTGGGTGTGCCAGAAGGGCACAATTTCTGAAATAGTATTACAGACCCACATGGAATCTGAGTATAAAACTATTTCTTGGTCCCTTTTTATCAGTTCTAGGGCATGAGAAATTGCAGCCAGCTCAGCAAATTGTGCTGATTTGACTTGCCATGACCGAAAGATTGATGTTTGGGTCTTTGCATGTGGATTGTTAAGGTATATTCCAAATCCTGCATGTGGGGAACCCTCCACGTAAAAACATGATCCATCTGTGAAAATTTGGACTGCATTTTCAAGGACATTTTCCTTTGCTGACAAAGGTCTAAAGAATTGTTGCGCAACTGATTGTGGTATGATATCACATTCATGTGGTACTCATTGGTAAAGGAGGCCATGGGCCCTAGTGGAAGAATTATTTGTGTGTTTGTCTCGATCATGGAGCAACCGAGACCAATGGTTTTCCTGTGACAGAACCACTGACATGGTTGTCTCTGATATGGCAGTCTCACTGTGAAAGGGCAGTTGGTACTTTGAGTTGGCTAATGCTGGCGCTTGCGCTAAAGCTTCTTTAAGCTCCTGCACTGGATTGGTGTGTTGCTCAGTCCAGTGCCATCGGGTATCCTTTTTCCACCAATCATACAGTGGTACAGACTTTTGGGCACAATCAGGGATGAAAGGCCGCAAATAATTTACCAATACTAGGAAAGATCTGAGAGTAGGCATACTTACTGACAGAGGTAATTGTAGACTGGTTTCTACCTTCTCAGTTACTATGTTACTACCATTTGCTGTCACTGTAATCCCAAGAGAAGACACGAATTCCTGCAACCATTGTGCCTTACTGGGATTACACTTCAGTTCCGTTTTTCCTAGGATCCGTAGGAGTTCCTCCAATAGCCGCAAATGCTTTTCTTTGTCGCATGTGGCTTTAAGTAAATTGTCAATGTACTGAAAAAGATTCTTTGGGGAAGAAAAATCAGTTAACATATCTGTCATGGTTGCATATGAAGTCATGTGTTCACTAGATTTAATTTTGCCAATGAAATCAGCCACACTCATAAGGATTTTTTTTGGATATACATTGGAAATCACCTCATTTCCTTCATTATCAAACCCCCAAAATGTTTGATTTCCTTCAGTAGAGGAGGAGATCTGGGTCCTAACCATGATGGGGAACTTGACATGCTCCTCATTTGTGGATAGCTGGTCCCCATTGTCTGGTGAGTCTATGACCATGGTGCATTCTCGATTTTCCTGTGGCTCTGCGATCTCTCCCATTGCCACCGGAAAAAGTAGAATTAGGATCAATATCTTCCTCTCCCCAATACTCTTCATATTTCTCAGTATCCCCAATTTCATAGGCACAAGTAGGTGCCGTAGCATTACTATGTTCGCATGTGCTAGCCACAGCCTGTCCTTTAAGGATTGAAATTGTTTGTAGCAACTGTGGCTCTGTTTGCATGCCCTGTGTGCAATCTAGCACTTTGTATGCACTTATATGGTCCAGTTCAGTCTCAGCTTTAGTTAGCATGCTTTTATATTGTACCACGTCTTTTTGGGCCGATTTGTAATTTTTACAATTTTCCTCCTGTGAGGCATTAACTATTTGATTAAGGGTAGTTAAGGTCTGTAATTGGCTTTGTAAAGCTGTATTCTCCTTTTCCCTCTCAGAAATTGTAATATTTTGATTATAGACTATATCTTTCAATTTCTGTATTTTAGCCTTCATAGCCATAGACGCGGCAAACATGCCTGCGAAGGCTAGACTTTTAAGCTTTTTGTTCTTTTTGGTTGCTTTTGCTTGTTCTTCCAATAATTTAGCATCACAGGCAAATTCATTGTTCTTATGTTTAAGAGTAAAAGTTTCTACAAAACTTACTAGACAGGTCATGGCAGCCATTGCGATAGTATGCACAATTTGTGAGCTAAATTAAATTAATTGTTCCCTTATACTATAAATTCCCTTGTGATTACAGTAAAAGGAGAAAAAAAAAGGAAGAAAAAAAAAAACAATAAATAGGAACTCAAATTAAATAAGCTGCAGAAAATATAGTAAAAGTTAAACAATATTTTCCAGCTCTCAATAAACAATCTTTTAGATTAGTGGGGAAAACTAATTATACTAACAATAGCATTTAGCCTATCTTGTCTGAGCCTAGACCAAGGGACAATAGAAGCCCCCCCCCAGGGATTAATTAGACTGAATACCTGTAGTCTGATAATAGGAATGTCAACACGGCAGTGTTTACACTACTATTTGTAACACTCAATAGAGTAGAAAAAACTAATTTAAAAGAAACTTAAAAAATAAAAAATAAAATGTTCAATACACTACTAATAATATTTCTCAGATATTAGTTTCCGTAGCAAGACTTCCACAGACTTGTACTTCAATTGACACCCGTGAGAATATGACTGCTTGTAACTTCTTATAGTTAAAAAAAAAAAGGTACAATCAAAACCAAACAAAAACAACAAATAAGAGTAAAAAAAAAAATCTCTTGTAGGTTATTTGCAATGTCCTATTTTTAATGTTAGTGGACAAATTAAATAACAAGCAAAACCCTATTGAGCCTGTTTCAACCTACCCACACCAGAACACAAGCACGTGTCTGTGTCTTAAACAAAGAAACTAAAAACAAGCAAAAAAATAATAATAAATAAAGGCTAACACTAAGCCAGGTTACCAAAAATTTATGATAACAAGAATTATTAAAAAAATAAAATAATAATTCAATAACAAAAATTTAAAATTTAAATTAATAAATTGCAAAAAAAGTAAATACACTTTTTCTCCACAAAACCAAGGACGATGATTTCAGTGTCCTCCTTCCAATAAAACAACACAAATCAAGGCAAAAATGTTTTTGCTTTGTAAAAAAATATATCTTTTTTTTTTTTTCAAAACCACGGATCACTATTTAAGTGTCTCATAAACAAATTATTAAAACAAAAATGTTCCCATTCTGTACTTCCTCCCCATTAAATTGACCGGTTATAATGGTACATCCAAAGTATTTTATCAATTATGATTTTGGGATAAAATAAAATAAAAAAAATAAAAAAACAAACAACAAAAAAAAAAAAAATAATAACCTGTGGTGTATATTCTCTCCTTGGAGGTAATACCCACTAATAAAACAAAAATATTTACCTATATTTTCCCTAGATAGATTGGATAAGCTGACTCAGCTTAAATTCCTCCTAATAACCTTAATCTCTAATATACAGATTTTGTTATTATATTAAATGCTTTCAGTCCTGTACTTATCTTCGTGGGTCGCCAACTGTTGCTTTTTAAATATTAATATTTAAGATTTAAGATTCAATTAATATTTCAACGATATATGATATGGTTTAAATAAGAGTTATTTTTCTGACAAGATTTGAAAACTTCAATATAACAAGCATTTATTAAAGAATGGTTATTTAGTCTATCTTAATACACCGCAAACATTTACAGTCTTTGGCAAGGGAGTAAATATTCGTTTCAAACACAAAGTTTATACATTACATTACAAATAGACAGACAAACATAGGAAAAATGCAAGTATATGGTAAGTGCTGGGAGATGGTCTGATAATTACCTATAATGAATCCTGGGCCCAGGTTCTCTCATCTCTCCCTCTCTACTGGATGGGGTGGTCCTTTTATGGAGCCCTCTCCCATTGACTAACCCAGGGCGGCTACGATTGGTTGCTGTTATATCTCTCCTCCCTCCTGCCGTTATATTAATTTCCTACACTAGCCCACTCTTTACTGGAAATTAGTGATAATTGAATTTGAAGATAATTTAATTAGACCGGAGGTCGTTAACTTCCCTTGAATGGGGCGCTTAGCTATGCATGGAACTAGCCAGGAAGAATTACCCCTTAAATGGATATGGGTGTTAATATGGGAGAATACACACGCCTTTATCTAGAGCATCAAGGCGGTGCCGCATAGATTACAAGTTTCAGCTGTGATCTCTTTTCTAGCTTGTTTGAATACTAAGTTACCTCATCAGACCATACGACTCCACAGCTCTTGTCACCCCACATTCATGCATATTCAATAAGAGGACAGGTAATTAGATTGTCCTCAAGCCCAGCTTGTCAGCCAAGTTAACGCTTTACAGACCCACATATTTCATACTACACATTTCTTATTCTTATATATAAATTTATGTTACAGATATTCCCAGTTTACCATGTAAATTATACATAAAAATTCCTCATAAGGCAACACGGGGTATTGCCCCTTTAATTCCTAAGAGACTACAGTACCCAGTACACCTTGAGGCACCCAGGGTGCATTGCCCCGTGCAAAGACTGCTGGGCTGGACTTTAAAAGAGGGAGGCGGGCCCCAGTTCTTTCTCTTTGGACACCGCCCTCCTAGCAAGAGGATCCCTGTGCTGATCTGCTGTGTGTACAAAGCCTGAAGCCTGGGCCTTGTGTTTTTTTTCAAAGAGCCTTCCGCTCCACTGAGGAACCTGCGGAGCGTCTGATCCTGTTGCTGAATGCTGTTACCAGGAGGACCGAAGACCCAGGTGTCGTGGACACTGTGAATCAAGTCACAGCAACGGAAGTAACGGACAAAGGACTAGTCCGGTTGGGTGAGAGAACACCTGCTCAGAGCTACACCACAGTATCTTTAGGCCCACTGACTGTATTCAGGGCCACCACAGTGATTGCAGTTACACTTTGAGGAGACTATCTACAGAACTGAGCTATCAGTCTCCCTGGCATTATAAAGTTACCGATCATCGTTACTTTGTTGGATTACAATTGTTCTTAAAGTACACCACCGTGTTTGCTAGCGAAGATTTCTTCCACAGAACTATACCCAAATCATAGTCAGGCCTGACTGGGTGGTGTAGAACATTGTTCTAGTGTAGAACATTGCTGGGTGCCATTTTGTCCACGAGGGAGGATCGCTGCAGCGGGGTCTGTTAAACTGTCTATCATATTGCTGAACGTTTGATGTTTTATTAAGTATACCCATATTGCAGGGCTCTGCATGTGACGTTGCATACTGTTTATCATTCTGACCTTTACCAACAGTAAAATATTAGAGTTAAGTATATTGGTTGTCAGTGTCATTTACTGTGCAATACCATTACTGTGTGCCTTACTGTGGGATTGTGTCATAGAGAATATTAGAGTGATTGCAATTCTATCATCCTCTTTACTAACTGTGCCACAAGAGGTTAGAGCCGATTGCCAGGGGTTGACAGCAGTGCACTACAGGGCCCCAAAAAATCAAGGCAGCCCTCTTAACTGGGGGTATCGCTACACATATACAGCCAGTTTGTCCCCAAATACAGCCAGTGTGTCCCCAAATGCAGCCAGTTCCCCCCAAATGCAGCCAGTTTGTCCTCAAATTAAGCCAGTGTGTCCCCATTAGGGATGAGCTTCGAGTTTGAGTCGAACTCATGTCCGACTCGAACATTGCCTATTCACCCATTCGCCGAACAACGAACAATTTGGGGTGTTCACGGCCAATTCGAATAGTCTATGGGAGAAATCTAAAGTGCTAATTTTAAAGGCTTATATGCAAGTTATTGTCATAAAAAGTGTTTGGGGACCCGGGTCCTGCCCCAGGGGACATGTATCAATGCAAAAAATAGTTTTAAAAACAGCCATTTTTTCAGGAGCAGTGATTTTAATAATGCTTAAAGTGAAACAATAAAAGTGAAATATTCCTTAAAATTTTGAACCTGGGGTGTGTGTATAATATGCATGTAAAGTCGCGCTTGTTTCCCGTGCTTAGAACTGTCCCTGCACAAAGTGTCATTTTTGAAGGAAAAAAGTCATTTAAAACTCACTTGCGGCTATTAATGAATTGTTGGCTCCCGGCAATACAGAGAAAAGTCATTGATAAAAAAAAAAAAAAAGCGTGGGGGTTCCCCCAAATTCAATTACCAGGCCCTTCAAGTCTGGTATGGATATTAAGGGGAACCCTGCCGCAAATTGAAAAAAAAAAAATGCGTGGAGTCAGTGGCGTACTTATGGTGGGGCGGGGGAGGGCGCTCCGCCCCAGGGTGCCACACACTGGGGGTGTCAGGCCGGCACCCCCTCCTCCCCCGTAAGTGAAGCAATGCTCAGACGGGCAGAGGGCAAGTGATGGCTGTGACAGAATGTACCGCTACCCGGGTGACACGCTGCCAGATAAACACACTGTGTTTATCTGGCGACGTGTCACCTGGGTAGCGGTGGAGAAAACACTGTCTCTCACTCCTGTACAGCAGGGAGGTGAGAGAGAGAGACAGTGGGGCATGGGCCATCGCTGCACTGATTAGAAGACGGGAAATGCTGGAGTCAACTAGCAGGTGATTGGTTGCTAGGTGGTCCTAGCAACCAATCATTAGCATTGTTAACTTTTCGTATTAACTCCAGCAGTTTCCGCCCTCTGTTCAGCACTGGTGTGTCTCTCCATGTGTCGCGGTGCGTGAGTAAGGTAGGAAGGGGCAGAGAGGGGAGGGGGGTGGTTGTGCAGCATGCAGGGTGTCCAAAGCTGGGGGGGGGGAGAGGTGACAGTGTAACATGCAGGGGGGGGGAGAGGTGACAGTGTAACATGCAGGGGGGGGAGAGGTGACAGTGTAACATGCAGGGGGGAGAGGTGACTGTGTAACATGCGGGGGGGGGGGTGGCTGTGTAACATGCAGGGGGGGAGAGGTGACTGTGTAACATGCAGGGAGGGGGGGTGACAGTGTAACATGCGGGGGGGGAGAGGTGACAGTGTAACATGCAGGGGGGGGGGGGGGAGAGGTGACTGTGTAACATGCAGGGGGGGAGAGGTGACTGTGTAACATGCAGGGGGGGGAGAGGTGACAGTGTAACATGCAGGGGGGGAGAGGTGACTGTGTAACATGCAGGGGGGGAGAGGTGACTGTGTAACATGCAGGGGGGGGGTGACAGTGTAACATGCGGGGGGGGAGAGGTGACAGTGTAACATGCAGGGGGGGGAGAGGTGACTGTGTAACATGCGGGGGGGGGGGGTGGCTGTGTAACATGCAGGGGGGAGAGGTGACTGTGTAACATGCAGGGGGGATGACAGTGTAACATGCGGGGGGGAGAGGTGACAGTGTAACATGCAGGGGGGGAGAGGTGACTGTGTAACATGCGGGGGGGGGTGGCTGTGTAACATGCAGGGGGGAGAGGTGACTGTGTAACATGCAGGGAGGGGGGGGTGACAGTGTAACATGCGGGGGGGGAGAGGTGACAGTGTAACATTCAGGGGGGGAGAGGTGGCTGTGTAACATGCAGGGGGGGAGAGGTGACAGTGTAACATGCAGGGGGGGAGAGGTGACAGTGTAACATGCAGGGGGGAGAGGTGACAGTGTAACATGCAGGGGGGAGAGGTGACTGTGTAACATGCAGGGGGGGAGAGGTGACAGTGTAAAATGCAGTGGGGGAAGTGGCTGTGTAACATGCAGGGGGGGAGGTGGCTGTGTAACATGCAGGGGGGGAGGTGGCTGTGTAACATGCAGGGGGGAGGTGGCTGTGTAACATGCAGGGGGAGGTGGCTGTATAACATGCAGGGGGGGCTGTGTAACATGCAGGGGGGAGGTGGCTGTGTAACATGCAGGGGGAGGTGGCTGTGTAACATGCAGGGGGGGAGGTGGCTGTGTAACATGCAGGGGGGGGAGGTGGCTGTGTAACATGCAGGGGGGAGGTGGCTGTGTAACATGCAGGGGGAGGTGGCTGTGTAACATGCAGGGGGGGAGGTGGCTGTGTAACATGCAGGGGGGAAGGTGACTGTGTAACATGCAGGGGGGAGGTGGTTGTGTAACATGCAGGGGGGAGAGGTGGCTGTGTAACATGCAGGGGGGAGAGGTGGCTGTGTAACATGCAGGGGGGGGAGAGGTGGCTGTGTAACATGCAGGGGGGAGAGGTGGCTGTGTAACATGCAGGGGGTGGAGGTGGCTGTGTAACATGCAGGGGGGAGAGGTGGCTGTGTAACATGCAGGGGGGGGAGAGGTGGCTGTGTAACATGCAGGGGGGGGAGAGGTGGCTGTGTAACATGCAGGGGGGAGGTGGCTGTGTAACATGCAGGGGGGAGGTGGCTGTGTAACATGCAGGGGGGAGGTGGCTGTGTAACATGCAGGGGGGGAGGTGGCTGTGTAACATGCAGGGGGGAAGGTGACTGTGTAACATGCAGGGGGGAGGTGGTTGTGTAACATGCAGGGGGGAGAGGTGGCTGTGTAACATGCAGGGGGGAGAGGTGGCTGTGTAACATGCAGGGGGGGAGAGGTGGCTGTGTAACATGCAGGGGGGAGAGGTGGCTGTGTAACATGCAGGGGGGAGAGGTGGCTGTGTAACATGCAGGGGGGGAGAGGTGGCTGTGTAACATGCAGGGGGGGAGAGGTGGCTGTGTAACATGCAGGGGGGGGAGAGGTGACTGTGTAACATGCAGGGGAAGAGGTGACAGTGTAACATGCAGGGGAAGAGGTGACAGTGTAACATGCAGGAGGGGGAGAGGTGACTGTGTAACATGCAGGGGGGGAGAGGTGACAGTGTAACATGCAGGGGGGGAGGTGGCTGTGTAACATGCAGGGGGGTGGCTGTGTAACATGCAGGGGGGGAGAGGCGGCTGTGTAACATGCGGGGGGGAGGTGGCTGTGTAACATGCAGGGGGGGGAGGTGGCGGTGTAACATGCAGGGGGGGAGGTGGCTGTGTAACATGCAGGGGGGGAGAGGTGACTGTGTAACATGCGGGGGGGGGGAGAGGTGACTGTGTAACATGCAGGGGGGGTGGCTGTGTAACATGCAGGGGGGAGGTGACTGTGTAACATGCAGGGGGGGGTAGGCGACTGTGTAACATGCAGGGGGGGAAGGTGACTGTGTAACATGCAGGGTGGGGGGAGAGGTGGCTGCGTAGGATGCAGGGGGGAGGTGACTGTGCAGCATGCAGGGGGGTCCAAAGCTGGGGGGTTGGGTAATATAAAGGGGTCCAGAGGTGCAGGATGCTGTGTGATGTAAAGGGGTCCAGAGGTGCAGGGGGTTGTGTAATGTAAAGGTCTGCAGGGTGTTGTGTAATGTAAAGGGGCCCAGAGGTGCAGGAGGTTTTGTAATGTAAAGGTGTTCAGAGATGCAGGGGGTTGTGTAATTTAAAGCATTTAAAGCATTTAAATTCCGAGCATGCAACCTGGCAGGCCACAGGAAAAGAGGGGGGGACGAGAGAGCGCCCCCCCCTGAACCGTACCAAGCCACATGCCCTCAACATGGGGAGGATGTCCCCATGTTGATGGGGACAAGGGCCTCATCCACACAACCATTGCCCGGTGGTTGTGGGGGTCTGCGGGCAGGGGGCTTATCGGAATCTGGAAGACCCCTTTAACAAAGGGGACCCCCAGATCCTGCCCCCCCCCTATGTGAATTGGTAAGGGGTACATTGTAAGAAAGTGTCAAAAAATGTAAAAAAAACACACAGACACCTTGGAAAAGTCCTTTATTAAAAATAAAAAATAAATTAAATAAAAAAACATTCCAGCGATGAAATCCAGAGTCCCGCGGCGATCCGATGTCCAGCGCTGTCCGTCATTGGCTGAGCCTGAGCGGACCTGATGGGGAACTTCCTCCGCAGTGTATTAAATGAATAGACCCGCCCCTTCTAAAGTTCCCCATCAGGTCCGCTCAGCCAATGACGTAGGTGTAAGGCTAAGCGGACCAGATGCGGAACGTGAGAAGGGGCGGGTCTATTCATTTATTACACTGTGGAGGAAGTTCCCCATCAGGTCTGCTTAGCCAATGACATAGGCGTGGTCTGACATACGAGGGGGCGGGCCTGATGGGGAACTTCCTCCACAGTGTCCCCGTATACAGCCAGTGTGTCCCCCATATACAGCCAGTGTGTCCCCAAATGCAGCCAGTGTGTCCCCAAATGCAGCCAGTGTGTCCCCATATACAGCCAGTGTGTCCCCATATACAGCCAGTGTGTCCCCAAATGCAGCCAGTGTGTCCCCAAATGCAGCCAGTGTGTCCCCAAATGCAGCCAGTGTGTCCCCATATACAGCCACTGTGTCCCCATATACAGCCAGTGTGTCCCCATATACAGCCAGTGTGTCCCCAAATGCAGCCAGTGTGTCCCCATATACAGCCAGTGTGTCCCCCATATACAGCCAGTTTGTCCCCAAATGCAGCCAGTGTGTCCCCAAATGCAGCCAGTGTGTCCCCAAATGCAGCCAGTGTGTCCCCAAATGCAGCCAGTGTGTCCCCATTGTGAGGGGGTTAGCTCGGCAGCGGGTGTGTGTGACCCCCGAGATGGGCTCCCCACACAAAAACAGGCCCAGCAAACGGAGGTTGTGGTTTTCAAAATCAAAAAGGTGCGGTTTATTTTCTATTTACAGTGACAAAACACAGCAAAGCAAAAGAAACATAAACAAAATAAATCCTGGTCAACTTGACCTCTGACTAAACATACAGGTTTCCTAACTAACAACTGGGATCAGCCTAGTGCTGTCCTAGTCCCTAAGTCCCTGGTTTTAAATGTCCAAGCAAATAGCCACACAGGCTTTGTCTCACCGCACAGGGGTTCACTCTCCCTAGACAGTCCACACAGGTCTGGGTCCAGGCATGAGCTAACATCTAATGAAGCTGGGAGTTCTTATAGAGGCCTAAATGAGCTGACAAGCTTCAGCTGGTCTCCTCATCTCTGTCTGCACGACGCCCCACACTCTCCCTAGAGGTATGAGTCATCCATGAGCCCACTAGCCTTATACAACTCTCCACCTAGTTGTATAAGTCGGCGTAAAGCCTGAATCTGGGCGAAATATATCTACCCCCCTGGATGCAACCAGGTGACTTTACCTTCCTGCTGTCACATACCCCCCCTCTTGTTTTAACCTCGGGGTTGGAACACCAGCAATCAGGCATTCATGTACTCGAGACAAAGCATCCACATTCCCCATTTGAACGCCAGGGCGATGCTTTACTGTGAAGTTGAATTCCTGGAGGGCCAGGAACCACCTATTCACTCTTCTATTTGTTTCCTTGTTTTGAGCCATCCACTTTAACGGAGCGTGATCCGTAACCATGTCAAAGTGCCTACCTAGCAGGTAGTACCGAAGGGAATCTAGAGCCCACTTCACCGCTAAACACTCCTTTTCAACGGTGGCGTAATTTACCTCATGGGACTTCAACTTCCTGCTGAGGTAAATGACTGGGTGCTCTTCCCCGTTCCAGACCTGGGACAATACTGCTCCTAACCCCACATCTGACGCATCACTTTGTACGACAAAGTCTTTAGAGAAGTCGGGTGAGTACAACACTGGCTGGCTACATAAGGCTTGTTTCAAGAATTGGAATGCTGCCTCAGCCTCGGGGGTCCATTTAATCATGACCGACCCTTTCCCCTTCGTCAGGTTGGTTAGGGGCACAGCCTTAGAAGCAAAGTGGGGAATGAATCGCCGATAATACCCAGCGATTCCCAGAAAGGCTCGTACCTGCTTCTTGCTGTTGGGACGTGGCCAACTCTGGATGGCCTCGACTTTGTTGAGTTGGGGTTTTATTACTCCCCTCCCAATGGTGTACCCAAGATATTTGGCCTCCTCCTGCCCAATGGTACACTTCTTGGGGTTAGCCGTAAACCCCGCTTCCCGAACAGAGTCCAGGACTGCTTGCACTTTTGGCAGATGTGAGGCCCAATCTGTGCTATGGACAATTATGTCATCCAGGTAAGCCGCAGCATACTTCCGATGGGGCCTCAGCATCTGGTCCATTTTCCGCTGGAATGTGGCCGGCGCATTCTGTAACCCGAACGGCATTCTTTTATATTGGAATGCCCCGTCTGGGGTTACAAATGCGGTTTTCTCTTTGGCCGACTTGGCCAGGGGGATTTGCCAATACCCTTTTGTGAGGTCAAGAGTCGTCATGTATCGGGCTGTTCCCAGCCGGTCGATCAACTCATCTATACGTGGCATGGGGTAGGTGTCAAATTTTGTAACTTTGTTCAACTGACGAAAATCGTTACAAAATCGCCAGCTCCCATCCGGTTTAGGCACCAACACAATGGGACTAGACCAATCACTTTGGGACTCCTCTATCACCCCTAAGTTCAGCATTTTCTGTACTTCCTCCCGTATTGCCTCCCGTCGGGCCTCTGGGATCCGATAGGGTTTTAACTTCACCCTTTCACCGGGCGGGGTAATGATGTCATGCTCTACCCCAGATGTTTGTCCCGGCAGCTCAGAGAATACCTCCTTGTTGCGAAGCACAAACTCCTTAACCTCCTGTTGTTGGGGTTGTGACAAGGTGGCTGCTATTCCAACCTCAGGAATCACGCAACCAGTTTGAGCTGGTGACCAAGTGTCTGCGACTAGGGACTCTCTATCCCTCCAGGCTTTCAACAGATTAACGTGATAGATCTGTTCGGGCTTTCGCCTTCCTGGTTGTCTGACCTTGTAATTCACTTTGCTCACTTTTTCCATTATCTCGTAGGGGCCTTGCCATTTGGCAAGGAATTTACTTTCAACCGTAGGGACAAGTACCAGTATCCTATCCCCCGGGGAAAAGGTACGGGTCTTGGCTCCACGGTTGTACACTCTCTGCTGTGCTAACTGCGCTTGGGCCAAATGTTCCTTCACGATGGGCATTACCTGTGCAATTCGGTCTTGCATCAGGGCGACATGCTCAATCACACTCCTGTGGGGAGAACTCTCACTTTCCCAAGTTTCCTTGGCAATATCCAACAGCCCTCTTGGGTGTCTCCCATACAGTAACTCAAAGGGGGAGAATCCCGTAGAGGATTGGGGCACCTCCCTAATAGCAAACATCAGATAAGGAAGTAGACAGTCCCAATCCTTTCCATCTCTATCCACCACTTTCTTCAACATTTGTTTTAGGGTTTTGTTGAACCTTTCAACCTGCCCATCGGTTTGGGGGTGATACACAGATGTACGTAATTGCGTCACTTTGAACAATTTACACAGCTCCTTCATAACCCGGGACATAAAGGGTGTACCTTGGTCCGTAAGCAGTTCTTTACAAATACCCACCCGGCTAAACACAAGAGATAGCTCTTTGGCTATGGTTTTGGCCGAGGTATTTCGGAGAGGGATCGCTTCTGGATAACGGGTGGCATAGTCCATTATAACTAATATGTACTGGTGCCCCCTAGCGGACTTGATTATAGGACCTACCAAATCCATGGCGATCCTCTCAAACGGGACCTCAATGATGGGTAGAGGGACCAGCGGGCTACGGAAATGTGGCATCGGGGCCGACCTCTGACACACAGGGCAGGAGGAACAATAATTTTCTATGTCCTTCATCACCCCCGGCCAATAGAATCTCTGTAATACCCTCTCTCGGGTTTTCTCTGTCCCCAGATGACCTCCAAGAATGTGCCCATGGGCCAACTCCAACACCAACTTCCTGTAAGGTTTGGGCACCACAAGCTGCTCAACGGTTTCTTCTGCCCTTTTTGCCACCCGATACAGTAGGTCCTTCTCTACGCTGAAGTATGGGTAAGTGCAGGTATTATCTGGGTTCACTAACTCGCCATCTATTTTCACTACGTTTTCCCGTGCCTTTATTAGGGCGGGGTCTTTCAACTGTTCTGTGGCAAAGTTTTCCCTGTGAACCTCAAGATCAGAAAACTCCACAGACGGTAGGTTTTCGTCTGAGGAGGTGGGCTCCTCTCCAGTTTCTTGAGTCTCCCCTGCCAATACTGATAAGGGAAATTCCGGAGAGTCCTCACCACTCTCAGGGGAGTTCTGGCTATCACATTCCTGGTACATAGGGGCACCAGTGGGGGGCTCAGGATCATCCCACAGTTCCCAGAACTTCGGAAAATCCCTTCCCACAATGGCGTCATGCGGTAACTGAGATACTAAGCCCACTGGATGAGAGAGGGTACCTTTGGGGGTCTCGAAACACACTGTAGTCACTGGATACTCTCGGGTGTCCCCATGCACACAAATAACAGCTACCTTGCTATTCCCAGAGACCTCTGTTTTAACTAACTCAGCCTTTATCAGGGTCACAAGGCTACCTGAATCCAACAATACCACAACATTTCTACCATTAACACACATTTTGCATAAATGTTTCTCAGTTCCTCGAATGGCAGTGCATGCGACTGTCGCACACAGCGACTGACGTCTGCCCGTCAGAAAGTCACACTGCATGGGTTCCTCCACAACCGGGCAATTGGCTGCAATATGTCCCGCTTGCCGGCAGCGGTAGCAAACGATCCTTCTTGCCGCCTCTTGAGCCGCTGATTTCCCAGGCTGTTCTTGCCAAACTTGGGGTAGAGCTCCCACCCTCTCACTCTCTCCACCCTCACCCCTTGGAATCCTCTTATCCGCCCCTGGGGATGGTCTGGTCTTAGGGTGGAAAGTCCGAGTGTCTCTGGAAGAGGCCGTCAGGTTCTCTGTAGCCAAGTATTTCTCCACACGATCCACAAGACCATCGGCCGTCTCTGGGTCTCCATGGCTTACCCACTTTTGGATGGCAGTAGGAAGAGCTCTCAAAAACCGATCCATTACAACACGTTCCACAATCTTTGGTGCGGACAAAGTCTCTGGCTGTAGCCACTTTCTGCTCAGGTGAATGAGATCATACATTTGAGACCTGGGGGGTTTTCCAAGCTGGAAAGTCCAGTTATGCACACGCTGAGCCCGGACAGCCTGGGTGACACCCAGCCTTGCCAATATTTCAGCTTTTAGCATCACATAGTCTTTTGCTTGGTTAGGCTCTAGGTCATAGTAAGCTTTCTGCGATTCACCAGTTAACAGAGGAGCCACCAGTCCAGCCCACTGCTCCTCAGGCCACTTTTCTCTTTCAGCGGTCCTTTCAAATGTGGTCAAAAATACCTCTGGATCATCCTCTCCAGTCATTTTTGTCAATAAACGACTCACCCCAAAGGACGCGGTATTAGTGGGACGGCTTTCCTCACTGGTCTGCGGACGTTGCTGCATTACTGCTTCCATCTGTTGTTGTAGTCTCTGCTCTTGCTTCTGCAACAGGTCTATGAAGCGGGCCTCAGATTGCTGCTGGGCTTGTTGCTGAGCCTCCAGACTCTGTTGCAAAGTTGCGTTTGTCTGCTGCTGGGCTGCAAGGCTCTGTTGATGAGCTTGCTGCTGGGCTGCGAAGTTCTTTTGCAAACCTGCATTTGTCTGCTGTTGATTGGCATTTGCTAGAGCCAGCTGCTTCAGTATCTCCTCCATGCTGGCTTAAAAAAAAAAACTGCCCGCATTCTCCACCAACTGTGAGGGGGTTAGCTCGGCAGCGGGTGTGTGTGACCCCCGAGATGGGCTCCCCACACAAAAACAGGCCCAGCAAACGGAGGTTGTGGTTTTCAAAATCAAAAAGGTGCGGTTTATTTTCTATTTACAGTGACAAAACACAGCAAAGCAAAAGAAACATAAACAAAATAAATCCTGGTCAACTTGACCTCTGACTAAACATACAGGTTTCCTAACTAACAACTGGGATCAGCCTAGTACTGTCCTAGTCCCTAAGTCCCTGGTTTTAAATGTCCAAGCAAATAGCCACACAGGCTTTGTCTCACCGCACAGGGGTTCACTCTCCCTAGACAGTCCACACAGGTCTGGGTCCAGGCATGAGCTAACATCTAATGAAGCTGGGAGTTCTTATAGAGGCCTAAATGAGCTGACAAGCTTCAGCTGGTCTCCTCATCTCTGTCTGCACGACGCCCCACACTCTCCCTAGAGGTATGAGTCATCCATGAGCCCACTAGCCTTATACAACTCTCCACCTAGTTGTATAAGTCGGCGTAAAGCCTGAATCTGGGCGAAATATATCTACCCCCCTGGATGCAACCAGGTGACTTTACCTTCCTGCTGTCACACCATATACAGCCAGTTTGTTCCCAAATGCAGCCAGTTTGTCCCCAAATGCAGCCAGTTTGTCCCCAAATGCAGCCAGTTTGTCCCCATATACAGCCAGTGTGTCCCCAAATGCAGCCAGTGTGTCCCCGTATACAGCCAGTTTGTCCCCGTATACAGCCAGTGTGTCCCCCATATACAGCCAGTGTGTCCTCATATACAGCCAGTGTGTCCCCAAACGCAGCCAGTGTGTCCCCATATACAGCCAGTGTGTCCTCATATACAGCCAGTGTGTCCTCATATACAGCCAGTGTATCCCCAAATGCAGCCAGTGTGTCCCCAAAGGCAGCCAGTGTGTCCCCATAGGCAGCCAGTTTGTCCCCATATACAGCCAGTTTGTCCCCAAAAGCAGCCAGTGTGTCCCCATATACAGCCAGTGTGTCCCCATATACAGCCAGTGTGTCCCCAAATGCAGCCAGTGTGTCCCCATATACAGCCAGTGTGTCCCCCATATACAGCCAGTTTGTCCCCCATATACAGACAGTTTGTCCCCCATATACAGCCAGTTTGTCCCCAAATGCAGCCAGTTTGTCCCCAAATGCAGCCAGTTCCCCCCAAATACAGCCAGTTTGTCCCCATATACAGCCAGTGTGTCCCCATATACAGCCAGTTTGTCCCCAAATGCAGCCAGTGTGTCCCCAAATGCAGCCAGTGTGTCCCCAAATGCAGCCAGTGTGTCCCCATATACAGCCAGTTTGTCCCCAAATGCAGCCAGTTTGTCCCCATATACAGCCAGTGTGTCCCCAAATGCAGCCAGTGTGTCCCCGTATACAGCCAGTTTGTCCCCGTATACAGCCAGTGTGTCCCCCATATACAGCCAGTGTGTCCTCATATACAGCCAGTGTGTCCCCAAACGCAGCCAGTGTGTCCCCATATACAGCCAGTGTGTCCTCATATACAGCCAGTGTATCCCCAAATGCAGCCAGTGTGTCCCCAAAGGCAGCCAGTGTGTCCCCATAGGCAGCCAGTTTGTCCCCATATACAGCCAGTTTGTCCCCAAATGCAGCCAGTGTGTCCCCATATACAGCCAGTGTGTCCCCATATACAGCCAGTTTGTCCCCAAATGCAGCCAGTGTGTCCCCGTATACAGCCAGTGTGTCCCCGTATACAGCCAGTGTGTCCCCGTATACAGCCAGTGTGTCCCCATATACAGCCAGTGTGTCCCCCATATACAGCCAGTGTGTCCCCATATACAGCCAGTCCCCCCCCCCCCCCAGCCCTACACTTAACTTCCTCGGGTCAGCGCCATCCTTCTTGTCTTCTCCCGCCCTCGATGTCGCTTCAGCCAATCAGGTTACCGGTAACCAGATCCGGTGAACCTGATTGGCTGAAACGCCTGTCAG
This sequence comes from Rana muscosa, assembly GCA_029206835.1. Classification (NCBI taxonomy): domain Eukaryota; kingdom Metazoa; phylum Chordata; class Amphibia; order Anura; family Ranidae; genus Rana; species Rana muscosa. Next base: position 1,257,191,093 of record CM055116.1, on the reverse strand, counting down.
TGTTCACCAAAGAACGCACCCCCCGTGCGTCCCTCGGTGAACTATTTGGAAGCCGAATACAGCCTGAGGGCTGTAATCGGCAAGCCTATCAGAGCCGCTGGCTCTGATAGACACTTCCAAAACACACCCACCGCCGGCCACCGCTCTAATTCAGATGGCCGGCGCTCGCCAGGGGGACGGCCTCTGAATAGTGGGCGGCAGCGGCGACAATACATAGGTTCATGCAATGCATGAACCTATATATTGTTTTTCAGTGGTGGTGCAGTAGCGAGAGGGGGCGGCGCTCTGGCGCCCTCTATGGATGCAACGCCACTGGTTTAAGAGTGTCTTCATGGCAAAGTGAAGAATTTGAAACCATCATGATACATACAAGCCTTACTAATGAGAGAAAAAATGACCACTCCTAAAGTGTAAGTAAAGATAAAAAATGTTTGTTTCGTTTTGGATAGAGTAGGGAAGAAAAGTATCTCTGTCAGCTTTGTACTGATGAAAGGAGACAGTAAGTGTTGGGCACTGGATCTCGTATTACAGTGAGTATTTCCAATCAGGTGTCAATCAGTGTAGTGGGAATGATTATCATTAGGTAGCTGTGCTTGAAATTATGGCCAGAGGTCAGCTCTTAACTCAAATTTTTTAGGTGTAGCTCCAGCCCAAATATCTATTTTTAAGCTTTTTGGAGAACATAGGGAAGGGTTATCACCCCTGTAACATTTGTTTTGCTGGCTGTGCACCTGTTCAGAACATTTCACCTCACTTTCCATCCCAATGACAAATGTTTTTTGAAAATTAGTTTTTTTTATTGAAACAAGGATTGGTGATAAAGCGTCAGTGGAGAGGAGACACCTTTTTTCCATATTACCTTTTATACCGTGTACACACGATCGAGTTTCACCGCCGTGAAACCCGACTGGAAAAACGAGGACCGGCTTGGTCCCCTACACACGGCCGTTTTTCACGACATGTTTTCTCTTGGTCGAGAAAACCGGCCGTGTCTAGGCTCCCTAGCAGTGTTTTCCTATGGGAAAACTGCAGAGGAAAAAAATGCAGTTATTCGCGACGAGAAAAATTAGAGCATGTTCTAATTTTCTCGTCGTGATTCTCGCCGTTTTTCTCGTCGAGAAAAATGCTGGAGAGCCTACACACGGCCGTTTTTCTCGTCCAAGAGAAAAAAATGAAAATTTTCCAGACGAGAAAAGTGATCGTGTGTACGCGGCATAACAGGAGAGAATTTCCCTTCCTAGGGGTAGATTTCCTCACACTTCCTGTTGTCTCCTTCCGTTTGCAAGTAGGAGTCGTTTGTAAGTTGGATGTTTGAAAGTAGGGGCCTGCCGTATATACTCAGCTGAAATTTGCCCCTTACATGTTGGTGTTGCCACAACACTGTAAGCCCTCACAGTTACTCTTGGTCGGCACAGGAATGGGCCCTGCTGTGAATTATTAGATCAAGAATTGTAAGTACATGCCCCTGTTGAACAGGGGCAGAAAAATTGGGCCTTAGGCAATGGTGCCACAACACTGCAACCCCTCACAGATACTGTACTTGGAGTGCAGCAATGAGCCCTGTTGCAAAGTATTGCATCAAAAATTGTAATTACACGCCCCTGTTAAATAGGGGCAGAAAAATTGGGCCTTTGGTGGTGGTGGTGGTGGTGGTGGTGGTGGTGTTGCCACAACACTGTAAGCCCTCACAGTTACTCTTGGTGGGCGCTGGAACGGGCCCTGCTGTGAAATATTAGATCAAGAATTCGTAAGTACATGCCCCTGTTGAACAGGGGCAGAAAAATTGGGCCTTAGGCACTGGTGCTGGTGCCACAACACTGCAACACCTCACAGATACTGTACTTGGAGCGCAGCAATGAGCCCTGCTGTAAAGTATTGCATCAAAAATTTTATTTACATGCCCCTGTTAAACAGGAGCTGAAAAATTGGGCCTTAGGCACTGGTGCCACAACACTGCAACCCCTCACAGATACTGTAGTTGGAGCACAGCAATGAACCCTGCTGCAAAGTATTGCATCAAAAATTGTAAATATCCGCCCCTGTTAAACAGGGGCTGAAAGGAGGGGCGTGGCTTGCCGCATGGAGCAGTGAGACGTGTTTCCTCACAGCTCCCTGGTCCTTCAGCTCCACGGATCGTTTTACTGCTGGAAACTCACCCAAACTCGGCACATGGGGAAAGATAAGTTCCGGGCACAGAAGGGCACCTGTGGGAACCGTAAAGGAGACGATTTAGAGGATTATTTAGCCCGATCCCGGGCCACTATGCGGCGCCATTCTGAATCCAAGATGGCGCAGGCACCTCCGTCCCCAGCCTGCTCCGAACCATCCCTGCACTCACAGGTGAGCTCACACAGCCATTACCCCCTCCCTGAGGACTCTGACTTTGTGCTCACCAGAAGCCGCTCTAATGCCTTCCTGGGCTCAGGTGAAGGCTGGGATATGGAGGCACAGATACATTCCCTACACAGTTATGTTCGATCCCTGCCCACTAAAGCAGACTTTGAACACTGTGTCCACAGGATAGAGAAAGCTTATAAGAAAGAGATCTCTGACCTCAAGAGAGACATGGGTGCACAGTTTGAGGACCTGGACACTGCCACAGACAGTCTCAGCAATGCAGTACAGATGCATGACAAAATCCTTAACACCCATACCGTCATGCTGCAGCAACTTGCATACCAACAGGTTGACATCGAAAATCGTAATCGCCGCAATAATATCTGCATACACGGGATACCTGAGACTGTAGACGCCAAACATCTGCCTACGGCTGTGACCGCCATCTTTAATCAATTGCTACAGGCGCCCTAAGGATGACCCCATTGAGCTGGACCGTGTTCACAGAACCTCTGGTCCGTGGACCCCGGACTCCTCCTTTGTTCGAGACACCCTATGCCGGGTACAATTTTATAAGATCAAGGAGGACATCATGAGAGCTGCTAGCTCGCAGGACACCATACTCTTTAACGACACCCCCCGTGATGCTTCTCCCAGACCTGTCCCGTTAGACACTGGCAATGAAAAAAGCACTGAAGCCGCTTACACAGCTTTTACAATCTAAACAGATGAAATATCAATGGTGGTTCCCATTCCACTTGCGAGTACACCATGAGGGCAAAACCGCCATCTTCCGCACACTTGGAGACCTGCCGTCATTTCTCAGCACACTGGAACTTCCACAGGTGTCTATCCCAGATTGGCCATTCACATCAACTACTCCTGGCCAGCCCTTTGCCCCACCATGGCAGACACAGGGGCGCGAACACAATTCCAAGCCTCTGCCTCAACGGGACCCCAACGATTGAATCTGACCTGATCGAATTTGTCGCTTCACTTGTACTGCCTGCACAGGGTCCCCCCCTGGGATAACACAGGGCTGAAGCAGACACGATTCTACTACAGTCTGTCCCCCCTGTGTCTGGGTTACTACCACTGTTTTTTGAGGCCTATTTTGATTCCCTCATCTCATTGTTGTTTTTTCTTTGTGGTTTCCTCACCCTGAGCTCTGGACTATTGTAATTTGTTTTATTCTTGTTAACCCCACTGTATTTTTTTCCAGGTTGCTCAAGTTATTTGGCTCAGGCCGTGGATCATTTGATATGTGTTAACATGTATTATCTCTCTGCAGCCTTGATGTAAGTATTCCTATTTTGCCTCACCTCCCACCTATGGTTTTTATACTATGGTTGCCTTAAGTCATATTATACGCCTTTCTGAATCCTGAGTTTCCTATAACCTGTTCATGACCAATTTTATACATCACTATTTTCATGTTGTGATTTCTGTCTATTGGCTCTGTTTCTTAATTGACTCCCCGTGGAGCTGGGGACCAGGGGACTACCCTGCCCAGTGAGTTTCCACTGCACCCCCCCCCCCCAAGGGGTTTTTCTTTTTCCAGTGTCACTATGGACACTGACTGGTATACGGCTGTATGCCACACTGTAAGGTTTTTTTTTTCTTTTACTTACAGTCTTTTGGAGCCACCTAGTGGCCTTTTTTGTTTATGTTCAATTTATTTTTTTATTATATCTGACAATCATGTTGGTCTTCTTCCCCACTGAACCAATTTGAATATTCTTTGACGTTTCTGTTTATTATCATCGGAAATGGGGATGATGACCATGACCGAACAAAGTGCTTATATATTGACCTGGTCCTGCTGACCTATATCACCCCCCCCTTTTCTTTCCTTTTGTCTACTTTCCCCTCTCTTCTCTCCCCCTCCCCCTACCTTCAACCTTTCTCTTTCCCTCTCTAGGCTTTCTATGGCACTGTTTTCTTCTCCAAGAGCTGCTGACATGTGAGACATCTGCTATGTTTAACTTCTCCCCTTACCCCCACTCCCCACATCAGACTATATCATGGCTTCTGTTTGTCCGATAGCTTTGGCGTCTTTCAACTGCAGGGGTTTTAACACACCGGAGAAGCGGAGCCAGATTCTCTACCACTTCCATAAAAAGCGCTCAAGTATTTTATTGCTACAGGAAACACATTTCCATATGGATTCCATACCTGCTCCACGCAACAGGTACTATTCACAATGGTACCACAGTACTAACCCCCAAGCCAAATATAAGGGAGTGTCCATCGCCTTCCATAAATCTTTTAAACCTGAGGTCATAGACTCTCTTGTTGATGTTAATGGTCGCTTCATCTTTCTTAAACTGAAACTAAACAATTTTCTCTTCACAGTGGCCAACATATATGTACCCAACGTGGATCAGGCTCGGTTCCTCTCGTCAGTCCTCACCAGACTATCCTCATTCGGGGGCCCCTGCTTTATTATTGGTGGAGATCTCAATGTCGTCATGTCCCCGTCTGCAGACACATCCTCGGGCAAGTCCTCTGTTCCATTCTCTACGCTGACACGCATCAAAGCCCTCTTACATGCCTCTCACCTGGTGGATGTTTGGCGTGTCCAGCACCCCACTGAAAGGGATTACAGCCATTATTCAGCAGCACACAATTCCTATAGCAGACTCGACCACTTCCTAATATCCCAATCACTGCTAGATACCCCCATCCAGGCATCACTGGGTCACCTACTCTGGTCTGACCACGCCCCGGTCAATTTAACCCTGGCACGTCCCCCAACATTGCGTAGAGATACACAATGGAGGCTCAATGACAATTTAATGCGGGACACTGTCTCTGTAGCGTAAATTTCCAAAACCATTCAGAATTTTGTTTCCTACCACTCCTCAGATATTGCCTCCCCCTCATTCAGTGGGAGGCCCTGAAATGTGTGGTTCGGGGCGTATTTATACAACACGGCTCCTGCCTCAAAAAGATACGAATGGATGATATCCGCCGTCTCCTCTCCACTATAGCGGAACTCGAACCTCTACACAAACGAGATTTGGACCCTGCCATTTTTGTCCGATTGTCGAATGCTTGCAGAGACCTACTCCAACTTTTAGACTCACATTCCTTGATAGCTCAAGATAGGGCACGCAATTACCATTACTCTTTAGCAAATAAATACGGTAAACTCCTATCACGGGTCCTCCATCCCAGGCCACCCCGATACTCCATTCCCTTTATTACACATCCCAATCAAAAGAAAACGTTCAACACGAACGGCATATCCTCTGCCTTCCGGGAATACTACTCCCAACTCTACAACCTACAGCCCACAAACCCAAAAGCACGCCCCTCCCCCTCGAGCGACGACATGCAAGATTATATTATGGAGACGGCATTACCCACTATCAATACACCAGATGCTGCTGAACTAGACAAACCTCTGGTCCCGCCCAAATTTCTAGGCGCCATCAAAGATTTGAAGACAGGCAAATGACCTGGCCCAGATGGGTACACCCCCCGTTTTTACAAAACTTTTGCCCCCCTATTAACTCCACTAATGACTAAGGCGTTCAATGCCATAGATGACTCCCACCCACCACCTAAAGTCTTATTGTCCGCTAATATCTCCATATTACCCAAACCAGGCAAATGCCCGTCCAAATGTAGCAGCTACCGGCCGATATCTCTGCTCAACATAGATCTTAAACTGTTCGCAGAGGTATTGGCCAACCGCTTATCCCCTCTACTCCCTGGAGTGATCTATAATGACCAAGTAGAATTTGTCCCGGGTCGCGAGGCAAGGGATAACACAACCAAAACTATTCACCTCATCTCTTTTATCCAACGCAAAGACCTAAAAGCCTGCTTCTTCTCCTTCGATGCTGAAAAAGTGTTTGATAGGGTCAACTGGAGATTTCTTCGACTCTCATTAGAACAGTTTAGCTTAGGAATGACCTTTATCTCTAAGGTGCTGTCCTTATACTCCAAACCTTCGGCTTTGGTCTTAGTCAATGGCACTGCCTCTGAACCATTCTATATTTCCAATGGCACCCGGCAGGGCTGTCCTCTTTCCCCCCTCCTATTTGTTATTGAACATCTGGCCTGTGCCATTAGACAAAATACCTCCATCCACGGTATCCAAACACCTTCCTCCCACTACAAATTATCCCTCTATGCCAATGATTTACTGGTCTACATGCAACACCACCATATCTCCTTACCATACCTTTTCTCAGAATTCCATCGATTTGGCTCCATTAGCAATTTCAAACTTAACTTATCCAAGACTGAAGCTCTCAATATCTCCCTCCCCTCCACTACGATGTCCACACTCAGGTCGAACTTCTCTTTTCAGTGGCAGACGAAGGGAGTCTCGTACCTAGGGGTCATTATTCCCTCTAACCTCTCTAATCTTTTCTCTTTAAATTATGTACATTTGCTCTCCCACATACGGAAGGATTTGGAGGAGTGGGGAGGGTCTTCCTTACCGTGGTTCGGGCGAATCAATACCCTAAAAATGGATACCCTACCCAAACTTTTATACCTCCTCCAAACGATCCCCATCATAGTTCCCAAATCCTTGTTTACATCTCTTCGTTCACTCGCTATTTGATTTATGTGGAACCGTGGGTTACCTAGGGTGAAATATCATTTTCTCACCCGTCCAAAACTACAGGGTGGAGCAGGCCTCCCTGACTTCGAGACCTATTACAAGGCCACCCACGTAGCACGCATCCTAGAATTGTTCCCTCGTCCCTTCTTAAAGGCTTCTGTTGCCATAGGACAGGATCTAGCTCCCGTAGATCTCTGAGCATTACTATGGGGATACAAAACCGATATCACCCGACTGACTGGCCCCAAGCTCACTCCTTTGTACATCCAACACAAGGGACACCTGTAACACCGACAGGATCCTATGAATGGCTCACCACCCTACACTTATCTACATTCGCAAAACACTTACATTCTTTCTCCCAAATACACCGTTCTAGTACTGAGTTTGAACGCCTGTGCTCCCTCTCTGAGACACCCAGACACCTCCTCTCGACCATATATAGTCTCTTACAAGCAATTACACATAATGATCTACATTCTTACACCAGGATGTGGTCTGCAGACTTGGGTGAGGACATCCCACGGCCTGATTGGCAGACCTCGTTCCATTTTACCCATAAATCCACGATATCCTGCTATTCGCAGGAAAAAAAACTACAAGATTCTGTCAAGATGGTATAGGGACCCCTCCACATTACACAAAATTTTTCCATCCACCTCACCATCCTGCTGACGATGTTCTACCTCTAAAGGGACCTATCTACATGTCTGGCGGGAATGTGAGAGGATCCGCCCCTTCTGGATTCAGGTATTTGACTGCTATACCAAACTTTATGATGAAACGCTGACTCCCTCCCCTAAGATTGCCCTTCTCTCTATACTCCCAGGATCAATAACCTCACAGCGGAACCTCCTCCGTTTCTTTATGTCTTCAGCTAGACAGCTCATCCCATCCTACTGGAAGTCAACCACCACTCCTCCCTTATCACAATGGGTCTCGATTATGAATGACACTATGAGAATGGAGGAGATGCTAGCTCTTGACAACGACACCTTTGATAAATATACCATGCTGTGGTTCATCTGGCTCCGCTTCTCCTCCTCCGATACTCTCGCAAGCATGTTGTCAACCCCGACATGATCATCCTCGCATGTAACATGACAATGGGATGGGCGGGGCATGTACCTGAGGGTCCCCCTCCCCCCACAGTCCCTTAATTTCCCTTCTCTGAATGTCTCCTCAGCAGCTCTCACACTTCTCTCTGATCTCTTCTTACTTACTTTCCTTCTGGTTTTTTTCCTCTCTCTTTCCCTCTCTTCCATCTCTCTCTATCCCTTTATACCCCACCCCACACCCAACACCTGATCCCGCACTCTCATTTTTTCCTTGTCCCTTCTCTTTGTTTTAACATTTAATTCCTAAAATGTATATTTACAATCTTGCCATAAACGACGAGGCTCCTCTAGCCAAATCCACTTCCTGCACCCAGTAACGGTCATTGGTGTCAATATTATTTTGCATTATCATGAGAGTTAAGCTGTAGGCGATAGCCATTTGGCCGACTCATCACACATGCTTACCCGTGACTGTTTTTGGATTGTAACTCTATATATATATATTGTTCCATGTATTCTCTGTTAAAATACCAATAAATATATTTTCAACCCTAAACAGGGGCTGAAAATTTGGGCCTTAGCCACTGGTGGCGTTGCCCAGAACCAAAAATGTTCTTTCAAGCTATCAGCATGATTATTGAGGAGGAAGAGGATAGTCATTCAGCATAACAGGATAGTCACTCTGCATCACAATAGGCAGTCTTGAAGGGATCTGACATTTCAAAGAAAATTATTCTGTTACATCAGCATCAGGTGCTTGGTAGCTGGTGGTGATCCAAGACTGATTCATTTTTATGAAGGTCAGTCGATCGACTGGGTCGGTGGACAGGCGCACCCTGTGATCGGTTACAAAGCCTCCAGCAGCACTGAATGTGCATTCCGAAAGGAACGCTGGATGCAGGACAGGCCAGTAGCTCAATTGCATACTGTGCAAGCTCTGGCCAGTGATCCATCCTCAAGACCCAGTAACCCAGAGGATTTTGGGTGGGAAAGGTGTCCAAGTCTGATCTTGCCCCTAGGTATTCCTGCACCATGTAAACCAGACGGTGGCGACGGTTGCTGGAAGCGATCATACCTTGGGGCTGCGTACTAAAAAATTGTCTGAACGCATCGGTCAGACGGCCAACTTCTCCACCGCTCCTTCTTTGACTGATTAAAGCCTCAGCAACACGTTGTCCAGGACCAGGAATTTGTAACCTCCCAGTCTCTAGGAACGCGTTGCACAGACCTTTCTGCAAGGCCTCCCGAAGATGCCTCATCCTCTGCTCCCTTTGCGACGGCAAGATTAGGTCTGCAACCTTACCCTTGTAACATGGATCAAGGAGGGTTGCCAGTCAGTAATGATCCCTCTCCTTGATCGCACGAATATGAGGATCCTTCCGCAGGCTTTGCAGGATCAGGGAGGCCATGCAGCGTAGGTTTGCTGAGGCATTCAGTGCGGAGTCCTCTGGGTCACTGAGGATGACATGATCCGCAGCAACCTCCTCCCAGCCGCGTACAAGTCCATAGGTGTCTTGGGACTGTAATTGATCCCTTAAAGACTGCTGCTGATGCTGAGTGCTAGTCTCCACCTCCATGCTGACACAATCCTCCTCCTCTTCCTGTGTGATAGCTGGGCCAGCAGGAACACTGTCTGGATAAAGGGGGCCTTGAGAGGTAAGGAAGTCCTCCTCTTCCTGCCTCTATTCTGACTCAAGTGCCCTGTCCATTATTCCACGCAGCGTGTGCTCCAACAGGTGGACAAGAGGGACAGTGTCACTGGTACATGCACTGTCACTGCTCACCATCCTCGTGGCCTCCTCAAATGGTGCCAGGACGGTGCATGCATCCCTGATCATGGCCCACTGGCGTGGGGGAAAAAATCCAAGCTCCCCTGAAACTGTCCTGGTGCCATATTGCAACAGATACTCATTGATGGCCCTCTGCTGTGTGTGCAGCCGTTGCAGCCTTGCCAACGTAGAGTTCCACCTGGTGGGCATGTCACAGATTAGGCGGTTCTTGGGCAGGTTGTAATCCTTTTGCAGGTCAGCCAGCCGAGCACTGGCATTATATGACCGGCGGAAATGCCCACAGAGTTTCCTGGCCTACTTCAGGACCTCCTGTAAGCCCGGGTACCTGCCCAAGAACCGCTGCAACACCAAGTTAAGGACGTGAGCCAAACAGGGCACATGGGTCAGTTGTCCCTGTCGGAGGGCGGAGAGGAGGTTGGTGCCATTGTCGGAAACCACCTTTCCTGGCTTAAGCTGGCGTGGCGTCAACCACCTCTTAACCGGCCCCTGCAGAGCTGACAGAATCTCTGCCCCCGTGTGGCTCCTGTCCCCCAAGCACACCAGCTCAAGCACTGCATGGCATCTTTTTGCCTGCGTACTTGCGTAGCCCCTTGAATGCCTACGGAGCACCGCTGGTTCTGAGGACAAAGCACAGGTAGAGGGCATGGAGGAAGAAGAAGAGGAGGGGTGGAGGAGAGAGGTGTGTCAGAATCACTGGTAGTAACATTTTGGAGGCGTGGTGGCGGAACAACCTCCGACACTACTGCACCTTGTCCTGCATCCTTCCCACCTGCCAGCAGAGTCACCCAATGCGCCGTGAAAGATAGGTAACGTCCCTGTCCATGCCTGCTGGACCATGAGTCAGTGGTACTATGCACCTTACCGCTGACCGCCCTGTCCAGCGAGGCCAAGACATTGCCTTCCACATGCCGGTAGAGAGACGGAATCGCCTTCCGTGAGAAAAAGTGGTGTTTGGGAACCTGCCTCTGAGGAACTGCACATTTCACAAACTCACGGAAGGGGGCCGAGTCTACCAACTGAAAAGGCAGCAGTTGAAGTGCTAGCAATTTAGCCAAGCTAGCATTCAACCGCTGGGCATGTGGATGGCTCGGAGCGAACTTCTTTCGGCGGTGCAGCAGCTGGGGCAGGGAAATTTGCCTGGTACAATCGGACGTCGGTGTACCAATAGCAGATTGTCCGCAAGTACTTGGCTGTGACACACCTAATTCTACACCTTCATTCCTCTCAGAGCAGGTTTCAGAGAGGACTGAAGGTATAGTGGGGTTGGAGATCCCAGCTGATGAGGAGCAAGGAGAGGTCCGCTTTGTTCTTTGGTGTGGGTCTTTTAGGTATGCTTGCCAATGGACTGCATGGCAGGTCGACATTTGTCTGGTCAAGCACGTGGTGTCCAAGCGGCTGATGTTTTGGCCACGCGAGACACGCTTTAGACATATGTTGCAAATGGCAATGGTGCGATCTGCTGCACATGTCTGAAAAAAGGGCCACACCAAAGAACTTTTGGAATAACGCGCAGAGACAGCAGCGCCCTGCACATGTGGAGCTCTGCGGTGTGATGCGGTCGGTGTGCTGCCCTTAAGCTGGACCCTGGAGGGCATCCTGCCTCGTTGGAGATGTGCCTCTTCCTCCTCCTCCTCCTCCTCTCTCCTATCAGGCACCCACGTGGAGTCAGTGACCTCATCATCCCCTCCCTCCTCATCACTGGAGACAATCTGGCAGTATGCTGCAGCTGGGGGAACATGACTGCCACATAGCTGTCCTTGTTGGGCACCCCCTCTCTCTGGGCTCACGTTACTACCCCCTCTCTCTGAGCTCACGTTACTGCCTTCCTCCAGCTGGGTTCCATCATCGGAGCCTTCAAAACGCTGGGCATCCTCCTGGAGCATGTACCCAACACTGTGGTCAAACAGTTCGGGGGACTCCTCAGGAGGACATGGTGGGGCTAGGGAAGGAGTGACTGATGCCATTAAGCCGAGGGAAGAGGCCACTTTGGCAGCTGCTTTGCCTGACAAAGTACCCTGAGCCTGGGTGAGAGAGGATGAGGAGGAGGAGGACGGCTTGGTCATCCACTCTACCAAGTCTTGGGCATGTTGGGGCTCAACATGGCCAGCTGCCGAAAGAAGAAAAAGCGTATCCCACGGCCACGTGCTGATGAGGATGCACCCTGTCCACGACCAGCAGCACTGTTGCTTCTAGACACAGAGCCTACTTGCCCTCTTTTATTGCCTCGTGACTGTCTGCCTCTCCTTGTTTGCCTTCCAGACATACTAATGGCCTGCAGTGAGATGTAGCTGCACAAAGGTGGGATGTATGTATATATATATATATATATATATATATATATATATATATATATATATATTTGTCTGTACTGATAATGCAGCTATCAGAATCAACTGCCTGCTGTGGTATTATGCGGCGTACACACGATCGTTTTTCATGCCGTTAAAAATGCCATTTTTTAAAATTGCCATTAAAACCGATCGTGTGTATGCTCCAGAACATTTTTAACGGCGTGAAAAACGGGCATTTAAAATTTCGAACATGCTCTATTTTTTCACGTTGTTTTTCATGTCGTTTTTTTTAACGACGTGAAAAACGATAGTGTGTATGCTTTTACGAGGGGAAAAAAAACGCGCATGCTCAGAATCAAGTATGAGACAGAAGCGCTTGTTCTGGTAAAACTAGCGTTCGTAATGGAGATAGCACATTCATCACGCTGTAACGGACTGAAAAGCACGAGGCTGAAAAGTGCGAATTGCTGCTCAACAAAGTTTACTAACATGAAGGGTGGCGCCATTCGAATGGAACTTCCCCTTTATAGTGCCGTCGTACGTGTTGTACGTCACTGCGCTTTGCTCAAGCGTTTTTTTTAATGATCGTGTGGATGCAAAACAGGCTTGAGAGGAAACATGAAAAAAAAAAACGGCGAGAAAAACGTCGGTTAAAAAAATGGCATGAAAAACGATCGTGTGTACGCCGCATTAGTATGGGAAAAGCAGCAGCAGCAGTTAGTTTTAGGTGAAAACTGTGCAGAGAGGGACACAGTACACTAACTGAAAATACTTGCAGCTCTCTGCTTGTGGTTTTATTATGAAAACACCACTATAATAGTCACTAACTGTATTCAGGTAAGCTTTAGGTGAAGGCTATGCAAAGCGCACAGTACACTAAGTGAAACACTGACTGTCTGCAGCTAGCACAATCAACTGCCTGTCTGTCACAGTATAGACAAAACCAGGAACGGATCTAGCTAAACTGAACAGTGTATAAATAAAGGGATTTTTATAACAGCTTACCTGTAAAATCCTTTTCTTGGAGTACATCACGGGACACAGAGCGACTTAGTCATTACTAATGGGTTATATAGTTTACCTTCAGGTGTTGGCACTGGCCAATTCCAAACCGGAAGTACCCTCCCCTATATAAGCCCCTCCCACCCGGGAGCACCTCAGTTTTGTAGCCAAGCAATAAGTGTCCCAAAAAGAGGGGTGGGAGCTCTGTGTCCCGTGATGTACTCCAAGAAAAGGATTTTACAGGTAAGCTGTTATAAAAATCCCTTTTTCTTTTTCGTACATCACGGGACACAGAGCGACTTAGTCATTACTAATGGGACGTCCCAAAGCAATGCCAAATGAGGGGGGGGGTACATAAGCTGGGCGCCATCAGGCATGAGGATCTTTTGCGGCCTGCAACACACTGCGCCCAAAGGCGACATCCTCCTGACTTCTAACGTCTACCTGATAGAATCTAGTAAACGTGTGTACCGAAGACCATGTTGCGGCCTTACATACTTGAGCCAGGGAGGCCTGGTGATGCACTGCCCATGAAGTTCCAACCGCTCTTGTGGAGTGCGCCCTAACTTTGAACGGAGGCGGTCTCTTTCTCAAGCCATAGGCTTGTATTATGACCTGTCGAATCCACTTGGCTAAAGTAGATTTTGATGCTGCCTGACCCCTTCTGGGGCCTTCCGGCAGAACAAACAAAGAATCCGTTCTGCGAATCTGAGCAGTGGCTTTTAGATAAGCTTTAACTGCTCTTACCACATCCAAAGAATGTAATAACTTTTCCTCTACTGAGCTAGGTTTGGGGAAAAAAGAAGGAAGAACCACATCTTGGTTCAAATGAAACCTCGATACCACCTTAGGAAGAAAGGCTGGATGAGGACGTAATACTACTCTGTCCTTATGGACAACCAGATATGGCTCCTTACAGGACATAGCTGCTAATTCCGACACTCTTTTAGCCGAACAAATGGCTACTAAGAAAACCAATTTCCTGGTGAGAAGAACCAAGGAAATGTGTTGTAATGGTTCAAACGGTTGTTTCTGTAGAACCGACAGAACCAGGTTTAAGTCCCAAGGACATATGGGAATACTAACCGGAGGGCTAATACGCATCACTCCTTGTATAAAGGCTTTGACTAGTGAATGCGAAGCCAAGGGCCTTTGAAAAAATATTGACAAGGCCGAAATCTGACCCTTGATAGTACTCAAGGCCAGCTTCCTATCTACAGCCCACTGTAGGAAGTCCAGAATCCTCCCTATCATGTACTTACGTGGATGCCATTTCTTGGTCTCACACCACGTAATGTACGCTTTCCAGATCCTATAATAGATCTGCCTGGATACCGGTTTCCTGGCATTGATCATGGTAGATACCACAGAATTAGAGAGCCCTCTCTTTTTCAGAATGTGGGCTTCAATAGCCAGGCCGTCAAACCTAGGGCTGGTAAGGAAGGGTGGTATATCGGTCCTTGCGACAGCAGGTCCGGACGAAGTGGGAGGGTCCAAGGACTCCTCACTGACATTTTTACAATCTCCGCGTACCATGCCCTTCGGGGCCACGCTGGAGCCACCAGAATCACTGGTTTCTTTTCTACCCTGATTCTGCGGAGTAATCGCGGTAACAATTGTGGCGGTGGGAATGCATATATCAGCTTGAACCGATCCCAAGGGAACACTAGGGCATCCGAGCCGCAAGCTAGGGGATCCCTTGTGCGAGACACAAACCTGTCCACCTTTGCGTTGAATCTGGATGCTAGCAGATCTACATCCGGTGTTCCCCACCGCTGGCATATTGCCTGGAAAACCTCGGGGTGAAGAGACCATTCCCCCGGGCATAATTGTTGGCGACTTAGAAAGTCCGCTCTCCAATTTTCCACTCCTGGGATGAAAACCGCGGATATGGCTGGGACATATCTTTCTGCCCACTCCAGGATGCAATTTGCTTCCTTCTGGGCTGCACGACTTTTGGTGCCACCCTGATGATTGATATATGCCACTGCCGTGGCATTGTCTGATTGAATTCTGACAGGGGACCCCTGGAGTTTGGATGTCCATGCTACTAGGGCATACCGGGCTGCTCGTATCTCTAAGAGATTGATGGGCAGGGCCTTTTCTGCTTCTGACCACCTGCCCTGGAGAGACCATTGCTCCAGCACTGCCCCCCAGCCGATGAGGCTGGCATCTGTAGTGACCACCTTCCAAGAAACCGGACTGAAGGGTTTCCCTCTTTCCAGATTCTGGGGCACCAACCACCAATGGAGGCTCTTGCGAACGGAAGGGGACAGGGACATTGGTAAGTCTAAAGCCTGAACTTTTTTGTTCCAGGCTGACAGTATGGCCCTTTGCAAATTCCTTGAATGGAATTGACCGTAGGGTACCGCTTCGAATGAAGCCACCATCTTTCCCAGCAGCCTCATGCAGAGACGTATGGATGGTTTTCTTTTTGTACCCACTAAGTGGGTCAAATTTCTTAAAGACGACACCTTCTCTGGAGGTAAGAAAATCTTTCTCTGATTTGAATCCAGCCTTAGCCCTAAGTATTCCAGACTTTTGACTGGTCTTAGAGCTGACTTGTCCCGGTTGATAATCCAACCGTGATATTCCAGATACTCGATTGTCTTGTGAATAGCTACTTCCAGCTTTTCCACTGAGTGGTCTATTAGTAGCAGGTCGTCTAGATATGCCATTATCGTTACACCCTGTGTTCTTAGATTGGCCAATAATGGGGCCAGAATTTTTGTGAACACTCGTGGTGCTGTGGCCAGACCGAAAGGTAAGGCTCTGAACTGAAAATGGCGCCCTTCTACTGCAAAGCGTAGAAATTTCTGATGGGCCGGAAAGATGGGAATATGCAGATAAGCATCCCTTATGTCGATCGAGGCTAGCCATTCCTGCCCTTGTAGGGCGGTGGCCACTGATCGGATCGACTCCATCCGAAAGGTCCTGATATTTAGGAACTTGTTTAGCCCTTTTAGATTTAATATGGGCCTCACGTCCCCATTTGGTTTGGGGACTGTGAAAAGGTTCGAGTAAAACCCGAATCCGCTTTCTTCCAGGGGAACCTTCATGATTACCCCTTGGAGCAATAGTTGTTCTAGTGCCAGAAGGAGGGATCCTCTCTTTTGGGGATCTCTTGGCACGTTTGACCTCATAAATTGGGCAGGAGGAGTGCCTTTTAACTCCAGCTTGTATCCCAGACTTACTGCGGAGAGCACCCATCTGTCTCTGATGGTGTCCCGCCAGGTCTCTGTGAACAACTGAAGTCTTCCCCCCACCCGATTGAGCGGGGGCAATACTTCATGCCTTAGGGGGAGGTTTTGTACCTCTCTTGATCCAGGGCTTCTTGTTACCCTGTGATTGTCCCTGATTTCTGCCCCCTGAATTTGACCGCGGAGGCCGTCGGAACTGCTTCACAGCCGATGTGCCCGGGACTGGAGAGGTAGGCCTCTTAAAAGAAGGACTTCTACCCTTGTTCTTAACCGGTAAGAGTGAACTTTTACCGGCAGAAATTTTCTGGATATATTTGTCCAGATCTTCTCCAAATAAGCGTTCTCCATGAAATGGGAAGCTAAGCAGCAGTTTTTTACAGGGAGCTTCAGCAGACCAGTTTTTGAGCCACAGAAGCCTACGCATATGTACTATAGACAGCGTAAAGCGGGAGGCCTGTTGGATTGTATCCTTTATGGCGTCCACCGCAAAACACAAGGCTCTAGGCAGGTCAGCTAGGGCATGAGCCTGCTGATCTGGTAAGTCCCTTAAGACTTGTTTCAACTGATCTTTCACTGCTTGGCAGACTCCAATCGCTGCTACCGCAGGTTGTGTCACCATACTTGCTGTAGAGAAAGCAGATTTTAGTAAAGACTCCAATTTTTTATCTATTGGGTCTTTGAACATTGGAACATTATCTACTGGACATGTCAGTGATTTGTTAACAGAAGAGATGGCTGCGTCCACTATAGGGACCCTCCCTTTTCTTATGAACTTATCCTCCATGGGATAGATCACCGGAAATCTCTTGGGGGGAGCAAATATTTTATCAGGATGCTCCCAATCCTGGTAAATAAGCCCTTCTAATAAAGGGTGGATTGGGAAGGAACAGACCGCCTGGGGAGCTTTTAGCGACCCCAGCGAGGAAACCGTAGTGGATGGTGGTTCCGCCAGAGGCATTTTAAATGCTGATCGGACCATGTTAGTCAGAGACTGAACCCATAATCTTTCAGCCTGAGAAGCTGAGAAAGGTTCTTCCACTGTTGATTCCTCTATAAGTGAATCAACCTCATCCTGATCCCCTTCAGGTAGGTCGATCTCTGTGTGGGGCTGTTCCTCCACTAACAGGCACTCTGAAGGAGGAGACGGAGATCGGACGCGCTTTTCCTGTGACAGGGAAGCAGCGATCAATGCTGTTAATCTCTCTTCCAATCCTCCCAGAGTTGAGGATAAAACCTCCTCTGTTATATATACAGGAGCTGGTGGACTGGGGACAGCCGCAGCACCAGGCATTCCTGCGGGGTTTCTACGGCTACTGACCTCTGCATTCTCAGGGGAGATTGGTGCAGTGCAAGCATGCCCAATATCCTCAGAGCCCGATGGAGACCCCTTTGGCTTCCTGGAAGATCTATTTCCGGAGCGTCTGGACGACATATCCTTTAAGCACAAAAGCTGAGGTATTCCCGTCGTCATACACCAATTTTTGCTGGTAATAGTCTAACACAGGTGCTGCTATATACCAGCTGGTGTCCACTAAAGTGCCTTTCTATGGGGATGCCTGCATCAACCGCCTCTGTGTGCCACTGTTTGTTGCTAGCTCTGTTTGCATGCAGCTGACACTTGTACTGTGTCTTTTAACCATGCTGGGATGCCCGCACATGCGCAGAAGCGCCGCGGCGCGCATCGAGCGTCATCCACCCGCCCCGCCCCTTTTTTTTTCATAGGAGGCGCGTGCACGCGCCCGCGCGCGCGCCCGTGCGCCAATGGCGCCCTTTTCGAAAACCAACAGAGGACTAGGAGCCAGGGCCCTTTTTGCCGGAGGGCCTGTGCGGTGGATGAACGCAGCAACAGGGCAGAGGAAGTGGATTCCCTCAGAGAAACTTACCAGCTGCCTGGATCTTTTGAGTTGAGAAAACCAAAGATCCACATTTACAAGAAAAATGGACTACAGCGGCCTCTAGTGGTTTAACACAGGTACCGCGGTCCCTGTTTTTTTTTTTTTTTTTTCTTGACTACTATTAAAATTTTACATTTTCAGTAGTTATAGGCAAACACAGATATTTAGCGGGAATACCGTTAGGTAACAGACAGAAAGACAAATTAGGCTTGGGGGTCCCCCAATAGAACCAAGTTCCTGAGGGCCCCCACTTACCTGATCCCCGCCGCAGGACTTTGTTTGGTCCACAAAAGTCCAAACTTCACCTATCACGGCAGGCATTGTAATTAAACCTTCAGGGACCGGGTTCCCAAGGATTCCACTCCCCTGGACCTGTATAGCACCCTGCACAGACAGCGTCTTGGTCGTGGGTATGACCAGAGCTCTGGATCCCAGGGTCCAGCCCTCCTAAGAGAAGCATTACAGGCAAAACCTTGCTCTTCTGCTGCAAGGCCCGGGTACCGACCGTTTAGCTATGAAGCTTTTTTGGTGGGATCCGGAACAGCTTACTAAGGCCCAAAAGAACCTGTACGCAAGCCCAGTGAAAACACATGTTACTCTTTGGCCAACACCTTAGACACTGGCAAAAAACTGAGGTGCTCCCGGGTGGGAGGGGCTTATATAGGGGAGGGTACTTCCGGTTTGGAATTGGCCAGTGCCAACACCTGAAGGTAAACTATATAACCCATTAGTAATGACTAAGTCGCTCTGTGTCCCGTGATGTACGAAAAAGAAATATATACAACACCTAGGATGCATATATATCCTCTACACTGTAACTGCAGCTAACTGACTCGCCTGCCTGCTCTATCTGAGGCCTCGTACACACGACCGATTTTCTCGGCAAGAACCAGCAAGAAACTTGCTGGCAGAGAGGTCTTGCCGAGTAAATCGGTCGTGTGTACGCGGCTATCGGGTTTCTCGTCGAGAAAACCGACAAGTAACCTCGACGAGAAAATAGAGAACCTGCTCTCTATTTTCTCGTCGAGATTCTCCTCGGCATGTTTCTCGACGAGAAAAGTGAGTGTGTGTACACTTACCTGTCCTCCCGGAAGCCCGCGCATATTCGAAATGAATTCGACGCATGCGCGGTAGCTTCCTAGGCATACGTAGGGTATACCAAGATGGCGGCGATGGCATCGAATGTGACGAGCGCATGCTCGTCGTAGTCGATGACGTCACCGCGTACGCTCCATTCAAAGAACCACAGGTTCTTTGAAACGAGCGTGTGTACACTCGGCCGGGACAAGTTTCTTGTCCAAGAATCTCGTCGAAAAAAACGACATGTTTTTTTCAACGAGAATCTCGGCCGTGTGTACGAGGCCTAACTCAATATAAATTACACTGTCTGTCTCTGTAAACTCTCTCTTTTCACAACTCCAACACACTACACAAGGCCGCCGAGCCAGCGGCCTTATATAGTGTGGGGAGTGTACTAAACCCCCTGAGCCATAATTGGCCAAAGCCACCCTGGCTTTGGCCAATTACGGCTCTCCGTTTTTTTGCGCTGTGATTGGCCAAAGCATGCGCGTTATAGTGCATGCTTGGCCAATCATCAGCCAGCAATGCACTGCGATGCCGCAGTGAATTATGGGCCGTGACGCGCCACTTGAATTTGGCGCGAACGGCCCATAATGTTCGATCTTCGCCGAACGATCGAACAGCCGATGTTCGAGTCGAACATGGGTTCGACTCAAACACGAAGCTCATCCCTACTAATAGGCTGCACTGGTGGGCACTGATCAGGAGGTACTGATGAGGCGGCACAGGTAGGTGGCATTGATGGGCACTGATAGGTGGCACTGATGAGCACTGATAGGCTGCACTGATAGGCACTAATGAGGTGGCACTAATGGGCACTAATCAGGAGGCACTGAGTAGGTAGCTCTGAAAGGTGGCACTGATGGGCACTAATAGGCTGCACTGGTGGGCACTGATCAGGATGCACTGGTAGGTGGCATTGATGGGCACTGATACTTGGCACTGATGGGCACTAATCAGGAGGCACTGATAAGCACTGATAGGTGGCACTGATGGGCACTGATGAGGTGACACTGATGGGCATTAATCAGGAGGCACTGAGGAGGCAGCTCTAATAGGTGGCACTGATAGGTGGCACTGATAAGTGGCACTGATAGGTGGCACTAATGGGCACTGGTAGGTGACTGATAGGTAGCCCTGATAGGTGGCACTGATGTGCACTGATTGGCAGCACTGATGGGCACTGATAGGTGGCACTGGTGGGCACTGCTTAGCAGCAGTGGCTCTCTGTGTAAGGGACCGATGTCCCATTTACAAAAGCTGGTAATTGGCTTATTTTTTATCCTCATACTGTCAGCGTGAGAAAAAAAAGCTTCTGTTTACATCATGTGATCAGCTGTCATTGGCTGACAGCTGATTACGTGGAAAAGGGCCCAGGACTGACACCTTACTCCGATCTGTGATCAGCCGAGTCTCATGGACTCGCTGATCATAGAGCATGCCTCCCACACTGCCCCACGACGCAGGCAGCACATTCACGTGAGGACGTACATTGACGCCCTCCCGGCAATTTAGGCCTGTGCTGTAGCCATCTTTTGGTTATAGCGTGGGAGGGAAGAGGTTAATCAATGAGTTGAAGCTCCACCATCCAATCATGTGCAGGAAAAATGCTGTTATTTGTATTCTTCTTGCACAATAATGTGTATTTTTTGCAAAGTGAAATCTCATCACATTCACCAAGCTCTGGGGAAAAATCCCTTGCAAGAGGAAAAGCCTGTTTGTCTTTAGTAAATCAACCCTTTTATTTTGACGCACCTGAAACTTATTTAGCAGGTTTAACCAGTTAACAACCCTGCCATAGCCGAATGACAGCTACAGCGTGGTTTGATAACTCTGGGAGGGCGTACTATGACGTCCTCCTAGAACTGCGCTCCTCCTGGGACGCACACCTGGGAATATCCGTGACTGGATCACGGATCATGATAAATGGCCAATGACAGCGGCCATTTACCACGTGATCGCTCCATCAAATGATGAGTGATCACTTGTAAACAAGCCCGGCTTAGCTCTCCCCTCTCCGTACAGATCGGTACAGTGTGAGAGGAGAGGGGAGAGATTGGTTGCAGCAGCATTGTGGGCTGGATCTGTAGTGCCCACAGTGCTGCTTTGTGAAAATTCCTGCACTCATCCATCCATCCATCCATACTCAGCCATCCCATTTATCCCCATCCATACTCAGCCATCCCATTTATCCCCATCCATACTCAGCCTTCCCATTTATCCCCATCCATACTCAGCCTTCCCATTTATCCCCATCCATACTCAGCCATACTCATTCATGCTCAGTCCTCCCCATCCATACTCAGCCATACCCATTCATGCTCAGTCATCCCATCTATACTCAACCATCCTCAATCATGCTCAGCCATACCCATTCATGCTCAGTCATCCCCATCCATACTCAACCATACGCATTCATGCTCAGTCATCCCCATCCATACTCATTCATGCTCAATATTTCCCATCCATACTCATTCATGCTCAGCCATCCTCATTCACACTCAGTCATCCCCATCCACACTCATTCATACTCAGACATCCTCATTTATGCTCAGTCCTCCCCATCCATTCTCATCCATACCCATTCATGCTCAGCCATCCCATCCACATTCAGCCATCCTCATTCATGCCACCCATACTTAGCCATCTTCATTTATGCTCAGTCATCCCCACCCATCCTCATTCAAGCTCAGTCACTCTCATTCATGCTCAGTCATGTTGTGGAGATTTTTATGGAAATGTATTAATGTATGTTGTCAGATGTCCCCCCAGTGTCAGTTTGGCTGTAATGCGCTCATCTGAGCGTATTTGCACATACAGACGTTGGTGGAAAATCTTCCTGTGGAAACAGCGATGTTTGCTCCATTTAGAGATGTTGTTTTGCGCCCCGTTGGGGGAACTGGCCAGCCCCTGGCGGGGGGCATTAAATGACTCCGAGCGCACAGATCTGTGTCCACAGGAACAGTAGCATAACTATAAAATAATTGTGGTCCATTTGAGGCATAATTGTCATGTAGTTTCCGTCATTGGTAGCAGTGTATGTCACTGCTAGTCTATTTGAATGAATATTGTATTTGGTTGGAAGGATGCCCTTGTATGGTCATTCTCCTGTGTGGAAGGGACATCCTGTGATGTCCCCGCCCATGGGGGGGAGGTGATTGCTTGCTGCAGCCAATCACCTCCTGTCTGAGATCTTTTGAGTTTAATAAAAGCCTATGATTAGGCGTCGGCTGGACAGTCTATGCTGGGAAGCCGAGATGAGAAGATAAGCTGTGTTGGTGCTGCCTTTCTTGGATGAATGATGGAATGAACGGTGAGTGGAGCTTAGCAAACTTAGCTAAAGATAGCATTATTGCAAAAAGATGAATCTAAAGTGTGTGCTTATTTAGCACAGGAATTATGGGCTGTGTGCTCTGTAAACAACAGCCTAGACATTCCACAACAGTTTATGGCGGGCCAGGATCTTTGGGAATAGATGGAGTCCCTTTGGACATCGGATCGAGATGGGGGGGGGGGGAGAGTGGATCTACGTTCCGATGTGGGGGGCTCTACTTTGTAAAAGAACAAAAAATGTGTCTTTTTGAAATAATGCTGTTTGTGTGTGCGTGTGTATGTCTGCGAATCCGATCGTATGCTTGTGAATTTGATTGTGTGTGCCTGTGTGGGTATGCCTGCATGTGCCTGTGTGTGATTAGATTGTTTGTGTGATGTAGGACATGTGTACCCATGAGTGCGATTGAAATTGTGTAAGAGATGGCTGTTTGTGCGATGTACTGAGCAGTTTGTAAAGTGGACGATTGTTTGTGAGCCATGAGGTTTAGTGGGGGAGGGGCAGCCAGCATCTCAGTTACAAGGGTGAAAGTTGGTGACTTTCTGTAAATAGCATGCAGGAGTTTTGTAGTGGGAGGGCCCTGAGAGATGATCTGATGGAAACTGTATATTGTGTATGAAATGAAGGTATAGCTGTGGTATTTAGTGCACTGAGAAGTTTGTAAGTAGATTGTTTGGCTGCCATGTGCTTGAATGGGGGAAGGGCTTGCCCACTGCTTTGTGTTGCAGGGGCTGTGCCCTGAGGGAAAGACACTCTGAGCAGACATGCAGGCAACATTGTACTGTATGTGTGTGGTGTTTGTGATTTCTATGAAAAATAGAAATGGATAGATTGTGATTTTTGCCTTTGTAGGGGACAAAGACACATGTCTCCATAAGTGAAAAAATATTTTAACGAAAGTGTTTGGTTTTTGAGTTGAAAGTTCCCGCCGCATATCCAAGTGGCCAGGCATTGCTAGAAGGCAGACAATAGTATGTCTGTGCGATGGCTTGTTATGGAAGCTGAGGCCACTGTGTGTGTGAACTTTAGGTAGAGAAAAGTGGTGAATATCTCAGAGTATATGGACTTAGAGAAATGAATATGTTTTTAATATTGTTCATGTAACTAACATTTATTGAATGTGCTGTTTAGTTGGCAAAAGGGAGGCTAAGTTTGTAAGTGTACATGTGGTCCTTGTAGAGTGTAGCTGACACCTTTTCAGTGGATTTTGATGATGATTTAGAAAAATCTCAACTGTGTAGTCAGTCTTTGTGGAGAAAAACATTTTTGATTTTCTTTTAAAGAGATGCTGGTTTTGGCGGGAAAAAGTAATGGCGCCATTCTTGGCTTTTGTTAAAATGGCAGGCAAACCGCAAGGCTAAGGCGCAGTTTTTCTTTAGCCTGTGGGTGTCCTATAAGGGAACCTTTCCTTTGGGTGTGATATCATGTGACCATGCTGCTGCATTCGTCAGCTATGTTGCTGGTGGAATGTCTCAGCTTTTGGGGCAGATTTTGATGTTTGGTGCGAATTGGGTAGTGCGGTATTTTCTGCGTTGGAACCTGGTGGAGGCCATTTGTGTTTGTCTTTGTGTGGGGGAACCCATGTGGTGTTCATTGTGACGTCCCATGCTGGTTTTGGCGGGAAAAATTGCATGGCGCCATTTTTGTTGTTGTCCATGAGGTGGGGGTGGTGGTCATCCACCATTTTGTTATCCTGGCTTGTCGGCCATTTTGAGACGTTTACAGTTTGAGATAGGAAGTTCCAGTTTAGCAAACACGGCTCCTGAATATGCTGTATTGGCATTTGTTGATTGGCGCAGTTTTCTTCTGTTTTATGCGTTTACAGTTTGACCTGTGCACTGCTGGGGAGAGTGGTGGGACGCCGGAGTGACATACTGAGAGGATGGTTTTGTCTCTGGTTTAAATTGCTTTTCTAAGCATCACCTTTTGAGGTGAGTTGAGAGGTATCTTAAAATAGCGCGGTCTTACCCCGAGGGGCCACGACGCGCTTGCGGACACACGCACATGCTGGGGCCTATTTATGGATGGGATCTGGCTGACCTACCAGCATTTGGAGTGTGGGGGGAGGCCAACGCAGAGACAGGGAGGACATGCAGACTCCATGCAGGTGGTGTTAGGAGGGGGATTTCTCCGTTTTCATTTAAGTGAATGTAAGCTATTGCAGGGTCAGCTGACTTTGCAGTATATGAAAAAGTTCACTTTACACTGAATTTTGATAGATTGTAAGACTAACAGAGTTTTTGTACAATGATGTGTTTTTATGTTTGGATATTTGGGAGTTTCCCAGAGGGCAATTCATATGTTTTGAAGCTTGTATTGTATAGCCTGTAGAGGAGGAGAGGGGGTTTGGTCGAAACTCCTAGAGCCATCTTTTTGCAGGAGTTTTGTATTTGAGTGTCAACTTGTGGTTTTGCTTGCAGGGGATGTTTGGGTCAGGACCCTCCCATTTGCAAAGGGGGGTTTTATTCCATCATTTTCTTGACAAGGTTTTAAATTGTTGAAATATATAATGTGTAGCCATGGATTTTTTGGAGTCTTAATAGACAAGGCGATTAAGGCTAAGGCCTCCCCTCCCCCTCCCTCTTCCTGAACAATTGATATGTAAATAAACCATTTTTTTTTTTTAAGTAGCTGAGCATGTAACCGGAAGTTTCTTTTCAGCATTTATATATCAGCAGAAAGTTGGTGGGAGGAGCTTGGGGTTGTCTGAATGAGATTTGTGCTTGGAAGGAAAATAGAAAGCATTTTGGCGTTTAAAAGTCTTTTATATTTTGTTCCAGTTTTGTGAAGTTTTGTACTGTAATACAGTTTTGGGTAGAGAGCAAACAGGGGGTATCACCATTATTTTATCATCTAGATACAGAGAGAACCCACATTGTTCTGCAGGTGGTAAACTGGCGTAAGTGTTCTGTGTGGTTTAGTCTGACAACGCAGTGTATGGGTGTATAGCGGAAAATTCTTGTGTATGCATGCACTGTGAGGGGTAGAGGCCTAATTCGGGGGTTGATATGTGGTTGTTCTGTAGTTCCAAAAGTGTTGGGACAACAAGCCATAAAGTTGACGCCTCAGTTAGGGTTTCTAGTTGGAGGACTTGACCATATATTGGTTGTAGTTCTTCAATCCACCGTATAAGAAGACACCGGGCGGTGCTCTCCGAAAATGGGTGCAACGGTTTAACCTGGACGCAGGTTTAAGATGATAAGCCGATTCGAATCACCATGGACACAAGGAGGTCTGTGAAAAGGGAAGGAATGGAGGCTTCCCACAGTCAGACGGTCACACAGTGCACGAAGCCTAGTTTTGGGGCAAAGGCCTTTGAACCCCAAAAAGATTAACATAGGTGGTCCAAGGATACTATTTTGGATATCCCTCTGGAGTGGATGTAGTTGAGCTGTGGCTTCAGAAATCTGTAATGATGAGTGTTGATGGAGGTGTAGTCTCATGACCGTTTGTTTGAACTTTGTATGGCTGGTCCATGCAAGGTTCTCGAGCTGCTCTCATGGTTGTCCCATTGTATTTTTTTTTTCTATTGCTGAAAGAGTGAAGGGAGAATTCTGGCTGTTTGTTTTTTTCATTTTTGGTTTTGGAAACTATGAAGTATCTCCCCCATATTTGTATCGGAATGTTTGTATGTAGTAACGTGAATATGTTCGAACTTACCGCGGCGATCCTCCGATGCGTCGCGGCTGTTGTATTTTTGTAGGAACGGGAAAAGTAAGGGTTACAGAGGGTTTTGTTTGAATCAGTGTTGAAAGAATGTCATTGACAATTTACCAATGTACAGGAATGTCATTATTGCTTACCATTCTTTGAAGGTTAAATATGAAGGATAGAGTAATGATTTTGCTTATAAGTATTTTTCAGGTCCAAGGAGTTTGTACATAGAGAACAGGTGTATGTAGACAGCGGTACATATGGATAAATACGAGTCTAAGGGAGGTAAAAGTATCATAGGCTATTTGTTTCTTTTTTCCTGCACCACGCATTTCTTCCTTCAGTCTGTAATGAGGAAGAAAAGGGAGGAGAAGTGATAAATGTAAGAGTGACAGTTTTTTTTTTCAAACTAATAATAACCTCTGTAATTCTAACCAAGTTTGTGCCAAGACTGTCTTTCTTTGATAGAATTTGAATCGGCAAGCAGCAGTCTGGTGAAGTAGGTTCCCATCCCAGAGGCTAAGAACCTTTTATCAATGGTTCCAGGTATTGTAAGCCACGCACAGGTTATGCAGTGACCACAGTCCCGATGTCTGGGTTATTGTCATATGAGGGTTGTTTGGAGGTCAATCAAAATCAGGGTCGTACTCTCCTCATTAGCTGTCACTTATATTCTCGGCTGATGGGGTGGGTGCGATCGTTGTGACATGAACTTCAAAATGTCCACCAAAAGGTTTTCACGAGTCCCTCATGGACCCTGACTCAATAATCAGTTTACATTCTTTCCAACCAGGTGACTGGGTCGTTGTAAATAAGCTTGAGGGATGAGACCACGCCAGCCACTGCAAGAAGCGGCTCAACCACACCAAAGAATGAGGAGTATCTTTGTTTATTTATATTTTTGTTGTTTAGTAAATTTTAGCGAGGGTAACGATGAAAAGCATCCCAAGTTATTATGTAAAGTGTATTTCCTGACTAGCTCAGAAAGCGAACAGCACCGATGGTCTGTTCTGAGTCTTCACCGAGTTTTAGTCCCCAGCGATGACAGTGGTACATGCCATTTATGATGTTATTATGGGTATGAGGAGTTTTTGACAAACTAGTGAAGACTCCAGACAGACACTTGTCAATGGAATCTAATGATGTATTTTTAGAGGGTAAAATTGGTTTTAGTTTTAATGGCTCTGTCTCTTGTCGGTTTGGGTATCTAGGCAGCCCACAAGTGTGTTTGAACTTTAGTTTGGTGCTTCTGTGGATCTGCAGCTTATAAAAGTAATTCCCCCAAAGCAAGAGGTTCATGCGTGATGGTGAAGCTGTCCCAACATCTTATGTCGCGGCCGATCGCGAGGATCTGATGGCGCAGGAAATTAAGAATGGCAGGGACAGCTAGAAGGGATTTGTTCACCAACCCCGACCAGGTCTGGGCATGGTGTCCTGCATGTACGAGGTGGGGGGGCTCGAGCTTGGGATACGATTGAACAATTCTCATCCGTTAAGGATGGGATTCTTCATGTAATTGTTGAAGCCATAGCCGTAGCTAAGTGAAGGTTGGGAGTCTATTTTAAGGGTCTGGGAATCTTTGGGGATCTAATTTTTATTTTACAGCGGATCGTGGTTAAAGGAAGTGGGAATATATATACTCATGTCGTTTTTATTTCTATTCTTTCTATGTTGTGACGAGATGCTCCTGTTGCCTGATTTGACGCGTGACCAGAGTTTCCTTGATGAGACGCCCCGAAGCCGGACCCACATACAAGACACAGAGGATCACAGAGGGATCGGCGATTACTACAGCTCACCATGTTGTGTCCTCCTTTATAAGTCATGCCCCTGAAGAGTAGAGTCTACATGTCAAGCCGTGTTTTCCTTTTTATGGACTAAGGACTGATTCATTTCCAGGTGTAAGAAGCATATCAACTTTCATCGAGGGACACATGGGGTGCATATGACAAAAAAGGGAGGACTGTTGTGGAGATTTTTATGGAAATGTATTAATGTATGTTGTCAGATGTCCCCCCAGTGTCAGTTTTGCTGTAATGCGCTCATCTGAGCGTATTTGCACATACAGACGTTGGTGGAAGATCGGTGGCGGGAAAATCTTCCTGTGGAAACAGCGATGTTTGCTCCATTTAGAGATGTTGTTTTGCGCCCCGTTGGGGGAACTGGCCAGCCCCTGGCGGGGGGCGTTAAATGACTCAGAGCGCACAGATCTGTGTCCACAGGAACAGTAGCATAACTATAAAATAATTGTGGTCCATTTGAGGCATAATTGTCATCTAGTTTCCGTCATTGGTAGCAGTGTATGTCACTGCTAGTCTATTTGAATGAATATTGAATCTGGTTGGAAGGATGTCCTTGTATGGTCATTCTCCTGTGTGGAAGGGACATCCTGTGATGTCCCCGCCCATGGGGGGGAGGTGATTGCTTGCTGCAGCCAATCACCTCCTGTCTGAGATCTTTTGAGTTTAATAAAAGCCTATGATTAGGCGTTGGCTGGACAGTCTATGCTGGGAAGCCGAGATGAGAAGATAAGCTGTGTTGGTGCTGCCTTTCTTGGATGAATGATGGAATGAACGGTGAGTGGATCTTAGCAAACTTAGCTAAAGATAGCATTATTGCAAAAAGATGAATCTAAAGTGTGTGCTTATTTAGCACAGGAATTATGGGCTGTGTGCTCTGTAAACAACAGCCTAGAAATTCAATAACAGTCATCCCCATCCATACTCAGCCATACTCATTCATGCTCTGCCATCCTCATTCATGCCATCCATACTCAGCCATACTCATTCAAGCTCAGTAATCCCCATCCATACTTATTCATGCTTAGCCGTCCCCATTAGGGATGAGTCGAACACCCCGCGGTTTCGGACCGAAAGTTGGCGCAAACTTTCGAACACCGTTAAAGTCTATGGGACTCTAACGTGAGAAATTAAAAGTGCAAATTATAAAGGCTAATATGCAAGTTATTGTCATAAAAAAGTGTTTGGGGACCCGGGTCCTGCCCCAGGGACATGTTTCAATGTAAAAAAAAAGTCTTAAAAACTACCATTTTTTCGGGAGCAGTGATTTTAATGATTAAAGTGAAAAAATAAAAGTGAAATATTCCTTTAAATATCGTACCTGGGGGGTGTCTATAGTATGCCTGTAAAGTGGCACATGTTTCCCGTGTTTAGAACAGTCCCTGC
This sequence comes from Rana muscosa, assembly GCA_029206835.1. Taxonomy (NCBI): domain Eukaryota; kingdom Metazoa; phylum Chordata; class Amphibia; order Anura; family Ranidae; genus Rana; species Rana muscosa. The sequence continues at coordinate 1,257,161,688 of CM055116.1, read as the reverse complement.
ACAAAATGACATTCTAAAGGAATAAAAGTCATTTAAAACTGCTTGCGGCTGTAATGTAATGTGGGGTCCTGGCAATATGGATGAAAATTATTGAGAAAAACGGCATGGGTAACCCCCCAGCCCATTACCAGGCCCTTTGGGTTTTGTATGGATATGAAGAGGAACCCTGCACCCAAATTAAAAAAAGAAAAGGCGTGGGGCTCCCAGGCCCTATTTACTCTGAACAGCAGTATACAGGCAGTCCAAACAAGACAGGGACTTTAGGTTTGTTCTTAAGTTGAATCTGTTTGTAATTTGGAACAGGTACATTTTGTAAGTGTAGCTCCAGACAAAAAATCTATTTTTAAGCTTTTTGGATAACATAGGGAAGGGTTATCACCCCTGTAATATTTGTTTTGCTGTCTGTGCCCCTGTTCAGAAGATTTCACTTCACTTTCCGTCCCAATGACAATTGGATTTTGAAAATTTACAGTTATTAGGGAAACAAGGATTGGTGATAAAGCATCAGTGGAGACACCTTTTTCCCATATTAACTCTTACAGTAAAGAATTTCCCTTCCTAGGGGTAGATTTCCTCTCACTTCCTGTTGTCTACCTCTGTTTGTAAGTAGGAGTCGTTTCTAAGTCGGATGTTTGAAAGTAGGGGACCACCTGTATATACTATACGGCCTGCCCTATATACTCTGCAGAAAATTGGGCTTTAGGTGTTGGTGGTACCAGATAACTGTAAGCCCTCACAGTTAGTCTTGGTGGGCGCTGGAATGGGCCCTTCTGTGAAATATAATATCAAGAATTGTAATTACATGCCCCTGTTGAACAGGGGTAGAGAAATTGGGCCGTTGGTGGTGGTGGTGCCACAACACTGTAAGCCCTCACAGTTTCTCTTGGTGGGCGCAGGAACGGGCCCTGCTGTGAAATATTAGATCAAAAATTGTAATTACATGCCCCTTTAAATAGTGGCAGAAAAATTGGGTCTTAGGCAGTGGTGGTGGTGCCACAACACTGTAACCCCTCACAGATACGCTAGTTGAGCGCAGGAACGAGCCCTGCTGCAAAATATTACAGCAACAATTGTAATTACACGCCCCTGTTAAACAGGGGCAGAAAAATTGGGCCTTAGCCACTGGTGGTGGTGCCCAGAACCAAAAATGTTCTTAGAAGCTATCAACATGAACATTGAGGAGGAATAGGATAGTCACTCAGCATAACAGGATAGTCACTCAGCATCAGCATAGGCAGTCTTGAAGGAATCTCACATTCATAAAAAACAGAATCGGTTACATCAGCATCAGGTGCTTGGTAGCTGGTGATCCAAGACTGATTCATTTTTATGAAGGTGAGTCGATCAACCGAGTCGGCAGTCGGCAGACGCTGGTTGCTGGAACCGATCAGACCTTGGGGCTGCGGACTAAAAAATTGTCTGAATGCTTCGGTCAGACGGCCAACTTCTCCACCGCTCCTTCTGTGACTGACCGAAGCCTCAGCAATACGTTGTCCAGGACCAGGAATTTGTAACCTCCTAGGCTCTGGAAACGCGTTGCACAAACCTTTCTGCAAGGCCTCCCGAATATGTTTCATCCTCTGCTCCCTCTGCAACGGCTGGATAAGTTCCGCAACCTTACCCTTGTAACGTGGATCAAGAAGGGTTGCCAGCCAGTAATGATCCCTCTCCTTGATACCACAAATCTGAGTGTCCTTTCGCAGGCTTTGCAGTATCAGGGAGGCCATGCAGTGTAGGTTTGCTGAGGCATTCGGTCCCTGAGTCCTCTTGGTCACTAAGGACGACATGATCCGCAGCCACCTCCTCCCAGCCACGTACAAGTCAATGGGTTTCTGGGGACTGTAAACGATCCCTTGAAGACTGCTTCTGATGCTGAGTGCTAGGCTCCACCTCCATGCTGACACAATCCTCCTCCTCCTCTTCCTGTGTGATCGGCGAACCCTCAGGAACACTGTCTGGATAAAGGGGGCCTTGAGAGGTAAGGAAGTCCTCCTCTTCCTCCCTTTGTTCTGCCTCAAGTGCCCTGTCCATTATTCCATGCAGCGTGTGCTCCAACAGACAAGTGGGACAGTATCACTGATGCATGCACTGTCACTGCTCACCATCCTCGTGGCCTCCTCAAATGGTGACAGGACAGTGCATGCATCCTTGATCATGAGCCACTGGCGTAGAGAAAAAAGCCAAGCTCCCCTGACCCTGTCCTGGTTCAATAGTCGCACAGGTACTCATTGATGGCCCTTCTGCTGTGTGTGCAGTCGCTGCAGCATGGCCAACGTTGAGTTCCACCTGGTGGGCATGTCACAGATAAGGTGGTTCTTGGGCAGGTTGTATTCCTTTTGGCGGTCAGTCAGCTGAGCACTGGCATTATATGACCGGCAGAAATGCACACAGACTTTCCTGGCCTGTCTCAGGAGATCCTGTAAGCCCGGGTACCTGCACAAGAACCTCTGCACCACCAAATTAAGGACGTGAGCCAAACAGGGTACATGAGTCAAATGTCCCTGTCGGAGGGCGGAGAGGAGGTTGGTACCATTGTCGCAAACCACCATTCCTGGCTGATGCTGGCATGGCTTCAACCACCTCGGAGCCTGCCTCTGCAGAGCTGACAGAATCTCTGCCCCAGTGTGGCTCCTGTCCCCTAAGCACACCAGCTCAAGCACCGCATGGCATCTTTTTGCCTGAGTGCTTGCGTAGCCCCTTGAAAGCCTACGGAGCACCGCTGGTTCCGAGGACAAATCTATAGAGGAAGAGGCCATGGAGGAAAAAGAAGAGGAGGGGGTGGAGGAGAGAGGTGTGTCAGAATCACCACTAGTAGCATTTTGGAGGCGTGATGGCAGAACAAGCTCCAACAATACTGCACCCTGTCCTGCATCCTTCCCAGCTGCCAGCAGAGTCACCCAGTGCACCGTGAAAGATAGGTAATGTCCCCGTCCATGCCTGCTGGACCATGAGTCAGCGGTAATATGCACCTTATCGCTGACCGCCCTGTCCAGCAAGGCCAAGACATTGCCTTCCACATGCCGGTAGAGAGCCGGAATCGCCAAAAAGTGCCGTTTGGGAACCTGCCACTGAGATACCGCACATTCCACAAATTCACAAAAGGGGGCAGGCTCTACCAGCTGAAAAGGCAGCAGTTGGAGTGCTAGCAATTTAGCCAAGCTAGCATTCAGCCGCTGGGCATGTGGATGGCTGGGACCGAATTTCTTTCGCCGGTTTAGCAACTGGGGTAGGGAAATTTGCCTGCTACAATCGGACGTTGGTGTAGCAATAGCAGATTGCAGCAAGTACTTGGCACACCTAATTCTACACCTTCATTCCTCTCAGTGCAGGTTTCTGAGAGAACTTAAGGTATAGTGGGGATGGAGATTCCAGCTGATGAGGAGCAAGGAGAGGTCCGCCTTGTTCTTTGGTGTGGGTCTTTTAAGTACGCTTGCCAACGAACTGCAGGGCAAGTCGACATATGTCTGGTCAAGCATGTGGTGCCCAAGCGGCTGCTGTTTTGGGCACGCTTGATACGCTTCAGACATATGTTGCAAACAGCAACGGTGCGATCTGCTGCACACGTCTCAAAAAGTCCCACACCAAAGAACTTTTGGAAAAATGCAGAGTCAGCAGCGCCCTGCACATGCGGAGCCCTGCGGTGTTAAGCTGGCCCCTGGAGGGCATCCTGCCTCGTTGGAGATGTGCTTCCTCCTCCTCCTCCCTCCTATCAGGCACCCATGTAGAGTCAGTGACCTCATCATCCCCTCCTTTCTCGTCACTGGAGCAAACCTGCCAGTATGCTGCAGCTGGGGGAACATGACTGCCAGTTTGTTGTCCTTCTTGGGCACCTCCTCTCTCTGGGCTTACATTACTGTCTTACTCAAGCTGGGTACCATCATCGGAGCCTTCAAAACGCTGCGCATCCTCCTGCAGCATGTACCCAACACTGTGGTCGAACAGTTCGGGGGACTCCCCTGTGCATGATGGGGGGCTAGGGAAGGAGTAACTGATGACCTGGAGCCGATGGAATAGGTTGCTTTGGCAGCTGCATTGGCAGCCAAAGTACTCCAAGCCTGGGTGACAGAGGATGAGTAGGATGAGGACGGCTTTGTCATCCACTCTACCAACTCTTCTGCATGTTGTGGCTCAACACAGCCAGCTGCCGAAAAAAAGGACAAGCGTGCCCCACGGCCACGTGCTGAGGATGCACCGTGTCCATGACCGGCACTGTTGGCTGTAGACACAGAGCCTGCTTGCCCTCTTTTAGTGGCCTGTGAGCGTCTGCTTCTCCTTGTTGGCCTTCCAGACATACTGTATTTGATGTATTTGTAATGTATTTGAATAGGTACACCAGGAATGGCCTGTAGTCAGGTATAGTCTTGGCTAGACTAGAATGCCGTTGATATATGTGTAGGAGACAGTAGGCTTGTGCAATTCGTTTCGTAACGAATCAAAATTCGTCCGAATTTAGCAACTTTCGGACATTCGGAAGCATTCGAATTTCCGAACAGAGCAATTACGAATAAAACCGAATCCGAAATAAATTATACCGCAAAATAGCGAATGCCCGAAGGTCTTCGGCATAATTCATTATGAAAAAAGTTACGAATGTACGAATCCATTCGAAGCACAATAACACTCACTCTGCTCTCTGCTTCTCCCTCACCATGCTGAACTCCCTCTCAAAATGGTGTACAGGGGCGGAGGCTATAGCCGCATGAAAAAACGAAAGTAAAATACGAGATTTCGAATCCATTCGAAGCACAATAACACTCACTCTGCTCTGCTCTCTGCTTCTCCCTCACCGTGCTGAACCCTCTCAAAATGGTGTACAGGGGCGGAGCCTATAGCCGCATGTAAAAAACGAAAGTAAAATACGAGATTTCGAATCGTTACAAATAACCGCTATGTATTTAGAAAAGTACAAATCCATTCGAAGCACATTAGGCATAATAGGCAGCGTCGTTGTGAGAGAGACACGGAAAATTACGAATCAACGAACCCAAAAAAAGTTACGAAAGTAGGAGTTGTGTCCAGAATCAACGAAAAACAACATACTCTACCGAAAGTACGAATTATAAAGCAACAAAAAATTCAACGAAAAATGTCGCTTGCAAAAATACGAATGAGTCCGAACACGAAAAATCCCGTCTAGCAAAATTACGAATGATTACGAATCAACAGGACCGGAAAGAAACGAACCGAAACGGAACGAATTTTTCCGTTGTGCACAAGTCTAGGAGACAGTATATATTTTATTCACTGCAGATCACTGAATAACCTGCCTGCCTGAAAGTGTATTTGAATAGGTACACCAGGAATGGCCTGCAGTGATATGTAGCTGCACAGGATACAGTGTGTATATATATATATATATATATATATATATATATATACATATACACACACACACACACACACACACACACACACACACGGGATTCATTAAAATTACAACAGGCAGACAGTTGGTTGAAGTTAAACACATCAGCCCTTTTCAATTAACCTGTTGAGTTCAGGATCAACAAACAGTAAATACCGGTAGTAATTTTACAGATATCCTGGGAAATATTGTGGATTAATATTACAGACCCATTTTAAAGCAATCCAAGGCATATACTCAATGTCCATTATTTCCTGGCTCATACTTTCTAAGAACTTCTGGGTTCCATGGGCCCTCCCGTTACATCTCTCCCCTTTCGGAAGGAGACTAACACAGGAGGAGACTCCAAAGTTAGTCCATAGTTCCATTCCTCTAATGCCTGGACAACCCATCAGCATTGCCATTTTGCTTACCAGGTCAGTAGCTGATGGTGAAGTTGTAAGGTTGCAGGGCAAATAATGGAATTCAGTTCTGGAACAGTCACTTGTTTTGCTCTCTCAATGGCTCTCAAAACTTGTTGTTGATGCTCTTGGGAGAGGTAAGGCAAAACCTGGGCACAAATCCCATCTAACCTTTTGACAATTTCAGCCTGTTTGTGCATTTCAATGTTCAAGCCATGGGACATCTCATAATACATGACGTAGTGTCGTGCATCTCCGATTTCTCACTGGCCAACTTGTCACATTCCAATTTTAGACTGTTATATTGTGCCTGATCTAAGGTACATGTCGGGGAAGATAGTCTTACCCGGGTCTCGGCAGCAAGCTGGTCGGTTCCAGCAGCACGGGTCTGGGCACAGGTAGTCACTGGGTTGGCTTCAGCGGGGCCCATCGGGGCGTAAGCAGAAACGAGGGGGGCCAAATCATTCCCCAGTAGTACATCTGCTGGCAAATCCTTCATCACCCCCACATTCACGTGTCACGAACCAACCCCCCAATCCAGGTGAACACGGGCAACAGGTAGCCAGAAGATGGTGCCTCCCGCTACTCTTACGGCTACAGTGTCTCCGGTATGTTGGCTCTCTGGGATGAGGTTCTTCTGTAGTAGGGTCATGGTGTTGCCAGTATCACATAGGCCATTGGCTACCTTTCCATTGACCCAGACAGTCTGCCTGTGTTGCTGCCGGTTGTCCCCGGTTAGCTGCTTGTGATCAGCCTCATGCAGGACGCCCCAATGTTCTTCCTCCTCAACGCAGTGGGCCGCAGGCATGGATGTGTGGGGGTTACCCCTTGCTGGCTGTCTCCATGACTGAGACTGCCTGGCTGGATTCAATGGACAGTCTGGCATTTTGTGCCCTAGCTGTTTACATCCGAAACACCTAATGGGTTGTGAGTAGTCCTGGGAGTTGAACCTGGGCTGCTGAGGTTAAGTGGCGCTGGAGGTGGTGCTGTAGGGCGGTACGACTGTGGTTGGTAGGCGATAGCTGGAGGGGGTGCCGCTGATCGATAATCCGACCGAGCTGTTGTCTTGACCCCAGGGTTATCCAGTTTGCAGGCGTGTGTGTATTCGTCCGCCAGGCGAGCTGCTTCAGGCAAGGTGAAAGGTTTTCGGTCCCGGACCCACTTTGACTTCCAGGGACAGTTTGTCACAGAAGTGCTCCAGCAGGAACACCTGCAGCACCCCTTCCCCGGATTCTGCTTGGCATCCAGTGACCCAGTGGGATGCCGTGCGGTGTAGGCGGCATGCCCACTCGGTATACGAGTCTCTAGTCTGCTTGCTCGTCTCTCGGAACCACCTCCGGTATTCCTCCGGTGTGACGGCATACCTGGCCAACAGTGCTTCTTTTACCAGTCCATAGTTCATAATATCCTCGTCTGGGATGGCCCTGAACGCTTCACTGGCCCGGTGTAAGAGAACTGCTGATTCACGTCTGGCAGTTCTGCGTGTGCATGCGCGCGTTCCCGGACAACGACCGAATTCTAGAACGCCAATGGGCATGCGCGCGCAATGAACGACGTGCACGCGCAGGAGCACGTCCTTAACGCCAGTTGGCGCCAGACGGCCTATTTAAAGGGTGCTCTGACTCTCTACAAGTGCTGACTGGTCTTCAGCTGTGTCCTGATCCTCTGAACCCTGCTATTACCTGCTTGATACCTGTTACTGATCCCGGCTTCCTCGGACTCTGCTTCTGGACTCTGATTGCTTGATTACTGGTACCTGACTCCGGCCTGCATCTGTCCTTCCTCCTGCTTATGCCTTGTACTCTGCAGCCCGCCTGTTACCGAACCCGACTATCTCCACGACTCCGCTTTCATCATCTGCCCGGCTCCGACACTGCCTCTGGAAACCTGCGCTGGCTCTCTATCGTCTCAGCTCTCCTGTGTCCAGTGCTCTTCTTTCTCCTGACCATAGGAAGTATTGACAAGCCACCAAGCCTGAACCTGCAAGCTGGTTGGAGTTCCTCCTTAACATCTGCTGATCTTCTGAGTTCCGCCGCAGCTCTTCACCTGCTGTCCTGCTGGTACCACTGAGCCTACTACTTCCACCGCAGGTTCTACTGGCAACATTCCCAGGCACTCGTGTTCCTCCTGACCCTAGCCACTATCTGTTCCACCTTCAGTGGGGCTTGGGTAGGAGATACAAGGGAGGCCGACCTCGTCATATCAGACTCCTACCAGGTACGTGACACCCGGCCGGACAATTTCTCAGACAAAATGGTAACCCATTCCTCTGTGGGCACCCGGTGTAGGGCACATTGCCGTTCAAAATCCGCAAGGTACCCATCAATCTCCCCTTCAGTTTCAATGAAATTTTTAAAAGCAGCAAAATGTATCTTTCTCCTTTCAGCTGGTGCTGCTTTGACTTCTGCTGCTGCAGCACCTCTTTGCGGTAGCACATTTACGTCCACAGCCACTATAACTCGGTCTATGATCTCCGCTGTAGGGTTAGGACCATAATGTGTCAGTCTTATGTTAACAGCCCGATCAAAACTTGCCTCTTTGGGTGTCCTGTCTGTTATGCCCCATACACACGATCGTTTTTCATGCCGTTAAAAATGCCATTAAAAAAAATGGCCATTAAAAATGATCGTGTGTAGGCTCCAGAGCATTTTTAACGACGTGAAAAACGGCCATTAAAAATTTCGAACATGCTCTCTTTTTTCACGTCGTTTTTCATGTCGTTTTTTTTAACGACGTGAAAAACGATAGTGTGTATGCTTTAACGACGTGAAAAAAAACGCGCATGCTCAGAATCAAGTATGAGACAGGAGTGCTCGTTCTGGTAAAACTAGCGTTCGTAATGGAGATAGCACATTCGTCACGCAGTCACGGACTGAAAAGCACGAGACTGAAAAGAGCGAATCGTCGCTCAACAAACTTTACTAACATGAAGGGTGGCGCCATTCGAATGGATCTTCCCCTTTATAGTGCCGTCGTACGTGTTGTACGTCACTGCGCTTTGCTTGATCGTTTTTTTAAATGATCGTGTGTACGCAAGACAGGCTTGAGAGGAAACATGAAAAAAAACGACGTGAAAAACGGCGAGAAAAAAAATGGCAAGAAAAACGATCGTGTGTATGGGGCATTACGCTGGGCCTTTTGGTTCCATCCATTTCGACTAGTTCTCTGATAATGTCCCTCTTCTTCCGGTTGTTGGCCGGTCTGCCCCGGTTCTCCAGTAAGTCCTTGAGGGTAGAGTGCTTTAGCCGTTCATACTGTGCTTCCATTGTCCTGTGTCCTCTTGTAGCTGTCCTTATAGGCTGTGGAATCATCCCACTGCTTGCCAACACTTGTAACGGCACCCCAAGTATGAAAGGGGTTAACGCTGTTTAGGATATTCCCTTTCCGAACACAAGGCAACTACTGACACTCCCCAGTCAGGCAAACGAGATCCATACTGATAATTCCCCCCTAATCACGAGACACAGCTCTGTAGTTAGGTTTCCAACAGGTCTGACACTCTTTTTTGAGAAAAGCAGGCTCTTATATACACTAAAAGAACACTGTAGTCCAAATGAACAACTCCACCCACAACATCACACAATAGTTCCCCCACTACACATTATTCTGACATCTCTTAGCAGACAGCAGGTTAGTTCATTAGCTAATACCTTTACAGCTTAAATGAATACTATGCATAACCTTTCCGTTTCCCAGACTGTCTGTCTGCTAATTTACAATATCCACAATTACAGAGTTAATTATCACAATCCACAAAGGAGATCTTTAGAAGGTAGTCGAGATTCATTAACATTACAACAGGCAGACAGTTGGTTGAAGTTAAACACATCAGCCCTTTTCAATTAACCTGTTGAGTTCAGGATCAACAAACAGTAAATAGTTATTTTACAGATATCCTGGGAAATATTGTGGATTAATATTACAGACCCATTTTAAAGCAATCCAAGGCATATTCTCAATGTCCATTATTTCCTGGCTCATACTTTCTAAGAACTTCTGGGTTCCACGGGCCCTCCCGTTACACACATTATATATACATACATATATACATACACACACACACACACACACACAGCCCGGAATGTATATATATATATATATATATATATATATACTGTGAGGGGGTTAGCTCGGCAGCGGGTGTGTGTGTGACCCCCTGGATGGGTTCACCACACAAAAACAGGCACAGCAGACAGAGTTTGTAGTTGCAAAAACAAAAGGTGCGGTTTATTTAAACTATTTACAGGGGAAAAACAGCGAAACAAAAAGAAACATAAAAAAAGAAATCCTGGTCAGATTGACCGCTTACTACACACATAGGTTCCCTGTCTGACAACTAGGTGCAGCCTTGTGCTGCCCCAGCCCCTGTCTCCCTGTTTTGAAGGTTTTAGCCACACAGGCTTTGTCTCACCGCACAGGACAGAAAGACACTCCCCAGTCTTGCACAACACAGAACTGGTTCCAGGATGGAGCATCTCCCTTAGCATGCTGGGAGTTCTTGTAGAGGCCTTAATGAGCCACTTGATTCAGCTGGGCTCATTAACTCTTCCCCCGCAAGACTCCCAGCACTCCCCCTAGTGGTATGAATTTTCATAAAGCCTGAATCTAGGGCATACATACCTACCATCTTGGATGCAACCTGGTGATTTTACCTGCCTGCTGTCACAATATATATATATATATACATATATATACATATATATACACACACACACATATATACACACACTATATATACTAAATATACTGGAGCTAACTGAATCAACTGCCAGCTCAATCTAGCTAACTGAATCACCTTCCTGCTCAATCTATTTAAATGAAATGAAATGACACTCTCTCTCTCTCGCCGCCGGAACACACTACAGAGGGCCGACGTGCAGGCGAGCTTATATAGTGTGGGGCGTGTACTTAATCCCCTGAGCCATGATTGGCCAAAGGCACCCTGCCTTTGGCCAATTATGGCTCTCTGTGCTGACGGCGCTGTGATTGGCCATAGCATGCTGGTCATAGTGCATGCTTGGCCAATCATCAGCAATGCACTGCGATGACGCAGTGAATTATAGGCGGTGACGCGCCACTCGTATTTGGAGCGAATGGCCCATAATGTTCGATCTTCGTCGAACGATTGTACAGCCAATGTTCGAGTCATACTCATGTTCGACTCAAACTCAAAGCTTATCCCTAGTCCCCATCCATACTCAGCCATCCTAATTCATGCTCAGTCATCCCCATCCATACTGAGCCATACTCATTCATGCTCAGTCATCCCCTCCCATCCTCATTCATGCTCAGACATCCCATCCATACTCAGCCATACCCATTCATGCTCAGCCATCCCATGCATGCCATCCATACTCAGCCATCCTCATTCATGCTCAGTCATCCCCATACATACTAATTCATGCTCAGCCATCCTCATTCATGCCATCCATACTCAGCCCTCCTCATTCATGTTTAGTCATCTCATCCATCCTCATTCATGCTTAGTCATCCCCATCCATACTCATTCATGCTCAGTCATCCCCATCCATACTCAGCCATCCTCATTCATGCTCAGTCATCCCCATCCATACTCAGCCATACTCATTCATGCTCAGTCATCCGAATCCATACCCATTTATACTCATTCATGCTCAGTCATCCCCATCTATACTCATTCATGCTCAGCCATCCTCATGCATGCCATCCATACTCAGCCATCCTCATTCATGCTCAGTCATCCCCAACCTATACTCAGCCATACTCATTCATCACCATCCATACTCAGCCATACTCATGCATTCTCATCCATGCTCAGTCATCCCCTTCATGCTCAGTCATCCCATCCATACTCAGCCATACCCATTCATGCTCAGCCACCCCCATGCATGCCATCCTTACTTAGCCATCTTCATTCATGCTCAGTCATCCCCACCCATCCTCATTCATGCTCAGTCATCCCCATCCATACTGAGCCATACTCATTCATGCTCTGCCATCTTCATTTATGCCATCCATACTCAGCCACCCTCATTCATGCTCAGTCATCCCTATCCATACTCATTCATGCTCAGTCGTCCCTATCCATACTCAGCCATCCTAATTCATGCTCAGTCATCCCCATCCATACTGAGCCATACTCATTCATGCTCAGTCATCCCCATTCATACTCAGCCATACTCATTCATGCTTAGTCATCCCCATCCATACTCATCTATGCTTAGCTATCCTCAATCATGCTAGCCATATTCAGCCATCCTCATTTATGCTCAGTCGTCCCCACCCATACTCAGCCATCCTCATTCATGCTCAGTCATCCCCATCCATTTTCAGCCATCCTCATTCATGCTCAGTCATCCCCAGCCATACTCAGTCATACTCATCCATACCTAGCCATCCTCATTCATGCTCAGTCCTCTTATCCATACTCAGCCATGCTCATTTATGCTCAGTCATCCCCATCCATACTTAGCCATACTCAGTCATCCCCATCCATAATCAGGCATCCTAATTCATGCTCAGTCATCCCCATCCATACTCATTCAAGCCAAGTCATCCTATCCATACTCAGCCATACCCATTCATGCTTAGTCATCCCATCCATACTCATTCATGCTCAGCCATCCTCATTCATGCCATCCATATTCAGCCATCCTTATTCATGCTCAGTCATCCCATCCATACTCAGCCATACCCATTTATGCTCAGTCATCCCATTCATATTCATTCATGCTTAGAAATCCTCATTCATGCCATCCATTCTCAGCCATCCTCATTCATGCTCAGTCCTCCCCATCCATAATCAGCCATCCTAATTCATGCTCAGTCATCCCCTTCCATACTCATTCATGCTTAGCCATCCTCATTCATGTTCAGTCCTCTTATCCATACTCAGCCATGCTCATGTATGCTCAGTCATCCCCATCCATACTTAGCCATACTCATTCATGCTCAGTCATGCTGGGATGGTCTGATTCTATCCGCTGCGAACTCTGAAAGAAAGCGCTAGCTCTCGAGCAGCAACACCAGGGAAAAGTTCTCCCCTCCATCCATGTAAGATACTGGTTGCAGTATGAAGTACGAATGCTGTTATTGGGGAAACAATCGAAGCAGGAGTGGACAGCTGAGTTAAGCAGGCTGATCCGGGCAGAGATGCGGTTGGACGAGAGCTACAGAGCCCTCCGGTGATATGTAGCCCAAGAGTGCCCATGGTCAGCGGATAACAGCCCCACGGAAGGCTTTGACTATGATGGCCTGGGATTGTTGTATTGGAGGCTGTCCAGGGACCCTGACTTTGGGAGTGATCGGGAGTGGCGTTTGGAGGAAATAATGGAGCACAGAGAGTGAAGAAAAACGATAGTCTGTGGGCTTTCTGTCGTTTTTTTCGACGAGAAAAATGGTATTAAAAACGACGAGAAAAATTAATGGCACATTGGAACATGTTCTAATTTTTCTCGTCGTTTTTTTCGACATGTTTTCCGTGGCAGTGTTTCCAATAGGGAAACACAGTTATGTGTGTTGTGTTTTGTAAGTGACAGTGATCGATCGATACTGCACTTGGGTGGCCTGGGCTGGACTGAGGGGCAAAACACAGGTGCTAGCAGGTATCTGGGCTGATCCCGCTAACACTGCATTTTTGGGAACCCTAAACTGCTGGGGACGCTAGTATAGATCTGATCAGATCAGATATTGATCTGTTCAGATACTATACCACTAAGGGAGGTGTATGCTTCACGCGTGGGTGTTAGTGCTACTGGCACTAACCTGAAGCTGCCTGGGGTGCGACGCAGACCCTCTCTGATGCTAAAACCTAATTGATATCACCCGCCGGGCGATCAGGGGGTTAAACCTTTATTGGGTTATATACGCGGGTGCCCTGACACTATAAAAAGCAAACTAACTAACCAGCGTCACCCGTAACACTTATATGGTGATCACTGGTGAAAGGATTAACTAGGGGCAATCAGGGGGTTAAAACCTTTATTAGGTAATATATGGGGGTACCTGACGATATATAAAAACCTGATGGGGAACCTAAATAACAAAATAACTAACTGGCTAACCAGTGTCACCAGTGACACTTATACAGTGATCACTGGTGAAAGGGTTAACTCTAGGGGCAATCAGGGGGTTAAAACCTTTGTGTTCCTCCTCCCTTTCCCCTAGGGCAGCTGTGAGCTGATCCATCCGCTGTATATCGCACACCCTAGCAAACCATTGTGACACCACCGGAGGAGATTGTTGCTTCCACATGCTGGGGACACACGCCCTGGCTGCATTCAGTAGGTGTCTCAGTAAGGATTTGCAATATCGCTTACTAGACATGGGGGTTAGGTTTAGGAGTATTGCTGCCGGGTTATCCTGAAGGGAAACATCTGTGATCTTGTGGATAATCTGCAGTACCTGCCTCCAAAAAAGGGTCAACTCCGGGCATTCCCAGAAGATGTGAACTAACGTGCCAGTCTGGGTACCACATCTCCAACACAGAGGACTATGTCCTGGGATTATTGACGCTAGTACTGATGGAGTCCTGTACCATCGCGTCAAAATCTTGTAAGTGATCTCCTGGTATTTGCTACACAGGGACGACTTATGTGCAAAAAAGAGGATACGGTTCTTTTGATCCTCAGTGAACGTGGTGTTAAGATCTCTCTCCCATTTCCCCAAGTACGGGGGGTCATGTTGAGAGGTGTGGGCAAGCAAGATGTTATAGGAACAGGAAAGGGACTTCTGAATAGGTTCTTCTCCCAGGCACAAATCTTCAAAGGATGTAGGTTGTCTGCGGAAACTGCCACTATCAGGGAGGGATCGGATGAGGTGCGAGAGTTGAGAAATCTTCCACCTGCCTAAAATAGAGGAATTAAGAATGGGATATAGGCCTGTGGGGTCAATCCACTCAGAGGAGCCAAGAAAAGAAGAGGCTCTAACCAATCTTTGGTCCGGTTGAAGCCGAAAGGACCTATCCGAAATACCTGGTACAAAGTCTGGGTGCCCAATTATGGGCGTTAACGGGGAAGGAAAGCTGGCAGTCTCCGCTATCCTGAAATATCTGTGAAGCTCCTGCAAAGTGGGCTCGATCAGGGCCGGATTTCCCACAAGGCCACCGAGGCCAGGCCTTGGGGCGGCACTAAATGCAGGGGCGGCGCCGCCTGTCCCCCCGCGGCCACTTCCTGCACTAATGTAGCTCCCGACGCCGCGGCCGGCCTGCTGGAGCGCGGCGCCGGCACAGCAAATGCCAATATTCCTACTTGGCCTGGAGAGGGGAGTGACAGGCACCCCCATGACGGCCGATGACTGGCTAGAATGTCGGAAGCAGAGCCTAATGCTCCGCCTACCCTCCTCTGCACGCCATCACCTCTTCCCCCCCTGAGCGGGGAATATGAAGTGAGGTGAAGAGGAGAAGAGAGGACGGTGGAAGGAATGTATGGCGGCCCGATGGGGAACCCCCTAGCAGCAGCACCAAGAATAGCAGAGCCAGGTACTACTTAAATATAATGCTCAGTGGATTAAATAAATATTCATAGCCATAGTATAAACTGTAATAAAGTGATTTGTGCAACAAGCTCATTAAACAGTCCACATTCAGTGAAAGTTCATGTACTGCAAACTTTGCAGTGCATTAACTTTCACTGAATGTGGACTGTTTAATGAGCAGGGGCTATTGATGGGTACATCCTGCGTTTGATGGGCACAGTGGCTGCGTTTGATTGGCACAGTGGCTGCGTTTGATTGGCACAGTGGCTGCGTTTGATTGGCACAGTGGTGGCAATTGATGGTACAGTGGCTGCGTTTGATGGGCACAGTAGCTGCGTTTGATTGGTACAGTGGCTGCGTTTGATTGGCACAGTGGTGGTAATTGATGGCTCAGTGGTGGTAATTGATGGCACAGTGGCTGCGTTTGATATGCACAGTGGCTGCGTTTGATAGGGGTGGATATGGTTATAAGAGCCCCTTGCTGTATTGAGAAAAGCATCCGCCCATCATATAGCATGATGGCCAGTGCTTTCTCTAACCATATCCGCCCTTTTGAGAAAAGCATCCGCTTGCTTGCTGGGGGGGGGTGGCGGCATTGAAGGACCCTGCCTTGGGGCGGCAAAGGGAGTAAATCCGGGCCTGGGCTCGATTAGAGGATGTGGAGAGGAAAATCTGGAAAAACGTATCCCGCTCGAAGGTAGGCCCGCTAGGGGAATTGGCACCGATTCCTGTTCTAGGAGGACCCATAATTTATGAGGTGAATGTCTACACCAGTCCACTACTCTGTTCATGTGTACAGCTGTGTAATACAGGGCAGGATCAGGGAGGCTGACCCCTCCTCTGAGTTTTGGCCGCTGTAATAGTGATCTCCTAAGCCGCAATGGCTTGCCCTGCCAAACGTAATTAATGAAGATTGCACAAAGTTTTTGAAAGAAGCTCTGCGGTATCCTAACCTGCAGTGCTTGTAAGAGGTAGAGCAGCCTTGGCATAATATTCATCTTTAGAACATTGCATCTACCAAACCATGAGACCGCCAGGTTCTTCCATCTGTCTAAATCTGAAGAAAAACTGTTCAGGATGGGCTGCAAGTTGAGTTGGTAGACAAGATGCAGATTGGAGGGAATTCTAGTGCCTAAATATTGGATTGCCTGAGGAGTCCAGCGGAAGGGAAAATTGCCTGGGAGCTGGCAGAAAGGGAGACGTTGAGCGCTTCAGACTTTGAGATTGAGTTTGAAATCCGATAGGAGGACCGGGAGAGAGATATGCGGGTCTGAAATGTAAAACAGTAGGTCATCCACATAGGCAGCGATTTTATGGTGATGCATGCTAGTTTTAAGTCCTCTGATGTCACGGTTAAGCTTAATATGTTGCAATAGGGGTTCGAGAGAAAGTATGAAGAGGAGCGGGGAAAGTGGGCACCCCTGTCTTGTTCCATTACTTATAGCAAAGGGGCTAGAGGCAACCCCGTTTACACAGACCGTCGCAGTAGGGGTAGAGTAAATGGCCGAATTCCAGGACAGAATGGAGGTCGGCATCCCAAGGCGTCGCAGGGTGGCAAGGAGGAAAGTCCAGTTCACCCTGTCAAACGCCTTTTCGGCGTCTGTGGATGAATGGGGTGTTAAGACGTTTGGCACTTGCTATGACATCTATCGTCCTGATCGTGTTATTGCGTGCTTCTCTGTTGCGTATAAATCCGACCTGGTCCAGGGGGATTATACGTTGGAGGACGGAACATAATCTCTCTGCCAAAATTTTTGTGAACAGCTTGAAGTCACAATTAAGCAAGGAGATGGGCCTGTAGCTCGCACAAAGAAGCGGATCCTTTTCAGGCTTAGGGATAACGGGGCTCTATCCATTTCGACTAGTTCTGCGATAATGTCCCTCTTCTTACGGTTATTGGTCGGTCGGCCCCGGTTCTCCAATAAGTCCCTGAGGGAAGAGCGCTTTAGCCATTCATACTGTGCTTCCATTGGCCTGTGTCCTCTTGTATCTGTCCTTCTGGGCTGTGGGAATAATCCCACTGCTGCCACCAATTGTAACTACACCCCGAGTATGAAAGGGGTTAAAGCCGTTTAGGACATTCCGTTTCCGAACACAAAGGCAGCTACCGAACACTCCAATCAGCCGAACAAGAAACCCATAATAATAATCCCACCCCCCCCCACCCCCCAAGTACGAGACGAGGCTCTGTATTGAGGGTCAAACTGGAATCAGACTTTATTGAAAAGAATACAAGTCTTATATACAGTAAAAGAGGAGGTGCATACCTCCTGCTCATTTTACTCTGAAAATACACCTGTGACCAGAAACCTAATTAATATGAGCTAATTAACTAATCTCTTTAGACAGCCTAGGTGACTCAGACAGGACTTTTAGGCCAGACTTGCCGTCTTGTAGCCCAGAAGACACAATCAACATTATCACAAATCAACACAGAACTCCTTCACACAATAGCAGAGTTAATTAACACAAACAACAATGGAGATCTAATGACTTTTAGATCCCATACTAGACGTATTTACATTAAACACATTCTAGCAGACAACAGACGGACAGGTGGTTGGAGTTGATGACCTCAGCATCTTCTATAAGCCCCAACATTAGGAAGCCATCACTATAATATGACATATACAGGGTTCCCAGAGTCTGTGTGTTTTGGGGGGACATGGACTTGAATCCAAAGTAACATTACTTCAAGGTCCCCAGGCATACACCTCACAAAGAGTATTGTTCCCTTAAAATCCTTTGCCCATAATCAGAAAGCAAGAGGCTAGCCTTCAGTCCTCTCCAAAAGCCTCTGACCCGGCTAGGTCTGTCACAAAAACGACATGTTCAAAATGCCCATCCATCCTCATTCATGCTCAACCATCCTCATTCATGCTCAGTCATCCCCATCCATACTCGTTCATGCTCAGCCATCCTCACTCATGCTCATTCATTCCATCCATACCCATTCATGCTATCCATACTCAGCCATCTTCATTCATGCTCAGCCATCCTCATTGATGCCATCCATACTCAGCCATCCTCATTCATCCCCATCCATATTCAGTCATCCCCATCCAAAGTTAGCCATACGCATTCCTCCCCATCCATACTCAGCCATACTGAGCCATACTCATTCATGCTTAGTCATCCCCATCCATACTCAATTATGCTCAGCCATCCTCACTCATGCCATCCATACTCAGCCATCCTCATTCATGCTCATTCATTCCATCCATACTCAGCCATACCCATTCATGCTCAGCCATCCCCATGCATGCCATCCATACTCAGCCATCTTCATTCATGCCTAGTCACCCCCACCCACCCTAATTCATGCTCAGTCATCCTCATTCATGCTCAGTCATTCCATCCATACTCAGCCATACTCATTCATGCTCAGTCATTCACATTCATACTCAGCAATACTCATTCATGCTCAGTCATCCCCATCCATACTCAGCAATGCTCATTCATACTCATTCATCCTCACCCATATTCATTCATGCTCAGCCATCCTCATTCATGCTCAGCCATCCTAATTTATGCTCCGTCATCCTCAATAATGCCATCCATTCTCAGCCATCCTCATTCATCACCATCAATGGCTCATCCATCTCCATCCACGGCTCATCCATCTCCCGCTCATCCATCCCCATTCATATCTCATTTATGCCTTATTCATGCCACTACAGGGCCTATTAGTGCCACTACAGTGCCTCACAAAAGTGTAATAGGTAGTCAAATTAGATTTGAAGTTTATTCCCCTAGAACACCTGACATGCTCCCTGCATGTTTGGCCTCTGTATATGGCGAGGCTGTGGAAATGTCTCACACATGTGGTATCGCCATACTCAGGAGGAGTAGGAGAATCTATTTTGGGGTGTAATTTTTGGTATGTAGATACTATGTGTTTTTAATATTGTATAAATTGACAACTTTGTGTAAAAAAAATGTGTTTTTATTTTCTTTCCACATTTTCCAAAAACCTGTGGAAAAAACGACATGTTCAAAATCCCCATCCATGCTCAGCCATCCTCATTCATGCTCAGCCATCCTCATTCATGCTCAGCCATCCCTCATTCATGCTCAGTCTCCCTCATTCATGCTCAGTCTCCCTCATTCATGCTTTCCATACTCAGCCATCCTCATTCATGCTCAGTCATCCCCATCCATATTCAGCCATCCTCATTCATGCTCAGTCATTCCCATCCTTACTCAGCCATACGCATTCATCCCCATCCATAGTCATTCATGCTCAGTCATCCCCAGCCATACTCATTCATGCTCAGCCATCCTCATTCATGCCATCCATACTCAGTCATTCTCATTCATGCTCAGTCATCCCATCCATACCCATTCACGCTCAGCCATCCCCATGCATGCCATCCATACTTAGCCATCTTCATTAATGCTTAGTCATCCCCACCCATCCTCATTCATGCTCAGTCATCCACATCCATACTGAGCCATACTCAATGCTCTGCCATCTTCATTGATGCCATCCATACTCAGCCATCCTCATTCATGCTCAGTCATCCCATCCATACTCATTCATGCTCAGTTATTCCCATCCATACTCATTCATGCTCAGCCATACTCATTTGTGCTCAGTCATCCCTATCTATACTCAGCCATCCTAATTCATACTCAGTCATCCCCATCCATACTGAGCCATACTCATTCATCCCCATTCATACTCAGCCACACTCATTTATGCTCAGTCATCCCCATCCATACTCATTCACGCTCAGCCATCCTTATTCATAATCATTCATCCCCAGCCATCCTCATTCATGATCATTCATCCCCATCCATACTCATTCATGTTCAGCCATCCTCATTCATGCTCAGCCATCTTCATTCATGCTCAGCCATCCTCATTCATGCTCAGCCATCCTCATTCATTCTCATTTTTTCCCCAGTCGTCCCCATCCATATTCAGCCATCCTCATTCATGCTCAGTCATCCCCATCCATACTGAGCCATACTCATTCATGCTCAGTCATCCCCATCCATGGCTCATCTATCCCCATCCACGGCTCATCCATCCCCATTCATATCTCATTAATGCCTCATTCATGCCACATCCATGCCTTACCCATGCCACTACAGTGCCTATTAGTGCCACTACAGTGCCTCACAAAAGTGTAATAGGTAGTCAAATTAGATTTGAAGTTTATGCCCCTAGAACACCTGACGTGCTCCCTGCATGTTGGGCCTCTGTATGTGGCCAGGCTGTGTAAAAGTCTCACATGTGGTATTGCCATACTCAGGAGGAGTAGGAGAATCTATTTTGGGGGTGCAATTTTTGGAATGTAGATACTATGTGTTAGCAATTTTGTATAAATTGACAACTTTGTGTAAAAAAAATGTAGTTTTATTTTCTTTCCACATTTTCCAAAAACTTGTGGAAAAGAACGACATGTTTAAAAGACTCATTATGCCTCAGATTATACATTGGGGTGTTTTCTTTCCAAAATGGGGCACTTTTTTGGGTGTTTCCATTGTACTGGTGCTCCAGGGCCTTCAAAAGTGCAAGAGGTAGTCAAGAAATTATATGTGTATTTTATGTCCCTAGAACACCTGATGATGCTCCCTGCATGTTGGGCCTCTGTATGTGGCCACACTGTGTAAAAGTCTCACATATGTGGCATCGCCATACTCAGGATGAGCAGCAAAATGTATTTTGGGGTGTAATTTGTGGAATGCATATGTTGTGTGTTAGAAATAACCTGTTAATATGAAAATTTTGTGAAAAGAAAAAAAAATCTTCATTTTGCAAAGAATTGTGGGAAACAATTAGAACTGCAAAAAACTCACCATTCCTGGTACTAAATACCTACCTAAAGTCTACTTTACAAAAAAGGGGTCATTTGGGGGGTATTTGTACTTTCCTGGCTTGTTAGTGTCTCAAGAAATTCGAATTTTCAGTGATTGACACCATAGCTTGAAGACTCTATAACTTTCACAAAGCCCAGGTTCACACTGGGCTGTGGGAGTGAAGCCGTGCGAGTTCAGCTGAACTCGCCCGATTTCACTCCTGCCTGTCAGTCCCGATTTCGGCCGCGATTACATGGACATCTGTGCAGATTTCTGCACAGATGTCAATGTAAATCGTGGCCCAAAATCACAAAAAGTAGTACAGAAACTACTTTTTGAAATTGGTGCAGAGCCGCAGATGCGGCGTCGCACTGATTAGGATGGTGCCATTGTCGGCAATTTGCGGCAAATACCGCCGTTTTGACATGCCAAATCGCATGTCAAAACGCACCAGTGTGAACCAGGGCAAAGACTGATTTGGGTTATTTTTACCAAAGATAAGTAGCAGTATAAATTTTTGCCAAAATTTATGAAGAAAATTTACTACCGGTAATTTGCAAAATTTTATAACAGAAAATGCTTCTTTTTTTTTTTACAGAATTTTCAGCAATTATTTATTTATATATAGCGCAAAAAAATTAAAACCCAGAGGTGATCAAATACCACCAAAAGAAAGATATATTTGTGTGGAAAAAAAAAAGGGACAAAAAAATTTGCATGACTGAGTAATTTGTAATTCAATACGTGAGAGCACTGAAAGCTGAAAATTGGTCTGGTTAGGAAGGGGGTTTAGGTGCCTGGTGGGTAAGTGGTTAAAACTATTTTTTTTCTTTTTTGACTATTTAATATAATGCTTTTTATTCTTCACTGATGAGTTTGTGCCTTAAAGACATAAGATAATGATTCTCTTTCACAGATCAGTTATGGAGCTACAGACCCTTCTCTTACTGACAGACGTCTTTATCCTCATGTTTTCCGGACAGTTCAGAATGATCATGTCCACTATTTGGCTGTAATTGAGCTGTTGAAACACTTTGGCTGGACTTGGGTTGGAATATTCACAACAGATGACGATGCTGGAGATAAAGAAAAAGACATTTTAACAAAGAACATGATCAGTCACGGGATTTGTGTTGAGTTTACATTTAAACTTGGAATAGAAACAATAACTGATGATATGTCATTCAAAGCATTTGAAGCCACTGCTGCTATTTTGAAAAAGTCCACTTCTAAGGTCATCGTAGTATGTGGATCTTATGTCTACATCAATGCAGTTTTCTCTCTCTATGATAGTTTTGTCTCTGATAAAACATTTATTTTTCCTCCTATTTGGGTTTCCAGATCTTCAGTACATTTATTACCAATAACTGCAATTAACGGGAGTTTAGCGGTGGAACTCTACCCCTTATTCCTCCCAGATAAAGAACATTTCTTTGATGGCATTGACAAGATGAATAGTACAAACAATTCATCAGGTTCCTTGTACTTTTTAACTATAGCAAAGTGCTTGTCTGCAAACAGAGGAAAGAGCAAAATAGTATGTGAAATAGCCACTGACCAAGTAGAAAAATTTCCAAACATGGACGGTTTTGTGAATCAAGGTGTCACGCCACGAATATATTACGCAGTAGAAAACTTGGCTAAAGCTCTTCACAATATGCAACTATTCGCTAAAGGAAAATCTGATGATAAGCGACATCATTATTATAAGCATCAGGTAGAGGATACATCATATCTTCAATTTAAAGAAATACTGTATATTCATAGGTGTGCACCCCAAAATGTATTAAAACATGGATGGTGTCAGTAGAGCAGTGGACTTGTCAGTAGGGCAGAAGTTGGTGTCATTAGGGCAGTGGATGGTGTCAGTAGTTTTTTATTTTTATTATTACATTTTTTTAAATAATTTTTTACAATTGTTTTAGGAGCCTCGTTCTGGGCTTTGGTGAAATATTCGCAGGGGGAATCTGCACCGCACGGGGTGAATAGGGTGTGCCCAGGCACACCCCCGCGCATGCCTATGTGTATATTATTTATCACAAATTACTCCCTGAGTTGATTTTTTTTAAAGGGGTAGAGCATATTCACTTAGAAAGCACTTTCAAGAAACACACGGTAATAACTGTTCAAAATGAAAAGTTCTTTCTTAAAGTGGTTGTAAAGGATTTTTTTTTTCTAACCACTTGCTCTCTGGAAAAGGTTTACCCCCCTTCCATTACCAGGCCATTTTTTGCGATACGGCACTGTGGTATTTTAACCGACAATTGCGCGTTAGTGCGACACTAACTAAATAATTTCCCTTTTATTCCCCACAAATAGAGCTTTCTTTTGGTGGTATTTGATCACCTCTGTGTTTTTATTTTTTTGCGCTATAAACAAAAAAAGGCCGACAATTTTGAAAAATAAATATTTTTTTCTTTCTGCTATAAAACATATCAAATAAAAAAAATTTAAATCTAATTTCTTACTCAATTTAGGCCAAAATCCCAATATGTGTATATTGATTGGTTTGTGCAAAAGTTATAGCGTCTACAAACGTTGGGATATATTTATTTTAGGGCTGTCACTGATTAAAATTTTCATGTTCGATTAATCAATTTTTTTTAATCGATTAATTATAACGCACATACAGATCTAACTACTTTTAGCTGATCTCCTTGCAGGCTGATTCCCAGTGCAGCTACCAGCCACTGGAAAAATGGATAGCAGGATACAAAAAACACACAAAGGCAGCGCTCGATGGGAATAGCATTAAAACTTTTATAGTCTTCAAGTAGGTAACAAAATAAATATTGCACTGGAGATAAAATCGATGTAGCTACATAAACTGTAAAAATGGTGCGAGTAATACCAAACGGTAGCAAAAGCAGTCATAAAAACATGTAGCTAAGTATGATACTGGTATAAAAATGTGTACAACGATGCCACTGCTGAATCCAGATGAGGAGGGGTTAACATCAGTCCGTCGGCATGTAGATGTCCCGTGAAGGGAACTATCACAACTCGCAGTGGATGGCTGTAGAATCCCAGGCTGATAGAGGGAAGTGATAGAGGGAAGTGTAACAGCCCTTGCGTGTGGCAGATAGTAAGGTCCCGCCGGCATTCAGATATGAAGGCACAGCAAAGGAACCCTTCAGATGGACACGGCAAGCCCCGCCGGTGTCTGTTACGTCACCGGATCTCCGACGGAGCTCCCTGAAGCCGGCGGAGAGGTGAGTACCCATCAAAAGAATTTTGATCGATCAAAAAACTTAATCGATTAATCAAGGAATTAATAGTTCATTTCCATAGCCCTAATTTATTTTATTATTTATTTACTTTTACTAGTAAGGGCGGTGATCAGTGACTTATAGCGCGACTGCGATATTGCAGCAGACAAATCGGACACTAGCTGACACTTTTTGGGGGGGACCAGTTATACTAATACAGGGATCAGTGCTAAAAAATATGCACTGTCACTGTACTAATGACACTGGCCAGGCAGGGGTTAACATCAGGGGCAATTGAAGGGTTAACTGTGTTCCTAGCCAGTGCTTGTGTACTGTGGGGGGGTTGCTTTTACAAAGGGAAGGTATATATCCGTGTCCCTGCTTTGCAGAAACACAGGATCAATGCCTTCCCTACTGACAGAACGGTGACCTGCCTTGCTTACATAGGCAGTCTGCTGTTCTGCCTACGTACTGAACAATCACCGGGTGCTGGTGGACATTGAGTCTGTGGTAAATACAGAACCTAAATAGGTTCCCACACCGGCGCAAATTAATAACTAGAACCGATATAAAGTGCAAATAAAAAAAATAAAAATGCAGAAAATATATTTTTCTACTTTAAAAAACATACTACTTAATGTAAATAAGAAAAACTAGATAACTTGCTCATTATAAAGTAACCATTCTCCCTAGCGTGATGTATGATCAATTATAGAAAATCTACATATGTAGTGGGGTCTTAAATTTAGGGGAAGTGTTTGAGTGGTAGTTATACTCAAACACCCTAATTGTCAGGGTTCTTTGCAACCATTTTGTCCGCAGGGAGAGTATCGGTGTACAGTTCCCTGTGGCCTACAGGTGGCGCTGCCATCGTGGGCCAGGGTTGAACCACTGATACAGTGCTGTGCCTTGTGTGTCCCCTCTCGGCGACCATGCAGTGGGTGTGGTCTACCTGCTGTGCATGCTGGGAGAGGATATAAAAGGGGCAGACGCTGCCTGTTTGGGGTTCTCGTTTCCATCCCAGGATTGGGGGTGTGTTCCTGTCCGCCCTGGGCACCTTTGGCCCAGGGGCGGAGGTCAGTGAATCAGTCCCAGGCACCTTTAGCCCTGGGGCTGCAGAAAAGGCCTGGGCCCAGCACTTTCGGCTGGGACCCATCAAGGATCGAGGAATCTCAGGGTGCTGCCTTGCGAGGGGACCCGCATCTTAGATGAGAAGGCCGGGGGAGGAACCGTTCTGAGGGACTGGTGAGGAAGTCACAGGGAAGGAAGGGTCCCGGTAACTCTCTGAAGGGATGTCTTCTCCTTAACAGAGGCCAAGTTCACCAGGTCTGTGGCAGAGACCAGGTTCACCAGGTCTGTGGCAGAGACCAAGTTCACCAAGTCTGTGGCAGAGACTTTTGCAGGTAGGTTAGAGCACCATTCTGGCTGCTAGTCCTAACCTAGGGAGACTATCCAGAGGGGCAGAGTCTGCTTGAGAATCTGAGCAGTGAATTGTGCTACGTGTGTGCCTGGACCTCCTTCACACCTTTAAGCTGTCCTGTTCTCACTCCAAACTTTCCTGTCTGAGACTGTGTTTTGAGAAGAAAATAAACTCTACGTTGGAGTTACAGCTGGTGTGGACCTTGAAGTTACTGGTGGACAGAGACTTTTCTTTATTCAACATAAAGGTGAGAACCATTCTCTGGCTTTGGCTGCGAAAGACCCACCAACAACGCCGCTCAACCTCTTATTACAGGAGGGTACGGACTTGTGGCACCCAGAGAGATTGAGATTGTTAGAGGTAGTGAGTCCTCGTCCACTAGGAACTACCTGCCGGTGGAGGAGTGTGATACCTCCGACCTGGAGTCAGTCCCGGATGCGGGTGATGATGCGGACATTGATGAACTGTTCAAGTGGAAGGGTTGGGATAAGATACCCCTGTCCCTGTCCTGTAGAAAAAAGGGACTCACCCATGGTCACTGGGGATGATACACCCCGGGTTAAGGCCCCGGAACCTGAGGAGGGATCTGTCCCGTTGTCTGCCCTTCCACCACTTGAGGTACCTGCACCTGTTGCTGAGGTGGAGAGAGTGTCATTGCGGGCCCCTATGTCTGGTCCGGAGGCAGTGAAAGTGCCTCGACACCCGGATGCCATAGTTCTGCCAGGTATGGGAGATCGTACAACCATGCCTCCGTTGTCCAGGATGCAGCGGTTATTTAACCAGAAAGTAGTGGCTGAATATGGGTGGGAATACCCGTATTTGCCAAAAGACTTGCTTTTCGAAGTGGAGACCTATAGGGATCGGTGGTACGCGGACTTCCTATGGATTTATCTAAAAGTACCCCAGGCCCGTAGGTTCTTTGCCTGTTCCGCCGCAGCTACCAAGTGGTACAAGAAGTGTAAAGAGTCATGGATGCTTGGCAGGCACATTCACGCAGACAAGGTGGTTATTTGTCGGAAGGAGAAAGACAATGTCGAGTATTTCATGGACACTTTTGACAAGAACTGGAAACCACTAGTGTTGCCTCATCCGCAGTATTACCTTTGAGAGAATGGACTCTTTATGTTTGTGTGCTTTACTCCGGAGTGTACTTCCCTGGAGTCCCAGAACTTTTGCCCGTGCAGATGGGGCAATCTACTTCGCTGGAAGAGCAGGAGCCGTTTTTTTTTTCTCTGCTCACAGCGCTACAAAGACAATGACTTTGGGGTAGAGATAATTCAGGGCCACAGCCAGGGCCAAAGCAGAAGAAGTGGAAGATTTACCCTCAAGAAAGAAAAGTTTTTCCTGGGACAAGTGTCTTGACTGTGGCACTTCCACCAGGTGGCAGTGTTGCTCAGTTTGAGTAAAGAAAAAAAAAACTTGTGCTTTACATTTAAAACAAATGTGTTTTACTTTTAAAAGG
Organism: Rana muscosa; assembly: GCA_029206835.1. Taxonomy (NCBI): domain Eukaryota; kingdom Metazoa; phylum Chordata; class Amphibia; order Anura; family Ranidae; genus Rana; species Rana muscosa. Next base: position 1,257,134,570 of record CM055116.1, on the reverse strand, counting down.
AAAGGATTTTTCCCTCGGGGAGGATCTTTTCTCTTCTAATGTACATAGGTTAGGATGTCAGATGTGTTGGTTTTATGTGTGCTTTCTCCCTCTGCAGGTGGACACCAAGCAAATCACTGAGTATGGGTGGATTAGCTATTGCAGATGGGGTGGGAAATTTAAATATAAAAAATTTGTTTATGTGACATACACATGTGTTTTCTACTACTCTTCCATCACCTCTTCATTTAACTCCCTTTTCCCCCCATGTTCAGGTTCCGGCACAAACAAACATTTTTTCCAAATAGTTTTTTTTGTAGATAGTTTCTGGAATAGGTCTATGTTGACTCAGGCTTGAGAGGCATAGGTTTGCTCCAGACACTGGGGACCAGTGTCTCATTAGTGGGGGTGAATATGTAGCGGGGTCTTAAATTTAGGGGGAGTGTTTGAGTGGTAGTTATACTCAAACACCCTAATTGTCAGGGTTCTTTGCAACTATTTTGTCCGCAGGGAGAGTATCGGTGTACAGTTCCCTGTGGCCTACAGGTGGCGCTGCCATCGTGGGCCAGGGTTGAACCGCTGATACAGTGCTGTGCCTTGTGTGTCCCCTCTTGGCGACCATGCAGTAGGTGTGGTCTACCTGCTGTGCATGCTGGGAGAGGATATAAAAGGGGCAGACGCTGCCTGTTCGAGGTTCTCGTTTCCATCCCAGGATTGGGGGTGTGTTCCTGTCTGCCCTGGGCACCTTTGGCCCAGGGGCGGAGGTCGGTGAATCAGTCCCAGGCACCCTGGGGCTGCAGCAAAGGCCTGGGCCCAGCACCTTCGGCTGGGGCCCATCAAGGATCGAGGAATCTCAGGGCGCCGCCTTGCGAGGGACCCGTATCTTAGATGAGGAGGCCGGGGGAGGAACTGTTCCAAGGGACTGGTGAGGAAGTCACAGTGAAGGAAGGGTCCCGGTATCTCTCTTGAGGGATGTATTCTCCTTAACAGAGGCCAAGTTCACCAGGTCTGTGGCAGAGACTAGGGATGGGCCCGGTGTTCAATTCGAACCCATGTTCAAATCGAACATCGGCCGTTCGTCCGCTCGTCGAGTCCAGAACTCTGCGAGCCGTTCGCATCAAATTCGTGTGATGCGAACGGCCCACAATGCACTGCGCCAGTCGCAGTGCATTGCTGGCTGATGATTGGCCAAGCATGCACTATGACCCTGCATGCTTGTCCAATCATAGCGCCAGCAGCGAGGAGAGCAATAATTGGCCACAGGCAGGATGCCTATGGCCAATTATTGCTCAGGGGGTTTAGTACACGCCCCACACTATATAAGGCCGCCGCGTCGGCGGCCTTGTGTAGTGTGTTCCGGCGTTCAGGGAAAGAGGATTGATAGGCAGGGACAGTGTGAACTTCTTATCATTCATTTCCTTGTGGGGAAAATGCAGGGAAAGAGGATTAATAGGCAGGGATAGTGTGTTCTTCTCAGGCATTTGTGTGTGGGGAAAGTTCTGTTCTCTATAAATCCAGCCATCTGCAGGAGTTAGTTTGTGTGCTGTGTGAGTCCAGCACAGCACAGTATAAACCTGCACCTGTATCTACCATTTAGTGCAGTTCTCCATTAATCCAGCCATCTGCAGGAGTTAGTGTGTGTGTGTTGTGTGAGTCCAGCACAGCACAGTATACAACCTGCACCTGTATCTTCCCTGGTGTCATCTAATCCAGCCATCTGCAGGAGTTAGTGTGTGTGTGTTGTGTGACTCCAGCACAATATACACTACCCAATTGCTGTTTTTCTCCATCTCCCTGCAGGCCATTACAATGTCTGGAAGGCCAACAAGGAGAGGCAGACAATCACGAGCCAAGAAAAGAGGGCAAGCAGGCTCTGTGTCTAGAGACAACAGTGCTGGTCGTGGACGCGGTGCATCGTCATCAGCACGTGGCCATGGGACACGCTTGTCCTTATTTTCGGCAGCTGGACATGTTGAGACGTATCATGCCGAAGGCTTGGTAGAGTGGATGACCAAGCCCTCCTCATCCTCTCTCACCCAGGCTCAGGGTACTGGCAAAGCAGCTGCCAACGCATACTCTTCCCTCGTCTCAATGTCATCAGTCACCCCTTCCCTAGACCCACCATGTCCTCCTGAGGAGTCCCCCGAACTGTTTGAGCACAGTGTTGGGTACATGCTCCAGGAGGATGCCCAGCATTTTGAAGGCTCTGATGATGATACCCAGCTAGAGGAAGGCAGTAGCGTGAGCGCAGAGAGAGGGGATGCTCAAGGACATCAATCTGGCAGTCATGTTCCACCTGCTGCAGCATACTGCCAGGTTTGCTCCAGTGGTGAAGAGGGAGGGGATGATGAGGTCACTGACTCCATGTGGGTGCCTGATCGGAGAGAGGAGGAGGAGGAGGCGGCACATCTCCAACGAGGCAGGATGCCCTCCGGGAGCCAGCTTGAGGGCAGCACACCAACTGATTCACACCGCAGAGTTCCGCCTGTGCAGGGCACTGCCTCTGCGCGTTATTACAAAAGTTCTTTGGTGTGGGCCTTTTTTGAGACGAGTGCATCAGATCGCACTGCTGCTATTTGCAACATATGTCTCAAGCGTATCGCGCGTGGCCAAAACATCAGCCACTTGGGCACCACAAGCATGACCAGACATATGTTGACCTGCCATGCAGCTCGTTGGCAAGCGCACCTTAAAGACCCACACCAAAGAACAAAGCGGACCTCTCCTTGCTCCTCATCAGCTAGGATCTCCAACCCCACTATACCTTCAGTCCTCTCTGAAAGCTGCACTGAGAGGAATGAAGGTGTAGAATTAGGTGTGTCACAGCGAAGTACTTGCGGGCACTCTGCTAGCAGAACACCGACGTCCGATTGTACCAGGCAAATTTCCCTGCCCCAGCTGCTGGACCATCTAAAGAAATTCACTCCCAGCCATCCACATGCCCAGCGGTTGAATGCTAGCTTGGCTAAATTGCTAGCACTTCAACTGCTGCCTTTTCAGTTGGTAGACTCTGCCCCCTTCCGTAAGTTTATGCAATGTGCGGTTCCTCAGTGGCAGATTCCCAAACGCCACTTTTTCTCATGGAAGGCGATTCCGGCTCTCTACCGGCATGTGGAAGGCAATGTCTTGGCCTCGCTGGACAGGGCGGTCAGTGGTAAGGTGCATATTACCGCTGACTCATTGTCCAGCAGGCATGGACAGGGACGTTAGCTATGTTTCACGGCCCATTGGGTTACTCTTTTGGCAGCTGGGAAGGATGCAGGACAAGGTGCAGTAGTGTTGGAGGTTGTTCCGCCACCACGCCTCCAAAATGCTACTACTGGTTGTGACACACCTCTCTCCTCCACCCCCTCCTCCTCTTCTTCCTCCATGGCCTCTTCGAGTGCTCTGTCCTCGGAACCAGCGGTGCTCCGTAGGCGTTCAAGGGGCTACGCAAGTACGCAGGCAAAAAGATGCCATGCCGTGCTTGCGCTGGTGTGTTTGGGGGACAGGAGACACACTGGGGCAGAGGTTCTGTCAGCTCTGCATGGGCAGGCCGAGAGGTGGTTGACGCCACGCCAGCTTAAGCCAGGAATGGTGCTTTGTGACAATGGCACCAACCTCCTCTCCGCCCTGCGACAGGGACAACTGACCCATGTGCCCTGTATAACTCACGTCCTTAGCCTGGTGGCGCAGTGGTTCTTGGGCAGGTACCCAGACTTACAGGATGTCCTGAAGCAGGCCAGGAAAGTCTGTGTGCATTTCCGCCGATCATATAATGCCAGTGCTCGGCTGGCTGAGCTGCAAAAGGAGTTGAACCTGCCGAAGAACCGCCTTATATGTGACATGCCCACCAGGTGGAACTCAACGTTGGCCATGCTGCAACGACTGCACACGCAGCAGAGGGAAATCAATGAGTACCTGTGCGACTACGGCACCAGGACAGGGTCAGGGGAGCTCGGATTTTTTTCACCACGCCAGTGGAGCATGATCAGGGATGCATGCTGTTGTGGAAATTTTATTATATAAGATTTATGTGGACATTTTATTCTAGGATGTGCGTTTTATAGATTGTCATCTGTCTCCCTGTGTCTGATGTTTAATCGAGGAGCGCTCTAGTAGAGCGCACTTGGGTTGAATCGAGACCAGCGGTAAAAACGGTCAGTATGAAAACCTTCTTATGGGACTGAAACGTGTTCTCTGCGTGTGTGGGCGTTTGTTGGTTTGTAGATATCAAGCGCAATGTGCTGGACTGCATGCTTTCCAATGGCTATACACTTTAGAGAAGTGAAGTCCGCATAATGAGAGAAACCTATTAATTCTCTCTTGCGGACTTCGTTATCCGCTTTATGGATACATATCTGTATTTATAAGAGGACATTGATATCTGCCTTGTCGGTGTACTTGTACCGTATATTGACAATAGCAGTAGCAATGTCCCCGCAGATTGTCCCAAAACTATAAGAACAAGTAGAATGATCTCACTAGATACTGTTTACTTTGAACAGTATTGTGTGGGCTCCATGCTGATTAAGATGGGGGGTGTGTACTTCCTCCCCTTTCCCTCCTGTGAGTGCCCTCCCCTTTACTGTTTGTCATTTCCTGTGATGTCATTTTGTATTAAGGGAAGTGATTGGCTGTTGGGGCCATCACTTCCTGTTTTGTTATCCTTTTGTTTCCAATGAATAAAAGAATCCGGGTGGCTGAGCTCTGCCCAGACGCTTGAGACTCCAGCTTGAAGCAGCATCGTTTCTGATTCTACCTGGTGCCATTGAAGTACTTCAAATTCCTTGTACCAAAGAGCTTGATACAAACGTGCTTTTAAGCACGAAGGAATTGTTTTGTGCTTTGTGTGCATTTAGACGCTGGAAGTCCACATTTAGGCGCAGTGTGGATTTGCGTACAAAGCCCAACGGAATTCTTCCACGACAATGCACTGTCCTGTCACCATTTGAAGAGGCCACGAGGATGGTGAGCAGTGACAGTGCATGCATCAGTGACACTGTACCTCTTGTCCACCTGTTGGAGCATACGCTGCGTGGAATAATGGAAAGGGCACCTGAGGGAGAACAGAGGCAGGAAGAGGAGGACTTCCTTGCCTCTCAAGGCCCCCTTTACCCAGACAGTGTTCCTTCTCTCCCACCCATCACACAGGAAGAGGAGGAGGAGGAGGAGGAGGAGGATTGTGTCAGCATGGAGGTGGAGCCTGGCACTCAGCATCAGCAGCAGCAGTCTTTTAGGGATGATTTACAGTCCCAAGAAACCAGTGGACTTGTACGTGGCAGGGAGGAGGTGGCTGCGGTTCATGTCATCCTTAGTAACTCAGAAGACTCCGGACCGAATGCCCCAGCTAACCTACGTTGCACGGCCTCCCTGATCCTGCAAAGCCTGCGGAAGGATCCTTGTATTCTTCGGATCAAGGAGAGGGACCATTACTGGCTGGCCACTCTCCTTGATCCACGGTACAAGGATAAGGTTGCGGACCTTATCTTGCCGTCACAGAGGGAGCAGAGGATGAGACATCTCCGGGAGGCCTTGCAGAAAGGTCTGTGAAACGCGTTCCCAGAGACTGGGAGGTTACAAACTGCTGATCCTGGATGACGAGTTGCTGAGGCTTCGGTCAGTAGCAGAAGGAGCGGTGGGGAAGGTGGACGTCTGACCGATGCGTTCAGACAATTTTTTAGTCCGCAGCCCCAAGGTATGATCGGTTCCAGCAATCATCGCCAGTGTCTGATATACATGGTGCAGGAATACCTAGGTGCAAGGTCAGACTTGGACACCTTTCCCATCGAAAATCCTCTGGCTTACTGGGTCTTGAGGATGGATCACTGGCCAGAGCTTGCACAGCATGCAATTGAGCTACTGGCCTGTCCTGCATCCTGCGTTCTTTCGGAACACACATTCAGTGCTGCTGGAGGCTGTCACCGATCACAGGGTGCGCCTGTCCACTGACTCGGTTGATCGACTGACCTTCATAAAGATGAATCAGTCTTGGATCACCACCAGCTACCAAGCACCTGAAGCCGATATAACTGAATAATTTATTTTGAAATGTCACATCCCTTCAAGACTGCTTATGCTGATGCTGAGTGACTGTCCTGTTTGTTGACTGACTATCCTCTTCCTCCTCAATGATCCTGATGATAGCTTGGAAGAACATTTTTATTTCTGGGTGCCACCACCAGTGGCTAAGGCCCAATTTTTCAGCCCCTGTTTAACAGGGGCATGTAATTACATTTTTTTATGCAATGCTTTGCAACAGGTCTCATTGCTGTGCTCCAAGTACAGTATCTGTGAGGGGTTGCAGTGTTGTGGCACCAGCACCAGTGCCTAAGGCCCAATTTTTCTGCCCCTGTTTTACAGGGGCGTGCAATTACAAATCTTGATCTAATAATTCACAGCAGGGCCCATTCCTGTGCCCACCAAGAGTAACTGTGAGGGCTTACAGTGTTGTGGCAACACCGTCCACCACCACCACAACCACAGGCCTAATTTTTCTGCCCCTGTTTTACAGGGGCATGCAATTACAATTCTTGATCTAATAATTCACAGCAGGGCCCATTCCTGCGCCCACCAAGAGTAACTGTGAGGGCTTACAGTGTTGTAGCACCACCACCAATGGCCCAATTTTTCCTACCACTGTTCAACAAAGGCATGTAATTACAATTCCTGATATAATAGTTCACAGCAGGGCGTTACAGCGCCCACCAAGAGTAGCTGTGAGGGCTTACAGTGTTGAGGCAACACCAACATCTAATGGGGCAAATTTCTGCAGAGTATATATGGCAGGCCCCTACTTTCAAACATCCAACTTACAAACGACTCCTACTTGCAAACGGAAGGAGTTAACAGGAAGTGAGAGGAAATCTACCCCTAGGAAGGGAAATTCTATCCTGTTAGATTTAATTTGGGAAAAAGGTATCTCCTCTCTACTGATGCTTTATCACCAATCCTTGTTTCAATAAAAAACCCACTTTTCCAAAAACATTTGTCATTGGGACGGAAAGTGAGGTGAAATGTTCTGAACAGGTGCACAGACAGCACAACAAATGTTACAGGGGTGATAACCCTTCCCTATGTTTTCCAAAAAGCTTAAAAATTGATTTTTTGCCAGGAGCTACACTTAAACAATGTACCTGTTCAAAATTACAAACAGATTCTACTTAAGAACAAACCTACAGTCCCTGTCTTGTTTGCACCGCCTGTATACTGTTGTTCAGAGTGTATATAGGGCCTTTTTTTATTTTGGGTGCAGGGTTCCCCTTAATATCCATACAAAACCCAAAGAGGCTGGTAATGGGCTGGGGTGGGGGGTAGCCATGCCATTTTTCTCAAAGATTTTCATCCATATTGCCAGGACAAGACATGACATTAAAGCCGCAAGCAGTTTTAAATGGCTTTTCTTTTTCGTACATCACGGGACACAGAGCGACTTAGTCATTACTAATGGGTTATATAGATTACCTTCAGGTGTTGGCACTGGCCAATTCCAAACCGGAAGTACCCTCCCCTATATAAGCCCCTCCCACCCGGGAGCACCTCAGTTTTTTGCCAGTGTCTAAGGTGTTGGCCAAAGAGTAACATGTGTTTTCACTGGGCTTGCGTACAGGTTCTTTTGGGCCTTAGTAAGCTGTTCCGGATCCCACCAAAAAAGCTTCATAGCTAAACGGTCGGTACCCGGGCCTTGCAGCAGAAGAGCAAGGTTTTGCCTGTAATGCTTCTCTTAGGAGGGCTGGACCCTGGGATCCAGAGCTCTGGTCATACCCACGACCAAGACGCTGTCTGTGCAGGGTGCTATACAGGTCCAGGGGAGTGGAATCCTTGGGAACCCGGTCCCTGAAGGTTTAATTACAATGCCTGCCGTGATAGGTGAAGTTTGGACTTTTGTGGACCAAACAAAGTCCTGCGGCGGGGATCAGGTAAGTGGGGGCCCTCAGGAACTTGGTTCTATTGGGGGACCCCCAAGCCTAATTTGTCTTTCTGTCTGTTACCTAACGGTATTCCCGCTAAATATCTGTGTTTGCCTATAACTACTGAAAATGTAAAATTTTAATAGTAGTCAAGAAAAAAAAAAAAAAAAAACCAGGGACCGCGGTACCTGTGTTAAACCACTAGAGGCCGCTGTAGTCCATTTTTCTTGTAAATGTGGATCTTTGGTTTTCTCAACTCAAAAGATCCAGGCAGCTGGTAAGTTTCTCTGAGGGAATCCACTTCCTCTGCCCTGTTGCTGCGTTCATCCACCGCACAGGCCCTCCGGCAAAAAGGGCCCTGGCTCCTAGTCCTCTGTTGGTTTTCGAAAAGGGCGCCATTGGCGCACGGGCGCGCGCGCGGGCGCGTGCACGCGCCTCCTATGAAAAAAAGGGGCGGGGCGGGTGGATGACGCTCGATGCGCGCCGCGGCGCTTCTGCGCATGTGCGGGCGTCCCAGCATAGTTAAAAGACACAGTACAAGTGTCAGCTGGATGCAAACAGAGCTAGCAACAAACAGTGGCACACAGAGGCGGTTGATGCAGGCATCCCCATAGAAAGGCACTTTAGTGGACACCAGCTGGTATATAGCAGCACCTGTGTTAGATTATTACCAGCAAAATTGGTGTATGACGACGGGAATACCTCAGCTTTGTGCTTAAAGGATATGTCGTCCAGACGCTCCGGAAATAGATCTTCCAGGAAGCCAAAGGGGTCTCCATCGGGCTCTGAGGATATTGGGCATGCTTGTACTGCACCAATCTCCCCTGAGAATTCAGAGGTCAGTAGCTGTAGAAACCCCGCAGGAATGCCTGGTGCTGCGGCTGTCCCCAGTCCACCTGCTCCTGTATATATAACAGAGGAGGTTTTATCCTCAACTCTGGGAGGATTGGAAGAGAGATTAACAGCATTGATCGCTGCTTCCCTGTCTCAGGAAAAGCGCGTCCGATCTCCGTCTCCTCCTTCAGAGTGCCTGTTAGTGAAGGAACAGCCCCACACAGAGATCGACCTACCTGAAGGGGATCAGGATGAGGTTGATTCAGTTATGGAGGAATCAACAGTGGAAGAACCTTTCTCAGCATCTCAGGCTGAAAGATTATGGGTTCAGTCTCTGACTAATATGGTCCGATCAGCATTTAAAATGCCTCTGGCGGAACCACCATCCACTACGGTTTCCTCGCTGGGGTCGCTAAAAGCTCCCCAGGCTGTCTGTTCCTTCCCAATCCACCCTTTATTAGAAGGGCTTATTTACCAGGATTGGGAGCATCCTGATAAAATATTTGCTCCCCCCAAGAGATTTCCGGTGATCTATCCCATGGAGGATAAGTTCATAAAAAAAATGGAGGGTCCCTACAGTGGACGCAGCCATCTCTTCTGTTAACAAGTCACTGACATGTCCAGTAGATAATGTTCCAATGTCAAAGACCCAATAGATAAAAAATTGGAGTCTTTACTAAAATCTGCTTTCTCTACAGCAAGCATGGTGACACAACCTGCGGTAGCAGCGATTGGAGTCTGCCAAGCAGTGAAAGATCAGTTGAAACAAGTCTTAAGGGACTTACCAGATCAGCAGGCTCTTGCCCTAGCTGACCTGCCTAGAGCCTTGTGTTTTGCGGTGGACGCCATAAAGGATACAATCCAACAGGCCTCCCGCTTTACGCTGTCTATAGTACATATGCGTAGGCTTCTGTGGCTCAAAAACTGGTCTGCTGAAGCTCCCTGTAAAAAACTGCTGGTTAGCTTCCCATTTCATGGAGAACGCTTATTTGGAGAAGATCTGGACAAATATATCCAGAAAATTTCTGCCGGTAAAAGTTCACTCTTACCGGTTAAGAACAAGGGTAGGAGTCCTTCTTTTAAGAGGCCTACTTCTCCAGTCCCTGGCACATCGGCTGTGAAACAGTTCCGACGGCCTCCGCGGTCAAATCCAGGGGGCAGAAATCAGGGACAATCACAGGGTATCAAGAAACCCTGGATCAAGAGAGGTACAAGACCTCCCCCTAAGTCATGAAGGTTGCCCCCACTCAGTCGGGTGAGGGGAAGACTTCAGTTGTTCACAGAGACCTGGCGGGACACCATCAGAGATGGGTGATCCCCGCAGTAAGTCTGGGATACAGGCTGGAGTTAAAAGACATTCCTCCTGCCCATTTTATAAGGTCAAACGTGCCAAGCGATCCCCAGAAGAGTGGATCCCTCCTTCTGGCACTAGAGCAACTATTGCCCCAAGGGTAATCATGAAGGTTCCCTTGAAAGAAAACGGGTTCGGGTTTTACTCGAACCTTGTCACAGTCCCCAAACCAAATGGGGACATGAGGCCCATATTGAATATAAAAGGGCTAAACAAGTTCCTACATATCAGGACTTTTTTCGGATGGAGTCGATCCGATCGGTGGCCACCGCCCTACAAGGGCAGGAATGGTTAGCCTCGATCGACATAAGGGATGCTTATTTGCATATTCCCATCTGTCCGGCCCACCAGAAATTTCTACGCCTTGCAGTAGAAGGGCGCCATTTTCAGTTCAGAGCCTTACCTTTCGGTCTGGCCACGGCACCACGAGTGTTCACAAAAATTCTGGCCCTACGATTGGCCAAACTAGGGACACAAGGTGTAACGATAATGGCATATCTAGACGACTTGTTGCTGATAGACCACTCAGTGAAAAAAACTAGAAGTGGTCGTTCACAAGATAATCAAGTATCTGGAATCTCACGGTTGCATTATCAACCGAGACAAGTCAGCCCTAAAACCAGTCAAAAGCCTGGAATACTTGGGGGCTAAGACTGGATTCAAATCAGAGAAAGATTTTCTTACCTCCAGAGAAGGTGTCGTCTTTGAAAGATTTGACCCACTTAGTGGGTACAAAAAAGAAAAACCATCCATACGCCTGTGTATAAGGCTGCTGGGAAAAATGGTGGCTTCATTCGAAGCGGTACCCTACGGTCAATTCCATTCAAGGAACTTGCAGAGGGCCATACTGTCAGCCTGGAACAAAAAAGTTCAGGCTTTAGACTTACCAATGTCCCCGTCCCCTTCAGTCCGGTTTCTTGGAAGGTGGTCACTACAGTTGCCAGCCTCATAGGCTGGGGGGCAGTACTGGAGCAATGGTCTCTCCAGGGCAAGTGGTCAGAAGCAGAGAAGGCCCTGCCCACCAATCTCTTAGAGATACGAGCAGCCCGGTATGCCCTAGTAGTATGGACATCCAAACTCCAAGGGTCACCTGTCAGAATTCAATCAGACAATGCCACAGCAGTGGCATATATCAATCTCCAGGGTGGCACCAGGAGTCGTGCAGCCCAGAGGGAAGCGAAATGCATCCTGGAATGGGCAGAAAGGTATGTCACAGCCATATCCGCGGTTTTCATCCCAGGAGTGGAAAATTGGAGAGCGGACTTTTTTAAGTCGCCAGCAATTATGCCCGGGGGAATGGTCTCTTCACCCCGAGGTTTTCCAGGCAATATGCCAGCGGTGGGGAACACCGGATGTAGATCTGCTAGCATCCAGATTCAACGCAAAGGTGGACAGATTTGTGTCTCGCACAAAGGATCCCCTAGCTTGCGGTTCGGATGCCCTAGTGTTCCCTTGGGATCAGTTCAAGCTGATATATGCATTCCCACCGCGATTAATCCGCAGAATCAGGGTAGAAAAGAAACCAGTGATTCTGGTGGCTCCAGCGTGGCCCCGAAGGGCATGGTACGCGGAGTTTGTAAAAATGTCAGTGGGAAGTCCTTGGACCCTCCCACATCGTCCGGACCTGCTTTCGCAAGGACCGATATACTACCCTTCCTTACCAGCCCTAGGTTGACGGCCTGGCTATAGAAGCCTACTTTCTAAAAAAGAGAGGGCTCTCTAATCCTGTGGTATCTACCATGATCAATGCCAGGAAGCCGGTATCCAGGCAGATCTATTATAGGATCTAGAAGGATTCTGGACTTCCTACAGTGGGCTGTACATAGGAAGCTTGCCTTGAGTACTATCAAGGGTCAGACGACCTTGTCAATATTTTTTTTTTTCAAAGGCCCTTGGCTTTGCATTCATTAATCAAAGCTTTCATACAAGGAGTGATGCGTATTAGCCCTCCGGTTAGTATTCCCATATGTCCATGGGACTTAAACCTGGTTCTGTCGGTTCTACAGAAACAACCATTTGAACCATTGCGGCACATTTTCTTGGTTCTTTTCACCAGGAAATTGATTTTCTTTGTAGCCATTTGTTCGGCTAAAAGAGTATCGGAATTAGCCGCCTTGTCCTGTAAGGAGCCATATCTGGTTATCCATAAGGACAGAGTAGTATTACGTCCTCATCCAGCCTTCTTCCTAAGGTGGTATCGAGGTTCCATTTGAACCAAGATGTGGTTCTTCCTTCCTTTTTCCCCAAACCTAGTTCGGTAGAGGAAAAGTTATTGCATTCTTTGGATGTAGTAAGAGCAGTTAAAGCTTATCTTAAAGCCACTGCTCAGATTCGTAGAACGGATACTTTGTTTGTTCTGCCGGAAGGCCCCAGAAAGGGTCAGGCAGCATCAAAAATCTACTTTAGCCAAGTGGATTCGACAGGTCATAATACAAGCCTATGGCTTGAAAAGGGGACCGCCTCCGTTCAAAGTTAGGGCGCACTCCACAAGAGCAGTTGGAACTTCATGGGCAGTGCATCACCAAGCCTCCCTGGCTCAAGTACTGTAAGGCCACAACATGGTCCTTAGTACACACGTTTACTAGATTCTACCAGGTAGACGTCACAAGTCAGGAGGATGTCGCCTTTGGGCGCAGTGTGTTGCAGGCCGCAAAAGAGCCTCATGCCTGATGGCGCCCAGCTTATGTATCCCTCCCCTCATTTGGCATTGCTTTGGGACGTCCCATTAGTAATGACTAAGTCGCTCTGTGTCCCGTGATGTACGAAAAAGAAAAAGGGATTTTTATAACAGCTTACCTGTAAAATCCTTTTCTTGGAGTACATCACGGGACACAGAGCTCCCACCCCTCTTTTTGGGACACTTATTGCTTGGCTACAAAACTGAGGTGCTCCCGGGTGGGAGGGGCTTATATAGGGGAGGGTACTTCCGGTTTGGAATTGGCCAGTGCCAACACCTGAAGGTAATCTATATAACCCATTAGTAATGACTAAGTCGCTCTGTGTCCCGTGATGTACTCCAAGAAAAGGATTTTACAGGTAAGCTGTTATAAAAATCCCTTTTTTTTCCTTTAGAAATGTCATTTTGTGCAGAGACAGTTCTTAACACGGGAAACACATGCCACTTCACAGGCATACTTTAGACACCCCCCAGGTACCATATTTAAAGGAATATTTCACTTTTTTTTTCACTTTATGCATCATTCAAATTACTGCTCCAGAAAAAACGTCAGTTTTTAAAACTTCTTTTTGCATTGATACATGTCCCCTGGGGCAGGACCCCGGTCCCCAAACCTTTTTTATGACAATAACATGCATATTGGCCGTTATAATTATTACTTTAGATTTTGAACGTTTGCGTCAATTGTAACTAATAGGGTTCTAACGTTCGCAGCGAACTTTCGGTCCGTTCGTAGGTTCTGGTGCGATCCGAACCCGGGGGTGTTCGGCTCATCCCTAGCAGAGACCAGGTTCACCAGGTCTGTGGCAGAGACCAAGTTCACCAGGTCTGTGGCAGAGACCAAGTTCACCAGGTCTGTGGCAGAGACCAAGTTCACCAGGTCTGTGGCAGAGACCAAGTTCACCAGGTCTGTGGCAGAGACTTTTGCGGTTAGGTTAGAGCACCATTCTGGCTGCTAGTCCCAACCTAGGGAGACTATCCAGATGGGCAGAGTCTGCTTGAGAATCTGAGCAGTGAATTGTGCTACGTTTGTGCCTGGACCTCCTTCACACCTTTTTTTTAATTGGAAACCAACTTTATTGAAAAGTATGCATGGTACATAAATCAACATAAGCCAGTATGGCCAATATAATAGTACATACATGAACACAGTGAAGCATCTGTGTGTCACAAAGATAATAACAGCAGTGAAAGTAAAACCGGTATACAACAAAAATTAAAAATCGACATGTCAAGTACACGTTTCTCCATCCGCCATCCATCTGTCCCAGACCTTCTCAAACTCTAGCGGACACCCTCTATGTACATAAATCAGTTTTTTATATGGGAGAGCATCGTTAACCGCCTTTTTCCAGCACTGAATTGTAGGGGGCAGGGCCTGCATCCAATTACGGGCCACTACTTTTCTTGCCAAGAATAGCGTCTCATGTAAAAAGGTACGGAGGGGTTTGTCGGCATCCAAGTCTGGCAACAGGCCAAGTAGGCACATCTTTGGGTCAAGGGTAGCAGGGGAGCCCATCTGATCGTGTAGGAAGCGTATCACCTGTGTCCAATATGCCTGAATGGTGGGACAGAACCATATGAGGTGGTAAAAGGAGCCCGGGGTATGGTCACAGAGGCGGCATCCCGGATTGTACGTGGGCCTGAAACGTGCCACTCTCTGAGGGGTCAGATATGTTCTATGTATAATGTACAGCTGTGTGAGGCGGTCCGACAGCCTGGGGGAAACCTTTTTCACGTCCTCCAAAATCTCGCCCCAGTCCCCATCCTCTATAAGTCCAACATCCGCCTCCCATCTAGTCTTAGCAGTATAGGCCAATGCTGTGGTGCTAGGGAGACGAATGGCGGAGTACAAAGTGGAGATGAGCTTAGCAGGCACATTACCCGTGACTGTGTCCACTATGGAGGGAACTGCCAGGGACGGGCAAGAGCCAGAAAACTGGGCCTGTATGGCGTGGCGGAGTTGCAAATACCTGAAAAAAAGGCAATTGGGGAGGGAAAATTCATCCTTCAGCATTTGGAATGATTTAAGGCCTGAATTAGTCATGATCTGGTGTATGTATAAGATCCCATGGCGTATCCACGCCGCGGGGTCCGGAATGGACAATAATTCTGGCAAGCATGTATTGTACCAGAGAGGGGTATGAGAGTGTACCCTTGGGGTCCCAGTTCTCTGCAGTGCCGCCCGCCATACCCTCCGGTGGTGAGTCAACATGTCTGCTGTGTGTTGGGGGGGCGTCTTGTCAATGGGGCTCTCAGGACCGATTGAAGTGGGGTGTGGGCCGAGTCATCTGGGTGCTCACAGAGTAGTGTCTGGTATCTCGTTAGTTCATGTTTATCAAAATAATAGAAGTGGGACAGCTGGGAGGCAAAATAATAATCCTGAAAGTCAGGGAGAGCAGCTCCTCCCAACGTCACAGGGTTCTTCAGGATTCTCCAGGATAATTTGTGTCTGCCATGACCCCAAATAAATGAATTCAGGATGGATTCAATTGTCCTGAAAAATGTTTGTGGTATATAGAGGGGAGCATGCCAGACCAAATAGAGTATCTTGGGAAGGAGTATCATCTTAACTAAGCTGACGCGACCCATAACACCCAGGGGTAGTCTGGCCCAAGTCTGCGTCTTGTTCTTGATCAGAGCAAACAGGGGTTCAATGTTCAGTAGTTTATAATCTGAGAGCGATCTGGTGACCTGTACGCCAAGGTATTTAATCTGGGAGACCCTTGGAAGAGCCAGAGGAGGGGACGCGAACGAGGAGGGGAAATGGTCAATCGGAAGGATCTGGGACTTAGCCCAATTAATACTCAGACCCGAATGGCCACCCATACGTTCTATGGACTGGAGGGCTGCTATAAGAGAAGGACCGGAGTCCGCCAGATACAAAAGTGTGTCGTCGGCATACATCCCAACCTTTTCTTCCAGGTTCCCCATCCTGAGACCTCGGATGCAAGTGTCCGCACGGACCATTATGGCCAACGGCTCCACAGCCAATGCGTAAAGCATGGGGGAAAGGGGGCAGCCCTGCCGGGTCCCCCTCTCCAGCGGGAACTGGTCAGAAAGCCAACCGTTCACAAACACTCTGGCCCTCGGGGATTGATAGAGGAGTTGGACCCAGCGAATAAAGCTGGGGCCAAATCCAAATCCTGAGAGACACTCCCACAGGTAGTTCCACTCCACGGAGTCGAAGGCCTTGGCGGCATCCAGCGCCACCACAACCCTCGAGCCAATTTCATCATGGGACCCCTGAATATTCATAAATAGGCGGCGAATATTCATGGCCGTGTTCTTCCCTGGCATAAAGCCGGTTTGGTCAGGGTGTATCAATGACAGAATAACCTGGTTAAGGCGGGAGGCTAGAATCTTAGCTAATATTTTAATATCTACCTGTAACAGGGAAATGGGCCTATACGACTCCGGGTATTTAGGGTCCTTTCCGGGTTTGGGAATTACGACTATTTGGGCTTCTCGCATAGATGGGGGTAGAACTCCTGAGTCAAATATAGATTTATACAGGTACTTAAGTTCAGGGATTAGGATTTCGGAGTAGGTGGCATAAAATTCAAGAGGTAGGCCATCCAATCCTGGGGCCTTGGATGAGGCCAGACAGGAAATGGCCTCGGAGATGTCCTCCTCAGTAATAGGGGCTTCCAGAATTTCAAGCTGGTCGTCTGTCAATTTAGGGAATTGAACTCCCGCTAGGTAGTCCCTGGTGTCTTGGGGAGTGTGGGCGACCCTGGAAGTGTAGAGTGCACGGTAGAATCTCCCAAATTCCTCCGCCACCAATTGCGGATCGGTGATGTCGTTCCCCTGCGGGTCGGTCAAGGACACCACCACAGGGGGACGCATATCCAAGTGGGCGAGATATGCGAGCAATTTGCCCGATCTCTCTCCATACTCAAACACCCTCTGTCTACAGAAGAAGATACGTTGTTTAGCCTTCTCTATGTGCAATTGGGAGACCTGGCGCGCCTGAATCTTTAGATTATTGGCCGCGCTGGGCGAGGGGTCCCGGTGGAACGCCTCCTCCAGCGCCTGCAGGTACTCCGCAGCCTGCTGGACAATAAATGTTGATGACCGTTTAAGCCTGTTAATACGTGTGGAAAGTAGGGAACGAGCGTGAAGTTTAAACATTTCCCACACCACATCATGCGCGGCAGTGTCCCTGTTGGCCGTAAAATAGTATTGCAATTCTGTGGGGATGTCATCCTGGTCCTGCAGGGCAGTCAGCCAGAACGGGTTTAGCCGCCAAGAAGGAGCAGGGGAAGCCCTCAGGAGCTGAATCGTGACCCAGTAGGGGGCGTGATCCGAGAGTACTCTCGGAGCAAAGCCCACATCTCCTAACTTAGGCAGCAGGGACATTGAGATAAAAACAAAATCAATTCGTGACATTGTGTTATGACTGGCTGAAAAGCATGAGAAGACTTTAGTGTGCGGGTGTCTGTGGCGCCAAGTGTCGACAAGAGCAAAGTCGGTCATTATGCGGTGCAGTCTGGTATGGGTCGGTGGGTTAAGGGGGGATCCAGTGTGCCCAGACGGTCCAGAGCGGGGATCAGGGTCATATTAAAGTCCCCCATCCACACTGCCGGTACAGAGGGGTATTGTGTCATAAAGGCAAGGCCTTCCTGAATTACAGCTGAGTTGTACGGGGGGGGGAATATAGCAGGCAAGTAGCAGGATAGGAGACCCATTAATGGTGGCGTGCATAAACACATATCTGCCCTGCTGATCCGTGCGGAGCAGTATAAGCTCAAAAAGGTACCCGTTTGGCAACCAGGACCGATACTCCTCTGGAATATGAGGTGTGAGTGGCATGATAAGCCCACCCCACCCAAGGTTTTTTAAGGGAGGATTGCAAGTGGCCCGTGACGTGGGTCTCGACCAGTGTGATAATGTCAGCTCTCTGAGATTTGAGAAATGTCAGGACCGCTGTGCGTTTGATCTTATTGCGTAAGCCTCTAACATTCCACGTGAGGAACTTCAGGGAACTCATGGTGGGTATATGGTGTGTATAATAGACCGCAGCCAAACCAGGACCAGCAGAGCAGATAAGGACACATCAGACAGTACAGAACACATCAGCAACCAATATTGATAGTGCATGTATGACAATGACATAGTACCTTTAGCAGAAATGAACAATTGTGAACATAGGCAAATAAAAAACAGCCAAAACATTTCCCCTCCCTCCCAGTCCAGTGCCACCCCAACTCGGCATGAACATAGTATCCCAAAACCAGGTATCAACCGGGGACATCCAACGTGAAAAAAGCATTGGAGGCGAGGGACTTAATTTCAAAGGGACATAGATACCTGTGATGAACAGAAAACAAAAAAAAGAGGAAAAAACAAACAATCAGGTAAACGGGGGGAGTGAAAAAAGTCCATAGAGAACCTAGGGGGACGACTTCTTCTCTGAGAAGTGCATGGGGTGTAGGGGCCACAAAAGCACAACACCATTGCAGCCGTGCAGAAGGGAGCCCCACCTGCCATCAGGGTGGTACGTAAAGTAGGATAGGAAGTTCCAGCAACGTTCGGTAAGCTGCCCTCTACAAGCATCTCCCATGCGTGGGGAGGACGGGGAATTAACAGTTAGATCACCCGAAGGTGGCGAGCACGCTGTGAGATCCGAGGAGGGGCGGAAAAGGCTTTTAGGTCTGTCTCCCCCATCCCGGCGGAGGGCACTCACTAGCAACAGAGCAACCGTGAGGCGAATCACCAGGGCACGAACAGGGAGTGCCACCGGCACAGGGGGCGGCAGGGGAGAGAAAAAAAAAAGTACTCACAGCTCCCAGACAGCGCGGTATGCTCAATCTCGCCGATCTCTCCGGTCAATCCAAGTGGATGCCGACTCTGGGTCCTCGAAGAAGTGGGTCCGACCGTCGCACTCCACACGAAGCTTTGCAGGGTACAGCATGGCGTATTTGAGGTGTAGAGTGCGGAGGCGCTTCTTAACATCCTGGAACCTGGACCGCTGCCGTTGCACCTCATTGGAGAAGTCCGGGAAGATGACAACACGAGCGTTGGTATGGGGGATATTCCCCTTCTCTCTGGTTAGGCGGAGGATCTTGTCGCGATCCCTGAAATTAAGGAACTTCGCTATCAGGGTACGCGGTGGAGCTCCTTGGGGAGGAGGGCGGCCAGGGATTCGATGAGCTCTCTCCACTGCAAACATTACCGAAAATGCGTCTCTGCCGAAGGTTGAGGTTAGGAGGTTTTCAAGGAAGCTCTCCGGATCGGTGCCCTCAGCAGACTCAGGAAGACCGATGAAGCGGAGGTTACATCTCCGAAGGCGATTTTCCATGTCATCCTGTTTTGCGCTAATCTGTTGTACCACCTCATCGGTGGTATGTTGTAAAGGGTGTAAGATATCCTCTGCTCTGCTAATACGGGTCTCCGTCTCCGTCACGCGGTCCCTGAGGGTAGAGAGATCCTGCCGGATAAGGGACACATCAATTTTTACCTCCTCGATCTTGGTGGTAAGCGTGCTCTGGCACATGGCGATGGCATCCAGTAATTTGTTAGTAGCCACCACAGAGTGATCCGCATCCAGGAAAGCAGCAGCGCCGTCTCTGACCTGCCGATCCCCCTCCTCAAGCCTGCGGTATCTGGCCAGTTTATCGATGGCTTCAGAATTATTTTTAGACGGAGACATGCTGCAAGGCGACAGGGAAGATCCCTGGGTGCACCAATATGGCCGCTGTTAAGGAGGCCGGGTCCTCCACAACCTCCCCCCCCCTCCGCTGCCCAGGGACGGCCCAACGTAGGCAGCAGGTCACTCTCAAGCAGCTGTAATGGCAACAGGCTGTATGCAGGGGAATCTGAGCTCAGGGGAGTCAGGGAGGCCTGTAATACTTGCCAAAGATGTCTCCGGGTGGAGCAAGATGGCCGCCGTTCCGGGAGTCAGGCCGAGACCGCGGTCCGCTCACACAGCAGGTGTAGAGTGCAAAGACACCCCAGCAGCTGCAGCAGGTAATCCGGGGGCCGATGTAGAAGAGGATGGAGCCCAGTGCGCCCAGGGAGGCAAGGAGAAGTGTCCAGGGCCGCCGTCGGGAGGGCCAAGATGGCCGCCGAACCAGGAGCTAGGCCGAAGCCGGGGCCTTTCCTGAAGCAGAGGACCGGGAAGCGCCGCGACGGCAGTGGCGGCAAACCAGCGGGCTAACAGGCTTCAGGAACCGCAGGGAGAGCAGGACACGTCCTCGGATGTAGGGGATGGCAGGAACCGAGCAGGATGCAGGCAGGATGGTAGGTTAGGAGTATGGGCAGACGGAGCTCACATCACATGCGACCTATCCCATTGCTATCCAGGCCACGCCCCCTCCTTCACACCTTTAAGCTGTCCTGTTCTCACTATATACAATATGTGGTAGTTGAGTATATAAGCGCTGCGGTAGACATACCTGGACACGTGACCCCTGATGACATCAGATGTATGCTGACGAAACGGTGTTGGGAGGAGCTTTTAAGATGCGTCAAATGCAATACAATTAAATCAAAGTTAACAAACGACACACATTAACAACATCAAAAATATTTTAGGGGAAAATACAATAAACAAAAGAAAAAAAACTTCTGTTTTGCAAAGACGTAGCAAACAAAATACAAAGCGAAAATACTTGTGTTACAAACTCGATAAGGAGACCAAAATGTACTTTTTGCCGGCCGGCCGACCGGACACACACACACACACACACACACACACAGCTTCTTTTCAGGGCAAGGTAGAGAATGCTATCTGCAAGCTTTATATAACATAGGTTTGTGTGCTAATGAGGCAATTGAAAACACATGCACAGTCCATGAAACACACAAAACGCAAGTTCACCCAATGTGGAGACTGAACTTCAAAGTGGGTACACTTGTTAAGGATGTCCCTAAATTACTAACCCAAAAAGCACTCTATGAGCATGCCCAGAAACATCTTAGTGCTGTTCACACACAAAAAGCACCAAAAAAAGCAAAGTCCCTGAGCATGCTCAGACCAACCGAAATGCAGTTAGCACAAAATAAGCCACCCCCTGTCCAAAATTAAGCAAATCATCCAGCATGCTACTAAATTAGAGATGGGACAAACACCCGCCGGTCCAGGGGGGGGGGGCAAACAAAGAGCCTAACATGGGCAAAAGTTAGACAACAAATACCAATGCAGTCTATGGGAACTGACTTTTTAATTTTGCTAGTCCTTACTTGGCTGGCTTATCTTCTAGTTATTGGCCTTACAGTGGGTATGGGGGCCCAGGTCCTATCCTAAGGCACATATATCAATGTCACCAATTTGGAGAACCCCAAAAACGAAACAAGAAGTGCCTTTAATTATGCCAAATTGCATAAGGGCCAGTTCACACCACATGCAGTCCAGTGCATTTTTTTATGCCTCAAAAACACATGGAAAGTAGGTTAGATTTTTTTTCAATGGCATAGTTCACACCATTGCTTGCAGTTCCAGTGCGTTCAATTTCCAGAAAATAAAGTAAAACATGCTGCATTTTTCCTGCACTGGACTGTACTGGAACGCTGTAAAACGCAAAAAAAAAGCATCATTAACGCACAAGAATGCATCCAAAATGCACATGCAGAAAAGCATCTGGACTGTGTTTCTATAGAGTGAACTTGCCATAAAGCTATTAACTCGGGGAGGGGGGGGGGTTACTCTGCTTGTAAAGTGGTGCATCTGTAGCATGTATCCAAAATGCTGCTTCAAAGATGTACGGCTTTAGAGCAAACTTACAAATCGACATTGCAGCTGCAAGATTTTAACTCCAAAAAAAAAGCCTGCCCCCCCAATACATACAAGGCAATTTGGGACAGGAAAGGCGTAAAATGAGAACCCCCACATAAAAAAAACACCCCCTCCCACACACTAACAAACCCCTAGCCAAACACAGCAAGCCATATAATGAAAGGGAGTGGATGCTTGGGGGCAGGAGGAGCTCAGGCACCCCAAAAGTGGTTTGGATTGGTGAAGGCAGCTCATAGCCTTTGGAGAATGGAGTGGAGTGTAGAGTTCCTCTTTAAAAGCAAAAAAATAGCCCAAATAAAACATATGCATTAGAAGGGGGAGACAAGAGCATTGGAGTGTGGAGTGTAGAGTTCCCCTTTAAAAACAAAAACTAAACCAAAAATAAAACATATGCATTAGAAGGGGAAGGTTAAATGCCCTTTTAGTAAGAGCTAGAGTAGCGAGAGTCTTTTTACATAATTTTAACAAGGTACATGTAACATGTAACATGTTAACGTAACACGCCAACATGACCTGTGTGCAAATAATACATAAAAGTGAACCAGCGTTAAGAAAAAAATGTCAAGTTTAGAGGTGCGCCTGTTCAACCCACGCAAATGCATTTACGTGACTTGACATTTACTAAGATTTTCCCGGCACAGTGAACCAATGTACTTGGCCGTGCGCAAATGCCGCTTGCGCATGCGCAGTGCACAAAAAGACCTCACGCAGTTCTAGAAGCAGTTGCAGGCACAGCAGGCTTGTTCTGAAAAAAATAACTTTCTCATTCTAATTTGGGCATATTTGTTACTATACTTCCTCACATCACCCCACATCACCACATAATATTGGCACTTCCAGCTTTTAATTTTGATTTGAAGATGCTGTGCGCCAGATCCATAGTAGTGCACTGAGCGCCTTCTCCCGTGCGCCGAGAACACTTTAGTAAATGGGGAATAGCGATGCGTTACCTTCGCAAACGTTTCGTAAATACCAAAACGGCAACTCAAGGCGCAAACGGTTAGTAAATCAGCCCCCTTGTTTCTATCACTTTGGTGGTACTTTAAAGTTTTATTTTAATATATGTACATTTGCTATAATTGATCAAATATCACACTAAGGAGCATGGCTACTTTTATATACAGTCAGGTCCATATATATATATTTGGACACAGGGACAATTTTAGTTTTTTTTTTTCTCAGGTATTTTCCAAAATGTATTCAAGCTATATTTATATAATGGATATGGGCTGAAAGTGCACACTCTGAGGTTTAATTTGAGGGTATGTACATCCAAATTGGAGGAAGGGTTTAAACATTACAGCTCTTAAGAATAGCCACCTCCCTTTTTCAAGGGTCCAACAGTAATTGGACAATTGAATCAAATCTGTTTAATGGCCAAGTGTGGGCTTCCCATTCATTATTTATTCATCAATTAAGCAGGTAAAAGGTCTGGAGTTTATTCTAAGTGTGGTATTTGCATTTGGAATCTATTGCTGTGAACCTACATCATGCGTTCAAAGAAGCTGCCAATGCAAGGGAAAGAGGCCACTGTAAGGCTTCAAAAAACGAAAAAAAAATCCATCAGAGAGATAGGAGCAACATTAGGAGTGGCCAAAACAACAGTTTGGTACATTCTGAGCAAAGAAGAACACACTGGTGAGCTCATCAACATAAAAAGGTCTGTACTTCAACGGAAGACAACAGTGGTGGATGATCGCAGGATCCTCTCTATGGTATAGAAAAACCCATTCACAACATCCAGACAAGTGAAGAACACGCTCCAGGAGGTGGGCGTATCATTGTCAAAGTCTACAATCAAGAGAAGACTTCACAAGAGCAAATACAGGAGGGTTCACTACAAGGTGCAAACCATTCATAAGCCTGAAGAATAGAAAAGCCAGATTAGACTTTGCCAAAAAACATCTAAAAAAGACAGACCTTTTTTGGACAGCTGAAACTTTGATTAATCTATACCAGAATGATGGGAAGAAAAAAGTGTGGAGAAGGCTTGGAACAGCTCATGATCCAAAGCACACAACGTCATCTGTAAAACATGGTGGAGGCAGAGTGATGGCATGGGAATGCATGACTTCCAGTGGCACTGGGTCATTTGTGTTTATTGATGATTATAGATAGGCTAGATGTTTGAGTCGAACATAAGTTCGACTTGAACATCAGCGGCAAGTTCACAAGCCAAGGAGCGCCCCACAATGCACTGCAAGATCACAGTGCATTGCTGATTGGCCAAAGCATGCACCTGACCAGCATGCTTTGGCCAATCTTAGCGCAATGTGCTGTGAGAGCTATGATTGGCCAAAGGCAGGGTGCATGTATATAGTAAATGAATAGAGATTAGGGATGAGCTCGGTGTTCGAGTCGAACATACGTTCGACTCGAAAATCGGCTGTTCGATGAAGATCGAACGTTTTGGGCTGTTCGCGCCAAATTCGAGTGACGCGAACGGCCCACAATACACTGCGCCATCGCAGTGCAATCCCGGCGCTGTGATTGGCTAAGCATGCACTGTGACCCCGCATGCTTAGCCAATCCCAGCGCCGGCAGCGAGGAGAGCCATAATTGGCCACAGGCAGGATGCCTGTGGCCAATTATAGCTCAGGGGGGTTTAGTACATGCCCCACACTATAAAAGGCCGCCAGCGCGGCGGCCTTGTGTAGTGTGTTCTGGTTCAGGGAGAAAGAAGGATAGGCAGGGACAGTGTTAGTGATATTTGTTCATTTACCTTGTGTGTAGGGAGAGAGAAAGATAGGCAGGGACAGTGTCAGTGATATTCTGCTAAACCTTGTGTGCAGGGAGAGAGAAGGATAGGCAGGGACAGTGTCAGTAATATTCTGCTAAACCTTGTGGGCAGGGAGAGAGAAGGATAGGCAGGGACAGTGTCAGTGATATTCTGCTAAACCTTGTGTGCAGGGAGAGAGAAGGATAGGCAGGGGACAGTGTCAGTGATATTTTTGCGAAGCCTCCTGCACAGTATACACCTGAAGCTAGCCCTTATTGCTGTGTTTTCCTATTGTGTAACACAGGCAGGCATCTGCAGCATTTACAGCGGGCGTAGTGTGCCTCCTGCACATTATACACCTGAAGCTACCCCTTATTGCTCGTAGTTTTTTTCTTTTGTGTTACACTAACAGGCATCTGCAGCACTTACAGCAGGCGTAGTGTGCTTCTTGCAAAATATACACCAGAAGCTAGCCCTTATTGCTGTGTTTTCCTGTTGTGTAACACAGGCAGGCATCTGCAGCACTTACAGCAGGCGTAGTGTGCTTCTTGCAAAATATACACCTGAAGTTACCCCTTATTGCTGGTTTTCCCATCTCCCTGCAGGCCTTTAGAATGTCTGGAAGGCAAACAAGGAGAGGCAGACAGTCAGGAGCCAATAAAAGAGGGCAAGCAGGCTCTGTGTCTAGAGACAACAGTGCTGGTCGTGGACGCGGTGCATCGTCATCAGCACGTGGCCATGGGACACGCTTGTCCTTATTTTCGGCAGCTGGACGTGTTGAGCCGCATCATGCCGAAGACTTGGTAGAGTGGATGACCAAGCCCTCCTCATCCTCTCTCACCCAGGCTCAGGGTACTGGCAAAGCAGCTGCCAAAGCATCCTCAATGTAATCATCAGTCACTTCTTCCCTAGACCCACCGTGTCCTCCTGAGGAGTCCCCCAAACTGTTTGAGCACAGTGTTGGGTACATGCTCCAGGAGGATGCCCAGCATTTCGAAGGGTCTGAAGATGACACCCAGCTAGAGGAAGGCAGTAGTGTGAGAGCAAAGAGAGGGGATGCTCAAGAAGGACACCAATCTGGCAGTCATGTTCCAGCAGCTGCAGCATACTGCCAGATTGGTTCCAGTGATGAGGAGGGAGGGAGGGGATGATGAGGTCACTGACTCCACGTGGGTGCCTGATAGGAGAGGAGGAGGAGGAGGAGGAGGAGGAGGATGATAAGGGGGAGGCACATTTCCAATGAGGCAGGATGCCCTCCGGGGGCCAGCGTAAGGGCAGCACACTGACTGAATCACACCGCAGAGCTCCGCCTGTGCAGGGCGCTGCCTCTGCCCGTTATTCCAAAAGTTCTTTGGTGTGGGCCTTTTTTGAGTCGAGTGCATCAGATCGCACCGCTGCCGTTTGCAACATATGTCTCAAGCGTATCTCGCATGGCCAAAACATCAGCTGCTTGGGCACCACATGCTTGACCAGACAAATGTCGACCTGCCATGCAGCTTGTTGGCAAGCCTACCTTAAAGACCCACACCAAAGAACAAAGTGGACCTCTCCTTGCTCCACATCAGCTGGGATCTCCAACCCCACTATACCTTCAGTCCTCTCTGAAACCTGCACCGAGAGGAATGAAGGTGTAGAATTAGGTGTGTCACAGCCAAGTACTTGCGGGCACTCTGCTAGCAGTACACCGACGTCCGATTCTAACAGGCAAATTTCCCTGCTCCAGCTGCTGGACCGTCGAAAGAAGTTCACTCCCAGCCATCCACATGCCCAGCGGTTGAATGCTAGCTTAGCTAAATTGCTAGCACTTCAACTGCTGCCTTTTCAGTTGGTAGACTCTGCCCCCTTCCGTGAGTTTATGCAGTGTGCGGTTCCTCAGTGGCAGGTTCCCAAACGACCCTTTTTCTCACGGAAGGCGATTCCGGCTCTCTACCGGCATGTGGAAGGCAATGTCCATGCCTCACTGGACAGGGCGGTCAGCGGTAAGGTGCATATTACCGCTGACTCATGGTCCAGCAGGCATGGACAGGGACATTACCTTTCTTTCACGGCCCATTGGGTCACTCTTTTGGCAGCTGGGAAGGATACAGGACAAGGTGCAGTAGTGTTGGAGGTTGTTCCGCCGCCACGCCTCCAAAAATGCTACTACTGGTTGTGACACACCTCTCTCCTCCACTCCTCTTCTTCTTCCTCCATGGCCTCTTCCTGTGCTTTGTCCTCGGAACCAGCGGTGCTCCGTAGGCGTTCAAGGGGCTACGCAATTACGCAGGCAAAAAGATGACATGCCGTGCTTGCACTGGTGTGTTTGGGGGACAGGAGCCACACTGGGGCAGAGGCTCTGTCAGCTCTGCAGGGGCAGGCCGAGAGGTGGTTGACGCCACGCCAGCTTAAGGCAGGAATGGTGGTTTGCGACAATGGCACCAACCTCCTCTCCGCCCTCCGACAGGGACAACTGACCCATGTGCCCTGTGTGGCTCACATCCTTAACCTGGTGGTGCAGCGGTTCTTGGGCAGGTACCCGGGCTTACAAGATGTACTGAGGCAGGCCAGGAAAGTCTGTGTGCATTTTCACAGATTATATAATGCCAGTGCTCGGCTGGCTGAGCTGCAAAAGGAGTTGAACCTGCCCAAGAACCGCCTTATATGTGACATGCCCACCAGGTGGAACTCAACGTTGGCCATGCTGCAGCGGCTGCACACGCAGCAGAGGGCCATCAATGAGTACTTGTGCGACTACGGCACCAGGACAGGGGAGCTCGTTTTTTTTTCACCACGCCAGTGGGGCATGATCAGGGATGCATGCACTGTCCTGGCACCATTTGAGGAGGCCACGAGGATGGTGAGCAGTGACAGTGCATGCATCAGTGACACTGTACCTCTAGTCCATCTGTTGGAGCATACGCTGCGTGGAATAATGGACAGGGCAATTGAGGCAGAACAGAGGCAGGAAGAGGAGGACTTCCTTGCCTCTCAAGGCCCCCTTTACCCAGACAGTGTTCCTTCTGTCTCACCCATCCCACAGGAAGAGGACGAGGACGATTGTGTCAGCATGGTGGTGGAGCCTGGCACTCAGCATTAACAGCAGCAGTCTTTTAGGGATGATTTACAATCCCAAGAAACACGTGGACTTGTACGTGGCTGGGAGGAGGTGGCTGCGGATCATGTCGTCCTTAGTGACCCAGAGGACTCCGGACCGAATGCCTCAGCTAACCTACGCTGCATGGCCTCCCTGATCCTGCAAAGTCTGCGGAAGGATCCTCGTATTCTTCGGATCAAGGAGAGGGACCATTACTGGCTGGCCACTCTCCTTGATCCACGGTACAAGGGTAAGGTTGCGGACCTTATCTTACCGTCGCAGAGGGAGCATGAGTATGAGACAACTCTGGGAGGCCTTGCAGAAAGGTCTGTGCAAAGTGTTCCCAGAGACTGGGAGGTTACAAACTCCTGGTCCTGGACAACGAGTTGCTGAAGCTTCGGTCAGTCAAATAAGGAGCGGTGGGGAAGGTGGCCGTCTGACCGATGCGTTCAGACAATTCTTTAGTCCGCAGCCCCAAGGTATGATCGGTTCCAGCAACCATCGCCAGCGTCTGATATACATGGTGCAGAAATACCTAGGGGCAAGGTCAGACCTGGACACCTTTCCCACCGAAAATCCTCTGGCTTACTGGGTCTTGAGGATGGATCACTTGCCAGAGCTTGCACAGTATGCAATTGAGCTACTGGCCTGTCCTGCATCCAGCGTTCTTTCGGAACGCACATTCAGTGCTGCTGAATGCTTTCTCACGGATCACAGGGTGCGCCTGTCCACCGACTCGGTTGATCGACTGACCTTCATAAAGATGAACCAGTCTTGGATCACCACCAGCTACCAAGCACCTGAAGCTGATATAACAGAATAATTTATTTTTAAATGTCACATCCCTTCAAGACTGATGCTGAGTGACTGTCCTGTTATGTTGACTGACTATCCTCCTCCTCCTCAATGATCCGATTCATTATGATAGCTTGGAAGAACATTTATGTTTCAGGGTGCCGCCACCAGTGGCTAAGGCCCAATTTTTCAGCCCCTGTTTAACAGGGGCGTGTCATTACAATTTTTGATGCAATACTTTGCAACAGGGCTCATTACTGTGCTCCAAGTACAGTATCTGTGAGGGGTTGCAGTGTTGTGGCACCAGTGGCTAAGGCCCAATTTTTCAGCCCCTGTTCTACAGGGGCATGTAATTACAATTATTGATCTAATAATTCACAGCAGGGCCCATTCCTGCGCCCACCAAGAGTAACTGTGAGGGCTTACAGTGTTGTGGCAACACCACCACCAAAGGCCCAATTTTCCAGCCCCTGTTCTACAGGGGCATGCAATTACAATTCTTGATCTAATAATTTACAGTAGGGCCCATTCATGCGCCCACCAAGAGTAACTGTGAGGGCTGACAGTGTTGTAGCACCAGCACCACCGCCAAAGGCCCAATTTTTCCTACCACTGTTCAACAATGGCATGTAATTACAATTCCTGATATAATAGTTCACAGCAGGGCGTTCCAGCGCCCACCAAGATTAACTGTGAGGGCTCACAGTGTTGTGGCAACACCAACATGTAAGGGGCAAATTTCAGCAGAGTATATATGGCAGGCCCCTACTTTCAAACATCCAACTTACAAACGACTCCTACTTGCAAACGGAAGCAGTTTTAAATGCCTTTTTTCCTTTAGAAATGTCATTTTGTGCAGGGACAGTTCTAAACATGGGAAACACATGCCACTTCACAGGCATACTTGAGACACCCCCTAGGTACGATATTTAAAGGAATATTTGACTTTTTTTTTCACTTTATGCATCATTAAAATGACTGCTCCCGAAAAACGGCCGTTTTTAAAACTTCGTTTTGCATTGATACATGTTCCCTGGGGCAGAACCCGGGTCCCCAAACCCTTTTTAGGACAATAACATCCATATTAGTCGTTATGTATGTGTTAGTAATCTCGCGCCTTAAAAAAAAATATATATATAAATAATATATATATAAAAAATATACTATGAATAATATATTAAAAGTAAGCTGCTATCCCCAAAATTCCCAAAAGAGTGGTTCTTTAGAAATAATATAGTGGATGGTTATATGTGCAAATTAACAAATATATTGGGGGCGCTGAGAAACGATTGAATCACTAACAATAATATATATTAGTAAACATAAATGAGTTAATATTGGTTTAAATATACACACCAGCAAATGTGAAAAAAGGATAAAAATGGGTCACAATAATCAGTCTATGGCTATCCAACCAATAAACACAATAACATGTGCAATCTCCTTAATAGATTAGCAATAATGACCCATCAAATAAAAATCAAATCAATGAATTAATGTGACACTGAGTGCAACAAAAAAATTCCAAAAATTATGATGCCAATATTGATAATTCGATGTCCCAAATTGATTGAAACAAATATCAGCAATATAGTATATAATACACTGTGCAATATCAATAGTGACAACTGAATGTCCCAAAATTGTACAAATGTTGAAATAAATAAGAGTCCATAAGTAAAACGATAAAAATGAATCCTTGTGCAAAAAGCTTATTCCGTCAGAAATATTGCTTGAAGTGATAACCTTCACCAATTTAGTGTGAAACACCCGATAGTGCTCGTGGTAAATAAAGCAGCTTACCAGATGTTGTTGACTCTTTTAATTAAAAAGGAGTCATATGCGCTTTTAGCAAGTTCCACTTGCTAACATGGATAATGATGTCAGATATAGGCATAGGAAATCCCTGCCTCCCGGAGGCTCGGATGAAGATGTATAAACTACAAGAAAGAGAAATGGAGCGGAAATAGTGTAATTCCGTTTAATAATAAAAATTAAGTAACAACATGGCAGCCAAATGCCCCCTTACTTGAATAGTGCCTTGAGCCCGGCACTGAGGCTGGGGAGCGTGGACTAGTAGGGCTAGTAACCCGAATAGAGATGAGCCGGCGTGCGTTCCACCTTGTTTGGAGGAAGAACCAGCAGGACCGGAAGTGTCGTCAGAACGTAGTCTAGCGTCGCCTCGACAGCTGTTTCGTAATACACGTCGTCAGGAAGCGTGCTAGACTACGTGGGACTGACTATTAAATACGGATGTCAATCAAGGAGAGGGGAGGAGTCACCGAAATCAAATCCAGCCTCAATGCCGTCTCTCCGCATTTACAGCAATAATTTTAATACAACGGAAGTCCATACAATTAAATAACAAATTAATATAAATAATAACCCGCTGACAACACATCTATTATACTACATAAAACATAGTATGCATACATAATCTATGCTAACTCTATAGCATAGATAAAAAGTTGTGCGCGATGATAGCGCCCTCTAATGTATAAGTGGATAAAACCACTCTCAATCCGTATATTATGCAGAAAAGAGTATATACAATGGTGTCATTGAATATAAATTATATATATATTTTTTTTAAATAATTGATTTATTATATAAATTCATAAAACAATAAAAGACAATAAAAAACAATAAAAAAGGGATAGAAATATATAAATATATATTTCTAATTGAACCCATATATCTACAATCCAAATTGGGAATTGGATAACTATTTATTCGTTAGTGAGGAAGCAATTAAAATCTAGGTCAATATTGAGGCCCAGCGGCTGCATGGTGGACAGTCTAAACAGCCACTGGGTCTCATTCTGGGATATGGCCTTGGTGAGGTCCGTCCCCCTCCAGTTAAATGTAGCCCTATCAATACCATAAAACACCAGTTGGCGAGGATCTCTATTATGATATTGAAGAAAATGACGCGATACGCTATGGTTAGGAAAGCCTTTGGCTATATTTGCCACATGTTCATTTATCCTAATTCTGAGCTCTCTTGTAGTCCTCCCCACATATTGCAGGGAACAAGGGCATTCCAAAACGTAGGTCACGTATCTGGAATAACAAGTAATTAAGGGTTTAATCTTAAATTCTTCCTGTGTTACCAAGGATTTGAATTTACTTATTTTCTTGGTACGTCGAGATGTGGTACGGCAAGCCTTGCATCTAGTACAGTAGTGAAACCCAGACCCATCCAGAAAAGTCAGAGGTTTTTCAGGAGGGTCAGGAACATTAGGTGCAATGATGTTTCTCAAACCTGGCGCCTTTCTATAAATAAATCTAGGCCTTTGGGGTAAAATAGATGCCAAGTCTCTATCCTTTTGTAGTATAGGCCAGAACTTTTTGAAGATTTTTTCAATACTTTTGTATTGCCTATTAAAACCTGTGATAAATGGCAGTGTTCCCCTAGTTGAAAGATCTTTTTTCTTTTTGGATTCCAGAAGGGAATATCTGTTCATACTCCCCACCTGTTTTTTAGCTATGACCAATTCATTCCTAGCATATCCCTTCTCACAAAACCGATCTGTAAGGATTGCTGCCTGAGTATTATAATCGCTATCCTCAGCACAGTTGCGCCGGATGCGCATGAACTGGCCCTTGGGTATGGCCCCAAGCCATTGGGGATGATGACAGCTGTTAGTTGGCACGAAGGCATTCCTATCGGTGGCCTTAAAGAATGTCCTCATGCCAATCTTGCCATTTTGTTTGATCAAAGTGAGGTCCAAATAATTAATGGTTGTCAGACTAAACTCAGCTGTAAATTTTAGCCCATATTGGTTGGAATTTAAATCCTGCAGGAAGCTATGTAATGTGGTCTGGGATCCCTCCCACAACAACACTACATCATCGATGTACCTTTTATAATATAATAGAGATGAAAGTTGATCTGTATAAATGGTTTCCCCCTCCCATTTGTTCAGTACCAAATTAGCCACGCTTGGGGCATAACGAGCCCCCATTGCGACCCCTTTTATTTGCTTATAGAACTCCCCCTGTGCCCAAAAATAGTTGTTTCCCATAGCGATTTTGAGTCCCTCAACTAAAAAAAATATTTGGGATTTTTTGAGCTGTGAATCTGCAGTAAGTGCCACTTGGACTGCAGTAAGCGCATCCTCCTGTCTTATATTAGTATAGAGGGACTCTATGTCCACTGTAACCATAATGGTTGCATCTGTCACCTGGATGTCGGTGAGGGATTTGATCAATTCACGACTATCCTTGAGATAAGACCTGCCTTGAATAACTAAGGGCTGTAGGAATATATCTAAATATTCTCCTACTCTGGAGTAGAGGGAACCAATCCCGCTTATAATTGGGCGACCTTGTGGTTTTTCTTTATTTTTATGTATTTTTGGTAACACATATAGCACCGGAGTACGTGGTACTTTGGGTGAAAGGTGCTGTGCTTCCTTTATATCTAGGATCTTTTGACTGACCCCTTTATCAATCCAAATATCAAGTTCTATCTTTAATTTGTTCAATGGGTTAAATGGCAGTGGTTTATATGTATTAGTGTCTTTTAACAACCTTTGGATCTCTCCATAGTAGTCATCTTTGGTAAGTATAACTACACCCCCCCCCCTTTGTCCGCTGGATGAACTACTATATTTTTGTTTTTTTCCAATTGTTTAATCCCCTCTGACAGGGATTGATTAGTTCTGGCCTTTTTAATTTCTAAGGATTTAATCTCATCTTGCACCATATGTTTAAACACCTTGATGTGATGGTGTGTTCCCTTTTGGGGATTAAATATGGAGTTGTTTTTCAGCCCACTATGTTTGAATTTAGTCATTTCTATCATAGGGGGACTAGGATCCTTCTGAGAAAATAATTTTTAAATATTGATCTTCCTCACATATTTTTCCACATCAATAAAAAGTTCGAATTTATTAAGATTCTTATTGGGTGCAAATTTTAATCCTTGTGTTAAAACATTTAATTCGTTTTCTGAAAACGAAACACCTGCTAAGTTAAAAATACCTTCATCTAGCTGTCTCTTTGTCTTTTTCTTTCTGGCTCCCCCTCTTCTACCTCTTTTTCTATATATTCTTTCGGGTATTGGGGTGTAATGGGTTGAATTTTGTAAGGTTCTTTCCATCCCCTCCATTCCCCCCCCCCTTGTTGGTAATTATTTTGATAGGGCGTTGGTCGTCCTCTAAAGTTACCCCTATAATTACCCCTAGGGGGCCTAGGCGGAAAATGGCTAGGTCCTTGATGGTAATAAGGATAGCCATACTCATTAGATCTATTATCTAGGGGTCCATACCTGTTGTAAGTAGGTACTGAATAAGAGGTAGAGTAGTAATCATTTGACGGAGGATAATTGCCCCCATTTGGGGGTGGTGGGGGATAACCCCTATTACCTTGAGTGGCTGGGCCCTTAGATTTCTTTGGGGTATGGATTTTATTTTTGTTTTTAATTTTTATTGGCTGTGTATCCGTATTATGTACTTCCATATCCCTATCGACCGGGGATTCTTTAGGATTCTCCAAATCTAAATCATCCTGCCATTTGTATACCTTGTTTTCCTCATAATCTTTAATATCTCTCTGGTATTTTTTCAGTTTTTTCTGCTTGATCTCTCCATCATATTTGGATAGGTGGGTCTGAAGACTTTGCGCCCTCTCCAAATATTCTTTGGTTCCCATAAAGGGCTCCATATTGTTTTTGAGATCAGCTATATTGGCTTCTACCAATTGATTTTTGGCTTTACGCCTCCTAATCATTAGCTGCATTCATTTTTGTTCGCAGCTATTAAAAAACTGGAACCATTCATCTAACAAAGTGAGATTGTCTACACTATCAGCTGGGTTAACATCCCATCTTAACCTACGGGGGGTTACGTTTTTTCCTATATACATCTCAAATGAGGCTATGTCCCACCATAGCCTTATTTGTTTCTCCATGTCATATTGAAGTTGTTTAAAACCCCTTTCAATATCCAAATTTGGGCTGGGTGTTTGCTGGAATATTTCTTCAATATTTGTCTGTCGACCCTTCATGAAATTAAATACATCCATGGCTGCGTAGATTGAAAAGGATTATAGTGAAACCTCTGAAGATGTATGTATGTGTTAGTAATCTCGCGCCTTAAAAAAATATATATATAAAAAAAAATATACTATGAATAATATATTAAAAGTAAGCTGCTATCCCCAAAATTCCCAAAAGAGTGGTTCTTTAGAAATAATATAGTGGATGGTTATATGTGCAAATTAACAAATATATTGGGGGCGCTGAGAAACGATTGAATCACTAACAATAATATATATTAGTAAACATAAATGAGTTAATATTGGTTTAAATATACACACCAGCAAATGTGAAAAAAGGATAAAAATGGGTCACAATAATCAGTCTATGGCTATCCAACCAATAAACACAATAACATGTGCAATCTCCTTAATAGATTAGCAATAATGACCCATCAAATAAAAATCAAATCAATGAATTAATGTGACACTGAGTGCAACAAAAAAATTCCAAAAATTATGATGCCAATATTGATAATTCGATGTCCCAAATTGATTGAAACAAATATCAGCAATATAGTATATAATACACTGTGCAATATCAATAGTGACAACTGAATGTCCCAAAATTGTACAAATGTTGAAATAAATAAGAGTCCATAAGTAAAACGATAAAAATGAATCCTTGTGCAAAAAGCTTATTCCGTCAGAAATATTGCTTGAAGTGATAACCTTCACCAATTTAGTGTGAAACACCCGATAGTGCTCGTGGTAAATAAAGCAGCTTACCAGATGTTGTTGACTCTTTTAATTAAAAAGGAGTCATATGCGCTTTTAGCAAGTTCCACTTGCTAACATGGATAATGATGTCAGATATAGGCATAGGAAATCCCTGCCTCCCGGAGGCTCGGATGAAGATGTATAAACTACAAGAAAGAGAAATGGAGCGGAAATAGTGTAATTCCGTTTAATAATAAAAATTAAGTAACAACATGGCAGCCAAATGCCCCCTTACTTGAATAGTGCCTTGAGCCCGGCACTGAGGCTGGGGAGCGTGGACTAGTAGGGCTAGTAACCCGAATAGAGATGAGCCGGCGTGCGTTCCACCTTGTTTGGAGGAAGAACCAGCAGGACCGGAAGTGTCGTCAGAACGTAGTCTAGCGTCGCCTCGACAGCTGTTTCGTAATACACGTCGTCAGGAAGCGTGCTAGACTACGTGGGACTGACTATTAAATACGGATGTCAATCAAGGAGAGGGGAGGAGTCACCGAAATCAAATCCAGCCTCAATGCCGTCTCTCCGCATTTACAGCAATAATTTTAATACAACGGAAGTCCATACAATTAAATAACAAATTAATATAAATAATAACCCGCTGACAACACATCTATTATACTACATAAAACATAGTATGCATACATAATCTATGCTAACTCTATAGCATAGATAAAAAGTTGTGCGCGATGATAGCGCCCTCTAATGTATAAGTGGATAAAACCACTCTCAATCCGTATATTATGCAGAAAAGAGTATATACAATGGTGTCATTGAATATAAATTATATATATATTTTTTTTAAATAATTGATTTATTATATAAATTCATAAAACAATAAAAGACAATAAAAAACAATAAAAAAGGGATAGAAATATATAAATATATATTTCTAATTGAACCCATATATCTACAATCCAAATTGGGAATTGGATAACTATTTATTCGTTAGTGAGGAAGCAATTAAAATCTAGGTCAATATTGAGGCCCAGCGGCTGCATGGTGGACAGTCTAAACAGCCACTGGGTCTCATTCTGGGATATGGCCTTGGTGAGGTCCGTCCCCCTCCAGTTAAATGTAGCCCTATCAATACCATAAAACACCAGTTGGCGAGGATCTCTATTATGATATTGAAGAAAATGACGCGATACGCTATGGTTAGGAAAGCCTTTGGCTATATTTGCCACATGTTCATTTATCCTAATTCTGAGCTCTCTTGTAGTCCTCCCCACATATTGCAGGGAACAAGGGCATTCCAAAACGTAGGTCACGTATCTGGAATAACAAGTAATTAAGGGTTTAATCTTAAATTCTTCCTGTGTTACCAAGGATTTGAATTTACTTATTTTCTTGGTACGTCGAGATGTGGTACGGCAAGCCTTGCATCTAGTACAGTAGTGAAACCCAGACCCATCCAGAAAAGTCAGAGGTTTTTCAGGAGGGTCAGGAACATTAGGTGCAATGATGTTTCTCAAACCTGGCGCCTTTCTATAAATAAATCTAGGCCTTTGGGGTAAAATAGATGCCAAGTCTCTATCCTTTTGTAGTATAGGCCAGAACTTTTTGAAGATTTTTTCAATACTTTTGTATTGCCTATTAAAACCTGTGATAAATGGCAGTGTTCCCCTAGTTGAAAGATCTTTTTTCTTTTTGGATTCCAGAAGGGAATATCTGTTCATACTCCCCACCTGTTTTTTAGCTATGACCAATTCATTCCTAGCATATCCCTTCTCACAAAACCGATCTGTAAGGATTGCTGCCTGAGTATTATAATCGCTATCCTCAGCACAGTTGCGCCGGATGCGCATGAACTGGCCCTTGGGTATGGCCCCAAGCCATTGGGGATGATGACAGCTGTTAGTTGGCACGAAGGCATTCCTATCGGTGGCCTTAAAGAATGTCCTCATGCCAATCTTGCCATTTTGTTTGATCAAAGTGAGGTCCAAATAATTAATGGTTGTCAGACTAAACTCAGCTGTAAATTTTAGCCCATATTGGTTGGAATTTAAATCCTGCAGGAAGCTATGTAATGTGGTCTGGGATCCCTCCCACAACAACACTACATCATCGATGTACCTTTTATAATATAATAGAGATGAAAGTTGATCTGTATAAATGGTTTCCCCCTCCCATTTGTTCAGTACCAAATTAGCCACGCTTGGGGCATAACGAGCCCCCATTGCGACCCCTTTTATTTGCTTATAGAACTCCCCCTGTGCCCAAAAATAGTTGTTTCCCATAGCGATTTTGAGTCCCTCAACTAAAAAAAATATTTGGGATTTTTTGAGCTGTGAATCTGCAGTAAGTGCCACTTGGACTGCAGTAAGCGCATCCTCCTGTCTTATATTAGTATAGAGGGACTCTATGTCCACTGTAACCATAATGGTTGCATCTGTCACCTGGATGTCGGTGAGGGATTTGATCAATTCACGACTATCCTTGAGATAAGACCTGCCTTGAATAACTAAGGGCTGTAGGAATATATCTAAATATTCTCCTACTCTGGAGTAGAGGGAACCAATCCCGCTTATAATTGGGCGACCTGGTGGTTTTTCTTTATTTTTATGTATTTTTGGTAACACATATAGCACCGGAGTACGTGGTACTTTGGGTGAAAGGTGCTGTGCTTCCTTTATATCTAGGATCTTTTGACTGACCCCTTTATCAATCCAAATATCAAGTTCTATCTTTAATTTGTTCAATGGGTTAAATGGCAGTGGTTTATATGTATTAGTGTCTTTTAACAACCTTTGGATCTCTCCATAGTAGTCATCTTTGGTAAGTATAACTACACCCCCCCCCCCTTTGTCCGCTGGATGAACTACTATATTTTTGTTTTTTTCCAATTGTTTAATCCCCTCTGACAGGGATTGATTAGTTCTGGCCTTTTTAATTTCTAAGGATTTAATCTCATCTTGCACCATATGTTTAAACACCTTGATGTGATGGTGTGTTCCCTTTTGGGGATTAAATATGGAGTTGTTTTTCAGCCCACTATGTTTGAATTTAGTCATTTCTATCATAGGGGGACTAGGATCCTTCTGAGAAAATAATTTTTAAATATTGATCTTCCTCACATATTTTTCCACATCAATAAAAAGTTCGAATTTATTAAGATTCTTATTGGGTGCAAATTTTAATCCTTGTGTTAAAACATTTAATTCGTTTTCTGAAAACGAAACACCTGCTAAGTTAAAAATACCTTCATCTAGCTGTCTCTTTGTCTTTTTCTTTCTGGCTCCCCCTCTTCTACCTCTTTTTCTATATATTCTTTCGGGTATTGGGGTGTAATGGGTTGAATTTTGTAAGGTTCTTTCCATCCCCTCCATTCCCCCCCCCCTTGTTGGTAATTATTTTGATAGGGCGTTGGTCGTCCTCTAAAGTTACCCCTATAATTACCCCTAGGGGGCCTAGGCGGAAAATGGCTAGGTCCTTGATGGTAATAAGGATAGCCATACTCATTAGATCTATTATCTAGGGGTCCATACCTGTTGTAAGTAGGTACTGAATAAGAGGTAGAGTAGTAATCATTTGACGGAGGATAATTGCCCCCATTTGGGGGTGGTGGGGGATAACCCCTATTACCTTGAGTGGCTGGGCCCTTAGATTTCTTTGGGGTATGGATTTTATTTTTGTTTTTAATTTTTATTGGCTGTGTATCCGTATTATGTACTTCCATATCCCTATCGACCGGGGATTCTTTAGGATTCTCCAAATCTAAATCATCCTGCCATTTGTATACCTTGTTTTCCTCATAATCTTTAATATCTCTCTGGTATTTTTTCAGTTTTTTCTGCTTGATCTCTCCATCATATTTGGATAGGTGGGTCTGAAGACTTTGCGCCCTCTCCAAATATTCTTTGGTTCCCATAAAGGGCTCCATATTGTTTTTGAGATCAGCTATATTGGCTTCTACCAATTGATTTTTGGCTTTACGCCTCCTAATCATTAGCTGCATTCATTTTTGTTCGCAGCTATTAAAAAACTGGAACCATTCATCTAACAAAGTGAGATTGTCTACACTATCAGCTGGGTTAACATCCCATCTTAACCTACGGGGGGTTACGTTTTTTCCTATATACATCTCAAATGAGGCTATGTCCCACCATAGCCTTATTTGTTTCTCCATGTCATATTGAAGTTGTTTAAAACCCCTTTCAATATCCAAATTTGGGCTGGGTGTTTGCTGGAATATTTCTTCAATATTTGTCTGTCGACCCTTCATGAAATTAAATACATCCATGGCTGCGTAGATTGAAAAGGATTATAGTGAAACCTCTGAAGATGTATGTATGTGTTAGTAATCTCGCGCCTTAAAAAAATATATATATAAAAAAAAATATACTATGAATAATATATTAAAAGTAAGCTGCTATCCCCAAAATTCCCAAAAGAGTGGTTCTTTAGAAATAATATAGTGGATGGTTATATGTGCAAATTAACAAATATATTGGGGGCGCTGAGAAACGATTGAATCACTAACAATAATATATATTAGTAAACATAAATGAGTTAATATTGGTTTAAATATACACACCAGCAAATGTGAAAAAAGGATAAAAATGGGTCACAATAATCAGTCTATGGCTATCCAACCAATAAACACAATAACATGTGCAATCTCCTTAATAGATTAGCAATAATGACCCATCAAATAAAAATCAAATCAATGAATTAATGTGACACTGAGTGCAACAAAAAAATTCCAAAAATTATGATGCCAATATTGATAATTCGATGTCCCAAATTGATTGAAACAAATATCAGCAATATAGTATATAATACACTGTGCAATATCAATAGTGACAACTGAATGTCCCAAAATTGTACAAATGTTGAAATAAATAAGAGTCCATAAGTAAAACGATAAAAATGAATCCTTGTGCAAAAAGCTTATTCCGTCAGAAATATTGCTTGAAGTGATAACCTTCACCAATTTAGTGTGAAACACCCGATAGTGCTCGTGGTAAATAAAGCAGCTTACCAGATGTTGTTGACTCTTTTAATTAAAAAGGAGTCATATGCGCTTTTAGCAAGTTCCACTTGCTAACATGGATAATGATGTCAGATATAGGCATAGGAAATCCCTGCCTCCCGGAGGCTCGGATGAAGATGTATAAACTACAAGAAAGAGAAATGGAGCGGAAATAGTGTAATTCCGTTTAATAATAAAAATTAAGTAACAACATGGCAGCCAAATGCCCCCTTACTTGAATAGTGCCTTGAGCCCGGCACTGAGGCTGGGGAGCGTGGACTAGTAGGGCTAGTAACCCGAATAGAGATGAGCCGGCGTGCGTTCCACCTTGTTTGGAGGAAGAACCAGCAGGACCGGAAGTGTCGTCAGAACGTAGTCTAGCGTCGCCTCGACAGCTGTTTCGTAATACACGTCGTCAGGAAGCGTGCTAGACTACGTGGGACTGACTATTAAATACGGATGTCAATCAAGGAGAGGGGAGGAGTCACCGAAATCAAATCCAGCCTCAATGCCGTCTCTCCGCATTTACAGCAATAATT
The DNA here is from genome assembly GCA_029206835.1 of Rana muscosa. Classification (NCBI taxonomy): domain Eukaryota; kingdom Metazoa; phylum Chordata; class Amphibia; order Anura; family Ranidae; genus Rana; species Rana muscosa. Next base: position 1,257,094,243 of record CM055116.1, on the reverse strand, counting down.
TTAATACAACGGAAGTCCATACAATTAAATAACAAATTAATATAAATAATAACCCGCTGACAACACATCTATTATACTACATAAAACATAGTATGCATACATAATCTATGCTAACTCTATAGCATAGATAAAAAGTTGTGCGCGATGATAGCGCCCTCTAATGTATAAGTGGATAAAACCACTCTCAATCCGTATATTATGCAGAAAAGAGTATATACAATGGTGTCATTGAATATAAATTATATATATATTTTTTTTAAATAATTGATTTATTATATAAATTCATAAAACAATAAAAGACAATAAAAAACAATAAAAAAGGGATAGAAATATATAAATATATATTTCTAATTGAACCCATATATCTACAATCCAAATTGGGAATTGGATAACTATTTATTCGTTAGTGAGGAAGCAATTAAAATCTAGGTCAATATTGAGGCCCAGCGGCTGCATGGTGGACAGTCTAAACAGCCACTGGGTCTCATTCTGGGATATGGCCTTGGTGAGGTCCGTCCCCCTCCAGTTAAATGTAGCCCTATCAATACCATAAAACACCAGTTGGCGAGGATCTCTATTATGATATTGAAGAAAATGACGCGATACGCTATGGTTAGGAAAGCCTTTGGCTATATTTGCCACATGTTCATTTATCCTAATTCTGAGCTCTCTTGTAGTCCTCCCCACATATTGCAGGGAACAAGGGCATTCCAAAACGTAGGTCACGTATCTGGAATAACAAGTAATTAAGGGTTTAATCTTAAATTCTTCCTGTGTTACCAAGGATTTGAATTTACTTATTTTCTTGGTACGTCGAGATGTGGTACGGCAAGCCTTGCATCTAGTACAGTAGTGAAACCCAGACCCATCCAGAAAAGTCAGAGGTTTTTCAGGAGGGTCAGGAACATTAGGTGCAATGATGTTTCTCAAACCTGGCGCCTTTCTATAAATAAATCTAGGCCTTTGGGGTAAAATAGATGCCAAGTCTCTATCCTTTTGTAGTATAGGCCAGAACTTTTTGAAGATTTTTTCAATACTTTTGTATTGCCTATTAAAACCTGTGATAAATGGCAGTGTTCCCCTAGTTGAAAGATCTTTTTTCTTTTTGGATTCCAGAAGGGAATATCTGTTCATACTCCCCACCTGTTTTTTAGCTATGACCAATTCATTCCTAGCATATCCCTTCTCACAAAACCGATCTGTAAGGATTGCTGCCTGAGTATTATAATCGCTATCCTCAGCACAGTTGCGCCGGATGCGCATGAACTGGCCCTTGGGTATGGCCCCAAGCCATTGGGGATGATGACAGCTGTTAGTTGGCACGAAGGCATTCCTATCGGTGGCCTTAAAGAATGTCCTCATGCCAATCTTGCCATTTTGTTTGATCAAAGTGAGGTCCAAATAATTAATGGTTGTCAGACTAAACTCAGCTGTAAATTTTAGCCCATATTGGTTGGAATTTAAATCCTGCAGGAAGCTATGTAATGTGGTCTGGGATCCCTCCCACAACAACACTACATCATCGATGTACCTTTTATAATATAATAGAGATGAAAGTTGATCTGTATAAATGGTTTCCCCCTCCCATTTGTTCAGTACCAAATTAGCCACGCTTGGGGCATAACGAGCCCCCATTGCGACCCCTTTTATTTGCTTATAGAACTCCCCCTGTGCCCAAAAATAGTTGTTTCCCATAGCGATTTTGAGTCCCTCAACTAAAAAAAATATTTGGGATTTTTTGAGCTGTGAATCTGCAGTAAGTGCCACTTGGACTGCAGTAAGCGCATCCTCCTGTCTTATATTAGTATAGAGGGACTCTATGTCCACTGTAACCATAATGGTTGCATCTGTCACCTGGATGTCGGTGAGGGATTTGATCAATTCACGACTATCCTTGAGATAAGACCTGCCTTGAATAACTAAGGGCTGTAGGAATATATCTAAATATTCTCCTACTCTGGAGTAGAGGGAACCAATCCCGCTTATAATTGGGCGACCTGGTGGTTTTTCTTTATTTTTATGTATTTTTGGTAACACATATAGCACCGGAGTACGTGGTACTTTGGGTGAAAGGTGCTGTGCTTCCTTTATATCTAGGATCTTTTGACTGACCCCTTTATCAATCCAAATATCAAGTTCTATCTTTAATTTGTTCAATGGGTTAAATGGCAGTGGTTTATATGTATTAGTGTCTTTTAACAACCTTTGGATCTCTCCATAGTAGTCATCTTTGGTAAGTATAACTACACCCCCCCCCTTTGTCCGCTGGATGAACTACTATATTTTTGTTTTTTTCCAATTGTTTAATCCCCTCTGACAGGGATTGATTAGTTCTGGCCTTTTTAATTTCTAAGGATTTAATCTCATCTTGCACCATATGTTTAAACACCTTGATGTGATGGTGTGTTCCCTTTTGGGGATTAAATATGGAGTTGTTTTTCAGCCCACTATGTTTGAATTTAGTCATTTCTATCATAGGGGGACTAGGATCCTTCTGAGAAAATAATTTTTAAATATTGATCTTCCTCACATATTTTTCCACATCAATAAAAAGTTCGAATTTATTAAGATTCTTATTGGGTGCAAATTTTAATCCTTGTGTTAAAACATTTAATTCGTTTTCTGAAAACGAAACACCTGCTAAGTTAAAAATACCTTCATCTAGCTGTCTCTTTGTCTTTTTCTTTCTGGCTCCCCCTCTTCTACCTCTTTTTCTATATATTCTTTCGGGTATTGGGGTGTAATGGGTTGAATTTTGTAAGGTTCTTTCCATCCCCTCCATTCCCCCCCCCCTTGTTGGTAATTATTTTGATAGGGCGTTGGTCGTCCTCTAAAGTTACCCCTATAATTACCCCTAGGGGGCCTAGGCGGAAAATGGCTAGGTCCTTGATGGTAATAAGGATAGCCATACTCATTAGATCTATTATCTAGGGGTCCATACCTGTTGTAAGTAGGTACTGAATAAGAGGTAGAGTAGTAATCATTTGACGGAGGATAATTGCCCCCATTTGGGGGTGGTGGGGGATAACCCCTATTACCTTGAGTGGCTGGGCCCTTAGATTTCTTTGGGGTATGGATTTTATTTTTGTTTTTAATTTTTATTGGCTGTGTATCCGTATTATGTACTTCCATATCCCTATCGACCGGGGATTCTTTAGGATTCTCCAAATCTAAATCATCCTGCCATTTGTATACCTTGTTTTCCTCATAATCTTTAATATCTCTCTGGTATTTTTTCAGTTTTTTCTGCTTGATCTCTCCATCATATTTGGATAGGTGGGTCTGAAGACTTTGCGCCCTCTCCAAATATTCTTTGGTTCCCATAAAGGGCTCCATATTGTTTTTGAGATCAGCTATATTGGCTTCTACCAATTGATTTTTGGCTTTACGCCTCCTAATCATTAGCTGCATTCATTTTTGTTCGCAGCTATTAAAAAACTGGAACCATTCATCTAACAAAGTGAGATTGTCTACACTATCAGCTGGGTTAACATCCCATCTTAACCTACGGGGGGTTACGTTTTTTCCTATATACATCTCAAATGAGGCTATGTCCCACCATAGCCTTATTTGTTTCTCCATGTCATATTGAAGTTGTTTAAAACCCCTTTCAATATCCAAATTTGGGCTGGGTGTTTGCTGGAATATTTCTTCAATATTTGTCTGTCGACCCTTCATGAAATTAAATACATCCATGGCTGCGTAGATTGAAAAGGATTATAGTGAAACCTCTGAAGATGTATGTATGTGTTAGTAATCTCGCGCCTTAAAAAAATATATATATAAAAAAAAATATACTATGAATAATATATTAAAAGTAAGCTGCTATCCCCAAAATTCCCAAAAGAGTGGTTCTTTAGAAATAATATAGTGGATGGTTATATGTGCAAATTAACAAATATATTGGGGGCGCTGAGAAACTATTGAATCACTAACAATAATATATATTAGTAAACATAAATGAGTTAATATTGGTTTAAATATACACACCAGCAAATGTGAAAAAAGGATAAAAAATGGGTCACAATAATCAGTCTATGGCTATCCAACCAATAAACACAATAACATGTGCAATCTCCTTAATAGATTAGCAATAATGACCCATCAAATAAAAATCAAATCAATGAATTAATGTGACACTGAGTGCAACAAAAAAAATTCCAAAAATTATGATGCCAATATTGATAATTTGATGTCCCAAATTGATTGAAACAAATATCAGCAATATAGTATATAATACACTGTGCAATATCAATAGTGACAACTGAATGTCCCAAAATTGTACAAATGTTGAAATAAATAAGAGTCCATAAGTAAAACGATAAAAATGAATCCTTGTGCAAAAAGCTTATTCCGTCAGAAATATTGCTTGAAGTGATAACCTTCACCAATTTAGTGTGAAACACCCGATAGTGCTCGTGGTAAATAAAGCAGCTTACCAGATGTTGTTGACTCTTTTAATTAAAAAGGAGTCGTATGCGCTTTTAGCAAGTTCCACTTGCTAACATGGATAATGATGTCAGATATAGGCATAGGAAATCCCTGCCTCCCGGAGGCTCGGATGAAGATGTATAAACCACAAGAAAGAGAAATGGAGCGGAAATAGTGTAATTCCGTTTAATAATAAAAATTAAGTAACAACATGGCAGCCAAATGCCCCCTTACTTGAATAGTGCCTTGAGCCCGGCACTGAGGCTGGGGAGCGTGGACTAGTAGGGCTAGTAACCCGAATAGAGATGAGCCGGCGTGCGTTCCACCTTGTTTGGAGGAAGAACCAGCAGGACCGGAAGTGTCGTCAGAACGTAGTCTAGCGTCGCCTCGACAGCTGTTTCGTAATACACGTCGTCAGGAAGCGTGTTAGACTACGTGGGACTGACTATTAAATACGGATGTCAATCAAGGAGAGGGGAGGAGTCACCGAAATCAAATCCAGCCTCAATGCCGTCTCTCCGCATTCACAGCAATAATTTTAATACAACGGAAGTCCATACAATTAAATAACAAATTAATATAAATAATAACCCGCTGACAACACATCTATTATACTACATAAAACATAGTATGCATACATAATCTATGCTAACACTATAGCATAGATAAAAAGTCGATAAAAAGAAAAAAAAAATAATAATAATTAATGCAGCTAATGATTAGGAGGCGTAAAGCCAAAAATCAATTGGTAGAAGCCAATATAGCTGATCTCAAAAACAATATGGAGCCCTTTATGGGAACCAAAGAATATTTGGAGAGGGCGCAAAGTCTTCAGACCCACCTATCCAAATATGATGGAGAGATCAAGCAGAAAAAACTGAAAAAATACCAGAGAGATATTAAAGATTATGAGGAAAACAAATTGAACAAATTAAAGATAGAACTTGATATTTGGATTGATAAAGGGGTCAGTCAAAAGATCCTAGATATAAAGGAAGCACAGTACCTTTCACCCAAAGTACCACGTACTCCGGTGCTATATGTGTTACCAAAAATAAAGAAAAACCACCAGGTCGCCCAATTATAAGCGGGATTGGTTCCCTCTACTCCAGAGTAGGAGAATATTTAGATGTATTCCTACAGCCCTTGGTTATTCAAGGCAGGTCTTATCTCAAGGATAGTCGTGAATTGATCAAATCCCTCACCGACATCCAGGTGACAGATGCAACCATTATGGTTACAGTGGACATAGAGTCCCTCTATACTAATATAAGACAGGAGGATGCGCTTACTGCAGTCCAAGTGGCACTTACTGCAGATTCACAGCTCAAAAAATCCCAAATAATTTTTTTCGTTGAGGGACTCAAAATCGCTATGGGAAACAACTATTTTTGGGCACAGGGGGCGCTCTATAAGCAAATAAAAGGGGTCGCAATGGGGGCTCGTTATGCCCCAAGCGTGGCTAATTTGGTACTGAACAAATGGGAGGGGGAAACCATTTATACAGATCAACTTTCATCTCTATTATATTATAAAAGGTACATCGATGATGTAGTGTTGTTGTGGGAGAGATCCCAGACCACATTACATAGCTTCCTGCAGGATTTAAATTCCAACCAATATGGGCTAAAATTTACAGCTGAGTTTAGTCTGACAACCATTAATTATTTGGACCTCACTTTGGTCAAACAAAATGGCAAGATTGGCACGAGGACATTCTTTAAGGCCACCGATAGGAATGCCTTTGTGCCAACTAACAGCTGCCATCATCCCCAATGGCTTGGGGCCATACCCAAGGGCCAGTTCATGCGCATCCGGCGCAACTGTGCTGAGGATAGCGATTATAATACTCAGGCAGCAATCCTTACAGATCGGTTTTGTGAGAAGGGATATGCTAGGAATGAATTGGTCATAGCTAAAAAACAGGTGGGGAGTATGAACAGATATTCCCTTCTGGAATCCAAAAAGAAAAAAGATCTTTCAACTATGGGAACACTGCCATTTATCACAGGTTTTAATAGGCAATACAAAAGTATTGAAAAAAATCTTCAAAAAGTTCTGGCCTATACTACAAAAGGATAGAGACTTGGCATCTATTTTACCCCAAAGGCCTAGATTTATTTATAGAAAGGCGCCAGGTTTGAGAAACATCATTGCACCTAATGTTCCTGACCCTCCTGAAAAACCTCTGACTTTTCTGGATGGGTCTGGGTTTCACTACTGTACTAGATGCAAGGCTTGCCGTACCACATCTCGACGTACCAAGAAAATAAGTAAATTTAAATCCTTGGTAACACAGGAAGAATTTAAGATTAAACCCTTAATTACTTGTTATTCCAGATATGTGACCTACGTTTTGGAATGCCCTTGTTCCCTGCAATATGTGGGGAGGACTACAAGAGAGCTCAGAATTAGGATAAATGAACATGTGGCAAATATAGCCAAAGGCTTTCCTAACCATAGCGTATCGCGTCATTTTCTTCAATATCATAATAGAGATCCTCGCCAACTGGTGTTTTATGGTATTGATAGGGCTACATTTAACTGGAGGGGGACGGACCTCACCAAGGCCATATCCCAGAATGAGACCCAGTGGCTGTTTAGACTGTCCACCATGCAGCCGCTGGGCCTCAATATTGACCTAGATTTGAATTTCTTCCTCACTAACGAATAAATAGTTATCCAATTACCAATTTGGATTGTAGATATATGGGTTCAATTAGAAATATATATTTATATATTTCTATCCCTTTTTTATTGTCTTTTATTGTTTTATGAATTCATATAATAAATCAATTACTGTATTTATCGGCGTATAACACGCACCTTTTTCCCCTTAAAATCAGGGGAAAATCGTGGGTGCGTGTTATACGCCGATACTCCGTCGAATTCCCCTGCTGAAAACGAGTGAGAGGAGCGAGCGGAGCCGAAGCCGAAGTACAATCGGCTTTACTCGGCACCTCTCGCAGTCCCGCCCATCTCTGACTGCGCCGCTGACATAGAGAAAGCCGAGTGTACTTCGCCTAGTCTCGGCTCCTCTCGCAGTCCTGCCTGTGACTGTGAGCAGAGCCGAGTCTAGCCGAAGTACACTCGGCTTTCTCCGTCAGCGGCGCAGTCAGTGGAGATGGGCGGAACTGCGAGAGGAGCCGAGTCCAGCCGAAGTACACTCGGCCCCGCTCGCTCCTCTCCACAGAAATCAGCGCCAAATTTTAAAAACCGCCGGGACTGACACGATCGCAAAGGCACTGGGCAAGGCTGCAGATGGACAGATGAACACTGGGCACGGCTGCAGATGGACAGATGGACACTGGGCACGGCTGCAGATGGACAGATGGACACTGGGCAAGGCTGCAGATGGACAGATGGACACTGGGCACGGCTGCAGATGGACACTGGGCAAGGCTGCAGATGGACAGATGGACACTGGGCAAGGCTGCAGATGGACAGATGGACACTGGGCACGGCTGCAGATGGACAGATGGACACTGGGCAAGGCTGCATGCTGCATTTAAATGTAAGTTTTTTTTCCTTGAATTTCCCTCCTAAAAGTTTTTTTCCTTAAAATTCCCTCCTAAACTTGGGGTGCGTGTTATACGCCGGTGCGTGTTATACGCCGATAAATACGGTATTTAAAAAAAATAATTATAATTTATATTCAATGACACCATTGTATATACTCTTTTCTGCATAATATACGGATTGAGAGTGGTTTTATCCACTTATACATTAGAGGGCGCTATCATCGCGCACGACTTTTTATCTATGCTATAGAGTTAGCATAGATTATGTATGCATACTATGTTTTATGTAGTATAATAGATGTGTTGTCAGCGGGTTATTATTTATATTAATTTGTTATTTAATTGTATGGACTTCCGTTGTATTAAAATTATTGCTGTAAATGCGGAGAGACGGCATTGAGGCTGGATTTGATTTCGGTGACTCCTCCCCTCTCCTTGATTGACATCCGTATTTAATAGTCAGTCCCACGTAGTCTAGCACGCTTCCTGACGACGTGTATTACGAAACAGCTGTCGAGGCGATGCTAGACTACGTTCTGACGACACTTCCGGTCCTGCTGGTTCTTCCTCCAAACAAGGTGGAACGCACGCCGGCTCATCTCTATTCGGGTTACTAGCCCTACTAGTCCACGCTCCCCAGCCTCAGTGCCGGGCTCAAGGCACTATTCAAGTAAGGGGGCATTTGGCTGCCATGTTGTTACTTAATTTTTATGATTAAACGGAATTACACTATTTCCGCTCCATTTCTCTTTCTTGTGGTTTATACATCTTCATCCGAGCCTCCGGGAGGCAGGGATTTCCTATGCCTATATCTAACATTATCGATGTTAGCAAGTGGAACTTGCTAAAAGCGCATAGGACTCCTTTTTAATTAAAAGAGTCAACAACATCTGGTAAGCTGCTTTATTTACCACAAGCACTATCGGGTGTTTCACACTAAATTGGTGAAGGTTATCACTTCAAGCAATATTTCTGATGGAATAAGCTTTTTGCACAAGGATTCATTTTTATCGTTTTACTTATGGACTCTTATTTATTTCAACATTTGTACAATTTTGGGACATTCAGTTGTCACTATTGATATTGCACAGTGTATTATATACTATATTGCTGATATTTGTTTCAATCAATTTGGGACATCGAATTATCAATATTGGCATCATAATTTTTGGAATTTTTTTGTTGCACTCAGTGTCACATTAATTCATTGATTTGATTTTTATTTGATGGGTCATTATTGCTAATCTATTAAGGAGATTGCACATGTTATTGTGTTTATTGGTTGGATAGCCATAGACTGATTATTGTGACCCATTTTTATCCTTTTTTCACATTTGCTGGTGTGTATATTTAAACCAATATTAACTCATTTATGTTTACTAATATATATTATTGTTAGTGATTCAATAGTTTCTCATATTAGTCATTATAATTAGCACTTTAGATTTCGAACGTTCACATCCATTGTATTTAATAGGGTTCTAACGTTCGCGCGAACTTTCGGTCCGTTCGAAGGTTCTGGTGCGAACCGAACGGGCGGGGGGGGGGGTGTTCGGCTCATCCCTAATAGAGATTAGGCATGTAGTTAGTATAGTGTGCAGTCAGTCAGTGTAGTATATATCATACGTGTAACACGCCCCCCCCCCCCTTTACCTGCCTTGTTCAGCTCCTCGCAGGAAGAGAGGGCACACCGTGCCACAAGCCCGTACCGTCCTGTGACAAAGAGGCTGAGCGGTGTTGTTGGTGGGTCTCCACAGTCAGAATCTTCCAGAGAATGGTTCTCACCTCTATAATCCATAAAGAGAAGTCTCTATGTCCCCCCAATAACTTCAAGGTCCACACCAGCTGCAACTCCAACGTAGAGTTTATTTTCTCTTAAAGTACAGTCTCTGATAGGAAAGGTTGGAGTGAGAACAGGACAGCATATGGTGTGGGAGAGGTCCAGGCACAAACGTAAAACACTTCACTGCTCAGATTCTCAAGCAGACTCTGCCCTTCTGGATAGTCTCCCTAGCTAGGGACTAGCAGCCAGAATGGTGCTCTAACTAAACCGCAAAAGTCTCTGCCACAGACCTGGTGAACTTGGTCTCTGCCACAGACCTGGTGAACTTGGTTCCTTTTTAAAGCTTGACCTCTGTTAAGGAGAAGACATCCCTCCAGAGAGTTACCGGGCCCCTTCCTTCACTGTGACTTCTCACCAGTCCCTCGGAACGGTTCCTCCCCCGGCCTCCTCATCTAAGATGCGGGTCCCCTCACAAGGCGGCACCCTGAGATTCCTCGATCCTTGGTGGGCCCCAGCCAAAGGTGCTGGGCCCGAGGCCTTTGTTGCAGCCCCAGGGCTAAAGGTGCCTGGGACTGATTCACTGACCTCTGCCCCTGGGCCAAAGGTGCCCAGGGCGGACAGGAACACACTCTCTGGGGTAGGACCCCCGACAACAAACCAGCACAAGAAGACCCCTGAACAGGCAGGTCTGCCCCTGTTATATCCTTTCCCAGCATGCACAGCAGGTAGACCGTGCCCACTGCATGGTTGCTGAGAGGGGACACACAAGGCACAGCACTGTATCAGTGGTTCAACCCTGGCCCACTATGGCAGCGCCACCTGCAGGCTACAGGGAACTGTACACTGATACTCTCGCTGCCGACAAAATGGTTGACAAAGTCCTGACAATTGAGGTGTTTGAGCATAACTACCACTCAAACACTTCCCCTAAATTTAGGACCCCGCTACATACAGTTCAGAGTATATAGTGCAGTCAGTGTAGTATACAGTGGGTACGGAAAGTATTCAGACCCCCTTAAATTTTTCACTCTTTGTTATATTGCAGCCATTTTCTAAAATAATTTATGTTAATTTTTTTTTTCTCATTAATGTACACACAGCACCCCATATTCACAGAAAAACACAGAATTGTTGACATTTTTGCAGATTTATTAAAAAAAGAAAAACTGAAATTTCACATGGTTCCAAGTATTCAGACCCTTTGCTCAGTATTTAATAGAAGCACCCTTTTGATCTAATACAGCCATGAGTCTTTTTGGGAAAGATGCAACAAGTTTTTCACACCTGGATTTGGGGATCCTCTGCCATTCCTCCTTGCAGATCCTCTCCAGTTCAGGTTGGATGGTAAACCTTGATGGACAGCCATTTTTAGGTCTTTCCAGAGATGCTCAATTGGGTTTAAGTCAGGGCTCTGGCTGGGCCATTCATGAACAGTCACGGAGTTGTTGTGAAGCCACTGTCAGGAAAGGTTCCACTCTCTGGTAATACCATCTGAAATTTGGCGTGCAGTACTGATGCCCACCAGCAGGTGTCTCCTGGCAGTTTGGAACTGTCAGGAGAGTCTTTCCCTGTAGCTGGCCAGCTAAGACCTGTCCTAGGTTGCTAATGTGGCTTACATGCATATACAGCTAGACCTGCTAATAATGTTAAAACAGTGCATATGCTCATTTGTGAGAGATAACAGCAGAGTTATTTACTGTGACTTTATATGTGGATGTCATATAACAGTTGTTTATTGTGTTCACAGAAGAAAAGAAAAAAATATACCTTTAAGGCCTCGTACACACGACCGATTTTCTCGTCGTAAACAGTCAAGAAAAGTGCCGCGAGAGTTTTTTTGTCTAGAAAAACGTTCGTGTGTATGGTTTTACGACGAGAAACTTGACGAGAATCTCGACGAGAAAATAGAGAACCTGCTCTCTATTTTCTCGTCAGGATTCCAGATTTCCTCGTCGTGTTTCTCGTCGGCCTGTTTTGTGACGAGAAAATGGTTCGTGTGTATGCTTTTACGACTCTTCCAAAAGCGCGCATGCTCACAAGCAACTATGAGACGGGAGCGCATCTTCTGGTAAAACAAGCCTTCATAATGGAGAGAGCACATTCGTCACGCTCATAAATATTTCATTGTTTAAATGTTCTGCATTGAATTCTTCGTTAGAATGTTACATTAATCAAAACGAGAGACCTTCTTTTGCTGCTGATATTCACACAGAGTTCTGCCTTATTTTTAACCTTTTTCATGCTGCTCTTTATAAGATTTATGTGTATTATATCATGCAAGTTTTTAGGAATAATTTAAATGGTTAGATTTTTCAAAATGATGTTAATTATAATTTCTCAATGTTTTGATAGCGATCTCACATTTAATTTTCTAATCTATATTTTTAAAATTTCACACCATGTTTTTGAGCTAATCAGATTTAGTTATTCTTTGGGGGGGGTGATATCTGTGCCTTTTATTGTCAGTCAAATGTATCTGCTTACTCCAAAGCTTTTTTTTTTTTATTTAAAAATACACATAGTCAAGTATGAACTTAAACAAAAAACACATTTATTCATGTTTATAAATTAAATAAAGAGAAGGCAGCGCTGGAGAAGCTGCTGCCATTTGTGCATCCCAGGGACCCCAGAGCACACACCAACCCTGTGTGGACACTAAAATTGGGAGCTTGAGAAGGCCCACATTTCAGAACACAATCTGATGCTGGCCTCCCAGAGGTCAGGAACAGCAGCAGGTGAGATATATGTCCCAAGTGTGTGGTACTACAACAGGCTGCCTTCTGTCCGACCAGTGCGACCACAATGAAGCAAGGCCATCACTTCCTCTTCTTCCTGGCAACCTTCCCTGCAGCCTTTCCTGAAGCCTTTCCTGAAGCCTTTCCTGCAGCCTTTCCTGCAGCCTTCCTTCTTCGTTTAGCTGGAGGCTGGCCCACTGGAGGGGTACTCCTGTCAGGAGGAGGAGGTGGAGGTGTAGCAGAAGGGGGTGGGGCAGAAGAAGAAGGTGGAGGTGTAGCAGAAGGGGGTGGGGCAGAAGGTGGAGGTGTAGCAGAAGGGGGTGGGGCAGAAGGTGGAGGTGTAGCAGAAGGGGGTGGGGCAGAAGGTGGAGGTGTAGCAGAAGGGGGTGGGGCAGAAGGTGGAGGTGTAGCAGAAGGGGGTGGGGCAGAAGGTGGAGGGGTAGCAGAAGGGGGTGGGGCAGAAGAGGAAGGTGGAGGTGGAGGTTGAGGTTGGGTCAGTTGGGCCACCTCACATATGGCGGTATTGGGGGTAATTTGCTCCATCACCCCCTTGTTGAGCAAGGTGATGAGCAGGGGTTCGCATAGGAGGCGTTGCTCCATGCTCATCACCTTGAACTTAGCCTCCACTAGGCCGGCAATGGCCTCTTCAGGGGATGTGGGCTCCTTGAGGGTGGCATGGGCCTCTTTAATAAGGGCCATTGCTGCGTCACTGGTGGTCCTGTCCCTCCTGCCTCTTTTGTGAAGCCTGATGGGAGGCACCTGGGATCTGGTGCTTCTCCTTTGCCCTGCCACCTCCTGTCTGCCACTGGGCCCTGCCACCTCCTGGCTGCCACTGGGCCCTGCCACCTCCTGGCTGGTACTGGGCCCTGCCACCTCCTGGCTGCCACTGGGCCCTGCCACCTCCTGGCTGCCACTGGGCCCTGCCACCTCCTGGCTGCCACTGGGCCCTTCCTCCTCCTGCCTGACAGTTTCCAGACCCTCCTCCTGGCTGATTTCATCCTGTGTATGAAAAAGAAACATAGTTTAATATGTTGGTTTAATCTTTGCCTCAAACTTTGTAATCCTGATGGAAGCAATTAGAATGTAAATGCATAAATCCTTGCTTTAAATTTACCACTACATCAGCTTGACTATTTACCACACAATTAAGTGCAGAATAATGTCTACAGATCATGATTTCACTTGTGGAATACAAAATAATGTATGTTTCTCATCCTGACATATTTGGGAAACATTAATTTTATCCCACTACATTTTCAGTTAATACTATACCTGGCTCCAGATGGGCAAATCAGGATCATCCAGGATGGCTGCCTCCTCTTGCTCCAGAGAAGGCTCAGGTTGGCTGCAGGGAAGTCTGGGGGGAAGAGTGGAGAGTGATGGCCTTGGCTCAATGTGGTCATCCAGGAAGGACATCCTGCTGTAGTACCACAAAACCGGGACATAAACATCATCTGCTGCTGCTCCTGACCTCTGAGAAGCCAGCACCTTAGAGCGTTCAGTCCTGTAGGTACCTCTCAAGCTCCCAATTTTAGTGTCCACTTGTTTTGCTGTGGCTGTGGGCACCTTGGTATGCACAAATGGGAGCAGCTTCTCCAGCGCTGCTTTTCTCACCCCTTTTTTTTTATGGATGGGGTTTTTGGTCTCCCACAGAGCCGGCAGCTCCCTTACCCGGTCAATAAATTCCGCCAGGAACTCTTTGTCGCTAATAAAGACATTCATATTGTATCTGCAAGTAAAATAATTTATATTTAAATAATGTGAGGCAAACAGTCTAACCTCCTTCACATCCTAGTCACCATATATATCCTCCACCAATCTCAAGACAGTATAGTCCCACAATTTTTACAAGTCTCACAAAATCACATACCTTCGTTCGCACGTCCGTCACTTGAACTCCTCTCTCCGCACACCGAACGTACTATAGTCACATGTGTGTTTGCTATATACACACCACGCATGCGTCCAAATTCGAACACGTCGCTCCGCACACGTCGCCCGCCCATGACGTTCTAACTAACATCTTTTCCCCGCCCCTTCTCTTTCGGCGCGCAGACAGATATGGCGGAGTTACAGCAGGTGTCTGATAATTCCGCAACTAGCGAGGAGACAAGCCCGGAGACCGAGGACACGTCACGATCAAGGAGGAGATTCAAGGCATCGAATATGTCTTTGGCGGAGATGGCGGAGATGGTGGACATCTTGGTCAAGGCTGATTATGATGCCAAGCATGGGCCGTATAGCAAACCAAATAGAAGGAAGGCCAAAATCCTCACTAAAGTTGTGAAGAGTCTGAGGGCGAAGTTCGGGGTGAAACGCTCAAATGAGCAGCTCAGAAAGAGGTGGTCAGACCTCAAACTGAGGGAGCCAGACCAGTTGAGGAGCATAAAGAGGATGCTCGCTAAAAGTAAGTAAAATGACGACCTTTCTGCTATTAATCTTTTTAGAAACTGACTCTTTTTTTTTTTTTTTCATATTGGACTCCCTTCCAAAATGTAATATTTTGAACTAGGTTGGGCACAGTAATCGTTCGTTACGTTACCGACACTTCGTTCGGCCACTATCCGCGGTTTTGGCTTATTTAAGACCCCCAAAAGTAATTAGACATCTGCCATTTTTGATCAAGTATTGTGGCTAATTTTTAAGTCTAGATGATGTGTTTGTAAGGAGAATGAAATGCAAACTTTAATCAGTGTAAAGGAGAGGACACTCAGCAGCTGCTTCCACATCTGTACTTTGGAGCACTATAGTGTGGGCCACCAGACCCGCCTTTTTTGGGTGTCCCACACAGGTGCATCAGAGTTTATTTGTGGTGCCTCCATGTCCAAAAAATTACATCCAAATGTGAATACTAAACATATTTGGGGTCATAAATAATGCATTTTTCTTTAAATTCCGCACAAACACACACTTGTACCCCACTTCCAAACAATTTAGCCTGTTTTAAGTTTAAAAATGAGATTTTTACAGTGTGATAAATAGACCTTTGGTTTTATTCTCATAGGGGAGAGAAGACTGGGAGGAGGACACTCCAGGGAGCACATGCACCCCACAACTTCCAAGCAACCCCAAACTCCCAAAGATCCACAACCGAAAGATGTGCAGGAAGTTGAGGTGGAGGAAGGAGAAGTGCAGGAAGGAGAGGTGGATGACGTTGTGGATCTGGTCACCACAACAGGTCAGTATCTGACACCACAGCTTAAGGTAAGCGAGGTAGGCCTGCAGAGTTTTATTAATTTTTTTTTATGGTTTTTAGGGGATGGAAATGTTGTGAAGGATAGCACACCGTTCTCTGCTGACAGTGCCCTCCGCCTCATCCAGCAAGTGATGGAATGTAGCACGGAACTGGACCTAATTAAACAAAGAATCCATGTGATGGAACAAACATTTAAAGACATTCTCGATGTTTTGGGGAGAATTCAATAAGCCATCCAAACACATTTGTTTTTACATGTTTGTTTTTATATTTTTACTAATTTTTTGAGTAACAAAGCAGCCAAAAATTGAATATGCACACAGTGTGTGAACATGTGCTATCTGCCATCAGGGGATATCCATGTACGTCTTTTGTGGGTGCAACCCCTTCCTCGTATCAAAAGTCGGTGAACTGAGGAAGGGGATGCACCCCCAAAACACGTCCATTGATCACCCCTGATGGCAGATAGCACATGTTGACAATAGGGATCAGGATTGTAAACTTCCTATTTGCAAAAAATTAAAAATGTGTGCATATTGAATTTTTGGCTGGGCAAGGGGTGGCAGGACCCCATATTAGGACGGGCACATAGAGACATAGTTTGTGTAACTGAATGTCTCAGATTGCTCAGAGGTATCCAATGTTGTCATTTTAGAAATGCAAGTGGTATTTTTGTATTTTCATAAGCCAAAATTTGCCGGGTTGTGGCCAGGCCAACCCCAAAGTAAAAAAAAAAAAAAAAGTGCAGAGAGTAAAATATTTGACCACAAACAACGTGTAGCTTCTTTTTATAATACTCTCTAAGCTTATTTGGTTCTTTTGTAAGGTAACATAGTGAAATTGGTTGTTATTTACTAAAGTAAAATACACTTGCCACTACAAATGCACAAAGACAAACTAGGAGACAGGAAAGAACAAATAATTAAAGGTTTAAACAAGATTTTTATTGGGATACTTAGACATAGGCTGGCATAGGAATTGCCCCCCTACCCGTGAAATACTCCATGTATTTGTCCCGAACCACACGGGCATTTTGGGGGGGCAAGCCAAGACGGGCAGATTCCAGGCCCGGAAGGGGATTTGCAGGGGAAAGTCCAGCCTCTGGCAAAACTGAGGCCATATACGAATTAGATTTTTGGCTCAGAAAGTTGTGTAGCACACAGCAGCATAACACTACATAGTTTATTTTGTAGTCCGCCAAGTGGATGGAAGTCATAAAAAGGCGGAACCGGCTGGCCATTATGCCGAAGGCATTTTCAACGACTCTTCGGGCCCTGGCCAGCCGGTAATTGAACACACTCTTCTCTGGGGTCAGGGTCCTCTGTGGAAATGGCCTCATAAGATGCCGTCCGAGTCCGAAGGCTTCATCAGCCAAGAAAACAAAGGGGAGTCCTTCAATATTCCCTGCATCCGGTGGCAATGCAAGGTCGTCACTCTGGAGACGGAGGGCAAACTCCGTCTGGATGAAGGATCCCCCATCGGACATCCGGCCATTCTTCCCTACATCAACATAGAGGAATTCATACCGTGCTGACACCACCGCCATCAGCACAATGCTATTAAACCCCTTGTAGTTGTAGTAGTAGGACCCAGAACGGGGTGGCGGCACGATGCGGACGTGCTTCCCGTCTATGGCACCACCGCAGTTGGGGAAGTCCCACCGCGTGGCAAACTCCGATGCCACAGTCTGCCATTCCTGTGGCGTGGAAGGAAGCTGTGGAGTGAAACAAGATGAAATAATATTAGAAAAACAAAGGCATACATTACAAGCAAATTCTAAACCAAAAAATTAGAGACCAACATCAATCTAATTATACGTTTATTAAGGTGTGTAAAAAAAGTATAATGGAAGGCTCATTTATCATATTCATCACCACCTCTGATGGGCCATTACTAAATTATTTTGGGGGGGGGGGATGTGTTTGGCCACAGGATAGCATTGCAGTGGCGGTGCGTCCAGAGTGGGCGCTGGAGCACTGTCCCCTCTCTCCTGTGCCCATCACTCAGAACAATACATAGGTTCATGCGTTGCATGAACCTATGTATTGTCTATGCCGCACACTATTCAGGTGGATGGCCTCTTGTAAAGCGACCGACATATGAATAATTGCGTCATTTAGGGGGTTAAAATTGCAGAGCAGAAACAGGTATTAAAAAAGTCTTGCAAATTACAACCTGAGGGATGTAATTGGCTTCCTCAAAGAAAAATCGGGGACGCAAGGAGGGGGCATTCCTTGTGTAAACACTGACAGGCTGCTCTGGCAATCATGTTCACCAAGTCTGTTTAATGGTAACATGATTGGCTGATGCAACATGAAGGGAAGGAGAAGACATCAAGGACAGAAGAAGGATGGCGCTGACCACAAGAAGGTAAGTGCAGGGCTGGGGGGAAACTGGCTGCATTAGAGGGGACTAAATGGCTGCATTGGAGGGGACAACTGGGGGCGTTTATTAGGCAACAGAGCAAAAAAGGAGGAAGTTTATTTCCGAAATTGGGGTTGGAACCCCCCAACATTTGGAGCAACAGGCGCCCCTGCTGGAAAAGTTAGTGAGGGGAAATATTTAGGGAGGATAAAAAAGGGGCAATCTAAAGCTTCCAACATGCATGGGGACAAAGGGGACATTCTCAGCATATTACAATCATGGTAATTAGGGAAGGATGAAAGAAATACAATACATTAGCATACATGTAATACATAAAATGTGATGTTAAGGGAGAAAACTTACCCTAATATAGTCCTCCTGCAGGACTTGTATAATAGCAGAACAGGTGTCTGGGATTATGAGGCCCAGAGCCTGGGGGGAGATGCCTGTGGTGAACTTCAAGTCCTGAAGACTTCTCCCTGTCGCCAGGTAACGCAACGTGGCGATGAGCCTCTGCTCAGCACTGATGGCTTCCCGCATAACGGTGTCCTTCCTGGTAATATAGGGGGACACCAAAGCCAACAGTTCCTGAAAAACGGGGTCAGACATCCTCAGAAAATTCCTGTAGTCCTCAGGATTATTCTCGACGATCTCCCGCAGCAGAGGCATGTGGCAGAATTGGTCCCGCTGGAGCAACCAATTCTTGGTCCATGAACTCCTCCTCACACCATTCATGGACTGGTCTTGGTCCAAAACAAGCAGACCAACACCAAGCGCACGCACAGCACGAACTCGACGACGAGAACGTCCAGGCGACATGGCTAGGAAACGGTCGTCTAATCAGAACGTACAGAACAGAACGCACTTTAGAACAGCAAGGCCTATGAATAACGAACTGAAATTCAGAAACGAACAGGCAATAACGCACTGTAAAACAGATACGACCTGTCTAGACGCCCTGAAAGTCAAGATACGAACCCACAAGCACAAACTGAACCGCAGAAAACGATCTGAAAAGTACGAAGACTGAAAAGCGCGAATCGTCTCTTCCCAAACTTTTACTTCACACGCGGTAACACGAGATCAGCAAAAGCAGCCCAAGGGGTGGCGCCAAGAAAAAAGATCTTCCCCTTTATAGTGCCGTCGTACGTGCTGGACGTGAGCGCAGAGAACCACGAGGAAATTGGAAAATGACAGTGTGTACGCATAGAAAGCTTGACGAGAAAATCGACAAGCTTAACAAGAATCTCGTCGAAAAAAACGACGTGTTTTTTACGACGAGAAAATCGGTCGTGTGTACGAGGCCTAAGAGTCATTTCTATATGCAGAAAGGTAAGCTTAATGACAGCAGAATTGCAACCAGAAAGCATAGAGTTAAGCTTTTGTGACTCATCAGGAGTTTTAGCCAATCACAACCAATCTCACTGAGCAAATGTCTCTGGCCAATCATAGCCAGCATTTCACTCATGTTCTGTCTAGGAAATCTCATATCACATGTCTAGAATTTCATTTTACATCAGAGTGTGGAGCTGTTCAGATCCATCCAGAGTCCGGTTTTATGGAAGCAAGTGGCCAAAATAGTTCCACCAAACCAGGTTTGCAAACAATCAAACCAGCAATCAAACCAGGTTTCAAAACAGGTTTCAGAGCAAACATCAGAGCAAACAGCATATAGAGCAAGTCCCAGAGAGATCATAAAGTGTCTAAAGTATTTTAAAGTGAAAGTACAGATACTGAAGAGAGAAATATATCTACCATTTTATGTAGAATTACAGGATTGAACAGTTGAACCGACATTTGTTATACTTTATTCAACGCGTGTTTGTACATGGACTTCCTGCTGCTAAATTGTCAGTGTTATATAAGAAGAAAAGCTGAAGCGAATAAAGAAGTTATCTTAAAGGTTTGGTGTGCTCTTTAAACCTACTGCTTCCATAGAACGGCGCTAGAGGAATTATAGAGTAACAGATAGTCTTGTGTGGACTAAAAGATCAGAGAAATCAAATTCTTCTAATGCCACAGCGCATAAAGGCACTTCATAGTGCTGAGCCTGCCACATTCCCTGCTGGTGTTATGTGATCCTTGGGCCGCAGTACTGGCGTCCACCAGCGGGTGGATCCTGGCAGGATGGAGCAGGTATCTCCTCCTGCAATTAGGAATCACCTGAGCCTGTTAGCAGGTATAAACACCCGGCAGGTGCATACACACACCGCCCTGGTATTGTCCTTGTGCCCTAACCTGATGCTGATACCTGTTACCTGATACCTGATCCCTTAAACTGTTGTTCTGCTCCTTATCCCTGGATCCTTGGATCCTTGCTCTCCTCCCTGCTTGTCCCTGTCTGTCCACTCCTGGCCCCCCATCTGCTGACCTCCCGTTAATGATTCTGGCCTGACTACGATTCTGGTTCCCCCTTTACTACTTATGCTGGTGGGTTATCATCACTGATTGATTGTTTGGTTGTTCACTTGTACTGGTGGTGTGTTCACATTTCTATTTACTTAAATAAACTATTTTACTTCACCTATTTCTGTTTGCAGTTTCCTCTGTTGCAGTCCACACAGTTCTGATCATATCTGATTCCTGACAGAATACCAGGGCCATCCCTGATCAGAAGTGGCTGCACAGGGGAACCATTTGATCATTTGCAAACAAGAATGCTGATATAATTGCTTATTTATCTCGGCTGGCATCTGAAAGCAATGATCATTGTCACCAGGCTTTGAAAGAGTGGTCTAGTGACCAGTTGTTTACATCCATCTGATCGGCTCACTCCCTGGTCGATCAGGGTTATATGCCGTTTGGGAAGGTGCAACCTTTAATTAAAATTTGTACTGAGCTGGCCCTGCCCTGTATTCCAGAGGGCCATGATTTCACTCCTCCTTTTAATGTGAATCAGGTTGTTTCCTTAGTTTGGCTGTTTGAAGACGATCCTGCCGATTTTTGTGAGCACTACTCAGCCTGCTCCCCACAGGTGATTGCTGAGTGCATTGAGTCTGCTCAGTCTTGGGTTAGACAGGGAGATTTAAAGTTATAGTTTGTACAGCCTATTATACTCTCAGCATGGTCTGGCATGGTGCAATCAGCCCCGGCCAGACAAACTGCCTCTTCGATCAGACACCAGCCGACCCAAAAGCATGTTTCTCCATCACCCATGGCAACCACAGTCACAGTTCAGTACACACTGCTTCCCACCAGATACCAACATCCAGTCTCTTCTCCCTGTACCTATCCTGCATTTAACTCACCTGTCTCTTCTCTGCTACCTACAGCTTCCCCACAAGATTTTCCTCTGGCCACTGTTCCCTCTTCCTTGTCATATCCCAGCCCTTCTCTTCAGTATGTCTCACCTCCTACCTACAGTCACCTACAGATCTCCAGCAGTTAAGTCAAAGAAGAAACGGAAATTCTTTCCAACCCACACGATTCTGCCAGTAACCCAACCTGCCTTCACACCAACCAATCTGCTCCAGCCTCCTTGCATGCCAGCTGAACCTGACAACACACCTAACTCTACCAAACCTCTGTCTGCTATCCAGCCAGTGTCTCCGCCTGAGGCGCCAGAGCCGGTCTTCCGGCCTGAGGCGCCAGAGCCGGTCTTCCGGCCTGAGGCGCCAGAGCCGGTCTTCCGGCCTGAGGCGCCAGAGCCGGTCTTCCGGCCTGAGGCGCCAGAGCCGGTCTTCCGGCCCGATGTCCCGGAGCCGGTCTTCCGGCCTGATGTCCCGGAGCCGGTCTTCCGGCCTGATGTTCCGGTGCCTGCCTTCCAACTAGAAGTCCTGATGCCGGTGTCCCAGTCTGAAGATCCGGTGTCCCAGTCTGAAGATCCGGTGTCCCAGTCTGAAGATCCGGTAACCCTGCCTGAAGATCCGGTGCCTGTGCCCCCACCTGAAGATCCGGTGCCTGTGACCCCGCCTGAAGATCCGGTGCCTGTGACCCCGCCTGAAGATCCGGTGCCTGTGACCCCGCCTGAAGATCCGGTGCCTGTGACCCCGCCTGAAGATCCGGTGCCTGTGTCCTCGCCTAAAGATCCAGTGCCCGTTTCCCGGCCTGAGGATGTGGTGCCCGTTTCCCGGCCTGAGGATGTGGTGCCCGTTTCCCGGCCTGAGGATGTGGTGCCCGTTTCCCGGCCTGAGGATGTGGTGCCCGTTTCCCGGCCTGAGGATGTGGTGCCCGTGTCCCGGCCTGAGGATGTGGTGCCCGTGTCCCGGCCTGAGGATGTGGTGCCCGTGTCCCGGCCTGAGGATGTGGTGCCCGTGTCCCGGCCTGAGGATGTGGTGCCCGTGTCCCGGCCTGAGGATGTGGTGCCCGTGTCTCGGCCTGAGGATGTGGTGCCCGTGTCTCGGCCTGAGGATGTGGTGCCCGTGTCTCGGCCTGAGGATGTGGTGCCCGTTTCCCAGCCTGAGGAGCCTGCGGCCCAGCCTGAGGTGTTCCGGTCTGCTGCCCAGCCTGAGGTGTTACGGTCTGCTGCCCAGCCTGAGGTGTTACGGTCTGCTGCCCAGCCTGAGGTGTTGATGTGCCGTGCCTGCTGCCCAGCTTGATGTGCCTGTTCCTGCTTCCCAGTTTGATGTGTCTGCTGCCCAACTTGACTTACCTGCTGCCCAGCCTGATGCACCTGTACCTGCTACTCCGCTTGAGGTTTCTGTACCTGCTACCCAGCCTGACGTACTTTTTACCCTGCCTGATGTGACTGTACCCACTGCTCAGCTCGGGCTGCACCTTGCCTGGCTTGGAGCCATGGACCTTCCTCATGTGACTTTGTCTGCTGCTCGGCTTGATATCATGGACTTGCCCCAGCAAAGGCTAGTTGGAGCATCCGGAGGTGGCTCCTTTGAGGGAGGGTACTGTCAGGAAAGGATCCACTCGCTGGTAATACCATCTGATATTTGGCGTGCAGTACTGATGTCCACCAGCAGGTGTCTCCTGGCAGTTTGGAACTGTCAGGAGAGCCTTTCCCTGCTGGTGTTATGTGATCCTTGGGCCGCAGTACTGGCGTCCACCAGCGGGTGGATCCTGGCAGGATGGAGCAGGTATCTCCTCCTGCAATTAGGAATCACCTGAGCCTGTTAGCAGGTATAAATACCCGGCAGGTGCATACACACACCACCCTGGTATTGTCCTCGTGCCCTAACCTGATGCTGATACCTGATACCCGATAACCTGATACCTGATACCTGATACCTGATACCTGATGTTCTGCTCCTTATCCCTGGATCCTTGGATCCTTGCTCTGCTCCCTGCTTGTCCCTGTCTGTCCACTCCTGGCCCCCCATCTGCTAAACTCCCGTTAATGATTCTGGCCTGGCTTGACTACGATTATGGTTCCCCCTTTACTACTTATGCTGGTGGGTTATCATCACTGATTGATTGTTTGGTTGTTCACTTGTACTGGTGGTGTGTTCACATTTCTATTTACTTAAATAAACAATTTTACTTCACCTATTTCTGTTTGCGGTTTCCTCTGTTGCAGTCCACACAGTTCTGATCATATCTGATTCCTGACACACTCCTTCGTTATTTTAGCTGTGTGCTTAGGGTCATTGTCTTGTTGGAAGGTAAACCTTAGGCCCAGTCTGAGGTCCTGAGCACTCTGTGTAAGGGCTTACCTTCGTTGGAGTCCATAATGCAGAGTTGTATGCTCACCCTTGCAAATACACACAGCCCACGGTAACAAGGTAAGAAGCTACCTAGGCTGTGAGTCTGTGCATGGGGTCTTGATAGGATTCCAGAAGTCAGAATAAACAATCAACAAAGCCAGGGTCAGAAGCCGGAGTCAGTCTTGTAGCTGTAACAGGAACACAGGAACTCAGGAACCTTTGGCTATGATAAAGACAGAACAATGAACTGACAAATCCCTCAGAGTGAGGCTGTGTTTTATGCCCTAGTTGATTAGGTAACCTGCCTCAGCTGAACCAGGAGAGACAGGTGCAGATTGCAAGGAGATCCAGAGAAAGGCTTTCAGCACCATGCAGAACTAGGCTCAGCTGGAAAGCAGGCAGATCATTGAACTCAGAAGTGGCTCAGAGGTAAATGAACAGAAGCAGCAACATACAGTCCTGGGTTCAATGCCACCTAGAGCCACTTGGGGCGCGACCACGCCTGGCTGTCTGCTGGGCACGGTAGGGACTGTGACACTCTGGAGAAGGTTTTCGTCCAGGATATCCCTGTACTTGGCATTCATCTTTCCCTCGATTGCAACCAGTCGTCCTGCAGCTGAAAAAAACCCACAGCATGATGCTGCCACCACCATGCTTCACTGTTGGGAATGTATTGGACAGGTGATGAGCAGTGCCTGGTGTTCTCCTCACATACCGCTTAGAATTAAGGCCAAAAAGTTCTGTCTTGGTCTCATCAGACCAGATAATCTGATTTCTCACCATATAGGAGTCCTTCAGGTGTTTTTTTAGCAAACTCTATGCAGGCTTTCATGTGTCTTGCACTGAGGAGAGGCTTCCGTCGGGCCACTCTGCCATAAAGCCCCGACTGGTGGAGGGCTGCAGTGATGGTTGACTTTCTACAACTTTTTCCCATCTCCCGACTGCATCTCTGGAGCACAGCCACAGTGATCTTTGGGTTCTTCTTTACCTCTCTCACCAAGGCTCTTCTCCCCCGATAGCTCAGTTTGGCCAGACGGCCAGCTCTAGGAAGGTTTCTAGTCATCCCAAATGTCTTCCATTTAAGGATTATGGAGGCCACTGTGCTCTTAGGAACATAAGTGCAGCAGAAATTTTTTGTAACCTTGGCCAGATCTGTGCCTTGCCACAATTCTGTCTCTGAACTCTTCAGGCAGTTCCTTTTGACCTCTTGATTCTCATTTGCTCTGACATGCACTGTGAGCTGTAAGGTCTTATATAGACAGGTGTGTGGCTTTCCTAATCAAGTCCAATCAGTATAATCAAACACATCTGGACTCAAATGAAGGTGTAGAACCATCTCAAGGATGATCAGAAGAAATGGACAGCACCTGAGTTAAATATATGAGTGTCACAGCAAAGGGTCTGAATACTTAGGACCATGTGATATTTCAGTTTTTCTTTTTTAATAAATCTGCAAAAATGTCAACAATTCTGTGTTTTTCTGTCAATATGGGGTGCTGTATGTACAGTAATGAGGGAAAAAAATGAACTTAAATGATTTTAGCAAATGGCTGCAATATAACAAAGAGTGAAAAATTTAGGGGGTCTGAATACTTTCCGTACCCACTGTATATAATACAGTTCAGAGTATATAGTGCAGTCAGTGTAGTATATATAATGCAGTGCAGAGTATATAGTGCCATCAGTATAGTATATATAATACATTGTAGAGTATATAGTGCAGTCATTGTAGTATACTGTATATAATACAGTGGAGAATATATAGTGCAGTCAGTGTAGTATATATAATACAGTGCAGGGTATATAGTACAGAGAATATAATACAGTGTATTGAAGTGGTTAAGGGGAACCCTACAACAGAATTAAGAAAAAATGGCGTGGGGTCCTCCCCAAAATCCATACCAGGCCCTTCGGGTCTGGTATACATTTTAAGGGGAACTCCACGCCAAAATAAAAAGAAGATGGCGTGGGATCCCCCCTAAATCCATACCAGACCCTTATCGGAGCATGCAGCCTGGCAGGCTAGGAAAGGGGGGCACGAGTAAGCGCCCCCTCCTGAACCATACCAGGTGGGGGGCACCAAAAGCACGTTGTTCCCATGTTGAGGAGGATAAGGGCCTCTTCCCGACACCCCTGGCTGGTGGTTGTCGGGTATGTGGACCGGGGCTTAACGAAATCTGGAAGCTTCCTTTAACAAGGGGGCCCCCAGATCCTGCCCCCCCATGTGAATGCGTGTCAGGTACATTGTACCCCTACCGCTTCACCAAAAAGTGTCAAAAAGTAAAAACCACAAGAAACTGTTTTTGACAATTCCTTTATTTAAAAAAAAAAAAAAAAGTGTTCCACAATGTACATCCATCTTCAATCACGCCTCCCGATGGACCAGAAAAATAGAAAAAAATTAAAAATCTCAGCCTCAATGGGAGGCCTCCCGGCAACTGCTGTCTCTTGGCTTTGACAGCTGTTATATAGGCAAGGGTGGGGCCACCCGGTAACATAACCTAGTGACGCTGCCCTCTTCTGATCTCATGTGATGTCAGAGGGGGCGGGACCATCCAGTCACATCAGCAGGTGGCCCGCCCTTGCCTATATAAGAGCTGTCAAAGCAATAAGACAGCAGTCCTATTTTTCGGGTCCGTCAGGTGGCGTGATTGATGATGGATTTACATTGCGAGACCCCTTTTTTTTTTAATAAAGGAATTGTCAAAAATTGTCTCTTGTGGTTTTTACTTTTTGACACTTTCTTGGTGAATGGGTAGGGGTACAATGTACCCGATATCCATTCACATAGGGGAGGCCAGGATCGGGGGTCCCACCCACAGACCCCAAAAAATACCACCAAGAGTTGTCGGGAAGTTGCCCTTGTCCCCATCAACTTGGGGATAAGGTGCTTTTAGGTGGGGGGGTCGCAGAGCCCCCCCTGCCCCATAGCACCCACTTTCCCATGTTGAGGGCATGTGGGTTGGTATGGTTCATGAGGGGGGCACTCGCTCACCCCCCCTATCCTGACCTGCCAGGCTGCATGCACGGATAAGGGTCTGGTATGAATTTTGGGGGGAACCCCACAGCATTTATGTTTTACATTTTGGCATGGAGTTCCCCTTAAAATCCATACCAGAGCCGTATAGACTGGGGGGGGACCCCACACCATTTTTTTCATTGATTTTTCATCTATATTGCCGGGAGCCGGCAATACATTACAGCCGCGAGCAAGTTTAAATAACATTCTTTCCTTCAGAAATGTCATTATAGCTGTGGAATGTTCTATACATCGCATAGACGGGTGGCGCGCTCGCCACATCACTGTGGTCCCGATGTGCGTGCCTGACGGCCGCGATGGCCGCTGGGCACCTGCAATTGCTCTTCACAGAGCAGGGACGTGGATCTGCGTGTGTAAACACACAGATCCATGTGCTGTCAGGGGAGAGGAGAACTGATCGTATGTTCCTTGTATATAGGAACAATGATCGGTCACCTCCTTTCATCAGTCCCCTCCCCCCACAGTTAGAATCACTCCCTAGGACACACATTTAACCCCTTGATCACCCCCTAGTGTTAACCCCTTCCCTGCCAGTCACATTTATACAGTAAAGCCCTGTACATACGATCGGATTTCCTATGGATTCTAATCCGATGGATTTTTCCATTGGAAATCCAATGAAGCTGAATTCATCTTGCCTACACACCATCAGTCAAAAATCCGATCGTCCCAAACGCCGTGACGTACAACACGTACGACGACACTATAAAGGGGAAGTTCAAATCCAATGGTGCCACCCTTTGGGCTGCTTTTGCTGATTTCGTGTTACCGCGTGTTAGTAAAAGTTTAGTGAGAGCCGATTCGCACTTTTCAGTCTCCGTGATTTTCAGATCGTTTTCTGCATTTCAGTTTGTGCTTGTGGGTTCGTATTTGTCTTTCAGTGCGTGCAGTCAGGTCGTATCTGTTTTGCAGTGCGTTCCTGTTTTTCAGGTCGTTCTTCACAGGCCTTGCTGTTCCTCGGTGGGTTCTGTTTAAGTTTGTTCTGACCAGCCGACCGGTTTAAAGCCATGTTGGAAGTACGTTCTCATTCTCGAGTTCGTGCTGCATATGGGCTTGGTGTTGCGGTTAATACTGTAATCCGAGCTCAGTCCATGAACAGGGCGAGGAGGAGTTCATGGACCAAGAATTGGTTGCTCCAGCCGGACCAATTTTCTCATATGCCTCTGCTGCGGGAAATCCAGGAGAATAATCCTGATTACTTCAGGAATTATTCCGGATGACGGACCCCGTTTTTCACCGTCTGTTGGATTTGCTGCCCCCCTATATCACGAGGCAGGACACTGTGATGCTCCAGGCCATCACTGCCGAGCAGAGGCTTATTACCACGTTGAGATACCTGGCGACTGGGAGAAGCTTGCAGGACCTCAAGTTCACGACAGGCATCTCCCCCCAGGCTTTGGGGATCATTATTCCTGAAACGTGTTCTGCTATCATACAAGACATGCAGAAGGACTATATTAAGGTAAGTTTTCTCATTTAACATCACATTCTATGTATTTAATGTTTGCTAATGTATTGTCTTTCTTTCATCCTTCCCTAATTACCATGATTGTATTATGCTGTGAATGTCCTCCTTTGTCCCCATGCATGCTGTAACTTTTAAATGCTCCTTTTTTGGCCAACATGCATATTTACCTTCACTAATCTCTCCAGTATGCTATCCTGGGCCCAAACACACCTAGCCTAGTCTGTTAACAATGTATTTTGTCAGCTCCATTGTAGTTCTGAACCCCTTCCCCCCTAAAATGTGTCCAAATGTTTAATTTAACATTCAATTTCAGCAGAGTGGTAGAGGCTTTTTTTGGGGGGCCCAAAATCAGCTGGAAACCCCTCCCCCCTTAATTGTTTCCAATGGACCATCAGAGGGGGTGAGTCATCTGATAAGTGGGCCTTCTATTTTTGTCTTTAAATACTCCTTCAAATAAATGTTATACTGACGTTGGCCAAGAATGTATTTGTGTAATCTGCTGCAATGTTATGTGCAAAAGTACTATTTTTTTTCTTGTTTGACTCCACCGTGTCCTTCCTCGCCACAGAAATGGCAGACTGTGGCCTCCCATTTTGCCGAGCGGTGGGACTTCCCCGTCTGCGGAGGGGCAATTGATGGGAAACACGTCCGCATAGTGCCGCCACCCCGTTCGGGGTCGTACTATTTTAACTACAAGGGCTTTAATAGTATTTTGTTAATGGCGGTGGTGTCAGCATGCTATGAGCTCTTGTATGTGGACATGGGGAAGAATGGCCAGATGTCTGATGGTGGAGTCTTCGCACAGACGGAGTTTGCCCACCGTCTGCAGACTGGTGGCCTGGCACTGCCACCTGATGCAGATAATGTGGAAGGACTTCCATTTGTATTTCTTGCGGATGAAGCTTTTGGACTGGGACCCCACCTGATGCGGGCGTTTCCCCAGAGGACCCTCACCCCGGATAGGAGGGTTTTTAATTACCGGCTGGCCAGAGCCCGGAGGGTTGTTGAGAATGCCTTTGGGATAATGGCCAGCCGGTTCTGCCTGTTTCAGACAGCCATCCACATGGCGGAATACAAACTCAACCATATTGTCTTCAGCTGCTGCATACTGCACAATTTTTTGAGAAAATACTTGATATTTATCTTTCAAATGTTGGACCTGAGGCCGGTCTTTCTGACACAACTTTGTTGACAGGCCTGGACACTGGCCGTACTGGCTTGGCCCCCCAAAGCGCCCGTGAAGTATTCAACATATTTATCACGTACTTGGGGCCATCACTATGCCAGACAATATCTGAATTCTTTGGTGAGAAATAAACCTTAAAAAATTTAATTTGAAAAACTTGTTGTGTCATTATTGCTTGTGTTTCTTTTATTTATGTGTCTCCCCGGTTCTCATAGTACACTTGTTGTAGTGCCAAGTGGATTTTTCTTTGGTAAATAAATACAATTGTCACAGTAAACAAGAACTTCAACATTTTCTAACCGCTATTGAGCATAGAAAGAACAAGCCACACATTGTTAATCATAAAACAATTTTTTACTCTGTGCACAACATGTGCGTTATTATTTTTTATAAAAAAAAAAAATCAAATTTTTGTGTCCAAATTTTTTATTTATTTTTTGGTTTGCATATACATGCATGGTTCAAACAAGAAAACATATAAAAACAATGGAACTTACAAAGTTCAAGCTTAGAAAAACATAAGATGG
The DNA here is from genome assembly GCA_029206835.1 of Rana muscosa. NCBI lineage: Eukaryota > Metazoa > Chordata > Amphibia > Anura > Ranidae > Rana > Rana muscosa. The sequence goes on along the minus strand of CM055116.1, from coordinate 1,257,064,398 downwards.
GTTGATGTCACCCCTGAACCATCCAAAATTTGAAGATTTACACAGTTTGTGTGGCTAAATGGGTATTTTCATCCTGATCCCATGGCTAAAGTCAACATGTGCTATCTGCCATCATGGGGAATCAATGGACGTGTTTTGGGGGTGCAAACCCTTCCTCTCATCTACTTGAGTAGCGAGGAAGGGGTTGCACCCACAAAACAGGGACATAGATATCCTGTGATGGCAGATAGCACATGTTGACACACTGTGTGCATCTTCAAATATTGGCTTGTGGTAAATCGAGTGCAAAATTGTTGACAAAAAACAAACAAAATAACAAGGGGGGGGGTCAGACTATTCGCCCCAAAATGTCAATGATGTTTTTATATTTTTGCTCAATCACATTCATCCTATTCCTCATAATGTCCATTTCACTACTACATTTCATTATTTCTTGAATTATAATTTGGGCACTAGCACTTGAGAAAGTAGTAGTAGGAGTTTCTGACACACCACCATGTTCATTCCCCCAAAAAAAAAAAAAGGTATTATAAATATGCAGGCCTACATCTCTTTACTTGAAGCTGTGGTGACAGACACTGACCTGTTGTGGTGATAAGCTCCACCTCTGCTTCTTCCACCTCTGCTTCCTCCACCTCTGCTTCCTCCACATGCTGAGCTTGGGGTTCTTTCTGTGGTCTGTGCCTCCTAGGCTCCTCAGATTGGTGTCCTCCCAGTCTTCTCTCCACTATGAGAATGAAACCAAAGGTATCCCTAGCACACAGATATTTGAGGGCATAAATTGGAAACATTGCTTGAAAGTGGGGTACAATTGTTTGTTTTGGCAGACTTCCAAGATGAACACCTGAGATTTTTGGATTTAAACAAAGCAGAAATGCTTTCATTTTTGGTCCAATGTAACACACATGGAGACACCCCAAAGTATCCACTGGAGCACCTGTGTGGGACACCCTAAAAAGGTTGTTCTGGTGGCCCACACTATAATGCTCCTGAGTCCAGATGTGTAACCAACTGCTGAGTGTCCTCTCCTTTACACTGAATCAAGTTTGCATTTCACATACTACTTACAAACACATCATCTAGACAACAATGTTTATAAACGTTGTTTTAAGACAAATAGGCATGACCACATGTGGTTTATGTGTATCTGTGCAAAACATGTGATTTTAGATGATCGCTGTTTACAACGAACCATTTAAAACTTTGGTCACTAACATCTGAAAGTTGCCATTTTTACAATGTGAAACCAGTCAATCCAAGCACATGGAGCAAAACATGCAAGAATAAATATTAATGATTTTAAATAACACAGGGAAAAAAACGTACTTTTGTCCAGGATTTTTTTAATCTTCCTATACTGCTCGGCTCCCTCAGCTTCAGGTCAGACCACCTTTTACGGAGCTACTCCTTGGATCTCCTGACCCCAAATTTATTATAGAGTCTCCTCGCCACTTTGTCCATTATTTTGGTCTTCCTGAGATTAGGGGTGTCGTATGGCCCATGCTTCCCATCGTAATCTTTCCTCCGCAGGATGTCCACCATCTCCGCCATCTCAGCAAATTACATATTAGTCGCCTTGTATCTTTTATTCCTGGATCGGGACGTTCCCGCCTCCGGGCTTTCCTCGTCAGTACTTAATAAAACACGCACCTGTGCCATGTTGTCGTCTCCCACTGTGCGCTGAACGAGAAGGGGCAGGAAAATTCCGAAAAAGAGCGTCATGGGCGGGCGACGCGGGCGGAATTTCACGCATGCACAGGGTATATAAATGCTAAACGAGGTTGTGTGTGCGCGGAGTAGGGACGTCCGGAAGTGCCGAACAAATTCAACGAAGGTAAGAATGAAACTTGGGGCATCAGTGGCCTATACTGGTTCATGATTGTAAAGGCCTATATTGGGATAAGATTAGGACAATTTAAGCTGACTTACTGTTTTTGTATTGTGTTTTATCTTGCAGAAATTATTATGCATAAATTAAGGGAGCCTGATATAATGCTTGCCTTCATTGATAAATTCCTCAAAATGAGAAACTTGTGGGAGTTGAAAAATAGTTTGTACCACAACACTGTGGTACGAAGGGCAACAATTGAAAAATTAGCTGCATATATGAAGACCTGGATCCCAGAGGCAGACTATACAATGATGAACAATACAATTAACAATATGAGGAATTCCTACAAAAAGCGGTACAAAGAGGTCCGTGCTGCAAAGAGATCAGGAGCAGCAGCAGACCAAGTACCTGTGCCCAAGCTGAGGTACTATAAACATCTGAGCTTTATGGACGACCAGATTGAAGCCAGGGAATCAGTTTCCAGCCTTCCTTCCACCCTTCCCTCCACCCTTCCCTCCAGCGTTCCTTCCAGCGTTCCTTCCAGCGTTCCTTCCATCCCTGCAGATGGGGAAGAGGAGCAACCTGAGCTGGAAGAGCCGGATCTGCGCATCTTTAGCCAGGTATAGTATTTTAAAACATATTTATTGGCCTAGAATTATTATTGTGAACTAGATGTTATTATTCACAAATGAAAGAATAAAAAAAAAAAAAGTGGCCAGAAATGATTGGGACCATATTGAAAAATGCTGGGGTCAGAATGAGAGTATTTTATATTTATTTAACATTCAAATTGCAACAGTCATGAGATGAAAATTGTGTGCGATTGATGAACCAAAAACTAAAACTATGTACCTTTTTTATACACAGGAGGACAAGGCTCCGGAATGTGGCAGGCAGGAGGAGGCAGGGGTAAGTGGCAGACAGGAGGTGGCACTCAGCAGGTACCCAGGCCAAGTGGCAGCACCCAGTCCCAAGTGCCTCCCCTCCACGTCAGACCCAAAAGATCTTGGGGAATGGCACAGGTGGAGGAGGAGTCACTTCAAATCATCAGGGACGCTGCTGCCATAATGAGGGCCCCCCTCAACCCTGTAGAGGGCTTTAGCACCTACCTAGCTGATAAGCTGCATCAACTTGAGGAGGAACAACGTGCCCTCTCTGAGCAGCTTATTTACACTGTTCTTCACACGGCGGGGAGGGGCCATCTGACAGTGGCCACACAATTCTGCAATCTGGCCCATCCTTCTCCTCCTCCTCCTGCCACATTCCCACCAACAGAGCCACAGCCTGCAAGGGGGCGTGGACAGGGGCGTGGAAGGAACGCTGCAGGGATGCGTGTAGGGAACACTGCCGGGAGCAGTGCAAGGAAGGCTGCAAGGAAGACCAGAAGTTGATTCCCTGGCTTCAAGCTGCTCTGCCAGAAGATGCAGTTTGTTGGAGTACCACAGCTTGGGGGCATGTATGTCTTCGGCTACTGCTCCTGATTTCCTCATGTTGTTAATTTTATTGTACATCAAATTCATGTCTGCCTTTGGGGTCCAAAGTCTGCATAAATGCAACAAATTTTTCAATTGTTGCCCTTCATGTTTATTTTGTTTATCCAGAATAAATGGATCTTTGATTTAAGTTAAATACTTGCCTATGTGTTTTTATTGTGAGTAGCCATAACATTTCATAAATACAATGTGTAATTAACAAGGGACACCAACCTCCTTGAGGGTAAAAAAAATATTAAAAAAATATGTTGTTGTGAGAACTTGACCCAAAAAAAAAATGGAGGTCACAAGAAACAAATAAAATAAAATTATGGAGATCTGGCTTTAAAAAAATAAAAAAAATATTCATTAGATAACAAGAAACAATAAATAAATAAGTTTGTCAGAACTCTGTATAAATATCAGCAGCAAAATATTTTTTTTATACCATCAGAAAGAAGTAAACAATGCGCTGCATTAAATGAGGCAATAATTTGCAGAATGACGAATGTGCTCTCTCCATTACGAACGCTAGTTTTACCAGAACGAGCGCTCCCGTCTCCTAATTCGGTCTGAGCATACGTGGGTTTTTTCTCCGATGGAGTTCCATTCAGATATTCGGAATTTCCTATCGTTTTTTTTTACCATCGGATAAATTTAAAACATGTTCTATTTTTTCTCACCGATGGGAAAAAGACCGATGGGGTCCATACACGATCGGTTTCTTTGATGAAAAAAGTCCATCGGACTGTTTTCATTGGTAAAACCGATCGTGTGTACAAGGCTTAATTAGTGCATTTTAATAGCACTGATCGCTGTATAAATGTTAATGCTTCCAAAATAGTGTCAAAAGTGTCCGATATGTCAGCCGCAATGTCACAGTCACGATAAAAATCGCAGATCGCCGCCATTAGTAGTAAAAAATAATTAATAATAAAAATGACAAAAATCTATCCCCTATTTTGTAGACGCTATAACTTTTGCGCAAACCAATCGATATACGCTTATTGCGATTTTTTTACCAAAAATATGTAGAAGAATACATATCGGCCTAAACCGAGGAAAAAAAAATATATTTTTTTAAATTAGGATATTTATTATAGCAAAAAGTAAAAAAATATTGTGTTTTTTTCAAAATTGACACTCTTTTTTTGTTTATAGCGCAAAAAAAAAAAAATGCAGATGTGATCAAATACCACCAAAAGAAATCTCTAAAAATTATTAAAATAAAATTTGGGTACAACGTCTCATGACCGCACAATTGTCATTCAAAGTACGACAGCGCTGAAAGCTGAAAATTGGCCTGGGCAGGAAGGAGATGAAAATGCCCTGTATTGAAGTGGTTAAGCATCATTTAATTCACTGCTCCTGAAAAAACAATTATTATTATTTATTTTTTTTAATTGATACATGTCCCCTAGGGCAGTACCTTTTTATGGCAATAACTTGAAAACAAGCCTTTAACCACTTGACCACTGGGCACTTAAACCCCCTTAATAACCAGACCAATTTTCAGCTTTCGGTGCTCTCACATTTTGAATGACAATTACTCAGTCATACAACACTGTACCCATATGAAATTTTTGTCCTTTTTTTCACACAAATAGAGCTTTCTTTTGGTGGTATTTAATCACTGTTGGGTTTTTTATTTTTTGCGCTATAAGAGAAAAAAGACTGAAAATTTTGTGAAAAAATGATTTTTTTTTCGTTTCTGTTATAAAATTTTGCAAATTACTATTTTTTCTTCATAAATTTTGGCCAAAATTTATACTGCTACATATCTTTGGTAAAAATAAGTACAAATTGGTGTATATTATTTGGTCTTTGTGAAAGTTATAGAGTCCACAAGCTATGGTGCCAATATCTGAAAATTGATCACACCTGAAGTACTGACGGCCTATCTCAATTCTTGAGACCCTAACATGCCAGAAAAGTACAAATACCCCCCAAATGACCCCTTTTTGGAAAGAAGACATTCCAAGGTATTCAGAAAGAGGCATTGTGAGTTTTTTGAAGTTGTCATTTTTTCCCACAATTCTTTACAAAATCAAGATTTTTTTTTTCTCTTTTTTTTTTTCACAAAATTGTCATATTAGCAGGTTATTTCTCACACACAGCATATGCATTCCACAAATTACACCCCAAAACACATTCTGCTATTACTCCCGAGTATGGCGATACCACATGTGTGAGACTTTTACACAGCGTGGCCACATACAGAGGCCCGACATGCAGGGAGCACCTTCAGGCGTTCTGGAGCACCCAGGCCAATTCTGACATTTCTCTCCTACATGTAAAAATCATCATTTGTTTGCTAGAAAATTACATAGAACCCCAAAACATTATATATGTTTTTTTAGCAAAGACCTTAGAGAATATAATGGTGGTTGTTGCAACTTTTTATCTCGCACGATATTTGCGCAGCAATTTTTTTAACGCGTTTTTTACGGAAAAAAAATGTTTTGTGCTTAAAAAAAAAAAAAAAAAAGTAAAGTTAGCCCAATGTTTTTGCATAATGTGAAAGATGAAGTTACGCCGAGTAAATAGATACCCAACATGTCGCCCTTAAAAATTGCACACACTCGTGGAATGGCGCCAAACTTCGCTACTTAAAAAATCCCCATAGGCGACGCTTTAAATATTTTTACTGGTTACATGTTTTGAGTTACAGAGGATGTCTAGGGCCAAAATGATTGCTCTCGCTCTAACGTTCGCAGAGATACCTCACATGTGTGGTTTGAAAACCGTTTTCATATGTGGGCGGGACTTACGTATGCGTTCGCTTCTGTATGCGAGCTCACGGGGACAGGGGCGCTTTAAAAAAAATAAAATAATTATTCTTCATTTTACTTTATTTATTTTAGTTTGACATGTTTTTCCGCCCTAAACATTTTTTTGATCACTTTTATACCTATTACAAGGAACGTAAACATCCCTTGTAATAGGAATATGGCATGACAGGTCCTCTTTACAGTGAGATATGGGGGGGGGGTGTCAATAAGACCCCACATCTCACCTCTAGGCTGGGAAGCCTGAAAAAAATACAAAAAAAAAACCAACAATCCTGGCTTTGATCGTAGCGGTGAGTCGGTAGAAGCACTGGAGGGCGGCGGGGGGGGGGGGACATCCCCTCTCGCCTCCCGTAAGAATGATCAAGCGGCGGAACAGCCGCTATGATTGTTCTTATGGTGTAGGGAACCGCCATATCATTCAGATATCCCCGCACAAAGTCAAGGACGTCATATGACGGCCGGAGGGCGGGAAGTGGTTATTGCAGAGTATTGCCGGGCATTGCGGAGTATTGCCGGGCATTGCGGAGTATTGCCGGGCATTGCGGAGTATTGCTGGGCATTGCGGAGTATTGCAGGGCATTGCGGAGTATTGCGGACTATGGCAGGGTATTGCGGTGTATGGCAGGGTATTGCACGGGTATTGCACAGGGTATTGTGGAGGGTATTGCACAGGGTATTGTGGAGGGTATTGCACAGGGTATTGTGGAGGGTATTGCAGAGTATTGTGGAGGGTATTGCAGAGTATTGTGCAGGGTATTGCAGAGTATTGTGCAGGGTATTGCAGAGTATTGTGCAGGGTATTGCAGAGTATTTTGCAGAATATTGCGCAGGGTATTGCAGAGTATTGCGCAGGGTATTGCAGAGTATTGTGCAGGGTATTGCAGAGTATTGCGCAGGGTATTGCAGAGTATTGCACCAGAGTATTGCAGAGTATTGCACCAGGGTATTGCAGAGTATTTTGCAGGGTATTGCGCAGGGTATTGCAGAGTATTTTGCAGGGTATTGCGCAGGGTATTGCAGAGTATTGCGCAGGGTATTGCAGAGTATTTTGCAGGGTATTGCAGAGTATTTTGCAGGGTATTGCAGAGTATTGCACCAGGGTATTGCAGAGTATTGCACCAGGGTATTGCAGAGTATTGCACCAGGGTATTGCAGAGTATTGCACCAGGGTATTGGCAGGGTATTTTGCAGAGTATTGGCAGGGTATTTTGTAGAGTATTGGCAGGGTGTATTGCAGAGTATTGGCAGGGTATAGCACAGGGATGGCTGAGCAGGGATGGATGGATGGCTGGATCTGTGACTGCAATTGTCACAGATCCAGCCCACAGTGCTGCTGCTGCCATCCGCTCCCTCCCCCTCCCCTCTCACATTGTACTGATCGGTACAGAGAGGGGAGGGAGGAACCGGCGTCATCAAATGACGCCGGTCTGTTTACAAGTGATTGCTCCGTCATTTGACGGAGCGATCACGCGGTAAACGGCCGCTATCAGCGGCGATTTACCGCGATTCGTGATCCGCTGGGTCCTCTGGACCCGGCGGTCACGGAGTTTCCCGTGTGCGCGCCCCAGGGGGTGCGCGGGAGCGCGATTCTGGGAGGACGTTATATAACGTCCTCCCAGAGTTAAGCAACCACCTTGTCGACGTTATTTGTCGGCAGGTGGTTGTTAAGTGGTTAAAATTAGGACTTTTGATTTTTCATGTTCGTGTCCCATAGACTTTAATAGGGTTTGCATGTTCGCTAAAACTTTTTGCCTGTTCGAGGTGTTTTATGCGAACCAAACTGGGGGGTGTTTGGCCCATCTCTATTGATGATGTAAGACAGAAGCAGCCGGTTGAATTCTGCAATGTTTAGAGATTTACTGTCAGCCCAGATTCAGCCAAATGCAGCAAAGTTGATTGGTCGACGCTTCACAGTACAGATGGACAATGATCCAAAACACACTGCAAAAGCAACCCAGGAGCTTTTGAGGGAAAAGAAGTGGAATATTCTGCAATGGCAGAGTCAATCACCTGATCTCAACCCAATTGAGCATGCATTTCACTTGCTGAAGGCAGAAAGATCCACAAACAAAGAACAACTGAAGACAGCTGCAGTTAGAGCATGGCAAAGCATCAGAAAGGAGGAAACCCAGTTTTTGGTAATGTCCATGGGTTCCAGACTTTAGAGCCCATAGCGTCGGTGGTATGTATATATATATATATATATATATATATATATATATATATATATACACATACACACACACACACACACACACTGTATCCTGTGTAGCTAGATCTGACTGCAGGCCATTCCTGGTGTACGTATTCAAATACACTTTCAGGCAGGCAGGCCAGGCAGGTGATTCAGTGATCTGCAGGGCATAAAATATATATACTGTCTCTTACATACATATCCACTGCATTCTAGTGTAGCCAAGCCTATACCTGACTGCAGGCCATTCCTGGTGTACGTATTCAAATTCACTTTCAAGCAGGCAGGCTAGGCAGGTGATTCAGTGATCTGCAGTGCATAAAATATATATACTGTCTCCTACATATATATCCACTGCATTCTAGTGTAGCCAAGCCTCTTCTTGACTGCAGGCCATTCCTGGTGTACGTATTCAAAGACACATTCAGGCAGGCAGGCCAGGCAGGTGATTTAGTGATCTGCAGTGCATAAAATATATATACTGTCTCCTACATATATATCCACTGCATTCTAGTCTAGCCAAGACTATACCTGACTGCAGGCCATTCCTGGTGTACTTTTTCTAGTAAACTTCAGGCAGTGTTTTGCTAATCTAATTTTACAGTATGTCTGAAAGGCCACCAAGGAGAGGCAGACGCTCACAGGCCACTAAAAGAGGGCAAGCAGGCTCTGTGTTTACAGCCAACAGTGCTGGTCGTGGATACGGTGCATCCTCAGCACGTGGTCGTGGGGCACGCTTGTCCTTTTTTTCAAGAGCTGTCCGTTTTGAGTCACAACCTGCAGAAGAGTTGGTAGAGTGGATCACAAAGCCGTCCTCATCCTCCTCATCCTCTGTCACCCAGGCTCAGAGAACTTTGGCTGCCAATGCAGCTGCCAAAGCGGCCTATTTCATTGGCTCAATGTCATCAGTCACTCCTTCCCTTGCCCCACCATCATGTCCTGAGGAGTCCCCCAAACTGTTCGACCACAGTGTCGGGTACATGCTGCAGGAGGATGTGCAGCGTTTTGAAGGCTCTGATGATGGTACACAGGTTGAGGATGAAGGCAGTAACGTGAGCCCAGAGAGAGGGGGTGTCCAAGAAGGACAAGAAACTGGCAGTCATGTTCCCCCAGCTGCAGCATACTGCCAGGTTTTCTCCAGTGGCGAGGAGGGAGGGGATCATGAGGTCACTGACTCTATGTGGGTGCCTGCTAGAAGAGAGGAGGAGGAGGCACATCTCCAATGAGGCAGGATGCCCTCCAGGGGCCAGCTTAAGGGCAGCCAACCGACTGCATCACACCGCAGAGCTCCGCTTGTGCAGGGCGCTGCTGACACACGTTTTTTAAAAAGTTCTTTGGTGTGGGCCTTTTTTGAGACGTGTGCAGCAGATCGCACCATTGCTGTTTGCAACAAAAGTCTGAAGCGTATCAAGCGTGGCAAAAACAGCAGCCGCTTGGGCACCACATGCTTGACCAGACATATGTCGACCTCCCATGCAGTCCGTTGGCAACAGTATTTAAAAGACCCACACCAAAGAACAAGGTGGACCTCTCCTTGCTCCTCGTCAGCTGGGATCTCCAACCCCACTATACCTTCAGTCCTCTCAGAGACCTGCACTGAGAGGAAGGAAGGTGTAGAATTAGGTGTCCCAAGCACTTGCGGGCAATCTGCTAGCGGTACACCTAAATCCGATTGTAGCAGGCAAATTTTCCTACCTCAGTTGCTAAACCGTGTAAAGAAATTTGGTCACAGCCATCCACATGCTCAGCGGCTGAATGCTAGTTTGGCTAAATTACTAGCACTCCAACTGCTGCCTTTTCAGCTGGTAGACTCTGCGCCCTTTCGAGAATTTTTGGAATGTGCGATACCTCAGTGGCAGGTTCCAAACGCCATTTTTTTTCTCGGAAGATAATTCCAGCTCTCTACCGGCATGTGGAAGGCAATGTCTTGGCCTGGTTGGACAGGGCGGTCAGTGGTAAGGTGCATATTACCGCTGACTCATGGTCCAGCAGGCATGGACAGGGACGTTACCTTCCTTTCACGGCGCACTGAGTAACTCTGCTGGCAGCTGGGAAGGATGCAGGACAGGGTGCAGTAGTGTTGGAGCTTATTCCGTCACCACGCCTCCAAAATGCTGGTAGTGGTGATTCTTCCACACCTCTCTCCTCCACCCCCTCCTCTTCTTCTTCCTCTATGGCCTCTTTCTGGGCAGATGTGTCCTCGGAATCAGAGGTGCTCCGTAGGCATTTTAGGGGCTACGCAAGCACTCAAAAAGATGCCATGTGGTGCTTGAGTTGGTCTGCTTAGGGGACAGAAGCCACACTGGGGCAGAGATTCTGTCAGCTCTGCAGGGGCAGGCTCAGAGGTGTTTGATGCCATGCCAGCTTCAGCGAGGAATGGTGGTTTGCGACAATGGCACCAACCTCATCTCCGCCCTCTGACAGGGGCACTTGACCCATGTTCCCTGTTTGGCTCACGTCCTTAATTTGGTGGTGCAGCCGTTCTTGTGCAGGTACCCGGGCTTACAGGATCTCGGGAGGCAGGCCAGGAAAGTCTGTGGGCATTTCCGACGGTCATATAATGCCAGTGCTCGGCTGGCTGACCTTCAAAGGGAATGCAACCTACCCAAGAACCGCCTCATCTGTGACATGCCCACCAGGTGGAACTCAACGTTGGCAATGCTGCAGCGGCTGCACCCGCAGCAGAGGGCCATCAATGAGTACCTGTGCGAGTATGGCACCAGGACAGGGTCAGGGGAGCTTGGCTTTTTTTCACCACGCCAGTGGCTAATGATCATGGATGCATGCACTGTCCTGTCACCATTTGAGGAGGCCACACGGATGGTGAGCAATGATAGTGCATTCATAACCAACTACCAAGCACCTAATCACCAGCTACCAAGCACCTGATTCTGATGTAACCGATTAATTTTTCTATGAATGTGAGATCCCTTGAAGACTGCCTATGCTGATGCTGAGTGACTATCCTGTTATGCTGAGTTACTATCCTTATTCTCCTCAATGTTCATGTTGATAGCTTCTAAGAACATTTTTGGTTCTGGGCACCACCACCAGTGGGTAAGGCCCATTTTTTCTGCCCCTGTTTAACAGGGAAGTGTAATTACAATGTTTGCTGTAATATATCGCAGCAAGGCTCGTTCCTGCACTCAACTAGAGTATCTGTGAGGGGTTGCAGTGTTGTGGCACCACCACCAGTGCCTAAGGCCCAATTTTTCTGCCCCTGTTTAACAGGAGCGTGTTATTCAATTTTTTTATCTAATATTTATCAGCAGGGCCCGTTCCTGCACTCAACAAGAGTATCTGTGAGGCTTTACAGTTTTGTGCCACCACCACCACCACCACCGCCCAAGGCCCAATTTTTCTGCCCCTGTTTAACAGGGGCGCGTAAATACAATTTTTGATCTAATATTTCACAGCAGAGCCCGTTCCTGTGCCCACCCAGAGTAACTGTGAGGCTTAACAGTGTTGTGCCACCACCACCACTGCCTAAGGCCCAATTTTTCTGCCCCTGTTCAACAGGGTCATATGATTACAATTCTTGATATAATATTTCACAGCAGGGCCTGTTCCAGCACCCACCAACAGTAATTGTGAGGGCTTACAGTGTTCTGGTACCACCAACACCTAAGGCCAAATTTTCTGCAGAGTATATAGGGCAGGCCGTATAGTATATACAGGCGGTCCCCTACTTTCAAACATCTGACTTACAAATGACTCCTACTTACAAACGGAGGGAGACAACAGGAAGTGAGAGGAAATCTACCCATAGGAAGGGAAATTCTCTCCTGTAAGAGTTAATATGGGAAAAAGGTGTCTACACTTATGCTTTATTACCAATCCTTGTTTCCTTAAAAAACCCAAACTTTCAAAATCCAATTGTCATTGGGACAGAAAGTGAGGTGAAATCTTCTGAACAGGGGCACAGACAGCAAAACAGATGTTACAGGGGTGATGATAACCCTTCCCTATTTTATCCGAAAAGCTTAAAAATTGATTTTTTGGCTGGAGCTACACTTACAAAATGTACCTGTTCCAAATTACAAACAGATTCAACTTAAGAACAAACCTAAAGTCCCTGTCTTGTTTGGACTGCCTGTATACTGCTGTTAAGAGTAAATAGGGATTGGGGGCCCCACACCTTTTCTTTTTTTAATTTGGGTGTGGGGTTCCCCTTAATATCCATACAAGACCCAAAGAGCCTGGTAATGGGCTGGGGGGGGGGGGGGATACCCATGCCGTTTTTCTCAATAATTTTCATCCATATTGCCGGGACCCGACATTACATTACAGCCGCAAGCAGTTTTAAATTACAGTACTTTTATTCCTTTAGAAATGTCATTTTGTGCAGGGACTGTTCTAAACACGGGAAACACGCGCCACTTTACAGGCATACTATAGACACCCCCCCCCCAGGTACGATATTTAAAGGAATTTTTCACTTTTAATTTAAGCATTATTAAAATCACTGCTCCCGAAAAAACGGCCATTTTTAAAACTTTTTTTTGCATTGATACATGTCCCCTGTGGCAGGACCCAGGTCCCCAAACACTTTTTAGGACAATAACTTGCATATTAGTCTTTAAAATTTGCACTTTTGATTTTTGACGTTCCAGTCCCATAGACTTTAACCGTGTTGGAAAGTTCGCACGAACTTACGGCCTGTTCGCATGTTCTGCCGCGAACCAAACCGGGGGGGTTCGGCTCATCCCTACCAATTATATTTGAGCCCCTGAAAATGAGGAGGGTATAAAAATAGTTGCAGTTGCCCGATTGTTGTGGGGGTCTGCCAGCGGCTTATCGAAACCTGGAAGCCCCCTTTAATACGTTGCATGCTCAGATAAGGGTCTGGTATGGATTTTGGGGGGGACCTCCATGGCATTTTTTTGGGTGCCAGGTTCCCCTTAAAATCCATACCAGACCTGAAGGGCCTGGTATTGATTTTGGGGGGACCCCCGCGCCTTTTAAAAAAAAAAAATCCCTTTCTTCTCTGCTTTTTTTTGCTTGTATTTTTTCTGCCTGGCCTTGAACTTAAACCATAGTTCCACCCATTTAAAAGTCAGCAGCTACAAAAATTGTAGCAGCTGAATTTTAATAAACAGACACTCAGCTATCCCACGGTCCAGCTCTGCGGCTGTCCGAAGCCTCGCTCCTCTCCCCCTCCTTTCCGCGGTGCCGGCATTGGAAGTGTGAGCTCCTGGTTCTGACATTAAATACAAAAATTAAGGTGCAGCGCTGGCAATAGTGAGAACTTTCCACAAAGACAATAGTTGCAACAAAAACAGGTGCTAGGTGTACCACATAAATTGGCCCCAGCCAATAGGTGGAATTGAAGTCCAAACCAAAATGATAAATAGTGATGTGTATATTAAATGCAATAAATGAATTGGGCAGCAAATCTTCAAAATGAAGCCCCATACACACTATCAGTTTTCTTGCAGGTTTTTCTCTTCAGGTTTACCAAAACCATGTAGTGCAAGGGCCTGCCTGATTGCATACGAATTGAAACTCTTAAGGTTTGACCTCATATTAGATGGTTTTGGTAAACCTGAAGAGAAAAACCTGCAAGAAAACTGTTTGTTGTTTGGACTCAAGCCCCATACACACTAACGAACAAGCTAATTCCCCTCTGAAGCTCCACTCACCATTTGATGCTAGTCCTCCGCTCCTCAGACGGGGATCATGGAGTAAGAACGGTAAAAGCAGGCTGAATGACTTGCTGGGTGCTCAGAGATAGAACAAATGCATGGGAGAAAAAAGAAAATTGCTGGACAAGTCTAAAAGGCGTTGACTAAGCGCTAATAGCAATGGATGGCATAGGCAGGCATTCAGTACAAAAAACGTCCACGAGCGCCGCTCAAACGGCGTGCGCTCCACGGAGACAGGAAATACGTCAGTGGTTTTGCCGTAAACCGGAAGTGCGTCAACGCGCTTCGCCCCTCCTCCAGGGCGTCATCAAAGGACATCACATTCGGTCCACAGCAATTCAATTTATAGTGAGGAGAGTGACCTCCTCACTGGAAAGTCAATTAGTAAACACCTTCTTCCTGGTTTTACATCATTAACCTGATTGCCATACAAAGCTTTATTAAAAAATATATAGGAAACAGAAAACTGCCACTTAGCAGATAAAAAACATAAATCATGGTTAAAAATAGGTTAGGAAAAAGAAAACAGAAGCAAGTCTGCCACCTATTGGATAAAAAAGAGATGAATTATATTGCAAATATCAATAGATATGAAAAAAATAAAAAATATAAGTAAAAATAGGAAAAAATGTGTATAAAAAAAAATGGAAAAAAGAAGAATAGGAAAAATAGAAAAATAAATAAATTAAATTAAAAATAAAAATAAAATAAAAATAAAGATGAAAAATAATATAAATAAAATAAAAAATTAAAATAAAAATTAAAATAAAGAAAAATGAATAAGAAAAATAGAAAAATATAGTTGATATTGCATAAATTACCAATTTGACAAAAAACAGTTTAGATCCAGTTCTATGTTAAGTCTGGCCGGACTTAGAGTACGAAGCCTATGAATCCATTGGGATTCATTCTGCAAGATAGATTTTTTGAGGTTGGAGCCTCGCCCAGTGTTCTTCCACCCTGTTTATCCCACAAAAGGTGAGACCACTAGGGTCCCTATTGTGGAACAGCCTAAAGTGATTAGACAGGCCATGATGTTGGTAGCCTTTTTTGATCCTGTTGACATGTTCTCTGAGTCTAACCCCTAATTGCCTAGTGATCCTACCGACATATTGGAGCCCGCAAGGGCAAGATAGCAAGTATGTGACATGTGTGGTCCCACATGTAATAATTTTTTTTAATTTCAAAAGATCTACCCTCAGAGAAGGAACTGAAATGAGTGGTTTTCCTTTTTCTGAATTTGGACGTCTTGCACATCTCCCACAACTATAGAAACCAGTTTGATCCAAAAAAGTTAAATGTTTCCTGGGGGGGTTCACTACATTGTGTGCCAATTGTAGTCTCAAAGTCGGTGGTTTGGTGTAAATAAACTTAGATTGACTGGGTAGCACCTTTTTTAGTTCCCGATCCTCCAATAGTGGCCAATGCTCTTTAACTTTTTCTCAAAATCTTTATACTGCCGGTTGTAGCCAGTCAGAAAGGCAAGTCTTTTTGTTTTTTCTCTTTCTTTTTGAATAATTCATTCCTGTCCATTTCACCAATGGCATTTTTGATTTTGGTTAAATCTTCCAAGTCATAACCTTTTTCGTGGAATCGTTTCAGTATAAGATCTGCTTGCAAATTGTAATCTTCAATCTTATTGCAATTCCTTCTAACCCTTATCATTTGGCTTTTCGGAATGCCATCTAGCCATCTTGGATGATGACAACTCCCTAGCAGGATGTAACCATTCCTGTCCACACTTTTAAAAAAAGTCATTGTGAACAATTTGTCTCCTTCTTTGTAAAGTGTCAGATCCAAGAAATGTACTTCTTGATGACTAAAAGTCTCAGAGATGGAAATACCATAAGGATTATTGCTTAAATTTTTCTGAAAATTTTGAAAGGAATCCTGCGAGCCAGCCCAGATAATCACAATGTCATCGATGTATCTTTTATATAATATGAGTTCAGGTATGTTGACATCATAGATGGCCTTGCTCTCCCAAAAACACATGAAAAGGTTGGCTACTGAAGGGGCGTACTTAGCCCCCATTGCAACACCCCTTTTTTGCAGATAGTAAACCTTCTAATGGCAGAAAAAATTATGGCTCATTGCCAAATCAAGGGTTTGGAGTAAAAATTTTCTTTGTTTACGTTTGATGTCAGTCTTCTTTAATGCCCATTTTACAGCTTAGAGGGCATGGAGCTGCTGAATATTGGTATACAAGGAGTTGACATCAATACTATCTAGGGTTAGATCATGTGGCCGCCTTGTGTCCAATCACAATGCCCTTTTTTATGAAACGCTTCTCTATTGGTTGGCAATTGATTATTACCTTCCTAATTTGTATTATATATATATATATATATGGCAACTTGGGGGAGCAGGTTAATGCCCCTGTAGACGTCCTGTTAGGAATGAAACACATCGGGCTGTGCATTTTGCTTCCCATGTTGCCTTTTAATATATGAACTGTGATCACTTTTTACTTTTTACTTTGTATGTTGGTGTTTTTTTAAATAAAAAACACATTTTTGACCTGCACCATTGGAGCCCCCTATTTTTTCTTCTCTTTGCATGAATTCGGTGAAGAAAAGTTTTTTCAGTTTTCTCCAACTAGTCCTTTTACAATACCCTTGCCTGGGGTATCCATCGAGTTGAGCTTAATTATATCCCATTGTCCGGTGGAGCACCAAGATCCAGAATACCAACTCTCTGGTAAAACCTTCAGCGTTGAGGTAATTGGTGGCTAATGTATATCGGACCCATCTGCTTCATCTGGATTGAGGACATCTGACTGCCTAGTGGGCACACCTCATCACTCGGTGATGTTCCTGTTGAACAGTCGTTTGGGATACCCTTAAGCCTGATTGATCTGCTGTCGTACGACATTCGGGTCCAACATTTCTGGTAAGCGCACATGTATGTCATCCTTCACGTGAAGAATTGTGCCGGGATTTCCCTTTCCATTCCATGTTATTTACTCATATTCTTTTTGGACACTTATCACTTTGTTTAGTGGTTCACATATTGGACATTTTGTGTATTGGGTTTGGCATTTCCAGCCTGCCCCTTCCTTGTGTTTATTTATGGTCACATTTTGAAATATAGTCCTGTTTTTATTGGTCTACACGTAGCGCTGCACAATTATCCTCCATTTTGTTTGAATTTGTCACATTCCAGTGTAGCTGCTTTACTTCCCTCCTTAGGGTGGTTATCATTTACATGTTTTTTTTGGGTAGCACATTTATTTTCCTTTTCACTATAGCCTTTTCTTGACACTTTGTGTTTGCTGCAACCCTTGTTTCTTTTTCACATTCTAACATGGATGTGTTTGAGTATAGAACGTCCCGATCCTTCAACACGGACGGTGTGTTTACTGCAACTACCTCTGACACTAAAATCAGTGGTATGTTTTTGAGACTAAAGAATTTTATGACAACAGAGATACACCTCCAGTGGGACACGGCCTTTTTGGAGCAATACATCAAGGAACAAATGGTTCCTAGGGGGCTCCGTTGGGACGTGTTCCCACAGCAGGGTGATCCTGATACCGAGTCATGGTTCAGATATTTCAATGAAGTTGCATCAAACTCTTGGCCTTTTTGATCAGTAGGAAACAGCTCAAGCTGTCTACCATTGATAAAGAGATAAAAGATTTCAAAGAAAAACTAACTCCTAATAAAAATTCTCCTGAATACATTGCTCTTTCAACAAATCTCAAGAGTCATCTCGAGAAGGAAGAGAAAGATCAAAAAAATCAAAAAACAAAAGATGTATAACAGAGATGTTACGGACTACAAAACCAACCTCGTTTTTGGCTGGCAAAAGAAAATGTATCCATCGGGATCAGCCGAGGACGATATATTGGGGATGGAAATTTCACAGCCTGCAACTTCGATTGTTGATAGGAGGCTTACTTTTGAACCTAAGGAAGCCTCTACACAGCCTCAAAATTCCTCACAGCCACCTAGGGGTGCACCACCTAGGATCCCTGAACTTCGGGGTAAACCTCAGGCTCAGATGCCACATACTATTCATCCTCCTACTGTTAGAGGTGGAGGTTTTAGAAATGGAGGAAAGGGACCCCATCAGGGCTACCCCATTCCATATGGAAGCCCGAGGGGACCAGTTGGAGGTTGGCGTGACCATTGCAATTTATATTGCAAAGGTTATGAGAACGGATATAGGACGCCTATCCGTACTTCCAATAGATACCCTCCATTGCCAGATGGCCATATGGGTGAGTTTCATCGCGACCCCTATGGCTATCAGGATAGAGATGAGGATATATGCAATCAATCCCCATATAATTACAACTATGGACATTCAGGTGCCCCTTACCATCCGGGTTTTCACAGGGCTTCACTGGAATACCCAGGAAACCAGGGAAGAAGAGAGGCACCAGAGGGGGTTGGAGGGTCCAGGGCAAAAAGGAAAAGAGTGTAGTTGGCTCTGGGGTTTTCAATTTGAGCTCTGCTAGTCTATTAGATGAGGAGAAGTTGGTACTCGATAAGGGTCTGAAATATGTTCCTCCGAGACCTTTGAATAGGTTCTCCACATTCATAGACGTGCAGAAGTTCATCAGAAAGCTCAGTATCCAGAGACATTTTTTGACTTTCCCCTCCAACAATACCTCCACAGCAAATGATGGACATGTCCATACTGGACTGTCCAACCCTTCATTATTCAATCCACCAGGGACTATGGCACCTTCCATTAGTGTTTTCCGTAGCCTTGTATTGCAGGATTTGGACAAATTACCGCCAAAAAAAGTTTATACCAATCCGAAATTTAGAGCAGGACTGAAGCTTCTTTGTGAACGCAAAAACCTTATCATCCGTCCAGCCGACAAGGGTGGCGCCATTGTCATGCTGGACAAAGATGTTTATATCAAGGAGATGGACAGGATACTGGGAGACTCTAGTACGTATAGCCATATCCAGTCAGACCCCACTGTGCAATATAAGAGAGCCCTGACCGTGCTGGTTGATGAGGGCTTCTCTTTGGGCATATTAGACAAAAAAGAGAAGAGTTATCTCATCCCCTTAGCACCTCGCATCCCAGTGATCTACTATCACCCGAAGGTGCACAAAGACCCAGTCAATCCCCCAGGCAGGCCCATAGTCAGTGGGATTGACTCGGTCACGGCGCGTATCGGCAAATATGTAGATTTCCATCACCAACCTTTAGTGAGACAGATGCCTTCTTACTTGAAGGATACTGGTGGCACAATCAGACTTTTGGAGTCTATTGTGTACGAGGATGGCATAATTCTAGTAACAGCAGATGTTGCCACCTTGTACACATGTATTCCACATGATTTGGGCTTTGAGGCAGTAGAATATTACTTGTCTCAGAGTACCACCCTTTTCTTCATTCAACGCAACTTTATCATGGACCTCCTCAGGTTTGCTGCACAGCATAACTATTTCTGGTTTCAGAACCAGTTTTATGTGCAGACCAGAGGAGTTGCCATGGGGGCCAAGTTTGCCCTGAGCTTGGCGAATCTTTTCATGGCCAAGTGGGAGGAGGATGTCGTCTATGCCTAAAAGAGACCAGAATTGGTCCTTTGGGCTCACTACATAGATGACATCCTCCTCCTATGGAAGGGTGACCAGAAATTCTTAGAGGATTTTATGTCTTTACTTAATTCCAACGTTAGAGGCATACGTCTGAGTTACAAAGCAAGTTTGACCTCAGTGCACTTCCTGGATCTGGAAATCAAAGTAGTTGGGCAACGTTTGGAGTTCTCCACTTTTTTCAAACCTACGGACCGGAATGGTTACATTCCGGTCGATAGTTGCCACCACACTCAATGGTTAAAATCTGTACCACGTAGTCAGTTCCTCCGTTTATGTAGAAACTGCACTAGAGTGGAGGACTACATTGTGCAGTCTTCAATCCTTAAGGGGAAATTTTTGGAAAAGGGATACCTGCCTACTGAACTTGATGGCGAGATCGATCGAATCCTGCGGATTGATCGAGAGTCACTATTAAAAGTTCAGCACAAAAAGGAAATAGACACTAAGTTTAGGTGGTCTTTTTTTACTACCTACTCTGTGCAATCCAGAGAGGTAAAAGAGATCTTGAAGAAACATTGGGGTGTACTTCAAACTGATAGACTCCTGGGACCTGCACTTCCTGAGAGGGCGGGTGTGATTTTCAGAGGAGCAAGATCTATCCAGGGACAGATAGCCCCCAATGTGATGGATCCACCCAAAAAGCCCTCCTTCTTTCCGGAGTGCAAAGGTTTCTTCCCTTGCCGCAAATGCAAGGTATGTTTACACAAGGTCAATGGGAAACGCAAGAGTGTCACTTTTCAATCATCTGTCACCTTACGTATTTACCAGATGAAGCGTTTTTACCATCTGCGCCAGTCTATATATTGTGTACCTTTTAACATGTCCTTGTAAACAACAATATGTAGGACGTACCATTAGAACTTTCTCCATTCGTGTGAACGAACACATTGCTAAGATCAAGAAAGGAAAAATCAATCATAGTGTCCCTAGACATTACCTGCAATGTCACAATTGTGACCCTACAGGGACACAATTATTGGTTATAGATCAAATATACCCCTAAATTAGCAGCAAGCTCCAAATGTCAGACAGAACACTAATTATATAAGGGAAGAGAAGGGAGCTGCGCAAAAATAATAAACATATACAGTGTACCATCAGTGAACAAAAATGTACATTAATATATATATATGAAGAAATCATCATAGATAGTGACTACCAATCCAAAAGATCTTAATTAATGGATGTGACCCACGAAAAAAAGTTGAAAAATGCAAAAATGCAAAATAACAAATAAGTCCAATTTAAAATGAAAGTAAAGAGTCCATAATATGATCCACAGTGAAATCTTAAAGTAAGTATAAAGTGGAAAAGGTGAATCTTGAAAATTTACACCACTCTGCACTCGTGTACCACCACCAATTGGATGTGCTTACCAGAGGCAAGCTGGTTACAAGCCCAAAACACATGAAAAGCCACCTTCCTCACGATAAATGGATATCTGGGGAATGACACACTCCAAGGTTAGGACAGAGGCAAGCTGGTTACAAGCCCAAAACACATGAAAAGCCACCTTCCTCATGGTAAATGGATATCCGGGGAATGAAACACTCCAAGGTTAGGACTTGGTAGCCCAGCAATGTCCGAGAACAGAAAGAGAGACCCACATAGTGTATATCGTCCAATCAATACATTTATTGAATTTAAAAATGGCAACTTACATCAATGTGAATTTAAGGCATAAAATACAGAGGAGAGCCGGCCGGCATGCAATCTCCCGTCCTTTAGCGATGACGTCAGCAAGTCTGCCTCCCGACGTACGTTTCGCTACACAATAGCGTCGTCTGGTTATAGATCAATTTGTTCCACACTGGAGAGGAGAATCTCTGCTATGGGGTGTCTCCCGTTTAGAAACCTACTGGATTTTTGAGTTGCTTACCTACATGCCGTTCGGAATGAACGTCGAGTGGGACATAAACTCTTTTATTAATTCAGCCTAAATGTTTCCATTTCTCTTTTTATTTTCCATTTTTTTTTTATTGCTCCACTCCTGCTCTATTTTCTGTCTTATGAAGATATAGGACACATTGTAATTTATTATTGTATGTGTTTTTTATGTTTTCCTCTTTGATTGCTTTGTTGGCCTTCTATAAGATCTATTGCAATTTATATGTTCATCGCTAGGTGGCACTGTGTAAATTTTTTAGGTCTTTTGTTTTTTTATGCCTTTTTACACATTTCTATGCCATCCATTGCTATTAGCGCTTAGTCAATGTCTTTTAGACTTGTCCAGCAATTTTCTTTTTTCTCCCATGCATTTGTTCTATCTCTGAGCACCCAGCAAGTCATTCAGCCTGCTTTTACCGTTCTTACTCCATGATCCCTGTCCGAGGAGCGGAGGACTAGCCTCAAATGGTGAGTGGAGCTTCAGAGGGGAATTAGCTTGTTCGTTTTTTGTTTGGACTCATTTTGAAGATTTGCTGCCCAATTCATTTATTGCATTTAATATACACATCACTATTTATCATTTTGGTTTGGACTTTAATTCCACCTATTGGCTGGGGCCAATTTATGTGGTACACCTAGCACCTGTTTTTGTTGCAACTATTGTCTTTGTGGAAAGTTCTCACTATTGCCAGCGCTGCACCTTAATTTTTGTTTTATATAATTCAAGTTTTAGCACTTTTTGACCAGCAGCTGAAAAATATTTCTCACGGAATCATAAATTTTTTCACGGAAATTTTTAAAAAAAAATCACTGTTTTCCTCAGCGCCAGTTATTGTTGTTTTCCTGGTTCTGACAGTTTGCGGCTTTAAACCTGGGTGCGCACTGCGCATACGCGAGTCACGCTGTGCTCTGTCACTGGCCAGAGAATCTTCTGGGACCTATGACGTGTCCCAGAAGCTTGCAGGGAGCAAGGAAGGAGAGAAAAACTTATGTTCTGTGCCACAGCACCAGGGGCTGAAGTGGGAGCTGGGTACTTGTAAAAACTAGGTACCCGCTCCCCCCCCCCAAAAAAAATGACATGCCAAATGTGGCATGCCAGGGGGTAAGGAGTTATTAAAGCGGAACTGGGTGGAACTGGGTGGAACAGGGTGGAACAAAACCATGTATTTTTTTTCCGAAGGATGTTGGCTCAAACTTGTCTTGCATACACACGGTCGCTCAAATGTTGTCGGAAATTCCGAACGCCAAGAACACGGTGAGTGACGTATAAGACGTACAACGGCACTATTAAAGGGAAGCTCAATACCATAATTCCTACTTTCGGTCGGGGTAGAGTACATTGTTTTCGTTGATTCTGGACACAACTCCTACTTTCGTAACTTTTTTTTTTGTTTGTTTCTTTCGTATTCGTTGAAATTCGTTATTTGGTAGTTTGGATTCGGATAATTTGGATCCGAAATTCGTAAACAAAATTTCGTATTTCGTACAGAATTCGTATTCATAAAAATTTGTAATTCGGATTCATACAAATGTACGAATTTCGAAAAATTTGTATGAATTTCCGATTCTTACGAAACTAATCGCACATGTCTACTCAATTGTGGATCATGGGTTAACACTCCCATAGTCACTGCTTCCTTACCTGATAAAATAACACTGTCTGCCCCTTCATCCCACAAAAGAGCCAACTCAATATAGGTTCTCCGGGCCTGTTTGTATTGTTTTTCCAGCTCATGGAGTTCAGTTTGTGTAAACTCTCATACTTCTTCAAATTCAACGTCTCCATAGTTGCCAACATTGCAAAAAAAAAATCCGTGACACTTTTTCGCATGTAGGCGGAGCCTTGGTATAATTAGGGGGTGGGGCATTCATTTGAAGGTGTGTTATACTTTAGGAGAAAAAAGTGGCGCACGAAGCGTGGGCGTGGTTTACGCGGGTAGTGGGAGTGGCTTAAATGAGCGTGGCTCAAAGGGGGTGTGGTTAAAGTCTGAGATGAATGAGGGATGAAGGGAGAAAGAAAGAGGGAGGGAAGGAAAGAGAAGGAAGGATGGAAGGACAGCAGGCCCAGATCCTACACCATAATAGAAATATGTGTATTCCAGAGTTTAACAATCAACAGATAAAGATAATCCAAACATCTGGTGTTAGCTCTTTAATCATCCCGGCACCATGGTTGTTAGGGTGTCAGGATGACTGAAGTGCATTATTTCTCTTATTACATTTTAATATAAAATGAAATCATTCAACTCACCAAAATGCCGAATCAGTGTTAGCCCCGAGTGTGTCACCTGCCACGTCGCCTGCCACCAGATGCCATCAGGTGTCCCCAGGGGAGTCCCTCCTTACATCAGGCGTCCCCAGAGGAGTCCCTCCTTACATCAGGCGTCCCCAGAGGAGTCCCTCCTTACATCAGGCGTACCCAGCGGAGTCCTTCCTTACATCAGGTGTACCCAGAGGAGTCCCCCTTACATCAGGCGTCCCCAGCGGAGTCCCCCCTTACATCAGGCTTCCCCAGCGGAGTCCCCCCTTACATCAGGCTTCCCCAGCGGAGTCCCCCCTTACATCAGGCGTCCCCAGTGGAGTCCCTCCTTACATCAGGCGTCCCCAGCGGAGTCCCTCCTTACATCAGGCGTCCCCAGCGGAGTCCCTCCTTACCTCAGGCGTCCCCAGCGGAGTCCCCCCTTACCTCAGGCGTCCCCAGCGGAGTCCCCCCTTACATCAGGCGTCCCCAGAGGAGTCCCTCCTTACATCAGGCGTACCCAGCGGAGTCCTTCCTTACATCAGGTGTACCCAGAGGAGTCCCCCCTTACCTCAGCCGTCCCCAGCGGAGTCCTCCCTTACCACAGGCGTTCCCAGCGGAGTCCCCCCTTACCACAGGCATCCCCAGCGGAGTCCCCCCTTAACCACAAGCGTCTCCTGTCATTATTGTTTTCCCTTCCCCGAAGGGGAACAAAATAGAGGCGGAGCTGACAGTGTGGCTGCAAAAAAAAAATTAAGCTGTGGCGCTGCCGACCCCCGCCCCTTTCCATTACAGACAGACCTGCAGCGGGGCGGGGCGGGGGGGTGGACGGCCGGCCAGCCAAAACACAGATGTAGTACAATAGAAGATAAAGCTGCTGCGGCGCCGCCCACCCCCGGGGAGGTGCGGGGTGTGGGCGGCGCCGCAGCGGCTTTATTTTCTATTGTACTACATCCGTGTTTTGGTCTTCTTGAACATGGCGGCCGGCCAAGACATTGTCTCCGCCAGCCGTGGACCTCTAGCGTCGGCGGCCTGCGGCGTCCAAATTCGGGGAAAACGGGAAAAATCGGATTGGCCGGGACATTGGCCGGGACAAAATAAATCCGGGAAAAGGGTTTGAATCCCGGGAACGTCCCGGCCAATCCGTGACTGTTGGCAACTATGCATCTCTGGGGTTGCGATAATGCACCTCCCCCTCTTCCATATCCTCTCTAGCATGTTGCCTTTTCCTATGCTTAGTAATGAGAGGTCTGGCACACTTTTATTTCCCATTGAATGATCATCGTCAGAACCATCAAACTCTATCCCCTCATCCTCACTATCATTTGAGGAGAGCACATCCTCACAATCCCAGCTTTGGAATGTGACAATGTCAATGTACCATGGCTTTACTAACAGGTTTACTGACCTTCCTTTTCCTTAAGGCATTAATTTATTTGGTCATGAGGGCTGCAAACCGCTCTTGCAAATCATCAACAAACACACTCCAAAGCAACTGCTAGCTGGTCTTTTAATGCCTTAATTTCTGCCTCTGCCTTCTCCCTTCTCTGTGATTCAGTATAGAAAGCATGAAGAAAGTACTTACCCACTGTGGACACTGTCCTCTTCTCTGCTTTACTTAAATCCAACCCCTTAAGGCTAAAATCTACAAAAGTATCTGAGACTTTATCACCCCAAGTCACATTCAAGGGAGAAGCATACTTTGCAAATTCTTTATCAAGAGGCTCCCACTCAATGTCTCTGGCCCAGATAGGTAAGCTGCACACTTCCTTATGGAAACCAGAAACCCCTGCAGCCTTGCTTTTCCTAAATATATTTTTTACCTAGCAGCATTTTTACCTAGCACAAGCTACACAACACACCACAGAAAAACAGGTCTGCTTCAGCTGACCTTTAGCACAATTGTTTCGGACGAGCCCCAAGTTGTAATGCTTGTGTCTATCTAGCAAGGTTGCTTTGCAGTATAAGCAAGGAAACTGAGACCCCTGCAGTGTATAAATGTGCTTTTACTGAACAAAAGTGCTGTACATACAAAACTATTACAACATTAGGAATACAAATCAAGACTGACAGTTATAGAAAGCAAGATTCCTAGCAAATAAGCAGAAACTATGGTCTGCAACAGTAGAAATATGCTTAAAAGTTACTTAACTCCGGCTACTGTGTGTTTGTGATCTCCGTTGACAACTAGGACTCAGGCAGTTGCCGGGGATCAGGTGAAAGCATCTTTTTCTGGTTTCTTCTGGCTGGTTAAAAAAAATTCTTGGTTCTAATGCATTATGAAGTCCTCACTATCAGTCTCTGCTGCTGCTTTTAGTTGGGCTTTTGTTGTTACAAACTTGTTTATAAGGGTTTGTTACCCTAAAAAGAGAAAAAAAAAACAGATCCTGTTCCCTTAAAGCATGTTATACAGCCCAGTGCTTGTGCTGTGCAATTTAGCCCCTTGTATTGCCTGGAATACCTGGATAATCCTGCCTGGCTACACCCTCACGTGCTTCCGTTATTCGCAGCCCTCTCCTGTGTCCTTCTCTGTCCTCATCTCCCCCCTCCCTGTTGGTCTGCTCGTGTCAGTGCCCCCCCCCCCTCCTGCTGCTCTCATATCTAATATGAAATCAACCTATCCTCTCTGTAATATAACGATATGTTCCCCTGTGCCTGTGCTATAAAAAAATATGCAGTTCAGTACCTATATCAGAGCAGCTCCCGGCGATCACGTGACTCCTTGGCTCTCTTCCCCTCCTCCCGGCTGACGTCAGCGGCAGTACTCAGCCACACCCACGTCAGCTGGGCCGAGGAGGCACCTGATCGCTGGGAGCCGCTCCGATATATAAAAAATATGCAGATTTGTACTTATAACACAGGCACAGGGGTACATATCGTTATATTACAGAGGGGGTGGGATGATTTTATATCAGTGGCTTAACAACCACTTTAGCCACCGACTGTTCCAACTGTCAACAGTCCCTATTGTTTGAGCATAGCCTGGGTAACCTGCATTTGTTTGAGAAGCATCTACTCAAACACAAACCTGACTTTCGGTGTCTGTGAAAACTAGTCTGATGGAGAAAATAATTTCTTTATTTTATATATATATATATATATATATATATATATATATATATATATATATATATTGTGACAGCAGGAAGGTAAAGTCACCTGGTTGCATCCAGGGGGGTAGATATATTTCGCCCAGATTCAGGCTTTACGCCGACTTATACAACTAGGTGGAGAGTTGTATAAGCCCAGCTGAGGCTAGTGGGCTCATGGATGACTCATACCTCTAGGGAGAGTGTGGGGCGTCGTGCAGACAGGGAGTTGATGAGACCAGCTGAAGCTTGTCAGCTCATTTAGGCCTCTATAAGAACTCCCAGATTCATTAGGTGTTAGCTCATGCCTGGACCCAGACCTGTGTGGACTGTCTAGGGAGAGTGAACCCCTGTGCGGTGAGACAAAGCCTGTGTGGCTATTTGCTTGGACATTTAAAACCAGGGACTTAGGGACTAGGACAGCACTAGGCTGATCCCAGTTGTTAGTTAGGAAACCTGTATGTTTAGTCAGAGGTCAAGTTGACCAGGATTTATTTTGTTTATGTTTCTTTTTCTTTGCTGTGTTTTGTCACTGTAAATAGAAAATAAACCGCACCTTTTTGATTTTGAAAACCACAACCTCCGTTTGCTGGGCCTGTTTTTGTGTGGGGAGCCCATCTCGGGGGTCACACACACCCGCTGCCGAGCCAACCCCCTCACAGTTGGTGGAGAACCAGTGGCAGTTTTTTTTTAAGCCAGCATGGAGGAGATACTGAAGCAGCTGGCTCTAGCAAATGCCAATCAACAGCAGACAAATGCAGGTTTGCAAAAGAGCCTTGCAGCTCATCAACAGAGCCTTGCAGCTCAACAACAGAACTTCGCAGCCCAGCAGCAAGCTCATCAACAGAGCCTTGCAGCCCAGCAGCAGACAAACGCAACTTTGCAACAGAGTCTGGAGGCTCAGCAACAAGCCCAGCAGCAATCTGAGGCCCGCTTCATAGACCTGTTGCAGAAGCAAGAGCAGAGACTACAACAACAGATGGAAGCAGCAATGCAGCAACGTCCGCAGACCAGTGAGGAAAGCCGTCCCACTAATACCGCGTCCTTTGGGGTGAGTCGTTTATTGACAAAAATGACTGGAGAGGATGATCCAGAGGTATTTTTGACCACATTTGAAAGGACCGCTGAAAGAGAAAAGTGGCCTGAGGAGCAGTGGGCTGGACTGGTGGCTCCTCTGTTAACTGGTGAATCGCAGAAAGCTTACTATGACCTAGAGCCTAACCAAGCAAAAGACTATGTGATGCTAAAAGCTGAAATATTGGCAAGGCTGGGTGTCACCCAGGCTGTCCGGGCTCAGCGTGTGCATAACTGGACTTTCCAGCTTGGAAAACCCCCCAGGTCTCAAATGTATGATCTCATTCACCTGAGCAGAAAGTGGCTACAGCCAGAGACTTTGTCCGCACCAAAGATTGTGGAACGTGTTGTAATGGATCGGTTTTTGAGAGCTCTTCCTACTGCCATCCAAAAGTGGGTAAGCCATGGAGACCCAGAGACGGCCGATGGTCTTGTGGATCGTGTGGAGAAATACTTGGCTACAGAGAACCTGACGGCCTCTTCCAGAGACACTCGGACTTTCCACCCTAAGACCAGACCATCCCCAGGGGCGGATAAGAGGATTCCAAGGGGTGAGGGTGGAGAGAGTGAGAGGGTGGGAGCTCTACCCCAAGTTTGGTGAGAACAGCCTGGGAAATCAGCGGCTCAAGAGGCCGCAAGAAGGATCGTTTGCTACCGCTGCCGGCAAGCGGGACATATTGCAGCCAATTGCCCGGTTGTGGAGGAACCCATGCAGTGTGACTTTCTGACGGGCAGACGTCAGTCGCTGTGTGCGACAGTCGCATGCACTGCCATTCGAGGAACTGAGAAACATTTATGCAAAATGTGTGTTAATGGTAGAAATGTTGTGGTATTGCTAGATTCAGGTAGCCTTGTGACCCTGATAAAGGCTGAGTTAGTTAAAACAGAGGTCTCTGGGAATAGCAAGGTAGCTGTTATTTGTGTGCATGGGGACACCCGAGAGTATCCAGTGACTACAGTGTGTTTCGAGACCCCCAAAGGTACCCTCTCTCATCCAGTGGGCTTAGTATCTCAGTTACCGCATGACGCCATTGTGGGAAGGGATTTTCCGAAGTTCTGGGAACTGTGGGATGATCCTGAGCCCCCCACTGGTGCCCCTATGTACCAGGAATGTGATAGCCAGAACTCCCCTGAGAGTGGTGAGGACTCTCCGGAATTTCCCTTATCAGTATTGGCAGGGGAGACTCAAGAAACTGGAGAGGAGCCCACCTCCTCAGACGAAAACCTACCGTCTGTGGAGTTTTCTGATCTTGAGGTTCACAAGGAAAACTTTGCCACAGAACAGTTGAAAGACCCCGCCCTAATAAAGGCACGGGAAAATGTAGTGAAAATAGATGGCAAGTTAGTGAACCCAGATAATACCTGCACTTACCCATACTTCAGCGTAGAGAAGGACCTACTGTATCGGGTGGCAAAAAGGGCAGAAGAAACCGTTGAGCAGCTTGTGGTGCCCAAACCTTACAGGAAGTTGGTGTTGGAGTTGGCCCATGGGCACATTCTTGGAGGTCATCTGGGGACAGAGAAAACCCGAGAGAGGGTATTACAGAGATTCTATTGGCCGGGGGTGATGAAGGACATAGAAAATTATTGTTCCTCCTGCCCTGTGTGTCAGAGGTCGGCCCCGATGCCACATTTCCGTAGCCCGCTGGTCCCTCTACCCATCATTGAGGTCCCGTTTGAGAGGATCGCCATGGATTTGGTAGGTCCTATAATCAAGTCCGCTAGGGGGCACCAGTACATATTAGTTATAATGGACTATGCCACCCGTTATCCAGAAGCGATCCCTCTCCGAAATACCTCGGCCAAAACCATAGCCAAAGAGCTATCTCTTGTGTTTAGCCGGGTGGGTATTTGTAAAGAACTGCTTACGGACCAAGGTACACCCTTTATGTCCCGGGTTATGAAGGAGCTGTGTAAATTGTTCAAAGTGACGCAATTACGTACATCTGTGTATCACCCCCAAACCGATGGGCTGGTTGAAAGATTCAACAAAACCCTAAAACAAATGTTGAAGAAAGTGGTGGATAGAGATGGAAAGGATTGGGACTGTCTACTTCCTTATCTGATGTTTGCTATTAGGGAGGTGCCCCAATCCTCTACGGGATTCTCCCCCTTTGAGTTACTGTATGGGAGACACCCAAGAGGGCTGTTGGATATTGCCAAGGAAACTTGGGAAAGTGAGAGTTCTCCCCACAGGAGTGTGATTGAGCATGTCGCCCTGATGCAAGACCGAATTGCACAGGTAATGCCCATCGTGAAGGAACATTTGGCCCAAGCGCAGTTAGCACAGCAGAGAGTGTACAACCGTGGAGCCAAGACCCGTACCTTTTCCCCGGGGGATAGGATACTGGTACTTGTCCCTATGGTTGAAAGTAAATTCCTTGCCAAATGGCAAGGCCCCTACGAGATAATGGAAAAAGTGAGCGAAGTGAATTACAAGGTCAGACAACCAGGAAGGCGAAAGCCCGAACAGATCTATCACGTTAATCTGTTGAAAGCCTGGAGGGATAGAGAGTCCCTAGTCGCAGACACTTGGTCACCAGCTCAAACTGGTTGCGTGATTCCTGAGGTTGGAATAGCAGCCACCTTGTCACAACCCCAACAACAGGAGGTTAAGGAGTTTGTGCTTCGCAACAAGGAGGTATTCTCTGAGCTGCCGGGACAAACATCTGGGGTAGAGCATGACATCATTACCCCGCCCGGTGAAAGGGTGAAGTTAAAACCCTATCGGATCCCAGAGGCCCGACGGGAGGCAATACGGGAGGAAGTACAGAAAATGCTGAACTTAGGGGTGATAGAGGAGTCCCAAAGTGATTGGTCTAGTCCCATTGTGTTGGTGCCTAAACCGGATGGGAGCTGGCGATTTTGTAACGATTTTCGTCAGTTGAACAAAGTTACAAAATTTGACACCTACCCCATGCCACGTATAGATGAGTTGATCGACCGGCTGGGAACAGCCCGATACATGACGACTCTTGACCTCACAAAAGGGTATTGGCAAATCCCCCTGGCCAAGTCGGCCAAAGAGAAAACCGCATTTGTAACCCCAGACGGGGCGTTCCAATATAAAAGAATGCCGTTCGGGTTACAGAATGCGCCGGCCACATTCCAGCGGAAAATGGACCAGATGCTGAGGCCCCATCGGAAGTATGCTGCGGCTTACCTGGATGACGTAATTGTCCATAGCACAGATTGGGCCTCACATCTGCCAAAAGTGCAAGCAGTCCTGGACTCTGTTCGGGAAGCGGGGTTTACGGCTAACCCCAAGAAGTGTACCATTGGGCAGGAGGAGGCCAAATATCTTGGGTACACCATTGGGAGGGGAGTAATAAAACCCCAACTCAACAAAGTCGAGGCCATCCAGAGTTGGCCACGTCCCAACAGCAAGAAGCAGGTACGAGCCTTTCTGGGAATCGCTGGGTATTATCGGCGATTCATTCCCCACTTTGCTTCTAAGGCTGTGCCCCTAACCAACCTGACGAAGGGGAAAGGGTCGGTCATGATTAAATGAACCCCCGAGGCTGAGGCAGCATTCCAATTCTTGAAACAAGCCTTATGTAGCCAGCCAGTGTTGTACTCACCCGACTTCTCTAAAGACTTTGTCGTACAAAGTGATGCGTCAGATGTGGGGTTAGGAGCAGTATTGTCCCAGGTCTGGAACGGGGAAGAGCACCCAGTCATTTACCTCAGCAGGAAGTTGAAGTCCCATGAGGTAAATTACGCCACCGTTGAAAAGGAGTGTTTAGCGGTGAAGTGGGCTCTAGATTCCCTTCGGTACTACCTGCTAGGTAGGCACTTTGACTTGGTTACGGATCACGCTCCGTTAAAGTGGATGGCTCAAAACAAGGAAACAAATAGAAGAGTGAATAGGTGGTTCCTGGCCCTCCAGGAATTCAACTTCACAGTAAAGCATCGCCCTGGCGTTCAAATGGGGAATGTGGATGCTTTGTCTCGAGTACATGAATGCCTGATTGCTGGTGTTCCAACCCCGAGGTTAAAACAAGAGGGGGGGGTATGTGACAGCAGGAAGGTAAAGTCACCTGGTTGCATCCAGGGGGGTAGATATATTTCGCCCAGATTCAGGCTTTACGCCGACTTATACAACTAGGTGGAGAGTTGTATAAGCCCAGCTGAGGCTAGTGGGCTCATGGATGACTCATACCTCTAGGGAGAGTGTGGGGCGTCGTGCAGACAGGGAGTTGATGAGACCAGCTGAAGCTTGTCAGCTCATTTAGGCCTCTATAAGAACTCCCAGATTCATTAGGTGTTAGCTCATGCCTGGACCCAGACCTGTGTGGACTGTCTAGGGAGAGTGAACCCCTGTGCGGTGAGACAAAGCCTGTGTGGCTATTTGCTTGGACATTTAAAACCAGGGACTTAGGGACTAGGACAGCACTAGGCTGATCCCAGTTGTTAGTTAGGAAACCTGTATGTTTAGTCAGAGGTCAAGTTGACCAGGATTTATTTTGTTTATGTTTCTTTTTCTTTGCTGTGTTTTGTCACTGTAAATAGAAAATAAACCGCACCTTTTTGATTTTGAAAACCACAACCTCCGTTTGCTGGGCCTGTTTTTGTGTGGGGAGCCCATCTCGGGGGTCACACACACCCGCTGCCGAGCCAACCCCCTCACAATATATATATATATATATATATATATTTATACAGTATATATTTTTATCAAACACAACACAAAGGGCAGAACCAGGCAGGATCAGACAGGTATTTCAAGTGATATAGGGGGCCCAAATTACACAGCACAAGCACTGTGCTGCATAACATGCTTTAAGGGAACAGGATACATTTATTTTTTTAGGGTAACAAACGCTTTAACTTCTTGAGATCCGGGCCATATACAAATGACGGCCTCAAGGTGGCTCTACAAATCCGGGAGGCTGTCAATATTCCGGCCACTGGGGGGCGTGCGAGCGCCGCCGACGCGTCACTGAGATGCCGATGCGCGTGCCTGCGGCCGCGATGTCCGCTAGGCACCCGCGATCGGCCGGTACACAGACAAGGATGTGGATCTCTGTGTGTAAACACAGAGATCCACGTCCTGTCAGGGAGAGGAGACCGATGCTGTGTCCCTTATACATAGGGACACAGATCGGTCACCTCCCCCAGTCAGTCCCCTCCCCCACACAGAGGTAATCACTCCAAGGGCACACATTTAACCCCTTCCTTGCCCCCTAGTGTTAACCCCTTCCCCGCCAGTGTAATTTTTACAGTAACCAGTGCATTTTTATCGCTGTAAAAATGACAATGGTCCCAAAAATGGTGTCAAAAGTGTCCGATGTGTCCGCCATAATGTCGCAGTCACAATAAAAATTGCTGACCGCCGCCATTACTAGTAAAAAAAAAAATTATCAATAAAAATGCTATAAAACTATCCCCTATTTTGTAGACGCTATAACTTTTGCGCAAACCCATCAATAAACGCTTATTGCGATTTTTTTTACCAAAAATATGTAGAAGAATACGTATCGGCCTAAACTGAGGAAAAAAAATATATATTTTTTAAAAAAAATTGGGATATTTATTATAGCAAAAGTAAAAAAATATTGTGTTTTTTTTTTAAATCGCCGCTCTTTTTTTGTTTATAGTGCAAAAAATAAAAACCGCAGAGATGATCAAATACCACCAAAAGAAAGCTCTATTTGTGGGAAAAAAAGGACATAAATTTTGTTTGGGAGCCACGTCGCACGACCGCGCAATTGTCATTCAAAGCGTGACAGCGCTGAAAGCTGAAAATTGGCCTGGGCAGGAAGGGGGTTTAAGTGCCCAGTAAGCAAGTGGTTAAAGTAAACCTAAAGGCAAAACTTTTTTTGGGGGGTTTACAGGAATTAGAACACCTGTCAGTTTTTATTGCGGTTTGTGACCCCATTATAGAGATTCATCCTCTCTATCTGTCTTGTTTAATGTTATCATCAAAAGTAACTTAAATAAATAATTAACAAAAGCATTGGTGCAAACATAAATTGTGGAAAAATTTAAATTGGTGAGACCGCAAAGAAGATATCTTTTCTATCAAATGGAATAATAGTTCTGGCGTGTTGTGCTCAACCAATAACAAAAAATAAATAGACATGTGCATTCGTTTTTGTCCGAATGCATTTTCGTCCGAATTTCGGGGATTTTCGCTTTCGTTTTAACAAACCATAACAAACGCACAGAATCCAAAATCCGAAAGATCCAACATAAAAAATGCTTTATTTTCATTTCGTAGCGACAACAGTTCGATATAGATAGAAGATTTGACATGACGGTGACAATAGCGATCTGTGTCTATCGAACCTGTGGTCAAATGTGCCTAACCTAACTCTATTAGTCCAAGATTATTCGACATAGAGAGAAAAGATTTGACATGAAGATTTGACGAAGCAGTCGCCGCGAGCGGACATTTATGGTCAAATGCTCCGCCCATAGGCTATAGAAGAATTCTAATGTTGGTTGACTAGTAATAATAATTAATAAATATAATTCTTACTAGTCATACAACATTAGAATTCTACTATAGCTTGTGGGTGGAGCATTCGACCAGAAATGTACGATTGCGGCTTCGTACAGTTTAGCTGCTTCGTGGAATCTTTTTAGAACATTCAACAGAATTAAGGTCAAATCTGTCAATTGAAGGCTTATGGTGTCTGTCGAATGTTCTAAGAAGATTCGACGAAGCAGCTTAACTGTACAACGCCGCAATCGTACATTTCTAGTCGAATGCCCCACCCACAAGCTATAGTAGAATTCTAATGTTGGTTGACTAGTAATAATTAATAAATATAATTATTACTAGTCATACAACATTAGAATTCTACTATAGCTTGTGAGCGGAGCATTCGACCGGAAATGTACGATTGCGGCGTCGTACAGTTTAGCTGCTTCGTTGGATCTTCTTAGAACATTCGACAGACACCATAAGCCTTCAATTGACAGATTCGACCTTAATTCATTCGAATTTTCAGACGAATGCATTTTTTTTAACAAAACCAAAATAAATAAAAACGAATTTCGGGAGTAACTAAATACATTTATTTTTCGGACAAAAACGAAATTCGGAAACAAAATATTTCAGTGTGCACATGTCTAATAAATAACAGATAAAGTGACTGCACATAGGACTTTGTTTACATAAACGCCAATGTTCATAAATAAAATTAAAAACAAACAAGAAAAACATAACCATAAACACATATACAGTGGCGTACTAAGTAGGGGGCAGGGGGGCGGGCCGCACCGGGTGCCACACACTGGGGGGTGTCAGGCCGGCGCCCCCCCCCTCCGCGACTGAAGAGGACTTAGTGGAGACAGCGGGCGGTATGACGCGGTGACAGGGAGGCAGCGCCGCGGCAGCCTAGGTAACGCACACAGCAGGCTGAGCAGGGAGCCTGGCTTTGCAAGGTGGGGGTGCAAACCACACCAGAGTGATACCCGCCGTCAGCACACCTGGGACCCGGCCACAACGATCCCCTTCTCTCGTGGCCACGCCGTGGCTCTGATGAGTCTTGGCTGTGACTGTCTCAGTCACACAGCCGAGCACATTGAAGCCGCCTCCCCCTCCTCCGTGTAGTGCTGTGTGTGTGCAGCACGCGCTGATCTTCTGAGCTGAGGTGCATTACGGGTCTGAAGGGGGGGTGTGTCTGCACTGTTGTAGGGGGGTCTCGAGTCTGTATTGTGGGGGGTGTCTGTATTGTGGGGGGTCTGTATTGTAGGGGGGTCTGTAGGAGGGTGTGTCTGTATTGTGTGGGGGTGTCTGTATTGTAGGGGGGGTCTGCACTGTAGGGGTGGGTCTGTATTGTAGGGGGGTGTTTGTATTGTGTGGGGGCGTCTGTATTGTGGGGTGGTGTTTTTATTGTTGGGGGGGTCTGCACTATGGGGGAGGGGTCTGCACTGTAGGGGGAGGGGTCTGCACTGTAGGGAGGTCTGTGTAACATGCAGGGGGTTCAGAACTGTTGGGGGGGTGTCTGTGTAACATACAGGCATCTAGAGCTGTGGGGGCTTTGTAATGTAAAGGTGTGCAGTGTAATGTAAAGGGGTCCAGAGGTTTAGGGTGCTGTGTAATGTAAAGGGGTCCAGAGGTGCAGGGTGCAGTGTAATGTAAAGGGGTCCAGAGGTGCAGTGTAATGTAAAGGGGTGCAGTGTAATGTAAAGGGGTCCAGAGGGTCAGGGTGCAGTGTAATTAAAGGGGTCCAGTGATGCAGGGTGCTGTGTAATGTAAGGGGGTCCAGTAATGCAGGGTGCTGTGTAATGTAAAGGGGTCAAGTGGTGGAGGGTGCTGTGTAATGTAAAGGGGTGCAGGGTGCTGTGTCATGTAAAGGGGTCCGGAGATGCAGGGTGCTATGTAATGTAAGGGGGTCCAGTGATGCAGGGTGCTGTGTAATGTAAAGGGGTCCAGAGGTGCAGGGTGCTGTGTAATGTATGGGGGTCCAGTGATGCAGGGTGCTGTATAATGTAAAGGGGTCCAGTGATGCAGGGTGCTGTGTAATGTAAGGGGGTCCAGTGATGCAGGGTGCTCTGTAATGTAAGGGGGTCCGTGATGCAGGGTGCTGTGTAATGTAAGGGGGTCTAGTGATGCAGGGTGCTGTGTAATGTAAGGGGGTCCAGTAATGCAGGGTGCTGTGTAATGTAAAGATGTCCAGTGATGCAGGGTGCTGTGTAATGTAAGGGGGTCCAGTGATGCAGGGTGCTGTGTAATGTAAACGGGTCCAGTGATGCAGGGTGCTGTGTAATGTAAACGGGTCCAGTGATGCAGGGTGCTGTATAATGTAAGGGGTCCAGTGATGTAGGGTGCTGTGTAATTTAAAGGACTCCAGTGCTGCAGGGTGCTGTGTAATGTAAGGGGTCCAGTGATGCAGGGTGCTGTGTAATGTAAAGGGGTCCAGAGGTGCAGGGTGCTGTGTAATGTATGGGGGTCCAGTGATGCAGGGTGCTGTATAATGTAAAGGGGTCCAGTGATGCAGGGTGCTGTGTAATGTAAGGGGGTCCAGTGATGCAGGGTGCTCTGTAATGTAAGGGGGTCCAGTGATGCAGGGTGCTGTGTAATGTAAGGGGTCCAGTGATGCATGGTGCTGTGTAATGTAAGGGGTCCAGTGATGCAGGGTGCTGTGTAATGTAAAGGACTCCAGTGATGCAGGGTGCAGTGTAATGTAAAGGGGTCCAGTGATGCAGGGTGCTGTGTAATGTAAAGGGGTCCAGTGATGCAGGGTGCTGTGTAATGTAAAGGGGTCCAGTGATGCAGGGTGCTGTGTAATGTAAGGGGTCCAGTGATCTAGGGTGCTGTGTAATTTAAAGGACTCCAGTGATGCAGGGTGCTGTGTAATGTAAGGAGTCCAGTGATGCAGGGTGCTGTGTAATGTAAGGGGTCCAGTGATGTAGGGTGCTGTGTAATGTAAAGGAGTCCAGTGATGCAGGGTGCTGTGTAATGTAAAGGAGTCCAGTGATGCAGGGTGCTGTGTAATGTAAAGGGGTCCAGTGATGCAGGGTGCTGTGTAATTTAAAGGGGTCCAGTGATGCAGTGTGCTGTGTAATGTAAAGGGGTCCAGTGATGCAGGGTGCTGTGTAATGTAAAGGGGTCCAGTGATGCAGGGTGTTGTGTAATGTAAAGGGGCCCAGAGATGCAGGGTGCTGTGTAATGTAAAGTGGTCCAGTGACGCAGAGTGCTGTGTAATGTAAAGGAGTCCAGTGATGCAGGGTGCTGTGTAATGTAAAGGAGTCCAGTGATGCAGGGTGCTGTGTAATGTAAAGGGGTCCAGTGATGCAGGGTGCTGTGTAATGTAAAAAGGGCCAGTGATACAGGGTGCTGTGTAATGTAAAGCGGTCCAGAGCTGTGGGGTGCTGTGTAATGTAAAGGGGTCCAGAGGTGCAGTTGTGGAGAGGGGGTACACAGTAGTGACAAAGAGATATTGAAGGATGCAGGGGGCACAGTGGGGTGTTTTTACATTTTACCGTGGGGGGTGCCAGATATAGGATCCGCCCCGGGTGCCAAATGCTCTAGGTACGCCCCTGCACATATAGTGGTAGCTGGTCTCTGACGAGACCATGGCTTCAGATCACAGCGTGGCATGTGAACTAACACTTTAATCATGTTGACTAGTCTGGACCCTAGGCCAGTAAAATGACCTAAATACATAAAAAGGGGCAATGGGAAAGTAGTAATGGATTGTTAGTAAAAGGTCCTTGGTGAGAGAGCCTAATGAGGGATTTGTCAATAGGGCGAGAATGAAAGTCGTCAGTGTCTATTTGAGAAACAATGACATCAGTATTCTACAATGGTGAACGTTCAGTCAGTGTTCCAACCGGAACACCACCCAGGGAGACCATAGCTTGTTAAATTTTTCAGAGGATTCCTTAGCAATGGCTACTGTTTCCTCCATATGATAAATATTTCCTATGTAGTGAAACCATTCGGAGATGGAAGGAGTGTCCTTCGATTCCCAGTGCCTGGGAATCAGGATTTTTGCTGCATTTAGCAGATGTCTTGTCAAAGACTTTTTGTAACATCTCATGGAGCAATCCGCAATATGCAATATGCAATATGCAGCACATAGGTGTGAGAGGGATTTTGGTGTCTGTAATGATGAGTTTGATCAGTTCACACACCTTATTCCAGAAGGGTCTCAATAAGGGACAATCCCACCAAATGTGTAATATCGTGCCCTGGGCTTTAGCCCACATCTCCAACAGGAGTTCGAGGACAGTGGGTACCACTTTTTAATTTTATCCGGTGTGGCGTACCAATGTGTTAGTAGCTTATAAGACATTTCTTGCAGTCTTGTAACAATGCAACGAAGAGAAGAGAGAAACTAACCAGGGAAAATGAAAATCCCGACAGTCTAGGTCACATCCCAAAATATATAGAAATTTGAAAGGAATGCCACTGGGATAGTACGGACAGAGACTGAGAGTAGGTCAGGATATACCAAAGAAAAATGTCTAAAAGTATAAACAATTTTTATTATATAGAAAAGGACATAGATCACAGTTACATTAAAAAAACACCTTAAAAGAACAATTGGAAAAGGTGCCAACAATTACACAGCTGACAATAATATTGGGACACACCCAAATTACAGACATTAAGTTGATTAATAAGGTGTGTTGACCAAGGTTCCCAACATTTTTCGGGGGGAGGAATGTTTTTTTTGTTAAAAGATAACAGTAAACGTGTAAACTTCCTTTTTCAGGGGTTTTATATAGGCATGCTGTTGTGTTTCTATCAAAGAAAAGAAAGTACATCAACATTGTAACAATTTAAATGATTTAAGAAAAATGTTTACATATATATGGTTTGGCATGGCATCTGAACAGCATGTATAACATAATGCAAAGTAAAAAATCTATTACTCACGGATCTGGATTATTTTTCTAACAAGTACATGTCAAAGTAGACGAAACATCAGATGTCGGGGTCCTTCTGGACTGCAATTTCATACCCATGAGGTGATATGTAGATATAACTACAGTTATTGGGTAATAGGGTGATCTTGGTGTATTAAAACAGCCCACAAAAGCTGTGGCTATATGAAGACAGAAAACGCAGATCATTTGGCCGAGACCGAGCGACACATCAATGCTCACAGGGATCACCAGATGATGGAGGTGTCTGATGTAAAACAAAAAAGATGGGACAGTATATGTATATTAGTGGGTATAATAAAGAGCTCAATTAGTCACTGAGTTAAAGTACTGACTAAAGAGCAGCATATTTAGCACAAAAACAATAGGAAGGGAGAAAAGTAGTATCAAAGACTTCTATTGGGGAGTAAATTTCAATACCTGAAGTTGTTAGGCTATATACGTATTGATCCTGGATGTTTCCTGGGCATGCAGCAATGTTTGCTCGCATGCCCAGGTATAAGTAGGTCTGGTGATCCAGAAAGAACCAATCAAGGCTTGAAAATGTTTGGCACCAAAAAGGAAGCTACAGGTGACATCTCCTCCAATTGTAAACCCCCAGCCGATGCAGCGTCCGACCGCGGAAGTGTCCAACAGGACCAACAGCTGGAGCCAGCACTACCTCACTTTTTGTCACTCCAAAAATCCCCACCATTTTTATTCAAAATAATCAGGGAAACGCCCATGTCCCCTTGACACAGACACCTCCCTAGAATCACGCCCTCTTTCCTCACAGTTGAACATTATCAATCTTTCCTCTCACCCACTTACAGTTGATGAAGTCTCGGTCTTGTCTAAAGGTTTAACTTTCTGTCCAATAGGGATGAGCTTCGTGTTCGAGTCGAACATACGTTCGACTCGAACATCGGCTGTTCGATCGTTCGACGAAGATCGAACGATTTGGGCCGTTCGCGCCAAATTCGAGTGAATGCACTACGCCATCGCAGTGTCATCCAGGCGCTGTGATTGGCCAAGCATGCACTGTGACCCCGCATGCTTGGCCAATCACAGCGCCGGCAGCGAGGAGAGCAATGATTGGCCACAGGCAGGATGCCTGTGGCCAATTATTGCTGAGGGGGTTTAGTACACGCCCCACACTATAAAAGGCCGCCAGCGCGGCGGCCTTGTGTAGTGTGTTCCGGAGCAGGGAAAGAAGCATAGGCAGGGACAGTGTCATTTTTTTTCCTTTACTAATCCTGGATTCCTTGTGTTTAGGGACAAATAAGGATAGGTAGGGAGAGTGTCAGTGTGTTATTCTGTGCTAAACCTTGTTTGTAGGGACAGAGAGGTACAGTGAGGGAAAGTGTCAGTGTGCTATTCTGTTCTAAATCTTGTTTGTAGGGACAGAGTAGGACAGTGAGGGAAAGTGTCAGTGTTCTAAACCAATCTTGCTGAACCATATTTTCAATCCTTGAGTTTAGGGACAGAGAGGTACAGTGAGGGAAAGTGTCAGTGTGCTATTCTGTGCTAAATCAATTTTGCTGAACCATATTTGAAATCCTTGAGTTTAGGGACAGAGAGGTACAGTGAGTGAAACTGACAGTGTGCTATTCTGTTCTAAAGCAATTTTGCTGAACCATATTTGAAATCCTTGAGTTTAGGGACAGAGAGGTACAGTGAGTGAAACTGAAAGTGTGCTATTCTGTTCTAAACCAATTTTGCTGTTCCATATTTGAAATCCTTGAGTTTAGGGACAGAGAAGGACACTCGTGGAAACTATCAGTGTGCTATTCTGTGCTAAATCTTGCTTGTAGGGAGGGACAGAGTAGGACAGTGAGGGAAAGTGTCAGTGTGCTATTCTGTTCTAAACCAATTTTGCTGTTCCATATTTGAAATCCTTGAGTTTAGGGACAGAGAAGGACACTCGTGGAAACTATCAGTGTGCTAGTCTGTGCTAAATCTTGTTTGTAGGGACAGAGAAGGACAGTGAGGGAAACT
This sequence comes from Rana muscosa, assembly GCA_029206835.1. Lineage (NCBI taxonomy): Eukaryota > Metazoa > Chordata > Amphibia > Anura > Ranidae > Rana > Rana muscosa. Next base: position 1,257,023,282 of record CM055116.1, on the reverse strand, counting down.
GTCAGTGTGCTGTTCTGTGCTAAACCAATCTTGCTGAAGCATATTGCAAATCCTTGTGTTTAGGGACAGAGAAGGATAGGCAGGGGACAGTGTCAGTGTCATTGTTGCTAAGCCTCCTGCACAGTATACACCTGAAGGTAGCCCTTATTGCTGTTTTTCCCATCTCCCTGCAGGCCATCCATTAAAATGTCTGGAAGGCAAACAAGGAGAGGCAGACAGTCAGGAGGCAAAAAAAGAGGGCAAGCAGGCTCTGTGTCTGGGGGCAACAGTGCTGGTCGTGGACGCGGTGCATTGTCATCAGCACATGGCCATGGGACACGCTTGTCCTTCTTTTCGGCAGCTGGACATGTTGAGCCACATCATGCCGAAGACTTGGTAGAGTGGATGACCAAGCCCACCTCATCCTCCTCATCCTCTCTCACCCAGGCTCAGGGTAATGGCAAAGCAGCTGCCAAAGCGTCCTCTTCTCTGGTATCATTATCTTCATTAGTCAATCCTTCCCTAGACCCACCATGTCCTCCTCCTGAGGAGTCCCCCGAACTGTTTGAGCACAGTGTTGGGTACATGCTCCAGGAGGATGCCCAGCGTTTCGAAGGATCTGATGATGATACCCAGCTAGAGGAAGGCAGTAGTGTGAGAGCAGAGAGAGGGGATGCTCAAGAAGGACACCAATCTGGCAGTCATGCTCCAGCAGCTGCAGCATACTGCCAGATTGGCTCCAGTGATGAGGAGGGAGGGGATGATGAAGTCACTGACTCCACGTGGGTGCCTAATAGGAGAGAGGAGGAGGAGGAGGAGGAGGAGGATGAGGAGGAGGCACATCTCCAACGAGGCAGGATGCCCTTGAGTGGCCAGCGTATGGGCAGCACACCGACGGAATCACACCGCAGAGCTCCGCCTGTGCAGGGCGCTGCCTCTGCCCGTCATTCAAAAAGTTCTTTGGTGTGGGCCTTTTTTGAGGCGAGTGCATCAGATCGCACAGCTGCTGTTTGCAACATATGTCTCAAGCATATATCGCGTGGCCAAAACATCAGCCGCTTGGGCACCACATGCTTGATCAGACATATGTTGACCTGCCATGCAGCTCGTTGGCAAGCCTACCTTAAAGACCCACACCAAAAAACAAAGCTGACCTCTTCTTGCACCGCATCAGCTGGGATCTCCAACCCCAGTATACCTTCAGTCCTCTCTGAAACCTGCTCTGAGAGGAATGAAGGTGTAGAATTAGGTGTGTCACAGCCAAGTACTTGCGGACACTCTGCTAGCAGTACACCAACGTTCGATTCTAGCAGGCAAATTTCCCTGCCCCAGCTGCTGGACCGTCAAAAGAAGTTCACTCCCAGCCATCCACATGCCCAGTGGTTGAATGCTAGCTTGGCTAAATTGCTAGCGCTTCAACTGCTGCCTTTTCAGTTGGTAGACTCGGCCCCCTTCCGTGAGTTTGTGCAATGTGCGGTTCCTCAGTGGCAGGTTCCCAAACGCCACTTTTTCGCACGGAAGGTGATTCCGGCTCTCTACAGGCATGTGGAAGGCAATGTCTTGGCCTCGCTGGACAGGGCGGTCAGCGGTAAGGTGCATATTACCGCTGACTCATGGTCCAGCAGGCATGGACAGGGACGTTACCTTTCTTTCACGGCCCATTGGGTCACTCTTTTGGCAGCTGGGAAGGATGCAGGACAAGGTGCAGTAGTGTTGGAGGTTGTTCCACCGCCACGCCTCCAAAATGCTACTACTGGTTGTGACACACCTCTCTCCTCCACCCCCTCCTCTTCTTCTTACTCCATGGCCTCTTCCTGTGGTTTGTCCTCGGAACCAGCGGTGCTCCGTAGGCATTCAAGGGGCTACGCAAGTACGCAGGCAAAAAGATGCCATGCCGTGCTTGCGCTGGTGTGTTTGGGGGACAGGAGCCACACTGGGGCAGAGGTCCTGTCTGCTCTGCAGGGGCAGGCCAAGAGGTGGTTGACGCCACGCCAGCTTAAGCCAGGAATGGTGGTTTGCGACAATGGCACCAACCTCCTCTCCGCCCTCCGACAGGGACAACTGACCCATGTGCCTTGTATGGCTCACGTCCTTAACCTGGTGGTGCAGCGGTTCTTGGGCAGGTACCCGGGCTTACAGGATGTCCTGAGGCAGGCCAGGAAAGTCTGTGTGCATTTCCGCAGATCTTATAATGCCAGTGCTCGCCTGGCTGAGCTGCAAAAGGAGTTGAACCTGCCCAAGAACCGCCTTATATGTGACATGCCCACCAGGTGGAACTCAACGTTGGCCATGCTGCAGCGGCTGCTCACGCAGCAGAGGGCCATCAATGAGTACCTGTGCGACTACGGCACCAGGACAGGGTCAGGGGAGCTCGGGTTTTTTTCACCACGCCAGTGGGGCATGATCAGGGATGCATGCACTGTCCTGGCACCATTTGAGGAGGCCACGAGGATGGTGAGCAGTGACAGTGCATGCATCAGTGACACTGTACCTCTTGTCCACCTGTTGGAGCACACGCTGCGTGGAATAATGAACAGGGCACTTGAGGCAGAACAGAGGCAGGAAGAGGAGGACTTCCTTGCCTCTCAAGGCCCCCTTTACCCAGACAGTGTTCCTTCTGTCCCACCCATCGCACAGGAAGAGGAAGAGGAGGAGGAGGAGGAGGAGGAGGAGGATTGTGTCAGCATGGAGGTGGAGGCTGGCACTCAGCATCATCAGCAGCAGTCTTTTAGGGATGATTTACAGTCCCAAGAAACCAGTGGACTTGTACGTGGCTGGGAGGAGGTGGCTGCGGATCATGTCGTCCTTAGTGACCCAGAGGACTCCGGACTGAATGCCTCAGCTAACCTACGCTGCATGGCCTCCCTGATCCTGCAAAGTCTGCGGAAGGATCCTCGTATTCTTCGGATCAAGGAGAGGGACCATTACTGGCTGGCCACTCTCCTTGATCCACGGTACAAGGGTAAGGTTGCGGACCTTATCTTACCGTCGCAGAGGGAGCAGAGGATGAGACAACTCCGGGAGGCCTTGCAGAAAGGTCTGTGCAACGCGTTCCCAGAGACTGGGAGGTTACAAACTCCTGGTCCTGGACAACGAGTTGCTGAGGATTCGGGCAGTCAAAGAAGGAGCGGTGGGGAAGGTGGCCGTCTGACCGATGCGTTCAGACAATTCTTTAGTCCGCAGCCCCAAAGTATGATCGGTTCCAGCAACCATCGCCAGCGTCTGATATACATGGTCCAGGAATACCTAGGGGCAAGGTCAGACTTGGACACCTTCCCCACCCAAAATCCTCTGGCTTACTGGGTCTTGAGGATGGATCACTGGCCAGAGCTTGCACAGTATGCAATTGAGCTACTGGCCTGTCCTGCATCCAGCGTTCTTTCAGAACGCACATTCAGTGCTGCTGGAGGATTTGTCACGGATCACAGGGTGCGCCTGTCCACCGACTCGGTTGATCGACTGACTTTCATCAAGATGAACCAGTCTTGGATCACCACCAGCTACCACACACCTGATGCTGATATAACAGACTAATTGATTTTAAAATGTCACATCCCTTCAAGACTGATGCTGATGCTGAGTGCCTGTGCTGTTATGTTGACTGGCTATCCTCCTCCTCCATGATACGATTAATGATGATAGCTTGGAAGATCATTTTGGTTTATGGGTGACGCCACCAGTGGCTAAGGCCCAATTTTTCAGCCCCTGTTTAACAGGGGCGTGTAATTAAAATTTTGGATGCAATACTTTGCAACAGGCCTCATTGCTGTGCTCCAAGTACAGTATCTGTGAGGGGTTGCAGTGTTGTGCCACCAGTGCCTAAGGCCCAATTTTTCAGCCCCTGTTCAACAGGGGCATGCAATTATAATTATTGATCTAATAATTCACAGCAGGGCCCATTGCTGCGCCCACCAAGAGTAACTGTCAGGCCTTACAGTGTTGTGGCACCAGCACCACCATCACCACCACCACCACCACCAAAGGCCTAATTTTTCAGCCCCTGTTCAACAGGGGCATGCAATTATAATTATTGATCGAATAATTCACAGCAGGGCCCATTGCTGCGCACACCAAGAGTAACTGTCAGGCCTTACAGTGTTGTGGCACCAGCACCACCACCACCACCACCACCACCAAAGGCCCACATTTTCAGCCCCTATTCAACAGGGGCATGCAATTATAATTATTGATCTAATAATTCACAGCAGGGCCCATTGCTGCGCCCACCAAGAGTAACTGTCAGGCCTTACAGTGTTGTGGCACCAGCACCACCATCACCACCACCACCACCACCAAAGGCCTAATTTTTCAGCCCCTGTTCAACAGGGGCATGCAATTATAATTATTGATTGAATAATTCACAGCAGGGCCCATTGCTGCGCCCACCAAGAGTAACTGTCAGGCCTTACAGTGTTGTGGCACCAGCACCACCATCACCACCACCACCACCACCAAAGGCCCAATTTTTCAGCCCCTGTTCAACAGGGGCATGCAATTATAATTATTGATCGAATAATTCACAGCAGGGCCCATTGCTGCGCCCACCAAGAGTAACTGTCAGGCCTTACAGTGTTGTGGCACCAGCACCACCATCAAAGGCCCAATTTTTACTACCACTGATCAACAATTATATGTTATTACAATTCCTGATATAATAGTTGACAGCAGGGCGTTCCAGCACCCACCAAGAGTAACTGTGAGTGCTTACAGTGTTGTGCCAACACCAACACCTAAGGGGACAATTTCTGCAGAGTATATATGGCAGGTCCCTACTTTCAAACATCAAACTTACAAACGACTACTACTTGCAAACGGAAGAAGACAACAGGAAGTGAGAGGAAATCTACCCCTTGGAAGGAAAATTCTCTCCTGTAAGAATTAATATGGGAGAAAGGTGTCTCCTCTCTACTGATGCTTTATCACCAATCCTTGTTTCAATAAAAACACCACATTTCAAAAACAGTTGTCATTGGGACGCAAAGTGAGGTGAAATGTTCTGAACAGGGGCACAGACAGCAAAACAAATGTGACAGGGGTGATAACCGTTCCCTATGTTTTCCAAAAAGCTAAAAAAAAGGAATTTGGCATGGAGCTACACTTAAACAATGCAGCTGTTCAAAATTACAAACAGATTCTACATAAGAACAAACCTACAGTCCCTGTCTTGTATGCACCGCCTGTATACGGCTGTTCAGAGTATATAGGGCCTTTTTTATTTTGTGTGCGGGGTTCCCCTTAATATCCATACAAGACCCAAAGGGGCTGGTAATGGGCTGGGGTAGGGGGGGGGGGGTTGATGGGGTAGCTATGCCATTTTTCCTAAAGATTTTCATCCATATTACCGGGACCAGACATTGCATTAAAGCCGCAAGCAGTTTTAAATGGCTTTTTTTCCTTTAGAAATGTTATTTTGTGCAGGGACAGTTCTAAACACGGGAAACACGTGGCACTTCACAGGCATACTTTAGACACCCCCCAGGTACAATATTTAAAGGAATATTTGACTTTTTTTTTTCACTTTATGCATCATTAAAATGACTGCTCCCGGAAAACGTCTGTTTTTAAAACTTCTTTTTGCATTGATACATGTCCCCTGGTGCAGAACCCGGGTTCCCAAACTCTGTTTCGGACAATAACATGGATAATAGTCGTTATAATTAGCACTTTAGAATCCGAATGTTCGCATCCATTGTATTTAATAGGGTTCTAATGTTCGTGCGAACTTTCGGTCCGTTCGCGGGTTCTGGTGCGAACCGAACCCGGGGGTGTTCGGCTCATCACTACTGTCCAACTAATCAAATGGACAAATTTGAAGTAATTAAAGATCTTCACCTGTATACACATAAATTACTATTAAAAAGCATGTTTGAAAAAACAAGGCCTGACACAGAAGGTTGTCATACCTTCAGTGAAAGGCAGGCTTTAGATAATCTTAATTCATTACTTGAAGAAAGTGAGCCCAAAGACCTCATTGATACTATTGATTTGGAATCTCTTATTAAAGAAGCTGATTCTTCTACAGAAATTTGTACCACCATTCAAAAATCGTCACTAAAAAATACCTTATTTCTTTACCCTGCACCTAGTTCCAACCATGGTGCGGCAAGTTTTTTGAGGATGACCTGTCAAGAAATTAAAACTCTGGAATCCACATCTCCTAACCTAGAAAATCTTACTAAAAGTGAAAAACAAGCTCTTAAAAATCTTTCAAGCAATTATGACATAACAATAAAGGCTTCTGATAAAGGAGGCAATATAGTACTTATGGACAACGACCAACACAGTCAAATGTGCATTAACATTTTAAGCAATCGTAACTGGTATCGACCAGTCGGTCCAGATATTGTTGAAGCTTTCAATAGAAAATTCTATGCGTTTGTAGATGACGCATTCCAGAACAGAGTCATTAGCAAACAAACACTTGATTTTATTCACGTTCCTTACCCCAGAGTAGCGACATTCTATTCTCTCCCCAAAATTCACAAGACTGCCAGAGACCCCCTGCGCCGACCAATAATATCCAGGAATCGGGCCATCACAGGAAAATCTATCACGTCTTATAGACAAACACATTAAACCTTTTGTTCTTACTACACCATCTTATGTTCGCGACACCATCCATCTGTTGCAAATTATTGAAGGTGTACAAGTTCCCAATTAATGCATACTTGTGTGTATCGATGTAGAAGCTCTTTATAGCTCAATCCCTTACTCCAAGGGTCTTGCATGCATTCAAAAGGTGCTCTCCTAAATCAGCCACCATGAGAAGTCATTTAATGACTTCATACTCTTTTCATTGGAGTATATAATTGAACACAATATCTTCTCGTTTTGATGGCGACTATTCCTCCAGGTACAGGGCGTAGCCATGGGCACCTGTTGTGCCCCTGGCTACACCAATCTGTACCTGGGGGAATGGGAACGCACCATTTTTTGCGATGATGATCTATCTATGTACCTGTGCCATGTTGTTATGTAGCACAGGTACATAGATGACATCTTCGTTGTATGGGATGGATCTCAACAGTTGCTGGACGAGTGCTTGATAGCCCTTAACAGAAATGAATTTAACTTAAAATTCACCATGGTTTTCTGATACATCCAAGGTCACATTTCTGTATGTTGAGATATTTAAGGATCATACCAACATGCTTTCTTGTAAATTATTCAGGAAACCCACTGCAGGTAACACTATCTTGCACTCGTAGAGCTTTCACACTAGACCACTTGAGTCCATTCCATATGGGCAATATTTGCGCATTTAGCAAAAGTGTTCAAACCCCACAGATTTTAAACGTGAAGTAAACAACCTAAAACGGCGCTTATTAGACAAAGGTCACAGTCACAAATGCCTAAAGAAAGCGTTTAACCGCACTGAAAATAGCAACAGACATGATCTATTAGTACCGAAAAAAGCCAAGCCCTTGGAGGGTGGTCAACGAATTTTCACCACCTACTCCAAGGACCACGCTCAGGTGACACAAATCTGTAAAAAATATTGGCAGTTGCTAACTTCTGACCTTGTTGTAGGACCCTTTGTGCCCCCTGTCCCCGCCATGACATACAGACGTGCCACATCTGTGGGTGATCTTTTGGTCAAAAGTGAATTCCAGGGTTCAAAAAGAGGAGACCCATGTAAAACATTGGACACTTTCCCATGTGGTTCTTGCACATACTGCAAGTACATGGACTCTAGGAAGGACATATATTTGCCCAATGGAATGTGGTTCTTTCCAAAACATTTCTAAAATTGCCAAACCACGGTAGTGGTCCATCTCCTATTATGCAGTTGTAACTGCTTTTATGTGGGAAAGACCATCCAGAAAATATGGTAGAGATTATATTGTCACTTAAAGGCCATGAAAGCAAATGATCCTGATCTACCCCTGGGCAGACATGTCCTACAGACTCACAATGGTATCTGTCCAAAAATAACAACTCTAGTTTTGGATCGGATACATCCCAGCTCCTGAGGAGAAGACTTTAACAAGCTCCTCCTGCAACGGAAGCTGAGATGGATATCCAATCTAAACGCCACATTGCCACCTGGCCTCAATGAGGCCTTTAATCTTAAGCCCTTTTTACCGGGCTTTTCCTCCGGAACTTTTGATAAGGATTTATGAATTGTTTATCATTATTTTTTATTTTTCCTTATATTTAGGCCCATTGGGAACAGTTTTGAGGTCCCATTTTTTATGACATTATTTCTCATATAGGTCAGCCATGCCTACACTTTTGAATGTTTAATCATGCATCTTCTCTCCCTCTCTCTCGTTTCTTTTCTCTGATTTCCTCGTATTTCAACTCCTTCTCTCTACTCCTATCCTGTATTTGACCATAATAAGCAAATGTCTGACATATTGTGTATATGTATTATCTGTTGCTCATATATTAGCAAATATTATTGCTCGCTGTGAATTTTATAAAGCATCTGAAATAAGAATACTTCATATTTTGTGTTTTTGTTTTATGTTTTAGACATGTTTTCTATTTGGATATTACATCATGTCCCAAAATGTACAGGCGACAACCTTGGATATCCAGGAGTTCTGCTGCACTGCTTCTCTGATACCACTCTTATATTTGCAGATCCTAACTTTGTCCATTCCCTGTGATGCATCGAGGCTCCCCAGCACACAGGAGCCTCGTAGTGGCTAATGCCACCTCGAGGCAGTTTCCCTTACGGGTTGCTATTTAGGTAGGGCCACTGTCGAGACAGTCGCTCTCCGCACATGTGCACTGGACACTTTCATCCCCGTCCAGTCATTTCCGCCCACTGTTGTGCTGGCGGCCGTGTCGACATCTGGCGCCATCGCGTGTCCATGCGGTGATGTCAGACGCCGCATCGGCCGGGGGCTCACAATTTTCAGGAGATGTCTTTGGCGCACCTGAGGCACAGGTGAATCGGGCAGACCAGAATCAATGGTCCCCCGCGATCACCTGTAGCTTCCTTTTTGGCGCCAAACATTTTCAAGCCTTGATTGGCTCTTCCTGGATCACCAGACCTACTTATACCTGGGAATGCGAGCAAACATTGCTGCATGTCCAGGAAACATCCAGGATCAATACGCATACGGCCTAACAACTTCAGGTATTGCAATTTACTCCCCAAAAGAAGTCTTTGATACTTCTTTTCTCCCTTCCTATTGTTTTTGTGCTAAATATGCTGCTCTTTAGTCAGTACTTTAACTCAGTGACTAATTGAGCTCTTTATTATACCCACTAATATACATTTACTGTCCCATCTTTTTTGTTTTACATCAGACACCTCCATCATCTGGTGATCCCTGTGAGCATTGATGCGTCGCTCGGTCTCGGCCAAATGATCTGCGTTTTCTCTCTTTATATAGCCACAGCTTTTGTGGGCTGTGTGTTAATACACCAAGATCACCCTATCATACCTATCATACCTCATGGGTATGAAATTGCAGTCCAGCAGGACCCAGAGATCTGATGTTTCATCTACTTTGACATGTACTTGTTAGAAAAATAATCCAGAGCCGTGAGTAATAGATTTTTTACTTTGCATTATGTTATTCATGTTGTTAAGATGCCATGCCAAACCATATATACGTAAATATTTTTTCTTAAATCATTTAAATTGTTACAATGTTGATGTACTTTCTTTTCTTTGATAGAAACACAACAGCATGCCTATATAAAACCCATGAAGAAGGAAGTTTACACGTTTAATGTTAACAAAAAAAAACATTCCTCCCCCAGAAACATGTTGGAAACCTTGGTCAACACACCTTATTAATCGTTTAATCGACTTAATGTCTGTAATTTGGGTGTGTCCCAATAATATTGGCAGCTGTGTAATTGTTGGCACCTATCAAATTGTTGTTTTTAGGTGTTTTTTGAATGTAACTGTGATCTATGTCATTTTCTATATAATAAAAATCATTTATACTTTTATACAACATTTTTATTTGGTATATCCTGACCTACTCTCAGTCTCTGTCCGTACTATCCCAGCAGCATTCCTTTCAAAAGTCTTGTACCAATGGAGCATTTGTGTGTGGAAATTGAGGCTTGTCACCATTGTTCATTGGTAAAGTTTTTTTCAAGTGCTTTTTCCCACTGTGCTTGTGCTTTTTTTTTTTTTTTTTAAATGGCGTAGGGGCCCCCCTCAAAATCCATACCAGACCCTTATCCGGGCACACAACCTGGCAGGCCGCAGGAAAAGAGGGGGAAGAGAGAGCGCCCCCCACCTCCTGAACCGTACCAGGCCACATGCCCTCAACAGCGATTTTTATCATGACTGTGACATTATGGCGGACACATCGGACACTTTTGACACATTTTTGGGACCATTGTCATTTTTACAGCGATCGGTGCTATAAAAATGCACTGATTACTGTGAAAATGACACTGGCAGTGAAGGGGTTAACCAGTAGGTGGTGCTGTAGGGGTTAAGTGTGCCCTGATGAGTGTTTCTAACTGTAGGGGGGATGGGCTGTGTGTGACATGACACTGATCTCCGCTCCGACTACACGGAGCGGAGATCAGTGTCATTGTCACTAGGCAGAGCGGAGAGATGCTTGTTTACATAAGCATCTCCCCGCTGTATCTCTCAGTGAGATGATCGCGGGTGTCCCCGCAGCGATCGAGTCCGCAGGACCCACGGTCGGGCTCACGGAGAAGGCTGCAGGGTCGCAAACGCGCCACCGGCGGCGCGCGCGCGACCACACGGCGGCATCTTAAAGGGGACGTAGTTATGCCTGTCCGTGCCACTCTGCCGACGTATATGTACAGGCGGCGGTCCTTAAGTGATTAAAGGACTTGTCCCAAGCTGTGTGTGTGTTTTTTTACCATTTATGTCACTTTTTTGGGTGAAATGGTAGGGGTATCCCGTTATCAATTCACATGGGGGGGGCAGCACCTGGGGGTCCCCTTTGTTAAAGGGGGCTTCCAGATTTCGATAAGCCCCCACCCACAGACCCCCACAACCACCGGGCAAGGGTTGTGGGGATGAAGCCCTTGTCTCCATTAACATGGGGACATCCTCCCCATGTTGAGGGCATGTGGCCTGGTACAGTTCAGGAGGGGGGGTGCTCTCTTGTCCCCCCTCTGTTTTCCTGCGGCCTGCCAGGTTGCATGCTCGGATAAGGGTCTGGTATGGATTTTGAGGGGGGCCCCTACGCCATTTTTTTTTTAAATTGGCGCATGGTTCCCCTTAATATTCATACCAGACCCAAAGGGTTTGGACTGGGGGGGGGGCATGCCGTTTTTTTTCAATTACTTTTATCTGTATTGCCAGGATCCGACAATTCATTACAGCCGCCAGTAGTTTTAAATTAAATTCCTTTTTTTCCCTTTAGAAATTATATTTTGTGCAGGGACTGTTCTAAACACGGGAAACATGCGCTACTTTACAGGCATACTATAGACACCCCCAGGTACGAAATTTAAAGGAATATTTCACTTATATATATTTTCACTTTAAGCATTATTAAAATCACTGCTCCCGAAAAAATGGCCATTTTTTAAAACTTTTTTTTGCATCGATACATGTCCCCTGAGGCAGGACCCAGGTCCCCAAACACTTTTTATGACAATAACTTGCATATTAACCTTTAAAATTAGCACTTTTAATTTCTCCCATAGACTTTTAAAAGGTGTTCCGCCGCTTTCGAATTTGCCGCGAACACCCCAAATTGTTTGTTATTCGGCGAACGGGCGAACAGCCAATGTTCGGGTCAAAATCATGTTCGACCTTAACATAAAGCTCATCCCTAGTCTCAGGCCACACGGTCGAAGGCCTTCTCTGCGTCAGTTGCCAGGAGAAGGCCCTCGATTCTCTTTGTGTGTGTGCAATGGATCAGGTTGAGGGCCTTTATGACATTGTCACGTGCTTCCTAGGCTTGTGCGATTCGTTTCGTAACGAATCGAAATTCGTCCGAATTTAGCAACTTTCGGACATTCGGAAGCATTCGAATTTCCGAAAAAGCAATTACGAAGAAAACCGAATCCGAAATAAATATTATACCGCAAAATAGCGAATGCCCGAATGTCTTCGGCATAATTTGTTATGAAAAAAGTCACGAATGTATTAATCCATTCGAAGCACAATAACACTCACTCTGCTCTCTGCTTCTCCCTCACCATGCTGAACTCCCTCTCAAAATGGTGTACAGGGGCGGAGGCTATAGCCGCATGAAAAAACGAAAGTAAAATACAAGATTTCGAATCCATTTGAAGCACAATAAACACTCTGCTCTGCTCTCTGCTTCTCCCTCACCGTGCTGAACCCTCTCAAAATGGTGTACAGGGGCGGAGGCTATAGCCGCATGTAAAAAACGAAAGTAAAATACGAGATTTCGAATCGTTACAAATAACCGCTATGTATTTAGAAAAGTACAAATCCATTCGAAGCACATTAGGCATAATAGGCAGCATCGTTGTGAGAGAGACACGGAAAATTCCGAATCAACGAACCCAAAAAAAGTTACGAAAGTAGGAGTGTTGTCCAGAATCAAAGAAAAACAACGTACCCTACCGAAAGTACGAATTATAAATCAACTAAAAATTCAACGAAAAATGACGCTTGCGAAAATACGAATTAGTCCGAACACGAAAAATCCCGTCTAGCAAAATTACGAATGATTACGAATCAACAGGACCGAAAAGAAACAAACCGAAACTAAACAAATTTTTCCGTTGTGCACAAAAAACGAACCGAAACGAAACAAATTTTTCCGTTGTGCACAAGTCTAGTGCTTCCCTTCCTGGTATGAATCCCACGTGCTCGGGCCCAATAAGATTTGGGAGATAGGATGTCAATCTAATGGCCATAATTTTGGCCAGGATTTTTAAGTCCAAGTCCAATGGCGAAATTGGCTTATAGCTTGAACAGTCTGTGGGATCTTTAGACGGTTTGGGAAGCAGTGTTATATGTGCTGACGTGAAAGTGTTTGAAGTGGGTGGCAAAGTTTTAAGATGGCTAAGGGCACGTAGTAAGGGTGCCTTTAAAGGTGTCAATAAAGGTTTTATGTTAATAGGCCGTAAACCTGTCTGGGCCTGGGCTCTTACCTGTTTTGAGAGCCATAATAGCCAATAAAAGCTTGTCCTCTGTAATAGGTGATTCCAAAGATTCATTCTCGGATTGAGTTAAAGTGGGCATTCCACTCTCCTCAATGTAGTTACGCAAAATGTGTTCTCTATTGCTCTGAAAATCTGGGGGTTTGTGAGGCATGGGCAGATTATAAAGCTTTGTATAGAAGGTGTAGAATTGTGACGCAATTTGGTCCGTTCTGTGTAATGCTTGACCCTCTGGGTTCTTAATGGATAGGATAGATTGAGCGTGGGTTATTTCTTTAAAAGCTTTTGCAAGGAATTTGCCACATTTGTCTCCATGTTCATAGTAGAAGCCTTTCCTAAAATAAAGAATGTGTTTCGCTTTAAGATTGAGCAGGGAGTTTAATTGTTCCCGAGTTTTTAACAATTTCCGAAGAGGTGGCTTCTGCGCGAGACTGCTTATGTTGGATTTCTAGTGACACAATTTTCTCCGCCAACGGCGCAATGTCTTTTTTGGCTTCCTTTTTTCCTATGTGTGCCCAGGCGGATACTTTTGCCACGTATGAGGCACTTATGAGCCTCCCATATGGTCAAAGGTGACATGTCATCTGTTTCATTAAGTTGGAAATACGTTTTAAGCGCCACAGTAATTTGTTGACAAGTGGCGGGGTCGGACAGTAAAGTAGGATTCAGCCACCAGCTGCACGTTCTGTGGGGTTTGTCAATCTGTGCCAAGGAGATCGACACTGGGCAGTGGTCCGAAAATGTTTGTATGCCTATGTTGGCAGCATGTAACAGAGGTAAGTCACTTTGTGTAATGAATATATAATCAATATGTGAGTGGTTTTTATGCAAAGATGAGCTGTCGGGTGTACCAGGCGCCAAGAATCTACCAAGGTCAGGGAGTTCAGCATAGTCTTAATTTTCTGTAAAATAGACTTGCTATTGGAAGTATCCTGCAGAGGGATATTAAAGTCCCCTCCCAGTATAATACAACCAGTGGCATTCGCTAGGGTAATCTGTCTATTATGCCAGGTCCCCTTCAGGAACAAAAATCGTCCCTGTGGGTTTGCATATTGTTGGGTTACCCTAAAATTTGCATGTTTGTGCAACAAAATAGACACTCCCTTAGATTCGTGATCTGGGTTTGGCGCATGGAACAGCTCTGGGAAATGTCTGTCAAACAGTCTTGGCACAGATCGAGTGTGAAAGTGTGTCTCTTGTATAAACACAAAGGCAGGTTGTGCCTTTTTCAGTTCCCTTGAAAGGGATATCCATCTTTCTGGTATATTAAGGCCCCTAAGATTGTGTGAGATCAGTGTGGGGCATCTGCCCAGTAAAGAGTATGCCATTCTGGCCCGGTTGAGTCTAAGCAAAAGATGAAGGACTTCTACTCACCAAATAAAAATACAAAAAAGGGGGGGGAATAGGGGGAAGGGGGGTCCCATGGATAAACAGGAGGATTATGTACAAATATAACAATTAGCACATGTCTACTGACTGTAGATGGGCTCCTCTAGTTGTGCCTACCTTAGGGCCCAACGAATGATAAAAAAAGGAGAAACTGAAAGAAAAATACCATAAAGGCACCGAAGGTAGAGCACAGTGTGGGGTACATGGCAGAAACTGGCGGGATGATTAGGGAGTCAAATAATCTGTCTATATGGAAGGTAAAAGACTGCTCCCTCCCGCAGCCTAATGAAACATAGTACAAGTAAATAACTATAACACTGACTTATATAAGCATAGCAGTATATAAAAATCCAGAGAGATGACAAAATTTAAGATTATGAGAAAGTGTGCACGCACCTAGAAGGTACATCAGAAATGTGTGGTTAATAATGAAACATCAAAAGATGTATATGCAAAACATTCATATGCTCCGTTGGCGTACCATCAAACCCCTATATGGGGTGGTGGTAACAACAGCGACAGAGAGCCCTGTGGATCCTTGAGCCCATGTGATTATAACCTGAAAAATTGGGATGACGGTTAAAGAAATAGAGAGCAACGTTCAAGTGCCCGCCTGGGTAGCAACCAAACAACAGGAACAATCCCATTTCCAGTGGGAGATTCGACAGGGACAAACTTGGGAGAGCTAAGCGGCCAGAACAGTAACTCATGGCATACACTTCCGCAATGTCAGTTCAGCTGGAAAAAAGGGAGGAAAACCCACAGGTCAGTTACCTCAGGTGTAATCTTTAGCTCTTGTACTCCTGGTAGCTTGGGAAGATCTCAGGGGGTCCGCTCCTTGCTGCTTTTGGTATTTCCCTTTCTTAGACACATGTTTGGTTGGCGTGGAATGCGGTGAAGCTGGTTGGCTGTGAGGCAATGGAGGGAACCGGTATTCCCGGTACCAATCAGGCAGGTCCACAATCGGTAATTGGAGAGCTGCACAGAATGTTGGTAACTCATCCGGGATTTTGAGGGTGTGCAGAACCCCATCCAAGGTGACCAACAGGGCAAACGGAAACTTCCATCTGTAATTGAGGTTGTGGTCTCTCAGGGTTTCCAGCAGAGGCGAGAGGTCCTATAATAGGGTGATTTTTTGCTCATTAAGCACTTAAGCCCCGGACCAATACACAGCATAAAGAACAGAGGTGTTTTTGCAATTTGGCACTGCGCTGCTTTAAACGCGGACATGCAATGTTGTACCCAAACAAAATTTTCTTTCCACAAATAGAGCTTTCTTTTAATGGTATTTGATTGCCTCTGCAATTTTTTTTTTTTTTTTGCCGATATAAACGGAAAAAGACCGAAAACTTTGAAAAAAAAATTATATTTTCTACTTTTTGTTATAAGAAAAATCGAATAAACTCAAGTTTAGTCATACATTTAGGCCAAAATGTATTCAGCCACATGTCTTTAGTAAAAAAAATGTCAATAAATGTATATTTATTGGTTTGTGCAAAAGTTATAGCATCTACAATCTAGGGTATTTTCTCTGGAATTTACACAGCTTTTAATTTATGACTGCCTCTCTCATTTCTTGAGGTACTAAAATGGCAGGGCAGTACAACCCCCCCCCCCCCCAAATGACCCCATTTTGGAAAGTAGACACCTAAAGGAAATTGCTGAGAGGCATGTTGAGCCCATTGAATATTTTTTTTTTGTCCCAAGTGATTGAATAATGACAAAAAAAATAAAAAATAAAAAAAAATACAAAAAGTTGTCACTAAATGATATATTGCTCACGCATGTCATGGTTATATGTGGAATTGCACCCCAAAATACATTTTACTGCTTCTCCTGAGTACGGGGATACCACATGTGTGGGACTTTTTGGGAGCCTAGCCGCGTACGGGACCCCGTAAACCAAGCACCGCCTTCAGGATTTCTAAATCATTCCTTCCTCACTACCTATCACAGTTTTGAAGGCCATAAAATGCCAAAATAGCACAAAACCCCCCCAAATGACCCCATTTTGGAAAGTAGACACCCCAAGCTATTTGCTGAGAGGCATGGGGAGTATTTTACAGCTCCCATTTGTTTTTAAAAATTAAGAAAGAAAATATTTTTTTTTTTTTCAATTTTCAAAACTTTGTGACAAAAAGCGAGATCTGCAAAATACTCACCATACCTTTCAGCAAATAGCTTGGGGTGTCTACTTTCCAAAATGGGGTAATTTGGGGGGGTTTTGTGCCATCTGGGCATGGCCTCCCAAACTGTGATAGGCAGTGAGGAGTGAAATCAAAAATGTATACCTTTAGAAAGCCTGAAGGCGGTGCTTGGTTTTTGGGGTCCCATACGCGGCTAGGCTCCAAAAAAATCTCCCACATGTGGTATCCCCGCACTCAGGAGAAGCAACAGAATGTATTTTGGGGTGTAATTCCACATATGCCATGGCATGTTTGAGCAATATATCATTTAGTGACAACTTTGTGCAAAAACAAAAAAAATAAAAATATTTTTTCCGCAACTTGTGTTAACATATAAAATATTCCATGGACTCGACATGCCTCTCAGCAAATAGCTTGGAGTGTCTACTTTCCAAAATGGGGTCATTTGGGGGGGGGGTTTGAACTGTCCTGGCATTTTATGTACAACAATAGGAAGCTTATGTCACACACGTCATCCACTCTTCTAACCACTTGAAGACAAAGCCCTTTCTGACACTTTTTGTTTACATGAAAACATTTTTTTTGCAAGAAAATTACATTGAACCCCCAAACATTATATATATTTTTTTTAAAGCAAAGGCCCTACAGATTAAAATGGTGGGTGTTGCATTTTTTTTTACCACACAGTATTTGCGCAGCGATTTTTCAAACACATTTTTTGGGGAAAAAATACACTTTTTTAATTTTAAAAACACACTATATTGCCCAAATGTTTGATGAAATAAAAAGATGATCTTAGGCCGAGTACATGAATACCAAACACGACATGCTTTAAAATTTTGCACAAACGCGCAGTGGCGACAAACTACATACATTTTTAAAAGCCTTTAAAAGCCATTACAGGTTACCACATTAGATTTACAGAGGAGGTCTACTGCTAAAATTACTGCCCTCGATTTGACCTTCGCGGTGATACCTCACATGCATGGTGCAATTGTTGTTTACATATGACGCCAGACTGACGCTTGAGTTAGCCTTTGCGCAAGAGCAGGGCGGGACAGGGGTATTTTTTTTTTAAATTATTGTTTATTTTGCTTTTTTATTTTATTTTTAAACTGTTCCTTCCATTTTTTTATCATTTTTATTGTTATCTCAGAATGTAAATATCCCCTATGATAGCAATAGGTAGTGACAGGTACTCTTTTTTTGAAAAAAACTGGGGTCTATTAGACCCTAGATCGTTCCTCTGCCCTCAAAGCATCTGACCACACCAAGATCGGTGTGATAAAATGCTTTCCCAATTTCCCAATGGCGCTTTTTATATACGGGGGGAACATTCCCTCCCACTGCTTGTAAAAGCAGTCCAGAGGCTAATTTGCCGCTAGAATTGCTTTTACATGAAAGCTGGCCGCTGGCTGAAAAGAATGATACCAAGATGATACCTAAACCCGCAGGCATCATTCTGGTATAACCATTCAAAGTCCAGCAACATACCAGTACGTTGCTGGTTCTTGTTGGACATGTATTGTAATCTTTTTTTCATGCAGCCTGTTGGCTGAACGAAAAAAAGAGATTGATCGGTGGGTATGCCCACCATTAGAATACCTCCCTTCATTCACCCACTTCTAATGCCGCGTACGCGCGTTGACTTTTCCACGGGCAAGCCTCCGTCGGAATTTTGACTGTATGTACACGGCATTAGGAGAAAAATCGCTCCTCCGCCCCTGCTGCCCCCATGCTTCGGCATATATGCTCTTTTTTTTAACTGTGGTGGTAAAATCACCTCCTACAGCACTGGAGTCGCTGGGATCAGGCCTGTCTCTGCGAACGCTGCAGTTATGTGTGTTGTGTTTTGTAAGTGACAGTGATCGATTGATACTGCACTTGGGTGGGCTGGGCTGGACGGAGGGGCAAAACGCAGGTGCTAGCAGGTATCTGGGCTGATCCCGCTAACACTGCGTTTTTGGGTACCCTAAACTTCTGGGGATGCTAGTAAAGATCTGATCAGATATTGATCTGTTCAGATACTATACCACTAAGGGAAGTGTATGCTTCACGCGTGGGTGTTAGCGCTACTAGCACTAACCTGACGCTGCCTGGGGTGTGACGCAGACCCTCTCTGACGCTAAAACCTAATTGATATCACCCGCCGGGCGATCAGGGGGTTAAACCTTTATTGGGTTATATACGGCGGGTGTCCTGACACTATAAAAAGCAACACTTATACAGTGATCACTGGTGAAAGGGTTAACTAGGGGCAATCAGGGGGTTAAAACCTTTATTAGGTAATATATGGGGGTACCTGACGCTATATAAAAATCTGACGAGGAACCTAAATAACTAATTGGCTAACCAGTGTCACCAGTGACACTTATACGGTGATCACTGGTGAAAGGGTTAACTCTAGGGGCAATCAGGGGGTTAAAACCTTTATTAGGTTGTATATGGGGGTACCTAATGCTATAAAAACCTGGCGGCGAACCTAAAAAAAATAACTGGCTACCTAGCGGCACCAACAACACTAATACAGCGATCAGAAAAACGATTGCTTAGTGACACTGGTAATAGGGGGTGAAAGGGTTACCTGGGGGGCGATAAAGGGGTTAAACCTTTATTAGGGGGGGTTAGGGGGCTACCCTGGACCTAAACCTAACTGCCCTGACACTTTTTACAGTCACAAATGACACTAAATGCAGTGATCAGTAAATAAATGATCACTGCAATCAGTGACACTGACTGGGGGTGCAGGGGGTGATCTGGGGGTGACTGGGGGTTGATTTGTGTGCCTATGTGTACCTGGTGTCAGTGTGGTGTTTGTGCACTAACCTGATGTCTTCTCCCCTTGAGCTCCGGTGAATAACACTGCATCAAGGAGAGATGACATCACTTCCTCCTGCCTGTGTATACATTACACAGGCTGAGGAAGCATTTCATTCGGACCCCCCACCCTCCCAAAGGCAGTCACGTACAGGTACGTGATTGTGCCTGTCTGTGCCATTCTGCCGACGTATATGTACATGGGACGGTCGTTAAGTGGTTAAAGATGATCAGCTCAATTTGACGGGCATGGGCTAGAATGTCCTCTTTAACCACTTCCCGCCCAGTCAATAGTGAATCGACGTCCGGGAAGTGGTTGCATTATCGATACTGGACGTCATATGACGTCATGCAGGATAATGCCTTGCGCGCGCCCGCGGGGGCGCGCAGCGCGGTGATTGAGGACGGCATGTGTCCCTCGGGCACAGCGCTTCCCCGATCACGGTAAACAGCCAATTTCATTGGCTGTTTACCATGTGATCGGCTGTGTCAAAGTCACAGCCGATCACCTGTCAAAACAAACTCGGCGGCACGCTCCGTGCGCGCCGCCACAGGCTTGCAGAGCGGGGATCAGGGAAGGCGAGTGTCCCTTGGACACAGCGCGTCCCCGATCAGAGTAAACAGCCAATGACCGGCTGTGTCCAATCACAGCCGGTCACAAATGTAAACAAACTCCACAGGAGTTACTACCTGATCCCTGCTCTCTCCTCACACACCGATCTGTGAGGAGAGAGAAGAGATCAGTAAGTTAGCTCAGTGTAGTTTGTCTACATAAGTTTACAGTGCACAACACGCCCCCCCCATAAAGAGGACCTGTCACACAGCCCAGCACATCAATCAGCCCAGCCAATCAGCCCATCTGTCAATCAGCCCATCTGTCAATCAATCAGCCCATCTGTCAATCAATCACCCCACCTGTCAATCAATCAATCAGCCCATCTGTCAATCATCTGTCACAGGCCCACCTCCATCAGTACCGCCATTGGCACCGCCACACAGGCTACCAGTACCGCCATCGGTACCAGTACCACCACCAGTACTGCAACCAGGCCCAGCATCTATACTGCCACACAGGCCCGCTACCAGTATCACCACTAGTGCCACCATCGGTACCACCACCCGTACCACCGTCGGTAGTGCCACCACCACCTGTACCACGGTACCATCACCACCCGTACCGCCATTGGTACCACCACCACCTGTACCGCCATTGGTACCACCACCACCCTTACCGCCATCGGTACCACCACACAGGCCCACCACTAATACCTCCATCGGTACTACCACACAGACCGCCACCACTACCACCAGCAGTACCATTACACAGGCCCACCAATAAGCACTGCCATAATGTCCCAAAGGGTTTACACACCTGAGGAGGCATATGCCATTCTTGCCATGTCGGATGATGAGAGCAGCGGGGAGCTCCCATTATCCGATTCTGGTTCGGAATACGAGCCAGTGGAGGATAGTGGCTCAGAGTCCGAGTCCCCGGAGGAAACCGTCCCTCCCAAAAGAATGCGATCGGCACCAAGATCAGCACCAAGATCAGCACCAAGATCAGGAGAACTGCCCACTACCAGCAGCGCCATACCCCAGGAAGAGGAGCCCAGTACAAGCAATGGAAATGCACGCCCAACCCGAAGAATCCAGCCCCAATCCTACCTTCCCGATGCCCTGGCAAACCCCTTATGGTTGCCTGCCATCTCAGGAACCGCTATCATCCCCCCTTTCACCACACAGCCAGGTGTGCAGCCCGACACTACACATTTTTCTAAATTTGATTATTTTTGTTTATTTTTCCCACAAGATTTGCTGCAGAATATAGTGGATCAAACGAATCTGTATGCATCCCAATTTATTGCTGCCAACCCCGATTCTTCCTACGCCCGCATGTTCCAGTGGCGGCGTCTAACATTGGAGGAATTTAAATTATTTTTGGGCCTTATGTTCAATATGGGGCTTACAAAAAAGAACGAAGTCCATTCATATTGGTCCAAACGCCCCATCCAACACATGCCCATATATTCCGCTGTCATGTCCAGGAAAAGATACGACATGATTATGCGCTTTCTCCACTTCAATGACAATTCACAGTGCCCTCCCCGAGATCATCCCAACTACGACAAATTGTACAAGATACGCCCCCTAATCAATGCCTTTTCCCAGCGATTTGAAGAAGTTTTCATCCCAGACCAAAAAATTTGTGTGGACGAGTCCCTCGTACATTTCACCGGCCGACTGCAGTTCAAGCAGTACATACCAAGCAAGAGAGCCAGGTATGGGTTAAAATTAAATAAATTATGTGATTGAGCCACTGGATACGTCTGCAAATTCAGGATCTACGAAGGCAAAGACTCCCAGCTCCAGCCCCGTGATTGCCCCACATATATTGGAACCAGTGGGAAAATTGTCTGGGAGTTGGCATACCCCCTGTTCGGAAAAGGTTACCATTTATATGTTGATAATTATTATTCCAGCCTGCCCCTTTTTTGCCACCTTTACAGTAAACAAACCCCGGCCTGCGGTACCTTCAAAAAAAAACCGGAAGGGATTCCCACAAAATTTATTGACAAAAAAATTGCGACCTGGAGAATCGGCATCCATGAGGAACGAGGAGGTGTTGGCCATGAAGTGGAGGGACAAGAAAGATGTCCACATCCTCTCTACGATCCACAATGACACCATGGTGGAGATCCCAAGAAGACGCGGCTCCATTGTAAAGCCCGAATGTGTCCACGACTACAATTTGTACATGGGGGGGGTGGATTTAAATGACCAGATGCTACAGCCCTACTTATCAACCAGAAAGTCCCGTTATTGGCACAAAAAAGTTGCGTTTCACCTGTTTCACATGGCCCTTTTTAATTCGTTTGTCTGCTACCAAAAAGCAACTCAAAATCACTGACTCCACTACCTCCAATATATCGAAGATATCATCGATGCCCTCATTTACCAACAAGATCCCGCCCCAGGAAGCATTCGCTCTGATAGTGTGAGTCGGCTTCACGAGCGACACTATCCCTTTAGCATCCCCCCCACAAAATCTGGAAGAAGACGCCAAAAGAAATGCCGTGTATGCAGCAGAGGAGGAGTAAGAAGAGACACCAGCTATTATTGTCCCGATTGTCCCTCCCAACCTGGCCTGTGTATTGGAAATTGCTTCAAAAATTATCATACATCCATTAGTTCCCCTTATTATTAACAGACTGCCATTTCCCTATTTGCCTGCTACCATGTTACTAACTACCTTCCATGTTAATTAACTGACCCTGGTGTGTTTACCGACGATGTCTTTGCTTGCCGATTTAAACCACGTTTCTGACCTCCACGTGCACCAACCTCAGCCTGTTTACTGACGATGCCTCTGCCTGCCGATTTAAACCACGTTTCTGACTTCCACGTGTACCGACCTTGGCCTGTTAATTGACCATGTTTTTGCCTGCCACTTGGACTGATCTTTTGGCCATCTACTTTTAGTACACAGGGGTCTCACATATGTGAGGGGCTTCAGAATAGCGTTCTGAGTAGAGAAAACCAGTTTTTCGTTTTCTGTGCTCCAAGAACAGGGTCTGGTTGCCCGGAGGCTTCAAAGCGATTTGGGTGGGAGAAGCCTCTACCCCTGTCCCCCTGGCCCTAAGCTTGATGGTCCTTCCTGCTACCTGGACCAATAATTTGGCTGTGCTGACCATATTACTGCCTGTAATGACCCATGACATTATGGACCATGTTTCTTCCTGCTGCTTGGACCAATATTTTGGCTGTGTTGACCATATATCTGCCTGCTGCCTCTACTGACTTTGGACAGCATTTCTGCCGGGACACCTCTGCCTGCTACCTGGACCTGTGCTTTGGCTGTGCTCTGGCTGTGCTGACAGTATCTCTGCCTGTGCGAACTATGGACAGTATTCCTGCCTGCTGCCTGGATGATTGCTTTTGCTGTCGCTGACCTCATCCCTGCCTGCTGCCTGGACCGATGCTCTCCTCTGTGGACCACTGCACTTCTAAAACCACAGGTAATCTTTTGTTATTTGGTATGTACCTGCTATGTGTTAGATATATGAAGGGCCTTCAAAAATGTGATCGGTAGTCAGAAAATGATATGTGCAATTAATGCTGCTAGAATGCCTGGAGGTGCTACTTGGATGTTGGGCCTCTGTATGTGGCCAGGCTGTGTAAAAGTCTCAAACATGTGGTATCGCCATACTCTGGAGGAGTAGCAGAATGCATTTTGGGGTGTAATTTTTGCTATGTATATGCTATGCGTTAGAAATATCTTATAAATGGACAACTTTGTGTAAAAAAAATGCATTTTCATTTTTTCTCCACATTTTCCAAAACCTTCTGGAAAAAAATGAACCGTTCAAAAGACTCATAATGCTTCATAGGTTATACGTTGGGGTGTGTGCTTTCCAAAATGGGGTCATTTTGTGGAAAATTCTATTGTCCTGCTGCTCCAGGGCCTTCAAAATTGTAATAGGTGGTTGAGAAAGGATATGTGCGATTTATGCTTGTAGAACACCTGAAAGTGCTACTTCAATGTTGGGCCTCTGTATATGGCCAGGCTGTGTAAAAGTCTCACACATGTGGTATCGCTATACTCAGGAGGAGTAGAAGAATGCATTTTGGGGTGTTATTTTTGCTATGTATATGCTATGCGTTAGAAATATCTTATAAATGGACAACTTTGTGTAAAAAAAATGCATTTTCATTTTTTCTCCACATTTTCCAAAACCTTCTGGAAAAAAATGAACCGTTCAAAAGACTCATAATGCTTCATAGATTATACGTTGGGGTGTGTGCTTTCCAAAATGGGGTCATTTTGTGGAAAATTCTATTGTCCTGGTGCTCCAGGGCCTTAAAAATTGTAATAGGTGGTTGAGAAAGGATATGTGCGATTTATGCTTGTAGAACGCCTGAAAGTGCTACTTCAATGTTGGGCCTCTGTATATGGCCAGGCTGTGTAAAAGTCTCACACATGTGGTATCGCTATACTCAGGAGGAGTAGAAGAATGCATTTTGGTATGTAGTTTCAATTATGCATATGCTGTGTGAGAGAAAAAAAACTGTTAATATGACCAGTTTGTGTAAAACAAAATAAAAAATAAAAAAATTAAATTTTCCCAAGAATTGTGGGAAAAAAATACAACTTCAAAAAACTCACCACGCCTCTTAGTAAATACCTTGGACTGTCTACTTCCAAAAAGGGGTAATTTTGGGGTATTTGTACTTTCCTCGCTTGTTAGTGTCTCAAGAAATGAGATATCCCTTCAGTACATCAGGCGTGATCAGATGTGATAAAGTTTCAGTGATTGCCACCATAGTTTGTAGACTCTATAACTTTCACAAAGACCAAATAATATACACTAATTTGGGTTCATTTTACCAAAGATATGTAGCAGTATACATTTTGGCACAAATTTATGAAGAAAAATTACTTATTTGCAAAATTTTACAATAGAAACTAAAAAAAAGTGTTTTTTTTTTCAAAAATTGCTGTTTTTTGCTTATAATCGCAAAAAATAAAAAACCCAGTGGCGATTAAATACCACCAAAAGAAAGCTCTATTTGTGAGAAGAAAATGATAAAAATTTTGTTTGGATACAGTGTAGCATGACTAACTAATTGTCATTCAAAGTGTGAGAGTACTGAAAGCTGAAAATTGGTCTGGGCGGGAAGGTGCATAAGTGCATGGTATTGAAGTGGTTAAGCTTATAGCTTGGGATACAACATATTATGTCTCTAGGCAGCGCTGGTTCACTCGGACGGGGTCTGAGGGCCCGATGGGCCCACTCAAAATCAATGGTAGTCTCCACAGGTCTCTCCAGCAAGTTGTTAAAGATGGAGGTCCGAGCTGAAACAATTTGTTCAGATGAGATTGTCTCCGGCATCCCCCGCACCCTGATGTTGTGCCTCCTGCCCCTATTGTCCAAATCTTACAGGTGATGGGTAACTGCTATTAGTTGGGCTGTGTGAGCATTAGATACAGACTCTAATCTGGTGATCACTTTATCCCTCTTTTGCCCCATGGCATTCAGCGCCATGAACCCTTTCATTCAGGGCCAGCATGTCTGCTTTCAGCTCCGTGATAGTGGAGGAGAAGTTGTTCTTTATGTCAGCGACGAACGATGACATATCGGCATATGTCAGGGGATGATCGGGAGGGGAGCGGTGTCTCACATATCCTCTGATGTGGCCTGCGAGTCTTCGCTATAGTTGTCCTCATGGTCGTCAGGTGCCATCTTGGAGGAATCTGAGCCCCGGACTGCCTGATGCCGGGACCTGAAAAGGTCCGGTATACTGTGCGATTGCGGGACCGAGGACGAGCGCCTGGCAGGTGTATCGGACTGAGACTGGTTCGGTTTGCCCATAATCTGGATCTGAGTGATCAGTGTGTGGCTGAAAGCCATCCGTGCTGCATGCCAAGACACGCCCCCATTGTCTTGCTAACTTCTTCTTACTCTTTACTATATTACTCTTTTTTTTTTTCTTGTTTCTTAGTTTTTGTATTTTCTCAGTGAGTCTCACCTCTGCTTTAGCCATAAGCAGTACTCATTTGACTTAGTGTGTAAACATACACAAGATATAATATGTAATATTGCTTTTTTTTTCT
Source organism: Rana muscosa (assembly GCA_029206835.1). NCBI lineage: Eukaryota > Metazoa > Chordata > Amphibia > Anura > Ranidae > Rana > Rana muscosa. The sequence continues at coordinate 1,256,997,293 of CM055116.1, read as the reverse complement.
AACCAACCATCCCGGACCTATGGAAATTAGTTTAATAAGTAAATAATTTAGGGGCGTGGCTGGCACATGATCCGAATTGATGGCTGAAAGTTAAGCTCTGTCCTGTGTCAGGGGAATCCAGCGATGGCAACAGTGACAGAGCGGGGGATTCATGCCCACTACCTTGGGTACCTTCCACACACCCTGGGGAGATGTCTCCCAAATGTAAAGAAGGCAGGGGGCACAAGAAACTGATGGCTTTCTTCCTCCAGCCTGCAGGAGGGAGCAGCAAAGATGTACTCTGTACTCGCTCCATTTCCAGCACATCCTTCCTGAGGACTGGTGCCCAGAACTGGACAGCATACTCCAGGTGAGGCTGGACCAGAGTCCTGTAGAGTGGGAGAATTGTCGCTTTATCTCTGGAGTTAATTCCCTTTTTAATACATGTCAATATTATGTTTGCTTTGTTAGCAGCATGCATGCCATTGCTGAGCCTATCATCTACTAGGACTCCCAGGTCCGTTTCCATCCTTGATTCCCTCAGAGGTTCTCCCCCCAGTGAGTAGATTGCATTCACATTTTTGCCACCCAAATGCATTATTTTACATTTGTCCACATTAAACATCATTTGCCATGTAGTTGCCCACCCCATTCATTTGTTGAGATCTTCTTGCAAGGTTTCCACATCTTGCGGAGAAGGTATTGCCCTGCTTAGCTTAGCATTGTCCACAAATACAGAAATTGAACTGTTTACCCCATCCTCCAGGTCTTTTATGAATAAATTAAATAGGATTGGTCCCAAGACAGATCCCCGGGGGGGGGCACTTTCCACCCCTGACCATTCTGAGTACTCCCCATTTATCACCACCCTCTGAACTCGCCCTTGTAGCCAGTTTTCAATCCATGTACTCACCCTATGGTCCATGCCAACAGACCTTACTTTGTACAGTAAACATTTATGGGGAACTGTGTCAAATACTTTTGCAAAATCCAGGTGGGAAAAATCTTTCTGATTGATAGGGGATCAAATACTCATTTCACTCATTTAAATGCAAATAAATCTTTAACTTTGAAATGCATTTTTCTGGATAATTGTTGTTATTCTGTCTCTCACTGTTAAAATAAACCTACTATTAAAATAATAGACTGATCATTTCTTTGTCAGTGGGCAAACGTACAAAATCAGCAGGGGATCCAATACTTTTTTTTCTCACTGTAGGTTGGGCATATGTGTGCGCACACATTGATGGGTATTTCCTGACCAGCAATGCAGATTCTTATATTTTTTTTTTTTTTTGTACTGATCAATACACATCACTTATTTGCACACCTGTGTGCACAGGCACAATGAAAACAGCAGGCTGCATTTTAGATCAGTAAAGAAAAAAAAGTGGTATGCTCAAGAGGCCATTGTGTTCCAATTTTATTTTCTGGATATTTCTTATGAGTTGAGTGACTTGCAGTAAAACAGAAGGATGTATTTGACATACTGTAGCTTGTATCCTGTGAGGGGAGTCAGAAAATGTCTGGATCCTCTGAAAATGATTTGTTGCTTCTCACAGATTCTACATTACCAGCATGCATTTTTTATCTTTCTATATTTATTTTTAAGCTGTATTGCCTGCTAAAAGAAATTAAATATTCCTTTGATTTGGCTGAGCCAGTGCCATTTTTTAATGAATTTGGAGAATTTGTTTATCACTACAGAATAACTAACTGGATACTGGGAAACGATTATACTGCAGTTTATAAGGAAGTGGGAAACTTTACACCCTGGGCTCCAGAAGGTCAGAAGCTTCATGTCAACCCTGAAGCCATAACATGGAAACTTACTAATAAGGTGGGACTATGATATAAATGTGAGTATTAATAAAGATATGGAAATTGAAAGAATGGAAAAAGGCAAAGCTGACCAGAGTCAAAGTTTACTTTCTTAAACCTTTTCAGAGATCATAACATACATCAAAAACTATTTGCAAATCAGAATGTAGGTGATGCGCTCCAACCACCTTACATCTCACACACTTGAGCCTAAATTATAACTTTTATTACCAGATTGAATTCAAATTCATTTTTTGTCTTAAATTTAAAAAAAAATCATTAGAAAAGTGGCTAAACTACCAACAGGGATATACAGACAAAAGTTGAGATAGATTAAACTAGGGTTGGGCCAACATCCCAATATATGGATGGAAAGAAACAGGGCTCCCCCTTGTGGGACTTTGAAAGCCCTGGTAATTGTATGACATTACCAGAAGATATATAATATATGAAAATTTGTATAAAAAGGTATTATTTTATTCTGACAATATATAAAAGACAATACATTTCAAACAAAGAGAAAAAAGGCGTGGCTATACAAGTTACACATCAACGTCACAATATGGCTATTGTTAGGGGTTCCGAACCACCTAGACTCCTGGACTCCATCTCTGCATCACGGTGGTCTGGGACCCCTAACAGTATATAGCCATATTGTGACGTTAATGTGTAACTTGTAAAGCCATGCCTTTTTTCTCTTTGTTTGAAATTTATTATGTTTTATATATTGTCAGAATAAATGATACCTTTTATACAAATATTTATATATTATTTATTTTCTGGTGTTGTCATACAACTAAAACACAAGGAAAGAGGCACCTCTGGGTGCAGTCATTTTTAAGAATGCTTTAATGAACATACATAGATCAACTCACTTTTAAGTTGAGAATACAGGCATGGTAGTGTAAATGTCAGGGTGACCCTTCCACATCCTCGGCCATGCAGTTCCTTGGAGACAGTGGTGTTGTTCCGACAGATGGATAGGCCGACTCCAGCTGAAAGCCTCAGAACGAGGCGTGGGGCGCAGGCAACAGCAGGCAGCAGGGGGATGACGTCACCAGTAATGGACCCGTTTCGTGAGCATGCGCACTGCAATGGGAAGGCAGTCGCGCTCCTTTCTCAGCAGACATAATACAGGGGCCATGCACAACCATATATAACGGAAATGGGAAGGGCAGGTGGGCGGAACCAATGGATTAACAAACAAAACTGAAATTTATATGGACAGAAATCGATTCTAGACATATTTAAAAACACAATTAAAACAGGGGCATTAAGGAAAGAATAATAAGAATAAGGATGGGGATAATGATGACAATGAAAATATGTAATAAAGATATGTATACATGTATATATGTGTATGTGGAACTGGGTATGGAATATGCTATAAGTATGATATTATGTGGGAAACAAAAAGGGGAGGGAGGGCGGGAGGGATGAAAACTAAAAATGCGATGTATAGTATATTGCACAATGTACCGTATATACTCGAGTATAAGCCGACCCGAATATAAGCCGAGGCACCTAATTTTACCACAAAAAAATGGGAAAACCTATTGACTCGAATATAAGCCTAGGGTGTCCATCTGCATGCATCACTGTGCCTCACTGTGTCCATGTGCATGCCTCACTGTGCCCATGCCTTACTGTGCCCATGCCTCACTGTGTCCATGACTAGACTGACATTTAACATGGGAGTCTATGGAAGGGGTGCCCAGGTTTGAAAAATCGGTGCTCCCCGGCCATAGGTCCCCAAGACAAAAAACTTTGCACACTTAGAGGAGAAAAGGGGCTACATATGTGCCAGGTTTTCGGGTCCAGGGGACCTACAACCGGCCGTTACCGGGTCCCCAAAATCACCGGATAAATGACCGTTTAACATGGGAGTCTACGGAAGGGGTGCCCAACTTTGAAAAATCAGTGCTCCCCGGCCGTAGGTCTCCCAGACAACAAACTTTGCACACTTGTAGAAGAAGAGTTGGGCTACGTGTGTGTGCCAAGTTTGGCCGGTGCCGGGTCCCCAAAATCCGGGAGATCTTGCGCAAAAACGTGACTCGAGTATAAGCCGAGGGGGGCATTTTCAGCACAAAAAAAATGTGCTGAAAAACTCGGCTTATACTCGAGAATATACGGTAAGTGCAAGACATAGCATGAATGGTGGCATAAAATATGTCTATATATCTATATACAAAGCAGGGATAAAAATATAATACAGGGTGGTGTTTATAGGAATTGGAAAATATATAATAATATGACAAATATATATTGAAAAAGGTATATATTAAAAAATATATACATTAAGAAATATATATAATAATAACATACATCTCCACGATACATAAAACAAAGGGCATAGGGGGGGGGGAGAGAAATGGGGGGGTGTACCATATAATTATTAGGTGGTAAAATATCAGAAGTAGGCATTAGTGGACTCCCATAGAGGTATGAAAGATACATGTACATATATCTATACAAAATGTACATGTATGGAGACAAATATACATATTGCAAACGTGATACATCTGGAATATGGCATATGGAAGAACACGATATATAGTGGTGGGGAGAAACATCGCTCAGGGAATACTACAACTGAATGAAAATGGTAAAATTAGTAAAAATAAATAAATATAATAAATATAAATGTGTGCGATAGGCAGCAGAGATACACACATATGTGATGGCGTGTGCGTGGATGTATACGACACGCACATACACGTGTGAAAACCAAAATAATCAAACTAATCATGATAAATAAGGAATGGTGCTGGTATGGGATATATAAACAATGTTTGGAGGTATTTATGAAGTAGTATAAGATTATTTTAAACAGAGTGTTATAAAATGATGGAGATTTCAATTCCTTCATTTATACCACCATGCGTGAGAACATCTAAATTGTAGATCCAGAACGTTTCTCTGGCGCAAAATTTTTTGAAGCGTTCTGCCACCGGGAGAGAACTGGATATTTGTTCGATCACCCAGACTTGCAGACCTTTGGTAGACTGTTGGTGGGCTAGGGTGAAGTGTCTGGGGACACTATGTGGGTCAGTCCCTCCTTCAATCAATCTTCTGTGTTCTCCAAATGTAGTCCTGAGGGCTCAGATCGTGCGGCCCACATACACTAAGCCACACGGACAAGTAAGCCCATATATGACAAAATCTGATGAACAGTTGTAGAAGTCCTTTAATAAATTCATTTTGCCCTTAGTAACAAGACTTTTGGCCGTGTTTAACATATTTGCAGGTTTTGCAAAGAGGCTTGCGGCATTAATACATCCCAACCAATGGTATAAGAACAGGTTTATCAAGGGGGTGCAGTTGGGTCTGATTTTGCTGGGGGCTACTTTGCTTTTGAGATTGGGCGCTCTACGGTATGTGACCCTGGGCCGTTCCGGAATAATGGGTTTCAGAAGTGGATCCTGTAATAGGATACCCCAATGATTTGCCAATATTTTTTTTTTAAATGGGAATGGAACGTCATACAACTACCAGGGCCTTTAAAGTCTCACAAGGGGGAACCCTGTTTCTTTCGATAACAACAAGGAGCGCAAAGTATATATCCAGAGGAATCTATGTTCACTGGCTATTCAAATTCATTATAATAATTCTGATCTGAGCTCACTCAGTTCACACAGAGGCAGTCTCTGATAGAGGTATTCAAACCTACACTGAGCTCACTCTTAGGCCCCATTCACACCTGAGCATTTTTCAGACTTCAATAGAAATGCGACAAAGAAAAAAAAAGGGCGCACCAGAAACTCCTGCGCATGAGCGAAACACCAGACAGTCTGTATATCACAATGGTATATGTCACTGGCCATTCTGCATATCAGTGCCACCTACCAGTGCCCATCATCAGTGGCCATAAGTGCCACCTCATCTGTGCCCATCAGTGCCACCTTATCAGTGCCCGTCAGTGCAGCCCCATCATTGCCCATTAGTGAAGGAGAAAACATACTTATTTACAAAGTTTTGTAACTGAAACAAAAAAAAAACTTATTTTTTTCAAAATTTACGGTCTTTTTTATTTTTTTTAGCAGAAAATAAAAAACCCAGAGGTGATCAAATACCACCATAAGAAAGCTCTATTTGTGGGAACAAAATGATAAAAATGTAGTTTGGGTACAGTGTAGCATGACCGCACAATTGTCATTCAAAGTGCAACAGCGCTGAAAGCTGAAAATTGGTCTGGGCAGGAAGGTGTATAAGTGCCCTGTATGGAAGTGGTTAAGAATGCATAAAGTGAAAAAAAAGTGAAATATTCCTTTAAATATCATACCTGGGGGGTGTCTAAAGTATGCCTGTGAAGTGGCACATGTTTCCCATGTTTAGAACTGTCCCTGCACAAAATGACATTTCTAAAGGAAAAAAAGCCATTTAAAACTGCTTGCGGCTTTAATGTAATGTCTGGTCCTGGCAATATGGATGAAAATCATTGAGGAAAAATGGCATGGCAGCCAGTAATTATCCCTCTCCTTGATCGCACGAATACGAGGATCCTTCCGCAGGCTTTGCAGGATCAGGGAGGCCATGCAGCGTAGGTTTGCTGAGGCATTCGTTGCCGAGACCTCTGGGTCACTGAGGATGACATGATCCGCAGCCACCTCCTCCCAGCCACGTACAAGTTCATTGGTGTCTTGGGACTGTAATTGATCCCTTGAAGATTGCTGCTGATGCTGAGTGCTAGTCTCCACCTCCATGCTGACACAATCCTCCTCCTCCTCCTCCTCCTCATCCTCTTCCTGTGTGATAGCCGGGCCAGCAGGAACACTGTCTGGATAAAGAGGGCCTTGAGAGGTAAGGAAGTTCTCCTCTTACTGCCTCTGTTCTGCCTCAAGTGCCCTGTTCATTATTCCACGCAGTGTGTGCTCCAACAGGTGGACAAGAGGGACAGTGTCACTGACGCATGCAGTCACTGCCCACCATCCTAGTGGCCTCCTCAAATGGTGCCAGGACAGTGCATGCATCCCTGATCATGGCCCAATGGCGTGGGAAAAAAATCCAAGCTCCCCTGACCCTGTCCTGGTGCCATATTGCAACAGATACTCATTGATGGCCCTCTGCTGCGTCTGCAGCTGCTGCAGCATGGCCAACGTAGAGTTCCACCTGGTGGGCATGTCACAGATTAGGCGGTTCTTGGGCAGGTTGTAATCCTTTTGCAGCTCAGACAGCCGAGCACTGGCATTATATGACCGGCGGAAATGCCCACACCGTTTCCTGGCCTGCTTCAGGACCTCCTGTAAGCCCGGGTACCTGCCCAAGAACTGCTGCACCACCAAGTTAAGGACATGAGCCAAACAGGGCACATGGGTCAGTTGTCCCTGTCGGAGAGGGGAGAGGAGGTTGGTGCAATTGTCGGAAACCACCTTTCCTGGCTTAAGCTGGCGTGGCGTCATCCACCTCTGAGCCTGCCCCTGCAGAGCTGACAGAATCTCTGCCCCAGTGTGGCTCCTGTCCCCCAAACACACCAGCTAAAGCACCGCATGGCATCTTTTTTCCTGCGTACTGGCGCAGCCCCTTGAACGCCTACGGAGCACCGCTGGTTCAGAGGACAAATCAGTACAGGAAGAGGCCATGGAGGAAGAAGAAGAGGAGGGGGTGGAGGAGAGGTGTGTCAGAATCACCAGTAGTAACATTTTGGAGGCATGGTGGCGGAACAACCTCCAACACTACTGCACTTTGTCCTGCATCCTTCCCAGCTGCCAGCACAGTCACCCAATGCACCGTGAAAGATAGGTATTGTCCCTGTCCATGCCTGCTGGACCACGAGTCAGCGGTAATATGCACCTTACCACTGACCGCTCTGTCCAGCAAGGCCAAGACATTGCCTTCCACATGCCGGTAGAGAGCCAGAATCGCCTTCCGTGAGAAAAAGTGGCATTTGGGAACCTGCCACTGAGGAACCGCACATTCCACAAACTCACGGAAGGGGCCAGAGTCTACCAACTGAAAAGGCAGCAGTTAAAGTGCTAGCAATTTAGCCAAGCTATCATTCAACCGCTGGGCATGTGGATGGCTGGGAGCGAACTTCTTGCGGCAGTGCAGCAGCTGGGGCAGAGAAATTTGCCTGGTACAATCGGACATCGGTGTACCGATAGCAGATTGCCCGCAAGTACTTGGCTGTGACACACCTAATTATACACCTTCATTCCTCTCAGTGCAGGTTTCAGAGAGGACTGAAGGTATAGTGGGGTTGGAGATCCCAGCTGATGAGGAGCAAGGAGAGGTCCGCCTTGTTCTTTGGTGTGGGTCTTTTAGGTGTGCTTGCCAACGGACTGCATGGCAGGTTGACATATGTCTGGTCAAGCACGTGGTGCCAAAGCGGCTGATGTTTTGGCCACGCGAGATACGCATTAGACATATGTTGCAAATGGCAATGGTGCGATCTGCTGCACACGTCTGAAAAAAGGCCCACACCGAAGAACTTTTGGAATAACACGCAGAGACAGCAGCGCCCTGCACATGCGAAGCTCTGTGGTGTGATGCAGTCGGTGTGCTGCCCTTAAGCTGGTCCCTGGAGGGCATCCTGCCTCGTTGGAGATGTGCCTCCTCCTCCTCCTCTTCCTCTCTCCTATAGAGCACCCACGTGGAGTTAGTGACCTCATCATCCCCTCCCTCCTCATCACTGGAGCCAATCTGGCAGTATGCTGGAGCGGGGGGAACATGACTGCCAGATAGCTGACCTTGTTGGGTACCCCCTCTCTCTGGGCTCACGTTACTACCCCCTCTCTCTGAGCTCACATTACTGCCTTCCTCCAGCTGGGTTCCATCATCGGAGCCTTCAAAACGCTGGGCATCCTCCTGGAGCATGTACCTAACACTGTGGTCAAACAGTTCAAGGCACTCCTCAGGAGGGCATGGTGGGGCTAGGGAAGGAGTGACTGATGCCATTGAGCCGAGGGAAGAGGCCGCTTTGGCAGCTGCTTTGCCAGACAAAGTACCCTGAGCCTGGGTGCGAGAGGATGAGGAGGAGAAGGACGGCTTGGTCATCCACTCTACCAAGTCTTCGGCATGTTGCGGCTCAACATGGCCAGCTGCCGAAAAGAAGGACAAGCGTTTCCCACGGCCACGTGCTGATGAGAATGCACCATGTCCACGACCAGCATCACTGTTGCCTCTAGACACAGAGCCTGCTTGCCCTCTTTCATTGCCTCGTGACTGTCTGCCTCTCATTGTTTGCCTTCCAGACATACTAATGGCCTGCTGTGGTGTTAGTATGGGAAAAGCAGCAATTGTTTGCCGCAGTGAATTATGGGCCGTGACGCGCCACTCGAATTTGGCGCGAATGGACCATAACGTTCGATCTTCGAACGATCGAACAGCCGATGTTCGAGTCGAACATGTGTTCAACTCGAACACGATGCTCATCCCTAATAGTGACCATCCACAGCTGAATGGATGATTATGGATGGACAGACCTGAGAGAGGAATACTAATTCTACAATAAGCAATACATATGGTGATTATGCAGTAATCGTAAATAAATATAGATAAAAATATGTATAAAACCCAATCCTTATGGATATATTCAGGCTTTAGAACCACCACAATGTAAACGACTTGAGTAATAAATGAAGAACAAGAATCAAAAAACTAATAATGGTAAGTATATAAATTAGTGATTCATAGATAAAAAATCAATCTAATGGTATAAAATGGTATACAATAATATAATATAAAATATGCTTTACGAAAAGGATGTCGACAGTCATAGCTACACTAGTAGAAACGCTAGAAGGTCCGTTAAATAGAATGGTGGGATTGGATAAAAAATTGTGATTCTACTAAAATTAAATGTATAAAATGAATAAATATGAAAGTAAAATAAGGGGTGGGGGGGAGTGGGGGAAAAGGAATGCCAGGGGGAAAGAGAAGCAGTAACCCATACTCATGCATTTGGGGGCAACAGGGATGTTAATTGATTTTATGAATTTCAGGGTCGTCGTTGAGCCCCCCGGGGGTCAGGCTCCCTTTGCTGCCATTGTGCTACGCTGGGTGTTTGGTGTGCTCCTGTACCTTTAAGGAGGGGTGGCTCCCCTTCAGTCCACCTGCCCTCATCTAACCATCAGAATGCATGTGCCTCCATTGTGGGGACACTCAATGTTAGTGTAGGACCACAGACTCCAGGGGGCCTTGGCGTGGCTCTGTGGCTCACGCATGCGTTTGCAAATGCGTGCGGACAAACCCCTGTTTTTAACGCATACTGTTAGACAGGTTAATTGGTTGTCAGCGAGCTGGTCGGTAAGTAGGCTTGGTTTTTCCCTGGGCATTCCCCAGGCCATGTTGTTATCCCAATGGTGAAGATCCAAAAGGCTTCACGTTTGCAGAGCCTCTGGTATCTCCTACCCCTATCAAGGTCACCTCCAATGGACTCTATTCCAAAAACCCTCATGCCTGAAGGATCAGCCTTGTAAGCTTCCTGAAAGTGCAGAGGGAACGCATATTTAACTCTGGTGTTGATGTCACACTTGTGTTCGCCGATCTGCACTCTCATAGGGTGAGATGTTCGGCCTACGTACAGCCGTCCGCATGGGCAGATGATGCCGTACACAACAGATTCTGTCCCACAGTTAATAAATTGTTTCAACTGAGGAGTCCTGCCATCCTTACCAACGACTGACTTTTTTCTTTGCCACATGAACATACAAGTGCCACAGTTTCTAAAGCTGCATTTATAGCTTCCCTTTTGGTCAAAGATGGTTGACCGACCCAGCAATATTCCTGCCACTCCAGAACACACTCCACGCTCTCAAGAATAGATTTAGTCCTAGGTAATGAGGAGGCGATACCAATAATAAAAAAAGTGAACTGTATGTAGAGGAGCCTCTCTGACCACTCCCCAATGTTGGTTGTTCTGGATACAGGAGTAGTAATATACCAGAGAGAGGGGAGAATAAACCCGCATTGGATGGAATTAATGAATGACTCACATGAGATATCAGGAGAGATCAGGGAATTTATTGAAATAAATCAAGGTACCACCTCAGAACAAGTGGTATGGGATACACTGAAAGCTTTTTTTAGGGGTATAATGATACAAAAAATATCTAGGATAAAAAGGCAATCCAGTCAGGATGAGAGAACAGCTAGTGAATTCGTGACCGAGAAGGAAGCACAATATATTAAAGACCCAACACCTAATAATTCTAGAGTATGGATACAAGCACAACAGAACTATCGTTTAGAAAGTAGAAAATAAACAAATTTTCCAGAGACAAGTAGCATTTGCGGAAGGGGAAAGTGCAGGCAGGATGCTAGCACACCTAATTAAAACTAACTCGCCTAGTTGAGCTCAAGTCAGGAGGAAAGGAGGGAAGAAATGGACGATTTCTTTGGAAGACTAGTGATTCCTTCGCTCTCCGAGTTGGATAGAGAGGAATTAGATAAACCTTTAACTCTAGAGGAAATACAGCTGACTGTAAAAGGGATGGCGGGACACAAATCCCTGGGACCGGATGGCCTCCCAGCAAAGACCTGCCGGTACTTCGGGAGGGAGTTACTCCCGGAACTCACCAGGGTCTTAAATTGTTCATTGGCTAAACTCCCCATGTCTATGATGGACTCTACAATAATAGTTATCCATAAAGAGGGAAAGGATCCACTTGACACCTCCTTGTATAGACCTATTTCCTTACTTAACACTGACATAAAAATACTGTTGAAGCTCTTGGCAGCTAGACTAAACAAAGTAATTGAGAAACTGGTACATCCCGATCAATCAGGATTTATTCCGGGCAGGGCTACCTGCACAAACATAAGAAGAGTTTATTTGAACCTTCAGATACCAACAGAGGAAGATGGAAAAAGAGCAATTGTTTCGTTGGATGCTACCAAGGCCTTCGACAGCATAGAATGGCAATACCTATGGAGAGTTTTAAGGGAGTTCGGGGTTGGTCCTATCTTTATAAAATGGGTTAAGATGCTGTACAGAACCCCAGAAGTCAGAGTGAAAGTGAACAATGTGCATTTCGAGAGGTTTAGATTGCAGAGAGGAACGAGACAGGGGTGCCCTTTGTCTCCCCTTCTCTTTGCCCTCGCAATCCAGCCCCTAGCAATAGCTCTTAGGTCGGCCCCTGAGATTAAAGGGTTCATAAGAGGTGAGATAGAGGAGAAGGTGGTATTATATGCGGACGATCTCCTCTTGTTACTGGGAGACACCCAGAATTCCCTTGGAAAAGCCATGAAACAAATAGGGGACTTTGGCCGCTTCTCGGGCCTTACTATAAATTTGGGAAAATCCATGTTGCTACCAGTGGATCCTTTGTTAAACCCACTTCCGCAAGAGGCTACACAAATTCAAATAACACAAATAAAATATCTGGGGGTGTATATATATCTAGAGACCCTAACCACTATATCTCAGATAATTTGACCCCTCTGTTTAAAAAATACAAAGGGAAAATGAAGGTATGGAAATGCCTCCCATTGTCAGTGGCAGGCCGTTGCAATTTTTTTTTTCCATAAAAATTTTATTTAAGAAAATAACATAACAGCCAATATCAAGCATGACAATGACCACAAAAAGAATACATATATAGGACAGCTTAGGCTTTACAAGGAAGACAGAAGCCTCACGTACATGTCTAACAAACCCCATGATACACTTCCCACAAACACTATTGACATAGTCACTCCTAGGAGCAGAAAGATATGCAAGAGTTAACCGGTGATGAAACCATGTCATTCGAGGTAGGACCCAGTGCAACCAGGTCTATCCAGGGTATTTGGAAGTAGAGGCCTAAGTAACTGTAGTTCAGAGCCTATCTGATAACTTCAAGAACAATCCCTAAGGGAGTGCCCATCTCAAGATTGATGATTATAGGGGCCACCTTTGAGTAACCCCGACACCCCAAAATCTGTGTATCATCAGGTTGGGCATAAACAGAAAAAAAAGAAAAGGAAAGAAAAAAAAAGAAAAGGGGGGGGGAAGAACCCAAGAAAAAACGAGAGAAAGAAGATATGAAAGATGGGAGGGGGGGAGTAGGAGGGGGAAGTCTCAGGGAAACTACCAGGAGAGTGGGTGGGGGAACCACCCTCTACAGGCCGTTGCAATTTAATAAAAATGGTTTGGATGCCACAGCTCCTATACGTCCTACAAAATTCCCCAGTCTGGATATATAATAAATGGTTTCAGAAAATAGATACTATTTTAGGGAGTTAATTTGGAAAGGAGGTGTAGCAAGAATAAAACTAAATACTCTACAGAGGACAAAACAGGAGGGGAGAGTGGCACTTCCACATCCATTTAGTTACTTTTTGGCGGCGCAGATCCAATACATGAAGGGCAGTAATATGCAAGGAGGAGAAATAAGCAAGAGAATATTGGTACAGAATTCTACACATGACTCTTTGGTAGAAGCCCTGGAAGCAGGATCTCTCCCACGGAAACTACCTACCCTTGACCTCATGCCAGAATATGGAAAGCAGTGAAGATAGCGCTGGGATATGATGGTATCACTGAGTATACCCCCTTATGGGGGAATGACAACTTAAAGGAGATACAGAAGATGGGAACAGTTAAGGAATGGGAAAGACAGGGTGTTAAATATATCTCCCAGCTGTACCAAGATGGCATATTAAAAACTTTCCAGACATTAAAAGACCAATATAAACTTTCAAATAAATCTTTCTATAAATATTTACAGATCAGACATGCATTAGCAAAACAGTATAAAGGAATAGTAATGACCTGGAGTAAGATTCCCCTTTTAAAAGAAATTATTAACACTAAAACATCTAAGGGCTCAATATCAAAAATCTACATAAGTTTATATAAGGTGAGTCTAAGGGGAACTCAGAGCCAGGTACATAAGAGGAAGTGGGAAAGAGATATCGGTAATTTATCTAATGAACAGTGGGAAAGAATTTTGGAACTTGCTCCGTCAGTCTCACTATCTCCCTCTCAGAGGATGTCCCATCTGTTCTTGATAAACAGAGCATATTACACTCCGTATAAACTTTTCCGCTTTGGCCGTAGAATAGATGCCAGCTGCCCCAGTTGTGGGAGAGAATATTGGGATATGATCCACATGTTCTGGCAATGCCCGAGGTTATTCCGGTATTGAAGGGAGGTAGTGAGAATCATTGAGCAAACCTTTGAGGTTCACATAGAGCTGGAACCCCTACAATGTGTATTGGGCTGGGCAGAGGGTGAGGGGTCAAATGTCAATACTCAGTTAGCAATAACAAGATGCTTATTTCAAGCAAGGAGGCTGATCGCACAGAGATGGCAATCAGTCTCCCCACCCCTTAGCAAGGACTGGGAGCAAAACATGAACATAACAATATTAAAGGAAAGGACTACTTATATCAGACAAGGAGCCTTAAAAAAATTTGATAAGATTTGGAAACCGTGGCAGGAGAAAAAATCGTAATCAAATATAAGTAAAGTTGCTGTAGAAGGGAATGGATGATCTGGAGGAAGGAAGTGTGAGTGCGTGTGGCATAGGCCAACCAGCGGAAGGATGGGGGATGTAGAATGGAGTGAGAAGTATGAGGTAGAGGGAAAGGGGATTTTGTACTGGTTTTAAAGTGATATTATGTCTTTACAATTTTTTTTTGTATGGGAGATTGGGGGGGGGGGGGAGGGGGGGGAAAGAGGGATTGTATGTATTGTTGGAAAATGGAAAATGGTCTAATAAAGATATGAAATTTTAAAAAAAATATGGTTGACCAAGCATTTGTAGATTTACTAATGGGCTTCTTGACCCTGCTTGGAGCAACCAGACTTCTTAGATCACGAGGCTTTCTTAATACTATATTTGGTTTATCAGGGAGCTATTCATTTAGAACAGGGTCGTGTTTGAGTATTCCCCAATTTTTCTTCAGAATGCCTTATATTTCAAAGGCCTTGTTCGTGTATTGGGTGGAGAAGCAAACTTGAGAAGTGTCAGAGTTGGAGGTAGAAGCACACTGTGGCGTGTTCAGGTGGATTTTGTATAAATCTGCATATTTCTTAAAAGCTGTCTCTATGAAGGTGGGGTCATAGTCTTTTTCCTGGAATTTCTTGATTAGAAGCTCACTCTGTACAAGGTAATCTTCCTTTTTGGTGCATGTATGTTTCAGGCAACAAAACTGTCCATAGGGGATATTTTTAATCCATCTAGGATGGTGATTGCTGTTAGCATGCAGAAAGGAGTTGCCTCCACTGGGTTTGAAATGGGTCTTAGAGAGAATATTCCCTCGGAGTCGCTCCTGAGTTCTAGATCAAGGAAGACTAGAAAGTCCTTATTGATGACATGGGTAAATTCAATTCCAAAATGGTTGGCTCTACAATGTTCCAATAAGTTGTTCAGTTCTTGGTCCGACCCATCCCAGATAATAAGAATATCGTCTATATACCTGGCAAAGAGGACCAGGTTCGCTCCATATGGGTTGTTGTTCCAAATGGAGGATTTCTCCCAAAATCCCATGAAAATATTTGCATAGCTAGGGGAGAACCTGGCCCCCATAGCCGTACCCCTGGTCTGCAGAAAGTGGTCCCCTAGAAAAGAGAAATGGTTGTGCGTAAGGGAGAACTCTACACAGTCTAGCACAAATTTGGCCTGCAGAGAGTTTAAGTCACAATCTTCAGACAGGTAATGGTTAGTTTCCCTAAGGCCATGTCTGTGATCAATGGATGTATACAAGGAGGCCACATCTAACGAGAGCCACCTATAGCTGGGCTGCCATACATAATGAGAAAGAATCTCCAGCATATGGCTGGAGTCTGACAAAAGATGGAAGACCCACCACCAATGTTTGCAGAAAGTGATCGATGTATCACCCCAAATTGTTGCAGATGCTATCGATCCCTGCTATAATTGGTCTACCCGGAGGGTCCACCTCACTCTTGTGCACTTTAGGGATGTGGTAAAAGTGCGGGGTGACTGCATGTCTATTATAGAGGAAGCAGTACTCATTTTTTGTAAGGACTGCATCCAAAAGGGCTTGATTGAGGAATAGTTTGAGTTCTTTTGTGTACTCGAGAACCGGGTCTTTTTTTTTTGTTTTCAGTCTAATGTAAGTGTCTGTATCTCCCAGTAGTCTCATTGCTTCGGCAATATAGTCGGCCTTGTTCTGAATGACGAGGCTACCACCCTTGTCGGCTTTCCTTATAGTCACATCCTGGTTCTGCTTTAAGCTATCAATGGACATCCCTAGGGGGTCAAGATGTTTGTTGTACTTATTTTTCTTGGTGGTGCCATGATGAAATTTTGATTTAAAAGACTCAAAGACCACATCATAGAAAGTGGAGATGAATCTACCCGTAGCCCAATAGGGAAAAAATGAGGACTTGGGTCTAAAAGAGGTATGGGCTATAGCATTCTCACTGGGGGGGTCCCGAACTGATTGGTGGGATTTCGCCTGGCTGCACTTCTAAGTACAGTTCTTCCAGAATATTGAGAGCAAGGTCCTTATCCACGCTGGTTTCAGCTATAGAAGGAATATTGGGGCGTGAGGGCTCATTTGTTGTAGGCAAATAGTTGTGGCCCTTTTCGAGCTTGGGACCATTCCCACCTTTTGGGGATGTCTTAGGCTTTTTCCAATTGAATTCCTGATTATTTAGGTAGTCCAGCCGGTCTCGCTCGAACTTCCCCGACTTTTTACTAATAAGGTTTGTTTCATATTCCATCATTTGCTCATTTATTTTCTGATCCCAACTGTCGAATGTGGTAACATCCGAAAATTGGGATAGTTCCTTCTACAAAGAGCTAATGTCTGCACGAATTTTGATGAGATTGCGTTCTCTCTGATCAATAATGTATTGTAGCCATAAACGGTTACATTCATGCAGACAAGAGATCCATTTTTCCTTGAGATCTTCGTCAAGGAATGAGCACAACTTAGTGATTCTTAAACCTTTAGGAACTCTTTTGAATTCCAAATATTTCTGTAATAGCAAAATCCTCTGCCAACACACGGAGGGATGCACCTGCTGTGGGCATTATGCATCCAGATGCTCGGCCTGGTGTACACACGATACTATCCCAGTTTTCGGATGTTACCACATTTGACAGTTGGAATCAGAAAATAAACGAGCAAATGATGGAATATGAAACAAACCTTATTAGTAAAAAGTCAGGGAAGTTCGAGCGGGACCGGCTGGACCATCTAAATAATCAGGAATTCAAATGGAAAAAGCCTAAGAAATCCCCTAAAGGTGGGAATGGTCCCAAGCTCGAAAAGGGCCCCAACTATTTGCCTACAACAAATGAGCCCTCCCGCACCAATATTCCTTCTATAGCTCCTCGCCCATCCCAGTTTCAGCACAATTACCATATCAGTTTTAGCCATCGGAAAAATAGTCTATCTAAATATAATAACCATAAATCTAAAGGGAGACATAAAGGTGGGCAGAACAATCATCAACATCGGCCCTCTTGTAGAGGCCGACAGGAAAGTAGGAATAGAAACTCAAGTAACTCTCATCTACCCCAATTATCCAAAAAAGTAGTACCCCTAATCACAATCATTAGAGACCTCGGCGCCTCCAATATACCATCTACAGCTCCCTCCAAAAGTAGGGTATCCAACACTTCTACAGCCATAGACATTCAACTGGGCCTTGAATATGTTGGTGGTATCCAGACATATAATCCCTTCACCACTCTGGAGAATCTTGCAACAGATCTCAATAGTGGTAATATAGCCAATATAACACCACCACTGTTTTTTTTAGAGATGGAGGTTGCAGACTTAGAGGGTATTGCAACGGAGAAAGAGAAAGCAAACCCTCTGTCATTCACTCCACTGTTGAAGAAAACAAGGAAAAGAGAGGAAGAACCAGATGAGGAAAAAGAGGAGGAAAGAGATATAAAAAGAGGCAGGGTATAGAAAGCACCTATTCCACAATCAAAATCTATAACTTGTCAAGTTCAGTGTTTACTGACACTGAGCTCGACCTCCTGAGAAAAGGCCTCAATTACGCTCCGCCCAGCGTACCATATCTATTTGAATTGTTCATTGATTTGAATAATTATGTACGAAAACTTACTATCCAACGGTACTACATTTTGAAAGATAATAGAAAAGACACTGTAGTATCCAGCGGCGTTGAGCCAACATTTCCTGCAACTTCTGAAACCAGCGTGGATGAGGACCTTGCTCTAAATAATCTGGAAGAACTGTACTTAGAAGCGCAGTCAGGTGAAATGCCACCGATCAGTTCGGGACCCCCCAGTGAGAATGCTATAGCTTATATCTCTTTTAGACCCAAGTCCTAATTTTTTTCCTATTGGGCTAAAAGGTAGATTCATCTCCACTTTCTATGATGTGGTCTTTCAGTCTTTTAAATCAAAATTTCATCATGGCACCACCAAGAAAAATAAGTACAACAAACATCTTGGCCCCCTAGGGATGTCCATTGATAGCTTAAAGCAGAACAAGGATGTGACTATAAGGAAAGCCAACAAGGGTGGTAGCCTCGTCATCCAGAACAAGGCTGACTATATTGCCGAAGCAATGAGACTACTGGGAGATACAGACACTTACATTAGACTGAAAAAAGACCCGGTTCTCGAGTACATAAAAGAACTCAAACTACTCCTCGATCAAGCCCTTTTGGATGCAGTTCTTACAAAAAATGAGTACCACTTCCTTTATAATAGACATGCAGTCACCCCGCACTTTTACCACATCCCTAAAGTGCACAAGAGGGAGGTGGACCCTCCGGGTAGACAAATTATTGCAGGGATCGATAGCATCTGCAGCAATTTGGGGTGCTACATCGATCACTTTCTGCAAAAATTGGTGGTGGGTCTTCCATCTTTTGTCAGAGACTCCAGCCATATGCTGGAGATTCTGTCTCATTATGCATGGCAGCCCAGCTATAGATGGCTCTCGTTAGATGTGGCCTTCTTGTACACATCCATTGATCACTAGACATGTGCATTCGTTTTCGTCCGAATGCATTTTCGTCCGAATTTCAGCTATTTTCGTTATCGTTTTAACAAACGAAAACGAAAGCACAGAATCCGAAAACCGAAAGATCCGACATAAACAAATGCTTTATTTTCGTTTTCGTTGCTACAACAGTTCGATATAGATAGGAGATTCGACGTGACGCTGACGATAACAATCTGTGTCTATCGAACCTGTGGTCGAATGTGCCTAACCTTAACTCTATTAGTCCAAGATTATTCTACATAGAGAGAAACGATTCGACATTATAGAGAGAAAAGATTCGACATAGGAGAGAAAGATTCGACATAGGAGAGAAAAGATTCGACATAGGAGAGAAAAGATTCGACATAGGAGAGAAAAGATTCGACATAGGAGAGAAAAGATTCGACATAGGAGAGAAAAGATTCGACATAGGAGAGAAAAGATTCGACATAGGAGAGAAAAGATTCGACATAGGAGAGGAAAGATTCGACATAGGAGAGGAAAGATTCGACATAGGAGAGAAAAGATTCGACATAGGAGAGAAAAGATTCGACATAGGAGAGAAAAGATTCGACATAGGAGAGAAAAGATTCGACATAGGAGAGAAAAGATTCGACATAGGAGAGAAAAGATTCGACATTATAGAGAGAAAAGATTTGACATTATAGAGAGAAAAGATTTGACATTATAGAGAGAAAAGATTCGACATAGGAGAGAAAAGATTTGACATTATAGAGAGAAAAGATTTGACATTATAGAGAGAAAAGATTCGACATAGGAGAGAAAAGATTCGACATAGGAGAGAAAAGATTCGACATAGGAGAGGAAAGATTCGACATAGGAGAGGAAAGATTCGACATAGGAGAGAAAAGATTCGACATAGGAGAGAAAAGATTCGACATAGGAGAGAAAAGATTTGACATTATAGAGAGAAAAGATTTGACATTATAGAGAGAAAAGATTTGACATTATAGAGAGAAAAGATTTGACATTATAGAGAGAAAAGATTCGACATAGGAGAGAAAAGATTCGACATTATAGAGAGAAAAGATTTGACATTATAGAGAGAAAAGATTCGACATAGGAGAGAAAAGATTCGACATTATAGAGAGAAAAGATTCGACATTATAGAGAGAAAAGATTCGACATAGAGAGAAAAGATCACTGCTTGTGGGCGGAACATTCGACTGGAAATGTATGATTGCAGAGTCGTACAGTTTCGCTGCTCCGTCGAATCTTCTTTGAACATTCGACAGACACCATAAGCCTTCAATGACAGATTCGACCTTAATTAATTCAGATTTTCGGACGAATGCATTTTTTTACGAAAAACAAAATAAATAAAAACGAATTTCGGGAGTAACTAAATAAATTTATTTTTTGGACGAAAACGAAATTCCGAAACGAAATATTTCAGTGTGCACATGTCTATTGATCACAGACATGGCCTTAGGGAAACTAACCATTACCTGTCTGAAGATTGTGACTTAAACTCTCTGCAGGCCAAATTTGTGCTAGACTGTGTAGAGTTCTCCCTTATGCACAACCATTTCTCTTTTCTAGGGGACCACTTTCTGCAGACCAGGGGTACGGCTATGGGGGCCAGGTTCTCCCCTAGCTATGCAAATCTTTTCATGGGATTTTGGGAGAAATTACCCCATTTGGAACAACAACCCGTATGGAGCGAACCTGGTCCTCTTCGCCAGGTGTATATAGACGATATTCTTATTATCTGGGATGGGTCGGACCAAGAACTGAACAACTTCTTGGAACATTGTAGAGCCAACCCTTTTGGAATAGAATTTACCCATGTCATCAATAATGACTTTCTAGTCTTCCTTGATCTAGAACTCAGGAGCGACTCAGAGGGGAATATTCTCTCTAATGCCGCGTACACACGACCATTTTTCACGTCGTGAAAAATTTCATTTTTTGTTTTCAACAAGAAAAACGACCGTGTGTGGTCTTTGTCATTTTTCACGACGTGAAAAACGGCATTAAAAACGACGAGAAAAATTAGAACATGTTCTAATTTTTTTCGTTGTTTTTCCTGACATTTCTTCCGCGGCAGTGTTTCTGCCGCGGCGCCCACAGACGATCGTTTTTCTCGTCATTTTAAAAAATTAGAAAAATGACCGTGTGTGGGAAACAAGCTGTTCCCTCGTTTAAAATGTCATTATTTACGGCGGTTTTTTAACCGCCGTGAATAATGATCGTGTGTACGCGGCATAAGACCCATTTCAAACCCAGTGGAGGCAACTCCTTTCTGCATGCTAACAGCAATCACCATCCTAGATGGATTAAAAATATTCCCTATGGACAGTTTTGTCGCCTGAAATGTACATGCACCAAAAAGGAAGATTACCTTGTACAGAGTGAGCTTCTAGTCAAGAAATTACAGGAAAAAGACTATGACCCCACCCTCATAGAGACAGCTTTTAAGAAATATGCAGATTTATACGACAATCCACCTGAACACGCCACACAGTGTGCTTCTACCTCCAACTCTGACACTTCTCAAGTTTGCTTCTCCACCCAATACACAAACAAGGCCTTTGAAATATAAGGCATTCTGAAGAAAAATTGGGGTATACTCAAACACGACCCTGTTCTGAGTGAATAGCTCTCTGACAAACCGAATATAGTATTCAGAAAGCCTTGTGATCTAAGAAGTCTGGTTGCTCCAAGCAGGGTCAAGAAGCCCATTAATAAATCTACGAATTCTTGGTCAACCATCTTTGACCAAAAGGGAAGCTATAAATGCAGTGTCAGAAACTGTGGCACTTGTATGTTCATGTGGCACAGAAAAAAGTCAGTTGTTGGTAAGAATGGCAGGACTCATCAGTTGAAACAATTTATCAACTGTGGGACGGAATCTGTTGTGTACGGAATCATCTGCCCATGCAGACGGCTGTATGTAGGCCGGACATCTCGCCCTATGAGAGTGCGGATCGGCGAACACAAGTGTGACATCGTCAACACCAGAGTTAAATATCCGGTCCCTCTGCACTTTCAGGAAGCTTACCAGGGTGATCCTTCAGGCATGAGGGTTTTTGGAATAGAGTCCATTGGAGGTGACCTTGATAGGGGTAGCAGATACCAGAGGCTCTGCAAATGTGAAGCCTTTTGGATCTTCACCCTTGGGAGCCTGACCCCCGGGGGGCTCAACAAAGACCCTGAAATTCATAAAATCAATTAACATCCCTGTTGCCCCCAAGTGCATGAGTATGGGTTACTGCTTCTCTTTCCCCCTGGCATTCCTTTTCCCCCCACTTCCCCCCACCCCTTATTTTACTTTCATATATTATTATTTTTATACATTTAATTTTAGTAGAATCACAATTTTTTATCAAATCCCACCATTCTATTTAATGGCTCTTCTAGCGTTTCTACTAGGGATGAGCCGAACACCCCCCCCCGTTCGGTTCGCACCAGAACCTTTGAACGGACCGA
The DNA here is from genome assembly GCA_029206835.1 of Rana muscosa. Lineage (NCBI taxonomy): Eukaryota > Metazoa > Chordata > Amphibia > Anura > Ranidae > Rana > Rana muscosa. The sequence goes on along the minus strand of CM055116.1, from coordinate 1,256,975,171 downwards.
ACGTTCACACGAACTTTAGAACCCTATTAAATACAATGGACACGAACGTTCGAAATCTAAAGTGCTAATTATAACGCCTAATATGCATGTTATTGTCCTTAAAAGGGTTTGGGGACCCGGGTCCTGCCCGAGGGGACATGTATCAATGTAAAAATAATCTTTTAAAACCGTCTTTTTTTCAGGAGCAGTGATTTTAATGATGCATAAAGTGAAAAAAAAAAAAAAGTGAAATATTCCTTTAAATATCGTACCTGGGGGTTTCTAAAGTATGCCGGTGAAGTGGCACATGTTTCCCTTGTTTAGAACTGTCCCTGCACAAAATGACATTTCTAAAGGAAAAAAAGCCATTTGAAACTGCTTGCGGCTTTAATGTAATGTCTGGTCCCGACAATATGGATGAAAATCATTGAGAGAAATGGCATAGCTACCCCATCACCCCCCCCCCCCCTACCCCAGCCAATTACCAGCCCCTTTGGGTCTTGTATGGATATTAACGGGAACCCCGCACCTAAAATAAAAAAAGGCCCTATATACTCTGAAAAGCAGTATACAGGCGGTGCAAAAAAGACACGGACTGTAGGTTTGTTCTTAAGTACAATCTGTTTGTAATTTGGAACAGGTAAATTTTTTAAGTGTAGCTTCAGCCAAAAAATCTATTTTTAAGCTTTTTGGAGAACATAGGGAAGGGTTATCACACCTGTAACATTTGTTTTGCTGTCTGTGCACCTGTTCAGAACATTTCACCTCACTTTCCATCCCAATAACAAACCTTTTTGGAATTTTTTTTTTTTATTGAAACAAGGATTGGTGATAAAGCATCAGTGGAGAGGAGACACCTTTTTCACATATTAACTCTTACAGGAGAGAATTTGCCTTCCTAGGGGTAGATTTCCTCTCACTTCCTGTTGTCTCCTTCCGTTTGCAAGTAGGAGTCGTTTGTAAGTTGGATGTTTGAAAGTAGGGGCCTGCCATATATATAGTCTGCAGAAATTTGCCCCTCAGGTGTTGGTGTTGCCACAACACTGTAAGCCCTCACAGTTACTCTTGGTGGGCGCTGGAACTCCCTGCTGTCAACTATTATATCAGGAATTGTATTTACATGCCACTGTTGAACAGTGGTAGGAAAAATTGGGCCTTTGGTGGTGGTGCTGGTGCCACAACAGCAGGAATGGGCCCTGCTGTAAAATATTAGATCAGGAATTGTAATTGCATGCCCCTGTTGAACAGGGGCTGAAAAATTGGGCCTTAGGCACTGGTGCCACAACACTGCAACCCCTCACAGGTAGTGTACTTGGAGCACAGCAATGAGCCCTGTTGCAAAGTATTGCATCAAAAATTTAGGCTTTAGGTGAATGCTATGCAAAGCACACAGTAGTACACTAAGTGAAACACTGACTGTCTGCAGCTAGCACAATCACCGGCCTACCCGTCACAGTATAGAGAATAACTGTATCCAGGTTAGCTTTAGGTGATCGCTATGCAAAGGACACAGTAGTACACTAAGGCCGCTTTCACACTGGGGCGGTTTGCAGGCACTATTGTGCTAAAAATAGCACCTGCAAACCGAGCCTAAACAGCGGCTGCTGTCTCTCCAATGTGAAAGCCTGAGGGCTTTCACACTGGAGCGGTGTGCTAACAGGAAGTGAAAAAAAAGTCCTGCTAGCCGAATCTTTGGAGCGGTGAGAGGTGCGGTGTGTTTACCGCTCCTACACCGCTCCTTCCTATTGAAAGCAATGGAAGACTTCCGGTTCCGGCGCCGCATGAGGTAACTGCGCCTCCTCGCGGCTCCCACAACAGACCCAGAAACCGGCTTATAAAGCCAGCCTGAGCGGCCCCTCACAGCCATCCTCCACACCCGGGCTCCCCCCCTCACTCGGATGGACCGCTTCCTTGAAAAAAACGGCGCTCGGTCGTACGCGGCCGCATCGGCGCCGCCGGGCAGGCCGCAAATTGAGGCCCCGGCTTCGGCCTACTCCCACGCCGCGGCGGAATCTCAGGCGGCCGACATGGAGGTGAGCACCCAACCCTCCCAGCAGGTCACTACACCCCCTGCCAATACTTCTGGGGGCCCCTCTGTTGCCTACCCAGCCAGCCACACCAGGGGACATCTACAGCTCCCCTCCCCTTGGGGATGCTGGGGATAGCACGCACCGAATTGCTGCTGCTGTAGCAGCTCTTCTCTCCCCCATGATATCTGCCTCAGTGGAAAAGGCAGTCAATGCAGGCATGATACAAATTAAAGCCCAAATAACTGAGCACACCACCAGACTCAATGAGATGGAACACCGCATCTCTGAGGTTGAAGATGAACTCTTTCAGGCGCAGGCCACAGAACAGTCGCAAGATAAAACAAACCAATACATCATTCAAAAATTGGAAGATTTGGAAAATAGGTCCAGAAGGAGTAACCTGCGATTTGTAGGCGTCCCCGAGTCGCTACCCTCGGCAGCTACGGCAGAATTCTGCTCAAAACGCATCCCTGAGGCCTTGGGCCTCTCAGGCCTGTTCACTGTGGAACGCGGACACAGAATGGGGTCCTTCAACTCCGAACGCAAAACACCCCGTCCCATTATTGCCAAGTACCTCAACTATGCCGACAAATCTCTGATTCTACAGACATTCAGACAGTCCCCATCTCTCCAAATAGACGGGGTTAAAATCCTAATTTTTGCAGACTACTCGATTGAAGTCACCAAGAAAAGAAAAGCTTTTCAACCAATATGCTCTGAGCTCTTCAAGCAACACGTAAAATTTACCCTGGCATTCCCTGCAACTCTTCACCTCAAATCACCTAAAGGGGAACAACTTTCTTTCCAGGATCCTGTGGAAGCAGAATCTTTTCTCCGCTCCCTGAGGGGTGATGCAAACCCTCACACGCCCCGAGCCCTGGAACAGAGAAGCCCTCGCAAGGACTCTCCAAAACGCTTCAAGCATTCTGCTCCGGATCAGCGTTACCAATACTCCCGTTGACGAACTTCCATACACCGCCATGGACTTCCTTACTCGCCATCACAGGTCGTATGATCTTCCACACAAAGGCTTTGAATATGTGTGTCGCTCCAGTCTATTTTATTTACTTATTACATTGTTTCGTATGATACGCCTGAAACCAATTCTCTTTTTTTTTTCCTCTTGTTCCCCCCCCCCACCAGGGTGGTAATGCGTGCGCGCATACGTACAGGTCGCACTTTACATACGGTCATTTGCATTGAAATTCCCCCCACTTGACTCCGCTGTGTGGCTTTTCAGGCTCCCAGCCATGACTACAATCCGGGGGTCCCTCGCACTTTTTCGAGGTCCCTGGGGTGCTTAGGCAGCATAACTGACATTCCTTTTTCATGAAGGGTCATGTTTGGTGAGCCACCATGCGCAGCGAACTCATGCGGAAAAAAGCGAAATTCTTTAAGATGTTTACTTTAATTTGTTGTTTTGTTATACCTTGTTTTATCTTTTACCCCTCCTCATCACTCCTCTCCTCACTTCACACTCCGACATACATTCCTTACCCGAGGGCTCCTTACACGAACGCTCACATCACTAATGTGCATAAACTATACCTCTTGATCCCAGTCTATAATCCTTTAGCTACTAAATCGCCACTTTTACACCCTATCATCCGCACTATCTTAAGGTAATCTCTTGGAATGTGAGGGGTCTCCGTTCTCCTAACAAGCGAATGAAGACCCTTCGCCATCTCAAAAGGCTAAAAGCAGACATAGCACTAATTCAGGAATCCCATCTTTCGGCATCTGACTTCAGTCGTATGCAGAGACTTTGGGTTGGAGCGGTCTTGGGGTCAGAATCGGTTGGACGAAAGGCCGGTGTCCTCCTTCTTTTCAACAAAAACCTCCCTTACACTATTCTATCCACACACACAGACGACCAGGGACGCTTCATCTCCTCCAGGGTTAAAATTGGCACAAAAGAACTAGTAATTTCCAATGTATACGCCCCCAATAGTCCCACAAAGTCATTTTACTCTCAGCTCTCCACTTGGCTCCTCAACACTTCTCACTTACCTCATCTAGTTGGGGGAGATTTTAATGATCTCATGCATCCCCCAGAAGATAGGTCCTCCCCAAAACGATCCACTCCAGCACCTGCTACACCAACTCCCACCCTATTTGCCTCAACCATGGACTCCCTCCATCTCACAGACATCTGGCGCTTAACACACCCGGTGGATAGAGAATTCACCTTCTACTCCAATCCTCACGGGATCCTTACCAGGATCGACTATTTTTTTGGGACCGATAATATCATTCCCCTTGTCTCAGACGCAGAGATCGGAGACATAGCCATTTCAGACCATGCCCCAATACTCCTTACCCTAGACAAACTAGATCTTCCCCCCCACCCTAATATCTGGCGCTTCCCATCCTTCCTGCACAATAATGCTGATTTTCGCGCATACATGGAACGAGCATGGGCGGAGTTCTCCTCCGCGAATGCCCCACAAGCAAGGGACCCGAACCTTCTCTGGGATGCTGGAAAAGCTTACATGAGGGGTCGGATCATCTCATATGCCTCTTCCTTTAAAAGAAACGCGCTTTCGAAAATCAAATTGGCCAGCGACAGACTCCACCTCGCACAACGCATTCTGGCCACCTCGACTTCTTCGGCTAACAAGGCGGAGTGGTCTGCGGCTAAAAATGCTTTCGACACCTGGGCGGACACCCTGGAACTTACAAAAAAATCTCATCTGGATGCCTCCCTTCATAAATATGGGAATAAAGCAGGCAAACTGCTATCCAGACTCTGCAAGGGCGCCTACCGCCCGACGCACATCACCTCACTGCGGGAACGCACGGGAACTACACATTCTACGCCACTTCATATAAATAAAACCATGCTCGAATATTACACAGCCCTTTATGCACCCGATCCCATTGACCATAAAATAGCCCAAGCCTTTCTTGAAAAAATGAATCTACCAAGTATATCCAGTGCCCATCTAGAATCCCTGAATGCCCCTATCTCCCTCGCTGAAATAGAAGGCACTATACATGCTCTCCGCCCCTCTAAAGACCCGGCCCAGACGGATTTACAAGTGAATTTTACAAGACCCTCCAAAATGTCACTGCACCCATGCTCCACTCGGTCTATTCCAACATCTGGGAGGGCGGTCCCTATCTACCGACAGGCAACCAGGCCATCATTAAACTTCTTTCAAAAAAGGGCAAGGATCCTCTGGAACCGGGCTCATATAGGCCTATTTCATTACTCAACCTGGATGTCAAAATTTTCTCGAAGATTGTGGCTTCCAGACTAGCGGTCACCCTCCCGGACCTCATTCACCCGGCCCAGTCAGGATTCGTGAAAGGGCGAACAGCCACCCTGAACATTCGAAAGGTTCTCTTGGCCCTTGAACGAGCCAAACAAGACCCAAAGGGAGATTATGCCATCATAACGTTAGACGCTGAAAAAGCCTTTGACAATGTAAGTTTTGACTGGCTTTCCCTTACTTTGTCTAAAATGGGATTCTCAGGCCCCTTCTGCCACCTTATCAATGCCATGTATACAGCGCCCTCCGCTAGACTTGTTGCCGCCGGAATCCTCTCAGAGGATTTCCGCCTCCATAAAGGGACCAGACAGGGTTGCCCTCTCTCCCCCCTCCTGTTCAATTTAGCCTTAGAACATTTATCTAGATACCTTTCCGAGATAGCCCCTTTACGAGGCATCAAAATAAGCAAAACGGAACTTCGCACTTCACTTTTCGCTGACGACGTCCTCATATTCACGGGTAACCCCAGTGACGACATTTTAACCATTAAAACCACCTTCGATGAATTTCGACGGTGCTCCGGCCTTCGGATAAATTATTCCAAGAGCGAAATTCTCCCCATCGGGACACACTCCACACGCCCTTGGACGCAACACTCTCTGTTTAAGGTTGCACCTTCACACATCACCTATCTAGGTATACAGATTGGGAAATTACCCTCCTCCATCTATCATCTCAATTATCCTCCCCTCTTTACAAAACTCTATCAAGAACTGTCAAACTGGATGGATCTTCCCCTCTCGCTCCTAGGGAGGTGTCACGTTGTCAAAATGGTTAGCTTTGCCAGACTGCTTTACCCTTTGCAAACCATTCCTCTACTTTTGAAGCATAAAGATATCAAACTCCTTAACACCAAAATTTCACAGTTCATCTGGCATGGCAAAAGACCTCGGATAGCCTCTAAAAAACGACACCTTCCTAGGAGTGACGGGGGCATCGGTCTACCTCATATTAGATTGTATAATTTAGCATGTCTGTTCAGGACTAGCTTAGATTGGATAGCTCAATCATCCCAATACTCTAATTACGTCTTGGAATCCGAAATGGCCCACCCGCACTCTCTGGTGGCCCTTCTACACTGCAGATGGAAAACGGTTCCCCCCTCTTTTCAACACAATCTCCTGCTCAGGGATACAGCTATAGCGTGGAGAGAAATCAGAAAAACACTCAAGCTATCTCCCTTTATCTCTCCACATCTGCCAATCCAAGGCAATCCTAATTTCATCCCTGGTCTCCATTATAAAGCCTTTTCGGTCTGGCGGAATCAAGGTCTGTCAAACTTCTCCTCATTGTGCGATGGCACCACTGGAAAACCACTTCCCTTCTCCTCAATATCCTTGGCATTTTCTCTCCCCCCATCTCACGTATTTCATTACAACCAATGTATTAGCTTCCTATCTAACACTTGTAAAGACACTCTCCGGAGATTCGAAAACAGCTTTGCTGAACGTCTACTACACAGTGGACGTTATAAAATCTCGGACATCTACAAACCTCTCCTGCAAGAATCTTCCCCATCCTTATCCACCTCCTCTATGGCTAACTGGGCTAGGGATTTCCCAGATCCGGACATAACCGAAAAAATCCTATCTGGTTTGCGAAAGACCCTTCGACTGACACCCAACGAAATCTGGAGAGAAACTCAACTCAAGATAGCACACCGGGCTTACATCCCATTTCTCTCTCCCAACTCCAATAAAGATGGCGCCTCCTGTCCTTTATGCAAGGTACCCAGACCCTCTCTCTCCCACCGCTTCTGGTCCTGCTCCTTCATCTCCTCATTCTGGGATCAAGTCCTTTCTTATATATTCAAAACCACTTTGTTGAAAATCCCCAAAGACCCTTTGCTTCTCATATTTGGATATTGGGACCCTCTGTTGCTGCCCTGGTCTAAGTCTCTGGCTGCCTCGAACCCTTCCGGGACTACCAAATGCCCCTCCTCTAAAGACTGGATCCTGCTATGTTTGCTTGTTGCCAGGAGACTCATTCTCAGGCACTGGATCTCTCCCCAAGGCCCTTCTCTCACCCAACTCGAAAAGGACTGCCTCCACCTCTTTTATGAAGAAAGACTTCTTACAGACTTCAAAGAACCCAGATCTAGAGCCCACTTCTACCACAGATGGGAATCCTTCATCACCACAACCCTCTCGACAGCCGATCAAGCGGCTCTGGACCTACTTTCCTTCTCATACGTTGAACCTATCCCTAAGGGGCTGTAATTCTTGCTGACTTTGCTCAGTTTTTACATACCGGAGGGCCCTCCGGGGCTGTTTCTTCTCGGGACCATACATGTTTTGGAATGAACAGCACGCTATAGTCTATGGAGCTCCCTCCCCCTCCCCCCCCTTTCTACTTATTAGTTTTTTTTTTTGTTTTTTTTTCAACTTTTGTACCATTGTACTTATCTTTTCACCTGTACAAGTGTCTTTTATTACTCCAATAAAAATTTGTTAAAAAAAAAAAAAAAGAAAGCAATGGAAAACCGCGATAATACCGCCCACAATGCGCCTCTACAGAGGCGCATTGCGGGCGGTATTAACCATTTTTCGGCCGCTAGCAGGGGTTAAAACCGCACCGCTAGCGGCCGAATACCTCTGCAATTCCGACGGTATAGCGCCGCTAAAAATAGAGGCGCTATACCACCACTGCACCCACCGCCCCAGTGTGAAACCAGCCTAAGTGAAACACTGAGGCTGGTTTCACACTGGGGCGGTGGGAGCGGTGGCGGTATAGTGCCGCTATTTTTAGCGGCACCATACCGTTGGAATTGCGGAGGTATTCGGCCGCTAGCGGCTGAAAAAGGGTCAATACCGCCGGCAATGGGCCTCTGTAGAGGCGCATTGCCGGCGGTATTACCGCGGTTTCCCATTTGCTTTCAATGGGAAGGAGCGGTGTAGGAGCGGTAAACACACCGCTCCTCTCACCGCTCCAAAGATGCGGCTAGGAGGACTTTTTTTCACGTCCTGTTAGCGCACCGCTCCAGTGTGAAAGCCCTCGGGCTTTCACATTGGAGAGACAGCAGCCGCTGTTTAGGTTCAGTTTGCAGGCGCTATTTTTAGCACAATAGCGCCTGCAAAACCCCCCAGTGTGAAAGGGGCCTGACTGTCTGCAGCTAGCACAATCACCTGCCTGCCTGTCACAGTATAGAGACTAACAGGAACGGATCTATCCAAACTCAATACAGTGTATAAATATATATACACAACACCTAGGATGCATATATATCCTCTACACACTGTAACAGCAGCTAACTGACTCGCCTGCCTGCTCTATCTAACTCAATATAAATGACACTGTCTATCTCTCTGAAACTGCCCCTTTCACAAACACCAACACACTACACAAGGCCGACTTCCAGGCGGCCTTATATAGTGTGGGGCGTGTACCAAACCCCCTGAGCCATAATTGGCCAAAGCCACCTTGGCTTTGGCCAATTACGGCTCTCGGTTTTTTCCGCGCTGTGATTGGCCAAGCATGCGGGTCATAGTGCATGCTTGGCCAATCATCAGCCAGCAATGCACTGCGATGCCGCAGTGAACTATGGGCCGTGTCGCGCAACACGAATTTAGCGCGAACGGACCATAAAGTTCATTCTTCGTCGAACGATCGAACGGCCAATGTTCATCCCTAGTTTCTACTAGTGTAGCTATGACTGTCGACATCCTTTTTGTAAAGCATCTTTTATATTATTGTATACAATTTCATACCATTAGATTGAATTTTTTATCTATGAATCACTAATTTATATACTTACCATTATTAGTTTTTTGATTCTTGTTCTTCATTTATTACTCAAGTCGTTTACATTGTGGTGGTTCTAAAGCCTGAATATATCCATAAGGATTGGGTTTTATACATTTTTGTATCTATATTTTTATCTATATTTATTCACATTTACGATTACTGCATCATCACCATATGTATTGCTTATTGTAGAATTAGTATTCCTCTCTCAGGTCTGTCCATCCATAATCATCCATTCAGGTGTGGATGGATCGCAGCACCCATACTATTTATTTCAATGTGTCTATATATACACACATGTGCATCCCTTAGTACAGTGATGGAATACCCCTGAGGGGTTGTGGAAGTCCCCCTATTTTTTATTTTTTATTGCAGCTATCAGTGAAGTTGCCAGGCAGACGCTATGACCGCACTTCCTGCCACTCTGGAACTCAAGCAAGACAGCATGCATTCCAGATGCCGTTCTAGCTCTGGAATCCTCTGCCAACACACAGGGGGATGCACCTGCCGTGGGCGTTATGCATCCAGACAGTCGGCCTGGTGTACACACAATAGCCCTATGTGCCACAGTGCTGACGCACTCTAAGGTAGGTCGCCACTGGCACCATATATTCAATCACCAACAGTCTGTGGTCACTTTCGTTCCTATACAGCCGATCTTGACCCAGCTAATACATCAGCCTGTGGCCTAAAGGGTTTTTCTAGTCATTGATTTGTCACTGATTTGCTATACTGCTTCAGTATTTTATATACTTTTGTATATGTGTATATGTGTATATGTGTAGCGGACTCACCCTCTCTCTTCTTCAGCGGTTACTCTGGCTCTGGTCTAGGGGTACCTTGAAGGGGAGGGCGAGGTGCGCCACGGCCCATGTCCTCTAGATTACAGATTTCGGGCTGTGTATACGCTCAGAGCCAAGTCTGTTCTGCTGATAACCCCCTTTGCTCCGAGTAATTGGAGTACCACACACTGAAAAGGTCCAACACTTATTTATTCCATAACGGCAAACAAATAGTCCTTTGCGATCAGACAGTTTGAGACCCATAGAACAGTTCAGTATTGGTGGGGAGTAGATCAAGGCACAATCCTCAAAGAAACTAAACCGTTGAGGTTTCACCAACGGTTGCTAAGCACAGTGGCTGTAAAACATACTTTTTTGGCATCAGAGTCTCTTCCAGCGACTCTAATGAACAGGAACTGGAGTTACCTTCGCTACGCTGCAGCCCCTGTCAGGGGGAAGACATCCCTCCAAGAGAGTTACCAGAGGCCCCGCCATCACAGGATTAATGCTGTACCGGGCTATTCTGAAGGGTTACACTCCACGGCCTCCTCACCTCAGATACGGGTCCCAACACCTTAGGGCCCCTCGGACTCCTCCACCCTTGCGGAACCCAGTCAAAGTTACTGGGCCCCAGGCCTTGGCCATAGTACCTCACCTCAGGCTTAAGGTGCCTGGGATGGACTCCATCTCTCGCTCCGGCCAGGTCAAGGGCACCTGGGCCCGGAACCCCAGCACCCAGGCTGAAGGTGCCTGGGTGCGGCCGCATCCTCTGACTCTGCACTCTGAATCTCGTGGTAAGGGCGTCCGCCCCTTCTATCCCCTCTCCCTCTGCGTCACAGCGGGTTCCCCGCCCCGCTGTACCAGCACCAGGAAAGGACAAAAAGGGAGCAGTCTTGCGGTGCGGGTTCAACTCCGGCCCAGGGCAACAATGCCACCTGCAGGCCGCAGGGAACCTTGCACCACCAGAGTCCTCCAAGAACCACAAAAGAGGTTCTCAGACTCCCTAACAATTAGTGCATCCGGGTTGAATAACCCAGATGCTCCCCCCAAATTTAAATGCCCGCTACATATGAATGATATGTGTTTGTAATCGCATCGGGACCCTTCGGGGTAAGACCGCACTATATCAAGATACCTCTCAACTGTCAACTCAACTCATGAATTATGTTTATATATATATATATCTTCATCAGTAACCACTATTTGGATTAGCATCCACTGGTTCCATTTGCAGTTCGCTCCAACATTTTCCCAAATCCCCCTCCCCTTTTTTCCTTTTGACAAGTACCTGTGGGCGGCCCTATTGGTCTGGGACCGCCCATGGAGGTGGGAGGGCCTTCTGGGCTCCCCTGGGTGTTTCCTGGTCATTTGTGTAATGGAGAACGTGTATATATACTTGGACAGATGAGAGAGGAAACACTGCTGGGCTCTGATGAAGAAGACTCGTTTTCGAAACGTGTAAGCCAGCAGCGATTCCTGTAAATCCCTCTGTGACTCTCTGGAGTGGTTCGGTTCAGACGCATTGCTGCTTTTTGTGTAATCTTTCATTGCATATTATCCACGTATGTTTGTAAGTAGTATTATTTTATATACTTTTAATAAACTCCACCCAAGGATAATGCACTAGGCTGGTGCGCCCTTCTTTTTTCTTTGTCGTTTTTCGTTAAGGATACCCCTATTCCTGAGGGCAGCAAGGCCAGTGACATATACCATTGTGATATACAGACTGTCTGGTGTTTCGCTCATGCGCAGGCGTTTTTGTTTTCTGCTATCAAAACTTCAATTGAAATGCCTGAATATTTCCGTAAAACACTCAAATAGCAGCTCTCCACCCCTAATTTCCTCTCCTTCTCTTTCCCCTAGTGATTTCTATTGGCTAAACAAAAATGCCTAAAACTGTAAAATGCTTTTAATACACTTCTAAAATGCTTTAAAAAAGCTTGCACATGTACAGTAAAACCTCCAAAAAAAAATTGAAAGTAAAAAAAAAAAAAGTGTGTAAAAAGCTGCAAAAAAAGCTTAAAAAATGCCCAATAAACACCTGAAAATGAAACGCTCAGGTGTGAATGCAGCCTTAAAAGGGTTGTAAAGGCAGAAGGTTTTTATCTTAATGCTGAGGGCGGGGCCCACCAGTGATGTAAATGCATGACCCCCCTCTGACATCACATGACACAGAAACGGCACTTCTCAAAATATGGGATGATGCCCTCGAAGCAGCAGATGACGGAAAATCATGTCTACTGGTGCTGCTGTACCTCAGTGCAGCATTCGACATAGGAGATCACAAAACTCTACTCATTTGTCTTAAAGATGTAGCCGGAGTTACAGACTCAGATCTACCCTGGTTCGCATCCTTCCTAGAAAATCGTTCTCAGACAGTGAAACTAGGAGCTTTCACCTCGGAAACACGCACCATTTCTTGCGGAGTCCCTCAAGGATCACCCCTGTCACCCGTTCTTTTCAACATCTACCCCTGCCCACTCCTCAAAATCATCAGCGAACAGGACCTGTGCTTACACTCCTACTCTGATGACACTCAACTTTACTTTCGGATCACCAAAAAAAACGACCAATATCACGGATTAGAAAAATGCCTCGCATTGATCGATGATTGGATGACTGAGAGCTCCCTCAAACTTAACGGATCCAAAACAGAACTTCTTCGCCTCCACGCAAACCGAAAGACTAAAGCTAGGACCTCATGGACACCACCCACCATCCTTGGACACACCATCACCCCAAGTACCAAAGTCAAAAGCCTCGGAGTCACCTTTGACTCAGAGATGTCGATAGATGCACAAATAGGATCAGTAGTCAGAGGATCCCATTATCTACTCCGCCTACTGCGTAGACTCATCCCCTTCATCCCGGAAGAGGATACAGCGGTAGTAGTCGGAACAATCATCAATTCTCGACTCAACTACGCAAACTCCCTCTACTTAGGACTACCTAAATACCAGATTTCGCACCTACAAGTCGTCCAGAACACGGAAGCCAGACTGGTAATTGGGAAAAAACCCTGGGAATCCATCACCCCATCCCTGAGGAGCCTTCATTGGCTAACCGTAAAGGATCGGGTCACATTCAAGACCCTCTGCCTCACCCACAAATGCACACAAGGAAAGGTTCCTCAATACTTATGCGTGAAAATAAAACACTACACCCCCAATCGCATTCTCCGATCAACTAATCAAAACCTCCTCCACATCCCCAAGTTCCACTACAAATCGAAGGGAGAACGAAGATTTGCAGTTCAAGGACCACGGCTATGGAACGCTCTACTAACGAGCTTTCGCATGGAAGAAAACCATCGGGCCTTCAGGAAAAAAACTTAAGAACCACCTCTTTTGGAGCTTAAGGATGAGACTGGATGGAAATAAGCACCTTGAGGCGATTTAGTTCGCATTTGTAGCGCTATACAAGTTACTCACTCACTCTAAAGCAGAAGGGGACTTACCAGGCCTTTCTTATCTTGACTCTGCTAGAGGTATTAACGCCTTAGCACAAAAACTTCCTTATGAGTTACACGAAAGATGGATTGCCTATGGCTGTAACTACAAACGAAAACACAATGTGCCTTTTTCACCCTTTAGTGAGTTTGTGGACTTTGTAGACAGAAAAGCAGGAACGAAAGATGACCCCAGCTTCATTTTTCCAGTGTCTTATACCACTTCTTCTGGCCCTAAACAACTTAGAGCTCCAGTAGCAGCGCACAAAACTAACATTTCTTCCCACAGATTTGCAGAGTCTCAGCCAGAGGATCAAGACAGTGACCCTAATAAGTTCTGCCCTCTACATAAGATGCCACATCCTCTTCTGAAATGCAGAGCCTTCAGGACAAAGACCATCCAGGATCGCAAAGCTTTCCTCAAAGAGAACAACATCTGTTACAAGTGCTGCTCTTCGTTCACACACTTCGTCAAGGACTGTAAGGTCAGTGTCAAATGTACAGAGTGTGACAGCACAGAGCACAACACAGCTTCACATCCAAGAACCTTCCCACCTGTCCATGGTGACAAGGAGCAAGGCAGGGAGACCAAAGACTAGTACAGATGCCACAGCAATCACTTCACAGTGCACTGAAGTCTGCAAAGGAAGTACAGGTGGCAGATCCTGCTCCAAAATCTGTCTAGTGAGAGTTTACCCAAAATATCCGCAGTGACAAAGCAGTTAAGCTCTACATCATCTTGGATGATCAGAGTAATAAGTCACTAGCTAGATCTGTGTTTTTTGACATTCTAAACCTTAAAGGCCCCAGCAGCCCTTACTCCCTTAGGACCTGTGCAGGTACAGTGGAAACGGCGGGGAGAAGAGTTGACAGCCTACAAATTCAATTGATGGATGGTAAGACATGCCTACCCTTACCGACCATAATAGAGTGCAACCAGATGCCAGACAACAGATGGGAGATTCCCACACAAGACGCAGCAGCTCACCAGACGCACTTGAATCACATAGCACATCTCATACCAGAACTAGATGATCAGGCTCAGATAATCTTACTCCTAGGGAGAGATATCTTACAAGTCCACAAATTAAGAAAACTGATCAACGGTCCTCAGAATGCCCCATATGCCCAAAAACTGGATCTCGGATGGGTCATTATAGGTAATGTTTGCCTGGGAGGTGCACACAAACCGGCATCTGTTAATAACTTGCTCACTAGTACCCTTGAGAATGGTCGTCCTTCTCTTTTCCAACCCTGTCAAAATCACATCCTCATAAAGGAGCTACCACACAACAACCCTGTACCTCTTCCTTTCCTAAGTTCCCTCTGTGACAGCAATATCTATGATGGCGACCAAAGTGACTTAGGATGAACAGTGTTCAGGACAACAAAGGAAGATAACAAGGTAGCAATGTCCATTGAGGATAGGCTCTTCCTAGAAGTTATGGAAAGGAGTATGGAGAAAGACGTGACTAATAGCTGGGTTGCACCTCTTCCCAACAGAGAACTAGCATATAAACGCCTCACTTCCCCAAGACACAATCTTCAAAGGAAACCAGAGATGAGAGAACATTTCCTTTCCTTCATGGAGAAAATATTCCAGAATGGTCATGCTGAGATAGCCCCAAACCTCAAAGACTCTGAGGAATGCTGGTACTTACCCATATTTGGGGTCTATCACCCTAAGAAGCCAGGGCAGATTAGAGTGGTGTTCGATTCCTGCACCAAGCATGAGGGTGTCTCTCTAAATTATGTCCTTCTCTCTGGCCCTGACCTGAACAACTGACTATTAGGAGTACTACTCCACTTTCGCAAGGATTCAGTCACATTCATGGCAGACATACAACAAATATTCTATTGGTTTCTTGTTAAAGAAGAACACCAAAACTTTCTGAGGTTTCTCTGGTTCAGGGACAAAAAAAAACCTCTGGAGACAGAATACCGCATGAGGGTGCACATATTTGGCAACAGTCCTTCCCCTGCAGTTGCTATATATGGCCTCAGACACTCTGCTAGAGTGGGAGAGTCAGAGTATGGGTCAGTTGTCAGACAATTTGTGGACAAGGATTTCTATGTAGAAGATTGCTTGAAATCACTACCCACAAAGGAAGCTGCAATCAGTCTCCTCAAAAGAACTTGCTTGTTCCAACTTAAGACTCCACAAGATTGCTTCCAACAGTAGAGAAGTTTTAGAAGCCTTTCCTGTCCAAGATCATTCTAACGAGTTAAAAGACTTAGATCTAGGTACAGACTCGCTTCCCATGCAACGCAGGCTTGGTTTGCTTTGGGACTTTAGATCTGACACCTTTACTTTCCAAGTAAACACAGAAGAAAACCCCTTTACCCATAGATGAGTCCTGTCTACCATAAACAGCCTGTAGGATCCTTTAGGCTTTGCAGCACCTGTCACCATCCAGGGTAAGGCGCTACTCAAAGACTTAACCTGTGAGTCGTTAGATTGGGACCACCCTCTCCCCACCGACAGGAAGAACCTATGGCTAGAGTGGAAGGACTCACTAACAGCTCTATCCAACCTTAAAATTCCACGCCCATATGCTCCTCTGTCATCTGCAGACATTCAGATGCAAAGACTTTGTGTGTTTTCGGATGCTTCTGTTAAAGCAATTGCTGCTGTATAGATAAGTGATGGTGGCTGCGCTGTGAATAAGCTAGAGTGAAAGGAATGGGGGAAGGGCTGTGGGCTGGTCTAATTGAAAAGGGCCAGAAATGAGTGACGTGATAGTATCAAATAGGTGACATAATATGTGAAAACAGTGCTGGAAATATATATGGGTATCACAAACAGTGAATGCTCAAAAAAGGGGGGTTGCCCTAATCAAATAAGGATTGGCGTGAACACATGTAAATATTAATGAACTATAAACAAATCAATAATAGACAGGGTGTGGCATAAATAAATATATAAAACAGAGCAACCGTGTATAAACTGCAAAAAATGCATAAAATAAGTCCAAGGTGAACACAGTGATCTGTAGGGAGAGGGATATAGTCCAGTACTTTAATGAATCCCGTCACCATCAGTTGCTAAGGTGTTTAACAAACGACCCTTCAGTGCAAATCCACCATCACAATTGCTGCTGTAGCTTACCTGAAAACCATAGACACTAAAAGACAATGCCACATAGGGTTTGTAATGGGGAAAGCAAAACTTGCACCACTTCCCGAACACACCATACCCAGGCTGGAACTTTGTGCTGCAGTATTGGCTACAGAACTAGCTGAACTAATTGCAACAGAAACAAATCTAGAAATTCAAAAAGCTGAGTTTTACACAGACAGTAAAGTAGTTCTGGGTTACATCCATAATGAAACTAGGCGTTTCTTTGTCTATGTCAATAACAGAGTGTTGAGGATAAGGTGGTCCACCCGCCCAGAGCAATGGCATTTTGTGCCTACAGACTGTAATCCTGCAGACCTAGCGACCAGATCTGTGGTGGCCAGCCGTCTCAAAGGTACTTTGTGGTTCACAGGTCCCACCTTTCTACGCAGTCCCGACTAACACTAATGACCTCACCACATTTGATCTGATAGATGTAGAAAAGGATCATGAAATCTGCCCTCAGGTTTCTACCTCAGTCACAACAACTCCTCTCAAACAGTTTAAAACCCACCTTTTTTAGCAGGTTCTCCACCTGGAGGTAACTATTTACAGCTATCATTAACGCCAGACCTTTGACATCAACTTCAAGTGACTCTGAAGATCCAATGGTTCTCACACCTGTAATGTTACTCACGCAAAAGACTGATCTTGTCGGTGCTCCAGCCAGGGCTGCTGTTAGAAATCACGGGGCCCCGTACAGCCTACCTGACAGGGCCCCCCTAAAAAATATCAAAACAATATTTTTGCTACCATTACACCACAAAAAATCATTATTAGCATACACATCAAAACGTATAAACTTACAGGGGAACAGGAGGGTACAGTGTGGGGGGAGGGGGCAGGATGGCACAGTACAGGGGGGCAGGAGGGTACAGTACAAGGGGGGCAGGAGGGCATAGTACAGCAGTTAGGAGGTTACAGTACAAGGGGGGCAGTAGGGCACAGTACAGCAGTTAGGAGGGTACAGTACAAGGGGGGCACAGTAGGAGAGGGACAGGAAAGTACAGTACGGAGGCAGGAGGGCACAGTACAGAAGTTAGGATAGTACAGTACAAGGGGGGGCAGGAGGGCACAGTAAAGCAGTTAGGAGGGTACAGTACAAGGGGGGGCAGGAGGGCACAGTACAGCAGTTAGGAGGGTACAATACAGGGGGGCACAGTAGGAGAGGGACAGGAAAGTACAGTACGGAAGCAGGAGGGCACAGTACAGCAGTTAGGAGGGTACAATACAGGGGGGCACAGTAGGAGAGGGACAGGAAAGTACAGTACGGAAGCAGGAGGGCACAGTACAGCAGTTAGGAGGGTACAGTACAGGGGGGCACAGTAGGAGAGGGACAGGAAAGTACAGTACGGAGGCAGGAGGGCACAGTACAGCACTTAGGAGGGTACAGTACAAGGGTGGGGCAGGAGGGCACAGTACAGCAGTTAGGAGGGTACAATACAAGGGGGGCAGGGGGGCACAGTACAAGTGGGGGCAGGAGGGCACAGTACAGGGGGGCAGGAGGGTACAGTACAAGTGGGGGCAGGAGGGCACAGTACAGCAGTTAGGAGGGTACAGTACAGGGGGGCAGGAGGGCACAGTACAGCAGTTAGGAGGGTACAGTACAGGGGGGGGCAGGAGGGCACAGTACAGCAGTTAGGAGGGTACAGTACAAGGGGGAGGCAGGAGGGCACAGTACAGCAGTTAGGAGGGTACAGTACAAGGGGGCAGAAGGGCACAGTACAGGGGGGCAGGAGGAAACAGTACAAGTGGAGAAAGGAGGGCACAGTACAGCAGTTAGGAGGGTACAGTACAGGGGGGGCAGGAGGGCACAGTACAGCAGTTATGAGGGTACAGTACAAGGGGGGGCAGGAGGGCACAGTACAGCAGTTAGGACGGTACAGTACAGGGGGGGGGCATGAGGGCACAGTACAGCAGTTAGGAGAGTACAGTACAAGGGGGGGGCAGGAAGGAACAGTACAGGGGGCAGGAGGGTACAGTACAGCAGTTAGGAGGGTACAGTACAAGGGGGGGCAGGAGGGCACAGTACAGCAGTTAGGAGGGTACAGTACAGGGGGGCACAGTAGGAGAGGGACAGGAAAGTACAGTACGGAGGCAGGAGGGCAAAGTATGAGAGGGGGTGGGGCAGGAAGGTACAGTATGGTGGGGTTAGGAGGATACAGTACAGGGGGAGCAGGAGGGTACAGTACAGAGGAGGGGTAAGTGGACATAGTACAGGGGGCAAGAGGGTACAGTATAGGGGCAGTAATGTAGAATACAGATATGGTCTCCTGAAACAATAAGTATAAAAAATAAGAAATAGCCATAGTATAAGAAAAGTAAATGGGCTGTCTGGCAGGGAGGGGAGAGGGAGTGATCTCCATTGCCTAATAAAGAGAGAGTGTTGGGGGTGTGCAGGGTGGAGGGAGAGAGCATTGCAGACATCAGAGAGACAGATAACAGAACTGACCTGCACTGTAGCAAAAGTGACAAAGTGAGGAGAACTGTTACCACTGCCTGAAACTGCGGGGAGGAAACTTCAAAGTCCCCCAATGCACCTAGGACCCCTGGGAAGTTTGCAGAAGTGCCTGTGCCTTAAGACAAGCAAGCCCTCCCCCGCTCTCAGTGTCCTGACGAATCCCCCTGCTTTCAGGATGAGGAAAACAGGCAGCGCTGGGGGGAGACCAGGCACCTATGGGAGGATCATATGTGGCCCGAACAGGGAGGCAGATCGGTGCGCTGTGACAGTTACAGAAACAATGCCATGTATCTCTCCCTCCAGAAGCTGAAAGCCGACAGGAGGGAGAGGGAGAGACACACACGGCATCGCTTGTGTAACTGTCACAGCACACCGATCTGCCTCCCTATCCAGGCCCCCATGTGTGCTCGGGCCCCCTACTGGAGGGCTGGTGGTCCCCCCCTATCAGCGGCCCTGGCTCCAGCTGGAGAGTTTTGTGAGAAGGACCTTTACAAACGTCAATAGAGACAAGTACAAACCCTTGCCAATACCTTCTGGAGTCGGTGGAGGGAACAATATATCTACTCTACAACTAAGGAGAAAGTGGCACACTGAAAAACCTAATCTTAAACCTGGTGATGTTGTGCTCATGAAAGATTGTCAGACACTAAGGAATATGTGGCCTTTAGGTCTGGTCACCAAAGTACTGCCAAGCAAGGATAATCGTGTCCGTAAGGTCGAGGTAAAGATCTTCCAACAGAATGAGGCTAAAGTATTTTTAAGACCAGTGACCGAACTTGTTCTGTTGCTTTCTACGGAGGACTGTTAGTGACGTCACTTGATGTCAAGCGGGGAGTGTTCTGTCCACCAAACTTCTATTCTGATTATCTGTATCTGTGTTTTTAAAAAAAAACCTGTAAGGTTTTTTATTTTACATAAGACAATCATATGTGGAGTACAGGCTCCATCTAGCGTTCTTTTTTGGTATTGCTGCAGTTATTCCGTTTTTTTGACCCACTGTGTGTAGTTAAGGAAGTTGTTAGTAAGCAGGGAATTCTGGTAGAATCTTCACAGGAAGTGAAGCAGCCACCATTCTTTGAGCAGACACTGCAGGAAGCAAGACATGTCTTGCTCAATCTATCGCCATCACCCCTTAGAGAACTTAAAAAGTAAATGTTTACTATCTCATCTTCTATTGTATATCGTTGTTTCTGCAACGTATGTTGTATTGTATGCAATAGTGTACTTACTGAGGTCTATTTCTGTTATTTTGTAGTTTCACATGGCTTGTTCTAATAAAACTGAGATCAAAGAAATATGGTATCTGAAGTTTTTGGGACAAGGAGGTTTAGCTATATGTCCTTGAGACAGAACACTGATGACACTACCATAATCAGTTGTATCACTGGAGACGATGAGGAGAAATACAGGGGAGAGGTTGATAGGATAGTGGAATGGTGTACAGCAAATAACCTGATCCTAAACACAGGGAAAACAAAGGAACGGATTGTAGATTTCAGAAGGAACAGGCCTGACACAGCACCGCTTTTTATTAAAGGCGTGTGCGTGGAGTGGGTCTCTACCTTTACGTTTTTGGAAACATGCCTTTCTGAAAACTTAACAAGGACAATCAACGTTAAAGCCATCATTAAGAAATCGCAACAGCGTTTATATTTTTTGCGACTCCTTAGGAAGAATGGGTTGGGAAGAAAGGTACTAGAGACCTTCTATTGCTCTGCCATTGAGCGTACATTAAGGTATTGTATTCTAGTTTGGTATCCTAGTTGTATGCAGGCAGATAAAAATACTCTAAAGAGAGTGGTTTGAACAGCGCAGAAAATTGTAGGGTGTTTACTTGTTTCTCTAGAAGAAATATATGAGACTCTTTGCCTTTGTAGAGCAGGAAAAATAGTGAGAGACCAGACTCATCCTGGTTGTCATTTCTTTGAATTATTGCAATCTGGGAGATGTTTTAGGGTGATTAAAACAAGGACAAATAGAAAGAGAGCTTCTTTCCCAGGGCTGTTAAGGCTATCAATGCAGGAATGAAATTAAAGAGGTCACATAGTCTTATTTTATTGTCTTGATTCGTTTTTAATATGAGTACACTTTATACTTTTATAATATGGGGACACTTTTATATTAATATTTTTTTGGTATAATTAAATCCTGTGTGGTAAATGCATGGTTGATAATTGTGATGTATGAATAATGTGTGGAGTAGAAATGTAATTTCATTGTGAATTTGTATCTATAATGACAATAAATCTTATCTTATTTCTTTAATTTCAATATCAACAAATGAGCTCATCGGCCCAACTAGCCCTCAAACATACAATAATTTTTTCTCATCTTGAACAACATATTTTTTTTCTACATAATACACCACTCTAGGTTCTTCTATAAAACCATAATGCCATTTCAATAACACTTCGGAGCCCAGAGCAATCTTATCAATCTGAAATATAGTACATTTCTTAACATCGAAAACCAGCTAACAAAGCTTCAACAATGTAATGCCGCGTACACACGATCTATTTTTTCGACGGTGAAAACACCATCGAGAAAATCGACGTGAAAAACGAGGAACAGCTTGTTCCCCCCACACACGGCCGTTTTAAATGACTTTTTTTTTTGGTTGAAAAAAACGACCGTGTGTGGGCTCCCCGGCAGTGTTTCCCTATGGGAAAACTGCCGCGGCAAAAAATGACGGGAATCACGACGAGAAAAATTAGAGCATGTTCTAATTTTTCTCGTCGTGATTAATGCCATTTTTCCCATCGAGAAAAACGACAAAAAGCCCACAGACGATCGTTTTTCTCGTCCAAAGGAAAAAATGTAATTTTTCTTGACGGGAAAAATGATCGTGTGTACGCGGCTTAAGGATAGGCAATTGCACAATTAAAACATTGCCCTGTACAAACGATCGAATTTTCCGATGAAAAAAGTCTTATGGACTTTTTTCATCGGAAATTCCAATCGTGTGTGGGCCTAATCGGACTTTTTTCCATCGGAGTAAAAAAATAGAACATGTTTTAAGTTTTTCCGATGGAAAAAAATCCGATGGGAAATTCCGATCGTCTGTGTGGAATTCCATCGGAGGAAAATCCACACATGCTCAGAATCAAGTCGACGCATGCTCAGAAGCATTGAACTTAATTTTTCTCAGCTCGTCATAGTGTTTTACGTCACCGCGTTTTGGACGGTTGGAATTTAGTCTAAAGCCCTGTACACACGATCGGATTTCCTGTGGTTTTTTAACCGATGGATTTTTCCATCGGAAAACCGATGAAGCTGACTTCCATCAGTCTTGCCTACACACCATCAGTCAAAAAACCGACCGTTCCAAACGCGGTGACGTAAAACACTCCGATGAGCCAAGAAAAATGAAGTTCAATGCTTCTGAGCATGCGTCGACTTGATTCTGAGCATGCGTGGGTTTTTTCTCCGATGGAGTTCCCCACAGACGATAGTAATTTGCTATTGGTTTTTTAACCATCGGATACATTTCAAACATGTTCTATTTTTAAACACCGATGGAAAAAAGAGCGATGGGGCCCATACACGATTGGTTTGTCCGATGAAAAAAGTCCATCGGACTGTTTTCATGGGTAAAACCTATTGTGTGTACAGGGCTTGACAGTGTGTATGCAAGACGGATGGAAGTCAGCTTCATCGGAATTCCGACAGAAAATTCCATCGGATTTTATTCCATCGGAAATCCGATCGTGTGTACAGGGCATAACTGAAATAATCAAAATACCCGAGCTATAAGTTGAAATGTTACTCTTAAAAATTGTATCTTGCAGTTATCTTAAACCGTTTTAATCAATTTATCTGATCAGATTCTTAAAAAAAAAAAAATATCTGGTACCAGCACATACATGTAATTTAATAGTGAAGTCACATTCCTCTTTTATGATTCCAATTACGTATATACTCGAGTATAAGCCGACCCGAATGTAAGCCGAGTCACCTAATTTTACCATGAAAAACTGGGAAAACTTATTGGATCGAGTATAAGCCAGGACGGACATTGTTCACACTCCAGCCTCCACTTCATACAGTACCATACGCGGTTAATCTTCCTTTATATATGATGATGTGTTAGGGAGGAGTAGAACACTGGAACTGGCTGGAGCATAGAATCAGGTAAGTAAAAAAAGGCTATACCCCCTTCTCCCCCTCCCCCACACTGCAAGAGTGGACTTCTGTACTTTCTTGGAGTTGGGATGGGATATCATCACATCCTTTGCTGTGTGTTCTTATATTCTTGAATAGGTTAGGAATTAGTGTGGCATTTCAGGTGCTACATTTATGTTATCCACATACACATTATATCTAATTAAAAATCATTCTTTTTAGAAGATATAATGTGTATGTGGATTACATGTTATGTAGCACCTGCAATGTCACACTAATTCCTAACCTGTTCAAGAATTTTACTTTCACTTTCAATAAACCTCCACTGAAAAGTACAGAGCAGGTTCACATCACAGTATGCAGAGCAGTGGAGACTTAGGCCCCATGCACACGAGATGCTGTTATTTGCTGTTGAACCCACGTTCAGAGGCAGTTGGACGCTTATTTCAACTGCCCCTGAACCCATTCAATGTTATCCTATGTGTCCGTTTTTTGGCGTTTACAAGCAGTTGCGTTTAACCTCGTTTTTCCAGAAGCAAAAAAATGGGTTCAGACGCAAAAGTTTTCCACGTTTCAGACGCTAAACGTGGCTAAACGCAGCTAAACGCGGTACCGGCATTTTGCCGCGTTTGCGTTTATAAGCATTGGTGACCTATTTTTTAACATTAGAAATCTCAAAAATTATGGCAAATGATGAAAAACTATTAAAAAATATAAAAGAAAACTGTAATTGCTTGCATTGCATTGTGGACAATCCACAACTTGTGGCAGGTGATGTGGCCAGGTGACGTGGCCAGGTGACGTGGCCAGTGGACAATCCACAACTTGTGGCAGGTGACGCGGCAGGTGACATGGCCAGTGGACAATCCACAACTTGTGGCAGGTGACGTGGCCAGGTGACGTGGCAGGTGACGTGGCAAGTGGACAATTCACAACTTGTGGCAAGTGACGTGGCCAGGTGACGTGGCAAGTGGACAATCCACAACTTGTGACAGGTGACGTGGCCAGGTGACGTGGCATGTGATGTGGCCAGGTGGACAATCCACAACTTGTGGCAGGTGACGTGGCCAGGTGACGTGGCAGGTAATGTGGCCAGGTGACGTGGCAGGTAACGTGGCCAGGTGACGTGGCAGGTGGACAATCCACAACTTGTGGCAGGTGATGTGGCAAGTGATACACTAAATACAAGTACACTGCTGCTCTCTCAGCTGCTGCTACTCACTCTGGTCTCACAAACTGGCTGAAATGGTTAAAATGTACTGTTTTTTGAGCTTAGGGAGGGTCTATGATGAAATGCTTATAAAACGCAAACGCGGTAAAACACCGCTAAACGCGGCAAAACGCGCGTTTTTTAAACGTCGGTTTCAGCGTTTAAAAACGTGTGTTCAGCAGAGTTTGCACCTGCGTCTCGTGTACATGGGGCCTTACAGTATGTAGCAAATGATCCACCCTCCCTTCCGTGCTGTACAAAATCTTCACTCTGCCCTGGGGGAGGTCTCTACTGTGTGCTGGGCGGGACCAAATGATCGAGCCTGCAGTGTGAGGTTCTTCCTGCCCCGCTGGGACTGTACCAGCTCCGATCTGGGGGGAGACTCAGGAACTCAAGAAGGGAGCCTGAAAGGGGTGTATCTTCTGCCACAAAGCAATGAACAGGGGCACATAATCTTTGTTTTGGGCTGGCAACAGGGGCCAGGGGCAAGTGGTATAACTAGATTTTGTGGGCAGATTTTCCTGCTCACAACACCTTGTACCGCCCCTGCTTGCAGCCATCCATCGCCCAGCCCGAGCCAGTGAGTCACTCGCCTCTGCCTGCCTCTGAAGACTACAACTCCCAGAATGCAGCGTGGGAGCAACACAGCCAATCGACAGGTAAGTGGGATCCCCACTCGGGGTTTAAGCCGAGGGGGGCTTTTTCAGCATAAAAAAATGTGCTGAAAAACTTGGCTTATACGCGAGTATATACTGTAACTATGCATTGGGCAAGGGCTTAATAATATGTGCCCAACACATAAAAAAAAATAACCAACAATATTATATGTTGTAGAGCAAGTTCCCCTTTTCTTAGTTTCAATATTAATATATGTAGGGTTACACATATCTCAAAATTTCTCAATATCTACTGCTACCTTGAAACTGGCTGTAAAAAAAAATGTAACTTCCTCATTTTAAACAGAAACCTTTTAAATCAGTTTAGCCTTAACCGCTTAAAACCTTGGATCTTGACTGTCCTTGACGATCATTCCTGATCATCCCTTTGCTCAAATATATTTCATAATCAATAAATACATGACAATTAATATTCCCGCGATGCTACAGAAAACATGGACACTTGCCATGTCTGGTATGCTTCGCCACTAGTGTTTTCGAACATCCCCTTTAAATCTCTGAAGCCCTGTACACACGATCGGATTTCCTATGGATTTTAAACCAATGGATTTTTCCATCGGAAATCCGATGAAGCTGACTTCCATCAGACTTCCATCAGTCTTGCCTACACCGATCGTCCCAAAAGCCGTGACGTAAACACCCTGACGAGCCAAGAAAAATTAAGGTCTATGCTTCTGAGCATGCGTCGACTTGATTCTGAGCATGCGTGGGTTTTTTATCCGATGGAGTTCCCCACAGACGATAGTAATTTGCTATTGTTTTTTTTTTCCATCGGATAAATTTAAAACATGTTCTATTTTTTAACACCGATGGAAAAAAGACCGATGGGGCCCATACACGATTGGTTTGTCCGATGAAAAAAGTCCATCGGACTGTTTTCATCGGTAAAACCGATCGTGTATACAGGGCTTTACAGCTCCGTTAGGTTAGTTCCCATTTTTAAAACTATATTTTACTCTTACGTGTCTTGTCTCTGAACGTCATCAGACATATTGATAGCACAGTCATTTGCCTTCGATAATGGATTTTAACTGCAGACACAGTGTCCCTATGCTTCTAGATGTGAACTCCACCTGGCCTCAGGAATGGTAAGTTCCATTAACTTTCCCACTGCAATCCCAAGACCTTAATACTCAGTTTTCTTTGTTGCTTTTTAATTTTTAAATTGTATTTAATTTAACTTTCATGAATAAAGAACTCCTCTCTTACTCTTCTTTCAAATCTTAACTCACATTACCCTCTACAATGTAGGATGTTTTCAATAAAAATACCTTTAAACTCTCTTACTGTACTTTATCCTTATCACAAAGTAGGGTGTTCTCAAAACACTCCCTCTCCTTGCACAACCTTGTACACGATCTGATTTTCCGTCGGCATAAATTCCGACTGATTTTTCAGACGGAATTCCATTCAAGCTGTCTTGCATACACACTGTCACACCAAATTCCGACCGTCAAGAACGCGGTGACGTACAACACTACGACGAGCCGAGAAAAATTAAGTTCAATAATTCCGAGCATGCGTTGACTTGATTCTGAGCATGCATGTTTTTTTCTCCATCGGCGTTCCATACAGGACGAACGGAATTTCCAATAGGAATTATTTCCAGCGGAAAAAAAAGAGAACATGTTCTCTTTTTAAATTCCAGCGGAAAAAAGTTTGATGGGGCACACACATGGTCGGAATATCCGATGAAAGAATTCCGTCTGACTTTTTTCATCGGAAATTCCGACCGTGTGTACAAGGCATAACACATTCTTCTGCAACCTTCAAATTCTGTTATTTTTTACCTTCAAAGAGTCATCAAACCATGTATTTAACCACTTTGCGCCCGTCATTTGACTAATGACAGCCGCAAAGTGGTTCTATAATGCCGGGAGGCCGTCATTATACGGCCTCCGCTTCTCTGGCCACTGGGGGGCGTGCGAGCACCGCCGGCGGCGTGCCCGACGCATCACTGAGATGCCGATGCGCGTGCCTGGCGGCCGCGATGTCCGCCAGGTACCCGCGATCGGCCGGTACACAGACAAGGACATGGGTCTCTGTGTAAACACACAGATCCATGTCCTGACAGGGAGAGAGGAGACCGATGCTGTGTCCCTTGTACATAGGGACACAGATCGGTCTCCTCCCTCAGTCAGTCCCCTCCCCCCACAGTAGCAATCACTCATAGGGAACACATTTAACCCCTTCCTCGCCCCCTAGTGTTAACCCCTTCCCTGCCAGTCACATTTATACATTAATCAGTGGAGTTTTATAGCACTAATCGCTGTATAAATTTGAATGGTCCCAAAAATGTGTCAAAAGTGTCCGATGTGTCCGATGCAATATCGCAGTCCTGACAAAAATCGCAGATCGCCGCCATTACTAGTAAAAAAAAAAAAAAAGTCAGAATTCTATCCCCTATTTTGTAGGCGCTATAACTTTTGCGCAAACCAATCAATATACGCTTATTGGGATTTTTTTAACCAAAAATATGTAGAAGAATACGTATCGGCCTAAACTGAGGAAAAAATGTTTTGTTTTTTTAAAAATGGGATATTTATTATAGCAAAAATCCAAAAATAGTGTTTTTTTTTTAAAATTTTCGCTATTTTTGGTTTATAGCGCAAAAAATAAAAACGGCAGAGGTGATCAAATACCACCAAAAGAAAGCTTTATTTGTGGGGAAAAAAAGGACGTCAATTTTGTTTGTGAGCCACGTCGTGCGGCCGCGCAATTGTCATTCAAAATGACGCAGTGCCAAAAGCAGAAATTTCGCCTGGGCAGGAAGGGGGTTTATGTGCCCAGTAAGCAAGGGGTTAAACAATTGCACTTATAAACAAATATTAACAAAGGGGAGACCTCATAATATTGCACTGTAACCTCGACTGGTCCATTTATTTTATTTCCATCGCATAACCAAAATACCTTTTGTCCCATATGCATAACAATAAAATTTTCCTTAATTTCTTCAGTCTTTTTAACATCTTAGGCAATGACATATCCACATTTGAATTACCTTCTTTCATTCTTAAAAAAAAAAATAAAAAAATTGCAGATTATATAAACATACATACAAAAAAAAAAACTTACCACAATCACAATATTTGGGTATAAGCAAGGGAGGTTCCCAAGTTACTTTGTTCCTATTTCTGACTAAAAACTCCCTACCTGATCAATCGTTTTACCTTTCCCTCAAGCTTCCAGAGCTATCAATGGGCGGGTACACTTTTCCACAGCGGTCTCAGAATGTTTAAAGCCAACCTGGGCATAACATAGAAACCCAAAGCTGCTACAACAAACAATATGCAAGTAATCTAGCAATACCAACCAGAAATCATAAATTATGTTACTAGTGGAATACTAATTTGCATAAACTTCAAAATACTTTCTAAGTACTTGACCTGAGGCGTTTGTTCTATAAGGATGGGCAACCCAGGTGAAAGCTAAAGCCTCTTACACACGATCGGACTTCCATCGGACAAATCTGTGGAATTTTGTCCGAAGGGCGTTGGCCGTGAACTTGTTCTGCATACAGGCGGCAGCACTTTTTCAGCCAACATACACAAAACAACGTTGTTTTTCAGCTCTTTAGCGCCACCCTTTGGCAACTTCTGCTAATGTTGTCTGTTGGTTAACATTGGTTTGGAGCATGCGTGTTTGTACTTTGGATTTTAGTCCGACGGACTTGTGTACACATGATCAAATAATCCGACGGCACACATTTGTTGTCGGACAATTTGAGAGCCTGGCTATGCAACATTTGTTGTCGGAAATTCCGACAACAATTGTCCGATGGAGCATACAGAGGGTCGGATTATCCGACAAAACCCTTCCATCACACAATTGTTGTCGGAATATCCCATTGTGTGTACAGGCCATAAGAATTAACCAACTCTGTCACTGAAGCGGCCTGCACCCTTCCCAACAAAAAATACTCAAGAACAAACAATTCTACTTTTTTATCTAAGTTTCTATAAAATGTAATCTATATTAAAAAATTATCTAATTACCTGAGTATTTAAAATTCTGACACCACTGCTATATAGCCGAGCAGCCCTGCCCTCAGCTATATAACAGCTGTCATCGTGAAAAAGCTGCAGTCGCTGCAGTCGTGGGAACGCCTCCCATGGAGGCGGGGTTTTTGTCAATTTTTTTCCGGATCGTTGGCGCTGTGATGAAGATGAATGGACATCACGGGACACTTATATTTTTTATTTTTTGATAAAGTAATTGTCCAAAACGGTCTCCTATCATTTTTACTTTTTTAGGTAAATGAGTAGGGGTACAATGTACCTAATACCCATTCACATGGGGGGGGGGCGGGATCTGGGGGCCCCCTTGTTTAAGAGGGCTTTCAGATTCCGATAAACCCCCTGCCTGCAGACCCCTGCAACCACCGGGCAAGGGTTGTGGGGAAGAGGCCCGTGTCTCCATCAACACGGGGACAAGGTGTTTTGGGGGACCCCAAAGCACCCTCCCCATGTTGAGGGCATGTGGCCTGGTATGGTTCAGAAGGGGGTGATGCTCTATTGTTACCCCCTTTCCTGCAGCCTGCCAGGTTGCATGCTTGGATGAGGGTCTGGAACGCCATTTTTTTTAAATGTAATATTAACCACTTAACCACTTCACGCCCGGGCCATATACAAAAGACGTCCGCAAAGCGGCGCCAAATTGCTGAGAGGACGTCTATGGACGTCCTCCTATTTACTCCTGTGATGCGCGCTGCCGCGGGTGCTCATCGGGGAAAAGCTGTGCCCGCCGTGTCAGGCAGGTACAGATGCGCGTGCCTGGCGGCCGCGATGTCCACCATGTACCCGCGATCGGCTGTCACAGAGCCAGGGACGTGGATCTCTGTGTGTAAACACAGAGATCCATGCCCTGTCAGGGAGAGGAGACGAATGGTGTGTCCCTTGTACATAGGGACAACCATCGGTCTCCTCCCCCAGTTAGTCCCCTCCCCCCACAGTTACAATCACCTAGCAGGGAACACATTTAACCCCTTGATCGCCCCCTAGTGTTAACCCCTTCCCTGCCAGTCACATTTATACAGTAATCAGTGCATATTTATAGCACTGTTCGCTGTATAAATGTGAATGGTCCCAAAAATGTGTCAAAAGTGTCCGATGTGTCTGACATAATATCGCAGTCACAATAAAAATCGCAGATCGACGCCATTACTAGTAAAAAATAAAAAAAAATAATAATAAAAAAATCATAATTCTATTCCCTATTTTGTAGGCGCTATAACTTTTGCGCAAACCAATCACTATACGCTTATTGCAAATTTTTTTTTACCTAAAATATGTAGAAGAATACGTATCGGACTAAACTGAGAAAAAAAAATAGTTTTTTTTTAAAAAATTGGGATATTTATTATAGCAAAAATTAAAAAATATTGTGTTTTTTTCATAATTGCCGCTCTATTTTTGTTTATAGTGCAAAAAAATAAAAACCGCAGAAATGATCAAATACCACCAAAATAAAGCTCTATTTGTGGGAAAAAAAAGGACGGAAATTTTGTTTTGGAGCCACGTCGCACGACCGCGCAATTGTCATTCAAAGCGTGACAGCGCTGAAACCTGAAATTTTGCCTGGGCAGGAAGGGGGTTATGTGCCCAGTTGTCAAGTGGTTAAGGACCAAGCCTGTTTTTCAGACTCGGTGTTTACAAGTTTAAAACATTTTTTTTGCTAGAAAATTACTTAGAACCCCCAAACATTATATATTGTTTTTTTTCTAACATCCTAGAGAATAAAATAGTGGTCATTACAATACTTTGTGTCACATCGTATTTGTGCAGCGATTTTACAAGCGCACTTTTTTGGGAAAAAATTCACTTTTTTTAATAAAAAAATAAGACAACAGTAAAGTTAGCCCAATTTTTTTTATATTGTGAAAGATAATGTTACGCTGAGTAAATTGATACCCAACATGTCACACTTCAAAATTGTGCCCGCTCATGGAATGGCGTCAAACTTTTACCCTAAAAAATCTCCATAGATGACGTTTAAAAAAAATCTACAGGTTGCATATTTTGAGTTACAGAGGAGGTCTAGGGCTAGAATTATTGCTCTTGCTCTAGCGATTGCGGCGATACCTCACTTGTGTAGTTTGAACACTGTTTTCATATGCGGCTGCTACTCACGTATGCGTTTGTTTCTGCACGCGAGCTCGTCGGGATGGGGCACTTTAAAAAAAATTTTTGGGGGTTTTCTTATTTATTTTACTTTATTTTTATTTATTTTTACACTGTTTAAAAAAAAAAAATGGGTCACTTTTATTCCTATTACAAGGAATGTAAACATCCCTTGTAATAGAAAAAAGCATGACAGGTCCTCTTAAATATGAGATCTGGGGTCAAAAAGACCTCAGATCTCATATTTACACTAATATGCAATAAAAAAAAAAAATTCATTTGAAAGAGGGAGAAGGACCCGATCGCCTCCACCGCTACCGATGGCTCCGGTAAGCGGCGGAGGGCGCGGGAGAGCGGCAGGAGGGAGGCCCTCTCCCGCAGCCGATAACGGTGATCTTGCGGCGAATCCGCCATTGAGACCACCATTATCGTAAACAGAACCGCCCACTGAAGAGATGGATATCTCGGTTGTGGCAGCAGCTGCTGCCGTTACTGAGATATCCATCTTTAAAATGATGACGTATATATACAGTGGGCGGTCGTTCAGTGGTTAAGGGGAACCCCCCAAAAAATGCGTGGGGTCCCCCCAAATTCCATACCAGGCCCTTAAGGTCTGGTATGGATATTAAGGGGAACCCTGTGCCAAATAAAAAAAAATGGCGTAGGAGTCCCCCTCAAAATCCATACCAGACCCTTATCCGAGCACACAACCTGGCAGGCTGCAGGAAAACAGCTCTTAAATAGCTGAGGGCGGGGCCACTCGTGACGTGTGCGGGTGACCCCGGCCCCCTCTGACGCAACAGGGTTTCAGACGGTTTCCCATGGCGTCACGGGTGACCCCGTCCCCTCTGACACAACAGGGGTCTGAAACCCCTGTGGCATCAGAGGGGGCCGGATCACTTGTACATGTCACTGGGTAACCCCACGGCGTTTCCCCGTTGCGTCAGAGGGGGGCAGGGTCACCCATGCATGTCACGGGTGGTCCCGCCCTCAGCTATTTAAGAGCTGTCATGTGTGTCTAGCGTCATTCGGCGGGCGGCTCCCATGGAGGCGGAATCGGAACGGGACGGCGTGCTTTTCCATATCCCAGGTCGAGGAAGGTTTACATCGCTGGAATATTTTTTTTCTTTTTTAATAAAGGACTTGTCCCAAGCTGTGTCTGTGTTTTGTTTTTTTTGACACTTTTTTTGTGAAATAGTAGGGGGTACAATGTGGACTCCCACACAATTATTTTTTTATTTTTTGTTCGGGGTTCCCCATGCCATTTTTTTCAATTACTTTTATCTTTATTGCTGGGACACGACAATTTTAGTTTTAAATTACTTTTTTACATTTTGTGCAGGGACTGTTCTAAACACGGGAAAATGCGTACTATAGACACCCACCTGGTACGAAATTTAAAGGAATATTTTACTTTTATTGTTTCACTTTAAGCATTATTAAAATCACTGCTTCCGAAAAAGCGGCCGTTTTTAAAACTTTTTTTTTCATTGATACATTGGCAAAGGGCCTGGTAATGGACTGGGGGGGGGGGGACCCATGCCGTTTTTTTAATGACTTTTATCTATATTGCCGGGACCCGACAATTCATTATAGCAGCGAGTAGTTTTAAATGACCTTTTTTCCCTTTAGAAATTTCATTTTGTGCAGGGACTGTTCTAAACATGAAAAAAATGTGCCACTATACAGGCATACTATAGACACCCCCCCCAAGTACGAAATTTAAAGGAATATTTCACTTTTATTGTTTCACTTTAAGCATTATTAAATTCACTGCTCCTGAAAAAAAATGCAGTTTTTAAAACTTTTTTTTGCATTGATACATGTCCCCTGGGGCAGGACCCGGGTCCCCATACACTTTTTATGACAATACCATGCATTTAAGCCTTTAAAATTAGCACTTTTGATTTTTCATGTTAATCTCCCATAGACTTTTAACGGTGTTCCGCAGCTTTCGAATTTGCCGCGAACACCGCATAATGTTCGCTATTTGGCGAACAGGCGAACATCAGATGTTCGAGTCAAACTTACGTTCGACTCGAACATCGAGCTCATCCCTAGTGGTGGCACACCTGGCTGACTAATAGTCTGGATTAAATTCTACGCAATATATTTGGTTTCTTCGCTTTTTTGGATGACTTTGGACTTTAAAGCCTAGTACACACGGCCGGGATTCTCGTCAGGAAAAAACCCGTCAGTTTTCCTGACGAGATTCCTGGCAAGTTTTCTTGCCGGCCGAGAGTACACACGTACGATTCAAAAGAACCACCATTCTTTTGAATGGCACGAATGCGGTGACGTCATCAACTATGGCGAGCATGCGCTTGTCACATTCAATGCCGTCGCTGCCATCTTGCTTCACCCTACCTATGCCTTGGAAGCTACCGTGCATGCGCCAAAGTCATTTTGAGCATGCGCGGGTTTCCATGGAGGCAAGTATACACATGCTCGGTTTCTCGTCGGGAAACAGGCCGACAAGAAAATAGAGAGCAGGATCTGGGCTGATTTCCAGACGAGAAACCTCAAAGCCTCGTACACACGCACGGTTTTCTCAGCAAGAAAGCTCTCCCAGCTGTTTTCTTGATGTTTCTTGCCGAGAAAACCGGCCGTGTGTACGAGGCTTAACACTTTCTTCAGTTGGATTTTTTTCACATATTGGTTTATTATATTTTACATTGGCTTATTTTTGGATACACCACACTATTGGTTTTCGGTTCATCTTAATTTTATTTTACCCTTGATATTTTGTGTCAAAAATTGGTTTATTTATTGCGCAGCAAAGATTGATTTATTTTGCCTAGCAGCCAATCAGATTTCCATTTTTCCTTTAGATTCCAGTATCTCGATGCTCAGAACCCTGCTTGCCTGGTAACAGAAAGAAGTTTGGAACTTCAATTCATAAATGTTGCTATGAGTGTGTCCCATGTCCAGAAGGAGAGATATCCAACATTTCTGGTAGAGTGCATATTTCCTGTTGATTTGTGTGATAGTAAATAGTGATGCACAATTTCTTTGGACTTTCTTTACCAGTAATTAGGTAACTCCAAACCCAAAATCCACTTTACTGGTTGAACCGATTCAGAAAAAGGTACAACAGGAAGTGGTACACAGCGTAGAGGTATCACAACAGGAAACAAGCATATAATTAGTTCAGGAGTCGTATTTACGTAAAGTCGTAGACGTCAAGTAACAACTTACAGGCTGGGTTCACACCTAATATGGATGTTTTTCACAGCAGGGGTCCATTGCCTCCCTGTTCTCCGTTTCAGGGATGAAACAGGCTCAAATGTTTGCCTAAATTTGGACCTAAAACAGAGCCAAGGACCCCTGTGCAATCCGCTCCGCAGCCGCCACGGAGATGTGTGATCCGGCTCCATTGAAAGCCGGCCACAATCTCCTGTCATGCAAGTTGGATGCGGTTGACCCGCATCCAATCTGCACTAGAGTGAACCCAACCACAAGCAAGTAAACGAGACATAAAAATTGCTACAAACATAGCAATATATTTGTCAAGGAGGGTGTTGCCTGGTCGTCCATAATGACCAAACTCAGTTAAATTTGGTACAAGTGAGGCGATTATTCATCAATAGACATTTATATGTGTGGTTTCGATGAACCATGTTTACAATTAGGGATGTGGGAAAGTGATGGTGCAACGCTAGTGACAATTTGAAGCGCTGCACCATCATTTTTCCACTTTTACTTTTTGAAATTGTCATTTGCGGTGCTGGCAGCATCCCCCCTTCTTTGAACCGCACGGTATTTAGCAATTTTTTACAATTAGGGATGAGCCGAACACCCCCCGGTTCGGTTTGCGGCAGAACATGCGAACGGACCGAAAGTTTGCGTGAACATTCAAAAAACTGTTAAAGTCTATAGGACCCGAACGTGAAAAATCAAAAGTGATAATTTTTTTTTTTTTTTTTTTATAACAATAATTTTTATAGAAAATTTTTCAGTGTACTTTTAAAAAATAAAGGCATTTACCAGACTAGAAATATAGAAACATAAATAACATAGCAAATAATACAGAATAAAGTAGAGCAGAGTTAAAGAGGAACACAGTCCCCTGATGTATTAATCAATCCGATATACATATTAAGTAATTCTTTGCATGGTAAAAGTGGGATATTGGTTAATCCCCACAAAGGGGAACAAGCTATGTCAACCACTAGCAATCTCTCAAAATGGTCGCAGTGATCAACCACCTACATGCCCTAAAATCCCATCCATTGTATATTAGCATTGGCAGTGTTTTATGCCACCTTTCCTATGTATTCCATGTGCCGTATAACCACATCATCAGGAACCAAGAAAGAAAAATAAAATCAAATATAGAAAACATTAAAATTAACCAGAGTTGTAACTGTTGCCCTATTTAGTAAGCATTGCGTTGATTAAATTGTCCTATTGCTGAGGCATGAAGATTCTCATATGTGCTATGTGTTTGGTTAAAACTTCTGGAAATTTTGGGGCTGCTATATTCTTCCAGTGTCTAAGTATAACAAGGCGCGTAGCCATTAATATGTGTGTGACAGCAGTTCTAAATGGAATAGGGACTAACTCCATGTCCAGGGAGAGTAAGGCCATTCCGGGACTTAATGGCGTAGTAATGGGTGATATTGTTTGTATTAGTTTCTCAATCTGAACCCACAATGGTTTAACCTTTGGGCATGCCCATAGTATGTGGATCAGTGTGCCTCTCTCCCCTCTCTCCCCACACATTCTCCAACACTCCGGGGAAGCGCCAGGGAAGAGTTTTGACAATCTGTGTGGGGTAAGGTACCAGCGAAGAAGTATTTTCTGGTGCATTTCCCACAAGTTTGTACTTTTGGTAGTAGCCAATTGCAATTTAATTGCCATCTCCCAATGTGTCTTTTCCCCAGGCTAGAATGTTCGGGGTTTTAAGTAATATATCCTTGCTCTGTAGTCCCTTACAGATGATCGATATACCTTTGGTCCCCTTCATATCCTGTTGGTAAAATTTGGTTATCTTCTTCGGAAGTTGGGTAAACAAATTTGGAGTCTTTTTTATTACCTGAGTTAATTGCATATATCTGTATTGCTCCCTCAGTGGTAAATTAAAGGGATTGTAAAGGTTTGTTTTTTATTTTCTAAATAGGTTCCTTTAAGCTAGTGCATTGTTGGTTCACTTACCTTTTCCTTTGATTTACCTTCTAAATATTTTTTTTCTTTGTTTTCTTTGTCTGAATTTCTCACTTCCTGTTCCTCCTCAGTAAGCTGTTCAGTAAGCTCTTCTGGCTGACTCCACACCACTCGGATGATGGTGATCAGATTCGTCAGTATTAGTTAAGAATAAAATTATGTCATCCGCAAATAGACTTATGACATGTTTCCCGGTGCCCACTTGCAATCCTTCTACTTGTGGATGTCCCCTCATGTACATGGCCAGAGGTTCCATTAGCAAATTATAAATGAGTGGAGACAAGGGGCACCCCTGGCGCGTGCCATTCGTTATGGCAAAAGGTGTTGATAGAGCTCCTGCAATATAAACTTGTGCTGAAGGAAGTGTGTATAACGCCATTATGGCAGAGAGGATGAGGCCACTAAAGCCAAACCTGTGCAGCACTTCTATAAGATATTCCCAATGAATTCTATCAAACGCCTTCTCTGCAGTCAGCGATAGGAGCAGAGAAGGCGTTCCCCTCCGTTTAGCAATGTGTATTAGGTTGACTAGTCGCCTGGTGGCATCAGCTGTTTGTCTCCCCTTAGTAAATCCAGACTGGTCTATATCCACAATATCAGGTAGGATGTCCACTAGTCTCGTAGCCAATAGTTTAGCGTAGATCTTGACATCATTATTTAACAGTGAAATAGGCCTAAAGTTTTGCGGTACATCTGGTGATTTCCCCGGTTTAGGCAGGGCTATGATTGTTGCAGTGAGCATTTCAGGAGGGAAAGAGGAAGACGCAGCAGCAGAATTAAACGTTACAGTCAGGTGTGGACAGAGAATGTCCTGGAATGTCTTATAATATTCCCCTGTAAAACCATCTGGACCGGGTGAATTGTTGGCAGGGAGAGACTGGATAATCTTTTTTACCTCCAGGTCAGATATAGGGGAAATAAGGCTTTGAAGGTTTTCCTGTGTAAGTTTGGGGAAGTTAAGTTTATCTAAGAATGCATTAATAGTACCTTTGGTTGGTTGTGTAGTAGTGAGGTCATCTTTTAGGTTATATAATGAGCTGTAGTATTGGCTAAATGCGTCAGCTATTGCTTGGGGATGAGTTTGCTTAACCTGAGTATTTGGTTGTAAGATATGGGATATTTGGGTTCTGGTTCTATGACCTCTCAGTTTATTAGCCAATAGCTTCCCTGCTTTATTGCCACTAGTATAGTATGCCAGTTTCAATCTTCTAGAGTTTTTTTCAAAATCGTCAAGGAATTTTAACCGTAAGTCTGTGCGCAGTTGCGTTACTTGGTCAGACAATATTTGGGATGGGTTAGCCTTGTTTGTCTATGTCTTCTATTTTGGATATTAGATGTACGGTCTGCTGCTGCATTTCTCTCTTGTATCTCGCCCCTTGTTGCATTATAATACCCCTTATTACCGCCTTATGGGCGTTCCAAATAACAAACGGATTTACCACTGAACCTTGATTGTAATCGAAATACCCAGCCAGTTTACTCTGTATGTATGACCTGATTGGACCATCCTGAAGTAGGCGATGGTTGGCTCTCCACAAATGTGGATTTTTGAAGGGAAGGATTCCCTACAGTTAGACATACCGAGGCATGGTCCGACCATGTGATACTATTGATTTTGACCGATTTACATTTCATCAACAACCATCTGTCAACTAGAAATAAATCAATTCTGCTATAAGACCTGTGGCAATTTGAAAAGTATAGTCTTTCATTTGCATTCAGGCACCTCCAAGAGTCATAAAGATTGTGGTTTTGTAGGGACGCCATCAGGGATGGGGGCTGCCTCTTTGGGGAAGAGGTGGAATCCACATCTGGATCTGGCGTGATATTGAAGTCCCCACAAATTACTAATAGTCCTTTTGCAACACTTTTACTTTTTTCATAATCCTGTGAAAAAATTTAATTTGTCTTATATTTGGTGCTGTGAGGGGGTTAGCTCGGTAGCGGGTGTGTGTGACCCCCTGGATGGGCTCCCCACACAAAAACTGGCCCAACAGGCGGAGGTTGTGGTTTTCAAGATCAAAAGGTGCGGTTTATTTCTCTATTTACAGTGACAAAAACACAGCAAAGCAAAAAGAAACATAAACAAAATAAATCCTGGTCAGCTTGACCTCTGACTAAACATGCAGGTTTCCCTAACTAACAACTGGGATCAGCCTGGTGCTGTCCTAGTCCCTAAGTCCCTGGTTTAGTAAATGTCCAAACAAATAGCCACACAGGCTTTGCCTCACCGCACAGGGGTTCACTCTCCCTAGACAGTCCACACAGGTCTGGTTCCAGGCATGAGCAAACACCTAATGAAGCTGGGAGTTTTTATAGAGGCCTTAAACGAGCTGACAAGCTTCAGCTGGTCTCATCAACTCCCTGCCTGCACGACGCCCAGCACTCTCCCTAGAGGTATGAATCATCCATGAGCCCACTAGCCTCAGCTGGGCTTCATCAACTCTCTCCCTAGTTGTATAAGTCGGCATAAAGCCTGAATCTGGGAGAAATATACCTACCCCCCTGGATGCAACCAGGTGACTTTACCTTCCTGCTGTCACATACCCCCCCCTCTTGTTTTAACCTTGGGGTTGGAACACCAGCACTCAGGCATTCATGTACTCGAGACAAAGCATCCACATTCCCCATTTGAACGCCAGGGCGATGCTTTACTGTGAAGTTGAATTCCTGTAGGGCCAGGAACCACCTATTTACTCTTCTATTTGTCTCCTTGTTTTGAGCCATCCACTTTAACGGAGCGTGATCCGTAACCATGTCAAAGTGCCTACCTAGCAGATAGTACCGAAGGGAATCTAGAGCCCACTTCACCGCTAAACACTCCTTTTCAACCGTGGCGTAATTTACCTCATGGGACTTCAACTTCCTGCTGAGGTAAATGACTGGGTGCTCTTCCCCGTTCCAGACCTGGGACAATACTGCTCCTAACCCCACATCTGACGCATCACTTTGTACGACAAAGTCTTTAGAGAAGTCGGGTGAGTACAACACTGGCTGGCTACATAAGGCTTGTTTCAAGAATTGGAATGCTGCCTCAGCCTCGGGGGTCCATTTAATCATGACCGACCCTTTCCCTTTCGTCAGGTTGGTTAGGGGCACAGCCTTAGAAGCAAAGTGGGGAATGAAGCGCCGATAATAACCCGCGATTCCCAGAAAGGCTCGTACCTGCTTCTTGCTGTTGGGACGTGGCCAACTCTGGATGGCCTCGACTTTGTTGAGTTGGGGTTTTATTACTCCCCTGCCAATGGTGTACCCAAGATATTTGGCCTCCTCCTGCCCAATGGTACACTTCTTGGGGTTAGCCGTAAACCCCGCTTCCCGGATAGAGTCTAGGACTGCTTGCACTTTTGGCAGATGTGAGGCCCAATCTGTGCTATGGACAATTACGTCATCCAGGTAAGCTGCAGCATACTTCCGATGGGGCCTCAGTATCTGGTCCATTTTCCGCTGGAATGTGGCCGGCGCATTCTGTAACCCGAACGGCATTCTCTTATATTGGAACGCCCCGTCTGGGGTTACAAATGCGGTTTTCTCTTTGGCCGACTTGGCCAGGGGAATTTGCCAATACCCTTTTGTGAGGTCAAGAGTCGTCATGTATCGGGCTGTTCCCAGCCGGTTGATCAACTCATCTATACGTGGCATGGGGTAGGTGTCGAATTTTGTAACTTTGTTCAACTGACGAAAATCGTTACAAAATCGCCAGCTCCCATCCGGTTTAGGCACCAACACAATGGGACTAGACCAATCACTTTGGGACTCCTCTATCACCCCTAAGTTCAGCATTTTCTGTACTTCCTCCCGTATTGCCTCCCGTCGGGCCTCTGGGATCCGATAGGGTTTTACCTTCACCCTTTCACCGGGCGGGGTAATAATATCATGCTCTACCCCAGATGTTTGTCCCGGCAGCTCAGAGAACACCTCCTTGTTGCGAAGCACAAACTCCTTAACCTCCTGTTGTTGGGGTTGTGACAAGGTGGCTGCTATTCCAACCTCCGGAATCACGCAACCAGTTTGAGCTGGTGACCAAGTTTCTGCGACTAGGGACTCTCTATCCCTCCAGGCTTTCAACAGATTAACGTGATAGATCTGTTCGGGCTTTCGCCTTCCTGGTTGTCTGACCTTGTAATTCACTTCGCTCACTTTTTCCATTATCTCGTAGGGGCCTTGCCATTTGGCAAGGAATTTACTTTCAACCGTAGGGACAAGTACCAATATCCTATCCCCCGGGGAAAAGGTACGGGTCTTGGCTCCACGGTTGTACACTCTCTGCTGTGCCAACTGCTCTTGGGCCAAATGTTCCTTCACGATGGGCATTACCTGTGCAATTCGATCTTGCATCAGGGCGACATGCTCAATCACACTCCTGTGGGGAGAACTCTCACTTTCCCAAGTTTCCTTGGCAATATCCAACAGCCCTCTTGGGTGTCTCCCATACAGTAACTCAAAGGGGGAGAATCCCGTAGAGGATTGGGGCACCTCCCTAATAGCAAACATCAAATAAGGAAGTAGACAGTCCCAATCCTTTCCATCTCTATCCACCACTTTCTTCAACATTTGTTTTAGGGTTTGGTTGAATCTTTCAACCAGCCCATCGGTTTGGGGGTGATACACAGACGTACGCAATTGCGTCACTTTGAACAATTTACACAGCTCTTTCATAACCCGGGACATAAAGGGTGTACCTTGGTCCGTAAGCAGTTCTTTACAAATACCCACCCGGCTAAAAACAAGAGATAGCTCTTTGGCTATGGTTTTGGCTGAGGTATTTCGGAGAGGGATCGCTTCTGGATAACGGGTGGCATAGTCCATTATAACTAATATGTACTGGTGCCCCCTAGCGGACTTGATTATAGGACCTACCAAATCCATTGCGATCCTCTCAAACGGGACCTCAATGATGGGTAGAGGGACCAGCGGGCTACGGAAATGTGGCATCGGGGCCGACCTCTGACACACAGGGCAGGAGGAACAATAATTTTCTATGTCCTTCATCACCCCAGGCCAATAGAATCTCTGTAATACCCTCTCTCGGGTTTTCTCTGTCCCCAGATGACCTCCAAGAATGTGCCCATGGGCCAACTCCAACACCAACTTCCTGTAAGGTTTGGGCACCACAAGCTGCTCAACGGTTTCTTCTGCCCTTTTTGCCACCCGATACAGTAGGTCCTTCTCTACGCTGAAGTATGGGTAAGTGCAGGCATTATCTGGGTTCACTAACTCGCCATCTATTTCCACTACGTTTTCCCGTGCCTTTATTAGGGCGGGGTCTTTTAACTGTTCTGTGGCAAAATTTTCCCTGTGAACCTCAAGATCAGAAAACTCCACAGACGGTAGGTTTTCGTCTGAGGAGGTGGGCTCCTCTCCAGTTTCTTGAGTCTCGCCTGCCAATACTGACAAGGGAAATTCTGGAGAGTCCTCACCACTCTCAGAGGAGTTCTGGCTATCACCTTCCTGGTACATAGGGGCACCAGTGGGGGGCTCAGGATCATCCCACAGTTCCCAGAACTTCGGAAAATCCCTTCCCACAATGGCATCATGCGGTAATTGAGATACTAACCCCACTGGATGAGAGAGGGTACCTTTGGGGGTCTTGAAACACACTGTAGTCACTGGATACTCTCGGGTGTCCCCATGCACACAAATAACAGCTACCTTGCTATTCCCAGAGACCTCTGTTTTAACTAATTCAGCCTTTATCAGGGTCACAAGGCTACCTGAATCCAGTAATACCACAACATTTCTACCATTAATACACATTTTGCATAAATGTTTCTCAGTTCCCCGAATGGCAGTGCATGCGACTGTCGCACACAGCGACTGACGTCTGTCCGTCAGAAAGTCACATTGCATGGGTTCCTCCACAACCGGGCAATTTGCTGCAATATGTCCCGCTTGCCGGCAGCGGTAGCAAACAATCCTTTTGGCTGCCTCTTGAGCCCCCGACTTCCCAGGCTGTTCTCGCCAAACCCTGGGCAGAGCTCCCACCCTCTCACTCTCTCCACCCTCACCCCTTGGAATCATCTTATCCGCCCCTGGGGATGGTCTGGTCTTAGGGTGGAAAGTCCGAGAGTCTCTGGAAGAGGCCGTCAGGTTCTCTGCAGCCAAGTATCTCTCTACACGATCCACAAGTTTACCGGCCGTTTCTGGGTCTCCATTGCTTACCCACTTTTGAATGGCGGTAGGAAGAGCTCTCAAGAAACGATCCATCACAACACGTTCCACAATCTCCGGTGCGGACAAAGTCTCTGGCTGTAGCCACTTCCTGCTCAGGTGAATGAGATCATACATTTGAGACCTGGGGGGTTTTCCAAGCTGGAAAGTCCAGTTATGCACATGCTGAGCCCGGACAGCCAGGGTGACACCCAGCCTTGCCAATATTTCAGCTT
Organism: Rana muscosa; assembly: GCA_029206835.1. Classification (NCBI taxonomy): domain Eukaryota; kingdom Metazoa; phylum Chordata; class Amphibia; order Anura; family Ranidae; genus Rana; species Rana muscosa. The sequence goes on along the minus strand of CM055116.1, from coordinate 1,256,932,654 downwards.
TTAGCATCACATAGTCTTTTGCTTGGTCAGGCTCTAGGTCATAGTAAGCTTTCTGCGATTCACCAGTTAACAGAGGAGCCACCAGTCCAGCCCACTGCTCCTCAGGCCACTTTTCTCTTTCAGCAGTCCTTTCAAATGTGGTCAAAAATACCTCTGGATCATCCTCTCCAGTCATTTTTGTCAATAAACGACTCACCCCAAAGGACGCGGTATTAGTGGGACGGCTTTCCTCACTGGTCTGCGGACGTTGCTGCATTACTGCTTCCATCTGTTGTTGTAGTCTCTGCTCTTGCTTCTGCAACAGGTCTATGAAGCGGGCCTCAGATTGCTGCTGGGCTTGTTGCTGGGCTGCGAAGCTCTTTTGCAAACCTGCATTTGTCTGCTGTTGATTGGCATTTGCTAGAGCCAGCTGTTTCAGTATCTCCTCCATGCTGGCTTAAAAAAAAAACTGCCACTGGTTCTCCACCAACTGTGAGGGGGTTAGCTCGGTAGCGGGTGTGTGTGACCCCCTGGATGGGCTCCCCACACAAAAACAGGCCCAGCAGGCGGAGGTTGTGGTTTTCAAGATCAAAAGGTGCGGTTTATTTCTCTATTTACAGTGACAAAAACACAGCAAAGCAAAAAGAAACATAAACAAAATAAATCCTGGTCAGCTTGACCTCTGACTAAACATGCAGGTTTCCCTAACTAACAACTGGGATCAGCCTGGTGCTGTCCTAGTCCCTAAGTCCCTGGTTTAGTAAATGTCCAAACAAATAGCCACACAGGCTTTGCCTCACCGCACAGGGGTTCACTTTCCCTAGACAGTCCACACAGGTCTGGTTCCAGGCATGAGCAAACACCTAATGAAGCTGGGAGTTTTTATAGAGGCCTTAAACAAGCTGACAAGCTTCAGCTGGTCTCATCAACTCCCTGCCTGCACGACGCCCAGCACTCTCCCTAGAGGTATGAATCATCCATGAGCCCACTAGCCTCAGCTGGGCTTCATCAACTCTCTCCCTAGTTGTATAAGTCGGCATAAAGCCTGAATCTGGGAGAAATATACCTACCCCCCTGGATGCAACCAGGTGACTTTACCTTCCTGCTGTCACAGTGCATACACATTTGCCACAGTATATGTGGTGGAGTTTATGTCACATATCAATATCCCGATCCCGATCTTCTGAGGTTGTTGAGGAGCAAGAACCGCAGGTCTCTCGTATCATGGAGCAGAGTAGTACTAGCGCCGCTATTCCTTCTGGTGAACTGGCAAGCACCAGCGGCCTAGTACAGCCTGGACGTACATCCAGCACTCCAGTAACACTTGGTGACGTGGCGAGTCTCATAAGTGCAGTTCAAGCTGGCGAGGTGGCAAGCACAAGTAGTGTCCCGCTGCCACCAAGAAGACAAAGGCAGGCCCGTCGTGCCCATACTGCCCTTCCTGCAGAATTCGCCTATCCTGATTGGGTCCCCACCACTTCTGCAGAACCCGTACTTCCCCCATTCACTGCCCAACCCGGTATTCAGGTGGAAACAGCTGATTTTATTCCAATTGATTTTTATTCGCTGTTTTTCACGGAAGATCTCTATAGATCTATTGTGGACCAGAGTAATTTATATGCTGGTCAATTTATCGCCGCTAACCCCCAGTTGCCTAAAATTGCCAGAAATTGGAAACCAATTACGGTTTCCGAATTTAAGACCTTTCTGGGCCTTTCCCTCAACATGGGCACACATAAATTTCCGTCATTGCGTGCTTATTGGTCCACGCACCCAATTGACCACATGCCCGTGTTCTCTGCCTCCATGTCCAGGGCACGATACGAGCAGATTTTGCGGTTCATGCACTTCAACGACAATGAACTTTGTCGTCCACGTGGGGACCCTGAATACGACCGGCTCTATAAAATTCGGCCCCTCATAAACCACTTCAACGAACGTTTTGCAGCCTTGTTTACTCCCGATCAAGTTGTCTGCGTTGATGAGTCCCTGATTAAATTTTCTGGCTGCTTGTCTTTCAAGCAGTACCTTCCCAGCAAGCGTGCCAGATACGGGGTCAAGCTCTACAAGTTCTGTGACAGGGCAACAGGCTATGTAGTGAACTTTACGGTTTATGAGGGAAAAGATAGTCAGATTGAGTCGGTCAACTGCCCGGATTACATAGGGAGCGCTGGCAAGATAGTGTGGAACTTGGTGTCACCCTTATTCGGAAAGGGGTACCACTTGTATGTGGACAATTATTACACGAGCGTGCCACTGTTTAGTCACTTGTTTGATCATCAGATTGGAGCATGTGGCACCGTGCGACCTAATCGCCGGGGCTTTCCCCAGCGGCTTGTAGATGCCCGTCTTAGGCTGGGGGAGAGAGCCTGCTTGAAGTGTAATAACTTGCTCGCTATGAAGTGGAGGGACAATAAGAATGTTTTCCTTCTTACCTCCCTTCATGCAGACACGACAGTCCAAATTCGTACGGCGACTGGTGTTGTGGAGAAACCCCTCTGTGTCCACGAATATAACCAAAATATGGGAGGGGTGGACCTCAACGACCAGTTGATGGCGCCGTATCTAATTGACCGTAAGGCGAGATGCTGGTACAAAAAAGTGTCTCTATCATTATTCCAATTGGCTTTGCTGAACGCTCATGTGCTATACAGAGCTTCAGGCGGGACGTTATCTCTTCTAAAATTCCAGAATGAGATAGTCACAGAACTCCTGTATCCAGGCGGTTCTGCACCTCACCATCCCCTACCAAATGCAGTAAGCCGGCTGCATGAGAGGCATTATTCGTATGTCCTCCCGAGTACCCCTACCCAAAGCCACCCCCAAAAAAGATGTTGTGTCTGTAGCAAGCGCGGATTTAGGCGTGACACCCGTAGTTTTTGTCCACTCTGTCCTGACAAGCCTGGTCTTTGCCAAGGTGAATGTTTTGAACGCTACCACTCAAAAGTGAAGTTTTAGCGTAGGGTACAGCATTTCACAGACAAGGACACACTTACACAGGGTCTCCCAAGATGCCATTACATTTTGAGAGACCCGAACCATTACAGTTGTAAAGTTACAAAAAAAAAGTGTAAAAAAGAAAAAAAAAACGTAAAAAACAAAACACAAAAAAAATATAAAATAAAAAAAACAAAAATAGTTGTCGTTTATCGTTCTCTCTCTCTCTATTTTCTCTCTATTGTTCTGCTCTTTTTTACTGTATTCTACTCTGCAATGTTTTATCATGCTTGCTTTTCAGGTATGTAATTTTTTGTTTTCAGGTGCGCCATTCAACTGCAGCGCGGAATTATTTATCTTGACAGCAACAGCGTTTGCTCCCACGATACATAAAGCCGTGACTCCAGTGCTGTAGGAGGTGATTTCACCACCACAGTTAAAAAAAAGAGCATATATGCCGAAGCATGGGGGCAGCAGGGGCGGAGGAGCGATTTTGCTCCTAATGCCGCGTACATACGGTCGAAAATCCGACGGAGGCCTGCCCGTGGAAAATTCCGACCGTGTGTACGCGGCATAACTTTTTTGTGGGAGGATGCCCCCATGCTTCGGCATATATATATTTTAGGCACAGGTTGCGTTAAAACATTTTTTTATTTTTTACTAGGTTTTGTTTTGGTATTTGCTTTGCAGGTATGGCATGGTAAGGTCTTACTGTTGTACTGTAATGTTACTTTGTTTTAATGTTAACCACCATTTGCTTAGCAGGTACGCCATTCAGTTGCAGCGCGGATCTATTTATCTTGACAGCAATAGCGTTTGCTCCCACGATACATAAAGCCGTGACTCCAACGCTGTAGGAGGTGATTTCACCACCACAGTTAAAAAAAAGAGCATATATGCCGAAGCATGGGGGCAGCAGGGGCGGAGGAGCGATTTTGCTCCTAATGCCGCGTATATACGGTCGAAATTCCAACGGAGGCTTGCCCGTGGAAAAGTCCGACCGTGTGTACGCGGCATAACCTTTTATGCCGCGTACATACGGTCGAAATTCCGACGAAGGCTTGACCGTGTGTGCGCGGCATAACTTTTTTGCGGGAGGATGCCCCCATGCTTCGGCATATATGCCCATCATTAGAAGTGGGTGGATGAAGGGAGGTATTCTAATGGTGGGCATACCCACCAATCAATCTCTTTTTTTCGTTCAGCCAATAGGCTGTATGAAAAAAAAGATTACAATACATGTCCAACAAGGACCAGCAACGTACTGGTATGTTGCTGGACTTTGAATGTTTATACCAGAATGATGCCTGCGGGTTTAGGTATCATCTTGGTATCATTCTTTTCAGCCAGCAGCCGGCTTTCATGTAAAAGCAATTCTAGCAGATAATTAGCCTCTAGACTGCTTTTACAAGCAGTGGGAGGGAATGTCCCCCCCGGATATAAAAAGCGCCATTGGGAAATTGGGAAAGCATTTTATCACACCGATCTTGGTGTAGTCAGATGCTTTGAGGGCAGAGGAAAGATCTAGGGTCTAACCCCCCAATTTTTTTCAAAAAAAGAGTACCTGTCACTACTTATTGCTATCATAGGGGATATTTACATTCCCTGAGATAACGATAAAAATGGTAAAAAAATAAAATATGGAAGGCACAGTTTAAAAATAAAATAAAAAAGCCAAATAAATAATAAAAAAAAAAAAAAAAAAAAAAAGCACCGCTGTCCCCCCCTGCTCTTGTGCAAAGGCGAACGCAAGCGTCGGTCTAGCGTCATATGTAAACAGCAATTGCATCATGCATGTGAGGTATCACCGCGAAGGTCAGATCGAGCGCAGTCATTTTAGCAGTAGACCTCTTCTGTAAATCTAACGTGGTAACCTGTAAAGGCTTTTAAATGCTTTTAAAAATTAATGTAGTTTGTCGCCGCTGCGCGTTTGTGTGCAATTTTAAAGCATGTCGTGTTTGGTATCCATGTACTCGGCCTATGATCATCTTTTTTATTTCATCAAACATTTGGGCAATATAGAGTTTTTTAGTGCATTAAAAATAAAAAAAGTGTGTTTTTCCCCCAAAAAATGCGTTTGAAAAATTGCTGCGCAAAAAATGCAACACCCACTATTTTAATCTGTAGGGCCTTTGCTTTAAAAAAATATATAATGTTTGGGGGTTCAACATAATTTTCTTGCAAAAAATTTTTTTTTTTCATGTAAACAAAAAGTGTCAGAAAGGGTTTTGTCTTCAAGTGGTTAGAAGAGTGGATGATGTGTGACATAAGCTTCGTAATGTTGTGCATAAAATGCCAGGACAGTTCAAAACCCCCCCAAATGACCCCATTTTGTAAAGTAGACACCTCAAGCTATTTGCTGAGAGGCATGTTGAGCCCATTGAATATTTTTTTTTGTCCCAAGTGATTGAATAATGACCAAAAAAAAAAAATGTACAAAAAGTTGTCACTAAATTATATATTGCTCAAACATGCCATGGGCATATGTGGAATTACACCCCAAAATACATTCTGTTGCTTCTCCTGAGTACGGGGATACCACATGTGTGGGACTTTTTGGGAGCCTAGTCGCGTACGGGATCCCAAAAACCAAGCACCGCCTTCAGGATTTCTATGGGTGTAAATTTTTGATTTCACTCCTCACTGCCTATCACAGTTTCGGAGGCCATGGAATGCCCAGATGGCACAAACCCCCCCCCCAAATGACCCCATTTTGGAAAGTAGACACCCCAAGCTATTTGCTGAGAGGTATGTTGAGTATTTTGCAGATCTCGCTTTTTGTCACAAAGTTTTGAAAATGTAAAAAAAGAAAAAAAAAAGAAAAAAAAATGTCTTTCTTAATTTTCAAAAACAAATGAGAGCTGTAAAATACTCACCATGCCTCTCAGCAAATAGCTTGGGGTGTCTACTTTCCAAAATGGGGTCATTTGTGGGTGTTTTGGGCTATTTTGACATTTTATGGCCTTCAAAACTGTGATAGGTAGTGAGGAGTGAAATCAAAAATTTATGCCCTTAGAAACCTTGAAGGCGGTGCTTGGTTTTTGGGGTCCCGTACGCGGCTAGGCTCCCAAAAAGTCCCACACATGTGGTATCCCCGTACTCAGGAGAAGCAGCAGAATGTATTTTGGGGTGTAATTTCACATATAACCATGGCATGTGTGAGCAATATATCATTTAGTGACAACTTTTTGTACATTTTATTTTTTTTCTTTTTGTCATTATTCAATCATTTGGGACAAAAAAAAATATTCAATGGGCTCAACATGCCTCTCAGCAAATAGCTTGGGGTGTCTACTTTCCAAAATGGGGTCATTTGGGGGGGGTTTTGTGCCATCTTGGCATTTTATGGCCTTCAAAACTGTGATAGGTAGTGAGGAGCGAAATCAAAAATTTATGCCCTTAGAAACCTTGAAGGCGGTGCTTGGTTTTTGGGGTCCCGTACGCGGCTAGGCTCCCAAAAAGTCCCACACATGTGGTATCCCCGTACTCAGGAGAAGCAGCAGAATGTATTTTGGGGTGTAATTTCACATATGCCCATGGAATGTGTGAGCAATATATCATTTAGTGACAACTTTGTGCAAAAAAAAAAAAGTTTGTCATATTCCCGCAACCTGTGGCAAAATATAAAATATTCCATGGACTCAACATGCCTCTCAGCAAATAGCTTGGGGTGTCTACTTTCCAAAATGGGGTAATTTGGGGGGGTTTTGTGCTATTTTGGCATTTTATGGCCTTCGAAACTGTGATAGGTAGTGAGGAGTGAAATCAAAAATTTACGCCCTTAGAAATCCTGAAGGCGGTGCTTGGTTTTTGGGGCCCTGTACGCGGCTAGGCTCCCAAAAAGTCCCACACATGTGGTATCCCCGTACTCAGGAAAAGCAGCAGAATGTATTTTGGGGTGCAATTCCACATATAACCATGGCATGTGTGAGCAATATATCATTTAGTGACAACTTTTTGTACATTTTTTTTTCTTTTTGTCATTATTCAATCATTTGGGACAAAAAAAAAATATTCAATGGGGTCAACATGCCTCTCAGCAAATAGCTTGGGGTGTCTACTTTCCAAAATGGGGTCATTTGGGGGGGTTTTGTGCCATCTTGGCATTTTATGGCCTTCAAAACTGTGATAGGTAGTGAGGAGTGAAATCAAAAATTTATGCCCTTAGAAACCTTGAAGGCGGTGCTTGGTTTTTGGGGTCCCGTACGCGGCTAGGCTCCCAAAAAGTCCCACACATGTGGTATCCCCGTACTCAGGAGAAGCAGCAGAATGTATTTTGGGGTGTAATTTCACATATAACCATGGCATGTGTGAGCAATATATCATTTAGTGACAACTTTTTGTACATTTTATTTTTTTTCTTTTTGTCATTATTCAATCATTTGGGACAAAAAAAAATATTCAATGGGCTCAACATGCCTCTCAGCAAATAGCTTGGGGTGTCTACTTTCCAAAATGGGGTCATTTGGGGGGGTTTTGTGCCATCTTGGCATTTTATGGCCTTCAAAACTGTGATAGGTAGTGAGGAGCGAAATCAAAAATGTATGCCCTTAGAAACCTTGAAGGCGGTGCTTGGTTTTTGGGGTCCCGTATGCGGCTAGGCTCCCAAAAAGTCCCACACATGTGGTATCCCCGTACTCAGGAGAAGCAGCAGAATGTATTTTGGGGTGTAATTTCACATATGCCCATGGCATGTGTGAGCAATATATCATTTAGTGACAACTTTGTGCAAAAAAAAAAAAAGTTTGTCATATTCCCGCAACCTGTGGCAAAATATAAAATATTCCATGGACTCAACATGCCTCTCAGCAAATAGCTTGGGGTGTCTACTTTCCAAAATGGGGTAATTTGGGGGGGTTTTGTGCTATTTTGGCATTTTATGGCCTTCGAAACTGTGATAGGTAGTGAGGAGTGAAATCAAAAATTTACGCCCTTAGAAATCCTGAAGGCGGTGCTTGGTTTTTGGGGCCCTGTACGCGGCTAGGCTCCCAAAAAGTCCCACACATGTGGTATCCCCGTACTCAGGAAAAGCAGCAGAATGTATTTTGGGGTGCAATTCCACATATAACCATGGCATGTGTGAGCAATATATCATTTAGTGACAACTTTTTGTACATTTTTTTTTTTCTTTTTGTCAGTATTCAATCATTTGGGACAAAAAAAAAATATTCAATGGGGTCAACATGCCTCTCAGCAAATAGCTTGGGGTGTCTACTTTCCAAAATGGGGTCATTTGGGGGGGTTTTGTGCCATCTTGGCATTTTATGGCCTTCAAAACTGTGATAGGTAGTGAGGAGTGAAATCAAAAATTTATGCCCTTAGAAACCTTGAAGGCGGTGCTTGGTTTTTGGGGTCCCGTACGCGGCTAGGCTCCCAAAAAGTCCCACACATGTGGTATCCCCGTACTCAGGAGAAGCAGCAGAATGTATTTTGGGGTGTAATTTCACATATAACCATGGCATGTGTGAGCAATATATCATTTAGTGACAACTTTTTGTACATTTTATTTTTTTTCTTTTTGTCATTATTCAATCATTTGGGACAAAAAAAAATATTCAATGGGCTCAACATGCCTCTCAGCAAATAGCTTGGGGTGTCTACTTTCCAAAATGGGGTCATTTGGGGGGGTTTTGTGCCATCTTGGCATTTTATGGCCTTCAAAACTGTGATAGGTAGTGAGGAGCGAAATCAAAAATTTATGCCCTTAGAAACCTTGAAGGCGGTGCTTGGTTTTTGGGGTCCCGTATGCGGCTAGGCTCCCAAAAAGTCCCACACATGTGGTATCCCCGTACTCAGGAGAAGCAGCAGAATGTATTTTGGGGTGTAATTTCACATATGCCCATGGCATGTGTGAGCAATATATCATTTAGTGACAACTTTGTGCAAAAAAAAAAAAGTTTGTCATATTCCCGCAACCTGTGGCAAAATATAAAATATTCCATGGACTCAACATGCCTCTCAGCAAATAGCTTGGGGTGTCTACTTTCCAAAACGTGGTAATTTGGGGGGGTTTTGTGCTATTTTGGCATTTTATGGCCTTCGAAACTGTGATAGGTAGTGAGGAGTGAAATCAAAAATTTACGCCCTTAGAAATCCTGAAGGCGGTGCTTGGTTTTTGGGGCCCTGTACGCGGCTAGGCTCCCAAAAAGTCCCACACATGTGGTATCCCCGTACTCAGGAAAAGCAGCAGAATGTATTTTGGGGTGCAATTCCACATATAACCATGGCATGTGTGAGCAATATATCATTTAGTGACAACTTTTTGTACATTTTTTTTTTCTTTTTGTCATTATTCAATCATTTGGGACAAAAAAAAAATATTCAATGGGGTCAACATGCCTCTCAGCAAATGGCTTGGGGTGTCTACTTTCCAAAATGGGGTCATTTGGGGGGGTTTTGTGCCATCTTGGCATTTTATGGCCTTCAAAACTGTGATAGGTAGTGAGGAGTGAAATCAAAAATGTATGCCCTTAGAAACCTTGAAGGCGGTGCTTGGTTTTTGGGGTCCCGTACGCGGCTAGGCTCCCAAAAAGTCCCACACATGTGGTATCCCCGTACTCAGGAGAAGCAGCAGAATGTATTTTGGGGTGTAATTTCACATATGCCCATGGCATGTGTGAGCAATATATCATTTAGTGACAACTTTGTGCAAAAAAAAAAAAGTTTGTCATATTCCCGCAACTTGTGGCAAAATATAAAATATTCCATGGACTGAACATGCCTCTCAGCAAATAGCTTGGGGTGTCTACTTTCCAAAATGGGGTCATTTGGGGGGGTTTTGTGCCATCTTGGCATTTTATGGCCTTCAAAACTGTGATAGGTAGTGAGGAGTGAAATCAAAAATTTATGCCCTTAGAAACCTTGAAGGCGGTGCTTGGTTTTTGGGGTCCCGTACGCGGCTAGGCTCCCAAAAAGTCCCACACATGTGGTATCCCCTTACTCAGGAGAAGCAGCAGAATGTATTTTGGGGTGCAATTCCACATATAACCATGGCATGTGTGAGCAATATATCATTTAGTGACAACTTTTTGTAATTTTTTTTTTTTTTGTCATTATTCAATCACTTGGGACAAAAAAAAAATATTCAATGGGCTCAACATGCCTCTCAGCAATTTCCTTGGGGTGTCTACTTTCCAAAATGGGGTCATTTGGGGGGGTTTTGTACTGCCCTGCCATTTTAGCACCTCAAGAAATGAGATAGGCAGTCATAAATTTAAAGCTGTGTAAATTTCAGAAAATGTACCCTAGTTTGTAAACGCTATAACTTTTGCGCAAACCAATAAATATACGCTTATTGACATTTTTTTACTAAAGACATGTGGCTGAATACATTTTGGCCTAAATGTATGACAAAAATTGAGTTTATTCGATTTTTCTTATAACAAAAAGTAGAAAATATCATTTTTTTTCAAAATTTTCGGTCTTTTTCTGTTTATATCGCAAAAAATAAAAATCGCAGAGGCAATCAAATACCATTAAAAGAAAGCTCTATTTGTGGGAAGAAAAGGACGCAAATTTCATTTGGGTACAACATTGCATGTCCGCACAATTTACAGTTAAAGCAGCGCAGTGCCGAATCCCAAAAACAGGCCTGGTCCTAATGGCCGGAAATGGTCCGGGGCTTAAGTGGTTAAAGTGAAACAATAAAAGTGAAATATTCCTTTAAATTTCGTACCTGGGGGGTGTGTATAATATGCATGTAAAGTCGCGCTTGTTTCCCGTGCTTAGAACTGTCCCTGCACAAAATGTAATTTCTGAAGGAAAAAAAGTCATTTAAAACTCACTCACAGCTATTAATGAATTGTCGGCTCCCGGCAATACATAGAAAAGTCGTTGATAAAAAAAAAAAGCGTGGGGGTCCCCCCAAATTCAATTACCAGGCCCTTCAGGTCTGGTATAGATATTAAGGGGAACCCCGCCGCAAATTTAAAAAAAAAATGCGTGCGGTTCCCCCCAAATATCCATACCAGGCCCTTCAGGTCTGGCATGGATTTTAGGGGAACTCCACCCCAAATTTAAAAAAAAATGGCGTGGAGTCCCCCCAAAAATCCATACCAGACCCTTATCCAAGCACGCAACCTGGCAGGCCTCCTGAACCGTACCAGGCCACATGCCCTCAACATGGGGAGGATGTCCCCATGTTGATGGGGACAAGGGCCTCATCCCCACTAGTCATTGGCTGAGCGGACCTGATGGGGAACTTTAGAAGGGGCGGGTCTATTCATGTATTACACAGTGAAGGAAGTTCCCCATCAGGTCCGCCCCCTCGTATGTCAGACCCCGCCTACATCATTGGCCTGAGCGGACCTGATGGGGAACTTCCTTCACTGTGTAATACATGAATAGACCCGCCCCTTCTCACGTTCCGCATCTGGTCCGCTTAGCCTTACACCTAGTCATTGGCTGAGCGGACCTGATGGGGAACTGTAGAAGGGGCAGGTCTATACATTTAATAGACTGCGGAGGAAGTTCCCCATCAGGTCCGCTCAGGCTCAGCCAATGACGGACAGCACTGGACATCGGATCGCCGCAGGACACTTAATTTCATCGCTGGAATGTTTTTTTTTTGTTTTTTTTTTAATAAAGGACTTTTCCAAGGTGTTTGTGTGTTTTTTTTTACATTTTTTTATACTTTCTTCATGAAATGGTAGGGGTACAATGTACCCCTTACCAATTCACATAGGGGGGGGCCGGGATATGGGGGTCCCCTTTGTTAAATAGGTCTTCCAGATTCCGATAAGCCCCCTGCCCGCAGACCCCCACAACCACCGGGCAAGGGTTGTGGGGATGAGGCCCTTGTCCCCATCAACATGGGGACATCCTCCCCATGTTGAGGGCATGTGGCCTGGTACGGTTCAGGAGGGAGGGGGGGCCGCTCTCTCGTCCCCCCCTCTTCCCCTGTGGCCGGCCAGGTTGCATGCTCGGATAAGGGTCTGGTATGGATTTTTGGGGGGACTCCACGCCATTTTTTTTAAAATTTGGGGTGGAGTTCCCCTTAAAATCCATGCCAGACCTGAAGGGCCTGGGATGGATATTTGGGGGGAACCGCACGCATTTTTTTTTTAAATTTGCGGCGGGGTTCCCCTTAATATCTATACCAGACCTGAAGGGCCTGGTAATTGAATTTGGGGGGACCCCCACGCTTTTTAATTTTTTTTTATCAATGACTTTTCTATGTATTGCCGGGAGCCGACAATTCATTAATAGCCGCGAGTGAGTTTTAAATGACTTTTTTTCCTTCAGAAATGACACTTTGTGCAGGGACAGTTCTAAGCATGGGAAACAAGCGCGACTTTACATACATATTATACACACCCCCCAGGTACGAAATTTAAAGGAAAATTTCACTTTTATTTTTTCATTTTAAGCATTATTAAAATCACTGCTCCCGAAAAAACAGCCGTTTTTAAAACTTTTTTTTTGCATTGATACATATACCCTGGGGCAGGACCCGGGTCCCCAAACACTTTTTAGGACAATAACTTGCATATTAGCCTTTATAATTAGCACTTTAGATTTCGAACGTTCGAGTCCATTGTATTTAATAGGGTTCTAAAGTTCACGCGAACATTCTGTCTGTTCGCAGGTTCTGGTGCGAACCGAACAGGGGGGTGTTCGGCTCATCCCTACTGACAGCTCGCAGTAGTAAACTTGCAGGTCAAAATCATATATGGACCACATTAACTCGCAATACAGCTGCCCCTTGAAATTGCACAAGAAATTAGATTGAAATTGCACCAGCCTGAGAACATACTAGCTCTTCTGCCACATACTTATATTCCTAAGACATTAATAAGAAACCGTTATGCCTACATGAACAAAGAACAACATTTTGGAGGTATGGGACTTTAAGAGTGCACTTAAATTTAAATAAATATGACACAATAAATATAAAAAATATATTTTTTTTTATTAAATTACATAATGAAAAGTTAATGAAAAACATTTCATACAACACATCAGCATCCAGTTGTATAATAAAAGGACATGTTTTATAATGTTGTATTGCTGTTTCCATGCTTATATTACACTGTTACGCCTAAATGTGGTTTGCAATTGTAATATTAATGTGATACCTACGTAAGCACGGTTATAAAAAATAAAATAACTCAAACAAGCTGAATAATCATGACATTTCTTTGACAAGGTTCTGAGTCTATCTTTTTGTATTCATTCTCTACGGTAGTAGTTATTAATTTGGAACCATTGCTCAATATTAGAATAGGAGTTCCGTATCTATAATATTTTCAAAGCAATAGAGTGTTTGCTTCCTAGATAATTTAATAAATATGTATTTTTCAATACCTGCAGACAGTGAAAACTGCATAAAATGTCCTGAAGAAGAATGGCCAAATGAGAAGAAGGATCAGTGTGTTCCAAAACTGGTGGAATTTCTCTCCTACACTGATGATACTATTTCTGCAGTATTTTCAGCTGTCTCCATCCTCTGTTGTCTTCTGGCTTGTTTAATATTGGGGATATTTATACATCACCAGGACACCCCCATTGTTAAAGCTAATAACCGGACCCTGAGTTATCTTCTCTTGGTCTCCATCATGCTGAGCTTCCTCTGTGTCTTCTTGTTCCTCGGCCGTCCAGTAGATGTAACCTGCATGCTGCGTGTAACCTCTTTTGGTGTCGTCTTCTCAGTTGCTGTCTCTTCTCTACTTGCCAAAAGTATTATGGTGTGTATTGCTTTTAAGGCCACCAAACCCGGGAGTTCCTGGAGGAAATGGATGGGAGCCAAACTGCCCAATTCTATAATGTCTGTGTGTTCACTGATCCAAGTAATAATATGTGTGACTTGGTTATCTATTTCTTCTCCCTTCCAGGACCAAGACTTTTACTCTTATCAGGGAAAGATCATCATTCAGTGTAATGAGGGTTCAGTTATCGGGTTCTACTCTGTCCTGGGATATATGGGGCTTCTGGCAGCTGTGAGTTTCATTATAGCTTTTTTAGCCAGGACATTACCGGACAGTTTTAATGAGGCCAAGTACATTACCTTCAGCATGCTGGTGTTCTGCAGTGTCTGGATTGCCATGGTCCCGGCCTATCTGAGCACTAAAGGGAAATATATGGTGGCTGTGGAGATTTTTGCCATATGGGCATCAAGTGCTGGACTTCTTGGCTGTATATTTTTTCCAAAATGTTACATAATTCTTTTTAGACCTGACCTGAATACAAAAACAGGTTTGCTTAGAAATAAAATGAAATGAGTTCATTACTCAAAACAAAATGAGTTCCATTTGTCAAAAAACTGTATAGGAATAATATTAACATTTTAGACAAATGTTGTATATTGCAATAAAATAGTTGGTGCATTTACCCTGTAGAGCACTGTTCCAAGCTGCTTTCTTTTCTCCACAGTCTGGTGGTAGGGGAGGGGATATGTATACCATAAGGCACAATGTAATAAGATTAAAGTGGTTGTAAACCCACTTATGCAACTTGCACCTACTGGTAAGCCTAGATTAAGGCTTACCTGTGGGTGCAAGAAATATCTCCTAAACCTACACGGTTTAGGAGATATTTGGAATAAAAGACATGCGCGCCATAGACAACGGTGCATTTCCAGGGTTAATCATATTCACATGCGTGGAGTGACGTCTCCGGAGCGGCGCTGTGATTGGCTGGAGCGGCGATACCCGGAAGAATTCTTCCGGGTATCAGAGGAGCGATGGCTGCAGCTGCAGGGGGAGACAAGGACGGTTTTGGGGGCCCCGATCTAAGGTAAGTGATGCATAATGAGCTAGTATGCTAGTCATACTAGCTCATTATGGCTTTGTCTTGCAGGTTTTTTTTTTTTTTTTCAGGGTTTACTTCCACTTTAAAAGCAATAACTGCCAAAACATCTGTAAGTGACTGACAATAAACAAGAGCAGAGCCTGTGTATCAATGTATGGTAAAACAGGAGCAAATAAAAAAGGGAAAATAAGTAATAACTAAACCAGCCATACTGTATAAGATATATATACTGTTTATATGTAACTCTACCCCTGCTGGCGCCGCTGGATAGGATGGGTCCTAAGTTCTTGGTCTCAACTTTCTTAAGTACCTCAGCCCCTCAACAGGTTGAGTGTAAAAACATACAATAACACAGAAAATCACTGAAAGTAATACTTAGTAACCAGTAGTAGCACTATATAAAACAAAACAAGCACCAAACTAGGCAGTAAAGGCAAACTTAATATATTGTCACCCAATATGGTTTGTAACTAGGCAAACATAAAATGGACTAACAATGGAGGTAACACAATTCAGCATACAAAGTGATTACCTGTAAGGACTAGGTATAAGATGACATTTGGCATCAAGATCAGCATAAACAGTAGCAAGGCCACCTCAAGTGCAGCAGTGAGCAGTAGTAAACTTTAATCTACTGAGTGCTGGAACTATAGAAAGAATGTATTTTATTTTTATTTTTTTACAAATAACGTGGTGTTTATTTGAAAGAGTAAAAAACATACAAGATATCGACAATGGCAACATAGGCACAACAAAGGGGATGATAGCAGAGGATCCAGGTAGATAACATAGTTCAACAACAGTAATACATTTGACTTGACAGCACATAGGAATAAAGATACGGTACTGGGCCGCATGTAGGCCTAATCACTGAGATCATGTTAGTAAGGGAAAAGGTGACCAGCAACCCGATAGGTCTGCGTTCAGGAGATCAGTTGGGTACCTCACTGCACGTGACTGCGTTACCCAACCATGTGTCCCAAATTTTGCCATATTTGGCCGGGCATCCTCTATGTGCATAAATCTCTTTTTTATATGGCAAAACAGTCGGTGGTGTGACCGACTGTCGGTGGTGTGACCCTTAACCATTTTCTCGCTATAAGTAATCTAGCAATAAATAAAGTTTCTTACAGAAAGATTTTATGAAATTTATCTGAATCTGGGTCTGGGAACACACCCAGCAGGCATTGTTTAGGGTATAATGTCAAGGGAGATCCCATCTCATCGTGGATACATTTTACTATATGAGACCATTGAGTACTGTCCGTGATACTTTTTTTATTTGCACTAACATACAATTCTTCAGGACAAGCTTTCGGGGTATGTCCCCTTCTTCAAGGTCCAAGCAGTACTCAAATGTACTGCTTGGACCTTGAAGAAGGGGACATATCCCAAAAGCTTGTCCTGAAGAATTGTATGTTAGTGCAAATAAAAAAAAGTATCACGGACAGTACTCAATTTTCTCTGTCACAATTGCACTA
Organism: Rana muscosa; assembly: GCA_029206835.1. Lineage (NCBI taxonomy): Eukaryota > Metazoa > Chordata > Amphibia > Anura > Ranidae > Rana > Rana muscosa. Next base: position 1,256,916,509 of record CM055116.1, on the reverse strand, counting down.
ATACGGCTACTATCACGTTAACTATATGAGACCAGTAGTCCTGTATTACTGGGCATGACCATATAAGGTGAAAAAAAGTACTAGTCGGACTGTCACATCTGGGGCATAAGGGATTATGGTCAGGTTTGTATTTGGCCAGACGGATAGGGGTTAAGTAAGACCTATGCATGATGTACAGCTGAGTAAGGCGGTCTGAAAGCTTAGTTGAGACCTTTTTACAGGCATCTAGTGCATCCTCCCATTCGTCATCCTCCAGCTCCCCCACATCACCAGCCCAACGATCCTTCAAGCATACGCAATGGTCGCTGCAGTATGACGGAGTAGCGAGCCATAAAACGCTGAGATAAGTTTAAGGGAATCCTGTACCGTTATGATTCTGAAAATATCCAGTTGGTCCAAGTTGGGGGGGGGGGGGTTCATGAAATTAAGTCTGGAGAGCATGACGAAGATGGAGGTACCGATAGTGCATTGAGTGTGGGAGACTGAATTCCTCTCTGAGCTGCTGAAATTATTTCAGTGTAGTACCGCAGTAGACATCTGATAAAGTCATCACCCCCTGGTTAAGCCACAAAACGTGGTCTGGTATGGTCAATAGTTCGGACAGTCCAGAATTGTCCCACAAAGGAGTGTGAGAATGTGTGGGTGGCGCTTTCAGTCTACGTCTCACCACTGCCCAAATCTTGCAGTGGGTATGCAGCAGTCCCTTACGGTCTCCCAACATCCAGGGATCTGCAGGTTCTCTAAAGAGAATTTGGAAGGGATGAGTATGTCTACGTGTGTAAGGGGAGCACACTAATGCTAGGTAGCGATCTTTATCATGTTTATCTACATAAAAAAGTGGGACAATTGCGCTGCTAAATAATACAAATTAAAGTCAGGCAGTGCCGCACCCCCCAGCTCAGTGGGATTCTTTAGCACTTGCCACGACAATTTGTGCCGGGACTTACCCCACACAAAGGAGCTAAGAATAGCTTCAATAGTTTTAAAGATTCTAAGGGGTAGATATATCGGTGCATGCCACAAGACGTATAGAACCTGAGAAAGCAAGACCATCTTAATTAAGTTCACCCGACCCATGACGCCCAGGGGTAGTTTGGCCCAAGTCTGTGTCTTGAATTTCAGGGTCGCAATCAGTGGCTCTAAATTAAGTTTAACAAAGTCTTCCAGGTATCGGGTGATTATGATACCTAGATACTTCATGGAGCTAACCCTAACTAGAGGAGAGGAGGCCTGAGTCTCCGTGGGGACACCAATATCAATGGGGAGGATTTGAGACATATCCCAATTGATCTTCAGTCCAGAGTAGCTACCAAAAGTTTGTATAACCTCCAGGGCTGACTGTAGGGAAGGGCCGTGTCCGCTAAGTAGAGCAGCATGTCATCCGCATATAAACTGATTGTTTCCACCAAACCTCCGCAACGCAGTCCCCGAATACCTGAATGCGTTCTCAGGGAAAGAATGTATTTTTAACAGAAATGCTAGTCCTAGATTGACTGAGTAGGCAATGTCCAATGAAAAGCAGGATGAGGGGGCAGGGGGATCCATTTTTTAATTCTTAGTGGCAGCACACAAGAATTTATGGTTTATAATTTATTTAGGGGAAAAAAGGGGACTTGCAGAACAATTATTACGGAAGGGTCAGTCCTTTAAGATGTTTTTTTTTTACCAGTTATCGTTGGGTCCCTTTAAGAGCATCTTTGCACTTAATGACAGTCCCAGTTAACCTGTGTAGCACCCTCTAGTAGTGTGATAGAGAGAGTGGGTATATTTAGGCAGGTCTGGCTGGTTGCTAGGCCTGTTTGTTTTCATTCTGGGCTGGAAGTGGCTCAGTGTAGCAGCTGGTGACTTACAGGCAGCATCACCGAGACCTCCCTCTTCTTTCCAGAAGATTCTGGAAAGAGAGGAGGAGAGGAGAGGTGGAGCTGCTTGGGGTATTCTGAGATGCCCTGACCAAACCCCAACTTGGATTGGCAGGGGGCAGCCCTCCTTAAATACCCAGGGTCAGCCCAGCTGGAGAGGAATTATCGGGTGGAAGAGTTGGAATGAGAGAGTGCGGAGGCTGTCGGGGGACTTTGAGGGATCTCCCCAGTCTGGGGGGGGGGTGACCTTGGCCCTGGGCTCGGGTGCAGTCGGGACCACTTTCAAGAACACGTGAAAAGGTCCTGGAGGCACAAGAGAGAGCAAAGAGAGGACAGCGGGAGAGAGCACTGCTGAGAGACTCCAGGGAGGACAACTGGTCGCAGCCAGGAGGGCAGGTGAGTAAGGCACAGTCAGGAGGACAGGGGAGGCACGCTTGAGAGGAATGGTAGCTTGCAGTCTTAGATGGGTGCAGAATCAGAAGAGTGGACTGTGGTAATGGGGCAGTGAAAAGAGGCAGCTGAAGCCAGGGGGGCTGGCAGGGCCTGAAGATTGGTTACTGGGCTCAGTAGCCATGTGTAGGACAGCTAGCACTAGAGACTTTATATTTTTGCTACACTATAGGGACCCGCGGTCCCTGCCTGCAAAAGGAAATTGCTAAGGCCTGGCTGAGCCAGTGTCAGGCCTAACCACTTTGTGCTAGCTGTACCTAGAACATTAAAGAAGAAGCGATGTGCAGGAGGTGGAAGACCTGAAGATTAGATAGGAAGCGATGTGCAGGAGTATGGAGTGATACTCAGAAGATGGGAAGCGATGAGCAGGAGGAGAAATGGAGTGTATATACTGGACTGTATATATTTGTCCCAAGCAAGTTCTACAAATTAAACATTCCATATTTCCCTTACCCCATCCAAGTTCAATCCCCTCAATAAAAAATAAAAAAAAAAGCATATGGACTGTAATGCCGGACTGGGCAGTAGGGATGAGCCCAATGTTTGAGTCGAACGTAAGTTAGAGTCGAACATCGGGTGTTCGCCTGTTCGCCGAATAGGGAACAATTTGGGGTGTTTGTGGCCGCGGAACACCCTTTAGAAGTCTATGGGAGAAATCAAAAGTGCTAATTTTAAAGGCTTATATGCATTGTATTGTCATAAAAAGTGTTTGGGGAACTGGGTCCTGCCCCAGGGGACATGTAACAATGCAAAACAAAGTTTTAATAAATGGCCGTTTTTTCGGGAGCAGTGATTTTAATAATGCTTAAAGTGAAACAATAAAAGTGAAATATTCCTTTAAATTTCGTGGCACATTTTTCCCGTGTTTAGAACAGTCCCTTCGCAAAATGACATTTCTAAAGGAAAAAAGTAATTTAAAACTACTCGCGGCTATAATGGATATTAAGGGGAACCCTGCGCCAATTTTTTTTTAAAAATGGCGTAGCGGTCCCCCTCAAAATCCATACCAGACAAGGGTCTGGTATGGATTTTAAGGGGAACCTTGTGCCAAAATAATAAAAAATGGCCTGTGGTCCCCTCAAAAATCCATACCAGACCCTTATCCGAGCAGGCAACCTGGCAGGCCGCAGGAAAAGAGGGGGGCGAGAGAGCGCCCCCCTCCTGAACCATACCAGGCCACATGCCCCAACATGGGGAGAATGCTTTGGGGTCCAAAGTACCATGTGCCCATGTTGATGGGGACAAGGGCCTCATCCAACAACCCTTGCCCAGTGGTTGTGGGGGTCTGCGGGCGGGGGCTTATCGGAATCTGGAAGCCCCCTTTAACAAGGGGAACCCCAGATCCCAGCCCCCCTATGTGAATTGGTAACAGGGTAAATTGTACCCCTACCATTTCACAAAAAAAGTGTAAAAAAAAAAAAAACATAAGATACAGCTTAGGACAAGTCCTTTATTAAAAAAGAAAAAAAAATCCTGCGATGTACATCCAAAAAATGGCATAGGGGTCCCCCTCAAAATCCATACCAGACCCTTCAGGTCTGGTATGGATTTTAAGGGGAAGCCCCGCCAAAATTAAAAAAATGGCGTGGGGCCCCCCCAAAAATCCATACCAGACCCTTATCCGAGCACGCAACCTGGCAGGCCGCAGAAAAAGAGGGGGGGACGAGAGAGCGCCCCCCCTCCTGAACCATACCAGGCCATATGCCCTCAACATGGGAATAATGCTTTGGGGTCCAAAGCACCATGTCCCCATGTTGATGGGGACAAGGGCCTCATCCCCACAACCCTTGCCCGGTGGTTGTGGGGGTCTGCGGGCGGGGGGCTTATTGGAATCTGGAAGCCCCCTTTAACAAGGGGAATCCCAGATTTAAGCCCCCCTATGTGAATTGGTAATGGGGTACATTGTACCCCTACCATTTCCCCCCAAAAAGTGTAAAAAAAAATTAAAAATACAAGAGTCCTTTATTAAAAAAGAAAAAAAAATTCCAGTGATGTACATCCATTCTCGACTCGACGATACCGGAAAAAAATAAAAAGCCGCTACTGATGCCTCATAGGTGGTTCCCGTCGAATGACTCTACACACGCTGTAACAGCTCTTAAATAGCTGAGGGCGGGGCCACGGGGGATTACTGCAGATTCCCGCGGCGTCAGATGGGGCGGGGTCACCCGTGACTCGTCACAGCGGGTGTAGCGTCATTCCATGGGAACCACCTACGAGGACTTGTCCCAAGCTGTCTCTTGTGTTTTTTTAACATTTTTGACAGACCCCCACAACCACCAAGCAACGGTTGTGAGGATGACGCCCTCGTCCCCCCTCTTTTCCTGCGGCCTGCCAGGTTGCGTGCTTGGATAAGGGTATGGTATGGATTCTTGGAGGGAACCCTACGCCATTTTAAAAAAAATCTGGCGGGGTTTCCCTTAAAATCCATACCAGACCTGAAAGGTCTGGTATGGATTTTGAGGGGGGTCCCTACGCTATTTAAAAAAAAAATGGCGCAGGGTTCCCCTTAATATCTATACCAGACCTGAAGGGCCTGGTATGGAATTACGGGGGACCCCCACGCAAATTTTTTTATTTCGGTTCGGGGTTCCCCTTAATATTCACACCAGACCCAATGGGCCTGGTAATGAACTGGGGGGGGAACCCACGCTGTTTTTTCAATGACTTTTATCTGTATTGCGGGACCCGACAATTCATTATAGCCGCGAGTAGTTTTAAGTGACTTTTTTCCTTTACAGGCATACCAAAGACACCCACCAGGTATGAAATTTAAAGGAATATTTCACATTTATTGTTTCACTTTAAGCATTTGGTGAAATATCAGAAGTCTAAACAGACCCCTGACATCTTATCTTTGAGACAGAGAAAGGAATTGAGAACATAGATTCTCCAATTCCTTTCTCTGTAGCCTCAGCATTGAAGATGAATTAACAGGAGACAGAGGCTCATGGTCATTTATAAACTGTGTTTACTATGCTCAGTTATCAATGGACACAGGAGTGGTCATAACCAATCGCTCACTGTGTCCAATCAAAAAAAGGAAGGGCCAGGTAAATGACATATTTACCAGTCCCTTCCCCCGCTCTCAGTCCTGAAAGCTAAAAAATACCCCTGTGTACCCGCAGCACCCGGCTGAAGAGGAAAGCCAGAGGCATTTTGGGGGAGACTGTGGGGCAGAATCAAGCACACAGTGAGGCACATGGGGGGAATCAGATGTGGGCAGGACAGGAAGGAGGATCGGTGTGGTGGGGGAGGAAAATATAGGAACTATACACTGTTTGTCTCTCCCTCCAGTAGCTGAATGCCTGAGGGAGGGAGGGGGAGGCACTGACTTTCAGTTGCTGCAGGGTGAGCAGCACAGTGCATTGTTCCTGTAATTACCCCGCTGCACCAATCCACCTCCCTGTCCAGGTCCCGCTGTGTGCCCATGCCCCCTACAGGAGGACCAGTTGTTTATTTACTATTTGCGGCCCTGCATATGATGCGGGGGCACCTATGCAAATATTTATTTGGCTCTTGCAGCTGCCTTTGTCTCCTGTGAGAAGAGGAAGTCAGTGGAGGGGTATTGCAGAGCATGAGAGCAGCCAGGTAAGTGTATAAGGGTGGGATGGGGGGGAAGAATAGCTAGTGGAATGTTTTTTACCTTAGTGCAGTGACTGTATTAGGGAACAAATGTTTTGTCCTTAGAACCATTTTAATTGGCTGCATAGTTGTCACAGATCAGTGGTTTTACTTGAAGTGCAGCTTAAAAGAGAAGTAAAGGATTTTTTTTTTAGATTTACACTTACCTAGGTGGATGCAGCACTGGTCTGATGCTGCATCTGTCCCCTGGCACCTCTGCACTGAGAACTGAGGGATTGAACAACGCCGACGGCTCAGTTCTCACAGCTCCGCGACCAGAGAGCTGTAGACTGTCAGCCACAGCTTTTTGCTCTGCCCCCTCCTCACTCATTGGAGCGCTGGACTGTGGAGGGGACGGAGCGGCCATCTCAGGCTCTCAGTGGCTCACTGAGAGGCTGAGCCGGGTGTCAGTCCAGGCACCTGGTGGATCCTGACTTTATTGTTTCGATGACGTGGTGCCTGGACTGAAATCAGTGATGTCAGCAGAGAGCACTACTTTACAGGCAGACTAAGGGGACCCCCCAGGCACGACATTTTTATTGTTTCACTTTAAGCATTCTTAAAATCACTGCTCCTGAAAAAACTGACATTTTAAAAATGTTTTTTTTGCATTGATACATGTCCCCTGGGGCAGGACCCGGGTCTCCAAATACTTTTTAGGGCAATAACTTGCATATAAGCCATTAAAATTAGCACTTTTGATTTTTCACGTTCGTGTCTTGTAGACTTTAACGGTGTTCGCATGTTCGCACAATTTTTTTGTCTGTTCACAAGTTCTAGTGCGAACTGAACCGAGGGGTGTTTGGCTCATCCCTAATGATGAATGACTTCCACCAAATTTCTGGGAAAAAAATACCTACCAGGCAAAATGTCTGGTCTTGTTTTTCCATTACTGTGAATGACAGCACCCTGAGCTGTAATCTTGATTGTACACAAACGAGTGGGGTATACCTGGTGATGTCATTGACCAATTATGGACATGTCAATATTTGGTCAATATCCTAGCCCATGTTTAGGCAATGATGTCAGCTACTATTTCTTCCCTTTTAATTACATGGCCAGGGTTTACCAGACAGAAAATGAATGGGGCCATGTGACATTACTGGTTGTCAGCATCCACTGCTTTCTTAAAAGCCTTTGACAGCAAGAGAAGAAAGCTGTCATATATAGGTAGTGGTAGAGAAAAACTGTACCATATATATACTGTTCAGCTCCCACAAAGTTTGGTGTGAATCGATATAAATATAACATGTTGCACCATCACAAAATAGAGCATTAATCTTTACAAATGAATACATGTTAAATTAAATAAGTCCAAAAAGGGGGTAAAATTATGTGTCCAAATTCAAATAAAGTCCATACAGTGAAGAATAAAAACTGTCCTCCGGTTCTTAATAGGTGCAACACCCAGTGCTCCCCATAGGAAAAAACAGGGCAAATGTATCCTCTTACCAGATCATTAGAACTATCAAGGTCAGTATGTGCATCAGTGAGTATTCACCCCTCACTTTAGGTATAAGGCTGGGTTCACACTAGTGCGACACGACAGCCGTCCTACTTTGGATCCGACTTTGCCCTGCGACATGAAGCCGACATATGTCCGACTTTCAATGAACGGGGATCCGACTTGGATCCCCGCCAATAGCAGGAACTGTGTTTGGTATGAATCTTGAGGGGGAACCCCAGGCCAAATTTTAAATAAAAAAACGGCATGGGGTCCCCCTCCAGGGGCATACCAGGCCCTTGGGTCTGGTATGGATTTTAAGGGGAACCCCTACGCCAAAAAAACGGTGTGGGGGTTCCCCCAAAATCCAAACCAGACCCTTATCCGAGCACGCAACCTGGCAGGCCGCAGGGGAAGAGGGGGGACGAGAGAGCGGCCCCCCTCCCTCCTGAACCATACCAGGCCGCATGACCTGCGGCCCCCCCACCCCAAAGCACCCTGCCCCCATGTTGATGAGGACATGGCCTCTTCCCGACAATCCTGGCCGTTGGTTGTCGGGGTCTGTGGGCGGGGGGCTTTAATAAGGGGGCCCCCCAGATCCTGGCCCCCACCCTATGTGAATGAGTATGGGGTACATCGTACCCCTACCCATTCACCTGGTGGAAAAAAATGTCAATAAAAAAACACACACAGGTTGTTAAAGTAATTTATTGCACAGCTCCGGGGGTCTCTTCCGACTCCGGGGGTCTCTTCCATCTTCGGCCCCCCATCTTCCCCTGCGGCCTGCCAGGTTGCGTGCTCGGATAAGGGTCTGGTTTGGATTTTGGGGGAACCCCACGCCGTTTTTTCGGCTTTGGGGTTCCCCTTAAAATCCATACCAGACCCAAGGGCCTGGTATGCTCCTGGAGGGGGAACCCATGCCGTTTTTTTATTTAAAATTTGGCCTGGAGTTCCCCCTCAAGAGCAGCAGAGCACAAGTCGCATGCCAAAGTCGGATCATGCAAGACTGCGGTCCGACTTTGATCCGACTTCAATGATAGTCAATGGGCTGAAGTCGGATCAAAGTCGGACCAAAGTAGTACAGGGAGCATTCTCAAAGTCGGACCGACATGTGTCGGACCAGTTAAGACGGCTCCCATAGGGAAACATTGATTTTCACACGTCATGCGACATGAGCTCCCAATGTCGGAGCATTTGTCGCCCCAGTGTGAACCCGGCCTGAGCCACCTCTCCTTTTCAGCCACTTAATGGATTCCAATGATGGAAGTCACTGTATAAATTAATCCTTAAGGAACCTCAGACTCAGTCACACAGTATGCCAATAAGAAGAGGAAAATACTCATTGTGCAGCATTCAGTAAAAGCAAATGTGTTTAATAAAGAGTCTACTTACAACAGCAAAGTTTCAACAGGCATTGGAAAAACAAACACTAGTCCGACTCCTACACCCTTCACGGGCTCCACAACGTCACTGCTCTTTCCTTGCCTTGCCTAACATACATTTTGTCTAAACAGACGTCTTCTATGAGGCAGTAGGTCTACTGTAGGCCTGTTTAAACTTTGCTGTTGTAAGTAGACTCTTTATTAAACTCATTTGCTTTTACTGAACACTGCACAATGAGTCTTTTCCTCTTCTTGGCATACTGTGGGACCGGGTCTGAGGTTCCTTAACCACTTCCTGCCCAGTCAATAGGAGATTGACGTCCGGGAAGTGGTTCTGTTATCCACACTGGACGTCTATTGACGTCCTGCAGGATAACAGCCGCCGCTGCGCCCGGGGGGGCGCGCGTCATGGCGATCGGTGGAGCCGTGTGTCAGTCTGACACACCGCTGCACTGATCTCGGTAAAGAGCCTCCGGCGGAGGCTTTTTACCACGTGATCAGTCGTGTCCAATCTTGGCTGATCACGATGTAAACAGGAAGAGCCGTTGATCGGCTCTTCCTCACTCGCGTCTGACAGACGCGAGTAGAGGAGAGCCGATCGGCGGCTCTCCTGACAAGGGGGGTTTGCGCTGATTGTTTATCAGCGCAGCCCCTACTCGGATACCCACACTAGACCACCAGGATGCCGCCCAGGACCACCAGGGAAGCCCCAAGCATGTGGATGGCCAGGTAAGTCCCCCATGGCCATCCACATGTACAAATACATAAAAAAGATATGCCAATAAGTGCCCACAAATGGGCACTGACTGGCACCATCATGGCACGACCACAATGTGTGATGCCCAGCAATGCCAGCCACCAGTGTCATCAGTGCCACCTACTAGTGTCCATCAGTGCCACCTATCAGTGCCCATCTGTGCCCATAAGTGCCCACCTATCAGTGCCCGTCTGTGCCACCTATCAGTGCCACCCATAAGTGCCCATCAGTGCCGCCTATAAGTGCTCATCAGTGCCGCCTATGAGTGCCCATCAGTGCCACCTATGAGTGCCCATCAGTGCCGCCTATGAGTTCCCATCAGTGCTGCATACCAGTGCTACACATAAGTGCCCATCAGTGCCACCTATCAGTGCCCATCAGTGCCGCCTATCAGTGCCCATCATCAGTGCCACCTCATCAGTGCCACCTCATTGGTGCCACCTCTTCGGTGCCCATCAGTGTCGCCTTATCAGTGCCTGTCAGTGCCGCCTTATCAGTGCCCGTCATTGAAGTAGAAAAGGTACTTATTTACAAAAAAAAATAACAGAAGCAAAGAAAAACGTAGTTTTTTCTAAATTTTCGCAATTTTTTTATTTGTTGTGCAAAAAAAAAAAATCGCAGAGGCGATCAAATAGCACCGAAAGAAAGCTCTATTTGTGGGAACAAAATGATCAAAAATTTGTTTGGGTACAGTGTAGCATGACCGCGCAATTGTCATTCAAATTGCGACAGCGCTGAAAGCTCAAAATTGGCTTGGGCAGGAAGGTGTATAAGTGCCTGGTATTGAAGTGGTTAAGGATTAATTTTTAAGGTGGAAAAATGTGTGGTGTGGTTTAAATTAAGTATTGGGCGTGTCTTAAATGGGGTGTGGTTAGTGTCTGAGATGAAAGAGGGATGTAAGGAGAAGGAAGAGAGAGATGGAGAGAGAGATGGAGGGAGAAAGAGAGGGAGAGAGAAAGAAAGAGAAAAAAAAAAAAAAAAAAAAAGAAAGAAAAAATACATGAAAGAAAGAGATAGGGAGGGAGGGACAGAGAAGGAAGGAAAGAAAGAGGGATGGAGGAACAGCAGGCCCAGATCCTAAACCACAATAGCAATATGTGTATTCCAGAAAGTTTAACAATCAGCAAATGAACCTCAGGCAGGTGAAGACGAGAGGGAGCTGCGAGCGCTGGAAGAATTCACTGATGGCCTGTCTCTCGAGCTGAGGTCAAGGAACCGGAGCTGTCGAATCATCGAACCGGAGCTGTCGAATCATCGAACCGGAGCTGTCGAATCATCGAACCGTCGAAAATGTCGCTCTAGCTGGCTGCTGCTGCAGGGACGGCCGTGAGAGGACTGGGATCTCCGCTGCCGCGCTGTCTTGTCTGCCTTACCTGTAACCGCCCGGCAGCCATCCATCCATCCATCCATTTGCTGCACTGGAGGAGGAGGACTGGACACAACTTCTGGTGGTTTCGCCGGTTAGAGAGGACAGCGGGTCTGCCGTCTGAAGTTGGGGAGTGCGCCGACATTACACATCTGCGGCCTGATGACACCCTGAGACCCCACGCTATTCCAGAATCCGAGAGGACGGCCACATCATCATAGCCTCCCAGGTACACTCCTTTTTTTGTGTTTGTACCCCTAAAAGTAGCGGACCGCATAGGTGCTAGCTGGAGACTGGTCTAGAGGTTTTGCCCTAGACGAAGCAGTGCTTCTTTGGTCGGTTACTGTTTTAGGAAAGGCCGCGGCTCCGGCCTACTCCTGGAAGTCGGCGGCCATCTTGCTACACCCAGACTCCCAGCCAGCCAGCTCTTGATTTCAGCCTCCTCTGACACATAGCTCTTTCCCTTCGGCCCCCTTAGTTGAATTGTGTTATACCGGCAGTCAGCAATAACTATTTACTTTTTCATGTGATTATGAGACATTGACAAACAACAGAAAACAAGGAAATATACCTTGGAGATATATACCTGGATTTGTGTTTTGGCTCTTTTGCGGATGTATGTTATGGTCGGACAACACTTTTATTGAACCATGATACAATACCCAGTGGTAGTATTTATAAAATCATTGAAAAAGCATATTTAACAGAAATAATATTAGTAAGACTGTATGGTTGATATGGACCTGAATAACTATATGTTCCATACTATGTGGTACATATATCGCTAAGCAGATAAAACTGATGGGTGCTCCACTCAGCATTCAGCCTTAAAGCTCCAATTATGCCAACAAAGATATCCAAAAAAAATCGCTCTGTCAGCTCTAAAAAACATAGTAATCAAGTTGCTGCTAGCTCTATACAGCGCTTCCTGGTTACCAGTGGAAACGGCCCTGACGCTTGCAGCAGTCAAACTAGATACACGAGATGCAACGCATCTCTCGCTTCATTAGCAATCGTTGAAAAAAAAAGCTCACCTGCATCATCTTGCTGTTTAGATCTCATGGAAGAACCTGAGTCCCCCACGGGTTCAGATATGTCGTCTCTGCTGACCAGCATTAGAAAAGAGTTAGCTGGGATGTTCCATGGACTTGAAACATCAATAAAAAAGGAAATAGCGGGGATGAGAACAGATATGGCGCATATCCTCGAAAGGGTAGAGGACACAGAACAGAGACAAGACACTCATGAAACAGCTATAAGAGAACTACAAAAGACTGTCACACAGATAGCCTGTGCTCATCGTGCCTCACTATATAAGCTTGAGGACCTCGAGAATAGAAATCGCAGAAACAACTTGCGAATCAGAGGTCTGCCCGAAGCGACTGGTGATAAGGATCTGGAGTCGTCAATTACCAGTATATTTAACTCCGTGTTGGGAAATGCACCCACCGATCCACTACGCTTTGACCGAGTTCATCGGGCTTTCAGGCCACGTAACATAGTCACTGAGCAACCTAGAGATGTAATATGCCGCCTACATTACTATACAGATAAGAATGCCATAATGGCCAAGATGAGGGGTACTCCCAACATTGACTTTGATGGAGCGACTCTTAATATCTTTTCGGACTTGTCTAAAGAAACCTTGGATCGCCGCAGAGTTCTTAAACCACTCTTGGAACATTTACGTTCTAATGGGATCACTTATAGATGGGGTTTTCCGGCATGCCTCATTGCTAACAAAGATGGTCGCTTTCATACCCTCCGGTTCCCAGAGGAACTACCACAATTTCTAAAGGTCCTTAATCTTCCATCAATAGATCTCCCGAACTGGCAGGATCCGATCCCTAAGTTCTCGCATATTCAGGACTCTCATTGGCAAAAATCTCCTACTAAAAAAGGGCGCTTTTCCTCGCCAAGCACTGAACAACAACATAGATGAGTAAAGAGTAATTAGGCTAATATGTGTTTTTTCTCTCTGACTGAATATATCTGTAAGCTACTATGTCGAATGAAATGAGATTTAGCCGTTAAAGTTAAATGTCCTAAAAAGATCTAATGCTCATGGTCTGTTGTGTATTACTGGAGCAAAAAGTATTTTTCTGCTCACTATTCTACGCACAGCTGAATGCTGGTGGAGCATAATGCTCCTATGTGTTGTTTATACAACACCTTCCCCTTCCCTTCTTTCCTTTTGGGGTTGGGGAGAGCGGGTAGCCCTCGAGTTTTTTTATCCGTTCTCCTAAGGGAGCTCTGGATGGCTGCCCGGTCTCTCCTCCCCCACAGGGACCACCGCAGATATCTGCGTGACAAATTAAGGTTTCCCACACGTGTCCGTATGGACATTTTTGTTGTTTATGTAAATTTGTTTCTTTTTTCTCTTTCTTTTCAATATATACCCGTTTCTTTTTTATTATCTTTCCCCCTCTTAGACCGGCATGCATGGATAAGTAGGCTTAAGGGTTACGCTCTACTGAGACAATGACCACACTCAAAGTCACCTCCTATAATGTAAGGGGTTTAAACGTGGCGGCTAAACGACATCAGGTCACCAGTGAATTACGGAAATTGGCTTCTTCTATTGTGTATCTTCAGGAAACACATTTAACCCATACTACGCAGGTCAAATTGAACTCGGTATATTTTCCTCAGTGGTACTATAGCCTTTCAGATACAAATAAGGCGAAGGGTGTGGCCATTGGTTTTAGTGGTAGTGTACTCTTTCGTTTTTCAGATATGCAAGCTGAAGACCATGGCCGTTTTCTTTTTTTAAAGGGTTTCTTGGGCACCACCCAATGTACCTTAGCAAACATATATTGCCCGAACCAAAACCAATCTACTTTTTTTTCTCAAACTCTTACTGATTTATCACTCATTGCCGAGGGACTAATTGTACTGGCAGGGGACATAAATATGTCGCTAGATCCTGTTTTGGACACATCCCATGGTCGTTCTAATATCTCTTTTAAGCGTCTGTCTTTTGTTAAAAAGAGACTTATAGACTGGCAATTGATAGACGTGTGGCGTATCTTACATCCAAAAGAAAAAGATTTCTCCCATTTTTCAAAGACTCATCAGTCTTATTCCCGAATAGATAATATTTTTTTAGATCACTATCACCTCCCACTATTAAAATCTGCGGATATAGGCACAGCGACATTATCAGATCATGCACCTGTGTCGATGACAATGACCATGGCCACTTTACCTCAGCGCTCCAATAATTGGAAACTCAACGATTCTCTTCTCTCTAATGTAACAGAGGTTTCAATGTTTGCCTCTCATATATCACAATATTTTAGAGACAACAAACCTTCTGAGACATCCCCTGCTATTATATGGGAAGCTCACAAGGCAACTATGAAAGGCCGATTCATAGAACTTGGGGCAAGGAGGAAAAGAGAGCATGGTCAACAACTTGAGCAGGTCCTTCATCAAATAACTGAACTCGATAAACAACACAAACTCACCTTACACATATCCCATTTAGAAGCACTTACGCTGAAACGAGAAGAACTAAAAAATCTGCTTAATCTAGACACAGCTCGGAAATTCCAACGTTATTCTCAAAAACTCTATGAGTGGGGGGATAAACCTAGCAGACAACTAGCAAGATCCCTTAAAGAAAAACAGACTAGATCATTTATCCCTAAAATAAAACTATCTAATGGTAACTTAGTCCACGCGACTCCTCATATTGCTAAAGCTTTTAGGGATTATTATGCAGATCTTTATAAAGTGCAGTGTGATTCTCCGTCTCTGACTGTGAAGGAGAGACGTAGCCTCATGTTAGCATACTTAAAAGAAGCGAATTTGCCTAAAATTCCAAATTCATCCCTCAGTGAACTTGAATCTGAATTTTCGGTGGAGGAATTTCAGGCAGCCCTGAAATCTTCACCGATAGGTAAGGCTCCGGGACCGGACGGACACTACCCGATACTACAAAACATTTAGTGACGTTCTCTTGCCCCAGCTTACTGCCTATGCCAACTCAATTTCACAGATCTCGGGATTACACCCGGAATCTCTTACAGCTCACATTTCAGTTATTCTTAAAGCAGATAAGGATTCTACTCAATGTAGTAGCTACAGGCCAATTTCCCTATTGAATGTTGATATCAAATTATATTCAAAGGTAATGGCTAACAGACTACTCCCCCTTATACCCAGTTGGATTTCTACGGATCAGACGGGCTTTATCCCACATAGAGAAGCCAAGGATAATTCTCTCCGGGCGATATCTCTTATACAATACGCTCAAAGGTCGTTCCAGTCCACCCTATTTGTATCCACAGATGCAGAAAAAGTGTTTGATAGGGTGGACTGTGTTCTGTCTCAACTACAAAACGATAAAGTTCATCTCCAGGTTTAAGTAGGCCTTACTCAAGCTGGTTTGATATTCATCCCTTGCATCGATACAGGCAGTTTAACTCAATGAATAAACTCACAGTTAGGACGACAGACGATGAATCCTTTCGAATGTTCAGTTTAATGATGGATATTCATAGGTAGAAAAACGTTGCAGTTGTAAGCCACATGTAAGATGTTTAGCATGGAAGATATACAGGAGTAATGACCAGAATCAGGAAGTGGAGGAGATATATAAAGAACTACGGTGAGAGAGAGAGTTCAGCTAGAAAGAAGGGGACAGATCTTAAAGACACAGAGCAAGAATAATCACATAGTGTAACACAACACTCCCCGTCTGAAATCTTTAGATTTCATAACCTTAAACTAATATATATATTTTCAAAAAGTCCAATACTGACGAATGTCCTGGAACCTGTAATGAAAAACATGCAACAAGCAAATAATAAACGTAAGTTCAACAGGATGAAGAACATAAAGTCACAGTATGATGTCTTCAAATAATTCCAAAGTTCTGAGTAAAACCTGTAGATGGCAGCAATGTACTCCCCGCCGTGCCAACATCATGGCTAGTCCTTGCACAGGCCACTCACCTGGCAAAAGGAGTACTAACTCTGTAATTGGTCGACTAAAGGTTTGTGTCGATCCTCCCTTGGTTACCTTGACTTCTACCTTCCGGACTTTGTTATCGTCGCTGGGCATAACTTTAGTAATAAGACCCATAGGCCACTCATTCCGACAAACTTCCTTGTCTTTTAGAAGGATGAGGTCTCCAACCTTAAGAATCGGCTTAGATGCTTGCCATTTGTTACGACCTTGAAGGTGGTGAAGATACTTTTTCTTCCAGTGATGCCAGAACACATTGGCTAGATGCTGCACCTGCTTCCATTGATGCTCATAACGGTGTGACCGCAGCTTCTGTTTTGTACTTACAGAAGTGTGGAGTGAGGTGTTCACAGTTCTTATTTCCTTATCATCTTCAGGGTTTACTAGCCCATAGGTGGTGTCAATAGGGAGTAAGTAAGAGTCCTCACACAGAAACCTTGGAGGTGATAGCCATAAGCTGTCCTGAAGAGCGGCAGGTGACACGGCTCTGGTTCCACAGTCAGCTGGGTTGAGTTCAGTGGGAACGTGATGCCATTGACTTGGTAGAGAGAATCTCTTGATACGTTCAACCCTGTTGCTGACGTACACATAAAATTGTTTTGTTTGGTTGTTTATGTAACCAAGTACTACCTTACTGTCTGTATAGAAGGTGAAAGAATCAATTCTAGTGTCCATTTCACTTCGTATGACCTCAGCAATTTCTACTGCTAGCATGGCTGCACAAAGTTCAAGTCTTGGTATGGTATGTGCAGGCTTGGGTGTGAGTTTTGCCTTGCCTAGGACAAAACTACAGTGTGATTCTCCATTCAGTTCAGAGGTCTTCAAATAGGCTACTGCAGCAATAGCTTCAACTGATGCATCAGAGAAAATATGAATCTCTCTCCGGTTAGCAGTTGAAGTGGATCCTGGAACATAGCAACGGGGAATCTGAAGTTTTTCTAGTGACTTCAAAGAATATCTCCACCTTTCCCACTTGTGTTGATTCTCACTAGGCAAGGGAGTATCCCAGTCTATGTTCTCAGTAGACAACTGTCTTAGTAAAATCTTACCTTGAATGGTAACTGGAGCAAGGAAACCCAGTGGGTCATAGATGCTATTCACCACGGACAGGACTCCTCTCTTAGTGAAGGGTTTGTCACAAGTTGACACTTGGAAGGTGAATTTGTCTTGTCCTGATGTTCCACAACAAACCCAGACTTCGCTGTACAGGAGGCACATCTGTACCTAAGTCAAGGTTTTTTAGACTAGTGGCATAGTCCTCAGAGTGAAAGGCATTCATAAGTTCCTGGCTGTTGGATATAATCTTGTGCAGTCTAAGGTTTGCTACAGACAGCATCTCCTTTGTTCTGGTGAGAAGATCAATTGCTTCTTTAGCAGTTGGAAAGGACTTAAGTGCGTCGTCAACGTAGAAGTTTCTTTCAACAAATTGACGGGCATCAGATCCATATTCAACTTCTCCAGTCTGAGCTGTTTTCCTTAGCCCATAAGTTGCCACTGCTGGGGAAGGACTGTTACCGAAGACATGTACCTTCATGCGATAATCTATAACTTCCTTGTTGAGGTCATTGTCCTTGTGCCATAGAAACCTGAGGTAGTTTCTGTTGTCTTCTCTGACGATGAAGCAGTGAAACATCTGTTGAATGTCGGCCATTACTGCTACAGGCTCTTGTCTGAAACGAATCAAGACTCCTATTAGACTGTTGTTCAAGTTGGGTCCAGTAAGGAGCATGTTGTTAAGAGAAACACCTTCGTGCTGAGCACTGGAATCAAAGACAACTCTGATTTGGTCTGGCTTGCGTGGGTGATACACGCCAAAGGATGGAAGGTACCAGCATTCTTCTCCCTCCTTTAGTGGGGGAGCAGGCTCTGCATGATCTCTGTCAAATACATTTTGCATAAAGTCCACAAAGTGCTTTTGCATCTCTGGTTTCCTGCTTAAGTTTCGCTTTAAGGAGGAGAATCTACTGATGGCCTGCTGTAAGTTGTTGGGCAATCTCTCTCTTGGGAGACGAAAGGGTAGGGGTGCTACCCAGTTATTGGAGTCATCTTGAAAGAGCTCCTTGTCCATTACCTTGATGAATTCTTTGTCTTCCATTGAAGGAGCCAGTATGTCATCTTCACTGGTTGCATTAAACACTGTAGAGCCGAAGTTGCCATCATGGCAGGAGAAAGGGCTTGTGTCACCTGAGATACCAAGTTGCCATTCATGGCTGGCTATCTTCTCTTTCACCCAGTAGTGATGTGGGCATGGCTCAAAGTAAGTGTTTCGGCCATTTGTCAGAACATTTGTCTTGAATGACGAAATGTTGGTAGGTCTTTTCATTTTGCCTATGCAGACATTGCCTATGATGACCCACCCTAGATCCGTGCACTGGGCAAATGGGGCATCTGGGGGTCCACTGACTTGTCTGTGTACCTTGTGAACTCTTAGAATGTCTCTTCCTAACAGAAGAAGGATCTGAGCATCTTTGTCAAGCGGCGGTATCTCATTTGCTATTACCTTGAGGTGAGGGTGATGGAAAGCAGCAGCTGGAGTAGGGATTTCTTCCCTGTTAGCAGGTATCTGATTGCACTCAACAAGTGTAGGTAAGGGTAATTGCAAGTTACCTTTGAGAGAAGATACCATGAGTCCATGAACCCTTCTTCCAGAAACCTCTATAGTTCCACTACAGGTACCCAAGGTGTAAGGATGAGCTTCGCCTTTTATTTCAAATAGATTGAACAATTCCGATTTTGCAAGTGATCGATTGCTCTGATCGTCTAAGATAGCATATGCCTTTAGAGACTTTTCTGGTTGATCCTTGTGGTATATGTTCACCAAGCATATCTTAGCACAGGACTTACCACAGCGGTCTTCTCCACAAACTTCATTGCAGGATGAAGAAATGATGGTAGAATTAGGCACTTGGTCTGTATTCTCCCCGCCATGCGTTAACCTGGGAGGAGTGTTGGCAGGTTGTGCAGAGCTGGGCTCAAGAGGATGGAGGGCTTGCACATGTTCTTCAGAGCCACACTCTATGCACTTGATGGACACATTACAGTCCCTTGCAAAATGTTCTGTAGAAGCACAGCACCTGAAACATACCCTAAATGTCTTTAAAAGCTCCTTGCGCTCTTCCAGAGGCTTTTTTCTAAAGCCGATACATTTATTGAGGGGGTGTGGTTTCTTGTGTATGGGACACTCTCTGTTAGGGTTTTCAATCTTCCTACTCTGTTTGTTCGTGGCCAGAACTGTGGTAGGAGTGGGAAGGATGTCAGTCTTTTTCACGGACACTGGGCCTCTATGGTTTCTATAGTTGCCCTGAAGACTGGTACTCTTAGGAAAGGGTGAGAAGAGGCTGTACTCACCGTAGGAAAAACTTGGATCGTTCTTGGTCTCTGCAATTTTCCTGATGAATTCACAAAAAAAAGAGAATGGAGGGAAGGAAACCTTGTTCTCTCTTTTGTATGATGACCCTAGTGCAGTCCATTTCTCTTGCAAACCATACGGGAGCTTGGAGACAATTGGGTTTACCCCTCTTGGAGTGTCAAGGTAACTGAGTCCAGGTAGTTTTGGGTCAGTCTTGGCTAGCTGAAGCTCAAGGAGAAGGTCACTCAGTCTCTGGAACTCCTTGTTGTCCTTACCGGATATCTTTGGGAAAGTTTCCAGACGCATGAACAAAGCATTTTCTATAGCTTCTGGACTGCCATAACTTTGCTCTAGTCGCTCCCATGCAGCTGTGAGGCCTGCAGTAGGATTGTCCATGAAAACCGATCTTAATGGCTTAACACGTGCAGCAGATAGAGGACCAAGCCATTTGATCAGAAGATTCAATTCTTGATCAGCTGTAATGCCAATATTGCTGATTGTAGTTCTGAAGGCACATTTCCAACTTCTGTAGTTCTCAGGTTGGTCATCAAAACTTGTAAGACCAGTCTTTGTGAGCTCTCTGCGAAGCATGTACCTCACAAACTCTTCTGTCTCAGTTGTCTCCACCTTTATGTGAGATGCTGTTGGCTGTATGGTGCTGATTGCGTTATCTTTGACATTGTTGTTAAAGGACACAGGGAAATATGGTGCAGCAGATGCATCCAGGTGAGTTGCTTGATTGAAGTCAGTTGTTCCAATGGTACGTTGATTCAAGGCTGTACCAATGACTGGAGGTTGATGACTTGCTTGAAGCTTGCGCTGATGCTCTGTGACGTATGAAGGCAGGCAAGGTAGGCAGGTAGGAAATGCAGTGGAGTGATTTTGAGTGCAGGAAGTTGCTGGAACCTCTTTAACTTGAAGCTGTGAAGGAGTCTCTATGTAGTCGGGAGCATTGGAGACAATGGAGTGTGCACTGCAGTGGCTTAGGACATAGTCTTTAGTGTGTTTGAGGGGGTCTTTCATATCTGCTATGTTTAGGTTAATGCTGTCTTTCTCACTTGCACCTTCGTCTGCACTGATAGCTTGCTGTAGGACCCTTAGCTTTGCCATAGCTGTGTCATGTTTACACTGTTCATTTAAGGTTTCCATTGTTGCTCTTTGTCGTGCTGACTGCGCTTCCAACTCTGCCCTTTGACGTGCTGACTGCGCTTCCAACTCTGCGCTTTGACGTGCTGACTGCGCTTCTGACTCTGCTCTTTGACGTGCTGACTGCGCTTCCAACTCTGCTCTTTTTTCTGCATATGCCACCTGCACTTTGCTGGCTTCCACTTCAGCGCGGGCATTAATAAGTCGCTCACTGAGTGTTGAGTATCTTGAACTATGGGATCTTGACGAGTTTTTAGAACGTCTGGTGGAAACAGATCTGTGAGATGCAGTGTCCTGTAACAGCTTTATTTTTGCTTCTGCCTTTAATCTGGTTTGCTGGATAAAACTGTCTCTTTCAATATTGAGAGCATTGACGCGCTTTAATTGCATCATCGCACTTTCTGACTTCATGTTTTGTAAGACATTAGTGAATTTGATGCTGGTAAGCTGATAAAGCTCATATGAGGCAGAAAGTTGTTTAATGGCGTCCTCTAGTGTCAGTAGTTCACGTTCAACAGACACTGTATTGGCTTCAGCAAGGATTTTTTCCCAGACTAATTCCAAGCTATTTGACAATTCAGTCCTTGAAGCTTCGTAATTCTCCATTACTTTCCAAGTGGGTTTAACTGAGCGTTTGGGTAACTCAGTTTCTTCAGGAACTTGTGGGGAGGTAGATGTGAGTTCACATGCAGAAGCTTGGTCACTCATGATAGAAGACTGACTGTGAAAGCAGGCAGGATCTGTGTGCTGAAATATGACACTGTGCAGATTGTCTCAGGCTATAAGGCTGCCATGTGCTGCTCTGTCCCTTCTGTCTTGCTATGAGGGCAGTAAATCTTGTCTGTTTCAGTACTGACATGCAGAAATCTTGTAATTAGGCTGTGAAACTCAGTTTTTCTACTGTTCTGTCTCAACTACAAAGCGATAAAGTTCATCTCCAGGTTTAAGTAGGCCTTACTCAAGCTGGTTTGATATTCATCCCTTGCATCGATACAGGCAGTTTAACTCAATGAATAAACTCACAGTTAGGGCGACAGACGATGAATCCTTTCGAATGTTCCGTTTAATGATGGATATTCATAGGTAGAAAAACGTTGCAGTTGTAAGCCACATGTAAGATGTTTAGCATGGAAGATATACAGGAGTAATGACCAGAATCAGGAAGTGGAGGAGATATATAAAGAACTACGGTGAGAGAGAGAGTTCAGCTAGAAAGAAGGGGAAAGATCTTAAAGACACAGAGCAAGAATAATCACATAGTGTAACTGTCAGGGACATGCTGGGCTTGAACCTGGGACTTCTTCTGTGTCTGGCATTGACTCTTCCAGCGGAGCTATCTGAGATGCTGGACAGTTCCCTGCCTGATCTGCTGGATAACCTATCTGATCCATTAGACTACTCTGCTTGGTGTCTGATTACTGTTGAACTCTGAACCCCTTGCTCCTCCCATGTACTTCCTATAAAAGACATCCCAGAGATGTTGCCCCTTGCGGTTTGATCTGCTTCTGTTCCCTGAGTTCCTGATTCTGTGATTGTATCCTGTTCCTGTGTTTGACCCGGCTTCCTGACCACGCTTCTGTCTCCAGTCCTGACCTCGGCTCGTTTGACCCTGCTCTGTTATCTGCCAGTCTGCCTGTTGCCAAGATTCGGCCTGGACTTTGACTACTCTCTGCCTGCCACTTGTGATGTTTACCTTGATGTGTATGACCCGGCTTGTCTGACTCTGCAAACCTGCACCAGCTTACCTGCATCCTCTGCTCTGCAAGCTGCACACGCTGACCTGCATCCTTTGCAATGCAAACCTGCACCTGCTGACCTGCATCCCTGCTCTGCAAACCTGCACCTGCTGACCTGCATCCCTGCTCTGCAAACCTGCACCTGCTGACCTGCATCCCTGCTCTGCAGACCTGCACCTGCTGACCTGCATCCCTGCTCTGCAAACCTGCACCTGCTGACCTGCATCCCTGCTCTGCAAACCTGCACTTGCTGACCTGCATCCCTGCCCTGCAAACCGGCACCTGCTGACCTGCATCCTCTGCTCTGCAAGCTGCACCTGCTGACCTGCATCCGCTGCTTCCGGAACCAGCCGTTCCAGTCTCCACTCGGCTCCACCACTCCAAGCAGTGAGGATCAGACAGGCACCCTTACCTCACCGTGCTCTTACCACCACTGTCCCCACTCCAGTGGTCTCCGAGCCGGGGTTGTACGGGAGGTCCCTCTCCGCACGTCAGGCTCACACCCAAGGTACGTTACAGTATCAAACCGCCATGCCTGAGCCTGCAGGAGATACCTTGCCTATGGACAATGTCTATCGACACCTTACAGCTCTCACTCAGATCGTGAAGTCTCTGCAGGGCAGCCATGTCCGAATGGATAAGCAGACACAAACTCAAGCCACCTCTGCAGATTCACCTCCAACCCCAACTTCCTCTATTGGAATGTTACCATCTCCTGAGCCCAGGGTCCCTGTTCCTGAGAAGTTTTTCGGGGATCGGAGTAAATTCCGTGCGTTTCGCAACGCATGTGAACTTTACTTTTCGTTGCTACCTCTGACTTTTTCATCTGAAGCCACCAAGGTGGGCTTCGTTATCGCTTTGCTGCAGGGGGAACCT
Organism: Rana muscosa; assembly: GCA_029206835.1. Taxonomy (NCBI): domain Eukaryota; kingdom Metazoa; phylum Chordata; class Amphibia; order Anura; family Ranidae; genus Rana; species Rana muscosa. Next base: position 1,256,893,546 of record CM055116.1, on the reverse strand, counting down.
CAAGCTTGGGCCCATCACTTACTTGAAGTCCGCCATGTAGTTCTAGACTCTCTGCCCTCTTTTCTTGATGCCATGGCCCGACTTTATGATGATCCACAGCGGACTTCTACTGCCGAGGCTGCTCTCCATGCGCTCCAGCAAGGCCGCCGAGCGGTCGAGGACTATGTGACTGATTTCAGACGCTGGAGCGCGGATACCCAGTGGAATGAGGCGGCTCTGAGTCATCAGTTCCGTCTTGGTCTCTCTGAAAGCCTGAAGGATGAGTTAGCACGGGTCGGTGTTCCTGATGTTCTAGAGACTTTAATTAATTTGTCTATCCAGATAGACCGACGACTCCGGGAGCGCAGAGCAGAAAGGTCTACCCAACAGCTCCGCCCAGCTTGGATGCTACCCCGGATACGAGCCCCTGTGTACCCTGCCAGTGCCAGTACGGTTCCAACTGAACCCTCTTCCCTCAACCAGACCGTCAAGCCAGGGCAGCTTGGACTAATGAAACATTCCCTATCGGCCAAGGAACGACTTCGTCGGCTGCAGAATTATCTATGCCTGTATTGCGGTGAACCCGGTCATTATGTCTCTTCTTGTCCTGCTAAGCTGCGCAAGGTCCTGGCTACCTCTTCTCCCAACTACTCACCTCCATCTACCAATGCTACTCACCTGGCTCTTCCTATCTCTTTCCAACTACCAGGGAGGACAATACCAGTAACTGCAATAATCGACTCAGGGGCATGTAGTTGTTTTGTCGATCTAGACTTTGCAGCAAAACAACACATCCCACTCCAACCTAAGACTCAGGGACTTTCCATTTTCCTGGCAGATGGGTCTCGCATCAAGTCCGGAGTAGTGACCCAGGAGACCCCTCCTTTGCCTGTGATCACCTCCATGGACCATAAGGAACTATTGACTTTGGATGCTATTGCATCTCCCATGTTTCCAGTTATCCTGGGTCTACCCTGGCTTCAGGCACACAATCCACAGATTGATTGGGGAACCGGAAGTATTAAGTTCCAGTCACCATACTGTCAACACCACTGCATGCTTCCACGTCCCAGCATCTTGGGGCCTCTGTTATGCCTGGATTCAGATCCAGAGATACGAGCTTCTGTACCCAAACAATATCATGAGTTCCTGGACGTCTTCAGCAAACGAGGGGCCGAAGTCCTCCCGCCTCATCGTCCTTACGATTGTCCAATCGAGCTTCTTCCCGGTGCTGAGATTCCTTTCGGACGGATCTTCCCCCTATCTGAACGGGAGCTTGAGGTACTGAAAGAATACGTTGATGAGAACCTTAAGAGGGGTTTCATCCGTCCTTCCACTTCTTCAGCAGGGGCAGGAATCTTCTTTGTGGAGAAAAAAGACCATTCTCTTCGGCCCTGTGTAGATTACCGGGAATTAAATAAAATCACGGTCAAGAACCGGTACCCTCTGCCTCTGGTACCTGAACTTTTTCAAAGACTCAGGACTTCCTCTGTGTTTACCAAACTAGACCTGCGGGGGGCGTACAACCTGGTACGCATTCGAGCAGGGGATGAATGGAAGACTGCCTTTCGTACCAGGTTCGGCCATTACGAATACCTAGTAATGCCCTTCGGCCTATGTAACGCCCCTGCCACCTTTCAGCATCTAGTCAATGATGTTTTCAGAGACTGTCTGGACATTTATGTAGTTGTCTATCTTGATGATATTTTGATTTTTTCCTCCTCTCTTGAGCAGCACTGGAAACACGTCAAGAGTGTACTCTGTCGTCTCCGCCAGCATGGACTGTACGCAAAACCAGAAAAGTGTGAATTCGAGTGACAGAGTATCCAGTTCCTTGGCCTAGTGATCTCTACAGAGGGAGTCAAGATGGACCCACAGAAGGTTTCAGCCATTCTGGATTGGCCTGCACCTTCAGATAAAAAGGGGGTGCAGCGCTTCGTTGGCTTTGCCAATTTTTATCGGAGGTTTATCAAGGGATTCTCTGCTATTATTTCCCAGATTACGCAGCTAACGAAGCAAAATGCTCGATTCCAGTGGACATCTGAAGCACAGGCTGCTTTCACAAACCTAAAAATACTTTTTACGTCTGCTCCTATTCTAAGTCATCCCGATCCTGCCCTACCGTATCTACTTGAGGTAGATGCCTCAGAGACAGCGGTTGGAGCTGTTATCTCCCAGCGCCAAGGTCTCAAGGACTTGATACACCCGGTAGCCTTCTTCTCCCGTAAGCTTACCCCATCCGAGAGGAATTATGATGTTGGAGACCGGGAGCTCCTGGCCATTAAATCTGCCCTTGAGGAGTGGAGGTACTTGTTGGAGGGAGCAGCGCATCCTATACTCATTTACACAGACCACAAGAACCTAGAGTATCTGAGAGCTGCCAAACGTCTGAGACCACGCCAGGCACGTTGGGCACTATTTTTCTCTAGGTTCTCGTTCCACATAACTTACCGGCCAGGCTCCAAGAACACCAAACCAGACTCTCTTTCCCGCATGTTTGATGATCCAAAAGAGGTGTCAGCTCCAGATACCATTCTATCTGAAGGCAACTTCTTACTTTTACAAACTAGCCTGATGTCTGTCTTGAAGCAAGCTTCTACAGGTGTGTCTTGTCCCTCTGGAATCACTCTGGTACCCAAGGACGGGTTACTTTGGAAGAATGACAAAATCTTTGTGCCAGAAGAAGTTCGAGTCACAGTGTTAAACTTGTGTCATGATCATCCCCTGGCAGGCCATTTCGGAATGCATAAAACCCTTGAACTGATTCAACGCACGTTTTGGTGGCCGGATCTTGAAAAAGACTGCAGGGAATATGTAGGTTCATGTGCCACCTGTATCCGTAGCAAGACCACTAGAAGCAAGGCCTGGGGTCTGCTCAGACCCTTACCAGTCCCTGACCGTCCCTGGAAAATGATTGCCATGGACTTCATAGTGGAACTCCCCCGTCTGAAGGTTGCACAGCCATCTTTGTAGTGGTTGACCGTCTATCCAAGATGGCCCACTTCGTGCCTCTCAAAGGCACGCCCTCTGCCATGGAAACTGTCCAGGTCTTCATTAGGGAAGTAGTAAGGCTACATGGGGTCCCTGCGGACATCGTTTCGGATAGAGGGGTGCAGTTCACCTCTCGCTTTTGGAAGGCTTTGTGCAAGGTCCTGAAGATTGAGTTGTCCATGTCCTCGGCCTATCACCCCCAAACTAACGGGCAAACCGAAAGAACGAATCAGACGCTCGAACAGTACCTCAGATGCTTCACCACCTTCGTTCAAGACGACTGGGTAGCTTTACTACCCTTGGCAGAGTTTGCCTTTAACAACGCCAGTCATTCGGCTACAGGTCAATCGCCATTTTTTGCCAACTACGGGTTTCACCCGACCTTCTTACCTGATCTCATCCCTGATTCAACAGTCCCAGTGGTCCAGAGTATTGTTGATTTCCTGACCCGTAACAGCAGGATATTGCAGGAAGCCATGACTAAGGCACAAGCAGCCAATAAAAGGATCTTTGACAGGAAAAGGAGAGGGGAATTATGCCTGCAACAGGGTGACCAAGTATGGTTATCGACCACCAACCTTAAGATGGCTTGCCCCGCAAGGAAACTGGCACCCAAGTTCATCGGTCCTTTCCCAGTAAAACGGAAATTAAACGAGGTCTCCTATGAACTTGCCTTACCGGAGTCGTTGAAGATTCACCCAGTCTTTCACGTTTCCTTGCTGAAACCCGCAGTGCCCGACCCGTTCCCAGACAGGGGATCGGGACCACCCAAGCCTGTAATCATTGACGGTGATGAGGAGTTCGAGGTGGAGGCTGTCTTGGACTGCCGAAGAAGAGGGAACCAGCTTCAATTCCTGATCAAGTGGAAGGGGTACGGTCTGGAGGAGAACTCCTGGGAACCCCAACAGAACATCCACGCCCGAGAGTTAATCCAGGCCTTTTTTCGCAGTCACCCCCAGAAAAGAGCTCTATTGGGCACCCGGAGGTTGCCCTTAAGGGGAGGGCACTGTCAGGGACGTGCTGGGCTTGAACCTGGGACCTCTTCTGTGTCTGGCATTGACTCTTCCAGCGGAGCTATCTGAGATGCTGGACAGTTCCCTGCCTGATCTGCTGGATAACCTATCTGATCCATTAGACTACTCTGCTTGGTGTCTGATTACTGTTGAACTCTGAACCCCTTGCTCCTCCCATGTACTTCCTATAAAAGACATCCCAGAGATGTTGCCCCTTGCGGTTTGATCTGCTTCTGTTCCCTGAGTTCCTGATTCTGTGCTTGTATCCTGTTCCTGTGTTTGACCCGGCTTCCTGACCACGCTTCTGTCTCCAGTCCTGACCTCGGCTCGTTTGACCCTGCTCAGTTATCTGCCAGTCTGCCTGTTGCCAAGATTCGGCCTGGACTTTGACTACTCTCTGCCTGCCACTTGTGATGTTTACCTTGATGTGTATGACCCGGCTTGTCTGACTCTGCAAACCTGCACCAGCTTACCTGCATCCTCTGCTCTGCAAGCTGCACACGCTGACCTGCATCCTTTGCAATGCAAACCTGCACCTGCTGACCTGCATCCCTGCTCTGCAAACCTGCACCTGCTGACCTGCATCCCTGCTCTGCAAACCTGCACCTGCTGACCTGCATCCCTGCTCTGCAAACCTGCACTTGCTGACCTGCATCCCTGCCCTGCAAACCGGCACCTGCTGACCTGCATCCTCTGCTCTGCAAGCTGCACCTGCTGACCTGCATCCGCTGCTTCCGGAACCAGCCGTTCCAGTCTCCACTCGGCTCCACCACTCCAAGCAGTGAGGATCAGACAGGCACCCTTACCTCACCGTGCTCTTACCACCACTGTCCCCACTCCAGTGGTCTCCGAGCCGGGGTTGTACGGGAGGTCCCTCTCCGCACGTCAGGCTCACACCCAAGGTACGTTACAGTAACACAACAGACTGGGATTACTTAAAAATGACCCTGCGACATTTTGGGTTGGGACCCAAGATGTTCTATCGTATTATCTCCCTTTACTCTAATCCCACGGCACAAATCCGCATAAACGGCACTTTGAGTGAGTCATTTCAACTATTCAATGGGACTAGACAGGGCTGTCCCCTTTCTCCCCTTTTATTTGCCCTTACCCTTGAACCCTTTCTGGCAACTATAAGACATAATATAAATATACATGGGATTCAAGTAGGTAATAAAACTCACAAATATGCGGCATATGCGGATGATATTTTATTTTTTATTCAGCAGCCCCGTATCTCGCTTCCTAATTTAATGACAGCTTTTTCTACTTTTCAGACACTTTCTAATTTTAAAATTAATATTTCCAAGTCCGAAATTCTAAATATCAACCTACCAGGAAGGGAGGTGGAAAGTTTAAAACCCCTCTTCCCTTTTAGATGGGTTCAACGTAAAATTAAATATTTGGGAGTGAATCTTACGCCTCACACTCAGTCTCTTTTTAAATATAACTATATTCCATTATTGAATAATATTAGAGAGGATCTACAAAAGTGGAATACGCTGACACACTCATGGCTGGGTAAAGTAAGCATAGTTAAAATGAACATTCTGCCTAGAGTACTTTTTTTTTTTTCAAATGATCCCATTGGGTGTACCTATAGTTTTTTTTTCCCTATTACAGACCATGGTCTCCCGCTTCATTTGGAAGAAAAGCCACCCCAGAGTATCCAAGGAAGTGTTATTTCGCTCCAAGGATGCGGGGGGACTGGCCCTTCCAAATTTTAAGACTTATTATAATGCTGTTATTCGATCCAGAATTGCCGAGTGGAAATATGCCGCTAAATCCAAACTCTGGGTGAGCTTGTTATATGCTCTTAGTAACACAGACCTAGCAACTATAACCTGGTTACCACGTATACACAGACACCTTGCTCCAAGTACCTCTATATTAACCACTTCCACTCTTGATGTATGGGATGCCTTACATAGGAAGATTTCATGGTCATATGCTTCTCCTTTGCTACCACTTTTGGACCACGATTATTTCTTACCTGGTCTAGTAGACCCGGGATATAGGATGTGGTCGCCAGAAGGACCTCTTTTATTACATCAGGTTCTGCGAGCAAATGCTCTTAAGCCTCTTGAGGAAATTCTCGGCCTCAAGCCGATTACGTTTTTGGACAAATGGAGATATAACCAGTTACAGGGCTTTCTTAGAACCTTGCCTCAGCCGCTCAAGGGAATACAGGACTTAAATAGTATTGAGGAAATCTTCAATTCAACGGAGTCACCGGAACATAGTATCTCGGTATTTTACAAATCACTTATCAAGCTCCAAGGAGACACTTACCCTCCCTTCTTTGCTAAGTGGGAGGCAGACCTGGAATCCAGTATCCCAGATAGCCAAAAGGAAAAAGTCCTGCAGTTGTCTCATATCTCTTCAATAGCATCAAAAATGGCTGAGGTCAATTACAAATTGCTAACTAGATGGCACTATACCCCATCAAAGCTTCATCAGATGTTCCCTGCCAACTCCCCATTGTGTTGGAGGAACTGCGGGAACAGAGCAACTCATGCTCATATATGGTGGTCGTGCCCACTTATCCGCCCCTATTGGGCTAGCATTATTGGTATCATCCAACAAATATCCAGTATTAATCTTCCTGTTGACGCATGGACCATCCTCTTTCATGCTACTAAGGAGTCTGTCAGAAAATATAAATGTTTTCTAGTTCCACATCTGCTTAACACGGCTAAAGCACTTATACCTACCCTTTGGGGCCAGCCTGAGATTCCATCCGTGAAAAAGTGGTTTCAAAAAATATCAGAGGTACATCTCATGGAAGAAATTACTCATCGTAACAAGGACACTTTCCAACGACATATCCTAACTTGGACTCCGTGGATGAAATTCAAGGACACCACAACCTATAGAGAGATACTTGCACAATCTCACTGAGACTCAATCTATATTTACTGAATAAGCTATTAATATCTTAAGGCTGATTATTTGGGGCTTCTGTCGGGCCTACTCCTTAGGAGTCTAAAATGTACTGAGACATACATATTACTAGATACCATGCATGCCGGCCTATTTTTCCTCTCCCCCCCCCCCTTTATCTTTTCCTAATTTCTCCACCCCTCCCCCCCTTTTTTTTTTTATATTTATAGAGAGAATTTAACGAAGTTGTGATAAATTATTTACGATCAATGCACATAGGGAAGAGGGGGGGGGGGTGAATTTTTTGTGTATAAGTTCTTTTTTTTTTTTTTTATTTCTTTCCTTTTTTTTTTCTCTCCTCTCTCTTTCGCATATAAGTTGGGTCACTTTATCAATATAGCCAATTGTAAATTTATTTCCTAGTTTTTTTTAGATAGTCCATTAATGGACCTTAACACCAGGGTTTTTGGTGTGAAGTAGTTTTTGGGATCACCTCACTTTAAGGGGCATCAATATTGGTGTCTCATCACATAAGATATTAGGGGGAGAATAAGGGGATGTTATTCCCCTATCCCCCCTCCCCTCCTTAATTTTTCACTCCCCCCCCCTCCTTTTATTTTTTTATTCTCTTTTTTTTTTTTTTTTTTCCTTCTTCTCTTCCCCATTGTCACATATTGGTGAGGTCACTTATCCCTGTCACTTTTTATTTTAACATACATGTTTTGTCACTCCATCAACACAGCCATTTGCAAATCCATCCTTCAGTCATTTATATAGCCCACTTCTGGACTCTAATATTTGGGGCCCCCTTTTTTTTTTTTTTTTTTGAAGAAGTTTTTGGAACCACTTTTTGTCACCTCACAATAGGTACTTTCACTTAAAAGGGCACTAACATTAGCGTTTTTACACATAATAAACCTTAAAACACTTAGGGGAAAAAACGAGGGACTGTATCCTCTCCTTCCCCTTCTTTCTTCCCTTTTTTTTTTCTCTCCCTCTACTTCTCCTTCTGTGCACCCCTTTCCCTCTTCTTTGCACAGCCCTGATTCCCCTAGTCAGTATGGAGTGTGGGGTTCCAGGGCTGGGGTTTTTATATAGGAGCATAGATTATTGTTCTCATTTTTAGGTTGTTTTTTTTTTTTTTTTTTCTTTCTTTCTTTCTTCGGGAAATATTGAGTATATGTGTTTCTATGTATTGTAAAGTGTGTTATATGTTGAAAAATTAATAAAAAAGAGATATTAAAAAAAAAAACAATCAGCAAATAAAGATACTCCAAACACCTGGTGTTTGCGCTTCAATCATCACGGCACCATGGTTGACATGGTGTCAGGATAATTTAAGCCCTTTATTTCTTATATTACATTGTAATATAAAAAGGACATTGTTCAACTCACCACAATGCAGAATCAGTGGGAGCCCTGAGGCTGCCATCAGATGCAGCTTGTTACTTGCCACTAGAGATGGCCTTGCGGTTCGCCCCGCGGTCGGTTCGCGGCGAACTTTGCGCGTTCGCTATTTGCCGAACCGGCGGACATATGGCGCTATTCGAGGCCGCCATATTCTTTAACATTGTGAAGAACTTTGACCCATGACACATCCATCATGTGGTACAGGACAGCCAATTGAGACATTTCAGCACATGGACATACCCCTACCTTATAAATAGACCTGATCTGACTGCCATTTCACATTCTGTCTTTTGTCAGTGTAGGGAGAGGTTGCTGTGTGGAGTAGGGATGAGCTCGGTGTTCGAGTCGAACATACGCTCGACTCGAACATCGGCTGTTCGATCGTTCGACGAAGATCGAACGATTTGGGCCGTTCGCACCAAATTCGAGTGACGCGAACGGCCCACAATGCACTACGCCATCACAGTGCAATCCAGGCGCTGTGATTGGCCAAGCATGCACTGTGACCCCGCATGCTTGGCCAATCACAGCGCCGGCAGCGAGGAGAGCCATAATTGGCCACAGCCAGGATGCCTGTGGCCAATTATAGCGCAGGGGGATTTAGTACACACCCCACACTATAAAAGGCCGCCAGTGCAACGGCCTTGTGTAGTGTGTTCCGGTTCAGGGAGAGAGAAGGATAGGCAGGGACAGTGTCAGTGCTATTTGTTCATTTAACTTGTGTGCAGGGAGAGAGAAGGATAGGCAGGGACAGTGTCAGTGATATTCTTTGCTAAACCTTGTGTGCAGGGAGAGAGAAGGATAGGCAGGGACAGTGTCAGTGATATTCTTTGCTAAACCTTGTGTGCAGGGAGAGAGAAGGATAGGCAGGGATAGTGTCAGTGATATTCTTTGCTAAGCCTCCTGCACAGTATACACCTGAAGCTAGCCCTTATTGCTGTGTTTTCCTGTTGTGTAACACAGGCAGGCATCTGCAGCACTTACAGCGGGCGTAGTGTGCCTCCTGCACATTATACACCTGAAGCTAGCCCTTATTGCTCGTGGTTTTTTTCTTTTGTGTTACACTAACAGGCATCTGCAGCACTTACAGTGGGCATAGTGTGCTTCCTGCAAAATATACACCTGAAGCTAGCCCTTATTGCTGTGTTTTCCTGTTGTGTAACACAGGCAGGCATCTGCAGCACTTACAGTGGGCGTAGTATGCCTCCTGCACAGTATACACCTGAAGCTAGCCCTTATTGATGTGTTTTCCTGTTGTGTAACACAGGCAGGCATCTGCAGCACTTACAGCGGGCGTAGTGTGCTTCCTGCAAAATATACACCTGAAGCCAGCCCTTATTGCTGTGTTTTCCAGTTGTGTAACACAGGCAGGCATCTGCAGCACTTACAGCGGGCGTAGTGTGCCTCCTGCACATTATACACCTGAAGCTAGCCCTTATTGCTTGTGGTTTTTTTCTTTTGTGTTACACTAACAGGCATCTGCAGCACTTACAGCGGGCATAGTGTGCTTCCTTCAAAATATACACCTGAAGCTAGCCCTTATTGCTGTGTTTTCCTGTTGTGTAATGCAGGCAGGCATCTGCAGCACTTACAGTGAGCGTAGTGTGCCTCCTGCACAGTATACACCTGAAGCTAGCCCTTATTGCTGTGTTTTCCTGTTGTGTAACACAACAGGCATCTGCAGCACTTACAGCGGGCGTAGTGTGCCTCCTGCACATTCTACACCTGAAGCTAGCCCTTATTGCTGTGTTTTCCTGTTGTGTAACACAGGCAGGCATCTGCAGCACTTACAGCGGGCGTAGTGTGCCTCCTGCACATTATACACCTGAAGCTAGCCCTTATTGCTGTGTTTTCCTGTTGTGTAACACAGGCAGGCATCTGCAGCACTTACAGTGGGCATAGTGTGCCTCCTGCACATTATACACCTGAAGCTAGCCCTTGTTGCTGTGTTTTCCTGTTGTGTAACACAGGCAGGCATCTGCAGCACTTACAGCGGGCGTAGTGTGCCTCCTGCACATTATACACCTGAAGCTAGCCCTTATTGCTCGTGTTTTTTTTCTTTTGTGTTACACTAACAGGCATCTGCAGCACTTACAGCGGGCGTAGTGTGCTTCCTGCAAAATATACACCTGAAGCTAGCCCTTATTGCTGTGTTTTCCTGTTGTGTAACACAGGCAGGCATCTGCAGAACTTACAGCGGGCGTAGTGTGCCTCCTGCACAGTATACACCTGAAGCTACCCCTTATTGCTGGTTTTCCCATCTCCCTGCAGGCCATTAGAATGTCTGGAAGGCAAACAAGGAGAGGCAGACAGTCAGGAGGCAATAAAAGAGGGCAAGCAGGCTCTGCGTCTAGAGACAACAGTGCTGGTCGTGGACGGGGTGCATCGTCATCAGCACGTGGCCATGGGACACACTTTTCCTTATTTTCGGCAGCTGGACGTGTTGAGCCGCATCATGCCGAAGACTTGGTAGAGTGGATGACCAAGCCCTCCTCATCCTCCTCATCCTCTCTCACCCAGGCTCAGGGTACTGGCAAAGCAGCTGCCAAAGCGTCCTCTTCCCTCGTATTAATGTCATCATCAGTCACTCCTTCCCTAGACCAACCATGTCCTCCTGAGGAGTCCCCCGAACTGTTTGAGCACAGTGTTGGGTACATGCTCCAGGGGGATGCCCAGCGTTTCGAAGGGTCTGATGATGATACCCAGCTAGAGGAAGGCAGTAGCGTGAGAGCAGAGAGAGGGGATGCTCAAGAAGGACAGCAATCTGGCAATCATGTTCCAGCAGCTTTAGCATACTGCCAGATTGGCTCCAGTGATAAGGAGGGAGGGGATGATGAGGTCACTGACTCCACGTGGGTGTCTGATAGGAGAGAGGAGGAGGAGGATGAGGAGGAGGCACATCTCCAATGAGGCAGGATGCCCTCGGGGGGCCAGCGTAAGGGCAGCACACCGACTGAATCACACCACAGAGCTCCGCCTGTGCAGGGCGCTGCCTCTGCCCGTTATTCCAAAAGTTATTTGGTGTGGGCCTTTTTTGAGTCGAGTGCATCAGACCGCACCGCTGCTGTTCGCAACATATGTCTGAAGCGTATCTTGCGTGGCCAAAACATCAGCCGCTTGAGCACCACATGATTGACCAGACATATGTTGACCTGCCATGCAGCTCATTGGCAAGCGTATCTTAAAGACCCACACCAAAGAACAAAGCGGACCTCTCCTTGCTCCTCATCAGCTGGGATCTCCAATCCCACTGTACCTTCAGTTCTCTCTGAAACCTGCACTGAGAGGAATGAAGGTGTAGAATTAGGTGTGTCACAGCCAAGTACTTGCGGGCACTCTGCTAGCAGTACACAGACGTCCGATTCTAGCAGGCAAATTTCCCTGCCCCAGCTGCTGGACCGTCAAAAGAAGTTCACTCCCAGCCATCCACATGCCCAGCGGTTGAATGCTAGCTTGGCTAAATTTCTAGCAATTTAACTGCTGCCTTTTCAGTTGGTAGACTCGGCCCCCTTCCGTGAGTTTGTGCAATGTGCGGTTCCTCAGTGGCAGGTTCCGAAATGCCACTTTTTCTCACGGAAGGCGATTCCGGCTCTCTACCGGCATGTGGAAGGCAATGTCCATGCCTCGCTGGACAGGGCGGTCAGCGGTAAGGTGCATATTACTGTTGACTCATGGTCCAGCAGACATGGACAGGGACGTTACCTTTCTTTCACGGCCCATTGGGTCACTCTTTTGGCAGCTGGGTAGGATGCAGGACAAGGTGCAGTAGTGTTGGAGGTTGTGCCGCCGCCACGCCTCCAAAATGCTACTACTGGTTGTGACACACCTCTCTCCTCCACCCCCTCCTCTTCTTCTTCCTCCATGGCCTCTTCCTGTGCTTTGTCCTCGGAACCAGCGGTGCTCCGTAGGCGTTCAAGGGGCTACGCAAGTACGCAGGCAAAAAGATGCCATGCCGTGCTTGCGCTGGTGTGTTTGGGGGACAGGAGCCACACTGGGGCAGAGGTTCTGTCTGCTCTGCAGGGGCAGGCCGAGAGGTGGTTGACGCCACGCCAGCTTAAGCCAGGAAAGGTGGTTTGCGACAATGGCACCAACCTCCTCTCCGCCCTCCGACAGGGACAACTGACCCATGTGCCCTGTGTGGCTCACGTCCTTAACCTGGTGGTGCAGCGGTTCTGTCAGGGAAATTCTCCATCTGTTGTCACCAATCTGCGCCCAGCGCACATGCGTGGCGGAACGGCGAATGCGCGGCGGGATGGCGCTTCGGCGTTCTCGGGTGCGCATCGGCGCACGCGCGTGCGCATCGGCGCACGCGCGTGCGCAATGGCGCACCAATAGGATTACAGGCGGGCCTATTTAAACAAGCTCAGTGACACTGTCTGGTTGCTGGTTTGTCAGCGTTCCTGTGTTTCCTAGTGCCTGAAAATAAGTTGATCTCCTGTTGTGACCCGGACCGGCTTGATTACACTCCTACTTCTCCTGGACCTGACCCCTTGGCTTGCTTTACGGACTTCCACCTTTCTCCAAGTGTTTGACCCTCGGCCTGTGTCTCGGATCCGCTGCTCGTCTCCAGCCCCTGACCCTCTGCCTGCAACCGGGACTTATTTTGTTTAACCTGCCTACCAGTCTCTGCCTGGACTTGTTGCTTGCTGCTAAGCTCCTGCCTGGACTTTGTTCTCTTGCTACTGGTTCCTGTCTGAGCCTGTCTACTCCTGGTGTTTGACCCCCGGCCTGCTCTCAAGTCAACCTGTCTGTACCAGACCCTACAGCAAGATACTCCTACCTGCTGGTGGCCAGTGCTCCCTTGTGCTTTCCTCTCCCTGTCTCACCTCCAGGGGGCGGAGTGCGCTTGGGTGCAAGGGTGAACCACTCTCGGCATCTTGGCCTTGGTAAGTACTCGTCTGACAGTACAAACCAGCCAGATGTCTGAGGCCGACAGAGTGCGTTCCCCGTTTGACACCCTCTGCCAGCAGGTCACCACCTTAACGGACGCAGTCCAAAAACTTCAAGAGGGGTATACCCAAATAGATGGCTGTCTTCAACAGCTCACCGGTCTGCTAGGACCAGCACCCTTGGCTGCTACCTCTGCTAATGTTGCCACCACCTCCCAAGTACCTACGAGTCCAACTGTAGTAATGGCTACCCCTGAACCCAGGGTCCCTATTCCGGAACGATTTTCGGGTGTCTGCAAAAAGTACCGGGCCTTTAAAAATGCCTGTTCCCTCTACCTTGCCCTTCAACCAAGGACCTTCTCTTCAGAAGCAGTGAAAGTAGGGTTTATCATCTCCCTCTTGATGGACGACCCTCAGGCCTGGGCCCATGGGTTGATGGAGCAACAGAGCCCTATATTGGACTCGGTAGAAACATTCTTCGAGAGCATGGCTCAATTATATGATGATCCCCAGCATTCAGCCACAGCTGAATCCGTCCTTCATAGTCTGGCCCAAGGGAGAAAGCCGGTGGAAGACTTCACGGCGGAGTTCAGAAAGTGGTCACCCGACACCGGATGGAATGAGGCGGCCCTCAGATACCAATACCGCCAAGGACTATCCGAGGTTCTCAAGGACGAGTTGGCCAGGATAGAAACCCTCACCTCCTTGGAGAGCTTGATCCAGTCCGCCACTCAGCTCGACAGGCGTTTGCGTGAACGGCGCGTGGAGCGCTTCCAGCTTCCCCGTCCCAGTTGGCCTCCATCCAGGACTATTCCTCACTACCCACCAACCTCTACTCCCGCAGCAGAATCTCTTCCCGAATCAGAACCTATGCAGCTTGGGTTGGCTCGGTCTCCCCTGACTCCTGTGGAAAAGTTGCGCAGGCGCCAGGCCAACCTGTGCCTCTACTGCGGGGGCACCGGCCACTTCCTTCGTAGCTGCCCAGTAAGACCTAGTAAGTCCACCACTAAAGACATTTTGAACTATCAAATCACTGACAGTCCTCAGTTTATGTCATTCTTTTTCTGTCTCTACAGCTGCCGGAAGGGGCAATCCGCCTCCCGGCAATTATTGATTCTGGAGCCTGCAGCTGCTTCCTGGACTCTTCTTTGGCCTCAAGATTCCATTTCCCCATTAACCTAAGGACCACTGCCTCCAGATACACCTGGCAGATGGGTCTCTACCCCGCTCGGGACTTATCACGCAAGAAACCAAACCTATCCTTGCCATTGCTGACTCAGGCCATCAAGAGCTCCTCCGGTTAGACCTCATACCTTCTCCGATGTTTCCCATCATTCTGGGCCTTCCCTGGTTGCAGGCGCACGAGCCCCTCATAAATTAGGCAAATAAAGAGGTTAGCTTCACCTCCTCCTACTGTTCCCAGCACTGTCTTGCCTCTGCCTCTACCACCTGTGCTTCCATGATTGCCAAGCCGGACAACCTACAACATGTTCCCCCAGTCTATCTGGAATTCCGGGACGTTTTCGATAAGCAGCAAGCTGACCATTTACCACCCCGTAGGCCCTATGATTGTCCCATCGACCTCCTGCCAGGCTCCGAAATCCCGTTTGGACTATCTTCCCGCTGTCCGAAACTGAATTGAAAGCCCTCAAGGCTTATATTGATGAAAATCTCAAGAAGAAGTTCATTCGCCCCTCTTCCTCTCCAGCCGGTGCAGAGATTTTCTTTGTGGAAAAAAAGGACGGTTCCTTAAGACCCTGCATCGACTACAGGGACCTAAACAAAATTACCATTAAAAATAGGTACCCACTACCCCTTATTCCGGAGTTATTCCAGCGCTTCCGATCTGCTCGGATCTTTTACAAACTGGATCTGCGGGGGGCCTACAATCTTATCCAGGTCAGGGCTGGAGATGAGTGGAAGACCGCCTTTAGATCTCCTTTTGGACATTACGAATATCTGGTCATGCCTTTCGGACTTTGTAATGCTCCAGCCACTTTCCAACACCTAGTCAACGATATTTTCAGACAGCACCTTGACGACTTTTTAGTAGTGTACTTGGATGACATCCTTATCTTTTCCGCTTCTGTTGAACTTCACCGGACTCATGTCATGAAGGTTCTCACTATCCTTAGAGAGCATAAGCTCTACCTCAAGGCCGAGAAATGTGATTTTGAAAAAAACACCGTACGGTTCCTCGGCTTCATCATTTCCATCGATGGGGTCGCGGTGGACCCACAGAAAGTGAAGGCCATCCAGGATTGGCCAGCTCCGACTGACAAAAAGGGGATACAGCGGTTCATTGGCTTCGCCAACTTCTATAGGAGATTCATCGTGGGCAGGGATGAGCCGAACACCCCCCTGTTCGGTTTGCACCAGAACCTGCGAACAGACAAAATGTTCGTGTGAACTTTAGAACCCTATTAAATACAATGGACTCAAACGTTTGAAATCTAAAGTGCTAATTATAACGGCTTATATGCAAGTTATTGTCCTAAAAAGTGTTTGGGGACCTGGGTCCTGCCCCAGGGGACATGTATCAATGCAAAAATAAGTTTTAAAAACGGACGTTTTTTCGGGAGCAGTGATTTTAATAATGCTTAAAGTGAAATAATAAAAGTGAAATATTCCTTTAAATTTCGTACCTGGGGGGTGTGTATGATATGCATGTAAATTGGCGCATGTTTCCCGTGCTTAGAACTGTCCCTGCACAAAGTGTCATTTTTGAAGGAAAAAAAGTCATTTAAAACTCACTCGCGGCTATTAATGAATTGTCGGCTCCCGGCAATACATACAAAAGTCATTTATAAAAAAAAACAAAAAACGTGGGGGTCCCCCAGAATTCAATTACCAGGCCCTTCAGGTCTGGAATGGATATTAAGGGTAACCCCGCCGCAAATTTAAAAAAAAATGACGTGGGGTTCCCCCAAATATCCATTCCAGGCCCTTGAGATCTGGCATGGATTTTAAGGGGAACTCCACCCCAAATTAAAAAAAAAAATGGCGTGGAGTCCCCCTAAAAATCCATGCCAGACCCTTATCCGAGCACGCAACCTGGCCGGCCGCAGGGGAAGAGGGGGGGACGAGAGAGCGGCCCCCCTCCCTCCTGAACTGTACCAGGCCACATGCCCTCAACATGGGGAGGATGTCCCCATGTTGATGGGGACAAGGGCCTCATCCCCACAACCCTTGCCCGGTGGTTGTGGGGGTCTGCGGGCGGGGGGCTTATCGGAATCTGGAAGACCCCTTTAACAAAGGGGACCCCCAGATCCCGGCCCCCCCTATGTGAATTGGTAAGGGGTACATTGTACTCCTACCATTTCACGAAGAAAGCGTAAAAAAATGTTAAAAAAAACACACAAACACCTTGAAAAAGTCTTTTATAAAAATAAAAAAAACATTCCAGCGGTGAAATCCAGTGTCCCGCGGCGATCCGATGTCCAGCGCTGTCCGTCATTGGTTGTGCTTGAGCGGACCTGATGGGGAACTTCCTCCTCAGTGTTTTAAATGTATAGACCCGTCCCTTCTAAAGTTCCCCATCAGGTCCGCTCAGCGGACCAGATGCGGAACATGACAAGGGGCGGGTCTATACATGTATTACCGAAGTGAGAGAAGTTCCCCATCAGGTCCGCCCCCTCGGTATGTCGGACCCGCCTACGTCATTGGCCTGAGCGGGGAACTTCCTTCACTGTGTAATTTAAATTTACACAGTGAAGGAAGTTTCCCCGATCAGGCCAATGAAGTAGGCGGGGACTGACATACCGAGGGGGCGGACCTGATGGGGAACTTCCTTCACTGCGTAATACATGTATAGTCTCTATACATGTATTACACAGTGAAGGAAGTTCCCCATCAGGGGCTGCACACAGCAGGCGGTATGTCGCTTATTCTGCTATAAGAGCTGCTTCATGTCCTTGTTTTGAGCATTTTTTTTTTTTTTTGACACCCAAAGCTATTTATTACAGACGACTACGGTGGAAAATAATCCCTCATAGTCTATGCACAGCAACCTGATTTAATTTAATTACCCCGTGCTTTAAGATTTAGTCTTACCTCTAAGCCCACCCTGACTTCTGATCTGAGCAGATCTGACAATAGGTGACAATTACATTCCAACTGCACCTCACCCACCACAACTGAGAACTAGATAAAAGACACACATCTTGGAGGAATCTTTCTTTGGAAAAACATTAGCAAATACAATTAAACAAATAGAGCCACACAATCATTATACCTTTCCCCTTGTAATCTGCTGCGCTGTATTTTTTCTGTAAAATGCAATGATGTGATATCCACATCACACATTGTACATTTATCTCTTGCAGGTAATCTCATATTGTACATTTTTATATGATAAATCACACAGAGGATTACTGATTCGTCTAATAAAAAGATCGGATATCCTTCCTTATTCAAAGAATCTTTTCAGAGACCTCACCCTGCTGTCCTCTGCGGATCAGAGACTGCAAATCCCCGACAATTGCCAAATCATTGGGCGCGTTAGAATGATCAGTGGAGACTGAAAACTGATAATTCTCCCTAAGACAATTGTCTATTTACAATATATTTTGGCACAGGAGGGAAGATAACGGATGAATAGGATTTATGTCCATATGGATTTAAAAACAAAACAAAAACAAAGGGGTCATGTGAGTGGCTTATATCCCTGAAATTCTTTTGCTTTGGGTAATTTTTCGGGGGGGGGGGGGCACTCTATAAGAACTGGGAGGTAAAATGTCCCGCTTTTGCTTGTACTTTTTTTGGGGGACTTCCTTCACTGCGTAATACATGTATAGAGTCTATACATGTATTACACAGTGAGAGAAGTTCCCCATCAGGTCCGCCCCCTCGGTATGTCGGACCCGCCTACGTCATTGGCCTGAGCGGGGAAACTTCCTTCACTGTGTAAATTTAAATTACACAGTGAAGGAAGTTCCCCGCTCAGGCCAATGACGTAGGCGGGTCCGACATACCGAGGGGGCGGACCTGATGGGGAACTTCTCTCACTTCGGTAATACATGTATAGACCCACCCCTTGTCATGTTCCGCATCTGGTCGGCTGAGCGGACCTGATGGGGAACTTAAGAAGGGGCGGGTCTATACATTTAAAACACTGAGGAGGAAGTTCCCCATCAGGTCCGCTCAGGCACAACCAATGACGGATAGCGCTGGACATCGGGATCGCCGCGGGACACTGGATTTCATCGCTGGAATGTTTTTTTTTCTTTTTTTTTAACAAAGGACTTTTTCAAGGTGTTTGTGTGTTTTTTTAAACATTTTTTTACGCTTTCTTCGTGAAATGGTAGGGGTACAATGTACCCCTTACCAATTCACATGGGGGGGGGCCGGGATCTGGGGGTCCCCTTTGTTAAAGGGGTCTTCCAGATTCCGATAAGCCCCCCGCCCGCAGACCCCCACAACCACCGGGCAAGGGTTGTGGGGATGAGGCCCTTGTCCCCATCAACATGGGGACATCCTCCCCATGTTGAGGGCATGTGGCCTGGTATGGTTCAGGAGGGAGGGGGGGCCGCTCTCTCGTCCCCCCCTCTTCCCCTGCGGCCGGCCAGGTTGCGTGCTCGGATAAGGGTCTGGTATGGATTGTTAGGGGGACTCCACGCCATTTTTTTTTTATTTGGGGTGGAGTTCCCCTTAAAATCCATGCCAGATCTCAAGGGCCTGGAATGGATATTTGGGGGAACCCCACGTCATTTTTTTTTAAATTTGCGGCGGGGTTCCCCTTAATATCCATTCCAGACCTGAAGGGCCTGGTAATTGAATTCTGGGGGACCCCCACGCTTTTTTTTTTTTTTATCAATGACTTTTGTATGTATTGCCGGGAGCCGACAATTCATTAATAGCCGCGAGTGAGTTTTAAATGACTTTTTTTCTTTCAAAAATGAAATTTTTTGCAGGGACAGTTCTAAGCACGGGAAACATGCGCCACTTTACATGCATATCATACACACCCCCAGGTACGAAATTTAAAGGAATATTTCACTTTTATTTTTTCATTTTAAGCATTATTAAAATCACTGCTCCCGAAAAAACGGCCGTTTCTAAAACTTTTTTTGCATTGATCCCCTGGGGCAGGACCCAGGTCCCCAAACACTTTTTCGGACAATAACTTGCATATAAGCCTTTATAATTAGCACTTTAGATTTCTCCCATAGATTTTTCGAATTTGCCGCGAACACCCCAATTTGTTCGCTGTTCGGCGAACGGGCGAACAGGCAATGTTCGAGTCGAACATGAGTTCGACTCGAACTCGAAGCTCATCCCTAATCGTGGGGTTTTCCTCCATAGTGGCCCCAATAACTCAACTTATACGACAAAACAACCGCTTCTACTGGTCACAGGAAGCCCAGGAGGCCTTCTCCCGCTTGAAAGACGCCTTTACCTCGGCACCAGTACTTCAGCATCCGGATCCTTTACTGCCATTCACCTTGGAAGTGGACGCCTCTGAGACAGCCATTGGAGCCATTCTCTCCCAGAGACAAGGCTCCAAGGCTCTTCTGCACCCAGTAGCTTTTGCCTCTCAAAAATTGACTCCCCCGGAACGAAACTATGATGTAGGGGACCGGGAATTACTGGCCATAAATATCGCTCTGGAGGAATGGTGGTACCTTCTGGAGGGGGCAGTACACCCCATCATGATCTTCACAGATCATAAGAATTTAGAATATCAAAGGACAGCTAAACGTCTCCGTCCCAGGCAAGCCCGTTGGGCCCTTTTCTTTACCCGGTTCAACTTTCACATTTCCTATAGACCCGGTTCCAAAAATGTGAAGGCAAATGCGCTATCCAGGATGTTCCCAGAAACCCCCCAGTCTGCACAACCAGGTACCATTCTGTCAGCTCAGAACTTCCTGTTGATTCCCCAAGCCGACCTGCTCGCCTCTATTGAAGCCGCTTCCCGGTTCTGTTCTGACCCAGTCACTTCATCCCTGGAGAAGCGTGACAGTTTATTCTGGTCCCAGGGCAAGATCTTCGTTCCTTTGGAAACAAGACTGCTGGTCTTGAGGACTTTTCATGACCTCAAATTGGCCGGTCACTTCGGAGCACGTAAATCCTCGGAACTGGTCTCCCACTCCTTCTGGTGGCCAGGCTGGAGGCAGGATTGCAAGTCCTACGTCATCTCCTGCACTCAGTGTCAGCGTAATAAAGGGTCGAACACCAAAAGCTGGGGCCTACTCAAGCCCTTACCCATCCCTGAACGTCCTTGGGAGGACGTGTCCATGGACTTTATCGTTGACCTGCCTCCCTCCGGAGGGTTTACCACTATTCTGGTCATCATTGACCGTCTCTCTAAAATGGCTCACTTTTTACCCATGATCGGGACACCTTCTGCCACGGATACCGCTCAAATCTTCTTCAAGGAGATAACCAGGCTCCATGGAATACCGAAGAGCATCACCTCCGACAGAGGTGTCCAGTTCACTTCAAAATTCTGGAGGGAACTCTGCAAATCCCTGGAAGTCAAGACCTGCCTCTCGTCAGCGTACCACCCCCAGAGCAACAGCCAGACGGAGAGAACTAATCAAACTTTGGAGCAATACCTCCGTTGTTTCTGCTCTGCTTTACAGGATGACTGGGCGTCCCTACTCCCTTACGCGGAGTTAGCCTACAATAATTTAGTACATTCCGCTACTAATCAGACCCTCTTTTGGGCCAACTTTGGCTTCCATCCCTCCTTCCTCCCTGAAAACATCCCAGAGAGTTCTGTCCCCGCGGTCCAGGACCGGGTGGCCTCTGTCCAGGTGAATTTTCAAAAACTCCAGGAAATGATGCGGAGTGCCCAGGAATCCTACAAGAGGTTCTATGACCGCGGGAGGAAGGAAAACCCAGCGTTCAAAGTTCGGGAGGAAGTATGGCTTTCTGCCGCCAACCTCCGGTTGCCTATTCCCTCACGGAAGCTCGGCCCTAAATTCATCGGACCCTTCAAGATCAAACGGGCAATCAATCCCGTGGCCTTTGAACTGGCACTACCTGGTTCCTATAGGATTCACCCAGTGTTCCACTCATCGTTGTTCAAACCCATCACTCCCAGCTCCTTTCCTAGAAGAGATGAACCTCCTCCTCCACCAGTTGAAGTAGATGGGGAAAATGAATTTGAGGTGGAATCCATCATGGGCTGCAGGAAGAGAGCCAGACAGTTGCAATACCTGATTAAGTGGAAAGGGTACCCTCCGGAAGACAACTCTTGGGAACCATCAAAGAACTTGCATGCTCCCCACTTAATCCGAGCCTTTCACCAGGAACATCCGGAACTGATGGCCAGTCTGGGCGTCCGGAGTCCGCCCCTCGGGGGGGCACTGTCAGGGAAATTCTCCATCGGTTGTCACCAATCTGCGCCCAGCGCACTTGCGCTGCGCAACGGCGATTCGGCGCATGCGCGTGCGCGGCGGGACAGCGCTTCGGCGTTCTCGGGTGCGCGCATAGGCGCATCGGCGCACGCCGTGCGCAATGGCGCACCAATAGGATTACAGGCGGGCCTATTTAAACAAGCTCAGTGACACTGTCTGGTTGCTGGTTTGTCAGCGTTCCTGTGTTTCCTAGTGCCTGAAAATAAGTTGATCTCCTGTTGTGACCCGGACCGGCTTGACTACGCTCCTACTTCTCCTGGACCTGACCCCTTGGCTTGCTTTACGGACTTCCACCTTTCTCCAAGTGTTTGACCCTCGGCCTGTGACTCAGATCCGCTGCTTGTCTCCAGCCCCTGACCCTCTGCCTGCACCCGGGACTTCTTTTGTTTAACCTGCCTACCAGTCCCTGCCTGGACTTGTTGCTTGCTGCTAAGCTCCTGCCTGGACTTTGTTCTCTTGCTACTGGTTCCTGTCTGAGCCTGTCTACTCCTGGTGTTTGACCCCCGGCCTGCTCTCAAGTCAACCCATCTGTACCAGACCCTACAGCAAGATACTCCTACCTGCCGGTGGCCAGTGCTCCCTTGTGCTTTCCTCTCCCTGTCTCACCTCCAGGGGGTGGAGTGCGCTTGGGTGCAAGGGTGAACCACTCTCGTCATCTTGGCCTCGGTAAGTACTCGTCTGACAGGTTCTTGGGCAGGTACCCGGGCTTACAGGATGTCCTGAGGCAGGCCAGGAAAGTCTGTGTGCATTTCCGCGGATCATATAATGCCAGTGCTCGGCTGGCTGAGCTGCAAAAGGAGTTGAACCTGCCCAAGAACCGCCTTATATGAGACATGCCCACCAGGTGGAACTCAATATTGGCCATGCTGCAGCGGCTGCATGCACAGCAGAGGGCCATCAATGAGTATCTCTGTGACTACGGCACCAGGACAGGGTCAGGGGAGCTCAGGTTTTTTCACCACGCCAGTGGGGCATGATCAGGGATGCATGCACTGTCCTGGCACCATTTGAGGAGGCCACGAGGATGGTGAGCAGTGACAGTGCATGCATCAGTGACACTGTACCTCTTGTCCACCTGTTGGAGCATACGCTGCCTGGAATAATGGACAGGGCACTTGAGGCAGAACAGAGGCAGGAAGAGGAGGACTTCCTTGCCTCTCAAGGCCCCCTTTACCCAGACAGTGTTCCTTCTGTCCCACCCATCACACAGGAAGAGGAGGAGGAGGAGGAGGATTGTGTCAGCATGGAGGTGGAGCATGGCACTCAGCATCAACAGCAGCAGTTTTTTAGGGATGATTTACAGTCCCAACAAACCCGTGGACTTGTATGTGGCTGGGAGGAGGTGGCTGCGGATCATGTCGTCCTTAGTGACCCAGAGGACTCAGGACCGAATGCCTCAGCTAACCTATGCTTCATGGCCTCCCTGATCCTGCAAAGTCTGCAGAAGGATCCTCGTATTCTTCGGATCAAGGAGAGGGACCATTACTGGCTGGCCACTCTCCTTGATCCATGGTACAAGGGCAAGGTTGCGGACCTTATCTTGCCGTCGCAGAGGGAGCAGAGGATGAGACATCTCCGGCCTTGCAGAAAGGTCTGTGCAACGCGTTCCCAGAGACTGGAAAGTTACAAACTCCTGGTCCTGGACAACGAGTTCCTGAGGCTTCGGTCAGTAGCAGAAGGAGCGGTGGAGAAGGTGGCCGTCTTAACCGATGCGTTCAGACAATTTTTTAGTCCGCAGCCCCAAGGTATGATCGGTTCCAGCAACCATCGCCAGCATCTGATATACATGGTGCAGGAATACCAAGGGGCAAGGTCAGACTTGGACACCTTTCCCACCGAAAATCCTCTGGCTTACTGGGTGTAGAGGATGGATCACTGGCCAGAGCTTGCACAGTATGCAGTTGAGCTACTGGCCTGTCCTGCATCCAGCGTTCTTTCGGAACGCACATTCAGTGCTGCTGGAGGCTTTGTCATGGATCACAGGGTGCGCCTGTCCACCGACTCGGTTGATCGACTGACCTTCATAAAGATGAACCAGTCTTGGATCACCACCAGCTACCAAGCACCTGAAGCTGATATAACAGAATAATTTATTTTCAAATGTCACATCCCTTCAAGACTGATGCTGATGCTGAGTGACTGTCCTGTTATGTTGACTGACTATCCTTCTCCTCCTCAATGATCCAAATCTTGATGATAGCTTGGAAGAACTTTTTTGTTTCTGGGTGCCGCCACCAGTGGCTAAGGCCCAATTTTTCAGCCCCTGTTTAACAGGGGCATGTAATTACAATTTTTGATGCAATGCTTTGCAGCAGGGCTCATTCCTGCACTCCAACTAGAGTATCTGGGAGAGGCTGCAGTGTCGTGGCACCAGCACCAGTGCCTAAGGCCCAATATTTCTGCCCCTGTTTAACAGGGGCGTGTAATTACAATTTTTGATGCAATACTTTGCAACAGGGCTCATTGCTGTGCTCCAAGTTCAGTATCTGTGAGGGGTTGCAGCGTTTTGGCACCAGTGCCTAAGGCCCAATTTTTCTGCCCCTGTTTAACAGGGGAAAGTAATTACAATTCTTGATCTAATAATTCAGAGCAGGGCCCATTCATGCCCCCACCAAGAGTAACTGTGAGGGCTTACAGTGTTGTGGCACCAGCATCACCACCAAAGGCCCAATTTTTCCTACCACTGTTCAACAATGGCATGTAAATACAATTCCTGATATAATAGTTCACAGCAGGGCGTTTCAGCGCTCACCAAGAATAACTGTGAGGGCTCACAGTGTTGTGGCAACACCAACATGTAAGGGGAAAATTTCAGCAGAGTATATACGGCAGGCCCCTACTTTCAAACATCCAACTTACAAACGACTCCTACTTGCAAACGGAAGGAGACAACAGGAATAGAGTTGAGCGGACACCTGGATGTTCAGGTTCGACGGGTTCGGCCGAACTTCGGAAAAAAGTTTGGGTTCGGGACCGAACTTTAACCGGAACCCGGACCCGAACCCGAACCCCATTGAAGTCAATGGGGACCCGGACTTCTAAGGACTAAAAAGGCTCTAAAAAAGTAATGGAAAGGGCTAGAGGGCTGCAAATGGCAGCAAAATGTTGTTAAGAGCATGGCAAGTGCTCTGCAAACAAATGTGGATAGGGAAATAACTTAAAATAACATAAAAAAAAATAAAATAAAAATAATAATCTTGACCTAGGAGGACGAGGTCCATATGGAGTAGGAGGTTGAGGTGGCGGTGGATGTGGCTGTGTAGGTGGAAGCGGCGGTGGAGGAGGACGAGGTAGCCAACACTGGTTCAAAAATACAACAATGGCTGTGTAATGCCGGTGATGTGTCGAATTCTGTCCCCCGTCAAATAGTGTCCACCCTGTACTGCGCTTGCTCAGTATGTAGGACAAGTGGATTTCGAAAATCTCCCAAGACGAATGGCGCCTGCATGGTGAGTTCAGGTGAAGGCCACACCATCCGTGGTTCAAGCCGAGCCAAGTGAGGCCGTGCCCGAAGCGTGGCGATCGAACCGAGCCTGTGAGGGGCCCTGTTACTATGTGCTACCGTATGTCCACTTGGATGGTGGGGCTTGAACCTGCACTCACAGCGCAGGCGCCGTTCATCTTCGGAGATTTTGTGAATCTCCTTGTCCTCTGTACTGCGCAAGCACTGCGCCTTCGCAGTATGGGCCGGACACAATCCGATGGCCGGACAGTTTTTGTCACAACACCGATATACATGTCTATTCTGCACAAGGTACAACCAAATCCTGTGGGATCCATGCCTGGTTCATTTTAATGAACGTGAGCTTGTCCACATTGGCTCTGGACAGGCGGCTGCGCTTGTCTGTGATAACGCCCCCTGCCGTGCTAAATACACGTTCAGATAATACACTGGCTGCAGGGCAGGCCAGCACCTCCAAGGCATAAAGGGCAAGCTCAGGCCATGTGCCCAATTTGGAGACCCAGAAGTTAAAGGGGGCAGACCCGTCATCCAGTACGTGTAGGCCTGTGGACACATACTGCTCAACCATGTTGGTGAAATGCTGCCTCCTGCTAAGATGTTCCATCTCAGCTGGTGGTGCTGGTTGTTGTGGCGTGCTGACAAAGCTTTTCCACATTTCAGCCATGCTAACCCTGCCTTCTGAGGTGCTGCCGGTGCCCCGGCTGCGTTGGCGACCTCTTCCTCCTCCTCTGCCTTCGCCTTGTGCTTCCACCGTACGCCCGCTGTCAGGTGGGAATGCCACCAGCAGCGCGTCTACCAGCGTGCGCTTGTACTCGCGCATCTTACGATCCCGCTCCAGTGAGGGAATTAAGGACGGTACGTTGTCCTTGTAACGGGGATCCAGCAGGGTGGCCACCCAGTAATCAGCACCAGTTAAAATGTGGGCAACTCGGCGGTCATTGCGGAAACACTGCAGCATGTAATCGCTCATGTGTGCCAGGCTGCCCAGAGGCAAAGAAAAGCTGTCCTCTGTGGGAGGTGTATCGTCTGTGTCCTCTGTATCCCCCCAGCCACGCACCAGTGATGGCCACGAGCTGCTGTGAAAATGGCTCCTCCTCCTCCTCCTCCTCCTCCATCTCCTCCTCCACCTCGTCATCCTCCAGAACTGTGCCCTTTCTGCCGGACAATTGTGTACCTGGCGTTTGTTGGTGCAGGAACCCACCCTCGTTGCCACTTGTGAAAGACTGCCCTGAAAGCCTTTGAAATGATCCCGCTTCCTCCTCCTCCTCCTCATCCTCCTGTGCCACATCCTCTTCCATCATCGCCCGAAGCGTTTTTTCAAGGAGGCATAGAACTGGGATAGTAACGCTAAGAACGGCGTCATTGGCACTGGACATGTTGGTGGAGTACTCGAAACAGCGCAACAAGGCACACAGGTCTCGCATGGAGGCCCAGTTATTGGTGGTGAAGTGGTGCTGTTCCGCAGAGTGACTCACGCGTAATTGCTGCAGCTGAAACTCCACTATCGCCTGCTGCTGCTCGCACAGCCTGGCCAGCATGTGCAAGGTGGAGTTCCATCTTGTGGGCACGTCACATATGAGGCGGTGAGCGGGAAGGCCAAAGTTATGCTGCAGCGCTGACAGGCGAGCAGCAGCAGGGTGAGAACGCCGAAAGTGCGCACACACAGCCCGCACTTTCTGCAGCAGCTCTGGCATATTGGGGTAATTTTTAAGGAACCTCTGGACCACCAAGTTCAGCACATGCACCAGGCAAGGGATGTGCGTCAAACCGGCTAGGCCCAGAGCTGCTACGAGATTTCGCCCATTATCACACACCACCAGGCCGGGCTTGAGGCTCACTGACAGCAACCACTCATTGGTCTGTTGTTCCATGTCCCTCCACAACTCCTGCGCGGTGTGGGGTTTTTCCCCCAAACAGGAAAGTTTTAAAACTGCCTGCTGTCGTTTACCCCTGGCTGTGCTGAAGTTGGTGGTGAAGGTGTTACGCTGACCGGATGAGGAGGCGGTAGAGGATGAGGAAGCGGAGTAGGAGGAGTTAGCAACAGGAGGCAAACTGAAGCGCCCTGCAATCCTCGGTGGTGGAAGGACATGCGCCAAACTGCTATCTGCCTCAGGCCCAGCCGCCACTGCATTTACCCAGTGTGCTGTTAGGGAGATATAACGTCCCTGACCGTGCTTACTGGTCCACGCATCCGTAGTTAGGTGGACCTTGCCACAGATGGCGTTGCGCAGTGCACACCTGATTTTGTCCCCCACTTGGTTGTGCAGGGAAGGGATGGCTCGCCTGGAAAAATAGTGGCGGCTGGGCACGACGTACTGTGGGACAGCCAATGCCATCAGGCTTTTAAAACTCTGCGTCTCCACCATACGGAATGACAGCATTTCAAAGGCCAGGAGTTTTGAAATGCTGGCATTCAGGGCCAGGGACCGTGGGTGGCTAGGGGGGTGCTTCCTCTTCCGCTCCAATGTTTGGGAGATAGAGACCTGAACGCTTCCATGGGACATTGTGGAGATGGTCGGTGACCCAGGTGGTAGTGTTGCTGGCAGATCCTCTGTTTGCGGGGTGGCAGGTGCCATTGTCACTACAGAGGTGGATGAAGAGGCCGAGACTGCATCAGAAGAGGAAGCAGGAGGAGCCAGAGACCTTTCTTGGTTTTTGAGGTGTCTACTCCACTGTAGCTCGTGCTTTGCACTTAGATGCCTGGTCATGCAGGTTGTGCTCAGGTTGAGAACGTTTATGCCTCGCTTCAGCCTCTGATTGCACAGCCTGCAAACCACTCGTATCTTGTCATCAGCACATTGTGTGAAGAACTGCCACGCTAGGGAACTCCTTGGACCTGGCTTTGGTGTGCTCGGTCCCTTGCTGCGTTGGGCAGTAGCAGACATACTGTCTAGCGGACGGACGCTCCGCTTTTACACCCTGCTCCCTCTTCTGCTGTGCTGGTGGCTCCAAACTACACTGGTCACCTGCATAACGTTCATTCCATGTGGGGTCGAGGACCTCATCGTCCTCCACATCATCTTCCACCCAGTCTTCACCCCTGCCCTCCTTGTCTGTCTGCACAATTGCGAAAGCAGCAGCAGTTGGCACCTGTGTTTCGTCATCATCCGAGACGTACTGCGATGGTCCTCCCATGTACTTATCATGAAACATAAGTGGTTGGGCATCGGTGCACTCAATCTCTTCCACTTCTGGGGCAGGGCTAGGTGAATGGCCCTGGGAAACCCTGCTAACAGAGTCATCGAAAAGCAGAAGAGACTGCTGCATGATTTGGGGCTCAGACTGCTTGGCTGATTTGCAAGGGGGTGAGGTGAAAGACTGATGGACATGGGTTTCAGGTGCCAACTCTGATCTTTCATCAGAAGAGTGGGTGGGAGACAATGTGAAGTAACCCGAGGCACTGTCAGCAACCCAATCTACTATCGCCTGTACTTGTCCTGGCCTAAACATTCGTACAGCCTCATTAGGCGCGACAAAATACCGCCGCAGGCTCGGTCGCCTAACGGGACCTGAGGCAGGTGTTTCACTTGTGCGTGTATCTGGCACAGATCCACCACGTCCTCTCCCTGCAACAGGAGCTCCACCAGCAGCACCACGACCGGGGCCACCACGTCCCTTTTACCTTCTCCTCATATTTTCCAAATTTAGGATGTTGCCCTAAATGGGTGTTTTTGGAAGAGCAGAACTGCAGAAAATGCTATTCAAAAAATTTTTTGTTTTTTTAGTATAGCACAGTAGAAGAAAACTATTTAGAAATTGTTTATTTCACACACCTCCAAATATGTATAACACACTGCAAACTATTTTTTGTGCCCCTAAAAGGCGTTTTTTCGAAAAGCAGAACACACCCACAGTACGTAACCGCTGAATCGCACAGCTACAGAACTGCAGAAAATGCTATTCAAAAAAAATGTTGTTTTTTTAGTATAGCACAGTAGAAGAAAACTATTTAGAAATTGTTTATTTCACACACCTCCAAATATGTATAACACACTGCAAACTATTTTTTGTGCCCCTAAAAGGCGTTTTTTCGAAGAGCAGAACACACCCACAGTACGTAACCGCTGAATCGCACAGCTACAGAACTGCAGAAAATGCTATTCAAAAAAAATGTTTTTTTTTTTAGTATAGCACAGTAGAAGAAAACTATTTAGAAATTGTTTATTTCACACACCTCCAAATATGTATAACACACTGCAAACTATTTTTTGTGCCCCTAAAAGGCGTTTTTTCGAAGAGCAGAACACACCCACAGTACGTAACCGCTGAATCACACAGCTACAGAACTGCAGAAAATGCTATTCAAAAAAAATGTTGTTTTTTTAGTATAGCACAGTAGAAGAAAACTATTTAGAAATTGTTTATTTCACACACCTCCAAATATGTATAACACACTGCAAACTATTTTTTGTGTCCCTAAAAGGCGTTTTTTGGAAGAGCAGAACACACTCACAGTACGTAACCGCTGAATCGCACAGCTACAGAACTGCAGAAAATGCTATTCAAAAAAAATGATTTTTTTTTAGTATAGCACAGTAGGAGAAAACTATATAGAAATTGTTTATTTCACACACCTCCACATATGTATAACACACTGCAAACTATTTTTTGTGGCCCTGAATGGCTCTTTTTGCAAGCGTACATTAAAGTGCAAATTTTTTATTTATTTTTGTTTTTGCCCTAAACGGGTCTTTTTTTGCACGAGCAAAATAAAATGCAATTTTTTTTTTTTTGCCCTATGGGTCTTTTGGAAAAGAGCACAATAAAGTGCCTTTTTTTTTCCCCCTAAAAGTTAGATTTTCTCTG
The DNA here is from genome assembly GCA_029206835.1 of Rana muscosa. Taxonomy (NCBI): domain Eukaryota; kingdom Metazoa; phylum Chordata; class Amphibia; order Anura; family Ranidae; genus Rana; species Rana muscosa. Next base: position 1,256,863,749 of record CM055116.1, on the reverse strand, counting down.
ACACTGGGCTCATGGCAGTGTAAAAAGACTGCACTGCAACACAAACAGGTAAACCTATGCAGATCGCTGATTTTAATCTCTGAATCTGGACTCCTATACTGTATAATATTCTCTCTCCCTGAAAGCACCAACACAGGAACCTGGCCCTACACTACACTATCTCTCTATCGTTTCCCTCAGATTGTAGAATCAGGACTACCTCATCTATCTTTCTATCTCTCCCTAAAAGCAGCAGCAGACAAGATCCTCTCCCTATCTATTCTGAAGCAGAGTGACGTGTGTGCTGTGTGCCTCTAGCTTATATAGAAGCTGGGTCACATGTTGCACTGACCAATCACAGCCATGCTATTAGTAGGCATGGCTATGATGGCCTCTAAGGGCACACCAGCTAATCAAAAGGTGATTGGCTGGCCCCTGAAGCATTTCTAAATGCGTAATTAGATTGCCGAACCCGAACCCGAACCCGGACTTTTGCGCAAAGTCCGGGTTCGGGTTCGGGAAAGAGCTAAAGTTCGGTACGGACCCGAACTTTACAGTTCGGGTTCGCTCAACACTAAACAGGAAGTGAGAGGAAATCTACCCCTAGGAAGGGAAATTCTCTCCTGTAAAAGTTAATATGGGAAAAAGGTATCTCCTCTCCACTGATGCTTTATCACCAATCCTTGTTTCAATAAAAAAAAACACTTTTCAAAAACTTTTGTCATTGGGACGGAAAGTGAGGTGAAATGTTCTGACCAAGGGGCACAGACTGCAAAACAAATGTTACAGGGGTGATAACCCTTCCCTATGTTTTCCAAAAAGCTTAAAAATAGATTTTTTGGCTGGAGCTACACTTAACCACTTGTCCCCCGCCCACTGTCAATTGACGGCGGGCGGAGGATACTCTCGTTCTGGGAGGACGTCATATGACGTCCTCCCTTTAAAACGAGCTACGAGGCGCGCGCTTGCCGCCAGCGGCGCGCGCGCCCGCCGCGTTCACAAGGCCCCGGTGCGCGTGCCCGGCGGCCGCGATTGCCGCCGGGCACCCGCGATTGCCCGGGAAACGAGCAGGAAAGTGGATCTCTGTGTGTAAACACAGAGATCCACGTCTTGTGAGGGAGAGGGGACCGATGGTGTGTCCCTTGTACATAGGGACAACCATCGGTCACCTCCCCCAGTCAGTCACCTCCCCCCACAGTAAGAACACATTGAGGGAACATATTTAACCCCTTCCCGCCCCCTAGTGGTTAACCCCTTCCCTGCCAATCACATTTATACAGTAATCAATGCATTTTTATAGCAGATATTGCTGTATAAACGTGAATGGTCCCAAAAATGTGTCAAAAGTGTCCGATGTGTCCGCCGCAATATCGCAGTCACAATAAAAAATCGCAGATCGCCGCCATTACTAATAAAAAAAAAAAAAAAAATGCTATAAATCTATCCCCTATTTTGTACACGCTATAACTTTTGCGCAAACCAATCAATACGCGCTTATTGCGATTTTTTTTTACCAAAAATATGTAGAAGAATACGTATCGGCCTAAACTGAGGAAAATTTTATTAAAAAAAAAAATGGGTATTTATTATAGCAAAAATTAAAAAATAGTGTTTTTTTTCCAAACTGGACGCTCTTCTTTTGTTTATAGCGCAAAAAATAAAAACCGCAGAGGTGATCAAATACCACCAAAAGAAAGCTCTATTTGTGGGAAAAAAAGGACGCAAATTTCGTTTGGGAGCCACGTCGCACGACCGCGCAATTGTTACCCACGGGGGTAAGAGCTTATGCACGGACGTCACCCGCTGCCATCTCTCTGCTGGATAGTTGATCCGGCTTGCTGTTCAGTATCAGCCTTTTATGCATTGCGCGATAGCGCTGATTTTATATGAGAACCTATTTTAAATAAAGTACATACGGAGTACACTTAGATTGTCCCCTTCATCTTTCTCTTGGCACCTGCACTTTACGGAGATCCATTCAGCATCCTACAGTGGAAGTTTGTTTGCTCATTGGAGATAGTATCCGGCTTTTCCTCACTCCTGACATTGGAAGGATTCATCTGCAGCAGCCACATCCCATTATCCCAGGGTGGATACATGCTCGCATGACCTTCTCTTAATTGAGAGGTCCACCAATTCTGGTAAGCACATTGCATGTGTGGGGGAGGATTGTATCGTCATCCCAGTCGGCAGAGATTTCTTCTCACTCTCTTCTATGAGGAATTTGTCTTATCATTATCCAATGGGACATTTGAATATCTGTTTTATTTGATTGGACTGTCACATTTTATTTTGTTTTATCTTAGCTATTGCGCTGCACATACCATTTATTTTATAGGTGTACTATTGTTTGGTGTGCAGTATATAGGGGTGTAATACACTTATAATATACTTTCAAATATAGAAAGCATATTATAGTGCATTTCTATTGTGCAGCATTGTGACTGCTGAGCGGTTCTGCAGCTGTCTTTTGTCAGTGTAGGGAGAGGTTGCTGTGTGGAGCAGGGACAGACTGTAGTGACACAAATCGCTAACTAATATAGGTCCACAAAAGTCCTTTTAAGGATCGCAGATTCGCTTAATACTTCTGGTATGTCAGTGTCCGTGTTGTGGGACTATGTGTGCACAGCTAGTAAGTATTTTGTGGCTGCAAATATGACCTGGAGGTTTTTCATGTTCGCCTGCCATTAAAATGAATGGGACCACAGTGGTGGAGGTGGAGGTGTGAGGGGGGCGTGGTCTGCGCATGGCCGGGTGAGAGGTGTGAGGTGTGAGATGTGAGTTCCCAACGTCTCTCTCCCCCCAGCTTCATGGTTCCTATGTGAGTGATTATCGGTGCTTCAGCAGTATACAAGTGACAGCGATAGCGGTATACAAGTGGCGCTGTGCTGTGAAGCGTTGTACGGTATCCAAGTGATAGCATCGGCGCCTAAGAGGCAACTAAGCGCCACCTGTTTGGCCCCCTCCGGAGAGGTATGATTGCGGGGAGACAGCGGGAGACGAAAACCTCCCGCAAGGCAGCCCAGGCAGCTAAAGCAGCCAGAGAGGGGGACCTGCAGCCGGAAATTCAGCAGTACTTCCCCAAGATACAGGAGCCGGGACGAGAACCCGGAAGTGGAGAGAAAGGAGACACGCTACAATACACCAACAGAAGCTCATACATGCAGAGCGTTCAGATGGAGGTGAGAGATTGTGTGGAAGCATTACAGACTGCCCCGCAGAACTCACGAAGATCAGCAAGTACAGGTACAGGGGTCTTCCCCCTAATTCAAAGGGGGGAGATGGAAGAAGGGGGGTTAAAAATGGATGACTTAAGGGTACTTATACAAGCCCTCCCCACAAAGGCAGACATAGAAGCCCTCCCTACACGGGCGGATATAGAAGCCCTTATTATTAAAGTATAAGACGCGCATCGCAAAGAGCGGGAGGCGGTTCAGGGGAATTGCAAATTCTATCTGACCGTATGACTGATGGGGAGACTGCGGCGCAAAGCCTGGAGCAGAGGGTAAGCGACTTGGAGAGAGACAATAGTGCCCAGATAGAAATTTCGTTGGGATTCCAGCTGCAGTTAGAGGAATTTGAAGACAGAAGTCGTCGCAATAATTTGCGACTAAGAGGTATCCCAGAAGCACAGGAACGGGACCGGGAGAACCTCCAGGATATGGTACAGTCGATTTTTCAAAAAACTCTACAAGACACTATGCCCGCAAACCTAGAACTTGATAGAGTCCACAGAGCACTAGGTCCCAGGTCCAAAGATATAAAGCGGCCCCGCGATGTGATTTGTCACCTGCACTACTTTGCACATAGAGAGGCTATATTATGAAAGGCCTGGGAGATGGGTAAAATAGACTTCAATGGGGGTCAACTGAAGATCTTGCCAGACTTATCGCGTGCTACGCTTCAACGCAGAGCTCTGTTGCACCCACTTTTAGAAAAGGTACAAGAAGGGGGTGGAACATATCGATGGAGATACCCAATCTCAGTGCTGATAAAAAAAGAGACTTTATCGTTTTGGTTGAGATCAAGGTCAGAGTTACCAGACCTCTTTGCCTTTCTGGGTATTGAACCGTTTGAGGTGTCAGATTGGCTACAGCTGCTCCCTCAAATGACCAGAAAATAGAGAGACTATGTCATTAGGACTAGGGAAGTTGGAACCATCAACACACATCTCTCAACACTAAGAGGACAATTAAGAAGATAGCACTGGAAGAGAGACTGGAGGAAAGGAGAATGAGAGGGGGGAGTTAGAAATATTGTTTTGGACGGCTATGGGGTTTAGTAGGAGGGGGAGTTTGTTTTTCTTTTTTTTGCACCCCAGGTTTTTTTTTTGTGGACCAAATCGTGAATATAGATATAGATAAGGGGGTAGGAGAGTTCCTGCTTTAAGGTTTTTTTTTTTGCTTGAGAAAGAGATCTGGCGCAAAGGGGGGAGGGGGGTTGGGTTGTGGGGGGTTTACCTTTTTTTTGGATTTTGGTTTCTGGGGAGGGGTGGGGGGGGATGTTAGTGGCCTACTTCATCATCTCCCTACAGGAGATGTACACCAGGGTGGGAAACACTATGGGGAGTTTCTCCATTTTTTTTTTTTTTTTTGGCCCTCGTTTTGTTTGTTTTTTGTTGTTTTTTTTTTTTTTTTTTCTTATAAGATGTATAAGACTTATAAGACTTACACAAGACTAGCATATAGTAGGTAGAGGGGTCACAGGGAGACACAGGTAGGAGAAGAGGGCTGAGATCGGGATTGGGATTGTACCTTGTCCCGCCCCCCCTTCTCCCCTCTTTTAGAGGGTTACATCAAGGGGAGCAACCAGGGGGAATAATTACACACACTAGCAATAGTATATAGTAAATATATAGTAAATATAGCAAATATAGTTAATAAAAGAACACAATAAAAAGGGGGTCCTTTTTTTTTAATTATTATACAATACATTAATTATTAATTATTAAAAATCATTAATTATAAATATATTCACATACACATACGCAGGGATATATAGAAACACCTTACACCGTACACGGAAAGGAATAGTGGGGATACTGTAGGGGAGGGGAAGAGGGTTAGGAGGGGGGGGAGGGAATAAAATAAAATAAAAATGGTGATGATAAAGTTAAAAGAGGTGGCTAGAAATTGTTATTGTTGATATTACTGATATTATTATTGCAATTAGCTTACTAAGTGGGGGGGGGGTAAAAATGAGGGGGGGTCCCCTTTTTTTTTTTTGTAACCTGGGGGGTGGATCCGAGGAGAATTCTTTACCTTTCCTATACCTATTTGTATTTTTATTTTTGTGTACTTGCTAAAGGATATACCGTAATAAGATAATGGATATAAATATATAGATATATAGGTGGGGGTGTGTAGATAGACATAATTAAGTAAACTTGGACATAGATGAAGATAAAGAAACACAGGAATGTGATACAAAGGAATATGGTAATATAACATATGGTAAACTACGCCCCTCACTTTGAGGAGAGGGACCCATGGCTGTGGGATTTTTCTTTTCTTATGCCTTTTGGTTTTTGCTTTTCCACCCTACTTCTCTCTCTTTCTATATATATGAGTAAGGAAGATAGGAAGATAGGATTTGCAACCAGGGACGGGTAAGAGATAAGGCAACGCTGGGTCTGGTTTATGTAAGATCTGATTTGATTTGAATGTAAATATATTAAATGTAAATATGCACCAAGACGTGAAAAATGGAGTGGGGGTAGAGCCGGGACTCACATCACCGGATCATGCGCATCCACTTCCCCCTAGTAGGCTAGCACTCATAAAGGGTGGGGGGATTGGAGTGCTTAAAGCTAAATAGCTTTGCATACTTCGGTACACCGAGGTATTAGAGGTTGGGGGGAGGGGGGGGGTTTGAGGGAGTTTTTTTCCTTTTTTTTTTGTCTTGTTCCCACCCCAGATTTTCTGTGAATAATACTGCTATCTTACTATCAGATATGGATACGTTGTCAATAGTATCAATCAATGTCAAGGGGTTAAATACTTCTGAAAAAAGACGTATACTCCTTCAGGACCTGAAACGTGCGGGGAATGATATAGCATTTATTCAGGAAACGCATTTTAGGGAACGTAGTATCCCTTTTCTTAGAAATAGATTCTTCCCGATGGGATACCATGCCCCTAATCGGATGGCTAAAAAGGGGGGAGTGTCTATATTGATATTTAACAGGATTCCATGGGCATGTACAGACTCTCTGGCGGATGCTGGAGGACGATATCTGCTCCTGAAGGGCAACATTGGAGGATCTGAAGTGACCCTGGCCGATTTTTATGCTCCGAATGTCCAACAAGATATATTTTTTGAAAGATTCTTGGAGAAACTCTCGAGATTCCAGGAAGGTCAACTGATTATGGGGGGGGATCTGAATATCCCCTTGGCTCCGAACGAAGATACTTCCTCTGGAGTCTCGACGGCACCACCAGGTACACGGAGGTGGATCTTGCGGTCTTTGCAGGGAGGGAGGTTAGTAGATGTATGGCGACTGTTTCACCCAGGAGAAAGGGATTACTCCTTCTACTCCGTTCCGCATAAGATATACTCACGTATTGACTTTTTCTTTATCCCACATAATCAATTACATGCGGTAAAGGAAGTGGGAATTGGAAAGATTACGTGGTCAGAGCACGCTCCAGTATCCCTGAAATATAAGCTCTCGGACATTCAACTCCCCGGTGCAACGAGTTGGAAACTAAACGAAAGTCTTCTACAAGACGATACAGTTTTGGAAGATGTCCGGAGGGAAATAACATAGTACTTTCAGACCAATGATACTCTGGATTGCGATCCGGGTGTGATTTGGGAGGCCCATAAGGCGGTGATACGGGGAGTATTAATAAAACATGGGGCAAGGATTAAAAGGGAAAGAGAAGCAAAACTAACACTATTAATGGCAGACATCTCCAGGTTGGAAATATTACATAAACAGAACGCCAACTCAGTATTGGAAAGAGATTTATTGACTGCACGTAGACAGGTTACAGACTTACTCCTTTATAAAGCTAAGAGGGCAATTCAGACAGGAAGGAAACAGAATTATGAATATTGTAACAAATGTGGGAAACAACTTGCGAACTCCTTGAGGGAACACCAAGCTAAGACGTATGTCCCAATGATTACCAGTGCGGAAGGTGGGAAAATTACACTACCGAGGGAGATAGCACAAAGGTTTGGAGATTATTATGCATCCCTGTACAACCTACAGCCAAAACCCCAGAATCAGACTGTGATAGAGGAATACTTAGTAGACTCAGGAATGCCTAGTTTGTCATCACCTATAGGGCAGGAATTGGAAAGACTGATTACACTAGAAGAAATTCAGGAGGCAGTAAAAGAGACTAAAAGAGGAAAGACGCCGGGCCCGGATGGTTTCTCTATTCAATATTATAAGCTTTTTTCCCAATCTTAGGTCCGTATCTTGTAAAAATGTTTAATGGATTAGGAGATACAAGCTCCTTCCATGTAGAAACACTGAAAGCCTTAATTACGATCTTACCTAAGGAGGGGAAGGACCCATCACGGTGCGGGAGTTATAGACCAATATCCCTTTTAAATGCGGATCTGAAGCTCTTTTTTAAAATCATAGCGACACGGCTCCAACGGCAGATACACTCTCTGGTCCATCAGGACCAGGTAGGGTTTGTGAAGATGCGGGAAGCATGGGATTATACGATTAAGACTCTAAATTTGATCCATGTAGCTAATATATCTCGAACGACCTGCGTATTTTAGGGGACAGATGCGGAAAAGGCGTTCGACCGTATTAATTGGCAATTTATGTTTGCGGTCCTACGACATTTAGGGTTGGGGAAAAATATGATTCAGTAGATCTCAAGCATTTACACTCAACCGACTGCGCAAGTCAAGGTGAATGGAATTGTGTTCCCCTTTTTAGAGTAGCCAATGGGACTAGACAGGGATGTCCTTTATCCCCAATCCTTTTTGCTCTGTCTGTTAAACCATTACTATGCAAGATCCGAGCAAACTCAGATATAGGAGGTCTGAAAATTGGGGGAATAGAATATAAAATCTCTGCTTATGCGGATGATATGTTGTATTCACTGACCAACCCGTTAGTATCTCTCCCCAATCTAATTCAGGAAATAGAGAAGTATGGCTCGCTATCAAATTTTAAGATTAATTTCTCAAAATCAGAGGCGATGGGAGTAGCAACACCTAAAGATGTATTGGGAACATTGAAGTCCAATTATAAATTTAAATGGACAGACCAAGCTTTGAAATACCTAGGAACTCTTATTCCAGCAGACTTGGCACAGACATATAGACTGAACTTCCCCCCACTACTATCTAGGGTGCGAGTTATGCTAGAGGTATGGCAGAGGGGGTTTCATTCCTCGTTTGGGAGGTGTAACATTATTAAAATGAATATCTTACCAAAGTTTTTATACCTCTTCCAAACATTGCCAATTAACATACCCAGAGAATTTTTCAAACAAGTACACTCTCTCATTATTAGGTTCATTTGGGCAAATAAACACCCAAGAATCAAGAGATCAGTGATGTCCCTACCTAAACGATATGGAGGATTGGGGGTCCCAGATGTATATAAATACTAACAAGCTGCCCTGCCGAGCCGCTTGGTTGACTGGAGCAGACATAAGGAGTGGAAAATTTGGCCTGGTTTAGAACAGGCTCAGAGCAATGTGCTTCTACAACGAGCTGCTTGGTGTTTTAGGGATCTAAAGAACAGCATAAAGACACACCCTTTGATAGGCCCCACCCTCCGAATAGGATATGGGTTTTTCTCTAAAGGTAATTTATCAACAATAGACTCACCCCTTTTCCCCATCTTAGGAAACCCGCAGTTTAGCCCAGGACTAAGAGATGGATCGTTTGGAAAATTGATAGACCAGGGGTTCTTTCAAGCTGCTCATTTTATGAGATCAGGAACCTGGCCTACAATACAGGAAATGATAGCAGGTGTTACACCTTATCGACTGGATTTCTGGAGGGCAGTGCAGTTGAGACATTTCCTGGAGAGCTTGACCCCACTAAGTAGCTATGAGAGGAAGTTAACAAGGTTTGAGGAATACTGTACGGGGAGCGGGATGATGAACCAAACTCTAGCCAAAGTGATAACATTAGTGGTGGCACCGGCCGAGGATTTCCGGTTGCCATTTTTTAGGAGATGGGAGGTAGAGATAGAACAGGTATTCACGGAGGAACAACAGAACAAGATACTACTAGACATGTGCAATTCGTTTAGTTCCGAATTCGTTATCCGTCAAAATTCGTTATATTCGTTGATTCGTAAACATACGAATGAACGAACGGTTCGATAACATTACAAACGAACAACGAATAATCTAAACGAACGAATATGGAAAACAAATAAAATACGAATTTAGTAAATTTGAAACAAACAAAAAACGAAAAAGTGAAAAACGAAAACATAAAAACAACGAAAACACAGAAAAAAGATAAAAAATAACGAAAATAAAAATGAACGAAAACGAGATATTACGAATATTCGAAGAACAAAACAACGAATAACGAACAAAGATCCATATTAACGAATATCAAAATGAACGGAAAAAAATTACGAATCTTCGGAAAACGGAAATGAAAACAACGACAATTCGTAAAAACTTAAATTCTATTTCGTTAGTTCTGAATTAGTTCTGGACTTTGGCCAATGGCCAATAAGCTTGTCCCTTCCCCTGAAGAGGTTGTCTCTTCCCCCAATGAGCTTGTTTCTTATAGACATGTGCTATAATGTGTATGTATGTGTGTTTTTCTGTGTTAGACTGCAGTGCATTCCATCCAGAGTCCAGATAGGGTGTGGTTGGGTAGGTTGCACTGTTCTGTTGGATTTTGTGAGTAAATTTTTTACTTGGGAGAGAGAAATTCTTTGTTTCTTAAGGATATTAGATTGAGATTCTAGAGTCTACATTCTAATTTATAATTTTATTTATGTAATATCTCTGACATATTGTGGGTGGTGTTTGATTTGTGAGTCATTCAAAGAGATTGATATAGAAATTATAAATTTCTTACTATTTCTATTACTCCTAGGATTTTCTAAAGTTAGTTTTTTTCCCTTTTCTGGGACTGTGTTTTATTATATTGCTGTCTGTCTGCCCCTACCTATTTTTTTTGTTGTGTTAGCCAGTGCCACTACTAGGCCAGCCCAGGCAGCATATACTACGTATTCATGGTAGGAGAAGTAGATTAGTATATATTTTTTTTTGCATGGACCGGTAAAATAAGAATACTCCAGTCCTCAATCCCTCCACTCTCAGTCACACCAACACCAACTCTCATACCAACACACTCACTAACACCAACATTCTCACTTACAAGACTCACACGTCCATTCTCACTCCCAGACATTCTAATTGCAATAAAACCACCAAACCACACAAAAACAACTACAAAAACCACAATATCACTCTCTGCACTGCTCTCTGCTCCTCCCTCACCACACCACTCACACCCTCTCAAAATGGCGTACAGGGGCGGAGGCTATAGCCGCTTGTTGAAAACGAAACTAAAATACGAGATTGCGAATGGCCGCAATGTATTTACGGGAGTACGAATGCATTCGAAGCACGTGGACGTATTTTAGTTTCATTTTCAACACGCGGCTATAGCCGCGTGTTGAAAATAAAAATAACTAGTAACGCGAGATTGCGAATGACCGCGCCGAGATGTATTTACGAAAGTATAAAAAAATTACGAATCCATTCGAAGCACGGTAGTAGACACGAATCAAGGAAAACAAAACAATGTTACGAATCAACAGAAACGGCAGAGTAGTGTACAGAAAAACGAAAATTATTATCTAACAAAATTACGAATTACGAATCGTTCAGTATCAACGAAAATCAAACTGTTACGAAAGTACGAAAATAACTTAAACAGAAATACGAATCATTCAATATCAACAAAATTACGAATTTCAAATTAACGAAAATAACTTAGACAGAACTACGAATCATTCAGTATCAACGAAATTTAAACTGTTACGAACATACGAACGAGTCCGAATAGGAAAACTCGCGTCTTACGAAATTACGAATCTTTACGAACCTACGGAACGAGACGAAACGAAACGATAGGAAACTAATTTTTTGGTTGTGCACATGTCTAGATACTACAAAACACTTTTGAATCTGCAACTTGCATAAGAATGCAAGAGACGAATTTTAAGATTCTTGCACAATGGTACCGTACCCCGGCTATGATACATAAATGTTATCCTGGTATACCAGATAACTGTTGGCGATGTGGGGGGAGAGGAGGGACGATGGGTCATATCTTCTGGTCCTGCCCTAGAATAAAAAGTTTTTGGAAAGAGGTTCGGAGGATTGCACAAAAATTCAGCGACAGGGAGATCCCGGAGGACCCGACCTTTTTCTCATTGCAAAATACCGAAATGCCGGTTAAACAATATAAGAAATCGGTTCTGTGCCACCTCCTGAACGCAGCAAGAGCATGCATCTCAGGTAAATGGAAACAGACACAACCACCTTCGGTCGGAATGATGCTCAAACGAGTAGATCAAATTAATATTATGGAAGACCTGATGTGGACAAACCGGCAAAAAAGGTGGATTTATTTAGAAACATGGTCCATGTGGAATCATTTTAAATATACAGAAGAGGGCAGATCCCTTATAGATGTGAACTGAGTAAATGCTATTCAGGAAGGGAAGGGGACAAGACATGGGGGGAGGGGGGGGTTTTGTTTGGGAAGCTTTTTCTGGGAAGCCTCCCTCTGGACGCCATGAGGAAGGAGGCAGGGGGAATAATGATGGTAAAGATATAACACAGAGAATAGAATGATATAATGGTTTGCAATTAATATCTAGAGACGTGTGATATGTTATGTTATGTATGATATGTTATGTATGATATTTACGGAATGTACGTCTCTGTGTTTTGCTTCAGAATAAAATAAAAAAGGTGAAACAAAAGAAAAAGAAAATGAATGGGACCCGCCGCGAACCTGCGGTTCGCGAACATTTGCGCGCGTTCATGCGATCGCGTTTGCTAACCGTCCCATCAGATGTTCGTACATCACTACTTGCCACTGTCGCCTGCCACCAGATGCAGCGTGTCACTTGCCATGTTGCCTGCCACCAGATGCAGCTTGTCACCCAATGCAGCTTGTCACCAGATTCAGCTTGTCACGTCTCCTGGAGGCCGAGGGGAAGAAACAAAAGGCAGAGACTGGGTGATAATGAAAGTGGCTGCCAATAGAAATTGAGTTGTGGCCAACACCCAGGCCCGCAGCCTGGCCCACAACAGGTCGTGGACCGGCATGAGGCCGTGGGGCAGGGGGGTTGGTGGCAGCTCCATTTCTGTTGGCAGCCGCTTTCATTGCCACCCAGGCTCCACCTCTTGTTTCTTCCCCTCGGCCTTCATGTGAGCTGGTCTTCTCTAAAATGACGGTGGATACAAAATCACCAGTGCCAACCCCGGACCTCTAGAGGCAACTTTAGCGATACACAGAACACTGGGACAAAGCCAATTTCCCGTGATTTTTCCTGGGACATGGTAAGGCTGGGATTTGGGTCTGAATACCATGTTGGCAAGTATGTAACACATCCACCTATCAACCAAATGTATTGCTATGTAAAGATAAACTTTAGCCAAAAATAAAGAGATAAAAATAAATAGATAATTAAAAGCTAAAATAAAAGGAAAGCTTTTGCAGCAAGATTCAAATTCAATCCAGAGCTATCCTGGGCAGTGGTAATTACTACATGTACTTATTCTGATGCCCAGCATCATTAAACAAACTTCCTCTGAGCCTGAGACTGTCATGGACCTGCACAGTGAAAGGAGAAGCAGCACAGTGATTAGCTCATCTCTCTGTCACTATGCTCTTCCCTCCAGTTAGCATGCTTCTTATCAGCACATAACTGATTTGCTACTTGTCCTGATATTTGCTTTTACACTGGAGCATTTCTGTTGAGATGAGCAACTATGCATGGGTTTGATATGATTAGAGCCAGGCTCAGCAAACCCAGGGGGAAATCTGTGAACCCCACATATAGTTCCAAACCCCGCTGAAGATTACAGGAGGGTAAACTAGCTACTTCTTTCTGGTCATTTTCAAAAATAATGTAAGCTTTTGTTAAAAAGGGACATGGGTAACTGGGCAATGCCCTGGGGAACATGTGCCAATGCAAAAAAAATAAAATAAAAAAATTGCGATCAGTGGTGAGAGGGTCTTTTCATGTGCGTTAAAGGACATCACTGAAAATACACAAATCATATGAACAACATGCTGGGGTGATAAATTAAAGCTGCAAGTGATTATGGAACAGTATAATTTAGTCTTTTAACCACTTGCCCACCGTATACAGTACATATACATCGGCATGGCGGCTCTCCTGCGCAGGATCATGTACCTAGTATGTGATCTATGTGCCGGGCTAGGGAGAGCGCCTCCGTGCCCCTGCCACCCCAGCTGTACTGCAATTTGCTGCAGCACAAACCAATCAGTGGGTGCTGCTGATTGGTTGCCGGTATCGGACAAACGGCTCTGGAGATTACCGAAGAGAGCCCTGTGTAAGTAAACAAAAACAGGGCTCTCTTCTGACAGCAGCAATGCGCTGTTTTTTCTATGTTATGTATAGTACAAATTGTAAGGGTTCCAGGGTTAAGATTAAAATTAGCGGAGAAAGTGGGTGACCCTGCTGTGTTCTGTTATGGATGGAGAAGCTATTGGAGAGATAGCCATTCACCTTAACTCTAGTTGATGGGTTAGCATAAAGTATCATGATATGTTTACTGAACCTGAGGTTAAACCTCACCATCGACAAAATAGCTTCAAGGTAGTCCCATGCCACCCAGTCAAAGGCCTTCTGCCCATCCAATAAGAGAAGGATTTCGCCCACAGTTTGAATGTTAACAGCCTTGACTGTGTGATTGCGTGCCTCCCTGCTTGGAACAAAGCCCACCAGGGCTGGTAAAGGGAGGGAGGAGCCTGCGAGAAGAATTGAATGAATTGTTAACAGAGAAAGCCAAAGCATCAATGACTCGATGTAGAAGCGCTTTCTATGAATATGGAAATAAACCTAGCAGGATGTTAGCTAATGCACTTAGAGCGACGAGGATGCAAAGCTATATTGAATGTATGAAAATGCAGGGAGATGTCATAGTGAATTCATCGCAGGCGATTGCGAAGGCGTTACAGGACTACTATGTAGGCCTATATCAACTGGGGGCTAAGGGACAGCCGTCCAGGATATCTAATGAAGAGGAAGCTAGGGAATACATAGTAGCCGCGGAAATGCCTAAATTGACTGATGAGGATGCAGAGGACATAGATGGCCCGATCACTATAGAGGAATTCCTAGCTGCCTTAAAAACATTAAAACCAGGTAAAGCCCCCGGTCCGGATGGGTATACTTTATTATATTATAAAACTTTTGCTGAAAAATTAGCACCAAGATTTGTGGAGGCTTTCAATTCGGTGCGTGAAGGCCAAGCAATGCCAGGAGAAACTTTAATGGCTCACATAGCAGTAATACTTAAGTAGGGGAAAGACCCTGCCCAATGTTCGAGCTATCGTCCAATCTCATTGCTAAATGTGGATCTAAAGATTTTAACAAAAATACTTTCAAATAGATTATTACCGTTCATACCAAGTTTAATACATGCGGACCAGGTAGGGTTTACCCCAGAGAGGGAAGGCAGGGAAAACACACAAAGGGTCATAAACGCCATACATTATGCCCAATGTCAGCAAAAAACCCTAGTATTAATATCTACAGATGCAGAAAAAGCATTTGACAAGGTAGACTGGTCATTTTTGAAGGCGACTATGCAACATATTGGGCTGAAGAGGGGGATGCAGAACTGGCCTATATTCCCTCCCAAGGGCCAGGGTCAGGATAAATGAGATACATTCAGAGCCTTTTTCTATATGCAATGGAACACGACAAGGGTGTCCATTATCACCTATCATTTTTATCCTGACACTGGAACCATTTTTAAGGACTATTAGGGCCAACCCAGATATTAGGGGTATTAGGTTAAAGGGAGGGGAACATAAATTGGCAGCATTTGCGGATGACCTTTTATTTTTCATTACCATCCCAGTACGATCCCTCCTGCCATTAATATCTGAGATGGGCAAATATGGGAGACTGTCCAACTTTAAGGTCAACTATAATAAATCGGAAGCAATGGGGGTTGAGATTAATATATCATTACAACAGCAGTTGTCTACCTTCTTTGCGTTCAAATGGACAGACTCCCATATAGGATATCTGGGGACAAAAATACCAAGTAGACTAAACAGGATTTTTGAACATAATTTTGCACCTCTGACGCGCCAGATTAAATTGGATCTACAGAAATGGGACAAGGAAGCGTTTACGTGGTTCGGCAGAATTAATATTATAAAGATGAACATAATGCCGAGACTGTTATACCTATTATAGACCCTACCTATCCAGATCCCTTTTGGATACTTGAGAGATCTGAGAGGTTTATATGGGCTGGAAAATCTGCTAGAATCCGGAGAGATATCCTGACTCTACCAAAAGAGAAAGGAGGCGTAGGACTCCCAGACCCAGAAGGCTACTATGAGGCAATACATCTAACAAGGGTGCTGGATTGGTGCTTATCTCAAAAAGATAAACCCTGGGTACATATGGAACAAGGAATATCAGAAATACCCTTGGAGGAATTAATTTGGCTTACGAACATGACTTTACCGCAAGCAGTGAAGCAACACCCGACGGTGGGAGCAACACTGAGATCTGTCAATAAGACTTTTAAAAAAGTTAAAATGTCGACCCCTCTGAGCCCGATGACTCCAATAGTAGGTAACCCAGCGTTTTAACCAGGTTTAAACGATAAAAGCTTCATGAATCTAAAACGACAGTGTAAAAGTAGACTCATACATTTTTCGGTAGATAATCAAGTAATGTCTAGAGAAGAGATTGAATGTGAACTTGCGGAAATATTAGACCCATTTAGGAGAATGCAGCTAAATGCGTTTTTGAGATCAATCTCAATGCGAACGAGAGAAAAAGCCATACCCTCTAAGTTTGAAAAACTATGTTTAAAAGGAGAACCAGTGAGGCATGCAATATCAATGTTATACGCCATGGTGACAGAGCTGAGGGCCCCACAGAACTTGGGTTTCAAACAGGTCTGGGAAAGGGACTTAGGGGTCACTTTCTCGGAAGTACAAAAAAATAGGATATTCAGGTATTCACATAAGGCATCAATAGCAACCAGGTATCAAGAAGGGAGTTATAAGATTTTGAGTAGGTGGTATAGAACTCCAGAAGTAATGAATCGAATATATCCACAGGTCCCCAATCTCTGCTGGCGATGTCAAGGAGATGTTGGAACTATGATACACATCTTTTGGGAATGCCCAAAAATAAAGGATTTCTGAAAAATGGCTTCAGAAACAGTGGAAGAAATTATTGATGTGTCTCTTGGAGATAACCCTGCTGCCTTTCTGTTGTTTGACATCTCTTCTTCGATAGAAATACATAAAAATGTATTGCTGAGACACTTGCTTACAACAGCGAAATCATGCATTCCAGCTCTTTGGAAAAGCAGTGTCTCTCCAACCAGAGTACAATGGATGTCGAGAATAACAGAGATCCAACAAATGGAAAATCTTACTATGAGTATGAAGGAGCAGGAGGATAAGTATCGACAGATTTGGGCTCCCTATGTTGCATATAGGGGACGGAGGGAGTAGGAGGGAGAGAGGGGAGAACTATCTATATTCTTTTTGGTCTCTATTTTTATTTTATTTTTATATTCTTTTTATTTTTTATTTTTTATTTTTTCTTCCATTTTTTATATCTACTTTTTTTCACTGTTCTAAGAATAAAACTGGTATTGCCAGGTTTTTTTTCTTTCTAGGGGGAGGGGGGATACCAGGAAGGGAGTCAAGTTAGCAATGTAACATGGACATAGTTCAAAAACAGACTAAACACAAGGTAACATCTAAGGTGACATTGGAAAAATTAGGGACAGGAGAATTTAACGCTCAGTTTTGGTAAGGAGCGAGTAAGGTGTATGTAGAATAAAAAGTATGTAAAAGTATTATAAGTAGAACTATGGAATAAGATGTTGTGTCTGTGAAATTGTACTATGTATATCTTTGTGAAAGAAAAATATTTAAATAAAGAATAAAAAAAAAAGAAAATTGTAAGGGTTCCAGGGTTAAGATTAAAATTAGCGGAGAAAGTGGGTGACCCTGCTGTGTTCTGTTATGGATGGAGAAGCTATTGGAGAGATAGCCATTCACCTTAACTCTAGTTGATGGGTTAGCATAAAGTATCATGATTAGGGATGAGCCGAACACCCCCGGTTCGGTTCGCACCAGAACCTTCGAACGGACCGAAAGTTCGCGCGAACGTTAGAACCCTATTAAATACAATGGACACGAACGTTCGAAATCTAAAGTGCTAATTATAACGACTAATATGCATGTTATTGTCCTAAAAAGGGTTTGGGGACCCGGGTTCTGCCCCAGGGGACATGTATCAATGCAAAACAAAGTTTTAAAAATGGCAGTTTTTCGGGAGCAGTCATTTTAATGATGCATAAAGTGAAAAAAAAAAGTGAAATATTACTTTTAAATATCGTACCTGGGGGTGTCTAAAGTATGCCTGTGAAGTGCCACGTGTTTCCCGTGTTTAGAACTGTCCCTGCACAAAATGACATTTCTAAAGGAAAAAAAGCCATTTAAAACTGCTTGCGGCTTTAATGTCATGTCTGGTCCTGGTAATATGGATGAAAATCTTTGAGAAAAATGGCATGGCTACCCCACCAGCCCCCCCACCCACCCCAGCCCATTACCAGCCCCTTTGGGTCTTGTATGCATATTAAGAGGAACCCCGCACACAAAATAAAAAAGGCCCTATATACTCTGAACAGCAGTATACAGGCGGTGCAAACAAGACAGGGACTGTAGGTTTGTTCTTAAGTAGAATCTGTTTGTAATTTTGAACAGGTACATTGTTTAAGTGTAGCTCCAGCCAAAAAATATCTTTTTAATCTTTTTGGAAAACATAGGGAAGGGTTATCACCCCTGTAACATTTGTTTTGCTGTCTGTGCCCCTTGTTCAGAATATTTCACCTCACTTTCTGTCCCAATGACAACTGTTTTTGAAAAGTGGGGTTTTTATTGAAACAATGATTGGTGATAAAGCATCAGTAGAGAGGAGACACCTTTTTCCCATATTAACTCTTACAGGAGAGAATTTCCCTTCCTAGGGGTAGATGACCTCTCACTTCCTGTTGTCTCCTTCCGTTTGCAAGTAGGAGTTGTTTGTAAGTTGGATGTTTGAAAGTAGGGGCCTGCCGTATATACTCTGCTGAAATTTGCCCCTTACATGTTGGTGTTGCCACAACACTGTGAGCCCTCACAATTATTCTTGGTGGGCGCTGGAACGCCCTGCTGTGAACTATTATATCAGGAATTGTATTTACATGCCATTGTTGAACAGTGGTAGGAAAAAATAGGATTTTTATAACAGCTTACCTGTAAAATCCTTTTCTTGGAGTACATCACGGGACACAGAGCGGCATAGTCATTACTATGTGGGTTATATAGATACCTTCAGGTGCTGGCACTGGCAACTTCCAAAACCGGAAGTACCCTCCCCTATATAAGCCCCTCCCATCCGGGAGCACCTCAGTTTTGTAGCAAAGCAATAAGTGTCCCCAAAGAGGGGTGGGAGCTCTGTGTCCCGTGATGTACTGCAAGAAAAGGATTTTACAGGTAAGCTGTTATAAAAATCCTATTTTCTTTCTCGTACATCACGGGACACAGAGCGGCATAGTCATTACTATGTGGGATGTCCTAAAGCAATGCCCAATGAGGGGGGGGGGATACACCATACATAAGCTGAGCGCTATCAGACATGAGGATATTTTGCGGCCTTCAACACACTGCGCCCAAAGGCGACATCCTCCTGACTTCTAACATCCACCTGGTAGAACCTAGTAAAACGTGTGTACTGAAGACCACGTTGCGGCCTTACAGATTTGAGCCAGGGAGGCCTGGTGATGCACTGCCCATGAAGTTCCAACTGCTCTCGTGGAGTGCGCCCTAACTTTGAACGGAGGCGGTCTCCTTCTCAAGCCATAGGCTTGCATTATGAGCTGTCGAATCCACTTGGCTAAAGTAGATTTTGACGCTGCCTGACCCTTTCTGGGGCCTTCCGGCAGAATAAACAAAGTATCCGTTCTGCGAATCTGAGCAGTGGCTTTTAGATAAGCTTTAACTGCTCTTACTACATCCAAAGAATGCAATAACTTTTCCTCTACCGAACTAGGTTTGGGGAAAAAAGAAGGAAGAACCACATCTTGGTTCAAATGAAAACCTTGATACCACCTTAGGAAGAAGGCTGGATGAGGACGTAACACTACTCTGTCCTTATGGATAACCAGATATGGCTCTTTACAGGACATAGCTGCTAATTCCGACACTCTTTTTGCCGAACAAATGGCTACTAGAAAAAACAATTTCCTGGTGAGAAGAACCAAGGAACTATGCTGTAATGGTTCAAATGGTTGTTTCTGTAGAACCGACAGAACCAGGTTTAGATCCCATGGACATATGGGAATATTAACCGGAGGACTAATACGCATCACTCCTTATCTAAAGGCTTTGACTAGTGAATGCGAAGCCAAGGGCCTTTGAAAAAATATTGACAAGGCCGAAAACTGACCTTTGATAGTACTCAAGGCAAGCTTCCTATCTACAGCCCACTGTAGGAAGTCCAGACTCCTACCTATTACGTACTTATGTGGATGCCATTTCTTGGCCTCACACCACGCGATGTACGCCTTCCAGATTCTATAGTAGATCTGCCTGGATACCGGCTTCCTGGCATTGATCATGGTAGATACCACAGGATTAGAGAGCCCTCTCTTTTTTAGAATGTGGGCTTCAATAGCCAGGCCATCAAACCTAGGGCTGGTAAGGAAGGGTGGTATATCGGTCCTTGCGAAAGCAGGTCCGGACGACGTGGGAGAGTCCAAGGACTCCCCACTGACATTTTACAATCTTCGCGTACCACGCTCTTCGGGGCCACGCTGGAGCCACCAGAATCACTGGTTTCTTTTCTACCCTGATTCTGCGGAGTAATCGAGGTAACCATTGTGGCGGTGTGAATGCATATATCAGCTTGAACTGATCCCAAGGGAACACTAGGGCATCCGAGCCGCAAGCTAGGGGATCCCTTGTCCGAGAGACAAACCTGTCCACCTTTGCATTGAATCTGGATGCTAGAAGATCTACATCCGGTGTTCCCCACCGCTGACATATTGTCCAGAAAACCTTGGGGTGAAGGGACCATTCCTCTGGGCATAATTGCTGGCGACTTAGAAAGTCCGCCTTCCAATTCTCCACTCCTGGAATGAATACCGCAGATATGGCTGGGACATATCTTTCTGCCCATTTCAGGATGTAATTTACTTCCCTCTGGGCTGCACGACTCCTGGTGCCCCCCTGATGATTGATATATGCCACTGCTGTGGCATTGTCTGATTAAATTCTGACAGGGGACCCTTGGAGTTTGGATGTCCATGCTACTAGGGCATACCGGGCTGCTCGTATCTCTAAGAGATTGATGGGCAGGGCCTTTTCTGCATCCGACCATCTGCCCTGGAGAGACCATTGCTCCAGTACTGCTCCCCAGCCTATAAGGCTGGCATCTGTAGTGACCACCTTCCAAGAAATCGGACTGAAGGATTTCCCTTTTTCCAGATTCTGGGGAACCAACCACCAACGGAGGCTCTTGCGAACGGAAGGGGACAAGGACATTGTAAGTCTAGGGACTGAACTTTTTTGTTCCAGGCTGACAGTATGGCCCCTTGCAAATTCCTTGAATGGAATTGACCGTAGGGTACTGCTTCGAATGATGCCACCATTTTTCCCAGCAGCCTCATGCACAGGCGTGTGGACGGCTGTCTTTTTTGTACCCACTAAGTGGATCAAATCTTTCAAAGACAACACCTTTCCTCGAGGCAAGAATATTTTTCTCTGGCCTGAATCCAACCTTAGCCCCAAGTATTCCAGACTTTTGACTGGTTTTTAGGGCTGACTTGTCTCGGTTGATAATCCAACCGTGAGATTCCAGATACTTGATTGTCTTGTGAACGACCACGTCTAGTTTTTTCACTGAGTGGTCTATCAGCAACAAGTCATCTAGATATGCCATTATCATTACACCTTGCGTTCTTAGATTGGCCAATAAAGGGCCAGAATTTTTGTAAACACTTGTGGTGCTGTGGCCAGACCGAAGGGTAAGGCTCTGAACTGAAAATGGCGCCCTTCTACTGCAAAGCATAGAAATTTTTGGTGGACTGGAAAGATGGGAATGTGCAAATAAGCATCTTTGCTGTCGATCGCGGCTAACCAATCCTCCCCTTGTAGGGCAGTGGCCACCGATCGGATCGACTCCATCGGAAAGTCCTGATATACAGGAATTTGTTTAGCCCTTTTAGAATTAATATGGGCCTCCCGTCCCCGTTTGCTTCGGGACTGTAAAGAGGTTTGAGTAAAACCCGAACCCCCATTCTTCCAGGGGAACCTCCATAATTACTCCTTGGAGCAATAGTTGTTCTAGTGCCAACAGGAGGGACTCTCTCTTCCGGGGATCCCTTGGCACGTTTGACCTCAAAAATGGGAAGGAGGAGAGTCTTTTAACTCCAATCTGTATCCCAAACATACTGCGGAGAGCACCTATCTGTTTTGATCGTGTCCCGCCAGGTCTCTTGCGAACAACTGGAGTCCTCCCCCCACCCGACTGAGTGGGGGCAACCCTTCAATGAATTTAACTTTGGGGGAGGTTTTGTACCTCCCCTGACCCAGGGTTTCTCATTACCCTGCGATTGTCCCTGTTTTTTACCCCCGGGAATTGACCGAGGAGGCCGTCGGAACTGTTACACAGCCGATGCCCCAGGGACTGGAGAAGCAGGCCTCTTAAAGAGGGACCTCTAACTCTGTTTTTAACGGGCAAGAGTGTATTTTTACCGCTGGAAATTTTCTGGATATATTTGTCCAGGTCTTCCCTGAATAAGCGTTCACCATGAAATGGGACGCTAACCAGCCATTCTTTACAGGGAGCTTCAGCAGACCAGTTTTTGAGCCATAGAAGCCTACGCATATGTACTACAGACAGCGTAAGGCGGGAGGCCTGATGGATTGAATCCTTTATGGCGTCAACCGCAAACCCTAAGGCTCTAGGTAGATCAGCTAGGGCAAGGGCCTGCTGATCTGTCAAGTCCCTCAAGACCTGTTTCAACTGATCCTTCACTGCTTAGCAGACCCCCCTGCTGGTTGTGTCACCAAGCTTGCTGTAGAAAGAAGCAGATTTTCATAAGGACTCCAATCTTTTATCTATTGGGTTCTTGAACATTTGGACATTATCCACTGGACATGTCAGTGATTTATACACACAAGAGATGGCTGCGTCCACTGTAGGGACCTTCCATTTTTTGATGAACTTATCTTCCATGGGATAGACCACCGAAAATCTCTTGGGGGGAATAAATATTTTCTCAGGATGTTCCCAATCCTGGTAAATGAGCCCTTTCAGTAAAGGGTGAAGTGGAAAAGAACAGACAGTCTGGGGGCTTCTAGCGACCCCAACGAGGATACAGTAGTGGTTGATGGTTCTGCAAGGTGCATTTTTAAATGCTGATCGGACCATGTTAGTCAGAGACTGAACCCATAATCTTTCAGCTTGAGATGCTGAGAAAAGGTTCCTCCACTGTTGATTCCTCTATAACAGAATCAACCTCATCCTGATCCCCTTCAGGCAGGTCGATCCCTGTATGGGACTGTTGCTCTGCTAACAGGCACTCTGAAGGAGGAGACGGAGATCGGACGTGCTTTCCCTGACAGGGAGGCAGCGATCAATGTTTACAATCTCTCTCTAATCCTCCCAGAGCTGAGGAAAAAACCTCCTCTGTTACATACACAGGAGCAGGTGAACTGAGGACAGCCACAGTACCAAGTACCCCTGCGGGGTCTCTACGGTCACTTACCTCTGAACTTCAGGGGAGACTGGTGCAGCAGAAGCATGCCCAAGATCCTCAGAGCCCGATGAGACCCCCTTCGCTTCCTGGAAGATTCAGTTCCGGAGCTTCTGGACGGCATATTCCTAAGCCTAAAGCTGAGGTATTCCAGCCGTAATACACCACTTTTACTGAGAATAGTCTAGCACAATTGCTGCTATATAACAGTTGGTGTCTACTAAAGTGCCTTTCTAGGGGATGCCTCTGTGTGCCTTTATACTGTTGCTAGCTCTGTCTGTGCACTTCAATAGCCAGCTATGATTGTGCTTTAAAACACGCTGGACGCCCGCACATGCGCAGTAGCGCCGCGGCGCACACCGAGTGTCATCCACCCGCTCCGCCCCTTTTTCCAGATCGCCTCTATATATAGAGGCGCGTGCACGCGCACACGCGCGGGCACGTGCGCCTTCGGCGCCTTTTTTGAAAAAAATAAGGAGCTAGATGGGAGCCAGGGTCCCTGCCGCAGGGCCCGGGGATGGATGAGCGCAGCAACAGGGCAGAGGAGACAGCTTCCCAGCAGAGAACTTACCAACTGTCTGGATTTGATTTTGGAAGAAAAAAATCCACATTACAAGAAAAAGAACCATAGCGGCCTCTAGTGTCTAACACAGGTACCGTGGTCTTACAATTTTTTTTTTTTTTTTCTTGCCTACTATTAAAATTTTTACATTTTCTCAGTAGTAACAGGCATACACAGAATATTAGCGGGAATACCTTAGGTAACAGGCAGAAAGACAAAATAGGCTTGGGGGTCCCTCAATAGAACAAAGTTCCCGAGGGCCCCCACTTACCTTTTCCTCGCCGCAGGACTCTGTTTGGTCCACAGAAGCCCAAACTTCACCTATCACGGCAGGCATTGTAATTAAACCTTCAGGGACCGGGTTCCCAAGGATTCCACTCCCCTGGACCTGTATAGCACCCTGCACAGAAAACATCTTGGTCGTGGGTATGACCAGAGCTCTGGATCCCAGGGTCCAGCCCTCCTAAGAGAGGCATTACAGGCAAAACCTTGCTCTTCTCTTGCAAGGCCCGGGTACCGACCGTTTAGCTATGAAGCTTTTTTGGTCGGATCCGGAATTGCTTACTGAGGCCCAAAAGAACCTGTACGCAAGCTCAGTGAAAAACACATGTTACTTCTTGGCCAACACCTTAGACACTGGCAAAAAACTGAGGTGCTCCCGGATGGGAGGGGCTTATATAGGGGAGGGTACTTCCGGTTTTGGAAGTTGCCAGTGCCAGCACCTGAAGGTATCTATATAACCCACATAGTAATGACTATGCCGCTCTGTGTCCCGTGATGTACGAGAAAGAAATTGGGCCTTTGGTGGTGGTGCTGGTGCCACAACACTGTAAGCCCTCACAGTTACTCTTGGTGGGCGCATGAATGGGCCCTGCTCTGAATTATTAGATCAAGAATTGTAATTGCATGCCCCTGTTAAACAGGGGCAGAAAAATTGGGCCTTAGGCACTGGTGCCACAACACTGCAAACCCTCACAGATACTGTACTTGGAGCACAGCAATGAGCCCTGTTGTAAAGTATTGCACCTAAAATCGTAATTACACGCCCCTGTTAAACAGGGGCAGAAAAATTGGGCCTTAGGCACTGGTGCCACAACACTGCAACCCCTCACAGATACTGAACTTGGAGCACAGCAATGAGCCCTGT
This sequence comes from Rana muscosa, assembly GCA_029206835.1. Classification (NCBI taxonomy): domain Eukaryota; kingdom Metazoa; phylum Chordata; class Amphibia; order Anura; family Ranidae; genus Rana; species Rana muscosa. The sequence goes on along the minus strand of CM055116.1, from coordinate 1,256,839,043 downwards.
TGCAAAGTATTGCATCAAAAATTGTAATTACACGCCCCTGTTGAACAGGGGCAGAAAAATTGGGCCTTAGGCACTGGTGCTGGTGCCACGACACTGAAACCTCTCCCAGATACTCTAGTTGGAGTGCAGGAATGAGCCCTGCTGCAAAGCATTGCATCAAAAATTGTAATTACATGCCCCTGTTAAACAGGGGCCGAAAAATTGGGCCTTAGCCACTAGTGGCGGCACCCAGAAACAAAAAAGTTCTTTCAAGCTATCATCAAGAATCAAATCATTTAGGAGGAGGAGGATAGTCAGTCAACATAACAGGACAGTCACTCAGCATCAGCATCAGTCTTGAAGGGATGTGACATTTGAAAATAAATTATTCTGTTATATCAGCTTCAGGTGCTTGGTAGCTGGTGGTGATCCAAGACTGGTTCATCTTTATGAAGGTCAGTCGATCAACCAAGTCGGTGGACAGGCGCACCCTGTGATCCGTGACAAAGCCTCCAGCAGCACTGAATGTGCATTCCGAAAGAACGCTGGATGCAGGACAGGCCAGTAGCTCAATTGCATACTGTGCAAGCTCTGGCCAGTGATCCATCCTCAACACCCAGTAAGCCAGAGGATTTTCGGTGGGAAAGGTGTCCAAGTCTGACCATGCCCCTAGGTATTCCTGCACCATGTATATCAGACGTTGGCGATGGTTGCTGGAACCGATCATACCTTGGGGCTGCGGACTAAAAAATTGTCTGAACGCATCGGTCAGACGGCCACCTTCTCCACCGCTCCTTCTGCTACTGACCTCAGCAACTCGTTGTCCAGGACCAGGAGTTTGTAACCTCCCAGTCTCTGGGAACGCGTTGCACAGACCTTTCTGCAAGGCCTCCCGGAGATGTCTCATCCTCTGCTCCCTCTGCGACGGCAAGATAAGGTCTGCAACCTTACCCTTGTACCGTGGATCAAGGAGAGTGGCCAGCCAGTAATGGTCCCTCTCCTTGATCCGAAGAATACGAGGATCCTTCCGCAGACTTTGCAGGATCAGGGAGGCCATGCAGCGTAGGTTAGCTGAGGCATTCGGTCCGGAGTCCTCTGGGTCACTAAGGACGACATGATCCGCAGCCACCTCCTCCCAGCCACGTACAAGTCCACGGGTTTGTTGGGACTGTAAATCATCCCTAAAAGACTGCTGCTGTTGATGCTGAGTGCCATGCTCCACCTCCATGCTGACACAATCCTCCTCCTCCTCCTCCTCCTCCTCGTCCTCTTCCTGTGTGATGGGTGGGACAGAAGGAACACTGTCTGGGTAAAGGGGGCCTTGAGAGGCAAGGAAGTCCTCCTCTTCCTGCCTCTGTTCTGCCTCAAGTGCCCTGTCCATTATTCCACGCAGCGTATGCTCCAACAGGTGGACAAGATGTACAGTGTCACTGATGCATGCACTGTGCTGCATCCTTCCCAGCTGCCAAAAGAGTGACCCAATGGGCCGTGAAAGAAAGGTAACGTCCCTGTCCATGCCTGCTGGACCATGAGTCAGCGATAATATGCACCTTACCGCTGACCGCCCTGTCCAGCTAGGCATGGACATTGCCTTCCACATGCCGGTAGAGAGCCGGAATCGCCTTCCGTGAGAAAAAGTGGCGTTTGGGAACCTGCCACTGAGGAACCGCACATTGCACAAACTCACGGAAGGGGGCCGAGTCTACCAACTGAAAAGGCAGCAGTTGAATTGCTAGCAATTTAGCCAAGCTGGCATTCAACCACTGGGCATGTGGATGGCTGGGAGTGAACTTCTTTTGACGGTCCAGCAGCTGGGGAAGGGAAATTTGCCTGCTAGAATCGGACGTCTGTGTACTGCTAGCAGAGTGCCCGCAAGTACTTGGCTGTGACACACCTAATTCTACACCTTCATTCCTCTCAGTGCAGGTTTCAGAGAGAACTGAAGGTACAGTGGGGTTGGAGATTCCAGCTGATGAGGAGCAAGGAGAGGTCCGCTTTGTTCTTTGGTGTGGGTCTTTAAGATACGCTTGCCAACGAGCTGCATGGCAGGTCAACATACTGTATGTCTGGTCAAGCATGCGGTGCCCAAGCGACTGATGTTTTGGCCACACGAGATACGCTTCAGACATATGTTGCAAACAGAAAGGAAAAAAACTGCGCCAACCCTATTGGGCTTAATCTAAACCTGATCCCACTTGGGGATCTAGAGCTTGTTAGTTGCACAGGTGACGGAACTAGCAAATATTGACAAATTTAGTCCAACAAATAATGTTCAAAAGATTGGGAAAAGTCCACAATTCTTTATGCCAGGGAAACCAGAGGTATCGCACCACAGTGACTAATCAAATCCTGTTGTGAGGTATCCACCACCAGAGAAAGGGGAGGCAGCTTACCAGAGGGCAAGCGGTTTGGGACATTTGACTGTAACCCAGCCGCCGCCTTTAGTGTTGTATCAGCAGTCCTCCCCTAATAAACCAGTGTCTTTCGTTCAGATGGTTCATACATCCATACATCCAGATCGTAATTCATTGACATGGAATGAAAAGGGCAGGCCAATAGCGTAATTCCGTATGACAACAATTTATTTAAAAACGTAAGTTGTACTTACAAGTAAAAAGACAGTAAATCAGCATAAAAACAGTAGGTGCCGGCCAGCAACCAGGAGCCTCACTCCTCAAACGTGGTGACGTCACTGAGCGTCCTTCTAGACGCGTTTCGTCATCACGTAGACGTTTTCAATAGTAGTGGGTGCTACAGAGACGCACCACGCTTAAGAGAGGCCGAACCTCATTGTGAGATGCACGGTTTGGCCATCTTGGTTATGGGCAAATATGCCCTTACTTGGTAGATAAATTCACAACTTCGCATACCGAAGCGTGAAGGAGGGAAACTTTGTTAGAAATACAAAACCCGTTTTAATGAAATCGCAGGACTCAGCCTACAGGCAGAAATTACGGGTATCCTAATCAGGAAATGTATTAATATATCTTTTTTGTATGTGACCTGAATAATATCTCGTAACCGGAAGTGGGTACCCTCCCGAGTACCCCAACGGTTACCAAGAATCTTAGTTTAAATATGTGGCGGTGTCTTTGAAAGCATCCCCCTTATACGTGAATACTTAGTGTGAAATATAAATATATTAAATTAAATTAAATGTGAGTACCAAGTGTATTTAGACTCATTTAAGAGAAAAAACCCAAGAGTGACATCTAGTGGAAAACCACAAAATGACATTTAAAACTAAAAATACCTAAATCCCATATAGAAGTGTTCTAACACACAAATGAATAAAAAACAAGAAAAAATCTGAAATAAATCTTTAGGGAAAGATGGGAAACCCCACTATTCCCAATTATATAGGGATTATGAATATTAATATATTGTGTGATTATAATTAAATATAATCAAATAATAAGTGAGTAATCATATAGTCGAATGTGTAACTAAAAAAATAAAAAATAAGAAAATTTCCTATACACTACCATCCTTCAACCGTGCATCACACCCTGGGTTTACATAGTAGATATTACTAAGCATTATTCATGAACGCATTCACATCAGTTTCTACGTTCAACCCATAAGGTGAATAGGTCTTCAAACGGTGAATCCAGGCCATTTCTAGTCTGGAAATTTCTCTAATAAGATTACTCCCCCTCCAGTTAGGTTTGAATTTATCTATACCCAAGAAAAGGGTGTTTGAGGGGTTTTTGTCATGTTTGAGCAGGTAATGTTTTGACACGAAATGGTTCTTAAAACCTGTCAAAATATTCGTTATGTGCTCGTTGAGTCGCACCTGAAGTGGGTGTTTGGTCCGTCCCACATACTGCAGGCCACAAGGGCACTGCAGCAAGTACACAACACCAGTAGAGGCACATGTGATACAGGGTTTAATGGCATACTGTAGCCCTGTAGCAGTAGAATTAACCATGGTCGTTCGCCTATTAGGGTTTGAATTCAAGGAGCACACCCTGCATCTCCTGCATTTATAATACCCTGTGAGTTGTTCAAAAAAAAACCCGCCCATTGCTGGGGGGGTTCACAACTCCAGGGGCAATGCGATTTTTTAAGGATTGAACCCCTCTAAAAATCACCCTCGGCCTATCCGTGAGTACATCTTTCAACACGTTATCATTAGCCACAATGTGCCAATGCTTCCCCACTAGCTGTTTTATAGCCCTATGTTGGATAGAATAGGTAGTAATAAAGGCCACTCCAAGTGGGAATTGGTCACCCTCTCGTGGTCCACATTCCACCAACAGATCTTCCCTTAGGGTGTTTTTAACTGTGTCCAAAGACTCCTGCAGGACATCCGCCTTATAACCCTTTTCCAGGAAGCGGCCTGTCAGGACCTCGGCCTGTTTCAAAAATTCTTGGTCATCAGAGCAATTCCTCCGAAGCCTTAAATATTGGCTCTTTGGAACCGCTCTGAGCCATGATGCATGATGGCAGCTCCCGACAGGGATAAAAGAATTCCTATCAGTTTCTTTGAAGAACGTAGATGTTACAAAATGGTTGCCTTTAACCACTTAACGACCGCCCACCGCCGATTTACGTCGGCAGAATGGCACGGACAGGCAGAATCACGTAGATCTACGTGATCGCCTTTGTGCAGTTGGGGGGTCCATCCGGACCCCCCTTCACTGCAGTGAGCGGCCGTTAAGTGTTCGGGAGCGATCAGGCATGAGGGGGCGGCCGCTCGATTCCGCCCCCCCCCCTTGCGATCACTCCCGGCCAATGAAATTGCTTCCTCCGCCATGTGATGTAAACACAGGCTGGAGGAAGTGATGTCATCTCCCTCGCCGCGGTCTTTTCGTTCCCGGCGCCGAGGAGTGAAGACAGAGGTTAGTGCTCCAACAGTCCACTGACACGTAGGTACACATAGGCACACAAATCACCCCCCAGTCACCCCCAGATCACCCCCCAGGTCACCCCAAAGCCCCCAATCACAGTGTCACTGATTGCAGTGATCATTTATTTTACTGATCACTGCATTTAGTGTCATCTGTGATTGTAAAAAGTTGCAAGGCAGTTAGGATTAGGCCCCTTTAGGTCCAGGGTAGCCCCCTAACCCCCCCTAATAAAGGTTTAACCCCTTGATCACCCCCCAGGTAACCCTTTCACCCCCTAACTTCAGCGTCACTAAGCGATTGTTTTTCCGATCGCTGTATTCGTGTCGCTGGTGTTTTAGATAGGCAGTTATTTTTTTTTTAGGTTCGCCGCAGGTTTTTATTGGTGTCAGGTACCCCCATATTTAACCTAATAAAGGTTTTAACCCCCTGATTGCCCCTAGTTAACCCTTTCACCAGTGATCACCATATAAAGGTTACGGGTGACGCTGGTTGATTAGTTTGCTTTTTATAGCATCAGGGCACCCGCCGTATATAACCCAATAAAGGTTTAACCCCCTGATCGCCCGGCGGGTGAGATCAATTAGGTTTTAGCGCCAGAGAGGGTCTGCGTCGCCCCAGGCAGTGTTAGGTTAGTGCCAGTAACGCTAACACCCACGCGCAAAGCATACACCCCCCTTAGTGGTATAGTATCTGATCAGATCTATACTAGCATCCCCAGCGGTTTAGGGTTCCCAAAAACGCAGTGTTAGCGGGATCAGCCCAGATACCTGCTAGTACCTGCGTTTAGCCCCTCCGCCCAGCCCAGCCCAGCCCACCCAAGTGCAGTATCGATCGATCACTGTCACTTACCAAACACAACACACATAACTGCAGCGTTCGCAGAGACAGGCCTGATCCCTGCGATCGCTAACAGTTTTTTTGTAGCGTTTGATATATTTGCTGACGACAGTCAGGTGCTTTTTTTCCTGTGAATCTTACTAGTGTACCCCTAAATTTAGAGCCCAAAATGGCAAGTCGAAGGTACACTAGTAAAGAGGCCTACGAGATTCTGAGCATGACAGATAGTGAAGAGGAGGTCACGTATCTGTCAGATTCAGGCTCAGAATATCTTCCCGTAGAAGACAGTGACGTCAGCGGCCCCACGTCAGATAGCTCTGACGACGAAGTTGAGGTCCCTGCTAAGGTCAGGCGTACCCGATCCCGATCTTCTGAGGTTGTTGAGGAGCAAGAACCGCAGGTCTCTCGTATCATGGAGCAGAGTAGTACTAGCGCCGCTATTCCTTCTGGTGAACTGGCAAGCACCAGCGGCCTAGTACAGCCTGGACGTACATCCAGCACTGCAGTAACACTTGGTGACGTGGCGAGTCCCATAAGTGCAGTTCAAGCTGGCGAGGTGGCAAGCACAAGTAGTGTCCCGCTGCCACCAAGAAGACAAAGGCAGGCCCGTCGTGCCCATACTGCCCTTCCTGCAGAATTCGCCTATCCTGATTGGGTCCCCACCACTTCTGCAGAACCCGTACTTCCCCCATTCACTGCCCAACCCGGTATTCAGGTGGAAACAGCTGATTTTATGCCAATCGATTTTTATTCGCTGTTTTTCACGGAAGATCTCTATAGATCTATTGTGGACCAGAGTAATTTGTATGCTGGTCAATTTATCGCCGCTAACCCCCAGTTGCCTAAAATTGCCAGAAATTGGAAACCAATTACGGTTTCCGAATTTAAGACCTTTCTGGGCCTTTCCCTCAACATGGGCACACATAAATTTCCGTCATTGCGTGCTTATTGGTCCACGCACCCAATTGACCACATGCCCGTGTTCTCTGCCTCCATGTCCAGGGCACGATACGAGCAGATTTTGCGGTTCATGCACTTCAACGACAATGAACTTTGTCGTCCACGTGGGGACCCTGAATACGACCGGCTCTATAAAATTCGGCCCCTCATAAACCACTTCAACGAACGTTTTGCAGCCTTGTTTACTCCCGATCAAGTTGTCTGCGTTGATGAGTCCCTGATTAAATTTTCTGGCCGCTTGTCTTTCAAGCAGTACCTTCCCAGCAAGCGTGCCAGATACGGGGTCAAGCTCTACAAGTTCTGTGACAGGGCAACAGGCTATGTAGTGAACTTTACGGTTTATGAGGGAAAAGACAGTCAGATTGAGTCGGTCAACTGCCCGGATTACATAGGGAGCGCTGGCAAGATAGTGTGGAACTTGGTGTCACCCTTATTCGGAAAGGGGTACCACTTGTATGTGGACAATTATTACACGAGCGTGCCACTGTTTAGTCACTTGTTTGATCATAAGATTGGAGCATGTGGCACCGTGCGACCTAATCGCCGGGGCTTTCCCCAGCGGCTTGTAGATGCCCGTCTTAGGCTGGGGGAGAGAGCCTGCTTGAAGTGTAATAACTTGCTCGCTATGAAGTGGAGGGACAATAAGAATGTTTTCCTTCTTACCTCCCTTCATGCAGACACGACAGTCCAAATTCGTACGGCGACTGGTGTTGTGGAGAAACCCCTCTGTGTCCACGAATATAACCAAAATATGGGAGGGGTGGACCTCAACGACCAGTTGATGGCGCCGTATCTAATTGACCGTAAGGCGAGACGCTGGTACAAAAAAGTGTCTCTATCATTATTCCAATTGGCTTTGCTGAACGCTCATGTGCTATACAGAGCTTCAGGCGGGACGTTATCTCTTCTAAAATTCCAGAATGAGATAGTCACAGAACTCCTGTATCCAGGCGGTTCTGCACCTCACCATCCCCAACCAAATGCAGTAAGCCGGCTGCATGAGAGGCATTATTCGTATGTCCTCCCGAGTACCCCTACCCAAAGCCACCCCCAAAAAAGATGTCGTGTCTGTAGCAAGCGCGGATTTAGGCGTGACACCCGTAGTTTTTGTTAACTCTGTCCTGACAAGCCTGGTCTTTGCCAAGGTGAATGTTTTGAACGCTACCACTCAAAAGTGAAGTTTTAGCGTAGGGTACAGCATTTCACAGACTAGGACACACTTACACAGGGTCTCCCAAGATGCCATTACATTTTGAGAGACCCGAACCATTACAGTTGTAAAGTTACAAAAAAAAGTGTAAAAAAGAAAAAAAAAACGTAAAAAACAAAACACAAAAAAAATATAAAATAAAAAAACCAAAAATAGTTGTCGTTTTATTGTTCTCTCTCTCTCTATTTTCTCTCTATTGTTCTGCTCTTTTTTTACTGTATTCTATTCTGCAATGTTTTATCATGCTTGCTTTTCAGGTATGTAATTTTTTGTTTTCAGGTGCGCCATTCAACTGCAGCGCGGAATTATTTATCTTGACAGCAACAGCGTTTGCTCCCACGATACATAAAGCCGTGACTCCAGTGCTGTAGGAGGTGATTTCACCACCACAGTTAAAAAAAAGAGCATATATGCCGAAGCGTGGGGGCAGCAGGGGCGGAGGAGCGATTTTGCTCCTAATGCCGCGTACATACGGTCGAAATTCCGACCGTGTGTACGCGGCATAACTTTTTTGCGGGAGGATGCCCCCATGCTTCGGCATATATATATTTTAGGCACAGGTTGCGTTAAAACATTTTTTTATTTTTTACTAGGTTTTGTTTTGGTATTTGCTTTGCAGGTATGGCATGGTAAGGTCTTACTGTTGTACTGTAATGTTACTTTGTTTTAATGTTAACCACCATTTGCTTAGCAGGTACGCCATTCAGTTGCAGCGCGGATCTATTTATCTTGACAGCAACAGCGTTTGCTCCCACGATACATAAAGCCGTGACTCCAACGCTGTAGGAGGTGATTTCACCACCACAGTTAAAAAAAAGAGCATATATGCCGAAGCATGGGGGCAGCAGGGGCGGAGGAGCGATTTTGCTCCTAATGCCGCGTACATACGGTCGAAATTCCGACCGTGTGTACGCGGCATAACTTTTTTGCGGGAGGATGCCCCCATGCTTCGGCATATATATATTTTAGGCACAGGTTGCGTTAAAACATTTTTTTATTTTTTACTAGGTTTTGTTTTGGTATTTGCTTTGCAGGTATGGCATGGTAAGGTCTTACTGTTGTACTGTAATGTTACTTTGTTTTAATGTTAACCACCATTTGCTTAGCAGGTACGCCATTCAGTTGCAGCGCGGATCTATTTATCTTGACAGCAACAGCGTTTGCTCCCACGATACATAAAGCCGTGACTCCAACGCTGTAGGAGGTGATTTCACCACCACAGTTAAAAAAAAGAGCATATATGCCGAAGCATGGGGGCAGCAGGGGCGGAGGAGCGATTTTGCTCCTAATGCCGCGTATATACGGTCGAAATTCCAACGGAGGCTTATCCGTGGAAAAGTCCGACCGTGTGTACGCGGCATAACCTTTTATGCCGCGTATATACGGTCGAAATTCCGACGAAGGCTTGACCGTGTGTACGCGGCATAACTTTTTTGCGGGAGGATGCCCCCATGCTTCGGCATATATGCCCATCATTAGAAGTGGGTGGATGAAGGGAGGTATTCTAATGGTGGGCATACCCACCAATCAATCTCTTTTTTTCGTTCAGCCAATAGGCTGTATGAAAAAAAAGATTACAATACATGTCCAACAAGGACCAGCAACGTACTGGTATGTTGCTGGACTTTGAATGTTTATACCAGAATGATGCCTGCGGGTTTAGGTATCATCTTGGTATCATTCTTTTCAGCCAGCAGCCGGCTTTCATGTAAAAGCAATTCTAGCAGATAATTAGCCTCTAGACTGCTTTTACAAGCAGTGGGAGGGAATGTCCCCCCCCCGGATATAAAAAGCGCCATTGGGAAATTGGGAAAGCATTTTATCACACCGATCTTGGTGTGGTCAGATGCTTTGAGGGCAGAGGAAAGATCTAGGGTCTAACCCCCCAATTTTTTTCAAAAAAAGAGTACCTGTCACTACCTATTGCTATCATAGGGGATATTTACATTCCCTGAGATAACGATAAAAATGGTAAAAAAATAAAATATGGAAGGCACAGTTTAAAAATAAAATAAAAAAGCCAAATGAATAAAAAAAAAAAAAAAAAAAGCACCGCTGTCCCCCCCTGCTATTGCGCAAAGGCGAACGCAAGCGTCGGTCTAGCGTCATATGTAAACAGCAATTGCATCATGCATGTGAGGTATCACCGCGAAGGTCAGATCGAGGGCAGTCATTTTAGCAGTAGACCTCCTCTGTAAATCTAACGTGGTAACCTGTAAAGGCTTTTAAATGCTTTTAAAAATGAATGTAGTTTTGTCGCCGCTGCGCGTTTGTGCGCAATTTTAAAGCATGTCGTGTTTGGTATCCATGTACTCGGCCTATGATCATCTTTTTTATTTCATCAAACATTTGGGCAATATAGTGTTTTTTAGTGCATTAAAAATAAAAAAAGTGTGTTTTTCCCCCAAAAAATGCGTTTGAAAAATCGCTGCGCAAATACTGTGTGGAAAAAAAAAATGCAACACCCACTATTTTAATCTGTAGGGCCTTTGCTTTAAAAAAATATATAATGTTTGGGGGTTCAACATAATTTTCTTGCAAAAAAAAAATTTCTTTCATGTAAACAAAAAGTGTCAGAAAGGGCTTTGTCTTCAAGTGGTTAGAAGAGTGGATGATGTGTGACATAAGCTTCCTAATGTTGTGCATAAAATGCCAGGACAGTTCAAAACCCCCCCAAATGACCCCATTTTGGAAAGTAGACACCCCAAGCTATTTGCTGAGAGGCATGTTGAGCCCATTGAATATTTTTTTTTTTTGTCCCAAGTGATTGAATAATGACCAAAAAAAAAAAAAATGTACAAAAAGTTGTCACTAAATTATATATTGCTCAAACATGCCATGGGCATATGTGGAATTACACCCCAAAATACATTCTGTTGCTTCTCCTGAGTACGGGGATACCACATGTGTGGGACTTTTTGGGAGCCTAGTCGCGTACGGGACCCCAAAAACCAAGCACCGCCTTCAGGATTTCTATGGGTGTAAATTTTTGATTTCACTCCTCACTGCCTATCACAGTTTCGGAGGCCATGGAATGCCCAGATGGCACAAAACCCCCCCAAATGACCCCATTTTGGAAAGTAGACACCCCAAGCTATTTGCGGAGAGGTATGTTGAGTATTTTGCAGATCTCGCTTTTTGTCACAAAGTTTTGAAAATGTAAAAAAAGAAAAAAAAAAAGAAAAAAAAATGTCTTTCTTAATTTTCAAAAACAAATGAGAGCTGTAAAATACTCACCATGCCTCTCAGCAAATAGCTTGGGGTGTCTACTTTCCAAAATGGGGTCATTTGTGGGGGTTTTGGGCTATTTTGACATTTTATGGCCTTCAAAACTGTGATAGGTAGTGAGGAGTGAAATCAAAAATTTATGCCCTTAGAAACCTTGAAGGCGGTGCTTGGTTTTTGGGGTCCCGTACGCGGCTAGGCTCCCAAAAAGTCCCACACATGTGGTATCCCCGTACTCAGGAGAAGCAGCAGAATGTATTTTGGGGTGTAATTTCACATATAACCATGGCATGTGTGAGCAATATATCATTTAGTGACAACTTTTTGTACATTTTTTTTTTCTTTTTGTCATTATTCAATCATTTGGGACAAAAAAAAAAATATTCAATGGGCTCAACATGCCTCTCAGCAAATAGCTTGGGGTGTCTACTTTCCAAAATGGGGTCATTTGGGGGGGTTTTGTGCCATCTTGGCATTTTATGGCCTTCAAAACTGTGATAGGTAGTGAGGAGCGAAATCAAAAATTTATGCCCTTAGAAACCTTGAAGGCGGTGCTTGGTTTTTGGGGTCCCGTACGCGGCTAGGCTCCCAAAAAGTCCCACACATGTGGTATCCCCGTACTCAGGAGAAGCAGCAGAATGTATTTTGGGGTGTAATTTCACATATGCCCATGGCATGTGTGAGCAATATATCATTTAGTGACAACTTTGTGCAAAAAAAAAACAGTTTGTCATATTCCCGCAACCTGTGGCAAAATATAAAATATTCCATGGACTCAACATGCCTCTCAGCAAATAGCTTGGGGTGTCTACTTTCCAAAATGGGGTAATTTGGGGGGGTTTTGTGCTATTTTGGCATTTTATGGCCTTCAAAACTGTGATAGGTAGTGAGGAGTGAAATCAAAAATTTACGCCCTTAGAAATCCTGAAGGCGGTGCTTGGTTTTTGGGGCCCTGTACGCGGCTAGGCTCCCAAAAAGTCCCACACATGTGGTATCCCCGTACTCAGGAAAAGCAGCAGAATGTATTTTGGGGTGCAATTCCACATATAACCATGGCATGTGTGAGCAATATATCATTTAGTGACAACTTTTTGTACATTTTTTTTTTCTTTTTGTCATTATTCAATCATTTGGGACAAAAAAAAAATATTCAATGGGGTCAACATGCCTCTCAGCAAATAGCTTGGGGTGTCTACTTTCCAAAATGGGGTCATTTGGGGGGTTTTGTGCCATCTTGGCATTTTATGGCCTTCAAAACTGTGATAGGTAGTGAGGAGTGAAATCAAAAATTTATGCCCTTAGAAACCTTGAAGGCGGTGCTTGGTTTTTGGGGTCCCGTACGCGGCTAGGCTCCCAAAAAGTCCCACACATGTGGTATCCCCGTACTCAGGAGAAGCAGCAGAATGTATTTTGGGGTGTAATTTCACATATGCCCATGGCATGTGTGAGCAATATATCATTTAGTGACAACTTTGTGCAAAAAAAAAAAAGTTTGTCATATTCCCGCAACTTGTGGCAAAATATAAAATATTCCATGGACTGAACATGCCTCTCAGTAAATAGCTTGGGGTGTCTACTTTCCAAAATGGGGTCATTTGGGGGGGGGTTTGTGCTATTTTGGCATTTTATGGCCTTGGAAACTGTGATAGGTAGTGAGGAGTGAAATCAAAAATTTGCGCCCTTAGAAATCCTGAAGGCGGTGCTTGGTTTCCGGGGTCCCGTACGTGGCTAGGCTCCTAAAAAGTCCCACACATGTGGTATCCCCGTACTCAGGAGAAGCAGCAGAATGTATTTTGGGGTGCAATTCCACATATAACCATGGCATGTGTGAGCAATATATCATTTAGTGACAACTTTTTGTAATCTTTTTTTTTTTTTTTGTCATTATTCAATCACTTGGGACGAAAAAAAAAAATATTCAATGGGCTCAACATGCCTCTCAGCAATTTCCTTGGGGTGTCTACTTTCCAAAATTGGGTCATTTGGGGGGGTTTTGTACTGCCCTGCCATTTTAGCACCTCAAGAAATGAGATAGGCAGTCATAAATTTAAAGCTGTGTAAATTTCAGAAAATGTACCCTAGTTTGTAAACGCTATAACTTTTGCGCAAACCAATAAATATACGCTTATTGACATTTTTTTTACTAAAGACATGTGGCTGAATACATTTTGGCCTAAATGTATGACTAAAATTGAGTTTATTCGATTTTTCTTATAACAAAAAGTAGAAAATATCATTTTTTTTCAAAATTTTCGGTCTTTTTCTGTTTATATCGCAAAAAATAAAAATCGCAGAGGCAATCAAATACCATTAAAAGAAAGCTCTATTTGTGGGAAGAAAAGGACGCAAATTTCATTTGGGTACAACATTGCATGTCCGCACAATTTACAGTTAAAGCAGCGCAGTGCCGAATCCCAAAAACTGGCTTGGTCCTAATGGCCCGAAATGGTCCGGGGCTTAAGTGGTTAATAGATATCCGTAAATCTAGAAATTGGACTTCAGTTTGACTAGCCACATATTTCAACTCTATGTTCCTCTGATTGTCATTCAGAGTAACCATAAAATCTATTAGGCCCTGATGTGGTCCATCCCATAGGGGGAGGATGTCATCAATATATCTAGCCCAGAGGACCACCTGAGGTCTGTCCCTGGAATATATGACATCCTCCTCCCATCTGGCCATAAAAAGATTTGCCAGACTCGGGGCATACTTTGCTCCCATGGCGACTCCGGTGTCTTGCCTGTAAAAATTGCCATTGAACCAACAGTAATTTGAGGCAGCAGCAAATTCCAAAAGAGCCATCAAGAATTCAATTTGCCAAGATGGAAGCCCCGAATCCCTTTCCAAATGAAAACGTACCGCCTCCAGTCCCAAATCATGAGGGATAATGGTGTAAAGGGACGTTACATCCACTGTTGACATCCACATGCCCTCTTTGGGTGTAGCCAAAAGGTTCATAACATGCCTTGAATCCTTAGTATAGGATGGTATATTTCTTACCAAAGGCTGCAAAAAGAAATCGATGTATCTGCCCACCCGGGATGTAATGGAATCAATCCCACTGACTATGGGACGTCCCGGGGGGCAGACTGGATCCTTATGCAGTTTTGGCAAGTAGTAATTGCGCAAAATAGCAAATACGAGAAAAAAACGAATTTATTCCTCGTGGCAGCCCTGGAATTTATTTTGCGTCACAACTTTTTCACCTTCAATGGATCCCATTTCCTCCAGGTACAGGGGATGGCTATGGGTACCTTGTGTGCCCCCTCATACGCCAACCTGTACCTGGGGGAATGGGAACGGATGCTCAGTCAATCTACACTGTTCGCCCCCTACATGGAAAACGTGGTCACATGGTTCCGGTACATAGATGATATTCTACTCATATGGAAGGGCCCGACCAACACCCTACCAATATTCCTCCAACACCTCAACAACAATAATTTCAATCTAACTTTCACTATGACCTTGAACCATGAGAGCATCACTTTCCTTGATGTCACTATACACAAGGACAGCAAGGGCAACCTTTCCACCAGCTTGTTTAGGAAACCTTCTGCCGGCAATTCTATACTGCATGCCAGCAGCTTCCACCCACAACCCACGATTTGCTCAATCCCCTACAGCCAGTACCTACGTACTAGAAGAAACTGTACTGATGACAATATCTTCAAACAGGAAGCTGACATCCTCAGAACTCGCTTACTGGCCCGTGGCTACTCCAACAAATGTCTTAAGAAGGCATTTAAATGAGTAAGTGCCAGAACAAGGGACGATATTTTATACAACCCAGCATCCAAAAAGACGAAAGTTATTCCAATCTCCATCATTACTAAGTTTTCAAACCAACATTTGGCAATCAAAAGGACGATTGCCAAGTATTGGCACATGTTAAAAATGGACCCATTAGTTGGCCCTTTTGTGTCTACCACCCCGGTTTTCACCTACAGACGGGCTGTGTCTCTCAGAGACCAACTCGTCTGTAGTGAATTTAAAGCAGACGGTAAACATGACCCCTGCAAAAATAAAGGCACCTTCACATGTGGTGGTTGCAATTACTGCCAATTCATAAACACCTTAAAGAACGTTATCTTGCCTAACGGGAAACCATATACACCAAGACATTTCGCGAACTGTAAGACCACTGGAGTTGTTTACTTAATGATATGTGAATGCTTTTGTTCTTATGTTGGCAAGACAATCCAAGAATTCTGGTGCAGAGCCTACACACACATCACTGCAATGAGAACATGCAACCCTAATTTACCTCTAGGCAGACATGTGACTAAAGTACATGAGGGCATATGCCCCAAATTCTCATTTCTGCTCATCGACAGGGTCCATACCGGCATGAGGGGGGGTGACACCAACAAAACCCTCTTACAACTTGAACAAAAGTGGATTTTTAGACTCAATGCCACTCAACCCCCTGGACTCAACGGTTCCATATCATATAGACCGTTCCTGGAGGGCTTTGAATCAGGCGGTTCCGAATGGGAACCTGAACACATACATTGAATCCCCACCCACACATGTCTATTCCCCTCCCCCCTTTCCCTCCCCCCTTTTTTCCCCCCCTCATTTCCCCCCCCCCCGCTTCCCCCCTCTCTCCCTCCCCCCCTTTCCCAAACTCAACCCTTCCATCCCTCCTTTTCCTCTTCTCCCTTCTGTCCCCCCTTCCCAGGCCACTCTCCCTTCCTCTCGCCCCCCTTCCTCCCTCTCCCCCCCTCCGCTCCCTCTTTCTTCCCCCTCCCACGCACCATCATGCATCTGTACCAGCATCTCCATACACGCCCCTCCTTCTGTGTGGGAAATACCACCCCCCACCACCGGGCTATATTTTTTATTCTTTATTACGCCCATATTCCAGAGAACGAGATATACAATTTTATCTCCCCCCTTTCCCCCATTCCCACCATTGACACTTAGCTTGTTCAAGGTCTCTATGTATTATCTTTCCCCGTTATACCTGTATATAGTATTTAATTTTTATACTTACACATAATTTCCCATTCCCCAATTCTTTTTGATACCCAACAGGTTCCCCCACTAAGGGGGAACAAAAAACCTCCACCCTTCTGGTTTTTAATGTTCCTTTTATTTCAACCAATGTTCCTTTTTAAATGTATGTCTTTTTGTTGACCTGAGTAGAAGTAATCTGTTTTGCCCCTTCTTCCTACTGGCACCTGCCTCACATTGCCCCAGCCTCTTTCTTCCTTTACCATCCGAGCGGTCTCCCACCTGTGCCCGAGTGTATGGTCTTTTTCACCCCGGGCGCTACCTCCTCCCCCTCCGG
The DNA here is from genome assembly GCA_029206835.1 of Rana muscosa. Lineage (NCBI taxonomy): Eukaryota > Metazoa > Chordata > Amphibia > Anura > Ranidae > Rana > Rana muscosa. The sequence goes on along the minus strand of CM055116.1, from coordinate 1,256,822,682 downwards.
CTTCTCCCCACTTGGCGCAAGGGGGCCGTCACATGCGCCAGTTGCATGGGCGGTGCCTCCTCCCAAGGTGGGAGGGACTGGCCGGAACTCTCTTCGGCTGCGTTCCACCACCCTCTGCACCGCGGGTCACCGGCGCGGGTCCACGCCCCCATCCTCATGCGTCTGACGTCAGCACGGCGTCGGGCACGCGCATGTCGGCGCCTGCCGTGAATGTTCCATCCCCATGGCGACCGGCCATGTGTGGGGGCGGGTGCGCGCGCCGAAGGCCCGAGGGGTGCGCACATCAGGCACAGCTATGTATCACCTCCCAGGTCTGTGCCTGATTGGTCAGCGCGACCCCCACCCCCCCTCACTCCATACCATAAATTGGACACCTTTCACAGCTGGCCTAACATCACCAGCTGAACACATCCCAAACACACGCTGCTGTGCTTCATGCTTGTCTCCCTGATCCTGCTAAAAGGTAATCCCCTGAACCTTTGTTACTATTTTTTCTTGTTGCTAGTGCCTGCCTAAGCTTCATCTGCCTTCATTCATTTTGGCTCATATTCAACTTCAACCCAATATCAGCATTTGTTGCTGATCACTCTTACCACTCCATATTACCTTATACTCAGTTTTCAAGCATAGAGGGGCAGTGATACTTAGACTTACACTTATTTGTATATACCCCCATTACCCATTACAATAGTACCAGTCCCGTACACTGTCCTGACAGACCTGTTTAACTCTATAAAAAAAAATTTTTTGCCATTATCTGCACACAGGCCAAGCCCTTTTTCGTCTCCTCCAACACCACTGATGATTACCGTCGGCAGGGGGGTATATCTACCCTGTAAACAAACCCCTCCCCCACCTTAACGGTCCATCTATCAATATTGAAACGGAGGTGACTCAACAACCTAGCCCTTTTCCAAATCCTCCCAGCAGCAGATTTCAGTGCATGACAGCAAGCCCTCCACCATTGGACCAGTCCACAGGTACAGCAACTACCATCGTATGGACCCAGGTGTGGTCTCTTTGTTTGACACACAGGGCCTTAGGTTACTTTGTATCGTATAACAGCAGACGCAGATATATGTGTGTACCAATTTCTTGTTTTTCCATTCTGCAGTTCATACTCTATACACCGTTTTCCGACCCTACCTTAGCACTGCGTGCCCCTTGTTGGGGAGCCTTCTCTCCGCTGGGGGTTGTGTGTGTGTGTGCGCCTCCCCCGGGTGAACCCTGGGCACCGGACGCAGGTGGGACATGGCTCGTCTGGAATAACAGGTTTCTTCCCTGGTGTCTTCTGATTTGATTTTATGTCTTCATCCCTTCCCCCATGGATGCAACCTCATGATCCCCAAGTCCATACACATGGTCAGCAGCCTTTTAAAAACATGAACAATGTTAGTATACACTTACTCCTTTATGTATATATTTTTTGTTCATTAATGTCTTTTCTCATTTTCTAGACATACTAAATATGCCTGTTTGACACAATCATCTCCCTGAAGAAGAAAATAATTGTATTTTTCGAAACGCGTCGGTCCTCACCATTATATGTCTTTTGTAACTATATGGTGTTCCTGATTGTATTTTTTCATGTATTGTATGTTTTTGTGTTAGCATCCTTCCTATGTTCATACCCATTACTCCTGTAAGACACCCTTACTTACCACCACCATCTTGGTGGAAATAAAATAACTTTGTACTTTCCATTTGTGTACCACGCATTTACTACAAGAGTAAAGTTCCCTTTAAAGTCCCCTAAGAGGAACCCCCTTTTTCCCGTATATTTAGCCAATGGGATGCGGGAATCTTTTCTCTATAGACCACCCTCAGCACCTATCCCCCATTTTGCATAATTTCTGCCCATAGGCTGAGTCCTGCGATTTCGTTAAAACGGGTTTTGTATTTCTAACAAAGTTTCCCTCCTTCACGCTTCGGTATGCGAAGTTGTGAATTTATCTACCAAGTAAGGGCATATTTGCCCATAACCAAGATGGCTGAACCGTGCATCTCACAATGAGGTTCGGCCTCTCTTAAGCGTGGTGCATCTCTGTAGCGCCCACTCCTATTGAAAACGTCTACGTGATGACGAAACGCGTCTAGGAGGACGCTCAGTGATGTCACCACGTTCGAGGAGTGAGGCTCCTGGTTGCCGGCCGGCACCTACTGTTTTTATGCTGATTTACTGTCTTTTTACTTGTAAGTACAACTTACGTTTTTAAATAAATTGTTGTCATACGGAATTACGCTATTGGCCTGCCCTTTTCATTCCATGTCAATGAATTACGATCTGGATGTATGGATGTATGAACCATCTGAACGAAAGACACTGGTTTATTAGGGGAGGACTGCTGATACAACACTAAAGGCGGCGGCTGGGTTACAGTCAAATGTCCCAAACCGCTTGCCCTCTGGTAAGCTGCCTCCCCTTTCTCTGGTGGTGGATACCTCACAACAGGATTTGATTAGTCACTGTGGTGCGATACCTCTGGTTTCCCTGGCATAAAGAATTGTGGACTTTTCCCAATCTTTTGAACATTATTTGTTGGATTAAATTTGTCAATATTTGCTAGTTCCGTCACCTGTGCAACTAACAAGCTCTAGATCCCCAAGTGAGATCAGGTTTAGATTAAGCCCAATAGGGTTGGCGCAGTTTTTTTCCTTTCCATTTGCCTAGGTTCTGTCACACCATTACTGCTGCCTATTTTTAGTGTATTGTTAATTTATTGTTTAGTCTAAATCTTCTGCTAGCGCAGTTTTTTACCTTTATATGTTGCAAACAGCAGCGGTGCGATCTGATGCACTCGACTAAAAAAAGGCCCACACCAAAGAACTTTTGGAATAATGGGCAGAGGCAGCACCCTGCACAGGCGGAGCTCTGCGGTGTGATTCAGTCGGTGTGCTGCTCTTACGCTGGCCCCCCGAGGGCATCCTGCCTCATTGGAGATGTGCCTCCTCCTCATCCTCCTCCTCCTCCTCTCTCCTATCAGGCACCCACGTGGAGTCAGTGACCTTATCATCCCCTCCCTCCTCATCACTGGAGCCAATCTGGCAGTATGCTGCAGCTGCTGGAACATGACTGCCAGATTGCTGTCCTTCTTGAGCATCCCCTCTCTCTGCTCTCACGCTACTGCCTTCCTCTAGCTGGGTATCATCATCAGACCCTTCGAAACGCTGGGCATCCTCCTGGAGCATGTACTCAACACTGTGCTCAAACAGTTCAGGGGACTCCTCAGGAGGACACGGTGGGTCTAGGGAAGGAGTGACTGATGATGACATTGATACAAGGGAAGAGGACGCTTTGGCAGCTGCTTTGCCAGTACCCTGAGCCTGGGTGAGAGAGGATGAGGAGGATGAGGAGGATGAGGAGGGCTTGGTCATCCACTCTACCAAGTCTTCGGCATGATGCGGCTCAACACGTCCAGCTGCCGAAAATAAGGACAAGCGTGCCCCATGGGCACGTGCTGATGACGATGCACCGCGTCCACGACCAGCACTGTTGTCTCTAGACACAGAGCCTGCTTGCCCTCTTTTATTGGCTCCTGACTGTCTGCCTCTCCTTGTTTGCCTTCCAGACATTCTAATGGCCTGCAGGGAGATGGGAAAACCAGCAATAAGGGGTAGCTTTAGGTGTATACTGTGCAGGAGGCACACTACGCCCGCTGTAAGTGCTGCAGATGCCTGCCTGTGTTACACAACAGGAAAACACAGCAATAAGGGCTAGCTTCAGGTGTATATTTTGCAGGAAGCACACTACGCCCGCTGTAAGTGCTGCAGATGCCTGTTAGTGTAACACAAAAGAAAAAAAACACGAGCAATAAGGGCTAGCTTCAGGTGTATAATGTGCAGGAGGCACACTACGCCCGCTGTAAGTGCTGCAGATGCCTGCCTGTGTTACACAACTGGAAAACACAGCAATAAGGGCTAGCTTCAGGTGTAAATTTTGCAGGAAGCACACTATGCCCACTGTAAGTGCTGCAGATGCCTGTTAGTGTAACACAAAAGAAAAAAACCATGAGCAATAAGGGCTAGCTTCAGGTGTATAATGTGCAGAAGGTACACTACGCCCGCTGTAAGTGCTGCAGATGCCTGGCTGTGTTACACAACAGGAAAACACAGCAATAAGGGCTAGCTTCAGGTGTATACTGTGCAGGAAGCACACTACGCCCGCTGTAAGTGCTGCAGATGCCTGCCTGTGTTACACAACAGGAAAACACAGCAATAAGGGCTAGCTTCAGGTGTATATTTTGCAGGAAGCACACTACACCCACTGTAAGTGCTGCAGATGCCTGCCTGTGTTACACAAAAGAAAAAAAACACGAGCAATAAGGGCTAGCTTCAGGTGTATAATGTGCAGGAGGCACACTACGCCCACTGTAAGTGCTGCAGATGCCTGCCTGTGTTACACAACAGGAAAACACAGCAATAAGGGCTAGCTTCAGGTGTATACTGTGCAGGAGGCACACTACGCTCGCTGTAAGTGCTGCAGATGCCTGCCTGTGTTACACAACAGGAAAACACAGCAATAAGGGCTAGCTTCAGGTGTATATTTTGCAGGAAGCACACTATGCCCGCTGTAAGTGCTGCAGATGCCTGTTAGTGTAACACAAAATAAAAAAACACGAGCAATAAGGGCTAGCTTCAGGTGTATAATGTTCAGGAGGCACACTACACCCGCTGTAAGTGCTGCAGATGCCTGCCTGTGTTACACAACAGGAAAACACAGCAATAAGGGCTAGCTTCAGGTGTATACTGTGCAGGAGGCACACTATGCCCACTGTAAGTGCTGCAGATGCCTGTTAGTGTAACACAAAAGAAAAAAACCACGAGCAATAAGGGCTAGCTTCAGGTGTATAATGTGCAGAAGGCACACTACGCCCGCTGTAAGTGCTGCAGATGCCTGACTGTGTTACACAACAAGAAAACACAGCAATAAGGGCTAGCTTCAGGTGTATACTGTGCAGGAAGCACACTACGCCCGCTGTAAGTGCTGCGGATGCCTGCCTGTGTTACTCAACAGGAAAACACAGCAATAAGGGCTAGCTTCAGGTGTATAATGTGCAGGAGGCACACTATGCCCGCTGTAAGTGCTGCAGATTCCTGCCTGTGTTACACAACAGGAAAACACAGCAATAAGGGCTAGCTTCAGGTGTATATTTTGCAGGAAGCACACTATGCCCACTGTAAGTGCTGCAGATGCCTGTTAGTGTAACACAAAATAAAAAAACCACGAGCAATAAGGGCTAGCTTCAGGTGTATAATGTGCAGGAGGCACACTACGCCCGCTGTAAGTGCTGCAGATGCCTGCCTGTGTTACACAACTGGAAAACACAGCAATAAGGGCTAGCTTCAGGTGTATATTTTGCAGGAAGCACACTATGCCCACTGTAAGTGCTGCAGATGCCTGTTAGTGTAACACAAAAGAAAAAAACCACGAGCAATAAGGGCTAGCTTCAGGTGTATAATGTGCAGGAGGTACACTACGCCCGCTGTAAGTGCTGCAGATGCCTGCCTGTGTTACACAACAGGAAAACACAGCAATAAGGGCTAGCTTCAGGTGTATACTGTGCAGGAAGCACACTACGCCCGCTGTAAGTGCTGCAGATGCCTGCCTGTGTTACACAACAGGAAAACACAGCAATAAGGGCTAGCTTCAGGTGTATATTTTGCAGGAAGCACACTACACCCGCTGTAAGTGCTGCAGATGCCTGCCTGTGTTACACAAAAGAAAAAAAACACGAGCAATAAGGGCTAGCTTCAGGTGTATAATGTGCAGGAGGCACACTACGCCCACTGTAAGTGCTGCAGATGCCTGCCTGTGTTACACAACAGTAAAACACAGCAATAAGGGCTAGCTTCAGGTGTATACTGTGCAGGAGGCACATTACGCTCGCTGTAAGTGCTGCAGATGCCTGCCTGTGTTACACAACAGGAAAACACAGCAATAAGGGCTAGCTTCAGGTGTATATTTTGCAGGAAGCACACTATGCCCGCTGTAAGTGCTGCAGATGCCTGTTAGTGTAACACAAAAGAAAAAAACACGAGCAATAAGGGCTAGCTTCAGGTGTATAATGTTCAGGAGGCACACTACACCCGCTGTAAGTGCTGCAGATGCCTGCCTGTGTTACACAACAGGAAAACACAGCAATAAGGGCTAGCTTCAGGTGTATACTGTGCAGGAGGCACACTATGCCCGCTGTAAGTGCTGCAGATGCCTGTTAGTGTAACACAAAAGAAAAAAACACGAGCAATAAGGGCTAGCTTCAGGTGTATAATGTTCAGGAGGCACACTACACCCGCTGTAAGTGCTGCAGATTCCTGCCTGTGTTACACAACAGGAAAACACAGCAATAAGGGCTAGCTTCAGGTGTATATTTTGCAGGAAGCACACTATGCCCGCTGTAAGTGCTGCAGATGCCTGTTAGTGTAACACAAAATAAAAAAACCACGAGCAATAAGGGCTAGCTTCAGGTGTATAATGTGCAGGAGGCACACTACGCCCGCTGTAAGTGCTGCAGATGCCTGCCTGTGTTACACAACAGGAAAACACAGCAATAAGGGCTAGCTTCAGGTGTATATTTTGCAGGAAGCACACTACACCCACTGTAAGTGCTGCAGATGCCTGCCTGTGTTACACAAAAGAAAAAAAACACGAGCAATAAGGGCTAGCTTCAGGTGTATAATGTGCAGGAGGCACACTACGCCCACTGTAAGTGCTGCAGATGCCTGCCTGTGTTACACAACAGGAAAACACAGCAATAAGGGCTAGCTTCAGGTGTATACTGTGCAGGAGGCACACTACGCTCGCTGTAAGTGCTGCAGATGCCTGCCTGTGTTACACAACAGGAAAACACAGCAATAAGGGCTAGCTTCAGGTGTATATTTTGCAGGAAGCACACTATGCCCGCTGTAAGTGCTGCAGATGCCTGCCTGTGTTACACAACAGGAAAACACAGCAATAAGGGCTAGCTTCAGGTGTATACTGTGCAGGAGGCACACTATGCCCGCTGTAAGTGCTGCAGATGCCTGTTAGTGTAACACAAAAGAAAAAAACCATGAGCAATAAGGGCTAGCTTCAGGTGTATAATGTGCAGAAGGCACACTACGCCCGCTGTAAGTGCTGTAGATGCCTGACTGTGTTACACAACAAGAAAACACAGCAATAAGGGCTAGCTTCAGGTGTATACTGTGCAGGAAGCACACTACACCCGCTGTAAGTGCTGCGGATGCCTGCCTGTGTTACTCAACAGGAAAACACAGCAATAAGGGCTAGCTTCAGGTGTATAATGTGCAGGAGGCACACTATGCCCGCTGTAAGTGCTGCAGATTCCTGCCTGTGTTACACAACTGGAAAACACAGCAATAAGGGCTAGGTTCAGGTGTATATTTTGCAGGAAGCACACTATGCCCACTGTAAGTGCTGCAGATGCCTGTTAGTGTAACACAAAAGAAAAAAACCACGAGCAATAAGGGCTAGCTTCAGGTGTATAATGTGCAGGAGGTACACTACGCCCGCTGTAAGTGCTGCAGATGCCTGCCTGTGTTACACAACAGGAAAACACAGCAATAAGGGCTAGCTTCAGGTGTATACTGTGCAGGAAGCACACTACGCCCGCTGTAAGTGCTGCAGATGCCTGCCTGTGTTACACAACAGGAAAACACAGCAATAAGGGCTAGCTTCAGGTGTATATTTTGCAGGAAGCACACTACACCCGCTGTAAGTGCTGCAGATGCCTGCCTGTGTTACACAAAAGAAAAAAAACACGAGCAATAAGGGCTAGCTTCAGGTGTATAATGTGCAGGAGGCACACTACGCCCACTGTAAGTGCTGCAGATGCCTGCCTGTGTTACACAACAGTAAAACACAGCAATAAGGGCTAGCTTCAGGTGTATACTGTGCAGGAGGCACACTACGCTCGCTGTAAGTGCTGCAGATGCCTGCCTGTGTTACACAACAGGAAAACACAGCAATAAGGGCTAGCTTCAGGTGTATATTTTGCAGGAAGCACACTATGCCCGCTGTAAGTGCTGCAGATGCCTGTTAGTGTAACACAAAAGAAAAAAACACGAGCAATAAGGGCTAGCTTCAGGTGTATAATGTTCAGGAGGCACACTACACCCGCTGTAAGTGCTGCAGATGCCTGCCTGTGTTACACAACAGGAAAACACAGCAATAAGGGCTAGCTTCAGGTGTATACTGTGCAGGAGGCACACTATGCCCGCTGTAAGTGCTGCAGATGCCTGTTAGTGTAACACAAAAGAAAAAAAACACGAGCAATAAGGGCTAGCTTCAGGTGTATAATGTGCAGGAGGCACACTACGCCCGCTGTAAGTGCTGCAGATGCCTGACTGTGTTACACAACAAGAAAACACAGCAATAAGGGCTAGCTTCAGGTGTATACTGTGCAGGAAGCACACTACGCCCGCTGTAAGTGCTGCAGATGCCTGCCTGTATTACTCAACAGGAAAACACAGCAATAAGGGCTAGCTTCAGGTGTATAATGTGCAGGAGGCACACTATGCCCGCTGTAAGTGCTGCAGATTCCTGCCTGTGTTACACAACAGGAAAACACAGCAATAAGGGCTAGCTTCAGGTGTATATTTTGCAGGAAGCACACTATGCCCGCTGTAAGTGCTGCAGATGCCTGTTAGTGTAACACAAAATAAAAAAACCATGAGCAATAAGGGCTAGCTTCAGGTGTATAATGTGCAGGAGGCACACTACGCCCGCTGTAAGTGCTGCAGATGCCTGCCTGTGTTACACAACAGGAAAACACAGCAATAAGGGCTAGCTTCAGGTGTATATTTTGCAGGAAGCACACTTCACCCGCTGTAAGTGCTGCAGATGCCTGCCTGTGTTACACAACAGGAAAAAAGAGCAATAAGGGCTAGCTTCAGGTGTATATTTTGCAGGAAGCACACTACGCCTGCTATAACTGCTGCAGATGCCTGCCTGTGTTACACAACAGGAAAACACAGCAATAAGGGCTAGCTTCAGGTGTATACTGTGCAGGAGGCTTAGCAAAAATATCACTGACACTGTCCCCTGACTATCCTTCTCTCTCCCTGCACACAAGGTTTAGCAGAATATCACTGACACTGTCCCTGCCTATCCTTCTCTCTCCCTACACACAAGGTAAATGAACAAATATCACTAACACTGTCCCTGCCTATCCTTCTCTCTCCCTGAACCGGAACACACTACACAAGGCCGCCGCGCTGGCAGCCTTTTATAGTGTGGGGCGTGTACTAAATCCCCCTGAGCTATAATTGTCCACAGGCATCCTGCCTGTGGCCAATTATGGCTCTCCTCGCTGCCGGGGCTGTGATTGGCCAAGCATGCGGGGTCACAGTGCATGCTTGGCCAATCACAGCGCCGGGATCGCACTGCGATGGCGCAGTGTATTGTGAGCCGTTCGCGTCACTCGAATTTGGCGCGAACGGCCCAAAACGTTCGATCTTCGTCGAACGATCGAACAGCCGATGTTCGACTCGAACACCGAGCTCATCCCTATTACTGACCAATAATTCCATAATAGTTGCTATCCTGACAATTCATAGGGAGATTCACTTTGCATTTGTTTGATCTTCCCATGAATAGTGACATCATGGGAAGAGGCTTGTCCTCAGAGGCTGAATACAGATCTGTTTAATTCTCATCCAAAGACCATTTCCTATTGAATGTTGCAAAACTCTTTCTAAGTCAGATGGGTTGAGATTGTACATATTTCTGACATTCTGCAAGTCACAAAACCACTTCAAGAATCTGTTAAAATCATGGCAGGGAACCATTCCTATTTCTTTAAGAATTACATCTAGTTCTTTTGGTTTCAAATGCTTCATTACAAGCTCAACTTCACCTGTATTATTATTATTATTATAAACTGTGGTGGTCACAGTGGGTGCGGCTGGCAATGAATTATCAGATTTAAAGGGGTTGTAAAGGTTTGTTTTTTATTTTCTAAATAGGTTCCTTGAAGCTAGTGCAATGTTGGTTCACTTACCTTTTCCTTCAATTTCCCTTCTAAATTTTTTTTTTCTTTGTCTGAATTTCTCACTTCCTGTTTCTCCTCACTAAAATTCACACCATCATCCGAGTGGTGTGGAGTCAGCCAGAACAGCTTACTGAACAGATTACTGAGGAGGAACGGGAAGTGAGAAATTCAGACAAAGAAAACAAAGAAAAAAAATATTTAGAAGGGAAATCGAAGGAAAAGGTAAGTGAACCAACAATGCACTAGCTTAAAGGAACCTATTTAGAAAATAAAAAACGAACCTTTACAACCCCTTTAATATCAGGTTCTGTTTCATTTGATAGAAAGTTTGTGTTTGTATTTTGCTGCAGATTGCTGCATCCAGGATTTGATGCATCTCTGCGTTCCTGAGATCTCTTCTCTAATTCCATAATTCTTAATTTTAACCACTTGACCACTGGGCACTTAAACCCCCTTAATAACCAGACCAATTTTCAGCTTTCGGTGCTCTCACATTTTGAATGACAATTACTCAGTCATACAACACTGTACCCATATGAAATTTTTGTCCTTTTTTTCACACAAATAGAGCTTTCTTTTGGTGGTATTTAATCACTGTTGGGTTTTTTATTTTTTGCGCTATAAGAGAAAAAAGACTGAAAATTTTGTAAAAAAATGATTTTTTTTTTCGTTTCTGTTATAAAATTTTGCAAATTACTATTTTTTCTTCATAAATTTTGGCCAAAATTTATACTGCTACATATCTTTGGTAAAAATAAGTACAAATTGGTGGATATTATTTGGTCTTTGTGAAAGTTATAGAGTCCACAAGCTATGGTGCCAATATCTGAAAATTGATCACACCTGAAGTACTGACGGCCTATCTCAATTCTTGAGACCCTAACATGCCAGAAAAGTACAAATACCCCCCAAATGACCCCTTTTTGGAAAGAAGACATTCCAAGGTATTCAGAAAGAGGCATTGTGAGTTTTTTGAAGTTGTCATTTTTTCCCACAATTCTTTGCAAAATCAAGATTTTTTTTTTCTCTTTTTTTTTTTTCACAAAATTGTCATATTAGCAGGTTATTTCTCACACACAGCATATGCATTCCACAAATTACACCCCAAAACACATTCTGCTATTACTCCCGAGTATGGCGATACCACATGTGTGAGACTTTTACACAGCGTGGCCACATACAGAGGCCCAACATGCAGGGAGCACCTTCAGGCGTTCTGGAGCACCAAGGCCAATTCTGACATTTCTCTCCTACATGTAAAAATCATCATTTATTTGCTAGAAAATTACATAGAACCCCAAAACATTATATATGTTTTTTTAGCAAAGACCTTAGAGAATATAATGGTGGTTGTTGCAACTTTTTATCTCGCACAATATTTGCGCAGCAATTTTTTTAACGCGTTTTTTACGGAAAAAAAATGTTTTGTGCTTAAAAAAAAAAAAAAACAGTAAAGTTAGCCCAATGTTTTTGCATAATGTGAAAGATGAAGTTACGCCGAGTAAATAGATACCTAACATGTCGCCCTTAAAAATTGCACACACTCGTGGAATGGCGCCAAACTTCGCTACTTAAAAAATCCCCATAGGCGACGCTTTAAATATTTTTACTGGTTACATGTTTTGAGTTACAGAGGAGGTCTAGGGCCAAAATGATTGCACTCGCTCTAACGTTCGCAGAGATACCTCACATGTGTGGTTTGAAAACCGTTTTCATATGTGGGCGGGACTTACGTATGCGTTCGCTTCTGTATGCGAGCTCACGGGGACAGGGGCGCTTTAAAAAAAATATATATTTTATTCTTCATTTTACTTTATTTATTTTAGTTTGACATGTTTTTCCGCCCTAAACATTTTTTTGATCACTTTTATACCTATTACAAGGAACGTAAACATCCCTTGTAATAGGAATATGGCATGACAGGTCCTCTTTACAGTGAGATATGGGGGGGGGGTGTCAATAAGACCCCACATCTCACCTCTAGGCTGGGAAGCCTGAAAAAAAAAAAAAAAAAAAAAACAACAATCCTGGCTTTGATCGTAGCGGTGAGTCGGTAGAAGCACCGGAGGGCGGCGGGGGGGGGGGACACATCCCCTCTCGCCTCCCGTAAGAATGATCAAGCGGCGGAACAGCCGCTATGATTGTTCTTATGGTGTAGGGAATCGCCGGCTGAAAAAGCTAATATCTGAATGATGCCTGTAGCTGCTCCCATCATTCAGATATCCCCGCACAAAGTCAAGGACGTCATATGACGGCCGGAGGGCGGGAAGTGGTTATTGCAGAGTATTGCCGGGCATTGCGGAGTATTGCTGGGCATTGCGGAGTATTGCCGGGCATTGCGGAGTATTGCCGGGCATTGCGGAGTATTGCAGGGCATTGCGGAGTATTGCGGACTATGGCAGGGTATTGCGGTGTATGGCAGGGTATTGCGGTGTATGGCAGGGTATTGCACGGGTATTGCACAGGGTATTGTGGAGGGTATTGCACAGGGTATTGTGGAGGGTATTGCAGAGTATTGTGGAGGGTATTGCAGAGTATTGTGGAGGGTATTGCAGAGTATTGTGGCGGGTATTGCAGAGTATTGTGCAGGGTATTGCAGAGTATTGTGCAGGGTATTGCAGAGTATTGTGCAGGGTATTGCAGAGTATTTCGCAGGGTATTGCAGAGTATTTTGCAGGGTATTGCAGAGTATTGTGGAGGGTATTGCAGAGTATTGTGGAGGGTATTGCAGAGTATTGTGGAGGGTATTGCAGAGTATTGTGCAGGGTATTGCAGAGTATTTTGCAGGGTATTGCAGAGTATTGCACCAGGGTATTGCAGAGTATTGCACCAGGGTATTGCAGAGTATTTCGCAGGGTATTGCAGAGTATTGCACCAGGGTATTGCAGAGTATTGCACCAGGGTATTGCAGAGTATTGCACCAGGGTATTGCAGAGTATTGCACCAGGGTATTTTGCAGAGTATTGGCAGGGTGTATTGCAGAGTATTGGCAGGGTATAGCACAGGGATGGCTGAGCAGGGATGGATGGATGGATGGATCTGTGACTGCAATTGTCACAGATCCAGCCCACAGTGCTGCTGCTGCCATCCGCTCCCTCCCCCTCCCCTCTCACACTGTACCGATCGGTACAGAGAGGGGAGGGAGGAACCGGCGTCATCAAATGACGCCGGTCTGTTTACAAGTGATTGCTCCGTCATTTGACGGAGCGATCACGTGGTAAACGGCCGCTATCAGCGGCGATTTACCGCGATTCGTGATCCGCCGGGTCCTCTGGACCCGGCGGTCACGGAGTTTCCCGTGTGCGCGCCCCAGGGGGCGCGCGGGAGCGCGATTTTGGGAGGACGTTATATAACGTCCTCCCAGAGTTAAGCAACCACCCTGCCGCCGTTATTTGTCGGCAGGTGGTTGTTAAGTGGTTAATCTCTCATTTTTCTCTGATAATTCATCACAACGTTTAGATTTCTCAAGCAAAGCTCCCCCAATGGTAACTGTATGCAATTTTAAATTTACTGTCTCAGTTTCTGATTGGTTTTGTAACCTCTGACAAACTATTATCAACTGCATTCTGTAAATGGGCAATTTCCTCAACCTTATCCTTCAAAGAACTTTTCATAGTTAAACAGCAAGATAACAAGCCCTGCAAAATACAACCTTTTCTTTTACGTTCTGAAATTTTGCTATTAAAAACATTTTTCTCAAAAAATTCCTTCATTATAGTCCATGTCTGCTTAAATTTTTCTGGAATTTCATAAGGACCGCCATGACGCTTAATACATTTTAATACCCATCTGTTAACTTTATCAGAACTGACACTAGCTTCACACTGAGTAAGCATTTTGACTATATTACTAATAATTTAAAAAAAGGAAATATTTTACTCACCGCATTAGAGGCTCCACCTTGTCAGTTCCGGTCTTCTGGTACACAACAGTCTTTTTTCTCTCCCGTTTCCAGTCTCCAGGGAATAATTCTGGGGTTCCGAACTTGTTTAATCTTGTATATCAGACTCTCTTATTTCACAACCAGACATTGGAGTCACAGCACAGCTCTTGGGTCTCCATCAGACTTCTGTCTACCTCACAGGATTATTGTCATCACCGACTTCTGTTACTAAGTCTTGAAAATGCGCTTCTGGTCGCTTGAACTGCACCAATGTAGTGATATAGTAAATTCCACAGATGACCCAATCCACAGAGTATATATATATATATTTCAAAGTCCCATGTCTCCTAGATCATATTCTAGACCTGTGCTTTCCTATCCATGCAGAGTGACAAGACTAGCATACTGAATATTAGCTTATATGGCTTATCTATTGAATGACTGAGCAATTTGATTGGCTGTCTTTGATCAGGATGACAGAGAATGACCCCCCCACCTAGCCGGAGACGACCACAGCCATCATTTGCATTCTTGCGTAATAACATCAACAAGCTCTCTTTTGACACACGCAATTAGATTACAGATACGAAAGGAGGCCTGAACACCGTTTTGAATAGACTCGTCCTGGATTCTTGCATATTGACATAAACAAGTCCCCTTGATATGTGTAGTAAATCCTGTTTGGCCCCTTTGGTCAACAAACACCCTTTGAAATGTTAGTGTTCAATTCAGTTAACAGGCCACCTCACACACCTAGGTAGGCTTGCATAAGATTAGCACATCAGTCATTATCTGCCCCCCTCTGATATGTGTAATCTTGAATGCCTGTATGGAACGAACACATATATATTGTGCCATACATATAACACAATATATAATACATTCACCTATATAATATTACATATATATTATTATATATAATATTACAACAATATGGGGACCGCCTGGGGTGTCGACCATGGCCATGGGATCCGTGGTTGTTCTTCAAAACCTAACACAAGGGGAAACTTCTCACCCAGCCATCAATTGGTAATTATACGATCAATATTAAACACTAGACATGTGCACACTGAAATATTTTGTTTCGGAATTTCGTTTTCGTCCGAAAAATAAATTTATTTAGTTACTCCCGAAATTCGTTTTTATTTATTCAGTTTTTCGTTAGAAATTGCATTCGTCCGAAAATCTGAATTAATTAAGGTCGAATCTGTCATTGAAGGCTTATGGTGTCTGTCGAATGTTCAAAGAAGATTCGACGGAGCAGTGAAACTGTACGACGCTGCAATCATACATTCCGGTCGAATGTTCCGCCCACAAGCTATAGAAGAATTCTAATGTTGTATGACTAGTAATAATTATATTTATTCATTACTATTACTAGTCAACCAACATTAGAATTCTTCTATAGCCTATGGGCGGATGCATTTGACCGGAAATGTACGATTGCAGCGTCGTACAGTTTTGCTGCACCGTCGAATCTTCTAACTTTCGATGCTTTGTCGAATCTTCGTCATTCTAGCTATTTTACTGCTCCTCCTCTTTGGTTACAATCAGCCAATAACATTCATCATCAACTTTATTTTTATTTTACTTCCCCCACCCAATTCCAGCAGTGATCTTTTCTCTCTATGTCGAATCTTTTCTCTCTATAATAACAAATCTTTTCTCTCCTATGTCGAATCTTTTCTCTCCTATGTCGAATCTTTTCTCTCTATAATGTCGAATCTTTTCTCTCCTATGTCGAATCTTTTCTCTCTATAATGTCGAATCTTTTCTCTCCTATGTCGAATCTTTCTCTCCTATGTCGAATCTTTTCTCTCTATAATGTCGAATCTTTTCTCTCCTATGTAGAATAATCTTGGACTAATAGAGTTAAGGTTAGGCACATTCGACCACAGGTTCGATAGACACAGATTGTTATTGTCAGCATCACGTCAAATCTCCTATCTATATCGAACTGTTGTAGCAACGAAAACGAAAATAAAGCATTTGTTTATGTTGGATCTTTCGGTTTTCGGATTCTGTGCTTTCGTTTTCGTTTGTCAAAACGATAACGAAAATAGCTGAAATTCAGACGAAAATGCATTCGGACGAAAATGAATGCACATGTCTATTAAACACATAGATTGTAGATGTTCCATTGTTAATAGGGCTCTTGTTGTCATGAACAATTTCACCTATACAATGTTTTCATTTCAGAGCATCTATTCCTTTCCCCCTGATGATGACCCCAAAGGTCGAAACGCGTTGGGGATTTATGTATTTCAGGATATCACGATATGTTTTATACATGTACTAATATGGCTGTATTTGAATTATTTGTATGTATATGCTTTATGTACCCATTCGGAGCCCTGGTTTTATTCTTAATCTTGTTCTCCCCATGGCATTTCTTAATAAATGATACCCTTCATATTTACTATTGCTTAATTTTTTGCTGCAATACAAAGCCCCCTGGAGTAACTTTCCTATCCACAACAAACTTTGGGGTGTGCAGCACCAAGACCCCCTATTAGTATCACTTTTCCTTTGCTAAAATTTCTTTGGGTGGATAAACACCCGTTCCCAATGCTTGATACTTGTGGGTCACCTATCTTAGTTCATGGTTTTCTGTGCATAGCGAGCTCCCTGACACCCCATAATGTAAAATTAATCATAATTACTTAACATTAATAACTTCCTCTCGTCACCACTGGCCAAATACTCATCCTGGTAGTGGAGGGCATTTGTATTAGTTAGCTCCATTAGTGTGAGCTAGATGTGGATACATAGGCCACAAGCTAATGCTGTGGCTAATGCTGACATAGGCCACTACAATCCATTTCTCTTGTTTCCTTTACACAAGGTTTTGTTTTTGATGAAACACTATTGGTTTCGGGATGGGACCATACAGTCCTTTACCCCCAACGTGCTTTTTAAGTGCATTTACACATTTTTTATGAAGTTGTCTCGGTTCTCTAGCTACACGCAGTTTTTTAGCCATGTTTTTTACATCCACATTTTTATTTTATTTTATTTAGATCATACTGTCATATGATTTTGCTTTTCGACCCAATTTCTTTACTTTATTTACATATTTCATGTTATGGTATTTGTTTTCTTCACAGATCCCCTTGCCCGTGGTGTGTACACCCAGGTGTGGCCCCTGGAGGCAGCCGTGGACGATCTGTCCAGTATCTCCAGGCTTCACGGCAGTTTTGGGGGGGAGATCTGAGGAACATTTCCTCTCTCCCTTTTCTCTCGCCCTGAAGCGGCCTTTCCTTTGGCTGCTTAGGGGAGCCCATACCTGCAGGTGGCATCCTGTGATCTTTCCGGGCGTCCAAGGCCTGCCACGCATGCGCATTATGCGGCATGCGCGGCACGTCGGGACGTCACGCCGGCTTGGCAACGGAAGTGACGGCGGTGCCGGGGTTTTGTTTCCTTCCGGAACGCCATGGAAGCTGCACATGGGTCCGCCCCATGCCTCGCCATCGCCAGGTGGGTTCCATGGGGGGCGGGGGATAGGTGGGGGTATCCGAGCTAATGAATCTGGGACCAATCAGGCACGCCCACTCATACTTTACCTATATAGCAACAGGTGGCCCCATGGGAATTCACCACTAAACCCATGCAGCCATCAGAGCGAACAGACCAAAAAGCTTTTCCGGTTGAAAGTAAGTAATGCCCGACCTTATATATGGCTACTCACCGGATTTTTGCTTCAATTCTTGCTCTAATAGATTTTACCCTTTTTTTGTCTATATCTTTTTGGATCCAGCGGGTCCTAGGTACCATACATCATATCAGCTTTAGAATCCCATCTCGGGCTTTCTCCAGAACACCTGCCATTACTTCCCCTTATGACTTGAGGAATGACCATTCACCACCCTTTCTTACAGTTATGGGCGCCCGGTTTGGTTTCATCTTCTTGGTCTCGGCCCCTGCTCCCCCGGCCCCCATCTTCTGCCCTCTTTGGTCTGGCGAGTGTGAGGCATTAGTGCGACTTCTCGTAGGCCCGGAGCCTGTCCAGGCGTCTGCGGCTGGGGGCCTCTCCCCATCGCCTTCTCCTCATATGGGGACCGCCTGGGGTGTCGGCCATGGCCATGGGATCCGTGGTTGTTCTTCAAAACCTAACACAAGGGGAGCCTTCTCCCCCAGCCATCAATTGGTAATTATACGATCAATATTAAACACATAGATTGTAGATGTTCCATTGTTAAAAGGGCTCTTGTTGTCATGAACAATTTCACCTATACAATGTTTTCATTTCAGAGCATCTATTCCTTTCCCCCTGATGATGACCCCAAAGGTCGAAACGCGTTGGGTGTTTAATGTATTTCAGGTAGGGATGAGCTTCGAGTTCGAGTTGAACTCATGTTCGACTCGAACATTGCCTGTTCGCCCGTTCGCCGAACAGCGAACAAATTGGGGTGTTCGCGGCAAATTCGAAAAAGTCTATGGGAGAAATCTAAAGTGCTAATTATAAAGGCTTATATGCAAGTTATTGTCCTAAAAAGTGTTTGGGGACCCGGGTCCTGCCCCAGGGGACATGTATCAATGCAAAAAGAAGTTTTAAAAACGGCCGTTTTTTCGGGAGCAGTGATTTTAATAATGCTTAAAATGAAAAAATAAAAGTGAAATATTCCTTTAAATTTCGTACCTGGGGGGTGTGTATGATATGCATGTGAAGTGGCGCATGTTTCCCGTGCTTAGAACTGTCCCTGCAAAAAGTGTCATTTTTGAAAGAAAAAAATGCATTTAAAACTGACTCGCGGCTATTAATGAATTGTCGGCTCCCGGCAATACATACAAAAGTCATTGATAAAAAAAAAAAAAAAAAGCGTGGGGGTTCCCCAGAATTCAATTACCAGGCCCTTCAGGTCTGGAATGGATATTAAGGGGAACCCCGCCGCAAATAAAAAAAAAATTGACGTGGGGTTCCCCCAAATATCCATTCCAGGCCCTTCAGATCTGGCATGGATTTTAAGGGGAACTCCACCCCAAATTAAAAAAAAAATGGCGTGGAGTCCCCCTAAAAATCCATACCAGACCCCTTATCCGAGCATGCAACCTGGCCGGCCGCAGGGGAAAAGGGGGGGACGAGAGAGCGGCCCCCCTCCCTCCTGAACCGTACCAAGCCACATGCCCTCAACATGGGGAGGATGTCCCCATGTTGATGGGGACAAGGGCCTCATCCCCACAACCCTTGCCCGGTGGTTGTGGGGGTCTGCGGGCGGGGGGCTTATCGGAATCTGGAAGACCCCTTTAACAAAGAGGACCCCCAGATCCCGGCCCCCCCCTATGTGAATTGGTAAGGGGTACATTGTACCCCTACCATTTCACGAAGAAAGCGTAAAAAAATGTTTAAAAAAACACACAAACACCTTGAAAAAGTCCTTTATTTAAAAAAAAAAAAAAAAAACATTCCAGCGGTGAAATCCAGTGTCCCGCGGCGATCCCGATGTCCAGCGCTGTCCGTCATTGGTTGTGCCTGAGCGGACCTGATGGGGAACTCCCTCTCAGTATTTTAAATGTATAGACCCGCCCCTTCTAAAGTTCCCCATCAGGTCCGCTCAGCGGACCAGATGCGGAACATGAGAAGGGGCGGGTCTATACATGTATTACCAAAGTGAGAGCAGTTCCCCATCAGGTCCGCCTCCTCGGTATGTCAGACCCGCCTACGTCATTGGCTTGAGCGGGGAACTTCCTTCACTATGTAAATTTAAATTTACATAGTGAAGGAAGTTCCCCGCTCAAGCCAATGACGTAGGCGGGTCTGACATACCGAGGGGGCGGACCTGATGGGGAACTGCTCTCACTTTGGTAATACATGTATAGACCCGCCCCTTCTCATGTTCCGCATCTCGTTCCGCTGAGCGGACCTGATGGGGAACTTTAGAAGGGGCGGGTCTATACATTTAAAATACTGAGAGGGAGTTCCCCATCAGGTCCGCTCAGGCACAACCAATGAAGGACAGCGCTGGACATCGGGATCGCCGCGGGACACTGGATTTCACCGCTGGAATGTTTATTTATTTATTTTTTTAAATAAAGGACTTTTTCAAGGTGTTTGTGTGTTTTTTTAAACTTTTTTTTACGCTTTCTTCGTGAAATGGTAGGGGTACAATGTACCCGTTACCAATTCACATAGGGGGGGGCGGGATCTGGGGGTCCCCTTTGTTAAAGGGGTCTTCCAGATTCCGATAAGCCCCCCGCCCGCAGACCCCCACAACCACCGGGCAAGGGTTGTGGGGATGAGGCCCTTGTCCCCATCAACATGGGGACATCCTCCCCATGTTGAGGGCATGTGGCTTGGTACGGTTCAGGAGGGAGGGGGGGCCGCTCTCTCGTCCCCCCCTTTTCCCCTGCGGCCGGCCAGGTTGCGTGCTCGGATAAGGGGTCTGGTATGGATTTTTAGGGGGACTCCACGCCATTTTTTTTTTAAACTTGGGGTGGAGTTCCCCTTAAAATCCATGCCAGATCTGAAGGGCCTGGTAATTGAATTCTGGGGAACCCCCACGCTTTTTTTTTTTTTTTTTCTCAATGACTTTTGTATGTATTGCCGGGAGCCGACAATTCATTAATAGCCGCGAGTCAGTTTTAAATGCATTTTTTTTCTTTCAAAAATGACATTTTTTGCAGGGACAGTTCTAAGCACGGGAAACATGCGCCACTTTACATGCATATCATACACACCCCCCAGGTACGAAATTTAAAGGAATATTTCACTTTTATTTTTTCATTTTAAGCATTATTAAAATCACTGCTCCCGAAAAAACGGCCGTTTTTAAAACTTCTTTTTGCATTGATACATGTCCCCTGGGGCAGGACCCAGGTCCCCAAACACTTTTTAGGACAATAACTTGCATATTAGCCTTTATAATTAACACTTTAGATTTCGAACGTTCGAGTCCATTGTATTTAATAGGGTTCTAAAGTTTACACGAACATTTTGTCTGTTCGCAGGTTCTGGTGCGAACCGAACAGGGGGGTGTTCGGCTCATCCCTGATTTCAGGATATCATGATATGTTTTATACATGTACTAATATGGCTGTTTTTGAATTATTTGTATGTATATGCTTTATGTACCCATTTGGAGCCCTGGTTTTATTCTTAATCTTGTTCTCCCCATGGCATTTCTTAATAAATTATACCCTTATATTTACTATTGCTTAACTTTTTGCTGCAATACAAAACCCCCTGGGGTAACTTTCCTATCCACAACAAACTTTGGGGTGTGCAGCACCAAGACCCCCTATTAGTATCGCTTTTCCTTTGCTATAGTATATATCTGGACCCACTGTTCTCAATTTCCCAAGCAACAAAGGAGGACCTCTCATCCCACATCGCTTGAAACCGCAGTTATTGTGTCAACGTTCGCCAGAACTGTAAGTTGCTGCACACTCACCTTCCAGTTTGACATTTATCATGGGGTTCACTGTTCTCTCCATAAATGCAAAAGGGTTAAACCACCCTGCTAAGAGGTCCTCCCTCTGGAACACTGCTATCACCCACAATTGTGACATCTTATGCGTCCAAGAGACACACTTTGCTCTCGAAGCTCCTCCCAAATGTCATCACAGAATGTTTCCCCGGGTGTTCCAATCCTCTTACCCCAAAAAGCAACGAGGAGTGATGATCGCTATCAGAAATACGGTAAACTTTCAACTTAAACAGTGTGAATCTGACCCGGATGGTCGGTATATAATCTTAGTATGCACAATAAACAATGTTCCGTATACTATTGTTTCTATCTACGCTCCTAACTGTGGCCAAATGGCTTTCTTTAAAAGGACTTTACGTGTTGTCAGGAAGTTTCAACAAGGCCACCTTCTGGTGGGTGGGGATTTTAACATGGTCCCAAACAATAACATGGACTCAACATCGGGTGCTAAATGGCGCTCTTCCCCTCTGGAAGGCTTCATTGCTTCTAATGATTTGTATGATGTGTGGAGGTGTTGTCATGCGAGTGAAAGGGACTTCACTTTCCTCTCGTCGCCTCACAACACCTACTCGCGAATTGATCTGTTTCTTACTGATAAGGTCTTGCTGCAGAAGGTTTCCAGCTCTACTATACACACCACCACTTGGTCGGACCATGCCCCAATCAGTGTGTCTATATCTGATGATTCTCCCCAACCCAATTCCTACATTTGGAGAGCCAATGACTACCTCCTCCGTACCCCCTGTTACTCCTCGCCTATCAAACAACAGCTAGAAGAATATTTTGCAATCATCCAGGGGACTGTATCTGACCCGGTGGTGGTGTGGAACGCCCATAAGGTGGTAATTAGGGAAGTCTTCTTACAAATGGGAGCTAGAGCGAAGAAAGCCAGGACCCAAAAACTGGACAAACTGACTACAGACATATCCACTGCTGAGTCCCAAAACAAAATCTCGCCTTCCCCCTTCCTCCAAGCCAAAAATTTCACATTACGCCACGAGTTGAGATTCCTCCTACTAGAGAAACACGAAAAATCATACAGATTGCTCAAAGCCAAGTCATACACCACAGGGAATAAAGCCGGTAAAGCAATGTCCCTCAGAATCAAAGGGTATAGGAGTAAAACTAAAATCCCTTTCCTTTATCATCCTCACTCCAGTGAAAAACTCCTCAAACCCCACGCTATCACAAATGCCTTCGGCACATATTATGAAGGCCTATATAACCTCAGGAATTACCCCTCCACCATACAACCCTCCCTAGAGAATATACAATCCTTTCTTGATAAGATCCATCTTCCTGCCGTGACTCCATTACAACTTTCTTCCCTTAATAGCCCTTTCTCGATAGATGAAATATTACAAGTGATAAACAAGCTTCCCTCTGCAAAATCCCCTGGTCCGGATGGGTTCACTGGGGAATATTATAAACTATTCCAAAACATTCTAGACCCTCCCTTATGCCAAATTTTTAATGCAGCCACCGAATCTGCATCATTTCCCGTAGAAATGCTCAGTGCCATGGTAGTTACGCTTCCTAAACCTGGAAAGGAACCCACCTCACCTAAAAACTTTAGACCAATATCACTACTTAACTTAGACGTTAAGATTTATGCTAAACTCCTTGCCAATAGAATAGAAAACATACTTCCCTCCCTCATACATCAGGACCAGTCTGGTTTTACTAAAGGTCGTCAAGCATCTGATGCTACTAGACGAATGATTAATCTTATCCATCAAGTAGAAATCCAGAAAGTCCCCTCCCTCCTCTCCCTTGACGCCGAAAAGCCTTTGATAGGGTACATTGGGGTTACATATCGGCAGTTCTGAATAAGTTCGGGTTCACAGGTCAAATTCATGATTCAATAATGGCATTGTACTCCAACCCTTCAGCCCGGGTGTTCTCAGCCAACACCCTGTCAATGCCCTTCCAAATATCCAACGGAACGAGACAAGGCTGCCCACTGTCACCTCTGATATTCAACCTCATTATGGAACCCCTTGCAGAGAGCATTAGAGCTAACACTAAAATCAAAGGTTTTCCTATAACCTATGTGGAACATAAAATAAGCTTATTTGCAGATGATGTGATTCTAATAATCTCTGACCCGGAACGATCGTTACCGGAAATTAAAAAGACGCTCACCTGGTTCAGTACTATATCTTATTATAAAGTTAATGAAACTAAATCAAATATACTGAATCTGGGAGTAGGTGAGGCTGCCAGTGAACCTTATTCCTGTACATATGGGCGGACGATAGCATAACCTATCTAGGAATACAACTCACTTCCACGACCAATTCTCTATTTAGATCAAACTATTTACCTCTCCGCACCAAGCTTCAGGGAGATCTCACCAGGTTAGCGTCGGTTGAGTTTTCATGGTTAGGCCGCCTGGCGGCCTTTAAAATGTTCCACCTCCCCCAAATACTTTACCTATTTAGGACCATCCCTATCCCTATACCCACTAACTACTTCAAGTCGCTACAATCAATCCTGTCAAGATTTGTCTGGCAAGGAAAGAAACCTAGATGCGCCCAAGCTCAATTGTTCAAACACCGTATGGCGGGGGGGACAGGTTATGTCAATTTTCAAGACTACCAATTATCAGCCGTCCTGACCCAATATAAAGTATGGTTCTCATCTACCACTAGCCCCTCGCTATGGGGGAACATAGAATCTACATCAGTACCTGGCAAAAACCTATTACTCTGGCTAATAGCGTTATCCTTAGGGGCGAAACTTCCCCGTTACCTTTCCCCGATGATAGTGGCTACGACCCAAGCCTGGGCTAAACTCACACAACTTTCACGTACCAACTGCACAAATTCCAGAGTGCACATCCCCATTGAAACTCTCCACCACTTAAAGGAGTCAACATCGTTCCTGAAATGGAAGGCGTTAGGCATTAACTTTTTCTCAGACCTGATAGACAAAAATGGAATGAAATCATTTCCCTCACTTCAGGAAGAATACTGTCTTCCTAGCTCCGACATTTTCCTGTATTTACGCACCAAACATTGTCTTACATCCCTTGATTCATGGACATGTACAATTCCCCAGACGGCTTGGATATTTCTTACCTCATCCCCAAAACACAGCAAAGGCATATCCTTATTCTATAATCTATTCAACCACAAGACTACATTCGTCAAATCGGCACCCCTCCATAAATGGGAAAAAGACCTGGGGCATATCTTCTCTAGTAACGAATGGGAAAAAGCATGCAAATCTACATATAAATCCCCGAGTTGTTCCACCCTTTGGGAGTTAGCATACAAAATAACCTACCGTTGGTATTTGACCCCAGCTAGAATCTCAAAATTTGATCCCTCTCTTACAGACACATGTTGGAGGAATTGCGGAAGGACAGGTAGCCTACTACACACATTTTGGAATTGCCCCAAACTTATAAGTTATTGGAACTCAGTTTTCAAACTGGTTGCTGCAGTGACACATGCAAACATACCAAAGAAGCCTTTTTTGGCTCTACTATCTTTGTCTATTGACAGATACCCTAACCCGACAAGGACTGTATTGTCCCATATTCTATTAGCAGCGAGACTCAGCATAGCCAGAAAATGGAAAGACCCACTCCCTCCCACACTAAAGGATGTAGTTCACACCACACATGTGCACTTCACACATAAAACGACTCTGGCGCTACAACACAAAAACACACAGCAGGCTGTCCTCCTGTGGAAACAATGGATAAACTGGGTTGAATCCCCGGAAATTGTGCAGGTTTTTGACCTTTAGTCCTGTCTATAGGATAATACACAGGTCCATCAAGTTAACATGGCTTGCAAGTCACATCACTTGTCTAGTAACTCACTTGACACTGGTTGATGTTAATGTTTGATATCTCTGGTTAGTATTTTGTGTCATAAGATTTCGGAACCTGCTGCTGGGGGGGGAGGGACATCTTCGCACGGACACAGTTTTGTTCCCCTTAGGGGTGCCCGGGCGAAGAGGCCCTTCCTAGCCCCTTCCATATATCGATTTGTTTTATTGTAACCTACTGTATTTTACTCCGATTGTTCCTAGTGTGAGGGGGTTAACTCAGCAGCGGGTGTGTGTGACCCCCTGGATGGGTTCACCACACAAAAACAGGCACAGCAGACAATGGTAGGAGAAAACAAAAGGGTGTGGTTTTATTTGAACTATATTCAGACAAAAAAATACAGCAAAAACAAAAGAAACAGGAAAAGAAATCCTGGTCAACTTGACCGCTCACTACACACGTTGGTGTCCCTAACTAACAACTGGGTACAGCCTTGTGCTGTCCCAGTCCCTAGCTCCCTGCTTTTAGAAGTTCTTAGCAATAACCACACAGGCTTTGGCTCACCGCACAGAGATCACACTCCCCAGACTATCCACACAGATCTGGTTCCAGGTTGGAGCCTCTCCCTTAGCATGCTGGGAGTTCTTGTAGAGGCCCTAATGAGCCCACTTACTTCAGCTGGGCTCATTAACTCTTCCCCTGCAAGACTCCCAGAACTCCCCCTAGTGGTATAAATCGGCATAAAGCCTGAATCTAGGACATATATACTTTCCATCCTGGATGCAACCTGGTGATTTTACCTGCCTGCTGTCACACTAGATATAGCATTGTCCAATAGAAGTGAAGACACAAATGGTTGCTTCAACACGATTTGTGATTGTATGAGTATGAAAATTTTCACCGACCCTCAGATCAGCTACGTATTAGGTTCATGTGAACCTCTGTACCGAATGTTTATATGACCGCAAGTTTGTGTGATATACCATAATATATGTTTTTTTATTTTTATGTCTTTGTTTACCCTGAAAATTTTCAATAAAAATCTACTGAGTAAAAAAAAGAGGGTAAAGTGCAGCCTGGCAGGTCTGGTTCTAAGGGGAGAGGCTCCTGACATTTAACAAGTCCCTAGCCTGTCCCTTTTTGCCTGGAACCTTTGCCTAACACTGGTTACTTTCCCTAGCAAACAAGTTCTCTCTCCCCACACTAGCCAATTGCAATGAAGCACGCCAAAACCCAGGGTCAGGGACTTATATAGACCTTGCTGACCCGTAAATAACCACAAGGGGGCAAATGGCTGCAGGATAGCCAACTGGGATGCTGCCCTATTGACCCCACAAACCACAGAAAAACTGTTTCCCTCTGACTTCCTCTCCAGGCTGTGGTATCACTCAGGTTGAGCACCACCCACAGTAGAGAAAACATACTGCACTTGCCTACAAGCCTCTGCCCTCATAGAAGTGCCTGTAGTGCATTCGGGAGTAGAGCAGGAGGGAGAGGACCGCACACTCTGGGTAGAGGTCCCCCCTGCTGTGATTTGAACATCGGGGGGAGCTGTTCCCCAAGCAGTGAGTGTGGGGAGCATTAAAAGGGGGTCAATCAAGGCAGAGATGGGGAAGCTACAATGAGCTGCTGAGACGTGCACGTATACCGCGAGCTTTGTGTTTCCCTGTTGCTAACAGACTGATTACAGATTACTGCTGCTTATCGATGCCCGATTACCACTGCCTGAGACCTATTCGCTGGCTCAGAGCTCACACAATCAGCTCATACTACAGCCGACCTACACTACAGTGCTTCTGCAGTCCCTGGAAAGATCCATCCAGTGTTTCCAATACCAATATCAGAACTTTCTTTCTGCAACCTCTCTGCTATTCTCTCCGCCATCTCCCTCTCCTCCTCCATGCAACACTGTCACTGAAAAGACAGATACGGACAAAATCCTGCAGTTGGAAGGAAGGACAGGATGGCGTCGGGTAAGACACGATTTACCTCCTCTACTCGAGCTGCTGCTGCTGCTGCTGCCGTCGCTGCCTTTCAGTCTCTCCAACCCTTTCAACTAGATAGAGACAGCATGCTTTCGGCTGATAAGCTTGACAAGCCTGATAAACCTGTAGAGGCTGTAAAAGCAGTTAAGGAAGTTAAGATAGATAGAGCAGATGTATTTACAACTGATAATGTGAAGTTGGTTACTCCTCCAGACACGGCTATATCTCTATCTGCTATATCTCTGCCCTCTTCACAAATAGGGAATGATATGGCTGCAACACAGCACTGTGTGTCAGGGGGTCCCTCAGGCTCTGAAACCTCGGCTTTTATTTCTGCTTTTCGTGCAGACTTTGAAACTTGGGCAATAAAAATGTAATCATCTATTCACACTGGGTTGAATGCACTTAGACAACAAGTCAAAGTGTCTGAAATTGCAGTATCTGAGATTGCTCATACACAAAAAGATCATGCTGCACGTATTATTGCTTTAGAATCTGCATCCTCTGCAAACCTCTTTCGCCTGCGTCAACACCAACTCCGTATTGATGACAGCGAAAATCGCAGTCGCAGAAATAATATCCGCTTAAAAGGGATCTCAGAGGATATCTTAGGTGTTAACTTAAAACCAAAAGTGACTGCTATCCTTAATCAGGTTCTGGGCAGGAACCTGCTTCTAGTATTGAATTAGATAGAGTACATCGAGTGGGGGGGGGGGGGGGGGAGTGACCGGGCCAGCCGCCCTAGGGATGTACTATGTCGAGTGCATTATTATACATTAAAGGAAGAAATTATGCGTAAGGCATGGAGCCATGGTCCTCTTGACTTTGAAAATTCTACTATCCACCTTTTCCCAGATCTGTCTCGGAATACACTCTATATGCGAAGGATGGTCCGTCCTTTATTAGATTTAATTCGTCAAGCAGGTGCTACTTATACTTGGGGTCACCCTTTTAGTATTCAAGTAACACGTGGATCTGAGATGTTTGTCCTTTCTGATCCGGAGCATCTCCCAGCGCTGTTTAATTTTCTTGAGCAAGATCATATTTTTATTCCAAATTGGCTTGACCCTCCTGAGGAGCATCGCCAACCAGGAAGATTAGTCGTTACCGCCACACAACAACGAGGAAGTGTTAGATCTTAACCTGGGCTGCAAGATGCTAATAAAGAGTCCAGTTAGTTAGAATAAAGTTTGAATTTTTGGACACATAAATAAAGACTTTTTAAATGCCCCTTCCCTCTCTCCACTTCCCTTTCTCCCCTTCCTTTTCTCCCCTCCCCTTTCTCCACCTCCTCCTTTCTCCCCTTCCCTTTTCCCCCCCTCCCCTCATCCTTTTTTCTCCTGCTAATGCCATTATGACTTACCTTGAGATTAATATGGGGATTTGATTTGATATTTATTTTTATTTTGGGGGGGGGGGGGAGAAGATGAAATTATTTGTTCTTCTTAAATTTGGAAACGTGTATTCTTCGTATGGGTATGTATATATATGTGTATATGTATGTATGTATGTATGTATATATGTATATGTGTATATATATATATATGTATATGTGTGCATATATGTATGTTTTTTTTCCCCCTCATAAGTATCCCTCCTCCACCCCCCCTTTTTTCCCCTTCCCCCCCCTTTTTTCCCCTTCCCCCCTATTTTCTTCTTTCCACTTGAGCTTAATTAGGAAATAATATGTTTTAGTATGTACCTTAATTTACCCGCTCAAAGGGGCGATGGTCTATACATTGCATTTAAAACAGCCTGAGAATTAATTGGGTATATTTATCTCTGTATTAATATTTTTTTTGAATGATGTTGTTATGTCTGCTATGTTGCAGGGAACACATCTCGTGGTTTTGGGTTTTGATTTTTGTATTTTTTTTTCTTCTTGTTTACCCCCTACATAGGACAGGCACAGTTAGTGCTTATTGTGTGGTGCATCACACAGTGCTCTGCGTTTTGCAGGCACATTAGGGTCTCCCTGCAACACTCTTACCCTCCCCCTTTTTTTCCTTTTTTGGAGTGTCCCTTTTTTCGGGAGGATTAAAACATTTTTTTTTCTTTTTTTTTTTCTTTTGCTCCTTCTCCTCTCTTGTCACGTACCTGATGGAAGAGTCTGATTATGCAGAGGGAGGCCTCCCTTACACCTCTCACTCGCGGCCCCTGGTAGTGAAGACAGGGGGCGCAGGAGTGTAGAGTCGCACGAGAGCCTGGTAAAAGTCGCTGGTGGTGTGCTGGACCGGAACTGGGACGGAGACTGGAATAGATCCGGAAACAACTGACGGCCTAACAACTGGAGCTCAGGCGGGTGCGGTCAGATGGGCTGGAGGCATGGGTACACCAGTCCCAAGCAGGTAGGTACTGGAGCGGGATCAGGTGTGAGCGGGTTCAGGCAACTGGCAGATCTCAGGTTCAGGTAAGTACTGGAGCAGGATCAGGTATGAGCAGGTTTAGGCAGCTGGCAGGTCTCAGGTACGGGTAAGTACTGGAGCAGGATCAGGTATGAGCGGGTTTAGGCAGCTGGCAGGTCTCAGGTACAGGCAGGTTCGGCAACGGGCAGGTAACGAGGTAGCAGAAGGAACAGGCAGGAACGTAGTCAACACAGGCCGGGGGTCAGGTACAGGCAGATCAGCAAGGATGGTCAAACAAGCCAGGAAGGGTCAGCTGGAGCAGGATTCAGGTAAACAGGGGTCAGAGGTCTCAGGTAACGCTGTAGACCGAACAGCACAGAGCCCAGCCATCAGCCCCTTCAAGTAACCTCATCTGGCGCCATGAGCCGCCGCTGCGCGCTCCCGCGCGTGCGCACATCAGCGTGCGCCGATGCGCCACTACCGCGCATGCGCGAAGAGGCGCCGATATCGTCAATGACATTTCTGGTTTGCCCTTCCTGACATTGCCCCCTCCCAATGGGCAGCCTCCGGATGCCCAACCGGGCGAGCTTCAAAGGATGGGATCTCTTGAATGCCTGGATAAGTCTTTCAGCATGGACATCGTCCTCGGGTTCCCACGAATTCTCCTCTGGGCCATAACCTTTCCATTTGACGAGATACTGGACCTGATTTCTCTTTTTCCTACAGTCCAGGATTGCTTCGACTTCGAATTCCTCTGTTCCGTTAACTAATATTGGTTCGGGTGGGCCTGTATCCCGGTCAGGGAATGGATCAGGGGTTACAGGTTTTAGTAAAGCCACATGAAAGACAGGATGTATTTTGAAGGAGTCTGGCAGTTCCAGCTCGTAAGACACGTCGTTGATCCTTCTTTTTATCGGGAAGGGTCCCATAAATTTAGGGCCCAACTTCTTAGAGGGGCACATTAGTTTTAGATTTGTAGTGGATAGCCAAACCCGATCACCAGGTTCCAGTATTAATTCTCCCCGCCTCTTCTTATCAAAGACCTGTTTGTTATATTCCTGAGCTTTAGTCATAGTTGTCTGTAGAAGTTTGTTGTTGGTGTCAAAGAAATTTATGGTTTCAAGAACGGCAGGTACAGAACTCTCCGGGAAGGTACTGGTCAGAAATGATGGGTTGAACCCGTAATTGGCAAAGAATGGAGACTGTTTTGTGGCAGAGTGGATGGAATTGTTATAAGCGAATTCCGCTAACGGAAGTAGTGCGGCCCAATCATCTTGTGAGTATGAGGGAAAGCACCGCAAGTATTGTTCCAGAGTTTGATTGGTTCTTTCCGTTTGCCCATTCGTTTGGGGGTGGTATGCGGAAGAAAATGATAACTCGATTCCCAAGGTTTCACATAACGACCTCCAAAACCTTGAGGGGAATTGTACCCCCCGGTCTGACACGATGTTTGCTGGAACTCCGTGAAGCCTAACAACTTCTTTCACAAAGATTTGGGCTGTTTCCGGGGCCGATGGTGTGCCTTTCATGGGTAGGAAGTGGGCCATTTTGGATAATCGATCTACCACCACAAAGATGGTGGAGAACCCGTCAGATGGAGGAAGTTCCACGATAAAATCGATCGAGATATTCTTCCAGGGTCTCTTCGGGACTGATAGCGGCTTCAACAAGCCCCATGCCTTGGTTTTGCTGTTCTTATTTCGTGTGCAAGTGGTACAGGACCTCTACATAGCCCTTGCAGTCTTTTTCCACTTGAGGCCACCAGAATGTGCGTTGCACAAGTTCAGCAGTTTTACGGATACCGAAGTGTCCGGCTAATTTGTGGTCGTGACATAATCCCAAAACAGAGACACGTAGGTTTTCTGGTATGAATATTTTGTCCTTGTGCTAAAGTAGATCATCTCTGGCCTGCAACGTTATTCCCAGAGATGAAGGGGCATTTACAGAAGCCCGTTTAATTTGAGAGAGCAGGTCTCCCTGAAGTAGCAGGAAGTTCTCAGGGGACAGGATAGTGTCGGGCGGTGCGGGGTCTCTGGTAACACAGAACATCCGAGAGAGTGCATCAGGTTTGGTGTTTTTAGATCCTGGCCTGTACGTGAGATGAAAAGAGAACCTGGAAAAGAAGAGTGCCCATCTAGCCTGACGTGGTTTGAGTCTCTTGGCAGTCCTCAGATACTCCAGGTTCTTATGATCCGTATAGATTAGGATCGGGTGCGCTGCTCCTTCTAAAAGGTACCTCCACTCTTCCAATGCATTTTTAATGGCCAGAAGTTCTCTATCTCCGACATCATAATTCCTTTCAGAGTTAGACAGTTTGCGGGAGAAAAAGGCGACTGGGTGTAACAAAGCCTTGGGTCCCCGCCTTTGGGATAGTACTGCTCCGACTGCCGTTTCTGACACGTCTACTTCCAGTACATAGGGCAATGTTGGGTCAGGGTGCTTCAGAACCGGTGCGGAAGTAAATAGTTTCTTAAGAGACTCAAAAGCATTTTGAGCTTCAGGAGACCACTGGAAACGGATGCCTTGTTTGGTCAGTTGTGTGATTGGTGATATGATGGCTGAAAATCCCCTGATGAATTTTCGTTAAAAGTTTGAGAACCCGACAAAGCGTTGGATGCCCTTTTTGTCCACTGGGGCTGGCCAGTCTAAGATGGCAGTGACCTTTTGTGGGTCCATCTTGACACCATCGGTGGAGAGGATTAGTCCCAAAAAAGTAATGCTTTGTCGCTCGAACTCGCACTTCTCCGGCTTGGCGTATAGCCCGTGCTGTCGCAGTCTGCTCAATACACTTTTAACATGTCTGCGGTGGTCATCACGGGAAGCAGAGAAAATTAAGATGTCGTCCAGATATGCTACAACGAACAGGTCTAGGAAATCGCGGAAGATATCGTTGATAAAGTGCTGGAATGTTGCTGGGGCATTGCATAGGCCGAACGGCATCACCAGATATTCAAAATGTCCGAATCGGGAGCGAAAAGCCGTCTTCCACTCGTCTCCCTCCCGTATCCGTACCAGATTATATGCCCCTCGGAGATCCAGTTTTGTAAATATGGTTGCTGCTCCCAACCTCTGGAACAATTCGGGTACCAAGGGCAGGGGATAACGGTTCTTGACCGTAACCTTATTGAGTTCACGATAATCTATACATGGGCGAAGGGAACGATCCTTCTTCTCCACAAAGAAGATACCCGCTCCTGCTGGAGAAGTGGAGGGGCGGATGAAGCCCTTCTTTGGATTATCGTCTATATAATCTTTCAGGGCGACAAGCTCCAATTCTGACAGAGGAAAAATCCTTCCAAAAGGGACCTCCACACCCGGGATGAGATCAATCAGGCAGTCATATGGCCGATGTGGAGGGAGAGTTTCAGCTCCTTTCTTGCTAAAGACATCTAAAAAGTCATGGTATGCAACTGGTACAGATAAGCGAGTTTCAACATCAGAGTCCAAGCATAACAAGGATGGCGGATCAGAAGAGAATTTCCGCAAGCAGTGTTGGAGGCAGTAGGAAGAGTGAAACTTAACCTCCCCTCCGACCCAGTTGATAAGAGGGTTATGTGCTTGGAGCCATGGCATGCCAAGGATTATAGGAAACAGCGGGGATGCAATGGCATCCAGGCGTAATAATTCCTTGTGATTATCGGCAATAATCACAGGCAAGGGTATAGTCTGTTGCGTCACCAGTCCGGATTTGATAGCAGACCCGTCGGCCAGATGTACTGAAAGTCCCTGGGCCCTAGGTTGCAAAGGGATTTGATGTTTAGCAATAAAAGACAAGTCCATAAAGCAGCTACAGGCACCGGAGTCTATTATAGCGGAGACAGGAATACTTCTTCCCGGAAGCTGTAATACAATGGGGAGAGCCAGGTGGGTTGGCAGGATGGGCGTGCTGGCGGAGAAGATAATTCGACCCTTGCGGGTCTTTGCTGGACATGACCTTACGTAATGCCCGGGTCTCCCACAATACAGGCAGAGGTTTTCGTGTTGTCGGCGTTGACGTTCCTCAGGGGAAAGTGAGGGACGGGGCACTCCGAGTTGCCTGGGTTCAGGGACATCAGATGTGGGTGCAGCAGCGGTAGAAGATGTCAGGCTGCTGATGTTAGGGGCTCGGGCTAATTTCCAGGCTGGACAGGACGACCTCACAGGTCTCTCTGACTTCTGTCCTCGTAATCGGTGATCACCGGTGAATCTTTCAGGCGTAGGAACCCCGGTTTCTGGAGGTAACATTGCTATTGCTGAAGTAGCTCTTTGCGGGGCCGAGGTAGGTGAGGGAAGAGCCTGGATGCTTCCTTCCAGTCGGATATACGCATCTTGTGCGATTTCAACAGTCTGGGTGAGGTCTTTGAGGTGTAAGCGGAAACCATCCATGGGAGAGGCTCCCTGCACAGACTCTGACTTGGCTGTTCGGTACTGTCACGTACCTGATGGAAGAGTCTGATTATGCAGAGGGAGGCCTCCCTTACACCTCTCACTCGCGGCCCCTGGTAGTGAAGACAGGGGGCGCAGGAGTGTAGAGTCGCACGAGAGCCTGGTAAAAGTCGCTGGTGGTGTGCTGGACCGGAACTGGGACGGAGACTGGAATAGATCCGGAAACAACTGACGGCCTAACAACTGGAGCTCAGGCGGGTGCGGTCAGATGGGCTGGAGGCGTGGGTACACCAGTCCCAAGCAGGTAGGTACTGGAGCGGGATCAGGTGTGAGCGGGTTCAGGCAACTGGCAGATCTCAGGTTCAGGTAAGTACTGGAGCAGGATCAGGTATGAGCAGGTTTAGGCAGCTGGCAGGTCTCAGGTACAGGCAGGTTCGGCAACGGGCAGGTAACGAGGTAGCAGAAGGAACAGGCAGGAACGTAGTCAACACAGGCCGGGGGTCAGGTACAGGCAGATCAGCAAGGATGGTCAAACAAGCCAGGAAGGGTCAGCTGGAGCAGGATTCAGGTAAACAGGGGTCAGAGGTCTCAGGTAACGCTGTAGACCGAACAGCACAGAGCCCAGCCATCAGCCCCTTCAAGTAACCTCATCTGGCGCCATGAGCCGCCGCTGCGCGCTCCCGCGCACCGCTATCGCGCGTGCGCACATCAGCGTGCGCCGATGCGCCACTACCGCGCATGCGCGAAGAGGCGCCGATATCGTCAATGACATTTCTGGTTTGCCCTTCCTGACATCTCTCCACCATGGCTGTTACAATGGTGACTCAACCACTCTTGAATATATGCTCTTATAATGTTAAAGGTTTAAATATTGTTTCTAAGAGAGGGCAAATCTTGTACCAAAAGCATAAATATAAAGTCAATTTACTTTTCCTACAAGAAACTCACTTTCAGACTGATTCTCTTCCCACCTGCTCTACCAGATACTTTAATTGGTGGTTTCATAGTACTAATCCTGTTCAGAAGGCTAAAGGAGTTTCTATTGCTTTTCACAAAACCTTGCCTATTGACCTAATTGACTATTTAGCAGATCCTCAGGGACGGTACGTCTTTGTCAAGTTCTCCTTTTGGGGAATTAAATTTACAGCGGCAAATATATATCTGCCAAACACTAACCAAAGTCAAACAGCGATGGGATATCTGGAAACATTGTTTGGTTTCATGGAAGGGAGACTCATTATGGGTGGTGATTTTAATCTTCCAATGGACCCGCAGTTGGATACCTCTTCATTAAGAACTGCAGTTCCACTATCTAGGTTGAAGATGTTGAAGCATATTCTATACGACCACCATTTAATAGATGTCTGGAGGATATTGCATCCTAAATCAAGAGATTACACTTATTTCTCTCCGGTCCATCAATCCTATAGTCAAATTGACTACTTTTTTGTGGACCATAACTGTCTTGACTGGTCACCAACATGTGATATTGGTACTATGGTTTGGTCAGACCATGCACCTCTTTTTCTGACATTTAAAATTTCTTTCGGTTCCATTTAGAGAATGGACGTGGCATCTGAATGATGCATTACTGGTAGATCCAGAATGTTCTACTTATATTACGGAAACTATCTCAAACTTCCTGGCTGACCATGCCTTAGACTCTACCGCACTTCCCATTCAATGGGAGGCTCTGAAAGCAGTTTTGAGAGGGTCTTTTATTCAATTAGGTGCCCGATTGAAAAATAAGTGATTAGCAGACATTACAATGGCGGTCCAAAAGCTTAGAACTTTAGAAATAGAAC
Source organism: Rana muscosa (assembly GCA_029206835.1). Lineage (NCBI taxonomy): Eukaryota > Metazoa > Chordata > Amphibia > Anura > Ranidae > Rana > Rana muscosa. The sequence continues at coordinate 1,256,787,102 of CM055116.1, read as the reverse complement.
ATAAGTGCTCAAATACGACTGAAACACTACTGGAGGTTGCCTCCGCTCGGACGTGTTTGCGCAACTTATATGAATCTTCGGCCCGTTCATATGCGGGTAAATTGGCACTATATCAGTACAAATTTAGCGATAAATGTGGGAAGTCGTTGGCTCGATCCTTAAATCCACAACAGACTCCTACTTTTGAATCACAGCTTCAGGGACCAAATAGGGAAATTATATCTTCACCCTCCTTAATTATGAAAACATTTAGCGATTTCTATCAGTCTCTCTACAATATATACCCGCACCAACTACTAAGCTCACCTGTTACTGAAGAGGATAATGTGGCATCCTATATAGCAGATACTTCATTACCTTCCTTGGATGAAGATACGATAGAAGAACTAGAAACCCCAGTTACTGAGGAAGAGGTCGCTAAGGCTATTGCTAACACTCCAGTGGGTAAAATTCCAGGCCCTGACGGCTTTACGCTAAATTTTATAGGCTCTTTGCACCACTTCTTACTCCTTTTCTGACTCAGGTATTTAATTCCACAGCGAATGGGTCTACTTTTCCTACACAAACGATGGAAGCACATATCTCACTTATTCCGAAACCAGAAAAGGATCATTCTCTATGTGCAAATTACAGACCCATATCTTTAATTGGGGTCGACGTAAAAATTTTTGCTAAGATCTTAGCTAGTCGCCTACAACCATTATTGCCCCAACTTATACATCTGGACCAGGTTGGCTTTGTCAGCGGTCGAGAGGCTAGAGATAACACGCTTAAAGCCCTCCTGCTGACGGATTATGCCCGTACTCAAGGTATTCCTCTTTGCCTACTAACGGTTGATGCCGAAAAGGCGTTTGACCGTGTTAGTTGGAAGTTTTTACGATCTTCTCTTCAACAGATTGGCATTGGTCCCTATATGATAGCACAGATTATGTCCTTATATCTATCACCAACAGCTAGAATTAGGGTAAATGGATCTTTGTCCCCTGCTTTCCCTATTTCCAATGGAGCACATCAGGGTTGTCCATTGTCGCCTCTGTTGTATGTTATTACGATGGAACATCTGGCAAACGCATTGCGACAAAACCAAAATATTACAGGCATTCAGGTAGGTCCTCTATATGCAAAATTGGCTCTTTTTGCAGATGATTTGCTGTTATTTGTAACAAAACCCCATACCTCTTTTCCTTCTATACTCCTAGAATTTCAGAGATTTAGTGAAGTCAGTAATTTTAAAGTCAACTATAGTAAATCAGAACTTCTTAATATATCCTTAACGCAAACAAACATCAAGCGAATATCAAAGAACTTTTCCTTCAGGACCTGCCCAGTGTCGGTTCGATATTTAGGGATTAATATACCAGCTTCAACATCACAATTATATTCCTTAAATTTTCTCCCGATGCTTCATAAAGTTCAAATGGCTTTGACATCTCATGCATTTAAGAGACTTTCATGGTTTGGTAGAATTAATACCCTTAACCACTTAAGCAACCACCTTGTCGACGTTATTTGTCGGCAGGTGGTTGTTAACTCTGGGAGGACGTTATATAACGTCCTCCCAGAATCGCGCGCCCCCTGGGGCGCGCACACGGGAAACTCCGTGACCGCCGGGTCCAGAGGACCCGGTGGATCACGAATCGCGGTAAATCGCCGCTGATAGCGGCCGTTTACCACGTGATCGCTCCGTCAAATGACGGAGCAATCACTTGTAAACAGACGCCGGTTCCTCCCTCCCCTCTCTGTACCGATCGGTACAGTGTGAGAGGGGAGGGGGAGGGAGCGGATGGCAGCAGCAGCACTGTGGGCTGGATCTGTGACAATTGCAGTCACAGATCCAGCCATCCATCCATCCCTGCTCAGCCATCCCTGTGCTATACCCTGCCAATACTCTGCAATACACCCTGCCAATACTCTGCAAAATACCCTGCCAATACCCTGGTGCAATACTCTGCAATACCCTGGTGCAATACTCTGCAATACCCTGGTGCAATACTCTGCAATACCCTGGTGCGATACTCTGCAATACCCTGGTGCAATACTCTGCAATACCCTGCGAAATACTCTGCAATACCCTGGTGCAATACTCTGCAATACCCTGGTGCAATACTCTGCAATACCCTGGTGCAATACTCTGCAATACCCTGGTGCAATACTCTGCAATACCCTGGTGCAATACTCTGCAATACCCTGGTGCAATACTCTGCAATACCCTGCACAATACTCTGCAATACCCTGCAAAATACTCTGCAATACCCTGCAAAATACTCTGCAATACCCTGCGCAATACTCTGCAAAATACTCTGCAATACCCTGCACAATACTCTGCAATACCCTGCACAATACTCTGCAATACCCGCCACAATACTCTGCAATACCCGCCACAATACTCTGCAATACCCTCCACAATACTCTGCAATACCCTCCACAATACCCTGTGCAATACCCTCCACAATACCCTGTGCAATACCCGTGCAATACCCTGCCATACACCGCAATACCCTGCCATACACCGCAATACCCTGCCATAGTCCGCAATACTCCGCAATGCCCTGCAATACTCCGCAATGCCCGGCAATACTCCGCAATGCCCGGCAATACGCCGCAATGCCCGGCAATACTCTGCAATAACCACTTCCCTCTCTCCGGCCGTCATATGACGTCCTTGACTTTGTGCGGGGATATCTGAATGATGGGAGCAGCTACAGGCATCATTCAGATATTAGCTTTTCCAGCCGGCGATTCCCTACACCATAAGAACAATCATAGCGGCTGTTCCGCCGCTTGATCATTCTTACGGGAGGCGAGAGGGGATGTCCCCCCCCCCGCCGCCCTCCGGTGCTTCTACCGACTCACCGCTACGATCAAAGCCAGGATTGTTGTTTTTTTTTTGTATTTTTTTCAGGCTTCCCAGCCTAGAGGTGAGATGTGGGGTCTTATTGACACCCCCCCCCATATCTCACTGTAAAGAGGACCTGTCATGCCATATTCCTATTACAAGGGATGTTTACGTTCCTTGTAATAGGTATAAAAGTGATCAAAAAAATGTTTAGGGCGGAAAAACATGTCAAACTAAAATAAATAAAGTAAAATGAAGAATAATTTTTTTTTTTTTTTTTAAAGCGCCCCTGTCCCCGTGAGCTCGCATACAGAAGCGAACGCATACGTAAGTCCCGCCCACATATGAAAACGGTTTTCAAACCACACATGTGAGGTATCTCTGCGAATGTTAGAGCGAGAGCAATCATTTTGGCCCTAGACCTCCTCTGTAACTCAAAACATGTAACCAGTAAATATATTTAAAGCGTCGCCTATGGGGATTTTTTAAGTAGCGAAGTTTGGCGCCATTCCACGAGTGTGTGCAATTTTTAAGGGCGACATGTTAGGTATCTATTTACTCGGCGTAACTTCATCTTTCACATTATGCAAAAACATTGGGCTAACTTTACTGTTTTTTTTTTTTTTTAAGCACAAAACATTTTTTTTCCGTAAAAAACGCGTTAAAAAAATTGCTGCGCAAATATCGTGCGAGATAAAAAGTTGCAACAACCACCATTATATTCTCAAAGGTCTTTGCTAAAAAAACATATATAATGTTTTGGGGTTCTATGTAATTTTCTAGCAAACAAATGATGATTTTTACATGTAGGAGAGAAATGTCAGAATTGGCCTGGGTGCTCCAGAACGCCTGAAGGTGCTCCCTGCATGTTGGGCCTCTGTATGTGGCCACGCTGTGTAAAAGTCTCACACATGTGGTATCGCCATACTCGGGAGTAGTGATGAGCCGAACACCCCCGGGTTCGGTTCGCACCAGAACCCGCGAACGGACCGAAAGTTCGAACGAACATTAGAACCCTATTAAATACAATGGATGCGAACGTTCGAATTCTAAAGTGCTAATTATAACAACTATTATGCATGTTATTGTCCTAAAAAGGGTTTGGGAACCCGGGTTCTGCACCAGGGGACATGTATCAATGCAAAAAGAAGTTTTAAAAACGGTCGTTTTTCGGGAGCAGTCATTTTAATGATGCATAAAGTGAAAAAAAAAAGTCAAATATTCCTTTAAATATCGTACCTGGGGGGTGTCTAAAGTATGCCTGTGAAGTGCCACGTGTTTCCCGTGTTTAGAACTGTCCCTGCACAAAATAACATTTCTAAAGGGAAAAAAGTCATTTAAAACTGCTTGCGGCTTTAATGCAATGTCTGGTCCCGGTAATATGGATGAAAATCTTTAGGAAAAATGGCATAGCTACCCCATCAACACCCCCCCCTACCCCAGCCCATTACCAGCCCCTTTGGGTCTTGTATGGATATTAAGGGGAACCCCGCACATAAAATAAAAAAGGCCCTATATACTCTGAACAGCCGTATACAGGCGGTGCATACAAGACAGGGACTGTAGGTTTGTTCTTATGTAGAATGTGTTTGTAATTTTGAACAGGTACATTGTTGAAGTGTAGCTCCAGCCCAAAAATCTATTTTTAAACTTTTTGGGAAACATAGGTAAGGGTTATCACCCCTGTAACATTTGTTTTGCTGTCTGTGCCCCTGTTCAGAACATTTCACCTCACTTTCCGTCCCAATGACAACTGTTTTTGAAATGTGGTGTTTTTCTTGAAACAAGGATTGCTGATAAAGCATCAGTACAGATGAGACCCCTTTCTCCCATATTTATTCTTACAGGAGAGAATTTTCCTTTCTAGGGGTAGATTTCCTCTCACTTCCTGTTGTCTTCTTTCGTTTGCAAGTAGGAGTCGTTTGTAAGTTGGATGTTTGAAAGTAGGGACCTGCCGTATATACTCTGCAGAAATAGGCCCCTTAGTTGTTGGTGTTGGCACAACACTGTAAGCACTCAGTTACTCTTGGTTGGTGCTGGAACGCCCTGCTGTCAACTATTATATCAGGAATTTTAATTACATATAATTGTTGAACAGTGGTAGTAAAAATTGGGGCTTTGATGGTGGTGCTGGTGCCACAACACTGTAAGCCCTGACAGTTACTCTTGGTGGGTGCAGCAATGGGCCCTGCTGTGAATTATTAGATCAAGAATTGTAATTACATGCCCCTTTTGAACAGGGGCTGAAAAATTGGGCCTTTCGTGGTGGTGGTGGTGGTGGTGGCGTTGCCACAACACTGTAAGCCCTCAGAGTTACTCTTGGTGGGTGCAGCAATGGACCCTGCTGTGAATTATTAGATCAAGAATTGTAATTGCATGCCCCTGTTGAACAGGGGCTGAAAAATTGGGCCTTAGGCACTGGTGCCACAACACTCCAACCCCTCACAGATACTGTACTTGGAGCACAGCAATGAGCCCTATGGCAAATTATTGCTAAAAAAATTGTAATTACACGCCCCTGTAAAACAGGGGCTGAAAAATTGGGCCTTAGCCACTGGTGGCGGCACCCATAAACAAAAATGATCTTCCAAGCTATCATCATCAATCGTATCATTGAGGACTCGGAGGAGGAGGATAGCCAGTCAACATAACAGCACAGGCACTCAGCATCAGCATCAGTCTTGAAGGGATGTGACATGTTAAAATCAATTAGTCTGTTATATCAGCATCAGGTGTGTGGTAGCTGGTGGTGATCCAAGACTGGTTCATCTTGATGAAAGTCAGTCGATCAACCGAGTCGGTGGACAGGCGCACCCTGTGATCCGTGACAAATCCTCCAGCAGCACTGAATGTGCGTTCCGAAAGAACGCTGGATGCAGGACAGGCCAGTAGCTCAATTGCATACTGTGCAAGCTCTGGCCAGTGATCCATCCTCAAGACCCAGTAAGCCAGAGGATTTTCGGTGGGGAAGGTGTCCAAGTCTGACCTTGCCCCTAGATATTCCTGCACCATGTTTATCAGACGCTGGCGATGGTTGCTGGAACCGATCATACTTTGGGGCTGCGGACTAAAGAATTGTCTGAACGCATCGGTCAGACGGCCACCTTCCCCACCGCTCCTTCTTTGACTGGCCGAAGCCTCAGCAACTCGTTGTCCAGGACCAGGAGTTTGTAACCTCCCAGTCTCTGGGAACGCGTTGCACAGACCTTTCTGCAAGGCCTCCCGGAGTTGTCTCATCCTCTGCTCCCTCTGCGACGGTAACATAAGGTCCGCAACCTTACCCTTGTACCGTGGATCAAGGAGAGTGGCCAGCCAGTAATGGTCCCTCTCCTTGATCCGAAGAATACGAGGATCCTTCCGCAGACTTTGCAGGATCAGGGAGGCCATGCAGCGTAGGTTTGCTGAGGCATTCGCTCCGGAGTCCTCTGGGTCACTAAGGACGACATGATCCGCAGCCACCTCCTCCCAGCCACGTACAAGTCCACTGGTTTCTTGGGACTGTAAATCATCCCTAAAAGACTGCTGCTGATGATGCTGAGTGCCAGCCTCCACCTCCATGCTGACACAATCCTCCTCCTCCTCCTCCTCCTCCTCCTCCTCCTCTTCCTGTGCGATGGGTGGGACAGAAGGAACACTGTCTGGGTAAAGGGGGCCTTGAGAGGCAAGGAAGTCCTCCTCTTCCTGCCTCTGTTCTGCCTCAAGTGCCCTGTCCATTATTCCACGCAGCGTGTGCTCCAACAGGTGGACAAGAGGTACAGTGTCACTGATGCATGCACTGTCACTGCTCACCATCCTCGTGGCCTCCTCAAATGGTGCCAGGACAGTGCATGCATCCCTGATCATGCCCCACTGGCGTGGAGAAAAAAAACCAAGCTCCCCTGACCCTGTCCTGGTGCCGTAGTCGCACAGGTACTCATTGATGGCCCTCTGCTGCGTGTGCAGCCGCTGCAGCATGGCCAACGTTGAGTTCCACCTGGTGGGCATGTCACATATAAGGTGGTTCTTGGGCAGGTTCAACTCCTTTTGCAGCTCAGCCAGGCGAGCACTGGCATTATAAGATCTGCGGAAATGCACACAGACTTTCCTGGCCTGCCTCAGGACATCCTGTAAGCCCGGGTACCTGCCCAAGAACCGCTGCACCACCAGGTTAAGGACGTGAGCCACACAGGGCACATGGGTCAGTTGTCCCTGTCGGAGGGCGGAGAGGAGGTTGGTGCCATTGTCGCAAACCACCATTCCTGGCTTAAGCTGGCGTGGCGTCAACCACCTCTCGGCCTGGCCCTGCAGAGCAGACAGGACCTCTGCCCCAGTGTGGCTTCTGTCCCCCAAACACACCAGCGCAAGCACGGCATGGCATCTTTTTGCCTGCGTACTTGCGTAGCCCCGTGAACGGCTACGGAGCACCGCTGGTTCATAGGACAAACCACAGGAAGAGGCCATGGAGGAAGAAGAAGAGGAGGGGGTGGAGGAGAGAGGTGTGTCACAACCAGTAGTAGCATTTTGGAGGCGTGGCGGTGGGACAACCTCCAACACTACTGCACCTTGTCCTGCATCCTTCCCAGCTGCCAAAAGAGTGACCCAATGGGCCGTGAAAGAAAGGTAACGTCCCTGTCCATGCCTGCTGGACCATGAGTCAGCGGTAATATGCACCTTACCGCTGACCGCCCTGTCCAGCGAGGCCAAGACATTGCCTTCCACATGCCGGTAGAGAGCCGGAATAGCCTTCCGTGAGAAAAAGTGGCGTTTGGGAACCTGCCACTGAGGAACCGCACATTGCACAAACTCACGGAAGGGGGCCGAGTCTACCAACTGAAAAGGCAGCAGTTGAAGCGCTAGCAATTTAGCCAAGCTAGCATTCAACCGCTGGGCATGTGGATGGCTGGGAGTGAACTTCTTTCGACGGTCCAGCAGCTGGGGCAGGGAAATTTGCCTGCTAGAATCGGACGTCGGTGTACTGCTAGCAGAGTGGCCGCAAGTACTTGGCTGTGACACACCTAATTCTACACCTTCATTCCTCTCAGTGCATGTTTCAGAGAGGACTGAAGTTATAGTGGGGTTGGAGATCCCAGCTGATGCGGTGCAAGGAGAGGTCCGCTTTGTTCTTTGGTGTGGGTCTTTGAGGTAGGCTTGCCAACGAGCTGCATGGCAGGTCAACATATGTCTGGTCAGGCATGTGGTACCCAAGCGGCTGATGTTTTGGCCACGCGATATACGCTTGAGACATATGTTGCAAACAGCAGCTGTGCGATCTGATGCACTAGCCTCAAAAAAGGCCCACACCAAAGAACTTTTTGAATGACGGGCAGAGGCAGCGCCCTGCACAGGCGGAGCTCTGCGGTGTGATTCCGTCGGTGTACTGCCCTTACGCTGGCCACCAAAGGGCATCCTGCCTCATTGGAGATGTGCCTCCTCCTCATCCTCCTCCTCCTCCTCTCTCCTATTAGGCACCCACGTGGAGTCAGTGACCTCATCATCACCTCCCTCCTCATCACTGGAGCCAATCTGGCAGTATGCTGCAGCTGCTGGAACATGACTGCCAGATTGGTGTCCTTCTTGAGCATCCCCTCTGTCTGCTCTCACGCTACTGCCTTCCTCTAGCTGGGTTTCATCATCAGACCCTTCGAAACGCTGGGCATCCTCCTGGAGCATGTACCCAACACTGTGCTGAAACAGTTCAGGGGACTCCTCAGGAGGAGGACATGGTGGGTCTAGGGAAGGAGTGACTGATGATGAGTCTGACATTGATACCAGGGAAGAGGACGCTTTGGCAGCTGCTTTTCCAGTACCCTGAGCCTGGGTGAGAGAGGATGAGGAGGAGGAGGAGGGCTTGGTCATCCACTCTACCAAGTCTTCGGCATGATGTGGCTCAACATGTCCAGCTGCCGAAAAGAAGGACAAGCGTGTCCCATGGCCATGTGCTGATGACAATGCACCGCGTCCACGACCAGCACTGTTGCCCCCAGACACAGAGCCTGCTTGCCCTCTTTTATTGCCTCCTGACTGTCTGCCTCTCCTTGTTTGCTTTCCAGACATTCTAATAGATGGCCTGCAGGGAGATGGGAAAAAAGCAATAAGGGCTACCTTCAGGTGTCCTTCTCTGTCCCTTGAAACAAGGACTTGCACAGTGAAAGAAACTGACACTCTCCCTACCTACAGTTTTCTGTCCCTAGAAAAAATGTTTTTTTTAAGCACAATTTAGCACAAGGAGAATTCACTCACTGTCCTTCCAGGTCCCTGGAAACAAGGACTTTCACAGTGAAAGAAACTGACACTCTCCCTACCTACAGTTTTCTGTCCCTAGAAAAAATGTTTTTTTTAAGCACAATTTAGCACAAGGAGAATTCACTCACTGTCCTTCCAGGTCCCTGGAAACAAGGACTTTCACAGTGAAAGAAACTGACACTCTCCCTACCTACAGTTTTCTGTCCCTAGAAAAAATGTTTTTTTTAAGCACAATTTAGCACAAGGAGAATTCACTCACTGTCCTTCCAGGTCCCTGGAAACAAGGACTTTCACAGTGAAAGAAACTGACACTCTCCCTACCTACAGTTTTCTGTCCCTAGAAAAAATGTTTTTTTTAAGCACAATTTAGCACAAGGAGAATTCACTCACTGTCCTTCCAGGTCCCTGGAAACAAGGACTTTCACAGTGAAAGAAACTGACACTCTCCCTACCTACAGTTTTCTGTCCCTAGAAAAAATGTTTTTTTTAAGCACAATTTAGCACAAGGAGAATTCACTCACTGTCCTTCCAGGTCCCTGGAAACAAGGACTTTCACAGTGAAAGAAACTGACACTCTCCCTACCTACAGTTTTCTGTCCCTAGAAAAAATGTTTTTTTTTAAGCACAATTTAGCACAAGGAGAATTCACTCACTGTCCTTCCAGGTCCCTGGAAACAAGGACTTTGACAGTGAAAGAAACTGACACTCTCCCTACCTACAGTTTTCTGTCCCTAGAAAAAATGTTTTTTTTAAGCACAATTTAGCACAAGGAGAATTCACTCACTGTCCTTCCAGGTCCCTGGAAACAAGGACTTTCACAGTGAAAGAAACTGACACTCTCCCTACCTACAGTTTTCTGTCCCTAGAAAAAATGTTTTTTTTAAGCACAATTTAGCACAAGGAGAATTCACTCACTGTCCTTCCAGGTCCCTGGAAACAAGGACTTTCACAGTGAAAGAAACTGACACTCTCCCTACCTACAGTTTTCTGTCCCTAGAAAAAATGTTTTTTTTAAGCACAATTTAGCACAAGGAGAATTCACTCACTGTCCTTCCAGGTCCCTGGAAACAAGGACTTTCACAGTGAAAGAAACTGACACTCTCCCTACCTACAGTTTTCTGTCCCTAGAAAAAATGTTTTTTTTTAAGCACAATTTAGCACAAGGAGAATTCACTCACTGTCCTTCCAGGTCCCTGGAAACAAGGACTTTGACAGTGAAAGAAACTGACACTCTCCCTACCTACAGTTTTCTGTCCCTAGAAAAAATGTTTTTTTTAAGCACAATATAGCACAAGGAGAATTCACTCACTGTCCTTCCAGGTCCCTGGAAACAAGGACTTTCACAGTGAAAGAAACTGACACTCTCCCTACCTACAGTTTTCTGTCCCTAGAAAAAATGTTTTTTTTAAGCACAATTTAGCACAAGGAGAATTCACTCACTGTCCTTCCAGGTCCCTGGAAACAAGGACTTTCACAGTGAAAGAAACTGACACTCTCCCTACCTACAGTTTTCTGTCCCTAGAAAAAATGTTTTTTTTAAGCACAATTTAGCACAAGGAGAATTCACTCACTGTCCTTCCAGGTCCCTGGAAACAAGGACTTTCACAGTGAAAGAAACTGACACTCTCCCTACCTACAGTTTTCTGTCCCTAGAAAAAATGTTTTTTTTAAGCACAATTTAGCACAAGGAGAATTCACTCACTGTCCTTCCAGGTCCCTGGAAACAAGGACTTTCACAGTGAAAGAAACTGACACTCTCCCTACCTACAGTTTTCTGTCCCTAGAAAAAATGTTTTTTTTAAGCACAATTTAGCACAAGGAGAATTCACTCACTGTCCTTCCAGGTCCCTGGAAACAAGGACTTTCACAGTGAAAGAAACTGACACTCTCCCTACCTACAGTTTTCTGTCCCTAGAAAAAATGTTTTTTTTAAGCACAATTTAGCACAAGGAGAATTCACTCACTGTCCTTCCAGGTCCCTGGAAACAAGGACTTTCACAGTGAAAGAAACTGACACTCTCCCTACCTACAGTTTTCTGTCCCTAGAAAAAATGTTTTTTTTAAGCACAATATAGCACAAGCACAAAACACACTGACACTCTCCCTACCTATCCTTCTCTTTCCCTAAACTAAAGGAATCCAGGTTAAGCAAGAAAGAAATAAAAGTCACTGTCCCTGCCTATGCTGCTCTATCCCTGCTCCGGAACACACTACACTAGGCCGCCGTGCTGGCGGCCTTTTATAGTGTGGGGCGTGTACTAAACACCCTCAGCAATAATTGGCCACAGGCATCCTGCCTGTGGCCAATCATTGCTCTCCTCGCTGCCGGCGCTGTGATTGGCCAAGCATGCGGGGTCACAGTGCATGCTTGGCCAATCACAGCGCCTGGATGACACTGCGATGGCGTAGTGCATTGTGGGCCGTTCGCGTCACTCGAATTTGGCGCGAACGGCCCAAATCGTTCGATCTTCGTCGAACGATCGAACAGCCGATGTTCTTGTCGAACGTATGTTCGACTCGAACACGAAGCTCATCCCTACTCGGGAGTAATAGCAGAATGTGTTTTGGGGTGTAATTTGTGGAATGCATATGCTGTGTGTGAGAAATAACCTGCTAATATGACAATTTTGTGAAAAAAAAAAAGAGAAAAAAAAAATCTTGATTTTGCAAAGAATTGTGGGAAAAAATGACAACTTCAAAAAACTCACAATGCCTCTTTCTGAATACCTTGGAATGTCTTCTTTCCAAAAAGGGGTCATTTGGGGGGTATTTGTACTTTTCTGGCATGTTAGGGTCTCAAGAATTGAGATAGGCCGTCAGTACTTCAGGTGTGATCAATTTTCAGATATTGGCACCATAGCTTGTGGACTCTATAACTTTCACAAAGACCAAATAATATACACCAATTTGTACTTATTTTTACCAAAGATATGTAGCAGTATAAATTTTGGCCAAAATTTATGAAGAAAAAATAGTAATTTGCAAAATTTTATAACAGAAACGAAAAAAAAATCATTTTTTTACAAAATTTTCAGTCTTTTTTCTCTTATAGCGCAAAAAATAAAAAACCCAACAGTGATTAAATACCACCAAAAGAAAGCTCTATTTGTGTGAAAAAAAGGACAAAAATTTCATATGGGTACAGTGTTGTATGACTGAGTAATTGTCATTCAAAATGTGAGAGCACCGAAAGCTGAAAATTGGTCTGGTTATTAAGGGGGTTTAAGTGCCCAGTGGTCAAGTGGTTAAGATGGATATACTCCCTCGCCTCTTATATTTGTTTCAAACTATTCCAATCCATCTCCCGGCCTTGTTCTTCCGTAAAATCCATCGGCAATTTTCTAAGTTTATATGGAATTCAGCCCATCCTAGAATTAGCTTTGGGACACTATCCCTTCCGAAAAACCAAGGTGGGGTAGGGGTACCAGATGTTTCTATCTATCATAAAGCGACCATATTAACACGTATTATTGATTGGTTTCACCACTCCTCATCTAAGCTATGGGTACAATTAGGACACATAAACCCTATAGATCTCTGTGCCCTTCCGTGGACTTCGTCTATTCTACGAAAAGGCCTCTCAATTCCAGTGGATCTTACTAGGCAAACACTACATATATGGGATCGCATGATACCCATCTATAAAATATCAAAACAATTGAGCCCCATGACCCCCTTCTTTGGAACACCCGATTTTTTACCAGCCTTACACTCAACTGTATTTGGCCCTTGGTATAAACAGGAACATAGAAGAATTGCTAGAGTCCTACAGTCGGACCCATTATTAACGGAAGCCTCTTCATCTACGATGCTCTCTTATAATCCTACGCAGTGGCTACAGAGGCATCAAGCTTTATGTTATATACGATCTATTCCATCAAAACAAGATATTTATGCCAAACCAACCGGCTTTGAATCTCTGCTTTTGCAAGAGGAGCCAATATCACACTCGGTCTCTGCATTATATTCTATTCTGCTGTTTTCAACCCATTCAGATCTTCCCCCATACACACGGAAAAGGGAAAAAGACCTCCAACAGACTTTAACTACATCGGATTGGCAAAAAAGCTTTATTTTGACTCCTAAAACGTCAATAGCTACAAAAACTCAAGAGAAGGGATATAAACTGGTGAGTAGATGGTATAGGTGCCCCTCTACCCTCCATCAATTTAACCAGGATATATATGATATCTGTTGGCGTTGTCATGAGTCAAAGGAAAATATGATCCATAGCTGAAGGTTTTGGAAATATATCTTTGATCTATATGGAAAACTAGTGGATACAACAATCCGCGCATCACCCAGAGTGGCTCTCTTAACTATGATCCCAGGATCTTTAAAGAAAGCGAAGGAGGATGTGCTTAGACACTTCCTCGCTGCAGCCAGAGCAGTCATTCCACGACATTGGAAATCAACGAGAGTACCCTCCCTGGGGGAATGGGCAATTTAAAATGGACTATATTAGAGAATTGGAAGGTCTGTTGGCACAGGAAATGGGAAGAGAAGAACAGTTCTCTCATACTTGGTCCGTTTGGTCCAAGTTTTGACATTCGTCTGAGTTTCCAAATTGGGTTAAGGGAAGCTCTACCACTGTTTAGCTATGTTGGAGCGAACATAATTGTATTTTTCTTCATAACTTTTTTTCTCTTTTTTTTTTCTCTTTTCCCCTCTCTCGTGGAATAATATCCGATCCGCTCTATAAGTTAATAGTGGAGCACCCCTTTTTCTTTTTTCTCCCCCCCTTTTTTTTTTTTTTCCTCTTAGGTAGGGAAGATTTGTACTGAAGCTGTGTAAGAATATATACTGTATTCAGAAAGTATATGTAGATGTTCTCCATGTATGTATATATGTGTGTATATATATATATATATATATATATATATATATATATATATGTTTACTTTGCTTAGGGTAAATCCCTGTAATACTTCTATAAACTAATAAAATAATCTAAAAAAAAAAAAAAAAGGGGGGTCAATCTGCTGACTTCCCCTATAGTGCTGGTGTGACAGGCAGGTTCTGGCGGCTTTCTCTCGCTGCTGACTCGGAGCTCCATTGGAATACGTTCATCTTGGCCATGACCCTAGCCATGCCCCCCTTTAAAAGTATTTTTTTTTAACAGTGGGTCTCATTTAATGTTAATCTTTTACAATTTATTGAAAATCTGTCAAGCTACCTTAATAAAAGTTCAGATTTGGGGGGCGCATGCACGGCACAAAGCTGGGCGGTCACAACTGAGCGGAACCCTGAGCACAGCGGGGACTTCAGCGCCTTCCCTGGGGCCAACAAGCTCACTGATTGCATCCAAACCTACCTGCACCCCCGGGGGAATGAGCGGTGCATGCCGTCCTCCAAGTCTTGTCGTGGGAAACCAGCACAAAAGACCCTCACAAACTATCTCCTCAGAGTCCGGGAGATGGCAGGGAAGCCTCAAGATGGCGCCGAGCCACAACGTGCTCGGACCACCGCACACAGCCCGGTGGCCTCCCCTGCACACTCATCTGGTGACTGTGAGTACAATCTGCAGCTCACAAAGGCAGACCTGGATGATAGCCTAGCTGCCATGTATACTAAATTAGCAGAGAAATTTCAATCTGAACTCCACAAATCTACTTACACTCTGCAGCAGGAGATAGCAGTTTTGGGAGGCAGAACGGATCTTTTGGAGACTAAGCACGTTAAAACTGCAACTTGCTTACACTGACCTCTGCAGGGATCATGAATCTCTCACCGAATCTGTGTCTCAGCTCCAGTCCCATTTAGAGGACCTGGACAATAGAAACAGAAGGAACAATTTGAGGATTAGAGGGGTCCCAGAGGTGGTCACGGAACTCATTCCTGCCATCCACAAGTTGTTCCAGTCCCTGCTACCTGCTTCCCCTGTGGCTGCTTTTGCCTGTGATAGGATTCATAGAGCCCTTCGCCCCAAACCACCGGAGGACAAACCACCCAGGGATATTATACTGTGCCTTAAGGACTACCTGGTGAAGGAAGAGATCCTTAGGGCTTCCCGCAATACCCCCAACATTGTGCTGGATGGTACCAGGATTAAAATTTTCCCTGATATATCCCCAGCCACTCTGGATAAACGCCGTAGGTTTAAGGAGATCACCACACCTCTCCAAGAGGCTAGAATCAGATACAGATGGGGATTTCCTTTTAAACTCCAGGTCCCACACCAGGGGACTTCATATACAGTGGTTACTATCCAAGAGGGGAAGGAACTCCTTGTCAAGCTTGGGCTTATGGCTAAAGAGGATCTTTCTAGGCTGCCCTTCACTCCCCACCCTTTTGCCATCTGGTCCACCCCTTCGCTGCAGAGAGATCGCAGAAGGCAGAGGCACAGAGAGCGCATGATCTGAGCTGACACTGCTTTCCACTTATCCCGGACCCACCTCCTGTTTTCCTTACTTCAGGACATGGGACTTTTCTTGACGGTTGAGGAGCACCACCTTCATATACGGGGGAGGCACCAACTGACAGATTCCTTACTTTATCAGGGTCTCAACCCTCCCCCCCGTAGTCTGTTTTACTCCTCAATGCATCATTTTTCACCCTGACTGCTTCACGCTGTGCTGACGTACAGCAGTCCCCGTTTGGTTGTCCCCCCACTCTTTTGGATACTGTAACGACTGCCCAAGTATGAAAGGGGTTAACGTCGTTCAGATCTTCCCTCTCTCAGAGCATGCTCCACTACTGATCCCCCACAGTCAGGCGACTACTTCCCATAGGAATTAATCCTTCCAAAAGAACGAGACAAAACGCTCTGTATCTTTCCAAAATGAACTTCATTATTATTGCAAAACACTCCAACTTTTATATCCCCAGAGAGAAGCTTCTGACCCTCCTCTTATCATACACCTCTGACCAGACCCAATTTACATGAGCCAATTCTCTACAGCTGATGACCAATACACATCTCAGTTTAATGATTATGCATGACCCTTTTGTGTTTAGCTTTTGTCTCCCAATCCATATTAATAAAAGACTTCACTCAATGAAAGGATCTGTAGCATTTGAGGTTCATTAACATTACTCAGGCAGACAGGTGACACCTCAGCATCTCTTCAATTAACCTGTCTGTCTGCTAGTTCCACAACCTATAATTACAGGCTTAACTCCCACAAGCCACAATAGACAATAGAATGTAATCACACACCATCACAGCAAGTATTACATACACAGCCCATGTGACCCCTGTCACACATCTCCCCTTTCGGCAGGAGACTAACACAGGAGGAGACCCCAGACGGGTTGATTCCGAAGTTAGTCCGTAATTCCATTCGTCTAATGTCTGGATAACCCATCAACATTGCACTAGGAGCCCGGGAGGACGTCTGTTTACTGGGACAACCCATCAGCATTGCCATTTTGCTTACCAGGTCGGTAGCTGATGGTGAAGTTGTAAGGTTGTAGGGCTAAGCTCCACCGCAGCAACCTGCCATTGTCTCCGGAGACCCGGTTAAGCCAGACCAATGGGTTGTGGTTGGTGACCAGTGAAAATACCTGTCGGTATAAGTAAGGGTTCAACTTTTTAAGGGCCCAGACCAGGGCCAAACACTCCTTCTCCACTGCCGCATAGCTCACTTCCCGGGGTAATAGCTTTCTACTCAGGTATGCGACAGGGTGTTCTCCTCCACCCTCCCCAACTTGGCTCAGCACAGCCCCCAGTCCAAACATGGAAGCATCTGTTTGGACAACAAAACGTTTGTTAGGTACTGGGGCAGCCAAGACAGGGGCATTTACAAGTGCTTGCTTGAGGGCTAGAAATGCGGTTTCACAAGCTGGAGACCACAAGACCTGCCTAGGTAAATTCTTTTTCGTCAGGTCAGTCAGGGGTTTGGCGATAGCACTATAGATGGGGACAAAACGTCGGTAGTACCCTGCAGTCCCCAAGAAGGCTAATACCTGGGTCTTAGTACAGGGCATGGGCCAGTTAGCTACTGCCTCTACCTTGGCTTGCTCTGGTCTCTGGTTACCACACCCCACTCGGTGTCCCAGGTACTGCACCTCCGCCATACCTAGATGGCACTTGTCTGGTTTCAAGGTCAGGCCTGCGGCCCGAATTTTGTCCAGAACCACCCCTATGTGAACCAGGTGCTCCTCCCAAGACCCACTGTAGATCGCAATGTCATCCAGGTATGCACATGCAAAATCCTGGAAGCCATCGAGGAGCCTATCCACCATACGTTGGAAGGTGGCCGGGGCATTTTTCATCCCAAATGGCACGACCTTAGACTGGTACAGGTCAAATGGGGTAACAAATGCCGACTTGGGGATAGCATCCTCGGCCAGGGGGATCTGCCAATAACCTTTACACAGGTCTATTGTAGTTAAATAACGTCCCCTGGCTATACGATCTAGCAGTTCGTCTACCCTGGGCATCGGGTAGGCATCGGTGGTGGTCTTCTCATTGAGTCGCCTGTAGTCCACGCAGAACCGGGTAGTCCCGTCTTTCTTAGGCACCAGGACTACAGGCGAGGCCCAAGGGCTGTCAGACGGCTCAATGACTCTCAACTGAATCATCTCCTGTATCTCCTTCTGCATTTCTTCTCGGACTGCTTCAGGGATACAGTAGGGGGGCTGTCGAAGGGGTGCTTGTCCAGGGGTCTCTACCTTATGTACAGCCAGGGTCGTATAGCCCGGTTTTTGGGAGAACGTCGCCTGTTTATCCCACAGAAGCCGCTTAGCCTGTTCCTTCTTTGTGGGGCTTAACCGGT
The DNA here is from genome assembly GCA_029206835.1 of Rana muscosa. NCBI lineage: Eukaryota > Metazoa > Chordata > Amphibia > Anura > Ranidae > Rana > Rana muscosa. Next base: position 1,256,769,324 of record CM055116.1, on the reverse strand, counting down.
CCCCTAGCTGTACAAGGCTATTGAGGTCAGTCTGGGGCTCTCTCTCTAGTAAGTCAGGGAGGGGTAAACCTTCTGGGTCGTCCGCAGCAGGGGCACATACTGCAGCAACATCCTCCTGCCGTTCCTGATACTCCTTCAGCATGTTCACATGAAAGGTTCGCTGGATTCTTTCATCTGCACAGCTGGCAATAACATAGGTAGTATCACATACCTGGGCTACTACTTTATATGGGCCCTGCCAAGATGCCTGCATCTTGTTGGTCTTCACAGGCTTGAGCACTAAGACCTTCTGCCCCACCTGGAAGGTACGCTGTCGGGCCCCCCAATTGTACCATCTCTTCTGTCTTCCCTGGGCCGCCTGGAGATTCTCCCTTACCATCACAGACAATTGCTCCATGCGGTCCCTGAGTTCCAGAACATAGGGCACTATGGGGGTCCCTTCTTGCTCTGTCTCTCCCTCCCAGTGTCCTCTGATGAGATCGAGGGGTCCGCGGACCCTTCTCCCATAGATTCCTGGGGTACCCAGTAGATTCCTGGGGTACCTCTCTGTACGCAAATAACAGGTGAGGCAGGAATCTCTCCCAGTCTCTGCAAGCGTCCGAAAAGGTCCTCAGCATTTGCTTGAGGGTCCCGTTAAAGCGTTCGCAGAGACCATTAGTCTGGGGGTGGTAGGGTGAGCTCAGCAAGGGCTTAATATTGCACACCTTCCACAACTGCTGGGTGAGTACCGCAGTAAACTGGGTTCCCTGGTCAGAGAGAATCTCCTTAGGGAACCCCACTCTGGTAAAAATCTTAACCAGGGCATCAGCTACTGTCTCTGCTTCAATGTTAGACATAGCTACTGCCTCTGGGTAACGGGTGGCGTAGTCCACCACGGTGAGAATATACTTCTTCCCGGATGGACTAGGCCTGGCCAGGGGACCCACAATGTCAACAGCTATGCAATAAAAGGGCTCCCCAATAATAGGCATGGACATGAGTTTAGCCTTAGGGTGGTCCCCAATCTTACCTATCCGTTGACATGTGTCACACGTTTTGCAGTATTGTCGCACATCCTGGCTAAAATTGGGCCAGAAGAAATTCTGTGTAATCCTATGGGCCGTGCGACGGAACCCTAGATGTCCTGCTAGCGGCACATCATGCCCGATTCGCAGAATCTCCAGCTGGTATTTCTTAGGTACCACCAGCTGTCGTTTCTGCGAAGGGGCCTTACTTCTCTGAGATGGCTTAGGGATCCTATACAGTCTATCCCCCACCCATTCAAAAAGCTCCCCATCTATTCCCCTTTCCTGAGTATCTGCCTTAGCCCTATACGTGTGTAAGGTCGGGTCCTCCCGAGTTTCCCTCCCGAATGCTTCTGGGGTATCCCAGCCTAGGCGCGCCTGATCTAAGGTACGTGTCGGGGAGGATAGTCTCACCTGGGTCTCAGCAGCAAGCGGGCCGGTTCCATCAGTACGTGTCTGGGCATGGGTAGTCACAGGGTTGACTTCATCGGGGCCAATCGGGGGGTAAGCAGAAAGGAGGGGGGCCAAATCATTCCCCAGTAGTACATCCGCGGGCAAGTCCTTCATCACCCCCACATTCACGTGTCCCGAACCAACCCCCCAATCCAGGTGAACACGGGCAACGGGTAGCCGGAAGATGGTACCTCCCGCTACTCTTACGGCTACAGTGTCTATGGTGTGTTGGCTCTCTGGGTTGAGGTTCTTCTGTAGTAGGGTCATGGTAGCACCGCTATCACGGAAGCCATTGGCTACCGTTCCATTAACCCGGACCGTCTGCCTGTGTTGTTGCCTGTTGTCCCAGTTAGCTGCTTGTATTGGATAAGCCTCGTGCAGGACGCCCCAATGTTCTTCCTCCACAACGCAGTGGGCCGCAGGCATGGGTGTGCGGGGGCTCCCCCTTGCTGGTTGTCTCCATGACTGGGACTGGATGGCTGGATTCAAAGGACAGTCTGGCTTTTTGTGCCCTAGCTGTTTGCATCCGAAACACCTGATGGGTTGTGCGTAGTCCTGGGAGTTGAACCTGGGCTGCTGAGGATAAGTGGCCGCTGGGGTTGGTGCTGAAGCTGGGTTAGAGGCTGATAAACTGGGCCGAGATAGTGGATAGCGCTCGCTTCCGCCTGACCTTCGAGAGTCCAGATATTCATCGGCAAAAGTAGCCGCTTGCTGTACAGTCCGTGGTTGCTTATCTCACACCCAATCCCGTAGTACCGGAGGGGTGTGGTTAAAGAGTACTAGCTGGGTGATGTCCTCTATGGTATGAGCGTGGCTTCCCTGGAACCAGCCCTTAAGGTTTCGCTGCAGACAATGTGCCCACTCCACGTATGTTATGTGGGTTTGTTTCCGGGATTCTCGAAACTTAATCCAGCTGGCTTTGGGTGTAATGGCAAATCGGGCTAGCAGAGCTTCTTTTACCCGGTCATAGTCTTTAGCGTCCTCATCCTCCAGGGCCCGATACGCATCCGCCGCTCTGCCCATTAAATTACTTGCCAGTAAGGCGACCCAATCTTGGGGCAGTACTTCATGTATCTGGCATAGTCTCTCAAAGTCCTGCAGGAACGCTTCAATTTCCTCCTCTCCTCTCCTCCTCTCCTTCCTTAAATAGTTTGAACGCCCGAAAGGGCATCTTTAGGTGTTGTCTCCGATTGCCGTACTTCCGCCATTCTCTGCTCATGTTGCCGCTCTAGTTCTCTCTCTTGTTGCTCTCTTTCTTTCTCTTGTCGCTCTCGTTCTCTCTCTTGTCGCTCATCCTGCAGCTGGATGTCTTTAATGGCTTTCTGTATGGCGGTCTCTGATGGGTTAGCACCATATAATGCCAACCGCTCTCGAACTCGTTGCTGAAACAAGTCTTCAACTGACCGGGGTCCTGCATCACCATCCCTCTGATCCATCTCGGCTAGTTCACTGATCAGGGTGGCCTTGTTCTTTGTCCCACTGGTCCAGCCACGGCTCTCAATTAAGTCTTTCAGAGTGGCTTTCCTGCAAGCTGCATAGCTGGTCATTCACTGTGGTGGTTTGGAGTGTCCCAGTAACGGGAGGGAAAATCCCACCGCTGCCAACCAATGTAACGACTGCCCAAGTATGAAAGGGGTTAACGTAGTTCAGATCTTCCCTCTCTCAGAGCATGCTCCACTACTGATCCCCCACAGTCAGGCGACCACTTCCCATAGGAATTAATCCTTCCAAAAGAACGAGACAAAATGCTCTGTATCTTTCCAAAATGAACTTCATTATTATTGCAAAACACTCCAACTTTTATATCCCCAGAGAGAAGCTTCTGACCCTCCTCTCATCATACACCTCTGACCAGACCCAATTTACATGAGCCAATTCTCTACATCTGATGACCAATACACATCTCAGTTTAATGATTATGCATGACCCTTTTGTGTTTAGCTTTTGTCTCCCAATCCACATTATCAAAAGACTTCACTCAATGAAAGGATCTGTAGCATTTGAGGTTCATTAACATTACTCTTCAATTAACCTGTCTGTCTGCTAGTTCCACAACCTATAATTACAGGCTTAACTCCCACAAGCTACAATAGACAATAGAATGTAATCACACACCATCACAGCAAGTATTACATACACAGCCCACACACAGTATATACCCAATATGTGCCCTGTATATACCGTATTGGATATGGCTATCACAGATCATGGTGGGGTTCTCATTCACCCTGTGCCCCAAGTGACCCCTGTCACAGATACCCTCAGGAAAAAAAGTGAGGATTGAAGACTTACTCATTCCCTTTTTTTTTCACAATCAAAAAGGTTTTATTTAAGCTTAAGCATGCAAACATTAGACATTGGTATACATGAATCGAAAAATTGAAGAAAACAAATGTCAGCTTGCAAATAATGGTATCACAATAAACAAATAAGTGTATACTTTGGATTGGTGATAGATGTAGTCATAAGGATTAAAACAAAATAAGTGGGGGGGAGGATAAGGTATGGGAGAGGGGGAGGGGTGAGACAGGATGATAGGGGGGGTGAGGTGGGGTAGGGGTGGGAAGGGAGCAATACTAATACTAATAATAATAGTATATATTTAATAATGCGTATATATATATGAGTGAGCGGGTAAATGAAGCTCTGAACAATTCTATTTTCTTAGGACAGGTGTACAGAACATAGTGAAGCCACCAATAATACATCACACAGTGAGTAACTGGTACTCAGATGAGAAAGTGAATAACAGCCATGGTTGCCAGGTCTTGTTAAAATTAGTGCTATTTTATTTTTTCATGGCCACAATTTCCTCCATTTTTGTATATATAGTGTATCCTGTCCAACCAATCCTTGACCTTCGGTTTTCCAATGTAGGGGGATGAGAGTTTTAGCTGCTAGTAATAGGTGTCTGGAAAGTGATTTCTTGTACTTACTCAAAGTAAGAGGGTTAATGTTAATCAAACAGGCAGCAGCATTAAGTTCTATTCTAGTTTCAGTGATGTGTTTGATCCACTTTTTAATTTCTTCCCAAAAGGCAAGGATTGGGGGACATTCCCACCAGATATGTAAGAACGTGCCTAGGTGGTTATTACAACGCCAGCAAGTGTCTGGGGTCGTGGCGAACCATCTCCTGGCCTTCTGTGGTGTAATATACCACTGAGTGAGGATTTTGTAGGAAATTTCTTGGTATTCGGAGCTTAATTAGCATTTGTGTGTCCGAAAACATGCCTTTTCCCATTGTTTTTCAGATATTTTAATTCTCAAGTCACGTTCCCAATTTTCTTTATGCTTTCAATTGTCCGCATACAGAGTTTGGTTTAGCCATGCATAGGCAAGAGATGTGGTATTTGCTACCTGAGATCTCTTGAAACACAAAGTTTCTAGGTGCGTCATTGGGAGGCAGTATATTGATTTATGTTTGCTGTTTACCAAGAAATCCTTCATTTGTATGTAGAACCATAGGCCAGGAAATGATTCTCCCCACTCATAATTGTAGAGTTTCAAATGTTTTGACCCTTGGGCCTACCTTATAGTGGGTGGCGAGTAGATTTTAGATTTTATTCTGATGTAGGCCTGGGATAAAATTAGGGTTATTGGTGATTGGTGTCAGTGGTCCAGGTATTGAAGCAAGTTTGTGTGCAGCAGGTTTTTTGTGCCAGATGTTGAGTGTATTTGCTATTAATGGGTGGTTTCTTTTTTTATCTGTTTTGGAGTGTAGGGACTATGGATAGAAAAGTGTTTGGTGAGGTGCCAGATTTTGTTCTAATTGGACCCAGTCCTTGTTATTCCCATGACAGTGCTAGTCTATTATTCTTGTGATGTGGGAGGCTTGGTGATATTTTTTGAAGTCCGGTAAGCCTATACCTCCTCTGTTTTTTGATAACGTTAATAATTTAAATTTTATTCTAGGTTTTTTGCCCGGCCATAGAAAGCGCCTCTGTATTTTAAGGAGGTTATTAAAGAAGACGTCAGGAAGTCTAATGGGAAGTGCATTGAATAGATAAAGTAATCTGGGAAGTACTGTCATCTTCAGAATCGAGGCTCTGCCAAACCACAAGAATGTTTTTGATGTCCACCTTTGGAGATATTTTGTTATGGAAGATAGAAGGGGCTTATAGTTGGCGAGGTAGAGTGAGTCAATATTGTTAGTTAGATTTATCCCAAGATATTTGAGTGTATTTTGTTCCCATTTAAAAGAGCAGTTATCTTTCATTAGTTTCAATTGGTCTAGCGGGAGATTGAGGTTGAGTGCTTCAGATTTTGATTGGTTTATTTTAAAATTAGAGATGAATCCAAAGGTTTCAAAGATCTTTTTAAGGTTGGGGACAGAGGTGTGGGGTTGTGTAAGGAAGAACAGGAGATCATCCGCATAAGCGGCAGTTTTGTATTCTCTTTTCCCTACTGTGAATCCCTGAATATCCTTGGTCAAGTTTATCTTTCTTATTAGTGGTTCTAAAGAAATAATAAAGAGGAGTGGGGAGAGGGGACAATCTTGACATGTGCTGTTATGTATTTCTATGGGGTCAGAAAGAATGTTATTAATTTTGATTTTAGCCTGTGAGTTTCGATAGAGTGCTGAGATTCATGAGAGCATATTTTCGCTTAGTCCTATGTGGGAGCAAGTGGACATCATGTAATCCCAGGAGACCCTATGGAAAGCATTTTCGGCGTCAGTAGATAGCAGTAGTCCTTTTGTCTTGGAATTCCTGGCAAAGCGGATGAGATTCAGTGCTTTAGTAATATTATCTCGGGCCTCCCTACCTGGCATGAACCCTACTTGTTCTGGACCTATGATCTTTGTTAAATGGGATTTTAGTCTGTTGGCTAAAATCTTTGCTAGAAGCTTTAAGTCAATGTTCAGGAGGGAGATGGGCCTGTAGTTCGCACATTCTGTATGATCTTTATCGGGTTTGGGCACTACTGCAATATGTGCCATAAGAAGGGAGTTGGAGTTGTGTTTATTTTTTACTAAAAAGTTGAAGGCAGATAAGAGGGGTTTAGAAAGTAGATGTGTATAGGTTTTGTAATACTGAGAGGTGAAGCCGTCATGGCCTGGGCTCTTTCCTGTTTTTAGGTCTTTGATGGCCTCTAGTATTTCAATAATGGTTATGGGTTCTTCCAATTTATTTGAGTCCTCCTGTTTAAGAGAGGGGATTTTGCTACCTCTTAGGAAATCTTGGATTGTTTCTTGTTTCAAGAGTGTTACGTGGGAGGGTTTGTGTTGTTCTGGGAGGTTGTATAATCTAGAATAAAAGTTTTTTTTTTTTTTTTTCAAAATTTTTTTTTAGAGTTTTTACATGTATACAGAGAATCGTAAACAGTTGGTCAAGTAGCGTGAGTCAGCAATAGTACAAACAGAAGCCAACATTACATAGAATCATGACCACAGGTTAATCATAAATGCAATATTAACAAGTCAGTAAACATGAGTAAGAATCAGGAGATTAGCGGATAGCCAAGTAGGAGGTCGACATGGCCTAGTGATGTGAAAACTGTGGCTAACCTTTTAATGCAGGCTATCAGTAAAGCACAGAACATAACAGTAATATAAACATAAGGAATGGGGATAGTATAAGAGTAGGGATCTAAAAAGGTAGTGCAGTATGTACCGGTGGAGGCCAATCCTAGACTGACTCACCCCTGATGGGTGCTAGCTGTGAGTGGATAGGGGCCAAGGGAAGGTGCATACGTGAGGCAGTTTAGTGCAGTACAGTAGGGAAAATAGGAGATCCCACACTGGGTACTGTGTGTAACACTCGGGGCGGGGAAGGAAATCCAGTGACCAGATGGGGGTATGTGTGTACTTAATCAGGTCTAGATAAAGAACCAAATGGCTATGGCAATTACTTATTTTCTCAATGTTCCATGCGAGTAAGCGTATCAACCCTGGGCAATAGGGTAATGGATAGGAGGGGTCAGAGTTTAAGGAATTGTGGAGGGGCATCAGACTGAGGAAGGATCAGGCGGGCATGGAGAAGGTGTGTGTCGATGAGGGTCGAACGTCCTGTTCTCTGAAACGTATTCAGCAAGCCCATGTATCAGTGAACTTTGTGGGGGTGTCATGTGCTTGGTGTATAAGCCTTTCCATGTCAGTCGCTCTGTCTACGCGACGGATCCATTTAGCAACCGTTGGAGCAATGGTGCTTCTCCAGTGAACCGGAATGCATAAGTTGGCTGCATTAATCAAATGTAGAGTCAGGGATTTTTTATAAGCGGAAAAGGACATGGAGGTGTGATGCAGTTGGAATTGTGCAGGCATAAAGTCGGGGGTGTAGGTGGTGATTTGGGAGATTAAACGGCATATCTCGGTCCAGAATGGCTGTATGAGGGGGCACTCCCACCAGATATGGAGTAGGGAGCCGGGGTTAGTGTTACATCTCCAGCAGGTCGGGGGGAGGCTGGGATGGTATTTGTGGATTCTATCAGGTGTTCTGTTCCATTTCGAGAAGATTTTATATCTGTTTTCCTGGGTGGACATGTTAATCAAGCCTTTGTGAATATGGGTAAAAATGCGTTCTCACTCAGCTGTAGAGAGCTGAATGCGTAAGTCCATTTCCCATTGTTGAACCAGTTTGTCGTCTTTGATGTTGTAGGTGGAAAACAGGAGGGTATATAAGGATGATATTAGGTGCCGTTGGGGTTCGCCATTACTACATATCGTCTCAAAGGGTGTAAGGTCCCTATTCCATATAGAATACGAACCGGCCATGTTGAAAAAGTGTCGGATTTGTAAATACTTGTAGAACGGAAAACGAGAATCGGGGAATTTAGAGGCCAGTGTCTGGTGAGACAAGAGTTTGCCATCAAGGAAGAATACGCGCGCTTTGGCGTGGGAGTAGCTGGGGTCCGCGTTTGTGTCACTAAGGGAGAGGCCAGGCGGGAAATCAGGATTACGGTCTAACGGTGTCATAGGACCTTGGGCGGGTGGGGTGGTTAAGTGTTTGCTGGCTAATTTGAAACATGAAAGTGTAGCTCCAATTAATGGGTGAGAAGAGTATTCCTTAGGGACGAATTTGTGTGTAATCCAGGGAAGGTGGGATAGCGGGATGGTCGAGAAAGCGTTTTCGAGTGTGATCCAATCTTTGTTGCGGCCGTGGATGTGCCAATCCACAACCCTAGTTAAGTGGCAAGACCAATGATAATATAGGATGTCGGGGAGTCGGAGACCCCCTAATAACTTTGGGAGAATTAATCTGTTCCAGCTCAATCTAGGGGATTGGGAGGACCAGGTGAAAGTCCTGAACATCCATTTGTATTTTGTGAAAAAAGAAGGGGGCAGTTTGATGGGGATAGCCTGGAGAAGTTAAAGGAGTCTTGGGAGGATGTTCATTTTCAGTATGGCTATTCTGCCTAGCCATGAGAAGGTGCCAAAATGCCATTTTGTAAGTCTCCCTGAATTGATTGGAGGGTGGGTAAGAAATGTATTGCATAGAGCTTGGATAGGTTCGTAGGGATCTTGATACCAAGATAGGTGAGTTCTTTGGGTTCCCAACCGAAGGGGAAGTTGGTTTTACACTGTGCAACTAGAGCAGAGGGCAGCGTGATGTTGAGTGCCTTCGATTTTGTAAAATTGATCTGTAGGTTGGATAAGGATTTAAAGAGGGTAAAATCAGCTAGCAGGTTGGGGATAGTCGTGATGGGATCTCTAAGGAATAGGAGAATGTCGTCCGCGTAGGCAGCTATTTTATACTGTTTATCTTTTATTTCAATGCCCTTTATGTCGATATTGTCCTTTAACCTACGAAGCATGGGTTCCATAGTGAGGATAAAGATTAAAGGGCACAGGGGGCAGCCCTGGCGTGTTCCATTGGAGATGGAGAAGGCGCTCGACAGGCGACCATTGATTCTGAGTTTGGCGGTCGGGGACCAGTACAGTAGCATGATCATTTGAAGGAGTCGTGGAGGAAACCCCAACACCCGAAGTGTCGCTTCCATATAGTCCCAAGCCACTCTGTCGAACGCCTTCTCCGCATCCAGGGACAGGAGAAAACCTTGGGTCGATGATTTAGTTAACCAGTGGTGGATATTAAGGGCTTTAACGGTGTTGTCCCTAGCCTCCCTACCTGGGACAAAGCCTACTTGATCTAAGGAAATTAATCTATGTAGGTAGGGGAGGATGCGGTTCGCCAGGACTTTGGCATAGAGTCAGGCAGTAGTTTGTAACTAACAGGGGATCCTTGCCCGGCTTCGGGATAAGAGTTACGTGCGCTTCAAGGATTTCTTTGTTCACGCCGATCGCGGTGTCAGGTCGTTAAAGGCTTTCACAAGATGGGGTAGTAAGGTATCGGGAAAGGATTTGTAGTAGCTAACCGTCAGACCATCGGGGCCAGGGCTTTTGCCCGTTTTCATTTGTTGTAGCGCCACCCGTGTTTTATCTACTGAAAGCGGGAGGTCTAAATCTGCCGAGTCTTCTGGTGTAAGGGGGGTCGGGCTATAACGTGTCAGGAAGTCAGTGATTGCTGTAAGCCTGTCCGATGTTGGGTTAGAGGGGGGTGAGGTAGGGAGATTATACAGGTTGGAGAAGTAGCTAACGAAGTGGTTGGAGATGTCTTCCTGCTGAACAAGGGTATCCCCTGAGGGGGTTTTAAGCTTGTGAATCGTGTGAGCAGCCTTTTTCTTTTGAAAAGCCCTAGCTAGGAGTTTGCCAGATTTGTTACTAAACTCATAGAAAAGTTTCTGTGACATAGTGTATTTGCGTTTAAGCGTTTGATTAAGTTCTCCCAAGAGTTCTTCCCTGGTCTGGATCAATTCTGTCAGAGAGTTTTGTGCTGAAGACGATTTGTGTGCATGTTCGAAGCAGCGTATACGTGCAGTCAATGTGTCAATGCGCGCTTTTTGAAGCCGGGTCCTTTTGGCTGCTAAAGACAGGAAGATTCCCCTCATCACACATTTGTGAGCAGCCCATATAGTGGAGGGGGAAGTGTCGTTCGAGGTATTTTCAGCAAAATAATTAGAGAGGCTGGAAGAAACATGATGGATATTGTCTTGATCAGTCAGGAGAGAGTTGTCCAGTCTCCAGATATTCGTTCTAGTGTTAGTCAGTGGGAGTGTGAGGGTCAAGGAAATGGGATTGTGATCCGACAGTATCATAGGTTAAATTTTGGCTGAAGTTATGTGCGTGAGGTCAGCTTGTGAGGGGAATAAGTAATCCAGTCTGGTGTATTTATTATGAGGTGCAGAGAAGTAGGTGAAGTCTTTAACGGTGGGATGTAGCGTACGCCATACATCGTGTACGAGGAGGTTGCTGAGTTGCAATTTGATAGCTCTGAGGGCTCTATAGGTCAGAAATGATGTGCCGTTGGATGTGTCAAGGGCAGGGGTCATAGCAACATTGAAGTCGCCACCCACAATTAGGGTGCCAGATTGAAAACTAGTCAGTTGATCTAAAGTAGTCCGGAAAAATTTAACTTGGCCGGTATTGGGGGCGTAAATGTTAGCAATGGTAACTGTTCTTTGGTGTAGGGTACCTTTTGATAAAGAGGAACCGTCCTTGTGTATTTCTCTGGACCTCCGTGACTTGAAGGGGGCAATGTTTAGACAGGAGAATTGAGACTCCTTTGGATTTGGCTTCGTTGTTGGAAGCGTGGAATACAGTGGAATACCGTGGGAAAGTGAGCATTACCGAGTTTGGCAATTTTGTCTGTTCTGAAATGGGTTTCCTGTATGAGGGCTATATGAGCTTTAGATTGGTGTAGGGTTATCAATAATTGAGACCGTCTTTCTGGGGTGTTAAGGCCTCTCACGTTTATGGAATTTAATTTGAGTGACGATGTATGTGTTGGTTGAGTCTGAGAAGGCACAGGGGGGATCGGGATATCTGCCATGCTCAAAGGGTGTGAGGTGAGGGAAGGGGGAAGTGAGATTTGATCCTGAGAGTAGAGTTTATGAAATAGAAAAAAAAAAAAAGGATCACTGGGGTGAAACCGATGAGGTCGTAAAGAACTAGTCAATACGGTCTCTGTGAAGTCTTTTATCGGTAGGGTACAGTGCGAAGACAGGGCGCGTAACCCTTATGGGGAGATTGTACCCTGTTCCGCAGCTGTGTGGGGGTTGGCGGTAGCGAGGTAGTGAAGGGGTAATAAAGATATAGAAGCGTCCCTCGCCACAGAAACTTATACTAAGGTGGAGGAGGCAATTAAATGCTAGAACCTGGGGGAGGAGGTGGAGGATAAACCTAGGTGCTTGGGGTCAGCATACAGCCCAGCCACCCGAGACTAACAGCAGCCCTAGTGGAGCTATCCCCACCATAGACGTGGAAAAAGCGCAAGGGGCCGGCTGTATGCTGAGCACAGGATAAACCGTAGTAAAGATAACACGTAGCAAAGAACTTTGCTTAGTAATAGAGTAAGAGTCCATTCAATAAATGTCATCATTCAAAACATGAGGCAGTGTCAATACTATATTGCAAGGTGTACCAGCCAACCACCCTCAAGATCACTGAGCATGGTACCAGGATGTGTGATAAGATGGTATTATACTTGCTTGAGCGGCGACTTCCGGGAGAGAGTCTCTTCATCTAGGGTGAGCTTCGTCTGTTGTCAACGATGAGTCCGGTATGGTGGGACGAGGGGGGCGTAGACATGTTAATTCAGCATGCAGGAGAAAGTGTTCAGTTGTTCAGAGTATGTGAGGTAGGGGTGTAAAGGGCTGTATGCCTCGGACCGTGCAGCAGGAGATGGTACGAAGTCTATCACGCATTGGAACAGCAGCTGTATGGTACGTGCGGAGGAGATTTTGCAGACTCCGTGCACGGAAGCATGTAAGTCCGGGTGTCAGGTGAATGTCGTAGGGCAGTATGGGGATTGAAGTTCCTTCCGGATTGCGAGAGAGATGCAATGACAGCCTGTTGCAGACGCTGCGATGGGGCTTACCACAGTGCTCACCTCGGCCCAACAGGGAGATTGCAGCAGTGTGTAGATAAGTGCAGGAGAGTGGAGTCCCAAGTCAGTCGTCTGTGGAGGCAAACTTGGAGGGGCAGACAAGGGAAAGTACAACTCCATTTAGTAGATGGCAGCGAAAGTCTATGAAGAGATACGTCATATGTGGGAGGCAGTCCAGGTGGAGACGCTTAGGAGCATCAGCGGAGCGTAGAGCATTGTGGTCTTTGTAGTTTATTTTTATTTTTTTGCCGAAGTAAGCCACCGTGAGCCAATGGGAGTGAGCGTTGGGGAAATGTCCCAGAGCCGATCATAGCCCTAGTCATCTAAACCGCAAGATGGAGTTATTAAACTGAGGTGGTAAAACAATGCCGGAGTTCTTACCGTGCAATTGAGGTGGAACAACAAGACAGGAACCAGTCTAACGATAGTCATTAAAGAAAGTATTTGTAGAAACATCAATACAACAAGAAAAGGCCCTCAAAAGCCCAATGAGGCCAGCCATAGCTCTTCGTGAGGGATCAGTGACTGACATTAGTAATTTCGGCGGGTTCTCCGGGCCCTGGGAGAGGCAGAGGGGCTAGTGTCATGGAATGGGTTGCGGGTCGATGGGTGGCGACCGATCGGTGTAGGAGATCGTCTCCTGCGATATCTGCTGTCTTGCGCATCCATAGGCTCTTCTTGCGATAGTACTTTCCCCATCAGGGCATGATGGAATTCCGCATACCAGTTCGGTACCTCAATTAGGGGGATGCCCAAAGTACCGCAAAAGTGTTGCAGGTCCTCGGGTACTTTCAGGAAGGCAGAACGGCCCTGCGTGGAGGCGGTCAGGCAAAATGGAAATTTACACTTGTATGGAATGCCTTTGGAACGGAGGGTATCCAATAAGGGCTTCAGGTCACGGTGGTGACGGAGGGTAATACCTGACAGGTCTTGGTAGATTTGAACTGCTTGCCCTTCATATGAGATTTGTGATCTACTTCTCGCTTGGCGCATGATATCTTCCTTTAGAGTGAAATTTACCACACAACATATAATATCTTTTCGGGGGATTAGTGTCCCTGCCCCTCGGCCGTAAAGCTTGGTGAATCCGTTCAAGTTCAATGGCGGTCTGAGGAGGTCGCCCAAGTAGGTAGTTGAAGATGCCGACGACAGTGGGGGAAAGCTGGTCTCCCTCCACAGATTCAGGGATATTCCAGATCCGGAGGTTTTGGCGCCGACCCCTATTGTCGAGGTCTTCGAGATGGCGCTGCATGTCCCCCATCTGTTGTGTGTGGGAGTCAATGCGTGTGGCAGCCTTGCGGAGGGAGGTGTCATGGCGGTTGGTCACTGTCTCCACACGCTGGACCCTATCGTTGAGTGCGCGGATATCTAGCCGTAAGTCGGCTATGGTGGCAGATAAGGTGTCCTTAATGTCCACTGCAATGGTCCTCAGATCATGTATACTAAGCTGAGGCTGAGACAGTTCAATTCCTGCAGAGCCTGGATTATAGGTCAGCGGCAGTGAGGGTGGCGAGTCAGACATGGTCGGCGCAGGGGTCTGCGAGTGTCCGTGGCGGGAAGGCGCCATGTTCCCTCTGTTGGTGCGGAACATTTCAGGGATAGTTTGGCTTAATCCCCCTGTTTGTTCCCTCGGGGAGCGGGATCTGGAAGCGGAAGAGGAGCGGGAAGCGGTTCCCATGGTAGAAGAGAGGTTTTTAGCATTGGAAGCCTCAGTTTAAGCAGATGTAAGTCTGTGGCGATGGGAGCTCAGGAATTAAGCATCCATCTTCTTGCCTCGTCAGGCCACGCCCCTCGAATAAAACTTATGAAAAAGCTCTGCTATGTCTGTAGGTTTATGTTTGGGAGTTCCTTCTGTGAGGGGGTTAGCTCGGTAGCGGGTGTGTGTGACCCCCTGGATGGGCTCCCCACACAAAAACAGGCCCAGCAGACGGAGGTTGTGGTTTTCAAGATCAAAAGGTGCGGTTTATTTCTCTATTTACAGTGACAAAAACACAGCAAAGCAAAAAGAAACATAAACAAAATAAATCCTGGTCAGCTTGACCTCTGACTAAACATGCAGGTTTCCCTAACTAACAACTGGGATCAGCCTGGTGCTGTCCTAGTCCCTAAGTCCCTGGTTTAGTAAATGTCCAAACAAATAGCCACACAGGCTTTGTCTCACCGCACAGGGGTTCACTCTCCCTAGACAGTCCACACAGGTCTGGGTCCAGGCATGAGCAAACACCTAATGAAGCTGGGAGTTTTTATAGAGGCCTTAAACGAGCTGACAAGCTTCAGCTGGTCTCATCAACTCCCTGCCTGCACGACGCCCAGCACTCTCCCTAGAGGTATGAATCATCCATGAGCCCACTAGCCTCAGCTGGGCTTCATCAACTCTCTCCCTAGTTGTATAAGTCGGCATAAAGCCTGAATCTGGGAGAAATATACCTACCCCCCTGGATGCAACCAGGTGACTTTACCTTCCTGCTGTCACATACCCCCCCTCTTGTTTTAACCTTGGGGTTGGAACACCAGCAATCAGGCATTCATGTACTCGAGACAAAGCATCCACATTCCCCATTTGAACGCCAGGGCGATGCTTTACTGTGAAGTTGAATTCCTGTAGGGCCAGGAACCACCTATTTACTCTTCTATTTGTCTCCTTGTTTTGAGCCATCCACTTTAACGGAGCGTGATCCGTAACCATGTCAAAGTGCCTACCTAGCAGATAGTACCGAAGGGAATCTAGAGCCCACTTCACCGCTAAACACTCCTTTTCAACCGTGGCGTAATTTACCTCATGGGACTTCAACTTCCTGCTGAGGTAAATGACTGGGTGCTCTTCCCCGTTCCAGACCTGGGACAATACTGCTCCTAACCCCACATCTGACGCATCACTTTGTACGACAAAGTCTTTAGAGAAGTCGGGTGAGTACAACACTGGCTGGCTACATAAGGCTTGTTTCAAGAATTGGAATGCTGCCTCAGCCTCGGGGGTCCATTTAATCATGACCGACCCTTTCCCTTTCGTCAGGTTGGTTAGGGGCACAGCCTTAGAAGCAAAGTGGGGAATGAAGCGCCGATAATAACCCGCGATTCCCAGAAAGGCTCGTACCTGCTTCTTGCTGTTGGGACGTGGCCAACTCTGGATGGCCTCGACTTTGTTGAGTTGGGGTTTTATTACTCCCCTGCCAATGGTGTACCCAAGATATTTGGCCTCCTCCTGCCCAATGGTACACTTCTTGGGGTTAGCCGTAAACCCCGCTTCCCGGATAGAGTCTAGGACTGCTTGCACTTTTGGCAGATGTGAGGCCCAATCTGTGCTATGGACAATTACGTCATCCAGGTAAGCCGCAGCATACTTCCGATGGGGCCTCAGTATCTGGTCCATTTTCCGCTGGAATGTGGCCGGCGCATTCTGTAACCCGAACGGCATTCTCTTATATTGGAACGCCCCGTCTGGGGTTACAAATGCGGTTTTCTCTTTGGCCGACTTGGCCAGGGGAATTTGCCAATACCCTTTTGTGAGGTCAAGAGTCGTCATGTATCGGGCTGTTCCCAGCCGGTCGATCAACTCATCTATACGTGGCATGGGGTAGGTGTCAAATTTTGTAACTTTGTTCAACTGACGAAAATCGTTACAAAATCGCCAGCTCCCATCCGGTTTAGGCACCAACACAATGGGACTAGACCAATCACTTTGGGACTCCTCTATCACCCCTAAGTTCAGCATTTTCTGTACTTCCTCCCGTATTGCCTCCCGTCGGGCCTCTGGGATCCGATAGGGTTTTAACTTCACCCTTTCACCGGGCGGGGTAATAATATCATGCTCTACCCCAGATGTTTGTCCCGGCAGCTCAGAGAACACCTCCTTGTTGCGAAGCACAAACTCCTTAACCTCCTGTTGTTGGGGTTGTGACAAGGTGGCTGCTATTCCAACCTCCGGAATCACGCAACCAGTTTGAGCTGGTGACCAAGTTTCTGCGACTAGGGACTCTCTATCCCTCCAGGCTTTCAACAGATTAACGTGATAGATCTGTTCGGGCTTTCGCCTTCCTGGTTGTCTGACCTTGTAATTCACTTCGCTCACTTTTTCCATTATCTCGTAGGGGCCTTGCCATTTGGCAAGGAATTTACTTTCAACCGTAGGGACAAGTACCAATATCCTATCCCCCGGGGAAAAGGTACGGGTCTTGGCTCCACGGTTGTACACTCTCTGCTGTGCCAACTGCGCTTGGGCCAAATGTTCCTTCACGATGGGCATTACCTGTGCAATTCGATCTTGCATCAGGGCGACATGCTCAATCACACTCCTGTGGGGAGAACTCTCACTTTCCCAAGTTTCCTTGGCAATATCCAACAGCCCTCTTGGGTGTCTCCCATACAGTAACTCAAAGGGGGAGAATCCCGTAGAGGATTGGGGCACCTCCCTAATAGCAAACATCAAATAAGGAAGTAGACAGTCCCAATCCTTTCCATCTCTATCCACCACTTTCTTCAACATTTGTTTTAGGGTTTTGTTGAATCTTTCAACCAGCCCATCGGTTTGGGGGTGATACACAGACGTACGCAATTGCGTCACTTTGAACAATTTACACAGCTCTTTCATAACCCGGGACATAAAGGGTGTACCTTGGTCCGTAAGCAGTTCTTTACAAATACCCACCCGGCCAAAAACAAGAGATAGCTCTTTGGCTATGGTTTTGGCCGAGGTATTTCGGAGAGGGATCGCTTCTGGATAACGGGTGGCATAGTCCATTATAACTAATATGTACTGGTGCCCCCTAGCGGACTTGATTATAGGACCTACCAAATCCATTGCGATCCTCTCAAACGGGACCTCAATGATGGGTAGAGGGACCAGCGGGCTACAGAAATGTGGCATCGGGGCCGACCTCTGACACACAGGGCAGGAGGAACAATAATTTTCTATGTCCTTCATCACCCCAGGCCAATAGAATCTCTGTAATACCCTCTCTCGGGTTTTCTCTGTCCCCAGATGACCTCCAAGAATGTGCCCATGGGCCAACTCCAACACCAACTTCCTGTAAGGTTTGGGCACCACAAGCTGCTCAACGGTTTCTTCTGCCCTTTTTGCCACCCGATACAGTAGGTCCTTCTCTACGCTGAAGTATGGGTAAGTGCAGGTATTATCTGGGTTCACTAACTCGCCATCTATTTCCACTACGTTTTCCCGTGCCTTTATTAGGGCGGGGTCTTTTAACTGTTCTGTGGCAAAATTTTCCCTGTGAACCTCAAGATCAGAAAACTCCACAGACGGTAGGTTTTCGTCTGAGGAGGTGGGCTCCTCTCCAGTTTCTTGAGTCTCGCCTGCCAATACTGACAAGGGAAATTCTGGAGAGTCCTCACCACTCTCAGAGGAGTTCTGGCTATCACCTTCCTGGTACATAGGGGCACCAGTGGGGGGCTCAGGATCATCCCACAGTTCCCAGAACTTCGGAAAATCCCTTCCCACAATGGCATCATGCGGTAATTGAGATACTAACCCCACTGGATGAGAGAGGGTACCTTTGGGGGTCTTGAAACACACTGTAGTCACTGGATACTCTCGGGTGTCCCCATGCACACAAATAACAGCTACCTTGCTATTCCCAGAGACCTCTGTTTTAACTAATTCAGCCTTTATCAGAGTCACAAGGCTACCTGAATCCAGTAATACCACAACATTTCTACCATTAATACACATTTTGCATAAATGTTTCTCAGTTCCCCGAATGGCAGTGCATGCGACTGTCGCACACAGTGACTGACGTCTGTCCGTCAGAAAGTCACATTGCATGGGTTCCTCCACAACCGGGCAATTTGCTGCAATATGTCCCGCTTGCCGGCAGCGGTAGCAAACAATCCTTTTGGCTGCCTCTTGAGCCCCCGACTTCCCAGGCTGTTCTCGCCAAACCCTGGGCAGAGCTCCCACCCTCTCACTCTCTCCACCCTCACCCCTTGGAATCATCTTATCCGCCCCTGGGGATGGTCTGGTCTTAGGGTGGAAAGTCCGAGAGTCTCTGGAAGAGGCCGTCAGGTTCTCTGCAGCCAAGTATCTCTCTACACGATCCACAAGTTTACCGGCCGTTTCTGGGTCTCCATGGCTTACCCACTTTTGAATGGCGGTAGGAAGAGCTCTCAAGAAACGATCCATCACAACACGTTCCACAATCTCCGGTGCGGACAAAGTCTCTGGCTGTAGCCACTTCCTGCTCAGGTGAATGAGATCATACATTTGAGACCTGGGGGGTTTTCCAAGCTGGAAAGTCCAGTTATGCACACGCTGAGCCCGGACAGCCAGGGTGACACCCAGCCTTGCCAATATTTCAGCTTTTAGCATCACATAGTCTTTTGCTTGGTCAGGCTCTAGGTCATAGTAAGCTTTCTGCGATTCACCAGTTAACAGAGGAGCCAGCAGTCCAGCCCACTGATCCTTAGGCCACTTTTCCCTTTCAGCAGTCCTTTCAAATGTGGTCAAAAACACCTCTGGATCATCTTCTCCAGTCATTTTTGTCAATAAACGACTCACCCCAAATGACGCGGTATTAGTGGGACGGCTTTCCTCACTGGTCTGCGGACGTTGCTGCATTACTGCTTCCATCTGTTGTTGTAGTCTCTGCTCTTGCTTCTGCAACAGGTCTATGAAGCGGGCCTCAGATTGCTGCTGGGCTTGTTGCTGAGCTGCGAAGCTCTGTTGTTGAGCTGCAAGGCTCTTTTGCAAACCTGCATTTGTCTGCTGTTGATTGGCATTTGCTAGAGCCAGCTGTTTCAGTATCTCCTCCATGCTGGCTTAAAAAAACTGCCACTGGTTCTCCACCAACTGTGAGGGGGTTAGCTCGGTAGCGGGTGTGTGTGACCCCCTGGATGGGCTCCCCACACAAAAACAGGCCCAGCAGACGGAGGTTGTGGTTTTCAAGATCAAAAGGTGCGGTTTATTCCTCTATTTACAGTGACAAAAACACAGCAAAGCAAAAAGAAACATAAACAAAATAAATCCTGGTCAGCTTGACCTCTGACTAAACATGCAGGTTTCCCTAACTAACAACTGGGATCAGCCTGGTGCTGTCCTAGTCCCTAAGTCCCTGGTTTAGTAAATGTCCAAACAAATAGCCACACAGGCTTTGTCTCACCGCACAGGGGTTCACTCTCCCTAGACAGTCCACACAGGTCTGGGTCCAGGCATGAGCAAACACCTAATGAAGCTGGGAGTTTTTATAGAGGCCTTAAACGAGCTGACAAGCTTCAGCTGGTCTCATCAACTCCCTGCCTGCACGACGCCCAGCACTCTCCCTAGAGGTATGAATCATCCATGAGCCCACTAGCCTCAGCTGGGCTTCATCAACTCTCTCCCTAGTTGTATAAGTCGGCATAAAGCCTGAATCTGGGAGAAATATACCTACCCCCCTGGATGCAACCAGGTGACTTTACCTTCCTGCTGTCACACTTCCTTAACTCGTATGGAGTGTATATGACCCGCTAGTGTCGGGTCTCTAAGAGCTTTGGCCAGTTGTTTCCAACTTTTGTCTCCTTGCTCATAGAAAATACTCTTTTGTGAAGTAGAGGGCTTTTTTGATTTTTAAGTCTAGAATTAACTTTAAGGAGTCTCTGCATTGTGTTAGTTCTTCTTCTAGTTTGATTGAGATGGATTGTTTATGTTGCAGTTCAAGTTTGGCAATTTGGTGAGATAGTCTGGTGATTTCACCCTCCCTTTCTCTCTTCTTTCTCGCTCCCCATTTTATAAGCTCCCCTCTTATAACACTCTTGTGTGCTTCCCAATTGTTTAGTGGGTTTGTGTCAGCGTCAACGTTGTTCCTAAAGTATGTGTTAATAGTGTCATGGATTTCGTCTTTTATAGTTTGATCAGTCAAGAGTGTAGCATTAAGTCTCCAGTTAAAGGTGGATTGTTTGGGTAGGTCAAATTTTAAGGAAATGGCTGTAGGGGCGTGATCAGAGAGAGAGATAATGCCTATCTCAGCTGCATACAAGTTATTTAAATCTCTCTGGGAAACAAAGATCAAATCAATCCTTGAATAACGTTTGTGTGGTTGGGAGAAAAAGGTAAAATCTTTCTTCGTGGGGTGAGTGGATCTCCATGTGTCTACAAGTGAAAGAGAATGTAAAAGGGTTTTAATTTGTTTAAGAGTTCTGTAGGTTACAGAGGGTATGGCCTGTAGAGGTGTCTTTGAGTGGGGAGAGGGGAATGTTGAAATCACCCCCTAGGATGATGCATCCGTCTGCAAACCATTTGAGTTCTTCAATCATTTTGCGACAAAACGGTATGTGTGCTGTGTGCTGTGTTTGGGAAGTAGACGTTAGCTAAAGTGACGGGGGAGCCTTCCCAGGTACCCTTTAGGAAGATATAGCGGCCTTCAGTGTCTATAAGTTGTTGTTTTAATTCAAAGGGAGAGTCTTTATTAATTAAAATGGAGACACCTTTTGTTTTGGCAGGAGGATTGGTGGCATGATATGCTGTCGTAAAGATGTTATCTGTCAGTTTAGGGATGTGTTTGCTTTTGAAAAGTGTTTCTTGGAGGAATACAATTGATGGGCGGACCTTTTTTAGTTCTTTTAATAATTTTGTCATTTTTTCGGGAATGTTTAGGCCGTTTACGTTATGTGAGATAATAGTTGGTGATTTTCCTAAGAATGCGTATGCCATGTTTCAGCTGATTTAGAGTTAAAGTAAGATACACTGAATTGAGGGTATTGTCAGAGGATATGGGTTTAGGGTATATATAGGGAGCAGAGGGGGGGTTAGGGTAATAGGATGTGTTAGTAGGTAAGTGGGGAGAGGGGGAGGTGAAAGAGGAGGAGAGGGGAAGATAGGGAATGTAGGGCTTGTCGGGGGGTGGAAGTGAGGTGGAGAGCCAAACAGTGTCTTATTTAATTGGCACTAAGTAGTACTCTGGGGGGGAGGTGGGAGGCGCGTTAGTAGGGGACTAACATTACGTAAATTGTTAACTTTAAATATAACAATAAGGGTGTGGCTAACCGCCGAGCTGCATGGACGTCTGAACTCACAGCTCCTGCACTGAATCGGAGAACCGACCGTCTATATCACTAACCTGAGCAGCAATCATGCATAATTCTGACCCCTATACACTAGGGAACCAGACCGGGACCTCCCGCAAACGGAAAGATTACAGGCAGCCGAGAAAATTAACGGATTTCTTCACCCTGCATACTAGTGACAGAATCCAAGATGGCGCCCGCGATCGCTCGCCGCGAGGAGAGAGGACATATACAGACCTACCTGATGCAGATGACCCGGCCATTCCTCCACAGACCTTCTCCTCGGATACCTCCGCTCACCCAGGGACATCCTCCATACCTAGCAGTCCAGCAAAAGCGCGGATGCGCATGGATGCGGGAGGTCAAGCCTCTGAGGTAAGACCTGCCCTGGACAGTCTCCGGCCCCATCTCCCATTGCGGCCTTCCCCACTACTAACCAGACAGTGGTAGACACACTGCTGAAAGATATGCTGATCTCCCTACACAGTTCCCTGCATAATGACATTACTTCTATGTTCTCTGCATTTAAGACTGAGATGGGACATATGGGGAATAGGATGAGCCATGTGGAACATAAGATGAATGACATGAGGATCACAGTGAACGATCTGGTAGACGCACACGATCACACCAGAGAAGATTAGAAGTGGGTTAGAGCCAAATGGCGGACCTCGAGGACCGTTCGAGACGTAATAATGTAAAAATTTGAGGAACCAGAATCGATCCTTCGAGCCGATCTGAACTCATATGCTAGAAAAATTATCTCAACCCTGTTGCCTGACCTACCACCAGTGGAAACTATTATAGATTGCATTCACCGCTTACCGAAACCACAGCACCTACCTGCAGAGGTCCCTCGCGACACTCTTATGCGAATCCACTTCTTTCATGCTAAAGATATGCTCTTAGCAAAGACCAGACGTATGGAACAACTACCGCAACCATACTCAAAACTACAGCTCTTCGCCGACATCTCCCAATACACTCACCAACAACGGCACCAACTTCAAACCATCACCAAACCTCTTAACAACCACAAGATACCTTACCAATGGGGGTACCCGACCAAACTTCTGATTACCAGAAATGGAGTTAAACACAGCATCCAGTCAGTGAATGAAGGCATTCAGCTGCTCAGAAAGTGGAAAATTCTCCCTGGCAATGACACCTCGCCGCAGATACACCCCATGGAGAGTTCTCCATCCCCTACCATGGGAAACCCTTCCAATGCTAAAAAGTGATCTTTAGGTTAGTGTACTCATTACACAAGTTTAATTCTGCACTCCGATTCAGTGCCTGCTCGTTGCAGTTACCTCACGAACTTACACCCTCCAATACGATCAGTAGTCTGACTGTTATACTACTGACCCCTGTTTCCATCCTTTGCTCCCCTTTATCTCCCTGTTACTGATATCTTGTCTGTTGTCTTCCCACCTTCTTCCCTGTCATCCCGGATCCCCGGAGAGCACAAGAGTTCTGAACTACAATCCTCCTTGAGAGCATCCTCTTCCTGAACCTCAAGATCTACCGCTACCACAGGTTTCCCTACATATATATCTGCACCGCCTACGAACTGTAAGTACCACTTCTTCTTTTTCTACCACATCACACTCTCCACTATGCAGAAATTTCTTTCACTAAATGTGAAAGGCTTGAACCATCCAACCAAGCGGTCTTTTATGTGGAAAACGGCACAGGACAGCCGCTGTGACGTTCTCTGTGTACAAGAGACGCACTTCAAGCTCACCGCAGAACCCTTCTGCACCAATAATAATTTTACCAACATCTTTAAAGCCTCAGGACCTGATAAGAATAATGGAGTCTTGATGGCCTTCAAAAACACAATCTCTTTCATACTCCATCATACCTTAATAGACATCGATGGCAGATATCTAGCTATAGACTGCTCCTTAAACAACATCAGATATACCATTGTGACGGTATATGCCCCCAACAAAAGGCAAATAAGCTTCCTGTCTAAACTGATGAAAAAACTCAATAGCTTCAAACAAGGACACCGCATTATATGTGGAGACTTCAATGTTGTCCCAGACAACTCCATTGACACTTCGTCCCGCTCCAACAGATATGCTTCCCCTATGGGCCCCTTTATAAGATCCCACGATCTTTATGACGTTTGGAGATGTCACCACACCACCGAAAGAGACTACTCTTACTTCTCCCCTTGCCACAACTCGTACACCCGGATCGACTATTTCCTAGTTGATAAATGGACCCTGCCCAAGATCTCAGCATCGGAAATCTCCACCATCACATGGTCTGATCACGCCCCAGTCACCATGACTCTGAATGATTCACCCTCTTCTCCGCAGACGCGGATCTGGAGAGCTGCCGCCTCCCTTATCCATTCCCCATTCTACTCTGACCATATCAAAAACAGTCTAGAAGAATACTTTGCTAGTAATGTTGGTTCTGTCAGTGATAATTTTGTTCTTTGGAACGCCCACAAAGCGTTCATCAGGGGAATTTTTGTACAATTGGGAGCTAGAGAGAGGAGGAAGAGATCACAGCGCCTAGATTCCCTCACAGCTGAAATAAAAACACTAGAAAGCCAAAACCAATCTCTTCCTAATCTGGCTACCAAACACAAGTTAGACCTTCTTAGGCAAGAATTGAGAGCCCATCTACTAGACTCTTATCAAAAAGCCCATACCCACTTCAAAGCCCATACCCACTCCAAACACTACTCTACTGGCAATAAAGCAGGGAAAGCCATGGCCACTAGACTCAAAGGACACTTCTCTGGCCTCGTACACACGGCCGAGATTCTCGTTGAAAAAAACATGTCGTTTTTTTCGACGAGATTCTTGGACAAGAAAATTGTCCCGGCCGAGTGTACACACGCTCGTTTCAAAGAACCCGCGGTTCTTTGAAAGGAGCGTACGCGGTGACGTCATCGACTACGTCGAGCATGCGCTCGTCACATTCGATGGCGTCGCCGCCATCTTGGTATACCCTACGTATGCCTAGGAAGCTACCGCGCATGCGTCGAATTCATTTCGAACATGCGCGGGCTTCCGGGAGGACAGGTAAGTGTACACACACTCACTTTTCTCGTCGAGAAACATGCCGAGGAGAATCTCGACGAGAAAATAGAGAGCATGTTCTCTATTTTCTCGTCGAGGTTTCTTGTCGGTTTTCTCGACGAGAAACCCGATAGCAGCGTACACACGACCGATTTACTCGGCAAGACCTCTCTGCCAGCAAGTTTCTTGCTGGTTCTTGCCGAGAAAATCGGTCGTGTGTACGAGGCCTCTAAGTCAAAAATTGACCATTTGTACCATCCCTCTACCAAGCAAAAACTAATTGATCCTTCCGCCATTGCGGATGCCTTTAGCTACTATTATAATACATTGTACAATTTAAAAGATGATTCTTCAGCTACCCAACCTACCCCCCAGGATATAACATCCTTTCTCCAGGAAATCAACCTCCCTAGGCTATCTGTGGACCAGCTAAATTTATTGAACGCTCCTGAAATTTTGCAACCTGAAATTTTGCGTACAATCCTAGCTCTTCCTTCTAACAAATCCCCTGGCCCTGATGGTCTCACTAGCGAGTACTACAAAAAAATTGGTACAATTTTAGCCCCCTTCCTAGATCAGATCTGCAATGACACTGCCTCGTTCTCCTCTCTCCCTCCAGAAATGTTATCTGCTTTGATTGTCACCCTACCGAAGCCAGGCAAGGAACCCACATGCGCACAGAACTTCAGACCCATTTCTCTTCTTAACATAGATACCAAGATTTACGCCAAACTAATTGCCAACCGATTGATAGACCTAATGCCGCTTCTCATACACAAAGACCAGTCCGGTTTCACCAAAGGGAGGCAAACCTTTGATGCTACCCGCAGAGTTATTATCATAGTTCAAAGTGCTGGTTCAACTCAAACGCCCTCTCTGCTCCTCTCCCTGGACGCAGAGAAGGCGTTCGACAGAGTCAATTGGATCTATATGAAAGTAACTCTCACTAAATTTGGATTTCAGGGGCCCATCTTGTTCACCATAATGGCTTTATGTTCTTCCCCCTCGGCTCAGGTTTACACATCAGAAATATTATCTAAACCTTTCCTTATCACCAATGGCACCCGTCAAGGATGTCCATTGTCACCACTTATATTCAACCTGATAATGGAACCTTTAGCAGAACATGTCAGAAGCAACAACGGAATAGCAGGTTTTAAACATGGCACATT
This sequence comes from Rana muscosa, assembly GCA_029206835.1. Taxonomy (NCBI): domain Eukaryota; kingdom Metazoa; phylum Chordata; class Amphibia; order Anura; family Ranidae; genus Rana; species Rana muscosa. Next base: position 1,256,743,771 of record CM055116.1, on the reverse strand, counting down.
AGAACATAAGATTAGCTTATTCACGGATGACGTGATACTGATGATTACAGAACCCATCTCCTCCCTGGCTTCGGTACAAAAGTTACTACAACGCTTCAGCAACAACTCTTATTACAAGGTAAATTAACATAAATCTTATATTCTAGAAATGGGACTAGATGCAGTTACTAGCAATCTTCTCAGGAATAAATACCCCTACCCATGGGCGGAAACAGGGATACCTTACTTACGTATCACGCTTACTAAATCCACAAAAGTTCTCTTCACTCACCATTACACTGCACTAAAGCACATGATCCTCCGAGAAACTGCAAAAATTTCCAAATTTGAATTCTCCTGGGCGGGCCGCCTCGCTGCCTTTAAAATGATGATACTACCTAGGCTATTGTACATCTTTCGTATGCTCCCTATACCAATCCCTCAATCTTATCTTAGGTCCTTACAATCCATTTTAACCCAGTATATATGGCAAGGTAAAAAATCCAGATGCAATCATGCGAAGCTCATCAAACACAGATCTGTAGGTGGAATGGGACACGTTGATATAAAAGACTATTATATAGTGACTATTCTTTCACAACTTAAGGAATGGATGTATTCTACTCCTACCACACTTTGGGGCAATATAGAAAATAGCATGACTCCTGGACATAACTTGTCCCACTGGTTATTTAGCACAACCACAGGAAACAAACCTTTACTGCCCCACTATTCAAGCCTCAGTTAAAATCTGGAAAATAATCCACTCATCTAAATGGGCAAATCTCCCGACCAAAAATATCCCGGTACCCATAGGGACTTTGTCACTAATTACTCCAGACCTACATATCCCACAATGGATCACTACTCGAGTGACTTATACACGCGAACTACGCTCTTTAGTTCACGCTACGCCGTTTTCCCATGCTCAAGAGAAACTCGAAGCGCCTACCGCAGACTACCTTACATATTTTAGAGTGCAACACTGTCTGACTACGAACCCTTCCATAGAAGGATCCCTACCCATTAACTTGTGGAACTACCTCTTCTCCAACAAACCAAAAGTTGGGGCACCTCCTTGATATACTCAATCCTACAAGAAAAAGACACGTTTTACAAATCCAAACCCATCACTGACTGGGAAACTGACCTCCTTACACAGTTCTCTGACCAGCAAACTGCAATCAAATCAGTATATAAATAAATGTCCTGTGCCACTTTGTGGGAACTCACCCAAAAGTTACTGATGAGATGGTATTTGACACCATCCAGAGTAGCCAAATTTCACACTCACACATCCCAAGACTGTTGGAGAAACTGCACTCTCAGGTACACTCATACATATTTTTTGGACGTGCCCTTACCTGCGACAGCTCTGGACTGCAGTAGAATCAATACTGAAAGCCATACTTAATTTTCCTATCTTACTGACCCCCCACCTAGCTCTTCTGAACCTGACCATTGATGACATACCACCCAACCTTAGACTAGTGGTCACACATATCCTCTTAGCAACAAAACTTCTGATAGCCAGAAATTGGAAATCTAAAGACATCCCCACTCTCACAGAAGTGGTAAACCTGACACAAACTCACCATACGTATGAAACCATCCTCTCACGGAGAACACCTGCCAATTCTGCTTTAAAGGGTCTCTGGAACCCATAGAAGCTCTGGTACGACAACAAATATAACCGCTAATTTATAGTATTCCTTTTATGGCTCTCATTCCTCTCCTCTCCTTCCACCACCCCAGCTCTACCCCTACTCCCTCCTGCCCTAACTTCCCGCTTCCCTTGTTCGACATGTTTCATAGTGTAGATGCTTATTGTATCGGTAACTACTTATTGTCTGTTTGAATTGCTATATTTTGACTCTACAACATGATGGTGCGCATGATCTACAGATTCCCAATGTATTCTACACTACTCATTTTATATCATTTATGTTTTTTGCATATATGTATATTTGAAAAATGTCAATAAACATATTTAAACTAAACATAACAATAAGGTGAACAAAGTTTAGTGCAGATCTCGTGAGGGACCGAAAGACCTGGGAATCAGATATGAAAGCTGTGATTTGTTTTTCTTAGACATTTGAAGTAAAAAAAAAAAAGAACTGGTATAATGATGGGCAGAAACAGAGATACTGTGAAACAAAGATATTTAAAACAGAATGGGGCTGATTTACGAACCGTCTGCACCATGAGTATTGGTGCACCAGCGGGCGGAACGGCAGTTTTGGTATTTACAAAACATTTACACCGGTAACGCAGCGCTATTCCCCATTTACTATAGTGTTCTCGGCGCACGGGAGGAGGCGCTCAGTGCGCTACTATGGACCTGGCGCACGGCATCTTCAAATAAAAATATAAAGAAGCTGGAAGTGCCAATATAATGGGGTGATGTGGGGTGATGTGAGGAAGTATAGTGACAACTGCCCAAGTAACAAATATGCCCAAAATAGAATGAGAAAGTAACTTTTTCTGAACCAGCCTGCTGCGCCGGCAATTACGTTTATAACTGCAAGTAGGGATGAGCTTCGTGTTCGAGTCGAACATACGTTCGACTCGAACATCGGCTGTTCGATCGTTCGACGAAGATCAAACGATTTGGGCCGTTCGCGCCAAATTCGAGTGACGCGAACGGCCCACAATGCACTACGCCATCGCAGTGTCATCCAGGCGCTGTGATTGGCCAAGCATGCACTGTGACCCCGCATGCTTGGCCAATCACAGCGCCGGCAGCGAGGAGAGCAATGATTGGCCACAGGCAGGATGCCTGTGGCCAATTATTGCTGATGGGGTTTAGTACACGCCCCACACTATAAAAGGCCGCCAGCGCAGTGGCCTTGTGTAGTGTGTTCCGGAGCAGGGAAAGAGAAGCATAGGCAGGGACAGTGTCATTTTTTTCCTTTACTAATCCTGGATTCCTTGTGTTTAGGGACAAATAAGGATAGGTAGGGAGAGTGTCAGTGACAGTGTGCTATTCTGTGCTAATCCTTGTTTGTAGGGACAGAGAGGTACAGTGAGGGAAACTGACAGTGTGCTATTCTGTTCTAAAACTATTTTGCTGAACCATATTTTCAATCCTTGAGTTGAGGGACAGAGAGCTACAGTGAGGGAAAGTGTCAGCGTGCTATTGTGTTCTAAAACTATTTTGCTGAACCATATTTTCAATCCTTGAGTTGAGGGACAGAGAGCTACAGTGAGGGAAAGTGTCAGTGTGCTATTGTGTTCTAAAACTATTTTGCTGAACCATATTTTCAATCCTTGAGTTGAGGGACAGAGAGCTACAGTGAGTGAAACTGACAGTGTGCTATTCTGTTCTAAATCAATTTTGCTGTTCCATATTTTCAATCCTTGAGTTGAGGGACAGAGAGCTACAGTGAGGGAAAGTGTCAGTGTGCTATTGTGTTCTAAAACTATTTTGCTGAACCATATTTTCAATCTTTGAGTTGAGGGACAGAGAGGTACAGTGAGTGAAACTGACAGTGTGCTATTCTGTTCTAAATCAATTTTGCTGTTCCATATTTTCAATCCTTGAGTTGAGGGACAGAGAGGTACAGTGAGGGAAACTGACAGTGTGCTATTCTGTTCTAAAACTATTTTGCTGAACCATATTTTCAATCCTTGAGTTGAGGGACAGAGAGCTACAGTGAGGGAAAGTGTCAGTGTGCTATTGTGTTCTAAAACTATTTTGCTGAACCATATTTTCAATACTTGAGTTGAGGGACAGAGAGCTACAGTGAGGGAAAGTGTCAGTGTGCTATTGTGTTCTAAAACTATTTTGCTGAACCATATTTTCAATCCTTGAGTTGAGGGACAGAGAGCTACAGTGAGGGAAAGTGTCAGTGTGCTATTGTGTTCTAAAACTATTTTGCTGAACCATATTTTCAATCCTTGAGTTGAGGGACAGAGAGCTACAGTGAGTGAAACTGACAGTGTGCTATTCTGTTCTAAATCAATTTTGCTGTTCCATATTTTCAATCCTTGAGTTGAGGGACAGAGAGCTACAGTGAGGGAAAGTGTCAGTGTGCTATTGTGTTCTAAAACTATTTTGCTGAACCATATTTTCAATCCTTGAGTTGAGGGACAGAGAGGTACAGTGAGTGAAACTGACAGTGTGCTATTCTGTTCTAAATCAATTTTGCTGTTCCATATTTTCAATCCTTGAGTTGAGGGACAGAGAGGTACAGTGAGGGAAACTGACAGTGTGCTATTCTGTTCTAAAACTATTTTGCTGAACCATATTTTCAATCCTTGAGTTGAGGGACAGAGAGCTACAGTGAGGGAAAGTGTCAGTGTGCTATTGTGTTCTAAAACTATTTTGCTGAACCATATTTTCAATCCTTGAGTTGAGGGACAGAGAGCTACAGTGAGTGAAACTGACAGTGTGCTATTCTGTTCTAAATCAATTTTGCTGTTCCATATTTTCAATCCTTGAGTTGAGGGACAGAGAGCTACAGTGAGGGAAAGTGTCAGTGTGCTATTGTGTTCTAAAACTATTTTGCTGAACCATATTTTCAATCCTTGAGTTGAGGGACAGAGAGGTACAGTGAGTGAAACTGACAGTGTGCTATTCTGTTCTAAATCAATTTTGCTGTTCCATATTTTCAAACCTTGAGTTGAGGGACAGAGAGGTACAGTGAGGGAAACTGACAGTGTGCTATTCTGTAATAAAACTATTTTGCTGAACCATATTTTCAATCATTGAGTTGAGGGACAGAGAGCTACAGTGAGGGAAAGTGTCAGTGTGCTATTGTGTTCTAAAACTATTTTGCTGAACCATATTTTCAATCCTTGAGTTGAGGGACAGAGAGCTACAGTGAGTGAAACTGACAGTGTGCTATTCTGTTCTAAATCAATTTTGCTGTTCCATATTTTCAATCCTTGAGTTGAGGGACAGAGAGCTACAGTGAAGGAAAGTGTCAGTGTGCTATTGTGTTCTAAAACTATTTTGCTGAACCATATTTTCAATCCTTGAGTTGAGGGACAGAGAGGTACAGTGAGTGAAACTGACAGTGTGCTATTCTGTTCTAAATCAATTTTGCTGTTCCATATTTTCAATCCTTGAGTTGAGGGACAGAGAGGTACAGTGAGGGAAACTGACAGTGTGCTATTCTGTTCTGAAACTATTTTGCTGAACCATATTTTCAATCCTTGAGTTGAGGGACAGAGAGCTACAGTGAGGGAAAGTGTCAGTGTGCTATTGTGTTCTAAAACTATTTTGCTGAACCATATTTTCAATCCTTGAGTTGAGGGACAGAGAGGTACAGTGAGTGAAACTGACAGTGTGCTATTCTGTTCTAAATCAATTTTGCTGTTCCATATTTTCAATCCTTGAGTTGAGGGACAGAGAGGTACAGTGAGGGAAACTGACAGTGTGCTATTCTGTTCTAAAACTATTTTGCTGAACCATATTTTCAATCCTTGAGTTGAGGGACAGAGAGCTACAGTGAGGGAAAGTGTCAGTGTGCTATTGTGTTCTAAAACTATTTTGCTGAACCATATTTTCAATCCTTGAGTTGAGGGACAGAGAGCCACAGTGAGTGAAACTGACAGTGTGCTATTCTGTTCTAAATCAATTTTGTTGTTCCATATTTTCAATCCTTGAGTTGAGGGACAGAGAGGTACAGTGAGGGAAACTGACAGTGTGCTATTCTGTTCTAAAACTATTTTGCTGAACCATATTTTCAATCCCTGAGTTGAGGGACAGAGAAGGACACTCGTAGAAATTATCAGTGTGCTATTCTGTGCTAAATCATGTTTGTAGGGAGGGACAGAGTAGGACAGTGAGGGAAAGTGTCAGTGTGCTATTCTGTTCTAAAACTTTTTTGCTGAACCATATTTTCAATCCTTGTGTTTAGGGACAGAGAAGGATAGGCAGGGGACAGTGTCAGTGTCATTGTTGCTAAGCCTCCTGCACAATATACACCTGAAGGTAGCCCTTATTGCTGTTTTTCCCATCTCCCTGCAGGCCATCCATTAAAATGTCTGGAAGGCAACCAAGGAGAGGCAGACAGTCAGGAGGCAAAAAAAGAGGGCAAGCAGGCTCTGTGTCTGGGGGCAACAGTGCTGGTCGTGTACGCGGTGCATTGTCATCAGCACATGGCCATGGGACACGCTTGTCCTTGTTTTCGGCAGCTGGACATGTTGAGCCACATCATGCCGAAGACTTGGTAGAGTGGATGACCAAGCCCACCTCATCCTCCTCATCCTCTCTCACCCAGGCTCAGGGTAGTGGCAAAGCAGCTGCCAAAGCGTCCTCTTCTCTGGTATCATTATCTTCATTAGTCAATCCTTCCCTAGACCCACCATGCCCTCCTCCTGAGGAGTCCCCCGAACTGTTTGAGCACAGTGTTGGGTACATACTCCAGGAGGATGCCCAGCGTTTGGAAGGATCTGATGATGATACCCAGCTAGAGGAAGGCAGCAGCGTGAGAGCAGAGAGAGGGGATGCTCAAGAAGGACACCAATCTGGCAGTCATGTTCCAGCAGCTGCAGCATACTGCCAGATTGGCTCCAGTGATGAGGAGGGAGGGGATGATGAGGTCACTGACTCCACGTGGGTGCCTAATAGGAGAGAGGAGGAGGAGGAGGATGAGGAGGAGGCACATCTCCAACGAGGCAGGATGCCCTTGAGTGGCCAGCGTATGGGCAGCACACCGACGGAATCACACCGCAGAGCTCCGCCTGTGCAGGGCGCTGCCTCTGCCCGTCATTCAAAAAGTTCTTTGGTGTGGGCCTTTTTTGAGGCGAGTGCATCAGATCGCACAGCTGCTGTTTGCAACATATGTCTCAAGCGTATATCGCGTGGCCAAAACATCAGCCGCTTGGGCACCACATGCTTGATCAGACATATGTTGACCTGCCATGCAGCTCGTTGGCAAGCCTACCTTAAAGACCCACACCAAAGAACAAAGCTGACCTCTTCTTGCACCGCATCAGCTGGGATCTCCAACCCCACTATACCTTCACTCCTCTCTGAAACCTGCTCTGAGAGGAATGAAGGTGTAGAATTAGGTGTGTCACAGGCAAGTACTTGCGGGCACTCTGCTAGCAGTACACCAACGTCCGATTCTAGCAGGCAAATTTCCCTGCCCCAGCTGCTGGACCGTCAAAAGAAGTTTACTCCCAGCCATCCACATGCCCAGCGGTTGAATGCTAGCTTGGCTAAATTGCTAGCGCTTCAACTGCTGCCTTTTCAGTTGGTAGACTCGGCCCCCTTCCGTGAGTTTGTGCAATGTGCGGTTCCTCAGTGGCAGGTTCCCAAACGACACTTTTTCGCACGGAAGGCTATTCCGGCTCTCTACAGGCATGTGGAAGGCAATGTCTTGGCCTCGCTGGACAGGGCGGTCAGCGGTAAGGTGCATATTACCGCTGACTCATGGTCCAGCAGGCATGGACAGGGACGTTACCTTTCTTTCACGGCCCATTGGGTCACTCTTTTGGCAGCTGGGAAGGATGCAGGACATGGTGCAGTAGTGTTGGAGGTTGTTCCACCCCCACGCCTCCAAAATGCTACTACTGGTTGTGACACACCTCTCTCCTCCACCCCCTCCTCTTCTTCTTCCTCCATGGCCTCTTCCTGTGGTTTGTCCTCGGAACCAGCGGTGCTCCGTAGGCATTCAAGGGGCTACGCAAGTACGCAGGCAAAAAGATGCCATGCTGTGCTTGCGCTGGTGTGTTTGGGGGACAGGAGCCACACTGGGGCAGAGGTCCTGTCTGCTCTGCAGGGGCAGGCCGAGAGGTGGTTGACGCCACGCCAGCTTAAGCCAGGAATGGTGGTTTGCGACAATGGCACCAACCTCCTCTCCGCCCTCCGACAGGGACAACTGACCCATGTGCCCTGTATGGCTCACGTCCTTAACCTGGTGGTGCAGCGGTTCTTGGGCAGGTACCCGGGCTTACAGGATGTCCTGAGGCAAGCCAGGAAAGTCTGTGTGCATTTCCGCAGATCTTATAATGCCAGTGCTTGCCTGGCTGAGCTTCAAAAGGAGTTGAACCTGCCCAAGAACCGCCTTATATGTGACATGCCCACCAGGTGGAACTCAACGTTGGCCATGCTGCAGCGGCTGCACACGCAGCAGAGGGCCATCAATGAGTACCTGTGCGACTACGGTACCAGGACAGGGTCAGGGGAGCTCGGGTTTTTTTCACCACGCCAGTGGGGCATGATCAGGGATGCATGCACTGTCCTGGCACCATTTGAGGAGGCCACGAGGATGGTGAGCAGTGACAGTGCATGCATTAGTGACACTGTACCTCTTGTCCACCTGTTGGAGCACACGCTGCATGGAATAATGGACAGGGCACTTGAGGCAGAACAGAGGCAGGAAGAGGAGGACTTCCTTGCCTCTCAAGGCCCCCTTTACCCAGACAGTGTTCCTTCTGTCCCACCCATCGCACAGGAAGAGGAGGAGGAGGAGGAGGAGGAGGATTGTGTCAGCATGGAGGTGGAGGCTGGCACTCAGCATCATCAGCAGCAGTCTTTTAGGGATGATTTACAGTCCCAAGAAACCAGTGGACTTGTACGTGGCTGGGAGGAGGTGGCTGCGGATCATGTCGTCCTTAGTGACCCAGAGGACTCCGGACTGAATGCCTCAGCTAACCTACGCTGCATGGCCTCCCTGATCCTGCAAAGTCTGCGGAAGGATCCTCGTATTCTTCGGATCAAGGAGAGGGACCATTACTGGCTGGCCACTCTCCTTGATCCACGGTACAAGGGTAAGGTTGCGGACCTTATCGTACCGTCGCAGAGGGAGCAAAGGATGAGACAACTCCGGGAGGCCTTGCAGAAAGGTCTGTGCAACGCGTTCCCAGAGACTGGGAGGTTACAAACTCCTGGTCCTGGACAACGAGTTGCTGAGGCTTCGGGCAGTCAAAGAAGGAGCGGTGGGGAAGGTGGCCGTCTGACCGATGCGTTCAGACAATTCTTTAGTCCGCAGCCCCAAAGTATGATCGGTTCCAGCAACCATCGCCAGCGTCTGATATACATGGTGCAGGAATACCTAGGGGCAAGGTCAGACTTGGACACCTTCCCCACCGAAAATCCTCTGGCTTACTGGGTCTTGAGGATGGATCACTGGCCAGAGCTTGCACAGTATGCAATTGAGCTACTGGCCTGTCCTGCATCCAGCGTTCTTTCAGAACGCACATTCAGTGCTGCTGGAGGATTTGTCACGGATCACAGGGTGCGCCTGTCCACCGACTCGGTTGATCGACTGACTTTCATCAAGATGAACCAGTCTTGGATCACCACCAGCTACCACACACCAGATGCTGATATAACAGACTAATTGATTTTAAAATGTCACATCCCTTCAAGACTGATGCTGATGCTGAGTGCCTGTGCTGTTATGTTGTCTGGCTATCCTCCTCCTCCTCCTCAATGATACGATTAACGATGATAGCTTGGAAGATCATTTTGGTTTATGGGTGACGCCACCAGTGGCTAAGGCCCAATTTTTCAGCCCCTGTTTAACAGGGGCGTGTAATTAAAATTTTTGATGCAATACTTTGCAACAGGCCTCATTGCTGTGCTCCAAGTACAGTATCTGTGAGGGGTTGCAGTGTTGTGCCACCAGTGCCTAAGGCCCAATTTTTCAGCCCCTGTTCAACAGGGGCATGCAATTATAATTATTGATCTAATAATTCACAGCAGGGCCCATTGCTGCGCCCACCAAGAGTAACTGTCAGGCCTTACAGTGTTGTGCCACCAGCAACACCATCATCACCACCACCACCACCACCAAAGGCCCAGTTTTTCAGCCCCTGTTCAACAGGGGCATGCAATTATAATTATTGATCTAATAATTCACAGCAGGGACCATTGCTGCGCCCACCAAGAGTAACTGTCAGGCCTTACAGTGTTGTGGCACCAGCACCACCATCAAAGGCCCAATTTTTACTACCACTGATCAACAATTATATGTTATTACAATTCCTGATATTATACTTGACAGCAGGGCGTTCCAGCACCCACCAAGAATAACTGTGAGTGCTTTCAGTGTTGTGCCAACACCAACACCTAAGGGGCCAATTTCTGCAGAGTATATACGGAAGGTCCCTACTTTCAAACATCCAACTTACAAACTACTACTACTTGCAAACGGAAGAAGACAACAGGAAGTGAGAGGAAATCTACCCCTTGGAAGGAAAATTCTCTCCTGTAAGAATTAATATGGGAGAAAGGTGTCTCCTCTCTACTGATGTTTTATCACCAATCCTTGTTTCAATACAAACACCACATTTCAAAAACAGTTGTCATTGGGACGCAAAGTGAGGTGAAATGTTCTGAACAGGGGCACAGACAGCAAAAAAAATATGACAGGGGTGATAACCGTTCCCTATGTTTTCCAAAAAGCTAAAAAAAAGGAATTTGGCATGGAGCTACACTTAAACAATGCAGCTGTTCAAAATTACAAACAGATTCTACATAAGAACAAACCTACAGTCCCTATTTTGTATGCACCGCCTGTATACGGCTGTTCAGAGTATATAGGGGCTTTTTTATTTTGTGTGCGGGGTTCCCCTTAATATCCATACAAGACCCAAAGGGGCTGGTAATGGGCTGGGGTGGGGGGGGGGGTTGATGGGGTAGCTATGCCATTTTTCCTAAAGATTTTCATCCATATTACCGGGACCAGACATTGCATTAAAGCCGCAAGCAGTTTTAAATGGCTTTTTTTCCTTTAGAAATGCTATTTTGTGCAGGGACAGTTCGTTCTAAACACGGGAAACACGTGGCACTTCACAGGCATACTTTAGACACCCCCCAGGTACAATATTTAAAGGAATATTTGACTTTTTTTTTTTCACTTTATGCATCATTAAAATGACTGCTCCCGGAAAACGTCCGTTTTTAAAACTTCTTTTTGCATTGATACATGTCCCCTGGTGCAGAACCCGGGTTCCCAAACTCTGTTTCGGACAATAACATGGATAATAGTCGTTATAATTTGCACTTTAGAATCCGAACGTTCGCATCCATTGTATTTAATAGGGTTCTAATGTTCGCGCGAACTTTCGGTCCGTTCGCGGGTTCTGGTGCGAACCGAACCCGGGGGTGTTCGGCTCATCACTAACTGCAAGGGGTTTCTTTTGTGCTCTGCACGGCAATTTCACTTGTTCAAATGCGCCGGTTCACTGCGCCGGCAAAATCTTAGTAAATGTCAAGTCACGTAAATCAATTTGCATAAGTTGAACAGGCGCACCTCCTAAACTTGCCATTATATAACAGTCCGACAGCAAAATGACATTTCTAAAGGAAAAAAAAGACATTAAAAAGCACTCGCAGCTATAATGAATTGTCGGCTCTCGTCAATACAAAGAAAAGTCATTGAAAGTCTTTGAAAAAAAAAACTGTGTGGGGGTCCCCCAAATTCCATTACCAGGCCCTTCAGGTCTGCGGGTGGGGGGCTTATCGGAATCTGGAAGCCCCTTTAACAAAATGGACCCCCAGATCCCGCCCCCCCCTGTGTGATATGGTAATGGGGTACAAATGTACCCCTACCATTTCACAAAGAAAGTGTCAGAAATGTTAATGTTAATGTTAAAATGACAATAGCCGGTTTTTGACAATTCCTTTATTAATGTCTTCTCCTTTCTTCCATCTTCTTCCTTCTTCTTCTTCCACCTTCTTCTTCCATTTTCTTATTTTCTCCATTTGGGTTTCTTCCTCCATCTTGTTCTTCATCTTCATCTTCATCTTTATCGTCATCTTCCTTTGGTAATGGAATTTGGGGAAATCCCCACGCATCTTGCTCCGGCTTCTTGTTCCCCTCTTCTTTCTCCGGCCGATCCGCTTGAATTTGAGGTTCCCACTGTGTGACGCTTCATTTCATCAGTTCTCCTCTCGGTCCGCTGCCCCCCAGTGACCCCGCCCCCCTCTGACACCATGGGGAAGGTCCAGTGAAATCCATGTGCGTCAGAGGGGGACGGGGTCACCGGGTGGCAGTGGACCCAGAGGAGAAAGAGGAGAAATGATGAACTGAAGCATCACACAGCGGGAACCTCGAATTCAAGCAGATCGGCCGGAGAAAGAAGAGGGGAACAAGAAGCCGGAGCAAGATGCGGACGAGAACACCGAAGGAAGAAGGAAGATGAAGATGAAGAACAAGATGGAGGAAGAAACCCGAATAGAGGAAAGAAGAAGTTGGAAGAAGAAGATGGAAGAAGATGGAAGAAAGGAGAAGACATTAATAAAGGAATTGTCAAAAAACGGCTATTGTCATTTTTAAAATTTCTGACACTTTTTTTTGTCAAATGGTAGGGGTACATTTGTACACCATTACCATTTCACATGGGGGGGCGGGATCTGGGGGTCCCCTTTGTTAAAGGGGGCTTCCAGATTCTGATAAGCCCCTCGCCCGAAGACCCCCACAACCACCGGGCAAGGGTTGTGGGGATGAGGCCCTTGTCAACAGACCCCAAAAGCATCCTCCCCATGTTTAGGGCATGTGGCCTGGTACGGTTCAGAAGGGGGGGTGCTCTCTCGTCCCCCCCTCTTTTCCTGCGGCCTTCCAGGTTGCGTGCTCGGATAAGGGGTCTGGTGTGGATTTTTAGGGGGATCCCACGCCATTTTTTTTAAGTTTGGCGCGGGGATCCCCTTAAAATCCATACCAGACCTGAAGGGCCTGGTACGGATTTTGAGGGGAACCCCCACGCCATTTTTTTTTTAAATTTGGCGCAGAGTTCCTCTTAATATCTATACCAGACCTGAAGGGCCTGGTAATGGAATTTGGGGAAATCCCCACGCATTTTTTTTTTTCAATGACTTGTATCTGTATTGATGGGAACCAGCAATTCATTACAGCTGTGAGTACTTTTAAATGACTATTATTTTACTTTAGAAATGTAATTTTGCTCTCGGACTGTTATAAACATGGAAAACATGCACTTCTTTACAGGCATACTATAGACACCCCCCAGGTATGATATTTAGGACCAGTTCACACCGGATGCAGTGCAGTGCGTTTTTTTTTTGATACATGAAAAACGCAAAGAAAGTTGATCACATTAATGCCAATGGCATAGTTCACACCACTGCAGTCTGTTCCAGTGAGTTTCAGAAAGGAAAAAAAAATTGGTCATGCTGCATTTTTTATGTACAGAACTGTACTTGACCGCAGTAAAACACATCAAAAAAGCAACGGAACGTACCAAAAATGCACTGGAACGCACCGGAACGCATCTAAATACACCAAAGACGCACTGCAACACACTTAAGGTTAAGTGAAAAGAGGGGGAAAAAAGCACTGGACTGCATCAAAAATGCACTGGAACGCGTCAAAAACGTGAATGCAGAAAAGCACCTGGAACGCATCCAGACTGCGTTTCTATGGTGTGAACTGGCCCTTAGGCCCTTGTGTGTGTGGCGCCGGCCGGCAAAATTTACATTTTGGTGTCCTTATCTAGTTTGTAACACATGCAATTTATTTGTTATGTCTTTGCAAAACAGATGTTTGTTTTACTTTTGTTGATTGTATTTTTTTGTGTGGGGAATATGTTCCCCTGAAATATTTTTGATGTTGTTAATGTGTGTCGTTTGTTCACTTTGATTTAATTGTCTGTGCTGCATTATTTTGCTAAATCTTTCTCAAGATGTGACTAATAGGGTTGAGCGGACCTGAACTGTAAAGTTCGGGCCCGTACCAAACTTTTGGGTTTTTGAGTCCAGGACCCGAACCCGAACAATTGACTGTATGTTCGGGTTCGGGTCCGGTTTTCGGCGATGTAATAGTGCATTTTGAAAAGCTGCAGGGCAGCCAATCAACTTTCGTTTCGGAATTTTCTGTATATTGTTTCCGTGTGTGTAAAGTATGCCTGTAAAGTCGCGCTTGTTTACTGTGCTTAGAACTGTCCCTGCACAAAGTGTCATTTCTGAAGGAAAAAAAGTCATTTAAAACTCACTCGCGGCTATAATGAATTGTCTGAGGACCTGATGTGGAACGTGAGAAGGGGCGGGTCTATTCATGTATTAAACTGTGGAGGAAGTTCCCCATCAGGTCCGCCCCCTAGTATGTCAGACCCCGCCTACGTCATTGGATGAGCGGACCTGATGGGGAACTTCCTCTGCAGTGTAATAAATGAATAGACCCGCCCCTTCTCACGTTCCGCATCTGGTCCGCTTAGCCTTACACCTATGTCATTGGCTGAGCGGACCTGATGGGGAACTTTAGAAGGGGCGGGTCTATTCATTTATTACACTGCGGAGGAAGTTCCCCATCAGGTTCCGCTCAGGCTCAGCCAAAGACGTTTCGTGTGGACAGCGCTGGACATCGGATCGCTGTGGGACACTGGATTTCATCGCAGGAATGTTTTTTTCTATTTTTTTATTTTTAATTAATGACTTTCCCAACGGTGTCTGTGTATTTTTTTTTATTTTTTTTACACTTTCTTTGTGAAATTACCAATTCACATAGGGGGGGGCGGGATCTGGGGGTCCCCTTTGTTAAAGGGGTCTTCCAGATTCCGATAAGCCCCCTGCCCGTAGACCCCCACAACCACCGGGCAAGGGTTGTGGGGATGAGGCCCTTGTCCCCATCAACATGGGGACATGGTGCTTTGAGGGGTCACAGACCCCCAAAGCATCCTCCCAATGTTGAGGGCATGTGGCCTGGTACGGTTCAGGAGGGGGGTGCTCTCTCGTCCCCCCCTCTTTTCCTGCGGCCTGCCAGGTTGCGTGCTCGGATAAAGGGTCTGGGGTGGATTTTTAGGGGGACCCCACGCCATTTTTTTTAAGTTTGGCGCGGGGATCCCCTTAAAATCCATACCAGACCTGAAGGGCCTGGTACGGATTTTGAGGGGAACCCCCACGCCATTTTTTTTTAAATTTGGCGCAGAGTTCCCCTTAATATCTATACCAGACCTGAAGGGCCTGGTAATGGAATTTGGGGAAATCCCCACGCATTTTTTTTTTTTCAAAGACTTTCAATGACTTTTATCTGTATTGACGGGAACCAGCAATTCATTACAGCTGCGAGTACTTTTAAATGACTATTATTTTACTTTCTTGTCCCCCCCTCTTTTCCTGTGGCCTGCCAGGTTGCGTGCTCTGATAAAGGGTCTGGTCTGGATTTTTGGGGGAACTCCACGCCATTTTTTTTTATTTGGGGTGGAGTTCCCCTTAAAATCCATACCAGACCTGAAGGGCCTGGTAATTGAATTTGGGGGAACCCCCACGCATTTATTTTTTTATTTTTTATCAATGACTTTTCTATGTATTGCCGGGAGCCGACAATTCATTATAGCCGCAAGTGAGTTTTAAATTACTTTTTTTACTTCAGAAATGACACTTCTTGCAGGGACAGTTCTAAGCACGGGAAACAAGCGTGAATAGTCCTCAGAAGTTCGGGTCCCCATTGACTTCAATGGGGTTCGGGTTCGGGGTCAAGTTCGGGTCAAGTTCGGTCCCGAACTCGAACTTTTTTCTCGAAGTTTAGCCGAACCCATCGAACCCGAACATCCAGGTGTCCGCTCAACTCTAGTGACTAATGTTTCAAATTTACCTTCATGTCTTTTTTATTTTTTTATTTTTTGCTTCCCTTTGTGTTTTTCAAGTCCTGTTTTGTTGACCAATAAAATTTGATGCAAAGTTCGATTTTTTTTTGTTTTCTATGCAACAAATGTGACAGTTGTAGCTTAACTATGCTTATTGGCATGTCAAAACAAAACAGGTGTGATTTGTCTAACCTGGTGCCTTCATGGTAGCATATGCATGTATTGTGTGCTGCCATGGATAGTCACCAGGAAATGAAAAATGCAGAGCGGTAAGTATTCAATTTTCCTTTTTACTGCAGTGGTTCTCAGCCTCAGTCCTCAAGTACCCCCAACAGGACATGTTTTGTGAATTTATCTTATCGAGAATTGCTGTCCAAAATACCAAACCATTGACTGTGATTTAAAGCACATGTGCAAGATGAAGGAAAACCTACAAACATGGCCTGTTGGGGGTGCTTGAGAAGCACTGATTTAGAGCACTGCACTTAAAAATAGCTCAAGGCAATACAATTCTAATTGTGGGCATTTTGAGGGAAACCAAGTAAGTATTAGAACCCCTGTTTTTTTTTTTGTAAAATTGGCATCACTTCCTGTCACACAGCTAAACAGGAAGTGAAGGTAAAACCCTACCAATGTCTTTTCTTGGGGACACACAGATCAATCTAACTAGTGTCCCCATTAAGCAAATTGCACTCTAGCACTTTGTTGTGTACACCCCAAATCATTAGGTAGTTTGAGGTTTAGTAAAGACAAATTCTCTCTGCAGTACAAGTGTAGTTGCTGAAAATCTGAGGGGAAGCACTGGTGATTGTAACATCCAATCATGTAAAAGCAAAGATGGTGTTTTTTTTGTTTCCTTGCATGTCCCCCTCTGATATCCAGCAAGTGCTCTTGTAGTGCAAAGTGGATTTGCCTTTAGTAAATAAACCCCAAAGTCCAAAATACCTAATAATGTAGGGTGTACCCAGCAAAATGCTGGAGTGCAATGTACCGTATTTATCGGCGTATAACACGCACTTTTTTCCCCTGAAAATCAGGGGAAAATCGTGGGTGCGTGTTATACACCGATACTGACATCCCTGAGCTGTCTCCGCTGACTGTGAGCAGAGCGGAGCGAGATACACATAGCCGAATGTACTCGGCTATACTCGGCTTTTCTCGGCTCCGCTCACAGTCACGCCCAGTCCCGCCATTGGACCTGTGTTATGTCCATCATAGGGCGGGACTCGGCGTGACTGTGAGCGGAGCCGAGAAAAGCCGAGTATAGCCGAGTACACTCGGCTATGTGTATCTCGGCGGCGGCTCCGCCCAGTCCCTGCGTCCCCGGCGTTCTCGGCGGCGTCCGCACAGTCTCGGCGCCAATTTTAAAATGATGCACGGCGACACTGGGGCAAGGCTGCACGGCGACACTGGGGCAAGGCTGCACGGCGACTCTGGGGCAAGGCTACACGGCGACTCTGGGGCAAGGCTGAAATGGACTCTGGGGCAAGGCTGCAATGGACACTGACAAGGCTGCACTGTGACAAGGCTGCAATGGACACTGACAAGGCTGCACTGTGACAAGGCTGCAATGGACACTGACAAGGCTGCACTGTGACAAGGCTGCAATGGACACTGACAAGGCTGCACTGTGACAAGGCTGCAATGGACACTGACAAGGCTGCATTTAAATGTAAGTTATTTTTCCTTAAACTTCCCTGCTAAAAGTTTTTTTCCCTAAAATTTCCTCCTAAACTTGGGGTGCGTGTTATACGCCGGTGCGTGTTATACGCCGATAAATACGGTACATAATGGGGAAAATATTTAGATTGACCTGTGTGTCCCCAAGGAAAGACATTGGTAGGGATTTACCCTCTCTTCCTGTGTGGCTATGTGACAGGAAGTGAATTATTTGGAAGGCTAAAGTGGCCAAATTTGGGAGTTTTCTTTACCCTATCAGGGGTGCAGACATCCCCAAAAACTGTCTAGACTTGTAATCCCTCTGCACTCTATCCCCAAGCAAAAATAAGAAAGGATTTCATTTAGTTTAACTTTTCAAAGACACATTCTGTTTAGTGATGCTGGAGACCTGTAAGAAGAGAAAAAAGGAGAGAAAAAAAATAATATCTCTAGTTGAAGAAAATAGCTCAGTCCATAGTGTCCTCATTGACAGGTGATATAGTGTCAAAGCGACCGCGCTTATGAAGATTGTGATGAGTGAATTGTGATGCATGTCAATGGCCCATTTAGACCCTCTTTAATCACTTGAGATCAGCGCTATAGCGGAGATGCGAAGGCGCATGCGCGGCTGCCTGAGGAGAAAGTAATGTCTCCTTAGAGCTCCGCTCCACAGGGGAAATACCGGAGAACTACGGGTCCCAGCGGCGCAGGAATTCTTTCAAATTTGCTGTGGAAGCTCAGTACATCACACCAGTCCTCCTAGTATGGTGTTTAAAGGTAAAAAATCACAATTTAAACCGAGCAGACCTAGAAGAACAGTCTATGCACTGACAGCTGACATGGCAGCTTCTCCCTCCCCCTCACAGCGCTCTTCAAACACCTCAGTGAAGACACAGTCTCTCAGTCAAACAAAACCTCATAAAGTTAATGTGACTGATGGGGGAAACTCACCTATATATTCTGGGGCCCAGCTTGACATGTTTAAACAATTTGAATTAATGCTACAGAAAGCACTTAAAGAGACCTCTGACCATATTAAAAATAAACTGACAAGATTAGAGAACTTGGTCAGAGAACTGCTGAACTTGAACAGAGAGTTGATGTAATTGATAACTGTACACAGCACCACAGCTCTGAACTCTCATCTATTAAAGAAGAGAATTTAATTCTACAAACACGTTTAGAAGATCAGGAAAATAGGGACCGCAGGTCAAATGTAAGGATCAGAGGTATCCCTGAAAGTGTCCTTGACTTACAGGCAACCATAACAGCGCTTTTCCAGGAACTGATACCTGGTACCCCTATTGATAGACTTGAAATGGATAGAGTGCACAGAGCTTTAGCTCCACGTAAACCAAATGGTCCCCCTAGGGACATTATTGCTAAACTGCACTTCTACCGCACCAAAGAACAGCTTCTAGCAGCTGCTAGAGACAAAGAAACTCTCAGCTTCCAGGGTAACACATTTCAATTGTTCACTGACCTGCCTCCACTTACAGTTGCCAAGAGATGTGCACTTAAACCACAATTGCAAGTGCTCCAGCATAACCAAATCTCCTACCTCTGGAGATTTCCCTTTTGCCTCCGATTCACCCATCTGGAAACTAAATATGTATGTCGCTCCTCTGAGGATTTGCAATCGGCATTGATTGACATGGGTCTTGCAGAAAAAGACCTAAATGTGGACCAACCTCGCAGACGTTCAGTCTCTCGATCTTCCCAGCAACGATTTAAATCAGGCCCTGGATCATCCTCCACCACTCATCACAATTTTCATAAGCGCGGTCGCTTTGACACTATATCACCTGTCAATGAGGACACCATGGACTGAGCTATTTTCTTCAACTAGAGATATTTTTTTTCTCTCCTTTTTTCTCTTCTTACAGGTCTCCAGCATTACTAAACAGTCTCAATACATGTTTGCTAAAACATTTCTTGGACTGACATGGTTTATGGTCTTTTAAGCTTATTCACAGTATGTGATATGAAGCAAATTTATTTTTGTTCTTTTTCTTAACATATTTTTCGGTACTATACTCTTAAGTTTATATTTTTGAAGGTTCCGGACACTATGGACTGAGCTATTTTTTGAACTAGAGATATATATTTTTTCTCCTTTTTTCTCTTCTTACAGGTCTCCAGCATTACTAAACAGTCTTGCTACCTGTTTGCTAAAACATTTCTGGGACTGAAATGGTTTATTTTTTTTAAGCTTATTCACAGTATGTGATATAGAGCAAATTAATTTTTGTTCTTTTTCTTAACATATTTTTCGGTACTATACTCTTAAGTTAATATTTTTGAAGGTTCCTGTTGTTCTCCGGTGTTGCTCTTCCCGTAGGAATTTCTTGCTGCCCCCTACACCACCAGGAGACTCCTGACATAGTTATGTGGGACTCTCCTGGTGGGCCTGGACCTTCTCAGAGGGTTTTGATTACTCTTCTGAGACGTTCCTACACCCTATGGTTCTTCCTTAATTTTATGATACAAAGTCGTTATACTGGGTTTGAAATATCATTTTATTTGGTATTTATTTTTCTCTCTTTTTTCCTTATCTATTCTTCCTCTTTTATTTTCCCCCGGTCGGTGACTCTGGCTCCTGGTAAGTGCTATGATTGTAATGAATTACTGCTTGTCTCATTGGTCTTATGGCTCCTATAAATGTATTATCTTTAAATGTAAAAAGGTTTAATATTCCTCACAAACGAACTAAGGCTCTTCGATCTTTTATGGCTAAAAAAGCCCATATTATTTGTCTTCAGGAAACTCATTTTACAGATAAATCCCACCCTAAATTTCTTTCAACCTCCTATCCACAATTTTATTCTGCATCAACGACAGTTAAACAGCGTGGAACTCTAATTGGTTTTCACTGTTCCACTCCGTTTAACCTTATATCACAAATTACAGATCCTGAAGGTAGATATATTCTCCTTACTGGTTACATTTCTGATAATCCCATCACAATTGTATCTTATTACGCCCCCAATAAATGTCCAATTGCCTTTCTTTCTCATCTCTTCCAGGTGGTAGAAGCTCATAAGTTTGGCACTGTTATTCTATGTGGTGATTCTAATGCAACTGATTTCCCTTTTCATGATAAGTCTCCGTCAGGTCCAACCGATAATTTGTCTACACGTACATTTCAACATTTACTTACAACACACAATTTAGTTGACACATGGCGAGAAATAAATCCTACCAGTATACCCACTACTCCTATCCACACAAATCCTTTTCACGCATTGATCACATCCTAATCCTATCTAGTATGTTACCTGAAATCATCTCTTCCGAAATCATCCCCTTTCCATGGACTGACCATTGCGCAGTATTTACAACCATAGCCTCCACTATTCCCAGATCACATGATAAAACTTGGTGTATTAATGATTCCATTTTGACTCGTCCATCCCATAGCATTGAAATCGAGAAGATGATTGCCGACTACTTGAAAACGAATGATACAGATGACATTTCTGACCTCACTCTATGGGAAGCTCATAAAACTGTCATAAAGGGGAGGTTTGATACAACAAGCATCTAAGATTAAAAGAGAGCGTAAACTGTTATTTGCCAAGCTCGAGTCTATTTTCAACTCATGCCACTTGGCTTTTCAAACAACCCCGAATGCCATTAATAATTCCAAACTCGAAAAAGCCTGTCTTGATCTCGATCTCTTCTTGACAGATTCAGCTGATAAACTTATATGCAAACGACAACATATACAATATCTTAAAGCTAACAAACCCGATACCCCCATGGCTAGATGTCTTAGATCCACACAACATACTCAGGTACCCATTAGACTGAAAGTCTCCCGGGAAGCATATACCAGTAACCCAGTTAAGATTATAGAGATTTTCCGTTCTAATTTAGCTAAGTTATACTCCCCAGCCCAGAACTTTGATACTACAAAAGCTGATGCTCTATTTTCTAACATCAACCTTCCAACTCTTGACCAAGAACAACGTGAGCTCCTTGAAAGTTCTATAACAGACACAGAAGTCCTAAATGCTATAAAAACTCTAAAACCTCATAATAGACCGGGTCCTGATGGATTTTCAGCAGCTTATTATAAGAGAATTTCAAACACCTTAGCGCCAGTCTTGACCAGAGCCTTTAACTCGATCCTGACTGGACAATCATTCAAAGCGGAAACTTTGACTTCTATTATAGCTATGATACCTAAACCACACTACGATTCTACTTCTTGGGCCAATTATCGACCCATTTAATATACAGAGACCAAACAGGTTTTATACCGAAACGCCAAGCCGGTGATAACATTAGACCAGCACTCTTACTCATCCATGCAGCCAAAACCAGGCAAATCCCGGCCTGTCTAGTGTCCTTAGATCTAAAAAAGGAATTTGATTCTGTCTCATGGCCATATATGCAATACATTCTTGAAAAATTGGGTTTTGGTAATAATTTCCTGACCTGGGTCTCTTCCTTATACAATAACCCAAAAGCCTATATTAAATATGCTGGCTACAAATCGCCAATGTTCGATATTCAAAGAGGTACTAGACAGGGATGTCCCCTTTCTCCATTACTTTTTGCATTATTAATTGAACCCCTTGCACAATTAATTAGAACTAATCCCGATGTAAAGGGTATAGAATTGGAAGGTCATCACCATAAATTATGTCTCTTTGCAGACGATATCCTTATCTTCCTGTCGCACCCTCACATATCAGCACCAAATTTACTGAAATTATTGGATAAATTTGCCCAAATATCAGGACTTCATGTTAACCATACGAAATCAAATGCATTAAACATTTCCCTACCACAATCAGAGCTCCAACTCGCTAAAACCTCTTTACCATTCATTTGGGTTCCAAAACAATTACCTTACTTAGGAGTTCAACTCACAATCTCTCTTAAAGATATTTTTACCACTAATTACTTACCTCTACTGAAACAAACTTCAGGTTTAATGAAATCATGGACTACTCTACCACTGTCATGGATTGGTAGGCTTAACGCTATAAAAATGTCTATACTACCTAAATTTTTATATTTATTTAGGGTGCTCCCCACTCCATTACCATCATACTTCCTAAGACTTATCCAAAATAGAGTTATGTCCTTTATCTGGGGCTCGACTAAACCGCGGATCTCTAAATCTACGCTTTATCTCCATAAAATGAATGGTGGACTGGGATTACCTAATTTCTCTTCTTATTATAACGCTTCACAAATTGCATCCCTTTCTAAATACCACACTGCTGTAGAAACACCTCTATGGGTTGCAGTTGAATCAATAGATACTGACCCTATTTCAGTGGCTAACATGCTATGGCTCAAGCCCACAGACAGATCTCATTTTTCTAACCCCATAACGAAGCATTCCTTAGCAATATGGGAAAAATTTAGAAACTCACATAAACTCCAATCCCCACATAATCCCTTGCTTTCGTTCCTCAAGAACCCAGCCTTTTAACTGGCCTGGAAATATCCAAATTCGTTTTCAGCATGGTCCTCTGTAAACTTGATTCGTCTACACAAACTAACGTCTAATACGAAATTTCACACTTTCTCAGTACTATCTGAAACATTTGGGCTTCCTAGAACTGAATATTTCCGCTATTTACAAATCAAGAATTTTTACGAACCTTTTATTGATATGACTTCATCGCTTACCCAAATGTCTCAGTTTGAGCGGATATGTATAAGCAACCCACATACAAAAGGTCTCATTTCAATTCTATATCAGTCACACATTACAAACTCTAACGATACATTACCTTTATACGCAACTAAATGGGCACAAGATATGAATCGTTCTTTTGATATCAAAGATTGGTCAAGTATATGGCTAGCTACAAAAAATTCTTCCCCAAATTGCTATGCAGTGGAGACTAATTATAAAGTTTTAGCGCGCTAGTACCTAGTCCCAGCTAGAGTTGCAAAATATGTCCCCTCATATTCGCCAAATTGTTTTAGAAGATGCGATTTACCAGGCACTCATTTCCACATTTGGTGGCAATGTCCAGTTGTCCAAGAATTTTGGAAAAAATATTCTCAATGGCATCTAAAAGTCTTGAAATACCAATTCTTCCAGACCCTGCTACTGCTTTACTAAATCTTAAAGTGGTTGTAAACCCACTTTTGCAACTTGCACCTACAGGTAAGCCTAGATTAAGGCTTACCTGTAGGTGCAAGAAATATCTCCTAAACCTACACGGTTTAGGAGATATTTGCTAAAAAAACGGCGCATTCATGGGGTTAATCCCATTCACAAATTCAGCTAAGTCCCAGCAATGCTTGGGCTTAGCCGAATTTGACGGCTCCCGCGTGCATGCGCGGAGTGACGTCTTCGCCGCTCCGGCCAATCACAGCGCTATCGCGGCACCAGTTCTGTCATATGCCTTTGTTGCGGGAGATCAGGGAGAATAATCCTGAGGACTACTGGAATTTTCTCCGGATGTCTGACCCCATATTTCAGCATCTGTTGGCTTTGGTGTCCCCCTACATTACCAGGCAGGACACCGTTATGCGTGAAGCCATCAGTGCTGAGCAGAGGCTCATTGCCAAGTTGCGATACCTGGCGACTGGGAGAAGCCTGCAGGACCTAAAGTTCTCCACAGGCATATCCCCCTAGGCTCTGGGTATCATTATACCAGAGACGTGTTCTGCCATCCTTCAAGTTTTGCAGGAGGACTATATTAAGGTAAGTGTTCTTATTTCAAACCTCACATTGTATTTATTTCTTTGTTAATATTTTTTTGGGGGTTTATTAGCAGTCCCTAATTCCCATGATTCTCAGCTGCAGGGAATGTCCCCTTTCTCCACATGGTTATTTATTTTTGGGAATGTTTTTATTAGGCCTGCATTTAAATTTGCCTTACCTAACCTCTCCAGCATGCTATCCTGGGGCCATACCCACGTTGCCTAGTCATTTCCATGTATTTTAATCTATGCTCCATCGTAGTGCTTTACCCTAAACGCACCCTAAATATTGCCTAGGAATGTTACATTTTTTAAAAATTCATACAGAGTGCTACAGCCTTCATTTGTGATCTCCCCAACTCATCTTCACCCCCCCCCAGTTTTTATTTTGGGTTTGTTTTTGGTTTGTTGTTGCTTACTAATAATCAGGGATGAGCCGAACACCCCCCTGTTCGGTTCGCACCAGAACCTGCGAACAGACAAAATGTTTGTGTAAACTTTAGAACCCTATTAAATACAATGGACTCGAACGTTCGAAATCTAATGTGTTAATTATAAAGGCTAATATGCAAGTTATTGTCCTAAAAAGTGTTTGGGGACCCGGGTCCTGCCCCAGGGGACATGTATCAATGCAAAAAGAAGTTTTAAAAACGGCCGTTTTTTTGGGAGCAGTGATTTTAATAATGCTTAAAATGAAAAAATAAAAGTGAAATATTCCTTTAAATTTCGTACCTGGGGGGTGTGTATGATATGCATGTGAAGTGGCGCATGTTTCCCGTGCTTAGAACTGTCCCTGCAAAAAATGTCATTTTTGAAAGAAAAAAATGCATTTAAAACTGACTCGCGGCTATTAATGAATTGTCGGCTCCCGGCAATACATACAAAAGTCATTGATAAAAAATAAAAAAAAAGAGTGGGTGTTCCCCAGAATTCAATTACCAGGCCCTTCAGGTCTGGAATGGATATTAAGGGGAACCCTGTCGCAAATTAAAAAAAAAAATTGACGTGGGGTTCCCCCAAATATCCATTCCAGGCCCTTCAGATCTGGCATGGATTTTAAGGGGAACTCCACCCCAAATTTAAAAAAAAAATGGCGTGGAGTCCCCCTAAAAATCCATACCAGACCCCTTATCCGAGCACGCAACCTGGCCGGCCGCAGGGGAAAAGGGGGGGGGACGAGAGAGCGCCCCCCTCCCTCCTGAACCGTACCAGGCCACATGCCCTCAACATGGGGAGGATGTCCCCATGTTGATGGGGACAAGGGCCTCATCCCCACAACCCTTGCCCGGTGGTTGTGGGGGTCTGCGGGCAGGGGGCTTATCAGAATCTGGAAGACCCCTTTAACAAAGGGGACCCCCAGATCCCGGCCCCCCCCTATGTGAATTGGTAAGGGGTACATTGTACCCCTACCATTTCACGAAGAAAGCGTAAAAAAATGTTTAAAAAAACACACAAACACCTTGAAAAAGTCCTTTATTTAAAAAAAAAACAAACATTCCAGCGGTGAAATCCAGTGTCCCACGGCGATCCCGATGTCCAGCGCTGTCCTTCATTGGTTGTGCCTGAGCGGACCTGATGGGGAACTCCCTCTCAGTATTTTAAATGTATAGACCCGTCCCTTCTAAAGTTCCCCATCAGGTCCGCTCAGCGGACCAGATAAGGAACATGAGAAGGGGCGGGTCTATACATGTATTACCAAAGTGAGAGCAGTCCCCCATCAGGTCCGCCCCCTCGGTATGTCAGACCCGCCTACGTCATTGGCTTGAGCGGGGAACTTCCTTCACTATGTAAATTTAAATTACACAGTGAAGGAAGTTCCCCGCTCAAGCCAATGATGTAGGCGGGTCCGACATACCGAGGGAGCGGACCTGATGGGGAACTTTAGAAGGGGCGGGTCTATACATTTAAAATACTGAGAGGGAGTTCCCCATCAGGTCCGCTCAGGCACAACCAATGAAGGACAGCGCTGGACATCGGGATCGCCGCGGGACACTGGATTTCACCGCTGGAATGTTTTTTTTTTTTTTTTTTAATAAAGGACTTTTTCAAGGTGTTTGTGTGTTTTTTTAAACATTTTTTTACGCTTTCTTCGTGAAATGGTAGGGGTACAACGTACCCCTTACCAATTCACATAGGGGGGGGCGGGATCTGGGGGTCCCCTTTGTTAAAGGGGTCTTCCAGATTCCGATAAGCCCCCCGCCCGCAGACCCCCACAACCACCGGGCAAGGGTTGTGGGGATGAGGCCCTTGTCCCCATCAACATGGGGACATCCTCCCCATGTTGAGGGCATGTGGCTTGGTACGGTTCAGGAGGGAGGGGGGGCCGCTCTCTCGTCCCCCCCTTTTCCCCTGCGGCCGGCCAGGTTGCGTGCTCGGATAAGGGGTCTGGTATGGGTTTTTAGGGGGACTCCACGCCATTTTTTTTTAAAATTTGGGGTGGAGTTCCCCTTAAAATCAATGGCAGATCTGAAGGGCCTGGAATGGATATTTGGGGGAACCCCACGTCAATTTTTTTTTTAATTTGCGGCGGGGTTCCCCTTAATATCCATTCCAGACCTGAAGGGCCTGGTAATTGAATTCTGGGGAACCCCCACGCTTTTTTTTTTTTTTTATCAATGACTTTTGTATGTATTGCCGGGAGCCGACAATTCATTAATAGCCGCGAGTCAGTTTTAAAAGACTTTTTTTCTTTCAAAAATGACATTTTTTGCAGGGACAGTTCTAAGCACGGGAAACATGCGCCACTTCACATGCATATCATACACACCCCCCAGGTACGAAATTTAAAGGAATATTTCACTTTTATTTTTTCATTTTAAGCATTATTAAAATCACTGCTCCCGAAAAAACGGCCGTTTTTAAAACTTCTTTTGCATTGATACATGTCCCCTGGGGCAGGACCCCGGTCCCCAAACACTTTTTAGGACAATAACTTGCATATTAGCCTTTATAATTAACACTTTAGATTTCTCCCATAGATTTTTCGAATTTGCCGCGAACACCCCAATTTGTTCGCTGTTCGGCGAACGGGTGAACAGGCAATGTTTGAGTCGAACATGAGTTCGACTCGAACTCGAAGCTCATCCCTACTAATAATGTTTTAATTTTTCGGTTTCTCCCAATGTTGGCCATGAATGGTTTTCTTAAATCTGCTTTCAATGTTTCTGTCTCAAAGTATTAATTTATTTTTAATTTAATTCCACAATTCCCTTCTATGCCTCATGAATGGCAGAATGTGGCATCTGAGTTTGCCCAGCGATGGAACTTTCCGAACTGTGGAGGGGCCATCGACGGCAAACATGTTCGGGTCATCACACCACCCCATTTGGGATCCTTTTATTATAATTATGAGGGGTTCCACAGCATCGTCATGATGGCAGTGGTGTCGGCCACCTACGAATTCCTCTATGTGGACGTTGGCAAGAATGGCAGGATGTCTGATGGAGGAGTCTTTGCACAGACGGAGTTTGGGGAACGGCTCCTTTTGGATCAGCTGGCCTTGCCACCAGCGGAGCAGAATGTGGAGGAACTCCCATTTGTCTTTGTGGCGGATGAGGCATTTGGCCTGGGTCCCCATTTGATGAGGCCATTCCAGCAACACACCCTCACCCCTGAGAGGAGGGTGTTCAACTATCGGCTGGCCAGAGCAAGAAGGGTGGTGGAAAATGCCTTTGGCATCATGGCCAACTGATTCCGCTTGTTCCTCACCTCCATCCACCTTGCCCCTTACAAATGGAACCATGTTGTAATGGCTTGTTGTGTGCTCCATAATTTTCTCAGGGTGCATTCAACCAATTATCTGACTTTGACTGGGCCTGAGGCCTCATTATTGGAAGCAGAAAATTTAGTGGCCCTGGAAGCTGGCCGTCCAGGCTTGGCCCCCCAAACCGGACGTGAGGTCCGTCAACAATATGTCGATTATTTTGTGGGTAGGGGGGCCATTGATATGCCTGATGAATTTTAACATTATTATTTGTAAAAATAAAACCTTTTTTTGAGAAAATATTGTTTTGGTGTTTTCATTTAATATTCTTTTAGGTTTCTCGTAGGTTTACCTAGTGCACTTGTAGTGCCATGTGTATTTTGCATTCTTAATTATCCTTCATTGTCAGTGTAAACACAAAACACAACATTTACATAATGAAGCCACAAATTCTTGTTAAGAAAATACCTTTTCTTATTTTTTTGGAGGAAACTTCCTTTTAAATGTAGATGTCCTAAAAAAAAAATTGGGGTTAAAACGCATGAACAGCCATGCATAAAAATTTTTTAAAAAAAAATATCGTTAAAATTTAAACATGTACTATTCATTAAAGCTGAAAAGAAAAACAAACCTGCCAAAACACAGCAAGTTCAACGTTCTTTTGTGTTATAAAACATTATACACGCCCAAGCACAGCCATGATTTTTTGTAGCTTTTCCTCAACCCACTTGGTATTTTGCCTGATCTCTATCAAGTCCCCCTTTATTTTTTCAAGGTCACGACACCAGACCATGAGGTATTGGATCAGGATCTGGGCACTGTGATGTGTAAATTTTTCTGGGTCTCCGGCCAGAACTGCACCTAAATAAAAAAAAATAATGTAGTATAGAATATGTAGGCCTACATCTATTAACCTGCATCTGTCTGGTTTGACACTGACCTGTTGTGGTGCCACTTTCCACTTCCACAACTTCACGTTCCTCTCCATCATGTGGTTCTGGGGGTATTGTTGAAGGTGTTGGATTTATAGGCTCATCTGACGTAGCTTTTTGAAGCCCTATGGAGATTGCAATAAAAGGTATAGTTTCATTAGTAACTAATAATTTTTTGGCCACAAAAAAACATGAAAAATAGATTTGTAAAGATTATTTGGAAGTGTGGTCCATTTTTAAATGTACCCCCAGTGACAACCGGAACACATGATTGGATACATAGCCAAAACCAGAGCATATACTTTTTGAAACAAAGTTTGACACATTGTAACACCCCAAAGTATATACACAGGATCACCTGTGTGTGACACCCAAAAAATTTAGGGGTTTTGTCCCACACTTGTACTACTGCGTTCAGATGTTTAAGCAGCTGCTGAGCATTCTCTCCATTAACATTACAATGCATACCCTTTTTTTTTTTAAAAAATGTCTTTTGGATTATAAAAATAAAGCAAATTGTTTACCAAATTTGCTCCCCAAAAAAAAAAAAAATTTGGGTGTTCACACTGGATGATCCAAAAACATTGTTTTAGGAACTGTACGGAGAAAGAGGTTTACTACGTCCGTTTACTGTGCGGACGAACATGAAAGTTGGTATCTTTCACTGTACTATATCAAAGTCAAATATACACGACTTAATACAAGTAAATAATCTTTAGCAGGGAAAATGAAGAAAAAGTACTTACTTTTTCCTAAAACTTTCTTGATTCTTTTGTATTGGTTGGGCTCCCGCAACTTCAGATCAGACCATCGTTTTCTGAGCTGTTCCTTCGTTCTGCACACCCCAAATTTTGGTGAAGAGTTTTAACCACTTTGCCCATAATTTTTGTTTTGACAAGATTAGGCCTTTTATACGGCCCAGGCTTGGCATCATAATCCTCCCTCCTCAAAATGGCGACCATCTCCACCATTTCCTCGAATGACATGTTGGATGCCTTATATCTCCTGGATCGGGATTTGGGCTCCTCTGAAATTTCCTCCTCTGTAGAGGTAATCTCAGCCACCTGTGTCTCCGCCATGTTGTTAAGCACTACGACGAGCGAGAAGGGGCGGGGAAAGTACAATATTGAACGTCAGGGGCGGGGAAAGCGTGCAGAGTTTCACGCATGCGCAGTGTATATCAAGTGAAGATCCATGTGTCTAAAATACGTTCATTTGGCGGGAGAGGGAGTTAGCAACGAACATGTTGACCAAGGTACATAACATTTTAAGGATTTGGGTTTCATCAGAGGAGGAGATTTGGGGCTTGAAAATCTGTCGAAAGTGCTGATTTGATGAATGTTGCCTGAAACATATGTATTTTCTTGTTTCTTGATTTTACAGAGAGAATAAATAGTTTCAAAAACCCAGACTTTATGGGGGAGTTCATTGATAAATGGAAAGAACTCCCTATCCTTTGGCAGACAAAAAGTGGTGTAAAAAAAAATAAAGTGGCCAGGACAGCAGCACTGGAGAGCCTGCTTGCATTTGTGCAAACACAGATACCCACAACAACTCTCCAAGATGTGAAAACCAAAATTGCTACCATCAGGGGGACATACAGGACCCAGAGGAATATGGTCCTGAAGTCCCAGAGGTCAGGTGCTACAGCAGATAAGGTTTATAAACCCAGTCTGTGGTACTACAGCAAGTTATCTTTCCTGGATGACCAGCTAGAAGTGCGGGAATCTCTGTCCACCCTTCCCCCCAGAGGTCAATCCAGCCTTCCTTGTAGCCAGCCCTCCAGCCTTCCTTGCAGCCAGCCCTCCAGCCTTCCTAGCAACCCTGCTCTGGCTTCCTCTGAGGATCAAGATGAGGTCCTTGAGGAGGCAGATTTGGATATATGGAGCCAGGTAAAGTATTGATATTTACATTTATATGTTACAAAAGTGATGGTTTTAAATTGATGTTAGCATTGTTAAGTATTTAATGTTCTAAAAAATTAGGATTTAAAGAGCAAGATACAGTAGTGGTCAAATTTGATGGGGACAAGGCAACAATATCAGGAGGCGGAATCTATGCAAATTTAATACCTTTTGACATTCAATTAAAAAATGTCTGGAGGTGA
This sequence comes from Rana muscosa, assembly GCA_029206835.1. Taxonomy (NCBI): domain Eukaryota; kingdom Metazoa; phylum Chordata; class Amphibia; order Anura; family Ranidae; genus Rana; species Rana muscosa. The sequence continues at coordinate 1,256,713,203 of CM055116.1, read as the reverse complement.
ACAATGTGTGTGATTGATGGTGGCAAAAATTAAAGAATGTCCCTTTCTTTTTTTACAGCCAGAGCAGAGCCAGGAAGAGGGTGATGTTGGGGACCAGGAGGAGGCAGGGCCCAGTGGCACACAGGAGGAGGCTGGGCCCAGCACAAGGGCCCAGATGCCTCCCCTGGTAATGAAACAACGAGGGCCAAGGAGAGCTAGGCAGGTGGAGGAGGAAACAAGAGCCTTCCTAAAAGAGGCTACTGTGGCCCTCAGAGAGGCACCCTCTGCTGAGGAGGGCTTTGCCGCAGTCCTGGCCCATAAGTTAGGCCAAATGGACTTGCGGCAAAAGCTATATAGTGAGAAACTTCTGCTGAAGGTCATTAACAAGGGGTTGCTCGGTGAACTGACCAAGTTCACCGACATCACTGAGGTTGTCCCTACTCCTCCACCTCCTTCTCCTCCTCCTACTACTCCTCCTGCCACCTCCTCTCCTCCTGATCCCCAGCCTCCGAGGAAGCAAGCAACAAAGGCTGCAGGGAAGGCTGCAGGAAAGGCTGCAGAGAAGGCTGGAGAGAAGGCTACAAGGAAGAGGAAAAAATAATGCCTGCTGTAGTACCACAGACTGGGGACATATATGACTTATCTGCTGCTGTTCCTGACCTCTGGGAGTTCAAGCCAAGATTGGGCTCCTTTTTTTTAATTATTAAATAGTTTGGTTTTGACATCTTGGATGGTTGTTGTGGGGTCCAAAGGATGCACAAATGCAAGCAGGCTCTCCAGTGCTGCCTTCACGTTTAATTTGTAATGTACCTAAATAAAGGATTCTTTTTTTTGGCTTCAAATACTTGACTATGTGATTTGTATTTCAAAAGAGACTTTGCTAGGGAGTAGGCAGGGACATTTCAAATAATATTATTGTTATTAACAAGGGACACAAACCTCCTTGAGGCAAAATGAGACAAATTTTGAAGGTTGGTGTGGTAACTTTACACACCAATAATTTTAGCAAAATCCAAGAAAAACAAACAAACAAAAAAAAACGCCTAGATATATCAAAGAAGCCCCAAAAAAATAATAAAGCTAACTTAATTACTAAAATAAAAAATAAAAAACAAAAAAATTATAAATAAAAATAATTGTGATCTTTACATTTATTTATGAATTTATGAGGGAGATGTGGCTTCAAAAGAATATTTTACAATCATTAGATCAATTAGGAATTACTTAAGAAACAAGTTTGGCATAACTCTCAATGTCATTAGCAAAAGAAGGTAATTATTTAAGCATTATCAAAAGAAGAACGGAATGTGCAGCATTAAAACGATGCTATTAATTCCACTGTGACGAATGTGCCATCTCCATTTCCAACGCTAGCTTTACCAAAACGTGCGCTCCCGTCTCATACTTGATTCTGAGCATGCGCGTTTTTTTTCTCCTCGTGAAAGCATACACACTATCGTTTTTCACGTCGTTAAAAAAAACGACATGAAAAACTACGTGAAAAAATAGAGCATGTTCGAAATTTTTAATGGCCGTTTTTCACGTCGTTAAAAATGCTCTGGCGCATACACACGATCAGTTTTAATGCCCATTTTTAAAAATGGCATTTTTAACGGCATGAAAAACGATCGTGTGTATGGGGCATAAGGCTACCTATAGGAGTCTGAAGAATAACAGTATTGTTGTATAAGCTGTAAACACCTGTTGAGAGTTATAGAACGTGGTGAAATAAACTGAAAGCAGTAAAAAATTGAACATTGAGCAAAGAGATGAGAAACTCAGTAGTGTCTTGCTTCTTTAAGTCTTGGACTTTTGTTGTTTTTGGAGGCACCTGGGGAGTCGTAGTTGCTCCTGTTGGTGTTTTTGCATTTTTTCCCTAGCTGGAACGGAGATTGTGCAGGGGATGAACCAGGAACAAACTGCAGATTGTTGCTAGCAGGGGGTAGACGGAATTCTGCGTACCAGTCTGGTAGATTCACTGGGGCAATCTGGAGGGATTCGCAGAATTTTTTGCAGATCATCAGGTACCCTAAGCATGTGCTGTTTTCCCATGAATGCAGCCTGCAAAGCAAAGGGGAACTTCCATCTATAGTTTATTCCCTTTTCTTTCAACACATCTAGGAGGGGTTTCAGAGCTCCCCTATTTTTAAGTGTAATGGGAGACAGATCCTGAAAAAGTTGAACTGCTGTACCGTCAAAAGTGATCTGTTCCTTAGACCTCGCTTTTTGGAGAATATCCTCCTTCAGACCAAAGCTTGGGAGACAGCAAATAATGTCTCTTGGAGGGTTACCATCCGGAGCTCTGGGCCTGAGTGCTCTGTGAGCTCTGTCATATTCAATGGGGGATTGTTCAGGTCTGTCTATAAGGTTATTAAAGATGGCGGTTAAGGCAGGTCTGATTTGATCAGGGGTTACAGATTCTGGTACTCCTCTGACTCTGTTGTGCCTTCTTCCACGATTGTCCAAATCTTCGATCTGTCTGTTCACATCGATCAGGTGCTGGGAGTGTGTGATAGTAATGTCATCCAGCCTGATCAATGCTCTGTCTCTCCTTTTCCCTGCCCGCTCACTGACCGCCATTTGTTCTGTTAGCCACAGCAGTTCAGTTTTAATGTCAGTAATGGCTGCAGAAAAGGATATTTTAATATCCGCTGCAATGTCAGTCATGGTTGCATAAGTTAAAGGCAGGTCTTTGTTGTTAATAGCTGCTGCAGAGTCCTCAGATGCTGGCAAAGAGACTTCATCATCATCCATGTCCTCCTCCATGCTTATGCTGTGTGGCGGCGCCATCTTGGAGCTTTTCCCCCCGCCGCTGTATCTGTATTTGCTGAGATTAGCGGGTGAGATTTTCCTCTTAGGGGTCACCAGCGAGCGTAGGATATGGCTGTGTGTCTCACGTCTGAGTTGTGTGGTCATAGTCGCCCTTTTCTTTGTCTATTTTTGGTCCCAGGCCTCACGGGTGTCCGGAGCTCTAACACAGTGCAGCCATCCACGCTGCACACCAAGCCACGCCCCCGCCCCCTTTTTTTTTAGCTCATAACTTTTGCTTTTTAATTTTTCCCTTTTTCTCTTCCTCTTTTTCTTGTCTTCTAACAGGTTGCCAAGAGTGTTGGACATTAATGTCCTATTGGTCAGGAAGTTTTACGCCTGACAGGTTACTGTATTATCCTATTGTCGGGATGGTCTATCCCCTCCCGACCCCAATAGTTTACATGTGTTTTGTTTTACTGTTTTATCTTTTTATGTTACGGGACTTTTTTTGCTGATTTCACAAATTTTGATGCTTTTAGTACTACTGCCATCATGGCTTATGCTAGATCCTGCTGCAAGTTGGGATTTGCTCTCCTACAGTATTTCCTGATTGTCCCCGCCTTGCTACGGCGGTGGAAAGAAAAAAGGAAAGCCCCAAGGGATTGTATGGGCGGGAAGCCAAAACAGGATAACAAGAAGTAAAGAGTTTGTATAAAAAGTAGAAATTTTAATAAGAAAAATAATGTGGGTACATGGTAAAAACAATCATGGAATACACAACATGATACAATAATAATACAGCCGCTCAATGGTCGTGATACACAGTGTACTGATAACAATCAGAAAAGGTGATCACGGCAACAACCCTACATGTTTCAGAAAAGCATAAAAGGCATATTGTTCCTATTATGATGGGTATACGTCCTTCTTCAGGGGTTTTGAGTGCGAGCTTGCAGTTATATTTCTACAGAGACAAATATAGGCATATAAACGTAAGTGAAATAAAGTAGTGATTATTAATTAAAATCCCCAACCAATAGGGATAGAAAAAAGAAGAAAAAAGACAAAAAAAAAAGAAAAAGAAAAGCAAAGGCAGACATGCATGTCACACAAATATATTTAGCAGGTACTTACAAATCATGTGTTCCTTACAAGTATAGGATGCACAGCATTATTGCAAATGGATGGTGTTCCAGATCCAGAGAAAGCAATAGGCCAAAAAGATGTGCTTAGTAGCAGCTTACAGGGTTGGTTGTGAACTAGGGGAGTGTGAAATATATACTCATACCCTGGAGAAAAATTGCTGGGCTTATTGGAGGATGTTATTGCTGGGTTCTATTAAAACACAGTGAGACAAATCTCAAGGGCTGTGTCATTAGCTGTTTAAGCCTTTTCACCACTGACTGAAAGCATCAAGTCGGGGCTCACGGGAGCCAAACACAGGAGGAAAAGTGGGGGGAAGGGGGGGGGGGAAGAGCCTGGTAGACATAAAGAACGAGAGATCCTCAGTATTCATTGGCAAAAATAGTTTTGAATTTTACCTGGAGAGGAGTCATGGGTGAAGACTAGGGATGAGCTTTGTGTTCGAGTTGAACACACGTTAGACTCAAACATCGGCTGTTCGATCGTTCGACGAAGATCGAACGTTATGGGCCGTTTGCGCCAAATTCGAGTAACGCGAACGGCCCACAATACACTGCGCCATCGCAGTGCAATCCCGGCGCTGTGATTGCCCAAGCATGCACTGTGACCCCGCATGCTTGGCCAATCACAGCGCCGGCAGCGAGGAGAGCCATAATTGGCCACAGGCAGGATGCCTGTGGCCAATCATAGCTCAGGGGGGTTTAGTACACACCCCACACTATAAAAGGCCGCCAGTGTGTTCCGGCGTGCAGGGAAAGAGATACATAGGCAGGGACAGTGTGTTCTATGTTCTGTTCTTTTCTCAGGCATCTGCAGGAGTTGCTGTTCATTGCTGTTCTCTAAGCTATATAGGCAGGCAGGGACAGTGTGTTTTTTTCTCAGGCATCTGCAGCAGTTAGTGGGTGTTGTGTGCCCCAGCACAGTATACACCTTTATATACCCGTCACTGCTGTTCTCTAAGCTAGATAGGCTGGCAGGGACAGTGTGTTATTTTCTCAGGCATTTGCAGCAGTTAGTGGGTGTTGTGTGCCCCAGCACAGTATACACCTGTATATACCCGTAATTGCTGTTCTCTAATACAGGCATCTGCATGAGTTAGTGGGTGTTGTGTGCCCTAGTACAGTAAACACCTGTATATACCCGTCATTGCTGTTCTCTAATACAGGCATCTGCAGGAGTTAGTGGGTGTTGTGTGCCCTAGAACAGTATACACCTGTATATACCCATCATTGCTGTTCTCTAATACAGGCATCTGCAGGAGTTAGTGGGTGTTGTGTGCCCTAGCACAGTATACACCTGTATATACCCGTCATTGCTGTTCTCTAATACAGGCATCTGCAGGAGTTAGTGGGTGTTGTGTGCCCTAGTACAGTAAACACCTGTATATACCCGTCATTACTGTTCTCTAATAAAGGCATCTGCTGGAGTTAGTGGGTGTTGTGTGCCCTAGTACAGTATACACCTGTATATACCCGTCATTGCTGTTCTCTAATACAGGCATCTGCAGGAGTTAGTGGGTGTTGTGTGCCCTAGTACAGTATACACCTGTATATACCCGTCATTGCTGTTCTCTAATACAGGCATCTGCAGGAGTTAGTGGGTGTTTTGTGCCCTAGTACAGTATACATCTGTATATACCCATCATTGCTGTTCTCTAATACAGGCATCTGCAGGAGTTAGTGGGTGTTGTGTGCCCTAGTACAGTAAACACCTGTATATACCCGTCATTACTGTTCTCTAATAAAGGCATCTGCTGGAGTTAGTGGGTGTTGTGTGCCCTAGTACAGTATACATCTGTATATACCCGTCATTGCTGTTCTCTAATACAGGCATCTGCAGGAGTTAGTGGGTGTTGTGTGCCCTAGTACAGTATACACCTGTATATACCCGTCATTGCTGTTCTCTAATACAGGCATCTGCAGGAGTTAGTGGGTGTTTTGTGCCCTAGTACAGTATACATCTGTATATACCCATCATTGCTGTTCTCTAATACAGGCATCTGCAGGAGTTAGTGGGTGTTTTGTGCCCTAGTACAGTATACACCCGTATATACCCGTCATTGTTGTTCTCTAATACAGGCATCTGCAGGAATTAGTGGGTGTTGTGTGCCCTAGTACAGTATACACCTGTATATACCCGTCATTTCTGTTCTCTAATAAAGGCATCTGCTGGAGTTAGTGGGTGTTGTGTACCCTAGTACAGTATACACCTGTATATACCCGTCATTGCTGTTCTCTAATAAAGGCATCTGCTGGAGTTAGTGGGTGTTGTGTGCCTCCAGCACATTATACACTACCCAATTGCTGGTTTTCCCATCTCCCTGCAGGCCATTACTATGTCTAGAAGGCCAACAAGGAGAGGCAGACAGTCACGAGCCAATAAAAGAGGGCAAGCAGGCTCTGTGTCTAGAGACAACAGTGCTGGTCGTGGACACGGTGCATCGTCATTAGCACGTGGCCATGGGACACGCTTGTCCTTATTTTCGGCAGCTGGACGTGTTGAGCCGCATCATGCCGAAGACTTGGTAGAGTGGATGACCAAGCCCTCCTCATCCTCCTCATCCTCTCTCACCCAAGCTCAGGGTACTGGCAAAGCAGCTACCAAAGCGTCCTCTTCCCTCGTATCAATGTCATCATCAGTCACTCCTTCCCTAGACCCACCGTGTCCTCCTGAGGAGTCCCCCGAACTGTTTGAGCACAGTGTTGGGTACATGCTCCAGGAGGATGCCCAGCGTTTCGAAGGGTCTGAAGATGATACCCAGCTAGAGGAAGGCAGTAGCGTGAGAGCAGAGAGAGGGGATGCTCAATAAGGACAGCAATCTGGCAGTCATGTTCCAGCAGCTGCAGAATACTGCCAGATTGGCTCCAGTGATGAGGAGGGAGGGGATGATGAGGTCACTGACTCCACGTGGGTGCCTGATAGGAGAGAGGAGGAGGATGAGGAGGAGGCACATCTCTAACGAGGCAGGATGCACTCCGGGGGCCAGCGTAAGGGCAGCACACCGACTGAATCACACCGCAGAGCTCCGCCTGTGCAGGGCGCTGCCTCTGCCCGTTATTCCAAAAGTTCTTTGGTGTGGGCCTTTTTTGAGTCAAGTGCATCAGATCGCACAGCTGCTGTTTGCAACATATGTCTCAAGCGTATCTCGCGTGGCCAAAACATCAGCTGCTTGGGCACCACATGCTTGACCAGACATATGTTGACCTGCCATGCAGCTTGTTGGCAAGCGTACCTTAAAGAACCACACCAAATAACAAAGCGGACCTCTCCTTGCTCCTCATCAGCTGGGATCTCCAACCTCACTGTACCTTCAGTCCTCTCTGAAACCTGCACTGAGAGGAATGAATGTGTAGAATTAGGTGTGTCACAGCCAAGTACTTGCGGGCACTCTGCTAGCAGTACACCAACGTCCGAGTATAGCAGGCAAATTTTCCTGCCCCAGCTGCTGGACCGTCGAAAGAAGTTCACTCCCAGCCATCCACATGCCCAGCGGTTGAACGCTAGCTTGGCTAAATTGCTAGCACTTCAACTGCTGCCTTTTCAGTTGGTAGACTCGGCCCCCTTCCGTGAGTTTGTGCAATGTTCGGTTCCTCAGTGGCAGGTTCCCAAACGCCACTTTTTCTCATGGAAGGCGATTCCTGCTCTCTACTGGCATGTGGAAGGCAATGTCCATGCCTCGAAGGACAGGGCGGTTAGCGGTAAGGTGCATATTACCGCTGACTCATGGTCCAGCAGGCATGGACAGGGACGTTACCTTTCTTTCACGGCCCATTGAGTCACTCTTTTGGCAGCTGGGAAGGATGCTGGACAAGATGCAGTAGTGTTGGAAGTTGTTCCACCGCCACGCCTCCAAAATGCTACTACTGGTTGTGACACAACTCTCTCCTCCACCCCCTCCTCTTCTTCTTCCTCCATGGCCTCTTCCTGTGCTTTGTCCTCGGAACCAGCGGTGCTCCGTAGGCGTTCAAGGGGCTACGCAAGTATGCAGGCAAAAAGATGCCATGCCGTGCTTGCGCTGGTGTGTTTGTGGGACAGGAGCCACACTGGGGCAGAGGTTTTGTCAGCTCTGCAGGGGCAGGCCGAGAGGTGGTTGACGCCACGCCAGCTTAAGCCAGGAATGGTGGTTTGCGACAATGGCACCAACCTCCTCTCCACCCTCCGACAAGGACAACTGACCCATGTGCCCTGTGTGGCTCATGTCCTTAACCTGGTGGTGCAGCGGTTCTTGGGCAGGTACCCCGGCTTACAGGATGTCCTGAGGCAGGCCAGGAAAGTCTGTGTGCATTTCCGCAGATCATATAATGCCAGTGCTCGGCTGGTTGAGCTGCAAAAGGAGTTGAACCTGCCCAAGAACCGCCTTATATGTGACATGCCCACCAGGTGGAACTCAACGTTGGCCATGCTGCAGCGGCTGCACACGCAGCAGAGGGCCATCAATGAGTACCTGTGCGACTACGGCACCAGGAAAGGGTCAGGAGAGCTCAGGTTTTTTTCACCATGCCAGTAGGTCATGATCAGGTTTGCATGCACTGTCCTGTCACCATTTGAGGAGGCCACGAGGATGGTGAGCAGTGACAGTGCATGCATCAGTGACACTGTACCTCTTGTCCACCTGTTGGAGCATACGCTGTGTGGAATAATGGACAGGGCACTTGAGGCAGAACAGAGGCAGGAAGAGGAGGACTTCCTTGCCTCTCAAGGCCCCCTTTACCCAGACAGTGTTCCTTATGTCCCACCCATCACACAGGAAGAGGAGGAGGAGGAGGAGGAGGAGGAGGATTGTGTCAGCATGGAGGTGGAGCATGGCACTCAGCATCAACAGCAGCAGTCTTTTAGGGATGATTTACAGTCCCAACAAACCCGTGGACTTGTACGTGGCTGGAAGGAGGTGGCTGCGGATCATGTCGTCCTTAGTGACCCAGAGGACTCCGGACCGAATGCCTCAGCTAACCTACGCTGCATGGCCTCCCTGATCCTGCAAAGTCTGCGGAAGGATCCTTGTATTCTTCGGATCAAGGAGAGGGACCAATACTGGCTGGCCACTCTCCTTGATCCACGGTACAAGGGTGAGGTTGCAGACCTTATCTTGCCATCGCAGAGGGAGCAGAGGATGAGACAACTCCGGGAGGCCTTGCAGAAAGGTCTGTGCAACGTGTTCCCAGAGACTGGGAGGTTACAAACTCCTGGTCCTAGACAACGAGTTGCTGAGGCTTCGGTCAGTAGCAGAAGGAGCGGTGGAGAAGGTGGCCGTCTGACCGATGCGTTCAGACAATTTTTTAGTCCGCAGCCCCAAGGTATGATCGGTTCCAGCAACCATCGCCAGCGTCTGATATACATGGTGCAGGAATACCTAGGGGCAAGGTTAGACTTGGACACCTTTCCCACCGAAAATCCTCTGGCTTACTGGGTCTTGAGGATGGATCACTGGCCAGAGCTTGCACAGTATGCAATTGAGCTACTGGCCTGTCCTGCATCCAGCGTTCTTTCGGAACGCACATTCAGGGCTGCTGGAGGCTTTGTCATGGATCACAGGGTGCGCCTGTCCACCGACTCGGTTGATCAACTGACCTTCATAAAGATGAACCAGTCTTGGATCACCACCAGCTACCAAGCACCTGAAGCTGATATAACAGAATAATTTATTTTCAAATGTCACATCCCTTCGAGACTGCCTATGCTGATGCTGAGTGACTCTCCTGTTATGTTGACTGACTATCCTTCTCCTCCTCAATGATCCGATTCCTGATGATAGCTTGGAAGAACATTTTTGTTTCTGGGTGCCGCCTCCAGTGGCTAAGGCCCAATTTTTCAGCCCCTGTTTAACAGGGGCATGTAATTACAATTTTTTATGCAATACTTTGCAGCAGGGCTCATTCCTGCACTCCAACTAGAGTATCTGGGAGAGGTTGCAGTGTCGTGGCACCAGCACCAGTGCCTAAGGCCCAATTTTTCATCCCCTGTTTAACAGGGGCGTGTAATTACAATTTTTGATGCAATACTTTGCAAAGGGGCTCATTGCTGTGCTCCAAGTACAGTATCTGTGAGGGGTTACAGTGTTGTGGCACCAGTGCCTAAGGCACAATTTTTCAACCCCTGTTTAACAGGGGCGTGTAATTACACTTTTTGATGCAATACTTTGCAACAGGGCTCATTGCTGTGCTCCAAGTACAGTATCTGTGAGGGGTTGCAGTGTTGTGGCACCAGTGCCTAAGGCCCAATTTTTCAGCCCCTGTTTAACAGGGGCGTGTAATTACAATTTTTGATGCAATACTTTACAACAGGGCTCATTGCTGTGCTCCAAGTACAGTATCTGTGAGGGGTTGCAGTGTTGTGGCACCAGTGCCTAAGGCCCAATTTTTCAGCCCCTGTTTAACAGGGGCGTGTAATTAAATTTTTTGATGCAATACTTTACAACAGGGCTCATTGCTGTGCTCCAAGTACAGTATTTGTGAGGGGTTGCAGTGTTGTGGCACCAGTGCCTAAGGCCCAATTTTTCAACCCCTGTTTAACAGGGGCGTGTAATTACAATTTTTGATGCAATACTTTGCAATAGGGCTCATTGCTGTGCTCCAAGTACAGTATCTGTGAGGGGTTGCAGTGTTGTGGCACCAGTGCCAAAGGCCCAATTTTTCAGCCCCTGTTTAACAGGGGCATGTAATTACAATTTTTGATGCAATACTTTACAACAGGGCTCATTGCTGTGCTCCAAGTACAGTATCTGTGAGGGGTTGCAGTGTTGTGGCACCAGTGCCTAAGGCCCAATTTTTCAGCCCCTGTTTAACAGGGGCGTGTAATTAAATTTTTTGATGCAATACTTTGCAACAGGGCTCATTGCTGTGCTCCAAGTACAGTATCTGTGAGGGGTTGCAGTGTTGTGGCACCAGTGCCTAAGGCCCAATTTTTCAGCCCCTGTTTAACAGGGGTGTGTAATTACAATTTTTGATGCAATACTTTGCAACAGGGATCATTGCTGTGCTCCAAGTACAGTATCTGTGAGGGGTTGCAGTGTTGTGGCACCAGTGCCTAAGGCCCAATTTTTCAGCCCCTGTTTAACAGGGGCGTGTAATTACAATTTTTGATGCAATACTTTGCAACAGGGCTCATTGCTGTGCTCCAAGTACAGTATCTGTGAGGGGTTGCAGTGTTGTGGCACCAGTGCCTAAGGCCCAATTTTTCTGCCCCTGTTTAACAGGGGCATGTAATTACAATTCTTGATCTAATAATTCACAGCAGGGCCCAATCCTGCACCCACCAAGAGTAACTCTGAGGGCTGACAGTGTTGTGGCAACACCACCACCACCACCAAAGGCCCAATTTTTCTGCCCCTCTTCAGCAGGGGCATGCAATTACAATTCTTGATCTAATAATTTACAGTAGGGCCCATTCATGCGCCCACCAAGAGTAACGGTGAGGGCTGACAGTGTTGTAGCACCAGCACCACCACCAAAGGCCCAATTTTTACTACCACTGTTCAACAATGGCATGTAATTACAATTCCTGATATAATAGTTCACAGCAGGGCGTTCCAGCACCCACCAAGAGTAACTGTGATGGCTTACAGTGTTGTGGCAACACCAACTTGTAAGGGGCAAATTTCTGCAGAGTATATACGGCAGGCCCCTACTTTCAAACATCCAACTTACAAATAACTCCTGCTTGCCAACGGAAGGAGACAACAGGAAGTGAGAGGAAATCTACCCCTAGGAAGGGAAATTCTCTCCTGTAAGAGTTAATATGGGAAAAAGGTGTCTCCTCTCTACTGATGCTTTATCACCAATCCTTGTTTCAATAAAAAGCCCACTTTTCAAAAACATTTGTCATTGGGACGGAAAGTGAGGTGAAATGTTCTGAACAGGTGCACAGACAGCAAAACAAATGTTACTTGTGTGATAACCCTTCCCTATGTTTTCCAAAAAGCTTAAAAATAATTTTTTTGGCTGGAGCTACACTTAACCACTTCCCGCCCTGTCAATAGCAGATTGACGTCCGGGAAGTGGTTCTGTTATCCACACTGGACGTCATATGACGTCCTGCGGGATAACAGCCGCCGCGCGCCCGGGGGGGGCGCGCATCGCGGCGATCGGTGGAGCGGTGGGTCAGTCTGACCCACCGCTACACTGATCTCGGTAAAAAGCCTCCGGCGGAGGCTTTTTACCACGTGATCAGCCGTGTCCAATCATGGCTGATCACAATGTAAACAGGAAGAGCCGTTGATCGGCTCTTCCTCACTCGCGTCTGACAGACGCGAGTAGAGGAGAGCCGATCGGCGGCTCTCCTGACAGGGGGGGTTCGCGCTGATTGTTTATCAGCGCAGCCCCCCTCGGATACCCACACTGGACCATCAGGGAAGCCCGCCAGGACCACCAGGGAACCCCAAGCATGTGGATGGCCCCCATGGCCATCCACATGTAGTAAAATAAATAAAATAAAAAAATGCCAATCAGTGCCCACAAATGGGCACTGACTGGCACTATGATGGCACCACCTCAATGTGTGGTGGCTGGCATTGCTGGGCATTAGTGTCCATCAGTGCCCCCTACTAGTGTCCATCAGCGCCACCTATCAGTGCCCATCCGTGCCCATCTGTGCCCATAAGTGCCCACCTATCAGTGCCCGTCCGTGCCGCCTATCAGTGCTGCCTATAAGTGCCCATCAGTGCCGCCTATAAGTGCCAATCAGTGCCGCCTATGAGTGCCAATCAGTGCCGCCTATGAGTGCCAATCAGTACCGCATACCAGTGCCACATATCAGTGCCCATCAGTGCCGCCTATCAGTGCCCATCATCAGTGCCCATCAGTGCCACCTCATCAGTGCCACCTCATTGGTGCCCATCAGTGTCGCCTTATCAGTGCCCGTCAGTGCCGCCTTATCAGTGCCCATCATTGAAGTAGAAAAGGTACTTATTTACAAAAAAAATTAACAGAAACAAAGAAAAACGTTGTTTTTTTCAAAATTTTCGCTCTTTTTTAATTTGTTGTGCAAAAAATAAATATCACAGAGGCGATCAAATACCACCGAAAGAAAGCTCTATTTGTGGGAACAAAATAATAAAAATTTTGTTTGGGTACAGTGTAGCATGACCGCGCAATTGTCATTCAAATTGCGACAGCGCTGAAAGCTCAAAATTGGCTTGGGCAGGAAGCTGTATAAGTGCATGGTATTGAAGTGGTTAAACAATGTACCTGTTCAAAATTACAAACAGATTCTACTTAAGAACAAACCTACAGTCCCTGTCTTGTTTGCACCGCCTGTATACTGCTGTTCAGAGTATATAGGGCCTTTTTTTATTTTGGGTGTGGGGTTCCCCTTCATATCCATACAAGACCCAAAGGGGCTGGTAATGGGCTGGGGTAGGGGGGGGGGTGATGGGGTAGCCATGCCATTTTTCTCAAAGATTTTCATCCATATTACCGGGACCAGACATTACATTAAAGCCGCAAGCAGTTTTAAATGGCTTTTTTTCCTTTACAAATGTCATTTTGTGCAGGGACAGTTCTAAACATGGGAAACACATGCCACTTCACAGGCATACTTTAGACACCCCCCAGGTACAATATTTAAAGGAATATTTTACTTTTTTTTTCACTTCATGCATCATTAAAATGACTGCTCCCGAAAAACGGCCGTTTTTAAAACCCAGGTCCCCAAACCCTTTTTAGGACAATAACATGCATATTAGTCGTTATAATTAGCACTTTAGATTTCAGACGTTTGCGTCCATTGTATTTAATAGGGTTCTAACGTTCGTGCGAACTTTCGGTCCGTTCAAAGGTTCTGGTGCAAACCGAACCAGGGGGTGTTCGGCTCATCCCTAGTGAAGACAGACTCTCCATGGTGTGAATCATTAAGGAAACCTGAAGTGATAGCTTATCTCAACAGAGAGCTTGTCTCAAATGGAAACCAACAATCATCCTGGCTGTGCAGCAATGATATGCTGCACCTGTCCTAGTTAAATACCTGGCGAAATGGGAGTGGTATAAACTTGATAACCAATCTGTGATCTAAATGTGTTCCCCACCTGTTTGTGATGGGGAAAATTAGCGTCCACCATTAATCAGCTATCCATCGGACATTCCCTTGGGTACAGCTGATAGTGTTGATCCTCCTCCATCGTATGGTTCCCCAGCCGAAAGCAACGTCCGGCGTCGCCGCGTCATAATGCACGGCGACGTCAGACGTCAATAAAGGCCGCCGACACAGGAAAGGAGGCGGCATACATACTGGTGGATGGAGAAAAGCAGTGCACGCGCGCCGGACAAAGGATTGACCGGCGCATGCGCAAAAAGCCACAATCCATGGTAGGGAAGCCTCCAGCCAAAGGATGAAGACCAGGGATGAGCCGAACACCCCCCTGTTCGGTTCGCACCAGAACCTGCGAACAGACAGAATGTTTGCGTGAACGTTAGAACCCTATTAAATACAATGGACTCGAACGTTCGAAATCTAAAGTGCTAATTATAAAGGCTTATATGCAAGTTATTGTCCTAAAAAGTGTTTGGGAACCCGGGTTCTGCCCCAGGGGACATGTATCAATGCAAAAAAAAGTTTTTAAAATTGACGTTTTATGGGAGCAGTGATTTTAATAATGCTTAAAATGAAAAAATAAAAGTGAAATTTTCCTGTGTATACTATGCATGTAAAGTGGCGTTTGTTTCCCGTGCTTAGAACTGTCCCTGCACAAAATGTCATTTTTGAAGGAAAAAAAGTAATTTAAAACTCACTCGCGGCTATTAATGAATTGTCGGCTCCCGGCAATAGAAAAGTCATTGATAAAAAAAAAAAGCGTGGGTGTCCCCCCAAATTCAATTACCAGGCCCTTCGGGTCTGGAATGGATATTAAGGGGAACCCCGCCGCAAATTTTAAAAAAATGCGTGCGGTTTCCCCCAAATATCCATAACAGGCCCTTCAGATCTGGCAGGGATTTTAAGGGGAACTCCACCCCAATTTTTTTTAAAAATGGCGTGGAGTCCCCCCAAAAATCCATACCAGACCCTTATTCGAGCACGCAACCTGGCAGGCCACAGGAAAAGAGGGGGGGACGAGAGAGCGGCCCCCCCTCCCTCCTGAACTGTACCAGGCCACATGCCCTCAACATGGGGAGGATGTCCCCATGTTGATGGGGAATAGGGCCTCATCCCCACAACTCTTGCCCGGTGGTTGTAGGGGTCTGCGGGCGGGGGGTTTATCGGAATCTGGAAGACGCCTTTAACAAAGGGGACCCCCAGATCCCGCCCCCCCTATGTGAATTGGTAAGGGGTACATTGCACCTTTACCATTTCACGAAGAAAGTGTAAAAAAATGTAAAAAAAAAACCACACAAACACCTTGGAAAAGTCCTTTATTAAAAAAAAATAAAAAAAAAAACATTCCAGCGATGAAATCCAGTGTCCCGCGGCGATCCGATGTCCAGCGCTGTCCGTCATTGGCTGAGCCTGAGCGGACCTGATGGGGAACTTCCTCCGCTGTCTATTAAATGTATAGACCCGCCCCTTCTAAAATTCCCCATCAGGTCCGCTCAGCCAATGAATAGGTGTAAGGCTAAGCGGACCAGATTCGGAACATGAGAAGGGGCGGGTCTATTCATGAATTACACAGTGAAGGAAGTTCCCCATCAGGTCCGCCCCCTCGGTATGTCAGACCCTGCCTACGTCATTGGCCTGAGCGGACCTGATGGGGAACTTCCTTCACTGTGTAATACATGCATAGACCCGCCCCTTCTCACGTTCCGCATCTGGTCCGCTTAGCCTTCCACCTAGTCATTGGCTGAGCGGACCTGATGGGGAACTTTAGAAGGGGCGGGTCTATTCATGTATTAAACAGTGAAGGAAGTTCCCCATCAGGTCCGCTCAGGCTCCGCCAATGACGGACAGCGCTGGACATCGGATCGCCGCGGGACACTGGATTTCATCGCTGGAATGTTTCTTTTTTTTTTTTTTTTTTAATAAAGGACTTTTCCAAGGTGTTTGTGTGGTTTTTTTTTACATTTTTTTACACTTTCTTTGTGAAATGGTAGGAGTACAATGTACCCCTTACCAATTCACATAGGGGGGGCGGGATCTGGGGGTCCCCTTTGTTAAAGGGGTCTTCCAGATTCCGATAAGCCCCCTGCCCGCAGACCCCCACAACCACCGGGCAAGGGTTGTGGGGATGAGGCCCTTGTCCCCATCAACATGGGGACATCCTCCCCATGTTGAGGGCATGTGACCTGGTACGGTTCAGGAGGGGGGGCACTCTCTCGTCCCCCCCCTCTTTTCCTGCGGCCTGCCAGGTTGCGTGCTCGGATAAGGGTCTGGTATGGATTTTCGGGGGGACTCCACGCCATTTTTTTTTAAATTTGGGGTGGAGTTCCCCTTAAAATCCATGCCAGATCTGAAGGGCCTGGTATAGATATTTGGAGGGAACCGCACGCATTTTTTTAAAAATTTGCGCCGGGGTTCCCCTTAATATCTATACTAGAACTGAAGGGCCTGGTAATTGAATTTGGGGGGACCTCCACGCTTTTTTTTTTCTTTTTTATCAATGACTTTTCTATGAATTGCCGGGAGCCGACAATTCATTAATAGCCGCGAGTGAGTTTTAAATGACTTTTTTTCCTTCAGAAATGACACTTTGTGCAGGGACAGTTCTAAGCACGGGAAACAAGCGCCACTTTACATGTATACTATACACACACCCCAGGTACAAAATTTAAAGGAATATTTCACTTTTATTGTTTCACTTTAAGCATTATTAAAATCACTGCTCCCAAAAAAACGGACGTTTTTAAAACTTTTTTTTGCATTGATACATATCCCCTGGGGCAGGACCCGGTCCCCAAACACTTTTTATGACAATACCTTGCATATAAGCCTTTATAATTAGCACTTTAGATTTCTCCCATAGACTTTTTGAATTTGCAGCGAACACCCCAATTTGTTCGCTGTTCGGCGAACGGGTGAACAGGTAATGTTCGAGTCGAACATGAGTTTGACTCGAACTCGAAGCTCATCCCTAATGAAGACGTGGAGGCTCCCCTGTGCCGGGGAGATCCAACAAGCCAGTACAGTCAAGGGTCGGGGCATTAAAGGTCAGCAAAATGAAACAAAAAAGATGAGGCAAGAAACACAGGAAATAAAATAAAATTAAACCTCCAATATACACCATACCTGGTCTGGAACAAACATCCAGATGCATCACAAAGTATTTTCTGCAGATATATATATATATATATATATATATATATATATATTGTGACAGAGCATCCCAGAGAGAGCTTGGGAAAGTCCTGTTCGGGGTTTATACATCTCCCAGGCTCCTCTCATATACATTCAGGGATCTCTGAGCCAGGATCCACTTCAGGTGTTGGTTCTCTCCACCAGCTTAATTAAAAGCTCACCTGAGCAGACAGCCTTTGCTCAGCCTGGGAAACACAGACAACGTTGGTTTGTGAGAGCAAGAAGGTTGGTAAAACTTGTTACTCTGTGAATCTGGAAGCTGACAAGCGTTAGGCTTGTCCAGCCTGGTAGTGAGGGCCTGTACATACTGTGTAGTTAGAGCCGAGACACGGCTAGGCTTTTGTTTAGCTATTTTTTCTTCTGTTTGTTTTCACCACACTGTACAGCACCTGTCATTGACTTTGTATATAGCACCAATAAACCCCACTGTGTTTTCACTGATCCAATGGACTTGGTATCTGTGCCTGCTCATCCCAGGGAGCTTTTGTACCTACTACCTGCCCCCCAGGTTACATATGGTGGAGAATGCGGGCAGCTGTAGTAAGTTACTACTTAAAAGGCCAGTACCTAAAGTGACAACATGGAGGACATCCTCAAACAAATGGTGTTAGCAAACGCTGCACAGCAGCAAGCAAACGCTTCACAACAGCAAACTAACGCTACATTGCAGCAAGCAAACGCTGCACAACAGCAAACTAACGCTGCATTACAGCAAGCCAACGCTATCGCACAGGAGCAAACCAAGGTGCTGTTCCAACAGATTGGTGCTGTACAGGAGCAATCGCAGAGGCTGTTTGAACAGCTTGCCACTGCTGCAATAGCGGATAGAAAAACCCTTACTGAGGTTGTGGAGACGCTAGCACAGGGGTCACCTGCGATAATGAAGGATATTGGAGACAAGCCCTCAACCATCCATGTGGGTCGCTTTCTTTCAAAGATGACGGCAGATGATGATCCAGAGGCTTTCCTACTAACATTTGAACGGACCGCTGAGAGGGAAGGTTGGCCCCAAACCCAGTGGGCAGGACTGATCGCCCCCTTACTTTCTGGAGAAGCGCAGAAGGCCTACTATGATCTGGAGTCAGCAGAAGCGGGAGATTATGAGAAGGTCAAGCGGGAAATCCTGGCACGACTCGGTGTCACCTTGGCTGTTCGAGCTCAGCGGGTCCACAGCTGGTTCTTCCAAGATAAGAGGCCCCCAAGATCGCAGATGTTTGATCTGATCCACCTGGTACGAAAATGGCTACAGCCAGAGTCCCTGTCTGCGCCACAAATAGTGGAGCGTGTGGTCATGGACCAATTCCTGAGGTCACTGCCAATTCCCCTGCAGAAGTGGGTGAGTCAAGGAGACCCCAAGTCAGCAGACAACCTGGTGGAGCTCGTTGAGAGGTACTTTGTTGCAGAGAACCTGGTCACCACCCCTACAGCCGCACGGACTTTTCACCCAAAGCCACGGTCTCCCCAGGCAACCGGTAAGACTGTTCCAGGGGAAGTGGGTGGTAAGCATGGCAAGGAAATAGGGGGGAGGATTTTTGGTGCCAGGACTGAAGTTTGGCGGCCCAAACAAGGGAAGCCACTGCCTGTCAGCAAACCAAACTGGGGAAACATCAGGTGTTTTCGTTGCCAAGAACTGGGACATGTTGCAGCAAACTGTCCATTGACAGATGAACCAATGCAGTGTGATCTATCTTTTAGAAGGCAGTCTATGTTTGCTGCTGTTTCATGCGCTGCAATGCCAAATGTGGGAAAACACATGTGTCATGTGACTATTAATAATAAGCCTATTATGGCCTTGCTGGACTCTGGAAGTCTGGTTACTTTGGTTACAGCTGAGATGGTTGAAACTGTGAATTTTCATGCAAAAAAGGTTGCTGTGATCTGTGTACATGGGGATACCCGCGAGTATCCAATAGCCACTGTTCAGTTTAAAACTGGCTTAGGTACGGTGACCCATTCGGTCGGACTGGTGCCCCACTTGGTGCATGAGGCTATCATTGGTAGGGACTTCCCTAAGTTTTGGGAACTGTGGGATTGTCCCGACCCAGTCGCAGTACCTAACTCAGTCGCAGAGCCAGAACTCGTGGCCATTACTGACCTTGTGAGTTCAGGGGACTCCTCTCAGGGCTCTCCGGGTGATCCTTTCTCAGTTATGGCAGGAGAGCTGGGGGAGCCGGAAGAAGTCCCCACAACCAGTAGAGCTGGACAGCCGCCTGCTGAATCTGAGCCTACGTTAGAGTTTGCCAATCTTAATGTGCACAAGGAAAATTTTGGTACGGAGCAGAGAAAAGACCCTACCCTTGCCAGGGCCTGGGAAAATGTAATAGTGATTAATGAGGTACCTGTCGAACCAGGGGACAGGCTCTGTTTTCCATATTTCTGCAGCAATGAGGATTTACTGTATCGTGTATGTAAATCTAATGATGAAGTGGTTGAACAGTTGGTAGTCCCTAAGTTATACAGACGGGTGGTGTTGGAACTTGCCCATGGGCACTTGATAGGAGGCCATTTAGGGGTTGAGAAAACCACTGAAAGAGTGTTGCGCAGGTTTTACTGGCCTGGGATACGGAAAAACATAGAAAATTATTGTCAATCCTGTCCTGTGTGTCAGATGTCAGCCCCCCAACCCCACTTCCGAAGTCCGTTAGTGCCCTTGCCCATTATTGAAGTGCCTTTTGAGAGGATTGCCATGGACCTTGTGGGTCCACTCCCCAAATCTGCCCGCGGTCATCAACATATCCTTGTGATCATGGATTACGCTACCCGTTACCCTGAGGCCGTTCCCTTACGCACTGCATCTGCTAAAAACATTGCCAAAGAGCTGTTTATGGTGTTCAGTCGGGTTGGCGTCCCGAAAGAAGTCCTTACAGACCAAGGTACCCCATTCATGTCACGAATAACTAGGGAGCTCTGCAAGTTATTTAAGGTGACGCAGTTGCGTACCTCAGTGTACCATCCTCAAACGGATGGCTTGGTGGAACGCTTCAATAAGACATTAAAGAGTATGTTAAAAAAGGTTGTTGATAAGGATGGGAAAAACTGGGACTTCCTGATACCTTACTTGATGTTCGCCATCAGGGAAGTTCCCCAGTCCTCTACGGGGTACTCTCCATTTGAGTTGCTTTATGGGAGACACCCTCGGGGACTCTTAGACATAGCCAAGGAAACTTGGGAGGGGGAGCAGACACCTCACAAAAGTGTTATTGAGCATATCGCTCAAATGCAGGATAGGATTGCAGCAATCATGCCGGTAGTAAAAGAACATTTACTGCAGGCCCAAGCAGCCCAACAGAGGATATACAACAGGGGGGCCCAACTTCGTGTTTTCTCACCTGGTGACCGGGTCCTCGTGTTAGTTCCCACTGTTGAGAGCAAATTCCTGGCTAAGTGGCAGGGACCCTTTGAAGTAATTGAAAGAGTTGGGGAGGTCAATTACAAGGTGTATCAACCAGGTAAAAGGAAGCCCGAACAGATTTACCACATAAACCTGTTAAAACCCTGGAAGGATAGACTGGCATTAACTGCGAGGTCCCTCCCGGTAACCCTTAAAGGTACTGAATCCCCTCTGATCCCTGAGGTCACGATTCCAGACACCCTGTCATGTTCCCAGAAACAGGAAGCTAGAGAGTTCCTGATGAGGAATAAAGAGAAATTTTCAGAGTTGCCGGGCACGACTTCAGCAGTTCAGCATGATATTGTTACTGAACCTGGAGTCCGTGTCAAGCTCAAACCATACCGAATTCCCGAAGCTAGAAGAAAGGACATCGGTGAGGAAGTTAAAAGGATGTTGGAGCTAGATGTTATTGAGGAATCCAATAGTGACTGGTCTAGCCCCATTGTATTGGTCCCAAAACCGGATGGCACTTGGAGGTTTTGTAATGACTTCAGAAAGCTTAATGCGGTAACAAAGTTTGACACATACCCAATGCCCAGGGTAGACGAGCTTATAGACCGACTTGGCAAGGCCCGTTATCTGACCACTTTGGACTTGACCAAAGGATATTGGCAAATACCCCTGACTGGTAGTGCCAAAGAAAAGACTGCATTTGTGACCCCGGAGGGGTCGTTTCAATATAAGAAAATGCCTTTTGGGTTGCAAAATGCCCCTGCAACATTTCAGAGGGCTATGGACAGGACCCTAAGACCTCACCGACAGTATGCTGCAGCCTATCTGGACGACATAGTGGTGCATAGCACTGACTGGGAGTCTCACTTGCCCCGTGTCCAGGCTGTCCTGGATTCCCTCTTCAAGGAGGGGTTTACGGCAAATCCAAAAAAATGTGCCATTGGGCTAGAGGAAGCCAGGTATTTGGGCTACACTATTGGCCGGGGTGTCATAAAGCCCCAGGTGAATAAAATAGAAGCCATCCAGGAGTGGCCACGCCCTGCAAACAAGAAGCAGGTCAGGGCCTTTCTTGGCATTGCGGGGTACTATAGAAGATTTATCCCAAATTTCGCAACTATAGCTGCCCCACTGACAGACCTTACGAAAGGGAAAGCCTCCGTAATGGTGAAATGGTCTCCAGTAGCAGAAGAGTCTTTTCAAGTCCTGAAGAAGGCTCTTTGTGCACAGCCAATCCTATACTCCCCCGATTTCTCCAAAAACTTTTTGGTCCAGACAGATGCGTCTGATGTTGGTATCGGGGCAGTACTTTCACAGGTACACAATGGGGAAGAACACCCTGTGGTGTACTTAAGCAGAAAGCTCAATGACCATGAAAAGAAGTACGCAGTCATTGAAAAGGAGTGTCTGGCCATAAAGTGGGCCATGGACGCGCTCAGGTACTACTTGTTGGGGCGCCAGTTTGAGTTAATAACTGACCATGCTCCCCTGAAATGGATGGCCCAAAAGAAGGAGACTAATAGGCGGGTGAACCGGTGGTTTTTGGCCCTACAAGATTACGCCTTTACGGTAAAACACAGGCCAGGTGTTGAGATGGGGAATGTAGATGCCCTCTCCCGTGTTCACTCCTGTTGGGCTACAGGTGTTCCAACCCTGGGGTTGAAACAAGGGGGGAGGATGTGTGACAGAGCATCCCAGAGAGAGCTTGGGAAAGTCCTGTTCGGGGTTTATACATCTCCCAGGCTCCTCTCATATACATTCAGGGATCTCTGAGCCAGGATCCACTTCAGGTGTTGGTTCTCTCCACCAGCTTAATTAAAAGCTCACCTGAGCAGACAGCCTTTGCTCAGCCTGGGAAACACAGACAACGTTGGTTTGTGAGAGCAAGAAGGTTGGTAAAACTTGTTACTCTGTGAATCTGGAAGCTGACAAGCGTTAGGCTTGGCCAGCCTGGTAGTGAGGGCCTGTACATACTGTGTAGTTAGAGCCGAGACACGGCTAGGCTTTTGTTTAGCTATTTTTTCTTCTGTTTGTTTTCACCACACTGTACAGCACCTGTCATTGACTTTGTATATAGCACCAATAAACCCCACTGTGTTTTCACTGATCCAATGGACTTGGTATCTGTGCCTGCTCATCCCAGGGAGCTTTTGTACCTACTACCTGCCCCCCAGGTTACAATATATATATATATATATATATATATATATATATATATATATATAGTTATTCTTGACATACATGATATGCAGTATGTAGTCTATATGGGTGCAAAAAATCATAAGACAGCTTGAAACTTGGAAATTACAATGAATAGGATACAGTAATGATGGTAATAATGGTAATTATAAAAGACTGTACATGCTAAGTAGTGGTACCACAAATAAAAACACTGAATTCGTAAATACAAATGCATGAGAAATCCAATGTAATTGGATTGGGTCTAATATCAAGAACATAGAGAATGCAAAGTATTTCAAAACTACGTTGGAAAAGAGGAGGAAAAAGACAAATGAAACTGAAGCAGAGATTAGTCAGAGAAGTACATTTAAAATTTATATCTTATTGGTCCTTGTCAAAGCCTCCAGTTGAGAAACCAGGTAAAAATGGTCTAAGATTAAATGCTTCATTGAGGTCTGGCGGAAAAGTTGCATTTAGGTTTCATATCCACCGAAGCTCCCGCTGGAGGAGGCTTTTGTTGAGGTCTCCCCCACGGGAGCCCGAGTGGATACGGTCCAAAATCAAAACGGATATTTTGGGACAAATGCCAGCATGCACCTGGGCAACGTGCCTGCCCAATGGTAGGTCTGGATTTGCTGTTTGCATAGCCTTTACATGGCGGTACAGCCTCTCCCATATCATGTATGTCAAGAAAACCTATATATATATATATATATATATATATATATATCTGCAGAAAATACTTTGTGATGCATCTGGATGTTTGTTCCAGACCAGGTATGGTGTATATTGGAGGTTTAATTTTATTTTATTTCCTGTGTTTCTTGTCTCATTTTATTTGTTTAATTTTGCTGACCTTTAATGCCCCGACCCTGACTGTACTGGCTTGTTGGATCTCCCCAGCACAGAGGAGCCTCCACGTCTTCATCCTTTGGCTGGAGGCTTCCCTACCATGGATTGCGGCTTTTTGCGCATGCTCCAGTCAATCCTTTGTCCAGCGCGCACGCACTGATTTTCTCCATCCACCCGTATGTATGCCGCCTCCTTTACTGTGTCGGCGGTCTTTGTTGACGTCGCCGCGCATTATGACGCGACAACGCCGGATGTTGCTTTCGGCCAGGGAATCATACGATGGAGGAGGATCAACACTATCAGCTGTACCCACAGAATGTCTGATGGATAGCTGATTAAAGGTGGACGCTAATTTCCCCATCACAAACAGGTGGGGAACACATTTAGATCACAGATTGGTTATCAAGTTTATACCACTCCCATTTTGCCAGGTATTTAACTAGGGCAGGTGCAGCATATCATTGCTGCACAGTCAGGATGATCTTTGGTTTCCATTTGAGACAAGCTCTCTGTTGAGATAAGCTATCACTTCAGGTTTCCTTAATGATTCACACAATGGAGAGTCTGCCTTCACCCATGACTAGAGTTGAGCGGACACCTGGATGTTCGGGTTCGGCCAAATTCGCAAAAAAATTCTAGTTCGGGACCCGAACTTGACCCGAACTTGACCCCAAACCCGAACACCATTGAAGTCAATGGGGACCCGAAATTTTGAGGACTAAAATGGCTCTAAAAAAGTAATGGAAAGGGCTAAATGTTGGTAAGAGCATGGTAAGTGCTCTGCAAACAAATGTGGATAGGGAAATAACTTAAAATAACATAAAATACATAAAAATAAAAAATAATAATCTTGACCTAGGAGGACGAGGTCCATATGGAGTAGGAGGTTGAGGAGGCGGTGGATGTGGCGGTGTAGGTGGAAGCGGCGGTGGAGGAGGACGAGGTAGCCAACAATGGTTTTTTTTTTTTTTAATCAGGGTACACCCCAAAAGAGTGAGAAAGATCAAAAATACAATGGCTGGGTAAGGCCGGTATACATGTCTATTCTGCACAAGGTACAGACAAGTGTGGGATCCATGCCTGGTTCATTTTAATGAACGTGAGCTTGTCCACATTGGCTCTGGACAAGCGGCTGCGCTTGTCTGTGATAACGCCCCCTGCCGTGCTAAATACACGTTCAGATAATAAACTGGCTGCAGGGCAGGCCAGCACCTCCAAAGCATAAAGGGCAAGCTCAGACCGTGTGCCCAATTTGGAGACCCAGAAGTTGAAGGGGGCAGACCCGTCATTCAGTATGTGTAGGCGTGTGCACACATACTGCTCCACCATGTTAGTGAAATGCTGCCTCCTGCTAAGACGTTCCATATCAGCTGGTGGTGCTGGTTGTTGTGGCGTGCTCACAAAGCTTTTCCACATTTCGGCCATGCTAACCCTGCCTTCTGAGGTGCTGGTGATGCCCCGGCTGCGTTGGAGACCTCTTCCTCCTCCTCTGCCTTTGCCTTGTGTTTCCACTGTGCCCCCACTGTCAGTTGCGAATGCCACCAGCAGCGTGTCTACCAGCATGCGCTTGTACTCGCGCATCTTACGATCACGCTCCAGTGAGGGAATTAAGGATGGTACGTTGTCCTTGTAACGGGGATCCAGCAGCGTGGCCACCCAGTAATCAGCACCAGTTAGAATGTGGGCAACTCGGCGGTCGTTGCGGAGACACTGCAGCATGTGTGCCAGGCTGCCCAGAGGCAACAAAAAGCTGTCCTCTGTGGGAGGTGTATCGTCTGTGTCCTCTGTATCCCCCAGCCATGCACCAGTGATGGCCATGAGCTGGTCTGGGTGCCACCCTGCTGTGAACATGGTTCCTCCTCCTCCATCTCCCCCTCCTCATCCTCCACCTCGTCATCCTCCAGAACTGTGCCCTTGCTGGACAATTGTGCACCTGGCGTTTGTTGGTGCAGGAACCCACCCTCGGAGCCACTTGTGAATGACTGCCCTGAAAGCCTTGGAAATTATCCCTCTTCCTCCTCCTCCTCCTTCTGTGCCACATCCTCTTCCATCATCGCCCAAAGCGTTTTTTCAAGGAGGCAAAGAACTGGTATAGTAACGCTGAGAACGGCGTCATCGGCACTGGCCATGTTGGTGGAGTACTCAAAACAGCGCAACAAGGCACACAGGTCTCGCATGGAGGCCCAGTTATTGGTGGTGAAGTGGTGCTGTTCCGTAGAGCGACTCACACGTGCATGCTGCAGCTGAAACTCCACAATCGCCTGCTGCTGCTCGCACAGTCTGGCCAGCATGTGCAAGGTGGAGTTCCAACTTGTGGGCACGTCACATATGAGGCGGTGAGTGGGAAGGCCGAAGTTACGCTGCAGCGCTGACAGGCGAGCAACAGCAGGGTGAGAACGCCAAAAGTGCGCACAGACGGCCCGCACTTTCTGCAGCAGCTCTGGGAACCTCTGCACCACCAAATTCAGCACATGCGCCAGGCAAGGGATGTCAGTCAAACTTTTTTTGCCCTAAATTATTATTTTTTTGAATAGCAGAATAGAAGAACAGTATCTAAAGTGTGTATCTCACACGTACAGATATGCAGAAAAACGTTGCCCAAAAATTTTTTTTGTCCTAAATTTTTTTTTTGAATAGCAGAATAAAACAACAGTATCTAAAGTGTGTATCTCACACGTACAGATATGCAGGAAACACTGCAATTTTTTTTTTTGCCTTAAATTTGTTTTTTTTGAATACCAGAATAGAGCAACAGTATCTAAAGGGTGTACCTCACACGTACAGATACAGACTAGGCCACAATTTAAGATTTTTCCCCTAAATGTGTTTTTTTTGAATAGCAGAATAGAGCAACAGTATCTAAACACGTACAGATATGCAGAAAACATTGTCAAAAATTTTTTTTTGCCCTAAATATTTTTTTTTTTGAATAGCAGAATAAAACAACAGCATCTAAAGTGTGTATCTCACTAAATACAGATATGCAGGAAATGCAGCACAATATTTTTTTTTGCCCTAAATGGGTGTTTTTAGAATAGCGGAATAGTCCAACAGTATCTAAAGTGTGTATCTCACAGTGACATATGCAGTGCTGGTGCACTGAGCTTGCATAAAATGCCCGCTGACGCAACCTAACTAACAGACGGATAAAAGTTATCTTTTCTCTGGCACTGGGCTCAGGGCAGGGTAAAAAGATTGTGCACTGCACCCACACAACAAAATCAAGGTAGATCGCTGAGTAATTTGATTTCTGAATCAGGACTCCTATCTAATTCTCTCCCTCAAAGCAGCAGCAACCTTTCTCTACACTATCTAAAGCAGAGTGACGTGCTGTGCTATGTGCCTCTATCTTATATAGAGGCTGGGTCACATGCTGTACTGGCCAATTACAGCCATGCCATTAGTAGGCATGGCTATGATGGCTTCTAAGGGCACACGAGTTAAACGAATGTTGATTGGCTGCCCTGCAGCTTTTTAAAATGCGCCATTACATTGCCGAACACCGAACTCGAACCCGAACATATAGTAAATTGTTTTACCG
Organism: Rana muscosa; assembly: GCA_029206835.1. Taxonomy (NCBI): domain Eukaryota; kingdom Metazoa; phylum Chordata; class Amphibia; order Anura; family Ranidae; genus Rana; species Rana muscosa. Next base: position 1,256,686,201 of record CM055116.1, on the reverse strand, counting down.
TTCAGGTTCGCTCAACCCTACCCATGACTCCTCTCCAGGTAAAATTCAAAACTCTTTGTGCCAATGAATACTGAGGATCTCTCGTTCTTTTTGTCTACCAGGCTCTTCGTCCCCCTCCCCCCCACTTTTCCTCCTCTGTTTGGCTCCCGTGAGCCCCGACTTGCTGCTTTCAGTCAGTGGTGAAAAGGCTTAAACAGCTAATGACACAGCCCTTGAGATTTGTCTCACTGTGTTTTAAGAGAACCCAGCAATAACATCCTCCAATAAGCCCAGCAATTATTCTCCAGGGTATGAGTATATATTTCACACTCCCCTGGTTCACAACCAACCCTGCAAGCTGCTACTAAGCACATCTTTTTGGCCTATTGCTTTCTCTGGATCTGGAATACCATCCATTTGCAATAATGCTGTGCATCCTATGCTTTTCTTTTTTTTTTTTGTCTTTTTACTTCTTTTTTCTATCCCTATTGGTTGGGGATTGGCAGGAACCAGGTAGCTAGAGAGCGCTGGGCCCGAACTGAGAACAGGAACTCCGTGTCGCTGGATCAGCAGCTGGAAGCGTAGCCGGGACGTAAGCCAGGGGGTCATCAACAGCCGGACAAGGCAGGTACCGAGACGTAAGGCAGAGGCAAAGACAGGACACAGGACAGGTTCGGTACACAGTCGGGCAATGAGGCACAGGAACATCAGGCAGAGGCGGAGTTAAGCACAAGCCGGGGTCACAAGTAGGCAGGCGGATGTCAAGAGGAAGGTTCAGGCAAGCCGGGTCAGGTTTACAGGAAACTGGTGCAAATCAGGTAAGTCAGGCACTAGCTGAAAGACCACTCAGCAAAGTGTGCATGTCACTGGCAGGTTTAAATAGGCAGACTGGCGCCAACGCGCGCGCGGATGCGCCCAAACATGTATTTTTTTGTGCACTTCTTGGAAATTGCACGTCTGCGCGCAGCTGCGTGCTTGTTCTCTGGGTTTCTCTTACATAATGACTCCCAGGCAACCTTCTTTAAGATTTTTTTTTCAGATCTTAGACAAGTACAGTTCTCCTCACTTGCTGCTGGGAGGAAATTTTAACTTGGTGGCGCACTCAGCTCTCGATAGAAGCAAGGTTGGTAGCGCCACCAGCGCTTTCCCCAAAACATTAAAGACATTGTTGCACACTCACAATCTGGTAGACTCCTGGAGGGCACATAATGTAGGTGCCCGTGAGTACACATTTTACCCCCACCCCCATGACAGCTACTCCAGACTGGATTATCTGTTTTGATCCCCTATACTCCTTGCAAACTCCACCTCCGCAGCCATCCATTCCTGCCCATGGTCGGACCACCAGGTGGTCTCCTTGGACGTTTCCCACATAGGCCTTAAACCTTCCGTTGCGGGCTGAAGACTAAATGAGTCCCTTCTCACTGACCCAATCACGGTTTCCCAGCTGGCAAAGCATATGGCAGAATATTTCGCCACCAATGACACAAAATACTTCTCCCCGTCAGTCCTTTGGGCAGCCCATAAGGTAGTAATTAGAGGATACCTTATCCAAATAGCTGCTGACAGAAAGAAACAGAGATTGGTTGATATTACCAGACTCACTACTGAACTAGATAAGCTATACCAACTACACACACAAAACCACACCCCTTACCTACTACAACAAATTAACAACAATAGACTGGAACTTTATAAAATCCTCTCTGCACAGACTGAAAGATCCCTGAGATGGTCTAGAGCCAAGTTCCTGCTGCACAGCAATTCAGCCTCGCCCATGTTCGCTAGAAAGCTCAACCAATCAATTCAACCCCTCACACTTACAAATTAAGGAATCCCAGTGGTAACTTAGTCTCCCACCCATCAGAGGTTTTACAGATTTTTTCAGTTCTGTACAGAGCTACTGAAAAATGGAAGGTTGCCCCAAGGTTTTTTTTTTAAGCAGCAGTAAATTATAGATAGGTAATTAGGTAAAATCTTTTAATTTTTGATGCATAATTCATTCAGATATACAGTAGATTTAAAATACAAACTCTGGTTGACTATACACACAGCAGCATAAAACATCACTTGTGACAGAAAAATATCCCAAATAAAACATAGTTTGTCAATTGCATTTGCAGCATGGTGGTCCACATGAATATTCCGAATACAAGGGGGAGCAAGGGGTATGCTGCAAATGCAATTGACAAACCATGTTTTATTTGGGATATTTTTCTGTCACAAGTGATGTTTTATGCTGCTGTGTGTATAGTCAACCAGAGTTTGTATTTTAAATCTATTGTATATCTGAATGAATTATGCATTAAAAATTAAAAGATTTTACCCAATTACCTAGCTATCTATATTTTACTGCTGCTTAAAAAAAACCTTGGGGAAACCTTCCATTTTTCTGTAAACTTTTGGGTTGTGCAGCCTAATTGGACTCTCGTATATGTGTTTTCTGTTTCTAGCATATACAGAGCTACTTTCCCCCCCCCTTCTTCACCCCCTGACCCTGCCCTTAAAACTTGGTTAGTTGATCTACCTCTCCCTGCCCTAACACAGGAACACCTACAGGAGCTGAATGCCCCTTGCTCCGAGATCAAAATAATTGAGGTTATCAAGTCATTAAAACCCTCCAAAACCCCTGGCCCTGATGGGTACTCAGCCCCATACTACAGAAATTCCAAGAAAACCTAATCCCACACCTAAAATCACTCTTTAACCATATTTTTAAAGGCAATGTTTTTCCAGATGACATGCTTCTTGCAAACATGTCCCTGATCCCAAAACTCAACAAGGATCACTCCCTACCCAAAAACTACAGACCAATTTCGGTCATCAATACCGATTTGAAGATTTTTGGTCGTATTTTAGCTGACAGACTCCCAAAAATAATTACTTCCCTAATTTCACCTGATCAAACAGGTTTTATTCCGACCAGACAAATCACTTGAATGGCAAGAACGCGGTGACGTCATCGACCACGACGAGCGTGCGCTCGTCACATTCCATGCCGTCGCCGCCATCTTGCTTCACCCTACACTACCCTTGTAAGCTACCGTGCATGCGTCAAAGTCTTATCGAGCATGCGCGGGCTTACCAGAGGACAGGTAAGCTTGTAGCCTCATACACACACGCGGTTTTCTCGTCGGGAAACAGGCCAATGAGAATCCTGATGAGAAAATAGAGAGCAGGTTCTCTATTTTTCTCGTCGAGATCCCCGGTAGTTTTCTCAACGAGAAAACATACACACAAACTTTTTTCTCTGCAAAAAGCTCTCCCAGCAGTTTTCTTGCTGGTTCTTGTCGAGAAAACTGGTCATGTGTTTGAGGCTTTAGCCTATACGCAGACGATGTCCTGTTATTCTTGTCTGACTCAATAGTCTCGATCCCCAATCTTATCTCCACCTTACACACCTTTCAGGACATCTCGGGTCTAGGGGTAAACCTCTTGAAATGTTACGCCCTCCCGATAAACCTCCCTCAACATACTACCACCTCTATCCAATCCAATTTCGGCTTTTATACGAAAGCACAGACATTATCATATTTGGGGATCTAGTTAGCTCCTACACTTCACAAAATATATCTCGCTAATTACCCACCTGCCTTTACTCGTATCAGACAACTCCTACATACATGGAGCCATATCATATCACTTTCTTAGGCAGGATCCAGGCAGTAAAAATGTCTATTCTCCCCAAACTTTTTTTTTTTTAGAGCCCTCCCCAACTATGTGTCTCGCCAAATGATTGATCTACTACAACGTGATGTAAACAAATTTGTCTGGCACAATAAGAAACCCCGTCTAGGTAAGCAAATGGTATACAGACCAAGGGCCTTGGACAGTTTGGGATTACCAAACCTCTGGCTATACTATCTATCCGCCAGACTACTGCAGCTAGCACAATGGCACACCCCACCGCGCGGAATCCCCTGGCTCCGCTTCGAGCGGATTTCTATAGCCCCCTATTATCTCCCGTATTTGCTGTGGGCCAAGACTATTCGCCCCAAACATATCTCCACTCTAAATGTGGCAGTGGGCCAAACCCATACATCTCTGGTCCTTATATACTTCCTCCCAACCCAAGGCTAGCCTCTTTTATTGGTGACCCCACATTTCCCGTAGCTTTTCCCAACCCTAACGTTTTTGCCCTTTGGATCTCAAAATACCTTGTTACCCTGGACTCACTTCAGAAGGATGGGGTAATTTGCTATTTTTAATCCCTACAATCCTCCCACTCCTTCCCCAAGACAGGATTTTACAAATATTTGCAAATCAGACATTTCTTTAACTCACACTAATTCGGGGCCGCAACTAACCCCGTTACAACATTTAAGGAACTCTGTGGCCCTACTTCCAGAGACAGGGGGACTATCTCCAATTTATATAATTTCCTGGGCAGTCTCGGCCTCCCAGAAAAATCTGCAGCCATGCTCGGCTGGGAGTTGGAGACCGGGGTGGTTGCTTCCCCAGAAGAATGGTCAGATAGGATCACCAATATGCATAAATGCACAAAATCTGTGGCAGTGAAGGAAACGGTGGTGAAGCTACACAGCAGGTGGTACTATACCCCCGCTAAGTTACATAAATTCTTCCCCACTGTTTCCGAGCTCTGCTTCAGAGGTTGTCCAGAGAAAGGGATCCATTTTCACATCTTCTGGAGCTGTGTAGACCTGAGGGACCTTTGGCACAAGGTAACTGCTAAGGTAGCAGAGATCACGGGTGTTCAAACAACTCTAACACACCAGATGTGCTTATTCTTTGCAGAAATACCCGGTTCCACCCCCCCTGAACAGAAGCTGTTGCACACACTCTTCAGTGCGGTCCATTGGTCCATTGCCCTGTTCTGGCGTACCCCTGGAGTCCCCTGGGATCAAGTCCTTAAGCGTATGGCGGCTATTTAGATCATGGAGAGGGTCTTCCACACCATCATGGATACTCTGCACATCTATGATCTGAAATGGAAGCCCTGGTCTCCCTGATCATTCTTTCATCGATATGGCCTCAGTATCCCGGCACCCTCAAGTTAAAAAGCATTACTGCCAACATTATTCAATTTAGCTTCCCATAACCATTTCTGTTCTACTCCTTAGTATGGGAGTTTTTCGATTTTTTTTCTTCTATTTGGTATGTTTCTGTTTTTTTTTTTTTTTTTTTTACTTCTGAGCAGAAGTGTCACGGTATTGTAGAGAGGCCTACAACATCCTCTGCTTGCATGATGATTTCTTCTCTTTGGCTGACTCCCCACGATGTTCAATTGATGTAACTTCCAATATGTAAGTGGACCAAAATGGTCCAAATCGATGACCTAATAACCTAATCAGGATTTGTATATCTTTTTTTTTTTTTTTCCAAGAAATTTTATTTTATTGAAAAGATATAAAGAATCAGTTACAGGTCTCTTAATACAGTATTTTAACAGGGTAGCTTGTATATAATCACATTAAACCGTCACAGAAAGCAGTGTCTAATACCTCTATATATCAGGTATGGGGGAGAAATGGCTCCCTATATGTGGGAGCAAAGGGGCCAAGGTGATGCAGAATATAATAAGTTCGGATAGAGGGTCGGGATGAATTCGGTGGATTTCTCCATGCACATTCCATGTAATCCGGGGGCGAATGTGTGTGATTTATGATGGCGGTGCATCCGGATTCCATTGTGATACAGGCTTGGATTGTAGGTGGGTACTGGTGGTTAAGGCGGTATTTTGCGATTGATATTAGTGATAGAGTAGTCCTGAGGTGTATGTGGGACGGGTAGTTGACTCCTGTAGAAAGAGATAGCGAAGTGGCGACTGGAAGGGTGGGGGATGAGGATGACCAGATAGGGGGAAGGGGATGGGGGGGATTAGAGGGGAGGTTGAGGTTGTCCCTGACTCCCCCCAACCGTCAGTGATGTGATTGTGGAATAGTAACTATCGGGCTTATGGGGATGTGTGTGGAATCAGCGTATCTGAGGGTAAAAGATGCAATGAAAGTAAGGGATTGGTTGGGTATTATATAAAAAAGAGAGGGGGAGCGGGAGAAGAGAAAAGAAGAAAACAATATAATGATTAACTTTTGAATTTGTTTAATTCCCTCCTTAATCACTCCCTTGTATGTTTGCTTTCTGTGTCCTCCTCTCTCCTCTCCGTCCCCCCTACTCCCCTCCATTTTTATTTGTTTATTATTTCTCTTCCCTTCTAGGTAGGAAGGAGCATTATGTTTTTGTATTCGGTTGTTGTCTGATGATGCAACCAACATGCCCATTTTGCACTAAATTTGGTCGGGGTGTCGTGAGCTGTGTGAATGAGCCTTTCCATATCAGCGACTCTATTTATTCTGGTGAACCACTCTCTAAAAGTGGGTACTCGTGCTGAGTTCCAGTACAGCGGAAAACATTGTTTGGCAGCATTAATCACGTGCATTGCTAGGGATTTGTGATAGGACCTATGTGATAGCGGTGAATGGTGTAGAAGGAATTGAGCTGGGGAGAATTCTAGGTTATAGGAAGTGACCTGGAAAGTAATGCGGTGGACTTCTTTCCAAAAAGCTTGTAAAGAGGTACAGGACCACCAGATGTGGAGCATCGAACCTATTTCCTGGTGGCATCTCCAGCAGGAGTCAGATATGGTTGAGTTAAATTTATGTAGTAATAATGGGGTTCGATACCATCTAGATTGTATTTTGTAACCATTTTCCTGTGTGGTAACGTTTATTGACCCTTTGTGGATGTTTAGAAATACGTGTTCCCATTCCTCTTCTGAGAGTGAGATAGATAGGTCAGTTTCCCATTTTTTGCAGGCTATGTTGTCTTTGGCTTTTGTTTCCGCAAAAATGAGGTTATGAGTTAGGGATATTAGGTGAGGTTGAGTTGCCTGTTGTGTGCAAAGTTTTTCATATGGAGTAAGTTGCCTCGAACACTGAAAGGCTTTATTCAAAGACGTTAATAAGTGGGCTAGTGTTAGGTATGTCCAGGGAGGAATGGGTGGTCTATCCATCTGGGTGGAGAGTTGGGCTGCCGAGAGGAGCTTATCTTGGTGGAAGAATTGGTGTGCTCTGATATGGTCGTGAGACCAGTTACCCGAGAGGAAAGTTTTATGCATACCTGGTGGGAAAGCGGGGTTTCGTCTCACGGGGGTCAATGGGCCCGGTATGGAGGAGATGGAAGTTTGTCTACAAGTCCGTTGGAAGCATTCTAAGGTAGGACCTATTAGGGGGTGGAGGCGAACTTCTGGGGGAATGTGGTTTGGGGGAATCCAGGGGAGAGAATTCAGGTGTAAGTTTGTGAAAGATGCTTCCAGGGAGACCCAATCTTTTTGAAGCGAGTGGATGTTCCAATCTACTATTCTAGTGAGGTGGATAGCCGTGTGGTAGTTAAGGAGGTGTGGGAGGCCGATTCCTCCCAATCGTTTTGGTCTAGAAAGTTGTTCGTATCTGATTCTAGGCTTATGGCCCTCCCAGAGGAATCGGGAGCAAATACACCTATATGTTTTGAAAAAAGCAGGAGGTATTCGTATAGGGATTGTTTGCAGTAGGTAGAGCATCCTTGGCAGGGCGTTCATTTTGAGAACTGCTGCTCTGCCAAACCATGAGAATATTGGTTTGTTCCATCTTTTGAGATCAGCAGTCAGTCTATTTATAAGGGGTAGATGATTAAGCACATATAAGTCTGAGAGTTTTGTAGGAAGCTGAATACCTACAGTAAGTACGTTATTGCATCGTGTTTCCAATGAAATGGAAAGATCACTCTGCAGTGATCGACTAGGGGTTGGGGTAATGACACATTAAGAGCGAAGGACTTTGAGAAATTTATTTTGAGGTTGGAGAAAGATTGGAATTGTCTGAATTCTGATAGCAATACTGGGAGGGATATCATAGGATTAGATAGGAATAGCAAGATGTCGTCTGCGAAGGCGGCATATTTATATTCCTTTTTGGGTGTGCGGATCCCCTGTATGTCAGGGTTGAGTTTTAGTTTGTGGAGGAATGGTTCAAGAGTGAGGACGAAAAGGACCGGGGATAAGGGGCAGCCCTGTCTTGTTCCATTACGGATGGGGAAGGCATTCGACAGAGCGCCGTTGACACGGACTTTAGCCGACGGATTAGCGTACAGCGAAAGGATTAGCTCGGACATGTGTGGACCCAATCCCATCGCCGCCAGGACCGCACTCATGTAATCCCAGGCCACTCTGTCGAATGCCTTCTCCGCATCTAGGGACAAGAAGAAGCCTTTTTGGTTGGTATGGGTCATCAGGTGATGTAGATTAATCGCTTTGATAGTGTTGTCCCTGGCTTCTCTTCCAGGGACAAATCCAACTTGATCTTGGGAGACAAGGGAGGGAAGCAATGGTAGAAGTCTGTTTGCCAGTATCTTGGAGAATATCTTAATGTCTACGTTTAGAAGAGATATCGGCCTATAGTTGCTGGGTTGTGCAGGGTCTTTATTTTCCTTGGGTATAACTACAATGTGAGCTTCTAACATTTCTCTCGAAAGGGGATTTAAAGAGGAAAGTGAGTTGAAAGCGTGGAGAAAAGGTGTTTGTAAAGTGTCTGAGAATGATTTGTAGTAGGCTGCCGGGAGGCCATCTGGACCGGGGCTTTTGCCTGGTTTCAATTGTTTTGTGGCTTGTTGCCATTCCACTATGGTTATTGGGGATTCTAGATGTGTGGTCATGTCTTCGGGGATCCTCCCTGGAGCGAATTGGTCCAAGAAAGAATTTATTTCATTGAGTCTTTTGGGTGTAGGAGATGTACTTGGGTCAGATTTTTTAAGGTCGTATAGGGAGGAATAGTATTTCTCGAATTCTTCCGCAATGTCTTTGTTGCAAGTAAGCAGTTTGCCTGTATGTGTAGTCAGGTGGTGTATTGTAGTTTTGGCTTTCTTCTTGTGCAGGGCTTGTGCAAGGAGGTGGCCACATTTGTTCCCGAACTCATAGAAGAGTTTCTGAGAAAGGGTGAATTTCTTCCTGATAATGAGACCTAGTTCTTCTTGTATCTGCGAGCGAACTGCAATGAGTTCCGAGTGCGTTTTGTGTGCTAGGGTACTCTTGTGTGTCGCTTCAAGTCTTTTCAATGTGGTGAAAAGGGTAGCTAATTTGGTTTTCCGTTCTTTCTTGATCGCCGTCATTAACGAGATCAATTTAGCCCGCACTACACATTTGTGGGCCTCCCATTGTGTTAACTTTGACGTGTCAGGGGTGTCATTATCCGTGAAGTAATTTGTTAAGCAATTGCGGATTTCTTGCTCATTTTTGATATCTGTCAGGATAGTTGGGTCTAATCTCCGTATGTAGGTGTGATCGAATTTATCTGGAAAGGTGAGTGTCATCGTGACTGGGTGGTGGTCCGAGCATGTCATAGGTTCTATGGTGGCCTTCGTCAGTGCTGGGAGGTCTGGTTGTGTAAGAAAAAAGTAGTCAAGTCGTGAGTATTTGTTGTGGGGGGCAGAGAAGAATGTAAAGTCTTTGTCCCTCGGGTGGAGGGTTCGCCAGGTGTCATGTAGGAGAAGGTCTTGGAAGCATCGTCTTATTTGTTTAAGTGCTCTGTAGGGTAAATGGGATTTACCCGATGAGGTATCTATGAGGGGGTCGAGTGGGACGTTAAAGTCTCCTCCGAGAATCAGGATCCCTTCCTTAAAGGCAGCCAGTTTTCGTGAAATGGCTCTGAAGAAGGGTACCTGTGACGAGTTGGGGCTGTATAAGTTTGCTAGGGTTATTGTTTTGTTACTAAATGTACCCTTAATAAATATAAATCTTCCCTGGTCATCGATAAGAGAGTCCGAAATTTGAATGGGTACTTTTTTTGAAAGAAGCACCGAGACTCCTTTGGATTTTGAGATGGGGGAGGTTGAGTGGAATGTATATCTTATGATCATTGTTATTACACACTGTTACATGTTCTTTGCCTTTTTATACTATGTACTAGATGCAGATTGTTCATGCCTTTGTTTTTTCAATAAAAGCGTTTGTATTAAAAAAAAAAAAAAGTTCAGATTTATTTTAAGGGAAGCACAGTTCATTTTCTGCTTTTTTGTCTTGTAAGGTTAAACTTATTTCTTGCAGTTTTTTAACCACTTCCAGCCCAAGGACATTGTATGACGTCTTTAAATTTGATTGGGGATATCTGAATGATGCCTGCAGCTACAGGCATCATTCAGATATCATCTTTTAGAACTGGCAATGTGCACCGTAAGAACAATCATAGTGGCTGTTCAACCACTCGATCGTTCTTACTGGCAGCAAGAGGAGACATCCCCCTCCCGCTGTCCTCCGGTGCTTCTTCCGACTCGTCCGTATGATTGCCGAGCAGGAGAATGAATCCGCCGCCTCCGGAAGTTAATAGAGATTTCCGGTGACCAGATGACCATCCGCCCGTGGACATAAACAAAGCTGAGAACTCGGCTGGAATGAAAGAGATCTTTATTTTTTTTATTTTTTGGATCTCGGTCTTTCCAGCCTGGAGGAGAGATGTGGGGTCTTATAGACCCCACATCTCTCTATAAAGAGGAACAGTCACGCACCTTTTCTATTACAAGGGATGTTTACATTCCTTGTAATAGGAATAAAAGTGATAAAAAAAAGTTAAGAGAAAGTGTAAAAATAAAAAACATTTAAGTAAAATAAACAATATTCTTTTTTTTTAAAGTGCCCCGTCCCTGCGTGCTCGCGCACAGAAGTGAACGCATACGTAAGTCCTGCCCACATATGTAAACAGTGGTCAAATCACACACGTGAGGTATCGCCGTGTGCGTTAGAGCAAGAGTAACAATTCTAGTCCCAGACCTTCTCTGTAACTCTAAACTGGTAACCTGTATATAAATTTAAAGTGTCACCTATGGAGATTTTTAAGTACCAACGTTTGGCACCATTCCATGAGTGTGCGCAATTTTAATGTGTGACATGTTAGGTATCTATTTACTTGGTGTACCATCATCTTTCAACTTATAATTTTTTTTTTAGCTAACTTTACCATTTTGATTTTTTTAATCCATGAAAATTTTTTTTTTCCAAAATAACCACAATTGAAATATTCCTGCGCAAATACCTATGTAAAAGTTGCAACAATCGCCATTTTAGTCCCTAGTGTGTCTGCTAAAAAACATATATAATGTTTGGGGGTTCTGAGTAATTTTCTAGCAAAATAATTATGATTTTTACATGTAAGAGAGGAGTGCCAGAATAGGCCTGGTATGAAGTTCAGTTTATTTTTTTCATTTACCGTATATACTCAAGTATAAGCCGACTTTTTTAGCACGTTTTTTTGATGCTGAAAAAAACCCCCTCAGCTTATACTCGAGTATCCCTGTGTCATGCTGCAGTCGGCGGCCGTCTATTGTAACAAAGCCCCGCCTCCTCCTCGTCCATGATAGACTGAACACTAAACACTAATACAGTGATCAGTGTTCCGCCTATCACGGACGAGGAGGAGGTGGAGCTGTGTTACAATGGACGGCCACCGACTGCAGCATGACACAGGGATACTCGATCACGAACTAGGAGGAGGCGGGGCTTTGTTACAATGGATGGCCTCTGACTGCAGCATGTCACAGCGGGAGATCAAAGGTAAATGAGTGAGAGCACAGTGAGGCTGCAGATGGACACAGTGAGGCTGCAAATGGATGGGCACAGTGAGGATGCAGATGGACACAGTGAGGCACAGTGAGGCTGAAAATGGGCACAGCGAGGCTGCAAATGGGCACAGTGAAGCTGCAAATGGGCACAGTGAGGCTGCAGATGGGCAAAGTGAGGCTGCAGATGGGCACAGTGAGGTTGAAAATGGGCACAGTGAGGCTGCAAATGGGCACACTGAGGCTGCAAATGGGCATTGTTGACCCACTTTCCCACTTACAGTAGCTGCTGCATTTGCCACCCTAGGCTTATACTCGAGGCAATACGTTTTCCCAGATTTGTGTGGTAAAATTAGGTGTCTCGGCTTATATTCAGGTCGGCTTATACTCGAGTATACATGGGTACTTTTGTTTTGTTATTTGCTTTTTTAGAAAAGCTCAGTTTAAGCACAGCTGAAAGTAGATTCATGATGATGATGTGGCTATCTATATTCAGAACAATGAGAAATCTATCACACTGAACAGTATAAAATGAACAAGAAGAGAAGGAGAGAAATTTACACCATCAGATACTGTGGAGATGTCACTGACCAGTATGTGTCATCATAGCACAGAACCCTGTAGACACTATGGCATATTCTCCTTCACAGAGTGTGTGTTATTGACTATAGTTATGAAGATTAAAGCTATAGCTGTTTGTACCGTGCAGAAATTCCAGATCTCTTGGATTGTTCTGTGGATGGCTCTTTGTATATACAGCACTCAGAGTTCATCATCACCCTGTAATCTCAAGATAAAGGATGTAGATGAGGAATTTGGATTTTTCCAAGAGGGTGACTTCATTATCGGAGGAGTCTTCACTATACGTGCCGCCACTACAAATTTTATGGGATCAAAATCATATATGAAGCTATTTGACTGTGTGGAGTAAGTAACATTTTATCACACTATTACATCACACAATGTAATTTCCCTATGTAAGCGCAGATTATTCAGTTCTCAGGATTGGTGTCATTATCAGAGATTTGGGTTGAAAGGAAATTTGTCAGAAACATTAATTAGTTTGCATGTTTGGTCAGAGTTTGTTCAGTGCAGCATTTCCTGATCGCCACTATAGTAAAAAAAAAAAAAAAAGTACATATACCATAGTTTGTAGATGCTATAAATTTCCCACAAACCAATCAATATACTGTACGCTTATTGTGATTTTTTTTACTAAAAATATGAAGCAGAATACATATTAGCCTAAATATATGAAGAAACTAGATTTTTTATTGGATATGTTTATAGCAAAAAGTTAAAAATATTGCTTTTTTTTAAAAAATGTTTTTTTTTTGTGAATTTTTTTTTAAAACCCAGTGGTAATCAAATACCCCCAAAAGAAAGCTCTATTTGCATGGAAAAAAATCATATCATGATTTCATGTGGATACAACGTTGCATGACTGTGCAATGGTCAGTTAAAGTAATGCAGTGCTAAAAAGTGAAAAAAAATGGCCTGGTCGTGAATGGCCTGGTCTCTTCCAGAGGTCAAGTGGGTAAAGTCTAAGCAAACCCTGATGGGTAGCCAGTGCAAGGACTCTGGGATAGGGGTGATATGGTCAGTTGTACCAGACCTAGTGAGGATTCTGGCTGCAGAATTTTGTACATATTGCTGTCAATTAGTAGTGGAATAGTGTTCCAAAAAAGGTATAAATAGCAGTATACTGAACAATCAGTGAACTATATTGGATTTTGGCTTAAGTCATACCAATGTCCTCGTTTTGGCATCAATAATATATTGCCTGTAAGTGAAATCATTAATATCACTTTAACATGAAATGAATATCTTTGATTCTACAGTGATGATTTTCGAGCACTACTAAATGTTTTGGTTTTTCGTTTTGCTATTCACAAAGTTAACCAGAATACGGAGATTTTACATAATATTACATTGGGCTATCATATCACTGATTCATGTTTAGATGCCGGTGTGGCAGTAAGAAATGTTCTACAAATTTTATCTGGACCACAGAAGTTGGTCCCTAACTACTCATGTTCTGGGGAAGGCAAACTGGTGGGTTTTATTGGAGACCATTACTCAATGACAACTATTCCAATGGCACAACTACTGGGGATCTATAGATATACACAGGTAGGTGCCTGGTATGCTTATAACATTTTTACACTATGTTTGGGATGCCTTGGTAGAAAAATAAATATGCCTATACAATAAAGAAAAATAGTTGTTATGGTGCAACACATATTTTAGGACTAAAGCCTCGTACACACGACCGAGTTTCTCGTCCAAAACCGGCAAGAAAAGTGCCGCGTGAGCTTTTTTGTCGAGAAAACCGTTCGTGTGTATGGTTTTACGACGAGAAAATTGCCCTGAATCTCGACGAGAAAATAGAGAACCTGCTCTCTATTTTCTCGTCAGGATTCCAGATTTCCTCGTCGGCCTCTTTTGTGACGAGAAAATGGTTCGTGTGTATGCTTTTACGACTCTTCCAAAAGCGCGCATGCTCACAAGCAACTATGAGACGGGAGCGCATCTTCTGGTAAAACAAGCCTTCGTAATGGAGATAGCACATTCGTCACGCTCCAAATTTTTGCATCGTTTAAATGTTGTGCATTGAAATCTTCGTTAGAATGTGACATTAATCCAAACGAATGAACTTCTTTTGCTGCTGATATTCACACAGAGTTATGACTATCTTTTTTTAAAATTTTCTTGTTGCTCTTAAGAAGATTTATGTGTATTATATCATGCAAGTTTTTAGGAATATTTAAAAATTAGTTATTTTTCTAACTGATGTTAATTGTAATTTCGCAATGTTTTGGTAGTGATCTCCCATTGAATCTTTTAATATATATTATTTAAATTTTACACACTTTTTTGGGAAACACGATTTAGTTATTTTTTTGGGGGGTTGTTATCTGTCCCTTTTTTTGTCAGTCAAATGTATCTGCTTACTCCTAAGCTAGATTTTACATTTTTACAAATACACATAGTCAAGTATGAACTTAAAGAAAAATAACATTTATTCATGTTTGAACTAAAATAAAGAGAAGGCAGCGCTGCAGAAGCTGCTGCCATTTGTGCATCCCAGAGACCCCAGAGCACACAGCAACCCTGTGTGGACACTAAAATTGGGAGCTTGAGAAGGCCAACATTTCTGAACACAATCTGATGCTGGCCTCCCAGAGGTCAGGAACAGCAGCAGGTGATATATATGTCCCAAGTGTGTGGTACTACAACAGGCTGCCTTCTGTCCGACCACAATGAAGCAAGGCCATCACTTCCTTGTCTTCCTGGCAACCTTCCCTGCAACCTTTCCTGAAGCCTTCCCTGCAGCCTTCCTACTTCGTTTGGCTGGAGGCTGGGCCACTGGAGGGGTACTCCTGTCAGGAGGAGGAGGAGGTGGAGGAGAAGGGGGTGGCGCAGAAGAACAAGGTGGAGGTGGAGGAGAAGGGGGTGGGGTGGAAGAACAAGGTGGAGGTGGAGGAGAAGGGGGTGGGGCGGAAGAACAAGGTGGAGGTGGAGGAGAAGGGGGTGGGGCGGAAGAAGAATGTGGAGGTGGAGGAGGAGGTTGAGGTTGGGACAGTTGTGCCACCTCACAAATGGCGGTATTGGGGGTATTTTTTTCCATCACCCCCTTGTTGAGCAAGGTGATGAGCAGGGGCTTGCATAGGAGGCGTTGCTCCATGCTCATTACCTTGAACTTTGCCTCCACTAGGCCGGCAATGGCCTCTTCAGGGGATGTGGGCTCTTTGAGGGTGGCATGGGCCTCTTTAATAAGGGCCATTGCTGCCTCACTGGTGGTCCTGTCCCTCCTGCCTCTTTTGGGAAGCCGGATGGGAGGCACCTGGGATCTGGTGCTTCTCCTTTGCCCTGCCACCTCCTGGCTGCCACTGGGCCCTGCCACCTCCTGGCTGCCACTGGGCCCTGCCACCTCCTGGCTGCCACTGGGCCCTGCCACCTCCTGGCTGCCACTGGGCCCTTCCTCCGCCTGCCTGACAGTTTCCAGACCCTCCTCCTGGCTGATTTCATCCTGTGTATGAAAAAGGGACATAGTTTAATATGTTGTTTTAATCTTTGCATCAAACTTTATAAACATGATTGAAGCAATTAGAACTTAAATCCAGAAATCATTTTTTCTAATTTACACCTACATCAGATTGACTATTTAGCACCCAATTAAGTGCAGACTAATGTCTCGAGATCTTGATTTTACTTGTGGAACCCAAAATATTGTATGTTTCTCATCTTGACATATTTGTCAAACATTAATTTTAGCCCAATACATTTTCATTTAATACTATACCTGGCTCCAGATGGCCAAATCAGTATCATCCAGAATGGCTGCCTCCTCTTGCTCCAGAGAAGGCTCAGGTTGGCTGCAGGGAAGTCTGGGGGGAAAAGTGGAGAGTGATGGCCTTGCCTCAATGTGGTCATCCAGGTAGGACATCCTGCTGTAGTACCACAAAATCGGGACATACACATCATCTGCTGCTGCTCCTGACCTCTGAGAAGCCAGGACCTTAGAGCGTTCAGTCCTGTAGGTGCCTCTCAAGCTCCCAATTTTAGTGTCCACTTGTTTTGCTGTGGCTGTGGGCACCTTGGTCTGCACAAATAGGAGCAGCTTCTCCAGCGCTGCTTTTCTCACCCCTCTTTTTTTATGGATGGGGTTTTTCGTCTCCCACAGAGCGGGCAGCTCCCTTACCCGGTCAATAAATTCCGCCAGGAACTCTTTGTCGCTAATAAAGACATTCATATTGTATCTGCAAGTTTAAGAAATAATATATAACTAATGTGAGGCAAACAGTATAACCTCCTTAACATCGTAGTCACCATATATATCCTACAACATTCTCAAAACAGTATAGGCCAACAATTTGTACAAGTCACAAAATCACATACCTTCGTTCGCACGTCCGTCACTTGAACTCCTCTCTCCGCACACCGAATGTACTATAGTCACATGTGTGTTTGCTATATACACACCACGCATGCGTCAAAATTCGAACACGTCGCTCCGCACACGTCGCCCGCCCATGACGTTCTAACTAACATCTTTTCCCCGCCCCTTCTCTTTTGGCGCGCAGACAGATATGGCGGAGTTACAGCAGGTGTCTGATAATTCCGCAACTAACGAGGAGGAGACAAGCCCGGAGACCGAGGAAACGTCACGATCAAGGAGGAGATTCAAGGCATCGAATATGTCTTTTGCGGAGATGGCGGAGATGGTGGACATCTTGCTCAAGTCTGATTATGACGCAAAGCATGGGCCGTATAGCAAACCAAATAGAAGGAAGGCCAAAATCCTCACTAAAGTCGTGAAGAGTCTGAAGACGAATTTCGGGGTGAAACGCTCAAATGAGCAGCTCAGAAAGAGGTGGTCAGACCTCAAACTGAGGGAGCCAGAGCAGTTAAGGAGCATTAAGAGAATGCTCGCAAAAAGTAAGTAAAATGTACACTTTTATGCTATTAATCCTTTTCTAAACTGACATGTTGCTGTTTTTTTTTGTTTTTCTTATTGGACTCCCTTCCAAAATGTTATATTTTGAACTTGGTTGGGCACAGTAATCGTTTGTTACGTTACAGACACTTCGTTCGGCCACTATCCGCTGTTTTGGATTATTTTACAGCCACAAAAGTAATTAGACATCTGCCATTTTTTCGCAAATTTGGGGCACAAAGTTTTAGGCTAGATGATGTGTTTGTAAAGCGAATGAAATGCAAACTTTTGTCAGTGTAAAGGAGAGGACACTCAGCAGCTGCTTCCACATCTGTACTTTTGAGCACTATAGTGTGGGCCACCAGACCCGCCTTTTTTGGGTGTCCCACACAGGTGCTTCAGAGAATTTTTGTGTTGCCTACATGTCTAAAAAATGACAGACAAAGTTGAATACTAAGCATATTCTTGGTCAGAAATAATGCATTCATCTTTAACTTCCGCCCAAACACACACTTGTACCCCACTTCCAAGCAATTTAGCCTGTTTTTTTGTTTAACATAGAGAATTTCTGTGTGATATCTCTACCTTTTGTTTGATTCTCATAGGGGAGAGAAGACTGGGAGGAGGACACTCCAGGGAGCACAAGAACCCCACAGCTTCACAACAACCCCAAACTCCCAAAGACCCACAAACGAAGGATGTAGAGGAAGTTGAGGTGGAGGAAGGAGAAGTGCAGGAAGGAGAGGTGGATGGCGTTGTGGAACTGGTCACCACAACAGGTCAGTATCTGTCACCACAGCTTCAGGTAAGAGAGGTAGGCCTGCAGAGTTATAATACCTTTTTATTTTGTTTTTAGGGGATGTGAATGTTGGGGTGAAGGATAGTACAGGTTTCTCTGCTGACAGTGCCCTCCGCCTCATCCAGCAAGTGATGGAATGTAGCACGGAACTGGACAAAATTAAAGAAAGAATACATGTGATGGATCAAACATTTAAAGACATTCTCAATGTTTTGGGGAGAATTCAATAAGGCATCCCAACCCCCTTTTTTCTCATGTTTGTTCTTCAACTTTTAAAAAACGTTTTGACAATCAAACCAGCCAAAAATTGAATGTGCACACAGTGTGTCAACATGTGCTATCTGCCATCAGGGGATATCCATGTACGTCTTTTGGGGGTGCAACCCCTTCCTCGTATCTAAAGTAGGTGAACTGAGGAAGGGGTTGCACCCCCAAAACACGTCCATTGATCACCCCTGATGGCAGATAGCACATGTTGACAATAGGGATCAGGAGTCTAAAATCCCTATAGGAAAATAATCCCAATTGTGTGCATATTCAATTTTTGGCTGGGCAAGGGGTGGCAGGACCCCATATTAGGACGGGCACATAGAGACATATAGTTTGTGTAAGTGAATGTCTCAGATTGCTCCGAGGTATCCAATTTTGTAATTTTTGGAATGCAACTGTTGTTTTTGTATTTTCCTAAGAAAACAATTGCCGGTTTGTGGCCAGGCAAACCAAAAATGTAAAAATAAAAAAAAAAGGTGTGTGAATTTGCACATAGTAAAAGATTTGAACACAAACAACGTGTAGCTTCTTTTTCTAATATGCTCTAACCTTATTTGGTAATTTTTTAAAGGTTACATAGTGAAATGATTGGTATTTACTAAAGGAAAATACACTTGGCACTACAAATGCACTAAGACAAACTAGGAGACAGGAAACCAAGAAAAGTTAGAAGTTTAAACAAGATTTTTATTTGGATCGTTAGACAGGAATCTTTAGACATAGCCTGGCATAGGAATTGCCCCCCTACCCGTGAAATAGTCCATGTACTTGTCCCGAACATCACGGGCATTTTGGGGGGGCAAGCCAGCACGGGCAGATTCCAGGCCTGGCAGGGGATTATCAGGGGAAAGTCCAGCCTCAGGCAAAACTGAGGCCATATATGAATTCGATTTGCGGCAAAGAAAATTGTGTAGCACACAGCAGCATAACACTACATAGTTTATTTTGTAGTCCGCCAAGTGGATGGGAGTCCTAAAAAGGCGGAACCGGCTGGCCATTATGCCGAAGGCACTTTCAATGACTCTTCGGCCCCTGGCCAGCCGGTAATTGAACACCCTCTTCTCTGGGGTCAGGGTCCTCTGAGGAAATGGCCTCATAAGAAGTGGTCCGAGCCCGAAGGCTTCATCAGCCAAAAAAACAAAGGGGAGTCCTTCAATATTCCCTGCATCCGGTGGCAATGCAAGGTCGTCACTCTGGAGACGGACGGCAAACTCCGTCTGGATGAAGGATCCCCCATCGGACATCCGGCCATTCTTCCCTACATCAACATAGAGGAATTCATACCGTGCTGACACCACCGCCATCAGCACAATGCTATGAAACCCCTTGTAATTGAAGTAGTAGGACCCAGAACGGGGTGGCGGCACGATGCGGACGTGCTTCCCGTCTATAGCACCACCGCAGTTGGGGAAGTCCCACCGCGTGGCAAACTCCGATGCCACAGTCTGCCATTCCTGTGGCTTGGAAGGAAGCTGTGGAGTCAAACAAGATGAAAAAATATTTGAATACACAAATCAAACATTACAAGTATATTCTAAGAAAATACATTAGAGGCCAACATCAAGCAAAGTCTACGTTTATTAAGGTGTTTTAAAAAAGTATAATGGAAGGCTCATGTATCATATTCATCACCCCCTATGATGGTCCATTAATAAATTATAATGGGGGGGGGGGGGTAGATGTGTTTGGCCACAGGATAGCATTGCAGTGGCGGTGCGTCCAGAGTGGGCGCTGGAGCACTGCCCCCTCTCTCCTGTGCCCGTCACTCAGAACAATACATAGGTTTATGCCTTGCATTAACCTATGTATTGTCTATGCCGCCCATTATTCAGGTGGATGGCCCCCTGTTAAGCGACCGACATATGAAGAACTGCGGCATTTATGGGCTTAAAATTGCATATCAGAAACAGTAAGTAAAATTGTCTTGCACATTACAGCCTGAGGGATGTAATTGGCTGCAGAAAAGGGGGGGCATTCCTTGGGTAAACACTGACAGGCTGCTCTGCTAATCATGTTCACCAAGTCTGTTTAATGGTAACATGATTGGCTGATGCAACATCAAGGGAAGGAGAAGACATCAAGGACAGAAGAAGGATGGCGCTGACCACAAGAAAGTAAGTGCAGGGCTGGGGGGGAACTGGCTGCATTGGAGGGGACAAAATGGCTGAATTAGAGGGAACAAATGGGGGCGTTTAATAGGCACCAGAGCAAAAAAGGAGGAAGTTTATTTCCTAAATTGGGGTTTGAACCCCCAAACATTTGGAGCAACAGGCGCCCCTGCTGGAAAGGTTAGTGAAGGGAAATATTTATGGAGGAGAAAAAAGGGGCAATCTAAAGCTTCAGGCATACATGAGGACAAAGGGGACATTCTCAGCATATTACAATCATGGTAATTAGGGAAGGATGAAAGAAATACAATACATTAGCATACATGTAATACATAAAATGTGATGTTAATGGAGAAAACTTACCCTAATATAGTCCTCCTGCAGGACTTGTATAATGGCAGAACAGGTGTCTGGGATTATGAGGCCCAGAGCCTGGGGGGAGATGCCTGTCGTGAACTTCAAGTCCTGAAGACTTCTCCCTGTCGCCAGGTACCGTAAGGTGGCGATGAGCCTCTGCTCAGCACTGATGGCTTTCCGCATAACGGTGTCCTTCCTGGTAATATAGGGGGACACCAAAGCCAACAGTTCCTGAAAAACGGGGTCAGACATCCGCAGAAAATTCCTGTAGTCCTCAGGATTATTCTCGACGATCTCCCGCAGCAGAGGCATGTGGCAGAATTGGTCCCGCTGGAGCAACCAATTCTTGGTCCATGAACTCCTCCTCACACCATTCATGGACTGGTCTTGGTCCAAAACAAGCAGACCAACACCAAGCGCACGCACAGCACGAACTCGACGACGAGAACGTCCAGGCGACATGGCTAGGAAACGGTCGTCTTATCAGAACGTACAGAACAGAACGCACTTTAGAACAGCAAGGCCTATGAATAACGAACTGAAAAACAGAAACGAACAGGCAAGAACGCACTGTAAAACAGATACGACCTGCCTAGACGCCCTGAAAGTCAAGATACGAACCCACAAGCACAAACTGAACCGCAGAAAACGATCTGAAAAGTATGAAGACTGAAAAGCGCGAATCGTCTCTTCCCAAACTTTTACTTCACACGCGGTAACACGAGATCAGCAAAAGCAGCCCAAGGGGTGGCGCCAAGAAAAAAGATCTTCCCCTTTATAGTGCCGTCGTACGTGCTGGACGTGACCGCAGAGAACAACGAGGAAATTGGGAAATGTCAGTGTGTACGCATGGAAAGCTTGACGATAAAATCGACAAGCTTAACAAGAATCTCTATGAAAAAAACAACGTGTTTTTTACGACGAGAAACTCGGTCGTGTGTACGAGGCTTTAAAGCCCAACTTTGGGAAACTTAAAAATGATCCCTTACAGCACATTCAAACTAGGGAAGAGGAAAAGCACTTTAACTTAACTGATCCTCCACTCCCCCGGCAGATCGTGCTCCCCTGAGCTCCAATGGTGGACTCTTCCTCGCCTTCATCATGTCCAGTGTAGGGCTATGGAGTGGACCTTACATTAGTATTAAAGGGTATAAAGGGTCTTATACCACTGGAGTATGGGGGAGAAGAAACTGTGGGGACCAATCTAGTAATTTGGAGGAAATGAGGATTAGGTAAGTAGGCCTTCTTTTTTATTTTGCCTAGATCTAAACAAGCAGTGCAGTGCAGACACAGCCCCACTGCAAGGAATACTTTTCAAGTTTCTTTGTTTTAACTCATTTTCCAGCTGGAAATTTTCAACTCTAAATTTTAATGGGCTTTAAGAAATTAAATGATTTAATAAAGAAGAAGATGTCATCTTTTGCACCATACGTGTACAATTATTTGCAGCCCTCTAATATGCCATACTTTGTCTGGAATACACAATTTAACAAAATTGGTTTGTGAGTGTCTTCATGGCAAAGTGAAGAATTTGAAACCATCATGGTGTATACAAGCCTCACTAAAGAGAGCAAAATTTACCACTCCTAAAGTGTAAGTAATGATAACATTGTTTTTGTTTAGTTTTGGATAGAGTAGGGTAGAGTAGTATCTCTGTCAGCTTTGTACTGATGGAAGGAGATAGTAAGTGTTGGGCAATGGGCACTGGATCTCGTATTACAGTGAGTATTTCCAATCAGGTGTCAATCAGTGTAGTGGGAATGATTATCATTAGGTAGCTGTGCTTGGAATTATGGCCAGAGGTCAACTCTTAACTCAAGTAAGAAATGGGTTTGCAAGATGAAAAGCTTCAAAAGCAGAATGTGTATGTAGTGCATCCCCCATAAGAGCCGCTGGAGATTAGCCAGGCACACCAAATTTCCACAGGCTCCTTTGAGATAGGAAAACAGACCAGCAGCTTTTCTTTTGTATTTAATTAGGGGTTAATAAACTTAGATGGGGATGGGATGATTATGGGATGCCCACTTGACTTGAAAAAAAATCTTCAGGGACACTTTAACTATATACACTCTCTGTATACACTTCTCTTCCTCCAACACATCACTTGTGTAGCGGGTACCTCAAAAATAGGGGGCTGCTATACCTAAGTTTAGGGGATGACCCGAGCAATAGCTTGTCTCGGGCCTTCTAATTATGATTTGGACTCTGCTCTGTTACTGTGTCACCTGGTGTATAGTTCCTCGTTGGCCTGTAGGTGGCATTGCTATGTCAGGTCTGGGTTGAACCACAGGTGATATGGTGGCGATTGTATGTACTCTCTCGGCTACCATACAGTGGGCGGGTTTGGCGTGCTGTGCATGCCGGGAGAGGATATATAAGGGGCAGACGCCATTGGCTCAGGGGAGTAACCGGGGACCAGGACCCGGGGGAGTGTGCCCCATGAGGGGGGTGCACGCACTGGCCAACGAGTCTCGGGCACCTTCAGCCTAAGGCTGCAGCGTTCCAGGTAGGCCCGGTACCTTTAACTGGGTCTACGAGCAGAACCGTGGAGTCCCAGTATACCCAGGTGAGGGTATCGGCTCTGACTAAGAGGAAGTTGGGGGAGGATCGGTCCCATAACAGGAGGTGAGTGATAGAAGATCGCTGTCTCGGGAAAGGCCTGGTAACCTGGCAGAGGGAAGGATTCCTGCTCCGCAGAACTGACCCTGCGGAGGGCTGCTGATCTAAAGGATTATATGAACTTGTCCTTGGAGGAGATAAAGTGACAGAACTGTTCGAGCTTCACACCGGCTGCTATGGCCGCTATTATAGGGACTATCCGGGTGAGCTGTACCCACTTGGGATCAAGTGGGGACGAAGCCAAGAGTTGTGCCTGAATCTGCTCTATAACTCTGCTAACTCCTTTCTTTCTTCAATCTCTGGTTCTACTGAAGCAAAGGAAAAATAAACTCATTGTTGGAGTTAACGTGTTGTGGACATTGACCTCTTTGGGGGAAAAACTTAGACTTGTCTCTACATAGTTGGAGATGAGAGCCATTATAAGGGGGTGACTCACTGCGGGACCCAAATACATCAACACCGCCTGACCTCCAACACGGAGGACACGGGCTTGTGGCACGGTGTGTCTTATCCCCTGCAGGAGAAGGTAAGCGGGGGAAAGAAGATCTGTGTGCTACACTTGCTTGCAGAAACAACTCAGACCCAGCTGGAACACTGTTTAATAGATCTGGCAAGGCACTCAGCCAGACTGAGCAAAAGCCCTTTACAGGCAGGACCTCAGGCCTCTTTGGTGTGTAGAGAAGAGTCCAGTGTCCAGCTACATTCCTATAGCTTCTGATCCCAGCACCACCTCTTCAGGCACTGCCAGCCCACCTGGCAGCAGCTGCCCTTTTCAATAGTCCTTCTGGCTACTTCCTTCAGTCCTCCCAGACTGCCACACTCACCAGTCACCTGGCTGTCTTCTCCCTGGAGATCTCCCGGATGTGCTAGCTGGCTCCTGCTGTCCTCACTCTTGCTCCCGTGCCTCTGGACAGGACTCCTCTGTGTGTCTAGAGAGGATCCCTTCTGCACCTGAGCCTGGGGCCTAGGGCACCCCTCCAGACAAGGGGTATACCCTCAAGTGCCACAGACAGCCTCCTCAGCCCTCCATTTCCATCTTCCACCTGAACTCCACAGTCCCCTGCTGGTCTGACCCTGAGTATTTAAGAGGGGCCTACCCCCTGCCAGCCCATTTGCTTAGGATTGGCTGGGGTCTTTCTAAATACTCCAGACAGCTTATCCTAACTTCCCTCCCATTCTTCTGGAAACTTCTCCAAGGTTTCAGCAAGTTGGGGGAGGTACCAGAGGTGCTGCCTGATGAGTCATCCAGCCTCCCTAGATGACTCACGCTGAACCAGATTCAATACAAGCTAGGCTGCCAGCCAAGCCTACACTACATAAAAATAAAACTTATTTACATTTCTAGCCACTAGAGGGTACTACATGTAAAGTCCAGATTTCATTTTATGCAAATGAATCCAACTGTATGCCGGACCTTCAGAGGGCATGCGCTGGTGACGTCACCGGCTACATGCACTCTGAATATCTCCTAAACTGTGCAAGTTTAGGGGATATTCACAGTACCTACAGGTACGTCTTATTATAGGCTTACCTGTAGGTATAAGTGGTGTAACAGAGTTTACTACCACTTTAATGATGCTAGCAAAGGTTAGGCACCACCAAATCCTTAAAAACTACTGATGTCATCCAGCCCCATTCAATAACATGATCATGTCCAAAAATGGTCAATGGTATAAGTCGGGAAACCTGCCCCTTTATTTATATCAGTTTTCATATGCCTGAGCTGTTGGTGGGCATTGGATATCATGATTGATAATGGATGTACATTGTGCAACAACTTTTTTTTCTTCTTTTTTTTTTACTAAAGGACTTGCAAAAACTTTGATAAACTATGTTTACATTTTGTTTTGTTTTGTGTACCCCTTACTCATTCACAAGGTGGGGTGTTATCTGGGGATTCCCTTGTTAAAGGGGGCTTCCAGATTCTGATAAGCTCACGCCCACATTCCCCCACAAGCAACAGGCCAGGGTTGTGGAGAAGAGGTCTTTGTCCTCATCAACAGGGCCCCCCAGGCAAGATATACGAATGTTGAGAGCATGTTGCCTAGTATGGTTCATGTTAGCTGATTCCTGCTTGAATCAAAGGAAATGTGTTTGGCTCATCTGTAGATGAGCCACGCATACTGTGCTTGTTTTTTTTTTTATAATACCTTTTTTTATTTTTATCAAGACATTTTTCATCATACAAAATCGCAACAGTGCATTCCATTATCTACTTAAAATCCATATCAATGTACACCCATTGTTTAAGCAACATTTAAATACATCTTATTTATTCTTCTAAAGTATAATTTAAAAAAAGGACACAAACAAAAAAAAGAAAAAAGGGAGAGGACGGGTGAGAAATGTGATGGGGTATCCAAGTTCATTTTCTCATTGTTTATGATATACATAGATATAGCTTAATGTTCCTATAGGGATCAAACAATTCCAACAGGAACCCCCCCCCCAAAAAAAAGGGAAAAGTGACAATTCCTTACAATTCCAAATGACAATGTATTAAGTGCCAAATTGTGAAATCCAGTGCAAAAAATTGAAGAAAGATCTGTGTAAAATTTTAACCAAGCAACAAAATCTATGATTAAGCACTGAATCGCAGTGTGAAACGCGTCAACTCATACCTTCTGTTTTTTGCTGTAGCATGTATTCTGTGCTTTTGTTTTAATAAAAGAACCAATTTTTTGGAGTGCGGCTGTCCAAGCGTTTTCTCCATTTTTCTGCAAAATCTAAGAGGTGTTGAAAAAAAAACAAAAAAAAAAACACCCTTTAATCAATATTGTAAGTGTCAAGTGCCTTAATTAAACCAATGTAAGGGGAGAAGGGAAGTTTCCACTTCTCCCTTTCTCTTCTCTAATTTCTTCATCCCCATCCCTAGTGACGTTAAAATCTCGATACTAATATCCCAAAAATATGTGTTTCAGTTTTATTATTATTTGTTCAGGTGCTCTGTAGGTAATATTCAATCCATCTAAGATTCACCCTCTTTAATATACGTCCCAGACATCCTTTATATATAAAAAAAAAAAAAAAAGAGGGGGGGGGGGTTATTTACTTCTCCTTTCCTCCTTCCAAGGCAACATACTGTATTTCTTATCCTGATCTTACCAGATACATCCAAACAAGAGATCCACCACATTCTGATCTTTAATGGAGTGGCGGTACACGGCAACAGCATCTAATCTGTAGATATCTCTAAGGAGTGGCATAGCCATCCTGCCCATGTATCATTAAACTTATCATATTTATGTCTTACCAGATGTATCCATCTCTCAGCCTCCATTATTTTATCTGCTTTCCTTTTCCAATCCATCAGAGTAGGACATCTAGATTGTCTCCAATATATCGGTATCAGTACCTTAGCTGCGTTCAATAGGGATGAGCCGAAACCCCCCCCCCCAGGTTTGGTTCGCAGCAGAACATGCGAACAGGCAAAACAATTGTTGGAACACGCGAATACCGTTAAAGCCTATGGGACACGAAAACATGAAAAATCAAAAGTGCTAATTTTAAAGGTTAATATGCAACTTATTGTCATAAAAAGTGTTTGGGGACGTGGATCCTGCCCCAGGGGACATGTATCAATGCAAAAAAAGTTTTAAAAACTGCAGTTTTTTCGGGAGCAGTGATTTTAATAATGCTTAAAGTAAAACAATAAAAGTGAAATATTCCTTTAAATGTCAAACCTGGTGGGTGTCTATAGTATGCCTGTAAAGTAGCGCATTTTTCCCGTGTTTAGAGCATTCCCTGCACAAAATGACATTTCTAAAGGAAAAAAAAGTAATTTAAAACTACTTGCGGCTATAATGAATTGTCGGGTCCCGGCAATACAGATAAAAGTCATTGAAAAAAACAGCATAGGTCCCCCCCCCAGTCCATTACCAGGCCCTTTGGGTCTGGTATGAATATTAAGGGGAACCCCAAACCAAAATTAAAAAAAAATGTATGGGAGTCCCCCCAAATTCCATACCAGGCCCTTCAGGTCTGGTATGGATTTTAAGGGGAACCCCGCGCCAAAATGAAAAAAATGGCGTGGTTTTCCCCCCAAAAATCCATACCAGACCCTTATTCAAGCACGCAACCTGGCAGGCTGCAGGAAAAGAGGGGGGACAAGAGAGCGCCCCCCCTCCTGAACTGTACCAGGCCACATGCCTTTAACATGGGGAGGATGTCCCCATGTTGATGGGGACAAGGGCCCCATCCCCACAACCCTTGCCCGGTGGTTGTGGGGGTCTGCGGGCGGAGGGGTTATTGGAATCTGAAAGCCCCTTTAACAAAGGGGACCCCCAGATCCCGGCCTCCCCTTATGTGACTTGGTAACGGGGTACATTGTACCACTACCATTTCACAAAAAAAGTGTCAAAAATTTTAAAAACCACAATAAACAGCTTGGGACAAGTCCTTTAATAAAAAGAATGAAAAAAAATCCAACGATGTAATCCATTCTCGAGCGATACTGAGAGAAAAAAAAAAGAAGAAAAGCTGACTTGATCATGCCTCCATGGGAGGCACCCACGGAACGAAGCTCTCTCGCCGTTACAGCTCTTATATAGCTGAGAGCGGGGCCACCCGTCACGTGCACAATGGGGAAACGCCGGGGTTACCCAGTGACATGTACGGGTGACCCCGCCCCCTCTG
This sequence comes from Rana muscosa, assembly GCA_029206835.1. Classification (NCBI taxonomy): domain Eukaryota; kingdom Metazoa; phylum Chordata; class Amphibia; order Anura; family Ranidae; genus Rana; species Rana muscosa. The sequence goes on along the minus strand of CM055116.1, from coordinate 1,256,658,456 downwards.
ACGCAACGCGGGTCAGAGGGGGCGGAGTCATCCGTACATGTCACTGGGTAACCCCAGCGTTTCCCTGTTGCGTCATAGGGGGGCGAGGTCACCCACGCACGTGACTGGTGGCCCCGCCCTCAGCTATATAAGAGCTGTCACAGCAGGAGAGCATCATTCGGCGGGTGCCTCCCATGGAGGCATGATTGAGACAGCTTTTTTTTTCTCTCCATATCGCTCGAGAATGGATTACATCGTTGGAATTTCTTTTTCTTTTTTTTGGTTCTTTTTAATAAAGGACTTTTCCCAAGCTGTCTACTGTGGTTTTTAAATTTTTTGACACTTTTTTGTAAAATAGTAGGGTACAATGGTACCCCATTACCAATTCACATAGGTGGAGCTGGGATCTGGGGGTCCCCATTGTTAAAGGGGGCTTCCAGATTCCGATAATCCCCCAGCCCACAGACCCCCACAACTACCGGGCAAGGGTTGTGGGGATGATGCCCTTGTCCCCATCAACATGGGGACATCCTCCCCATGTTGAGGGCATGTGGCCTGGTACGGTTCAGGAGGGGGGGCGCTCTCTGGTCCCCCCCTATTTTCCTGCGGCCTGCCAGGTTGCGTGCTCGAATAAGGGACTGGTATGGTTTTTTAGGGGGGAACCCCAAGCCATTTTTTTATTTTGGTGTGGGGTTCCCCTTAAAATCCATACCAGACCTGAAGGGTCTGGTGTGGATTTTGAGGGGGGCCCCTACGCCATTTTTTTTAAATTGGCGCAGGGTACCCCTTAATATCCATACCAGACCTAAAGGGCCTGGTATAAAATTGGGGGAAACCCCCACGCATTTTTATTTTTTTAATTTTGGTTCGGGGGTGACGTTTTTTTCAGTGACTTTTATCTGTAATGCCAGGACCTGACAATTCATTATAGCCGCGAGTAGTTTTAAATTACTTTTTTTCCTTTAGAAATGTCATTTTGTGCAAGGACACGGGAAACATGCTCTACTTTACAGGCATACTATAGAAAACCCCAGGTACAAAATGTAACCACTTAAGCCCCGGACCATTTGGCTGGCCAAAGACCAGAGAGCTTTTTGCGATTCGGCACTGTGCCGCTTTAACTGACAATTGCATGGTCGTGCAACGTGGCTCCCAAAGAAAATTGACGTCCTTTTTTCCCACAAATAGAGCTTTCTTTTGGTGGTATTTGATCACCTCTGCGGTTTTTATTTTCTGCGCTATAAACAAAAATAAAGCGATATATCAATATAATAAATATCCCCAAAAAATATATAAAAAAAAATCCTCAATTTAGGCCGATATGTATTCTTCTACATATTTTTGGAAAAAAAAAGAAAAACGCAATAAGCGTTGATTGATTGGTTTGCGCAAAAGTTATAGCGTCTACAAAATAGGGGATAGTTTTATGGCATTTTTATTAATATTTTTTTTCTTACTAGTAATGGCAGCGATCAGCGATTTTTATCGTGACTGCGACATTATGGCGGACACATCAGACACTTTTGACAAATTTTTGGGACCATTGTCATTTTTACAGCGATCAGTGCAATAAAAATGAACTGATTACTGTAAAAATTACACTGCCAATGAAGGGGTTAACCACTAGGGGGCTAGGAAGGGGTTAAGTGTGTCCTAGGGAGTGATTCTAACTGTTAGGGGGCGTGGTTACGAGTGACATGTCACTGATCGCTGTTCCCGATGAGAGGGAACATTCGATCAGTGACAGTGTCACTAGGCAGAATGGGGAGATGCTTGTTTACACTTGCCTCTCCCCGTTCTGCAGCTCTGTGACCCGATCGCGGGCACAGTCACGGAGCTCGCGGCAGGGGCGTGCGCACGCCGGCGGCGCTCCCGCACGGTGGGAATTTCAAAGTGACGTAAATATACGTTGCTCTGCCCAGCCGTGCCATTCTGCCGACGTATATGTACAGGAGCTGGTCGTTAACCGGTTAAAGCAGAGGTCTGCCTAAAAAAAAATTATTAAAAGCCAGCAGCTACAAATACTGCAGCTGCTGACTTTTAATAAATGGACACTTACCTGTCCACGGTGCCCGCGTTGTCGGGAAGCCGAAGCCGAGCAATCGATCGGCTCTCGGCTGCCCCCGCCGCCATCCTCGGTGAGGGAATCAGGAAATGAAGCGTTGCGGCTTCACTTCCCGGTTCACTTCCCCTCCACCAAAAGTGCACTCGGCAGAGGAAAAAAAAAAAACAGAAACTCATATAAAACACCACCACCAGGTAAATAAAGTGGACCACTGAAAACAGAATAGGGTGGGAATATAGACGCTGTCCTGGAAGATTCCTGAAAATACCGTTACTGGTAAGACTAATCTTACCGGTAACAGTGTCATCTTCCAGGACAGCTACTTGAGAGGATAAGCAAGATTATATACCTTAGGGAGGGACGACAGCCTGAAGCACTTTCCTACCAAAGCAGAGGTCCTGGCTGGAAAGCATCTGAACTCTATAATGTTTGACAAATGCATGAGAGGAGGACCAGACGGCAGCTTTAGAAATTTCTTCCCATGATGCCCCGCTCTTTCTGCCCATGACGTGGCCATGGATCTCGTTGAATGAGCCCTAATTCTAGAAGGAGGGGTGTGACCTGATGCTTTGTATGCCTCACATATAGCTCCCCTAATCCACCTAGCAATAGATCTTTTAGACGCATTGGACCCTTTCCTGGGGCCACTGAACAACACCAACAGTTGGGAGGAACTCCTAAAACCACTGGACTTTTCTAGATAAAGCAGAAGAAATCTCTTCATGTCTAAGAGACTAAACCTTTCCTCCTCCGCATTCTTGGGAGATGTACAGAAAATAGGAAGGACTACCTCCTGAGACCTATGAAAGTTGGAAGAAACTTTGGGTAAATAGAAAGGATCAGGCCTAATCACTACCCTGTCCTCCAAAATCCTCAGGAAAGAGAGTTTAGATCAGAAATCCTTCTTCCTGACGTAATAGTCAAAAGGAAGGAAATCTTCAAGGAAATAAATTTCAGGGAAGCCTCATGCAAAGGCTCAAAAGGAGCCCTTGTTAGAGCATTTAACACTAACGACAGATCCCAGGGAGGAATATGTTTGATGACCTTGGGAGCATGTCTAGATCTGGCTGAAAGGAACCTCCTGACTAAAGTATCTTCCGCTAGTCTTCTTTCCGTAAACAAAGATAGGGCAGTAATCTGAACCCTAAGGATGCTGACAGAGAGTCCCTTTTCCACTCCCCTCTGCAAAAAAAACAATATACAGGGAGTCAAAAAATGATCTAAACCGGTTTTATTTTGCCAGGAAATAAAAGTTTTCCAAACTTTCCCATAGATTTTTCTTGTGACTAACTTACAACTAGTCTAGGATAGTTTGAATAACCCTCTCTGAACACCCCCTCAACTATAGGATGCACCACTCAGCCTCCAGGCCGTCAAATGGAAGGTCTGAGGGTTTGGATGCAACACCGGTCCCTGATGGAGCAGATCCTTCTGATCTGGTAGGGGCCAGGGAGGATCTACAGAGAGGGCCCTCCTCCTCCTGGGCCACCAGGGGGAAATCAGAACAACTTCTGCCTGGTCCTAAATAATTTTCCAAACTACTAGAGGTAAGAGGGGAAAAGGAGGGAAGGCGTAGGCCAGAGTGAAATCCCACGGGAAGGAGACAGCATCCGTCCCCAAGGACGCTGTCTCCCTCTCCAGTGAGAAGAACGCCAGCAGTTTTCTGATGAGACTGGAGGCAAAGAGAACCACTGTGGGAAGACTCCATCTTAGCACAACCTCCCGGCATGTGCCTTGATGTAGTTCCCAACCATTGGAACTGATGTTCAACCTGCTCAGATAGTCCGCCAGCACATTCTCTAACCCCCTGATGTGAACTGCCCTGACTTAAGTGACATTGATCTCTGCCCAGGACAAAATTTGCTGTGTTAACGTTAGAAGCGACTTTGAGTGAGTGCCTCCTTGCTTGTTTTGGTATGCCAGAGTTGTGGCATTGTCTGACAAAATCAATAGGTCTTTTGAATAGACCCTCTCTTCCAGAGACATAAGAGCTTTCCCCACAGCTAGTATTTCCCTGAAATTTGAGGAGCGGCCTGCCTCCTCTGGCAACCAGGCTCCCTGGGCCTGTCAGTCCTGTGAGTAAGCACCCCAGCCCCACAGACTGGGTCTGTGGCAATTTTTACCGGAGCATGTTGTGCCCAGTTCTTCCCTCCCTGCAGATGTTCCCGCTGCTCCCACCAGGAGAGATTGAGAAAATCCTCTCTTGGCAGCTGCACCAGCTGATCTAGAGAATTCTTCCTGCGATCCCAATGGAGTAAAAGAAACATCTGTAGTGGTCTGGAGTGTATTCGGGCCCAAGGCACCCCTGGCATGGCCGCAGTCATCAACCCTAATTAGGGATGAGCCGAACACCCCCCAGTTCGGTTCGCATCAGAACATGTGAACATGCAATAAATTTGTTCGAACATCCGAACACCGTTAAAATCTATGGGACTAGAACATGAAAAATCGAAAGTGCTCATTTTAAAGGCTTATATGAAAGTTATTGTCATCTAAAGTGTTTGGGGACCCGGGTCCTGTATCAATGCAATTTTTTTTTTTTTAAACTGAAGTTTTTTCGGGAGCAGTGATTTTAATAATGCTTAAAGTGAAACAATAAAAGTGAAATATTCCTTTAAATTTCGTACCTAGGGGGTGTGTATAGTATGCCTGTAAAGTAGCGCTTATTTCCCGTGCTTAGAACTGTCCCTGCACAAAATATCATTTCTGAAGGAAAAAAAGTTGGCTCCCGGCAATACAGAGAAAAGTAATTGAAAGTCATTGATAATAAAAAATGCGTGGGGGTCCCCCCAAATTCAATTACTAGGCCCTTTAGGTCTGGTATGGATATTAAGGGGAACCCTGCGTCAAATAAAAATAAATAAATTACATGGGGTTCCCCCCAAATATCCACACCAGACCCTTCAGGTCTGGTATGGATTTTAAGGGGAACTCCGCGCCAAATTTAAAAAAAAATGGCGTGGAGTTCCCCCCAAAAATCCATACCAGACCCTTTATCCAAGCACGCAACCTGGCAGGCCGCAGGAAAAGAGGGGGGGACGAGAGAGCACCCCCCCCCTGAACCGTACCAGGTCACATGCCCTCAACATGGGGAGGATGCTTTGGGGGTCTGTGACCCCTCAAAGCACCATGTCCTCATGTTGACAGGGACAAGGGCCTCATCCCCACAACCCTTGCCCGGTGGTTGTGGGGGTCTGCGGGCGGGGGGATTATCAGAATCTAAAAGACCCCTTTACCAAAGGGGACCCCCAGATCCCGCGCCCACCTATGTGAATTGTAAGGCTACCATTTCACAAAGAAAGTGTAAAAAAAAAAAAAAAAAAACACAGACACCGTTGGGATAAGTCCTTTATTAAAAATAAAAAAAGATTCCAGCGGTGGTAATCCACTCTCAGTCTCCACTCCAATGCTGTCGGTATCCTGCAATGAATGATCTCCTCTCCAGGTCCAGGCTCCAGCGATGAGATGTCCAGCGCAGTGAGGCACAGCATCCTGTCTCCACCGGAGACACCCCGGGAATAACGGGCATTATTAAAATCACTGCTCCCGAAAAAAAGTCAGTTTATAAAACTTTTTTTTGCATTGATACATGTCCCCTGGGGCAGGACCCAGGTCCCCAAACACTTTTCATGACAATAGCTTGCATATAAGCCTTTAAAATTAGCACTTTAGATTTCTCCCATAGACTTTTACAGGGTGTTCTGCGGCTTTTCAAATTTGGCGCAAACACCCTAAATTGTTCGCTGTTCGGCGAACTGGCGAACAGGCAATGTTCGAGTCGAACATGAGTTTGACTCGAACTCGAAGCTCATCCCTAACCCTAATAACTGCATGATCTGCCGAAAAGAGGTCTGCGGGAGCAACTTGAAGACCTGCACAGATAGAAGAATTTTCAAAATCTTCTCTTCAGGAAGAAAAATCTTTTGGACAACAGAGTCTATTAGATAACCCAGGAAAAGTATGCTCTGGGAGGGCACCAGGCAAGACTTTCACTGGTTGATTTTCCACCCCATTTTCTTAAAGGTCCGTAAAACCAACTGCAGATCCTGAACAAGGGTCTCGAGCAAAGATCAAAAAATTGTCTAGATATGGAACGATCGATACACTCTGTATCCAAAAAAAGGCCATGACTTCCGCCATGATTTTTGTAAAAATTCTGGGTGCTACCGAGAGACCAAAAGGAAGGGCATTAAACTGCAAATAACTTGGCCCGTTCTCCGCAAATCTGAGGAACCTTCAGTGACTCTGGCAGATTGGTACATGAAAATAAGCGTCCTGAAGATCCAGGGTTTTAATGAAGACCCCTGGCAAAAACAGATTCCTTACAGAATAAATGTTCTCCATCCGGAAACGTCTGTAGACTATAAATTTGTTCAGAATGCTTAAATTGATGACCATACGAAAGCCGTCGGATGCTTTCTTGACCAGAAAGACGTGAGAATAAAATCCCTGAAATTTTTGAATTTCCGGAACAGGAGAAATAACTACCTCTGTTTCCCACATAGAAATCCGTACAAAAAGGGGGGAACCCCTGGGGTGGGACTTTGAAGGCACTGCCAACAAAATAAAGAATATATATAGATATAACAAGTAATTTGTTTCAAAAGACATATAAATAGGACATGTACATATGGATACAATTAAAACTGTCAATGAGAAATACATTTTCCTGAACCAGACACGTTTCAGAAAATCCTTTCCTTCATCAGGGTTCTTACAGAAAAGTTTAGTCTAAAGAATTACAAAATGTGAGATAATTAGCAATTCATATATATATACAACTATCTCCAGTGTGAACCACAGATACGGTTCACTTACATTATATTCATTGACTATGACATGTAGGTATCCACAAGTTAAAACTGAGAGTTAAGCACCCACACACTTGGCTCCATATGCGCATCAATCAGTTGGTTGACTTTGAGTGTCAAGATGATTATAAGAACATGCTGGAGGGGGATTGAGTCCCCAATGGCATCAAATCCACTGTGTGTGTGCTGGGGTCCAAAAGAGAAAGAAAGCCTGGAAATAGAGGCATATCAATAAAAGGACTAATAATGAGAGATTGTACTCTAGTACATGCGTATGACTAAAATTTTGTAAAACCTACCTAGCGTGGGAACGCTTATTGCATACCGGCAGATAGGATGGTGAAGATATGTGACGTAGATGGTACTGTTAATCGTCTCAAATGGAGATGACTGTAGTATCAGGATGGCCGGAAAAAGGAAACCACAGGAATGGTGTGCAAGAGGTAGAAAAAAAAGGCAAAAGAAAAAATTCCAAAGGTTATTCACATATATCCAAAAATATGTTTTTTGGAGTGTGGATACACAATAGTGTTTCCACTGTGAAAGTAGATAGAATATCAAATATCAAAGCCAAATCCCTTACTTTGCAGCGTATTTCAGCACACACCTCTCCAGACCATCCTAACCCCTGCCATGCATATCAAAGAATGAGCAGGGCTAGAAATAGCCCTGCTACTGCAGTACTTGCCGATTGCCGATTGCAATCAGCTGGTATGGATCAGCCTCATCCAGATTCCCTCAAAGGGCCCCCTGAGCACCGATCACGGCTCGCCTCTACGCCGCGCATGCGCCAGCCCCGCTCCATGCGTGCGCGCCAGCCAGACCGGCGCGCCAGGGCGGAAAAGCGTCACACGGCCGCGCCACGGAGTTACGCGCCGCGATCGAGTCCCACCGGCACGGAAACACACAATGGGGACAGTCATAAGGCTGGCCCAAAAGCGGAAAGGGAGGAAGCGCCAGAGATGGAAAGACAGCTTCCTCTAGTGATATCCTCCAAGAGGTATATCCTTAGCCGTGCCAGGCACACACACATATTGCGATGCACATACAAAACAGCATGTGTATATAATCCTGTGGGCGTCAGATGTCAAAAATTAGACATCACGCTTCAGAAGAGAATATCCTGCAGCCCAGCGTATGCAGAAAATCCAGAAAGTACATCAGATAATCGCACGCCAGCTGTACATAAACAAGTAAAAAGTAAAATTTTAATTTGTGTAATAATCTCCCAACATATGAACAATGCACGTAGGGGCCAAGCACAAGGGTGCAGAGTGCAGGTACAACACATAACAATAACAAGCAGGTATGAGATCAACATACAGACATATGCAATAACATCCTTTAACAGATTGGTTGGATGATAGGATGAACAAATAAATAACTTTTGAGAAAAGAACCCCAATTCTGAAGACGGAAATGGGGAGATAGAGAGACAGTTGATCATAGCCTGGAGATAGAAGTTACAATATTAGGGGGAAAGGGGACTGGAAAAATGAGAGGGATGTCCCTATTTTTCCATGCCTCCTGAATTGAAGCCCTCCAAAAATGGTTTGAAACAGACTGCATCGTTAAGCCCTGGGGGCTGGGTTGCTTTTAAATTGTAAATCCACCGCAATTTGAGTTGGAGGAGACTTTTGTTCCAGTATCCTCCCCTCAGGTTTGGATGTATCCGATCCAAAATCAGAAATTTGATCCTTGGAAAGACACCATGATGAACCAAGGTAGTGTGTCTTCCCAAGGGCAGATCAGGATCACATGTTTGCATGCTCCTGATGTGACGGTATGCTCTATACCCGAATTCTAACTTAGTCTTGCCAACATAAAAACATCCACAATCACATCGGAGCATGTAAATTACCCCCAGGCTCTTGCAGTTTGCTAAGTGTTTCGGCCTAAAGATACTCCCATCGGGTAGGATGGGTTACTTGTTAGTGTACATAAATGTGCAGTATCCGCACAACCTGCACATGAAAGTACCATTGTACTTACAGTGCTCTGTGTCTTGATCCCCCTTGAATTCACTCCTAACTAGTCTAGATGCAATAGATGTGGCTTTTTTTAAAGAGTTTCGGGGAAAAGCCTGCCCAAATTGGAGTCCATAGTCAAAACGTGCCAAAATTTGGAAATTATTTTCCCGACTTCAGCATGTTGGTTACAATACTTTGTGATGATACGAAGTGGATTATCTTGATTAGTCGGTTTCTGTGAATAGATACGTTTGTGTCGGGTGTGTAAAGTAGCCCGTCTGAAGGCTTTTTTCAAAGAGGTGAGGGAATATCCCCTTAGAAGGAGCCTCTCATGTAGGTTGTCTGCCTCAAGTTTGAAGGTTTCATAGTTGGTACAATTCCTTCTCACCCTCAGGTATTGACTATAAGGTATAGACCTAATTAGGCTCTGAGGGTAAAAGCTTGAGGCATGTAATATGGTATTCCCTGCAGTGGCCTTATGGTAGAGGCCACTGCAGAGAGTACCATCATCACACAGAAATCAGATTCATCATGGCTTGTCGTCTCTCTTGGTCTCTCAGCAGATGGGTAAGAAAAAATCTCTGGGGGTGGAAGACTTTTGAATTCCAACCTGTAACCCCTTTCCAATGTTTGAAGAATAAAGGAATTGTCGGAAATATCTGCCCATTCTTTGACGAAATGGGACAACCTTCCCCTATCCTTATTCTGGCGTCACTTGGGATTTTTGGAAGGGGCTGAAGGAGCAAAAAGAGCCCCCCCCCCCCTTTTGCTTGTCTTTGTTAAAAGACCGCTTCTTCTTTGCCTGTTGGTTTTAAAATTAACCTTGTTTTGGAAGCCACGAAAGGGCCTCTTATTCTGGGGCTTATTCCTTTAGGAAGAAGGGAACTATTTGCTCTTCTCAGAGGAACGAGCTAGGACCTCCACTAAGGAAGAACCGAAAAGGAGCTTGCCTTCAAAGGGTATGCCGCAGAGTTTATTCTTGGAGGTAAGATCACCTTCCCAAGATTTAAGCCAGATAGCTCACCTAGCTGAATTAATGAGAGCTGAAAACCTGGCTGCAGATTTTACAGAATCTGCTGCTGCATCAGCCAAAAAGGCAACTGATTTGGCAATGAGTGGGAGAGACTCCCTAAACTCCTCTTTGGGGTGTCGGATCAAAGAAGATCATCCAGACGCTGAACCCATACGTCTAAATTCCTAGCCACACAGGTGGATGCTACCGCCGGACCCAAAGAAAAAGCAGGAGCATCCCAGGCCTTACTTAGCAATGAGTTAGCCTTTCTATCCATTTGATCCTTAAGGACCCCAGAGTCTTCAAAAAAAGGATCTGACCTCTTGGACACCTGTGACATAGGGGCAGCTAATGTAAGGACACTTAAAGAAAACTTCCTCGAACTCAGACTGAAAAGGAAACCTTCTTTTGTGTCCTCTAGACTGGAACAACCTTTTTTCAGGTTCTTTCCACTCAGAAAGAATCATGTCCTTAAGTGACTGGTGCACCGGAAAAGCTCTCGAGTTCCGTCCCTTTAGACCCGTATACATTTTATCCTGTACAGATAGGGCTTGCTGTGGCATCTCAATCTGCTCCGAGGTATATATTGACTTCAGTAGTTTGTCAATATCTTCAACTGGAAAAATATACTTAGTTTAGCTACCTGTATCTTCCCCCTCTGATGCAGATTCCTCATCAGATGAAGAAATTGGATTCTCACCTTCTTCCAGATCAGAAGTACTGCGTGAACTAATGGTCTCAGACACTAACAGAGGAAGGGATCTACCCGAGGCTGAAGGCTCCTGAGCTATGGGTTTAGACGAGGAAGGTCCTAGTCCAGCGACCCTGTCATTAAAGGACCAAAAAGGAGGCCACTACCTCCTTCATAGAAGACATTAACTCCTTAAAAGAGGAAGTCTCTGAGCTAGCCTTGGATGGAATACAATCCTCACAAAATAGTTTTTCATAACTATCAGAAAGCCTGGCCCTACAGTTTCCACATTTCTTCTTCACAGGTTTGGCCTTGGGGGCAGTATGGGATCCGGATGCTACCGCTGGTTCAATCCGAGCGGGCACTCTATCCTCAGACCTGTCCTCAAGCTCCATGAGGCAAGCGGAGATTCGCTGGAGAAATAAACTGCTGCAGTACCACTAAATGCACCTGTCTGGCGTTCAGCAGACTGTTCCCCAAGCAGCATGTCCTCAGTGTATCCACGCCATGCTTCCTTAAGAAAAGAAACGGCGCCCGGAAGTACGTCACGTGACTTCCGGTTCCGGCACCATCTTGCCGCATCACCAGAAGTCCTCCGACGCCATCTTGGTATACCTGCGCGAAGCACAAGGAGGACACAGCTTCACACAGATAGTGCTGGGACAAAATGGAAGGGAGTTGCCACCATTCACACCACCAGGCAGGCAAGTAACCCCAGAAATGGGAACCCCTCTGGATAAAAAATACAGGACCATTATCCAGGACTTGGCCACAACTAGCCCTGGATGATACCAGAGAAGTGGGGTCCACCAACCACAGTTACCAGACCTTAGAAAACAACAAACATGACGCTGCTCCTGGAGGGTCTGGAAACACAAAACAACTGAGGGTCAGAGGAAAGGGAGGGGCCTTTTAAATTGTGTCTGATTTGTGTTTCCTGTAGAGGGCGGAGCCAATCATCTCTCAAGTAGCTGTCCTGGAAGATGAGGGGGAAAATATGAATAATTTTTGAGTACAGCATTACATGACTGCGCATTTGGCAGCTAAAATAATGTAGCACCCTCTACTTTAGGTATGTGCTAGAGTGATATTTTTGTTAGTGCAGATAAATTTAATCAGGTCTAGCTGTAAGCTAGGCCTGTTTGTTTTGATCTGTGTGGGCTGGAAGTGGCCTAGAGTAGGCTGGTGACTCACAGGCATTGTCACTTCTTGTTTACCTCCCTCTGGCCTTCAGAAGATTCTGGGAGCAGAGGAGAGGAAGAGAGGTGGAGCTGTCTGGGGTGTGTTAAGGAGCCCTGACCAATCCCCAACTTGGATTGGCAAGGAGGCAGACCTTTTTAAATACCTGGGGCCAGCTGGGGAGGAGTTGTTCGGGTGGAAGAACTGGAGATGGAGTGTTAGGCTGTCGGGGCTTTGGAGAGAGACCCCCAGTCTGGGGGAGGGGTGGTGACCTTGGGCCAGGGGCTCAGAGCTGTGAGGGAACCCCACACAACACAAGGGGTGTCCTAAACAGGAGCAGGAGAGGACAGCGGGGAACACTGCCGGGCAAGTCTTCAGGAGGGATCCATCAGGTGTCGGTGACGGACAGGGCACAGTCGGGAGAGCTGTGAGAGGAATGCCAAGAGTGGATGTAGAGCCAGCGGGAGAGACTGTGATGTTACTGGCATAGAAGTTAGGTGGCTGCAGCCAGAAGATCTGTCAGAGTCTGAACAGGACTGACTGGGATCAGTAGTCCACCTCAATACAGCTAGCACTAAAATACTTTCTTTCACCATTGGTTGCTACACCAAAGGGGCCCGCGGTCCCTGCCAGCAAATGGAGATTTCTCAAGTCTGGCTGGATTAGAGTTGGGCCTACCATGTGCTAGCTGTGCCAGGAACCAAGTATTGTACCGGAGAGAGAGAGAAACAGCCTACAAATAAGCATTGTGCTGGAGGAGGCTAAAGCTCTAGAAGATGTAAATAGAGGTTCCAATTTATCATCATATTGATTTATGCTATTGATTCTGGGCATCCCATAATTCCCTTACCCCATCCAAGTTTATTCCCTCAATAAAATAACAAAAACAAAGCTGCTGGACTGTTCATTGTCTGGAGGGTGACTAGAAGTGAATGCCAGGCTGGGCAGGGTGACAGGTGGAACTACTACTTTCTGCAGCCCCTACTGGGGTATCGCTACAGTAACGCAGTGGCAAAAAGCATGGGGGGGGTCAAACCCTACGGAGGGGCAGTGATTAAAGGGGTTGCCACAGGATATTAGTAGTTGCAAGCATTGTTAATGTGATCACTTCCTTTTCCTTGCCCTCCTTCACCTCCACCTCCTCCTCCTTGCTCCACTCCTCATTTACCTCCTCCCTCCCTTTCCTCCACCATCATCTCTTTCCCCCACTACTTCCCTTGTTTACATTTTCCTCCTTCACCTCATCTTCCTTCTCTTTGACAAGGGCATGAGGAGAGGATCAGAGAAGATTGTTTTCTCTCGCTGCCAGTAGCTCAATATATATAGTAGTATGTTGTCCCCAATTTTATGTTGTCCCCAATTTTGGCTGCTTTTTTAAAAGGAGACTAACATGATGAGCTGTAATGAGGCTGGGGTTGGAACATAGACCTCCTAGAGCACACACTGGGGTTCATTTACTAAAGGCACATAGACTGTTCACTTTGCATTGGAATTATCCCCAGAGATTAACCACTTGCTTACTGGGCATTTCCCCCCCCCCTCCTGCCCAGGCCAATGTTCAGCTTTCAGCGCTCTCACACTTTGAATGACAATTGAGCGGTCATGCAACACTGTACCCATATGAAGGTTTTATCATTTTTTTCACACAAATAGAGCTTTCCTTTGGTTGGTATTTAATCACGACTGGGGGTTTTATTTTTTGCTAAACAAAACAAAAAACACCCAAAAAATTGAAAAAAATAAAACAGTTTTTATAGTTTGTTATACAATTTTGAAAACAGGTAATTTTTCTCCTTCAATGATGTGCACTGATGAGGCTGCACTGATAGGTACTGATGAGGCGGCACTGGTAGGTGGCATTGATGGGCACCGACAGGTGGCACTAATGAGCACTGATAGGCTGCACTGGTGGGTGGCATTGATAGGCACTGATGAGGTGGCACTGATGGGGCGGCACTGGTAGGTGGCATTGATGGGCATTGATGGGTGGCACTAATGGGCACTAATCAGGAGGCATTGAGGAGGCAGCTCTGATAGGTGGCACTGATGGGCACTGGTAGGCGGCACTGATAGGTGGAACTGATGGGTACTGATAGGCATTGATAGGTGGCACTAATGGGCACTGATAGGCATTGGTAGGTGACACTGATAGGTAGCCCTTATAGGTGGCACTGATGAGCACTGATGGGCACTGATTGGCAGCACTGATGGGCACTGATAGGTGGCACAGGTGGGCACTGGTAGGTGGCACTGGTGGGCACTGCTTAGCAGTAGTGGCTCTCTGTGTATGGGACCAATGTCCCGTTTACAAAAGCTGGCAATTGGCTTATTTTTTTCTCCTCATACTGTCAGCGTGAGGAAGAAAAAAAAAGCTTCTGTTTACATCATGTGATCAGCTGTCATTGGCTGAAGCTGATCATGTGGTAAAGGGCAGGGACCGGCCCCTTACTCCGATCTGTGATCATTCGAGTCTCATGGACTCACTGATCATAGAGCATGCCTCCCACACTGCCCCACGGCGCAGGTAGCACATTCACGGGAGGATGTACATGGATGCCCTCCCAGCAATTTAGGCCCATGCTGTAGCCATCTTTTGGGTATAGCATGGGTGGGAAGAGGGTAATCAATGAGGTACAGCTCCTCTAACTTCCACCACCCAATGATGTGCAGGAAAAAATCCTGTTATTTTTATTCTTTTTGCACAATAATGTATATTTTTTTGCATAGTGAAATTTCAGCACATTCACTAAGCTCTAGGGAAAAATCCTTTGCAAGAGGAAAAGCCTGTTTGACTTTAGTAAATCAACCCTTTTATTTTGACGCACCTGGAACTTATTTATCAGATTTAACCAGTTAGCAACCGCGCCATAGCCGAATGACGGCTACAGCGTGGCTCGATAACTCTGGGAGGGTGTACTATGACGTCCTCCTAGAACCGCGCTCCTCCTGGGACGCGCACCTGGGAATATCCATGACCAGTCCCGGCGCATCACGGATCATGATAAATAGCCGATGACAGCGGCCATTTACCAGGTGATCGCTCCGTCAAATGATGAGTGATCACTTGTAAACAAGCCAGCGCATGCCCGGCTTAGCTCTCCCCTCTCCGTAAAGATCGGTACAGTGTGAGAGGAGAGGGGAGAGAGCAGCAATGTGGGCACCCATCCATACTCAGCCATCCCATTTATCCCCATCCATACTCAGCCATCCCCATCCCCATTCATGCTCAGTCGTCCTCATCCTTAATCAGTCATCCTCATTCATGCTCAGTCATCCCCATCCATACTCAGCCATACTCATTTATGCTCAGCCATCCCATGCATCCTATCCATACTCAGCAATTCTCATTCATGCTCACCCATACTCATTCATGTTCAGTCATCCCCATCCATGCTAAGCCATCCTCATTCATGCTCAGTCAACCTCATTCATGCTCAGCCATCCAAATTCATGTGATCCAAACTCAGCCATACTCATTCATGCTCAGTCATCCTCATTCATGCTTAGTCATCCTCATTCATGCTCAGTCATCCTCATTCATGCTCAGTCATCCTCATCCATGCTCAGCCATCCTCATTCATGCTCAGCCATCCTCATTCATGCTCAGCCATCCTCATTCATGCTAAGCCACCCTCATTCATGCTCAGTCATCCCCATCCATACTCAGCCATACTCATTCATGCTCAGTCATCCCCATCCATACTCAGCCATACTCATTCATACTCATTCATGCTCAGTCATACCCATCCATACTCATTCATCCCCATCCATACTTATTCATGCTCAGCCATCCTTATTCATGCTCAGCCATCCTCATTCATGCTCAGCCATCCCATGCATGCCATACATACTCAGCCATCCTCATTCATGCTCAGTCATCCCCATCCATACTCATTCATGCTCAGCCATCCTCATTTATGCTCAGCCAACCTCATTCATGCCATCCATACTCAATCATCCTCATCCATACTGAGCCAGTCATGCTCAGTCATCTCCATCCATGCTCAGCCATACTCATTCATGCTTAGCCATCCTCATTCATGCTCAGCCATCCCCACTCATACTCAGCTATACACATTCATGCTCATCCATCCCCATCCATGGCTCATCCATCCCCATCCACGGCTCATCCCTCCCCATCCATGCTCAGCCATCCCCATCCACGGCTCATCCATCCCCATTCATTGCTTATTTATGCCTCATTTGTGCCTCATCCATGCCACTACAGTGCCCATCAGTGCCATTACAGTGCCTAACAAAAGTGTAATAGGAAGTAAAATTAGATTTGAAGTTTATGCCCCTAGAATACCTGACGTGCTCCCTGCTTGTTGGGCCTTCGTATATGGCCAGGCTGTGGAAAAGTCTCACACATGTGGTATCGCCATACTCAGGAGGAGTAGGAGAATCTATTTTGGGGGTGTAATTTTTGGTATGTAGATGCTATATGTTAGAAATATTGTATAAATTGACAAATTTGTGTAAAAAAAAAAAAATGTTTTTATTTTCTTTCCACATTTTCCAAAAACTTGTGGAAAAAAATGACATCATTATGCCTCATAGATTATACGTTGGGGTGTTTTCTTTCCAAAATTGGGTAATTTTTGGATGTTTTAATTGTACTGGTGCTCCAGGGCCTTTAAAAGTGGAAGAGGTAGTCAAGAAATTAGATGTGTAAAAGTCTCACATATGTGGCATTGCCATACTCAGGAGGAGCAGCAAAATGTATTTGGGGGTGTATTTTGTGGTATGCATATGCTGTGTCTGAGAAATAACCTGTTAATTTGACAATTTTGTGGGAAAAAAAAATCTTCATTTTGAAAAGAATTGTGGGAAACAATTAGATCTTCAAAAAACTCACCATGCCTGTTACTAAATACATTGGAATGTCTACTTTCCAAAAGGGGTCATTTGGGGGGTATTTGTACTTCCCTGGTAGGGATGAGCTCGGTGTTCGAGTCGAACATACGTTCGACTCGAACATCGGCTGTTCGATCGTTCGCCGAACAACGAACGATTTGGGCCGTTCGCGCCTAATTCGCGGCCCACAATGCACTACGCCATCGCAGTGTCATCCAGGCGCTGTGATTGGCCAAGCATGCACTGTGACCCCGCATGCTTGGCCAATCACAGCGCCGGCAGCGAGGAGAGCAATGATTGGCCACAGGCAGGATGCCTGTGGCCAATTATTGCTGAGGGTGTTTAGTACACGCCCCACACTATAAAAGGCCGCCAGCACGGCGGCCTAGTGTAGTGTGTTCCGGAGCAGGGAAAGAGAAGCATAGGCAGGGACAGTGACATTTTTTTTCTTGCTTAACCTGGATTCCTTTAGTTTAGGGAAAGAGAAGGATAGGTAGGGAGAGTGTCAGTCTGTTTTACTGTGCTAATCCTTGTTTGTAGGGACAGGGAAGGACAGTGAGGGAAATTCTCATTGTGCTATACTGTGCTAAAGCATTCATCATCAACCATCTTTAAAAAAACATTTTTTATAGGGACAGCAAACTATAGGTAGGGAGAGTGTCAGTGTGTTTTAATGTGCTAATCCTTGTTTGTAGGGACAGGGAAGGACAGTGAGGGAAATTCTCATTGTGCTATACTGTGCTAAAGCATTCATCATCAACCATCTTTAAAAAAACATTTTTTATAGGGACAGAAAACTATAGGTAGGGAGAGTGTCAGTGTGTTTTACTGTGCTAATCCTTGTTTGTAGGGACAGGGAAGGACAGTGAGGGAAATTCTCATTGTGCTATACTGTGCTAAAGCATTCATCATCAACCATCTTTAAAAAAACATTTTTTATAGGGACAGAAAACTATAGGTAGGGAGAGTGTCAGTGTGTTTTACTGTGCTAATCCTTGTTTGTAGGGACAGGGAAGGACAGTGAGGGAAATTCTCATTGTGCTATACTGTGCTAAAGCATTCATCATCAACCATCTTTAAAAAAACATTTTTTATAGGGACAGAAAACTATAGGTAGGGAGAGTGTCAGTGTGTTTTACTGTGCTAATCCTTGTTTGTAGGGACAGGGAAGGACAGTGAGGGAAATTCTCATTGTGCTATACTGTGCTAAAGCATTCATCATCAACCATCTTTAAAAAAACATTTTTGATAGGGACAGAAAACTATAGGTAGGGAGAGTGTCAGTGTGTTTTACTGTACTAATCCTTGTTTGTAGGGACAGGGAAGGACAGTGAGGGAAATTCTCATTGTGCTATACTGTGCTAAAGCATTCATCATCAACCATCTTTAAAAAAACATTTTTTATAGGGACAGAAAACTATAGGTAGGGAGAGTGTCAGTGTGTTTTACTGTGCTAATCCTTGTTTGTAGGGACAGGGAAGGACAGTGAGGGAAATTCTCATTGTGCTATACTGTGCTAAAGCATTCCTCATCAACCATCTTTGAAATCCTTGTTTTTTGGACAGTCAGGGAAATTGTCATTGTGCTATTCTGTGCGAAAGCAATCATCCTCAACCATATTTAGAAATCCTTAAGTAAAGGGACAGAGAAGGACACCTGAAGGTAGCCCTTATTGCTTTTTTCCCATCTCCCTGCAGGCCATCCATTAGAATGTCTGGAAGGCAAACAAGGAGAGGCAGACAGTCAGGAGGCAATAAAAGAGGGCAAGCAGGCTCTGTGTCTGGGGGCAACAGTGCTGGTCGTGGACGCGGTGCATTGTCATCAGCACATGGCCATGGGACACGCTTGTCCTTCTTTTCGGCAGCTGGACATGTTGAGCCACATCATGCCGAAGACTTGGTAGAGTGGATGACCAAGCCCTCCTCCTCCTCCTCATCCTCTCTCACCCAGGCTCAGGGTACTGGCAAAGCAGCTGCCAAAGCGTCCTCTTCCCTGGTATCAATGTCAGACTCATCATCAGTCACTCCTTCCCTAGACCCACCATGTCCTCCTCCTGAGGAGTCCCCCGAACTGTTTGAGCACAGTGTTGGGTACATGCTCCAGGAGGATGCCCAGCGTTTTGAAGGGTCTGATGATGAAACCCAGCTAGAGGAAGGCAGTAGCGTGAGAGCAGACAGAGGGGATGCTCAAGAAGGACACCAATCTGGCAGTCATGTTCCAGCAGCTGCAGCATACTGCCAGATTGGCTCCAGTGATGAGGAGGGAGGGGATGATGAGGTCACTGACTCCACGTGGGTGCCTAATAGGAGAGAGGAGGAGGAGGAGGATGAGGAGGAGGCACATCTCCAACGAGGCAGGATGCCCTTTGGTGGCCAGCGTAAGGGCAGTACACCGACGGAATCACACCGCAGAGCTCCGCCTGTGCAGGGGGCTGCCTCTGCCCGTCATTCAAAAAGTTCTTTGGTGTGGGCCTTTTTTGAGGCTAGTGCATCAGATCGCACAGCTGCTGTTTGCAACATATGTCTCAAGCTTATATCGCGTGGCCAAAACATCAGCCGCTTGGGTACCACATGCCTGACCAGACATATGTTGACCTGCCATGCAGCCCGTTGGCAAGCCTACCTCAAAGACCCACACCAAAGAACAAAGCGGACCTCTCCTTGCACCGCATCAGCTGGGATCTCCAACCCCACTATAACTTCAGTCCTCTCTGAAACATGCACTGAGAGGAATGAAGGTGTAGAATTAGGTGTGTCACAGCCAAGTACTTGCGGCCACTCTGCTAGCAGTACACCGACGTCCGATTCTAGCAGGCAAATTTCCCTGCCCCAGCTGCTGGACCGTCGAAAGAAGTTCACTCCCAGCCATCCACATGCCCAGCGGTTGAATGCTAGCTTGGCTAAATTGCTAGCGCTTCAACTGCTGCCTTTTCAGTTGGTAGACTCGGCCCCCTCCCAAACGCCACTTTTTCTCACGGAAGGCTATTCCGGCTCTCTACCGGCATGTGGAAGGCAATGTCTTGGCCTCGCTGGACAGGGCGGTCAGCGGTAAGGATATTGCATATTACCGCTGACTCATGGTCCAGCAGGCATGGACGTTACCTTTCTTTCACGGCCCATTGGGTCACTCTTTTGGCAGCTGGGAAGGATGCAGGACAAGGTGCAGTAGTGTTGGAGGTTGTTCCACCGCCACGCCTCCAAAATGCTACTACTGGTTGTGACACACCTCTCTCCTCCACCCCCTCCTCTTCTTCTTCCTCCATGGCCTCTTCCTGTGCTTTGTCCTCTGAACCAGCGGTGCTCCGTAGCCGTTCAAGGGGCTACGCAAGTACGCAGGCAAAAAGATGCCATGCCGTGCTTGCGCTGGTGTGTTTGGGGGACAGAAGCCACACTGGGGCAGAGGTCCTGTCTGCTCTGCAGGGCCAGGCCGAGAGGTGGTTGAAGCCACGCCAGCTTAAGCCAGGAATGGTGGTTTGCGACAATGGCACCAACCTCCTCTCCGCCCTCCGACAGGGACAACTGACCCATGTGCCCTGTGTGGCTCACGTCCTTAACCTGGTGGTGCAGCGGTTCTTGGGCAGGTACCCGGGCTTACAGGATGTCCTGAGGCAGGCCAGGAAAGTCTGTGTGCATTTCCGCAGATCTTATAATGCCAGTGCTCGCCTGGCTGAGCTGCAAAAGGAGTTGAACCTGCCCAAGAACCGCCTTATATGTGACATGCCCACCAGGTGGAACTCAACGTTGGCCATGCTGCAGCGGCTGCACACGCAGCAGAGGGCCATCAATGAGTACCTGTGCGACTACGGCACCAGGACAGGGTCAGGGGAGCTTGTTTTTTTTTCTCCACGCCAGTGGGGCATGATCAGGGATGCATGCACTGTCCTGGCACCATTTGAGGAGGCCACGAGGATGGTGAGCAGTGACAGTGCATGCATCAGTGACACTGTACCTCTTGTCCACCTGTTGGAGCACACGCTGCGTGGAATAATGGACAGGGCACTTGAGGCAGAACAGAGGCAGGAAGAGGAGGACTTCCTTGCCTCTCAAGGCCCCCTTTACCCAGACAGTGTTCCTTCTGTCCCACCCATCGCACAGGAAGAGGAGGAGGAGGAGGAGGAGGAGGAGGATTGTGTCAGCATGGAGGTGGAGGCTGGCACTCAGCATCATCAGCAGCAGTCTTTTAGGGATGATTTACAGTCCCAAGAAACCAGTGGACTTGTACGTGGCTGGGAGGAGGTGGCTGCGGATCATGTCGTCCTTAGTGACCCAGAGGACTCCGGACCGAATGCCTCAGCTAACCTACGCTGCATGGCCTCCCTGATCCTGCAAAGTCTGCGGAAGGATCCTCGTATTCTTCGGATCAAGGAGAGGGACCATTACTGGCTGGCCACTCTCCTTGATCCACGGTACAAGGGTAAGGTTGCGGACCTTATGTTACCGTCGCAGAGGGAGCAGAGGATGAGACAACTCCGGGAGGCCTTGCAGAAAGGTCTGTGCAACGCGTTCCCAGAGACTGGGAGGTTACAAACTCCTGGTCCTGGACAACGAGTTGCTGAGGCTTCGGCCATTCAAAGAAGGAGCGGTGGGGAAGGTGGCCGTCTGACCGATGCGTTCAGACAATTCTTTAGTCCGCAGCCCCAAAGTATGATCGGTTCCAGCAACCATCGCCAGCGTCTGATAAACATGGTGCAGGAATATCTAGGGGCAAGGTCAGACTTGGACACCTTCCCCACCGAAAATCCTCTGGCTTACTGGGTCTTGAGGATGGATCACTGGCCAGAGCTTGCACAGTATGCAATTGAGCTACTGGCCTGTCCTGCATCCAGCGTTCTTTCGGAACGCACATTCAGTGCTGCTGGAGGATTTGTCACGGATCACAGGGTGCGCCTGTCCACCGACTCGGTTGATCGACTGACTTTCATCAAGATGAACCAGTCTTGGATCACCACCAGCTACCACACACCTGATGCTGATATAACAGACTAATTGATTTTAACATGTCACATCCCTTCAAGACTGATGCTAAAGCTGAGTGCCTGTGCTGTTATGTTGACTGGCTATCCTCCTCCTCCGAGTCCTCAATGATACGATTGATGATGATAGCTTGAAAGATCATTTTTGTTTATGGGTGCCGCCACCAGTGGCTAAGGCCCAATTTTTCAGCCCCTGTTTAACAGGGGCGTGTAATTACAATTTTTGAAGCAATACTTTGCAACAGGGCTCATTGCTGTGCTCCAAGTACAGTATCTGTGAGGGGTTGGAGTGTTGTGCCACCAGTGCCTAAGGCCCAATTTTTCAGCCCCTGTTTAACAGGGGCGTGTCATTACAATTTTTGAAGCAATACTTTGCAACAGGGCTCATTGCTGTGCTCCAAGTACAGTATCTGTGAGGGGTTGCAGTGTTGTGCCACCAGTGCCTAAGGCCCAATTTTTCAGCCCCTGTTCAACAGGGGCATGTAATTACAATTCTTGATCTAATAATTCACAGCAGGGCCCATTGCTGCACCCACCAAGAGTAACTCTGAGGGCTTACAGTGTTGTGGCAATGCCACCACCACCACCACCACGAAAGGCCCAATTTTTCAGCCCCTGTTCAAAAGGGGCATGTAATTACAATTCTTGATCTAATAATTCACAGCAGGGCCCATTCCTGCACCCACCAAGAGTAACTCTGAGGGCTTACAGTGTTGTGGCAACACCACCACCACCACCACCACCACGAAAGGCCCAATTTTTCAGCCCCTGTTCAACAGGGGCATGCAATTACAATTCTTGATCTAATAATTCACAGCAGGGCCCATTGCTGCACCCACCAAGAGTAACTCTGAGGGCTTACAGTGTTGTGGCAACGCCACCACCACCACCACCACGAAAGGCCCAATTTTTCAGCCCCTGTTCAAAAGGGGCATGTAATTACAATTCTTGATCTAATAATTCACAGCAGGGCCCATTCCTGCACCCACCAAGAGTAACTCTGAGGGCTTACAGTGTTGTGGCAACACCACCACCACCACCACCACCACGAAAGGCCCAATTTTTCAGCCCCTGTTCAACAGGGGCATGCAATTACAATTCTTGATCTAATAATTCACAGCAGGGCCCATTGCTGCACCCACCAAGAGTAACTGTCAGGGCTTACAGTGTTGTGGCACCAGCACCACCATCAAAGGCCCAATTTTTACTACCACTGTTCAACAATTATATGTAATTACAATTCCTGATATAATAGTTGACAGCAGGGCGTTCCAGCACCAACCAAGAGTAACTGTGAGTGCTTACAGTGTTGTGCCAACACCAACAACTAAGGGGCCTATTTCTGCAGAGTATATACGGCAGGTCCCTACTTTCAAACATCCAACTTACAAACGACTCCCACTTGCAAACGCAAGAAGACAACAGGAAGTGAGAGGAAATCTACCCCTAGGAAGGAAAATTCTCTCCTGTAAGAATTAATATGGGAGAAAGGTGTCTCCTCTGTACTGATGCTTTATCACCAATCCTTGTTTCAAGAAAAACACCACATTTCAAAAACAGTTGTCATTGGGACGGAAAGTGAGGTGAAATGTTCTGAACAGGGGCACAGACAGCAAAACAAATGTTACAGGGGTGATAACCCTTACCTATGTTTTCCAAAAAGTTTAAAAATAGATTTTTGGGCTGGAGCTACACTTAAACAATGTACCTGTTCAAAATTACAAACACATTCTACATAAGAACAAACCTACAGTCCCTGTCTTGTATGCACCGCCTGTATACGGCTGTTCAGAGTATATAGGGCCTTTTTATTTTGTGTGCGGTGTTCCCCTTAATATCCATACAAGACTCAAAGGGGCTGGTAATGGGCTGGGGTAGGGGGGGGGGTCATGGGGTAGCTATGCCATTTTTCTTAAAGATTTTCATCCATATTACCGGGACCAGACATTACATTAAAGCCGCAAGCAGTTTTAAATGGCTTTTTTTTCCTTTAGAAGTGTCATTTTGTGCAGGGACAGTTCTAAACACGGGAAACACGTGGCACTTCACAGGCATACTTTAGACACCCCCCAGGTATGATATTTAAAGGAATATTTGACTTTTTTTTCACTTTATGCATCATTAAAATGACTGCTCCCGAAAAACGACCGTTTTTAAAACTTCTTTTTGCATTGATACATGTCCCCTGGTGCAGAACCCGGGTTCCCAAACCCTTTTTAGGACAATAACATGCATAATAGTCGTTATAATTAGCACTTTAGAATTCGAACGTTCGCATCCATTGTATTTAATAGGGTTCTAATGTTCGTACGAACTTTTGGTCCGTTCGCGGGTTCTGGTGCGAACCGAACCCGGGGGTGTTCGGCTCATCACTATTCCCTGGATTATTAGCGTCTCAAGAAATGAGACCTTCAGGCCATCAGTACATCAGGTGTGATCAATTTTCAGTGATTGTCACCATAGCTTGTAGACGCTATAACTTTCACAAAGACCAAATAATATACACTGTTTTTTTTTTTTACCAAAGATATGTAGCAGTATACATTTTGGCCAAAATTTATGAAGAAAAATTACTAATTTTCAAAATTTTATAACAGAAACAAAGAAAAATTTACAGCGCAAAAAACCCCCAGAGGTGATCAAATACCACCAAAAGAAAGCTCTATTTGTGTGAAAAAAAGGGCAAAAATGTTGTACGGGTACAATGTTGCATGTCTGAGTAATTTGTAATTCAATATGTGAGGGCACTGAAAGCTGAAAATTGGTCTGGTTAGGAAGGGGGTTTAAAGTGGTTCTAAACCCTAGGACAAAAGAAAAAAAAACCTGCAAGACAAAGGCATAATGAGCTAGTATGCATAGCATACTAGCTCATTATAAATTACTTACCTGAGATCGAAGCCCCTGCACCCGTCCTCGTACACCGCTCCGGCAGCTAACATCGCTCCTGGAGTTACTACGGGGTATTGTGGGCTCCGGCACTGTGATTGGAGCTGCGATGACATCACTCCCGCACATGCGCGTGGGAGCCGCCGATATTGGCACACTTACTGAAGCAATGGCACGTTCAGTTTGCTTCAGTGCACATGTGCTGATGACATCAGCACATGCAAATACAGGGGATATCTCCTAAACTGTTAAGGTTTAGGAGATATCCAGGGTAGCTACAGGTAAGCCTTAACCACTTCCCTACCCAGCCATAGTCAAATGACATCCACAGATGGGATCTCCCATCCTGGGTGGACGTCATGTGATGTCCTCGGCTTTGTGGGGGGATATCTGAATGATGCCTGCAGCTAGAGGCATCATTCAGATATCCTTCTATTCTGCTGGCGATTCTGTGCACCATAAGAATGATCATAGTGGCAGTTCCGCCGCTTGATCGTTCTTATAGGTGGCGGAAGGGGACATCCCCCCCTCCCGCCGCCATCCGGTCCTTCTCCGGGCTCTCCCGTGCCATCGGGGGCCCGGAGAATGAATCGTCCGGCGCACGATAGGAATCATAGAGATGACTGGTGACTAGATGGTCACCAGTCATCTCTATGACCGTCGGAAGCCCGGGCGCGATGTGATGACATCACGCCCGGGTCCTCAGATGTAAACAAAGCCGCCATTGCGGTTTACTAAACATGAGATCAGTGAAAAAAAATTCATGATCTCATGCTTTCCAGCCTGGAGGAGAGATGTGGGGTCTTATTGACCCCACATCTCTCCATAAAGAGGACCTGTCACACACATTCCTATAACAAGGGATGTTTACATTCCTTGTAATAGGAATAAAAGTGATCACAAAAAAAATGTAAAATAAGTGTAAAAATAAAAAAATTAAGTAAAAAATAAATAAAATAATAATAAACAAAAAAAATTCAAATGCCCCTGTCCCTGGGAAGCTCGCGATCAGAAGTGAACGCACAAGTAAATCCCGCCCACATATGTAAATGCCGTTCAAACCACATACTGTATGTGAGGTATCACCGTGTGCGTTAGAGCACGAGCAACAATTTTAGCACTAGACCTCCTCTGTAACTCTAACCTGGTAACCTGTAAAAAAAATTAAACCGTCGCCTATGGAGATTTTTAAGTACCGAAGTTTGGCGCCATTCCATGAGTGTGCGCAATTTTAAAGCGTGACATATTTGGTATCTATTTACTCGGCGTAACATCATCTTTCATATTTCCCCCAAAAAATGGGCTAACTTTACTGTTTTGTTATTTTTTAATTCATGAAACCATTTTTTTCCCAAAAAAAAGGCGTTTGAAAAATTATTGCGCAAATACCGTGCAAGAAAAAAGTTGCAATGACCGTCATTTTATTCCCTACGGTGTCTGCTAAAAAAACATATATAATGTTTTCGGGTTCTGAGTAATTTTCTAGCAAAATAATGATGATTTGTACATGTAGGAGAGAAGTGCCAGAATAGGCCCAGTATTGAGGTGGTAAAAAAAGCCCAGGGTTGAAGTGGTTAATATAGGCTTACCTGTAGCAAAAAGTGTGTTGTAAGGGTTTACAACCACTTTTTTTTTTTTTTATAATTTGTTCTTTATTAGAGTTTCAAAGATACATACATGTTATAGCCATAACATCAATATGAACAGTAACAGATGTTCCAACTAGAGACAAGCTCTTTTGATAAGCATTATCTTAATACAGTAAACAATGAAATGCTAATGAGAGTGAGTAAACTTGGATAGCCGATTGAAAAGAGGTCCTAGATGGAGAAAGGGCGGGAAGGAGGGGGTAAGGGGTAGGGGTAGAAGGAAGGATGACAAAGAGGGCACCAGCGAGCCTGAGATAGGGAGCAAGGTGAGCAGTTAACATTTCAGTATAGTTATACTTGAACAGTGCATTTTGGGTGGTGTAACCATGTCGACCACATAACCTTAAATTTCTCTAAGTGCAGTTTTTCTTAGCTACAATTCGTTCCATTTCACACTGGATATTGAGATCAGCGACAGTGCTTGAAATGGAGGGGATTGTAGTAGTTTTCCATAATCTAGTAATGTTCAATTTGGCAGCATAGAGTAAGTGAAGGACTGCATATCTAGATTGGGGTGGAATTTTTTCTATGTCAATATGTAGCAGGGCCAATGCAGGATTCGGGGACCATGGCGCCCCAGCAATAGATGAGATCAGAGCGAATACTTGTTTCCAGAAGGAAGTCAAGAATTTGCAGTACCAAAGGGTATGTGCGATGGAGCCAATACTGCCGCAGCTTCTCCAGCAGGATGGTGAGTGACCCGGGTACATTTTAGATAAGCGATAGGGTGTTAAGTACCATCTATGGATAGTCTTTTGGTAGGATTCCCAGTGGTTGGAGCAGTGAGAAGCTTTAAAGGTTTCCGTAAATGCCCGTTGCCATTGGGTTTGGGTGAAGGGAACATTCAATTCTTCAGCCCACTTAGCTAAGGAGTGTACTTGGGAGCAGGGTCGAGTGTCGCTAAGGCATGCGTACATCAGAGAGATACCCTTATTAGGGTAGGGGGTAGAGGAGTAGTATTGGTATATCGGTACAGGGATTTTTACTCTGGAGGGCAGTGTAGATGCTCTGAAGAAGTGGGAGATTCTCGTGTAAGTGAAGATCTCTGAACATGGAAGTTTAAACTTATTTTGGAGATATTTAAATGTGTGCATCTGGTCTTGGTTCTTCATGTCATCAAAGGTTAAGATACCTGCGGAGTGCCATTGAGAGAGGTTCAAATCAGGAATGCAGGATGATAGAGCTCTCAGAGGTATCGGTATCGACCTACTAGGTGAGTTTTGGGGATATAAACTTAGAATTTTTTTCCATGCCAATATTGAGGCTGAGATCATGGGGTTATGCTTTGGCAGGGATGGAGAGCCTCCTGCAGTTGTTAGTAAGAGGTGGTCCAGTAGGGTGGCAGGCTGTGGGTATGAGGCTTCTATGGTGGACCATATTTTTTCCTGTGTAGGGTGCCACCAAAAGTAAAGTTGGTCCAAAATTGAGGCGTAGTAGTAGTTGCCTATATGGGGTAATCCTACTCCGCCTAAAAGTGACCCGGCTCTGTTGCCCAACGCATAAAAAGAGGCCTTGGAGAATTTAAAGTTACGTTCGAATTTGTGGAGCAGGAGGGTACGTAATTTCTGTCTCAGCTCTAGGAGTTGGATGGTTTGTGCAGGAGAGGGAGAGGATTTGTTTAGTTGTTCTAAGGAGGATATTTGGGACATAACCTCATCAATCTGCTGGGTCCTCTGGCGCCTCGCTCTTTTACTCAGCTTTATGAAAATTCCTCTTAGGTAAGCTTTGTAAGTAGACCAGAGTGTAAATTTATTAGTATCAGGCAGTTCATTATTAGCAAAGAAGGATTGGTGCTCGGTTTCAATTTCCCTTTGGACTTTGGGGTCATCCAACAAGGAGGAGTCTAGTCTCCATAGTCTCGGAGGGCCAGGTCGTAGGTCTCCCAGGGTTATGGAGATTGGGGCGTGGTCTGACCACGAGATGAGACCAATGTCAGATTGCACGACGTTTTGAAGGGTCCATTTATCCACCAGGAAGGAATCAATGCGTGAATAGGATAGCTGTGAGTGTGAGAAGTATGTGTAGTCTCGTTCCGAGCCATGTTGTGCTCTCCATACGTCAAAGAGATCTATGTCATGGAGTAGTGGGTTCAGAGCCTGTCGGTGTTGACTTTTATTAGTGGAGGTGTCCATGTGTGGATCGCCAACAATATTAAGGTCGCCACCCAGGACCACATTTCCTTGACGCAGGCTTTCAACCTTCTTGTAGAGGCGTCGAAAAAAGCGGAGTTGCCTGGAGTTTGGGCCATAGGTATTCACCAGGGTGTATGTGGTGCACGCGATGGTGCAAATGGTTATAAGGTATCTGCCCTGTGGATCAGCATAGGTGTGGAGATGTTGGAACTGAAGGGTATCACGAATGGCCGTCAATATTCCATTCTTCTTCTGTGGGCCGGATGCGAGATATACGGTGCTTTACCCTTTGATTTTGAACTTAGGGGTTTTTGATTCTGCAAAGTGTGTCTCCTGTATGAATACAATGTCCGCTTTCTGTTTGGATATTTCCCTTTGTAAGTTAGCACGTTTGTGCGGGCTGTTCAGGCCCTTCACGTTTAAGGAGGTAAGCTTTATAGGCATGTCAAGGCAGTTGGAGTGACTTTGAATGACAAGTCAGTGGTGGTGAGCGTGGGAAGATTCCAGCTGGGAGTGGCAAAGAACAGAAGATTTTGGACGTAGGTGATCAGATCAGACTGTTCAGTAGAGAAGTGAGCTGAGGAGACGGGATCTGGTTCAGTTGGAGGCTGGTGGAGGGCAGGGAGGGGGAAGTAAAAAGAGTGATCCCGTGAACAATACGGGTTCAATGTGCAGAGTTACTGCTGACAATTTCCAAACAGGGGGGATTTCCTCCAGTGGTGTCCAGGAACTTGGAACCAGTGGATCGAAAGGAAGGCTTGGAATAGGCGGTGATCCGCTATAGTCCGGCTATAAATAGATTGGGGTCATGTGCGAGGACAGGGTATATCAGGCGTCTTGAAGTGACCAGTCTGCTTCCATTTGGGAAGGAGGAGATGGAGGTGGTCGTGGACTTTCCTCAGGAATTATGCACCATAGCCTCAGTAGTTGGAGGCCAGCCTGGAGAGTGCCCACATTATGGGTTTTACTCTGGAACGTAATCATCAACTTTGTGGGATACCCCCACTTGTAGGGTATGTGGTGGTTCTGGAGTGCTTTTGTGATCGTGGATAGTTGCCGACGATTCTCCATCGTGGTTTTGGAGAGGTCGGTGTATAGCGCAATAGCAGTGAAAGGGTCAGGGAGGTTTGAGGCTCGCTTTGCGGCGAACATCACTCTTTCTTTAGCATTGTAGAAATGAATGCGCGCTAACACATCTCTAGGTTTTTCTGCTGGGAGATGAGACGGTTTTGGCAGCCTATGGGCCCTATCTATTTCTAAATCTCTGTCGGTCAGCTCAGGTACCAGCGCTCGCATTAGGGATTGCAGGAATCGCACCAGTTCAGGTTGTTGAACCGATTCAGGTATGTTGCGGAATTTAATATTGTTCCTGCGAGAACGATCTTCGAGATCTGCGAGTTTAAGGTTGATCATCTGCATCTCATCTTCATGTACAGTGCATACTTCCACTATATCATTATGGGCAGTGAGGAGATCAGACATTTTGTTTTCAACGTGGTGGAGACGCTGATCCTGATGGTGCACTACAGTAGCCAGCGAGGACACTGCAGCTGATAGGTCAGAATACAGTGTCTGTTTAAGGGAGATTAGCATGTTCTTCATTGATTGCTCAGAAATGGGCTGGTCTGAGGCAGGGAAATTATCTATGGCTGATGGGTGCTGTGTATTAGGAGGAGGCAAGGTGAAGGGTATACTGGGGCTTTGTCCTGGGATGTCATATTCTCGTCTGGGCTTAGACTTGACTGGAGAGGCTGAGGAAGGTGAGCGGGGTGGGGAGTACTCACAGTTTGTCAGTGTGGGTAGTCCTGGGCGTTGTGGTCTGCCGCCGCCAGCGTGAGGAGAGAGCTGATCTGCAGGGCTGTGTGTGTAGCCAGCGCCATCTTGCTCGCGGCCCGCTCCGGCCAGCTGAAAAAAGTCCGTCAGCTTTTGTGGCATGTTCAGCTGCTTTCTCCTCTTCAGCATCGTTCCTGGGCGTAACGAGACTCACTGTGGGGATGATCAGGTGTGTTTTAACCCGTTCCTCGCGCTGTGGAGTTGCTAATAGCCGGGTTTAGTGTGGAGCATACAGATCAGGCAGCCATCCATGCTGCTGGCAAGCCACGCCCCCCCGGTTACAACCACTTTAAGTGCCTAGTGGGTAAGTGGTTAAAATTAAATATATTTTTTTTTATTTATTTTTTTATTTTTTAACTGTTTAATATGACGTTTTTAATTTTTTACTGATGAATTTGTGCCTTAAAGACATAAGACAATGATTCTCTTTAACAGATCAGTTATGGAGCTACAGACCCTTCTCTTACTGACAGACGTCTTTATCCTCATGTTTTCCGGACAGTTCAGAATGATCATGTCCACTATTTGGCTGTAATTGAGCTGTTGAAACACTTTGGCTGGACTTGGGTTGGAATATTCACAACAGATGACGATGCTGGAGATAAAGAAAAAGACATTTTAACAAAGTACATGATCAGTCACGGGATTTGTGTTGAGTTTACATTTAAACTTGGAATAGAAACAATAACTGATGATACGTCATTCAAAGCTCTTGAAGATGCTGCTGCTATTTTGAAAAACTCCACTTCTAAGGTCATCGTAGTATGTGGATCTTATGTCTACATCAATTCAGTTTTTATTCTCTATGATGGTCTTGCCTCTGATAAGACATTTATTTTTCCTCCTATTTGGGTTTCTAGATCTTCCGTACATTTATTACCAATAGCTGCAATTAACGTGAGTTTAGCGGTGGAACTCTACCCCTTATTCCTTCCAGATAAAGAACATTTCTTTGATGGCATTGACAAGATGAATAGTACAAACAATTCACCAGGTTCCTTGTACTTTTTAACTATAGCAAAGTGCTTGTCTGCAAACAGAGGAAAGAGCAAAATAGTATGTGAAACAGCCTCTAACCAAGTAGAAATATTTCCAAACATGGACGGTTTTGTGAATCAAGGTGTCACGCCACGAATATATTACGCAGTAGAAAACTTGGCTAAAGCTCTTCACAATATGCAACTATTCGCTAAAGGAAAATCTGATGATAAGCGACATCATTATTATAAGCATCAGGTAGAGGATACATCATACCTTCAGTTTAAAGAAATAATGTATATTACATATCACAATACACAAATCACTCCCTGAGTTGATTTTTTTTAAAGGGGTAGAGAATATTCACTTAGAAAGCACTTTCAAGAAACACACAATAAATAACAGTTCAAAATGAAAAGTTATTTCTTAAAGTGATTGTAAAGGATTTATTTTTTTATCTAACCACTTGCTCTATGGAAAAGGTTTACCCCCCCCCCCCCCCTTCATTATCAGGCCATTTTTTGCGATACGACACTGCGTTATTTTTAATTGACAATTGCACGTTAGTGCGACATTGTACCCAAATAATTTCCCCACAAATAGAGCTTTCTTTTGGTGGGATTTGATCACCTCTGTGTATTTTTTTTCTTGCGCTATAAACAAAAAAAGGCCAATTTTGAAAAAATAAAATATTTTTTTTTTTACTTTCTCCTTTAAAACATATCCAATAAAAAAAATGTAAAATTGAATTTCTTATTAAATTTAGGCCAAAATCACAATACGCGTATATTTATTGATTTGCGCAAAAGTTATAGCGTCTACAAACTATGAGATATTTTTATTTATTTATTTTTACTAGTAAGGGCGGCAATAAGTGACTTATAACAGGACTGCGATATTGCAGCAGACAAATCGGACACTAGCTGCCACTTTTTGGGGACCAGTGATACTAATACAATGATCAGTACTAAAAAATATGCACTGTCACTGCACTAACGACACTGGCCAGGAAGGGGTTAACATTAGGGGCAATCAAAGGGTTAACTGTGTTCCTAGCCAGTGCTTGTGTACTGTGGGGGGGGGGTGCTTTTACAAAGGGAAGGTATAGATCTGTGTCCCTGCTTTGCAGAAACACAGGATCAATGCCTTCCTTACTGACAGAACAGTGATTTGCCTTGTTTACGTAGGGAGTCTGCCGTTCTGCCTGCGTACTGAACAATCAGCGGGTGCTCGTGGACATTGAGTCTGTGGTAAATACAGAACCTAAATAGGTTCCCACACCTACGCAAACTAATAACTACAGTAGAACCGATATAAAGTGCAAAAAAAAAATTTAAGTGCAAAAAATGTATTTTTCTACTTTAAAAAACATACTACTTAATGTAAATAAGAAAAATTAGATAAGCTGCCCATTTTAAAGTATAACAACACCTGCACATAATGAAATATATATATATATATATATATATATATATATATCTATGTAGCGGGGTCCCCAAATTTAGCCACGCTATACCTAAATTTAGGGGAAGGTTTGAGCTGTAGTTGGGCTCAGACCACCTTAATTGTTAGGTCATTCCATTTTACACCGCAGGTAGTATACTGGTGTATAGTTCCCTGTGGCCTGTAGGTGGCGCTGCCATAATGGGTCAGGGTTGAACCGCTGCTATAGTGCTGTGCCTTGGGTGTCCTCTCTCAGCGGCGGTAGAGTGGGTGTGGTCAACCTGCTTAGCATGCTGGGAGAGGATATAAAAGGGACAGACGCTCTCTGTAGGGAGTTCGAGGTCGGGTTGGAGTTGGGAGTCGGGAGTTGGTCCCGGTTTGAGCCCAGGGGGCCACCATGGAGTGTGGTACCTGGCCCTCCTGGCCAGGGGCCCACGTCCACACCAGCCCCCGGCACCTTTAGCCCTGGGGCTACAGCAACAGCCTTGGGCCCAGCGCCTTTAGCTGGGGCCCGTGTCCTGGAAGGAGAAATCCCAGGATGCCTCTGGCATGGGGACCCGTTCTAAGATGAGGAGGCCGGGGGAGGACCCTTCAGAAGGACCGGTGAAAAGTTCACGGAGAAAGAAGGGCTTGGTAACTCTCTGAAGGGATTACATCCATCCAACACCAGAGGATTGGGAACAACGGTTCTGTGGCAGAGAATCTCCCAGTCGCATCTAAAGGCGAAAACGAAAGAAACGTCCGAGCATCACTTCGGCTGCTAGGATCCGCTTTCATAGGGAAGTATCCGGGTGAGCTAAGCCTACTTGAGGAACGAGTAGAGAATACCTAATCTGTCTTGTGCCTGGACTCATATCCAAACTCTTGCTGTCCTGTCCTCTATCCACCCTTTTATATTTGCCTATAAAGAAATAAACTCTACGTTGGATTTTATTACTGCTGTGGACCTTGGAGTTACTGGGGGATATAAAGACTTGTCCTTACATCTAAGAGACAGGAACCAACTTCATGGAGAACCTTGCTGCAGGACCCTAGTTTGTGACACCGCTCAACCTTTTCACGCAAGAGGGTACGGCATACCTCCCAACAGGCATGGATTCTGCGGGTTTCTCCCGCACAGGCCCCTCCTTCCCGCATTCCCGCGAGAGCTGTTTTTTTCCCGCAGAGCAGGCACAGCAGGAAGTGAAGGAACTACGAGGTAGGTAACCCCCCCCCCCCCCGCGATAGGCGGCACCACCCCCCGAGATCGGCGGCAGGGCAGCGGCGAAATATGGTGTGCCTTTCCTGCAAGTGAGCCAAAAGCAGGTGAAGGTGATCCGTGTGCTACATATATATATATATATATATTGTGAGGGGGTTAGCTCGGCAGCGGGTGTGTGTGACCCCCGGGATGGGCTCCCCACCCAAAAACAGGCCCAGCAGACGGAGGTTGTGGTTTTCAAAATCAAAAAGGTGCGGTTTATTTTCTATTTACAGTGACAAAAACACAGCAAGGCAAAAAAAACATAAACAAAATAAATCCTGGTCAACTTGACCTCTGACTAAACATACAGGTTTCCTAACTAACAACTGGGATCAGCCTAGTGCTGTCCTAGTCCCTAAGTCCCTGGTTTTAAATGTCCAAGCAAAATATAGCCACACAGGCTTTCTCTCACCGCACAGGGGTTCACTCTCCCTAGACAGTCCACACAGGTCTGGTTCCAGGCATGAGCTAACATCTAATGAAGCTGGGCTTTCTTATAGAGGCCTAAATGAGCTGACAAGGTTCAGCTGGTCTCATCAACTCCCTGTCTGCACGACGCCCAGCCCTCTCCCTAGAGGTATGAGTCATCCATGAGCACACTAGCCTTATACAACTCTCCACCTAGTTGTACAAATCGGCGTAAAGCCTGAATCTGGGCGAAATATATCTACCCCCCTGGATGCAACCAGGTGACTTTACCTTCCTGCTGTCACATACCCCCCCCTCTTGTTTTAACCTCGGGGTTGGAACACCAGCAATCAGGCATTCATGTACTCGAGACAAAGCATCCACATTCCCCATTTGAACGCCAGGGCGATGCTTTACTGTGAAGTTGAATTCCTGGAGGGCCAGGAACCACCTATTCACTCTTCTATTTGTTTCCTTGTTTTGAGCCATCCACTTTAACGGAGCGTGATCCGTAACCATGTCAAAGTGCCTACCTAGCAGGTAGTACCGAAGGGAATCTAGAGCCCACTTCACCGCTAAACACTCCTTTTCAACGGTGGCGTAATTTACCTCATGGGACTTCAACTTCCTGCTGAGGTAAATGACTGGGTGCTCTTCCCCGTTCCAGACCTGGGACAATACTGCTCCTAACCCCACATCTGACGCATCACTTTGTACGACAAAGTCTCTAGAGAAGTCGGGTGAGTACAACACTGGCTGGCTACATAAGGCTTGTTTCAAGAATTGGAATGCTGCCTCAGCCTCGGGGGTCCATTTAATCATGACCGACCCTTTCCCCTTCGTCAGGTTGGTTAGGGGCACAGCCTTAGAAGCAAAGTGGGGAATGAATCGCCGATAATACCCAGCGATTCCCAGAAAGGCTCGTACCTGCTTCTTGCTGTTGGGACGTGGCCAACTCTGGATGGCCTCGACTTTGTTGAGTTGGGGTTTTATTACTCCCCTCCCAATGGTGTACCCAAGATATTTGGCCTCCTCCTGCCCAATGGTACACTTCTTGGGGTTAGCCGTAAACCCTGCTTCCCGAACAGAGTCCAGGACTGCTTGCACTTTTGGCAGATGTGAGGCCCAATCTGTGCTATGGACAATTATGTCATCCAGGTAAGCCGCAGCATACTTCCGATGGGGCCTCAGCATCTGGTCCATTTTCCGCTGGAATGTGGCCGGCGCATTCTGTAACCCGAACGGCATTCTTTTATATTGGAACGCCCCGTCTGGGGTTACAAATGCGGTTTTCTCTTTGGCCGACTTGGCCAGGGGGATTTGCCAATACCCTTTTGTGAGGTCAAGAGTCGTCATGTATCGGGCTGTTCCCAGCCGGTCGATCAACTCATCTATACGTGGCATGGGGTAGGTGTCAAATTTTGTAACTTTGTTCAACTGACGAAAATCGTTACAAAATCGCCAGCTCCCATCCGGTTTAGGCACCAACACAATGGGACTAGACCAATCACTTTGGGACTCCTCTATCACCCCTAAGTTCAGCATTTTCTGTACTTCCTCCCGTATTGCCTCCCGTCGGGCCTCTGGGATCCGATAGGGTTTTAACTTCACCCTTTCACCGGGCGGGGTAATAATGTCATGCTCTACCCCAGATGTTTGTCCCGGCAGCTCAGAGAATACCTCCTTGTTGCGAAGCACAAACTCCTTAACCTCCTGTTGTTGGGGTTGTGACAAGGTGGCTGCGATTCCAACCTCAGGAATCACGCAACCAGTTTGAGCTGGTGACCAAGTGTCTGCGACTAGGGACTCTCTATCCCTCCAGGCTTTCAACAGATTAACGTGATAGATCTGTTCGGGCTTTCGCCTTCCTGGTTGTCTGACCTTGTAATTCACTTCGCTCACTTTTTCCATTATCTCGTAGGGGCCTTGCCATTTGGCAAGGAATTTACTTTCAACCGTAGGGACAAGTACCAATATCCTATCCCCCGGGGAAAAGGTACGGGTCTTGGCTCCACGGTTGTACACTCTCTGCTGTGCCAACTGCGCTTGGGCCAAATGTTCCTTCACGATGGGCATTACCTGTGCAATTCGATCTTGCATCAGGGCGACATGCTCAATCACACTCCTGTGGGGAGAACTCTCACTTTCCCAAGTTTCCTTGGCAATATCCAACAGCCCTCTTGGGTGTCTCCCATACAGTAACTCAAAGGGGGAGAATCCCGTAGAGGATTGGGGCACCTCCCTAATAGCAAACATCAAATAAGGAAGTAGACAGTCCCAATCCCTTCCATCTCTATCCACCACTTTCTTCAACATTTGTTTTAGGGTTTTGTTGAATCTTTCAACCAGCCCATCGGTTTGGGGGTGATACACAGATGTACGCAATTGCGTCACTTTGAACAATTTACACAGCTCTTTCATAACCCGGGACATAAAGGGTGTACCTTGGTCCGTAAGCAGTTCTTTACAAATACCCACCCGGCTAAAAACAAGAGATAGCTCTTTGGCTATGGTTTTGGCCGAGGTATTTCTGAGAGGGATCGCTTCTGGATAACGGGTGGCATAGTCCATTATAACCAATATGTACTGGTGCCCCCTAGCGGACTTGATTATAGGACCTACCAAATCCATTGCGATTCTCTCAAACGGGACCTCAATGATGGGTAGAGGGACCAGCGGGCTACGGAAATGTGGCATCGGGGCCGACCTCTGACACACAGGGCAGGAGGAACAATAATTTTCTATGTCCTTCATCACCCCAGGCCAATAGAATCTCTGTAATACCCTCTCTCGGGTTTTCTCTGTCCCCAGATGACCTCCAAGAATGTGCCCATGGGCCAACTCCAACACCAACTTCCTGTAAGGTTTGGGCACCACAAGCTGCTCAACGGTTTCTTCTGCCCTTTTTGCCACCCGATACAGTAGGTCCTTCTCTACGCTGAAGTATGGGTAAGTGCAGGTATTATCTGGGTTCACTAACTCGCCATCTATTTTCACTACGTTTTCCCGTGCCTTTATTAGGGCGGGGTCTTTCAACTGTTCTGTGGCAAAGTTTTCCCTGTGAACCTCAAGATCAGAAAACTCCACAGACGGTAGGTTTTCGTCTGAGGAGGTGGGCTCCTCTCCAGTTTCTTGAGTCTCCCCTGCCAATACTGACAAGGGAAATTCGGGAGAGTCCTCACCACTCTCAGAGGAGTTCTGGCTATCATATTCCTGGTACATAGGGGCACCAGTGGGGGGCTCAGGATCATCCCACAGTTCCCAGAACTTCGGAAAATCCCTTCCCACAATGGCGTCATGCGGTAACTGAGACACTAAGCCCACTGGATGAGAAAGGGTACCTTTGGGGGTCTCGAAACACACTGTAGTCACTGGATACTCTCGGGTGTCCCCATGCACACAAATAACAGCTACCTTGCTATTCCCAGAGACCTCTGTTTTAACTAATTCAGCCTTTATCAGGGTCACAAGGCTACCTGAATCCAGCAATACCACAACATTTCTACCATTAATACACATTTTGCATAAATGTTTCTCAGTTCCCCGAATGGCAGTGCATGCGACTGTCGCACACAGCGACTGACGTCTGCCCGTCAGAAAGTCACACTGCATGGGTTCCTCCAAAACCGGGCAATTTGCTGCAATATGTCCCGCTTGCCGGCAGCGGTAGCAAATGATCCTTCTTGCCGCCTCTTGAGCCGCTGATTTCCCAGGCTGTTCTCGCCAAACTTGGGGTAGAGCTCCCACCCTCTCACTCTCTCCACCCTTACCCCTTGGAATCATCTTATCCGCCCCTGGGGATGGTCTGGTCTTAGGGTGGAAAGTCCGAGTGTCTCTGGAAGAGGCCGTCAGGTTCTCTGTAGCCAAGTATTTCTCCACACGATCCACAAGACCATCGGCCGTCTCTGGGTCTCCATGGCTTACCCACTTTTGGATGGCAGTAGGAAGAGCTCTCAAAAACCGATCCATTACAACACGTTCCACAATCTTTGGTGCGGACAAAGTCTCTGGCTGTAGCCACTTTCTGCTCAGGTGAATGAGATCATACATTTGAGACCTGGGGGGTTTTCCAAGCTGGAAAGTCCAGTTATGCACACGCTGAGCCCGGACAGCCAGGGTGACACCCAGCCTTGCCAATATTTCAGCTTTTAGCATCACATAGTCTTTTGCTTGGTCAGGCTCTAGGTCATAGTAAGCTTTCTGCGATTCACCCGTTAACAGAGGAGCCACCAGTCCAGCCCACTGCTCCTCAGGCCACTTTTCTCTTTCAGCAGTCCTTTCAAACGTGGTCAAAAATACCTCTGGATCATCCTCTCCAGTCATTTTTGTCAATAAACGACTCACCCCAAAGGACGCGGTATTAGTGGGACGGCTTTCCTCACTGGTCTGCGGACGTTGCTGCATTACTGCTTCCATTTGTTGTAGTCTCTGCTCTTGCTTCTGTAATAGGTCTATGAAGCGGGCCTCAGATCGTTGCTGGGCTTGTTGCTGAGCTTCCAGACTCTGTTGGTGAGCTTGCTGCTGGGCTGCAAGGCTCTGTTGATGAGCTTGCTGCTGGGCTGCGAAGTTCTGTTGTTGAGCTGCAAGGCTCTTTTGCAAACCTGCATTTGTCTGCTGTTGATTGGCATTTGCTAGAGCCAGCTGTTTCAGTATCTCCTCCATGCTGGCTTAAAAAAAAACTGCCACTGGTTCTCCACCAACTGTGAGGGGGTTAGCTCGGCAGCGGGTGTGTGTGACCCCCGGGATGGGCTCCCCACCCAAAAACAGGCCCAGCAGACGGAGGTTGTGGTTTTCAAAATCAAAAAGGTGCGGTTTATTTTCTATTTACAGTGACAAAAACACAGCAAGGCAAAAAAAACATAAACAAAATAAATCCTGGTCAACTTGACCTCTGACTAAACATACAGGTTTCCTAACTAACAACTGGGATCAGCCTAGTGCTGTCCTAGTCCCTAAGTCCCTGGTTTTAAATGTCCAAGCAAAATATAGCCACACAGGCTTTCTCTCACCGCACAGGGGTTCACTCTCCCTAGACAGTCCACACAGGTCTGGTTCCAGGCATGAGCTAACATCTAATGAAGCTGGGCTTTCTTATAGAGGCCTAAATGAGCTGACAAGGTTCAGCTGGTCTCATCAACTCCCTGTCTGCACGACGCCCAGCCCTCTCCCTAGAGGTATGAGTCATCCATGAGCACACTAGCCTTATACAACTCTCCACCTAGTTGTACAAATCGGCGTAAAGCCTGAATCTGGGCGAAATATATCTACCCCCCTGGATGCAACCAGGTGACTTTACCTTCCTGCTGTCACAATATATATATATATATATATATATATATATATATTGTGACAGCAGGAAGGTAAAGTCACCTGGTTGCATCCAGGGGGGTAGATATATTTCGCCCAGATTCAGGCTTTACGCCGACTTATACAACTAGGTGGAGAGTTGTATAAGCCCAGCTGAGGCTAGTGGGCTCATGGTTGACTCATACCTCTAGGGAGAGTGTGGGGCGTCGTGCAGACAGGGAGTTGATGAGACCAGCTGAAGCTTGTCAGCTCATTTAGGCCTCTATAAGAACTCCCAGCTTCATTAGATGTGAGCTCATGCCTGGACCCAGACCTGTGTGGACTGTCTAGGGAGAGTGAACCCCTGTGCGGTGAGACAAAGCCTGTGTGGCTATTTGCTTGGACATTTAAAACCAGGGACTTAGGGACTAGGACAGCACTAGGCTGATCCCAGTCGTTAGTTCGGAAACCTGTATGTTTAGTCAGAGGTCAAGTTGACCAGGATTTATTTTGTTTATGTTTCTTTTGCTTTGCTGTGTTTTGTCACTGTAAATAGAAAATAAACCTTTTTGATTTTGAAAACCACAACCTCCGTTTGCTGGGCCTGTTTTTGTGTGGGGAGCCCATCTCGGGGGTCACACACACCCGCTGCCGAG
Organism: Rana muscosa; assembly: GCA_029206835.1. Taxonomy (NCBI): domain Eukaryota; kingdom Metazoa; phylum Chordata; class Amphibia; order Anura; family Ranidae; genus Rana; species Rana muscosa. The sequence goes on along the minus strand of CM055116.1, from coordinate 1,256,618,406 downwards.
CTAACCCCCTCACAGTTGGTGGAGAACCAGTGGCAGTTTTTTTTTAAGCCAGCATGGAGGAGATACTGAAGCAGCTGGCTCTAGCAAATGCCAATCAACAGCAGACAAATGCAGGTTTGCAAAAGAGCCTTGCAGCTCAACAACAGAACTTCGCAGCCCAGCAGCAAGCTCATCAACAGAGCCTTGCAGCCCAGCAGCAGACAAACGCAACTTTGCAACAGAGTCTGGAGGCTCAGCAACAAGCCCAGCAGCAATCTGAGGCCCGCTTCATAGACCTGTTGCAGAAGCAAGAGCAGAGACTACAACAACAGATGGAAGCAGCAATGCAGCAACGTCCGCAGACCAGTGAGGAAAGCCGTCCCACTAATACCGCGTCCTTTGGGGTGAGTCGTTTATTGACAAAAATGACTGGAGAGGATGATCCAGAGGTATTTTTGACCACATTTGAAAGGACCGCTGAAAGAGAAAAGTGGCCTGAGGAGCAGTGGGCTGGACTGGTGGCTCCTCTGTTAACTGGTGAATCGCAGAAAGCTTACTATGACCTAGAGCCTAACCAAGCAAAAGACTATGTGATGCTAAAAGCTGAAATATTGGCAAGGCTGGGTGTCACCCAGGCTGTCCGGGCTCAGCGTGTGCATAACTGGACTTTCCAGCTTGGAAAACCCCCCAGGTCTCAAATGTATGATCTCATTCACCTGAGCAGAAAGTGGCTACAGCCAGAGACTTTGTCCGCACCAAAGATTGTGGAACGTGTTGTAATGGATCGGTTTTTGAGAGCTCTTCCTACTGCCATCCAAAAGTGGGTAAGCCATGGAGACCCAGAGACGGCCGATGGTCTTGTGGATCGTGTGGAGAAATACTTGGCTACAGAGAACCTGACGGCCTCTTCCAGAGACACTCGGACTTTCCACCCTAAGACCAGACCATCCCCAGGGGCGGATAAGAGGATTCCAAGGGGTGAGGGTGGAGAGAGTGAGAGGGTGGGAGCTCTACCCCAAGTTTGGCGAGAACAGCCTGGGAAATCAGCGGCTCAAGAGGCCACAAGAAGGATCGTTTGCTACCGCTGCCGGCAAGCGGGACATATTGCAGCCAATTGCCCGGTTGTGGAGGAACCCATGCAGTGTGACTTTCTGACGGGCAGACGTCAGTCGCTGTGTGCGACAGTCGCATGCACTGCCATTCGAGGAACTGAGAAACATTTATGCAAAATGTGTGTTAATGGTAGAAATGTTGTGGTATTGCTGGATTCAGGTAGCCTTGTGACCCTGATAAAGGCTGAGTTAGTTAAAACAGAGGTCTCTGGGAATAGCAAGGTAGCTGTTATTTGTGTGCATGGGGACACCCGAGAGTATCCAGTGAATACAGTGTGTTTCGAGACCCCCAAAGGTACCCTCTCTCATCCAGTGGGCTTAGTATCTCAGTTACCGCATGACGCCATTGTGGGAAGGGATTTTCCGAAGTTCTGGGAACTGTGGGATGATCCTGAGCCCCCCACTGGTGCCCCTATGTACCAGGAATGTGATAGCCAGAACTCCCCTGAGAGTGGTGAGGACTCTCCGGAATTTCCCTTATCAGTATTGGCAGGGGAGACTCAAGAAACTGGAGAGGAGCCCACCTCCTCAGACGAAAACCTACCGTCTGTGGAGTTTTCTGATCTTGAGGTTCACAGGGAAAACTTTGCCACAGAACAGTTGAAAGACCCCGCCCTAATAAAGGCACGGGAAAACGTAGTGAAAATAGATGGCGAGTTAGTGAACCCAGATAATACCTGCACTTACCCATACTTCAGCGTAGAGAAGGACCTACTGTATCGGGTGGCAAAAAGGGCAGAAGAAACCGTTGAGCAGCTTGTGGTGCCCAAACCTTACAGGAAGTTGGTGTTGGAGTTGGCCCATGGGCACATTCTTGGAGGTCATCTGGGGACAGAGAAAACCCGAGAGAGGGTATTACAGAGATTCTATTGGCCGGGGGTGATGAAGGACATAGAAAATTATTGTTCCTCCTGCCCTGTGTGTCAGAGGTCGGCCCCGATGCCACATTTCCGTAGCCCGCTGGTCCCTCTACCCATCATTGAGGTCCCGTTTGAGAGGATCGCCATGGATTTGGTAGGTCCTATAATCAAGTCCGCTAGGGGGCACCAGTACATATTAGTTATAATGGACTATGCCACCCGTTATCCAGAAGCGATCCCTCTCCGAAATACCTCGGCCAAAACCATAGCCAAAGAGCTATCTCTTGTGTTTAGCCGGGTGGGTATTTGTAAAGAACTGCTTACGGACCAAGGTACACCCTTTATGTCCCGGGTTATGAAGGAGCTGTGTAAATTGTTCAAAGTGACGCAATTACGTACATCTGTGTATCACCCCCAAACCGATGGGCTGGTTGAAAGGTTCAACAAAACCCTAAAACAAATGTTGAAGAAAGTGGTGGATAGAGATGGAAAGGATTGGGACTGTCTACTTCCTTATCTGATGTTTGCTATTAGGGAGGTGCCCCAATCCTCTACGGGATTCTCCCCCTTTGAGTTACTGTATGGGAGACACCCAAGAGGGCTGTTGGATATTGCCAAGGAAACTTGGGAAAGTGAGAGTTCTCCCCACAGGAGTGTGATTGAGCATGTCGCCCTGATGCAAGACCGAATTGCACAGGTAATGCCCATCGTGAAGGAACATTTGGCCCAAGCGCAGTTAGCACAGCAGAGAGTGTACAACCGTGGAGCCAAGACCCGTACCTTTTCCCCGGGGGATAGGATACTGGTACTTGTCCCTACGGTTGAAAGTAAATTCCTTGCCAAATGGCAAGGCCCCTACGAGATAATGGAAAAAGTGAGCGAAGTGAATTACAAGGTCAGACAACCAGGAAGGCGAAAGCCCGAACAGATCTATCACGGTAATCTGTTGAAAGCCTGGAGGGATAGAGAGTCCCTAGTCGCAGACACTTGGTCACCAGCTCAAACTGGTTGCGTGATTCCTGAGGTTGGAATAGCAGCCACCTTGTCACAACCCCAACAACAGGAGGTTAAGGAGTTTGTGCTTCGCAACAAGGAGGTATTCTCTGAGCTGCCGGGACAAACATCTGGGGTAGAGCATGACATCATTACCCCGCCCGGTGAAAGGGTGAAGTTAAAACCCTATCGGATCCCAGAGGCCCGACGGGAGGCAATACGGGAGGAAGTACAGAAAATGCTGAACTTAGGGGTGATAGAGGAGTCCCAAAGTGATTGGTCTAGTCCCATTGTGTTGGTGCCTAAACCGGATGGGAGCTGGCGATTTTGTAACGATTTTCGTCAGTTGAACAAAGTTACAAAATTTGACACCTACCCCATGCCACGTATAGATGAGTTGATCGACCGGCTGGGAACAGCCCGATACATGACGACTCTTGACCTCACAAAAGGGTATTGGCAAATCCCCCTGGCCAAGTCGGCCAAAGAGAAAACCGCATTTGTAACCCCAGACGGGGCGTTCCAATATAAAAGAATGCCGTTCGGGTTACAGAATGCGCCGGCCACATTCCAGCGGAAAATGGACCAGATGCTGAGGCCCCATCGGAAGTATGCTGCGGCTTACCTGGATGACATAATTGTCCATAGCACAGATTGGGCCTCACATCTGCCAAAAGTGCAAGCAGTCCTGGACTCTGTTCGGGAAGCGGGGTTTACGGCTAACCCCAAGAAGTGTACCATTGGGCAGGAGGAGGCCAAATATCTTGGGTACACCATTGGGAGGGGAGTAATAAAACCCCAACTCAACAAAGTCGAGGCCATCCAGAGTTGGCCACGTCCCAACAGCAAGAAGCAGGTACGAGCCTTTCTGGGAATCGCTGGGTATTATCGGCGATTCATTCCCCACTTTGCTTCTAAGGCTGTGCCCCTAACCAACCTGACGAAGGGGAAAGGGTCGGTCATGATTAAATGGACCCCCGAGGCTGAGGCAGCATTCCAATTCTTGAAACAAGCCTTATGTAGCCAGCCAGTGTTGTACTCACCCGACTTCTCTAAAGACTTTGTCGTACAAAGTGATGCGTCAGATGTGGGGTTAGGAGCAGTATTGTCCCAGGTCTGGAACGGGGAAGAGCACCCAGTCATTTACCTCAGCAGGAAGTTGAAGTCCCATGAGGTAAATTACGCCACCGTTGAAAAGGAGTGTTTAGCGGTGAAGTGGGCTCTAGATTCCCTTCGGTACTACCTGCTAGGTAGGCACTTTGACATGGTTACGGATCACGCTCCGTTAAAGTGGATGGCTCAAAACAAGGAAACAAATAGAAGAGTGAATAGGTGGTTCCTGGCCCTCCAGGAATTCAACTTCACAGTAAAGCATCGCCCTGGCGTTCAAATGGGGAATGTGGATGCTTTGTCTCGAGTACATGAATGCCTGATTGCTGGTGTTCCAACCCCGAGGTTAAAACAAGAGGGGGGGTATGTGACAGCAGGAAGGTAAAGTCACCTGGTTGCATCCAGGGGGGTAGATATATTTCGCCCAGATTCAGGCTTTACGCCGACTTATACAACTAGGTGGAGAGTTGTATAAGCCCAGCTGAGGCTAGTGGGCTCATGGTTGACTCATACCTCTAGGGAGAGTGTGGGGCGTCGTGCAGACAGGGAGTTGATGAGACCAGCTGAAGCTTGTCAGCTCATTTAGGCCTCTATAAGAACTCCCAGCTTCATTAGATGTGAGCTCATGCCTGGACCCAGACCTGTGTGGACTGTCTAGGGAGAGTGAACCCCTGTGCGGTGAGACAAAGCCTGTGTGGCTATTTGCTTGGACATTTAAAACCAGGGACTTAGGGACTAGGACAGCACTAGGCTGATCCCAGTCGTTAGTTAGGAAACCTGTATGTTTAGTCAGAGGTCAAGTTGACCAGGATTTATTTTGTTTATGTTTCTTTTGCTTTGCTGTGTTTTGTCACTGCAAATAGAAAATAAACCGCACCTTTTTGATTTTGAAAACCACAACCTCCGTTTGCTGGGCCTGTTTTTGTGTGGGGAGCCCATCTCGGGGGTCACACACACCCGCTGCCGAGCTAACCCCCTCACAATATATATATATATATATATATATATATATATATATATATTGTGACAGAGCATCCCAGAGAGAGCTTGGGAAAGTCCTGTTCGGGGTTTATACATCTCCCAGGCTCCTCTCATATACATTTAGGGATCTCTGAGCCAGGATCCACTTCAGGTGTTGGTTCTCTCCACCAGCTTAATTAAAAGCTCACCTGAGCAGACAGCCTTTGCTCAGCCTGGGAAACACAGACAACGTTGGTTTGTGAGAGCAAGAAGGTTGGTAAAACTTGTTACTCTGTGAATGTGGAAGCTGACAAGCGTTAGGCTTGTCCAGCCTGGTAGTGAGGGCCTGTACATACTGTGTAGTTAGAGCCGAGACACGGCTAGGCTTTTGTTTAGCTATTTTTTCTTCTGTTTGTTTTCACCACACTGTACAGCACCTGTCATTGACTTTGTATATAGCACCAATAAACCCCACTGTGTTTTCACTGATCCAATGGACTTGGTATCTGTGCCTGCTCATCCCAGGGAGCTTTTGTACCTACTACCTGCCCCCCAGGTTACATATGGTGGAGGCTGCGACCAGCTGTAGTAAGTTACTACTTAAAAGGCCAGTACCTAAAGTGACAACATGGAGGACATCCTCAAACAAATGGTGTTAGCAAACGCTGCACAGCAGCAAGCAAATGCTGCACAACAGCAAACTAACGCTGCATTACAGCAAGCCAACGCTATCGCACAGGAGCAAACCAAGGTGCTGTTCCAACAGATTGGTGCTGTACAGGAGCAATCGCAGAGGCTGTTTGAACAGCTTGCCACTGCTGCAATAGCGGATAGAAAAACCCTTACTGAGGTTGTGGAGACGCTAGCACAGGGGTCACCTGCGATAATGAAGGATATTGGAGACAAGCCCTCAACCATCCATGTGGGTCGCTTTCTTTCAAAGATGACGGCAGATGATGATCCAGAGGCTTTCCTACTAACATTTGAACGGACCGCTGAGAGGGAAGGTTGGCCCCAAACCCAGTGGGCAGGACTGATCGCCCCCTTACTTTCTGGAGAAGCGCAGAAGGCCTACTATGATCTGGAGTCAGCAGAAGCGGGAGATTATGAGAGGGTCAAGCGGGAAATCCTGGCACGACTCGGTGTCACCTTGGCTGTTCGAGCTCAGCGGGTCCACAGCTGGTTCTTCCAAGATAAGAGGCCCCCAAGATCGCAGATGTTTGATCTGATCCACCTGGTACGGAAATGGCTACAGCCAGAGTCCCTGTCTGCGCCACAAATAGTGGAGCGTGTGGTCATGGACCAATTCCTGAGGTCACTGCCAATTCCCCTGCAGAAGTGGGTGAGTCAAGGAGACCCCAAGTCAGCAGACAACCTGGTGGAGCTCGTTGAGAGGTACTTTGCTGCAGAGAACCTGGTCACCACCCCTACAGCCGCACGGACTTTTCACCCAAAGCCACGGTCTCCCCAGGCAACCGGTAAGACTGTTCCAGGGGAAGTGGGTGGTAAGCATGGCAAGGAAATAGGGGGGAGGATTTTTGGTGCCAGGACTGAAGTTTGGCGGCCCAAACAAGGGAAGCCACTGCCTGTCAGCAAACCAAACTGGGGAAACATCAGGTGTTTTCGTTGCCAAGAACTGGGACATGTTGCAGCAAACTGTCCATTGACAGATGAACCAATGCAGTGTGATCTATCTTTTAGAAGGCAGTCTATGTTTGCTGCTGTTTCATGCGCTGCAATGCCAAATGTGGGAAAACACATGTGTCATGTGACTATTAATAATAAGCCTATTATGGCCTTGCTGGACTCTGGAAGTCTGGTTACTTTGGTTACAGCTGAGATGGTTGAAACTGTGAATTTTCATGCAAAAAAGGTTGCTGTGATCTGTGTACATGGGGATACCCGCGAGTATCCAATAGCCACTGTTCAGTTTAAAACTGGCTTAGGTACGGTGACCCATTCGGTCGGACTGGTGCCCCACTTGGTGCATGAGGCTATCATTGGTAGGGACTTCCCTAAGTTTTGGGAACTGTGGGATTGTCCCGACCCAGTCGCAGTACCTAACTCAGTCGCAGAGCCAGAACTCGTGGCCATTACTGACCTTGTGAGTTCAGGGGACTCCTCTCAGGGCTCTCCGGGTGATCCTTTCTCAGTTATGGCAGGAGAGCTGGGGGAGCCGGAAGAAGTCCCCACAACCAGTAGAGCTGGACAGCCGCCTACTGAATCTGAGCCTACGTTAGAGTTTGCCAATCTTAATGTGCACAAGGAAAATTTTGGTACGGAGCAGAGAAAAGACCCTACCCTTGCCAGGGCCTGGGAAAATGTAATAGTGATTAATGAGGTACCTGTCGAACCAGGGGACAGGCTCTGTTTTCCATATTTCTGCAGCAATGAGGATTTACTGTATCGTGTATGTAAATCTAATGATGAAGTGGTTGAACAGTTGGTAGTCCCTAAGTTATACAGACGGGTGGTGTTGGAACTTGCCCATGGGCACTTGCTAGGAGGCCATTTAGGGGTTGAGAAAACCACTGAAAGAGTGTTGCGCAGGTTTTACTGGCCTGGGATACGGAAAAACATAGAAAATTATTGTCAATCCTGTCCGGTGTGTCAGATGTCAGCCCCCCAACCCCACTTCCGAAGTCCGTTAGTGCCCTTGCCCATTATTGAAGTGCCTTTTGAGAGGATTGCCATGGACCTTGTGGGTCCACTCCCCAAATCTGCCCGCGGTCATCAACATATCCTCGTGATCATGGATTACGCTACCCGTTACCCTGAGGCCGTTCCCTTACGCACTGCATCTGCTAAAAACATTGCCAAAGAGCTGTTTATGGTGTTCAGTCGGGTTGGCGTCCCGAAAGAAGTCCTTACAGACCAAGGTACCCCATTCATGTCACGCATAACTAGGGAGCTCTGCAAGTTATTTAAGGTGACGCAGTTGCGTACCTCAGTGTACCATCCTCAAACGGATGGCTTGGTGGAACGCTTCAATAAGACATTAAAGAGTATGTTAAAAAAGGTTGTTGATAAGGATGGGAAAAACTGGGACTTCCTGATACCTTACTTGATGTTCGCCATCAGGGAAGTTCCCCAGTCCTCTACGGGGTACTCTCCATTTGAGTTGCTTTATGGGAGACACCCTCGGGGACTCTTAGACATAGCCAAGGAAACTTGGGAGGGGGAGCAGACACCTCACAAAAGTGTTATTGAGCATATCGCTCAAATGCAGGATAGGATTGCAGCCATCATGCCGGTAGTAAAAGAACATTTACTGCAGGCCCAAGCAGCCCAACAGAGGATATACAACAGGGGGGCCCAACTTCGTGTTTTCTCACCTGGTGACCGGGTCCTCGTGTTAGTTCCCACTGTTGAGAGCAAATTCCTGGCTAAGTGGCAGGGACCCTTTGAAGTAATTGAAAGAGTTGGGGAGGTCAATTACAAGGTGTATCAACCAGGTAAAAGGAAGCCCGAACAGATTTACCACATAAACCTGTTAAAACCCTGGAAGGATAGACTGGCATTAACTGCGAGGTCCCTCCCGGTAACCCTTAAAGGTACTGAATCCCCTCTGATCCCTGAGGTCACGATTCCAGACACCCTGTCATGTTCCCAGAAACAGGAAGCTAGAGAGTTCCTGATGAGGAATAAAGAGAAATTTTCAGAGTTGCCGGGCACGACTTCAGCAGTTCAGCATGATATTGTTACTGAACCTGGAGTCCGTGTCAAGCTCAAACCATACCGAATTCCCGAAGCTAGAAGAAAGGACATCGGTGAGGAAGTTAAAAGGATGTTGGAGCTAGATGTTATTGAGGAATCCAATAGTGACTGGTCTAGCCCCATTGTATTGGTCCCAAAACCGGATGGCACTTGGAGGTTTTGTAATGACTTCAGAAAGCTTAATGCGGTAACAAAGTTTGACACATACCCAATGCCCAGGGTAGACAAGCTTATAGACCGACTTGGCAAGGCCCGTTATCTGACCACTTTGGACTTGACCAAAGGATATTGGCAAATACCCCTGACTGGTAGTGCCAAAGAAAAGACTGCATTTGTGACCCCGGAGGGGTCGTTTCAATATAAGAAAATGCCTTTTGGGTTGCAAAATGCCCCTGCAACATTTCAGAGGGCTATGGACAGGACCCTAAGACCTCACCGACAGTATGCTGCAGCCTATCTGGACGACATAGTGGTGCATAGCACTGACTGGGAGTCTCACTTGCCCCGTGTCCAGGCTGTCCTGGATTCCCTCTTCAAGGAGGGGTTTACGGCAAATCCAAAAAAATGTGCCATTGGGCTAGAGGAAGCCAGGTATTTGGGCTACACTATTGGCCGGGGTGTCATAAAGCCCCAGGTGAATAAAATAGAAGCCATCCAGGAGTGGCCACGCCCTGCAAAGAAGAAGCAGGTCAGGGCCTTTCTTGGCATTGCGGGGTACTATAGAAGATTTATCCCAAATTTCGCAACTATAGCTGCCCCACTGACAGACCTTACGAAAGGGAAAGCCTCCGTAATGGTGAAATGGTCTCCAGTAGCAGAAGAGTCTTTTCAAGTCCTGAAGAAGGCTCTTTGTGCACAGCCAATCCTATACTCCCCCGATTTCTCCAAAAACTTTTTGGTCCAGACAGATGCGTCTGATGTTGGTATCGGGGCAGTACTTTCACAGGTACACAATGGGGAAGAACACCCTGTGGTGTACTTAAGCAGAAAGCTCAATGACCATGAAAAGAAGTACGCAGTCATTGAAAAGGAGTGTCTGGCCATAAAGTGGGCCGTGGACGCGCTCAGGTACTACTTGTTGGGGCGCCAGTTTGAGTTAATAACTGACCATGCTCCCCTGAAATGGATGGCCCAAAAGAAGGAGACTAATAGGCGGGTAAACCGGTGGTTTTTGGCCCTACAAGATTACGCCTTTACGGTAAAACACAGGCCAGGTGTTGAGATGGGGAATGTAGATGCCCTCTCCCGTGTTCACTCCTGTTGGGCTACAGGTGTTCCAACCCTGGGGTTGAAACAAGGGGGGAGGATGTGTGACAGAGCATCCCAGAGAGAGCTTGGGAAAGTCCTGTTCGGGGTTTATACATCTCCCAGGCTCCTCTCATATACATTCAGGGATCTCTGAGCCAGGATCCACTTCAGGTGTTGGTTCTCTCCACCAGCTTAATTAAAAGCTCACCTGAGCAGACAGCCTTTGCTCAGCCTGGGAAACACAGACAACGTTGGTTTGTGAGAGCAAGAAGGTTGGTAAAACTTGTTACTCTGTGAATGTGGAAGCTGACAAGCGTTAGGCTTGTCCAGCCTGGTAGTGAGGGCCTGTACATACTGTGTAGTTAGAGCCGAGACACGGCTAGGCTTTTGTTTAGCTATTTTTTCTTCTGTTTGTTTTCACCACACTGTACAGCACCTGTCATTGACTTTGTATATAGCACCAATAAACCCCACTGTGTTTTCACTGATCCAATGGACTTGGTATCTGTGCCTGCTCATCCCAGGGAGCTTTTGTACCTACTACCTGCCCCCCAGGTTACAATATATATATATATAAAAGAAACCACTCTCCCTAGTGTGATGTATGATCAATTATAGCAAATGTACGTATATTAAAATAAAGCTTTAAACTACTAAAGCAATAGAAATAGTGTCACTAAATGACAAGTGAAAAATTTTGCCTATATAAAAAAGGCAAATAAAATCCAAAATAAACCCAGTGAAGTAAACATCCACCGTGAGTTAAAGTGATTGTAACATGTCATACTTACCTCCACTGTGCAGCACGTTTTGCACAGAGTGGCCCTGAACAGCGACTTCTTGGGCCCTAGGCGGCTCTCTCGGCTACTCCCCACATCATATAACCCCCTCTGGGATGCGCTTTTCCGAAGGGGGTTACCTTGCGGGCATGCTCCTGAGTCCAGCATTCGGTGGCTATAGCCACCAATGCAGGACTCGGTCCCAGCGCCCGCGTCATTGGATTTGATTGACAGCAGTGGGAGACAATGGCTGCGCTGCTATCAATCTATCCAATCAAGAGCCGAGAACACCGGGCAGAGCAAGAGCACGCTCTCGACGTGGGACTTTCAAGGGCTCAGGGGAGTAAAACGGGGGGCTGGGGGGCCGGTGACTGGCAGAAGTTAGGGTGCATTAAGGTGAAAAAACAGGAGGGTTTACAACCCATTTAAGATAAAGTGTTGTCCTTTCCACCAACATCCATATCCACTTAAGCCCCGGACCATTTGGTAGCTAAAGGACCAGAGGTGAATTCAGAATTTTGCACTGCGCTGCTTTAACTGTAAATTGTGCGGACATGCAATGTTGTACCCAAACGAAATTTGCGTCCTTTTCTTCTCACAAATAGAGCTTTCTTTTAATGGTATTTGATTGCCTCTGCGATTTTTATTTTTTGCGATATAAACGGAAAAAGACCGAAAATTTTGAAAAAAAATTATATTTTCTACTTTTTGTTATAAGAAAAATCGAATAAACTCAATTGTAGTCATACATTTAGGCCAAAATGTATTCAGCCACATGTTTTTAGTAAAAAAATGTCAATAAGCGTATATTTATTGGTTTGCGCAAAAGTTATAGAGTTTACAAACTAGGGTACATTTTCTGAAATTTACACAGCTTTAAATTTATGACTGCCTATCTCATTTCTTGAGGTGCTAAAATGACAGGGCAGTACAAAACCCCCCCAAATGACCCCACTTTGGAAAGTAGACACCCCAAGGAAATTGCTGAGAGGCATGTTGAGCCCATTGAATTTTTTTTTGTCTTAAGTGATTGAATAATGACTAAAAAAAAAAAAAAATTACAAAAAGTTGTCACTAAATGATATATTGCTCACACATGCCATGGTTATATGTGGAATTTCACCCCAAAATACATTTTGCTGCTTCTCCTGAGTACGGGGATACCACATGTGTGGGACTTTTTGGGAGCCTAGCCGCGTACGGGACCCCGGAAACCAAGCACCGCCTTCAGGATTTCTAAGGGCGCAAATTTTTGATTTCACTCCTCACTACCTATCACAGTTTCGAAGGCCATAAAATGCCAAAATAGCACAAAACCCCCCCAAATGACCCCATTTTAGAAAGTAGACACCCCAAGGAAATTGCTGAGGGGCCTGTTGAGCCCATTGAATATATTTTTTTTTGTCCCAAGTGATTGAATAATGACAAAAAAAAAAAAATTACAAAAAGTTGTCACTAAATGATATATTGCTCACACATGCCATGGTTATATGTGGAATTACACCCCAAAATACATTTTTCTGCTTCTCCTGAGTACGGGGATACCACATGTGTGGGACTTTTTAGGAGCCTAGCCGCGTACGGGACCCCGAAAACCAAGCACCGCCTTCAGGATTTCTAGGCACAAATTTTTGATTTCACTCCTCACTACCTATCACAGTTTCGAAGGCCATAAAATGCCAAAATCGCACAAAACCCCCCCAAATGACCCCATTTTGGAATATAGACACCCCAAGCTATTTGCTGAGAGGAATGGCGAGTATTTTACAGCTCTCATTTGTTTTTGAAAATGAAGAAAGAAAATATATATATATATATATATTTTTTTTCAATTTTCAAAACTTTGTGACAAAAAGCGAGATCTGCAAAATACTCACAATACCTCTCAGCAAACAGCTTGGGGTGTCTACTTTCCAAAATGGGGTCATTTGGGGGGGTTTTGTGCTATCTGGGCATTCCATGGCCTCCGAAACTGTGATAGGCAGTGAGAAGTGAAATCAAAAATTTACACCCTTAGAAAGCCTGAAGGCGGTGCTTGGTTTTTGGGGTCCCGTACGTGGCTAGGCTCCCAAAAAGTCTCACACATGTGGTATCCCCGTACTCAGGAGAATCAAAAGAATGTATTTTGGGGTGTAATTCCACATATGCCCATGGCATGTTTGAGCAATATATCATTTAGTGACAACTTTGTGCAAAAAAAAAAAAAAATTGCCGTTTTTCCGCAACTTGTGTCAACATATAAAATATTCCATGGACTCGACATGCCTCTCAGTATATAGCGTGGGGTGTCTACTTTCCAAAATGGGGTCATTTGGGGGGGTTTTGAACTGTTCTGGCATTTTATACACAACATTAGGAAGCTTACATCCACTCTTCTAACCACTTGAAGACAAAGCCCTTTTTGACACTTTTTGTTTACATGAAAACATTTTTTTTTTGCAAGAAAATTATGTTGAACCCCCAAACATTATATATATTTTTAAAGCAAAGGCCCTACAGATTAAAATGGTGGGTGTTGCATTTTTTTTTTCTACACAGTATTTGCGCAGCGATTTTTCAAACGCATTTTTTGGGTTAAAAAATACACTTTTTATAATTTTAATGCACTAAAACACACTATATTGCCCAAATGTTTGATGAAATAAAAAAGATGATCTTAGGCCGAGTACATAGATACCAAACACGACATGCTTAAAAATTTCGCACAAACGCGCATTGGCGACAAACTACATACATTTTTAAAAGCCTTTAAAAGCCTTTACAGGTTACCCCAGTAGATTTACAGAGGAGGTCTACTGCTAAAATGACTGCCCTCGATCTGACCTTTGCGGTGATACCTCACATGCATGGTGCAATTGCTGTTTACATATGACGCCAGACCGACGCTTGCGTTCGCCATTGGGCAAGAGCAGGGCAGGACAGGGGTGCTTTTTTTTTTCTTTTTTTTATTATTAATTTTGCTTTTTTATTTTATTTTTAAATTGTTCCTTCCAAGTATTTTTTTTTTTTATCATTTTTATTGTTATCTCAGGGAATGTAAATATCCCCTATGATAGCAATAGGTAGTGACAGGTACTCTTTTTTTGAAAAAACTGGGGTCTTCTAGACCCTAGATTTTTCCCCTGCCCTCAAAGCATCTGACCACACCAAGATCGGTGTGATAAAATGCTTTCCCAATTTCCCAATGGCGCTTTTTATATCCGGGGGGGGCATTCCCTCCCACTGCTTGTAAAAGCAGTCCAGAGGCTAATTAGCCGCTAGGATTGCTTTTACATGAAAGCCGGCCGCAGGCTGAAAAGAATGATACCAAGATGATACCTAAACCCGCAGGCATCATTCTGGTATAAACATTCAAAGTCCAGCAACATACCAGTACGTTTCTGGTCCTTGTTGGACATGTATTGTAATCTTTTTTTTTCATGCAGCCAGTTGGCTGAACGAAAAAAGAGATTGATCGGTGGGTATGCCCACCATTAGAATACCGCCCTTCATCCACCCACTTCCAATGATGGGCATACACGCACCATTTATATATGCCGAAGCATGGGGGCATCCTCCCGCAAAAAAGTTATGCCGCACACACATGGTCGGACTTTTCCACGGGCAAGCCTCCGTCGGAATTTCGACCGTATGTACGCGGCATTAGGAGCAAAATCGCTCCTCCGCCCCTGCTGCCCCAATGCTTCGGCATATTTGCTTTTTTTTTTTAACTGTGGTGGTGAAATCACCTCCTACAGCACTGGAGTCGCAGGGATCAGGCCTGTCTCTGCGAACGCTGCAGTTATGTGTGTTTTTGTTTTGTAAGTGACAGTGATCGATCGATACTGCACTTGGGTGGCCTGGGCTGGACGGAGGGGCAAAACGCAGGTGCCAGCAGGTATCTGGGCTGATCCCGCTAACACTGCGTTTTTGGGAACCCTAAACTGCTGGGGACGCTAGTATAGATCTGATCAGATCAGATATTGATCTGTTCAGATACTATACCACTAAGGGGGGGTGTATGCTTCACGCGTGGGTGTTAGCATTACTGGCACTAACCTGACGCTGCCTGGGGTGTGACGCAGACCCTCTCTGACGCTAAAACCTAATTAATATCACCCGCCGGGCGATCAGGGGGTTAAACCTTTATTGGGTTATATACGGCGGGTGCCCTGACACTATAAAAAGCAAACTAACTAACCAGCGTCACCCGTAACACTTATATGGTGATCACTGGTGAAAGGGTTAACTAGGGGCAATCAGGGGGTTAAAACCTTTATTAGATAATATATGGGGGTACCTGACGCTATAAAAACCTGCGGCGAACCTAAAAAAAATTACCAGCTACCGACCTGCATCACCGACACTAAGACAGCGTTTAGAAAAACGATCGCTTAGCGACAGTGGTGATGGGGGTGAAAGGGTTACCTGGGGGGCGATCAAGGGGGTTAAACCTTTATTAGATAATATATTGGGGTACCTGACGCTATAAAAACATGCGGCGAACCTAAAAAAAATTACTGGCTACCGATCTGCATCACCGACACTAAGACAGCGTTTAGAAAAACGATCGCTTAGGGACAGTGGTGATAGGGGGTGAAAGGGTTACCTGGGGGGCGATCAAGGGGGTTAAACCTTTATTAGATAATATATTGGGGTACCTGACGCTATAAAAACCTGCGGCGAACCTAAAAAAAATTACCAGCTACCGATCTGCATCACCGACACTAAGACAGCGTTTAGAAAAACGATCGCTTAGCGACAGTGGTGATGGGGGTGAAAGGGTTACCTGGGGGGCGATCAAGGGGGTTAAACCTTTATTAGATAATATATTGGGGTACCTGACGCTATAAAAACCTGCGGCGAACCTAAAAAAAATTACTGGCTGCCGATCGGCATCACTGACGCTAAGACAGCGATCAGAAAAATGATCGCTTAGCGACAGTGGTGATAGGGGGTGAAAGGGTTATCTGGGGGGTGATCAGGGGGTTAAACCTTTATTAGGGGGGTTAGGGGGCTACACTGGACCTAAGACTAAACTTTGGTGACACTTTTACAGTCACAAATGTCACTGATTGCAGTGATCACTAAATAAATGGTCACTGCAATCAGTGACACTGTGACTGGGGGCTGGGGGGTGATCTGGGGGGTGATCTGGGGTGTCTGGGGGGGCCTGGGGGGGGGCGATTTATGTCCCTATGTGTCCTGGTGTCAGTGTAGTGTTGTGTGCACTGACCTGATGTCTTCTCTTGTACGGCGCTCGGTATATGTGAGCGCCGCACCAGAGATGACATCACTTCCTCCTGCTTCCTCTGTCTGACACAGACAGAGGGGGCATTTCCATTCGCCGGGAGCGATCGCGAGGGGGTGGCTGGAAACGAATGGCTGCCCCCTCATCCCGGAACGCTCCCGGACACTTAGCCACCGCTCACTGTATAGGAGGGGGGTCCGATTGGACCCCCCAACTATACAAAGGCAATCACGTATGCTCTACGTGATTGTGCCTGTCGGTGCCATTCTGTCGACGTATATATACAGTGAGCGGTCGTTAAGTGGTTAAGCACAGCACACTCACCGGACACTATTGATCCCTCTTACAGGGAGTCAAAAACAGCAAGAGGGGTATTCCTGAGAAATCACAGGCTGATCACCTTACACTTGAATTCAGGTTGCTGGTGACAGCCACCCAAATATCCTGGTAGGAAGTCCTCAAAGATTTATGTATCACAGCGCTCCAGCACTCTAATATAACTGAATATGAGTGTGCAGGTGAGAGGGAAAATTACTTATCATGTTAATGCGGATGATACTAAGCTAAGCAGGGCAAAAACTTCTCCGCAGGATGTGGAAACCTTGCAAAAAGATCTGAACAAATTAATGGGGTGGGCAACTACATGGCAAATGAGGTTCAATGTAGAAAAATTTAAAATAATGCATTTGGGTGGCAAAAATACAAATGCAATCTATACACTGGGGGGAGAACTTCTGGGGGAATCTAGGATGGAAAAGGACCTGGGGGTCATAGTAGATGATAGGCTCAGCAATGGCATTCAATGCCAAGCTGCTGCTAACAAAGCAAACAGAATATTGGCATGCATTAAAAAGGGGATTAACTCCAGAGATAAAATTATAATTCTTCCGCTCTACAGGACTCTGGTCCGGCCACACCTACAGTATGCTATCCAGTTCTGGGCAGCGGTCCTCAGGAAGGATGTACTGGAAATGGAGTACAAAGAAGGGCAACAAAGCTAATAAAGGGTCTGGAGGATATTAGTTATGAGTAGGGATGAGCTTCGAGTTCGACTCGAACTCATGTTCGACTCGAACATCGGCTGTTCGGCCGTTCGCCGAATTTTGAACATTCTGGGCCGTTCGCGCCAAATTCGAGTGGCGCTCCATGGCCCATAATTCACTGCGGCATCGCAGTGCATTGCTGGCTGATGATTGGCCAAGCATGCACTATGACCCGCATGCTTTGGCCAACCACAGCACGGTAAGAACGGAGAGCCATAATTGGCCAAAGCCGGAGTGGCTTTGGCCAATTATGTCTCAGGGGGTTTAGTACATGCTCTACACTATATAAGGCCGCCTGCGTGGCGGCCTTGTGTAGTGTGTAGTGGTGGCGGAGAGAGATAGAGAGAGAGAGAGGGAGAGAGAGAGAGAGACAGTGTCATTTAATTTGAGTTAGATAGAGCAGGCAGGCAAGTCAGTTAGCTGAAGTTACAGTGTATGGAGGATATATATGCATCCAAGGTGTTGTGTATATATATATATATATATATATATATACACACTGTATTCAGTTAAGCTAGATTCGTTCCTGTTATTTTCTTCCTAATATACTGACAGGCAGGCAGGTGATTGTGGTAGCTGCAGTATTTTAAGTCAGTGTACTGTGTCCTCTGCACAGTGTGCAACTAAAGCTAACTGAAGACAATTGCTGGTGTTCTCTTACTAATAGCATACGTTCGACTCGAACATCGGCTGTTCAATCGTTCGACGAAGATCTAACTATTTGGGCCGTTCGCGCCAAATTTAGAGTGATGCGAATGGCCCACAATACACTGCGCCATCGCAGTGCAATCCCGGCGCTGTGATTGGCCAAGCATGCACTGTGACCCCGCATGCTTGGCCAATCACAGCGCCGGCAGCTAGGAGAGCCATAATTGGCCACAGGCAGGTTGCCTGTGGCCAATTATAGCTCAGGGGGTTTAGCACACGCCCCACACTATAAAAGGCCGCCAGCGCGGCAGCTTTGTGTAGTGTGTTCCGGCGCAGGGAAAGAGAAGGATAGGCAGGGACAGTGTCATTGTGCTATTCTTTGTGCTATTCTTGTGTGCAGGGAGAGAGACGGATAGGCAGGGGACAGTGTCAGTGTCATATTCTTTGTTAAACCTTGTGTGCAGGGAGAGAGAAGGATAGGCAGGGAGAGTGTCAGTGTCATATTTTTTGCTAAACCTTGTGTGCAGGGAGAGAGAAGGATAGGCAGGGAGAGCGTCAGTATCATATTCTTTGATAAACCTTGTGTGCAGGAAGAGAGAAGGATAGGCAGGGGACAGTGTCAGTGTCATTGTTGCTAAGCCTTCTGCACAGTATACACCTGAAGCTAGCCCGTATTGCTGTGTTTTCCTGGTGTGTTACACAAACAGGCATTTGCAGCACTTACAGCGGGCGGAGTGTGCTTCCTGCTAAATATACACCTGAAGCTAGCCCGTATTGCTGTGTTTTCCTGGTGTGTTACACTAACAGGCATTTGCAGCACTTACAGTGGGCGGAGTGTGCCTCCAGCACATTATACACCTGAAGCTAGCCCGTATTGCTGTGTTTTCCTGGTGTGTTACACTAACAGGCATTTGCAGCACTTACAGCGGGCGGAGTGTGCTTCCTGCAAAATAAACACCTGACGCTAGCCCTTATTCCTGTTTTTTCCTGTTGTTTAACACAGGCAGTCATCTGCAGCACTTACAGCGGGCGTAGTGTGCTTCCTGCAAAATATACACCTGAAGCTACCCCTTATTGCTGGTTTCCCCATATCCCTGCAGGCCATTAGAATGTCTGGAAGGCAAACAAGGAGAGGCAGACAGTCAGGAGCCAATAAAAGAGGGCAAGCAGGCTCTGTGTCTAGAGACAACAGTGCTGGTCGTGGACGCGGTGCATCGTCATCAGTACGTGGCCATGGGACACGCTTGTCCTTATTTTCGGCAGCTGGACGTGTTGAGCCGCATCATGCTGAAGACTTGGTAGAGTGGATGACCAAGCCCTCCTCATCCTCCTCATCCTCTCTCACCCAGGCTCAGGGTACTGGCAAAGCAGCTGCCAAAGCGCCCTCTTCCCTGGTATCAATGTCATCATCAGTCACTCCTTCCCTAGACCCACCATGTCCTCCTGAGGAGTCCCCCAAACTGTTTGAGCACAGTGTTGGGTACATGCTCCAGGAGGATGCCCAGCAATTCGAAGAGTCTGATGATGATACCCAGCTAGAGGAATGCAGTAGCGTGAGAGCAGAGAGAGGGGATGCTCAAGAAGTACACCAATCTGGCAGTCATGTTCCAGCAGCTGCAGCATACTGCCAGATTGGCTCCAGTGATGAGGAGGGAGGGGATGATGAGGTCACTGACTCCACGTGGGTGCCTAATAGGAGAGAGGAGGAGGAGGAGGATGAGGAGGAGGCACATCTCCAACGAGGCAGGATTCCCTCGGGGGGGGGGCAGCGTAAGGGCAGCACACCGACTGAATCACACCGCAGAGCTCCGCCTGTGCAGGGCGCTGCCTCTGCCCGTTATTCAAAAAGTTCTTTGGTGTGGGCCTTTTTTGAGTCAAGTGCATCAGATCGCACAGCTACTGTTTGCAACATATGTCTCAAGCGTATATCGCGTGGCCAAAACATCAGCCGCTTGGGCACCACATGCTTGACCAGACCTATGTTGACCTGCCATGCAGCTCGTTGGCAAGCCTACCTTAAAGACCCACACCAAAGAACAAAGCGGACCTCTCCTTGCACCGCATCAGCTGGGATCTCCAACCCCACTATACCTTCAGTCCTCTCTGAAACCTGCACTGAGAGTAATGAAGGTGTAGAATTAGGTGTGTCACAGCCAAGTACTTGCGGGCACTCTGCTAGCAGTACACCGACGTCCGATTCTAGCAGGCAAATTTCCCTGCCCCAGCTGCTGGACCGTCAAAAGAAGTTCACTCCCAGCCATCCACATGCCCAGTGGTTGAATGCTAGCTTGGCTAAATTTCTAGCGCTTCAACTGCTGCCTTTTCAGTTGGTAGACTCGGCCCCCTTCCGTGAGTTTGTGCAATGTGCGGTTCCTCAGTGGCAGGTTCCCAAACGCCACTTTTTCTCACAGAAGGCGATTCTGGCTCTCTACCGGCATGTGGAAGGCAATGTCTTGGACTCGCTGGACAGGGCGGTCAGCGGTAAGGTGCATATTACCGCTGACTCATGGTCCAGCAGGCATGGACAGGGACGTTACCTTTCTTTCACGGCCCATTGGGTCACTCTTTTGGCAGCTGGGAAGGATGCAGGACAAGGTGCAGTAGTGTTGGAGGTTGTTCCGCCGCTACACCTCCAAAATGCCACTACTGGTTGTGACACACCTCTCTCCTCCACCCCCTCCTCTTCTTCTTCCTCCATGGCCTCTTCCTGTGCTTTGTCCTCGGAACCAGCGGTGCTCCGTAGGCGTTCAAGGGGCTACGCAAGTACGCAGGCAAAAAGATGCCATGCCGTGCTTGCGCTGGTGTGTTTGGGGGACAAGAGCCACACTGGGTCAGAGGTTCTGTCTGCTCTGCAGGGGCAGGCCGAGAGGTGGTTGATGCCACGCCAGCTTAAGCCAGGAATGGTGGTTTGCGACAATGGCACCAACCTCCTCTCCGCTCTGACAGGGACAACCGACCCATGTGCCCTGTGTGGCTCACGTCCTTAACCTGGTGGTGCAGCGGTTCTTGGGCAGGTACCCGGGCTTACAGGATGTCCTGAGGCAGGCCAGGAAAGTCTGTGTGCATTTCCGCAGATCTTATAATGCCAGTGCTCGCCTGGCTGAGCTGCAAAAGGAGTTGAACCTGCCCAAGAACCGCCTTATATGTGACATGCCCACCAGGTGGAACTCAACGTTGGCCATGCTGCAGCGGCTGCACACGTAGCAGAGGGCCATCAATGAGTACCTGTGCGACTACGGCACCAGGACAGGGTCAGGGGAGCTCTGTTTTTTTTTTACCACGCCAGTGGGGCATGATCAGGGATGCATGCACTATCCTGGCACCATTTGAGGAGGCCACGAGGATGGTGAGCAGTGACAGTGCATGCATCAGTGACACTGTACCTCTTGTCCACCTGTTGGAACATACGCTGAGTGGAATAATGGATAGGGCACTTGAGGCAGAACAGAGGCAGGAAGAGCAGGACTTCCTTGCCTCTCAAGGCCCCCTTTACCCAGAAAGCGTTCCTTCTGTCCCACCCATCGCACAGGAAGAGGAGGAGGAGGAGGATTGTGTCAGCATGGAGGTGGAGCCTGGCACTCAGCATCATCAGCAGCAGTCTTTTAGGGATGATTTACAGTCCCAAGAAACCCGTGGACTTGTACGTGGCTGGGAGGCGGTGGGTGCGGATCATGTCATCCTTAGTGACCCAGAGGACTCCGGACCGAATGCCTCAGCTAACCTACGCTGCATGGCCTCCCTGATCCTGCAAAGTCTGCGGAAGGATCCTCGTATTCTTCGGATCAAGGAGAGGGACCATTACTGGCTGGCCACTCTCCTTGATCCACGGTACAAGGGTAAGGTTGCGGACCTTATCTTACCGTCACAGAGGGAGCAGAGGATGAGACAACTCCGGGAGGCCTAGCAGAAAGGTCTGCGCAACGCGTTCCCAGAGACTGGGAGGTTACAAACTCCTGGTCCTGGACAACGAGTTGCTGAGGCTTTGGTCAGTCAAAGAAGGAGCGGTAGGGAAGGTCGCCGTCTGACCGATGCGTTCAGACAATTATTTAGTCCGCAGCCCCAAGGTATGATCGGTTCCAGCAACCATCGTCAGCGTCTGATATACATGGTGCAGGAATACCTAGGGGCAAGGTCAGACTTGGACACCTTCCCCACCGAAAATCCTCTGGCTTACTGGGTCTTGAGGATGGATCACTGGCCAGAGCTTGCACAGTATGCAATTGAGCTACTGGCCTGTCCTGCATCCAGCGTTCTTTCAGAACGCACATTTAGTGCTGCTGGAGGATTTGTCACGGATCACAGGGTGCGCCTGTCCTCCGACTCGGTTGATCGACTGACCTTCATAAAGATGAACCAGTCTTGGATCACCACCAGCTACCAAACACCTGAAGCTGATATAACAGACTAATTTATTTTCAAATGTCACATCCCTTAAAGACTGATGCTGATGCTGAGTGACTGTCCTGTTATGTTGACTGACTATCCTCCTCCTCCTCAATTATCCACATTTTTGTTTCTGGGTGCCGCCACCAGTGGCTAATGCCGCGTACACACGATCATTTTTAATGTCATTTTTTAAACCGACATTTTTCTCCTCGTTTTTTTTCATGTTTCCTCTTAAGCCTGCCTTGCGTACACACGATCATTTAAAAAAACGATCAAGCAAAGCGCAGTGACGTTCAACACGTACAACGGCACTATAAAGGGGAAGTTCTGTTCTAATGACGCCACCCTTTGGGACGCTTTTGCTAATTCCGTGTTACCGCGTGTTAGTAAAAGTTTGGTGAGAGACGATTCGCGCTTTTCAGTCTTCGTGCTTTGAAGATCGTTTTCGGGAGTTCAGTTTGTGCTTGTGGGTTCGTATCTGTTTTGCACTGCTTGTAGTCAGTTCGTATCTGTTTATTCAGTGCGGTCTGCTCTGCTCGTTCGTGTTTTTCAGCTTGTTCTTCATAGGCCTTGCTGTTCTTCCGTGCGTTCTTCTAGTTCGTTCTGTTCAGCCGACCGTTATCTAGCCATGTTGTGGCTACGTACTCGTCGTAGAGTTTGTGCTGTAGTTGGTGCAGGGGTTCATGCTGTATCCTGACTCCATGCCATGAGCAGGGTCAGGAGGAGTTCATGGACCAAGAATTGGTTGCTCCAGCGGCACCAATTCTGTCACATGCCTTTGTTGCGGGAGATCAGGGAGAATAATCCTGATGATTTCAGGAATTTTCTCAGGATGTCTGACCCCGTATTTCAGCATCTGTTGGCTTTGGTGTCCCCCTATATTACCAGGCAGGACACCGTTATGCGGGAAGCCATCAGTGCTGAGCAGAGGCTCATCGCCACGTTGCGATACCTGGCGACTGGGAGAAGCCTGCAGGACCTTAAGTTCTCCACAGGCATATCCCCCCAGGCTCTGGGGATCATTATACCAGAGACTTGTTCTGCCATCCTTCAAGTTTTGCAGGAGGACTATATTAAGGTAAATGTTCTTCTAAAATAACTTCACATTGTATGTTTTTTTGTTTTGGATATTTTTTATTTTGCTTTATTAGCAGTCCCTAATTCACATGATTCTTAGCTGCAGGGAATGTCCCCTTTCTCCCCATGTTTTAATATTAAAATTTTTGGGTTTGAGGCCTACCTGTAAATTTGGCTTACCTAACCTCTCCAGCATGCTAACCTGGGGCCATACCTACCTTGCCTAGTCATTTCCATGTATTTTATTCTATGTTCCATCGTAGTGCTTTTCCCAAAACGCACCCTAAAGATTGCCTAGGAATGTTTCATTTTTTTTTAACTTCATACAGAGTGCTACAGCCTTCATTTGTGATATTCCCAACTCATCTTCAACCCCCCCCCCCCCACAAATTTTTATTTTATTTTTTAGGTTTGTTGTTGCTTACTAATCTTTTTTTTTATTACAGTTTCTACCAATGTTGGCCATGAATGTTGGCCATGAAATCAGCTTTCAATGTTTCTGGCTCAAAGTATTAATTTTTTATTTCTTTAATTCCACAGTTCCCTTCTTCGTCACATGAATGGCAGAATGTGGCTTCCGAGTTTGCCCAGCGATGGAACTTTCCAAACTGTGGAGGAGCCATCGACGGCAAACATGTTCGGGTCGTCCCACCACCCCATTCGGGATCCTTTTATTATAACTATAAGGGGTTCCACAGCGTCGTGATGATGGCAGTGGTGTCGGCCACCTACGAGTTCCTCTATGTGGACATTGGCAAGAATGGCAGGATGTCTGATGGAGGAGTATTTGGCCAGACGGAGTTTGGGGAACGGCTCCTTTTGGATCTGCTGGCCTTGCCACCAGCGGAGCAGAATGTGGAGGGACTACCTTTTGTCTTTGTGGCGGATGAGGAGTTTGGCCTGGGACCCCATTTGATGAGGCCATTCCCGCAATGCACCCTCACCCCTGAGAGGAGGGTGTTCAATTATCGGCTGGCCAGAGCCAGAAGGGTGGTGGAAAATGCCTTTGGCATCATGGCCAGCCGATTTCGCCTCTTCCTGACCTCCATCCACCTTGCCCCATACAAATGGAACCATGTGGTAATGACTTGCTGTGTGCTTCATAATTTCCTACGGGTGCATTCCAACAGTTATATAGCTTTAAGTGGGCCTGAGGCCTCTTTACTCAATACAGAAACTTTAGTGGCCCTAGAACCTGGCCGTCCTGGTTTGGCCCCCCCAACCAGACGTGGGGTCAGTAACCAATATGTTGAATATTTTATGGGTAGGGGGGCCATTGAAATGCCAGAAAATCTTTAAAATTTTATTCCAAAAAAATAAATTATTTTATGGAGTAAAGATTGGTTTGGTGTTTTAATTGTATAATGTTTTATGTTTCATGTAGGTTTACCTAGTGCACTTGTATTGCCATGTGTATTTAACATTCTTAATTAGCCTTCATTGTCAGTGTAAACACAAAACATTGATTAGTTCACTCAGCACCACATTTACATAATGAAGCCACAATTATTTTGAATGTAAAAATACCTTTATTTATTTTTTAGGTGGGAAACTTCCTTTGAAATGTGGATGTTCCCTTAATTTTTGGGGTATTAAAACGCATGACCAGCCATGCATAAATAAACTATATTCATAAAAATTGTGAAAAAGCTAAACATGTGCTAGTCATTAAAGGGTAAAACAACAAAAAACCTTATAAAACTCAGCAATTTAAACCTTCTTTGGTGTAAAAACATTAGACACGCCCAAGCACAGCCATGATATTTTGGAGCCTTTCCTCCACCCGCTTGGTATTTGCCCTGATCTCTAGCAAGTCTCCCTTAATTTTTTCGAGGTCACGACAGCAGACCATGAGGTATTGGATCAGGATCTGGGCACTGTGATGTGTCAACTTTTCGGGGTCTTCGGCCAGAACTGCACCTAAATGTAAAAATAAATATGTAGGAAAAAATATGTAGGCCTACAGCTATTTAACATGCATGTGTCTGGTTTCTCTCTGACCTGTGGTGGTGCCACTTTCCACTTCCACAACATCACGTTCCTCTCCATCCTGGGGTTCTGGGGGTATTGTTGTAGGTGTTGCAATTATTGGCTCATCTGAGGTAGCTTTTCGAATCCCTAGGGAGATTGAAATAAAAGGAATAGTTTCATTAGTAGCGACTCAATTTTTCAATTAAACTAAACATGATAAAATACTTTGTAATCATTCTTTTGAAGCCTGCTCCATTTTAAAATGTACCCCCTGTGCCAACCGGGACAAATGATTGGATACATAGCCAAAACCATAGCATATACTTTTAAAACACAAATTTGACACATTGTAACACCCCAAAGTATCTACACAGGATCACCTGTGTGTGACACCCTCAAGCTTTATGGCTTTAGGCCACACTTGTACTACTGCGTTCAGATGTTTCATCAGCTGCTGAGCATTCACTCCCTTAACATTACCATGCATATCCTTTTTTCAAACAAACAAATGTCCTTTGGATTAGCACCGAAAAAATAAGTGATGCCAAAATTTACTCCCCCAAATAAAATAAAATACATGGGTGTTCACACTGGATGATCCTAAAACATAGTTTGAGGAACTGTACGGAGAAAGAGGTTTAATACGTCCGTTTACTGTGCGGACGAACCTGAAAGATGGTATCTTTCACTGTACTATATGAAAGTACAAATACACAACAGAATACAAGTAAATAATATGTACCATGGAAAATATTCAAAAATAACTTACTTTTTCCTAAAACTTTCTTGATTCTTTTGTATTGGTCGGGCTCCCGCAACTTCAGATCAGACCATCGTTTTCTGAGCTGTTCCTTCGTTCTGCACACCCCAAATTTTTTGTGAAGACTTTTAACCACTTTGCCCATAATTTTTGACTTAACCAGATTAGGCCTTTTATACGGCCCATGCTTGGCATCATAATCCTCCTTCTTTAAAATGGCGACCATCTCCACCATTTCCTCGAATGACATGTTGGATGCCTTATATCTCCTGGATCTGGATTTGGGCTCCTCTGGAATTTCCTCCTCTGTAGAGGTAATCTCAGCCACCTGTGTCTCCGCTATGTTTTGTTAAGCACTACGAGCGAGAAGGGGCGGGGAAAGTACAATATCGAACGTCAGGGGCGGGGAAAGCGTGCAGAGTTTCACGCATGCGCAGTGTATATCAAGTGAAGATCCATGTCTCGAAAATACGTTCATTTGGCGGGAGAGGGAGTTAGCAACGAACGTCTTGACAAAGGTACCTAACAATTTAAGTATTTGAGGTTCATCAGACGAGGAGATTTGTGCGCTAAAAATATGTAGAAAATGCACATTTGAGGAATGTTGCCTGAAATATATATATTTTTTTGTTTCTCGCTTTTACAGATATCATGAATACTTTTAAAAACCCAGAATTCATGGGGGAGTTCATAGACAAATGGCAAGAGCTACCTATACTATGGCAAACCAAAAGTGGCGCAAATAAAAATAAAGACGCCAGGAAAGCAGCACTGGAGAGCCTGCTTGCATTTATGCAAACCAAGATACCCACAACAACACTCCAAGATGTGAAAACCAAAATAGCGACCATCAGAGGGACATACAGGACCCAGAGGACTATGGTCCTGAGGTCCCAGAGGTCAGGTGCTCCAGCAGATAAGGTTTATAAACCCAGTCTGTGGTACTACAGTAAGCTTTCTTTTCTGGATGACCAGCTGGAAGTGCGGGAATCTCTCTCCACCCTTCCCCCCAGAGGTCAATCCAGCCTTCCTTGTAGCCAACCCTCCAGCCTTCCCTGCAGCCAGTCCTCCAGCCTTCCTGGCAACCCTGCTCTGGCTTCCTCTGAGGATCAAGATCAGGTCCTTGAGGAGGCAGATTTGGATATATGGAGCCAGGTAAAGTATTGATATCTATATTTATATCTTACAAAATTGTAGAATTTAAATAGATGTTAGTATTGTTAGGTATGTAAACTTCTACCAATAAAGTTTTTTAAGAGCAAGATACAGTAGTGGCCTAATTTTATGTGGACAAGGCAACAAAACCAGGATGCGGAATCAATGAAAATGACATAACTTTTGGCATTGATTTCAACAATGTCTAGAGGTGAACAATGTCTGTGAATGATGGTGGGCCAAAATAAATAATGTCCCTTTCTTTTTTTACAGCCAGAGCAGAGCCAGGAAGAGGGTGATGTTGGGGATCAGGAGGAGGCAGGGCCAGAGACGGCTCTCTAATTAGGCAAAGTAGGCGGTGGCCTAAGGCCTCGCCCTCTCAAGGGCCTCGGGCCGCCTACTTAGCCTAAAGAGCCGCCTCTGGCTATCCTCATACATCAGTCCTAGTGCAGTCAGCAGAGCTTCCTGCCCGCCTCCTTCAGTGTACAGTCACTCCTCCTCTCTGCTCAGTAACAGGGCACTGCCCAGTTTGTCTCCGCTCCTCCTGTCATTAAAACTCACATAAATACAGCTGGCAGAGACTCACACACAGAGTAGACTGACAACTGCCCTCCCCCCCACCCCGCCCGCCAGAAAATTCCGTCCGTCCCTTAAGCCGATATATTGTGCAAGGGCCTTGCACAATATATCGGCTTAAGGGACGGACGGAATTTGCTGGCGGGGCGGGGGAGGAGGGCAGTTGTCAGTCTACCCTGTGTGTGCGTCTCTGCCAGCTGATGTATTTTCAGGGCGCAGCTAGCAACTCGGCAGGATCGCCAAGACGAGTCCACACTCCTTCAAGGGCGGAGCTTCCGTGGTGGAGGTGGGGCTTCCGTGGTGGAGGCGGAGCTTCCGCGGTGGAGGCGGAGCCAATCCTGGTTCACTGTCTGTCTGCAGCCGAGAGCGACTGACTGCTGAGCTCAGCTGAGGATGCTCTGACTGAGCTGTGAGGGGACAGAGCCTTGCTATGTGTAAGGTACATGGGCATGTGGGTGTGCATGCGACTGGGCGGGGGTACACATGACTGGGTGGAGGTACATGCGACTGGGGGTTGTGCATACGACTAGGGGGTGTGTGCATGTGACTGTGGGGGCTACATGTGACTGCGGGGGTGTGCATGTGACTGTGGGGGGCTACATGTGACTGCGAGGGTGTGCATGTGACTGCAAGGGTGTGCATGTGACTGTGGGGGGTGTGCATGTGACTGCGAGGGTGTGCATGTGACTGCGAGGGTGTGCATGTGACTGTGGGCGACTACATGTGACTGTGGGGGGCTACATGTGACTGCGAGGGTGTGCATGTGACTGCGAGGGTGTGCATGTGACTGTGGGGGGCTACATGTGACTGTGGGGGGCTACATGTGACTGTGAGGGTGTGCATGTGACTGTGAGGGGGCTACATGTGACTGTGGGGGGCTACATGTGACTGTGAGGGTGTGCATGTGACTGGGTGGGTGTGCATGTGACTGTGGGGGGCTACATGTGACTGCGAGGGTGTGAATGTGACTGTGAGGGTGTGCATGTGACTGCGAGGGTGTGCATGTGACTGTGAGGGTGTGCATGTGACTATGGGGGACTACATGTGACTGTGGGGGGCTACATGTGACTGTGAGGGTGTGCATGTGACTGTGGGGGGCTACATGTGACTGGGTGGGTGTGCATGTGACTGTGGGGGGCTACATGGGACTGCGAGGGTGTGCATGTGACTGTGGGGGGCTACATGTGACTGTGAGGGTGTGCATGTGACTGTGGGGGCTACATGTGACTGTGGGGGGCTACATGTGACTGCGAGGGTGTGCATGTGACTGCGAGGGTGTGCATGTGACTGCGAGGGGGACTACATGTGACTGGGTGGGTGTGCATGTTACTGGGTGGGTGTGCATGTGACTGTGGGGGACTACATGTGACTGTGGGGGGCTACATGTGACTGTGAGGGTGTGCATGTGACTGTAGGGGGCTACATGTGACTGTGGGGGGCTACATGTGACTGGGTGGGTGTGCATGTGACTGGGTGGGTGTGCATGTGACTGTGGGGGGCTACATGTGACTGGGTGGGTGTGCATGTGACTGGGTGGGTGTGCATGTGACTGGGTGGGTGAGCATGTGACTGTGGAGAGTGTATGTGACTGTGGAGAGTGCATGTGACTGGGGGGGGTATATGTGCATATGTCTGCGGGGGTGTGTGCATCGGCCTGCTGGGGGCGTGCATGTGCCTTGTGTTTACAGTCAGGTCTGCTCAGTCCTCTGCCAGGTGTGCCCACCTGTGATTGACAACCCGGGTCTCCCTGACCTGACTCTACCCAGGGCTCCACTGTGGTGGTTGGGAGGTCCCAGCTCAGTCCAGTGCCAATCCTCAGCCATAGTGGGCAAGGCGCTCTTCATTCTGCGCTGGCACTGCTCATGATCGGCTTCACTGCGGCTATCTCTTACTAGGAGCTCTTCCACTATGGGGAGTCCGTGGGGACCTACTGCTGCCCAACAGGGATGATGAGACTTCCGATGTGGTGAAATTTCGCACAGCCGCTTCTCTTCTATGAGGCCGTGTTCAAAGAGCTCTATGTGAGTACAGTACTAAGAGAGATAGAGCACTGACACCAGCACAGCGAGACAGAGCACCGACACTAGTACTGAACGAGACAGAGCTCTGACACCAGCATTGATACAAAGCACTGACACCAGCACAGAGAGAGACAGAGCACTGACACCAGCACAGAGAGAGCCAGAGCGCTGACACCAGCACAGAGAGAGCCAGAGCGCTGACACCAGCACAGAGAGAGCCAGAGCGCTGAAACCAGCACAGAGAGAGCCAGAGCGCTGACACCAGCACAGAGAGAGCCAGAGCGCTGACACCAGCACTGAGAGAGCCAGAGCGCTGACACCAGCACTGAGAGAGCCAGAGCGCTGACACCAGCACTGAGAGAGTCAGAGCGCTGACACCAGCACTGAGAGAGCCAGAGCACTGACACCAGCACAGAGAGAGCCAGAGCGCTGACAACAGCACTGAGAGAGCCAGAGCGCTGACACCAGCACTGAGAGAGCCAGAGCGCTGACACCAGCGCTGAGAGAGCCAGAGCGCTGACACCAGCGCTGAGAGAGCCAGAGCGCTGAGAGAGCCAGAGCGCTGACACCAGCGCTGAGAGAGCCAGAGCGCTGACACCAGCGCTGAGAGAGCCAGAGCGCTGACACCAGCGCTGAGAGAGCTAAAGCGCTGACACCAGCGCTGAGAGAGCCAAAGCGCTGACACTAGCGCTGAGAGAGCCAAAGCGCTGACACCAGCGTTGAGAGAGCCAAAGCGCTGACACCAGCGTTGAGAGAGCCAAAGCGCTGACACCAGCGCTGAGAGAGCCAAAGCGCTGACACCAGCGCTGAGAGAGCCAAAGCGCTGACACCAGCGCTGAGAGAGCCAAAGCGCTGACACCAGCGCTGAGAGAGCCAAAGCGCTGACACCAGCGCTGAGAGAGCCAAAGCGCTGACACCAGCGCTGAGAGAGCCAAAGCGCTGACACCAGCGCTGAGAGAGCCAAAGCGCTGACACCAGCGCTGAGAGAGCCAAAGCGCTGACACCAGCTCTGAGAGAGCCAAATCGCTGACACCAGCGCTGAGAGAGACAGAGCGCTGACACCAGCGCTGAGAGACAGAGCACTGACACCAGCTTTGAAATAGAGGACACTGACACCAGTACTCTTAATATATGCAATACATTTTTATTGCTTGAATAATTTTTTTCCCTTATGGACGTGAGTGGGGCCTCATGTTTAAGTCATGCCTAAGGCCTCACAAAGCCTAGAGCCGCCTCTGGGCAGGGCCCAGTGGCACCCAGGAGGAGGCTGGGCCCAGTGGCACCCAGGAGGAGGCTGGGCCCAGCACAAGAGCCCAGATGCCTCCCCTGGTAGTTAAACCACGAGGGCCAAGGAGAGGTAGGCAGGTGGAGGAGGAAACCAGGGCCTTCATCAGAGAGGCAACAGCGCCCTCAGAGAGGCACCCTCTGTTGATGAGGGATTTGCCGCAGTCCTTGCCCACAAACTAGGGCAAATGGACTTGCGGCAAAAGATATATAGTGAGACCCTGCTTTTAAAAGTCATCAATAAGGGCGTGCTGGGTGAACTCACCATGTACACCGATATAACGGAGGTTGTCCCTACTCCTCCACCTCCTCCTCCTCCTACTACTCCTCCTGCCACAACCTCTCCTCCTGATCCCCAGCCTCCAAGGAAGAAACCAACCAAGGCTGCAGAGAAGGCTGGAGAGAAGGCTACAAGGAAGAGGAGAAAATAATGCCTGCTGTAGTACCACAGACTGGGGACATATAGGACGTATCTGCTGTGGCTCCTGACCTCTGGGAGCTCAAGACAAGATTGGGCTCCTTTTTTTTGGGGATCTAATCTCTATTTTGGTTTTCACATCTTGGATGGTTGTTGTGGGGTCAAAGGGATGCACAAATGCAAGCAGGCTCTAGAGTGCTGCCTTCCCCTTTAATTTGTTAATGTTCCGAAATAAAGTTTTTTTTTTTGGCCTTAAAAAACTTGACTATGTGATTTGTATTTCAAAAGAGAGCTTGCTAGGGAGCAGGCAGGGACATCTCAAATAATATTATTGTTATTATCAAGGGACACAAACCTCCCTGAGGCCAAATGAGACACATTTTGAAGGTTGGTGTGATAACTTTACACAAGAATAATTTAAGCCAAAAAATAAAAAACAAGGCCCCAAAAATTAAAAAGACAATAGTAAAATAGAATAAAAAAAAGGATATTTACATTATTTTATTATTATTAGTATTATTTAGGAGGGAGGTGCGGCTTAGAAGTAATATTTTACAATCATTAGAGCAATTTGGAATTACTTTAGAAACAAGTTTGGCATAACTCTCAATGTCATTATCAAAAGAAGGTAATTTTTAAGCATTATCAAAAGAAGAACGGAATGCGCAGCATTAAAACGATGCTATTAATTCCA
Organism: Rana muscosa; assembly: GCA_029206835.1. NCBI lineage: Eukaryota > Metazoa > Chordata > Amphibia > Anura > Ranidae > Rana > Rana muscosa. The sequence goes on along the minus strand of CM055116.1, from coordinate 1,256,586,385 downwards.
CCGTGACGAATGTGCCATCTCCATTTCCAAGATTAGCTTTACCAAAACGAGCGCTCCCGTCTCATAGTTGCTTCTGAGCATGCACATTTTTTTTCACGTCGTGAAAGCATACACACTATCGTTTTTCACGTTGGTAAAAAAAACGACATGAAAAACGACGTGAAAAAAGAGAGCATGTCCGAAATTTTTAATGGCCGTTTTTCACGTCATTAAAAATGCTCTGGAGCATACACACGATCATTTTTCAGGGCCATTTTTAAAAATGGCAGTTTTAACGGCATGAAAAACGATCGTGTGTATGGGGCATAAGGCCCAATTTTTCAGCCCCTGTTTAACAGGGGCATGTAATTACAATTTTTTATGCAATGCTTTGCAGCAGGGCTCATTCCTGCACTCCAACTAGAGTATCTGGGAGAGATTGCAGTGTCGTGGCACCAGCACCAGTGCCTAAGGCCCAATTTTTCAGCCCCTGTTTAACAGGGGCGTGTTATTACAATTTTTGATGCAATACTTTGCAACAGGGCTCATTGCTGTGCTCCAAGTACAGTATCTGTGAGGGGTTGCAGTGTTGTGGCACCAGTGCCTAAGGCCCAATTTTTCTTCCCCTGTTTAACAGGGGCATGTAATTACAATTCTTGATCTAATAATTCACAGCAGGGCCCATTCATGCGCCCACCAAGAGTAACTGTGAGGCCTTACAGTGTTGTGTCAACACCACCACCACCACCACCAAAGGCCCAATTTTTCAGCCCCTGTTCAACAGGGGCATGCAATTACAATTTTTGATCTAATAATTCACAGCAGGGCCCATTCATGCGCCCACCAAGAGTAACTGTGAGGGCTTACAGTGTTGTGGCAACACCAACATGTAAGAGGCAAATTTCAGCAGAGTATATACGGCAGGCCCCTACTTTCAAACATCCAACTTACAAACGACTCCTACTTGCAAACGAAAGGAGACAACAGGAAGTGAGAGGAAATCTACCCCTAGGAAGGGAAATTCTCTCCTGTAAGAGTTAATATGGGAAAAAGGTGTCTCCTCTCTACTGATGCTTTATAACCAAACCTTGTTTCAATAAAAACCCCACTTTTCAAAAACATTTGTCATTGGGACGGAAAGTGAGGTGAAATGTTCTGAACAGGGGCACAGACAGCAAAACAAATGTTACAGGGGTGATAACCCTTCCCTATGTTTTCCAAAAAGCTTAAAAATAGATTTTTTGGCTGGAGCTACACTTAAACAATGTACATGTTCAAAATTACAAACAGATTCTACATAATAACAAACCTACAGTCCCTGTCTTGTATGCACCGCCTGTATACGGCTGTTCAGAGTATATAGGGCCTTTTTTATTTTGTGTGCGGGGTTCCCCTTAATATCCATACAAGACCCAAAGGGGCTGGTAATGGGCTGGAGTGGGGGGGGGGGGTGATGGGGTAGCTATGCCATTTTTCTCAAAGATTTTCATCCATATTACCGGGACCAGACATTACATTAAAGCCGCAAGCAGTTTTAAATGGCTTTTTTTTCCTTTAGAAATGTCATTTTGTGCAGGGACAGTTCTAAACACGGGAAACATGTGGCACTTCACAGGCATACTTTAGACACCCCCCAGGTACGATATTTAAAGGAATATTTGACTTTTTTTTTTCACTTTATGCATCATTAAAATGACTGCTCCTGAAAAACGGCCGTTTTTAAAACTTCTTTTTGCATTGATACATGTCCCCTGGTGCAGAACCCGGGTTCCCAAACCATTTTTAGGACAATAACATGCATATTAGTCGTTATAATTAGCACTTTAGATTTCGAACGTTCGCATCCATTGTATTTAATAGGATTCTAACGTTCGTGCGAACTTTCGGTCCGTTCGCGGGTTCTGGTGCGAACCGAACCCGGGGGTGTTCGGCTCATCCCTACTTACTAATAATACCACAGGCAGGCAGCTGCAGTATTTTCAGTCAGTGTATTTTGTCCTCTGCACAGTGTGCACCTAAAGCTAACTGAAGATAATTGCTGGTGTGCTCTTACTAATAATACCACAGGCAGGCAGCTGCAGTATTTTCAGTCAGTGTACTGTGTCCTCTGCACAGTGTGCAACTAAAGATAACTGAAGACAATTGCTGGTGTTCTCTTACTAATAATACTACATGCAGACAGTTGATTCTGCTAGCTGCAGTATAATCAGTATATATATACATCCCAGCTTTGTGCAGCTACATCTCACTGCAGGCCATTAGTATGTCTGGAAGGCCAACAAGGAGAGGCAGACAGTCACAAGCCAATAAAAGAGGGAAAGCAGGCTCCGTGTATAGAGGTAACAGTGCTGGTCGTGGACACGTTGCATCCTCATCAGCACGTGGCAGTGGGACACGCTTGTCCTTTTTTTCGGCAGCTGGCCGTGTTGAGCCGCAACATGCAGAAGACTTAGTAGAGTGGATGACCAAGCCGTCCTCATCCTCCTCACCCTCTCTCACCCAGGTTTAGGGTACTTGTAAGGAAAGGTTCCTTCCGCTGGTAATATTTATCATCTGGCGTGCAGTACTGAGGTCCACCAGCAGGTGTCTCCTGGCAGTTTTGAACTTTCAGGAGAACTTCTCTCTGCTGGTGTTATGTCATCCTTGGGCCGCAGTACTGGCGTCCACCAGAGGATGGATCCTTGCAGTGTGGAGCAGGTATTTCCTCCTGCAATTAGGAATCACCTGAGCCTGTTAACAGGTAGGGATGAGCTCGGTGTTCGAGTCGAACATAGGTTCGACTCGAACATCGGCTGTTCGCGCGTTCGGCGAACAACGAACGATTTGGGCCGTTCGCGCCAAATTCGAGTGACGCGAACGGCCCACAATACACTGCGCCATCGCAGTGTAATCCCGGCACTGTGATTGGCCAAGCATGCACTGTGACCCTGCATGCTTGGCCAATCACAGCGCCGGCACCGAGGAGAGCAATGATTGGCCACAGGCAGGATGCCTGTGGCCAATTATAGCTGAGGGGGTTTAGTACACGCCCCACACTATAAAAGGCCGCCAGCGCGGCGGCCTTGTGTAGTGTGTTCCAGAGCAGGGAAAGTGAAGGATAGGCAGGGACAGTGTCAAATCTTGTCAAATCTATTATTTTCTAAACCTTGTGTGTAGGGACAGAGAAGGATAGGCAGGGAGAGTGTCAGTGTCATATTCTTTGCTAAACCTTGTGTGTAGGGAGAGAGAAGGATAGGCAGGGAGAGTGTCAGTGTCATATACTTTGATAAACCTTGTGTGCAGGGAGAGAGAAGGATAGGCAGGGGACAGTGTCAGTGTCATATTCTTTGCTAAACCTTGTGTGCAGGGAGAGAGAAGGATAGGCAGGGGGAGTGTCAGTGTCATATACTTTGATAAACCTTGTGTGCAGGGAGAGAGAAGGATAGGCAGGGGACAGTGTCAGTGTCATTGTTGCTAAGCCTCCTGCACATTATACACCTGAAGTTAGCCCGTATTGCTGCTTTTTCCTGGTGTGTTACAACAACAGGATTTTGCGGCACTTATAGCGGGCGGAGTGTACCTCCTGACCATATTACACCTTAACTTAGCCTGTATTGCTGCTTTTTCCTGGTGTGTTACACCAACAGGATTTTGCGGCACTTACAGCGGGCGGAGTGTACCTCCTGACCATATTACACCTTAACTTAGCCTGTATTGCTGCTTTTTCCTGGTGTGTTACACCAACAGGATTTTGCGCCACTTACAGCAGGCGGAGTTTACCTCCTGACCATATTACACCTTAACTTAGCCTGTATTGCTGCTTTTTCCTGGTGTGTTACACCAACAGGATTTTGCGCCACTTACAGCAGGCGGAGTTTACCTCCTGACCATATTACACCTTAACTTAGCCTGTATTGCTGCTTTTTCCTGGTGTGTTACACCAACAGGATTTTGCGGCACTTACAGCGGGCGGAGTGTGCCTCCTGACCATATTATACCTTAACTTAGCCTGTATTGCTGCTTTTTCCTGGTGTATTACACCAACAGGATTTTGTGGCACTTACAGCGGGCGGAGTGTACCTCCTGACCATATTACACCTTAACTTAGCCTGTATTGCTGCTTTTTCCTGGTGTGTTGCACCAACAGGATGTTGCAGCACTTACAGCGGGCGGAGTGTGCCTCCTGACCATATTACACCTTAACTTAGCCTGTATTGCTGCTTTTTCCTGGTGTGTTACACCAACAGGATTTTGCGGCACTTACAGCGGGCGGAGTGTGCCTCCTGACCATATTACACCTTAACTTAGCCTGTATTGCTGCTTTTTCCTGGTGTGTTACACCAACAGGATTTTGCGGCTCTTACAGCGGGCGGAGTGTGCCTCCTGACCATATTACACCTTAACTTAGCCTGTATTGCTGCTTTTTCCTGGTGTGTTACACCAACAGGATTTTGCGGCACTTACAGCGGGCGTAGTGTGCCTCCTGACCATATTACACCTTAACTTAGCCTGTATTGCTGCTTTTTCCTGGTGTGTTACACCAACAGGATTTTGCGGCACTTACAGCGGGCGTAGTGTGCCTCCTGACCATATTACACCTTAACTTAGCCTGTATTGCTGCTTTTTCCTGGTGTGTTACACCAACAGGATTTTGCGGCACTTACAGCGGGTGGAGTGTGCCTCCTGACCATATTACACCTTAACTTAGCCTGTATTGCTGCTTTTCCCATTTCCCTGCAGGCCATTAGAATGTCTGGAAGGCAAACAAGGAGAAGCAGACAGTCAGGAGCCCAAAAAATAGGGCAAGCAGGCTCTGTGTCTAGAGACAACAGTGCTGGTCGTGGACGCGGTGCATCACCATCAGCACGTGGCCATGGGACACGCTTGTCCTTCTTTTCGGCAGCTGGACGTGTTGAGCCGCATCATGCCGAAGACTTGGTAGAGTGGATGACCAAGCCCTCCTCATCCTCATCCTCTCTCACCCAGGCTCAGGGTACTGGCAAAGCAGCTGCCAAAGCGTCCTCTTCCCTGGTATCAATGTCATCATCAGTCACTCCTTCCCTAGACCAACCATGTCCTCCTGAGGAGTCCCTCGAACTGTTTGAGCAGTGTTGGGTACATGCTCCAGGAGGATGCCCAGCGTTTTGAAGGGTCTGATGATGATACCCAGCTAGAGGAAGGCAGTAGCGTGAGAGCAGAGAGAGGGGATGCTCAAGAAGGACACCAATATGGCAGTCATGTTCCAGCAGCTGCAGCATACTGCCAGATTGGCTCCAGTGATGAGGAGGGAGGGGATGATGAGGTCACTGACTCCACGTGGGTGCCTAATAGGAGAGAGGATGAGGAGGAGGCACATCTCCAACGAGGCAGGATGCCCTCGGGGGGCCAGCGTAAGGGCAGCACACCGACGGAATCACACCGCAGAGCTCCGCCTGTGCAGGGCGCTGCCTCTGCCCGTTATTCAAAAAGTTCTTTGGTGTGGGCCTTTTTTGAGTCGAGTGCATCAGATCGCACAGCTGCTGTTTGCAACATATGTCTCAAGCGTATATCGCGTGGCCAAAACATCACCCGCTTGGGCACCACATACTTGACCAGACATATGTTGACCTGCCATGCAGCTCGTTGGCAAGCCTACCTTAAAGACCCACACCAAAGAACAAAGCTGACCTCTTCTTGCACCGCATCAGCTGGGATCTCCAACCCCACTATACCTTCAGTCCTCTCTAAAACCTGCTCTGAGAGGAATGAAGGTGTAGAATTAGGTGTGTCACAGCCAAGTACTTGCGGGCACTCTGCTAGCAGTACACCAATGTCCGATTCTAGCAGGCAAATTTCCCTGCCCCAGCTGCTGGACCGTCGAAAGAAGTTCACTCCCAGCCATCCACATGACCAGCGGTTGAATGCTAGCTTGGCTAAATTGCTAGCGCTTCAACTGCTGCCTTTTCAGTTGGTAGACTCCGCCCCCTTCCGTAAGTTTGTGCAATGTGCGGTTCCTCAGTGGCAGGTTCCCAAACGCCACTTTTTCTCACGGAAGGCGATTCCGGCTCTCTACCGGCATGTGGAAGGCAATGTCTTGGCCTCGCTGGACAGGGCGGTCAGCGGTAAGGTGCATATTACCGCTGACTCATGGTCCAGCAGGCATGGACAGGGACGTTACCTTTCTTTCACGGCCCATTGGGTCACTCTTTTGGCAGCTGGGAAGGATGCAGGACAAGGTGCAGTAGTGTTGGAGGTTGTTCCACCGCCACACCTCCAAAATGCTACTACTGGTTGTGACACACCTCTGTCCTCCACCCTCTCCTCTTCTTCTTCCTCTGTGGCCTCTTCCTGTGCTTTGTCCTCGGAACCAGCAGTGCTCCGTAGGCGTTCAAGGGGCTACGCAAGTACGCAGGCAAAAAGATGCCATGCCGTGCTTGCGCTGGTGTGTTTGGGGGACAGGAGCCACACTGGGGCAGAGGTTCTGTCTGCTCTGCAGGGGCAGGCCGAGAGGTGGTTGACACCACGCCAGCTTAAGCCAGGAATGGTAGTTTGCGACAATGGCACCAACCTCCTCTCCGCTCTCCGACAGGGACAACTGACCCATGTGCTCTGTGTGGCTCACGTCCTTAACCTGATGGTGCAGCGGTTCTTGGGCAGGTACCCGGGCTTACAGGATGTCCTGAGGCAGGCCAGGAAAGTCTGTGTGCATTTCTGCAGATCTTATAATGCCAGTGCTCGCCTGGCTGAGCTGCAATAGGAGTTGAACCTGCCCAAGAACCGCCTTATATGTGACATGCCCACCAGGTGGAACTCAACGTTGGCCATGCTGCAGTGGCTGCACACGCAGCAGAGGGCCATCAATGAGTACCTGTGCGACTACGGCACCAGGACAGGGTCAGGGGAGCTCGTTTTTTTTTCACCACGCCAGTGGGGCATGATCAGGGATGCATGCACTGTCCTGGCACCATTTGAGGAGGCCACGAGGATGGTGAGCAGTGACAGTGCATGCATCAGTGACACTGCACCTCTTGTCCACCTGTTGGAACATACGCTGCGTGGAATAATGGACAGGGCACTTGAGGCAGAACAGAGGCAGGAAGAGGAGGACTTCCTTGCCTCTCAAGGCCCCCTTTACCCAGACAGTGTTCCTTCTGTCCCACCCATCGCACAGGAAGAAGAGGAGGAGGAGGAGGAGGATTGTGTCAGCATGGAGGTGGAGCCTGGCACTCAGTATCATCAGCAGCAGTCTTTTAGGGATGATTTACAGTCCCAAGAAACCAGTGGACTTGTACGTGACTGGGAGGAGGTGGCTGCGGATCATGTCGTCCTTAGTGACCCAGAGGACTCCGGACCGAATGCCTCAGCTAACCTACGCTGCATGGCCTCCCTGATCCTGCAAAGTCTGCGGAAGGATCCTCGTATTCTTCGGATCAAGGAGAGGGACCATTACTGGCTGGCCACTCTCCTTGATCCACGGTACAAGGGTAAGGTTGCGGACCTTATCTTACCGTCGCAGAGGGAGCAGAGGATGAGACAACTCTGGGAGGCCTTGCAGAAAGGTCTGTACAACGCGTTCCCAGAGACTGGGAGGTTACAAACTCCTGGTCCTGGACAACGAGTTGCTGAGGCTTTGGTCAGTCAAAGAAGGAGTGGTGGGGAAGGTGGCCGTCTGACCGAAGTGTTCAGACAATTCTTTAGTCCGCAGCCCCAAGGTATGATCGGTTCCAGAAACCATCGCCAGCGTCTGATATACATGGTGCAGGAATACCTAGGGGCAAGGTCAGACATGGACTCCTTCCCCACCGAAAATCCTCTGGGTTACTGGGTCTTTAGGATGGATCACTGGCCAGAGCTTGCACAGTATGCAATTGAGCTACTGACCTGTCCTGCATCCAGTGTTCTTTCAGAACGCACATTCAGTGCTGCTGGAGGATTTGTCACGGATCACAGGGTGTGCCTGTCCACCGACTCTGTTGATCGACTGACCTTCATAAAGATGAACCAGTCTTGGATCACCACCAGCTACCAAACACATGAAGCTGATATAACAGACTAATTTATTTTCAAATGTCACATCCCTTCAAGACTGATGCTGATGCTGAGAGACTGTCCTGTTATGTTGACTGACTATCCTCCTCCTCCTCAATGATCCGATTGACGATGATAGCTTGGAAGAACATTTTTGTTTCTGGGTGCCGCCACCAGTGGCTAATGGCCCAATTTTTCAGCCCCTGTTTAACAGGGGTGTGTTATTACAATTTTTTATGCAATGCTTTGCAGCAGGGCTAATTCCTGCACTCCAACTAGAGTATCTGGGAGTGGTTGCAGTGTCGTGGCACCAGCACCAGTGGCTAAGGCCCAATTTTTCAGCCCCTGTTTAACAGGGGCGTGTAATTACAATTTTTGATGCAATACTTTGCAACAGGGCTCATTGCTGTGCTCCAAGTACAGTATCTGTGAGGGGTTGCAGTGTTGTGGCACCAGTGCCTAAGGCTCAATTTTTCTTCCCCTGTTTAACAGGGGCATGTAATTACAATTCTTGATCTAATAATTCACAGCAGGGCCCATTCCTGCACCCACCAAGACTAACTGTGAGGCCTTACAGTGTTGTGTCAACACCACCACCACCACCACCACCAAAGGCCCAATTTTTCAGCCCCTGTTTAACAGGGGCGTGTAATTACAATTTTTGATGCAATAATTTGCAACAGGGCTCATTGCTGTGCTCCAAGTACAGTATCTGTGAGGGGTTTCAGTGTTGTGGCACCAGTGCCTAAGGCCCAATTTTTCTGCCCCTGTTTAACAGAGGCATGTAATTACAATTCTTGATCTAATAATTCACAGCAGGGCCCATTCCTGCGCCCACCAAGACTGACTGTGAGGCCTTACAGTGTTGTGTCAACACCACCACCACCACCACCACCAAAGGCCCAATTTTTCAGCCCCTGTTCAACAGGGGCATGCAATTACAATTCTTGATCTAATAATACACAGCAGGGCCCATTCATGCGCCCACCAAGAGTAACTGTGAGGGCTCACAGTGTTGTGGCAACACCAACATGTAAGGGGCAAATTTCAGCAGAGTATATACGGCAGGCCCCTACTTTCAAACATCCAACTTACAAACGACTCCTCCTTGCAAACGGAAGAATACAACAGGAAGTGAGAGGAAATCTACCCCTAGGAAGGCAAATTCTCTCCTGTAAGAGTTAATATGGGAAAAAAGTGTCTCCTCTCCACTGATGCTTTATCACCAATTCTTGTTTCCATAAAAACCCCAAATTTTCAAAAAACATTTGTCATTAGGATGGAAAGTGAGGTGGACTGTTCTGAACAGGTGCACACTGCACAGACAGCAAAACAAATGTTACAGGGGTGATAACCCTTCCCTATGTTTTCCAAAAAGCTTAAAAATAGATTTTTTGGCTGGAGCTACACTTAAACAATGTACCTGTTCAAAATTACAAACAGATTCTACATAAGAACAAACCTACAGTCCCTGTCTTGTATGCACCGCCTGTATACGGCTGTTCAGAGTATATAGGGCCTTTTTATTTTGTGTGCGGGGTTCCCCTTAATATCCATACAAGACCCAAAGGGGCTGGTAATGGGCTGGGGTAGGGGGGGGGGGGGTGTGTGATGGGGTAGCTATGCCATTTTTCTTAAAGATTTTCATCCATATTACCGGGACCAGACATTACATTAAAGCCGCAAGCAGTTTTAAATGGCTTTTTTTCCTTTAGAAATGTCATTTTGTGCAGGGACAATTCTAAACACGGGAAACACGTGGCACTTCACAGGCATACTTTAGACACCCCCCAGGTACGATATTTAAAGGAATATTTGTTTGTTTTTTTTTCACTTTATGCATCATTAAAATGACTGCTCCAGAAAAACGGTCGTTTTTAAAACTTATTTTTGCATTGATACATGTCCCCTGGTGCAGAACCCGGGTTCCCAAACCCTTTTTAGGACAATAACATGCATAATAGTCGTTATAATTAGCACTTTAGATTTCGAACGTTCGCATCCATTGTATTTAATAGGGTTCTAAAGTTCGTGCGAACTTTCGGTCCGTTCGCGGGTTCTGGTGCGAACCGAACCCGGGGGGTGTTCGGCTCATCACTATTAGCAGGTATAAATACCCGGCAGGTGCATACACACACCGCCCTGGTATCGTCCTTGTGCCCTGATCTGTACCTGCTGCTTATTTACCTGAACCTGTTTCTGTATCTGCTACCTGAGTTCCTGATCCTGTCTCCCTGTCCTGATCCATCCTCTCCCTGTCCTGTGTTCCTTACCCCATCTGCTGATCTCCCTGTGTATGACCTTGGCTTGGCTAACGTTTATGTTTCTGGAATATCCCTTTGTCCATCTGCCTACCTGCTGTGTATGACCCTGGCCTGGCTATTGTATATGATTCTGGCATTTCCCATTTATTGCACATATCTGTTGTTATTTGTGAGTCTCTGTCTGTTGGTTGGTTTGCTGCACTGTATCATATTGGAGGTGGTTATACTTATATTATTCACTCACCTAAATTAATCTTTATATTTTCACTTATTTGTGTTTGGTGTTCCTCTGTTGCTAGCCACACAGTTCTGGTCACACCCGGTACATGACAGTACTTTCTCTGGCAAAGCAGCTGCCAAAGCGGCCTCTTCCCTCGGCTCAATGGCATCAGTCACTCCTTCCCTAGCCCCACTATGTCCTCCTAAGAAGTCCCCCGAACTGTTTGACCACAGTGTTGGGTACATGCTGCATGAGGATGCGCAGCGTTTTGAAGGCTCCGATGATGGTACCCAGCTAGAGGAAGGCAATAACGTGAGCCCAGAGAGAGGGGGTGCCCAAGAAGGACAGCAATCTGGCAGTCATGTTCCCCCAGCTGCAGCATACTGCCAGGTTTGCTACAGTGATGAGGAGGGAGTTGGATGATGAGGTCCCGGACTCTACATGGGTGCCTTAAAGGAGAGAGGAGGAGGAGGCACATCTCCAATGAGGCAGGATGCATCACACCGCAGAGTGCATCACACCGCAGAGCTCTGCATGTGCAGGGCGCTGCTGTCTCTACGCGTTATTCTAAAAGTTCTTTGGTGTGGGCCTTTTTTGAGACGAGTGCATCAGATCGCACCGCTGCTGTTTGCAACATATGTCTCAAGCGTATCTCGCGTGGCCAAAACATCACCCGCTTGGGCACCACATGCTTGACCAGACATATATCGACCTGCCATGCAGTTCGTTGGCAAGCGTATCCAAAAGACCCACACCAAAGAACAAAGCGGACCTCTCCTTGCTACTTGGGATCTTAAACCCCACTATACCTTCAGTCCTCTCTGAAACCTGCACTGAGAGGAATGAATGTGTAGAATTAGGTGTGTCACAGCCAAGTACTTGCGGGCAATCTGCTATCGGTACACCAACGTCAGATTGTACCAGGCAAATTTCCCTGCCCCAGCTGCTGCCTCGCCGAAAGAAGTTCGCTCCCAGCCATCCACATGCCCAGCGGTTGAATGCCAGCTTGGCTAAATTGCTAGCACTTCAACTGCTGCCTTTTCAGTTGGTAGACTCTGCCCCCTTCCATGAGTTTGTGGAATGTGCGATTCCTCAGTGGCAGGTTCCCAAACGCCACTTTTTTTCACGGAAGGCGATTCCGGCTCTCTACCGGCATGTGGAAGGCAATGTCTTGGCCTCGCTGGACAGGGCGGTCAGCGGTAAGGTGCATATTATCGCTGACTCATGGTCCAGCAGGCATGGACAGGGACGTTACCTATCTTTCACGGCGCATTGGGTGACTCTGCTGGCAGCTGGGAAGGATGCAGGACAAGGGGCAGTAGTATTGGAGGTTGTTCCGCACCACGCCATTAAAATGCTATTACTGGTGATTCTGACACACCTCTCACCTCCACCCCCTTCTCTTCTACTTCCTCCATGGCCTCTTCCTGTGCTTTGTTACATAGTTACATAGTTACATAGTTAGTCAGGTTGAAAAAAGACACAAGTCCATCCAGTTCAACCATAAAAAAAAAAAAAAAAATATCATACAATCCCATACCCAATTCTATACCCACAATTGATCCAGAGGAAGGCAAAAAACCCCAGCAGAGCATGATCCAATTTGCTACAGCAGGGGAAAAAATTCCTTCCTGATCCCCCGAGAGGCAATCGGATTTACCCTGGATCAACTTTACTTATAAATAGAGTTGAGCGGACACCTGGATGTTCGGGTTCGACGGGTTCGGCCGAACTTCGGAAAAAAGTTCGGGTTCGGGACCGAACTTTAACCCGAACCCGGACCCGAACCCGAACCCCATTGAAGTCAATGGGGACCCGGACTTCTAAGGACTAAAAAGGCTCTAAAAAGGTAATGGAAAGGGCTAGAGGGCTGCAAATGGCAGCAAAATGTTGTTAAGAGCATGGCTAGTGCTCTGCAAACAAATGTGGATAGGGAAATAACTTAAAATAACATAAAAAAAAGTACGTAACCGCTGACTCGCACAGCTACAGAACTGCAGAAAATGCTATTAAAAAAAATGTTGTTTTTTTAGTATAGCAACGTAGGAGAAAACTATAAAGAAATTGTTTATTTCAAACACCTCAAAATATGTATAACACACTGAAAACTTTTTTTGGTGCCACTAAACAGCGTTTTTTGGAAGAGCAGAACACACCCACAGTACGTAACCGCTGAATCGCACAGCTACAGAACTGCAGAAAATGCTATTCAAAAAAATGTTGTTTTTTTAGTATAGCACAGTAGGAGAAAACTATATAGAAATTGTTTATTTCACACACCTCAAAATATGTATAACACACTGCAAACTTTTTTTTGTGCCCCTAAACGGCGTTTTTTGCAAGCGTAAATTAAAGTGCAAATTTTTTTTTCTTTTTTTTGCCCTAAACGGGTCTTTTTTTGCACAAGCAAAATAAAAAGCTTTTTTTTTTTTTTGCCCTATGGGTCTTTTGGAAAAGAGAACAATAAAGTGCCTTTTTTTTCCCCCTAAAAGTTAGATTTTCTCTGACACTGGGCTCATGGCAGTGTAAAAAGACTGCACTGCAACACAAATAGGTAGACCTATGCAGATCGCTGATTTTAATCTCTGAATCTAGACTCCTATATATAATATTCTCTCTCCCTGAAAGCACCAACACAGGAACCTGGCCCTACACTACACTATCTCTCTATCTTTTCCCTCAGATTGTAGAATCAGGATTACCTCTTCTATCTTTCTATCTCTCCCTAAAAGCAGCAGCAGCAGACTAGATCCTCTCCCTATCTATTCTGAAGCAGAGTGTCATGTGTGCTGTGTGCCTCTAGCTTATATAGAAGCTGGGTCACATGTTGCACTGACCAATCACAGCCATGCCATTAGTAGGCATGGCTATGATGGCTTCTAAGGGCACACCAGCTAATCAAAAGGTGATTGGCTGGCCCCTGAAGCATTTCTAAATGCGTTATTAGATTACCGAACCCGAACCCGGACTTTTGGGCAAAGTCCGGGTTCGGGTTCGGGAAAAAGCTAAAGTTCGGTACGGACCCGAACTTTACAGTTCGGGTTCGCTCAACACTACCTATAAATGTTAGTACTCAGTTATATTATGTACATTTAGGAAAGTATCCAGGCCTTTCTTAAAGCAATCTACTGAGCTGGCCAGAACCACCTCTGCAGGGAGTCTGTTCCACATTTTCACAGCTCTTACGGTGAAGAAACCTTTCGGTATTTGGAGGTGAAATATTTTTTCCTCTAGACGTAAAGAGTGCCCCCTTGTCTTTTGTGTTGACCGTAAAGTGAATAACTCAACACCAAGTTCACTATATGGACCCCTTATATATTTGTACATGTTAATCATATCCCCCTTATTCTCCTCTTCTCAAGAGTGAATAAATTCAGTTCCTCTAATCTTTCCTCATAGCTGAGCTCCTCCATGCCTCTTATCAGTTTGGTTGCCCTTCTCTGCACTTTCTCCAGTTCCCCGATATCCTTTTTGAGAACTGGTGCCCAAAACTGAACTGCATATTCCAGATGAGGTCTTACTAATGATTTGAACAGGGGCAAAATGATATCTCTCTCTCTGGAGTCCATACCTCTCTTAATACAAGAAAGGACTTTGCTCGCTTTGGAAACCGCAGCTTGGCATTGCATGCCATTATTGAGCTTATGATCTACCAAAACCCCCAGATCCTTCTCCACTATGGATCCCCCCAGTTGTACTCCCCCTAGTATGTATGATGCATTCATATTCTTAGCCCCCAAGTGCATAACTTTACATTTATCAACATTAAACCTCATCTGCCACATAGTCGCCCAATTAGACAGAGCATTGAGGTCGGTTTGTAAATTGGCGACATCATGTAAGGACGTTATTCCACTGCATAGCTTGGTGTCATCTGCAAAGACAGAAATGTTACTTTTGATCCCAGACCCAATATCATTTATAAAGATATTAAAAAGTAAAGGGTCCCAGCACTGAACCTTGGGGTACACCACTGATTACCTTAGACCATACAGAGTAAGAATCATTAACCACTACTCTCTGAATTCTGTCTTTTAGCCAGTTTTCTATCCATTTACAAACGTATATTTCCAATCCTGTAGACTTTACCTTACACATTAGCCGTGTGTGCAGAACTGTATCGAACGCTTTTGCAAAATCAAAGTATACCACGTCCACAGCCACCCCTCTGTCCAAGGTTTTACTTACCTCTTCATAAAAAGAAATCAGGTTTGTCTGACAACTTCTGTCTTTCATGAATCCATGCTGTCTGGTGCTTAAATAGTTTTTTTCCAGCAAGAACTCATCTAAGTAGTCTTTTATTAATCTCTCCAGTATCTTCCCAACTATAGAAGTTAAACTAACAGGTCTATAGTTACTTGTTAAAGACTTTGTTCCCTTTTTAAATATAGGCACCACATTGGCCCTGCGCCAATCCAGTGGTACTATTCCTGTCATCAATGAGTCCCTAAAAATTAGATACAATGGCTTTTGAAATTGCAGAGCTCAATTATTTTAGGATCCGTGGGTGGATGCCATCTGGTCCAGGTGCTTTATCCACCTTTATTCTGTCTAAATATTTCTGGACCATATCACTTTTGAGCCATTGTGGATTTGGGGCTGTGTCACTACCACCCCCATTATGGACATGATCTCCCCCATGCTCCATTGTATACACAGAGCTGAAGAAACTATTTAATAAATTAGCCTTCTCTTTGTCCCCAGTCACCCACTCTAGATTATTTTGTAAAGGGCCTACATGCTCAGACCTGACCTTTTTACTATTAATATATTTGAAGAATTTTTTGGGGTTTGTCCTACTATCTTTTGCAATCTGTCGTTCGTTTTGAATTTTTGCATCCTTGATATCCTTTTTACATATCCTGTTATATTCTTTGTAACATTTAAATGACACTGGTGTTAGTTCATTTTTATATTTTTTAAAAGCTCTTTTCTTATTGTTTATAGCTTTTTTAACTTTAACCATGAGCCACATAGGTTTTATTTTTAGCCTTTTAAACTTATTGCCCATGGGAATATACTTTGCAGTGAGGTCCCAAACAGTCTTTTTGAAGAATTCCCATTTCTGTTCTGTGTTAATTGATGCCAATATTCCCTCCCAGTCTAATGCCGCGTACACACGATCGTTTTTCACGTCGTTAAAAATGCAATTTTTTTAAATTGGGCATTAAAAACGATCGTGTGTAGGCTCCAGAGCATTTTTAACGACGTGAAAAATGGCCTAAAAAAATGAGAACCTGCTCCATTTTTTCACGTCGTTTTTCACATTGTTTTTTTTTACGACGTGAAAAACGGTAGTGTGTATGCTTTTACGAGGGGAAAAAAAACGCACATGCTCAGAATCAAGTATGAGATGGGAGCACTCGTTCTGGTAAAACTAGCGTTCGTAATGGAGATAGCACATTCGTCACCCTGTAACGGACTGAAAAGCACGAGGCTGAAAAGCGTGAATCATCGCTCAACAAACTTTACTAACATGAAGGGTGGCGCCTTTCGAATGGAACTTCCCCTTTATAGTGCTGTCGTACGTGTTGTACGTCACTGCGCTTTGCTCGAGTGTTTTTTTTAATGAACGTGTGTATGCAAGACAGGCTTGAGAGGAAACAAGAAAAATCACGTCGAGAAAAACTTCGTTTTTGAAAATTTAATTAAAAACGATTGTATGTCTGCGGCATAAGTCCTGGAGAGCAGCCCTCATCCTTGGAAAATTAGCTTTATTGAAATTGAGTGTTTTTATCTTTCCTGTATGTATTTCTTGCTTACAGCTAACATCAAATGAAATTATGTTATGGTCACTGCCACCCAGGTGTTCCTTTATCTGAACATTAGTAATACGCTCTGCATGGTTTGAGATTACCAGGTCCAACAGAGCATCATTCCTAGTTGGGGCCTCAATAAACTGGACCATAAAATTGTCCTGCAATAGGCTTATAAATTTTTGCCCTTTAACTGTCCCAGCAGTGCCATTACTCCAGTCATTTTCTGGGTCGTTAAAATCCCCCATTATTATCACCGTCCCAGCCCTTGCAGCCCTTTCCATCTGTGCAAGGAGCTGAGTCTCCACCTCCTCATTAACATTGGGTGGTCTATAACAAACTCCAATGATTAACTTTGAACTACGCACATCTGTATGCAGTTCCACCCATAATGATTCAGCCTCATCACACTCTCCATCAACCAGGTCCTCTTTCACACTCGCTTTCAGATCACTTCTCACATAGAGACAGACCCCGCCACCTTTCCTTTTTACCCTGTCTCCCTGAGAGAGTGCATAGCCAGGAATAATACAGGTCCTTCTCAAAAAATTAGCATATTGTAATAAAGTTCATTATTTTCTGTAATGTACTGATAAACATTAGACTTTCATATATTTTAGATTCATTACACACAACTGAAGTAGTTCAAGCCTTTTCTTGTTTTAATATTGATGATTTTGGCATACAGCTCATGACAACCCGAAATTCCTATCTCAAAAAATTAGCATATCATGAAAAGGTTCTCTAAACGAGCTATTAACCTAATCATCTGAATCAACTAATTAACTCTAAACACCTGCAAAAGATTCCTGAGGCTTTTAAAAACTCCCAGCCTGGTTCATTACTCAAAACCGCAATCATGGGTAAGACTGCCGACCTGACTGCTGTCCAGAAGGCCATCATTGACACCCTCAAGCAAGAGGGTAAGACACAGAAAGAAATTTCTGAACGAATAGGCTGTTCCCAGAGTGCTGTATCAAGGCACCTCAGTGGGAAGTCTGTGGGAAGGAAAAAGTGTGGCAGAAAACGCTGCACAACGAGAAGAGGTGACCGGACCCTGAAGAAGATTGTGGAGAAGGACTGATTCCAGACCTTGGAGGACCTGCGGAAGCAGTGGACTGAGTCTGGAGTAGAAACATCCAGAGCCACCGTGAACAGGCGTGTGCAGGAAATGGGCTACAGGTGCCGCATTCCCCAGGTCAAGCCACTTTTGAACCAGAAACAGCGGCAGAAGCGCCTGACCTGGGCTACAGAGAAGCAGCACTGGACTGTTGCTCAGTGGTCCAAAGTACTTTTTTCAGATGAAAGCAAATTTTGCATGTCATTCGGAAATCAAGGTGCCAGAGTCTGGAGGAAGACTGGGGAGAGGGAAATGCCAAAATGCCTGAAGTCCAGTGTCAAGTACCCACAGTCAGTGATGGTCTGGGGTGCCATGTCAGCTGCTGGTGTTGGTCCACTGTGTTTTATCAAGGGCAGGGTCAATGCAGCTAGCTATCAGGAGATTTTGGAGCACTTCATGCTTCCATCTGCTGAAAAGCTTTATGGAGATGAAGATTTCATTTTTCAGCACGACCTGGCACCTGCTCACAGTGCCAAAACCACTGGTAAATGGTTTACTGACCATGGTATTACTGTGCTCAATTGGCCTGCCAACTCTCCTGACCTGAACCCCATAGAGAATCTGTGGGATATTGGGAAGAGAAAGTTGAGAGACGCAAGACCCAACACTCTGGATGAGCTTAAGGCCGCTATCGAAGCATCCTGGGCCTCCATAACACCTCAGCAGTGCCACAGGCTGGTTGCCTCCATGCCACGCCGCATTGAAGCAGTCATTTCTGCAAAAGGATTCCCGACCAAGTATTGAGTGCATAACTGAACATAATTATTTAAAGGTTGACTTTTTTTGTATTAAAAACACTTTTCTTTTACTGGTCGGATGAAATATGCTAATTTTTTGAGATAGGATTTTTGGGTTTTCATGAGCTGTATGCCAAAATCATCAATATTAAAACAAGAAAAGGCTTGAACTACTTCAGTTGTGTGTAATGAATCTAAAATATATGAAAGTCTAATGTTTATCAGTACATTACAGAAAATAATGAACTTTATCACAATATGCTAATTTTTTGAGAAGGACCTGTATTAACCCAGTCATGTGAGGATTAAAGCCAAGTTTCAGCAATACTGATTACGTCATAGCTCTCCTCATGCACCAGAGCTTCTAACTCACCAATTTTGCTTGGCAGACTTCTGGCATTGGTGAACAAACACTTTAATGTATTACATTTTTCTCTATTGTTTTTCATATAATTTTTAGTAGTACAAATGGCACTATAGTTTCCAATGGCTGTTTGCAACATGGGAACTTTCTTGTCACCTGCCATAACCCTCCCCCCACCTATCCCCATTCCACTCTCCATTAATGTCTGACGCCTAACTGACCTGTGTGCCCGATGTAATTCCAGTTCACCCTCCCTCTCAATCCTAGTTTAAATACTCCTCCAGCCTTCCCATAAACCTCTCCCCCAGCACAGCAGACCCCCTTCCATTCAAGTGAAAACCGTCTTTAGCATATAGGTTGCACCCCAATGAAAAGTCAGCCCAGTGCTCTAGAAACCCAAATCCCTCCTCCCTACACCAGGTCTTTAGCCATGCATTCAGCTCTCTAATCTCCCCCTGCCTTTCCTGTGTTGCGCATGGCACAGGCAATATTTCAGAGAATATCACCTTGGAGGTCCTTGCCTTCATCTTGCAGCCTAGTTCTTTAAATTGATTCTTAAGGAGCCTCCACCTTCCATGTATACTGTCATTGGTTCCAATGTGGACCAAGACAGCTGGGTCATGCCCAGCCCCTCCCAGTAATTTATCCGCCCGGTCCACCACATGCCGAACCCTGGCCCCAGGGAGACAGCAAACCATTCAGTTGAGGCGATCCTGGCGACAAATTATTCTATCAGTCCTTCTGATTATAGAATCCCCTATAACCACCAACTGTCTAGGCCTACCTGTACTCCCCTCACCACCTCTACTAGATGGGTTGTTCTCCCGGCTGTTAGGGGTAGCAGTGACATCTAGGGCTGCCACCTCTTTGTTTGCCACCTCCACATCTTCACCCAACTTGGCAAATTTGTTTTGATGCACAAATACAGGACTGGCCTTCCTTTTCTGCAAGCCCCTTCCACTCTCTCTAACTACATTAACCCATCTTCCTATCTGATAATCCTGACTTGCCCCTCCACCCTCCACATCAGCCCTACTGACCACCCTCTCAGCGAGCAGAGGACCCCTTTTTAAGGTTGTCCTTTCTGCCCAGTGTTGCAACTTGCTCCTCCAGATCTCTAATGCGAGCTTCCAGAAGGGCAACCTGCTCACATCTGTCACAGCGGTATCCATCCTGGAGCTGTTGCACCAATTTTGCATACATGTGGCACTCTGTGCACTGAGCAAAACCTTCAACCCTGCTAGCACTCATTTCCCAGTTACAATAAAATTACTTGTAGGAAGTTTAGGATGTTACTCACAGTTTAGAAAACTCCTGTCTTAACTCCTGTTTTAAACTCCTGGTTTTTAACTGTCCACTTTAGTTCAAAATTCCACTTATGTACACAAAATCCACATGCAAGCCACCATCAGCAGGGAGCCAGCTCCTAGGGGAGTTTGTACAGACACTTATATACTCACCTGTGAACAATTAACCACTCCCCTAAATTAGCAGAAAGAAAAAAAAGCTGTTTAAAAAGTGTCAGAAAAAGGAGGGGGGGAGTATTTTTAAAACTGATAAACGTATCAAATAAAGGACAAAAAAAAATCAACACTTGCAAGCAGAAGCAGTTAAAAGCAAAACTCCTGTTTTTTAACTGTCCACTTTAGTTAAAAATTCCACTTATGTTCAAAAAATCCACATGCAAGCCACCATCAGCAGGGAGCCAGCTTCGTCCTCGGAACAATCGGTGCTCCGTAGGTGTTCAAGGGGCTACGCAAGTACGCAGGCAAAAAGATGCCATGCAGTGCTTGAGCTGGTGTGTTTGGGGGACAGGAGCCACACTGGGGCAGTGTCTGATTCACATAGTGCAGGAATACCTAGGGGCAAGATCAGACTTGGACACCTTTCCCACCGAAAATCCTCTGGGTTACTGGGTCTTGAGGATGGATCACTGGCCAGAGCTTGCACAGTATGCAATTGAGCTACTGGCCTGTCCTGCATCCAGCGTTCTTTCGGAATGCACAATCAGTGCTGCGGGAGGAATTATTCTAACCGGTCACAGGGTGCGCCTGTCCACTGAGTCGGTTGATTGGCCGACCTTCATAAAAATGAATCAGTCTTGGATCACCAGCTACCAAGCACCTGATGCTGATGTAACAGAATATTTTTTTTTGAATGTGAGATCCCTTCAAGACTGCCTTTGCTGATGCTGAGTGACTATCCTGTTATGCTGAGTGACTATCCTCTTCCTCCTCAATGTTCATGCTGATAGCTTGTAAGAACATTTTTGGTTCTGGGCACCGCCACCAGTGGCTAAGGCCCAATTTTTCAGCCCCTGTTTAACAGGGGCGTATAATTACAATTTTGCTGCAATAATTTGCAACTGGGCTCATTCTTTTTTTTTAACATTTCACGTTTATTAAAGATGGATATGAAGTTGAAAAACATAAGCAATAGTTTGCAGATGCAACTGCACATAGAATTAAATTATGATCCAGTAAAAGGTATCACATAGCATTTATCTCTAGCGAACAAAGACAATAAGATCAAGTCATCAGTTGTTAGCTACTAGAATATAAACTAAGCTGTTGTTACTCCCCATTTCGTCTGATGGCATGTTGGGTGGATTCGATCATGTTGCCATAGCTACCCCCTGAAGGGTTAGGCTATAATGTGATAAGCTACTGTAGCCTTAATTGGATATGCAACTACAATCTCATCTGTAGTAAACAATCAAAGTAAGAAAAAGTAAAAAATATAAAGAGAGTAAGAATTGAAATCAGGACAACAGAAAAAAGAAAAAGATAAAGTCGGCATTGGATATCCCTCTGTGGATGTGTACAACTCGACCAAGGTAAAAGGAGACCAGAGGGGGGAGGAGAATTCCCCTGCACCTGGTTTAGATAGACCCTCCAGATAGGTAGGGGGAAAGGTTCTAAGACATAATGTCCGTGTAAGCAGCAGAGGAATACTTGAATATCAGCCAAGGTTGCCAGATTTTGTGGAATTTGTCTACAGTATCGTTAGCTTGGGTCAAAGTCTCTTCCATTTCATATATATCAGAAACACTTTTTAGCCAGTCAGGAATGGAGGGAAACCCCCGAGATTTCCAGTGTAATGAGATTAGGGACTTAGCCGCATTCAATAGGTGTCTCGTTAAGGATTTTTTGTATGTCCTCAAGGAGACATTCGTGATGTGAAGCAAGCATGTAGCTGCGTTCAAGGTGATTCTGGTTTCAGTGATTTGCTTAATTATGAGTATATCCCAGAACTGTGCTATTTGCGGGCATTGCCACCATATGTGGTATAATGTACCTTTATCCTGCTGGCATCTCCAACAGGTATCTGGTATCAGAGGGTTCCAACTGTGCATCTTGGCCGGGGTATTGTACCAGTGAGTCATAAGTTTGTAAGCTGTCTCCTGCATCTTAGTGCTTATAGAGCACTTGTGTGTTAAGATACATGCATACATGCATACCTCCATTGTTTGGCGGTGATCTCCATGTGAAGCTCCTTCGACCATCTCATCCTGAGTCTATCTGACTCTACATGTCTCGAGTTCTGTAGCCAACCATAAGCCATGGAGGTAGTTTTGAAACATTGAGCACCACTAAAACAGATTGACTCCAGAGCTGTAAGGGGCCTGTGAAAGTTACCTTTATCAGTTTGTCTCCCTAGGTAGCTACGAAGTTGAAAATATGCCCATAAAAGTAAGTTTTGGTTGCTAGCCTATTCTTTGAGTGTGGCTAACTCCTTCACTACGCCGTCAGTAAGGCAATCTTTCGCCAGAAGGGGTTCCGAGTGTCTCCCAGACTGAAAGTGGCATCTATGTAAACCTGGTACAAAGTCAGGATTGTTTTTCAATGGCGTCAGAGGGCTAGGTTGGGAAGAGATATCTAGGGTCTTTGCTATTTTATGAAAGATCTCCAGCGTGCTTCCAGTAATGTGTTGTCGTCTAAGACTGGTTGGGCAGCTTCCCCAGGGGACCCAGGGGGAAAACCTCAGAGGGATCGGGCTCAAGGCTTCTTCTAGGGAAACCCAATCTTTTGCTGCACCGTGGCAATGTCAATCAATGATTCTGGTCAGGTGCGTAGCTTGGTAGCAAGATCTGAAGTCCGAAATACCCATACCCCCTTGCTCTTTAGATTTTGTCAAAAGGGAATATCTAATTCTAGGCCTCTGTGCATTCCAAAGGAACTTTAACAGGATTGTTTTACACGAGGAGAAAAAGGATGTAGGGATTTTAAGAGGGAGCGCATGTAGAAGATAAAGCAGTCTGGGGAGAATGGTCATTTTGATTATGGCCGCACGGCCGAAACAGGAGAAGTGTCCTGACTGCCACCTAACTGGATTATCCCTTACAGTTGTGAGAAACCTAGGTAAATTGTGTCCAAACGTATCTGCTAATCTAGGTGTGAGCCAGATTCCCAAGTATTTTAAAGCCTTGGGTTCCCATCTAAAGGGTAAGGTCGTTCTCACCTGACTGAGTAGTCTATCCGGCAAAGAGACATTCAGGGCTTCCGACTTGGAATAGTTGATCTTAAGGTTAGATATATAGCCATAAATGGCAAACTCCTTCATCAGGTTGGTAGGTAAATTGTTGGGTTGGTCAGAAAAAAAAGCAAATCATCTGCATAAGGAGCGACTTTATATTCCTTATTTGATACCGTGAAGCCTTGAATATCCAGATTTGCATTGATGACTCTAATGAAAGGTTCTAGAGACAATATAAACAGGAGGGGGGACAGCGGACACCCCTGCCTAGTGCCATTGGTTATCAGGACTTTCTCTGACAGGGTGCCATTGATCTTTAGCTTTGCTGTAAGAGACTGGTATAACGCGGAGATCCTGGCCAGCATACGTGGCCCCAGACCCACCTTAGCACAGACGGCCAGCATGAAATCCCATGCTACGTGGTCGAAGGCTTTCTCTGCATCCGTAGACAGAAGAAGGCCCTCTAAATTCCCTGCGTGCGCCGCGTGGGTCAGCAACATGGCCTTTATAATGTTATCTTTAGCCTCTCGGCCAGGCATAAAGCCCACCTGGTCTGGCCCAATCAGGTCCGGCAGCAGGGGGCCCAGCCTGGATGCCAGTATCTTAGCATATATCTTAGCGTCTAGATTTAGAAGAGAAATAGGGCGGTAGCTGGCACATTCCGCAGGGTCTTTTCCTGCTTTGTGTATTACAGTAATGTGGCCCGACAGAAAATCTGGGGTAGCTTTCCTAGGTTCAGACATAGAATCCATCGCAGCTCTGAGTGGATCTGCGAGACTGTGAGCAAATGTCTTATAATAGATGGATGTGTAGCCATCTGGACCTGGGCTTTTGCCAGACTTGAGTTGCTTGATGGCTGACTTGATTTCTGAGGCCGTTATTGGCTCCTCCAAAAGTGAAATGTCTGAGTCCGAAAGGGCAGGCATACCACTTTTGTTAAGGTAATCCTGGATGATTTGTGCCCTCTCCCCGTCCATGCCCTCCAATTTGTGTTGGGGTGGTAGGTTGTAAGGCTTTGTATAAAAGTCATGAAAATGTTTTGCTATTGCCTCGACGGTCACATCTGTCCTACCATCTGCCCTCCTAATACCATGTATGAAGTTTTTAGCGGTCTGTTCCTTCAGGGCCTTGGCTAGTAGTTTACCGCTCTTTTTACCGGATTCATAATAAATCAGTTTTTTAAGGAACAGGAGTCTTTTTGATCTGTCATCAAAGAGCTGTTGGAGGGTCTTCCTCTTTTCCAGAAGTTCAGTCGCTGTGCGAATGGTGAGGGATTGTTTGTGGAGGTTTTCTAAGTGTCTTATTCTGTCCGTCAGGGTTTTAATGTTTTTATCCCTTTACCTCTTGCGCTGGAAGCCCATTCTGATAAGTTCCCCCCCTTATCGTACATTTATGAGCTTCCCATGTCGCCAGCGGGTCTACATCTGGGGAGGAGTTTCGCTGAAAAAATTCAGTTAACGAAGAGGTCAGGGTCGCCAGTAAGTTAGGGTCAGTCAGTAGGGACACATTCAGTCTCCATGACTGAGGACGAGTTATGGGTGTGGCCACTTTTAAGGTCAGTGAGATTGGTGCGTGGTCTGAGAAGGATTGGATGCCTATGTGGGTCCCCGTGACTAGAGTCAAGTAGAGCGTCTCTCAGGTATGTTCAAGCCTTTGACGTTATGGGAGATCACAGAAGGATCTCGGCCGAGGTTTGAGTAAGCCATAGCGAGGACTCAGAACGAGACGGTCCGGAGAGTGCCTGTAAAACAAAACTGTTTAGGAAGAGTTAGTGTCAAATCGACTCTATCCACAGGAGGATATCAGAATCTATCATGCCAAAAGATAAAAAGCAGAAATAAGAAATTGGAGAGAAAGAAAGGTAGATGATAATGGAGTATGTTGAAGAAATCCCTTATCAGGCAGAACTAGCTGTCCTAAATAAGGAGTATTTTAGTGCGACCAAACCCAGTGAGTGGGAATGGAGACACTAGTAGGAGGGGAGAGGGAGGCGACTAACAACTGGTAAACAGTCAGTCACTAGCCTCAGCCAATTTTAAACTAAACAAAATAATTACTCAAGAACAGGTGAGTAGATCGCAACACAACACACACACAGCGTGCGTATTTATGCTTGTGTAATCTATTTCTAGAACTTAAACAACCCGACCCATAGTGGGATAGCAAAATACCTGTCGGGCAACATGTAAAACAAGAATGACCCCTTTTATAATGGCGGAGTACCCCCCACCCCCCCATCCCCCCAAAGAAAGGCACGGTAAGGTAAGCCTCTGACTTGCGTGGGTTGCCCCTCATCTCTCAATTGAATACAACCTAGATAAAATCAGTTCTATCGGCATGAAAGGTTGGTTTCTTGTTGAGATCCCACATAAGTCCCAGACCTGGAATTCAGCCAAAGTCATAATAGACAAAATTTGTGAAAGTGGAGCGGCAGTTGCAGTTCAGTGAAGCATATTCCCATAAATGGGACAGTCCAGGTATTGGTAAAAATTATGGGGGGGGTGGCTGGGGGTTTGAGTGCGATCCGTGAGATCCAGGACCCTTCACAAGTGTGGTGAGGGAGATGGGAGGGAGAAAGGATGGGTAAGAGGAGGGGAGGGGTGGGGGGGGAATAGGGGGAGACTTGGAGCCCTGCAGCGCCATAAAGCTGTTTCTACCCTGAGAATCATCTCGGGGGTAGGCATATGCGTGACAAAGTGGGTCATAAGCTGGCCAGGTATAAGAAGAAATAAAAAACAAAATAGTCAAAGAAGCAACTTAACAGAAAGGCCTCCGAAGGCCGCGACTAGTCCTCATCTAGTACCCTGCGGTCATCTCTGGAAGATCTGGGTGTTCCAGCCTTTGAGCTTCCGAAGCAGTACGACTTCTGCTTCTTGTAGAGTCTCTTATCAGGAGTGGAGAAGGGAGATCTCGAGGGTGATCTGTTCCATGGGACCTCCTGGAATTCTGCATACCAGTCTGGTACCGAAACTTGCTCGAGGTCCTGTGCAGCACAAAAATCCGGCAGATCATCTGGTTCACGCAAAACGTGCTGGTGTCCGTTATAGTTCACCGTCAGAGCAAAAGGGAATCTTCATGTATACTTCAGCTCCCTCTCCCTTAATTTGTCCAGCAGGGGTTGCAGAGCTCTGCGATTTTTCAAAGTAATCTGCGAGAGATCCTGGAAAAGCATAATGTTAGCCCCATTGAAAACAATCTGTTCATTCCTCCTTGCCCTGCACATAATGTCTTCCTTAAGAGTAAAGCTCTGCAGACAACAAATTATGTCACGAGGGGGTGCATTGTCAGGTCCCTTCAGTCTGAGTGCTCTATGCGCTCTGACAAAATCTATCTCCATTTCTTCCTGCCTCTCTAGCAGGCTGTTAAACACTCTTTGCAGGACCGAGACGATTTGGGTGGGTTCCACCGTTTCTGGGATACCTCTTACGCGGATATTGTTTCTCCTGCCCCTATTGTCTAAATTTTCCAGGTGTCTATTTATTTAAATAAAGTGGTGATTTTGTGTCACAGTCACCTTCTCAAGCCTGCGGATAGCTTTGTCTCTGTGTCTTCCCGCCGTCTCAGTCACCTTCATGTTTTCATTAAGGGCCAGCAGGTTAGATTTCAAGTCTGTGATGGCGGCTGAGAACGTGGATTTAATGTCCGCGGCTATCACTGACATGTCCGCGAATGTGAGGGGGTGATCGGTGCAAGCTTTCCCCCTACCTGAGTCCTCCGGGAGTCTTCACTGTGTTCCTCCTCATGGTGTCCTGGCGCCATCTTGGATTTATCCACGTTGCTGCGGGCCCCTGTTTTGCTTTTAAACAGTTCTGTAATGTTCCACGATGTGGTAGCGACAGATCCTCTCCTCGTGCCTGGGTGCGGGGAGCTGTAGAGCCGTTTGCCCGGCATCTGAGATCGGTGGGTTGGGTGTTTAGGCAGGTGAAGGCCGTCTGTGTCCCGGAGCTCCCTCAATGTGCGTCCATACCCGTTGAGCGCCAAGCCACACCCCCCAGGGCTCATTCTTGCACTCCAACTAGAGTTTCTGTGAGGGGTTGCAGTGTTTTGGCACCAGCACCAGTGCCTAATGATCAAATTTTCTGCCCCTGTTTAACAGGGGCGTGTAAATAAAGTTTTTGATGCAATACTTTGCAGCAGGGCTCATTCCTGCGCTCCAACTATAGTATCTGTGAGGGGTTGCAGTGTTGTGGCATCAGCACCTGTGCCTAAGGCCCAATTTTTCTGCCTCTGTTCAACAGGGGCATGTAATTACAATTCTTGATCTAATATTTCACAGCAGGGCCCGTTCCTGCGTCCACCAAGAGTAACTGTGAGGGCTTACAGTGTTGTGGCAAAACCAAAACCTAAGGCCCAAATTATAGGGCAGGCCCCTACTTTCACACATCCAACTTACAAACGACTCCTACTTGCAAACGGAGGGAGACAACAGGAAGTGAGACAAAATCTACCCCTAGGAAGGGAAATTCTCTCCTGTAAGAGTTAATATGGGAAAAACGTGTCTCCTCTCCACTTATGCTTTATCACCAATCCTTTTACTAAAAACCCAAAATTTTCAAAAAACAATTGTCATGCCGCGTACACACGTACGTTTTAATGCCATTTTTTAAGCCAACGTTTTTCTCGTCGTTTTTTTTCTTGTTTCCTCTCAAGCCTGTCTTGCATCCACATGATCATTAAAAAAACCGCTTGAGCAAAGCGCAGTGACGTACAACACGTACAACGGCACTATAAAGGGGAAGTTCCGTTCGAATGGCGCCACCCTTCATGTTAATAAACTTTGTTGAGCGGCGATTCGCGCTTTTTAGCCTCGTGCTTTTCAGTCCATTACAGCGTGACGAATGTGCTATCTCCACTACGAACGCTAGTTTTACCAGAACGAGCGCTCCCGTCTCATACTTGATTCTGAGCATGCGTGGTTTTTTTCCCCTCGTAATAGCATACACACTATCGCTTTTCACGTCGTTAAAAAAAAACAACATGAAAAACGACGTGAAAAAATAGAGCAAGTTCGAAATTTTTAATGGCCATTTTTTCACGCCGTTAAAAATGCTCTGGAGCATACACACGATCGGTTTTAATGCCCATTTTTAAAAATGGCATTTTTAACGGCATGAAAAACGATCGTGTGTATGCGGCATCATAGGGACAGAAAGTGAGGTGAAATGTTCTGAACCAGGTGCACAGACAGCAAAACAAATGTTACAGGGGTGATAACCCTTCCCTATGTTTTCCCATAGCTTTAAAATTGATTTTTTGGCTGAAGCTACACTTTAAAAATGTGCCAGTTCTAAATTACAAACAGATTCTACTTAAGAACAAACCTACAGTCCCTGTCTTGTTTGCACCGCCTGTATACTGCTGTACAGAGTATATAGGGCCTGGGGGCCCCACGCCTTACCTTTTTTTAATTTGGGTGAGGGGTTCCCCTTAATATCCATACAAGACCCAAATGGTCGGGGGGGGGGGGGGGGGTACCCATGCCGATTTTCTCAATGATTTTCATCCATATTGCCGGGACCACAAATAAGGCCGCAAGCAGTTTTAAATAACTTTTTTTCCTTTAGAAATTTAATTTTGTGCAGGGACAGTTCTAAACACGGAAACATGTGCCACTTCACAGGCATACTATAGACACCCCCAGGCATGATATTTAAAGGAATATTTCACTTTTTTTTTTCACTTTACGCATCATTAAAATCACTGCTCTCGAAAAAACTGCCGTTTTTAAAACTTTTTTTTGCATTGATACATGTCCCCTGTGGCAGAACCCGGGTCTCCAAACCCTTTTTAGGACAATAACTTGCATTTTAGCCTTTAAAATTAGCACTTTTGATTCAAATCTCATAGACTTTAACGGGGTTCGATAGTTCGCGCAAACTTTCGGTCTGTTCGCAGGTTCTGGTGCGAACCGAACCCGGGGGTGTTCGGCTCATTCTTAGTTATGAGGAAAGGTTGCGAGCACTGAACTTATTCTCTCTGGAGAAGAGACACTTGAGAGGGGATATGATTTCAATTTACAAATACCATACTGGTGACTCCACAATAGGGATAAAACTTTTTCTTGGAAGGGAGTTTAACAAGACACGTGGCCACTCATTAAAATTAGAAGAAAAGAGGTTTAACCTTAAACTACGTGGAGGGTTTTTTACTGTTAGAGCGGCAAGGATGTAGAATTCCCTTCCACAGGCGGTGGTCTCAGCGGGGGGCATTGATGGTTTCAAGAAACTATTAGATAAGCACCTGAACGACCACAACATACAGGGATATACAAGGTAATACTGACATATAATCACACACATAGGTTGGACTTAATGGACTTGTGTATTTTTTCAACCTCACCTACTATGTAATTATGTATCTTAAAATCTCTGCCCAATGTCGTTTTATCAGCATATGTCTGACATCATCAGGGGTCATGTGCCCCTATACGTCTACTGCTTATATACACTATGTGGTAGTTAAGTATATAAGCCGTAGACATACCTGGACATGTGACCCCTGATGACTTCAAATGTATGCTGACGAAACTGTGTTGGGCGGAGGTTTTAAGATGTGTCATCTCCGGCAGTTGGAACATGGGTGGAATGAAAAACGGAATTCCTTTTGTCTTATATGCTGGATTTTATCAACCTATATGTAATATTGTTGGTTTTAAATAAACAATCTTTAATTACTACTCCATGAGAGCCCTCTTCTTTCTTTCCTCTCACCTGCACACTCATATTGAGTTATATTAGAGCGCTGGAGCGCCATGATACATATCTCTTTGAGGACTCCCTACTAGGATATTTGGGTTGATGTCAGCAGCAACCTGAATTTGATGGTGATGAGCCTGTGATTTCTCAGGAATACCCCTCTTGCTGTTTTTGACTCCCTGTAAGAGGAGTCAATAGAGTTTAGTGAGTGTTATGTGCATCTGCATGTTGGTGTAAAGGCAACACTTTATTTTCACTCACAATAAATGGTTACTTCACTGAGATTATTTTGGACTTTGTTTGCCTTGTTATATGGACTAAAATTTTCACTTGTCATTTAGTGACATTATTTTTTATCACTTTGGTGGTACTTTAAAGTTTTATTTTAATATATTTACACTTCCTATAATTGATCAAATATCACACTAAGGAGCATGGTTACTTTTATATACAGTTAGGTTCATATATATTTGGACACAGGCACAGTTTTAGTTTTTTTTCAAATATTTTCCAAAACATATTCAAGCTATAGTTATATAATGGATATGGGCTGAAAGTGCACACTCTGAGGTTTAATTTGAGGGTGTGTACATCCAAATTGGAGAAAGGGTTTAAAAATTACAGCTCTTAAGTATACCCACCACCCTTCAAGGGTCCAAAAGTCATTTAACAATTGAATCAAAAGCTGTTTAATTGCCAGGTGTGGGCTACTCCATCATTATTTCTTCATCAATAATTCAGGTAAAAGGTCTTGAGTTTATTCTAACTGTGGTATTTGCATTTGGAATCTATTGCTGTGAACCTACATCATGCGTTTAAAGGAGCTGTCAATGCAAGGGAAACAGGCCACTGTAAGGCTTCAAATAATAAAAAAAATCCATCCGAGAGATAGCAGCAACATTAGGAGTGGCCAAATCAACAATTTGGTACATTCCGAGGAAAGAAGAACACACTGGTGAGCTTAGCAACATAAAAAGGCCTGTACATCAATGGAAGACAACAGTGGTGGATGATTGCAGGATCCTCTCTATGGTATAGAAAAACCCATTCACAACATCCAGACAAGTGAAGAACACGCTCCAGGAGGTGGGCGTATCATTGTCAAAGTCTACAATCAAGAGAAGACTTCACGAGAGCAAATATAGAGGGCTCACTTACAAGGTGCAAACCATTCATAAGCCTGAAGAATAGAAAAGCCAGATTAGACTTTGCCAAAAAATATCTAACAAAAACAGACCAGTTCCAGAAAAGCATTTTTTGGAAAGATGAAACTTTGATTAATCTATGCCAAAATAATGGGAAGAAAAAAGTGTGGAGAAGGCTTGGAAAAGCTCATGATCCAAAGCACACAACGTCATCTGTAAAACATGGTGGAGGCAGAGTGATGGCATGGGCATGCATGGCTTTCCGTGGCACTGGGTCATTGGTGTTTCTTGATGATTATAGATGGGCTAGATGTTCGAGTCGAATGTAAGTTCGACTTGAACATCAGCTGTTTGTTTGTTCGTAGAACAAATGAACTTATGGGGCGCTTGCGGCAATTTCACCCGACACGGAGCGCCCCATAATGCACTGCAAGATCGCAGTGCATTTCTGATTGGCCAAAGCATGCACCTGACCTTCATGCTTTGGCCAATTTCAGCGCAATGTGCTGTAAGAGCTATGATTGGCCAAAGGAAGGGTGCTTTTGGCCAATCATGGCTCATTTGGCTAAGTTCACACCCCACACTATATAAGGCTGCTGCTTACACGTTCAGAGTATATAGTGCAGTCGGCTGTATATAGTAAGTTAATAGAGATTAGGCAGGCAGGCAGTTAGTGTAGTGTGCAGTCAGTCAGTGTAGTATATATAATACAGTTCAGAGTATATAGTGCAGTCAGTGTAGTATATATAATACAGTTCAGAGTATATAGTTCAGTCAGTATAGTATATATAATGCAGTGCAGAGTATATAGTGCCATCAGTATAGTATATATAATACATTGTAGAGTATATAGTGCAGTCATTGTAGTATACTGTATATAATACAGGGGGGAATATATAGTGCAGTCAGTGTAGTATATATAATACAGTGCAGGGTATATAGTGCAGAGTATATAATACAGTGTATTGAAGTGGTTAAGGGGTACCCTACAACATAATTTAGAAAAAAAGGCGTGGGGTCCCCCCCAAAATCCATACCAGACCCTTTGGGTCTGGTATAGATTTTAAGGGGAACTCCATGTCAAAAAAAAGAAAAACGGTGTGGGGTCCAACCCTAAAATCCATACCAGGCCCTTATTGGAGCTTACAGCCTGTCAGGCTAGGAAAGGGAGGGGACGAGTAAGCGCCCCCCTCCTGAACCATACTAGGCGGGGGGGCACCAAAAGCATGTTCTCCCCATGTTGATGAGGACAAGGGCCTTTTCCCGACAACCCTGGCTGGTGGTTGTCGGGGTCTGTGGATGGGGGCTTATCGAAATCTGGAAGCTTCCTTTAACAAGGGGGACCCCAGACCCCCCCCCCATGTGAATGTCTATCAGGTACATTGTACCCCTACCCCTTCACCAAAACAAGTGTCAAAAAGTAAAAACCACAAGAAACAGTTTTTGACATTTTCTTTATTTAAAAAGAAAAAAAAAGTGTCCCACAATGTAAATCCATCTTCAATCACGGCGGTTCTTGCGGTAAAACCAAGGAAGCTTTAGACTTCTGTAGTGTATCAATGCTTTACTAAACAGAAAAGCTGCACATACAACTGTAGGATGCACAATACAACACAATTCATAGCTTACAAAAAATATGCCTACAAATATAAGCATGTACAATATGTATGCATTAAGTAAACTAAACAGTTACTCAACTTAGGGTTTAAGATATAATGTCCTTCATGGTTCCTTGCTCAGTTCAACTCAAGTTCTCCAAAACTCTCCAGTAGAGATGGCCTTGCGGTTCGCCCCGTGGTCGGTTCGCGGCGAACTTTGCGCGTTCGCTATTCGGAGAACCGGCGAACATATGGCGCTATTCGCGGCCGCCATATTCTTTTACATTGTGAAGAACTTTGACCCATGACACATCCATCATGTGGTACAGGACAGCCAATTGAGACATTTCAGCACATGGACATACCCCCTACCTTATAAATAGACCTGATCTGGCTGCCATTTCACATTCTGTCTTTTGTCAGTGTAGGGAGAGGTTGCTGTGTGGAGCAGGGACAGACTGTAGTGACACAAATCACTAGCTGTTAGGTCCACAAAAGTCCTTGTAAGGACTGGTATAGGTGTACTATTGTTTGGTGTGCAGTATATAGGGGTGTAATACACTTATAATATATTTTCTAATATAGAGAGCATATTATAATGGATTTGTATTGTGCAGCATTGTGACTGCTGAGCGGTTCTGCAGCTGTCTTTTGTCAGTGCAGGGAGAGGTTGCTGTGTGGAGCAGGGACAGACTGTAGTGACACAAATCGCTAACTAATTAAGGTCCACAAAAGTCCTTTTAAGGACTGGTATAGGTGTACCATTGTTTAGTGTGCAGTATATAGGGGTGTAATACACTTATAATATGCTTTCTAATATAGAAAGCATATTATAGTGCATTTGTATTGTGCAGCATTGTGACTGCTGAGCAGTTCTGCAGCGATACTACAACTACAAAGAGTGACAAACGCAATTAGAAAAAAGTATTATAACTGGTGTGATAGACCAGTGGCCCCCCAAAATGACAGATTGAAGCAGGGTGTTATATACCTTCTTCCACATATACTGCGCTTCTCTAGAGACTTTTGTCATAGGGTCATTTAAAAAATGACAGGCAGAGGGAGAGGCAGGCCCTTCCGCAGGGGTGGTAGGGGTAGGGCAGGAGCACCAGGCCAGAGCCAAAGTGGGAAGTTGCAGAAGGTGCGTTTGATTACGTCAAAGGACGCACCAGACTTAGTTGAGTGGCTCACTCAGCCTTCCTCTTCTGCACCCTCCTCATCCTCTCTATCTGTACCCTCTTCACTCTCTGCTGTGTGCACCCCCAAAGACACTACCACCAACACCACCACCACCATATACCATCCGCTTGAGTCACAGGAATTATTTTCCGATCCATCACAAGACATTTCTGATGCACAGCCATTCTTGGCATTGGATCAGGAAGAGGAGGAAGCAACAACTGCCACTCAGCAGTCTGACGACAGTACCCAGATCAGTCCAAGGAGGTTGGTCCCCGCTGTTGCTGCCTACTCCGAGATCTCTAATGTTAGTGGTGGGGAAGGTGACGTCGATGATGACGTGTCTATGGACACGTGGGGGCTGATTTACCAAACTTTTGCGCCATGAGTATCGGCGCATCTGCGCGCGCAACGGCAGTTTTGGTATTTACGAAACATTTGGGCCAGTAACACAGCGATATTCCCTATTTACTATTGTGTTCTCGGCGCACGGGAGGAGTCGCTCAGTGCGCTACTATGGACCTGGCGCACGGCATCTTCAAATAAAAATATAAAGAAGCTGGAAGTGCCAATATAATGGGGTAATGTGGGGTGATGTGAGGAAGTATAGTGACAACTGCCCAAGTAACAAACATGCCCAAAATAGAATGAGAAAGTAACTTTTTCTGAACCAGCCTGCTGCGCCGGCAATTACGTTTATAACTGTGAGAGATCTTTTTGTGCACTGCACGGCAATTTCACTCAGGGGGGGGCGGGATATGGGGGTCCCCTTTGTTAAAGGGGGCTTCCAGATTCAGATAAACCCCCCGCTCGCAGACCCCCACAACCAGCGGGCAAGGGTTGTGGGGATGAGGCCCTTGTCCCCATCAACATGGGGACATGGTGCTTTGAGGGGTCACAGACCCCCAAAGCATCCTCCCCATGTTGAGGGCATGTGGCCTGGTATGGTTCAGGGGGGGGGGGGCGCTCTCTCGTCCCCCCTCTTTTCCTGCGATCTGCCAGGTTGCGTGCTCGGATAAAGGTTTGGTGTGGATTTTTACGGGGACCCCCACGCCATTTTTTTTTTAAGTTTGGTGCGGGGGTCCCCTTAAAATCCATACCAGACCTGAAGGGCCTGGTAATGGAATTTGGGGGAACCCCCACGCATTTTTTTTTTCAAAGACTTTCAATGACTTTTATCTGTATTGACGGGAACGACAATTCATTACAGCCGCGAGTACTTTTTAATGACTATTATTTTACTTTAGAAATGTCATTTTGCTCTCGGACTGTTATAAACATGGAAAACATGCGCTACTTTACAGGCATACTATAGATACCCCCCAGGTATGATATTTAGGGCCAGTTCACACCGGATGCAGTGCAGTGCGTTTTTTTGATGCATGAAAAACGCAAAGAAAGTTGATCACATTAATGCCAATGGCATAGTTCACACCACTGCAGTCCGGTCCAGTGCGTTTCAGAAAGGAAAAAAAAATTGGTCATGCTGCATTTTTTATGTACAGAACTGTACTGGACCGCAGTAAAACACATCAAAAATGCAACGGAATGTACCAAAAACGCACTGGAACGCACCCGAATGCACCTAAATGCACCAATGACGCACTGCAACACAAGGTTAAGTGAAAAAGAGGGGGAAAAAGCACTGGACTGCATCAAAAACGCACCAAAAATGCACTGGAACGCGTCAAAAACGTGCATGCTGAAAAGCACCTGGAATGCATCCAGACTGCGTTTCTATGGTGTGAACTGGCCCTTAGGGCCAGTTCACACCATAGAAACGCAATCCGGATGTGTTCCAGGTGCTTTTTTGCATGCGCATTTTTGATGCGTTCCAGTGCATTTTTGGTACGTTTTTGATGCAGTCCAGTTCTTTTTTTCACCCCTCTTTTTTATTAACCATAGATAAGGACATTTAGGTGTGTTCCGGTGCATTCCAGTGCGTTTTTGATGCGTTTTGCAGTGTTCCAGTACAGTCCAGTGCAGGTAAAATGCAGCATGTTCTACTTTTTTCGTGGAACTGGAACGCACTAGAACAAACACTGCCATTTAGAACCATATAACCAACTTTCCATGCATTTTTGATGCATAAAAAATGCAATGGACTGCATGTGGTGTGAAATGGCCCTTAACCACTTAACGACCGCCCACTGTAAATATACGTCGGCAGAATGGCACCGACAGGCAGAATCACGTACATATACGTGATTGCCTTTGTATAGTTGGGGGTAGTGATGAGCCGAACACCCCCGGGTTCGGTTCGCACCAGAACCCGCGAACGGACCGAAAGTTTGCACGAACATTAGAACCCTATTAAATACAATGGATGCAAACGTTCGAATTCTAAAGTGCTAATTATAACGACTATTATCCATGTTATTGTCCTAAAAAGAGTTTGGGAACCCGGGTTCTGCACCAGGGGACATGTATCAATGCAAAAAGAAGTTTTAAAAACGGCCGTTTTTTGGGAGCAGTCATTTTAATGATGCATAAAGTGAAAAAAAAAAAGTCAAATATTCCTTTAAATATTGTACCTGGGGGGTGTCTAAAGTATGCCTGTGAAGTGCCACGTGTTTCCCGTGTTTAGAACTGTCCCTGCACAAAATGACATTTCTAAAGGAAAAAAAAGCCATTTAAAACTGCTTGCGGCTTTAATGTAATGTCTGGTCCCGGTAATATGGATGAAAATCTTTAAGAAAAATGGCATAGCTACCCCATCACCCCCCCCCCTACCCCAGCCCATTACCAGCCCCTTTGGGTCTTGTATGGATATTAAGGGGAACCCCGCACACAAAATAAAAAAGGCCCTATATACTCTGAACAGCCGTATACAGGCGGTGCATACAAGACAGGGACTGTAGGTTTGTTCTTATGTAGAATCTGTTTGTAATTTTGAACAGGTACATTGTTTAAGTGTAGCTCCAGCCAAAAAATCTATTTTTAAGCTTTTTGGAAAACATAGGGAAGGGTTATCACCCCTGTAACATTTGTTTTGCTGTCTGTGCCCCTGTTCAGAACATTTCACCTCACTTTGCGTCCCAATGACAACTGTTTTTGAAATGTGGTGTTTTTATTGAAACAAGGATTGGTGATAAAGCATCAGTAGAGAGGAGACACCTTTCTCCCATATTAATTCTTACAGGAGAGAATTTTCCTTCCAAGGGGTAGATTTCCTCTCACTTCCTGTTGTCTTCTTCCGTTTGCAAGTAGTAGTCGTTTGTAAGTTGGATGTTTGAAAGTAGGGACCTGCCGTATATACTCTGCAGAAATTGGCCCCTTAGGTGTTGGTGTTGGCACAACACTGTAAGCACTCACAGTTACTCTTGGTGGGTGCTGGAACGCCCTGCTGTCAATTATTATATCAGGAATTGTAATAACATATAATTGTTGAACAGTGGTAGTAAAAATTGGGCCTTTGATGGTGGTGCTGGTGCCACAACACTGTAAGGCCTGACAGTTACTCTTGGTGGGCGCAGCCATGGGCCCTGCTGTGAATTATTAGATCAATAATTATAATTGCATGCCCCTGTTGAACAGGGGCTGAAAAATTGGGCCTTTGGTGGTGGTGGTGGTGGTGGTGGTGGTGTTGACACAACACTGTAAGGCCTGACAGTTACTCTTGGTGGGCGCAGCAATGGGCCCTGCTGTGAATTATTAGATCAATAATTATAATTGCATGCCCCTGTTGAACAGGGGCTGAAAAATTGGGCCTTTGGTGGTGGTGGTGGTGGTGGTGGTGTTGACACAACACTGTAAGGCCTGACAGTTACTCTTGGTGGTCGCAGCAATGGGCCCTGCTGTGAATTATTAGATCAATAATTATAATTGCATGCCCCTGTTGAACAGGGGCTGAAAAATTGGGCCTTAGGCACTGGTGGCACAACACTGCAACCCCTCACAGGTACTGTACTTGGAGCACAGCAATGAGGCCTGTTGCAAAGTATTGCATCAAAAATTGTAATTACACGCCCCTGTTAAACAGGGGCTGAAAAATTGGGCCTTAGCCACTGGTGGCGTCACCCATAAACCAAAATGATCTTCCAAGCTATCATCATTAATCATATCATTGAGGAGGAGGAGGAGGATAGCCAGTCAACATAACAGCACAGGCACTCAGCATCAGCATCAGTCTTGAAGGGATGTGACATTTTAAAATCAATTAGTCTGTTATATCAGCATCAGGTGTGTGGTAGCTGGTGGTGATCCAAGACTGGTTCATCTTGATGAAAGTCAGTCGATCAACCGAGTCGGTGGACAGGCGCACCCTGTGATCCGTGACAAATCCTCCAGCAGCACTGAATGTGCGTTCTGAAAGAACGCTGGATGCAGGACAGGCCAGTAGCTCAATTGCATACTGTGCAAGCTCTGGCCAGTGATCCATCCTCAAGACCCAGTAAGCCAGAGGATTTTCGGTGGGGAAAGTGTCCAAGTCTGACCTTGCCCCTAGGTATTCCTGCACCATGTATATCAGACGCTGGCGATGGTTGCTGGAACCGATCATACTTTGGGGCTGCGGACTAAAGAATTGTCTAAACGCATCGGTCAGACGGCCACCTTCCCCACCGCTCCTTCTTTGACTGCCTGAAGCCTCAGCAACTCGTTGTCCAGGACCAGGAGTTTGTAACCTCCCAGTCTCTGGGAACGCGTTGCACAGACCTTTCTGCAAGGCCTCCCGGAGTTGTCTCATCCTCTGCTCCCTCTGCGACGGTAACATAAGGTCCGCAACCTTACCCTTGTACCGTGGATCAAGGAGAGTGGCCAGACAGTAATGGTCCCTCTCCTTGATCCGAAGAATACGAGGATCCTTCTGCAGACTTTGCAGGATCAGGGAGGCCATGCAGCGTAGGTTAGCTGAGGCATTCAGTCCGGAGTCCTCTGGGTCACTAAGGACGACATGATCCGCAGCTACCTCCTCCCAGCCACGTACAAGTCCACTGGTTTCTTAGGACTGTAAATCATCCCTAAAAGACTGCTGCTGATGATGCTGAGTGCCAGCCTCCACCTCCATGCTGACACAATCCTCCTCCTCCTCCTCCTCCTCCTTTTCCTGTGCGATGGGTGGGACAGAAGGAACACTGTCTGGGTAAAGGGGGCCTTGAGAGGCAAGGAAGTCCTCCTCTTCCTGCCTCTGTTCTGCCTCAAGTACCCTGTCCATTATTCCATGCAGCGTGTGCTCCAAAAGGTGGACAAGAGGTACAGTGTCACTGATGCATGCACTGTCACTGCTCACCATCCTCGTGGCCTCCTCAAATGGTGCCAGGACAGTGCATGCATCCCTGATCATGCCCCACTGGCGTGGTGAAAAAAACCTGAGCTCCCCTGACCCTGTCCTGGTGCCGTAGTCGCACAGGTACTCATTGATGGCCCTCTGCTGCGTGTGCAGCCTCTGCAGCATGGCCAACATTGAGTTCCACCTGGTGGGCATGTCACATATAAGGCGGTTCTTGGGCAGGTTCAACTCCTTTTGCAGCTCAGCCAGGCGAGCACTGGCATTATAAGATCTGTGGAAATGCACATAGACTTTCCTGGCCTGCCTCAGGACATCCTGTAAGCCCGGGTACCTGCCCAAGAACCGCTGCACCACCAGGTTAAGGACGTGAGCCATACAGGGCACATGGGTCAGTTGTCCCTGTCGGAGGGCGGAGAGGAGGTTGGTGCCATTGTCGCAAACCACCATTCCTGGCTTAAGCTGGCGTGGCGTCAACCACCTCTCGGCCTGCCCCTGCAGAGCAGACAGGACCTCTGCCCCAGTGTGGCTCCTGTCCCCCAAACACACCAGCGCAAGCACGGCATGGCCTCTTTTTGCCTGCGTACTTGCGTAGCCCCTTGAACGCCTACGGAGCACCGCTGGTTCCGAGGACAAACCACAGGAAGAGGCCATGGAGGAAGAAGAAGAGGAGGGGGTGGAGGAGAGAGGTGTGTCACAACCAGTAGTAGCATTTTGGAGGCGTGGCGGCGGAACAACCTCCAACACTACTGCACCTTGTCCTGCATCCTTCCCAGCTGCCAAAAGAGTGACCCAATGGGCCGTGAAAGAAAGGTAACGTCCCTGTCCATGCCTGCTGGACCATGAGTCAGCGGTAATATGCACCTTACCGCTGACCGCCCTGTCCAGCGAAGCCAAGACATTGCCTTCCACATGCCTGTAGAGAGCCGGAATCGCCTTCCGTGAGAAAAAGTGGCGTTTGGGAACCTGCCACTGAGGAACCGCACATTGCACAAACTCACGGAAGGGGGCCGAGTCTACCAACTGAAAAGGCAGCAGTTGAAGCGCTAGCAATTTAGCCAAGCTAGCATTCAACCGCTGGGCATGTGGATGGCTGGGAGTGAACTTCTTTCGACGGTCCAGCAGCTGGGGCAGGGAAATTTGCCTGCTAGAATCGGACGTCGGTGTACTGCTAGCAGAGTGGCCGCAAGTACTTGGCTGTGACACACCTAATTCTACACCTTCATTCCTCTCAGTGCAGGTTTCAGAGAGGACTGAAGGTATACTGGGGTTGGAGATCCCAGCTGATGCGGTGCAAGGAGAGGTCCGCTTTGTTCTTTGGTGTGGGTCTTTAAGGTAGGCTTGCCAACGAGCTGCATGGCAGGTCAACATATGTCTGATCAAGCATGTGGTGCCCAAGCGGCTGATGTTTTGGCCATGCGATATACGCTTGAGACATATGTTGCAAACAGCAGCTGTGCGATCTGATGCACTCGCCTCAAAAAAGGCCCACACCAAAGAACTTTTTGAATGACGGGCAGAGGCAGCGCCCTGCACAGGCGGAGCTCTGCGGTGTGATTCCGTCGGTGTGCTGCCCATACGCTGGCCACCCAAGGGCATCCTGCCTCGTTGAAGATGTGCCTCCTCCTCATCCTCCTCCTCCTCCTCTCTCCTATTAGGCACCCACGTGGAGTCAGTGACCTCATCATCCCCTCCCTCCTCATCACTGGAGCCAATCTGGCAGTATGCTGCAGCTGCTGGAGCATGACTGCCAGATTGGTGTCCTTCTTGAGCATCCCCTCTCTCAGCTCTCACACTACTGCCTTCCTCTAGCTGGGTATCATCATCAGATCCTTCGAAACGCTGGGCATCCTCCTGGAGCATGTACCCAACACTGTGCTCAAACAGTTTGGGGGACTCCTCAGGAGGAGGACATGGTGGGTCTAGGGAAGGAGTGACTAATGATGACATTGATACCAGAGAAGAGGGCGCTTTGGCAGCTGCTTTGCCAGTACCCTGAGCCTGGGTGAGAGAGGATGAGGAGGATGAGGTGGACTCTACCAAGTCTTCGGCATGATGTGGCTCAACATGTCCAGCTGCCGAAAAGAAGGACAAGCGTGTCCCATGGCCATGTGCTGATGACAATGCACCGCGTCCACGACCAGCACTGTTGCCCCCAGACACAGAGCCTGCTTGCCCTCTTTTTTTGCCTCCTGACTGTCTGCCTCTCCTTGTTTGCCTTCCAGACATTTTAATGGATGGCCTGCAGGGAGATGGGAAAAACAGCAATAAGGGCTGCCTTCAGGTGTATACTGTGCAGGAGGCTTAGCAACAAAGACACTGACACTGTCCCCTGCCTATCCTTCTCTGTCCCTCAACACAAGGATTTGCAATATGGTTCAGCAAGATTGGTTTAGCACAGAATAGCACACTGATAGTTTCCCTCACTGTCCTTCTCTGTCCCTACAAACAAGATTTAGCACAGAATAGCACACTGATAGTTTCCACGAGTGTCCTTCTCTGTCCCTAAACTCAAGGATTTCAAATATGGTTCAGCAAGATTGGTTTAGGACAAAATAGCACACTGACACTTTCCCTCACTGTCCTTCTCTGTCCCTACAAACAAGGATTATCACAGAATAGCACACTGATAGTTTCCACGAGTGTCCTTCTCTGTCCCTAAACTCAAGGATTTCAAATATGGTTCAGCAAGATTGGTTTAGGACAGAATAGCACACTGACACTTTCCCTCGCTGTCCTTCTCTGTCCCTACAAACAAGGATTAGCACAGAATAGCACACTGATAGTTTCCACGAGTGTCCTTCTCTGTCCCTAAACTCAAGGATTTCAAATATGGTTCAGCAAGATTGGTTTAGAACAGAATAGCACACTGACAGTTTCCCTCACTGTCCTTCTCTGTCCCTACAAACAAGGATTAGCACAGAATAGCACACTGATAGTTTCCACGAGTGTCCTTCTCTGTCCCTAAACTCAAGGATTTCAAATATGGTTCAGCAAGATTGGTTTAGAACAGAATAGCACACTGACAGTTTCCCTCACTGTCCTTCTCTGTCCCTACAAACAAGGATTAGCACAGAATAGCACACTGATAGTTTCCCCGAGTGTCCTTCTCTGTCCCTAAACTCAAGGATTTCAAATATGGTTCAGCAAGATTGGTTTAGAACAGAATAGCACACTGACAGTTTCCCTCACTGTCCTTCTCTGTCCCTACAAACAAGGATTAGCACAGAATAGCACACTGATAGTTTCCACGAGTGTCCTTCTCTGTCCCTAAACTCAAGGATTTCAAATATGGTTCAGCAAGATTGGTTTAGGACAGAATAGCACACTGACACTTTCCCTCACTGTCTTTCTCTGTCCCTACAAACAAGATTTAGCACATAATAGCACACTGATAGTTTCCACGAGTGTCCTTCTCTGTCCCTAAACTCAAGGATTTCAAATATGGTTCAGCAAGATTGGTTTAGAACAGAATAGCACACTGACAGTTTCCCTCACTGTCCTTCTCTGTCCCTACAAACACGGATTAGCACAGAATAGCACACTGATAGTTTCCACGAGTGTCCTTCTCTGTCCCTAAACTCAAGGATTTCAAATATGGTTCAGTAAGATTGGTTTAGGACAGAAAAGCACACTGACACTTTCCCTCACTGTCCTTTTCTGTCCCTACAAACAAGATTTAGCACATAATAGCACACTGATAGTTTCCACGAGTGTCCTTCTCTGTCCCTAAACTCAAGGATTTCAAATATGGTTCAGCAAGATTGGTTTAGAACAGAATAGCACACTGACAGTTTCCCTCACTGTCCTTCTCTGTCCCTACAAACAAGGATTAGCACAGAATAGCACACTGATAGTTTCCACGAGTGTCCTTCTCTGTCCCTAAACTCAAGGATTTCAAATATGGTTCAGCAAGATTGGTTTAGAACAGAATAGCACACTGACAGTTTCCCTCACTGTCCTTCTCTGTCCCTACAAACAAGGATTAACACAGAATAGCACACTGATAGTTTCCACGAGTGTCCTTCTCTGTCCCTAAACTCAAGGATTTCAAATATGGTTCAGCAAGATTGGTTTAGAACAGAATAGCACACTGACAGTTTCCCTCACTGTCCTTCTCTGTCCCTACAAACAAGGATTAGCACAGAATAGCACACTGATAGTTTCCACGAGTGTCCTTCTCTGTCCCTAAACTCAAGGATTTCAAATATGGTTCAGCAAGATTGGTTTAGGACAGAATAGCACACTGACACTTTCCCTCACTGTCCTTCTCTGTCCCTACAAACAAGGATTAGCACAGAATAGCACACTGATAGTTTCCACGAGTGTCCTTCTCTGTCCCTAAACTCAAGGATTTCAAATATGGTTCAGCAAGATTGGTTTAGAACAGAATAGCACACTGACAGTTTCCCTCACTGTCCTTCTCTGTCCCTACAAACAAGGATTAGCACAGAATAGCACACTGATAGTTTCCACGAGTGTCCTTCTCTGTCCCTAAACTCAAGGATTTCAAATATGGTTCAGCAAGATTGGTTTAGGACAGAATAGCACACTGACACTTTCCCTCACTGTCCTTACAAACAAGATTTAGCACAGAATAGCACACTGATAGTTTCCACGAGTGTCCTTCTCTGTCCCTAAACTCAAGGATTTCAAATATGGTTCAGCAAGATTGGTTTAGAACAGAATAGCACACTGACAGTTTCCCTCACTGTCCTTCTCTGTCCCTACAAACAAGGATTAGCACAGAATAGCACACTGATAGTTTCCACGAGTGTCCTTCTCTGTCCCTAAACTCAAGGATTTCAAATATGGTTCAGCAAGATTGGTTTAGAACATAATAGCACACTGACAGTTTCCCTCACTGTCCTTCTCTGTCCCTACAAACAAGGATTAGCACAGAATAGCACACTGATAGTTTCCACGAGTGTCCTTCTCTGTCCCTAAACTCAAGGATTTCAAATATGGTTCAGCAAGATTGGTTTAGAACATAATAGCACACTGACAGTTTCCCTCACTGTCCTTCTCTGTCCCTACAAACAAGGATTAGCACAGAATAGCACACTGATAGTTTCCACGAGTGTCCTTCTCTGTCCCTAAACTCAAGGATTTCAAATATGGTTCAGCAAGATTGGTTTAGGACAGAATAGCACACTGACACTTTCCCTCACTGTCCTTTTCTGTCCCTACAAACAAGATTTAGCACAGAATAGCACACTGATAGTTTCCACGAGTGTCCTTCTCTGTCCCTAAACTCAAGGATTTCAAATATGGTTCAGCAAGATTGGTTTAGAACAGAATAGCACACTGACAGTTTCCC
Source organism: Rana muscosa (assembly GCA_029206835.1). Lineage (NCBI taxonomy): Eukaryota > Metazoa > Chordata > Amphibia > Anura > Ranidae > Rana > Rana muscosa. The sequence continues at coordinate 1,256,542,319 of CM055116.1, read as the reverse complement.
TCACTGTCCTTCTCTGTCCCTACAAACAAGGATTAGCACAGAATAGCACACTGACACTTTCCCTCACTGTCCTTCTCTGTCCCTACAAACAAGATTTAGCACAGAATAGCACACTGACACTTTCCCTCACTGTCCTTCTCTGTCCCTACAAACAAGGTTTAGCACAGAATGACACACTGACACTCTCCCTAACTATCCTTCTCTGTCCCTAAACACAAGGAATCCAGGATTAGTAAAGGAAAAAAATGACACTGTCCCTGCCTATGCTTCTCTTTCCCTGCTCCGGAACACACTACACAAGGCCGCCGCGCTGGCGGCCTTTTATAGTGTGGGGCGTGTACTAAACCCCCTCAGCAATAATTGGCCACAGGCATCCTGCCTGTGGCCAATGATTGCTCTCCTCGCTGCCGGCGCTGTGATCGGCCAAGCATGCAGGGTCACAGTGTATGCTTTGCCAATCACAGCGCCTGGATGACACTGCGATGGCATAGTGCATTGTGGGCCGTTCGCGTCACTCGAATTTGGCACAAACGGCCCAAATCGTTCGATCTTCGTCGAACGATCGAACAGCCATTGTTCGAGTCGAACGTATGTTCGACTCAAACACGAAGCTCATCCCTAGTTGGGGGGTCCGATCGGACCCCCCTTCTTTACAGTGGGTGGTCGTTTTACCTTCGGGAGTGATCCGGCATATGAGGGGACGGCCGTTCGATTCTGGCCACCCCCTCTCGATCGCTCCCGGCGAATGAGAGAGCTTCCCCTGCCTGCCAGGCAGGAGGAAGTGATGTCATCTCTCCTGCGGCGCTCACATATACGTAGCGCCGTACAGGAGAAGATGCAGGTTAGTACACAAAACAGCACACTGACACCAGGACACATAGGCACACATAGGCACACATAGGCACATAAATCGCCCCCCAGGCCCCCCCAGACACCCCCAGATCACCCCCCAGATCACCCCCAGCCCCCAGTCACAGTGTCACTGATTGCAGTGACCATTTATTTAGTGATCACTGCAATCAGTGACATTTGTGACTGTAAAAGTGTCACTACATTTAGTTTTAGGTCCAGTGTAGCCCCCTAACCCCCCTAATAAAGGTTTAACCCCCTGATCACCCCCCAGATAACCCTTTCACCCCCTAGCACCGCCGTCGCTAAGCGATCATTTTTCTGATCGATGTCTTAGCGTCAGTGATGCTGATCGGTAGCCAGTAATTTTTTTTAGGTTTGCCGCAGGTTTTTATAGCGTCGGGTACCCCCATATATTACCTAATAAAGGTTTAACCCCCTTGATCGCCCCCCAGGTAACCCTTTCACCCCCTATCACCACTATCACTAAGCGATAATTTTTCTGATCGATGTCTTAGCGTCGGCGATGCTGATCGGTAGCCAGTAATTTTTTTTAGGTTCGCCGCAGGTTTTTATAGCGTCGGGTACCCCCATATATTACCTAATAAAGGTTTAACCCCCTTGATCACCCCCCAGGTAACCCTTTCACCCCCTAGCACCGCCGTCGCTATGCGATCATTTTTCTGATCGCTGTCTTAGCGTCGGTGATGCAGATCGGTAGCCAGTAATTTTTTTTAGGTTCGCTGCAGGTTTTTATAGCGTCAGGTACCCCCATATATTATCTAATAAAGGTTTAACCCCCTGATCGCCCCCCAGGTAACCCTTTCACCCCCTATCACCACTGTCGCTAAGCGATCGTTTTTATGATCGTTGTCTTAGTGTCGGTGATGCCGATAGGTAGCCAGTAATTATTTTTTAGGTTCGCCGTCAGGTTTTTATATAGCGTCAGGTACCCCCATATATTACCTAATAAAGGTTTTAACCCCCTAATTGCCCCTAGTTAACCCTTTCACCAGTGATCATCATATAAGTGTTACGGGTGACGCTGGTACATATAACCCAATAAAGGTTTAACCCCCTGATCGCCCGGCGGGTGATATCAATTAGGTTTTAGCGTCAGAGAGGGTCTGCGTCACACCCCAGGCAGCGTCAGATTAGTGCCAGTAGCGCTAACACCCACGCGTTAAGCATACACCCCCCTTAGTGGTATAGTATCTGAACAGATCAATATCTGATCTGATCAGATCTATACTAGTGTCCCCAGCAGTTTAGGGTTCCCAAAAACGCAGTGTTAGCGGGATCAGCCCAGATACCTGCTAGCACCTGCGTTTTGCCCCTCCGTCCAGCCCAGGCCACCCAAGTGCAGTATCGATCGATCACTGTCACTTACAAAACACAACACACATAACTGAAGCGTTCGCAGAGACAGGGCTGATCCCTGCGACTCCAGTGCTGTAGGAGGTGATTTCACCACCACAGTTAAAAAAAAAAAGCATATATGCCGAAGCATTGGGGCAGCAGGGGCGGAGGAGCGATTTTGCTCCTAATGCCGCGTACATACGGTCGAAATTCTGACGGAGGCTTGCCCGTGGAAAAGTCTGACCATGTGTACGCGGCATAACTTTTGCGGGAAGATGCCCCCATGCTTCGGCATATATAAATGGTGCATGTATGCCCATCATTAGAAGTGGGTGGATGAAGGGCGGTATTCTAATGGTGGGCATACCCACCGATCAATCTTTTTTTTTCATTCAGCCAACAGGCTGCATGAAAAAAAAGATTACAATACATGTCCAGCAAGGACCAGCAACGTACTGGTATGTTGCTGGACTTTGAATGTTTATACCAGAATGATGCCTGTGGGTTTAGGTATCATCTTGGTATCATTCTTTTCAGCCAGCGGCCGGCTTTCATGTAAAAGCAATCCTAGTGGCTAATTAGCCTCTGGACTGCTTTTACAAGCAGTGGGAGGGAATGTCCCCCCCCGGATATAAAAAGCGTCATTGGGAAATTGGGAAAGCATTTTATCACACCGATCTTGGTGTGGTCAGATGCTTTGAGGGCAGAGGAAAGATCTAGGGTCCAATAGACCCCAGTTTTTTCAAAAAAGAGTACCTGTCATTACCTATTGCTATCATAGGGGATATTTACATTCCCTGAGATAACAATAAAAATGATAAAAAATAAATAAATATGGAAGCAACAGTTTAAAAATAAAATAAAAAAGCAAAATTAATAATAATAAAAAAAAAAAAGCACCCGTCCTGCCCTGCTCTTGCCCAATGGCGAACGCAAGCGTCGGTCTGGCGTCATATGTAAACAGCAATTGCACCATGCATGTGAGGTATCACCGCGAAGGTCAGATCGAGGGCAGTAATTTTAGCAGTAGACCTCCTCTGTAAATCTAACGGGGTAACCTGTAAAGGCTTTTAAAGGCTTTTAAAAATGTATGTAGTTTGTCGCCAATGCGCGTTTGTGCGAAATTTTAAAGCATGTCGTGTTTGGTATCTATGTACTCGGCCTAAGATCATCTTTTTTATTTCATCAAACATTTGGGCAATATAGTGTGTTTTAGTGCATTAAAATTAAAAAAAGTGTATTTTTTCCCCAAAAAATGCGTTTGAAAAATCGCTGCGCAAATACTGTGTAGAAAAAAAAAATGCAACACCCACCATTTTATTCTGTAGGGCCTTTGCTTTAAAAATATATATAATGTTTGGGGGTTCAACATAATTTTCTTGCAAAAAAAAAATGTTTTCATGTAAACAAAAAGTGTCAAAAAGGGCTTTGTCTTCAAGTGGTTAGAAGAGTGGATGTAAGCTTCCTAATGTTGTGTATAAAATGCCAGAACAGTTCAAAACCCCCCCAAATGACCCCATTTTGGAAAGTAGACACCCCAAGCTATATACTGAGAGGCATGTCGAGTCCATGGAATATTTTATATGTTGACACAAGTTGCGGAAAAAATACATTTTTTTTTCTTTTTTGCACAAAGTTGTCACTAAATGATATATTGCTCAAACATGCCATGGGCATATGTGGAATTACACCCCAAAATACATTCTGTTGCTTCTCCTGAGTACGGGGATACCACATGTATGAGACTTTTTGGGAGCCTAGCCGCGTACGGGACCCCAAAAACCAATCACCGCCTTCAGGCTTTCTAAGGGTGTCAATTTTTGATTTCACTTCTCACTGCCTATCACAGTTTCGGAGGCCATGGAATGCCCAGATGGCACAAACCCTCCCCCCCAAATGACCCCATTTTGGAAAGTAGACACCCCAAGCTATTTGCTGAGAGGTATTGTGAGTATTTTGCAGATCTCGCTTTTTGTCACCAAGTTTTGAAAATTGAAAAAAAAAATAAAAAAAAAAAATGTTCTTTCTTCATTTTCAAAAACAAATGAGAGCTGTAAAATACTCACCATGCCTCTCAGCAAACAGCTTGGGGTGTCTACTTTCCAAAATGGGGTCATTTGGGGGGGTTTTGTGCTATTTTGGCATTTTATGGCCTTCGAAACTGTGATAGGTAGTGAGGAGTCAAATCAAAAATTTGTGCCTAGAAATCCTGAAGGCGGTGATTGGTTTTCGGGGTCCCGTACGCGGCTAGGCTCCTAAAAAGTCCCACACATGTGGTATCCCCGTACTCAGGAGAAGCAGCAAAATTTATTTTGCGGTGCAATTCCACATATAACCATGGCATGCGTGAGCAATATATCATTTAGTGACAACTTTTTGTAATTTTTTTTTTTTGTCATTATTCAATCACTTGGGACAAAAAAAAAAAATATTCAATGGGCTCAACAGGCCTCTCAGCAATTTCCTTGGGGTGTCTACTTTCTAAAATGGGGTCATTTGGGGGGGTTTTGTACCGCCCTGCCATTTTAGCACCTCAAGAAATGAGATAGGCAGTCATAAATTTAAAGCTGTGTAAATTCCAGAAAATGTACCCTAGTTTGTAAACGCTATAACTTTTGCGCAAACCAATAAATATACGCTTATTGACATTTTTTTTACTAAAGACATGTGGCTGAATACATTTTGGCCTAAATGTATGACTAAAATTGAGTTTATTCGATTTTTCTTATAACAAAAATTAGAAAATATCATTTTTTTTCAAAATTTTCAGTCTTTTTCCGTTTATATCGCAAAAAATAAAAATCGCAGAGGCAATCAAATACCATTAAAAGAAAGCTCTATTTGTGGGAAGAAAAGGACGCAAATTTCGTTTGGGTACAACATTGCATGTCCGCACAATTTACAGTTAAAGCAGCGCAGTGCAAAATTCTGAATTCACCTCTGGTCCTTTAGCTACCAAATGGTCCGGCGCTTAAGTGGTTAAGCAATTTGGCATATTTAAAGGCACTTCTCCTTGTTTTGTTTTTGGTGTTGTCCAAATTGGTGACATTGATATATGTCCCTTAGGGTGGGACCTGGGCCCCCATTTTAAGGCCAATAACTAGAAAATAATCCAGCCAAGTGGGGACTAGCAAAAATAACAAGTCAGTTCCCATAGACTGCAATGGTATTTGTTGTATAACTTTTGCCCATGTTAGGCTCTTTGTTTGCCCCCCGGACCGGGGGGTGTTTGTCCCGTCTCTAATTTTGTAGCATGCTGGATGATGTGCTTAATTTTGGACGGGGGGGGGGGCTTATTTTCTGCTAGCTGCATTTGTGTTGGTCTGAGCATGCTCAGGAACTTAGGTTTTTTTTTTGGTGCTTTTTGTGTGTGAACAGCACCTGGATATTTCTGGGCATGCTCAGAGAGAGTGTGTTTTTTGGGTTAGTAATTGAAGGACATCCTTAACAGGTGTACCCACTTTGAAGTTCAGTCTCTACATTGGGTGAACTTGCATTTTGGGTGTTTCATGGACTGTGCATGTGTTTTCATTTGCCTCATTAGCACACAAACCTATGTTATATAAAGCTTGCAGATAGCATTCTCTCCCTTGCCCTGAAAAGAGGCAAGATTGTGTGTGTGGCGCCGGCCGGCAAAATGTACATTTTGGTGTCCTTATCGAGTTTGTAACACATGCATTTTATTTGTTATGTCTTTGCAAAACAGATGTTTGTTTTACTTTTGTTGATTGTTTTTTTTTTCTGTGGGGGATATGTTCCCCTGAAATATTTTTGATGTTGTTAATGTGTGTCGCTTGTTCACTTTGATTTAATTGTCTGTGCTGCATTATTTTGCTAAATCTTTCTCAAGATGTGACTAATGTTTCAAATTTACCTTCATGTCTTTTTTATTTCATTATTTTTTGCTTCCCTTTGTGTTCTCCAAGTCCTGTTTTGTTGACCAATAAAAATTTGATGCAAAGTTTGATGTTTGTTTTTTTTGTTTTCTATGCAACAAATGTGACAGCTGTAGCTTAACTATGCTTATTGGTATGTCAAAACAACAGGTGTGATTTGTCTAACCTGGTGCCTTCATGGTAGCATATGCATGGTTGTGTGCTGCCATGGATAGTCACCAGGAAATGAAAAATACAGAGCGGTAAGTATTAAATTTTCCTTTTTACTGCAGTGGTTCTCAGCCTCAGTCCTCAAGTACCCCCAACAGCACATGTTTTGTGAATTTAAGGAACTTATCTTTATCATGTAGCTCGTTATAATATTTTGTGAATTTATCTTATCGAGAATTGCTGTCCAAAATACCAAACCATTGACTCTGATTTAAAGCACATGTGCAAGATGAAGGAAAACCTGCAAACATGGCCTGTTGGGGGTACTTGAGAAGCACTGATTTAGAGCACTGCACTTAAAAATAGCTCAAGGCAATCAGGCAAATCACACCGATTCTAATTGTGGGCATTTTGAGGGAAACCAAGTAAGAGTTAGAACCCCTGCTTGTTTTTTTTTTAGGTTGGGCTTTGTGTCCCTTTTAGTAAAATTGGCTTCACTTCCTGTCACACAGCTAAACAGGAAGTGAAGGTAAAACCCTACCAATGTCTTAAGCAAATTGCAATCTATCACTTTGTTGTGTCCACCCCAAATCATTGGGTAGTTTGGAGTTTAGTAAAGGCAAATCCACTCTGCAGTACAAGTGTAGTTGCTGAAAATATGAGGGGAAGCACTGGTGTTTGTAACATCCAATCATGTAAAAGCAAAGATGGTGTTTTTTTTTTGTTTCCTTGCATGTCCCCCTCGGATATCCAGCAAGTGCACTTGTAGTGCAAAGTGGATTTGCCTTTAGTAAATAAACCCCAAAGTACCTAATAATTTGGGGTGTACCCAGAAAAATGCTGGAGTGCAATGTACATAATGGGGAAAGTATTTAGATTGACCTGTGTGTCCCCAAGGAAAGACATTGGTAGGTATTTACCCTCACTACCTGTGTGGCTATGTGACAGGGAGTGAATTATTTGGAAGTATAAAGTGGCCAAATTTGGGAGTTGTATTCACCCTATCAGGGGTGCAGACATCCCCAAAAACTGTCTAGACTTCTAATCCCTCTGCACTCTATCCCCAAGCAAAAATAAGAAAGGATTTCATTTAGTTTAACTTTGCAAAGACACATTCCTAAGCTGAATTGTGATGCATGTCAATGGCCCATTTAGACCCTCTTTAATCACTTGAAATCAGCGCTATAGCTGATCGACGGCCACAGCACGGTCCTCAATTGCCGGGAGTCTGTCAATAGACGTCCTCCCCTTCGCGCGTGTGCGCTGTGGTCACCGAGTCACTGAGACTCAGGTGATGACAGATCCGAGTAAGGAGCCGATCCCTGCCCCTTGCCACGTAATCAGCTGTCAGCCAATGACAGCTGATCACGTGATGTAAACAAAAGCTCGGTAATGGTTTTTGTTTTCTCCTTGTGCTGACAGCGTGAGCATAAAAAAAGGCAATCACCGGCTTATGTGCAAGGGACATCGGGCCCGAAGAGGAAGAGGCAATTCTGTATCATCTGTGACATCTGCGTCATCTGTGACAATCAGTAGCCCCTGCCAGTGCCACCTATCAATGCCCACCACTGGTGCCAATCAGTGCCACCTAGCAGTGCTGCCTATTAGTGCCCATGCCCATCACTGCCAACTATCATTGCCACCTAGCAGTGCCACTTCTCAATGCCCACCAGTGCCAACTAGCAATGCCACCTCTCAGTGCCCACCCTTGCCACCTTATCTGTGCCCATCAGTGCAGTCTCATCAGTGTACGTCAATGAAGGAAAAAATTTACCTTTTTTCTAAATTTTCGAACTAAATATTAACCACTTCCCTACCGCCCACCGTCAAATGACGTCCTTGGCTTTGTGCGGTGACATCTATATGATGATCGATAAAAACGATCATAGCAGCAGTTCCGCCACTTGATCGTTCTTACAGGCGGCGGAAGGGGACGTCCCCCCCTCTCCCGCCGCCATCCGGTGCTTCTCCGGGGTCTCCCGTGCCATTGGGGGCCCGGAGAACGAATTGGCCGGTGCCAGATGGGAAGCATAGAGATGACTGGTGACCAGATGGTCACCAGTCATCTCTATGACCGTCGGAGGCCCGGGCGCAACGTTATGACGTCACGCCGGGTCCAGTATGTAAACAAAGCCGTGATCTCGGCTGTCAGCATGAGATCGTGAATTTTTTTTACCGATCTCATGCTATCCAGCCATGCTTTTTGTTTTTTACTTTATTTTTATTTTTTTTAAACTTATTTTTACTTTTTTGTTTTTTTGATCACTTTTATTCCTATTACAAGGAATGTAAACATCCCTTGTAATAGGAATCTATTGTGACAGGTCCTCTTTATGGAGAGATGCGGGGTCAATAAGACCCCCGCTAGCAAAAGAGCTGGAAGAAGATAGCGGGGCGCCCGGCAGAAGGCAGAAAGAACCGGAGATCATGGAGAAGGAACCGGAGAGTGGGAGAAGAACCAGAGAGCGCAGAGACGACACCGGAGAGCAGAAGAAGAGACCCCCGAAGTCAGAAGAAGACCCCCGAAATCGGAAGAAGACCCCCGTAGTCGGAAGAAGACCCCCGGAACTGTCTAATAAATTACTTTAAAAACCTGTGTTGTGTTTTTTTATTGACATCTATTTTCCCACCAAAGCACCCACTCCCACTCCCCATGTTGAGGGCATGCGGCCTGGTATGGTTCAGGAGGGGGGGCGAGTGAACTTTCCTGACCTGCCGGGCTGCATGCAGGGTCTGGTATGGATTTTGGGGGAACCCCCATGCCGTTTTTTCGACATAGGGGGGTTTCCCTTAAAATCCATACCAGACCTAAGGGCCTGGTATGCTCCTGGAGGGGAACCCATGCCGATTTTTTATTTAAAATTTGGCGTGGAGTTCCCCTTCATGATTCATACCAAACACAGGGGACAGCGAGCGCGAGGCTTGCAGTACCCTGTCGCCGAGAACCAGCGCCATGCATCGCGCTGGAAACATTCTCGCGGACAGGTTCTGGAGGTGACTTCAAGTCGCCTCCAGGACACGACTTGAGCGGCTGCTTCACGCTCAAGTCCTGTCCAAGTTGCCTCGCAAAGTCGCGCTGCCCCTGTGTCAACCGGCACACGAGTCGCCCCGCAAGTCGGATCGTCTTGATTTTCAATAGAGACACAAGCGCCACTGACATTTTTATTTACTATCACAGTTCACGCGCCCAATTAAGGATTTATCCGGCGCACCAATTAAGGTATGAACCGGCGCAGCGCACTGTTGTTAGTAGGGATGAGCTTCGTGTTCGAGTCGAACATACGTTCGACTCGAACATCGGCTGTTCGATCGTTCGACGAAGATCGAACTATTTGGGCCGTTCGCGCCAAATTCGAGTGACGCGAACAGCCCACAATGCACTACGCCATCGCAGTGTCATCCAGGCGCTGTGATTGGCCAAGCATGCACTGTGACCCCGCATGCTTGGCCAATCACAGCGCCGGCAGCGAGGAGAGCAATGATTGGCCACAGGCAGGATGCCTGTGGCCAATTATTGCTGAGGGGGTTTAGTACACGCCCCACACTATAAAAGGCCGCCAGCGCGGCGGCCTTGTGTAGTGTGTTCCGGAGCAGGGAAAGAGAAGCATAGGCAGGGACAGTGTAATTTTTTTTCCTTTACTAATCCTGGATTCCTTGTGTTTAGGGACAAATAAGGATAGGTAGGGAGAGTGTCAGTGTGTTATTCTGTGCTAAACCTTGTTTGTAGGGACAGAGAGGTACAGTGAGGGAAAGTGTCAGTGTGCTATTCTGTTCTAAACCAATCTTGCTGAACCATATTTTCAATCCTTGAGTTTAGGGACAGAGAGGTACAGTGAGGGAAAGTGTCAGTGTGCTATTCTGTGCTAAATCTTGTTTGTAGGGACAGAGTAGGACAGTGAGTGAAACTGACAGTGTGCTATTCTGTTCTAAACCAATCTTGCTGAACCATATTTGAAATCCTTGAGTTTAGGGACAGAGAGGCACAGTGAGGGAAAGTGTCAGTGTGCTATTCTGTGCTAAATCTTGTTTGTAGGGACAGAGTAGGACAGTGAGGGAAAGTGTCAGTGTGCTATTCTGTTCTAAACCAATTTTTCTGAACCATATTTGAAATCCTTGAGTTTAGGGACAGAGAAGGACACTCGTGGAAACTATCAGTGTGCTATTCCGTGCTAAATCTTGTTTGTAGGGAGGGACAGAGTAGGACAGTGAGGGAAAGTGTCAGTGTGCTATTCTGTTCTAAACCAATTTTGCTGTTCCATATTTTCAATCCTTGAGTTTAGGGACAGAGAAGGACACTCGTGGAAACTATCAGTGTGCTATTCTGTGCTAAATCTTGTTTGTATGGAGGGACAGAGTAGGACAGTGAGGGAAAGTATCAGTGTGCTATTCTGTTCTAAACCAATTTTGCTGTTCCATATTTGAAATCCTTGAGTTTAGGGACAGAGAAGGACACTCGTGGAAACTATCAGTGTGCTATTCTGTGCTAAATCTTGTTTGTAGGGAGGGACAGAGTAGGACAGTGAGGGAAAGTGTCAGTGTGCTATTCTGTTCTAAACCAATTTTGCTGTTCCATATTTGAAATCCTTGAGTTTAGGGACAGAGAAGGACACTCGTGGAAACTATCAGTGTGCTATTCTGTGCTAAATCTTGTTTGTAGGGAGGGACAGAGTAGGACAGTGAGGGAAAGTGTCAGTGTGCTATTCTGTTCTAAACCAATTTTGCTGTTCCATATTTGAAATCCTTGAGTTTAGGGACAGAGAAGGACACTCGTGGAAACTATCAGTGTGCTATTCTGTGCTAAATCTTGTTTGTAGGGAGGGACAGAGTAGGACAGTGAGGGAAAGTGTCAGTGTGCTATTCTGTTCTAAACCAATTTTGCTGAACCATATTTTCAATCCTTGAGTTTAGGGACAGAGAAGGACACTCGTGGAAACTATCAGTGTGCTATTCTGTGCTAAATCTTGTTTGTAGGGAGGGACAGAGTAGGACAGTGAGGGAAAGTGTCAGTGTGCTATTCTGTTCTAAACCAATTTTGCTGTTCCATATTTGAAATCCTTGAGTTTAGGGACAGAGAAGGACACTCATGGAAACTATCAGTGTGCTATTCTGTGCTAAATCTTGTTTGTATGGAGGGACAGAGTAGGACAGTGAGGGAAAGTATCAGTGTGCTATTCTGTTCTAAACCAATTTTGCTGTTCCATATTTGAAATCCTTGAGTTTAGGGACAGAGAAGGACACTCGTGGAAACTATCAGTGTGTTATTCTGTGCTAAATCTTGTTTGTAGGGAGGGACAGAGTAGGACAGTGAGGGAAAGTGTCAGTGTGCTATTCTGTTCTAAACCAATTTTGCTGTTCCATATTTGAAATCCTTGAGTTTAGGGACAGAGAAGGACACTCGTGGAAACTATCAGTGTGCTATTCTGTGCTAAATCTTGTTTGTAGGGAGGGACAGAGTAGGACAGTGAGGGAAAGTGTCAGTGTGCTATTCTGTTCTAAACCAATTTTGCTGTTCCATATTTGAAATCCTTGAGTTTAGGGACAGAGAAGGACACTCGTGGAAACTATCAGTGTGCTATTCTGTGCTAAATCTTGTTTGTAGGGAGGGACAGAGTAGGACAGTGAGGGAAAGTGTCAGTGTTCTATTCTGTTCTAAACCAATTTTGCTGAACCATATTTTCAATCCTTGAGTTTAGGGACAGAGAAGGACACTCGTGGAAACTATCAGTGTGCTATTCTGTGCTAAATCTTGTTTGTAGGGAGGGACAGAGTAGGACAGTGAGGGAAAGTGTCAGTGTGCTATTCTGTTCTAAACCAATTTTGCTGTTCCATATTTGAAATCCTTGAGTTTAGGGACAGAGAAGGACACTCATGGAAACTATCAGTGTGCTATTCTGTGCTAAATCTTGTTTGTAGGGAGGGACAGAGTAGGACAGTGAGGGAAAGTGTCAGTGTGCTATTCTGTTCTAAACCAATTTTGCTGTTCCATATTTGAAATCCTTGAGTTTAGGGACAGAGAAGGACACTCGTGGAAACTATCAGTGTGCTATTCTGTGCTAAATCTTGTTTGTAGGGAGGGACAGAGTAGGACAGTGAGGGAAAGTGTCAGTGTGCTATTCTGTTCTAAACCAATTTTGCTGAACCATATTTTCAATCCTTGAGTTTAGGGACAGAGAAGGACACTCGTGGAAACTATCAGTGTGCTATTCTGTGCTAAATCTTGTTTATAGGGAGGGACAGAGTAGGACAGTGAGGGAAAGTGTCAGTGTGCTATTCTGTTCTAAACCAATTTTGCTGGTCCATATTTGAAATCCTTGAGTTTAGGGACAGAGAAGGATACTCGTGGAAACTATCAGTGTGCTATTCTGTGCAAAATCTTGTTTGTAGGGAGGGACAGAGTAGGACAGTGAGGGAAAGTGTCAGTGTGCTATTCTGTTCTAAACCAATTTTGCTGTTCCATATTTTCAATCCTTGAGTTTAGGGACAGAGGACACTCGTGGAAACTATCAGTGTGCTATTCTGTGCTAAATCTTGTTTGTAGGGAGGGACAGAGTAGGACAGTGAGGGAAAGTGTCAGTGTGCTATTCTGTTCTAAACCAATTTTGCTGAACCATATTTTCAATCCTTGAGTTTAGGGACAGAGAAGGACACTCGTGGAAACTATCAGTGTGCTATTCTGTGCTAAATCTTGTTTATAGGGAGGGACAGAGTAGGACAGTGAGGGAAAGTGTCAGTGTGCTATTCTGTTCTAAACCAATTTTGCTGTTCCATATTTGAAATCCTTGAGTTTAGGGACAGAGAAGGACACTCGTGGAAACTATCAGTGTGCTATTCTGTGCTAAATCTTGTTTGTAGGGAGGGACAGAGTAGGACAGTGAGGGAAAGTGTCAGTGTGCTATTCTGTTCTAAACCAATTTTGCTGAACCATATTTTCAATCCTTGAGTTTAGGGACAGAGAAGGACACTCGTGGAAACTATCAGTGTGCTATTCTGTGCTAAATCTTGTTTATAGGGAGGGACAGAGTAGGACAGTGAGGGAAAGTGTCAGTGTGCTATTCTGTTCTAAACCAATTTTGCTGTTCCATATTTGAAATCCTTGAGTTTAGGGACAGAGAAGGACACTCGTGGAAACTATCAGTGTGCTATTCTGTGCTAAATCTTGTTTGTAGGGAGGGACAGAGTAGGACAGTGAGGGAAAGTGTCAGTGTGCTATTCTGTTCTAAACCAATTTTGCTGAACCATATTTTCAATCCTTGAGTTTAGGGACAGAGAAGGACACTCGTGGAAACTATCAGTGTGCTATTCTGTGCTAAATCTTGTTTGTAGGGAGGGACAGAGTAGGACAGTGAGGGAAAGTGTCAGTGTGCTATTCTGTTCTAAACCAATTTTGCTGAACCATATTTTCAATCCTTGAGTTTAGGGACAGAGAAGGACACTCGTGGAAACTATCAGTGTGCTATTCTGTGCTAAATCTTGTTTGTAGGGAGGGACAGAGTAGGACAGTGAGGGAAAGTGTCAGTGTGCTATTCTGTTCTAAACCAATTTTGCTGAACCATATTTTCAATCCTTGAGTTTAGGGACAGAGAGGTACAGTGAGTGAAACTGACAGTGTGCTATTCTGTTCTTAACCAATTTTGCTGAACCATATTTGAAATCCTTGAGTTTAGGGACAGAGAAGGACACTCGTGGAAACTATCAGTGTGCTATTCTGTGCTAAATCTTGTTTGTAGGGAGGGACAGAGTAGGACAGTGAGGGAAAGTGTCAGTGTGCTATTCTGTTCTAAACCAATTTTGCTGTTCCATATTTGAAATCCTTGAGTTTAGGGACAGCGAAGGACACTCGTGGAAACTATCAGTGTGCTATTCTGTGCTAAATCTTGTTTGTAGGGAGGGACAGAGTAGGACAGTGAGGGAAAGTGTCAGTGTGCTATTGTGTTCTAAACCAATTTTGCTGAACCATATTTTCAATCCTTGAGTTTAGGGACAGAAAAGGACACTTGTGGAAACTATCAGTGTGCTATTCTGTGCTAAATCTTGTTTGTAGGGAGGGACAGAGTAGGACAGTGAGGGAAAGTGTCAGTGTGCTATTCTGTTCTAAACCAATTTTGCTGAACCATATTTTCAATCCTTGAGTTTAGGGACAGAGAGGTACAGTGAGTGAAACTGACAGTGTGCTATTCTGTTCTAAACCAATTTTGCTGAACCATATTTGAAATCCTTGAGTTTAGGGACAGAGAAGGACACTCGTGGAAACTATCAGTGTGCTATTCTGTGCTAAATCTTGTTTGTAGGGAGGGACAGAGTAGGACAGTGAGGGAAAGTGTCAGTGTGCTATTCTGTTCTAAACCAATTTTGCTGTTCCATATTTGAAATCCTTGAGTTTAGGGACAGAGAAGGACACTCGTGGAAACTATCAGTGTGCTATTCTGTGCTAAATCTTGTTTGTAGGGAGGGACAGAGTAGGACAGTGAGGGAAAGTGTCAGTGTGCTATTCTGTTCTAAACCAATTTTGCTGAACCATATTTTCAATCCTTGAGTTTAGGGACAGAGAAGGACACTCATGGAAACTATCAGTGTGCTATTCTGTGCTAAATCTTGTTTGTAGGGAGGGACAGAGTAGGACAGTGAGGGAAAGTGTCAGTGTGCTATTCTGTTCTAAACCAATTTTGCTGTTCCATATTTGAAATCCTTGAGTTTAGGGACAGAGAAGGACACTCGTGGAAACTATCAGTGTGCTATTCTGTGCTAAATCTTGTTTGTAGGGAGGGACAGAGTAGGACAGTGAGGGAAAGTGTCAGTGTGCTATTGTGTTCTAAACCAATTTTGCTGAACCATATTTTCAATCCTTGAGTTTAGGGACAGAGAAGGACACTCGTGGAAACTATCAGTGTGCTATTCTGTGCTAAATCTTGTTTGTAGGGAGGGACAGAGTAGGACAGTGAGGGAAAGTGTCAGTGTGCTATTCTGTTCTAAACCAATTTTGCTGTTCCATATTTGAAATCCTTGAGTTTAGGGACAGAGAAGGACACTCGTGGAAACTATCAGTGTGCTATTCTGTGCTAAATCTTGTTTGTAGGGAGGGACAGAGTAGGACAGTGAGGGAAAGTGTCAGTGTGCTATTCTGTTCTAAACCAATTTTGCTGAAACATATTTTCAATCCTTGAGTTTAGGGACAGAGAGGTACAGTGAGTGAAACTGAAAGTGTGCTATTCTGTTCTAAACCAATTTTGCTGAACCATATTTTCAATCCTTGAGTTTAGGGACAGAGAAGGACACTCGTGGAAACTATCAGTGTGCTATTCTGTGCTAAATCTTGTTTATAAGGAGGGACAGAGTAGGACAGTGAGGGAAAGTGTCAGTGTGCTATTCTGTTCTAAACCAATTTTGCTGTTCCATATTTGAAATCCTTGAGTTTAGGGACAGAGAAGGACACTCATGGAAACTATCAGTGTGCTATTCTGTGCTAAATCTTGTTTGTAGGGAGGGACAGAGTAGGACAGTGAGGGAAAGTGTCAGTGTGCTATTCTGTTCTAAACCAATTTTGCTGTTCCATATTTGAAATCCTTGAGTTTAGGGACAGAGAAGGACACTCGTGGAAACTATCAGTGTGCTATTCTGTGCTAAATCTTGTTTGTAGGGAGGGACAGAGTAGGACAGTGAGGGAAAGTGTCAGTGTGCTATTCTGTTCTAAACCAATTTTGCTGAACCATATTTTCAATCCTTGAGTTTAGGGACAGAGAAGGACACTCGTGGAAACTATCAGTGTGCTATTCTGTGCTAAATCTTGTTTATAGGGAGGGACAGAGTAGGACAGTGAGGGAAAGTGTCAGTGTGCTATTCTGTTCTAAACCAATTTTGCTGTTCCATATTTGAAATCCTTGAGTTTAGGGACAGAGAAGGACACTCGTGGAAACTATCAGTGTGCTATTCTGTGCAAAATCTTGTTTGTAGGGAGGGACAGAGTAGGACAGTGAGGGAAAGTGTCAGTGTGCTATTCTGTTCTAAACCAATTTTGCTGTTCCATATTTTCAATCCTTGAGTTTAGGGACAGAGGACACTCGTGGAAACTATCAGTGTGCTATTCTGTGCTAAATCTTGTTTGTAGGGAGGGACAGAGTAGGACAGTGAGGGAAAGTGTCAGTGTGCTATTGTGTTCTAAACCAATTTTGCTGAACCATATTTTCAATCCTTGAGTTTAGGGACAGAGAAGGACACTCGTGGAAACTATCAGTGTGCTATTCTGTGCTAAATCTTGTTTATAGGGAGGGACAGAGTAGGACAGTGAGGGAAAGTGTCAGTGTGCTATTCTGTTCTAAACCAATTTTGCTGTTCCATATTTGAAATCCTTGAGTTTAGGGACAGAGAAGGACACTCGTGGAAACTATCAGTGTGCTATTCTGTGCTAAATCTTGTTTGTAGGGAGGGACATAGTAGGACAGTGAGGGAAAGTGTCAGTGTGCTATTCTGTTCTAAACCAATTTTGCTGAACCATATTTCCAATCCTTGAGTTTAGGGACAGAGAAGAACACTCGTGGAAACTATCAGTGTGCTATTCTGTGCTAAATCTTGTTTATAGGGAGGGACAGAGTAGGACAGTGAGGGAAAGTGTCAGTGTGCTATTCTGTTCTAAACCAATTTTGCTGTTCCATATTTGAAATCCTTGAGTTTAGGGACAGAGAAGGACACTCGTGGAAACTATCAGTGTGCTATTCTGTGCTAAATCTTGTTTGTAGGGAGGGACAGAGTAGGACAGTGAGGGAAAGTGTCAGTGTGCTATTCTGTTCTAAACCAATTTTGCTGAACCATATTTTCAATCCTTGAGTTTAGGGACAGAGAAGGACACTCGTGGAAACTATCAGTGTGCTATTCTGTGCTAAATCTTGTTTGTAGGGAGGGACAGAGTAGGACAGTGAGGGAAAGTGTCAGTGTGCTATTCTGTTCTAAACCAATTTTGCTGAACCATATTTTCAATCCTTGAGTTTAGGGACAGAGAAGAACACTCGTGGAAACTATCAGTGTGCTATTCTGTGCTAAATCTTGTTTGTAGGGAGGGACAGAGTAGGACAGTGAGGGAAAGTGTCAGTGTGCTATTCTGTTCTAAACCAATTTTGCTGAACCATATTTTCAATCCTTGAGTTTAGGGACAGAGAGGTACAGTGAGTGAAACTGACAGTGTGCTATTCTGTTCTTAACCAATTTTGCTGAACCATATTTGAAATCCTTGAGTTTAGGGACAGAGAAGGACACTCGTGGAAACTATCAGTGTGCTATTCTGTGCTAAATCTTGTTTGTAGGGAGGGACAGAGTAGGACAGTGAGGGAAAGTGTCAGTGTGCTATTCTGTTCTAAACCAATTTTGCTGTTCCATATTTGAAATCCTTGAGTTTAGGGACAGCGAAGGACACTCGTGGAAACTATCAGTGTGCTATTCTGTGCTAAATCTTGTTTGTAGGGAGGGACAGAGTAGGACAGTGAGGGAAAGTGTCAGTGTGCTATTGTGTTCTAAACCAATTTTGCTGAACCATATTTTCAATCCTTGAGTTTAGGGACAGAAGAGGACACTTGTGGAAACTATCAGTGTGCTATTCTGTGCTAAATCTTGTTTGTAGGGAGGGACAGAGTAGGACAGTGAGGGAAAGTGTCAGTGTGCTATTCTGTTCTAAACCAATTTTGCTGAACCATATTTTCAATCCTTGAGTTTAGGGACAGAGAGGTACAGTGAGTGAAACTGACAGTGTGCTATTCTGTTCTAAACCAATTTTGCTGAACCATATTTGAAATCCTTGAGTTTAGGGACAGAGAAGGACACTCGTGGAAACTATCAGTGTGCTATTCTGTGCTAAATCTTGTTTGTAGGGAGGGACAGAGTAGGACAGTGAGGGAAAGTGTCAGTGTGCTATTCTGTTCTAAACCAATTTTGCTGTTCCATATTTGAAATCCTTGAGTTTAGGGACAGAGAAGGACACTCGTGGAAACTATCAGTGTGCTATTCTGTGCTAAATCTTGTTTGTAGGGAGGGACAGAGTAGGACAGTGAGGGAAAGTGTCAGTGTGCTATTCTGTTCTAAACCAATTTTGCTGAACCATATTTTCAATCCTTGAGTTTAGGGACAGAGAGGTAAAGTGAGTGAAACTGACAGTGTGCTATTCTGTTCTAAACCAATTTTGCTGAACCATATTTGAAATCCTTGAGTTTAGGGACAGAGAAGGACACTCGTGGAAACTATCAGTGTGCTATTCTGTGCTAAATCTTGTTTGTAGGGAGGGACAGAGTAGGACAGTGAGGGAAAGTGTCAGTGTGCTATTCTGTTCTAAACCAATTTTGCTGAACCATATTTTCAATCCTTGAGTTTAGGGACAGAGAAGGACACTCATGGAAACTATCAGTGTGCTATTCTGTGCTAAATCTTGTTTGTAGGGAGGGACAGAGTAGGACAGTGAGGGAAAGTGTCAGTGTGCTATTCTGTTCTTAACCAATTTTGCTGAACCATATTTGAAATCCTTGAGTTTAGGGACAGAGAAGGACACTCGTGGAAACTATTAGTGTGCTATTCTGTGCTAAATCTTGTTTGTAGGGAGGGACAGAGTAGGACAGTGAGGGAAAGTGTCAGTGTGCTATTCTGTTCTAAACCAATTTTGCTGTTCCATATTTGAAATCCTTGAGTTTAGGGACAGCGAAGGACACTCGTGGAAACTATCAGTGTGCTATTCTGTGCTAAATCTTGTTTGTAGGGAGGGACAGAGTAGGACAGTGAGGGAAAGTGTCAGTGTGCTATTGTGTTCCAAACCAATTTTGCTGAACCATATTTTCAATCCTTGAGTTTAGGGACAGAAAAGGACACTTGTGGAAACTATCAGTGTGCTATTCTGTGCTAAATCTTGTTTGTAGGGAGGGACAGAGTAGGACAGTGAGGGAAAGTGTCAGTGTGCTATTCTGTTCTAAACCAATTTTGCTGAACCATATTTTCAATCCTTGAGTTTAGGGACAGAGAGGTACAGTGAGTGAAACTGACAGTGTGCTATTCTGTTCTAAACCAATTTTGCTGTTCCATATTTGAAATCCTTGAGTTTAGGGACAGAGAAGGACACTCGTGGAAACTATCAGTGTGCTATTCCGTGCTAAATCTTGTTTGTAGGGAGGGACAGAGTAGGACAGTGAGGGAAAGTGTCAGTGTGCTATTCTGTTCTAAACCAATTTTGCTGAACCATATTTTCAATCCTTGAGTTTAGGGACAGAGAGGTAAAGTGAGTGAAACTGACAGTGTGCTATTCTGTTCTAAACCAATTTTGCTGAACCATATTTGAAATCCTTGAGTTTAGGGACAGAGAAGGACACTCGTGGAAACTATCAGTGTGCTATTCTGTGCTAAATCTTGTTTGTAGGGAGGGACAGAGTAGGACAGTGAGGGAAAGTGTCAGTGTGCTATTCTGTTCTAAACCAATTTTGCTGAACCATATTTTCAATCCTTGAGTTTACGGACAGAGAAGGACACTCATGGAAACTATCAGTGTGCTATTCTGTGCTAAATCTTGTTTGTAGGGAGGGACAGAGTAGGACAGTGAGGGAAAGTGTCAGTGTGCTATTCTGTTCTAAACCAATTTTGCTGTTCCATATTTGAAATCCTTGAGTTTAGGGACAGAGAAGGACACTCATGGAAACTATCAGTGTGCTATTCTGTGCTAAATCTTGTTTGTAGGGAGGGACAGAGTAGGACAGTGAGGGAAAGTGTCAGTGTGCTATTGTGTTCTAAACCAATTTTGCTGAACCATATTTTCAATCCTTGAGTTTAGGGACAGAGAAGGACACTCGTGGAAACTATCAGTGTGCTATTCTGTGCTAAATCTTGTTTGTAGGGAGGGACAGAGTAGGACAGTGAGGGAAAGTGTCAGTGTGCTATTCTGTTCTAAACCAATTTTGCTGAAACATATTTTCAATCCTTGAGTTTAGGGACAGAGAGGTACAGTGAGTGAAACTGACAGTGTGCTATTCTGTTCTAAACCAATTTTGCTGAACCATATTTTCAATCCTTGAGTTTAGGGACAGAGAAGGACACTCATGGAAACTATCAGTGTGCTATTCTGTGCTAAATCTTGTTTGTAGGGAGGGACAGAGTAGGACAGTGAGGGAAAGTGTCAGTGTGCTATTCTGTTCTTAACCAATTTTGCTGAACCATATTTGAAATCCTTGAGTTTAGGGACAGAGAAGGACACTCGTGGAAACTATCAGTGTGCTATTCTGTGCTAAATCTTGTTTGTAGGGAGGGACAGAGTAGGACAGTGAGGGAAAGTGTCAGTGTGCTATTCTGTTCTAAACCAATTTTGCTGTTCCATATTTGAAATCCTTGAGTTTAGGGACAGCGAAGGACACTCGTGGAAACTATCAGTGTGCTATTCTGTGCTAAATCTTGTTTTTAGGGAGGGACAGAGTAGGACAGTGAGGGAAAGTGTCAGTGTGCTATTGTGTTCCAAACCAATTTTGCTGAACCATATTTTCAATCCTTGAGTTTAGGGACAGAAAAGGACACTTGTGGAAACTATCAGTGTGCTATTCTGTGCTAAATCTTGTTTGTAGGGAGGGACAGAGTAGGACAGTGAGGGAAAGTGTCAGTGTGCTATTCTGTTCTAAACCAATTTTGCTGAACCATATTTTCAATCCTTGAGTTTAGGGACAGAGAGGTACAGTGAGTGAAACTGACAGTGTGCTATTCTGTTCTAAACCAATTTTGCTGTTCCATATTTGAAATCCTTGAGTTTAGGGACAGAGAAGGACACTCGTGGAAACTATCAGTGTGCTATTCCGTGCTAAATCTTGTTTGTAGGGAGGGACAGAGTAGGACAGTGAGGGAAAGTGTCAGTGTGCTATTCTGTTCTAAACCAATTTTGCTGAACCATATTTTCAATCCTTGAGTTTAGGGACAGAGAGGTAAAGTGAGTGAAACTGACAGTGTGCTATTCTGTTCTAAACCAATTTTGCTGAACCATATTTGAAATCCTTGAGTTTAGGGACAGAGAAGGACACTCGTGGAAACTATCAGTGTGCTATTCTGTGCTAAATCTTGTTTGTAGGGAGGGACAGAGTAGGACAGTGAGGGAAAGTGTCAGTGTGCTATTCTGTTCTAAACCAATTTTGCTGAACCATATTTTCAATCCTTGAGTTTACGGACAGAGAAGGACACTCATGGAAACTATCAGTGTGCTATTCTGTGCTAAATCTTGTTTGTAGGGAGGGACAGAGTAGGACAGTGAGGGAAAGTGTCAGTGTGCTATTCTGTTCTAAACCAATTTTGCTGTTCCATATTTGAAATCCTTGAGTTTAGGGACAGAGAAGGACACTCATGGAAACTATCAGTGTGCTATTCTGTGCTAAATCTTGTTTGTAGGGAGGGACAGAGTAGGACAGTGAGGGAAAGTGTCAGTGTGCTATTGTGTTCTAAACCAATTTTGCTGAACCATATTTTCAATCCTTGAGTTTAGGGACAGAGAAGGACACTCGTGGAAACTATCAGTGTGCTATTCTGTGCTAAATCTTGTTTGTAGGGAGGGACAGAGTAGGACAGTGAGGGAAAGTGTCAGTGTGCTATTCTGTTCTAAACCAATTTTGCTGAAACATATTTTCAATCCTTGAGTTTAGGGACAGAGAGGTACAGTGAGTGAAACTGACAGTGTGCTATTCTGTTCTAAACCAATTTTGCTGAACCATATTTGAAATCCTTGAGTTTAGGGACAGAGAAGGACACTCGTGGAAACTATCAGTGTGCTATTCTGTGCTAAATCTTGTTTGTAGGGAGGGACAGAGTAGAACAGTGAGGGAAAGTGTCAGTGTGCTATTCTGTTCTAAACCAATTTTGCTGTTCCATATTTGAAATCCTTGAGTTTAGGGACAGAGAAGGACACTCGTGGAAACTATCAGTGTGCTATTCTGTGCTAAATCTTGTTTGTAGGGAGGGACAGAGTAGGACAGTGAGGGAAAGTGTCAGTGTGCTATTCTGTTCTAAACCAATTTTGCTGAACCATATTTTCAATCCTTGAGTTTAGGGACAGAGAGGTACAGTGAGTGAAACTGACAGTGTGCTATTCTGTTCTAAACCAATTTTGCTGAACCATATTTGAAATCCTTGAGTTTAGGGACAGAGAAGGACACTCGTGGAAACTATCAGTGTGCTATTCTGTGCTAAATCTTGTTTGTAGGGAGGGACAGAGTAGGACAGTGAGGGAAAGTGTCAGTGTGCTATTCTGTTCTAAACCAATTTTGCTGTTCCATATTTGAAATCCTTGAGTTTAGGGACAGAGAAGGACACTCGTGGAAACTATCAGTGTGCTATTCTGTGCTAAATCTTGTTTGTAGGGAGGGACAGAGTAGGACAGTGAGGGAAAGTGTCAGTGTGCTATTCTGTTCTAAACCAATTTTGCTGAACCATATTTTCAATCCTTGAGTTTAGGGACAGAGAGGTAAAGTGAGTGAAACTGACAGTGTGCTATTCTGTTCTAAACCAATTTTGCTGAACCATATTTGAAATCCTTGAGTTTAGGGACAGAGAAGGACACTCGTGGAAACTATCAGTGTGCTATTCTGTGCTAAATCTTGTTTGTAGGGAGGGACAGAGTAGGACAGTGAGGGAAAGTGTCAGTGTGCTATTCTGTTCTAAACCAATTTTGCTGAACCATATTTTCAATCCTTGAGTTTAGGGACAGAGAAGGACACTCATGGAAACTATCAGTGTGCTATTCTGTGCTAAATCTTGTTTGTAGGGAGGGACAGAGTAGGACAGTGAGGGAAAGTGTCAGTGTGCTATTCTGTTCTTAACCAATTTTGCTGAACCATATTTGAAATCCTTGAGTTTAGGGACAGAGAAGGACACTCGTGGAAACTATCAGTGTGCTATTCTGTGCTAAATCTTGTTTGTAGGGAGGGACAGAGTAGGACAGTGAGGGAAAGTGTCAGTGTGCTATTCTGTTCTAAACCAATTTTGCTGTTCCATATTTGAAATCCTTGAGTTTAGGGACAGAGAAGGACACTCGTGGAAACTATCAGTGTGCTATTCTGTGCTAAATCTTGTTTGTAGGGAGGGACAGAGTAGGACAGTGAGGGAAAGTGTCAGTGTGCTATTCTGTTCTAAACCAATTTTGCTGAACCATATTTTCAATCCTTGAGTTTAGGGACAGAGAGGTAAAGTGAGTAAAACTGACAGTGTGCTATTCTGTTCTAAACCAATTTTGCTGAACCATATTTGAAATCCTTGAGTTTAGGGACAGAGAAGGACACTCGTGGAAACTATCAGTGTGCTATTCTGTGCTAAATCTTGTTTGTAGGGAGGGACAGAGTAGGACAGTGAGGGAAAGTGTCAGTGTGCTATTCTGTTCTAAACCAATTTTGCTGAACCATATTTTCAATCCTTGAGTTTACGGACAGAGAAGGACACTCATGGAAACTATCAGTGTGCTATTCTGTGCTAAATCTTGTTTGTAGGGAGGGACAGAGTAGGACAGTGAGGGAAAGTGTCAGTGTGCTATTCTGTTCTAAACCAATTTTGCTGTTCCATATTTGAAATCCTTGAGTTTAGGGACAGAGAAGGACACTCATGGAAACTATCAGTGTGCTATTCTGTGCTAAATCTTGTTTGTAGGGAGGGACAGAGTAGGACAGTGAGGGAAAGTGTCAGTGTGCTATTGTGTTCTAAACCAATTTTGCTGAACCATATTTTCAATCCTTGAGTTTAGGGACAGAGAAGGACACTCGTGGAAACTATCAGTGTGCTATTCTGTGCTAAATCTTGTTTGTAGGGAGGGACAGAGTAGGACAGTGAGGGAAAGTGTCAGTGTGCTATTCTGTTCTAAACCAATTTTGCTGTTCCATATTTGAAATCCTTGAGTTTAGGGACAGAGAAGGACACTCGTGGAAACTATCAGTGTGCTATTCTGTGCTAAATCTTGTTTGTAGGGAGGGACAGAGTAGGACAGTGAGGGAAAGTGTCAGTGTGCTATTCTGTTCTAAACCAATTTTGCTGAAACATATTTTCAATCCTTGAGTTTAGGGACAGAGAGGTACAGTGAGTGAAACTGACAGTGTGCTATTCTGTTCTAAACCAATTTTGCTGAACCATATTTGAAATCCTTGAGTTTAGGGACAGAGAAGGACACTCGTGGAAACTATCAGTGTGCTATTCTGTGCTAAATCTTGTTTGTAGGGAGGGACAGAGTAGAACAGTGAGGGAAAGTGTCAGTGTGCTATTCTGTTCTAAACCAATTTTGCTGTTCCATATTTGAAATCCTTGAGTTTAGGGACAGAGAAGGACACTCGTGGAAACTATCAGTGTGCTATTCTGTGCTAAATCTTGTTTGTAGGGAGGGACAGAGTAGGACAGTGAGGGAAAGTGTCAGTGTGCTATTCTGTTCTAAACCAATTTTGCTGAACCATATTTTCAATCCTTGAGTTTAGGGACAGAGAGGTACAGTGAGTGAAACTGACAGTGTGCTATTCTGTTCTAAACCAATTTTGCTGAACCATATTTGAAATCCTTGAGTTTAGGGACAGAGAAGGACACTCGTGGAAACTATCAGTGTGCTATTCTGTGCTAAATCTTGTTTGTAGGGAGGGACAGAGTAGGACAGTGAGGGAAAGTGTCAGTGTGCTATTCTGTTCTGAACCAATTTTGCTGAACCATATTTTCAATCCTTGAGTTTAGGGACAGAGAAGGTCACTCATGGAAACTATCAGTGTGCTATTCTGTGCTAAATCTTGTTTGTAGGGAGGGACAGAGTAGGACAGTGAGGGAAAGTGTCAGTGTGCTATTCTGTTCTAAACCAATTTTGCTGTTCCATATTTGAAATCCTTGAGTTTAGGGACAGAGAAGGACACTCGTGGAAACTATCAGTGTGCTATTCTGTGCTAAATCTTGTTTGTAGGGAGGGACAGAGTAGGACAGTGAGGGAAAGTGTCAGTGTGCTATTGTGTTCTAAACCAATTTTGCTGAACCATATTTTCAATCCTTGAGTTTAGGGACAGAGAAGGACACTCGTGGAAACTATCAGTGTGCTATTCTGTGCTAAATCTTGTTTGTAGGGAGGGACAGAGTAGGACAGTGAGGGAAAGTGTCAGTGTGCTATTCTGTTCTAAACCAATTTTGCTGTTCCATATTTGAAATCCTTGAGTTTAGGGACAGAGAAGGACACTCGTGGAAACTATCAGTGTGCTATTCTGTGCTAAATCTTGTTTGTAGGGAGGGACAGAGTAGGACAGTGAGGGAAAGTGTCAGTGTGCTATTCTGTTCTAAACCAATTTTGCTGAACCATATTTGAAATCCTTGAGTTTAGGGACAGAGAAGGATAGGCAGGGGACAGTGTCAGTGTCATTGTTGCTAAGCCTCCTGCACAGTATACACCTGAAGGTAGCCCTTATTGCTCTTTTTCCCATCTCCCTGCAGGCCATCCATTAAAATGTCTGGAAGGCAAACAAGGAGAGGCAGACAGTCAGGAGGCAAAAAAGAGGGCAAGCAGGCTCTGTGTCTGGGGGCAACAGTGCTGGTCGTGGACGCGGTGCACATGGCCATGGGACACGCTTGTCCTTCTTTTCGGCAGCTGGACATGTTGAGCCACATCATGCCGAAGACTTGGTAGAGTGGATGACCAAGCCCACCTCATCCTCCTCATCCTCTCTCACCCAGGCTCAGGGTACTGGCAAAGCAGCTGCCAAAGCGTCCTCTTCTCTGGTATCATTATCTTCATTAGTCAATCCTTCCCTAGACCCACCATGTCCTCCTCCTGAGGAGTCCCCCGAACTGTTTGAGCACAGTGTTGGGTACATGCTCCAGGAGGATGCCCAGCGTTTCGAAGGATCTGATGATGATACCCAGCTAGAGGAAGGCAGTAGCGTGAGAGCAGAGAGAGGGGATGCTCAAGAAGGACACCAATCTGGCAGTCATGCTCCAGCAGCTGCAGCATACTGCCAGATTGGCTCCAGTGATGAGGAGGGAGGGGATGATGAGGTCACTGACTCCACGTGGGTGCCTAATAGGAGAGAAGAGGAGGAGGAGGATGAGGAGGAGGCACATCTCCAACGAGGCAGGATGCCCTTGAGTGGCCAGCGTATGGGCAGCACACCGACGGAATCACACCGCAGAGCTCCGCCTGTGCAGGGCGCTGCCTCTGCCCGTCATTCCAAAAGTTCTTTGGTGTGGGCCTTTTTTGAGGCGAGTGCATCAGATCGCACAGCTGCTGTTTGCAACATATGTCTCAAGCGTATATCGCGTGGCCAAAACATCAGCCGCTTGGGCACCACATGCTTGATCAGACATATGTTGACCTGCCATGCAGCTCATTGGCAAGCCTACCTTAAAGACCCACACCAAAGAACAAAGCTGACTTCTTCTTGCACCGCATCAGCTGGGATCTCCAACCCCAGTATACCTTCAGTCCTCTCTGAAACCTGCTCTGAGAGGAATGAAGGTGTAGAATTAGGTGTGTCACAGCCAAGTACTTGCAGGCACTCTGCTAGCAGTACACCAACGTCCGATTCTAGCAGGCAAATTTCCCTGCCCCAGCTGCTGGACCGTCGAAAGAAGTTCACTCCCAGCCATCCACATGCTAGCTTGGCTAAATTGCTAGTGCTTCAACTGCTGCCTTTTCAGTTGGTAGACTCGGCCCCCTTCCGTGAGTTTGTGCAATGTGCGGTTCCTCAGTGGCAGGTTCCCAAACGCCACTTTTTCTCACGGAAGGCGATTCCGGCTCTCTACAGGCATGTGGAAGGCAATGTCTTGGCCTCGCTGGACAGGGCGGTCAGCGGTAAGGTGCATATTACTGCTGACTCATGGTCCAGCAGGCATGGACAGGGACGTTACCTTTCTTTCACGGCCCATTGGGTCACTCTTTTGGCAGCTGGGAAGGATGCAGGACAAGGTGCAGTAGTGTTGGGGGTTGTTCCACCGCCACGCCTCCAAAATGCTACTACTGGTTGTGACACACCTCTCTCCTCCACCCCCTCCTCTTCTTCCTCCATGGCCTCTTCCTGTGGTTTGTCCTCGGAACCAGCGGTGCTCCGTAGGCGTTCAAGGGGCTACGCAAGTACGCAGGCAAAAAGATGCCATGCCGTGCTTGCGCTGGTGTGTTTGGGGGACAGAAGCCACACTGGGGCAGAGGTCCTGTCTGCTCTGCAGGGGCAGGCCGAGAGGTGGTTGACGCCACGCCAGCTTAAGCCAGGAATGGTGGTTTGCGACAATGGCACCAACCTCCTCTCCGCCCTCCGACAGGGACAACTGACCCATGTGCCCTGTATGGCTCACGTCCTTAACCTGGTGGTGCAGCGGTTCTTGGGCAGGTACCCGGGCTTACAGGATGTCCTGAGGCAGGCCAGGAAAGTCTGTGTGCATTTCTGCAGATCTTATAATGCCAGTGCTCGCCTGGCTGAGCTGCAAAAGGAGTTAAACCTGCCCAAAAACCGCCTTATATGTGACATGCCCACCAGGTGGAACTCAACGTTGGCCATGCTGCAGCGGCTGCACACGCAGCAGAGGGCCATCAATGAGTACCTGTGCGACTACGGCACCAGGACAGGGTCAGGGGAGCTCGGTTTTTTTCACCACGCCAGTGGGGCATGATCAGGGATGCATGCACTGTCCTGGCACCATTTGAGGAGGCCACGAGGATGGTGAGCAGTGACAGTGCATGCATCAGTGACACTGTACCTCTTGTCCACCTGTTGGAGCACACGCTGCGTGGAATAATGGACAGGGCACTTGAGGCAGAACAGAGGCAGGAAGAGGAGGACTTCCTTGCCTCTCAAGGCCCCCTTTACCCAGACAGTGTTCCTTCTGTCCCACCCATCACACAGGAAGAGGAGGAGGAGGAGGAGGAGGAGGATTGTGTCAGCATGGAGGTGGAGGCTGGCACTCAGCATCATCAGTAGCAGTCTTTTAGGGATGATTTACAGTCCAAAGAAACCAGTGGACTTGTACGTGGCTGGGAGGAGGTGGCTGCGGATCATGTCGTCCTTAGTGACCCAGAGGACTCCGGACTGAATGCCTCAGCTAACCTACGCTGCATGGCCTCCCTGATCCTGCAAAGTCTGCGGAAGGATCCTCGTATTCTTCGGATCAAGGAGAGGGACCATTACTGGCTGGCCACTCTCCTTGATCCACGGTACAAGGGTAAGGTTGCGGACCTTATCTTACCGTCGCAGAGGGAGCAGAGGATGAGACAACTCCGGGAGGCCTTGCAGAAAGGTCTGTGCAACGCGTTCCCAGAGACTGGGAGGTTACAAACTCCTGGTCCTGGACAACGAGTTGCTGAGGCTTCGGGCAGTCAAAGAAGGAGCGGTGGGGAAGGTGGCCGTCTGACCGATGCGTTCAGACAATTCTTTAGTCCGCAGCCCCAAAGTATGATCGGTTCCAGCAACCATCGCCAGCGTCTGATATACATGGTCCAGGAATACCTAGGGGCAAGGTCAGACTTGGACACCTTCCCCACTGAAAATCCTCTGGCTTACTGGGTCTTGAGGATGGATCACTGGCCAGAGCTTGCACAGTATGCAATTGAGCTACTGGCCTGTCCTGCATCCAGCGTTCTTTCAGAACGCACATTCAGTGCTGCTGGAGGATTTGTCACGGATCACAGGGTGCGCCTGTCCACCGACTCGGTTGATCGACTGACTTTCATCAAGATGAACCAGTCTTGGATCACCACCAGCTACCACACACCTGATGCTGATATAACAGACTAATTGATTTTAAAATGTCACATCCCTTCAAGACTGATGCTGATGCTGAGTGCCTGTGCTGTTATGTTGACTGGCTATCCTCCTCCTCCTCCTCAATGATACGATTAATGATGATAGCTTGGAAGATCATTTTGGTTTATGGGTGACGCCACCAGTGGCTAAGGCCCAATTTTTCAGCCCCTGTTTAACAGGGGCGTGTAATTAAAATTTTGGATGCAATACTTTGCAACAGGCCTCATTGCTGTGCTCCAAGTACAGTATCTGTGAGGGGTTGCAGTGTTGTGCCACCAGTGCCTAAGGCCCAATTTTTCAGCCCCTGTTCAACAGGGGCATGCAATTATAATTATTGATCTAATAATTCACAGCAGGACCCATTGCTGCGCCAACCAAGAGTAACTGTCAGGCCTTACAGTGTTGTGGCACCAGCACCACCATCACCACCACCACCACCAAAGGCCCAATTTTCCAGCCCCTATTCAACAGGGGCATGCAATTATAATTATTGATCTAATAATTCACAGCAGGGCCCATTGCTGCGCCCACCAAGAGTAACTGTCAGGCCTTACAGTGTTGTGGCACCAGCACCACCATCACCACCACCACCACCACCAAAGGCCCAATTTTTCAGCCCCTATTCAACAGGGGCATGCAATTATAATTATTGATCTAATAATTCACAGCAGGGCCCATTGCTGCGCCCACCAAGAGTAACTGTCAGGCCTTACAGTGTTGTGGCACCAGCACCACCATCACCACCACCACCACCACCAAAGGCCCAATTTTTCAGCCCCTGTTCAACAGGGGCATGCAATTATAATTATTGATCTAATAATTCACAGCAGGGCCCATTGCTGCGCCCACCAAGAGTAACTGTCAGGCCTTACAGTGTTGTGGCACCAGCACCACCATCACCACCACCACCACCACCAAAGGCCCAATTTTTCAGCCCCTATTCAACAGGGGCATGCAATTATAATTATTGATCTAATAATTCACAGCAGGGCCCATTGCTGCGCCCACCAAGAGTAACTGTCAGGCCTTACAGTGTTGTGGCACCAGCACCACCATCACCACCACCACCACCACCAAAGGCCCAATTTTTCAGCCCCTATTCAACAGGGGCATGCAATTATAATTATTGATCTAATAATTCACAGCAGGGCCCATTGGTGCGCCCACCAAGAGTAACTGTCAGGCCTTACAGTGTTGTGGCACCAGCACCACCATCACCACCACCACCACCACCAAAGGCCCAATTTTTCAGCCCCTGTTCAACAGGGGCATGCAATTATAATTATTGATCTAATAATTCACAGCAGGGCCCATTGCTGCGCCCACCAAGAGTAACTGTCAGGCCTTACAGTGTTGTGGCACCAGCACCACCATCACCACCACCACCACCACCAAAGGCCCAATTTTTCAGCCCCTGTTCAACAGGGGCATGCAATTATAATTATTGATCTAATAATTCACGGCAGGGCCCATTGCTGCGCCCACCAAGAGTAACTGTCAGGCCTTACAGTGTTGTGGCTCCAGCACCACCATCACCACCACCACCACCACCAAAGGCCCAATTTTTCAGCCCCTATTCAACAGGGGCATGCAATTATAATTATTGATCTAATAATTCACAGCAGGGCCCATTGCTGCGCCCACCAAGAGTAACTGTCAGGCCTTACAGTGTTGTGGCACCAGCACCACCATCACCACCACCACCACCACCAAAGGCCCAATTTTTAAGCCCCTGTTCAACAGGGGCATGCAATTATAATTATTGATCTAATAATTCACAGCAGGGCCCATTGCTGCGCCCACCAAGAGTAACTGTCAGGCCTTACAGTGTTGTGGCACCAGCACCACCATCACCACCACCACCACCACCAAAGG
The DNA here is from genome assembly GCA_029206835.1 of Rana muscosa. Taxonomy (NCBI): domain Eukaryota; kingdom Metazoa; phylum Chordata; class Amphibia; order Anura; family Ranidae; genus Rana; species Rana muscosa. Next base: position 1,256,511,475 of record CM055116.1, on the reverse strand, counting down.
CCCAATTTTTCAGCCCCTATTCAACAGGGGCATGCAATTATAATTATTGATCTAATAATTCACAGCAGGGCCCATTGCTGCGCCCACCAAGAGTAACTGTCAGGCCTTACAGTGTTGTGGCACCAGCACCACCATCAAAGGCCCAATTTTTAGTACCACTGATCAACAATTATATGTTATTACAATTCCTGATATAATAGTTGACAGCAGGGCGTTCCAGCACCCACCAAGAATAACTGTGAGTGCTTTCAGTGTTGTGCCAACACCAACACCTAAGGGGCCAATTTCTGCAGAGTATATACGGCAGGTCCCTACTTTCAAACATCCATCTTACAAACGACTACTACTTGCAAACGGAAGAAGACAACAGGAAGTGAGAGGAAATCTACCCCTTGGAAGGAAAATGCTCTCCTGTAAGAATTAATATGGGAGAAAGGTGTCTCCTCTCTACTGATGCTTTATCACCAATCCTTGTTTCAATACAAACACCACATTTCAAAAACAGTTGTCATCGGGACGCAAAGTGAGGTGAAATGTTCTGAACAGGGGCACAGACAGCAAAAAAAATGTGACAGGGGTGATAACCGTTCCCTATGTTTTCCAAAAATCTAAAAAAAAAGGAATTTGGCATGGAGCTACACTTAAACAATGCAGCTGTTCAAAATTACAAACAGATTCTACATAAGAACAAACCTACAGTCCCTGTCTTGTATGCACCGCCTGTATACGGCTGTTCAGAGTATATAGGGCCTTTTTTATTTTGTGTGCGGGGTTCCCCTTAATATCCATACAAGACCCAAAGGGGCTGGTAATGGGCTGGGGTGGGGGGGGGGTGATGGGGTAGCTATGCCATTTTTCTTAAAGATTTTCATCCATATTACCGGGACCAGACATTGCATTAACCACTTAACGACCGCTCACTGTATATATACGTCGGCAGAATGGCACCGACAGGCACAATCACGTAGAGCATACGTGATCACCTTTGTACAGTTGGGGGGTCCGATCGGACCCCCCTTCTATACAGTGAGCGGCCGTTAATCGTTGGGGAGCATTCGGAGATGAGGGGGCGACCATTCGATTTCGGCCACCCCCTCGCGATCGCTCCCGGCCAATGAAAATGCTTCCTCTGCCATGTGATGTAAACACAGCAGTAGGAAGTGATGTCATCTCCCTCGCGGCGGTCTTTTCGATTCCGGCGCCGAGGAGAGAGGAAGCAGGTTAGTGCACCAACAGTCCACTGACACGTAGGTACACATAGGCACACATTTCACCCCCCAGTCACCCCCAGATCACCCCCAGGTCACCCCCCAGCCCCCAATCACAGTGTCACTGATTGCAGTGATCATTTATTTTACTGATCACTGCTTTTAGTGTCATCTGTGATAGTAAAAAGTTGCAGGGCAGTTAGGATTAGGCCCCTTTAGGTCCAGGGTAGCCCCCTAACCCCCCCTAATAAAGGTTTAACCCCTTGATCGCCCCCCAGGTAACCCTTTCACCCCCTAACGCCAGCGTCGTATTTTCGATCGCTGTATTTAGTTTTGGTGGTGCCCTAGATAGCCAGTTAATTATTTTTAGGTTCGCCGCAGGTTTTTATTAGCGTCAGATACCCCCATATATTATTTGAACCCCCTGATTGCCCCTAGAGTTAACCCTTTCACCAGTGATCACCGTATAAGCGTCACTGGTGACACTGGTTACCCAGTTAGTTATTTAGTTATTTAGGTAACCCGTCAGGTTTTTATATAGCGTCGGGTACCCCCATATTTAACCTAATAAAGGTTTTAACCCCCTGATTGCCCCTAGTTAACCCTTTCACCAGTGATCACCATATAAAGGTTACGGGTGACGCTGGTTGGTTAGTTTGCTTTTTATAGCATCAGGGCACCCGCCGTATATAACCCAATAAAGGTTTAACCCCCTGATCGCCCGGCGGGTGAGATCAATTAGGTTTTAGCGCCAGAGAGGGTCTGCGTCGCCCCAGGCAGCGTTAGGTTAGTGCCAGTAACACTAACACCCACGCGCAAAGCATACACCTCCCTTAGTGGTATAGTATCTGATCAGATCTATACTAGCGTCCCCAGCGGTTTAGGGTTCCCAAAAACGCAGTGTTAGCGGGATCAGCCCAGATACCTGCTAGCACCTGCGTTTAGCCCCTCCGCCCAGCCCAGCCCACCCAAGTGCAGTATCGATCAATCACTGTCACTTACCAAACACAAAACACATAACTGCAGCGTTCGCAGAGACAGTCCTGATCCCTGCGACCGCTAACAGTTTTTTTTGTAGCGTTTGATATATTTGCTGACGACAGTCGGGTGCTTTTTTTTCCTGTGAATCTTACTAGTGTACCCCTAAATTTAGAGCCCAAAATGGCAAGTCGAAGGTACACTAGTAAAGAGGCCTACGAGATTCTGAGCATGACAGATAGTGAAGAGGAGGTCACGTATCTGTCAGATTCAGGCTCAGAATATCTTCCCGTAGAAGACAGTGACGTCAGCGGCCCCACGTCAGATAGCTCTGATGACGAAGTTGAGGTCCCTGCTAAGGTCAGGCGTACCCGATCCCGATCTTCTGAGGTTGTTGAGGAGCAAGAACCGCAGGGCTCTCGTATCATGGAGCAGAGGAGTACTAGCGCCGCTATTCCTTCTGGTGAATTGGCAAGCACCAGCGGCCTAGTACAGCCTGGACGTACATCCAGCACTGCAGTATCACGTGGTGACGTGGCGAGTCCCATAAGTGCAGTTCAAGCTGGCGAGGTGGCAAGCACAAGTAGTGTCCCGCTGCCACCAATAAGAAGACAAAGGCAGGCCCGTCGTACCCATAGTGCCCTTCCTGCAGAATTCGCCTATCCTGATTGGGTCCCCACCACTTCTGCAGAACCCGTACTTCCCCCATTCACTGCCCAACCCGGTATTCAGGTGGAAACAGCTGATTTTATGCCAATCGATTATTATTCGCTGTTTTTCACGGAAGATCTCTATAGATCTATTGTGGACCAGAGTAATTTATATGCTGGTCAATTCATCGCCGCTAATCCCCAGTTGCCTTCCATTGCCAAAGATTGGAAACCAATTACGGTTTCCGAATTTAAGACCTTTCTGGGCCTTTCCTTCAACATGGGCACACATAAATTCCCGTCATTGCGTGCTTATTGGTCCACGCACCCAATTGACCACATGCCCGTGTTCTCTGCCTCCATGCCCAGGAAACGATACGAGCAGATTTTGCGGTTCATGCACTTCAACGACAATGAACTTTGTCGTCCACGTGGGGACCCTGAATACGACCGGCTCTATAAAATTCGGCCCCTCATAAACCACTTCAACGAACGTTTTGCAGCCTTGTTTATTCCCGATCAAGTTGTCTGCGTTGATGAGTCCCTGATTAAATTTTCTGGCCGCTTGGCTTTCAAGCAGTACCTTCCCAGCAAGCGTGCCAGATACGGGGTCAAGCTCTATAAGTGCTGTGACAGGGCAACAGGCTATGTATGGAGCTTTATGGTTTATGAGGGAAAAGACAGTCAGGTTGAGCCGGTCAACTGCCCGGATTACATAGGGAGCGCTGGCAAGATAGTGTGGAACTTGGTGTCACCCTTATTCGGAAAGGGGTACCACTTGTATGTGGACAATTATTACACGAGCGTGCCACTGTTTAGTCACTTGTTTGATCATCAGATTGGAGCATGTGGCACCGTGCGACCTAATCGCCGGGGCTTTCCCCAGCGGCTTGTAGATGCCCGTCTTAGGCTGGGGGAGAGAGCCTGCGTAAAGTGTAATAACTTGCTCGCTATGAAGTGGAGGGACAATAAGAATGTTTTCCTTCTTACCTCCCTTCATGCAGACACGACAGTCCAAATTCGTACGGCGACTGGTGTTGTGGAGAAACCCCTCTGTGTCCACGAATATAACAAAAATATGGGAGGGGTGGACCTCAACGACCAGTTGATGGCGCCGTATCTAATTGACCGTAAGGCGAGACGCTGGTACAAAAAAGTGTCTCTATCCTTATTTCAATTGGCTTTGCTGAACGCTCATGTGCTATACAGAGCTTCAGGCGGGACTTTATCTCTTCTAAAATTCCAGAATGAGATAGTCACAGAACTCCTGTATCCAGGCGGTTCTGCACCTCACCATCCCCTACCAAATGCAGTAAGCCGGCTGCATGAGAGGCATTATACGCATCTCCTCCCGAGTACCCCTACCCAACGAACCCCCCAAAAAAGATGTCGTGTCTGTAGCAAGCGCGGATTTAGGCGTGACACCCGTTATTATTGTCCACTCTGTCCTGACAAACCTGGTCTTTGCGTTGGTGAATGTTTTGAACGCTACCACTCAAAAGTGAAGTTTTAGCGTAGGGTACAGCATTTCACAGACTAGGACACACTTACACAGGGTCTCCCAAGATGCCATTACATTTTGAGAGACCCGAACCATTACAGTTGTTAAAGTTTAAAAAAAAAGTGTAAAAAAGAAAAAAAAAAACGTAAAAAACAAAAACACTAAAAAAATATAAAATAAAAAAAACAAAAATAGTTGTAGTTTTATTGTTCTCTCTCTCTCTCTCTCTATTTTCTCTCTATTGTTCTGCTCTTTTTTACTGTATTCCATTCTGCAATGTTTTATCATGCTTGCTTTTCAGGTATGTAATTTTTTGTTTTCAGGTGCGCCATTCAACTGCAGCGCGGAATTATTTATCTTGACAGCAACAGCGTTTGCTCCCACGATACATAAAGCCGTGACTCCAGTGCTGTAGGAGGTGATTTCACCACCACAGTTAAAAAAAAAGAGCATATATGCCGAAGCATGGGGGCAGCAGGGGCGGAGGAGCGATTTTGCTCCTAATGCCGCGTATATACGGTCGAAATTTTGACGGAGGCTTGCCCGTGGAAAAGTTCGACCGTGTGTACGCGGCATAACTTTTTTGCGGGAGGATGCCCCCATGCTTCGGCATATATATATTTTAGGCACAGGTTGCGTTAAAAAAATGTTTTATTTTTTACTAGGTTTTGTTTTGGTATTTGCTTTGCAGGTATGGCATGGTAAGGTCTTACTGTTGTACTGTAATGTTACTTTGTTTTAATGTTAACCATCATTTGCTTAGCAGGTACGCCATTCAGTTGCATCGCGGATTTATTTATCTTGACAGCAACAGCGTTTGCTCCCACGATACATAAAGCCGTGACTCCAACGCTGTAGGAGGTGATTTCACCACCACAGTTAAAAAAAGAGCATATATGCCGAAGCATGGGGGCAGCAGGGGCGGAGGAGCGATTTTGCTCCTAATGCCGCGTATATACGGTCGAAATTCCGACGGAGGCTTGCCCGTGGAAAAGTTTGACCGTGTGTACGCGGCATAACCTTTTATGCCGCGTACATACGGTCGAAATTTCGACAAAGGCTTGCCCGTGGAAAAGTCAGACCGTGTGTACGCGGCATAACTTTTTTGCGGGAGGATGCCCCCATGCTTCGGCATATATGCCCATCATTAGAAGTGGGTGGATGAAGGGAGGTATTCTAATGGTGGGCATACCCACCGATCAATCTCTTTTTTTCGTTCAGCCAACAGGCTGCATGAAAAAAAAGATTACAATACATGTCCAACAAGGACCAGCAACGTACTGGTATGTTGCTGGACTTTGAATGGTTATACCAGATTGATGCCTGCGGGTATCATTCTTTTCAGCCAGCGGCCGGCTTTCATGTAAAAGCAATCCTAGTGGCTAATTAGCCTCTGGACTGCTTTTATAAGCAGTGGGAGGGAATGCCCCCCCCGGATATAAACAGCGCCATTGGGAAATTGGGAAAGCATTTTATCACACCGATCTTGGTGTGGTCAGATGCTTTGAGGGCAGAAGAAAGATCTAGGGTCTAACCCCCCATTTTTTTTCAAAAAAAGAGTACCTGTCACTACTTATTGCTATCATAGGGGATATTTACATTCCCTGAGATAACAATAAAAATGATAAAAAAAAATAAATATGGAAGGAACAATTTAAAAATAAAATAAAAAAGCAAAATAAATAATAATAAAAAAAAAAAAAAAAAAAAAGCACCGCTGTCCCCCCCTGCTCTTGCGCAAAGGCGAACGCAAGCGTCGGTCTAGCGTCATATGTAAATAGCAATTGCATCATGCATGTGAGGTATCACCGCGAAGGTCAGATCGAGGGCAGTAATTTTAGCAGTAGACCTCCTCTGTAAATCCAACGTGGTAACCTGTAAAGGCTTTTAAATGCTTTTAAAAATTAATGTAGTTTCTCGCCGCTGCGCGTTTGTGCGCAATTTTAAAGCATGTCGTGTTTGGTATCCATGTACTCGGCCTAAGATCATCTTTTTTATTTCATCAAACATTTGGGCAATATAGTGTTTTTTAGTGCATTAAAAATAAAAAAAGTGTGTTTTTCCCCCAAAAAATGCGTTTGAAAAATCGCTGCGCAAATACTGTGTGGAAAAAAAAATGCAACACCCACTATTTTAATCTGTAGGGCCTTTGCTTTAAAAATATATATAATGTTTGGGGGTTCAACATAATTTTCTTGCAAAAAAAAAATGTTTTTATGTAAACAAAAAGTGTCAGAAAGGGCTTTGTCTTCAAGTGGTTAGAAGAGTGGATGATGTGTGACATAAGCTTCCTAATGTTGTGCATAAAATGCCAGGACAGTTCAAAACCCCCCCAAATGACCCCATTTTGGAAAGTAGACACCTCAATCTATTTGCTGAGAGGCATGTTGAGCCCATTGAATATTTTTTTTTTTGTCCCAAGTGATTGAATAATGACAAAAATAAAAAAAAATAAAAAATTTACAAAAAGTTGTCACTAAATTATATATTGCTCAAACATGCCATGGTTATATGTGGAATTGCACCCCAAAATACATTCTGTTGCTTCTCCTGAGTACGGGGATACCACATGTGTGAGACATTTTGGGAGCCTAGCCACGTACAGGACCCGAAAACCAAGCACCGCCTTCAGGATTTCTATGGGTGTAAATTTTTGATTTTACTCCTCACTGCTATCACAGTTTCGGAGGCCATGGAATGCCCAGATGGCACAAAACCCCCCCAAATGACCCAATTTTGGAAAGTAGACACCCCAAGCTATTTGCTGAGAGGTATGTTGAGTATTTTGCAGATCTCGCTTTTTGTCACAAAGTTTTAAAAATTGAAAAAATAAAAAAAATAAAAAATATGTCTTTCTTCATTTTCAAAAACAAATGAGAGCTGTAAAATACTCACCATGCCTCTCGGCAAATAGCTTGGGGTGTCTACTTTCCAAAATGGGGTCATTTGTGGGGGTTTTGGACTATCTTGGCATTTTATGGCCTTCAAAACTGTGATAGGTAGTGAGGAGTGAAATCAAAAATTTGTGCCCTTAGAAATCCTGAAGGCGGTGCTTGGTTTTCGGGGGCCCGTACGCGGCTTGGCTCTCAAAAAGTCCCACACATGTGGTATCCCCGTACTCAGGAGAAGCAACCAAATGTATTTTGGGGTGCAATTCTGCATATAACCATGGCATGTTTGAGCAATATATCATTTAGCGACAACTTTTTGTACATTTTGTTTTTCTTTTTGTCATTATTCAATCACTTGGGACAAAAAAAAAATATTCAATGGGCTCAACATGCCTCTCAGCAATTTCCTTGGGGTGTCTACTTTCCAAAATGGGGTCATTTTGGGGGGTTTTGTGCTATCTTGGCATTTTATGGCCTTCAAAACTGTGATAGGTAGTGAGGAGTGAAATCAAAAATTTATGCCCTTAGAAACCTTGAAGGCTGTGCTTGGTTTTTGGGGTCCCGTACGCGGCTAGGCTCCCAAAAAGTCCCACACATGTGGTATCCCCGTACTCAGGAGAAGCAGCAGAATGTATTTTGGGGTGCAATTCCACATATAACCATGGCATGTGTGAGCAATATATCATTTAGTGACAACTTTGTGCAAAAAAAACAAAGTTTGTCATATTCCCGCAACTTGTGGCAAAATATAAAATATTCCATGGACTGAACATGCCTCTCAGTAAATAGCTTGGGGTGTCTACTTTCCAAAATGGGGTCATTTGGGGGGATTTTGTGCTATTTTGGCATTTTATGGCCTTCGAAACTGTGATAGGTAGTGAGGAGTGAAATCAAAAATTTACGTCCTTAGAAAGCCTGAAGGCGGTGCTTGGTTTTTGGGGCCCCGTACCCGGCTAGGCTCCCAAAAAGTCCCACACATGTGGTATCCCTGTACTCAGGAGAAGCAGCAGAATGTATTTTGGGGTGCAATTCCACATATAACCATGGCATGTGTGAGCAATATATCATTTAGTGACAACTTTTTGTACATTTTTTCTTTTTTTTTTCTTTTTGTCATTATTCAATCATTTGGGACAAAAAAAATATTCAATGGGCTCAACATGCCTCTAAGCAAATAGCTTGGGGTGTCTACTTTCCAAAATGGGGTCATTTGGGGGGGTTTTGTGCCATCTTGGCATTTTATGGCCTTCAAAACTGTGATAGGTAGTGATAGGTAGTGAGGAGTGAAATCAAAAATTTATGCCCTTAGAAACCTTGAAGGCGGTGCTTGGTTTTTGGGGTCCCGTACGCGACTAGGCTCCCAAAAAGTCCCACACATGTGGTATCCCCATACTCAGGAGAAGCAGCAGAATGTATTTTGGGGTGTAATTTCACATATGCCCATGGCATGTGTGAGCAATATATCATTTAGTGACAACTTTGTGCAAAAAAAATAAAGTTTGTCATATTCCTGCAACTTGTGGTAAAATATAAAATATTCCATGGACTAATCATGCCTCTCAGTAAATAGCTTGGGGTGTCTACTTTCCAAAATGGGGTCATTTAGGGGGGTTTTGTGCTATTTTGGCATTTTATGGCCTTCGAAACTGTGATAGGTAGTGAGGAGTGAAATCAAAAATTTGCGCCCTTAGAAATCCTGAAGGCGGTGCTTGGTTTTCGGGGGCCCGTATGCGGCTAGGCTCCTAAAAAGTCCCACACATGTGGTATCCCCGTACTCAGGAGAAGCAGCAGAATGTATTTTGGGGTGCAATTCCACATATAACCATGGCATGTGTGAGCAATATATCATTTAGTGACAACTTTTTGTAATTTTTTATTTTTTTTTGTCATTATTCAATCACTTGGGACAAAAAAAAAATATTCAATGGGCTCAACATGCCTCTCAGCAATTTCCTGGGGTGTCTACTTTCCAAAATGGGGTCATTTGGGGGGGTTTTGTACTGCCCTGCCATTTTAGCACCTCAAGAAATGAGATAGGCAGTCATAATTTAAAAGCTGTGTAAATTCCAGAAAATGTACCCTAGTTTGTAGACGCTATAACTTTTGCGCAAACCAATAAATATACGCTTATTGACATTTTTTTTACTAAAGACATGTGGCTGAATACATTTTGGCTTAAATGTATGACTACAATTGAGTTTATTCGATTTTTCTTATAACAAAAAGTAGAAAATATCATTTTTTTTCAAAATTTTCGGTCTTTTTCCATTTATCTTGCAAAAAATAAAAATCGCAGAGACAATCAAATACCATTAAAAGAAAGCTCTATTTGTGGGAAGAAAAGGACGCAAATTTCGTTTCAGTACAACATTGCATGTCCGCACAATTTACAGTTAAAGCAGCGCAGTGCAAAATTTTGAATTCACCTCTGGTCCTTTAGCTACCAAATGGTCCGGGGCTTAAGTGGTTAAAGCCGCAAGCAGTTTTAAATGGCTTTTTTTCCTTTAGAAATGTTATTTTGTGCAGGGAAAGTTCTAAACACGGGAAACACGTGGCACTTCACAGGCATACTTTAGACACCCCCCAGGTACAATATTTAAAGGAATATTTGACTTTTTTTTTTTTCACTTTATGCATCATTAAAATGACTGCTCCCGGAAAACGTCCGTTTTTAAAACTTCTTTTTGCATTGATACATGTCCCCTGGTGCAGAACCCGGGTTCCCAAACTCTGTTTCGGACAATAACATGGATAATAGTCATTATAATTAGCACTTTAGAATCCGAACGTTCGCATCCATTGTATTTAATAGGGTTCTAATGTTCGTGCGAACTTTCGGTCCGTTCGCGGGTTCTGGTGCGAACCGAACCCGGGGGTGTTCGGCTCATCACTAGTTGTTAGTAAATCACCCCCGTGGTCTAGCAAACATGGGAAGGGAAGGTATATAACTTTTACTGTCCATTGGGTGAACCTTCTGATGACCGTCAAGCATGTAACCGTGGCACCCATGTAGATTTGGTTTTACCGCCACGGATTGCATGCAGGCCTGCCTCTTCTTCTCCTCCTCCTACTCCATCCTCCCTCTCCTCCTCGGCTGACTCCTCCTTTTCCGCTGCTACCGTCTCTTCCGCTGCGCCGCCCAAGATCCCCAGAACCTATTAGACATGCCAGGTGAGACGTTGCCATGCTGTACTGCGTCTGTTGTGCCTGGAAGCCAAGAGCCACACTGGCCCTGCACTCCTTTCAGCTTTGCGTTCACAGGCAGATCAGTGGCTAACACGGTTTAATTTGACAGTTGGTAAAGTGGTGTGCGACAACGGTGCCAATCTGCTGAGCATGTTGAAACAGGGAAAAATTACACACGCGCCATGCATGGCACACGTCTTGATCTTGGTCGTGCAGCGATTCGTTGTCAAATACCATGGGGTCCAGGACGTCTTGCGGCAGGCAAGGAAAATCTCGGCCCATTTCCGAAGATCTTACACGGCCATGGCTCGCCTTGCTGACATTCAGCGGCGACACAATCTGCCCGTCAGACGTCTTATTTGTGACTCCCCGACGCGATGGAACTCAACCTTGTATATGCTTGATAGGCTGCTCCAGCAGAAATGTGCAGTTAACGACTACCTGTACGAACTCTGCGGCAGGACAGGTTCTGGGGAGCTTGTTTTTTTTCACCGCGCCAGTGGCTGCTCATGCGCAATGCATGCAGACTTCTGCGGCCATTTGATGAGATCACCAAACTGGTCAGTCGCAGCCATGGCGCCATCAGTGACATCGTACCTTACGCCTTCTTTGCTGGATGAAGTCCCAGGGGGGGGCTACTCCATCTGAGACAAGTCAACAACAGGAGTCTGAAGAGGAGTCAGAGGAGGATGGTGCTGGGGCGGATGAGGAGGAGCAATAAGAGCATGCTTTAAACCTTTCTGGGATCCCTGTTGTTGTCTCCGTGGATGGGGGAGGAGAACGAGGACAACATTATCCTGGATGTTGAGCAGGAGCCAGGCCACCACACCGCTAGTTTAGTGCAAATGGGGGCCTTCATGCTCCAGTTTTTTAAGAGGGACCCCAGTATTAAAAGCATAAAGGGCAAGGACCAGTACTGGGTGGCAACGTACTTAGACCCCCGGTACAAACAAAAAATGCCGGAAATGTTACCACTATCACAGAGGGCTGCCAGAATGGAGCACTTCCAGGTCATGCTTAGAGAAATTCTGCATTCTGCTTTTGCGTGCGCTGGCAGAGGAATTTCCACTCACAGAGAAAGAGTTGTGGGTACCAATCCAACAGCGCCTGCAAGAAGAGGGCGGTTTGAAGATGTGTTGGTCACTTCTGATATGAGATCATTCTTTCAGCCGACCCATCGACAGATGTCATCCGGATCCAGCATCAGGGAATGCTTAGACCGACAGGGGTCTGACTACATCGGGTTAACGGCCGATGTGGACGCTCTGAGAAGTGATGAACCCCTGGAATACTGGGTTGGCAGGCTTGACCTCTGACCAGAGCTTGCACAATTTGCAATGGAACTGTTGGCTTGCCCCTCGTCCAGTGTCTTGTCCGAAAGGACGTTCAGCGCAGCAGGGGGGATCTTGACCGATAAGCGCACTCGCCTAGCTCACGACAGTGTTGACTACCTCACATTTCTAAAAATGAATGAGGCATGGATCTCAGAGGAATTCAACTCATGTGACCAGTAGACCATGTTTGATTCAAATTCCTCATGACAGGCCACAAATATCCGCCACCACCCATAACAATTCATGGTCCCTGTCTTAGGTAAATACAGCGGCATAAAAGGCCTTTTATGTCCGTTGAATGCCTAATTTTTGGGGCCTGTAATGGCTGAAACGTATTTATCCTGTGAATGCCTAATGTACCTCCAGCCACAGAATACAAAGTTCTTTGCTGTCAGGTAAACTCCTTTTGGCTAATTTTTGGGGCCTGTACTGGTCGACACTTACTTCTTTATCCAGGCTGTGAATGCCTAATTTTTCAGACTGGAATCAATGGGTCTGTAAACGTTCCGCTAAATTGTGGAACGGATGCGGACCCTTTTTACAGATGTGTGAATGGACCCTATATGTATTTGACATGTATTTACCGGCTGCTGTCAGTTCTGGCTGATTTAGGCCGAGCTATTACACTAAAACCGAGCAATATTACAAAAAACAAAATACACGTTATAACTGTATAAACGATTTATATAACTTATTAAAAAAATCATCTCCTACACCCCCTTCATAGCCTGCCTTGCCTCTCCTCCATGGTCTTCATTCGCTCCTGAATTGACGAAATTTTGCAGATAAAAGAAGAATGCTTGTCGATCACAGATTCGCTTAATACTTCTGGTATGTCAGTGTCCATGTTGTGGGACTATGTGTGCACAGCTAGTAAGTATTTTGTGACTGAAAATATGACCTGGAGGTTTTTCATTTTCGCCTGCCATTAAAATGAATGGGACCCGCCGCGAACCTGCAGTTCGCGAACATTTCGCGAACCGTCCCATCAGATGTTCATCCATCACTACTCTCCAGCTTCAGGCAGCCATGTCTTCCTCTTTGTCCTTTCAAACACATCTGTTGTCTGAACACATGTTTCTTTCAAAAGCTCCCCAAACCCCTCCCACCCATTTCCTGCATACACCAACTTTCTGCAAAACCTTTGTGACCATTTGCATCTTTTAGAATTTCCTTCCTTGGAAATCATCCTTGTTGAGTCACGGTCCACCATAACCACCTCTGCTCCTGCCAGTGATACCCCTGGGGCTTCTCTGATTCATGTTGGCACACTGCCACTGCACAGATACAGACAATGTTAGTACTGTTGAGAGTGTTTTTTTTTTTTTCCTAGGTAAATATTACCTCTAATTATCTCATTTTAATCTCCTTCCCATGACAGGGTCAGACCTTACAGATATTTTTGTTATTATTACTATACTACAGCATTCATTTTTCCACGTGCATGCTCCTGAAGAGTGGATGAATCCACAAAATGCATAGAGCTATTATATGCCATGTTTTTTATGCCAAACTATGTGTTTTACCTGACTTAATGATCACTTGTATTATGTGACTTTTTTTTTTTTTTTAATAGATTTTAATTAGCAGAATCACACTACAGAATATGGCAAACAAGATGAAATAAAATTTTTCTTTTGTTCATGAAACAAGAGACATAAATCAAGTCAGGCCAAGTAGCCTCAGTTTTGTGTGCTTAGGAAGATTACATAACAAAATCAATATTGAACAACAACATATGAGAAAGGGGACACTCGTGCAGAGATAACCGGATTCATCTTCTATAAATAGGGTCTCAGGAAACAAAAAGAACAGGGTAGAGATGGGGAAGAAAGAAGGGGAAGTAAGGAGGGGTAGAGGGGGGGATTGCAACAATTATGTAGCATAATGACACCAAGACTGAGAAAGTAGAAACAGAGCAGGGTGCTCTTGAAGGGGTATATATAAGTGAAAAAACTGCGCTAAACCAAGATAATAATGAAAGCTGCTGACACTCAAACAAACAAAGCAAAAGACAAAATGGATACAAAATAGTGCAGCGCTAGAATACCAGAAAAGTAGCTACTGAACGTAGCTCAAATATGTGATTTAACTGATAAACACAGTGAATATATAAATCAATCAAATACATAGAGTTCATGAACAGTCCATTCTTATGGGTGATCTCTGATATAAGCTATCCTCCATGTGGACTGAGGAACATACCCCTATGAGTGAATATAGAGTAAATGCAAAAATTATATGTACAAAGAAATAGTCCAAAATGACGTGTGTGTTGGAACGAATGTCTATTCATGGACTACCTCACCACAGCATGGAAGGACCAAAGGACCCAATCGTTGATGATGGAAACACAAAAGAAGAGCACAGTTGATATAGTCGGGTACTCTTACCGGAAACGGTGGACCCACCTGTCATACGACAGTGGGTCAATCGAGCTAAGTGGTCGCCGTGACCAGAGGATGGAACTGGATATCCTGGATGTCTAGGACCAACTCCCGCAGGGTCGTATAGGCTCCAAATTGTTCCAAAAATAGACACAAGGGTGGGAGAAAAGAAAAACTCCAGATAGTGCAGGTCAATATAACCAATAAAGGTTTATTGAATAAATATTGTCTTTACAGACATATAAAAGTGATCACAAAAATAAAAAGTACTAAAAGCAATGTGGGGTACAGCGATAGCAGGCCCTACGCGTTTCGACTACGAAAGTCTTCAACAGGGGCATAGTGCTGTACCCCCCACATTGCTAACTTTATATAAGGTCTGAAAAGTATCTGACCCGACCTGGAGAGGCGGGGTCAGAACAGGAAATAACAGAATATTCCACAATATCAAATTATCACCCATATAAATTATAACTTGATTTACAAATCTACACGTTATATTGAAAGGATATTGGCTAAACAGACAATATATGATGATAATGATAGTAAGACACCAAAGTAACACAAATTATAAATAACCATTTCAAACATTCCCGCCATAGATACAAACCAATCCAATTGGACACACTGATGACACCATCTGTGCTAGCACATATGTCTCCAAGTGCTGATGTCCTCAATAAGCCTTACCGCCAGAAGAGGGCGTCTAAGTGCATGTCTGTACCTCCTAACTGGCGCATGTAAACCTCTGAATGCAGCAACATCACTCAGATGCTGCTGCAATGTGAATTGGGGACACCATGGTAGCGTGGCGCCGTCGCGCACCATGCCTGCGGACGTCCAATGCGTGTAGTTCATGTGAACGTCACGCGCGCGCACCAAAGAACGGCGTTGTGACGTCATGACGTCGTTGCGTCTCGTCATCACAACACAGCAGTGAGAAGACGTCAGCTAATGGTGAAGGCGGCGTCTCACTGCAGGAAGACGCCACATCACCATGGTAACGTCCGAGACCGTGGAGTAAGCGCCATCTTGTGGACAAAAAATATATCTATTAAAATAAAATAATTTTTTTTTAACAGATATGCTGATAGGCGTGTATATCTGAATAGCCCAAAAACGCCATACAGCAAAGTCCTCAATAAGTAACAATCCCTCCTTATGAAAAAATGCAGGTATATTAGGCAAAGATCTATTATGAAAAAAGACCCAAACCTCTATCCTACATGCCAACAGGATGTGAAAAGTTCAAAACACATACAAAAAGTATATATAATTTGCCAACACATCCTGTGGCCCCATTAACAAAGAATGTTATATAAATATGCATGAATGCACATGCATATAAACACTCCATAGATAAAGGCCGAATGATGACACTATAAATGGGGAAGAGAACTAGAATCAATATAAAGCAAGACAACCGCGACATGTCACCTGAAAAAGTGCACACGGGCGATGGGTTGCAATATAAATATTACATAAACCATCCATCCTGACTAACATGGATACCAGAGCCCAGGGTACTCACGCCCGGTTGATGAAACAATTAATGTCCCATTCGACGTTCATACCGTGTGGTGAGTAACACCTGAGCTCATGTATCCAGTAAGTCTCTAATCTAGAGACACCCCGCAGAGAGGAGTCCCCCCTCCAGTGGGGGACAAACCTATCTATCACCTGGAATTGGGTGCCTCTAGGATCCTTCGCATGGTGTTCTAAATAATGTTGTGAATCAGTATGTTTATCACAACCCTTACAAATTTTGGCTAAATGTTCATTAACACGAATGGAAAAATTTCTAATCGTGCGCCCTACATATTGAAGTTTGCATGGGCATGTAATTAGGTATACAACAAACCTAGTGACGCAGGTGGTAAACTGCTTTATAGTGTAACTACGTCCCGTGACACTAGAGCTGAACATTACCGTTCTGCGTCTACCCAACTCATTAACCATGCAAACATTACATTTTCTACAGGGGTAATAGCCATTGGCCTCTGGAAAGAAGGAAATCTTTTTTGGCGGATCAATTGTATTGGGAGCTATTTCTCCCTGAATAGAACGGGCACCTCTAAAGGTCACACCTGCCCGTTCGGGAAGGGAAGGTCCAAGAATTCTATCGCTTAATAACACTTTCCAATGTCTATTCAAAATCTTTTTTATTTCAAGATGTTGAGTAGAGTAGGAAGTGAAAAGGACCATTTGAATCTATCCTCTCTCACATTTCTCTGTTTGTTGATAAGAAGAGAAGACCTCTCAATTTCCAATACGGAAGAAATGTCTTTATCCAACCCAATGGATGGATAGCCCCTATCCAGAAATCTCTCTTTCAGGACGTTGGATTGAGCCAAAAAATCATCGTCATGGGTGCAGTTCCTCCTAAGACGGAGGAACTGCCCCCCGAGGGACAGATTTCAGCCATTGATCGTGATGACAACTGTCTACGGGAATATAACCATTTCTATCTGTTGGCTTGAAGTAGGTTTTAAATTCAAGATGGTTATTAACAGACATGATTTCCAAATCTAGGAAATGTATGGACGAGGAACTAGCCTCATACGTTAATACAATTCCCCGATCGTTGTCATTAAGGACCGCCATGAAGGTATCTAGAGATTCTCTCGTGCCCCTCCATAGGAGGAGGATGTCGTCTATATATCTAGCCCACAGAACTAATTCAGGTCTGTTAAGGGCATAGACGACATCCTCCTCCCACTGGGCCATAAAGAGATTTGCAAGACTGGGGGCATATTTAGCCCCCATTGCTACACCTTTAATTTGGAAGAAGAATATTCCCTGGAACCAAAAGTAATTATGCCGTGTGGCAAAATCCAATAGCTCCATGATGAAATTCCTCTGTATCAAGGACAATGAGGAGCTTCTGGTAAGAAACAGCTCCACTGCCTCGAGACCCAAACGATGTGGAATACAGGTGTATAGTGCAGACACATCTGCAGTAACTAAAATCAAATCTCCCTGATGGTGTACCTTTTCTAGCAAATTGATGGTGTCCTTGGTGTCCCTCAAATAAGAGGGCACCAATTTCACCAACGGCTGAAGAAAATGATCAATATTAGTGTTGAGCGGACCCGAACTGTAAAGTTCGGGTCCGTACCGAATTTTGGCGTTTTCCCGACCCCGGACCTGGAACCGGATTTTGCGCTAAAGTCCGGGTTCGGGTCCGGATTCGGGAATTTAATGGCGCAGTTAGAAATGCTTCAGGGGCCAGCCAATCACCATTTGATTAGCTGGTGTGCCCTTAGAAGCCATCATAGCCATGCCTACTAATGGCATGGCTGTGATTGGTCAGTGCAACATGTGACCCAGCATGTGACCAGCTTCTATGTAAGCAAGAGGCACACAGCACAGATCGTCACTCTGCTTTTAGACAGTGTAGGGAAAGGATCCTGGCTGCTGTTGCTGTGAGGGAGAGAATTATATGATAGGAGTTAGTCCTGATTCTGCAATCTACTGATAGAAAAGATAGAGAGACAGTGTAGTGTAGTGTAGTGTAGGGGCAGGATCCTGTTTGTGCTTTCAGGGAGAGAGATTTAGATAGGAGTCCAGATTGAGAGATATAATAGCTCAGCGATCTGCATAGGTTTATCTGTTTGTGTTGCAAGCTCAGTGCACCAGCACTGCATTACGTTGAGTGATACACCTATTCCATACTGTGGCTGTATTGTGCTCTTGCTAAAAGACCCATTTCGGGCAGAAAAAAAAAAAAAAGGCACTTTATTGTGCTTTTGCTAAAAAGACCCATTTTTGGGCCCCCAAAAAAAAAAAGGCACTTTATTGTGCTGTTGCAAAAAAAAAAAAAAAAAGGCACTTTGTTGTGCGCAAAAAAGACCTATTTTTGGGCAAAAAAAATATTTTGCAGTGTATATCTCTAGTTGTGTGAAATACCAATTTCTATATATTTTTCTTGTACTATGCTATACTAAAAAAAAACAAAACTTTTTTTTGAATAGCATTCTCTGCAGCTGTGCGATTCAGCGGTTATATACTGTGGGTGTGTTGTGCTCTTGCAAAAAACGCCATTTAGGGCCACAGAAAATAAATTGCAGTGTGAAATACACATGTGGAGGTGTGTAAAATAAACAATTTCTATATATTGTACAGTGCTATACTAAAAAAAACAACATTTTTTTTGAATAGCATTCTCTGCACTTCTATAGCTGTGCGATTCAGTGGTTAAATACTGTGGTTGTGTTGTGCTCTTTCAAAAAACGCCATTTAGGGCCACAGAAAATAAATTGCAGTGTGAAATACACATGTGGAGGTGTGTAAAATAAAGAATTTCTATATATTGTACAGTGCTATACTAAAAAAAAAAACATTTTTTTTGAATAGCATTCTCTGCACTTCTATAGCTGTGCGATTCAGTGGTTAAATACTGTGGTTGTGTTGTGCTCTTGCAAAAAACGCCATTTAGGTCCACAGAAAATAAATTGCAGTGTGAAATACACATGTGGAGGTGTGTAAAATAAACAATTTCTATATATTGTACAGTGCTATACTAAAAAAAAAACATTTTTTTTGAATAGCATTCTCTGCACTTCTATAGCTGTGCGATTCAGTGGTTAAATACTGTGGTTGTGTTGTGCTCTTCCAAAAAATGCCATTTAGGGCCACAGAAAATATTTTGCAGTGTGAAATACACATCTGGAGGTGTGTGAAAAAACAACATTATTTTTAAAAAGCATTCTCTGGCCTCTGCAGCTGTGCGATTCAGCGTTTATATACTGTTGGGGTTGTTGTGCTCTTGCAAAAAACGCCATTTAGGGCCACAGAAAATATTTTGCAGTGTGAAATACACATCTGGAGGTGTGTGAAAAAACAACATTATTTTTGAATAGCATTCTCTGGCCTCTGCAGCTGTGCGATTCAGCGGTTATATACTGTTGGGGTTGTTGTGCTCTTCCAAAAAACGCCATTTAGGGCCACAGAAAATACATTGCAGTGTGAAATACACATGTGGAGGTGTGTAAAATAAACAATTTCTATATATTGTACAGTGCTATACTAAAAAAAACAACATTTTTTTTGAATAGCATTCTCTGCACTTCTATAGCTGTGCGATTCAGTGGTTAAATACTGTGGTTGTGTTGTGCTCTTGCAAAAAACGCCATTTAGGGCCACAGAAAATAAATTGCAGTGTGAAATACACATGTGGAGGTGTGTAAAATAAACAATTTCTATATATTGTACAGTGCTATACTAAAAAAAACAACATTTTTTTTGAATAGCATACTCTGCACTTCTATAGCTGTGCGATTCAGTGGTTAAATACTGTGGTTGTGTTGTGCTCTTCCAAAAAACGCCATTTAGGGCCACAGAAAATAAATTGCAGTGTGAAATACACATGTGGAGGTGTGTAAAATAAACAATTTCTATATATTGTACAGTGCTATACAAAAAAAAACAACATTTTTTTTGAATAGCATTCTCTGCACTTCTATAGCTGTGCGATTCAGTGGTTAAATACTGTGGTTGTGATGTGCTCTTCCAAAAAATGCCATTTAGGGCCACAGAAAATATTTTGCAGTGTGAAATACACATCTGGAGGTGTGTGAAAAAACAACATTATTTTTAAAAAGCATTCTCTGGCCTCTGCAGCTGTGTGATTCAGCGTTTATATACTGTTGGGGTTGTTGTGCTCTTGCAAAAAACGCCATTTAGGGCCACAGAAAATATTTTGCAGTGTGAAATACACATCTGGAGGTGTGTGAAAAAACAACATTATTTTTGAATAGCATTCTCTGGCCTCTGCAGCTGTGCGATTCAGCGGTTATATACTGTTGGGGTTGTTGTGCTCTTCCAAAAAACGCCATTTAGGGCCACAGAAAATACATTGCAGTGTGAAATACACATGTGGAGGTGTGTAAAATAAACAATTTCTATATATTGTACAGTGCTATACTAAAAAAAACAACATTTTTTTTGAATAGCATTCTCTGCACTTCTATAGCTGTGCGATTCAGTGGTTAAATACTGTGGTTGTGTTGTGCTCTTCCAAAAAACGCCATTTAGGGCCACAGAAAATAAATTGCAGTGTGAAATACACATGTGGAGGTGTGTAAAATAAACAATTTCTATATATTGTACAGTGCTATACTAAAAAAAAAAAACATTTTTTTTGAATAGCATTCTCTGCACTTCTATAGCTGTGCGATTCAGTGGTTAAATACTGTGGTTGTGTTGTGCTCTTGCAAAAAACACCATTTAGGGCCACAGAAAATAAATTGCAGTGTGAAATACACATGTGGAGGTGTGTAAAATAAACAATTTCTATATATTGTACAGTGCTATACTAAAAAAACAACATTTTTTTTGAATAGCATTCTCTGCACTTCTATAGCTGTGCGATTCAGTGGTTAAATACTGTGGTTGTGTTGTGCTCTTCCAAAAAACGCCATTTAGGGCCACAGAAAATAAATTGCAGTGTGAAATACACATGTGGAGGTGTGTAAAATAAACAATTTCTATATATTGTACAGTGCTATACTAAAAAAAAAAACATTTTTTTTGAATAGCATTCTCTGCACTTCTATAGCTGTGCGATTCAGTGGTTAAATACTGTGGTTGTGTTGTGCTCTTCCAAAAAACGCCATTTAGGGCCACAGAAAATATTTTGCAGTGTGAAATACACATCTGGAGGTGTGTGAAAAAACAACATTATTTTTAAAAAGCATTCTCTGGCCTCTGCAGCTGTGCGATTCAGCGGTTATATACTGTTGGGGTTGTTGTGCTCTTGCAAAAAACGCCATTTAGGGCCACAGAAAATATTTTGCAGTGTGAAATACACATCTGGAGGTGTGTGAAAAAACAACATTATTTTTGAATAGCATTCTCTGGCCTCTGCAGCTGTGCGATTCAGCGGTTATATACTGTTGGGGTTGTTGTGCTCTTGCAAAAAACACCATTTAGGGCCACAGAAAATATTTTGCAGTGTGAAATACACATCTGGAGGTGTGTGAAAAAACAACATTATTTTTGAATAGCATTCTCTGGCCTCTGCAGCTGTGCGATTCAGCGGTTATATACTGTTGGGGTTGTTGTGCTCTTCCAAAAAACGCCATTTAGGGCCACAGAAAATAAATTGCAGTGTGAAATACACATGTGGAGGTGTGTAAAATAAACAATTTCTATATATTGTACAGTGCTATACTAAAAAAAACAACATTTTTTTTGAATAGCATTCTCTGCACTTCTATAGCTGTGCGATTCAGTGGTTAAATACTGTGGTTGTGTTGTGCTCTTCCAAAAAACGCCATTTAGGGCCACAGAAAATAAATTGCAGTGTGAAATACACATGTGGAGGTGTGTAAAATAAACAATTTCTATATATTGTACAGTGCTATACTAAAAAAAACAATTTTTTTTTTGAATAGCATTCTCTGCACTTCTATAGCTGTGCGATTCAGTGGTTAAATACTGTGGTTGTGTTGTGCTCTTCCAAAAAACGCCATTTAGGGCCACAGAAAATAAATTGCAGTGTGAAATACACATGTGGAGGTGTGTAAAATAAACAATTTCTATATATTGTACAGTGCTATACTAAAAAAAACAACATTTGTTTTGAATAGCATTCTCTGCACTTCTATAGCTGTGCGATTCAGTGGTTAAATACTGTGGTTGTGTTGTGCTCTTGCAAAAAACGCCATTTAGGGCCACAGAAAATAAATTGCAGTGTGAAATACACATGTGGAGGTGTGTAAAATAAACAATTTCTATATATTGTACAGTGCTATACTAAAAAAAACAACATTTTTTTTGAATAGCATTCTCTGCACTTCTATAGCTGTGCGATTCAGTGGTTAAATACTGTGGTTGTGTTGTGCTCTTCCAAAAAACGCCATTTAGGGCCACAGAAAATAAATTGCAGTGTGAAATACACATGTGGAGGTGTGTAAAATAAACAATTTCTATATATTGTACAGTGCTATACTAAAAAAAAACAACATTTTTTTTGAATAGCATTCTCTGCACTTCTATAGCTGTGCGATTCAGTGGTTAAATACTGTGGTTGTGTTGTGCTCTTGCAAAAAACGCCATTTAGGGCCACAGAAAATAAATTGCAGTGTAAAATACACATGTGGAGGTGTGTAAAATAAACAATTTCTATATATTGTACAGTGCTATACTAAAAAAAACAACATTTTTTTTGAATAGCATTCTCTGCACTTCTATAGCTGTGCGATTCAGTGGTTAAATACTGTGGTTGTGTTGTGCTCTTGCAAAAAACGCCATTTAGGGCCACAGAAAATAAATTGCAGTGTGAAATACACATGTGGAGGTGTGTAAAATAAACAATTTCTATATATTGTACAGTGCTATACTAAAAAAAAAAACATTTTTTTTGAATAGCATTCTCTGCACTTCTATAGCTGTGCGATTCAGTGGTTAAATACTGTGGTTGTGTTGTGCTCTTCCAAAAAACGCCATTTAGGGCCACAGAAAATAAATTGCAGTGTGAAATACACATGTGGAGGTGTGTAAAATAAACAATTTCTATATATTGTACAGTGCTATACTAAAAAAAACAACATTTTTTTTGAATAGCATTCTCTGCACTTCTATAGCTGTGCGATTCAGTGGTTAAATACTGTGGTTGTGTTGTGCTCTTCCAAAAAACGCCATTTAGGGCCACAGAAAATAAATTGCAGTGTGAAATACACATGTGGAGGTGTGTAAAATAAACAATTTCTATATATTGTACAGTGCTATACTAAAAAAAACAACATTTTTTTTGAATAGCATTCTCTGCACTTCTATAGCTGTGCGATTCAGTGGTTAAATACTGTGGTTGTATTGTGCTCTTGCAAAAAACGCCATTTAGGGCCACAGAAAATAAATTGCAGTGTGAAATACACATGTGGAGGTGTGTAAAATAAAGAATTTCTATATATTGTACAGTGCTATACTAAAAAAAACAACATTTTTTTTGAATAGCATTCTCTGCACTTCTATAGCTGTGCGATTCAGTGGTTAAATACTGTGGTTGTGTTGTGCTCTTCCAAAAAACGCCATTTAGGGCCACAGAAAATATTTTGCAGTGTGAAATACACATCTGGAGGTGTGTGAAAAAACAACATTATTTTTAAAAAGCATTCTCTGGCCTCTGCAGCTGTGCGATTCAGCGTTTATATACTGTTGGGGTTGTTGTGCTCTTGCAAAAAACGCCATTTAGGGCCACAGAAAATATTTTGCAGTGTGAAATACACATCTGGAGGTGTGTGAAAAAACAACATTATTTTTGAATAGCATTCTCTGGCCTCTGCAGCTGTGCGATTCAGCGGTTATATACTGTTGGGGTTGTTGTGCTCTTGCAAAAAACGCCATTTAGGGCCACAGAAAATATTTTGCAGTGTGAAATACACATCTGGAGGTGTGTGAAAAAACAACATTATTTTTGAATAGCATTCTCTGGCCTCTGCAGCTGTGCGATTCAGCGGTTATATACTGTTGGGGTTGTTGTGCTCTTCCAAAAAACGCCATTTAGGGCCACAGAAAATAAATTGCAGTGTGAAATACACATGTGGAGGTGTGTAAAATAAACAATTTCTATATATTGTACAGTGCTATACTAAAAAAAACAACATTTTTTTTGAATAGCATTCTCTGCACTTCTATAGCTGTGCGATTCAGTGGTTAAATACTGTGGTTGTGTTGTGCTCTTCCAAAAAACGCCATTTAGGGCCACAGAAAATAAATTGCAGTGTGAAATACACATGTGGAGGTGTGTAAAATAAACAATTTCTATATATTGTACAGTGCTATACTAAAAAAAAAAACATTTTTTTTGAATAGCATTCTCTGCACTTCTATAGCTGTGCGATTCAGTGGTTAAATACTGTGGTTGTGTTGTGCTCTTCCAAAAAACGCCATTTAGGGCCACAGAAAATAAATTGCAGTGTGAAATACACATGTGGAGGTGTGTAAAATAAACAATTTCTATATATTGTACAGTGCTATACTAAAAAAAACAACATTTTTTTTGAATAGCATTCTCTGCACTTCTATAGCTGTGCGATTCAGTGGTTAAATACTGTGGTTGTGTTGTGCTCTTCCAAAAAACGCCATTTAGGGCCACAGAAAATAAATTGCAGTGTGAAATACACATGTGGAGGTGTGTAAAATAAACAATTTCTATATATTGTACAGTGCTATACTAAAAAAAACAACATTTTTTTTGAATAGCATTCTCTGCACTTCTATAGCTGTGCGATTCAGTGGTTAAATACTGTGGTTGTGTTGTGCTCTTCCAAAAAACGCCATTTAGGGCCACAGAAAATATTTTGCAGTGTGAAATACACATCTGGAGGTGTGTGAAAAAACAACATTATTTTTAAAAAGCATTCTCTGGCCTCTGCAGCTGTGCGATTCAGCGGTTATATACTGTTGGGGTTGTTGTGCTCTTGCAAAAGACGCCATTTAGGGCCACAGAAAATATTTTGCAGTGTGAAATACACATCTGGAGGTGTGTGAAAAAACAACATTATTTTTGAATAGCATTCTCTGGCCTCTGCAGCTGTGCGATTCAGCGGTTATATACTGTTGGGGTTGTTGTGCTCTTGCAAAAAACACCATTTAGGGCCACAGAAAATATTTTGCAGTGTGAAATACACATCTGGAGGTGTGTGAAAAAACAACATTATTTTTGAATAGCATTCTCTGGCCTCTGCAGCTGTGCGATTCAGCGGTTATATACTGTTGGGGTTGTTGTGCTCTTCCAAAAAACGCCATTTAGGGCCACAGAAAATAAATTGCAGTGTGAAATACACATGTGGAGGTGTGTAAAATAAACAATTTCTATATATTGTACAGTGCTATACTAAAAAAAACAACATTTTTTTTGAATAGCATTCTCTGCACTTCTATAGCTGTGCGATTCAGTGGTTAAATACTGTGGTTGTGTTGTGCTCTTCCAAAAAACGCCATTTAGGGCCACAGAAAATAAATTGCAGTGTGAAATACACATGTGGAGGTGTGTAAAATAAACAATTTCTATATATTGTACAGTGCTATACTAAAAAAAACAAAATTTTTTTTGAATAGCATTCTCTGCACTTCTATAGCTGTGCGATTCAGTGGTTAAATACTGTGGTTGTGTTGTGCTCTTCCAAAAAACGCCATTTAGGGCCACAGAAAATAAATTGCAGTGTGAAATACACATGTGGAGGTGTGTAAAATAAACAATTTCTATATATTGTACAGTGCTATACTAAAAAAAACAACATTTTTTTTGAATAGCATTCTCTGCACTTCTATAGCTGTGCGATTCAGTGGTTAAATACTGTGGTTGTGTTGTGCTCTTGCAAAAAACGCCATTTAGGGCCACAGAAAATAAATTGCAGTGTGAAATACACATGTGGAGGTGTGTAAAATAAACAATTTCTATATATTGTACAGTGCTATACTAAAAAAAACAACATTTGTTTTGAATAGCATTCTCTGCACTTCTATAGCTGTGCGATTCAGTGGTTAAATACTGTGGTTGTGTTGTGCTCTTGCAAAAAACACCATTTAGGGCCACAGAAAATAAATTGCAGTGTGAAATACACATGTGGAGGTGTGTAAAATAAACAATTTCTATATATTGTACAGTGCTATACTAAAAAAAACAACATTTTTTTTGAATAGCATTCTCTGCACTTCTATAGCTGTGCGATTCAGTGGTTAAATACTGTGGTTGTGTTGTGCTCTTTCAAAAAACGCCATTTAGGGCCACAGAAAATAAATTGCAGTGTGAAATACACATGTGGAGGTGTGTAAAATAAACAATTTCTATATATTGTACAGTGCTATACTAAAAAAAACAACATTTTTTTTTGAATAGCATTCTCTGCACTTCTATAGCTGTGCGATTCAGTGGTTAAATACTGTGGTTGTGTTGTGCTCTTCCAAAAAACGCCATTTAGGGCCACAGAAAATATTTTGCAGTGTGAAATACACATCTGGAGGTGTGTGAAAAAACAACATTATTTTTAAAAAGCATTCTCTGGCCTCTGCAGCTGTGCGATTCAGCGGTTATATACTGTTGGGGTTGTTGTGCTCTTGCAAAAGACGCCATTTAGGGCCACAGAAAATATTTTGCAGTGTGAAATACACATCTGGAGGTGTGTGAAAAAACAACATTATTTTTGAATAGCATTCTCTGGCCTCTGCAGCTGTGCGATTCAGCGGTTATATACTGTTGGGGTTGTTGTGCTCTTGCAAAAAACACCATTTAGGGCCACAGAAAATATTTTGCAGTGTGAAATACACATCTGGAGGTGTGTGAAAAAACAACATTATTTTTGAATAGCATTCTCTGGCCTCTGCAGCTGTGCGATTCAGCGGTTATATACTGTTGGGGTTGTTGTGCTCTTCCAAAAAACGCCATTTAGGGCCACAGAAAATAAATTGCAGTGTGAAATACACATGTGGAGGTGTGTAAAATAAACAATTTCTATATATTGTACAGTGCTATACTAAAAAAAACAACATTTTTTTTGAATAGCATTCTCTGCACTTCTATAGCTGTGCGATTCAGTGGTTAAATACTGTGGTTGTGTTGTGCTCTTCCAAAAAACGCCATTTAGGGCCACAGAAAATAAATTGCAGTGTGAAATACACATGTGGAGGTGTGTAAAATAAACAATTTCTATATATTGTACAGTGCTATACTAAAAAAAACAAAATTTTTTTTGAATAGCATTCTCTGCACTTCTATAGCTGTGCGATTCAGTGGTTAAATACTGTGGTTGTGTTGTGCTCTTCCAAAAAACGCCATTTAGGGCCACAGAAAATAAATTGCAGTGTGAAATACACATGTGGAGGTGTGTAAAATAAACAATTTCTATATATTGTACAGTGCTATACTAAAAAAAACAACATTTTTTTTGAATAGCATTCTCTGCACTTCTATAGCTGTGCGATTCAGTGGTTAAATACTGTGGTTGTGTTGTGCTCTTGCAAAAAACGCCATTTAGGGCCACAGAAAATAAATTGCAGTGTGAAATACACATGTGGAGGTGTGTAAAATAAACAATTTCTATATATTGTACAGTGCTATACTAAAAAAAACAACATTTGTTTTGAATAGCATTCTCTGCACTTCTATAGCTGTGCGATTCAGTGGTTAAATACTGTGGTTGTGTTGTGCTCTTGCAAAAAACACCATTTAGGGCCACAGAAAATAAATTGCAGTGTGAAATACACATGTGGAGGTGTGTAAAATAAACAATTTCTATATATTGTACAGTGCTATACTAAAAAAAACAACATTTTTTTTGAATAGCATTCTCTGCACTTCTATAGCTGTGCGATTCAGTGGTTAAATACTGTGGTTGTGTTGTGCTCTTTCAAAAAACGCCATTTAGGGCCACAGAAAATAAATTGCAGTGTGAAATACACATGTGGAGGTGTGTAAAATAAACAATTTCTATATATTGTACAGTGCTATACTAAAAAAAACAACATTTTTTTTGAATAGCATTCTCTGCACTTCTATAGCTGTGCGATTCAGTGGTTAAATACTGTGGTTGTGTTGTGCTCTTCCAAAAAACGCCATTTAGGGCCACAGAAAATATTTTGCAGTGTGAAATACACATCTGGAGGTGTGTGAAAAAACAACATTATTTTTAAAAAGCATTCTCTGGCCTCTGCAGCTGTGCGATTCAGCGGTTATATACTGTTGGGGTTGTTGTGCTCTTGCAAAAGACGCCATTTAGGGCCACAGAAAATATTTTGCAGTGTGAAATACACATCTGGAGGTGTGTGAAAAAACAACATTATTTTTGAATAGCATTCTCTGGCCTCTGCAGCTGTGCGATTCAGCGGTTATATACTGTTGGGGTTGTTGTGCTCTTGCAAAAAACACCATTTAGGGCCACAGAAAATATTTTGCAGTGTGAAATACACATCTGGAGGTGTGTGAAAAAACAACATTATTTTTGAATAGCATTCTCTGGCCTCTGCAGCTGTGCGATTCAGCGGTTATATACTGTTGGGGTTGTTGTGCTCTTCCAAAAAACGCCATTTAGGGCCACAGAAAATAAATTGCAGTGTGAAATACACATGTGGAGGTGTGTAAAATAAACAATTTCTATATATTGTACAGTGCTATACTAAAAAAAACAACATTTTTTTTGAATAGCATTCTCTGCACTTCTATAGCTGTGCGATTCAGTGGTTAAATACTGTGGTTGTGTTGTGCTCTTCCAAAAAACGCCATTTAGGGCCACAGAAAATAAATTGCAGTGTGAAATACACATGTGGAGGTGTGTAAAATAAACAATTTCTATATATTGTACAGTGCTATACTAAAAAAAACAAAATTTTTTTTGAATAGCATTCTCTGCACTTCTATAGCTGTGCGATTCAGTGGTTAAATACTGTGGTTGTGTTGTGCTCTTCCAAAAAACGCCATTTAGGGCCACAGAAAATAAATTGCAGTGTGAAATACACATGTGGAGGTGTGTAAAATAAACAATTTCTATATATTGTACAGTGCTATACTAAAAAAAACAACATTTTTTTTGAATAGCATTCTCTGCACTTCTATAGCTGTGCGATTCAGTGGTTAAATACTGTGGTTGTGTTGTGCTCTTGCAAAAAACGCCATTTAGGGCCACAGAAAATAAATTGCAGTGTGAAATACACATGTGGAGGTGTGTAAAATAAACAATTTCTATATATTGTACAGTGCTATACTAAAAAAAAACAACATTTGTTTTGAATAGCATTCTCTGCACTTCTATAGCTGTGCGATTCAGTGGTTAAATACTGTGGTTGTGTTGTGCTCTTGCAAAAAACACCATTTAGGGCCACAGAAAATAAATTGCAGTGTGAAATACACATGTGGAGGTGTGTAAAATAAACAATTTCTATATATTGTACAGTGCTATACTAAAAAAAACAACATTTTTTTTGAATAGCATTCTCTGCACTTCTATAGCTGTGCGATTCAGTGGTTAAATACTGTGGTTGTGTTGTGCTCTTTCAAAAAACGCCATTTAGGGCCACAGAAAATAAATTGCAGTGTGAAATACACATGTGGAGGTGTGTAAAATAAACAATTTCTATATATTGTACAGTGCTATACTAAAAAAAACAACATTTTTTTTGAATAGCATTCTCTGCACTTCTATAGCTGTGCGATTCAGTGGTTAAATACTGTGGTTGTGTTGTGCTCTTCCAAAAAACGCCATTTAGGGCCACAGAAAATAAATTGCAGTGTGAAATACACATGTGGAGGTGTGTAAAATAAACAATTTCTATATATTGTACAGTGCTATACTAAAAAAAACAACATTTTTTTTGAATAGCATTCTCTGCACTTCTATAGCTGTGCGATTCAGTGGTTAAATACTGTGGTTGTGTTGTGCTCTTCCAAAAAACGCCAATTAGGGCCACAGAAAATAAATTGCAGTGTGAAATACACATGTGGAGGTGTGTAAAATAAACAATTTCTATATATTGTACAGTGCTATACTAAAAAAAACAACATTTTTTTTGAATAGCATTCTCTGCACTTCTATAGCTGTGCGATTCAGTGGTTAAATACTGTGGTTGTGTTGTGCTCTTGCAAAAAACGCCATTTAGGGCCACAGAAAATAAATTGCAGTGTAAAATACACATGTGGAGGTGTGTAAAATAAACAATTTCTATATATTGTACAGTGCTATACTAAAAAAAAACAAATTTTTTTTGAATAGCATTCTCTGCACTTCTATAGCTGTGCGATTCAGTGGTTAAATACTGTGGTTGTGTTGTGCTCTTGCAAAAAACGCCATTTAGGGCCACAGAAAATAAATTGCAGTGTGAAATACACATGTGGAGGTGTGTAAAATAAACAATTTCTATATATTGTACAGTGCTATACTAAAAAAAACAACATTTTTTTTGAATAGCATTCTCTGCACTTCTATAGCTGTGCGATTCAGTGGTTAAATACTGTGGCTGTGTTGTGCTCTTCCAAAAAACGCCATTTAGGGCCACAGAAAATAAATTGCAGTGTGAAATACACATGTGGAGGTGTGTAAAATAAACAATTTCTATATATTGTACAGTGCTATACTAAAAAAAACAACATTTTTTTTGAATAGCATTCTCTGCACTTCTATAGCTGTGCGATTCAGTGGTTAAATACTGTGGTTGTGTTGTGCTCTTGCAAAAAACGCCATTTAGGGCCACAGAAAATAAATTGCAGTGTGAAATACACATGTGGAGGTGTGTAAAATAAACAATTTCTATATATTGTACAGTGCTATACTAAAAAAAAAAACATTTTTTTTGAATAGCATTCTCTGCACTTCTATAGCTGTGCGATTCAGTGGTTAAATACTGTGGTTGTGTTGTGCTCTTCCAAAAAACGCCATTTAGGGCCACAGAAAATAAATTGCCGTGTGAAATACACATGTGGAGGTGTGTAAAATAAACAATTTCTATATATTGTACAGTGCTATACTAAAAAAAACAACCTTTTTTTTTGAATAGCATTTTCTGTAGCTGTGCGATTCAGCGGTTACGTGCTGTGGGTGTGTTGTGGTCTGGCAAAAAACGCCATTTAGGGCCACAGAAAATATTTTGCAGTGTGAAATACACATCTGGAGGTGTGTGAAATAAACAATTTCTATATATTTTCCTTGTACTGTGCTATACTAAAAAAAACAACCTTTTTTTTCTTTGAATAGCATTTTCTGCAGTTCTGTAGCTGTGCGTTTCAGCCATTACGTACTGTGGGTGTGTTGTGGTCTTCCAAAAAACACCATTTAGGGCAAGATCCTAAATTTGGAAAATATGAGGGGAAGGTCAAAGGGACGTGGTGGCCCCGGTCGTGGTGCTGCTGGTGGAGCTTCTGTTGCAGGGAGAGGACGTGGTGGATCTGTGCCAGCTACACGCACAAGTGAAACACCTTCCTCAGGTGCGAGTAGGCGACCGAGCCTGCGGCGGTATTTTGTCGCGCCTAATGAGGCTGTACCAATGTTTAGGCCAGGACAAGTACAGGCGATAGTAGATTGGGTTGCTGACAGTGCCTCGGGTTCCTTCACATTGTCTCCCACCCACTCTTCTGATGAAAGATCAGAGTTGGCACCTGAAGCCCATGTCCATCAGTCTTTCACCTCACCCCCTTGCAAATCAGCCAAGCAGTCTGAGCCCCAAATCATGCAGCAGTCTCTTCTGCTTTTCGATGACTCTGTTAGCAGGGTTTCCCAGGGCCATCCACCTAGCCCTGCCCCAGAAGTGGAAGAGATTGAGTGCACCGATGCCCAACCACTTATGTTTCATGATGGGTACATGGGAGGACCATCGCAGCACGTCTCGGATGATGACGAAACACAGGTGCCAACTGCTGCTGCTTTCGCAATTGTGCAGACAGACATGGAGGGCAGGGGTGAAGACTGGGTGGAAGATGATGTGGAGGACGATGAGGTCCTCGACCCCACATGGAATCAACGTTATGCAGGTGACCAGTGTAGTTCGGAGGAAGAGGCGGTGGTCGCACAGAGCCACCAGCACAGCAGAAGAGGGAGCAGGGTGCAAAAACGGAGCATTCGTCCCCTAGACAGTACATCTGCTACTGCCCAACGCAGCAAGGGACCGAGCACACCAAAGCCAGATCCAAGGACTTCCCTAGCGTGGCAGTTCTTCACACAGTGTGTTGATGACAAGACACGAGTGGTTTGCACGCTGTGCAATCAGAGCCTGAAGCGAGGCATAAACGTTCTAAACCTGAGCACAAGCTGCATGACCAGGCATCTAAGTGCAAAGCACGAGCTGCAGTGGAGTAGACACCTCAAAAACCAAGAAAGGTCTCTGGCTTCTCCTGCTTCCTCTTCTGCTGCAGTCTCGGCCTCTTCATCCACCTCTGTAGTGACAGTGGCACCTGTCACCCCGCAAACAGAGGATCTGCCAGCAACACTACCACCTGGGTCACCAACCATCTCCACAATGTCCCATGGAAGCGTTCAGCTCTCTATCTCCCAAACATTGGAGCGGAAGAGGAAGTACCCCCCTAGCCACCCGCGATCCCTGGCCCTGAATGCCAGCATTTCAAAATTCCTGGCCTTTGAAATGCTGTCATTCCGTCTGGTGGAGACGCAGAGTTTTAAAAGCCTGATGGCATTGGCTGTCCCGCAGTACGTCGTGCCCAGCCGCCACTACTTTTCCAGGCGAGCCATCCCTTCCCTGCACAACCAGGTGGGGGACAAAATCAGGTGTGCACTGCGCAACGCCATCTGTGGCAAGGTCCACCTAACTACGGATGCGTGGACCAGTAAGCACGGTCAGGGACGTTATATCTCCCTAACAGCACACTGGGTAAATGCAGTGGCGGCTGGGCCTGAGGCAGATAGCGGTTTGGCGCATGTCCTTCCACCACCGAGGATTGCAGGGCGCTTCAGTTTGCCTCCTGTTGCTAACTCCTCCTTCTCTGCTTCCTCATCCTCTACCGCCTCCTCATCCATTCAGCGTAACACCTTCACCACCAACTTCAGCACAGCCAGGGGTAAACGACAGCAGGCAGTTTTAAAACTTTCCTGTTTGGGGGAAAATCCCCACACCGCGCAGGAGTTGTGGAGGGACATGGAACAACAGACCGATGAGTGGTTGCTGTCAGTGAGCCTCAAGCCCGGCCTGGTGGTGTGCGATAATGGGCGAAATCTCGTAGCAGCTCTGGGCCTAGCCGGTTTGACGCACATCCCTTGCCTGGCGCATGTGCTGAACTTGGTGGTCCAGAGGTTCCTTAAAAATTACCCCAATATGCCAGAGCTGCTGCAGAAAGTGCGGGCTGTCTGTGCGCACTTTCGGCGTTCTCACCCTGCTGCTGCTCGCCTGTCAGCGCTGCAGCGTAACTTCGGCCTTCCCGCTCACCGCCTCATATGTGACGTGCCCACAAGGTGGAACTCCACCTTGCACATGCTGGCCAGACTGTGCGAGCAGCAGCAGGCAATAGTGGAGTTTCAGCTGCAGCAATCACGCGTGAGTCTCTCTGCGGAACAGCACCACTTCACCACCAATAACTGGGCCTCCATGCGAGACCTGTGTGCCTTGTTGCGCTGTTTCGAGTACTCCACCAACATGTCCAGTGCCAATGACGCCGTTCTCAGCGTTACTATCCCAGTTCTATGCCTCCTTGAAAAAACGCTTCGTGCGATGATGGAAGAGGATGTGGCACAGGAGGATGAGGAGGAGGAGGAGGAAGCGGGATCATTTCAAAGGCTTTCAGGGCAGTCTTTCACAAGTGGCTACGAGGGTGGGTTCCTGCACCAACAAACGCCAGGTACACAATTGTCCGGCAGAAAGGGCACAGTTCTGGAGGATGACGAGGAGATGGAGGAGGAGGAGGAGGAGGAGCCATGTTCACAGCAGGGTGGCACTCAGACCAGCTCGTGGCCATTACTGGTGCGTGGCTGGGGGGATACAGAGGACACAGACGATACACCTCCCACAGAGGACAGCTTTTCTTTGCCTCTGGGCAGCCTGGCACACATGAGCGATTACATGCTGCAGTGTTTCCGCAACGACAGCCGAGTTGCCCACATTTTAACTGGTGCTGATTACTGGGTGGCCACCCTGCTGGATCCCCGTTACAAGGACAACGTACCGTCCTTAATTCCCTCACTGGAGCGGGATCGTAAGATGCGCGAGTACAAGCGCACGCTGGTAGACGCGCTGCTGGTGGCATTCCCACCTGACAGCGGGCGTACGGTGGAAGCACAAGGCGAAGGCAGAGGAGGAGGAAGAGGTCGCCAACGCAGCCGGGGCACCGGCAGCACCTCAGAAGGCAGGGTTAGCATGGCCGAAATGTGGAAAAGCTTTGTCAGCACGCCACAACAACCAGCACCACCAGCTGAGATGGAACGTCTTAGCAGGAGGCAGCATTTCACCAACATGGTTGAGCAGTATGTGTCCACAGGCCTACACGTACTGGATGACGGGTCTGCCCCCTTTAACTTCTGGGTCTCCAAATTGGGCACATGGCCTGAGCTTGCCGTTTATGCCTTGGAGGTGCTGGCCTGCCCTGCAGCCAGTGTATTATCTGAACGTGTATTTAGCACGGCAGGGGGCGTTATCACAGACAAGCGCAGCCGCCTGTCCAGAGCCAATGTGGACAAGCTCACGTTCATTAAAATGAACCAGGCATGGATCCCACAGGACTTGTCCGTACCTTGTGCAGAATAGACATGTATACCGGTGTTGTGACAAAAACTGTCCGGCCATCGGATTGTGCCCGGCCCGTACTGCGCAGGCGCAGCGCTTGCGCAGTACAGAGGACAAGGAGATTCACAAAATCTCCGAAGATGAACGGCGCCTGCGCTGTGAGTGCAGGTTCAAGCCCCACCATCCAAGAGGACATACGGTAGCACATAGTAACAGGGCCCCTCACGGGCTCGCTTCGATCGCGGCCTTGCTTGGCTCGGCTTGAACCACGGATGGTGTGGCCTTCACCTGAACTCAACACGCAGGCGCCGTTAGTCTTGGGAGATTTTTGAAATCCCCTTGTCCTACATACTCAGCAAGCGCAGTACAGGGCGGACACTATTCGGCAGGGGACATAATTCGACACATCACCGGCCTTACCCAGCCATTGTTGTATTTTTGAACCAGTGTTGGCTACCTCGTCCTCCTCCACCGCCGCTTCCACCTACACAGCCACATCCACCGCCACCTCAACCTCCTACTCCATATGGGCCTCGTCCTGCTAGGCCAAGATTAAAATTATTATTTTATTTTTTTGTAGCGCACAGATCCTTTCCCCCTTACCTGCCTTTATGTTGTTGGCTCTTCGCAGGAGGGAGAAAGGCACACCGCACTACCAGCCCGTATCCTCCTATATAAAGAGGTTGAGCGGTGTACTTGACGGGCCGTGTCCACAGCCGGAGTCAAAACTCCTCCAGAGGATGATTCTCACCTCTACTGTAGGTAGAGGCAAGTCCTTTAATTGCCAGTAAAGTCAATGTCCACACCAGCTGAAACTCCAACTCTTATTCTCTCATGGCAAAATAAACTGTACTCAGATAGAAAAGGTTAGAGCAAAGAAACAGGACAGCTTAAGGTGTGGAGGAGGTCCAGGCACAAACGTAGCACATTCACTTCACTGCTTAGGTTTCTCAAACAGTTTTTGGCGCACGGTCTCTGCCACAGACATTGAGGTTGGTCTCTGCCACAGACCGGGTGTACAAGGCCCCTGCCACGGGCCTGGAGAACTTTGGTCTCAGCCACAGACCAGGGTGTATAAGGCCCCTGCCACGGGCCGGTTGAATAAGGCCTCTGATACAGTCAAGGTGACCTTGAGCTTCTCCTTCTACGAACCTAGCCCATATCAAGGGGAAGACATCTCTCCAGGGAGTCAACAGACCATTCCTTCACCGTGACTCCCGCATCGGTCCATCAGAATGATCCTCCCTTCCCTGGAACAGGGTCCCCTACACGAGGCGGCTCTGGACTCCAGGCTTTACTCCCGCCCCTAGGCCTCCATACCCAGGGCAGCAAGAACTCCAGGATAGTACCTCACCCCGGGCTAAAGGTGCCCGAGATGGAACAGGAACACATGCACCCAGGCCGAAGGCACCTGGGCGCGGACCCCACTGGACATCAGCCCCCAGGCCAAAGGTCTGCCCCTTTTATATGCTCTCCCGGCATGCACAGCAGGTTCCCCGCCCCGCTGTACTACTGCCAAGAGGGGACACAAAAGGCGCCACCTGTAGGCCGCAGGGAACTGCACACCAATACTGTCTCCCGAGGACAAAATGGTCCATGAATCCTACAGAATTAGGGTATTTGAGCCTATTTACCACTCAAACACTTTCCTTAAATTTAGCACCCCGCTACATTTTTATTTCAAAGTATTTTATTTTCCCACTAGCTTATCCATTAAATTAAATAATTTATTCCATAAAGGGCGTATTCTGGGGCATTCCCACCATATGTGTGGCATCGTGCCGTTGAGTTTCTGAGGTTCTTAATGACTTCCTGTACCTCTTCTGCTGAAAAGGGGGCCTCCAGCATATTTTTTTATTTTTTTATTTTTTTTATGTTCTTTTAAGTTATTTCCTATCCACATTTGTTTGCAGAGCACTTGCCATGTTCTTAACAACATTTTGCTGCCATTTGCAGCCCTCTAGCCCTTTCCATTACTTTTTTAGAGCCTTTTTAGTCGTCAGAAGTCCGGGTCCCCATTGACTTCAATGGGGTCCGGGTCCGGGTCCGGGTTCGGGTTAAAGTTCGGTCCCGAATCCGAACTTTTTTCCGAAGTTTGGCCGAACCCGCCGGACCCGAATATCCAGCTACCCGCTCAACTCTAATCAATATACTTCCCAATTCGTGATGTAACTGAGTCGATCCCACTAACGATGGGACGCCCAGGGGGATCGACTGGGTTTTTGTGCACCTTGGGAAGATAGTAGATGACAGGAATACGAGGTGCCAAAGGAACCAAGTATTCCTGTTCTTTCTTATTGAGAACATTCAAAGAAAAACCTTCATTAATAAGGTCTACCAGGGCTTTCTTATATTTCAAAGTAGGATCCCCAGGCAAGAGACTGTAAGTGGCTCTATCCTCTAAAAGTCTGTGCATCTCCTTGACATAGTTCTTCTTATCAAGAACCACTATCCCCCCACCTTTATCCGCCGGACGGATAATGAGATCTTTGTTATGGCATAAAGTTTTTAAACCTTCCGTAATGGTTGGATCCTGATGGACTCTCTTAGCAGGAAGCCCATCTAAGTCCTTCAATACAAGAGTGCGGAACACATTAATGGATGGAGCTGAGTTAACTGGAGGGTTAAACAAGGAGGGGTTTGATAGCTCCGAATGTAAACTGGTGGAGAGACCACCAGAGTTGGTTGCAGAAGTGGATCCCAAGGTAACTATAGACGTCCCATCGTTCTTTTGGGCATCAACAGATGGGACGGCTAAAAAGTGCCTCTGGATATTTAATTTCCTTATGTACTTCTGGACATCTATAAAAGTGGAAAAATTATTCAATTTCCGTGGAGGAACAAATTTAAGACCTTTGTCTAAAACGGATTGCTCTTGGGGAGTGAGAGCAACCGAACTTAAGTTAAAAATGCCTGCACCTAATTGACCCTTGGTCTTTTTGCGCTGGATGCGCCTCCCCCCTCTAGAGCCTCGTTTCTTCTTGGGCTCTTGGGGATATGGAAGGTGTGTTTGTGAAAACCCTGGTGTTGAGGTGGACCAAACTGATTATAATTGTAACTATAAGGGGGTCTAGATTGTGATTCATCACCCCACCCAGAATGTGAATAAGAATCATAGTACGGATCATAAGAGCCTTCACCCTGTAATGGAGCGTAACGGTTCTGGGTGGGCACCGGTGTGCCCTGCATATAGTTCCCATTAGAACCAGACCCGTTATCTCTCCAAGGAAGAGAAGTCCTCCCTGATGTATCACTGGGATACATATAACATCTGTCGCCTTGTCCATAGCCTCTACCTCGTTGAGGATGCCCTCTTCCTCGAGGTATAGAATGATGTCTACCCGGGCCGGGCTCATTATGAGCAACGGCCTGAGTATATTTAACATTCCTAGGTGTGCAATTAGCACCCTTGTTGTTCTGAGGTCCTCGTGAGTTGGACACAGAGGGAGGTTCATAAACCAGTGTTCTATCCGTAATGACATTGACTGGTTCCGACATATCCATATTTGAGTTATTCTCTAGGGTATTGGCTTGGTTGGCTAGTTTTTTCTGCCAACCAAAGACCAAGTTACCCTTATAATCACCAGTGTCTCTATTGTACTTCTTTTGTTTCTTGCTCCTCTGGTCTTTTTCTTCTTTTTCAAGAAGAGTTTTTAGACCGGTGGAGAGAGAAGCATATTCAGAAGTTCCACTGGAGGGAGAGAGTTTGTCTCTAATATCCCTAATTTCTTTATCCAAAGTGGAGAGCCTGGCCTGCTTCCTCTCCACTAGGAAGCTAATAAGTTTCAAGCCAGCCTCGTTGAAATAGGTTGCCCAAAGGGCTAAATCTGACTCTCCTTGTTGCGGAGAGACATCCCACCTAAGGCCTCTAGGGACCATTTTCTCTTTGATATATTGCTCAAGAAACGCAATGTCCCATTGAAGATGTAATTCAGAGATCATTACGTTCTTGAGCCTAGCAAAGAGTCCACTAACTTCTGTGTCAGTGCTGTGGATGGTAAATACTCCATGTGTATTAAAGGACCTGGAGGTCCTATATTCGAAAACATCCATAAGTACACAGATGAGAGGACAAGCAGCAGTGAATAAAGTGTCAAAACGTGAAATATATATAAGTGAAAAAACTGCGCTAAACCAAAATAATAATGAAAGCTGCTGACACTCAAACAAACAAAGCAAAAGACAAAATGGATACAAAATAGTGCAGCGCTAGAATACCAGAAAAGTAGCTACTGAACGTAGCTCAAATATGTGATTTAACTGATAAACACAGTGAATGTATAAATCAATCAAATACATAGAGTTCATGAACAGTCCATTCTTATGGGTGATCTCTGATATAAGCTATCCTCCATGTGGACTGAGGAACATACCCCTATGAGTGAATATAGAGTAAATGCAAACATTATACGTACAAAGAAATAGTCCAAAATGACATGTGTGTGTTGGAACGAATGTCTATTCATGGACTACACCACCACAGCATGGAAGGACCAAAGGACACAATCGTTGATGATGGAAACACAAAAGAAGAGCACAGTTGATATAGTCGGGTACTCTTACCGGAAACGGTGGACCCACCTGTCATACGACAGTGGGTCAATCGAGCTAAGTGGTCTCCGTGACCAGAGGATGGAACTGGATATCCTGGATGTCTAGGACCGACTCCCGCAGGGTGGTGAAAGATCCGCTCACACGATGGTGATCCCTCCAGTCGTATAGGCTCCAAATTGTTCCAAAAATAGACACAAGGGTGGGAGAAAAGAAAAACTCCAGATAGTGCAGGTCAATATAACCAATAAAGGTTTATTGAATAAATATTGTCTTTACAGACATATAAAAGTGATCACAAAAATAAAAAGTACTAAAAGCAATGTGGGGTACAGCGATAGCAGGCCCTACGCGTTTCGACCACGAAAGTCTTCAACAGGGGCATAGTGCTGTACCCCCCACATTGCTAACTTTATATAAGGTCTGAAAAGTATCTGACCCGCCCTGGAGAGGCGGGGTCAGAACAGGAAATAACAGAATATTCCACAATATCAAATTATCACCCATATAAATTATAACTTGATTTACAAATCTACACGTTATATTGAAAGGATATTGGCTAAACAGACAATATATGATGATAATGATAGTAAGACACCAAAGTAACACAAATTACAAATAACCATTTCAAACATTCCCGCCATAGATACAAACCAATCCAATTGGACACACTGATGACACCATCTGTGCTAGCACATATGTCTCCAAGTGCTGATGTCCTCAATAGGGATGAGCCGAACACCCCCGGGTTCGGTTCGCACCAGAACCCGCAAACGGACCGAAAGTTCGCACGAACATTAGAACCCTATTAAATACAATGGATGCGAACGTTCGAATTCTAAAGTGCTAATTATAACAACTATTATGCATGTTATTGTCTTAAAAAGGGTTTGGGAACCTGGGTTCTGCACCAGGGGACATGTATCAATGCAAAAAGAAGTTTTAAAAATGGCCGTTTTTCGGGAGCAGTCATTTTAATGATGCATAAAGTGAAAAAAAAAATCAAATATTCCTTTAAATATCGTACCTGGGGGGTGTCTAAAGTATGCCTGTGAAGTGCCACGTGTTTCCCGTGTTTAGAACTGTCCCTGCACAAAATGACATTTCTAAAGGAAATAAAAGCCATTTAAAACTGCTTGCGGCTTTAATGTAATGTCTGGTCCCGGTAATATGGATGAAAATCTTTAAGAAAAATGGCATAGCTACCCCATCACAGCCCCCCCCCCTACCCCAGCCCATTACCAGCCCCTTTGGGTCTTGTATGGATATTAAGGGGAACCCCGCACACAAAATAAAAAAGGCCCTATATACTCTGAACAGCCGTATACAGGCGGTGCATACAAGACAGGGACTTTAGGTTTGTTCTTATGTAGAATCTGTTTGTAATTTTGAACTGGTACATTGTTTAAGTGTAGCTCCAGCCAAAAAATATATTTTTAAGCTTTTTGGAAAACATAGGGAAGGGTTATCACCCCTGTAACATTTGTTTTGCTGTCTGTGCCCCTGTTTAGAACATTTCACCTCACTTTCCGTCCCAATGACAACTGTTTTTGAAATGTGGTGTTTTTATTGAAACAAGGATTGGTGATAAAGCATCAGTAGAGAGGAGACACCTTTCTCCCATATTAATTCTTACAGGAGAGAATTTTCCTTCCTAGGGGTAGATTTCCTCTCACTTCCTGTTGTCTTCTTCCGTTTGCAAGTAGGAGTCGTTTGAAAGTTGGATGTTTGAAAGTAGGGACCTGCCATATATACTCTGCAGAAATTGGCCCCTTAGGTGTTGGTGTTGGCACAACACTGTAAGCACTCACAGTTACTCTTGGTGGGTGCTGGAACGCCCTGCTGTCAACTATTATATCAGGAATTGTAATTACATATAATTGTTGAACAGTGATAGGAAAAATTGGGCCTTTGATGGTGGTGCTGGTGCCACAACACTGTAAGGCCTCACAGTTACTCTTGGTGGGCGCAGCAATGGGCCCTGCTGTGAATTATTAGATCAATAATTATAATTGCATGCCCCTGTTGAACAGGGGCTGAAAAATTGGGCCTTAAGCACTGGTGGCACAACACTGCAACCCCTCACAGATACTGTACTTGGAGCACAGCAATGAGCCCTGTTGCAAAGTATTGCATCAAAAATTGTAATTACACGCCCCTGTTAAACAGGGGCTGAAAAATTGGGCCTTAGGCACTGGTGGCACAACACTGCAACCCCTCACAGATACTGTACTTGGAGCACAGCAATGAGCCCTGTTGCAAAGTATTGCATCAAAAATTGTAATTACACGCCCCTGTTAAACAGGGGCTGAAAAATTGGGCCTTAGGCACTGGTGGCACAACACTGCAACCCCTCACAGATACTGTACTTGGAGCATAGCAATGAGCCCTGTTGCAAAGTATTGCATCAAAAATTGTAATTACACGCCCCTGTTAAACAGGGGCTGAAAAATTGGGCCTTAGGCACTGGTGGCGGCACCCAGAAACAAAAATGTTCTTCCAAGCTATCATCATCAATCTGATCATTGAGGAGGAGGAGGATAGCCAGTCAACATAACAGCACAGGCACTCAGCATCAGCATCAGTCTTGAAGGGATGTGACATTTTAAAATAAATTAGTCTGTTATATCAGCATCAGGTGTGTGGTAGCTGGTGGTGATCCAAGACTGGTTCATCTTGATGAAAGTCAGTCGATCAACCGAGTCGGAGGACAGGCGCACCCTGTGATCCGTGACAAATCCTCCAGCAGCACTGAATGTGCGTTCTGAAAGAACGCTGGATGCAGGACAGGCCAGTAGCTCAATTGCATACTGTGCAAGCTCTGGCCAGTGAAAAATCCTCAAGACCCAGTAAGCCAGAGGATTTTCGGTGGGGAAGGTGTCCAAGTCTGACCTTGCCCCTAGGTATTCCTGCACCATGTATATCAGACGCTGGCGATGGTTGCTGGAACCGATCATACTTTGGGGCTGCGGACAAAAGAAATGTCTGAACGCATCGGTCAGACAGCCACCTTCCCCACCGCTCCTTCTTTGACTGCCCGAAGCCTCAGCAACTCGTTGTCCAGGACCAGGAGTTTGTAACCTCCCAGTCTCTGGGAACGCGTTGCACAGACCTTTCTGCAAGGCCTCCCGGAGTTGTCTCATCCTCTGCTCCCTCTGCGACGGTAAGATAAGGTCCGCAACCTTACCCTTGTACCGTGGATCAAGGAGAGTGGCCAGCCAGTAATGGTCCCTCTCCTTGATCCGAAGAATACGAGGATCCTTCCGCAGACTTTGCAGGATCAGGGAGGCCATGCAGCGTAGGTTAGCTGAGGCATTCAGTCCGGAGTCCTCTGGGTCACTAAGGACGACATGATCCGCAGCCACCTCCTCCCAGCCACGTACAAGTCCACTGGTTTCTTGGGACTGTAAATCATCCCTAAATGACTGCTGCTGATGATGCTGAGTGCCAGGCTCCACCTCCATGCTGACACAATCCTCCTCCTCCTCCTCTTCCTGTGCGATGGGTGGGACAGAAGGAACACTGTCTGGGTAAAGGGGGCCTTGAGAGGCAAGGAAGTCCTCCTCTTCCTGCCTCTGTTCTGCCTCAAGTGCCCTGTCCATTATTCCACGCAGTGTGTGCTCCAACAGGTGGACAAGAGGTACAGTGTCACAGATGCATGCACTGTCACTGCTCACCATCCTCGTGGCCTCCTCAAATGGTGCCAGGACAGTGCATGCATCCCTGATCATGCCCCACTGACGTGGTGAAAAAAAACCAAGCTCCCCTGACCCTGTCCTGGTGCCGTAGTCGCACAGGTACTCATTGATGGCCCTCTGCTACGTGTGCAGCCGCTGCAGCATGGCCAACGTTGAGTTCCACCTGGTGGGCATGTCACATATAAGGCGGTTCTTGGGCAGGTTCAACTCCTTTTGCAGCTCAGCCAGGCGAGCACTGGCATTATAAGATCTGTGGAAATGCACACAGACTTTCCTGGCCTGCCTCAGGACATCCTGTAAGCCCGGGTACCTGCCCAAGAACCGCTGCACCACCAGGTTAAGGACGTGAGCCACACAGGGCACATGGGTCAGTTGTCCCTGTCGGAGGGCGGAGAGGAGGTTGGTGCCATTGTCGCAAACCACCATTCCTGGCTTAAGCTGGCGTGGCGTCAACCACCTCTCGGCCTGCCCCTGCAGAGCAGACAGGACCTCTGCCCCAGTGTGGCTCCTGTCCCCCAAACACACCAGCGCAAGCACGGCATGGCATCTTTTTGCCTGCGTACTTGCGTAGCCCCTTGAACGCCTACGGAGCACCGCTGGTTCCGAGGACAAAGCACAGGAAGAGGCCATGGAGGAAGAAGAAGAGGAGGGGGTGGAGGAGAGAGGTGTGTCACAACCAGTAGTAGCATTTAGAAGCGTGGCGGTGGAACAACCTCCAACACTACTGCACCTTGTCCTGCATCCTTCCCAGCTGCCAAAAGAGTGACCCAATGGGCCGTGAAAGAAAGGTAACGTCCCTGTCCATGCCTGCTGGACCATGAGTCAGCGGTAATATGCACCTTACCGCTGACCGCCCTGTCCAGCAAGGCCAAGATATTGCCTTCCACATGCCGGTAGAGAGCCGGAATCGCCTTCCGTGAGAAAAAATGGTGTTTGGGAACCTGCCACTGAGGAACCGCACATTGCACAAACTCACGGAAGGGGGCCGAGTCTACCAACTGAAAAGGCAGCAGTTGAAGCGCTAGCAATTTAGCCAAGCTAGCATTCAACCGCTGGGCATGTGGATGGCTGGGAGTGAACTTCTTTTGACGGTCCAGCAGCTGGGGCAGGGAAATTTGCCTGCTAGAATCGGGCGTCAGTGTACTGCTAGCAGAGTGCCCGCAAGTACTTGGCTGTGACACACCTAATTCTACACCTTCATTCCTCTCAGTGCAGGTTTCAGAGAGGACTGAAGGTATAGTGGGGTTGGAGATCCCAGCTGATGCGGTGCAAGGAGAGGTACGCTTTGTTCTTTGGTGTGGGTCTTTAAGGTAGGCTTGCCAACGAGCTGCATGGCAGGTCAACATATGTCTGGTCAAGCATGTGGTGCCCAAGCGGCTGATGTTTTGGCCACGCGATATACGCTTGAGACATATGTTGCAAACAGCAGCTGTGCGATCTGATGCACTCGCCTCAAAAAAGGCCCACACCAAAGAACTTTTTGAATGACGGGCAGAAGCAGCGCCCTGCACAGGCGGAGCTCTGCGGTGTGATTCCGTCGGTGTGCTGCCCTTACGCTGGCCACCCAAGGGCATCCTGCCTCGTTGGAGATGTGCCTCCTCCTCATCCTCCTCCTCCTCCTCTCTCCTATTAGGCACCC
Source organism: Rana muscosa (assembly GCA_029206835.1). NCBI lineage: Eukaryota > Metazoa > Chordata > Amphibia > Anura > Ranidae > Rana > Rana muscosa. Next base: position 1,256,467,298 of record CM055116.1, on the reverse strand, counting down.
ACGTGGAGTCAGTGACCTCATCATCCCCTCCCTCCTCATCACTGGAGCCAATCTGGCAGTATGCTGCAGCTGCTGAAACATGACTGCCAGATTGGTGTCCTTCTTGAGCATCCCCTCTCTCTGCTCTCACGCTACTGCCTTCCTCAGTACCCTGAGCCTGGGTGAGAGAGGATGAGGAGGATGAGGAGGGCTTGGTCATCCACTCTACCAAGTCTTCGGCATGATGTGGCTCAACATGTCCAGCTGCCGAAAAGAAGGACAAGCGTGTCCCATGGCCATGTGCTGATGACAATGCACCGCGTCCACGACCAGCACTGTTGCCCCCAGACACAGAGCCTGCTTGCCCTCTTTTATTGGCTCCTGACTGTCTGCCTCTCCTTGTTTGCCTTCCAGACATTCTAATGGATGGCCTGCAGGGAGATGGGAAAAACAGCAATAAGGGCTAGCTTCAGGTGTATACTGTGCAGGAGGCTTAGCAACAATGACACTGACACTGTCCCCTGCCTATCCTTCTGTGTCCATAAACACAAGGATTTGCAATATGCTTCAGCAAGATTGGTTTAGCACAGAATAGTGCACTGACACTTTCCCTCACTGAGTGTCCTTCTCTGTCCCTAAACACAAGGATTTGCAATATGCTTCAGCAAGATTGGTTTAGCACAGAATAGTACACTGACACTTTCCCTCACTGAGTGTCCTTCTCTGTCCCTAAACACAAGGATTTGCAATATGCTTCAGCAAGATTGGTTTAGCACAGAATAGTACACTGACACTTTCCCTCACTGAGTGTTCTTCTGTGTCCCTAAACACAAGGATTTGCAATATGCCTCAGCAAGATTGGTTTAGCACAGAATAGTACACTGACACTTTCCCTCACAATGGCCTCGTACACACGACCGATTTTCTCGTCGTAAACAGTCAAGAAAAGTGCCGCGAGAGTTTTTTTGTCTAGAAAAACGTTCGTGTGTATGGTTTTACGACGAGAAACTTGACGAGAATCTCGACGAGAAAATAGAGAACCTGCTCTCTATTTTCTCGTCAGGAGTCCAGATTTCCTCGTCGTGTTTCTCGTCGGCCTGTTTTGTGACGAGAAAATGGTTCGTGTGTATGCTTTTACGACTCTTCCAAAAGTGCGCATGCTCACAAGCAACTATGAGACGGGAGCGCATCTTCTGGTAAAACAAGCCTTCATAATGGAGAGAGCACATTCGTCACGCTCATAAATATTTCATCGTTTAAATGTTCTGCATTGAATTCTTCGTTAGAATGTTACATTAATCAAAACGAGAGACCTTCTTTTGCTGCTGATATTCACACAGAGTTATGCCTTATTTTTAACCTTTTTCATGCTGCTCTTTATAAGATTTATGTGTATTATATCGTGCAAGTTTTTAGGAATAATTTAAATGGTTAGATTTTTCAAAATGATGTTAATTATAATTTCTCAATGTTTTGATAGCGATCTCCCATTTAATTTTCTAATCTATATTTTTAAAATTTCACACCATGTTTTTGAGCTAATCAGATTTAGTTATTCTTTTGGGGGGGTGATATCTGTGCCTTTTATTGTCAGTCAAATGTATCTGCTTACTCCAAAGCTTGTTTTTTTTTATTTAAAAATACACATAGTCAAGTATGAACTTAAACAAAAAACACATTTATTCATGTTTATAAATTAAATAAAGAGAAGGCAGCGCTGGAGAAGCTGCTGCCATTTGTGCATCCCAGGGACCCCAGAGCACACAGCAACCCTGTGTGGACACTAAAATTGGGAGCTTGAGAAGGCCCACATTTCAGAACACAATCTGATGCTGGCCTCCCAGAGGTCAGGAACAGCAGCAGGTGAGATATATGTCCCAAGTGTGTGGTACTACAGATAGCAGAACAGGTGTCTGGGATTATGAGGCCCAGAGCCTGGGGGGAGATGCCTGTGGTGAACTTCAAGTCCTGAAGACTTCTCCCTGTCGCCAGGTAACGCAACGTGGCGATGAGCCTCTGCTCAGCACTGATGGCTTCCCGCATAACGGTGTCCTTCCTGGTAATATAGGGGGACACCAAAGCCAACAGTTCCTGAAAAACGGGGTCAGACATCCTCAGAAAATTCCTGTAGTCCTCAGGATTATTCTCGACGATCTCCCGCAGCAGAGGCATGTGGCAGAATTGGTCCCGCTGGAGCAACCAATTCTTGGTCCATGAACTCCTCCTCACACCATTCATGGACTGGTCTTGGTCCAAAACAAGCAGACCAACACCAAGCGCACGCACAGCACGAACTCGACGACGAGAACGTCCAGGCGACATGGCTAGGAAACGGTCGTCTAATCAGAACGTACAGAACAGAACGCACTTTAGAACAGCAAGGCCTATGAATAACGAACTGAAATTCAGAAACGAACAGGCAAGAACGCACTGTAAAACAGATACGACCTGCCTAGACGCCCTGAAAGTCAAGATACGAACCCACAAGCACAAACTGAACGGCAGAAAACGATCTGAAAAGTACGAAGACTGAAAAGCGCGAATCGTCTCTTCCCAAACTTTTACTTCACACGCGGTAACACGAGATCAGCAAAAGCAGCCCAAGGGGTGGCGCCAAGAAAAAAGATCTTCCCCTTTATAGTGCCGTCGTACGTGCTGGACGTGAGCGCAGAGAACCACGAGGAAATTGGGAAATGACAGTGTGTACGCATAGAAAGCTTGACGAGAAAATCGACAAGCTTAACAAGAATCTCGTCGAAAAAAACGACGTGTTTTTTACGACGAGAAAATCGGTCGTGTGTACGAGGCCTGAGTGTCCTTCTCTGTCCCTAAACACAAGGATTTGCAATATGCTTCAGCAAGATTGGTTTTGCACAGAATGGTACACTGACACTTTCCCTCACTGAGTGTCCTTCTGTGTCCCTAAACACAAGGATTTGCAATATGCTTCAGCAAGATTGGTTTAGCACAGAATAGTACACTGACACTTTCCCTCACTGAGTGTCCTTCTCTGTCCCTAAACACAAGGATTTGCAATATGCTTCAGCAAGATTGGTTTAGCACAGAATAGTACACTGACACTTTCCCTCACTGAGTGTCCTTCTCTGTCCCTAAACACAAAGATTTGCAATATGCTTCAGCAAGATTGGTTTAGCACAGAATAGTACACTGACACTTTCCCTCACTGAGTGTCCTTCTCTGTCCCTAAACACAAGGATTTGCAATATGCTTCAGCAAGATTGGTTTAGCACAGAATAGTACACTGACACTTTCCCTCACTGAGTGTCCTTCTCTGTCCCTAAACACAAGGATTTGCAATATGCTTCAGCAAGATTGGTTTAGCACAGAATATTACACTGACACTTTCCCTCACTGAGTGTCCTTCTGTGTCCCTAAACACAAGGATTTGCAACATGCTTCAGCAAGATTGGTTTAGCACAGAATAGTACACTGACACTTTCCCTCACTGAGTGTCCTTCTCTGTCCCTAAACACAAGGATTTGCAATATGCTTCAGCAAGATTGGTTTAGCACAGAATAGTACACTGACACTTTCCCTCACTGAGGGTCCTTCTGTGTCCCTAAACACAAGGATTTGCAATATGCTTCAGCAAGATTGATTTAGCACAGAATAGTACACTGACACTTTCCCTCACTGAGTGTCCTTCTGTGTCCCTAAACACAAGGATTTGCAATATGCTTCAGCAAGATTGGTTTAGCACAGAATAGTACACTGACACTTTCCCTCACTGAGTGTCCTTCTGTGTCCCTAAACACAAGGATTTGCAATATGCTTCAGCAAGATTGGTTTAGCACAGAATAGTACACTGACACTTTCCCTCACTGAGTGTCCTTCTGTGTCCCTAAACACAAGGATTTGCAATATGCTTCAGCAAGATTGGTTTAGCACAGAATAGTACACTGACACTTTCCCTCACTGAGTGTCCTTCTGTGTCCCTAAACACAAGGATTTGCAATATGCTTCAGCAAGATTGGTTTAGCACTTAATAGTACACTGACACTTTCCCTCACTGAGTGTCCTTCTGTGTCCCTAAACACAAGGATTTGCAATATGCTTCAGCAAGATTGGTTTAGCACAGAATAGTACACTGACACTTTCCCTCACTGAGTGTCCTTCTCTGTCCCTGAACACAAGGATTTGCAATATGCTTCAGCAAGATTGGTTTAGCACAGAATAGTACACTGACACTTTCCCTCACTGAGTGTCCTTCTCTGTCCCTAAACACAAGGATTTGCAATATGCTTCAGCAAGATTGGTTTAGCACAGAATAGTACACTGACACTTTCCCTCACTGAGTGTCCTTCTCTGTCCCTAAACACAAGGATTTGCAATATGCTTCAGCAAGATTGGTTTAGCACAGAATAGTACACTGACACTTTCCCTCACTGAGTGTCCTTCTGTGTCCCTAAACACAAGGATTTGCAATATGCTTCAGCAAGATTGGTTTAGCACAGAATAGTACACTGACACTTTCCCTCACTGAGTGTCCTTCTGTGTCCCTAAACACAAGGATTTGCAATATGCTTCAGCAAGATTGGTTTAGCACAGAATAGTACACTGACTCTTTCCCTCACTGAGTGTCCTTCTCTGTCCCTAAACACAATGATTTGCAATATGCTTCAGCAAGATTGGTTTAGCACAGAATAGTACACTGACACTTTCCCTCACTGAGTGTCCTTCTGTGTCCCTAAACACAAGGATTTGCAATATGCTTCAGCAAGATTGGTTTAGCACAGAATAGTACACTGACACTTTCCCTCACTGAGTGTCCTTCTGTGTCCCTAAACACAAGGATTTGCAATATGCTTCAGCAAGATTGGTTTAGCACAGAATAGTACACTGACACTTTCCCTCACTGAGTGTCCTTCTGTGTCCCTAAACACAAGGATTTGCAATATGCTTCAGCAAGATTGGTTTAGCACAGAATAGTACACTGACACTTTCCCTCACTGAGTGTCCTTTTCTGTCCCTAAAAACAAGGATTTGCAATATGCTTCAGCAAGATTGGTTTAGCACAGAATAGTACACTGACACTTTCCCTCACTGAGTGTCCTTCTGTGTCCCTAAACACAAGGATTTGCAATATGCTTCAGCAAGATTGGTTTAGCACAGAATAGTACACTGACACTTTCCCTCACTGAGTGTCCTTCTCTGTCCCTAAACACAAGGATTTGCAATATGCTTCAGCAAGATTGGTTTAGCACAGAATAGTACACTGACACTTTCCCTCACTGAGTGTCCTTCTCTGTCCCTAAACACAAAGATTTGCAATATGCTTCAGCAAGATTGGTTTAGCACAGAATAGTACACTGACACTTTCCCTCACTGAGTGTCCTTCTCTGTCCCTAAACACAAGGATTTGCAATATGCTTCAGCAAGATTGGTTTAGCACAGAATAGTACACTGACACTTTCCCTCACTGAGTGTCCTTCTCTGTCCCTAAACACAAGGATTTGCAATATGCTTCAGCAAGATTGGTTTAGCACAGAATATTACACTGACACTTTCCCTCACTGAGTGTCCTTCTGTGTCCCTAAACACAAGGATTTGCAACATGCTTCAGCAAGATTGGTTTAGCACAGAATAGTACACTGACACTTTCCCTCACTGAGTGTCCTTCTCTGTCCCTAAACACAAGGATTTGCAATATGCTTCAGCAAGATTGGTTTAGCACAGAATAGTACACTGACACTTTCCCTCACTGAGGGTCCTTCTGTGTCCCTAAACACAAGGATTTGCAATATGCTTCAGCAAGATTGATTTAGCACAGAATAGTACACTGACACTTTCCCTCACTGAGTGTCCTTCTGTGTCCCTAAACACAAGGATTTGCAATATGCTTCAGCAAGATTGGTTTAGCACAGAATAGTACACTGACACTTTCCCTCACTGAGTGTCCTTCTGTGTCCCTAAACACAAGGATTTGCAATATGCTTCAGCAAGATTGGTTTAGCACAGAATAGTACACTGACACTTTCCCTCACTGAGTGTCCTTCTGTGTCCCTAAACACAAGGATTTGCAATATGCTTCAGCAAGATTGGTTTAGCACAGAATAGTACACTGACACTTTCCCTCACTGAGTGTCCTTCTGTGTCCCTAAACACAAGGATTTGCAATATGCTTCAGCAAGATTGGTTTAGCACTTAATAGTACACTGACACTTTCCCTCACTGAGTGTCCTTCTGTGTCCCTAAACACAAGGATTTGCAATATGCTTCAGCAAGATTGGTTTAGCACAGAATAGTACACTGACACTTTCCCTCACTGAGTGTCCTTCTCTGTCCCTGAACACAAGGATTTGCAATATGCTTCAGCAAGATTGGTTTAGCACAGAATAGTACACTGACACTTTCCCTCACTGAGTGTCCTTCTCTGTCCCTAAACACAAGGATTTGCAATATGCTTCAGCAAGATTGGTTTAGCACAGAATAGTACACTGACACTTTCCCTCACTGAGTGTCCTTCTGTGTCCCTAAACACAAGGATTTGCAATATGCTTCAGCAAGATTGGTTTAGCACAGAATAGTACACTGACTCTTTCCCTCACTGAGTGTCCTTCTCTGTCCCTAAACACAATGATTTGCAATATGCTTCAGCAAGATTGGTTTAGCACAGAATAGTACACTGACACTTTCCCTCACTGAGTGTCCTTCTGTGTCCCTAAACACAAGGATTTGCAATATGCTTCAGCAAGATTGGTTTAGCACAGAATAGTACACTGACACTTTCCCTCACTGAGTGTCCTTCTGTGTCCCTAAACACAAGGATTTGCAATATGCTTCAGAAAGATTGGTTTAGCACAGAATAGTACACTGACACTTTCCCTCACTGAGTGTCCTTCTGTGTCCCTAAACACAAGGATTTGCAATATGCTTCAGCAAGATTGGTTTAGCACAGAATAGTACACTGACACTTTCCCTCACTGAGTGTCCTTCTGTGTCCCTAAACACAAGGATTTGCAATATGCTTCAGCAAGATTGGTTTAGCACAGAATAGTACACTGACACTTAACCTCACTGAGTGTCCTTCTGTCTCCCTAAACACAAGGATTTTCAATATGCTTCAGCAAGATTGGTTTAGCACAGAATAGTACACTGACACTTTCACTCACTGAGTGTCCTTCTCTGTCCCTAAACACAAGGATTTGCAATATGCTTCAGCAAGATTGGTTTAGCACAGAATAGTACACTGACACTTTCCTTCACTGAGTGTCCTTCTCTGTCCCTAAACACAAGGATTTGCAATATGCTTCAGCAAGATTGGTTTAGCACAGAATAGTACACTGACACTTTCCCTCACTGAGTGTCCTTCTCTGTCCCTAAACACAAGGATTTGCGATATGCTTCAGCAAGATTGGTTTAGCACAGAATAGTACACTGACACTTTCCCTCACTGAGTGTCCTTCTGTGTCCCTAAACACAAGGATTTGCAATATGCTTCAGCAAGATTGGTTTAGCACAGAATAGTACACTGACACTTTCCCTCACTGAGTGTCCTTCTCTGTCCCTAAACACAAGGATTTGCAATATGCTTCAGCAAGATTGGTTTAGCACAGAATAGTACACTGACACTTTCCCTCACTGAGTGTCCTTCTGTGTCCCTAAACACAAGGATTTGCAATATGCTTCAGCAAGATTGGTTTAGCACAGAATAGTACACTGACACTTTCCCTCACTGAGTGTCCTTCTCTGTCCCTAAACACAAGGATTTGCAATATGCTTCAGCAAGATTGGTTTAGCACAGAATAGTACACTGACACTTTCACTCACTGAGTGTCCTTCTCTGTCCCTAAACACAAGGATTTGCAATATGCTTCAGCAAGATTGGTTTAGCACAGGATCGTACACTGACACTTTCCCTCACTGAGTGTCCTTCTCTGTCCCTAAACACAAGGATTTGCAATATGCTTCAGCAAGATTGGTTTTACACTGACACTTTCCCTCACTGTCCTTCTCTGTCCCTACAAACAAGGTTTAGCACAGAATAACACACTGACACTCTCCCTACCTATCCTTCTCTGTCCCTAAACACAAGGAATCCAGGATTAGTAAAGAAAAAAATGACACTGTCCCTGCCTATGCTTCTCTTTCCCTGCTCCGGAACACACTACACAAGGCCGCCGCGCTGGCGGCCTTTTATAGTGTGGGGCGTGTACTAAACCCCCTCATCAATAATTGGCCACAGGCATACTGCCTGTGGCCAATCATTGCTCTCCTCGCTGCCGGCGCTGTGATTGTCCAAGCATGCGGGGTCACAGTGCATGCTTGGCCAATCACAGCGCCTGGATGACACTGCGATGGCGTAGTGCATTGTGGGCCGTTCGCGTCACTCGAATTTGGCGCGAACGGCCCAAATCGTTCGATCTTCGCCGAACGATCGAACAGCCGATGTTCGAGTCAAACGTACGTTCGACTCGAACACCGAACTCATCCCTAGTCCTCAATAAGCCTTACCGCCAGAAGAGGGCGTCTAAGTGCATGTCTGTACCTCCTAACTGGTGAATGCAGCAACATCACTCAGATGCTGCTGCAATGTGAATTGGGGACACCATGGTAGCGTGGCGCCGCGGCGCACCATGCCTGCGGACGTCCAATGCGTGTAGTTCATGTGAACGTCACGCGCGCGCACCAAAGAACGGCGTTGTGACGTCACGACGTCGTTGCGTCTCGTCATCACAACACAGCAGTGAGAAGACGTCAGCTAATGGTGAAGGCGGCGTCTCACTGCAGGAAGACGCCACATCACCATGGTAACGTCCGAGACCGTGGAGTAAGCGCCATCTTGTGGACAAAAAATATATCTATTAAAATAAAATAATTTTTTTTTTTTAACAGATATGCTGATAGGCGTGTATATCTGAATAGCCCAAAACCGCCATACAGCAAAGTCCTCAATAAGTAACAATCCCTCCTTATGAAAAAATGCAGGTATATTAGGCAAAGATCTATTATGAAAAAAGACCCAAACCTCTATCCTACATGCCAACAGGATGTGAAAAGTTCAAAACACATACAAAAAGTATATATAATTTGCCAACACATCCTGTGTCCCCATTAACAAAGAATGTTATATAAATATGCATGAATGCACATGCATATAAACACTCCATGGATAAAGGCCGAATGATGACACTATAAATGGGGAAGAGAACTAGAATCAATATAAAGCAAGACAACCGTGACATGTCACCTGAAAAAGTGCACACGGGCGATGGGTTGCAATATAAATAATCATAAACCATCCATCCTGACTAACATGGATACCAGAGCCCAGGGTACTCACGCCCGGTTGATGAAACAATTAATGTCCCATTCGACGTTCATACCGTGGGGTGAAGGGGGTTTCAATGGTTGAGATACCTGCGAGGGGGGGGTTGAATGAATCTTTCGAGGTAGTGTGGAGGATTCCGAAAGTCCTCAAGGCAGGCGTTAATTGATGGAGGTGTCCACTGATCCCAGGTTTGGTTGACTGACCCTATAGTATGAGAAGGAGGTTTCAAAGTTCTCAAGTTCCTCTGGGGGTAGTGTTGATTCCATGAAGGCTTGCCATCTGGAGTACAGACGGTGTCTGGGTTTTTCATGTTGAAAATCTGTGTTGAGTTTGTCCTTATATAACAGGTGGAGGAGTTCTCGTTTGATTAGAGAGACCTTTGGCTGACAAGGGGATATCCAGTACTTAAGAATGGCTTTTCTGGTGACTAGGAAACATATCAGGATCCAGTCTTTGTGTGGGGTGTGAGCCTAGGGAGACCATTTTAGTAGTTGTTTGTCCCAATATCCAAAGATAGGAAGTAGTGGGTATTTTGGCAGTTTCAGCAGGGTTATACCATAAATGAAAGATAGGACACCAGAAGGTAGAGATAAACGAGCATGACCAAAAGCGGTGTGTTAGTAAGGGTTTGGGATATTGGCATAGAGGGCAGGCAGTGGAGCCTGGGTTGCTTTTGTCATGGAGAAAGGGGATATAGGCACGGTGGAGGATTTTTAGTTGGGTCTCTCTCCAAGATTAGTTGGGAATTAATTGTTGGATTTTGTTGTAGCCTTGTAGAATTGTGTCCACTATGTCAGAGTCTGGAAAGTCTTTGCCCCAATTTGCTGATGATGACGCTAGTGACAGAGTGGTTTTCTGCAGTAGAGGTTTGTATATTTCTGAGATTGTGTAGGAGCCCTTTCGAAACAATTGGTCTGTGATAGATTATTTGAATCTTTTGCGTTCTTCTCTGCATGTGGTGTGGATGAAGCTGACACATTGCCCAAAGTAGAAGGCATGAGATTGGGGAAGGGAAAAGGCTTCAGCTATGACTGTAAAAGGTTTAGGTCGCCCTGTTTCCTCGTTGCAGAGTGATGAGAAGTTTGTGAGTCCTTTTTGTTTCCAGATGAGGAAAGGTTTGTGCTCCATCCCCAGGGGGAAGTTTGGGTTGCCCTGGATTGTGAGATGTCTGGAAAGGAAAAGTGATAATTTCAGTCTCTTGCTTGCTTCCCTCCAGACTATGGCGGTGTCTCGTAGAAGGAGGTTATGTTGCAGAGTGGAGGGGATAGATTTCCACTTAATGTGAAGCAGGGCAGCCAGTGAGTAGGGATGGGCCATAGTGGATTCAGTTATATAATTTGAGCAACAAGAGGTTTGCAATATCCAGTCTAGGGATGAGCTTGGAGTTCGAGTCGAACTCATGTTCGACTCGAACATTGCCTGTTCGCCCGTTCGCCGAACAGCGAACAAATTGGGGTGTTCGCGGCAAATTCGAAAAATCTATGGGAGAAATCTAAAGTGTTAATTATAAAGGCTAATATGCAAGTTATTGTCCTAAAAAGTGTTTGGGGACCGGGGTCCTGCCCCAGGGGACATGTATCAATGCAAAAAGAAGTTTTAAAAACAACCGTTTTTTCGGGAGCAGTGATTTTAATAATGCTTAAAATGAAAAAATAAAAGTGAAATATTCCTTTAAATTTCGTACCTGGGGGGTGTGTATGATATGCATGTGAAGTGGCGCATGTTTCCCGTGCTTAGAACTGTCCCTGCAAAAAATGTCATTTTTGAAAGAAAAAAAGTCTTTTAAAACTGACTCGCGGCTATTAATGAATTGTCGGCTCCCGGCAATACATACAAAAGTCATTGATAAAAAAAAAAAAAAAGCGTGGGGGTTCCCCAGAATTCAATTACCAGGCCCTTCAGGTCTGGAATGGATATTAAGGGGAACCCCGCCGCAAATTAAAAAAAAATTGACGTGGGGTTCCCCCAAATATCCATTCCAGGCCCTTCAGATCTGGCATGGATTTTAAGGGGAAATCCACCCCAAATTTAAAAAAAAAATGGCGTGGAGTCCCCCTAAAAATCCATACCAGACCCCTTATCCGAGCACGCAACCTGGCCGGCTGCAGGGGAAAAGGGGGGGACGAGAGAGCGCCCCCCCCTCCCTCCTGAACCGTACCAGGCCACATGCCCTCAACATGGGGAGGATGTCCCCATGTTGATGGGGACAAGGGCCTCATCCCCACAACCCTTGCCCGGTGGTTGTGGGGGTCTGCGGGCGGGGGGCTTATCGGAATCTGGAAGACCCCTTTAACAAAGGGGACCCCCAGATCCCGCCCCCCCCTATGTGAATTGGTAAGGGGTACGTTGTACCCCTACCATTTCACGAAGAAAGCGTAAAAAAATGTTTAAAAAAACACACAAACACCTTGAAAAAGTCCTTTATTAAAAAAAAAAAAAAAAAAAACATTCCAGCGGTGAAATCCAGTGTCCCGCGGCGATCCCGATGTCCAGCGCTGTCCTTCATTGGTTGTGCCTGAGCGGACCTGATGGGGAACTCCCTCTCAGTATTTTAAATGTATAGACCCGCCCCTTCTAAAGTTCCCCATCAGGTCCGCTCCCTCGGTATGTCGGACCCGCCTACGTCATTGGCTTGAGCGGGGAACTTCCTTCACTGTGTAATTTAAATTTACATAGTGAAGGAAGTTCCCCGCTCAAGCCAATGACGTAGGCGGGTCTGACATACCGAGGGGGCGGACCTGATGGGGGACTGCTCTCACTTTGGTAATACATGTATAGACCCGCCCCTTCTCATGTTCCGCATCTGGTCCGCTGAGCGGACCTGATGGGGAACTTTAGAAGGGGCTGGTCTATACATTTAAAATACTGAGAGGGAGTTCCCCATCAGGTCCGCTCAGGCACAACCAATGAAGGACAGCGCTGGACATCGGGATCGCCGCGGGACACTGGATTTCACCGCTGGAATGTTTTTTTTTTTTTTTAAATAAAGGACTTTTTCAAGGTGTTTGTGTGTTTTTTTAAACATTTTTTTACGCTTTCTTCGTGAAATGGTAGGGGTACAATGTACCCCTTACCAATTCACATAGGGGGGGGGGGCGGGATCTGGGGGTCCCCTTTGTTAAAGGGGTCTTCCAGATTCCGATAAGCCCCCCGCCCGCAGGCCCCACAACCACCGGGCAAGGGTTGTGGGGATGAGGCCCTTGTCCCCATCAACATGGGGACATCCTCCCTATGTTGAGGGCATGTGGCCTGGTACAGTTCAGGAGGGAGGGGGGGCCGCTCTCTCGTCCCCCCCCCCCTTTTCCCCTGCGGCCGGCCAGGTTGCGTGCTCGGATAAGGGGTCTGGTATGGATTTTTAGGGGGACTCCACGCCATTTTTTTTTTAAATTTGGGGTGGAGTTCCCCTTAAAATCCATGCCAGATCTGAAGGGCCTGGAATGGATATTTGGGGGAACCCCACGTCAATTTTTTTTTTAATTTGCGGCAGGGTTCCCCTTAATATCCATTCCAGACCTGAAGGGCCTGGTAATTGAATTCTGGGGAACACCCACGCTTTTTTTTTTTTTTTTTATCAATGACTTTTGTATGTATTGCCGGGAGCCGACAATTCATTAATAGCCGCGAGTCAGTTTTAAATGCATTTTTTTCTTTCAAAAATGACATTTTTTGCAGGGACAGTTCTAAGCACGGGAAACATGCGCCACTTCACATGCATATCATACACACCCCCCAGGTACGAAATTTAAAGGAATATTTCACTTTTATTTTTTCATTTTAAGCATTATTAAAATCACTGCTCCCAAAAAAACGGCCGTTTTTAAAACTTCTTTTTGCATTGATACATGTCCCCTGGGGCAGGACCCGGGTCCCCAAACACTTTTTAGGACAATAACTTGCATATTAGCATTTATAATTAACACTTTAGATTTCGAACGTTCGAGTCCATTGTATTTAATAGGGTTCTAAAGTTTACACGAACATTTTGTCTGTTCGCAGGTTCTGGTGCGAACCGAACAGGGGGGTGTTCGGCTCATCCCTGATCCAGTCCAGGCCTATTCGGAGAAAGCACGCTATGTTATAAGTCCTGACATTTGACATCCTGACATCTGACTTATGCCCTCCTCACGTCTAGAAAGATATAGTTTTGCAAATGTAATACATGGTCGTTTGTTTTGCCAGATACATTTAGAGATGGCTTTGTTTTGGAATTAAATATCTTTATGTTTCAAGAGTATCAGTAGCGTTTAAAGAGGGTACAGTAGGCGGGCAAAACTGACCATTTTTACAAGGTGGCATCTTGCCAGGAGCGAGAGAGGCAGATCCATCAAGTTACCCAATTCTTGAGAGATCTTTGTAATCGGGGGGGGGGGGGTAGTTGAGTTGATATATAGAAGATGGTAGCTTCCATATTTTAATGCCAGAGTAGGTTATATGTGATTTAGCAACCGTGAAGGGTGAGTGGGAGGTCCAGGGAGGGTTTGATAGGGTGCCTATGGGGAGAATTTCGCTCTTGCTGAAGTTAATGCATAAGCCAGAGCAGAGTCTGAAGTCATCAAAAAGAGTTTTAATAGTGGACATGTCGGAGGAGGGGTTCGCCAAGAAAATAAGGACATCATCGGCAAAAAGGGAGGTACGTATTTCGTGATCGCCGATGTTGATCCCATGTAATGGGGCTGTGTGGGTTAGGTATCTGGAGAGGGGTTCTAGGGCAAGATTGAAAAGCAGCGCGGAGAGAAGGGGGCAACCTTGTCTCGTGCCCTTGTGGAGGTAGAATTTGTCAGATAGAAGGCCGGCTGCCACCAGTCTGCCCGCGGGGGCTGAGTACATAGCAGTCACAAGGTGGCTAAAGGGGCCTATGAAGCCCATTTTCAACATGGTCATCGAAAGCCATTCGAAGCTGACATTGTCGAAGGCTTTTTCCGTGTCCAAAGTGATAATAGCACAGTTACCCCCCGGATTCTGTTTTGCATGTTCTAAGACCATCATTGCTTTTCCGATGTTCAAAGTGGCTGTTCTCCTCTTAACAAAGCCGGATTGGGCAGGGTGTATCAGAGAGGGAATAATGTTGGCGAGTCTTGTGGCAGCGATTTTTGAGAGAATCTTGACGTTTAGGTTTAAGAGTGATATAGGCGTTAATCAGCCCAAGGAACGCTCCTCCACATATGGTGCGACTGCCCCCAGATACAGCCCTTTTGGAAGGAAGTACACCGCCTTATTTCCCACATAATGACTTACACACCAGATTTCACACCAGCCCAATATTTGCTCAACCACACGTCTTTGCCCCAATTGGTCTACAAACGTTCTCTTACGCTACATCTCATTAACGCGGCTAAATACCCGTACTTCGGAGGGAGAGTTCACCCCCCTGCATCTCTGAATGGCTACAAAGGGTTGGGAGAATTGCTGAAATGGAAGGCCTAATACAACAAGCGAGAGACTACCCGACAAAATTTCATAAGATATGGGCCTGCTGGATCCACTTTAAAGAATCTGCGGAATACCGCACCTTATCCGCCACCATACCATAGTTTGACCTGGGGGCAGACATCCAGCACTGGATAACTGCCCCTGACAACTGTCCACAGAGAGACACATCCTCACCCCCCACACTCACCTCTCTTCTAGGGATGAGCTTTGAGTTTGAGTCAAACTCATGTTCGACTCGAACATTGCCTGTTCGCCCGTTCGCAGAACAGCGAACAATTTGGGGTGTTTGCGGCAAATTCGAAAAGCCGCGGAACACCCTGTAAAAGTCTATGGGAGAAATCTAAAGTGCTCATTTTAAAGGCTTATATGCAGGTTATTGTCATAAAAAGTGTTTGGCAACCTGGGTCCTGTCCCAGGGGACATGTATCAATGCAAAAAAAAAAGTTTTTAAAACTTCAGTTTTTTCGGGAGCAGCGATTTTAATAATGCTTAAAGTGAAACAATAAAAGTGAAATATTCCTTTAAATTTCGTACCTAGGGGGTGCGTATAGTATGCCTGTAAAACAGCACGTGTTTCCCGTGCTTAGAACTGTCCCTGCACAAAGTGTCATTTCTGAAGGAAAAAAAGTAATTTAAAAGCACTCGCAGCTATAATGAATTGTCGGCTCCCGGCAATACAGAGAACAGTCATTGAAAAATAAAATGGGTGGGGTTCCCCCCAAATTCAATTACCAGGCCCTTCAGGTCTGATATGGATATTAAGGGGAACCCTGCGTCAAATTTTAAAAAAAATGACATGGGGTTTCCCCAAATATCCATACCAGACCCTTCAGGTCTGGTATGGATTTTAAGGGGAACTCCACGCCAAATAAAAAAAAAGACGTGAAGTTCCCCCCAAAAATCCATACCAGACCCTTTATCCGAGCATGCAACCTTGCAGGCCGCAGGAAAAGAGGGGGGACGAGAGAGCGCCCCCCCCCTCCTGAATCGTACCAGGCCACATGCCCTCAACATGGGGAGGATGTGGGTGTCTGATTCAGAGGGGGGCGGGGTCACCTTCACTGGGTGTAAGGCTGAACGGACCTGATGGGGAACGTGATTTGATTCCTCTGCAGTGTAATAAATGAATAAACCCTGCCACTTTTCACGTTCCCCATCAAGTGATTTGATTCCCCTGGGTGTAAGGCTGAGCGGACCTGATGGGGAATGTGATTTGATTCCTCTGCAGTGTAATAAATGAATAGATCCTGCCCCTTCTTAAGTTCCCCATCAGGTCCGCTCAGCCTTACACCCAGTGAAGGTGACCCCTCCCCCCCTCTGATGTACCGCAGGTTTCCGTTGCATCAGAGGGGGGCGGGGTCACCCGCACGTCACTGGGGAAGCCCGGGTTTCCCCTTGCGTCAGAGGGGGACGGGGTCACGTGACGGGTGGCCCTGTCCTCGGCTACATAAGGCCTGTCAGGCTGCCGGGATTCCCGTGATGTCTCCGGTGGAGACAGGATGCGCTGCGCTGGACATCATCGTTGGAGCCTGGACCCCGGAGAGGAGAGATCATCCACCGCTGGACCCCGGAGAGGAGATCACCCATCACAGGATACCGAGAGTGGATTACCACCGCTTTTTTTAATAAAGGACTTTTCCCAAAGGTGTCTGTGTGTTTTTTTACAATTTTTTACACTTTCTTTGTGAAATGGTAGGGGTACAATGTACCCCTTACTAATTCACATTGGGGGGCCGGGATCTGGGGGTCCCCTTTGTTAAAGGGGTCTTCCAGACTCTGATAAGCCCCCCGCCCGCAGACCCCCACAACCACCGGGCAAGGGTTGTGGGGATAAGGCCCTTGTCCCCATCAACATGGGGACATGGTGCTTTGAGGGGTTACAGACCATGTGGCCTGGTACGGTTCAGGAGGGGGCGCTCTCTCGTCCCCCCTCTTTTCCTGCGGCCTGCCAGGTTGTGTGCTCGGATAAAGGGTCTGGTATGGATTTTTGTGGGGAACTCTACACCATTTTTTTTTCAATTTGGCGTGGAGTTCCCCTTTTGGGGGGAACCCAACGTAATTTTTTTTTAAATTTGAAGCAGGGTTCCCCTTAATATTCATACCAGACCTGAAGGGCCTGGTAATTAAATTTGGGGGGACACCCACGCATTTTTTCTTTTTTTTATCAATGACTTTTCTCTGTATTGCCGGGAGCCGACAATTCATTGTAGCCGTGAGTGCTTTTAAATGACTTTTTTTCCTTCAGAAATGACACTTTGTGCAGGGACAGTTCTAAGCACGGGAAACAAGCGTTACTTTACAGGCGTACTATACACACCCCCTAGGTACGAAATTTAAAGGAATATTTCACTTTTATTGTTTCACTTTAAGCATTAATAAAATCACTGCTCCCGAAAAAACGTCAGTTTTTAAAACTTTTCTTTGCATTGATACATGTCCCCTGGGGCAGGACCCGGGTTCCCAAACACTTTTTATGACAATAACATGCATATAAGCCTTTAAAATTAGCACTTTCGATTGTTCATGTTCGAGTCCCATAGATTTTAACGGGGTTCCGATGTTCAAACTAATTTATTGCCTGTTCGCAAGTTCTGGTGCGAACCGAACTGGGGGGTGTTGGGCTCATCCCTACTCTCTTCCTTTAACCTTCCTCTCCCGTAACAAAACTTGAAGGTTTTGAGTGGTTCTTAATGACCGGTTTGAATACTCACCTTTAAGCCTAGCTTAGAAAAGGAGCATATCTTCAGTACCCCATCCCAAGCTGATGCCTTTATATGTTGAAGGGGCAAGAGACTTTGTGGACTCACTTGCTTTGACCGGAAAACCGGTAAGACAATGGTAAGAGGCTTGACTGGGTGCGTCCCCACCCTCTCACAGATTGATCCCGATAGGGGTGTTTGGGTGCTTAGGTGGCGTACCCGGTCCCTCAACACACTTCTAGTGAAGTCCCTCTACTTTCTCAATATGTTTTCCCAACATGCTCCCAAGGTTCCGGGGATTTGCAGGAATATGCTTTAACCTACTACTGTTACGGCTTTCTGATACCTAATTTGCAATGTTATCAGTCACATGCATTTTACTGTATAACTGTATGTTTACTTTCATGTATTCTGTAAAACCTTAATAAAAACATTGAAAAAAAAAAGAGTGATATAGGCCTATAGGAACCCGGTTCAAGGGGGTATTTTCCTTTCTTGGAGAGTAGTTTGATAATGGCCTGGTTACCCGTAGGTAGGTAAGGGCTGCCTGACCAAATGCCTTCATATACTTTGAGGAGGGTGGGCTCTATTGTTTTTTGCAGGGTTTTATAGAATTTCACTGTAAAACCGTTGAGGCCTAGTGCTTTTGATGGTGCTAGATTGTGTATGGTTAAGAAAATTTTGGGTAGGGAAATGGGTGCATTTAGGGCTTCCAATTGGGAAGGGGTGACTGGTGGTAGGTCCAATTTGTCAAGAAATGATTGGGCAACCTTTGTGTCTATGGGATCGGAAGCATACAATGATGAATAATACCGCAACATAACTTTGTTAATCTCCTGGTGTGAGCTTTTAATGGAGCCAGATGTGTCACGTAGGGAAGTTATATGAGTGGGTCTAAAGAGGCCTTTGCAAGGTCTTGCCAGCAATTTACCAGGTTTGTTGACAAATTTGTGTAGTGTTGCGTCCATGTGGGCTCTTTTCGTCAGTTCTAAAGTGTATGCCCAGGTTTCAAAGGCTCTTTTTGCAGCCTGCCATTTAGATCTGTTTCCGGGTGGGTCTCGGGTAGTTAGTGTGCCAAGTGGAGTCTGGAGCTGGCCATCTTGTAGTTTGCTAGGGTGTTTCTTTTGTAAGAAGTAACGTAGGAGATGATCCGCCCTCGAAGGAAAGCATTGCCAGCTTCCCAAAAGAGGTTTGGGTTGTCAGCATGTGACAAGTTACCTGAAGAGAATTCTTTCCAAGCTTCCTCTATGAAAAGCTGAAAGTCGGAGTTGTGTAGGAAGGGGGGGAAGTGCCATATTTTGGGAGTGGGATGTAGGTTAGGGTTGTCTAATGTCGCTGATATTGGGGCATGATCAGAGATGGCTATATCGTGGATGTCCGCTCCGGCTATCATGGGGACAAGGTTGTTAGTACAGAAGAGGTAATCAATTCTGGTAAAGACGGTATGTGGGATGGAGTAGAAGGTGAATTCCCTGTCTGCTGGGTGAAAGAGTCACCAAATGTCGTGGAGATGGAGGGAGTCTATTGTAGATGCTAGTTGCAACACGTCAGAGGACGTGGTTTGTCCGCGGGGGCGTTTGGAAGTGGATCTGTCATCTGTCGAGTTCATGGTCATGTTGAAGTCGCCCCCAATTACATGTGGGATATGTGGGATATGAAGAACTCTGGCGGAGAGCTCACTAAAGAATTGTTTACCGGGATTGTTGGGCGCATAGATATTGGATACCACAAGATCTTTGTTTCCTACACGGATATGTGCCGTGAGGAAGCAGCCTTGATCATTGGGTCTATGGAGATAACTTTGCAGGGAAGTTTTATGGATCAGGATGAGGACACCCGCTTTGCGTCCCACTGCGTCGGAGCCCAGAACCGTGCCAACCCACAGTTTGTTCATACAATGAAAATCTGGGCATGACAGATGGGTCTCCTGTAGGAGGGCAATATCAGTTTTGAGCCTCTGGAGGTGTCGCAGGATTTTAAGTCTCTTGTTAAGGGAACTAAGCCCTTTCACGTTCCATGAGGTGACTTTCATGGGGGAGTATTGCTTTGAGGGGTTTGGGCCGGTATTAAGGTTACAATGGGAACTGGTATGTGGGGAGGAGCTGGTGCATTGGTGCATGCCGAGGTACCTGTCAGGTGGAGGAGTATTGGTGTTTGAGCGTCTGGTGTGGGATAGGCGGTGTGGGAGAAGGGTGGGAAAGAAGTGAGGGTATTTGGAGAGGTAACATTAGGAATCAAACAAAATACAAAACATCAATTACTTCGCTTTTTTCCGCATGGATCCACTGTATAGGCCGGCTCCCAATACTGACCCGAGTGCTGAGGCGCATGGATGCCCAATAGGAGCAGTAACATCTTGCACGGCAATACTCGGGTTGAATAATGGGGGGAAGGCAGCTGTATGCAGTATAGCCATGGGAAACACATAAAGCATATCAGAGACTCCTTGAGGTTGGACATAACCTTTTTTTGGAGACTTCAATGGAGTAGTCCACAAAGATAAGCACCTTCATTCCGTCTATTTGAAGAGATCTGGACTGTCTGAATTTTTGAAGGATGTAGGCTTTGTCCGAGTAGTTCAGATATTTTGCGATAATCGGCCGGGGAGTTTTGTTCGGTGGTGAAAGCTCCCGTGCGGTGGGCCCGTTCTACTGTGCAAGGGCCAGGGAGGCCCAAAGCTTTCCGGGATGCGTCTGGCGCATAAATCCATGAGGGCTGACATTTGGAGGGACTCTGGGATTCCCAAAAAGCGTAGATTGCTCCTTCTGGATCTTTTCTCCAAATCCTCCAATGTCAGGGTCACCTGTGGCCAGGTGACAGATGCACACCGTAGGGGGACAGGAGTGCACCGCGAGGTAGTGAACCCTATGGCTGGCTTCTGTGGATAGGAAACTGGGTGGTTGTGGAAAGCGGGACCAGAGGAGCACAACCGGGATCCCAACGGAAGCGAGAGCCAAGATTCCCCAGGGCGCGGAGTCTAAGACCCAGCTGGTCTTCTCCAGGGCCTCTAGTGGTGAGGATGTTACGCTGCAGGCTGGGACCAGGTCGCGGCCCCTGGAGTTTCCTAGCTCACGCCCCGTAGGATAAGGGGAAGCAGCAGCACACGATAGAGAGAACCGAATAACAAGCCGAAGGTCAGGGGCCACAAGCAGACAAGGATAACGAAGAACGAGCCGAAGGTCAAGGGTCACGAGCAGACAGGGATGGTCGGGGACAAGCCAATAACGTAACAGAGAGACAGACGTAGCACACGGCAGGCAGGAACCCAAACACACAATGCCTAACAAACACGTTGATCAGCGAAGCAGGCTTGCAGTGCACAGGTTAATATAGTGTTCAGTGATAGGGCCTGGGGTGGAGTCAGGCTGGGAGGAGATTATAAAGGAAGCCAGGTGAAGGAGGTCTGGTCTCTAGATGAACACATGAGGAGGAAGGTAAGATGGCAGACAAACACTACTGCATATCCATGACAGTACCCTCCCTCTTATGGGCCCTCCCCCGCCTGGACCCAGGCTTAAAGGGAAATCTCTGATGAAACCTTCTCAACAGATGAGGTGCAGCGACATCAGATGCAGCGATCCAAGACGCCTCCTCAGGACCAAAAACTCTCCAATGCACAAGGTACTGAAGAATGCCTCTGCAGAGCCGAGAATCCAGAACTTGTCTAACCTCGTACTTAAGATTATCCTCAGAGACTGAAAACGAGGTAGGGAGATGACAAGAAGATCTATTGAGGACCAAAGGCTCTCTAGGAATAAGCAAGGGCATGAGACGATCAACAGGAATCTGAGGAGGGTCCCCTAGACCCTTAAAGGGGAACTGGTCATCTTGCACAGGACCATCAGACTGGGCAGATGTCAGTGGAACCCTGAAGTCAGGTTGGTTAGAAGGTGACATGTCGCCGGAGTCAAGCTGAATAGCTGAAGGACAAGCAGAATGTCCCGAACAAGAAAAAGTAGGAGGCTCACTGGGCATGGGCTGGACTGGCATAACTAGTACAGAGGCAGAGTGAATAGCTGAGTCAAGTGTAGCGACTACCTGAATCGCATCGCAAGACGTAGCGACTGCAGGACTTGTAGACAAGCTAGCCTGGCTGTGCGTCCAAGGGTGGTTAGGGACAGAGAAATGTAAATGGTTATGCAACCTGGAATGAATGACCGGCTCAGGTTCACAGGAGGCAACCTTGGGTAGGCAGGACGAGGAACAGGAGGGGCCCCAAGCCAGGATCTGTCCAGTAGTCCAGTCCACATGAGGAGAATGGAGCTGTAACCATGGGAGACCCAAAATTATAGGCGTTGAGGCCTTGGGTAAGATAAGGAAGGATATCCACTCCTGGTGGAGTGTCCCTACCGACATCTTAACAGGGAGGGTCTGGAAGCGGATAGGTCCCCCTGGGAGAACAGTACCATCAATCGCCAAGACCACCAATGGCGTGGTGAGGGGCAAAAGAGTAAGTCTCATGGACGATGCGATTTCCCAGTCCATGAAATTACCAGCGGCTCCGGAATCCAGATATGCTGAGACCGAATGAGAAGAAGCACCAACATGAAGGAACACAGAAAGCAGAAGACGAGAAGGGGAAGGTGATATTTCTGGGTCCAATACTCCACTTTCCAGATGAAGTGGACCCGAACGTTTTTCTGGACAAAGAGAGCAAGTGTCACGAAAATGACCTTTGCCCCCACAGTAAAGACACAGACCAAGAGTTCTGCGCCTAGCACGTTCCTCGGGGGATAGCCTGGTCCGACCTAGCTGCATGGGTTCCTCAGCTGGTAGGAGATGCTCTACGGGTCGAAGAGAGGGGAGCTCAGGCTGACTAAGAACCAAGGAGTGCTGGCGTTGCTTTTCTAAGGTCCTCTCCTGAAAGCGAATATCGATCTGGTTACACAAGGAGATAACGCCGGCCAGATCAGTCGGGATGGTTCTTCCTGCTAATTCATCCTTCACTCTATCAGACAGGCCATGCAAAAAGGTTGCGACTAAGGCCTCATTGTTCCAGCTCAACTCAGCCGACAGTATGCGGAAATGAAGGGCATACTGTCCCACAGAAGCAGACTCTTGGCGGAGACGTAAAAGGGCGCTGGCCGCTGAAGAGACACGAGCCGGTTCTTCGAAGATATTCCGAAAAAGTTTCAAGAAGCCAGACAGGCTAGAAACCACTGGATCATTCAGTTCCCACAGAGGGGCTGCCCAGGCTAAAGCTTCACCAGAGAGGAGGGAAATGATATAGGCTACCTTAGCCCGATCAGACAGGAAGTTTTGGGGCTGGAGCTCAAAATGAATCGTGCATTGGCTAAGGAACCCCCTGCAAGCCTTGGAGTCCCCAGAGAAACGGGACGGAGCTGGCAGTTGTAGTGAGTGTGTGGCTGCGACTGGTGCAATAGGTGCAGCCGCTGATTGTATTTGAGGTTGCGGATTCAGGGTTCCCAAGGAGGCCTGAAGCTGCTCGAAGCGAGAAGCCAGATCCTGGAGGAATCGCATCACCTGAGTCTGATTCGATTCCTGGGTTTCAAGTCTGCAAACTATGCCCTGCAATGGATCATCCGCGGGTAGCGGGATGTCAGCCGGGTTCATGGCTGATCAAACTGTCAGGGTCACCTGTGGCCAGGTGACAGATGCACACCGTAGGGGGACAGGAGTGCACCGCGAGGTAGTGAACCCTATGGCTGGCTTCTGTGGATAGGAAACTGGGTGGTTGTGGAAAGCGGGACCAGAGGAGCACAACCGGGATCCCAACGGAAGCGAGAGCCAAGATTCCCCAGGGCGCGGAGTCTAAGACCCAGCTGGTCTTCTCCAGGGCCTCTAGTGGTGAGGATGTTACGCTGCAGGCTGGGACCAGGTCGCGGCCCCTGGAGTTTCCTAGCTCACGCCCCGTAGGATAAGGGGAAGCAGCAGCACACGATAGAGAGAACCGAATAACAAGCCGAAGGTCAGGGGCCACAAGCAGACAAGGATAACGAAGAACGAGCCGAAGGTCAAGGGTCACGAGCAGACAGGGATGGTCGGGGACAAGCCAATAACGTAACAGAGAGACAGACGTAGCACACGGCAGGCAGGAACCCAAACACACAATGCCTAACAAACACGTTGATCAGCGAAGCAGGCTTGCAGTGCACAGGTTAATATAGTGTTCAGTGATAGGGCCTGGGGTGGAGTCAGGCTGGGAGGAGATTATAAAGGAAGCCAGGTGAAGGAGGTCTGGTCTCTAGATGAACACATGAGGAGGAAGGTAAGATGGCAGACAAACACTACTGCATATCCATGACATCCAACTTTTGGAGCACATGTTGGTTTGTTTTGTCTTGCGCCCTTTCTGTCGCTTGTGGTTGATATAGTTCCTATTCCACGTTGGAGAGGCGGCTTTTCAGTTCATTTAATCTGAAATTGTGTTCCCCCAGATGCTTTTTGAACTGTGTCATGCCCGCATTCACTGCCTTTTCAACTGAGGCAGCAATCATGGGGGACAGGAGTGCAGCCACTGCTTGAGCAATTACCTCAATATTTCTGTCCCCATGGTGTGAGGGGGGAGAGGGGTGAAGTGAGGAGAGAGACGCTGAGCAGCCACTCACCTCCATTTCTGGAACTTCCCCCGGCAAGGCCGAAGCCGGGGCCTCGATTTGTGGCTGGGCCGACCGTGCCGTCAGCGCCGTTTGCGAGCGTGGGCCGGATTTCTCCACAAATTAGGCCATTGGAGTGTGGGGGTTACCCAAGGTGGCTGCGGGTTGCAGTGGAGGTCTGGGTGGGTGTTTTAGGCTGGTGTGAGGGTCGAGCTGCGGGAGCCGAGTAGCGATGCAGCTACTCCATACGGCGCCGTAACCGTGCAACATTACTTTTGAGAAGGGTTAACAATGTCTTTGGCATTTTATAAAGAAAGTCCCAGATGAAAGTCTCTTGGTCATAAGGTATCACATCCTCACAATCCCAGTTTTGGAATCTGACAATGTCACGTACCATGGCTTTACTAACATGTTTACGGACCTTCCTTTTCCTTAAGGCATTCATTTTTTTGGTCATGAGGGCTGCACACTGCTCTTGCAAATCATCAGCCCGACTAGCATTCGAACGAACACACTCCTAAGCAACTGCTAGCTGGCCTTTTAATACTTTAACTTCTGCCTCTGCCTTCTCCCTTCTCTGCGATTCAGTATAGAAAGCATGAAGAATTTCCGTCCCTTTCTTCAGACTCCCCCATTTAACCTCATATATGTTGTTCATTCTTCTCTTGATCCCTTACCATCTGGGGGTCCACTTAGAATTTCTATGGGTCAAAAGTTCAGCACCTATGTGCTGATGTATATATATATATTTTTTTATATATACATATTATTTACAGCTAATTTGGTTCATTTAATTTTTGGATGATGCATTGTTATACTTCACTCATGCAGTTCTTATGTAGTATTCTTATTTTGTTCACCTTTATTATTACTTTCATTAGCAATGCGTTTTGTAATGATATGTGGTAATGTTGCTGCTGGGGTGCAGGATCCGTTTGCTAGGGACTTTGTTCCATCATGTCCTGATCCGTTGGGTTGCCCCTGTATCACTGCCTGGTTTCGGCCTGCCTTCGCCCCTGCCTCTGTCCCCATCTGTCGGATTTTGCTGGCGCTATTGGATGGCTTCCGTTTTTTTGATCTTATTTTTACCGAGGACATGCTATCCAGAATTGTGACCCAGTGCAACCTATATGGCCAACAATTTATTTTGAACAATCCTACATCATATTATGCCTGTCCCTATGAGTGGAGAGACCTAACGGTGGAGGAGTTTTTAGGCCTCACATTTTGTATGGGACTCAACCCAAAAACACTTTGCATTCCTTTTGGTCAAAATGCCCCATCTACCACATGCTAATATTCTCCAACGTAATGCCCAGAACCAGATACTTCATGATCATGAGATTCCTACATTTTAATGATAATACCCAGTGGCATCCCTGAAATCACCCAAATTTTGACAGGCTTTTCAAAATTCGGCCCTTACTAAATTATTTTTCAGAAAAATTCCCCCAGTTGTATACCCCGGACCAGAAAATATGTGTGGATGAGTCTCTTATTAAATTTAGTGGCAAGCTTCAAATAAAACAATTCATTCCCAGCAAAAGGGCCAGCTATGGTGTGAAGGTGTACAAACTATGTGACCGAGTCACAGGGTACACGTATGCCTTCTTAGTATACGAAGGGAAGGACAGCCAGCTGCATCCCCCTAATTGCCCAGACTACTTGGGATCAAGTGGGAAAATTGTTTGGGACCTCATATACCCCCTACTGGAAAAAGGCTACCATCTGTACGTAGATAACTTCTACACATCTCTTCCCCTGTTCCACAACCTTCATCGGAAGCAGACGCCAGCATGTGGCACCATCAGAAAGAATCAGAAGGGCTTTCCTCAAAGTCTTGTAAATAAGAAGCTGAGAAGAGGAGAATCGGCAAGTCTGCGAAACAAGTAGATTCTGGCAGTGAAGTGGAGGGACAGAAGGCATGTATACATGTTATCTTCCATCCACAATGATACCTTTGTGGAAATCCCCAGAAGGAATGGCCCTATCCAAAAGCCCACATGCATCCAGGACTACAATTTGTTTATGGGGGGAGTCGACTTCAATGACCAGATGCTACCCTACCTTGCCACAAGACGGACATACCATTGGTACAATTGGCCATATATAACTCGTATATCATATACCGCAGCTCCACCCAAAACCCCAAATGCTTCCTTGGCTACCAGGAGGACCTTATCACTGCCCTTATATTCCCGAATGGCCCACCCCAAAACATCCAATCTGATGTTCTTAGTCGACTCTCCAAACGTCACTTTCCCGATAAAGTCCCTCCCACAGCAACAGGCCGACAACGTCAAAAAAATGTAAGGTGTGTACCAGTGGAGGAGTCAGACGAGACACAGCTTATCATTGTGCCCAATGTCCTTCCCAACCAGGCCTCTGTGTAGTAGGCCGCCAGTACATCAGATGTGATACATTTTTTATGATTTGCACTATAGCTTGTAGACTCTAAAACTTTCACACAGACCAAATAATTTCCACAAATTTTTTGGTTATTTTTACCAAAGATATGTAGCAGTAAAAATTGTGGCCAAAATTTATGAAAAAAAAGTACTAATTTGCAAAATTTTATCACAGAAATTAAGAAAAACATTTTTTTTTCAAAATGTTCGCTCTTTTTTTATTTATAGTGCAAAAAATAAAAAACCCAGAGATGATCAAATACCACCAAAAGAAAGCTCTATTTGTATGAAAAAAAGGACAAAAAAATCATTTGGGTACAGTGTTGCCTGACTGAGAATTTCTCTATCAAAGTGTGAGAGCACTGAAAGCTGAAAATTGGTCTGGGCAGGAGGGGTGTTTAAGTGCCCAGTAAGCAAGTGGTTAATATGCAAGTTATTGTAATAAAAGTATTTGGGGACCTGGGTCCTGCCCCAGGGGACATGTATCAATGCAAAAAAAGATTTTTTGGGAGCAGTGATTTTAATGATGCTTAAAGTGAAACAATAAAAGTGAAATATTCTTTTAAATTTCGTACCTGGGGGGTGTCTATAGTATGCCTGTAAAGTGGCACATGTTTTCCGTGTTTAGAACAGTCCCTGCACAAAATGACGTTTCTAAAGGAAAAAAAGTAATTTAAAACTACTCGCGGCTGTAATGAATTGTCGGGTCCTGGCAATACAGATAAAAGTAATTGAAAAAAATGGCATGGGTTCCCCCCCAGTCCATTACCAGGCCCTTTAATTCTGGTATGAAAATTAAGGGGAACACTGAGCCAAAATAAAAATAAAAATTGCATGGGGGTCCCCCAAATTCCATGCCATGCCCTTCAGGTCTGGTATGGATTTTAAGGGGAACCTTCTCCAAAATAAAAAAAAATGGCGTGGGGGTCCCCCAAAAATCCATACCAGACCCTTATCCGAGCACGAAACCTGGCAGGCAGCAGGAAAAGAGGGGGGGACAAGAGAGCGCCCCCTCCTGAATCGTACCAGGCCACATGCCCTCAACATGGGGAGGATGTCCCCATGTTGATGGGGACAAGGGCCTCATCCCCACAACCCTTGCCTGGTGGTTGTGGGGGTATGTGGGTGTTGGGCTTACCGGAATCAAGAAGCCCCCTTTAACAAAGGGGACCCACAGATCCTGGCACCCCTATGTGAATTGGTAACAGGGTACATTGCACCCCTACTATTTCACAAAAAAAGTGTCAAAAATTGTAAAAAAACACAGTAGACAGCTTGGGACAAGTCCTTTATTAAAAAAAAAAAAAGGAAAAAAAAATTCAGCGATGTACATCCATTCTCGAGTGGAGGATACAGAGAAAAAAAAACGCAGAGGCGATCCGCCTCCATGGGTGGTTCCCGTCGAATGACACTACACAGGCTGTGACAGCTCTTAAATAGCTGAGGGCGGGGCCACCCATGACGTGCGCGGATGACCCCGCCCCCCTCTGACGCAACAGGAAAACGCTGCGGGGTTACCCAGTGACATGTACGGGTGAGCCCGCCCCCCTCTGACGCCACGGGAAACTCCCCTGTCTCCCTCTTCATCACATGCAGCAAGCCCTCTCTATGGCAGCCCAGCAAAGATCAGACCATGACATGCCTGCATTGGAGGTAAGCTAGAAAGACATCCACCAGCCATCCTCCATTTCCACATAGTTACATAGTAGGTGAGGTTGAAAAAAGACACAAGTCCATCAAGTCCAACCTATGTGTGTGATTATATGTTAGCATAACATTGTATATCCCTGTATGTTGTGGTCATTCAGGTGCTTATCTAATAGTTTTTTTAAACTATCGATGCTCCACGCTGAAACCACCGCCTGTGAATTCCACATCCTTGCCACTCTTACAGTAAAGAACCCTCTACGCAGTCTAAGGTTAAACCTCTTTTATTCTAATCTTAAAGAGCGGCCACGTGTCTTATTAAACTCCCTTGCACGGAAAAGTTTCATCCCTATTGAGGGGTCACCAGTATAGTATTTGTAAATTGAAATCATATCTCCTCTCCAGCGTCTCTTCTCCAGAGAGAATAAGTTCAGTGATCGCAACATTTCCTCATAACTAATATCCCAATGCTCCAGACCCTTTATTAGCTTTGTTGCCCTTCTTTGTACTCACTCCATTTCCAGTACATCCTTCCTGAGGATCGGTGCCCAGAACTGGACAGCATACTCTAGGTGCGGCCAGACCAGAGTCTTGTAGAGCGGAACAATTATTATTTTATTGTTAATCTCCTTTTTAATGCATGCCAATATTCTGTTTGCTTTGTTAGCAGCAGTTTGGCATTGCATGCCATTACTGAGCCTATCATCGATTTGTAAATTAAAATCATATCCCCTCCTAAGCATTTCTTAAGCATCAGTGCTCACAACCTTTCTTCATAACTAATATCTTCCAGTCCCTTTACCAGCTTTGTTGCCCTTCTCTGTACTCGCTAGACATGTGCATTCGTTTTTGTCCAAATGCATTTTCGTCCGAATTTCGGGTATTTTCACGTTCGTTTTAACAAACGATAACGAACGTGCAGAATCCAAAATCCAAAAGATCCGACATAAAAAATGCTTTATTTTTGTTTTGTTGCGACAACAGTTCGATATAGATAGGAGATTCGACATGACAGTGACAATAGCGATCTGTGTCTATCGAACCTGTGGTTGAATGTGCCTAACCTAACTCTCTTAGTCCAAGATTATTCGACATAAAGAGAAAAGATTCGACATAAAGA
Organism: Rana muscosa; assembly: GCA_029206835.1. Lineage (NCBI taxonomy): Eukaryota > Metazoa > Chordata > Amphibia > Anura > Ranidae > Rana > Rana muscosa. The sequence continues at coordinate 1,256,438,166 of CM055116.1, read as the reverse complement.
GAAAAGATTTGACATAAAGAGAAAAGATTTGACATAGAGAGAGAAGATTTGACAAAGCAGCTAAAAACATACGATCGCCGCGAGCGGACATTTATGGTGAAATGGTCCGCCCATAGGCTATAGAAGAATTCTAGTGTTGGTTGACTAGTAATAATAATTTTAAATATAATTATTACTAGTCATACAACATTCAAATTCTACAATAGTTTGTGGGTGGAGCGTCGTACTGTTTAGCTGCTTCGTCAAATCTTCTTAGAACATTCGACAGACACCATAAGCCTTCAATTGACAGATCCGACCTTAAAGGAACACTAAAGAGATTTTTTTTTTTTTAAATAACAAACATTTATACTTACCTCCACTGTGCAGCTCGTTTTGCCTGGTCTTATGGGGTTCCTCAGGGGCTGTCTCGGCTCCCCCCCCCCGCAAGAACTTTCCACCTTCATGCAAGCTCTCTCGCATGGAGGATAGTTCTTGCGGGCGCACTCCCGTGATACAGCCGGCGGCTATAGCCGCTCATTGTATCACTCGGCCCCGCCCCCGGCGCGCCGCGTTATTGGATATGATTGACAGCAGCGCGAGCCAATGGCTGAGCTGCTTTTAATCAACCATGAATGAGCCGAGAAGCCGACGAGAAGCCAGCGCATTCACGGCGTGGGACTTTCAAAAGGGTCAGGTAAGAATGCATTAAGGTGAAAAAACATGTACCTTTACAACCCCTTTAATTCGGATTTTCGGACAAATGCATCTTTTAACTAAATGAAAAAAATGAAAACGAATTTTGGGAAATAACTAAATTTATTTATTTTTCGGAAGAAAACAAAATATTTCAGTGTGCTCTAGTACTCGCTCCATTTCCAGTACATCCTTCCTGAAAACTGGTGCTCAGAACTGGACGGCATACTCCAGGTGAGGCTGGACCAGAGTCTTGTAGGATGGGAGAATTGTCACTTTATCTCTGGAGTTAATCCCTTTTTAATGCATGCCAATATTCTGTTTGCTTTGTTAGCAGCAGCTTGGCATTGCATGCCATTGCTGAGCCTATCATCTGCTAGGACCCCCAGGTCCTTTTCCATCCTAGATTCCTCCAGAGGTTCTCCTCCCAATGTATAGATTACATTCATATTTTTGTCACCCAAATGCATTATTTTACATTTTCCACCTTAAACCTCATTTGCCATGTAGTTGCCCACACCATTAATTTGTTCAGATCTTCTTGCAAGGTTTCCACATCCTGCGGAGAAGTTATTGCCCTGCTTAGCTTAGTATCGTCTGCAAATACAGAGATTGAACTGTTTACCCATCCTCCAGGTCGTTTATGAACAAATTAAATAGGATTGGTCCCAGCACAGAACCCTGGGGGACCCCACTACCCACCCCTGACCATTCCTTGTACTCCCCATTTATCACCACCCTCTGAACTCGCCCTTGTAGTCAGTTTTCAATTCATGTACTCACCCTATGGTGCATGCCAAAAGACCTTACTTTGTACAGTAAACGTTTATGGGGAACTGTGTCAAATGCTTTTGCAAAATACAGGTAAACCACATCTACAAAATCTTTCTGATTGATAGGGGATCAAATACTTATTTCACTAATTTAAATGCAAATCAATTTTTAACTTTTTTAAAATGCGTTTTTCTGGATAATTTTGTTGTTATTCTGTCTCTCAAGCCTCGTACACATGACCAGTTTTCTCGGCAAGAAACAACAAGAAAACTGCTGGAAGAGCTTTCTTGCCGAGAAAACCGTTTGTGTGTATGGTTTCTAGTCGAGAAAACTGCCGGGAATCTCAACGAGAAAAATCGAGAACCTGCTCTCTATTTTCTCATCAGGATTCTCATTGTTCTCGTTGGGATTCTCGTCGGTCTGTTCCCAACGAGAAAATCGGTCGTGTGTATGCTTTTCCGAGTCTTAAAAAAAACGCGCGTGCTCAGAATCAAGTATGAGACGGGAGCGCTCCTTCTGGTAAAACTAGCGTTCGTAATGGAGATAGCACATTTGTCATGCTGTAACGAACTGAAAGCACGAAGACTGAAAAGCGCGAATCGTCTCTCCCCAAACTTTTACTAAAACGCGTTAACACGAGATCAGCAAAAGCAGCCCAAGGGGTGGCGCCATTGGAATCGAACTTCCCCTTTATACTGCCGTTGTACATGTTCTACGTCACCGCGCTTTACAACTACGAGATTTTTAATTGACAGTGTGTATGCAAGGAAAGCTTGACAAGAATCCCGTCAAGCTTGACAAGAATCTCGTCGAGAAAAACAACAGGTTTTTTTTTGCAACGAGATTCTCGGCCGTGTGTACTAGGCTTCACTGTTTAAATAAACCTACCATTAAAATATTAGACTAATCATTTCTTTGTCAGCGGGCAAACATACAAAATCAGCAGGGGATCGAATGCTTTTTTTTTCTCACTGTATGTTGGGCGTATGTGTGCGCACACATTCATGCGTATTTACCGACCAGCAATGCAGATTCTTATATCTTTTTTTTGTACTGATCAATACACATCACTTGTTTACACACCTGTGTGCACAGGCACAATGAAAACAGCAGGCTGCATTTTAGATCAGTAAAAAAAAATCAAATAAAAGCGGTATGTTTAAGAGGCCATTGTGTTCCAATTTTATTTTCTGTATATTTCTTATGAGTTGAGTGACTTGCAGTAAAACAGAAGGATGTGTTTGACATACTGTAGCTTGTATCCTGTGAGGGGAGTCAGAAAATGTCTGGATCCTCTGAAAATAATTTGTTGCTTCTCACAGATTCTACATTACCAGCATGCATTTTTTATCTTTCTATATTTCTTTTTAAGCTGTATTGCCTGCTAAAAGAAATTAAATATTCCTTTGATTCGGCTGAGTCAGTGCCATTTTTTAATGAATTTGGAGAATTTGTTTATCACTACAGAATAACTAACTGGATACTGGGAAACGATTATACTGCAGTTTATAAGGAAGTGGGAAACTTTACACCCTGGGCTCCAGAAGGTCAGAAGCTTCATGTCAACCCTGAAGCCATAACATGGAAATTGACCAATAAGGTGGGACTATGATATAAATGTGAGTATTACTAAAGATATGGAAAATTAAAGAATGGAAAAAGGCAAAGTTGACCAGAGTCAAAGTTTACTTTCTTAAACCTTTTCAGAAATCATAACATACATCAAAAACTATTTGCAAATCAGAATGTAGATGATGCGCTCCAATCATCTTACATCTCACACACTTGAGCCTAAATGATAACTTTTATTACAAGATTAAATTCAATTTAGTTTTTGCCTTAAATTTTCTAAAATGTATTCGAAAAGTGGCCTGATATCAACAGGAATATACAGAAAAAAGTTAAGATAGATTAAACTAGGGGTGGGGCAACAACCCAATATATGGATTGAAAGAAACAGGGTTTCCCCTTGCGGGACTTTAAAGGCCCTGGTATTTGGATGACAATACCAGAAGATATATAATATATGAAAATTTGTATAAAAGGTATTATTTTATTCTGACAATATATAAAAGACAATAAATTTGAAATATAAAAGAGAAAAAAGACATGGCTATACAAGTTACACATCAACGTCACAATATGACTATATATTGTTAGGGGTTCCGGACCACCGTGATGCAGAGACGGAGTCCAGGAGCCACACCCTGGACTTCTGGACTCCATCTCTGCATCACGGTGGTCCCGGGACCCCTAACAATATATAGCCATATTGTGACGTTAATGTGTAACTTGTAAAGCCATGCCTTTTTTCTCTTTGTTTGAAATGTATATATATTGTCAGAATAAATGATACCTTTTTTACAAATTTTCATATATTATTTATCTTCTGGTGTTGTCATACAACTATGGCCTTTAAAGTCCAGCAAGGGGGAACCCTGTTTCTTTGGATACCAACAAGGAGAGCAAAGTACATATCCAGAGGAATCTATGTTCACTGGCTACTCAAATTCATTATAAGGATTCTGATATGAGCTCACTCAGTTCCCACAGAGGCAGTCTCTGATAGAGGTATTCAAACCTACACTGAGCTCACTCTTAGGCCCCATTTACACTTGAGCATTTTTCAGCTTGTAAAATGCTCATCTCTAAGGTTCTAAATGCCCAACAAGCAAAACACACTCTGCCTGGGACAGCAACAGTTGGCGATACGTGAATGGAAGACTGTTATTATGGGAAAAATGTATTACTAAAATCACAGTGTATATATATCTGGGCATATCTGTTCTTCAGTGGTTACTGAGCTGCTTTCAAACTGATTTGCAGGTGCAGCGTAGTGCACCTGTGGGTTACCTGCACTGAGCCATAGACTTCTGTTAATACCTGCGGGTTTGGTGAGCTTTCAGAAAGTGCACAACACCTGCAGGATATAATAGAAGCCTAATGCCGCGTACACACGACTGTTTTTAATGACGAGAAAAATGACATTTTTAAAATTGGTCATTAAAAATGATCATGTGTGGGCTTTCCAGCAGTTTTCCCGACGAGAAAAACGCAGAGAATCACGACGAGAAAAATTGGAACGTAGTTTTTTACATCGTCATTTTTCTCGTCATGAAAAACGTCCGTGTGTGGGCTTTAACGACGTGAAAAAAAATGCGCATGCTCAGAATCAAGTATGAGAGGGGAGCGCTCGTTCTGGTAAAACTAGCGTTCGTAATGGAGATAGCACATTCGTCATGCTGTAACGGACTGAAAAGCACGAGGCTGAAAAGCGTGAATCGTCGCTCAAACTTTACTAACATGAAGGGTGGCGCCATCCGAATGGAACTTCCCATTTATAGTGCAGTCGTACGCGTTGTAGGTCACCGCACTTTACTCAAACATTTTTTTCCACGATAGTGTGTAGGCAAGGATGGCTTGAGAGGTAACACGAAAAATCACGTCGAAAAAAACGCAGTTTTTTTCAATGACATTAAAAACGGTCATGTGTACGCGGCATGAGGCAAAGTGCAGCTAACCCGCAGGAAAGCCACAGCGCATCAGCTTGAAAGCAGCCTTAGGTCCCTTTCACACAATCGGTCCGACCTAATCAGACCTTAATGGAACCGCAGGTGTAAACGGTCTTGTGTCTGTTTACACCCGCCGACCTCAAATCCGATCCGCAAAAAAAAAAAAAACAGAAGGGGATCAGTTTTGTTCGGTCTGAGCAGATCAGATTGGAGGGCTATAGAGTAGAGTGGGCTGTGTCCTTGTCCCCTCCCATGCCGATATATGTTGGCAAAATGGCAGCAGTGGGCAAATGGACGTACCTGTACGTCCCCTTTAAGAAGCCGGAGGCGAGCGCGCACCCGCCGCCATCTCCATGACCATGCCCACAGGCCCCACAAACTCGGTGTTCACCGGCGGCCCGTGATCATGTCACGGAGAGGCAGAACGGGGAGATGCCTATGTAAACAAGGCATTTCCCTGTTCTGCCTAGTGTGAGGACAGTGATCTACTGCCCCCTGTCATCGGGAGCAGTGATCACTGTTGTGTCACTTGTAGCCCAGCCCCCACAGTTAGAATCACTCCCTAGGACACACTTGACCCCTTCATCGCCCCTAGTGTTTAACCCCTTCACTGCCAATGTCATTTACACAGTAATCAGTGCATTTTTATAGTACTGATCGCTGTATAAATGACAATGGTCCCAAAATAGAGTCAAAAGTGTCTGATGTGTCCGCCATAATGTCGCAGTCAAGATAAAAATCGCAGATCGCCGCCATTACTAATAAAAAAATAATAATAAAAAAGAATGCCATAAATCTATCCCCTATTTTGTAGACGCTATAACTTTTGCGCAAACCAATCAATATATGCTTATTGCAATTTTTATTACCAAAAATATGTAGACGAATACATATCGGCCTAAACTGAGAATTTTTTTTTTTTTTTTCAAAAGAAATTGGGGATATTTATTTTAGCAAAAAATATGAAATATTGTTTTTTTCAAAATGTTTTCCTCTTTTTTTGTTTATAGCGCAAAAAATAAAAATCGCAGAGGTGATCAAATACCACCAAAAGAAAGCTCTGTTTGTGGGAAAAAAAAGGACGGCAATTTTGTTTGGGTACAACGTCGTATGACAGCGCAATTGTCAGTTAAAACGACAAAGTGCTGAATCGCAAAAAATGGCCTGGTCATTCAGCAGCCAATTCTTCCGGGGCTTAAGTGGTTAAGTCACCCTTGCTCTTCAAAAGGTTGGGCACCCCTGCTCTAGATCATGTCCCAGCAATGTTTTCTTTTTACTTTGTCACTGTAGCAAGAAGCTTGTTTTAGTACTCCATGACATCATCACCAAGATTATATCAGGTGTCCTGCAGGGGAAGCTGCCACATAGGATACTCCATCATACTATAAAAAAAAGAACCAGGGAGGGATGCCTCCAATGATGGCATGCCACCGATGATGTCAATTGTGAAGAAATGCGTAGAGGGCGGAGCTCATGTTTGTGACATCACCATGCACGCCTGATTCAGGACATTGACAGATGCGATCCCAGCATCGGTATTATTCACTACAAGTGCTTGGTAACTACTTTTACTCTGTGAGTTGCTACTCTCTTTTATTTTAATAAATTCATATACAGTTTTACACTATGTTGGACCTCCCAAGTTCCGTTTTTTTTATATGGTACGATGGAGTATCTTATGTGATTGATGTTTGGGAAACTGCAGTAACCATTACTAATGAGAGAAAAGATCCTATTACAGAGGACATGCTTGTTTGACTCTTTGGGGTTTATTTACTAAAGCTAGAGAGGGCAAAATGAGTCACAATTCTGTAAAAAAAACAATCAGATTTTAACCTCAGCTTGTTTAATTAAGATTTAGCAATAAAACCTGGAAGCTGACTGGTTTCTCTGCAAAATTATGACACATTTTGCCCTCTCTAGCTTTAGTAAATAAACCCCTTTGTGATTAAAGGGTCCACATGCTCTGGTAAGAGTCAATTTTACTCTGTGGTGGTGGCACACCTGGGTGGTTCACAGTCTGGATTGAATTCTTTTTTTTTTATATCAAATAATTTATTTTCTTTTTTGTTATTGCTTATCCCTTTCCCGCCGAGTGTACACATATATGCGGCCTCAGCTTTCGGGGGTTATACCAGGATCATGCCTGCAGCTGCAGGCATGATCCCAGTACCGTTGTTTAGAGCGGGCGATTGACTATCCAGGCATAACAACCGTTGCGGCTAAAAGCCGCTCGGTCGTTATACCGGAGGTGCGGGAGGGGACATCCCCCCTCCCGCCGCCTCCCGCCGCTCTGACTGGGCCTCCCGTCCCACCGGGAGCCCCGATCCGTCACTTCTGGCGCCTTGTGTCAGACTGGCATGAAGCCGTAAATGGCTTCATGCCAGTCTCCTGAATGTAAACACGGAAGCGACGTCACAATGTCACTTCCTGTTTACTCGGCTGCCAATGGCACCGGATTTAAAAAAATATACAGTATTCAGAATCGCCATTTTCGGCGATCTGAATACTTTGAAGTGTAAAGGAGGGATGTGGGGTCTTTTAGACCCCCGATCCCTCCATAAAGAGTACCTGTCACCCAGTGGCGGTTGGTGCTCAAAATTTTTGGGGGCGCAAACAAACAAACAAAACATCAATTGCAGCCTCACTGTGCCCATCAATTGTCGCCACTGTGCCCATCAATTGTCGCCACTGTGCCCATCAATTGTCACCACTGTGCCATCAAATGGAGCTACTGTGCCATGCCATCATATGCAGCCACTGTGCCCATCAATTGTCGCCCCTGTGCCATGCCAAACACAGCCACTGTGCCATCAATTGTCGCCACTGCGCCATGCCAAACGCAGCCACTGTGCCATGCCATCAATTGTCGCCACTGTGCCATGCCATCAATTGTCGCCACTGTGCCCATCAATTGTCGCCACTGTGCCATGCCATTGTCGCCACTGTGCCATGCCATTGTCGCCACTGTGCCATGCCAAATGCAGCCAGTGTGCGATGCCATTGTCGCCACTGTGCCCATCAATTGTAGTCACTGTGCCATGCCAAACGCAGCCACTGGGCCATGCCATTGTCGCCACTGTGTCCATCAATTGCCACCAGTTTGCCCCTAAAATGCCGCCAGATTGCCCCCCCCCGCCTGGCACTTACCTTTCTCGGTCAGCCATCCTCAGATTCTCCTCCACGATCCCTTGATGTAGTCCCGCCCTCGTCGTCGTTTCAGCCAATCAGGTTACTGGTAACCAGATCTGGTGAACCTGATTGGCTGAGATGCGTGTCAGTGTTAAACAACAAACGCACCCCCCGTGCGTCCCCTGGTTAACTATTTGGAAGCCGATTACAGCCCTCAGGCTCTGATAGACACTTCCACAGCCAACCAGCTGCCGTTATTCATATGGCCGGCGCTCGCTAGGGGGCCGGCCATCTGAATAGTGGGTGGCAGCGGCAGTGGCGACAATACATAGGTTCGCCACCTATTACTTTCACAAGGGATGTTTACATTCCTTGTGACAGCAATAAAAGTGATCAATTAAAAAAAAAAAAAAACACAATTTTAATAGTGTAAAAATAAATAAGAAAAAAAAAAGTTTTTTTTTTTTTAAGCGCCCCCGTCCCCGCGAGTTTGCGCAGCAAAGAAAACGCATACGGAAGTCGCGCCCGCATATGTAAACAGTGTTCAAATCACACATGTGAGATATAATTCTAGCCCTCTCTAACTCTAACCAGGTAATCGTAAAAAAAAATTAAAGCGACGCCTATGGAGATTTTTAGGTATCGTATTTTGTCGCCATTCCACGAGTGCGTGCAATTATAAAGCATGACATGTTTGGTATCTATTTACTCGGCGTAACATCATCTTTCACATTATACAAACAAATTGAATAACTTTACTTTTTAATTTTGTTTTTTATTTATGAAAGGTAATTTTTCCCAAAAAGATGCGTTTAAAACACTGCTGCACAAATACTGTGTGACAAAATATTGCAACAATTGCCATTTTATTCTCTAGATTCTCTGCTAAAAAATATATATAATGTTTAGGGTTCTAAGTCATTTTCTAGCAAAAATATGGATTTTAACTTGTAAACACCAAATGTCAGAAATAGGCTTATTCATAAAAGGGTTATTCCATACAAAAAGTTCAAACAACAAAAGTTAATCACAGAAAAGAAATACAATCATTTAACTTTGTTTCTAAATTTACAAAAAGTATAAGGACTCATGCCCACGGACGTTTTTAAAGCCGCGTTTTTGAGCGTTTTTTACAGCTTAAAAACGCCTGTCCATGTTAGTCTATAGCTTCATGCCCACCTAGACGTTTTTGAGCTGCAAATAGCATAGACATTTTTAAGCTGTAAAAAAAACCCAGGACCAGTGCGTTCCTCAGTGTCAGCGTTAGGCATAAAAAAACGCGAAGCGTCAAAACGTGCAAAAACGCGCGAAAAGCAGTTATGTTTTGGGGCTGTCGCTGAGCAACACGGACTTTCATCTCCCTCCAAAGGTTTTCTATGGGGTTGAGATCTGGAGACTGGCTAGGCCACTCCAGGACCTTGAAATGCTTCTTACGAAGCCACTCCTTCATTGCCCGGGTGGTGTGTTTGGGATCATTGTCATTCTGAAAGACCCAGCCACGTTTCATCTTCAATGCCCTTGCTGATGGGAGGAGGTTTGCACTCAAAATCTCACAAAACATGGCCCCATTCATTCTTTCATGTACACAGATCAGTCATTCTGTTCCCTTTGCAGAGAAACAGCCCCAAAGCATGATGTTGCCACCCCCATGCTTCACAGTAGGTATGGTGTTCTTTGGTTGCAACTCAGCATTCTCTCTCCTTCAAACACGACGAGTTGTCTTTCTACCAAACAGTTCTACTTTGGTTTCATCTGACCATATGACATTCTCCCAATCCTCTTCTGGATCATCCAAATGCTCTCTAGCAAACCTCAGATGGGCCCGAACATGTACTGTGTTAGGCAGAGGGACACGTCTGGCACTGCAGGATCTGAGTCCCTGGCGGCGTAGTGTGTTACTGATGGTAGCCTTTGTTACGTTGGTCCCACCTCTCTGCAGGTCATTCACTAGGTCCCCCCGTGTGGTTCTGAGATTTTTGCTCACCGTTCTTGTGATTGTTTAGACCCCACGGGGTGAGATCTTGCATGGAGCCCCAGATCGAGGGAGATTATCAGTGGTCTTGTATGTCTTCCATTTTCTAATTATTGCTCCCACAGTTGATTTCTTCACACCAAGCTGCTTGCCTATTGCAGATTCAGTCTTCCCAGCCTAGGGCAGGTCTACAATTTTGTTTCTGGTGTCCTTCGACAACTCTTTGGTCTTCACCATAGTGGAGTTTGAAGTGTGACTGTTTGAGGTTGTGGACAGGTGTTTTTTATACTGATAACAAGTTCAAACAGGTGCCATTAATACAGGTAATGAGTGGAGGACAGAGGAGCCTCTTAAATAGGGATGAGCTTCGTGTTTGAGTCGAACATACGTTCGACTCGAACATCGGCTGTTCGATCGTTCGACGAAGATCGAACTATTTGGGCCGTTCGCGCCAAATTCGAGTGACGCGAACGGCCCACAATGCACTACGCCATCGCAGTGTCATCCAGGCGCTGTGATTGGCCAAGCATGCACTGTGACCCCGCATGTTTGGCCAATCACAGCGCCGGCAGCGAGGAGAGCAATGATTGGCCACAGGCAGGATGCCTGTGGCCAATTATTGCTGAGGGGGTTTAGTACACGCCCCACACTATAAAAGGCCGCCAGCGCGGCGGCCTTGTGTAGTGTGTTCCGGACCGGAGTAGGGAAAGAGAAGCATAGGCAGGGGCAGTGTCATTATTTTTCCTTTACATAATCCTGGATTCCTTGTGTTTAGGGACAGATAAGGATAGGTAGGGAGAGTGTCAGTGACAGTGTGCTATTCTGTGCTAATCCTTGTTTGTAGGGACAGAGAGGTACAGTGAGGGAAAGTGTCAGTGTGCTATTCTGTTCTAAACCAATCTTGCTGAACCATATTTTCAATCCTTGAGTTTAGGGACAGAGAGGTACAGTGAGGGAAAGTGTCAGTGTGCTATTTTGTGCTAAATCTTGTTTGTAGGGACAGAGAGGTACAGTGAGGGAAAGTGTCAGTGTGCTATTTTGTGCTAAATCTTGTTTGTAGGGACAGAGAGGTACAGTGAGGGAAAGTGTCAGTGTGCTATTCTGTTCGAAACCAATTTTGCTGTTCCATATTTTCAATCCTTGAGTTGAGGGACAGAGAGGTACAGTGAGGGAAAGTGTCAGTGTGCTATTCTGTTCTAAAACTATTTTGCTGGACCATATTTTCAATCCTTGAGTTGAGGGACAGAGAGGTACAGTGAGTGAAACTGACAGTGTGCTGTTCTGTTCTAAACCAAATTTGCTGTTCCATATTTTCAATCCTTGAGCTGAGGGACAGAGAGGTACAGTGAGGGAAAGTGTCAGTGTGCTATTCTGTTCTAAAATTATTTTGCTGAACCATATTTTCAATCCTTGAGTTGAGGGACAGAGAGGTACAGTGAGTGAAACTGACAGTGTGCTGTTCTGTTCTAAACCAAATTTGCTGTTCCATATTTTCAATCCTTGAGTTGAGGGACAGAGAGGTACAGTGAGGGAAAGTGTCAGTGTGCTATTCTGTTCTAAAATTATTTTGCTGAACCATATTTTCAATCCTTGAGTTGAGGGACAGAGAGGTACAGTGAGTGAAACTGACAGTGTGCTGTTCTGTTCTAAACCAAATTTGCTGTTCCATATTTTCAATCCTTGAGTTGAGGGACAGAGAGGTACAGTGAGTGAAACTGACAGTGTGCTGTTCTGTTCTAAACCAAATTTGCTGTTCCATATTTTCAATCCTTGAGTTGAGGGACAGAGAGGTACAGTGAGGGAAAGTGTCAGTGTGCTATTCTGTTCTAAAATTATTTTGCTGAACCATATTTTCAATCCTTGAGTTGAGGGACAGAGAGGTACAGTGAGGGAAAGTGTCAGTGTGCTATTCTGTTCTAAACCAAATTTGCTGTTCCATATTTTCAATCCTTGAGTTGAGGGACAGAGAGGTACAGTGAGGGAAAGTGTCAGTGTGCTATTCTGTTCTAAAACTATTTTGCTGGACCATATTTTCAATCCTTGAGTTGAGGGACAGAGAGGTACAGTGAGTGAAACTGACAGTGTGCTGTTCTGTTCTAAACCAAATTTGCTGTTCCATATTTTCAATCCTTGAGTTGAGGGACAGAGAGGTACAGTGAGGGAAAGTGTCAGTGTGCTATTCTGTTCTAAAATTATTTTGCTGAACCATATTTTCAATCCTTGAGTTGAGGGACAGAGCGGTACAGTGAGTGAAACTGACAGTGTGCTGTTCTGTTCTAAACCAAATTTGCTGTTCCATATTTTCAATCCTTGAGTTGAGGGACAGAGAGGTACAGTGAGTGAAACTGACAGTGTGCTGTTCTGTTCTAAACCAAATTTGCTGTTCCATATTTTCAATCCTTGAGTTGAGGGACAGAGAGGTACAGTGAGGGAAAGTGTCAGTGTGCTATTCTGTTCTAAAACTATTTTGCTGGACCATATTTTCAATCCTTGAGTTGAGGGACAGAGAGGTACAGTGAGTGAAACTGACAGTGTGCTGTTCTGTTCTAAACCAAATTTGCTGTTCCATATTTTCAATCCTTGAGTTGAGGGACAGAGAGGTACAGTGAGGGAAAGTGTCAGTGTGCAATTCTGTTCTAAAACTATTTTGCTGGACCATATTTTCAATCCTTGAGTTGAGGGACAGAGAGGTACAGTGAGTGAAACTGACAGTGTGCTGTTCTGTTCTAAACCAAATTTGCTGTTCCATATTTTCAATCCTTGAGTTGAGGGACAGAGAGGTACAGTGAGGGAAAGTGTCAGTGTGCTATTCTGTTCTAAAACTATTTTGCTGGACCATATTTTCAATCCTTGAGTTGAGGGACAGAGAGGTACAGTGAGTGAAACTGACAGTGTGCTGTTCTGTTCTAAACCAAATTTGCTGTTCCATATTTTCAATCCTTGAGTTGAGGGACAGAGAGGTACAGTGAGGGAAAGTGTCAGTGTGCTATTCTGTTCTAAAATTATTTTGCTGAACCATATTTTCAATCCTTGAGTTGAGGGACAGAGAGGTACAGTGAGTGAAACTGACAGTGTGCTGTTCTGTTCTAAACCAAATTTGCTGTTCCATATTTTCAATCCTTGAGTTGAGGGACAGAGAGGTACAGTGAGGGAAAGTGTCAGTGTGCTATTCTGTTCTAAAACTATTTTGCTGGACCATATTTTCAATCCTTGAGTTGAGGGACAGAGAGGTACAGTGAGTGAAACTGACAGTGTGCTGTTCTGTTCTAAACCAAATTTGCTGTTCCATATTTTCAATCCTTGAGTTGAGGGACAGAGAGGTACAGTGAGTGAAACTGACAGTGTGCTGTTCTGTTCTAAACCAAATTTGCTGTTCCATATTTTCAATCCTTGAGTTGAGGGACAGAGAGGTACAGTGAGGGAAAGTGTCAGTGTGCAATTCTGTTCTAAAACTATTTTTCTGGACCATATTTTCAATCCTTGAGTTGAGGGACAGAGAGGTACAGTGATCGAAACTGACAGTGTGCTGTTCTGTTCTAAACCAAATTTGCTGTTCCATATTTTCAATCCTTGAGTTGAGGGACAGAGAGGTACAGTGAGGGAAAGTGTCAGTGTGCTATTCTGTTCTAAAACTATTTTGCTGGACCATATTTTCAATCCTTGAGTTGAGGGACAGAGAGGTACAGTGAGTGAAACTGACAGTGTGCTGTTCTGTTCTAAACCAAATTTGCTGTTCCATATTTTCAATCCTTGAGTTGAGGGACAGAGAGGTACAGTGAGGGAAAGTGTCAGTGTGCAATTCTGTTCTAAAACTATTTTGCTGGACCATATTTTCAATCCTTGAGTTGAGGGACAGAGAGGTACAGTGAGTGAAACTGACAGTGTGCTGTTCTGTTCTAAACCAAATTTGCTGTTCCATATTTTCAATCCTTGAGTTGAGGGACAGAGAGGTACAGTGAGGGAAAGTGTCAGTGTGCTATTCTGTTCTAAAACTATTTTGCTGGACCATATTTTCAATCCTTGAGTTGAGGGACAGAGAGGTACAGTGAGTGAAACTGACAGTGTGCTGTTCTGTTCTAAACCAAATTTGCTGTTCCATATTTTCAATCCTTGAGTTGAGGGACAGAGAGGTACAGTGAGGGAAAGTGTCAGTGTGCTATTCTGTTCTAAAATTATTTTGCTGAACCATATTTTCAATCCTTGAGTTGAGGGACAGAGAGGTACAGTGAGTGAAACTGACAGTGTGCTGTTCTGTTCTAAACCAAATTTGCTGTTCCATATTTTCAATCCTTGAGTTGAGGGACAGAGAGGTACAGTGAGGGAAAGTGTCAGTGTGCTATTCTGTTCTAAAACTATTTTGCTGGACCATATTTTCAATCCTTGAGTTGAGGGACAGAGAGGTACAGTGAGTGAAACTGACAGTGTGCTGTTCTGTTCTAAACCAAATTTGCTGTTCCATATTTTCAATCCTTGAGTTGAGGGACAGAGAGGTACAGTGAGTGAAACTGACAGTGTGCTGTTCTGTTCTAAACCAAATTTGCTGTTCCATATTTTCAATCCTTGAGTTGAGGGACAGAGAGGTACAGTGAGGGAAAGTGTCAGTGTGCAATTCTGTTCTAAAACTATTTTTCTGGACCATATTTTCAATCCTTGAGTTGAGGGACAGAGAGGTACAGTGATCGAAACTGACAGTGTGCTGTTCTGTTCTAAACCAAATTTGCTGTTCCATATTTTCAATCCTTGAGTTGAGGGACAGAGAGGTACAGTGAGGGAAAGTGTCAGTGTGCTATTCTGTTCTAAAATTATTTTGCTGAACCATATTTTCAATCCTTGAGTTGAGGGACAGAGAGGTACAGTGAGGGAAAGTGTCAGTGTGCTATTCTGTTCTAAACCAAATTTGCTGTTCCATATTTTCAATCCTTGAGTTGAGGGACAGAGAGGTACAGTGAGGGAAAGTGTCAGTGTGCTATTCTGTTCTAAAACTATTTTGCTGGACCATATTTTCAATCCTTGAGTTGAGGGACAGAGAGGTACAGTGAGTGAAACTGACAGTGTGCTGTTCTGTTCTAAACCAAATTTGCTGTTCCATATTTTCAATCCTTGAGTTGAGGGACAGAGAGGTACAGTGAGGGAAAGTGTCAGTGTGCTATTCTGTTCTAAAATTATTTTGCTGAACCATATTTTCAATCCTTGAGTTGAGGGACAGAGCGGTACAGTGAGTGAAACTGACAGTGTGCTGTTCTGTTCTAAACCAAATTTGCTGTTCCATATTTTCAATCCTTGAGTTGAGGGACAGAGAGGTACAGTGAGTGAAACTGACAGTGTGCTGTTCTGTTCTAAACCAAATTTGCTGTTCCATATTTTCAATCCTTGAGTTGAGGGACAGAGAGGTACAGTGAGGGAAAGTGTCAGTGTGCTATTCTGTTCTAAAACTATTTTGCTGGACCATATTTTCAATCCTTGAGTTGAGGGACAGAGAGGTACAGTGAGTGAAACTGACAGTGTGCTGTTCTGTTCTAAACCAAATTTGCTGTTCCATATTTTCAATCCTTGAGTTGAGGGACAGAGAGGTACAGTGAGGGAAAGTGTCAGTGTGCAATTCTGTTCTAAAACTATTTTGCTGGACCATATTTTCAATCCTTGAGTTGAGGGACAGAGAGGTACAGTGAGTGAAACTGACAGTGTGCTGTTCTGTTCTAAACCAAATTTGCTGTTCCATATTTTCAATCCTTGAGTTGAGGGACAGAGAGGTACAGTGAGGGAAAGTGTCAGTGTGCTATTCTGTTCTAAAACTATTTTGCTGGACCATATTTTCAATCCTTGAGTTGAGGGACAGAGAGGTACAGTGAGTGAAACTGACAGTGTGCTGTTCTGTTCTAAACCAAATTTGCTGTTCCATATTTTCAATCCTTGAGTTGAGGGACAGAGAGGTACAGTGAGGGAAAGTGTCAGTGTGCTATTCTGTTCTAAAATTATTTTGCTGAACCATATTTTCAATCCTTGAGTTGAGGGACAGAGAGGTACAGTGAGTGAAACTGACAGTGTGCTGTTCTGTTCTAAACCAAATTTGCTGTTCCATATTTTCAATCCTTGAGTTGAGGGACAGAGAGGTACAGTGAGGGAAAGTGTCAGTGTGCTATTCTGTTCTAAAACTATTTTGCTGGACCATATTTTCAATCCTTGAGTTGAGGGACAGAGAGGTACAGTGAGTGAAACTGACAGTGTGCTGTTCTGTTCTAAACCAAATTTGCTGTTCCATATTTTCAATCCTTGAGTTGAGGGACAGAGAGGTACAGTGAGTGAAACTGACAGTGTGCTGTTCTGTTCTAAACCAAATTTGCTGTTCCATATTTTCAATCCTTGAGTTGAGGGACAGAGAGGTACAGTGAGGGAAAGTGTCAGTGTGCAATTCTGTTCTAAAACTATTTTTCTGGACCATATTTTCAATCCTTGAGTTGAGGGACAGAGAGGTACAGTGATCGAAACTGACAGTGTGCTGTTCTGTTCTAAACCAAATTTGCTGTTCCATATTTTCAATCCTTGAGTTGAGGGACAGAGAGGTACAGTGAGGGAAAGTGTCAGTGTGCTATTCTGTTCTAAAACTATTTTGCTGGACCATATTTTCAATCCTTGAGTTGAGGGACAGAGAGGTACAGTGAGTGAAACTGACAGTGTGCTGTTCTGTTCTAAACCAAATTTGCTGTTCCATATTTTCAATCCTTGAGTTGAGGGACAGAGAGGTACAGTGAGGGAAAGTGTCAGTGTGCTGTTCTGTTCTAAAATTATTTTGCTGAACCATATTTTCAATCCTTGAGTTGAGGGACAGAGAGGTACAGTGAGTGAAACTGACAGTGTGCTGTTCTGTTCTAAACCAAATTTGCTGTTCCATATTTTCAATCCTTGAGTTGAGGGACAGAGAGGTACAGTGAGGGAAAGTGTCAGTGTGCTATTCTGTTCTAAAACTATTTTGCTGGACCATATTTTCAATCCTTGAGTTGAGGGACAGAGAGGTACAGTGAGTGAAACTGACAGTGTGCTGTTCTGTTCTAAACCAAATTTGCTGTTCCATATTTTCAATCCTTGAGTTGAGGGACAGAGAGGTACAGTGAGGGAAAGTGTCAGTGTGCTATTCTGTTCTAAAATTATTTTGCTGAACCATATTTTCAATCCTTGAGTTGAGGGACAGAGAGGTACAGTGAGTGAAACTGACAGTGTGCTGTTCTGTTCTAAACCAAATTTGCTGTTCCATATTTTCAATCCTTGAGTTGAGGGACAGAGAGGTACAGTGAGTGAAACTGACAGTGTGCTGTTCTGTTCTAAACCAAATTTGCTGTTCCATATTTTCAATCCTTGAGTTGAGGGACAGAGAGGTACAGTGAGGGAAAGTGTCAGTGTGCTATTCTGTTCTAAAATTATTTTGCTGAACCATATTTTCAATCCTTGAGTTGAGGGACAGAGAGGTACAGTGAGTGAAACTGACAGTGTGCTGTTCTGTTCTAAACTAAATTTGCTGTTCCATATTTTCAATCCTTGAGTTGAGGGACAGAGAGGTACAGTGAGTGAAACTGACAGTGTGCTGTTCTGTTCTAAACCAAATTTGCTGTTCCATATTTTTAATCCTTGAGTTGAGGGACAGAGAGGTACAGTGAGTGAAACTGACAGTGTGCTGTTCTGTTCTAAACCAAATTTGCTGTTCCATATTTTCAATCCTTGAGTTGAGGGACAGAGAGGTACAGTGAGGGAAAGTGTCAGTGTGCTATTCTGTTCTAAAATTATTTTGCTGAACCATATTTTCAATCCTTGAGTTGAGGGACAGAGAGGTACAGTGAGTGAAACTGACAGTGTGCTGTTCTGTTCTAAACCAAATTTGCTGTTCCATATTTTCAATCCTTGAGTTGAGGGACAGAGAGGTACAGTGAGTGAAACTGACAGTGTGCTGTTCTGTTCTAAACCAAATTTGCTGTTCCATATTTTCAATCCTTGAGTTGAGGGACAGAGAGGTACAGTGAGGGAAAGTGTCAGTGTGCTATTCTGTTCTTAAACTATTTTGCTGGACCATATTTTCAATCCTTGAGTTGAGGGACAGAGAGGTACAGTGAGTGAAACTGACAGTGTGCTGTTCTGTTCTAAACCAAATTTGCTGTTCCATATTTTCAATCCTTGAGTTGAGGGACAGAGAGGTACAGTGAGGGAAAGTGTCAGTGTGCTATTCTGTTCTAAAACTATTTTGCTGGACCATATTTTCAATCCTTGAGTTGAGGGACAGAGAGGTACAGTGAGTGAAACTGACAGTGTGCTGTTCTGTTCTAAACCAAATTTGCTGTTCCATATTTTCAATCCTTGAGTTGAGGGACAGAGAGGTACAGTGAGGGAAAGTGTCAGTGTGCTATTCTGTTCTAAAATTATTTTGCTGAACCATATTTTCAATCCTTGAGTTGAGGGACAGAGAGGTACAGTGAGTGAAACTGACAGTGTGCTGTTCTGTTCTAAACCAAATTTGCTGTTCCATATTTTCAATCCTTGAGTTGAGGGACAGAGAGGTACAGTGAGTGAAACTGACAGTGTGCTGTTCTGTTCTAAACCAAATTTGCTGTTCCATATTTTCAATCCTTGAGTTGAGGGACAGAGAGGTACAGTGAGGGAAAGTGTCAGTGTGCTATTCTGTTCTAAAATTATTTTGCTGAACCATATTTTCAATCCTTGAGTTGAGGGACAGAGAGGTACAGTGAGTGAAACTGACAGTGTGCTGTTCTGTTCTAAACCAAATTTGCTGTTCCATATTTTCAATCCTTGAGTTGAGGGACAGAGAGGTACAGTGAGTGAAACTGACAGTGTGCTGTTCTGTTCTAAACCAAATTTGCTGTTCCATATTTTTAATCCTTGAGTTGAGGGACAGAGAGGTACAGTGAGGGAAAGTGTCAGTGTGCTATTCTGTTCTAAAATTATTTTGCTGAACCATATTTTCAATCCTTGAGTTGAGGGACAGAGAGGTACAGTGAGTGAAACTGACAGTGTGCTGTTCTGTTCTAAACCAAATTTGCTGTTCCATATTTTCAATCCTTGAGTTGAGGGACAGAGAGGTACAGTGAGGGAAAGTGTCAGTGTGCTATTCTGTTCTAAAATTATTTTGCTGAACCATATTTTCAATCCTTGAGTTGAGGGACAGAGAGGTACAGTGAGTGAAACTGACAGTGTGCTGTTCTGTTCTAAACCAAATTTGCTGTTCCATATTTTCAATCCTTGAGTTGAGGGACAGAGAGGTACAGTGAGTGAAACTGACAGTGTGCTGTTCTGTTCTAAACCAAATTTGCTGTTCCATATTTTCAATCCTTGAGTTGAGGGACAGAGAGGTACAGTGAGGGAAAGTGTCAGTGTGCTATTCTGTTCTAAAATTATTTTGCTGAACCATATTTTCAATCCTTGAGTTGAGGGACAGAGAGGTACAGTGAGTGAAACTGACAGTGTGCTGTTCTGTTCTAAACCAAATTTGCTGTTCCATATTTTCAATCCTTGAGTTGAGGGACAGAGAGGTACAGTGAGTGAAACTGACAGTGTGCTGTTCTGTTCTAAACCAAATTTGCTGTTCCATATTTTCAATCCTTGAGTTGAGGGACAGAGAGGTACAGTGAGGGAAAGTGTCAGTGTGCTATTCTGTTCTAAAACTATTTTGCTGGACCATATTTTCAATCCTTGAGTTGAGGGACAGAGAGGTACAGTGAGTGAAACTGACAGTGTGCTGTTCTGTTCTAAACCAAATTTGCTGTTCCATATTTTCAATCATTGAGTTGAGGGACAGAGAGGTACAGTGAGGGAAAGTGTCAGTGTGCTATTCTGTTCTAAAACTATTTTGCTGGACCATATTTTCAATCCTTGAGTTGAGGGACAGAGAGGTACAGTGAGTGAAACTGACAGTGTGCTGTTCTGTTCTAAACCAAATTTGCTGTTCCATATTTTCAATCCTTGAGTTGAGGGACAGAGAGGTACAGTGAGGGAAAGTGTCAGTGTGCTATTCTGTTCTAAAACTATTTTGCTGGACCATATTTTCAATCCTTGAGTTGAGGGACAGAGAGGTACAGTGAGTGAAACTGACAGTGTGCTGTTCTGTTCTAAACCAAATTTGCTGTTCCATATTTTCAATCCTTGAGTTGAGGGACAGAGAGGTACAGTGAGGCAAAGTGTCAGTGTGCTATTCTGTTCTAAAATTATTTTGCTGAACCATATTTTCAATCCTTGAGTTGAGGGACAGAGAGGTACAGTGAGTGAAACTGACAGTGTGCTGTTCTGTTCTAAACCAAATTTGCTGTTCCATATTTTCAATCCTTGAGTTGAGGGACAGAGAGGTACAGTGAGTGAAACTGACAGTGTGCTGTTCAGTTCTAAACCAAATTTGCTGTTCCATATTTTCAATCCTTGACTTGAGGGACAGAGAGGTACAGTGAGGGAAAGTGTCAGTGTGCTATTCTGTTCTAAAATTATTTTGCTGAACCATATTTTCAATCCTTGAGTTGAGGGACAGAGAGGTACAGTGAGTGAAACTGACAGTGTGCTGTTCTGTTCTAAACCAAATTTGCTGTTCCATATTTTCAATCCTTGAGTTGAGGGACAGAGAGGTACAGTGAGTGAAACTGACAGTGTGCTGTTCTGTTCTAAACCAAATTTGCTGTTCCATATTTTCAATCCTTGAGTTGAGGGACAGAGAGGTACAGTGAGTGAAACTGACAGTGTGCTGTTCTGTTCTAAACCAAATTTGCTGTTCCATATATTCAATCCTTGAGTTGAGGGACAGAGAGGTACAGTGAGGGAAAGTGTCAGTGTGCTATTCTGTTCTAAAATTATTTAGCTGAACCATATTTTCAATCCTTGAGTTGAGGGACAGAGAGGTACAGTGAGTGAAACTGACAGTGTGCTGTTCTGTTCTAAACCAAATTTGCTGTTCCATATTTTCAATCCTTGAGTTGAGGGACAGAGAGGTACAGTGAGTGAAACTGACAGTGTGCTGTTCTGTTCTAAACCAAATTTGCTGTTCCATATTTTCAATCCTTGAGTTGAGGGACAGAGAGGTACAGTGAGGGAAAGTGTCAGTGTGCTATTCTGTTCTAAAATTATTTTGCTGAACCATATTTTCAATCCTTGAGTTGAGGGACAGAGAGGTACAGTGAGTGAAACTGACAGTGTGCTGTTCTGTTCTAAACCAAATTTGCTGTTCCATATTTTCAATCCTTGAGTTGAGGGACAGAGAGGTACAGTGAGTGAAACTGACAGTGTGCTGTTCTGTTCTAAACCAAATTTGCTGTTCCATATTTTCAATCCTTGAGTTGAGGGACAGAGAGGTACAGTGAGTGAAACTGACAGTGTGCTGTTCTGTTCTAAACCAAATTTGCTGTTCCATATTTTCAATCCTTGAGTTGAGGGACAGAGAGGTACAGTGAGGGAAAGTGTCAGTGTGCTATTCTGTTCTAAAACTATTTTGCTGAACCATATTTTCAATCCTTGTGTTTAGGGACAGAGAAGGATAGGCAGGGGACAGTGTTAGTGTCATTGTTGCTAAGCCTCCTGCACAGTATACACCTGAAGGTAGCCCTTATTGCTGTTTTTCCCATCTCCCTGCAGGCCATCCATTAAAATGTCTGGAAGGCAACCAAGGAGAGGCAGACAGTCAGGAGGGAAAAAAAGAGGGCAAGCAGGCTCTGTGTCTGGGAGCAACAGCGCTGGTCGTGTACGCGGTGCATTGTCATCAGCACATGGCCATGGGACACGCTTGTCCTTGTTTTCGACAGCTGGACATGTTGAGCCACATCATGCCGAAGACTTGGTAGAGTGGATGACCAAGCCCACCTCATCCTCCTCATCCTCTCTCACCCAGGCTCATGGTACTGGCAAAGCAGCTGCCAAAGCGTCCTCTTCTCTGGTATTATTATCTTCATTAGTCAATCCTTCCCTAGACCCACCATGCCCTCCTCCTGAGGAGTCCCCCGAACTGTTTGAGCACAGTGTTGGGTACATGCTCCAGGAGGATGCCCAGCGTTTGGAAGGATCTGATGATGATACCCAGCTAGAGGAAGGCAGCAGCGTGAGAGCAGAGAGAGGGGATGCTCAAGAAGGACACCAATCTGGCAGTCATGCTCCAGCAGCTGCAGCATATTGCCAGATTGGCTCCAGTGATGAGGAGGGAGGGGATGATGAGGTCACTGACTCCACGTGGGTGCCTAATAGGAGAGAGGAGGAGGAGGAGGATGAGGAGGAGGCACATCTCCAACGAGGCAGGATGCCCTTGAGTGGCCAGCGTATGGGCAGCACACCGACGGAATCACACCGCAGAGCTCCGCCTGTGCAGGGCGCTGCCTCTGCCCGTCATGCAAAAAGTTCTTTGGTGTGGGCCTTTTTTGAGGCGAGTGCATCAGATCGCACAGCTGCTGTTTGCAACATATGTCTCAAGCGTATATCGCGTGGCCAAAACATCAGCCGCTTGGGCACCACATGCTTGATCAGACATATGTTGACATGCCATGCAGCTCGTTGGCAAGCCTACCTTAAAGACCCACACCAAAGAACAAAGCTGACCTCTTCTTGCACCGCATCAGCTGGGATCTCCAACCCCACTATACCTTCACTCCTCTCTGAAACCTGCGCTGAAAGGAATGAAGGTGTAGAATTAGGTGTGTCACAGGCAAGTACTTGCGGGCACTCTGCTAGCAGTACACCAACGTCCGATTCTAGCAGGCAAATTTCCCTGCCCCAGCTGCTGGACCGTCGAAAGAAGTTCACTCCCAGCCATCCACATGCCCAGCGGTTGAATGCTAGCTTGGCTAAATTGCTAGCGCTTCAACTGCTGCCTTTTCAGTTGGTAGACTCGGCCCCCTTCCGTGAGTTTGTGCAATGTGCGGTTCCTCAGTGGCAGGTTCCCAAACGACACTTTTTCGCACGGAAGGCTATTCCGGCTCTCTACAGGCATGTGGAAGGCAATGTCTTGGCCTCGCTGGACAGGGCGGTCAGCGGTAAGGTGCATATTACCGCTGACTCATGTTCCAGCAGGCATGGACAGGGACGTTACCTTTCTTTCACGGCCCATTGTGTCACTCTTTTGGCAGCTGGGAAGGATGCAGGACAAGGTGCAGTAGTGTTGGAGGTTGTTCCACCACCACGCCTCCAAAATGCTACTACTGGTTGTGACACACCTCTCTCCTCCACCCCCTCCTCTTCTTCTTCCTCCATGGCCTCTTCCTGTGGTTTTTCCTTGGAACCAGCGGTGCTCCGTAGGTGTTCAAGGGGCTACGCAAGTACGCAGGCAAAAAGATGCCATGCCGTGCTTGCGCAGGTGTGTTTGGGGGACAGGAGCCACACTGGGGCAGAGGTCCTGTCTGCTCTGCAGGGGCAGGCCGAGAGGTGGTTGACGCCACGCCAGCTTAAGCCAGGAATGGTGGTTTGCGACAATGGCACCAACCTCCTCTCCGCCCTCCGACAGGGACAACTGACCCATGTGCCCTGTATGGAACATGTCCTTAACCTGGTGGTGCAGCGGTTCTTGGGCAGGTACCCAGACTTACAGGATGTCCTGAGGCAGGACAGGAAAGTCTGTGTGCATTTCCGCAGATCTTATAATGCCAGTGCTCGCCTGGCTGAGCTTCAAAAGGAGTTGAACCTGCCCAAGAACCGCCTTATATGTGACATGCCCACCAGGTGGAACTCAACGTTGGCCATGCTGCAGCGGCTGCACACGCAGCAGAGGGCCATCAATGAGTACCTGTGCGACTACGGCACCAGGACAGGGTCAGGGGAGCTCGGGTTTTTTTCACCACGCCAGTGGGGCATGATCAGGGATGCATGCACTGTCCTGGCACCATTTGAGGAGGCCCGAGGATGGTGAGCAGTGACAGTGCATGCATCAGTGACACTGTACCTCTTGTCCACCTGTTGGAGCACACGCTGCGTGGAATAATGGACAGGGCACTTGAGGCAGAACAGAGGCAGGAAGAGGAGGACTTCCTTGCCTCTCAAGGCCCCCTTTACCCAGACAGTGTTCCTTCTGTCCCACCCATCGCACAGGAAGAGGAGGAGGAGGAGGAGGAGGATTGTGTCAGCATGGAGGTGGAGGCTGGCACTCAGCATCATCAGCAGCAGTCTTTTAGGGATGATTTACAGTCCCAAGAAACCAGTGGACTTGTACGTGGCTGGGAGGAGGTGGCTGCGGATCATGTCGTCCTTAGTGACCCAGAGGACTCCGGACTGAATGCCTCAGCTAACCTACGCTGCATGGCCTCCCTGATCCTGCAAAGTCTGCGGAAGGATCCTTGTATTCTTCGGATCAAGGAGAGGGACCATTACTGGCTGGCCACTCTCCTTGATCCACGGTACAAGGGTAAGGTTGCGGACCTTATCGTACCGTCGCAGAGGGAGCAGAGGATGAGACAACTCCGGGAGGCCTTGCAGAAAGGTCTGTGCAACGCGTTCCCAGAGACTGGGAGGTTACAAACTCCTGGTCCTGGACAACGAGTTGCTGAGGCTTCGGCCAGTCAAAGAAGGAGCGGTGGGGAAGGTGGCCGTCTGACCGATGCGTTCAGACAATTCTTTAGTCCGCAGCCCCAAAGTATGATCGGTTCCAGCAACCATCGCCAGCGTCTGATATACATGGTGCAGGAATACCTAGGGGCAAGGTCAGACTTGGACACCTTCCCCACCGAAAATCCTCTGGCTTACTGGGTCTTGAGGATGGATCACTGGCCAGAGCTTGCACAGTATGCAATTGAGCTACTGGCCTGTCCTGCATCCAGCGTTCTTTCAGAACGCACATTCAGTGCTGCTGGAGGATTTGTCAGGGATCACTGGGTGCGCCTGTCCACCGACTCGGTTGATCGACTGACTTTCATCAAGATGAACCAGTCTTGGATCACCACCAGCTACCACACACCAAATGCTGATATAACAGACTAATTGATTTTAAAATGTCACATCCCTTCAAGACTGATGCTGATGCTGAGTGCCTGTGCTGTTATGTTGACTGGCTATCCTCCTCCTCCTCCTCAATGATACGATTAACGATGATAGCTTGGAAGATCACTTTGGTTTATGGGTGACGCCACCAGTGGCTAAGGCCCAATTTTTCAGCCCCTGTTTAACAGGGGCGTGTAATTAAAATTTTTGATGCAATACTTTGCAACAGGCCTCATTGCTGTGCTCCAAGTACAGTATCTGTGAGGGGTTGCAGTGTTGTGCCACCAGTGCCTAAGGCCCAATTTTTCAGCCCCTGTTCAACAGGGGCATGCAATTATAATTATTGATCTAATAATTCACAGCAGGGAGCATTGCTGCGCCCACCAAGAGTAACTGTCAGGCCTTACAGTGTTGTGGCACCAGCACCACCATCACCACCACCACCACCACCAAAGGCCCAATTTTTCAGCCCCTGTTCAACAGGGGCATGCAATTATAATTATTGATCTAATAATTCACAGCAGGGAGCATTGCTGCGCCACCAAGAGTAACTGTCAGGCCTTACAGTGTTGTGGCACCAGCACCACCATCACCACCACCACCACCACCACCAAAGGCCCAATTTTTCAGCCCCTGTTCAACAGGGGCATGCAATTATAATTATTGATCTAATAATTCACAGCAGGGAGCATTGCTGCGCCCACCAAGAGTAACTGTCAGGCCTTACAGTGTTGGGGCACCAGCACCACCATCAAAGGGCCAATTTTTACTACCACTGATCAACAATTATATGTTATTACAATTCCTGATATTATACTTGACAGAAGGGCGTTCCAGCACCCACCAAGAATAACTGTGAGTGCTTTCAGTGTTGTGCCAACACCAACACCTAAGGGGCCAATTTCTGCAGAGTATATACGGAAGGTCCCTACTTTCAAACATCCAACTTACAAACTACTACTACTTGCAAACGGAAGAACACAACAGGAAGTGAGAGGAAATCTACCCCTTGGAAGGAAAATTCTCTCCTGTAAGAATTAATATGGGAGAAAGGTGTCTCCTCTCTACTGATGCTTTATCACCAATCCTTGTTTCAATAAAAACACCACATTTCAAAAACAGTTGTCATTGGGACGCAAAGTGAGGTGAAATGTTCTGAACAGGGGCACAGACAGCAAAAAAAATGTGACAGGGGTGATAACCGTTCCCTATGTTTTACAAAAAACTAAAAAAAAGGAATTTGCCATGGAGCTCCACTTAAACAATGTAGCTGTTCAAAATTATAAACAGATTCTACATAAGAACAAACCTACAGTCCCTGTCTTGTATGCACCGCCTGTATACGGCTGTTCAGAGTATATAGGTCCTTTTTTATTTTGTGTGCGGGGTTCCCCTTAATATCCATACAAGACCCAAAGGGGCTGGTAATGGGCTGGGGTAGGGGGGGGGGTTGATGGGGTAGCTATGCCATTTTTCCTAAAGATTTTCATCCATATTACCGGGACCAGACATTGCATTAAAGCCGCAAGCAGTTTTAAATGACTTTTTTCCCTTTAGAAATGTTATTTTGTGCAGGGACAGTTCTAAACACGGGAAACACGTGGCACTTCACAGGCATACTTTAGACACCCCCCAGGTACAATATTTAAAGGAATATTTGACTTTTTTTTTTTCACTTTATGCATCATTAAAATGATTGCTCCCGGAAAACGTCCGTTTTTAAAACTTCTTTTTGCATTGATACATGTCCCCTGGTGCAGAAGCCGGGTTCCCAAACTCTGTTTCGGACAATAACATGGATAATAGTCGTTATAATTAGCACTTTAGAATCCGAACGTTCGCATCCATTGTATTTAATAGGGTTCTAATGTTCGCACGAACTTTCGGTCCGTTCGCGGGTTCTGATGCGAACCGCACCCGGGGGTGTTCGGCTCATCACTACTCTTAAAGAAGAAGATACAGGTCTGTGAGAGCCAGAAATCATGCTTGTTTGTAGGTGACCAAATACTTATTTTCCACCATAATTTGCAAATAAATTCTTTCCAAATCAGGCAATGTGATTGTCTGGATTTGTTTCCACATTTTGTCTCTCATAGAGGTATACCTATGATGACAATTACAGGCCTCTCTCATCTTTTTAAGTGGGAGAACTTGCACAATTGGTGGCTGACCAAATACTTTTTTGCCCCACTTGTAAGTAAAACACTAGAAAATCTAGCTAATCCACAAAAGACATCTAACAAGACATAACAACGACAAACACACACCTCTAAGTTAGTTTCTAATTCCATTTATATTGCACCATTCTCCTCAATTTGGAATATATCAATCTCCTCATCCCTTCCCATCTCCCATCTCCCATCTCCCCCTCCCCCTCTCTCCCCTCCTCCCCACAAGAGCCATCATACATTAAGTTACTAGAATCAAGCCAATAGGACCATATTTTATCAAACTTTTGGGGAACACCTCTATGTTTATATGCCAATCTTTCTCTTTTTAATATATAATTTATTTTATTACCCCATTGTTTATGAGTTGGTGGGGTAGTATCATTCCACTTTTTTAGAAAAAGTTTGCGGGCTAAGTAAAGAGATCTAGTCCACATTGTATACATCTCTACAGGTAGGACTACATCTGGAATTATACCCAGTATTGCTAATTTAGGGGTATTGTTTATTTCTGTCAAGCATATTGTATTCAAGGTCAGAAACACTTTCTCCCAGTATCTATGTAACTTGGGACAACGCCATAACATATGAATAAGAGAGCCATTGGATACTGAGCACCGCAGGCATAAAGGTGATGTATATTTTCCCCAGGCAAATAATTTTCGAGGAGTATAGTGGGTTCTATGCAAAATAAAAAGCTGGGTCAATTGCTGAGATGGTGAAATAGATACCTCAGGTAATATCTCCATAGCCTCCATGGGTTGAATTCTACACCATATATTTGGTTTCTTCCCTATTTTGGATAACTTGGGACTTTGACACTTTCTTTAATTGGATTTGTTTTCGCATATTAAGCTTGGTTTATTATATTTTACATTGGGATTATTCTTGTATACATCACACTATGTACTTTGGTTCATCCTACATTTTTTTACCCTTGATATTTTGTACTATTTTTTAGCCGGGCAAAGAATGGTTTATTTATTGAGCTTAGCAGCCAATCAGATTTTATTTTTTCCTTTAGGTTCCGGTATCTCGATGCTCAGGACCCTGCTTGCCTGGTAACAGAAAGAAGTTTGGAACTTCAATTCATAAATGTTGCTATGAGTGTGTCCCATGTCCAGAAGGAGAGATATCTAACATTTCTGGTAGAGTGTATATTTCCTGTTAATTTGTGTGATAGTAAATAGTCAGAGAAAGTAGTGTTACCAGCACACCAGGATCTCCAAAAAATGGGTCCAAAGCGTTAATCAGTAATCAAATCATTACAGCAGAAAGCAACATTTCAGAGCAACGCATGGCCCCTTGATCAGGCATAGTAAATAGTGATGCACAATTTCTTTGGCCTTGCTCTGCCAGTAATTAGTTACCTCCAAACCCAAAATCCACTTTACTGGTTAAACTGCCTTTTTAGTTCAAATACTTGTATTGATTCAGAAAAAGGGTACAACAGGAAGTGGTACACAGTGTAGAGGTATCACAACAGGAAACAAGCATATAATTAGTTCAGGAGTCATATTTCCGTAAAGTCATATATGTCAAGTAACAACTTACAGGCTGGGTTCGCACCTAATACGGATGCAGCTCACAGCGGGGGTCCGGTGCGTCACTGTTCTCCATTTCAGGGATAAATCAGGCTCTAATTTTTGCCTGAATTCGGAACTGAAATGGATCCAAAGACTCACAAGACCCCTGTGCAATCTGCTTTGCAGCCGCCACCGAGATGTGTGAACCAGCTCCATTAAGAGCCGGGCACTCTCCTGTCATGCCAATTGAATGCGGAGAAACCCGCATCCAATTTGCACTAGTGTGAACCCAGCCACAAGCAAGTAAACTAGACATAACAATAGCTACAAACATAGCAATACATTTGTTAAGGAGGGTGCTGCCTGGTCGTCCATAACAACCAAACTCGGTCAAATCTGGTACAAGGGAGGGGAAAAACCGCCAATAGACATTCATATGTGTGGATTAGATGAATCATGTTTACGACTTCAGAAACATTTGGGGATTCTTGGGATTTGCATTTCTTAATTATGACACCACGAGCTGCCAGAAGTATATGCGTTACCACAGGTCTGATGGGGTGTGGTTATGAATCTGTTCCTAGACTAAAGATGGCTAAGCTTGGTTTTGGAGGTAAAAGGATCCCTGTGACCGAGGAAAACAGACAGAAAACTTGCCTCCAAAAGCTGGTCAGACTAGGACACTCCCAAAGTAGATGTAGTACACAATAAAGGAAAATTTCCCCAGGGGGGTTTTTAGGCAGCAAAACATTGGAAAGATTATATAAATTTGTTGAATAATTTGAATAAAGAAATTGGGAATAAAATGAATACATTTATTAAAAATGCAAGCTCTGGTTCATAATACAATCAACAGCACAAAACATCACCCATGACAAAGAGGCCTCCAGGAGAACATGACTGGTCAATTATATTGCGACATTAATATCCAAATGAACACCCCAATGCATTTCGACCCATTCTGGTCTTCTTCAGGGAGTTTAGGGTTCTAGGAAAATATATTAAAGAATAAGTTGTACAAAAACATGTATCTCCATATACATGGAGGTGTATTCACCATTAAATAAATGCAAAGGTGGAGATGCATCACACAGACCAGATAGCTTGAACCATTTGCGCTCGACAACCCACCGGCTCTGCGCGTCCCCTCCGCACCCACCAGGCGGATCCACAGTCCATCAGACTTGCAAGGAGCCAAGCACTTGGAGCTACAGGGGAGGATGGGGGGGGGGGGCAAGGCACCTGCAGCTGGACATGGAGAGAACTTGGTCAAGTATATATATGAATAAATATTTTGTGTAGTTTTTTATGACTGTGAACTGGCACATATTAAGTTAGATAATTATTCATATTGGTTGAACCTATGGGTTTGATTACATAATTTCACCATTAGTTTGGATAGTTTGTAGTTTAGTTAATTTGTATTTTGCATGAATTAGATGAATTTAGTATAATCTAAAGAGGGGGGTGTTGATGTTCAAATAATAAAGGTGAGTGTGCTTACTGTGCTGAAGTGTACTTGGTAATGGGGGAAATTCTGAAAGTATGGTGAAAACGTGATGCAAAAAAAGGGGTGAGGTGAAACATGTGCTAGCTGGGTTATAATTTTAGTGGTGAGTGGTTTCAGGTTGAATTAGACTAGGGGCGTTTACGAGGCCATGAGCATGATTCCCAGATAAGGGATACCTTGGGAGTGACATTGACGGGTTCGTCAGGAAAAGTATGACATTGTGCACGAATAAGTTTATGACGTGTGGTCTAGAGTTGAACATAAACCCTGTGATGTGAGGGTGCGTACGAATCGTTTCTGATAGTGGCTCTATGACTAAAGCATAGGTCATGAGCATCGGCAACCCCGCTGTACAGCGTGCCTGCTATCCCGCTTAAAGGCACCGACATACACCTACGACGGTTCACGGAATCATGCCGACCTGCCGCCATATAACAACGGCTGGTCATCAAGCGGTTAAAAGACATCCATATTTAAAAGACTTAATATGCTTGAGGAGCCAGCGAAGTTGGTGCAGATTGGGGGCTTAGAGCACCACTAAAGTGTACTGTATGTCTGCACATTTATATCGCAGGTGACAATGACATAACGGCCATCACTGTCTACAAAAGATTCCTGAAGCTGAAAGGCCAATGTATCGCTCATGGCAAGTAATGTGCCTCATTTCTTCTCCGAAGCACATAAGAGGAATATGTGGGGATATTTTTTATCGGTGCAGTTGGGGAGGTTGGAGGTTTGAAAGTGAGTTTCTTTGACACCTAAAATGCCAGCCTGTGCCTTTACAGTCTCTCCCCAAATAAAGAATCGCTGACTAGTGGTTGAAAAGCTGTCTATAGGGTCAGGGGCTGCATAGGTATTGGTGGCCTGGGAGGCTGTGGCCCACTCACCTCCATATTAAGGTCCCAGTATGCGCTGCAGAGGGAGGCCATGCACAGTTTAGACTTGGCTGGGCTTCTGGTAGTCGGTATGAAATTTATAGAGGATGATACACTATGCAGGGGTGCTGGTACTCCCCTCCCATGGCAGTCCCCTGGCTATTAGGCCTAGATGCTGGAGATTCCAGAGTCACAACCTGCCTGTTCAGCTGTGAGTAGCGGGTACATTTTGTGGAGCCCTCGAGGGACCAATGGAAAGAAGCCAGAGAGATTTTTCGGCTGCGAGGCAGTTCTTTCCTTCTCCTCTGCATCGTGCTATCGCTCCTGGGTCTGAAGGTGGTGGATGAAGCTGTCTGTAAAACATGTAGGCTCTGATGTTAACGGATTCTCCTGGGTTATGCGGCCATTACACAGCTTGGTCGCCACCCCCCCTATTAAACTGCCTTTTAGATTTTCATACAGAAAAACTCTGCTTTTGCACTGATACCCTCAACAGCCCTACCTAAGATCTATTGAACTAAAGAACACACCCCTTTATATTATGGAGATATAGAGAGGAAAGGTGTTCTGTAGCTCAGAAAGAGAAATTGACAGGGCTGACAAAACTGGGACTTCCACTGCACCAACGCACTCCTCCACTGACTGCATGAACACCACATACTTCTCTATTGACTGCCTTTGTATTGGTGCAGACAGCAAACTTAATATTTCCATGATACTACTCCTATACATACTATCACTGCACCCAAAATCTGCTCACTGACCCCTTGCTCATTTCTTTAATTACCACTGCACATGTAGCAACACACTAATAAAAAATCTGTTGTGGTATGCCTTAAAGAGTAACTCCATTTTTGTTGAGAAAAAACATTCCCCACTGAGTGATCTGTGTACATTGCAAGGATTCTAACAACCTTTGTTGCAGATTCCTACCTTTTGCTTTTCTGAAGAAATCACTGTTTGTTCCTCTGTGCCTCTGTGTCAAGTGGGTCTAATGGGAGTGGTTTCATAATTATTAACAAGCTGTGCAGCTGCAGGGCACTAATGAGGAAATCTGCTTGACCTGCATTCCTTTAGACGTGTTTCTATTGGGAGTATCTCACCAAAAATTAAATTTTTGTTGCAGGAAATGCCTGAAATCTGACTTATATATTAGGCAGACCTCTGGGTAAATTGGTGAGCCAATCACACAACCAGGAAATGATGTTTCTGGGGAGTGGTCAGTACACATTCTGTGTACAGAACAACTCCAGGTAGCCATATTGCATCGCATTTTCAGAAAATTACAGCGGCTGCAGATTGAAAAGGAAAGGTCATTTTTAATAACATTCAATTACAATTTGACTTGTGTCACAATTGTATATGCTATATTATTTTTTCTTTATTTGTTTTTTGTTTTTTTCCCCACGAACGTGGAGTTACCCTTTAAGCATTTGCACAGGCATCACAAATGATTGTTGAATTGTTTGTAATATGAGTATCTTCTATGATTGGTAACTCCATCTAGTGGCCAAAATGCTAAAATTTCCTGAAATAAAAAAAAAATTATGGACACTAGATGGAGCTGACAATCATAGGAGATAATCATATTATAAACAATAAAACAATACAGTGATCTTGGAACACAAATTGCTGATCATATTGTATATTCATACAAAAATGAACTTTCTTTAACATTTTCTCCTCTTTTAGTGAACAGGCCCAACTTTGCTGTTACATTTTCAAAGAAAATATAGGCTGTTCTTATGGAAATCATTCAGGTTTATACTTGTGTGAAGCAACACAGTATGAAATCATTTTAAACTCTGTATATACTGTACATGCATTTCATTTTGTATGCTTTGTCTACTGCAGCCAGCCAACATACTTGAGCCCTGATTCACACTGATGCAATTTCTGATGTGTTCCAGAATATATGAAATCACCTGACAATGTTATGAGGCGGCATCTCCGAGTAATGTCATGGGGGCGTGGCCACCTGGTAGCATCAGAGGATGACCCCTCCTTCATGTTTACTTAGTGGTAGGGGAGAAGCAGCTGTCAGTGTGTCGAGTGTCTCTTGACACAGCAGGATTATTATTTTTTGCGGGTCAGCGGCCAACATTCATTCTGATTGATGATGGATTACATCAGGGACATGTTTACTTATCAAAAACTGTGTTTTCTTTGCCCATTTTTTTGGTGAATGAGTAGGGGTGCTATGTATCCCATACTCATTCACATAGGGAGGGCTGGGAACTGGTGGCCCTCTTCTTAAAGGAGGCTTCCAGATTCCAATAAGCTACCCCTGCACACCTACAACCACAAGGCCAGGTTTTGGGGAAGAAGCTCTTGTCAAGTCAAGCTTTATTGTCATTCTACTATACGCGAGGACATACGGTAGAACAAAATGTCGTATCTCACAGGGCCACGGTGCTACATACAAATTAAACTTGTAATCAGAGTCTTCACTTAGGAATGTGAAACCCTAACTACCAAGGCCTGAGGTGTGCCTTAGCCTGCTGGACAGTATGCCTAAAAGTGGGCATACCCTGAATATGACTGTGAAGAAATAAATAATGTAACTGATTATATCAAAAAAGGGGGAGCGGGTGGGTGGGAACCCAGAAACCCAGCCGACGCAGGAGACGAGAGAGGAGGAGGGATAAATAGCCCTTTAGACTCCTCCTACAAATACAGGCTAGCCTGAGGCCAGCCTTCAAACTTGTAGTCAGAGTCTTCACTTAGGAATGCGAAACCCTAACTACCAAGGCCTGGGGTGTGCCTTAGCCTGCTGGACAGTATGCCTAAAAGTGGGCAAAAAGACCCGGAAGTAGGTGTGTTAAGAAAATAGAAGAAGGGCAGGTAACAAACTGTCTGGTAGATTAACGCATGCCTGGATGGCATCAATGAATGGATCCGGTATGCATCCGTTACGACAGAAGAAACCAGCGACCTAAGAATTGATGATTAGAAGGGACCCCATCCGTTGAAACTTGCGAACCTGCCCAGAAACCAAATGACTGTCCCGTAACTGACTGGATAAGCCTACTACCAGAAAACACAGGCATGGGAACGAACCGCTTGTGGTGAGAGGATACGTGGGAGGAACGGAACAAGGGCTGACCTGAGGAGCGCTGAGGAATAATGCAAAGGCTGAACCCAGCCAACAATACGAAAGACAAGTAGCTCCGTGAAACTCCCACAACCCCTGGCCTAACTGTCCATACCTGGTAAGGGGACTTGAGAGGGAGAGCTGCCAAAAAATGGACGAACTGATAGGAGTGAAGGGGGTCTAAGAGCCGGATACCTGAAAGATTAGTTTGCTGGTGTTGACGGATGAGGCCAACATGCTGTAGCTATATGCAACGATAACGCACAGAACCAGAAATGGCATGACACAACCTACCCAAGTGACTGTGAGCCCCCTTGGAACAGGCTGGGAATCGGACAGAAGATGAAAGGTCTGACGTACCTGCCCAGTAGATCCGGCAACCTATAAACAAGAGAATAGCACCAAAAGATGATATCGGCCCAGACCTACTATCGTAGGCCAACACAGGGACGTTGGTGTCAAGTAAAGACTGCATAGCCCCAAGGGCAACCCAGCAGTGAAACCAACACTACCGCTGCTAACCTGCCCTGGCAGCGGGCAGGCCTGATGAAAGCTTCAAGCCTTGGTGAAATCAGCTTGGATGGCCAATGAGGCTCAGACATGTTGAAACCGAAGGCTTGACAAAACCGGTGAACTAAGGAGATGCTGAACTTGCCTGCCGAAATGCAGGAGCTGGGGGTGTGCTGACACCCCGCCCCTGACCAAGCGAGTTTTGAACACATCCATCCTGTCCTGTAAACGTAAGAGGCCTGGAGAGCCTGTTTGGCCCGCATGAAACTGCGCTTAAGAATAAAGCCCAGAACATGCTCCATGCTGGTACGTGGGAGTAGCTAGGATGGAATAGGAAACAAACTGAAGCGTACCGCCTACTCTGCTGTGGCCAGAAAAGGAAACCCCTGAGTTGACTCAACGCACTGCAGAGCCAAGTATGGACCAACTCCTGTTCGACGGAGTACTACCATGGTCAGAACCCCCACGTGGAGTAGAAGGGATGAACCTGCATGTGTTGCTCCCGAAACGTGCAGCATGCCCAACCCTAAAACACAAAGAAAAGACAACAGACAACCAGATATGAGACACCACCCCTCTGTACCTGCCTGGGCCAAATACGTGAGCAGAAATGACCAGACCTCAGCGCGTGAATGAACCTGACGACAGAACCCACCCTAGTGTTTGTAGTAAGTGTATGTAGCAAATGAGCCAGAGTAACCTGCCGCACAGAGACAGGTTATTAAAAATGAAACACTCAGGGCTGGTGTACCCACAGACCATGGTGGGTAGTAGTATAGGCATAAGAATGAACGTGCACGTATGACGTATGGTATATAGGCGAGAAGATTGTGGTCAACAATCATTTAAAAACAAAACTTCAGCCCGTATGGATCTATAGACGTGACAGATCCTGAGATGCACACCCTGGCTAACTACACTCGGTATGCAAGAACCTGAAGGAAAGGTGTGACGAGACAAAGAAAACAAACAACGATGCAACGGCTGTGTGTGTGTGCCGTGACTGCATAGCACCGACAAGCTATGACAGAACATGCTACGACTGGCTGAGACCTGCTATAACTGAAACACGCTGGGGTAAAACATGCTATGACAGAACACAACCCCCTCTGTACCTACCCCAGTGCGAAGAAATAAGCAGTGAAGGTGGGACCACAGCATGTAAATGAACCTGATAACGACCCCCCCTGGTGTGTGACGTGAGTGAGCGCAAGTAACCTGCTGCGCAATGACAGATCGTAGAACCGGAATACTTAGGACCTGTGTACCCACAGACCGTGGTGGGTAGTCCTGCAGGTGTAATGAAACTAATGCATCGTATGACGTAATGTAACAGGTGAGAAGATAGTGGTCAATAAACATTACCAACGAAAACCTCAGTCCGTATGGATCTGTAGAATGTGACAGATACCGAGATGTGAACCCTAGCCAACTGAACCAGGAATACAAAGAACCTACAAAAAGTAAGATAATATGGAAATGAACGAAGAAGAAACGGCTACCGGTGAAAGCTGAACCTGCATGGCACCAACGTGCTGACAGAAAACGCAGAGACAGAAAATTGCTAAGACAGAAAAAATGCTAAGACAGAAAATCGCTAAGACAGAAATCGCTACGACAGAAAATCCGCTACGACAGAAAAAACGCTACGACAGAAAATCGCTACGACAGAAAAACGTTACGACAGAAAATCGCTATGACAGAAAATCGCCACGGTAGAAAATCCACCACGGTAGAAAATCCACCACGGTAGAAAATCCGCCACGGTAAAAAATCCGCCACGACAGAAAATCCGCCACGACAGAAAATCCGCCACGACAGAAAATCGCCAAGACAGAAAATCCGCCAAGACAGAAAATCTGCCAAGACAGAAAAAACGCTATGCCAGACAAAAAACGCTATGCCAGACAAAAAAAAAATGCTAAGACAGAACATGCTATGACTGAAAACGCTATAACAGGAAAAATGCTACGACAAATCGCATGGAACGGAAGAAAAGACTGACAGTGGATCTGAGACGTCAACCAGCCCTCCCCCCCCTGAATCACTGGCAAGCAGACCACATGACTTGAAGAGATGACAGGGGACAAAAGAGAAATGTGCCCACAGTACCGAGCAGCCCATATGCAATAATGCAGCACAGTAAAAAACTGACAATACCACCTGAGACATCTTCATGGGAAATACTGAGCTACAGAGGGTAACCACCAGAAGCCTGCACTGGGCCTTATCCTCATCCTGGTGCCACACATCGCTTGTGTGAAAAGGCATCCTTCCCTGGACCCGAATATAATTGAAAATGGGGCCATAGCCATGATAAGCTCCTTACAGATGCCAGGCGTGAGCCCCGGGAGGAGTAGCGGGGCAAGTGAATACCCCCCCACGCTGCCCGGCTACCTGATGACCGCCATGACAGCGTGAGCCCGGAGGAGTGGCTGGATGCCCCCCCTCAAGAAGCCAGCGTGTGCCCGGAAGAGTGGAAGGGGAACAGACGGCTCCCCTCTCTCAGTGCGTGGGAGCGTGGAGGAGTGGGGGGATGGATGGACAGCCCCTTCTCTCAGAGTTCCTGGAGGAGTGGGAGAGGGAAACGGACGGGGGCCCCCCTCCCATTGTGAGACCGGGCAGAGGAGCGGGCGGCCCTACAGATGAGGCCGGCGTGGGTCCGAAAGTAGAGGTGAGTGAAGGGGCGGGCATGACAGCTGGAATCACACCGGGAGAAGCGCGCTCCCCCCCCCTAAGCTGCCGGAGGAGTAAGAGGGGCAGGTGGACAACCCCCCCACGCTGCCTGGCGAGCGGGACATAGGCAGACAGAGATCAGCGTGAATATGGGGAGAAGAGAAGATGTTGGCGTGCGCCCTGTGTGTGGACGGACGGCCGCCCCCCGCCCCAGATGGTGTCAGATGAAGCCCGGGCTGAAGGGAGGGTGGTGGAGGATGGATGAACGTCCCCCCTCTAACACAGGAGAAACGGAGGGCCCCCATGATGCCGGATTGAGCCCTGGAATGAATGGAGGATGGACGGGCGGTCCCCCCGATGGTGCCCGGCGTGAGCACCGGGAGAGGAACCGCCACAACTGCTACCGCTGACCGATGCTCTGCAGGAAAACCGGAAGTGACGTGGTCGGCTACATCAACCCAGAAACCCAGCCGACGCAGGAGACGAGAGAGGAGGAGGGATAAATAGCCCTCAGACTCCTCCTACAAATACAGACTAGCCTGCGGCCAGCCTTCAAACATAATTATAAATAAATATACAAAGAATAAAAACAAAGGGAAGAACTAAAAAAATATATATACATATTATACACCTATACACATCTGGGAACTATGTAACAGTACATATACTGTATATTTCTAAAAGTCTTTTGTAGCGGGGTCTCCTTTAAGACTCTCAGGACTACCTTACCCAGAACCCCATTCGGCACCCAGGATGCAATGTTTTCACCCCAGAGACTCATGGGTGGGGTTATATAAGGAGGAGGGAGGCGACGCTTGGCCTCTTTGGGACACGAGACTTCAGTGGGGAGATCTTCCTGTGCGGATCCGCTGTGGTGCAAGGCCTGAAGCCTGGGGCCTTGCGCTGTTATCCAAAAGAGCCTTCAACCCCCATTGCGAGCCTGGGTGGCATCTGACTCGGTCATCCTCAACCGCTGCTGAGCCGGAGACCAGACCGCTGCAGAGGCTGTGTGTGGAGACACAGCAGGTGGAAGTTCCCGGACTGGGATCGCGTCCGGAGGGGTGATCGAGCACATGCTCAATCCATATACTGTATACTATTATTAAGCCTACAGACTGCCGTGGCCCACCTGTTCATATTTAAGTCCCCACTGGAGATCCATAGCAGAACTGAGTCAAACAGATCTCTAGTGGAGTGTTCTGTGTTGGCATTTTTTACCCTTTGGATTACAAATGTGTTCCTGAAATGTGCACCACCGTTTAAAGACTTGCATGCAAAGAATTCATCCCCTAGAGACTGAGTTATATGGTCAGGCCTGGCCATCCAGGTAGTTTATTTAGTTAGTGCGCCATAGGGCACATAGTGAAGTACTGTTACACGTGGCGCGTGTGCGCCAAATCTTACAAGTTATAGTGTGGCTATTGCTGCAGGGCTCTGCAGATAGATTCATGTGATCTGTTACAACTGTTGATTGTATTGCCAGTAGAAAGTAAACTCGTTATTCTTCTATCATTGCATTGGTGTCTGAATTTAACCATAGAGCATAAGATATATACATATTACCCTAGACTAACTGTCCAGAGGAGGGTCGAGTGAATTGCTGGGGGTTGGCGGAGCTGTCTTCAGGGCCCAAACTAAATCTGCGGCCCTCTTAACTGAAGGTATCGCTACACGTGGGGGTTCTCGTCCGGGATCCTGATACAGCAGGTGAACGCCAGAAGTGCCGGCATGGACCCCATGGACCCACAAGCAGTAGAAGCGTGGTGCAAAGCCTCTAGGGCAGACCCAAACCGCTCAATAGTCATCAGCCTTCCTGGGGAGGAATGGTCAACTGAAACAGTAGAGGAGTTAATGAAGTCAGTGTCCCCAGATCACACACCGTGGGTGACGGAGATAAAGTCAGACCCAGACATCTCATATCAGTATGCACTAGTAGAGTACTGGGACGGGATGCCGGAGGCTTGCAATAGTGATGAGCCGAACACCCCTGGGTTCGGTTCGCACCAGAACCCGCGAATGGACCGAAAGTTCGCACGAACTTTAGAACCCTATTAAATACAATGGATGCGAACGTTCGAAATCTAAAGTGCTAATTATAACGACTATTATGCATGTTATTGTCCTAAAAAGGGTTTGGGAACCCGGGTTCTGCACCAGGGGACATGTATCAATGCAAAAAGAAGTTTTAAAAACGGACGTTTTTCTGGAGCAGTCATTTTAATGATACATAAAGTGAAAAAAAAAAAAGTCAAATATTACTTTAAATATCGTACCTGGGGGGTGTCTAAAGTATGCCTGTGAAGTGCCACGTGTTTCCCGTGTTTAGAACTGTCCCTGCACAAAATTACATTTCTAAAGGAAAAAAAGCCATTTAAAAATGCTTGCGGCTTTAATGTAATGTCTGGTCCCGGTAATATGGATGAAAATCTTTAAGAAAAATGACATAGCTACCCCATCACCCCCCCCCCTTACCCCAGCCCATTACCAGCCCCTTTGGGTCTTGTATGGATATTAAGGGGAACCCCGCACACAAAATAAAAAAGGCCCTATATACTCTGAACAGCCGTATACAGGCGGTGCATACAAGACAGGGACTGTAGGTTTGTTCGTATGTAGAATCTGTTTGTATTTTGAACAGGTACATTGTTTAAGTGTAGCTCCAGCCAAAAAATATATTTTTAAGCTTTTTGGAAAACATAGGGAAGGGTTATCACCCCTGTAACATTTGTTTTGCTGTCTGTGCAGTGTGCACCTGTTCAGAACAGTTCACCTCACTTTCCGTCCTAATGACAAATGTTTTTTGAAAATTTGGGGGTTTTATTGAAACAAGAATTGGTGATAAAGAATCAGTGTAGAGGAGACACTTTTTTTTCCCATATTAACTCTTACAGGAGAGAATTTGCCTTCCTAGGGGTAGATTTCCTCTCACTTCCTGTTGTATCCTTCCGTTTGCAAGGAGGAGTCGTTTGTAAGTTGGATGTTTGAAAGTAGGGGCCTGCCGTATATACTCAGCTGAAATTTGCCCCTTACATGTTGGTGTTGCCACAACACTGTGAGCCCTCACAGTTACTCTTGGTGGGCGCATGAATGGGCCCTGCTGTGAATTATTAGATCAAGAATTGTAATTGCATGCCCCTGTTGAACAGGGGCTGAAAAATTGGGCTTTTGGTGGTGGTGGTGGTGTTGACACAACACTGTAAGGCCTCACAGTTAGTCTTGGTGGGCGCAGGAATGGGCCCTGCTGTGAATTATTAGATCAAGAATTGTAATTACATGCCCCTGTTAATAGGGATGAGCTTCGTGTTCGAGTCGAACATACGTTCGACTCGAACATTGGCTGTTCGATCGTTCGACGAAGATCGAACGATTTGGGCCGTTCGCGCCAAATTCGAGTGACGCGAACGGCCCACAATGCACTACGCCATCGCAGTGTCATCCAGGCGCTGTGATTGGCCAAGCATGCACTGTGACCCCGCATGCTTGGCCAATCACAGCGCCGGCAGCGAGGAGAGCAATGATTGGCCACAGGCAGGATGCCTGTGGCCAATTATTGCTGAGGGTGTTTAGTACACGCCCCACACTATAAAAGGCCGCCAGCACGGCGGCCTAGTGTAGTGTGTTCCGGAGCAGGGATAGAGTAGCATAGGCAGGGACAGTGACTGTTATTTCTTTCTTGCTTAACCTGGATTCCTTTAGTTTAGGGAAAGAGAAGGATAGGTAGGGAGAGTGTCAGTGTGTTTTGTGCTTCTGCTATAGTGTGCTTAAAAAAAACATTTATTCTAGGGACAGAAAACTCTAGGTAGGGACAGTGTCAGTTTCTTTCACTCTGCAAGTCCTTGTTTCCAGGGACCTGTAAGGACAGTGAGTTAATTGTCCTTGTGCTATATTGTGCTTAAAAAAAACATTTATTCTAGGGACAGAAAACTCTAGGTAGGGACAGTGTCAGTTTCTTTCACTCTGCAAGTCCTTGTTTCCAGGGACCTGTAAGGACAGTGAGTTAATTGTCCTTGTGCTATATTGTGATTAAAAAAAACATTTATTCTAGGGACAGAAAACTCTAGGTAGGGACAGTGTCAGTTTCTTTCACTCTGCAAGTCCTTGTTTCCCGGGACCTGTAAGGACAGTGAGTTAATTTTCCTTGTGCTATATTGTGATTAAAAAAAACATTTTTTCTAGGGACAGAAAACTGTAGGTAGGGAGAGTGTTTTTTTTCTTTCACTCTGCAAGTCCTTGTTTCCAGGGACCTGTAAGGACAGTGAGTTAATTGTCCTTGTGCTATATTGTGCTTAAAAAAAACATTTATTCTAGGGACAGAAAACTCTAGGTAGGGACAGTGTCAGTTTCTTTCACTCTGCAAGTCCTTGTTTCCAGGGACCTGTAAGGACAGTGAGTTAATTTTCCTTGTGCTATATTGTGATTAAAAAAAACATTTATTCTAGGGACAGAAAACTCTAGGTAGGGACAGTGTCAGTTTCTTTCACTCTGCAAGTCCTTGTTTCCAGGGACCTGTAAGGACAGTGAGTTAATTTTCCTTGTGCTATATTGTGATTAAAAAAAACATTTTTTCTAGGGACAGAAAACTGTAGGTAGGGAGAGTGTTTTTTTTCTTTCACTCTGCAAGTCCTTGTTTCCAGGGACCTGTAAGGACAGTGAGTTAATTGTCCTTGTGCTATATTGTGCTTAAAAAAAACATTTATTCTAGGGACAGAAAACTCTAGGTAGGGACAGTGTCAGTTTCTTTCACTCTGCAAGTCCTTGTTTCCAGGGACCTGTAAGGACAGTGAGTTAATTTTCCTTGTGCTATATTGTGATTAAAAAAAACATTTATTCTAGGGACAGAAAACTCTAGGTAGGGACAGTGTCAGTTTCTTTCACTCTGCAAGTCCTTGTTTCCA
This sequence comes from Rana muscosa, assembly GCA_029206835.1. Taxonomy (NCBI): domain Eukaryota; kingdom Metazoa; phylum Chordata; class Amphibia; order Anura; family Ranidae; genus Rana; species Rana muscosa. The sequence continues at coordinate 1,256,395,919 of CM055116.1, read as the reverse complement.
GGGACCTGTAAGGACAGTGAGTTAATTTTCCTTGTGCTATATTGTGATTAAAAAAAACATTTTTTCTAGGGACAGAAAACTGTAGGTAGGGAGAGTGTTTTTTTTCTTTCACTCTGCAAGTCCTTGTTTCCAGGGACCTGTAAGGACAGTGAGTTAATTTTCCTTGTGCTATATTGTGATTAAAAAAAACATTTTTTCTAGGGACAGAAAACTCTAGGTAGGGAGAGTGTTTTTTTTCTTTCACTCTGCAAGTCCTTGTTTCCAGGGACCTGTAAGGACAGTGAGTTAATTGTCCTTGTGCTATATTGTGCTTAAAAAAAACATTTTTTCTAGGGACAGAAAACTCTAGGTAGGGAGAGTGTTTTTTTTTTTCACTCTGCAAGTCCTTGTTTCCAGGGACCTGTAAGGACAGTGAGTTAATTGTCCTTGTGCTATATTGTGCTTAAAAAAAAACATTTATTCTAGGGACAGAAAACTCTAGGTAGGGACAGTGTCAGTTTCTTTCACTCTGCAAGTCCTTGTTTCCAGGGACCTGTAAGGACAGTGAGTTAATTTTCCTTGTGCTATATTGTGATTAAAAAAAACATTTATTCTAGGGACAGAAAACTCTAGGTAGGGACAGTGTCAGTTTCTTTCACTCTGCAAGTCCTTGTTTCCAGGGACCTGTAAGGACAGTGAGTTAATTTTCCTTGTGCTATATTGTGATTAAAAAAAACATTTTTTCTAGGGACAGAAAACTGTAGGTAGGGAGAGTGTTTTTTTTCTTTCACTCTGCAAGTCCTTGTTTCCAGGGACCTGTAAGGACAGTGAGTTAATTGTCCTTGTGCTATATTGTGCTTAAAAAAAACATTTATTCTAGGGACAGAAAACTCTAGGTAGGGACAGTGTCAGTTTCTTTCACTCTGCAAGTCCTTGTTTCCAGGGACCTGTAAGGACAGTGAGTTAATTTTCCTTGTGCTATATTGTGATTAAAAAAAACATTTATTCTAGGGACAGAAAACTCTAGGTAGGGACAGTGTCAGTTTCTTTCACTCTGCAAGTCCTTGTTTCCAGGGACCTGTAAGGACAGTGAGTTAATTTTCCTTGTGCTATATTGTGATTAAAAAAAACATTTTTTCTAGGGACAGAAAACTGTAGGTAGGGAGAGTGTTTTTTTTCTTTCACTCTGCAAGTCCTTGTTTCCAGGGACCTGTAAGGACAGTGAGTTAATTTTACTTGTGCTATATTGTGCTTAAAAAAAACATTTTTTCTAGGGACAGAAAACTGTAGGTAGGGAGAGTGTTTTTTTTCTTTCACTCTGCAAGTCCTTGTTTCCAGGGACCTGTAAGGACAGTGAGTTAATTGTCCTTGTGCTATATTGTGCTTAAAAAAAAACATTTATTCTAGGGACAGAAAACTCTAGGTAGGGACAGTGTCAGTTTCTTTCACTCTGCAAGTCCTTGTTTCCAGGGACCTGTAAGGACAGTGAGTTAATTTTCCTTGTGCTATATTGTGATTAAAAAAAACATTTATTCTAGGGACAGAAAACTCTAGGTAGGGACAGTGTCAGTTTCTTTCACTCTGCAAGTCCTTGTTTCCAGGGACCTGTAAGGACAGTGAGTTAATTTTCCTTGTGCTATATTGTGATTAAAAAAAACATTTTTTCTAGGGACAGAAAACTGTAGGTAGGGAGAGTGTTTTTTTTCTTTCACTCTGCAAGTCCTTGTTTCCAGGGACCTGTAAGGACAGTGAGTTAATTGTCCTTGTGCTATATTGTGCTTAAAAAAAACATTTTTTCTAGGGACAGAAAACTGTAGGTAGGGAGAGTGTTTTTTTTCTTTCACTCTGCAAGTCCTTGTTTCCAGGGACCTGTAAGGACAGTGAGTTAATTGTCCTTGTGCTATATTGTGCTTAAAAAAAACATTTATTCTAGGGACAGAAAACTCTAGGTAGGGACAGTGTCAGTTTCTTTCACTCTGCAAGTCCTTGTTTCCAGGGACCTGTAAGGACAGTGAGTTAATTTTCCTTGTGCTATATTGTGATTAAAAAAAACATTTATTCTAGGGACAGAAAACTCTAGGTAGGGACAGTGTCAGTTTCTTTCACTCTGCAAGTCCTTGTTTCCAGGGACCTGTAAGGACAGTGAGTTAATTTTCCTTGTGCTATATTGTGATTAAAAAAAACATTTTTTCTAGGGACAGAAAACTGTAGGTAGGGAGAGTGTTTTTTTTCTTTCACTCTGCAAGTCCTTGTTTCCAGGGACCTGTAAGGACAGTGAGTTAATTTTACTTGTGCTATATTGTGCTTAAAAAAAACATTTTTTCTAGGGACAGAAAACTGTAGGTAGGGAGAGTGTTTTTTTTCTTTCACTCTGCAAGTCCTTGTTTCCAGGGACCTGTAAGGACAGTGAGTTAATTGTCCTTGTGCTATATTGTGCTTAAAAAAAACATTTATTCTAGGGACAGAAAACTCTAGGTAGGGACAGTGTCAGTTTCTTTCACTCTGCAAGTCCTTGTTTCCAGGGACCTGTAAGGACAGTGAGTTAATTTTCCTTGTGCTATATTGTGATTAAAAAAAACATTTATTCTAGGGACAGAAAACTCTAGGTAGGGACAGTGTCAGTTTCTTTCACTCTGCAAGTCCTTGTTTCCAGGGACCTGTAAGGACAGTGAGTTAATTTTCCTTGTGCTATATTGTGATTAAAAAAAACATTTTTTCTAGGGACAGAAAACTGTAGGTAGGGAGAGTGTTTTTTTTCTTTCACTCTGCAAGTCCTTGTTTCCAGGGACCTGTAAGGACAGTGAGTTAATTTTACTTGTGCTATATTGTGCTTAAAAAAAACATTTTTTCTAGGGACAGAAAACTGTAGGTAGGGAGAGTGTTTTTTTTCTTTCACTCTGCAAGTCCTTGTTTCCAGGGACCTGTAAGGACAGTGAGTTAATTGTCCTTGTGCTATATTGTGCTTAAAAAAACATTTATTCTAGGGACAGAAAACTCTAGGTAGGGACAGTGTCAGTTTCTTTCACTCTGCAAGTCCTTGTTTCCAGGGACCTGTAAGGACAGTGAGTTAATTTTCCTTGTGCTATATTGTGATTAAAAAAAACATTTTTTCTAGGGACAGAAAACTGTAGGTAGGGAGAGTGTTTTTTTTCTTTCACTCTGCAAGTCCTTGTTTCCAGGGACCTGTAAGGACAGTGAGTTAATTTTCCTTGTGCTATATTGTGATTAAAAAAAACATTTTTTCTAGGGACAGAAAACTGTAGGTAGGGAGAGTGTTTTTTTTCTTTCACTCTGCAAGTCCTTGTTTCCAGGGACCTGTAAGGACAGTGAGTTAATTGTCCTTGTGCTATATTGTGCTTAAAAAAAACATTTTTTCTAGGGACAGAAAACTGTAGGTAGGGAGAGTGTTTTTTTTTTTTCACTCTGCAAGTCCTTGTTTCCAGGGACCTGTAAGGACAGTGAGTTAATTGTCCTTGTGCTATATTGTGCTTAAAAAAAACATTTATTCTAGGGACAGAAAACTCTAGGTAGGGACAGTGTCAGTTTCTTTCACTCTGCAAGTCCTTGTTTCCAGGGACCTGGAGAGACATTGAGTGAATTGTCCTTGTGCTATATTGTGATTAAAAAAAACATTTATTCTAGGGACAGAAAACTCTAGGTAGGGACAGTGTCAGTTTCTTTCACTGTGAAAGTCCTTGTTTCAAGGGACAGAGAAGGACACCTGAAGGTAGCCCTTATTGCTTTTTTCCCATCTCCCTGCAGGCCATCTATTAGAATGTCTGGAAGGCAAACAAGGAGAGGCAGACAGTCAGGAGGCAATAAAAGAGGGCAAGCAGGCTCTGTGTCTGGGGGCAACAGTGCTGGTCGTGGACGCGGTGCATTGTCATCAGCACATGGCCATGGGACACGCTTGTCCTTCTTTTCGGCAGCTGGACATGTTGAGCCACATCATGCCGAAGACTTGGTAGAGTGGATGACCAAGCCCTCCTCCTCCTCCTCATCCTCTCTCACCCAGGCTCAGGGTACTGGAAAAGCAGCTGCCAAAGCGTCGTCTTCCCTGGTATCAATGTCAGACAAATCATCAGTCACTCCTTCCCTAGACCCACCATGTCCTCCTCCTGAGGAGTCCCCCGAACTGTTTCAGCACAGTGTTGGGTACATGCTCCAGGAGGATGCCCAGCGTTTCGAAGGGTCTGATGATGAAACCCAGCTAGAGGAAGGCAGTAGCGTGAGAGCAGACAGAGGGGATGCTCAAGAAGGACACCAATCTGGCAGTCATGTTCCAGCAGCTGCAGCATACTGCCAGATTGGCTCCAGTGATGAGGAGGGAGGGGATGATGAGGTCAATGACTCCACGTGGGTGCCTAATAGGAGAGAGGAGGAGGAGGAGGATGAGGAGGAGGCACATCTCCAACGAGGCAGGATGCCCTTTGGTGGCCAGCGTAAGGGCAGTACACCGACGGAATCACACCGCAGAGCTCCGCCTGTGCAGGGCGCTGCCTCTGCCCGTCATTCAAAAAGTTCTTTGGTGTGGGCCTTTTTTGAGGCTAGTGCATCAGATCGCACAGCTGCTGTTTGCAACATATGTCTCAAGCGTATATCGCGTGGCCAAAACATCAGCCGCTTGGGTACCACATGCCTGACCAGACATATGTTGACCTGCCATGCAGCTCGTTGGCAAGCCTACCTCAAAGACCCACACCAAAGAACAAAGCGGACCTCTCCTTGCACCGCATCAGCTGGGATCTCCAACCCCACTATAACTTCAGTCCTCTCTGAAACATGCACTGAGAGGAATGAAGGTGTAGAATTAGGTGTGTCACAGCCAAGTACTTGCGCCCACTCTGCTAGCAGTACACCGACGTCCGATTCTAGCAGGCAAATTTCCCTGCCCCAGCTGCTGGACCGTCGAAAGAAGTTCACTCCCAGCCATCCACATGCCCAGCGGTTGAATGCTAGCTTGGCTAAATTGCTAGCGCTTCAACTGCTGCCTTTTCAGTTGGTAGACTCGGCCCCCTTCCGTGAGTTTGTGCAATGTGCGGTTCCTCAGTGGCAGGTTCCCAAACGCCACTTTTTCTCACGGAAGGCTATTCCGGCTCTCTACCGGCATGTGGAAGGCAATGTCTTGGCCTCGCTGGACAGGGCGGTCAGCGGTAAGGTGCATATTACCGCTGACTCATGGTCCAGCAGGCATGGACAGGGACGTTACCTTTCTTTCACGGCCCATTGGGTCACTCTTTTGGCAGCTGGGAAGGATTCAGGACAAGGTGCAGTAGTGTTGGAGGTTGTCCCACCGCCACGCCTCCAAAATGCTACTACTGGTTGTGACACACCTCTCTCCTCCACCCCCTCCTCTTCTTCTTCCTCCTTGGCCTCTTCCTGTGGTTTGTCCTATGAACCAGCGGTGCTCCGTAGCCGTTCACGGGGCTACGCAAGTACGCAGGCAAAAAGATGCCATGCCGTGCTTGCGCTGGTGTGTTTGGGGGACAGAAGCCACACTGGGGCAGAGGTCCTGTCTGCTCTGCAGGGCCAGGCCGAGAGGTGGTTGACGCCACGCCAGCTTAAGCCAGGAATGGTGGTTTGCGACAATGGCACCAACCTCCTCTCCGCCCTCCGACAGGGACAACTGACCCATGTGCCCTGTGTGGCTCACGTCCTTAACCTGGTGGTGCAGCGCTTCTTGGGCAGGTACCCGGGCTTACAGGATGTCCTGAGGCAGGCCAGGAAAGTCTGTGTGCATTTCCGCAGATCTTATAATGCCAGTGCTCGCCTGGCTGAGCTGCAAAAGGAGTTGAACCTGCCCAAGAACCGCCTTATATGTGACATGCCCACCAGGTGGAACTCAACGTTGGCCATGCTGCAGCGGCTGCACACGCAGCAGAGGGCCATCAATGAGTACCTGTGCGACTACGGCACCAGGACAGGGTCAGGGGAGCTTGGTTTTTTTTCTCCACGCCAGTGGGGCATGATCAGGGATGCATGCACTGTCCTGGCACCATTTGAGGAGGCCACGAGGATGGTGAGCAGTGACAGTGCATGCATCAGTGACACTGTACCTCTTGTCCACCTGTTGGAGCACACGCTGCGTGGAATAATGGACAGGGCACTTGAGGCAGAACAGAGGCAGGAAGAGGAGGACTTCCTTGCCTCTCAAGGCCCCCTTTACCCAGACAGTGTTCCTTCTGTCCCACCCATCGCACAGGAAGAGGAGGAGGAGGAGGAGGAGGAGGAGGAGGAGGATTGTGTCAGCATGGAGGTGGAGGCTGGCACTCAGCATCATCAGCAGCAGTCTTTTAGGGATGATTTACAGTCCCAAGAAACCAGTGGACTTGTACGTGGCTGGGAGGAGGTGGCTGCGGATCATGTCGTCCTTAGTGACCCAGAGGACTCCGGAGCGAATGCCTCAGCAAACCTACGCTGCATGGCCTCCCTGATCCTGCAAAGTCTGCGGAAGGATCCTCGTATTCTTCGGATCAAGGAGAGGGACCATTACTGGCTGGCCACTCTCCTTGATCCACGGTACAAGGGTAAGGTTGCGGACCTTATGTTACCGTCGCAGAGGGAGCAGAGGATGAGACAACTCCGGGAGGCCTTGCAGAAAGGTCTGTGCAACGCGTTCCCAGAGACTGGGAGGTTGCAAACTCCTGGTCCTGGACAACGAGTTGCTGAGGCTTCGGCCAGTCAAAGAAGGAGCGGTGGGGAAGGTGGCCGTCTGACCGATGCGTTCAGACAATTCTTTAGTCCGCAGCCCCAAAGTATGATCGGTTCCAGCAACCATCGCCAGCGTCTGATAAACATGGTGCAGGAATATCTAGGGGCAAGGTCAGACTTGGACACCTTCCCCACCGAAAATCCTCTGGCTTACTGGGTCTTGAGGATGGATCACTGGCCAGAGCTTGCACAGTATGCAATTGAGCTACTGGCCTGTCCTGCATCCAGCGTTCTTTCGGAACGCACATTCAGTGCTGCTGGAGGATTTGTCACGGATCACAGGGTGCGCCTGTCCACCGACTCGGTTGATCGACTGACTTTCATCAAGATGAACCAGTCTTGGATCACCACCAGCTACCACACACCTGATGCTGATATAACAGACTAATTGATTTTAAAATGTCACATCCCTTCAAGACTGATGCTGATGCTGAGTGCCTGTGCTGTTATGTTGACTGGCTATCCTCCTCCTCCGAGTCCTCAATGATACGATTGATGATGATAGCTTGGAAGATCATTTTTGTTTATGGGTGCCGCCACCAGTGCCTAACGCCCAATTTTTCAGCCCCTGTTTAACAGGGGCGTGTAATTACAATTTTTGAAGCAATACTTTGCAACAGGGCTCATTGCTGTGCTCCAAGTACAGTATCTGTGAGGAGTTGCAGTGTTGTGCCACCAGTGCCTAAGGCCCAATTTTTCAGCCCCTGTTTAACAGGGGCGTGTCATTACAATTTTTGAAGCAATACTTTGCAACAGGGCTCATTGCTGTGCTCCAAGTACAGTATCTGTGAAGGGTTGCAGTGTTGTGCCACCAGTGCCTAAGGCCCAATTTTTCAGCCCCTGTTCAACAGGGGCATGTAATTACAATTCTTGATCTAATAATTCACAGCAGGGCCCATTGCTGCACCCACCAAGAGTAACTGTCAGGGCTTACAGTGTTGTGGCACCAGCACCACCATCAAAGGCCCAATTTTTACTACCACTGTTCAACAATTATATGTAATTAAAATTCCTGATATAATAGTTGACAGCAGGGCGTTCCAGCACCAACCAAGAGTAACTGTGAGTGCTTACAGTGTTGTGCCAACACCAACAACTAAGGGGCCTATTTCTGCAGAGTATATACGGCAGGTCCCTACTTTCAAACATCCAACTTACAAACGACTCCTACTTGCAAACGCAAGAAGACAACAGGAAGTGAGAGGAAATCTACCACTAGGAAGGAAAATTCTCTCCTGTAAGAATAAATATGGGAGAAAGGTGTCTCCTCTGTACTGATGCTTTATCAGCAATCCTTGTTTCAAGAAAAACACCACATTTCAAAAACAGTTGTCATTAGGACGGAAAGTGAGGTGAAATGTTCTGAACAGGGGCACAGACAGCAAAACAAATGTTACAGGGGTGATAACCCTTACCTATGTTTTCCAAAAAGTTTAAAAATAGATTTTTGGTCTGGAGCTACACTTCAACAATGTACCTGTTCAAAATTACAAACAGATTCTACATAAGAACAAACCTACAGTCCCTGTCTTGTATGCACCGCCTGTATACGGCTGTTCAGAGTATATAGGGCCTTTTTTATTTTATGTGCGGGGTTCCCCTTAATATCCATACAAGACCCAAAGGGGCTGGTAATGGGCTGGGGTAGGGGGGGGGTCATGGGGTAGCTATGCCATTTTTCTTAAAGATTTTCATCCATATTACCGGGACCAGACATTACATTAAAGCCGCAAGCAGTTTTAAATGGCTTTTTTTTCCTTTAGAAGTGTCATTTTGTGCAGGGACAGTTCTAAACACGGGAAACACGTGGCACTTCACAGGCATACTTTAGACACCCCCCAGGTACGATATTTAAAGGAATATTTGACTTTTTTTTTTCACTTTATGCATCATTAAAATGACTGCTCCCGGAAAACGACCGTTTTTAAAACTTATTTTTGCATTGATACATGTCCCCTGGTGCAGAACCCGGGTTCCCAAACCCTTTTTAGGACAATAACATGCATAATAGTTTTTATAATTAGCACTTTAGAATTCGAACGTTCGCATCCATTGTATTTAATAGGGTTCTAATGTTCGTTCGAACTTTCGGTCCGTTCGCGGGTTCTGGTGCGAACCGAACCCGGGGGTGTTCGGCTCATCACTACCTGTTAAACAGGGGCAGAAAAATTGAGCCTTAGGCGCTGGTGCCACAACACTGCAACCCCTCACAGATACTGTACTTGGAGCACAGCAATGAGCCCTGTTGCAAAGTATTGCATCAAAAATTTTAATTACACGCCCCTGTTAAACAGGGGCTGAAAAATTGGGCCTTAGCCACTGGTGCTGGTGCCACGACACTGCAACCACTCCCAGATACTCTACTTGGAGTGCAGGAATGAGCCCTGCTGCAAAGCATTGCATAAAAAATTGTAATAACACACCCCTGTTAAACAGGGGCTGAAAAATTGGGCCTTAGCCACTGGTGGCGGCACCCAGAAACAAAAATGTTCTTCCAAGCTATCATCGTCAATCGGATCATTGAGGAGGAGGAGGATAGTCAGTCAACATAACAGGACAAACTCTCAGCATCAGAATCAGTCTTGAAGGGATGTGACATTTGAAAATAAATTCATCTGTTATATCAGCTTCAGGTGTTTGGTAGCTGGTGGTGATTCAAGACTGGTTCATCTTTATGAAGGTCAGTCGATCAACAGAGTCGGTGGACAGGAGCACCCTGTGATCCGTGACAAATCCTCCAGCAGCACTGAATGTGCGTTCTGAAAGAACGCTGGATGCAGGACAGGCCAGTAGCTCAATTGCATACTGTGCAAGCTCTGGCCAGTGATCCATCCTCAAGACCCAGTAAGCCAGAGGATTTTCAGTGGGGAAGGTGTCCAAGTCTGACCTTGCCCATAGGTATTCCTGCACCATGTATATCAGACGCTGGCAATGGTTGCTGGAACCGATCATACCTTGGGGCTGCGGACTAAAGAATTGTCTGAACGCTTCGGTCAGACGGCCACCTTCCCCACCGCTCGTTCTTTGACTGACCGAAGCCTCAGCAACTCGTTGTCCAAGACCAGGAGTTTGTAACCTCCCAGTCTCTGGGAACGCGTTGCACAGACCTTTCTGCAAGGCCTCCTGGAGTTGTCTCATCCTCTGCTCCCTCTGCGACGGTAAGATAAGGTCCGCAACCTTACCCTTGTACCGTGGATCAAGGGGAGTGGCAAGCCAGTAATGGTCCCTCTCCTTGATCCGAAGAATACGAGGATCCTTCCGCAGACTTTGCAGGATCAGGGAGGCCATGCAGTGTAGGTTAGCTGAGGCATTCAGTCCGGAGTCCTCTGGGTCACTAAGGATGACATGATCCGCAGCCACCTCCTCCCAGCCACGTACAAGTCCACTGGTTTCTTGGGACTGTAAATCATCCCTAAAAGACTGCTGCTGATGATGCTGAGTGCCAGCCTCCACCTCCATACTGACACAATCCTCCTCCTCCTCCTCCTCCTCTTCTTCCTGTGCGATGGGTGGGACAGAAGGAACACTGTCTGGGTAAAGGGGGCCTTGAGAGGCAAGGAAGTCCTCCTCTTCCTGCCTCTGTTCTGCCTCAAGTGCCCTGTCCATTATTCCACGCAGCGTATGTTCCAACAGGTGGACAAGAGGTACAGTGTCACTGATGCATGCACTGTCACTGCTCACCATCCTCGTGGCCTCCTCAAATAGTGCCAGAACAGTGCATGCATCCCTGATCATGCCCCACTGGCGTGGTGAAAAAAACCCGAGCTCCCCTGACCCTGTCCTGGTGCCGTAGTCGCACAGGTACTCATTGATGGCCCTCTGCTGCGTGTGCAGACGCTGCAGCATGGCCAACGTTGAGTTCCACCTGGTGGGCATGTTACATATAAGGCGGTTCTTGGGCAGGTTCAACTCCTTTTGCAGCTCAGACAGGCGAGCACTGGCATTATAAGATCTGCGGAAATGCACACAGACTTTCCTGGCCTGCCTCAGGACATCCTGTAAGTCTGGGTACCTGCCCAAGAACCGCTGCACCACCAGGTTAAGGACGTGAGCCACACAGGGCACATGGGTCAGTTGTCCCTGTCAGAGAGCTGAGAGGAGGTTGGTGCCATTGTCGCAAACTACCATTCCTGGCTTAAGCTGGCGTGGCGTCAACCACCTCTCGGCCTGCCCCTGCAGAGCAGACAGAACCTCTGCCCCAGTGTGGCTCCTGTCCCCCAAACACACCAGCGCAAGCACGGCATGGCATCTTTTTGCCTTCGTACTTGCGTAGCCCCTTGAACGCCTACGGAGCACCGCTGGTTCCGAGGACAAAGCACAGGAAGAGGCCACGGAGGAAGAAGAAGAGGAGGGGGTGGAGGACAGAGGTGTGTCACAACCAGTAGTAGCATTTTGGAGGCGTGGCGGTGGAACAACCTCCAACACTACTGCACCTTGTCCTGCATCCTTCTCAGCTGCCAAAAGAGTGACCCAATGGGCCGTGAAAGAAAGGTAACGTCCCTGTCCATGCCTGCTGGACCATGAGTCAGCGGTAATATGCACCTTACCGCTGACCACCCTGTCCAGCGAGGCCAAGACATTGCCTTCCACATGCCGGTAGAGAGCCGGAATCGCCTTCCGTGAGAAAAAGTGGCGTTTGGGAACCTGCCACTGAGGAACCGCACATTGCACAAACTCACAGAAGGGGGCCGAGTCTACCAACTGAAAAGGCAGCAGTTGAAGCGCTAGCAATTTAGCCAAGCTAGCATTCAACCGCTGGGCATGTGGATGGCAGGGAGTGAACTTCTTTTGACGGTCCAGCAGCTGGGGCAGGGAAATTTGCCTGCTAGAATCGGACGTCGGTGTACTGCTAGCAGAGTGGCCGCAAGTACTTGGCTGTGACACACCTAATTCTATACCTTCATTCCTCTCAGTGCAGGTTTCAGAGAGGACTGAAGGTATAGTGGGGTTGGAGATCCCAGCTGATGCGGTGCAAGGAGAGGTACGCTTTGTTCTTTGGTGTGGGTCTTTAAGGTAGGCTTGCCAACGAGCTGCATGGCAGGTCAACATATGTCTGGTCAAGCATGTGGTGCCCAAGCGGCTGATGTTTTGGCCACGCGATATGCGCTTGAGACATATGTTGCAAACAGCAGCTGTGCGATCTGATGCACTCGCCTCAAAAAAGGCCCACACCAAAGAACTTTTTGAATAACGGGCATAGGCAGCGCCCTGCACAGGCGGAGCTCTGCGGTGTGATTCCGTCGGTGTGCTGCCCTTACGCTGGCCACCCAAGGGCATCCTGCCTCGTTGGAGATGTGCCTCCTCCTCATCCTCCTCCTCCTCCTCTCTCCTATTAGGCACCCACGTGGAGACAGTGACCTCATCATCCCCTCCCTTCTCATCACTGGAGCCAATCTGGCAGTATGCTGCAGCTGCTGGAACATGACTGCCAGATTGGTGTCCTTCTTGAGCATCCCCTCTCTCTGCTCTCACGCTACTGCCTTCCTCTAGCTGGGTATCATCATCAGACCCTTCGAAACGCTGGGCATCCTCCTGGAGCGTGTACCCAACACTGTGCTCAAACAGTTCGGGGGACTCCTCAGGAGGAGGACATGGTGGGTCTAGGGAAGGAGTGACTGATGATGACATTGATACCAGGGAAGAGGACGCTTTGGCAGCTGCTTTGCCAGTACCCTGAGCCTGGGTGAGAGAGGATGAGGAGGATGAGGAGGGCTTGGTCATCCACTCTACCAAGTCTTCGGCATGATGTGGTTCAACATGTCCAGCTGCCGAAAAGAAGGACAAGCGTGTCCCATGGCCATGTGCTGATGACAATGCACCGCGTCCACGACCAGCACTGTTGCCCCCAGACACAGAGCCTGCTTGCCCTCTTTTATTGGCTCCTGACTGTCTGCCTCTCCTTGTTTGCCTTCCAGACATTCTAATGGCCTGCAGGGAGATGGGAAAACCAGCAATAAGGTGTATACTGTGCAGGAGGCTTAGCAACAATGACACTGACACTGTCTCCTGCCTATCCTTCTCTCTCCCTGCACACAAGGTTTAGCAAAGAATAGGACACTGACACTGTCGACTGCCTATCCTTGTCTGTCCCTACACACAAGGTTTAGCAATTTGGTTAAGCACACTAGGTTTAGCAAAGAATATGACACTAACACTCTCCCTGCCTATCCTTGTCTGTCCCTACAAACAAGGTTTAGCAAAGAATATGACACTGACACTCTGCCTACCTATCCTTGTCTGTCCCTACACACAAGGTTTAGCAATATGGTTCAGCACACAAGGTTTAGCAAAGAATATGACACTGACACTCTCCCTGCCGATCCTTGTCTGTCCATACACACAAGGTTTAGCAATATGGTTCAGCACACAAGGTTTAGCAAAGAATATGACACTGACACTCTGCCTACCTATCCTTGTCTGTCCCTACACACAAGGTTTAGCAATATGGTTCAGCACACAAGGTTTAGCAAAGAATATGACACTGACACTCTCCCTGTCGATCCTTGTCTGTCCCTACACACAAGGTTTAGCAATATGGTTCAGCACACAAGGTTTAGCAAAGAATATGACACTGACACTCTCCCTGCCTATCCTTCTTTGTCCCTACAAACAAGGTTTAGCAAAGAATATGACACTGACACTCTGCCTACCTATCCTTGTCTGTCCCTGCACACAAGGTTTAGCAAAGAATATGACACTGACACTCTCCCTGCCTATCCTTCTCTGTCCCTACAAACAAGGTTTAGCAAAGAATATGACACTGACACTCTGCCTACCTATCCGTGTCTTTCCCTACACACAAGGTTTAGCAATATGGTTCAGCACACAAGGTTTAGCAAAGAATATGACACTGACACTCTCCCTGCCGATCCTTGTCTTTCCCAGCACACAAGGTTTAGCAAAGAATATGACACTGACACTCTCCCTGCCGATCCTTGTCTGTCCCTACACACAAGGTTTAGCAAATAATATGACACTGACACTCTCCCTACCTATCCTTCTCTGTCCCTACACACAAGTTTGAGGTACAAATAGCACTGACACTGTCCCTGCCTATGTAACTCTTTCCCTGCGCTGGAACACACTGCACGAGGCCGCCGCGCTGGCGGCCTTTTATAGTGTGGGGCGTGTACTAAACCCCCTCAGCAATAATTGGCCACAGGCATCCTGCCTTTGGCCAATCATTGCTCTCCTCGCTGCCGGCGCTGTGATTGGCCAAGCATGCAGGGTCACAGTGCATGCTTGGCCAATCACAGCGCCGGGATTACACTGCGATGGCGCAGTGTATTGTGGGCCGTTCGCGTCACTCAAATTTGGCGCGAACGGCCCAAATCGTTCGTTGTTCGCCGAACGCGTGAACAGCCGATGTTCGAGTCGAACCTATGTTCGACTCAAACACCAAGCTCATCCCTAGCTTGCAAGCGCAAGTGTGTGCGGACGCCAGACAACAGAACCTATAGGTTGGTGCACGCAGTAACTGTAAAGAAGGATCCATCACCAACGGGATCACCGCAGGCTGCGGTCCGTACCTCACCAGAAAGAGGAGACAGGGTGACGCCCCCGGTGGCACCTGCACCTGCCACTGCTATATCACCAGAACTGAAAAATGCAATAGGGGATCTGCTAGCCAAGTGTCAGAAGACAAGCACGGTACATGTAGAGACTAGCTACCGGAGACTAAAGACATTCTCAGGGAAGCTCCCTGTCCCTGCAGGGGAGGAAGACTTTGATACTTGGGTGGAACAGGCATTACAAGCAGTGGAGGCATGGGAGGTGCCTGAAGCACAGAAGAGGCAACGAGTGATAGAAAGCCTTAAAGGCGCAGCAGCAGAAGCAGTGAAGTTTCCGGTTTGGAAATACAGACTGCACGGCTCAAGACTGTCTAGCCATGCTACAGAAAGAGTTCGGTCAGTTAGAAAAGGTGACAGAGATGGTCTACCAATTTGAACAAACTCACCAACAGCCGAATGAGAAGCTTTCAGAGTATGTCAAAAGACTGAACAAGTTGCTGTGTAAGATTGTTCTGAAGAAGGGAATGATGCCCCAAGATACAGATGCGGCAAGAATGAAGCAAGTCTTAAAGGGAGCATTACGCTCGGATCCAGTCTGGTTGCACTTGAAAACCTCAGGAGGAGGAACGTCACTGACTTACTCTGATTTGATAAAAATCATCAGAGATGAAGAGGCACTGCAGAAGGATCAGGCAATGATAAAGACAAGTCATGCCCCTACACGAGTGATAGTTAACTCGCTCATGACTCCAGAAAGGGACTCAGAAGTGGACACTTTGAAATCACAAATGTCTCAGGTGTTAGAGATGCTAACCTCTCTGATGGCGAAAGACACTCAGGGTCCAGAGAAAGAGGTAGCGAGAAAGGAACTGTTCCCAGCTGTTTCGGCACCCGCATCTCTGCAAGACTGGGGGGACATAATCTGTTTTAACTGTGGGGGAGTTGGCCACATTGCAGCTACATGTTCCAGTCCCAAGAAGAAGAAAACAGATAACCGCAAACCGGCGGGAAACTCCAGAGGGCCCCGGTGAAGGAGTCAACCGGGTGCCCATCATTTTCAGTGAGCTCCAAGCTGAATGCGAAGCGGAAGAAAAGAGGAGACAAAACCCCTCAGAGGAAACATAACATTCCTCAACAGAGATACACCCCAGAGAAAGGGGGCAAAACCCCTCAGAAAAGGCACAGCATTCCCCAGAGGGGATGCACACCTAAGAAAAACAATAATATCCCTCAGCGGGTCTGTACACCCATTGAAAGGAGGGAAATCAATGCATACCAGGCTCAAGAAAGACTAAAGTTCAAAGGGAGTTGGACGAGAGAGAGTCCGAAGGGAAAGGACCAGAAGAAGGCGACCCCTGCCAGGCCATATCCGGAGAAGCTGGTAGGCCCATCTCCTATAGCGCCCATTCAAGTGGAGGGAGTCTACACCAGAGCCATCTTGGATACTGGGGCACAAGTGACCCTATTATACCGGGATTTCTACGATAAGCATTTGAGTTATCTGCCCATTCAGAAGATAGAGGAACTGGAAATATGGGGGATTGGAACCCAGAGCTTCCCCTACGATGGCTATCTGCCCATCAAGATGACCTTTGACCCCAGGGCCGATCCGATACGGGGTGCAGAGGGTGCAGTGCACCGAGGCGCCAGAGGGGAGGGGGCGCCAAAGTTTCAGGAGCATCGTTGGTCCCGAGTGTGTTGCCAACTAGTCTGGCGCCGGTGTTTTGTCCTAGACGAGTCACGAGCGCATGTCAGCGAGGGCGCCGTGACCTCCTCGTTCATTGCCCCCTACCTCCGCCGCCCACTGACCCGCCCGCCGGCAACAGTGTCCACACCCCCCGCCCAGCGCCCGCTGTATCCATACTAAGGAGGGAAGAGGAGGTAAGTTAGGTCCGCCCCACCTCCTCCCCATGTCCCCCCTGTGCCCGCCCACAACCCCTTGTGCGGCCAATCTGTGCCTGGAAAGGGGTGTGGGCGGGAGATTTCAAAGCAGCAAGATGCAGCAAGATGCCAGTGACACCACGCTGCGCTGGACACCGTCTCCTCCAGCCAGAGGCGCCGCGGCTGTCAACACAGAGAGAGAGAGAGAGAGAGAGCCGCACCTGGGGATGATTACCGCTGCACTGCTCTCCTATCACCGAGATCTGTCAGTGTCCACTGACATGGAGGTGGCTCAGGATTCAGGAAGAGGAAGACATACTCCGCTGCTCCGCATGTTTCCCCCGCCCGCAGCCTTAGCCTTCACACATGGATGAGCAGGGAGTCGGGGACCGAGAGCACTACTACAGGACATGAGTGAGTAACTTCAGCAGAACTGGAGCTTCCTTTTACTTCAGGTTCTGCACTGTACACTATGCAGCCTGGGACATTGATCCATCTTTCACTCCTCCTCTTCCCCCTCCTCCTCTTCCTCTCCCCCCTCCTCCTCCTCTCCCCCCTCCTCCTCTTCCTCTCCCCCCCTCCTCTTCCTCTCCCCCCTCCTCCTCTTCCTCTCCCCCTCCTCCTCTTCCTCTCCCCCCTCCTCCTCTTCCTCTCCCCCCTCCTCCTCTTCCTCTCCTTCCTCTCCCCCCCTCTCCTTCCTCTCCCCCCCTCCTCTTCCTCCCCCTCCTCCTCTTCTTCCCCCCTCCTCCTCTTCCCCCCTCCTCCTCCTCTTCCCCCCTCCTCCTCCTCTTCCCCCCCTCCTCCTCCTCTTCCCCCTCCTCCTCCTCCCCCCTCCTCCTCCTCTTCCCCCCTCCTCCTCCTCCCATCCCCCCCTCCTCCTCTCCCCCCCATCTCCTCCTCTCCCCCCCATCTCCTCCTCTCCCCCTCCTCCTCCCCCTCCTCCTCTCCCCCCTCCTCCTCCTCTCTCCCCCTCCTCCTCTCTCCCCCTCCTCCTCTCTCCCCTCCCCTCCTCTCTCCCCCCCCTCCTCCTCTCTCCCCCCCCTCCTCCTCTCTCCCCCCCTCCTCCTCTCTCCCCCTCCTCCTCTCTCCCCCCCTCCTCCTCTCTCCCCCTCCTCCTCTCTCCTCCTCTCTCCCCCCCTCCTCCTCCTCTCTCCCTCCTCCTCTTCCCCTCTCTTCTCTTCCTCTCCCTCTCTTCTCCCTCTCCCTCTCTTCTCTTCCTCTCCCTCTCTTCTCTTCCTCTCCCTCTCTTCTCTTCCTCTCCCTCTCTTCTCTTCCTCTCCCTCTCTTCGCTTCCTCCCCCTCTCTTCCTCTTCCTCTCCCTCTCTTCCTCTCCCTCTCTTCTCTTCCTCTCCCTCTCTTCCTCTCCCTCTCTTCTCTTCCTCTCCCTCTCTTCTCTTCCTCTCCCTCTCTTCCTCTCCCTCTCTTCTCTTCCTCCTCCCTCTTCTCTTCCTCTCCCTCTCTTCCCCTCCCTCTCTTCTCTTCCCCTCCCTCTCTTCTCTTCCTCTCCCTCTCTTCTCTTCCTCTCCCTCTCTTCTCTTCCTCTCCCTCTCTTCTCTTCCTCTCCCTCTCTTCTCTTCCTCTCCCTCTCTTCCTCTCCCTCTCTTCCTCTCCCTCTCTTCCTCTCCCTCTCTTCCTCTCCCTCTCTTCCTCTTCCTCTCCCTCTCTTCTCCCTCTCCCTCTCTTCTCTTCCTCTCCCTCTCTTCTCTTCCTCTCCCTCTCTTCTCTTCCTCTCCCTCTCTTCTCTTCC
Source organism: Rana muscosa (assembly GCA_029206835.1). Classification (NCBI taxonomy): domain Eukaryota; kingdom Metazoa; phylum Chordata; class Amphibia; order Anura; family Ranidae; genus Rana; species Rana muscosa. The sequence goes on along the minus strand of CM055116.1, from coordinate 1,256,378,090 downwards.
TCCCCCTCTCTACTCTTCCTCCCCCTCTCTACTCTTCCTCTCCCTCTCTTCTCTTCCTCGCCCTCTCTTCTCTTCCTCTCCCTCTCTTCTCTTCCTCTCCCTCTCTTCCTCTCCCTCTCCTCTCTTCCTCTCCCTCTCTTCCTCTTCCTCTTCCTTTCTTCTCTCCCTCTCCCTACTCTTCTCTTCCTCTCCCTCTCTTCTCTTCCTCTCCCTCTCTTCTCTTCCTCTCCCTCTCTTCCTCTCCCTCTCTTCCTCTTCCTCTCCCTCTCTTCTCTTCCTCTCCCTCTCTTCTCTTCCTCTCCCTCTCTTCCTCTCCCTCTCTTCCTCTCCCTCTCTTCCTCTTCCTCTCCCTCTCTTCCTCTTCCTCTCCCTCTCTTCTCTTCCTCTCCCTCTCTTCTCTCCCTCTCTTCTCTCCCTCTCTTCTCTTCCTCCCCCTCTCTTCCTCTCCCTCTCTTCCTCTCCCTCTCTTCCTCTCCCTCTCTTCCTCTCCCTCTCTTCCTCTCCCTCTCTTCCTCTTCCTCTCCTTCTCTTCCTCTTCCTCTCTTCTCTTCCTCTCCCTCTCTTCTCTTCCTCTCCCTCTCTTCTCTTCCTCTCCCTCTCTCCCTCTCTTCCTCTCCCTCTCTTCCTCTCCCTCTCTTCCTCTCCCTCTCTTCCTCTCCCTCTCTTCCTCTCCCTCTCTTCCTCTTCCTCTCCCTCTCTTCTCTTCCTCTCCCTCTCTTCTCTTCCTCTCCCTCTCTTCCTCTCCCTCTCTTCCTCTCCCTCTCTTCCTCTCCTTCTCTTCCTCTTCCTCTCTCCTCTTCCTCTCCCTCTCTTCTCTTCCTCTCCCTCTCTTCTCTTCCTCTCCCTCTCTTCTCTTCCTCTCCCTCCTCCTCTCTCCCTCCTCCTCTTCCCCTCTCTTCTCTTCCTCTCCCTCTCTTCTCCCTCTCCCTCTCTTCTCTTCCTCTCCCTCTCTTCTCTTCCTCTCCCTCTCTTCTCTTCCTCTCCCTCTCTTCTCTTCCTCCCCCTCTCTTCCTCTTCCTCTCTCCTCTCCCTCTCTTCTCTTCCTCTCCCTCTCTTCCTCTCCCTCTCTTCTCTTCCTCTCCCTCTCTTCTCTTCCTCTCCCTCTCTTCCTCTCCCTCTCTTCTCTTCCTCTCCCTCTCTTCTCTTCCTCTCCCTCTCTTCCCCTCCCTCTCTTCTCTTCCCCTCCCTCTCTTCTCTTCCTCTCCCTCTCTTCTCTTCCTCTCCCTCTCTTCTCTTCCTCTCCCTCTCTACTCTTCCTCTCCCTCTCTTCTCTCCCTCTCTTCCTCTCCCTCTCTTCCTCTCCCTCTCTTCCTCTTTCTCTCCCTCTCTTCTCTTCCTCTCCCTCTCTTCTCTTCCTCTCCCTCTCTTCTCTTCCTCTCCCTCTCTTCCTCTCCCTCTCTTCCTCTTCCTCTCCCTCTTCCTCTCCCTCTCCCTCTCTTCCTCTTCCTCTCCCTCTCTTCTCTTCTCTCCCTCTCTTCTCTTCTCTTCTCTCCCTCTCTTCTCTTCTCTCCCTCTCTTCTCTTCTCTTCTCTCCCTCTCTTCTCTTCTCTCCCTCTCTTCTCTCCCTCTCTTCTCTTCTCCCCCTCTCCCTCTCCTCTTCTCCTCGTCCTCCTCTCTCCCCCTCCTCCTCCAATGGGCACAGTGACACTGATTAATGGGCACAGTGGCTGCATTTTTATGGGCACACTGACGCTTTCGGAGGGGCACAGTGATGCTGATTAATAGGCACAGTGGCTGCTTCATGATGGGCACAGTGAGGCTTCTTTATGATGGGCACAGTGATGCTAATTAATGGGCACAGTGAGGCTGCGTTTTGATGGGCACAGTGAGGCTGCGTTTTGATGGGCACAGTGAGGCTGCGTTTTGATGGGCACTGATGAGTCTGCATTTGGTGGGCAATGGTAGGCTGCTTTTTGTGGGCACTGGTAGGCTGCCTTTTGTGGGCACTAGTAGGCTGCATTTGATGGGCACTGGTGAGGCTGCATTGATCTCTTTTACCATGTCTGCAGTCTCTGACAATCTCCTGTAGTATGTCTGCAGTCTCTCAGTCTCTGACAATCTCCTGTAGTATGTCTGCAGTCTCTGACAATCTCCTGTAGTATGTCTGCAGTCTCTGACAATCTCCTGTAGTATGTCTGCAGTCTCTGACAATCTCCTGTAGTATGTCTGCAGTCTCTGACAATCTCCTGTAGTATGTCTGCAGTCTCTGACAATCTCCTGTAGTATGTCTGGGGGCTCTTTCTAAACAAACTCTCTAACAGAGGCCCTCTCTGTGTCCATTAGAGAGACCCCTGCAGGTCCAATTAGAGTACTCTGCTTCTCTTCCTGTATTTTGTTTATTGTTAAGAGATCGTGGGAGGATCCCAGGGTAACAATGACTCCTTAGGGGAGCATCTCTGTGTTTGAGTCCTTGCCATAGAAACATTTGTAAAGGGGGAGGAGTTAGTAAGGTGACCACGCCCTTATAGGGGCGCCAGAAATATTTCTGCACCCAGGCGCATGTGACCCTAGGATCGGCCCTGTTTGACCCATCTGTGGCTGGGAAGGCCGAAGTGTTTGACACCCTGGCAGTTGTGTGCCCTCGGCCGCCAGGAACCAACAAGAGTTCCCTTATAATAGGGACAAACACTGACCTGGTCCGAAGACTCCTGACCCCTCTAGTGAAAGAGAAGGGGCAAGCGGCCACCAAGATCCACCCCATGCTGAAGACGGCCTACCAAAGGCTGGTCCTAGAGCAGAAGACCCCTGGAGAGGGGATAGGGAAGGTGTGGAGACTTGGAAGAGAAGGGGTAGTGTTGCAGCCCGGCAAAGTAACCTGTCTCAGAGCCACTGTGAAGCTTACTTGGGAGCAGCCTGGACCCTTTGTCGTGCTGGAGTCCGACCCAAGGGGAGAGTTCTCAGGTCTGGAAGTGATACCAGAAGTGATTCCGCTGAAGGCCCTGAAGAAGGCCCATTGTAGAGTTCCGGTGAGTGTTAGGAACACTACAGGTGGCCCCATGGAGATCCTCGCCAGAATGCTGCTGGGCCAGGTGAGCCCTGCTGCCCCGGTTACCCTGTCAGAAGTCAAGGGGACGGGGGAAGGAGGAGATGTTTGGGAAAAGCTGTCCATGGAAAACCCAAATCTGCCCAGGGCTTGGAAAGAGAGAGCCAAGGCCCAGTTGACCAGATGGGAGAAGATCTTCTCCAAAGATGAGTTCGATGTGGGGTGTGCAAGGAGTGCCACCCATCGAATCCGCCTCCAAGAAGACAAGCCCTTCAGAGAGAGGGTCAGGCGGGTCCCACTAGCAGATCTGGAAGATCTAAGGGAACAACTCGCAGAACTCAAGAGGACTGGTGTGATCCGGGAGTCTAGAAGCCCCTATGCCTCCCCGATAGTGGTGGTCAGGAAGAAGAATGGGTCGTTGAGGCTCTGTTTAGACTACAGGACTCCCAACAGGAGAACCATCCCCGACCAGTACACCACTCTGAGGATAGAGGACGCTTTACAGAGTTTGTCTGGAGCCAAGTGGTTCAGCGTTATGGATCTCAAGAGTGGATACTACCAGATCCCTATGCATCCGGAAGACAAGGAGAAGACAGCCTTCATAACCCCAGTGGGGTTCTTTGAGTTTGATCGAATGCCTCAGGGACTGTCTGGAGCTCCTGCTACCTTCCAACGTCTCATGGAGAAGACTGTAGGAGACATGAACCTTATTGAAGTCCTTGTATACCTGGACGATGTCAATGTCTTTGGGAGAACCTTAGAAGAACACGAAGAGAGGCTGGAAAAAGTGTTGAGAAGACTCAGTGAGGAGGGACTCAAGCTTTCGCCTAAGAAGTGTCGGTTCTACCAGTCTTCTGTGAACTATCTGGGGCACATAGTGTCTGAAGAAGGGGTGGCCACAGACCCTGAGAAATTGGAGGCAGTTACCTCCTGGCCACGACCCACAACAGTAACAGAACTCAGATCCTTCTTGGGGTTCTGCTCCTATTACAGGAGGTTTGTGGAGGGATTTGCCCAAATTGCCAGACCATTGAATGAACTACTCAAGACCGAGGGGGAAGAGGAGGACTCAGGGCCCAGGAAGCCAGGAGAGTCGGTCAGAGATCAGTGGAACCAGAAGTGTGAAGAGGCCTTCCAGGCGTTGAAGAAGAGCCTAACCACTGCCCCAGTCTTGGCCTACGCAGACCCAACAAGACCCTATGAACTACATGTAGATGCTAGTCATGACGGTCTGGGAGGAGTACTTTACCAAGAACACGAAGGACAACTGCGACCTGTTGCCTATGTGAGCAGGAGCCTGATCCCCTCTGAGAAGAACTACCCCACTCACAAGCTGGAGTTACTGGCCCTTAAGTGGGCGGTAGTAGACAAGCTCAAAGACTACCTGTATGGGGCAGAGTTCACTGTGAAGACCGACAACAACCCCCTTACCTACCTTTTCACCACAGAAAAGCTGGAGGCCACTGGACACAGGTGGCTGGCCGCACTGTCCGGATTCAATTTCAGCCTAAAGTACAGGCCAGGGGCTGGAAATCGAGATGCAGACGCTCTGTCCAGGAGATCTCATGCCCCCACCAGTGACACAGAAGGCTGGACTCAAGTGGCACCTGACGGGGTGCGGGCACTTTGTCAAGGGGCTGAATTACAAGCCAGGGGAGGCTCGAGGGCAGAAGAGATAGGAGTTACCATGGTGGGAGTCCCTAAACAATACTGTGGAGTAACCCAACTGAAGGAAGACAATCTGCCGAAACTGTCCAAGAAGGAGCTGGGATGCGACCAATTAGAAAACCCCATGGGGAAATTGGTCCTGGAAGCCCTGGAGAATCAGGATCCAAATAGACTTCTGCGCCACTCCTCAAAGGAAGCTCGCCTGTTGAGGAAAGAGTGGGACAGGTTGCAGGTGCATCAGGGAGTGGTCTACCGAAGGGGCCCCTCTGATAGCCTGGAAGATAAATGGCAATTGTTCCTTCCGGAAAAACATCGAGAGACTGTTCTGATTGCCCTGCATGACAATCACGGCCACCTAGGGGCGGAAAGGACCTTTCAACTCATCAGAAGTCGGTTCTATTGGCCCTGCATGAGGGAAGAAGTAGAAGAGTACTGCCATTCATGTGCACACTGCATCCAGAGGAAGACTTTACCCCATCAAGCTGCCCCAATGGGCCATCTACAAAGTCAAGGCCCAATGGATCTGGTATGCATTGATTTTCTCTGCCTCGAACCCGACCTGAGTGGACTAGGAAATGTTCTGGTGATAACCAATCATTTCACCCGGTATGCCCAAGCTTTCCCAACCAAAGACCAGAAGGCTTCCACAGTAGCCAAGGTACTTATGGAGAAGTATTTTGTCCATTATGGGCTGCCACAGCGACTCCATTCAGACCAAGGAAGGGACTTTGAGAGTCGGCTGATCCGGAAACTCCTGGATTCGTTAGGAATCAAGAAAACCCGAACCACACCTTACCACCCACAGGGAGATGCTCAGCCGGAGAGGTTTAACCAAACCCTGCTCAACATGTTGGGAACTCTGGATAGTGAGAAGAAACAACATTGGAGCAAACACATAGCAGCTATAGTACACGCTTACAACTGCACCACAAGTGATGCTACAGGCTACTCCCCCTATCGACTCATGTTTGGGAGAGAAGCAATGTTACCTGTGGACCTGGCCTTTGGCACCTTCTTAGACCATTCCTCAGCCACCTCCCACAAAGGATATGTGGACAGGCTCAGACACAGCCTGAAAGTAGCCTATGAACAAGCTCAAGCGGCCTCAGATCAAAGGGGAGCTCGAAACAAAATAAACTTCGACTTGAAGGTCCGGGTGCAAGACCTTCAGCCCGGGGACCGAGTACTGTTACGCAATCTGGGGGTCCCTGGAAAACACAAACTTGCAGATAGATAGAGATCTGAACCCTATGTCATCTGTAGGAAGCTGCCAGGCCTACCTGTCTACAAGTTGAAGCCAGAAGGGAAGGTAGGACCACTGAAGACGTGGCATCGAAACCACCTGCTCCCACTTGCTGAAGCAGTCAGGATACCTCCAGTGAGGGACTCCCCTGAACCAGTCTCTATTCTGGATACTCCCAGGCCAAACACTCGGTCCCAGACCTCTCGGGCTGAAGATGGAGAGCCCTCTGAACTTAGTGGAGATGAAGGAAGAGAACTTGACTGGCTGTGGCCTTCCCCAACTCCAGGAACTTCTGCTATAGATCTTCTAACCACTGAAGACACTATAGATGGAAAACTGAATGCAGAAGCCACTGAGTTCATCCCATCTAGTCCTTCATCAGATTACTGGGAAGATGCCTGTGATACTTACTCAGAAGAGGACCCTAGGGACTCTATGTATCCTTCGGCCACTGAAGCAGATGTTCCAGAGCCCGTCGTGTTACCCGAACCTGCTACGGAAGAAGAGCCTGTGGCGCCAGTGCCAGAAACCCCAAGAGAGCAAAGGGCTCAAAGAGTCATAAGGCCTCCCAAAAAGTTGACCTACCCACAAATGGGGAAGAGCTCAGAAGATTCTGTGGTCACTGCCAGGAGGAGTGCAGAGAATCCGGATCCCTCCACTGTTCATTTGGTGGAGGGCAACCCCCACTCACTCTCTGGCACAGTTAGGCAGGCCACTCATGATAGTGTGACCTGTGGGCAAGGGAATTCAACCCCTCAGTTTTGGTGGGAATTCCCTATGCCAACATCATACGCAACGTTGTCTAGGGTTGTACACAGTGTGTGTTAGAATTATCTTTGGGGACCAAAGAGTTTAAGTGGGGGGAGTGTGTAGCGGGGTCTCCTTTAAGACTCTCAGGACTACCTTACCCAGAACCCCATTCGGCACCCAGGATGCAATGTTTCCACCCCAGAGACTCATGGGTGGGGTTATATAAGGAGGAGGGAGGCAGCGCTCGGCCTCTTTGGGACACGAGACTTCAGTGGGGAGATCTTCCTGTGCGGATCCGCTGTGGTGCAAGGCCTGAAGCCTGGGGCCTTGCGCTGTTACCCAAAAGAGCCTTCCACCCCCATTGCGAGCCTGGGTGGCATCTGACTCGGTCATCCTCAACCGCTGCTGAGCCGGAGACCAGACCGCTGCAGAGGCTGTGTGTGGATATACAGCAGGTGGAAGTTCCCGGACTGGGATTGCATCCGGAGGGGTGAGCGAGCACATGCTCAATCCATATACTGTATACTATTATTAGGCCTACAGACTGCCGTGGCCCACCTGTTCATATTTAAGTCCCCACTGGAGATCCATAGCAGAACTGAGTCAAACGGATCTCTAGTGGAGTGTTCTGTGTTGCCATTTTTTACCCTTTGGATTACAAATGTGTTCCTGAAATGTGCACCACCGTTTAAAGACTTGCATGCAAAGAATTCATCCCCTAGAGACTGAGTTATATGGTCAGGCCTGGCCATCCAAATAGTTTATTTAGTTGCTGCGCCATAGGGCACATAGTGAAGTACTGTTACACGTGGCGCGTTTGCGCCATATCTTACTAGTTATAGTGTGGGTATTGCTGCAGGGCTCTGCAGATAGATTCATGTGATCTGTAACAACTGTTGATTTTATTGCCAGTAGAAAGTAAACTCGTTATTCTTCTATTATTGCATTGGTGTCTGAATTTAACCATAAAGCATAAGATATATACATATTACCCTAGACTAACTGTCCAGAGGGGGGTCGAGTGAATTGCCGGGGGTTGGCAGAGCTGTCTTCAGGGCCCAAACTAAACCTGTGGCCCTCTTAACTGAAGGTATCGCTACACTTTGTAGCAGCAAGTGTTTATAAAAGTGTCTAGTGCATATTCAAGAGTAAAAAGGAGGGGAAGTTAGTTTGTAATTACTAAATTCAACACTAAGCATATATTTTAGCAAGTCTCCAGATAATGGTCAACATATGTTAAACTCAAATTACTGTTTTTTTTTCTCTTTTTTTGTTGTTACCTTCTAAAAAAACACTGGAGCTTGATATAAATATCTAATTTGTGTTCTCCTTAACTGCTACTATTTATAATGACTATGTTTATTGACAATATATGCTTGTAATTTTGAAAATTTAATAAAAAAAAATGACAAGAAAAAGGAGGGGAAGTGAGCTGTACCTGTCACAATATATAGGTTGTAGAAGAGGTTTCAAAGAGGATTGGAGTTGAGGGCTCTCACAGCCTAGGGAAAAAAACTGTTGAGCAGTCTGACAGCCCTGGTTTTGATACTCCGGTACCTTCTACCTGATGGTAAGAGCTGGAAGAGACTGTGGGAGGGATGGATAGGATCCTTCACGATACTGGTAGCTTTGCTGGAGCATCGTGTATGGAAAATGTTCAGGATGGAGGGGAGAAAGACATCTCAACATGGGGACAAGGGGCCTTGCAAAGTGGGTGCCCCCTGGCAAAGTGCCCACCATGTTGAATGAGGGCATGTGTCCTGGTATGGCTCAGGAGGGGTGGATGCTCACTTGTCCCTCCCTTTTCTGGCCCGACGGGTTGCATGGTCGGAAAAGGGTCTGGTAGGGTTTTTTTTTCAATGCTGGATCTTTTCTTTACATTCTGCTGTCAGAATAACTCATCATTGTTAGGAAGCTAGTGGGTTCCGACTCCTTAAAGTGGATGTAAACCCTCCATACACCCAGTGAAGTGAACAGCCTCAGATGATACACAGAGATTAATCAAATCTCCCTATATAGGTTTTATATGTATATCTGCTGTGTTCACATTTATATACTGTTTAGAAAGTTGAGATCGTGTTAGGAGATTTTCTCTTCTTGGTTTACACAGAGGAGGTTATTTACGAAAGGCAAATCCACTTTGCACTACAAGTGCAAACTACAAGTGCAAAGTGCACTTGAAATTGCACTGAAAGTGCACTTGGAAGTGCAGTCGCTGTAAATCTGAGGGAAAGATATGAAATGAGGGGAAGCTCTGCTAATTTTATTATCCAATCATGTGCAAGCTAAAATGCTGTTTTTTTATTTTCCTTGCATGTCCCCCTTTGAATCTACAGCAACTGCACTTCCAAGGGCACTTTCAGTGCATTTTCAAGTGCACTTTGTACTTGTAGTTTGCACTTGTAGTGCAAAGTGGATTTGCCTTTCGTAAATAACCCCCAGAGTGTAATGTCTGGGCATACAGACAATATAGCTAACATTGCTGATTGGAGGAAAGGCACACACCCCCTCTCATCATAGGCAGAGACTCTCAGAGCTGTTTTGTAATAGGAGCTGCTCTCTGCTACTCTATTTTAGCAACCTCCTTTGACAAAAGATTCAGGCTGCTTTTTTCTAAAAAGTCAAAAAATATGTCAGGAGTTCTCAGGCTGATAACAGAGGAACCGTTCAGAAGAGAGCTATAAGACTTAGCTCATTGAAAATAGATAACAAAATACTGCAGATATATGTGCCCAGCTCAAATTTCATGAATCGGGTTTACATCCACTTTAACAACCGATGACTCCTGCCTACTGCTGACAGCTCGTAGTAGTAAACTTGCAGCTGAAAATCACAGTACAGCTGCCCCTTGAATTTGCACTGGAAATGGGATTGAAATTGCACCAGCCTGAAAACATACTAGCCCTTCTGCCACATACTTATATTCCTAAGACATTGATAAGAAACTGTTATGCCTACATGAACAAAGAACAAAATTTGGGAGGTATGGAACTTTAAGGGTGCACTTATATTTGAATAAATATGACACCGTAAATATAAAAAAATATATATATTTAAAAATAAATGATATAAGAAAAATCAAATTAAAAACATTTCATACAATACATCCGCATCCAGTTGTGTAATAAAAACGGAAAATTTATATCAAATACTTACCGTAATTTTCCTTTCCTGATGGACTCCATGGCAGCCTACGTGTGGGTTAATCCCGCCCCTCATACCTCATAGGTCCCTTCTCCCATAAATCTTTGCTCTGGGTCAGAGGCCGTGTTCCATAATTTAGCCTACTCCAGCCACTGGGAGGGAACTCCTGCTGCCATGGAGTCCATCAGGAAAGGAAAATTACGGTATGTATTTGATATAAATTTTCCGTTTTCCTGACAGACTCCATGGCAGCCTACGTGTGGGAAATAACTAGCCATACACACCCGGGTGGGCAGAGTGCTGGACAAAAGAAAAAAGGTTTAATTGGCACCATCAACAGACAAGATACGTAAACCACTACACAGTAGTGTGCCATGAACGTGTTAATTGAAGACCACAAGGCCACCTTGCAAATAACTTCTGGAGGCACGTGACGTGATGTCGCCCATGATAAAGACACACTTCTAGTTGAGTGAGCAGTCACTGCTTCTGGAGGCGCCAAGCCCTTGGCTTTATAGGCCCACTGAATGGCCTGAACAATCCATGCTCCGATAGATCTGGAAGAGGCACGCATTCCCTTATACTTCCTGTGAAAAGAACGAGCAGGTGGTCGGTCTGACGGAAAGAAGCTGTAGCTTCAATATACTGACTCAGAGCTTTTCCAACATCTAAGGGATAAACACTGGAATCCTCGGTAGATCTGAACGTTGGAAGAGCAATCTCCTGATTATCATGAAACACAGATGCCACTTTGGGGTTTGAACCCAACATAGGAATTAAAAAGTTTAGAAATGGCTCCTTACATCCCTGAGAGCTGATTTCAGAGACCCTCTTGGCCGATGTTATAGCTACCAAGAAGACAACTATTAGAGAGAGTCATTTGACAGAAGATTGATCTTCATGTTCCAACTCTCTACCTAAGAAAAAATCCAGGACAAGGGGAAGATCCCAATTAGAAAAACTTGGCTCTGAGGTCTGAGCCTTATTGCTCCTCTGAAAAACTACTGAGTAAGAGGGTGTCTAGCCCAGGAAACACCCGTAAAGGCAGAGATTACAGCGATTTGGACTCACAGCGAGCTGACTGACAATGAGAGATCCAATCCTGATTGTAAGAAGCCCAGGATATCATGTATCTTTGGGTTATTGCAAGAACCTGCAGTGGAAGAGGTGTAGTCTGAAAACTTTTTCCAAATCCTCTGGTAGACCCTGTGGGTGCCTGTTCTTCTGGCATTTAATATTGTGGAGATGGCCCTACTTGGACAGCCTAGGGCCTCCAACCTTCCCCTCTCAAGAACCAGATCATCAGATGTAGATGGGCCGGGCATGGATGTAGAAATGCCTCTTGTGATAGGAGATCTGGTCTGGAGGGTAGAGGAACTGGGTCCCGGAAGCTGAGTTGCATAAGCAGTGGAAACCATGGCTTGTTTGGCCAGTACGGGACTATTGCCACTATCTCTGCTTCTTCCATCCTGAGCCTCGACAAAAAACGGAGAATGACAGGAACCGGGGGAAAGGCATAGGCCCTGTGGAACCGCCAATGGTCTATCAGAGCATCTACCCAAAAGCCTGGGGACACCAAGACCTTGTGTAGTATCTCTTTAGTCTAAAGTTGCATGAGGAGGCGAACAAGTCTACTTCCGGAATGACTCCCAGGGACAGGACCCACCTGAAGACTTCGGGGGGGAAGTCCACTCGTTGTCCAGATAAACTCTCAACAGAAAATCTGCCTAAACGTTCGGGACTCCAGGAAGATAAACAGCTGTCAGGTTGGCCAGGTTATTCTGGGCCCAGATCATGATGGGCTCTATTTCCTTTGACAGGGAGAGACTGCGAGTACCCCCCTGTCTCTTGATGTATGCGACTGCCGTTGTAATGTCCAGTTTTAGGAGGACTGAGTCTCCTGCTGTTAAGTGGTGAAAGGCCTGCAGAGCGCAGAAAGCTGCCAGGAGTTTCAGAACATTGGAGACTATCCTGTGAGAGGGAAAATTCCATATGCCTTGGGCTACTTCTGTCAGCCCCTGTTGCTGGCATCTGTAGTGATGGTGACCCAAGACACAGGTGCGATGGAGTGACAATTGGGGAGGTTCCTCTGTTGTAGCCACCAAGGAAAGCTCTCCCGCATGGATGAGGTTATTTGGATAAAGTGATCCCGAAGCCCTGGATTATACTGCTGGAGGAAACCCTTCTGGAAGGGCCGCATTTTCCACTGAGCCCACTTTACCATGGGTGTTGTTGCCACCATGGTGCCAATGATCTTTAGGCATTGAGAGGCTTGGAGATGAGGACGACATTGCAAGCCAAACTCTGTCCCGGATCACTGGGATTTTTCCAGGGGTAACAAGAAGGTGCTCTTGATAGCGTTGAAGTGTGCCCCGAGGAATACCAGGGACTGCGTAGGATCCAGATGGCTCTTTTCCAGATTCAGAAGCCAACCAAACTCGAGTAGAGTGGAGATGACCTGGGATCTGTGGATTAGAAACTGCTCCTTGTCCCGAGACAACAGCAGGTCGTCTAGATAGTGATACAGACGGATACCTCTGGTCCTGATCAGAGCCACGACAGCCAACAAGTTTTGAAAACACACGAGGCGATGTTGTAAGCCCGAAGGGGAGACAGGTGAACTGCAGACGGATTTGATCGACAGCAAAGCAAAGGTATTTCTGGAATTCTGACGCTATCGGAACATGGAAGTAGGCGTCCTTCAGGTCTATAGAGACAAGCCAATCGCCTGGTTGGATTGCTTGACTGATCATGAGTAGTGTCTCCATCTTGAACTTCTCCTTCTAGATAAAAGAATTCAAGTGGATTAGGTCTATAACTGGCCTCCAGGAGATGTTTTTCTTCAACACCATGAAGAGGGGCGAGTAGACCCCTTAAAACCTTTTGTCATCTGGACCTGGAATTGCAGCGCCCTGAGCCACAAGAGAGACAGGAGAATTCGCTTTTTCTCTTCTGAGAGAGGCAAGGATGCCGACTCGCTCTGTTTTAGGCAGGTGCAATATCATAAAGACTTAGGGGATTCTTGTCCACCGGAAGATGCCCCTTTTGAAAACTTCTGGCCTGAAGGCTGTTTTTTCTTCCAGGTCTTCTTGAACTCACGGCCAGGCCTATAGTAGCGAGCATTCCTTGCTCGATCTGAACTTTGCCTGGGCTGTGTTCTCTTCTGGTTTAGCAGACGGCGATCCTGGGGAAGGAACCCCGACTTGCCCCCTGTGGCACGGGTGATGGCACTGTCCGATATGTTCCCAAAGAGGGACAAACCCCCAAATGGAATCCTGCACCATGCCTGCTTGGAGGCAGGGTCAGCTACCCATGGGCGCAGCCACAAGGCACGCTTAGCCGTGACAGATGTCAGCATGATCCGAGCCACCAGGCAAATTATGTCTAGGGAAGCCCCACGAGAAAAGCCAACGTCAACCTTAGCCCATGAATAGGTGAGCTCCTAACCAGTTCTTCCGAGATGCTCCTCAGAGAAGCATCTACGTCGTCTGCTCAGACTTCCATCACTTTAGAAAGGGCTGCGAGAGCTAGAGCTGGTTTGCAGGTCATACCCGCTGTAATGTAGATCCGCTTGAGGTTGGTATAAATTTTCCACTCCAGGCAATCCCTAAAGGAAACAGTATCCTCCAATGGGAGTGTGACGTGCCTCACCATCCTCATTAGGGCTGAGTCAATGAGAGGAGCCGACTCCAGATGTTTTACATCCTTGCTTTTAAATAGGTACATTTTTGATACCTTCATTAACCGGCAATTCTTCCTTTCAACACCACCCCATTCGTCTGTAATTATTGCGCTGAGTTCACCCAAAAAGGAGAAATTAGGGTGTTCTTTTTTGAGGTGTTTAAAATATTTCCTCTGTTTGGAGGGTGCCTCCACTGGCTCTTCCATTTTAAAGCTTCTTTGACAGCTTTTGACCAGCTGTGGTACTAGGGCAAATTCAAAACCTGCACCAGGGACATCTACCTCCACCTCACTGTCTGAGGCTTCAATTGAGGAATGGCTCGGCTGTGAAGGGCCTGGAGCCTTAAAATCATCCCTAATAGGGACTAACATAGTGTCGCCAGCAGGGTTGTGGGTATGACCCAAAATCCCCTTTACTCAGGGACTCATGGACCACCTTTCTGACCAGTGCTTCCACTTGTTGGTCTCCACCCTCTCTTTTTTATGCGACTTTAGAAAAGCATCGCTTGCAGAGCGATTTGCCTTCAGGAACCTGGGCCCCGCATACCCAGCAGGCTTTCCTCACAGAGCGGCGGTGAGAGTGATGCCCAGAGGTGGTTTTAGACTCCTATCTGTGGTACCTAGATCTAAAGGAAGATCTGAAGTCTGGACCTTGAAGAGGAGTGACAAAGTTGAGACCTAGGACGGTCTTTGCCATGCTTTGGGGTTCAGACCTAGAAGAGCTGAGTGAAAAAGAAAGGGTTAAGAGCTCCTGAATGAGTGAACCCAAGCATCACAGGTAGAAAATAAATAAATCCTACCTGCAGCGCAAGGGTTGGCCACAAAGAGGGCGGTGAAAGATCCATGGCAAGGCAGTTTAAAAGTGAAATGAATCGTTAAAGCCTTATGAGAAACAGGAGTGACAACAGGCATGAGAGAGCACATAACAAAACATAGCCAGCACCCAGGGAGCCTGCAGCAAACAATTTACCTTGTAAACCAGAGCCCAGTGCCTGGGTAAATACCACATAAGCCTGCAAGTCATCCCAAGTAATAGCTGCTTTGACAGCTATTTAAATCTGCCACCGTTAACGATGTCACCGCCCCATAGCGGTTGCCATCCGGTGGCGGCCAATCGCATGCGCGACCGCCGCTGCCATTTTGGTGAAACTGCGCCTGCACGAACCAAGCACGAAATCTTCGTTCGCGGCTTGCGGATGCGCAGTGACTTCCTGAAACTGCGAGCTGGAACACAGCTGCGCTCCAGCCGCCGTGGCCACTCACTGGAGCTTGATAGAAAATAAGGAGACACACAAAACACAGAGATACGGCTGCCATATAAAAGGAATATCTTTGTACATTACCACCACCACGGCACGATCCGGACCAGAACCTGGGACTGGGGAGCTGTTCGCTCGACCCACCGCACGATCGGGCGTTTACAAAGCCTCCCGCTAATAGCTGGGACGTTTGGCCATATTGCCGCTTGCCTGCCAATGGCCAGGTTAGTAAGCTCTTCATGGTATCACATCATATCGCCCATGTCCACCTGCTAATAGCTAGGATTGCTGGACTGCAGAGAGGATCACCGCTAACCACCAACGTATCGCCATGCACACCGCCAGGCCTGGATTACAGAAAAACTTAATGAAAAGGTAAGACTATATCTTGGTCCTAGGAGGAGGACAAAAAAAGGAACACGGCCTCTGACCCAGAGCAAAGATTTATGGGAGAAGGGTCCTATGAGGTATGAGGGGCGGGATTAACCCACACGTAGGCTGCCATGGAGTCTGTCAGGAAAGGACATGTTTTATGATGTTGTATTGCTGTTTCCATGCTTATATTACACTGTTATGCCTACATGTGGTTTGCAATTGTAATATTAATGTGATAACTATGTAAGCATTGTTATAAAAAATATAAACTCAAATGAGCTGAATAGACAGAACATTTCTTTGACAAGGTTCTGGGTGTATCTTTTTGTATCCATTCTCTACGGTAGTAGTTCATAATTTGGAACCATTGATCAATATTAGAATATGAGTTGCCTATCTATAACATTTCCAAAGCAATAGAGTGTTTGCTTCCTAGATAATTTAATAAATATGTCCATCACTTGTCTTTTTCAATACCTGCAGACAGTGAAAACTGCATGAAATGTCCTGATGATGAATGGCCAAATGAGAAGAAGGATCGGTGTGTTCCAAAACTGGTGGAATTTCTTTCCTACACTGATGATACTATTTCTGCAGTATTTTCAGCTGTCTCCATCCTCTGTTGTCTTCTGGCTTGTTTAATATTGGGGATATTTATACATCACCAGGACACCCCCATTGTTAAAGCCAATAACCGGAACCTGAGCTATCTTCTCCTGGTCTCCATCATGCTGAGCTTCCTCTGTGTCTTCTTGTTCCTCGGCCATCCAGTAGATGTAACCTGCATGCTGCGTGTAACCTCTTTTGGTGTCGTCTTCTCAATTGCTGTCTCTTCTCTACTTGCCAAAAGTATCATGGTGTGTGTTGCTTTTAAGGCCACCAAACCCGGGAGTTCCTGGAGGAAATGGATGGGAGCCAAGCTGCCCAATTCTATAATGTCTGTGTGTTCACTGATCCAAGTAATAATATGTGTGACTTGGTTGTCTATTTCTCCTCCCTTCCAGGACCAAGACTTTTACTCTTATCAGGGAAAGATCATCATTCAGTGTAATGAGGGTTCAGTTATCGGGTTCTACTCTGTCCTGGGATATATGGGGCTTCTGGCAGCTGTGAGTTTCATTATAGCTTTTTTAGCCAGGACATTACCGGACAGTTTTAATGAGGCCAAGTACATCACCTTCAGCATGCTGGTGTTTTGCAGTGTCTGGATTGCCATGGTCCCGGCCTATCTGAGCACTAAAGGGAAATATATGGTGGCTGTGGAGATTTTTGCCATATGGGCATCAAGTGCGGGACTTCTTGGCTGTATATTTTTTCCAAAATGTTACATAATTCTTTTTAGACCTGACCTGAATACAAAAACAGGTTTGCTTAGAAATAAAATGAATTGAGTTCTTTACTCAAAACAAAATGAGCTCAATTTATCAATAAACTGTATAGGAATATTATTAACATTTTAGACAAATGTTGTATATTGCAATAAAATAGTTGGTGCATTTACCCTGTAGAGCACTGTTCCAAGTTGCTTTTCTTTCTCCTCAGTCTGGGGTGGTAGGGGTGGGGATATGTATACCATAAGGCACAATGTAATATGATTAAAAACAATAACTGCCAAAACATCTGTAAGTGACTGACAATAAACAAGAGCAGAGCCTGTGTATCAATGTATGGTAAAACAGGAGCACATACAAAAAAAGGGAAAATAAGTAATAACTTAACCAGCCAGACTGTATAAGATATATATACTGTTTACATGTAGCTCTACCCCTGCTGGTGCTGCTGGATAGGATGGGTCCTAAGTTTTTGGTCTCAACCTTCTCAAGGACCTCAGTCTCTCAACAGGTTGAGTGTACAAACATACAATAACACAGAAAATCACTGAAAGTAATACTTAGTACCCAGTAGTAGCACTATATCAAACAAAACAGGCACCAAACCAGGCAGTAAAAGTCAAACTTAATATATTGTTACCCAATATGGTTTGTAACTAGGCAAACATAAAATGGACTAACAATGGAGGTAACACAATTTAGCATACAAAGTGATTAACAGTAAGGACTAGGCATAAGATGACATTTGGCATCAAGATAAGCATAAACAGTAGCAAGGCCACCTCAAACACCAGTGAGCAGTAGTAAACTTAAATCTACTGAGTGCTGGAACTATATCAAAAATGTATTTTTTGGGGCAATGTTAAGCCCCGTACACATGATCGGATTTCCTATGGTTTTTAAACCGATGGATTTTTCCATCGGAAAACCGATGAAGCTGACTTCCATCAGTCTTGCCTACACACCATCAGTCAAAAAACCGACCGTTCCAAACGTGGTGACATAAAACACTCCGATGAGCCAAGAAAAATGAAGTTCAATGCTTCTGAGCATGCGTCGACTTGATTCTGAGCATGCGTGGGTTTTTTAACCGATGGACTTGCCCATAGACGATCTGAATTTGCTATTGTTTTTTTATCCATCGTAAAAATGTAAAACATGTTCTATTTTTTGACACCGATGGAAAAAAGACTGATGGGGCCCATACACGATCGGTTTGTCCGTTGAAAAAAATCCATCAGACTGTTTTCACTGATCGTGCGTACACGGCTTAAGTTCTAGATTGACTGAGTATGCAATGTCCAATAAAAAGCAGGATGAGGGGCAGGGGAATACATTTGTTAAGTCTTCAGCCTCGTACACACGACCGAGTTTCTCGTCCAAAACAGTCAAGAAAAGTGCCGCGAGAGTTTTTTTGTCTAGAAAAACGTTCGTGTGTATGGTTTTACGACGAGAAAATTGCAGAGAATCTCGACGAGAAAATAGAGAACCTGCTCTCTATTTTCTCGTCAGGATTCCAGATTTCCTCGTCGTGTTTCTCGTCGGCCTGTTTTGTGACGAGAAAATGGTTCGTGTGTATGCTTTTACGACTCTTCCAAAAGCGCGCATGCTCACAAGCAACTATGAGACGGGAGCGCATCTTCTGGTAAAACAAGCCTTCGTAATGGAGAGAGCATATTCGTCACGTTCAAAAATATTTCATCGTTTAAATGTTCTGCATTGAAATCTTCGTTAGAATGTTACATTAATCAAAACGAGTGACCTTCTTTTGCTGCTGATATTCACACAGAGTTATGCCTTATTTTTAACCTTTTTCATGCTGCTCTTTATAAGATTTATGTGTATTATATCGTGCAAGTTTTTAGGAATAATTTAAATGGTTAGATTTTTCAAAATGATGTTAATTATAATTTCACAATGTTTTGA
Source organism: Rana muscosa (assembly GCA_029206835.1). Classification (NCBI taxonomy): domain Eukaryota; kingdom Metazoa; phylum Chordata; class Amphibia; order Anura; family Ranidae; genus Rana; species Rana muscosa. Next base: position 1,256,359,730 of record CM055116.1, on the reverse strand, counting down.
TAGTGATCTCCCATTTAATTTTGGAATCTATATTATTGAATTTCCCACCATGTTTTTGTGATAATCAGATTTAGTTATTCTTTTGGGGGGGTGATATCTGTCCCTTTTATTGTCAGTCAAATGTATCTGCTTACTCCAAAGCTTGATTTTGTTTATTTAAAAATACACATAGTCAAGTATGAACTTAAACAAAAATCACATTTATTCATGTTTATAAATTAAATAAAGAGAAGGCAGCGCTGGAGAAGCTGCTGCCATTTGTGCATCCCAGGGACCCCAGAGCACACAGCAACCCTGTGTGGACACTAAAATTGGGAGCTTGAGAAGGCCAACATTTCTGAACACAATCTGATGCTGGCCTCCCAGAGGTCAGGAACAGCAGCAGGTGATATATATGTCCCAAGTGTGTGGTACTACAACAGGCTGCCTTCTGTCCGACCACAATGAAGCAAGGCCATCACTTCCTCTTCTTCCTGGCAACCTTCCCTGCAGCCTTTCCTGAAGCCTTCCCTGCAGCCTTTCCTGAAGCCTTCCCTGCAGCCTTCCTTCTTCGTTTGGCTGGAGGCTGGCCCACTGGAGGGGTACTCCTGTCAGGAGGAGGAGGTGGAGGTGTAGTAGAAGGGGGTGGGGCAGAAGAAGAAGGTGGAGGTGTAGCAGAAGGGGGTGGGGCAGAAGGTGGAGGTGTAGCAGAAGGGGTGGGGCAGCAGGTGGAGGTGTAGCAGAAGGGGGTGGGGCAGAAGGTGGAGGTGTAGCAGAAGGGGGTGGGGCAGAATAAGAAGTTGGAGGTGTAGCAGAAGGGGGTGGGGCAGAAGAAGAAGGTGGAGGTGTAGCAGAAGGGGGAAGGGCAGAAGAGAAGGTGGAGGTGTAGCATAAGGGGGTGGGGCAGAAGAAGAAGGTGGAGGTGGAGGTTGAGGTTGGGTCAGTTGGGCCACCTCACATATGGCGGTATTGGGTGTAATTTTCTCCATCACCCCCTTGTTGAGCAAGGTGATGAGCAGGGGCTCGCATAGGAGGCGTTGCTCCATGCTCATCACCTTGAACTTAGCCTCCACTAGGCCGGCAATGGCCTCTTCAGGGGATGTGGGCTCCTTGAGGGTGGCATGGGCCTCTTTAATAAGGGCCATTGCTGCCTCACTGGTGGTCCTGTCCCTCCTGCCTCTTTTGTGAAGCCGGATGGGAGGCACCTGGGATCTGGTGCTTCTCCTTTGCCCTGCCACCTCCTGTCTGCCACTGGGCCCTGCCACCTCCTGTCTGCCACTGGGCCCTGCCACCTCCTGGCTGGCACTGGGCCCTGCCACCTCCTGGCTGGCACTGGGCCCTTCCTCCTCCTGCCTGACAGTTTCCAGACCCTCCTCCTGGTTGATTTCATCCTGTGTATGAAAAAGGAACATAGTTTAATATGTTGGTTTAATCTTTGCATCAAACTTTGTAATCCTGATTGAAGCAATTAGAATGTAAATGCATAAATCCTTGCTTTAAATTTACCACTACATCAGATTGACTATTTAGCACCCAATTAAGTGCAGAATAATGTCTACAGATCTTGATTTCACTTGTGGAATCCAAAATAATGTATGTTTCTCATCTTGACATATTTGTCAAACATTAATTTTATCCCAATACATTTTCAGTTAATACTATACCTGGCTCCAGATGGCCAAATCAGGATCATCCAGGATGGCTGCCTCCTCTTGCTCCAGAGAAGGCTCAGGTTGGCTGCAGGGAAGTCTGGGGGGAAGAGTGGAGAGTGATGGCCTTGTCTCAATGTGGTCATCCAGGAAGGACATCCTGTTGTAGTACCACAAAATCGGGACATAAACATCATCTGCTGCTGCTCCTGACCTCTGAGAAGCCAGCACCTTAGAGCGTTCAGTCCTGTAGGTACCTCTCAAGCTCCCAATTTTAGTGTCCACTTGTTTTGCTGTGGCTGTGGGCACCTTGGTATGCACAAATGGGAGCAGCTTCTCCAGCGCTGCTTTTCTCACCCCTCTTTTTTTATGGATGGGGTTTTTCGTCTCCAACAGAGTCGGCAGCTCCCTTACACGGTCAATAAATTCCGCCAGGAACTCTTTGTCACTAATAAAGACATTCATATTGTATCTGCAAGTTAAATAAATTATATTTAACTAATGTGAGGCAAACAGTCTAACCTCCTTAACATCCTAGTCACCATATATATCCTCCAACAATCTCAAGACAGTATAGGCCAACAATTTTTACAAGTCACAAAATCACATACCTTCGTTCGCACGTCCGTCACTTGAACTCCTCTCTCCGCACACCGAACGTACTATAGTCACATGTGTGTTTGCTATATACACACCACGCATGCGTCAAAATTCGAACACGTCGCTCCGCACATGTCGCCCGCCCATGACGTTCTAACTAACATCTTTTCCCCGCCCCTTCTCTTTCGGCGCGCAGACAGATATGGCGGAGTTACAGCAGGTGTCTGATAATTCCGCAACTAACGAGGAGACAAGCCCGGAGACCGAGGACACGTCACGATCAAGGAGGAGATTCAAGGCATCGAATATGTCTTTGGCGGAGATGGCGGAGATGGTGGACATCTTGCTCAAGGCTGATTATGATGCCAAGCATGGGCCGTATAGCAAACCAAATAGAAGGAAGGCCAAAATCCTCACTAAAGTTGTGAAGAGTCTGAAGGCAAAGTTCGGGGTGAAACGCTCAAATGAGAAGCTCAGAAAGAGGTGGTCAGACCTCAAACTGAGGGAGCCAGACCAGTTGAGGAGCATAAAGAGAATGCTCGCTAAAAGTAAGTAAAATGTAGACTTTTCTGCTATTAATCTTTTTATAAACTGACATGTTTTTTTTTTTTTTCTCATATTGGACTCCCTTCCAAAATGTAATATTTTGAACTTGGTTGGGCACAGTAATCGTTCGTTACGTTACCGACACTTCGTTCGGCCACTATCCGCGGTTTTGGCTTATTATAGAGCCACAAAAGTAATTAGACATCTGCCATTTTTGTTCAAATATTGTTGATAATTTTTTAGTCTAGATGATGTGTTTGTAAAGAGAATGAAATGCAAACTTTTATCAGTGTAAAGGAGAGGACACTCAGCAGCTGCTTCCACATCTGTACTTTGGAGCACTATAGTGTGGGCCATCAGACCCGCCTTTTTTGGGTGTCCCACACAGGTGCATCAGAGAATTTTTGTGGTGCCTCCATGTCAAAAAAATTACATCCAAATGTGAATACTAAACATATTTTGGGTCATAAATAATGCATTCTTCTTTAAATTCCGCACAAACACACACTTGTACCCCACTTCCAAGCAATTTAGCCTGTTTTTATTTTAACAATGAGATTTACAGTGTGATAAATAGACCTTTTGTTTTATTCTCATAGGGGAGAGAAGACTGGGAGGAGGACACTCCAGGGAGCACATGCACCCCACAACTTCCAAGCAACCCCAAATTCCCAAAGACCCACAACCGAAAGATGTGCAGGAAGTTGAGGTGGAGGAAGGAGAAGTGCAGGAAGGAGAGGTGGATGACGTTGTGGATCTGGTCACCACAACAGGTCAGTATCTGTCACCACAGCTTCAGGTAAGAGAGGTAGGCCTGCAGAGTTATAATACATTTTTTGGGGGGTTTTTAGGGGATGTAAATGTTGTGAAGGATAGTACACGGTTCTCTGCTGACAGTGCCCTCCGCCTCATCCAGCAAGTGATGGAATGTAGCACGGAACTGGACCTAATTAAACAAAGAATCCATGTGATGGAACAAACATTTAAAGACATTCTCGATGTTTTGGGGAGAATTCAATAAGCCATCCAAACACATTTGTTTTTACATGTTTGTTTTGTAATTTTTTGCATTTTTTTGACTATCAAACCAGCCAAAAATTGAATATGCACACAGTGTGTCAACATGTGCTATCTGCCATCAGGGGATATCCATGTACGTCTTTTGTGGGTGCAACCCCTTCCTCGTATCTAAAGTCGGTGAACTGAGGAAGGGGATGCACCCCCAAAACACGTCCATTGATCACCCCTGATGGCAGATAGCACATGTTGACAATAGGGATCAGGATTGTAAACTTCCTAGATGAAAAAAATCCCAAATGTGTGCATATTCAATTTTTGGCTGGCCAAGGGGTGGCAGGACCCCATATTAGGACGGGCACATAGAGACATAGTTTGTGTAAGTGAATGTCTCCGATTGCTCAGAGGTATCCAATGTTTTATTTTTTGAAATGCAACTGTTATTTTTGTATTTTCATAAGCAAAAAATTGCCGGGTTGGGGCCAGGCCAACCCAAAATAAAAAAAAAAAAAAAAAATGAAGAGAATGTGCACAGAGTAAAATATTTGACCACAAACAACGTGTAGCTTCTTTTTATAATACCCTCTAAGCTTATTTGGGTCTTTTGTAAGGTTACATAGTGAAATGGTTGTTATTTACTAAAGTAAAATACACTTGCCACTACAAATGCACAAAGACAAACTAGGAGACAGGAAAGAACAAATAATTAAAGGTTTAAACAAGCTTTTTATTGGGATACTTAGACATAGGCTGGCATAGGAATTGCCCCCCTACCCGTGAAATACTCCATGTATTTGTCCCGAACCTCACAGGCATTTTGGGGGGGCAAGCCAAGACGGGCAGATTCCAGGCCCGGCAGGGGATTTGCAGGGGAAAGTCCAGCCTCTGGCAAAACTGAGGCCATATATGAATTAGATTTGCGGCAAAGAAAATTGTGTAGCACACAGCAGCATAACACTACATAGTTTATTTTGTAGTCCGCCAAGTGGATGGAAGTCATAAAAAGGTGGAACCGGCTGGCCATTATGCCAAAGGCATTTTCAATGACTCTTCGGCCCCTGGCCAGCCGGTAATTGAACACCCTCTTCTCTGGGGTCAGGGTCCTCTGTGGAAATGGCCTCATAAGATGCCGTCCGAGTCCGAAGGCTTCATTAGCCAAAAAAACAAAGGGGAGTCCTTCAATATTCCCTGCATCCAGTGGCAATGCAAGGTCGTCACTCTGGAGACGGAGGGCAAACTCCGTCTGGATGAAGGATCCCCCATCGGACATCCGGCCATTTTTCCCTACATCAACATAGAGGAATTCATACCGTGCTGACACCACCGCCATCAGCACAATGCTATGAAACCCCTTGTAGTTGTAGTAGTAGGACCCAGAACGGGGTGGCGGCACGATGCGGACGTGCTTCCCGTCTATGGCACCACCGCAGTTGGGGAAGTCCCACCACGTGGCAAACTCCGATGCCACAGTCTGCCATTCCTGTGGCGTGGAAGGAAGCTGTGGAGTGAAACAAGATGAAATAATATTAGAAAAACAAAGTCATACATTACAAGGAAATTCTATCCCAAAAAATTAGAGGCCAACATCAATCAAATTATACGTTTATTAAGGTGTTTAAAAAAAGTATAATGGAAGGCTCATTTATCATATTCATCACCCCCTCTGATGGGCCATTACTAAATTATTTTTGGGGGGGGGGAGATGTGTTTGGCCACAGGATAGCATTGCAGTGGCGGTGCGTCCAGAGTGGGCGCTGGAGCACTGCCCCCTCTCTCCTGTGCCCATCACTCAGAACAATACATAGGTTCATGCGTTGCATGAACCTATGTATTGTCTATGCCGCACACTATTCAGGTGGATGGCCTCTTGTAAAGCGACCGACATATGAATCATTACGGCATTTAGGGGGTTAAAATTGCATAGCAGAAACAGGTAGTAAAATAGTCTTGCACATTACAACCTGAGGGATGTAATTGGCTTCCTAAAAGTAAAATCGGGGACGCAGGGGGGGGGGCATTCCTTGGGTAGTAAACACTGACAGGCTGCTCTGCCAATCATGTTCACCAAGTCTGTTTAATGGTAACATGATTGGCTGATGCAACATGAAGGGAAGGAGAAGACATCAAGGACAGAAGAAGGATGGCGCTGACCACAAGAAGGTAAGTGCAGGGCTGGGGGGAAACTGGCTGCATTAGAGGGGACTAAATGGCTGCATTTGAGGGAACAAAATGGCTGCATTGGAGGGGACAACTGGGGGCGTTTAATAGGCACCAGAGCAAAAAAGGAGGAAGTTTATTTCCTAAATTGGGGTTTGAACCCCCAAACATTTGGAGCAACAGGCACCCCTGCTGGAAAAGTTAGTGAAGGGAAATATTTATGGAGGAGAAAAAAGGGGCAATCTAAAGCTTCCAACATGCATGGGGACAAAGGGGACATTCTCAGCATATTACAATCATGGTAATTAGGGAAGGATGAAAGAAATACAATACATTAGCATACATGTAATACATAAAATGTGATGTTAAGGGAGCAAACTTACCCTAATATAGTCCTCCTGCAGGACTTGGATGATGGCAGAACAGGTGTCTGGGATTATGAGGCCCAGAGCCTGGGGGGAGATGCCTGTGGTGAACTTCAAGTCCTGAAGACTTCTCCCTGTCGCCAGGTAACGCAACGTGGCGATGAGCCTCTGCTCAGCACTGATGGCTTCCCGCATAACGGTGTCCTTCCTGGTAATATAGGGGGACATAAAAAAGCCAACAGTTCCTGAAAAACGGGGTCAGACATCCGCAGAAAATTCCTGTAGTCCTCAGGATTATTCTCGACGATCTCCCGCAGCAGAGGCATGTGGCAGAATTGGTCCCGCTGGAGCAACCAATTCTTGGTCCATGAACTCCTCCTCACACCATTCATGGACTGGTCTTGGTCCAAAACAAGCAGACCAACACCAAGCACACGCACAGCACGAACTCGACGACGAGAACGTCCAGGCGACATGGCTAGGAAACGGTCGTCTAATCAGAACGTACAGAACAGAACGCACTTTAGAACAGCAAGGCCTATGAATAACGAACTGAAAATCAGAAACGAACAGGCAAGAACGCACTGTAAAACAGATACGACCTGCCTAGACGCCCTGAAAGTCAAGATACGAACCCACAAGCACAAACTGAACTGCAGAAAACGATCTGAGAAGTACGAAGACTGAAAAGCGCGAATCGTCTCTTCCCAAACTTTTACTTCACACGCGGTAACACGAGATCAGCAAAAGCAGCCCAAGGGGTGGCGCCAAGAAAAAAGATCTTCCCCTTTATAGTGCCGTCGTACGTGCTGGACGTGAGCGCGGAGAACAACGAGGAAATTGGGAAATGACAGTGTGTACGCATAGAAAGCTTGACGAGAAAATCGACAAGCTTAACAAGAAACTCGTCGAAAAAAACGACGTGTTTTTTACGACGAGAAACTCGGTCGTGTGTACGAGGCCTTAGTGGCAGCACACAAGAAGTTTTGGTTTATATTTAGGGGAAAAAGGAGGCTTGCAGAAAAATTATTATGGGAGGGTCAGTCCTTTAAGATGTGTTTTTTTTTTTTTCTTACCAGTTATCGTTAGGTCTCTTTATGAGCATCTTTGCACTTAATGACAGTCCCAGTTACCTTTGTATCATCCTCTAGTAGAGTGATAGAGAGGGTAGGTAAATTTAGGCAGGTCTGGCTTGTTGCTAGGCCTGTTTGTTTTCATTCTGGCCTGGAAGTATCTCAGTGTAGCAGCTGGTGACTCACAGGCAGCATCACGGAGACCTCCCTCTTTTTTTCAGAAGATTCTGGAAAGAGAGGAGGAGAGGATAGGTGGAGCTGCTTGGGGTATTCTGAGAAGCCCTGACCAAATTCAAACTTGGATTGGCAGGGGGCAGGCCTCCTTAAATTCCCAGGGTCAGCCCATCTGGAGAGGAATTGTCGGGTGGAAGAGCTGGAATGAGAGAGTGCGGAGGCTGTCAGGGGACTTTGAGGGATCTCCCCAGTCTGGGGGGGGTGACCTTGGGGGGGTGACCTTGATGATTATGGCTTACAGCTCATGAAAACCCCAAATCCACAATCTCAGAAAATTTGAATATTACATGCAATCAATAAAACAAAGATTGGGGCGTGGCGACCGGACTCCAAGATGGACGCTTAGCTCTGGAGCTCCGCGTGTCAGCCTGAGATACTAACAGCCACCAGAGCCTGCCGGCGTTAGCAAGACCCCTGTGCACCACTGTCGGATCGCTGAACATCCGAGGACTGATCCGGTGATGACCAGAAATCGTAAGAAGCCGTTACAGCCCCAGAAGTTGGACAGCTTCTTCGGAGCAGCGGCGAGGGGGATGCAGCAAGATGGTGGCGGCGCGCGAGTCCTACAACACACATTGCAGCCAGGAGAGCACTACACAGACGGCGGCCCGCCATCCAACGCCATCTTCTCGGCTACTGCACACAGCGCATCTTCCTCTGGGACATCTAGCCCCACAACGCGAAGCCCGGCCAAATCGAGACCGCGGAGGGACTCTCCAGCTAGGCCGCAGCCGGATCCCAGCATGGAGGTAAGCGGGCCGCATTCAGACCAGCGTAAACAGAGGGGGGACCCCATATCGGACTTCCCCACTGCAGACAGGCCCGTGTCTGACACCATGCTGAAAGACATGCTCCTCTCCCTGAGAACCTCCCTGCAGTCAGATATATACAGTGGAATCAATGCATGCCAGAAAGAAGTACAGGCCATGGGACAGAGGGTTCACCTAATAGAAGCAAAAGTGGAAGAACACACTTCTGCATACAACATGATGGTGGAGGCCCACAAAGCACAGGGGGAGGATATAGTTTGGCTCAAAGACAAGATGGCAGATCTCGAGGACAGATCCAGACGGAACAACCTTAAATTGAGGGGGTCCCTGAAAATGTTCCCCCTGCACAGCTCCTCCAGTATACACAGACTTTGTTTTCCACGCTGTTGCCAGAGGCAACAGCACAGGATCTCCTCATTGATAGAATCCACAGGATCCCCAAACCCTCGTTCCTCCCTGATGATGTTCCCAGGGATGTGCTGATGAGGGTACATTTTTACCATATCAAAGACCGTATACTACAGGCGACACGTGTCCCAGGGAAGGTTCCGCCACAATACGCTAACGTCAGGATGTTACCTGACCTGTCTAGACACACTCTGCAGCGCCGACGCAACCTGCTGACTATAACCAAAGCACTGAGGAATCATAACATACCGCACAAGTGGAAATACCCAGCCACTCTTGTCATCACCCACAATGGGGCTACTGTCTCAGTATCTAAGCTAGAAGAAGGGTTGAATGCTCTACACCAATGGGGTATTCTCCCGGTCCAAGCTCCTCAACCTCATCATTCAGCGGGTCTGCAACCAATGCAGAATGAATGGCAGGTAGTGTCCCACAAGAAATCTGGTAAGAAAAAAGCCGGTGAAGCTCAATAAATGTCAAAGACCTAACTCATGGTTATCTCAGGTGCACAGGTACCACTGTGGGGTACCCCTTTTGCACCCTACCTTCTGCACTAGCAGCTACGGCTGCCCGAGGATCAGTTTTCAGATCCATTTCTTATGGAAGAACAGTTATATCTACGTTTTCTCTTTCTTATCTACGTTACTATTTTCTTTGTTTTCCCTGTTACCCTTTTTGATATACACAGATACACTATAAGTATACTGACAGCTGTAACTGGAGTCACCGAAACCCTACTGACACCCTATCGCCAGGCTGGAATACAGCGGTCTCCGCTACTCTGGACATGTAAGTGTATTTACGGTTTTGTCATACAGACTATCACCCATCTAATACAATGACAATTAAAATACTATCCATTAACGCCCGGGGCCTGAATCACCCAGCAAAACGCTTCTCCATGTGGAAAGAGGCACGCACGCAGGGAGCTGACATTCTCTGTGTGCAGGAAACTCATTTTCAACGAGACAAAGCTCCAAAATGCTCACACAAAGACTATCCTTTCATCTACGTAGCTTGCGTGCCTAACACCAAAAAAGGAGGAGTCCTAGTGGCCATCAAAAACTCTCTTTCATTTCAACCCAAGGATACTGTTCTTGATGAAGGAGGCAGATACATAATCCTTACGGGGGATATCAACTCTAAACCATACACGATTGTATCAGTGTACGCCCCTAATTCTCATCAACTCCGTTTTTTGAGGAAAATTCTTACCAAAGCACTAGACATGAAATATGGTAACCTCCTGGTTTGCGGAGACTTTAACATAACGTCAGACCCACTACTGGATACATCCTCTGGCAAACCCCGAAACCACCTGTCTCTACAACCCATGTTACACAAGATGGAACTATTTGACGCGTGGAGATGCCTCCACGCTAATGAACGTGACTATACCTTTTTCTCGAACAGGCACAACTCATATTCTCGCATAGACATGTTCCTGACAAACAAATGGTTGCTCCAAAACGTTGAAAAAACGAACATACATGATATTACATGGTCAGACCATGCTGCTATATCTATGTCTATTACAGAAAAGGGTGTCTCCCCTTCCACCCCCACCTGGCGATGTAACGCTAGAATTCTTCAAGAACCACATCTCCAAAAATCTATAGCTCAACACTTAACTAATTACTTTGCAGAAAATGTTGGCTCTGTTGCTGACCCGAATACTCTGTGGAATGCACACAAAGCCTTTATTAGAGGGATATTAATCCAAATTGGAGCTAGAGAAAAAAAAAAGCAAACACACTTAATAAACACAACTATTGCTGATATACACAACCTAGAATCCCTGAATAAGAAGTCACCGTCAGTGCCCTTAACTTAGAAGTTGAACACCCTTAGAGAAAAACTTAGAGAACTCCTATCGCATCAATATGATAAACATCTCAGACGCCTGAAACTCTCACACTATGCCAACGCCGACAGAGCAGGCAAATATTTAGCTAATAAACTCAAAGCAATACGCTCCAAAACTAGAATACAATACTTGAGACACCCCTCCACTTCACAAAAAATTATTAACCCCCAGGATATAGCCAATCAATTTGCCGAATACTATAGTTCACTCTACAACCTCCATAGGGACACCAATACACCCCAACCGACAGTGGAAAAAATACAAACATTCCTAAATACACTAAAACTTCCATCCCTTTCCCAAACACAACTAGAGGACCTAAACAGTCCCATAACAGCCCTGGAAGTGGAAAAAATAACTAACTCTTTACCGAACGGGAAGTCTCCAGGCCCGGATGGCTTTTCCAATGAATACTTCAAAACATTTAAACACATACTCTCACCCCACATGGCCACAGTCTTCACCAAAGCCACTGAATCTGCGCCGCTTCCACGAGAAATGCTACAAGCACACATAGTCACATTACCTAAACCAGGAAAAGAACCCAACACACCTGCCAACTTCAGACCAATTTCACTCCTGAACACTGACACCAAAATTTATGCAAAATTACTGGCTAAGAGACTTACACATATTATACCACTAATTATCAAACAAGACCAGATGGGCTTTGTGAAGGGGAGACAGACCTCTGACGCCACTAGGAGAATCATCAATGTGATACATCATGCTGAAAGAACTCGAACTCCTTCTCTGCTACTCTCTATTGACGCAGAGAAGGCGTTCGACAGGGTCCATTGGACCTACATGGAAATGGTTCTAGAAAAGTTTGGGTTTACAGGATCAATATTGAAAGCTATTTTATCCCTTTACTCTTGCCCGTCGGCCCAAGTTTACTCGGCAGGCCTCCTGTCTAGGCCTTTTGATATCTCAAATGGGACTAGACAGGGTTGTCCCCTGTCTCCAACTATTTTTAACTTGATGATAGAACCACTAGCTGAAGCAATCAGATCCCAACCCTTGATCTCGGGCTTCCAGTTTGGCTCTAATATGCACACCATTAATCTCTTTGCGGATGATGTAATCCTGCTCCTGACTAACCCACTAAAGTCCTTAAAAGAGGCACATAAACTTTTGACAGCATTTGGAAATGTCTCCTATTATAAGGTCAACTTCACAAAATCCCTTATCCTAGACCTAGGAGTACAGTCCCAAACGAAACGATCCCTACAAGAAAACTTACCGTATACCTGGAGCACAGGTAGTATTACCTATTTGGGCATTTCGCTCACTAGTAAGATATCCGCCCTCGCCAAGTCTAACATGACTCCGCTGGTGACCAGACTGGAAGCCCAGCTTAGGGATATTTCAAGAACTGAAATTTCGTGGATGGGTAGAATATCCGCATATAAAATGTTGATACTACCACAAATCTTATATGTGTTCCGCACCCTACCGATACATATTCCTATTCATTTCCTCAACAGCCTCGCGAGTATGAGCTGGAAGTACATATGGCAGGGGAAAAGAGCTAGGTGCTCAAGGAACAACTTGACTTCTCACAAAAAAGCAGGGGGGGCAGGCCTAGCAGACATTTATGACTACCTATGGGCGGTGCGTCTAGACCAGATTAAATTCTGGACTCAAAAATCCGACTTACCCCTCTGGGTTGATATAGAAACTAACCTATCTCCAACGAAGGATCTCACCCAACTACTCATAGGAGACAGGTGGGTCCCCTGGAACATTACTACCCTTTCACCTCCAATACAGGCCTCATTGAGGGCCTGGAGACTCCTTTTAGATAAATACCATGGGGACGTACAATCTATGGACTTCAACCTTCCCTTGACTCTATTGGAGTCCAAGATTCCAATGCTAGACGTCACAGACATGACCAATAAGGGCATCCACCACATATCGGACCTATATGACGGCCCAAGACTCAAGACTATAGATCAAATCATGGTACAATATCGTATCTCCTCGCCCGGTTTTTTCAAATGCCTTAGAATTACGCACTTCTTGAAATATCATGCCCCTCCATTAGTGACGGTGCCGAATAAAATCTGGCAATTCTACTCCAAGGCAAAGCAGGATACGAAGGGCATCTCCTTTTTCTATAACCTAATGCAAGACAGAATGACATTCCATAAGACAGCAGCAATGCAAAACTGGGAGGTTGATATGGGCTACACTTACTCGGATGCACAATGGCACCGCGCCTTCATAGAAATTCACAAATCCTCCCACTGCGTAAAACATTGGGAACTAACGATCAAGATTGCAAACAGATGGCACTACACTCCCTTCCGACTTGCCACATACTTTCCAGGTACGTCACCAAACTGCTGGAGAGAGTGCGGGCACGTAGGTAACTTACTTCATATGTTCTGGCATTGCCCTAGTATAAGAAGTCTTTGGAACCAGGTTTTCCAAAAGATCTCATCCTTAACTGGAATACTATCACAGCCCGACCCAGCATTGGCGCTATTGCACCTAAAAATTGACAAATTTCCGCAATTTTATAGGCCAGTTGTAACGCACATATTACTAGAAACACGCCTGTTGATACTGCGTAATTGGAAATCCAATAAAGCTGTGAACATTTCTGAAGTCATGGCAGCTGTTCATAGAAATTATACCTTTGAACGTCTCTTATCAATCAATTCTCTAACATGCAAGAAGTTTGATGAATACTGGGCTATTTGGCCCAAGACCTTTTGATAAACTGTTTAAAAGCCCTAAATGTATGCTTATCACCAATGTGTATCAATTATAGTGTATATCTCTCCCTGTACTCTCCTTTTTCTTTTTTCCCTCTGTTATCTGTTACGTGCAAAAATTCTTTAATAAAAAACTATTGATGTAAAAAATAAAACAAAGATTGTACATAGAACAATAACAGACCTCTGAAAAGTAGAAGCATGCATATGTACTCAGTACTTGGTTTGGGACCCTTTTGCAGCAATTACTGCCTCAATGGGGCGTGGCATAGAAGCTATCAGCCTGTGGCACTGCTGAGGTGTCATGGAAGACGAGAATGCTTCAATGGCGGCCTTTAGCTCTTCTGCATTGTTCGGTCTCATGTCTCTCATCTTTCTCTTGGCAATGCCCTATAGATTCTCTATGGGGTTCAGGTTAGGCGAGTTTGCTGGCCAATCAAGCACAGCTATCCCACGGTCATTGAACCAGGTTTTGGTGCTTTTGGCAGTGTGGGCAGGGGCCGAGTCCTGCTGAAAAATTAAGTCAGCATCCCCATAGAGCTCGTCTGCGGAAGGAAGCATGAAGTGCTCCAAAATCTCCTGGTAGACGGCTGCGTTGACCTTGGACTTAATGAAGCACAGTGGACTAACACCAGCAGATGACATGGCTCCGCAAATCAACACAGACTGTGTACATTTTTCACACTGGACTTCCAGCATCTTGCAGTGTGTGCCTCTCCATTCTTCCTCCATACTCTGGGTTCTTGGTTTCCAAATGAGATGCAAAATTTGCTCTCATCAGAAAATACAGTAGGACTTTGGACCACTGAGCAACAGACCAGGTCTGACCCTTCCCCCGCTCTGATGCACTCTGCTCCAGTACCTCGCGTTTGCTTTTGCTTCCTGGTTGAGGAACACACACTTCTCGCTCCTCACTGCTCCACGCTGAGGGTTATGGGGGTTGTAGGCTGTAAACGTGCGTTCCCCGTCCGCACTGTGCGATTGAAGATTCTTCCCCGGCCGGGTACAAGTGCACTCCTTCACTATAGTAGCCTTGCTCCGATCTCCGCTCCAGTTTGGTAGAGGTGCAGGCTCTGTGGAGGGTAACAGCTTGCACGTTGTAGGTTTATTGGCACAGGGTTTGGAGGTTGTGGGTTCGCGTCTCAGCGGTCTCCATCAGCGCTGCACCTGTAGTAGAGGTGTGTACAGAGGTAGAGTGGAGGAGGGAGGAGAAGCGTCTTCCTCTCACACTCACATCCTGGTCACGCCTCCGCAGGGACAGTTCTAAACATGGGAAACATGCGCTACTTTACAGGCGTACTATAGACACCCCCCAGGTACAAAATTTAAAGGAATATTTCACATTTAGTGTTTCACTTTAAGCATTATTAAAATCACTGCTCCCGAAAAAACGTCCGTTTTTAAAACCTGAATATGTCATTTTTTTGCCACAAGTTTTTGGAAAATGATATATTTTTTTACCTCTGTCAATTAAAAATATATATCCCACACACAGTATACACATACTTATGATTACACCCCAAAACACATTCTGCTTCTCCTCCTGAGTATGGGGATAACACATGTGTGAGACTTTTGAACTTGACTTTGGAATGACTATGTCCTGAACATTGTATCTTGCGCATCAAAAAGTCCAACAATTCTATTATAAACTGTACTGTAATGGTCACCTCTGTACAATTGGTACAGTGAATTTAACTTGGTGTAGCATCACCTATGATGGTTCTCATTCCTATAAGCCAAGGAAGTCTAGCCTACTGATATGTGGCTGCCCCAGAAATTCCATGTTCACTGCCAGGGCATACAGGAGGCTAAACAAAGGGTGAACAGAAGATTTCTTGTGGTTTCAGGAGTGCAGTTGTCTGCAGGGAATGGCTGGAGCTGGTGTCTTCCAAGAATGTAGTCAGCGGGTTCTGCAGATGGGTCATTTATAGCAGCAGGCAGAGACAAGGTCATCTAACAGGCATAGGATTGGTCCAGACTGCAGGCAGAAAGATGAGCAAAAAACAGTCCAGGGTCAGCACAGGCAAAGGCAATACTGCACTGGTCTGGCGGTAATCAGGAACACTGTTTGTACCAGGCAGATTTCCCTGCCCCAGCTGCTGCACCACCGAAAGAAATTGGCTCCCAGCCATCCACATGCCCAGCGGTTGAATGCTAGCTTGGCTAAATTGCTATCACTTCAACTGCTGCCTTTTCAGTTGGTAAACTCTGCCCCCTTCTGTGAGTTTGTGGAATGTGCGGTTCCTCAGTGGCAGGTTCCCAAACGCCACTTTTTCTCACGGAAGGCGATTCTGGCTCTCTACCGGCATGTGGAAGGCAATGTCTTGGCCTCGCTGGACAGGGCGATCAACGTTAAGGTGCATATTACCGCTGACTCATGGTCCAGGAGGCATGGACAGAGACATTACCTATCGTTCACGGCGCATTGGGTGATTCTACTGGCATCTGGGAATGATGCAGGACAAGGTGCAGTAGTGTTGGAGGTTGTTCCACCACCATGCCTCCAAAATGCTACTACTGGTGATTCTGACACACCTCTCTCCTCCACCCCCTCCTCTTCTTCTTCCTCCATGGCCTCTTCCTGTGCTTTGTCCTTTAGAACCAGCGGTGCTCCATAGGCGTTCAAGGGGCTACGCAAGTACGCAGACAAAAAGTTGCCATGCGGTGCTTGAGCTGGTGTGCTTGGGGGACAGGAGTCACACTGGGGCAGAGATTCTGTCAGCTCTGCAGGTGCAGGCTCAGAGGTGGTTAACGCCACACCAGATAAGCCAGGAAAGGTGGTTTGCGACAATGGAACCAACCTCCTCTCCGCCCTCCAACAGGGACAGCTGACCCATGTGCCCTGTTTGGCTCACATCCTTAACTTGGTGGTGCAGCGGTTCTTGGGCAGGTACCCGGGCTTACAGGAGGTCCGGAAGCAGGCCAGGAAACTCTGTGGGCATTTCCGCCGGTCATATAATGCCAGTGCTCGGCTGGCTGACCTGCGAAAGGAATACAACCTGCCCAAGAACCGCCTAATCTGTGACATGCCCACCAGGTGGAACTCTACGTTGGCCATGCTGCAGCGGCTGCACACACAGCAGAGGACCATCAATGAGTATCTGTTGCAATATGGCACCAGGACAGGGTCAGGGGAGCTTGGATTTTTTTCCCCACACCCCAGTGGGCCATGATCAGGGATGCATGCACTGTCCTGGCACCATTTGAGGAGGCCACGAGGATGGTGAGCACCTGTTGGAGCACATGCTGCGTGGAATAATGGACAGGGCACTTGAGGCAGAACAGAGGGAGGAAGAGGAGGACTTCCTTACCTCTCAAGGCCCCCTTTATCCAGACAGTGTTCCTGCTGACCCGCCTATCACACAGGAAGAGGACGAGGAGGAGGAGGATTGTGTCAGCATGGAGGTGGAGCCTAGCACTCAGCATCAGCAGCAGTCTTCAAGGGATCAATTACAGTCCCAAGACACCCATGGACTTGTACATGGCTGGGAGGAGGTGACTGCGTATCATGTCGTCCTGAGTGACCCAGAGGACTCCGGACCAAATGCCTTTAGCAAATCTACGCTGCATGGCCTCCCTGATCTTGCAAAGCCTGTGGAAGGATCCTCGTATTCGTGTGATCAAGGAGAGGGATCATTACTGGTTGGCAACCCTCCTTGATCCACGTTACAAGGGAAAGGTTACCTTATCTTGCCGTCGCAGAAGGAGCAGAGGATGAAGCATCTTCGGGAGGCCTTGCAGGAAGGTCTGTGCAACGCCTTCCCAGAGACTGGGAGGTTACAAATTCCTGGTCCTGGACAACGTGTTGCTGAGGCTTCGGTCGGTCAAAGAAGGAGCGGTGGAGAAGGTGGCCGTCTGACCGATGCGTTCAGACAATCGGTTCCAGCAACCATCGTCAGCGTCTGGTTTACATGGTGCAGGAATACCTAGGGGCAAGATCAGACTTGGACACCTTTCCCACCGAAAATCCTCTGGGTTACTGGGTCTTGAGGATGGATCACTGGCCAGAGCTTGCACAGTATGCAATTAAGCTACTGGCCTGTCCTGCATCCAGCGTTCTTTTGGAACGCACATTCAGTGCTGCTGGAGGCTTTGTAACCGATCACAGGGTGCGCCTGTCAACCAACTCGGTCGATCGACTGACCTTCATAAAAATTAATCAGTCTTGGATCACCACCAGCTACCAAGCACCTGATGCTGATGTAACAGAATATTTTTTTTTAAATGTCAGATCCCTTCAAGACTGCCTATGCTGATGCTGAGTGACTATCCTGTTATGCTGAGCGACTATCCTCTTCCTCCTCAATGATCATACTGATAGCTTGAAAGAACATTTTTGGTTCTGGGCACCGCCACCAGTGGCTAAGGCCCAATTTTCAAGCCCCTGTTTAACAGGGGCGTGTAATTACAATTTTTGATGCAATACTTTGCAGCAGGGCTCATTGCTGTGCTCCAAGTACAGTATCTGTGAGGGGTTGCAGTGTTGTGGCACCAGAGCCTAAGGCCCAATTTTTCTGCCCCTGTTCAACAGGGGCATGTAATTACAATTCTTGATCTAATAATTCACAGCAGGGCCCATTCCTGCGCCCACCAAGAGTAACTGTGAGGGCTTACAGTATTGTGGCAACACCACCACCACCACCACCACCAAAGGCCCACCACTACCCATGGCATTTTTCTCAATGATTTTCATCCGTATTGCCGGGACCAGACATTACATTAAAGCCGCAAGCAGTTTTAAATGACTTTTTTTCCTTTAGAAATGTCATTTTGTGCAGGGACAGTTCTAAACACGGGAAACACGTGCCACTTCACAGGCATACTTTAGACACCCCCCAGGTATGATATTTAAAGGAATATTTCACTTTTTTTCACTTTAAGCATCATTAAAATCACTGCTCCCGAAAAAACGGACGTTTTTAAAACTTTTTTTTGCATTGATACCTGTCCCCTGGGGCAGGACCCGGGTCCCCAAACCCTTTTTAGGACAATCACTTGCATATTAGCCTTGATAATTAGCATTTTTGATTTCGAACGTTCAAGTCCATTGTATTTAATAGGGGTCTAAAGTTCATGCAAACTTTCGGTCTGTTCGCAGGTTCTAGTGCGAACTGAACCGGGAGGGGTGTTCGGCTCATCCCTAGTCATAATACCACTAGGTGCAAATATGAATGAGTATTGTAGTGAGGATTCCTCAGATGTCGTTAAGCTCTTATTGAAGGAGTGCCATCTGGATTCAAAGCGTTTAATATGACTGACCTTTTGCATTCTAGTGTCCACTTTTTCTCTGAATAGAAGTGTTTTGAGGTCTTTCTTGATTTCTGAGATGGTGGGCATTGTTGCAGAGATCCTGTGCTTAAAGATGTTTCTATAAGCAACTAGCAGACATATGAGAGTCCACTGGTGGTTGTTCAATGAGCTTTAAGGTTTTAAGTTCATTGGAGAGGTTACACGTCTTTGTACATCCAAACAGAAGACGCAAGGGTACCTTAGGTGGTTGGTAGTTGGTTACTCCAAAGATAAATGTTAGTACTCGATCCAAATAGTCTAAAATGGCTGGGCATGTCCAGAGACAATGGAATAAAGATGGTCTTGAGGCTAAACACCAAGGAAAAGTTGCCCCCCGGAGGTGTAGAGTGTTTAGTGGAGAAAGGAAAAGCTCAGTGTAGAAGTTTAAATGGAGTTTCCCATCAGGATTCAATGGATACCAGTTTTTGGGTTATAGTAAAGCCTTCCAGGATCGTATCCAGGATATCCTCTCCAGATAAGTCTTTACTCCAAGATAGTACATATGTGAGGTATAGAGGTTTCGTAAAGAGAGAATTTAGTGGTCTGTAGATGTCTTTAATTGAATAATTTTGCTCATTGAGTAGATTGTCTATCAAAGACGTTTGAAATCTGGTAGGCTTTTTCGGGCAAGTTTTGCGAATGAACTCTGCAACTTGTGAAACGTGAAGGATGTGATGGTTAGGTATGTGGAATTCCTCGGCCAAAGAGGTGGAGGGTTTAGGAGATCCCATGACCATATTGTATACGGAGATTGCCGTTATCAGCTCCTTATCTCTCCATTTTGAGAATGCCTCATACTGTGTGTTGACCTTGAGGGAACATTGGGTTCCTTTGGATGAGTAAGTATTTAGAAATAAAGAGTGAGAGGCTCAGCTTCTTTTGCATTTCCCTCCATGCTTTAACTGTGTCTCGGATCATAAGGTTTTGCTTCAGGTTGTTAGGAGTCAATTTCAGAGAGCTGTGTAGGATTGCAGTTAAATTGTGTGGTTGGACCATTGCTGATTCTAAAGCCTCGTACACATGGCCGAGATTCTCGTCGGAAAAAACATGCCGTTTTTTTCGACGAGATTCTTGGACAAGAAACTTGTCCTGGCCGAGTGTACACACGCTCGATTCAAAGAACCCGCGGTTCTTTGAATGGAGCGTATGCGGTGACGTCATCGACTACGACGAGCATGCGCTTGTCACATTCGATGCCGTCGCCGCCATCTTGGTATACCCTACCTATGCCTAGGAAGCTACCGCGCATGCGTCAAATTCATTTCGAACATGCGCGGGCTTCCGGGAGGACAGGTAAGTGTACACACACTCACTTTTCTTGTCGAGAAACATGCCAACGAGAATCTCAACGAGAAAATAGAGAGCAGGTTCTCTATTTTCTCGTCGATTACTTGACGGTTTTCTTGACGAGAAACCATACACACGAACGAGTTTCTCGGCAAGACATCTCTGCCAGCAAGTTTCTTGCTGGTTCTTGCCGAGAAACTCGGTCGTGTGTACGAGGCCTCAGTCAAAATGTGTGTACCTTGAGGTTTTGGAGTATCCAATCCAACCCACACATAGTAAACAAGATATGTTATAAACTCTAATGTTAGGAAGATTAGCCCCCCCTTCGCTCCTCAGGAGGTAGAGTTTGCTCAGCTATTCTAGGTTTTTTGTTGCACCATATAAAAGTAGTAATCGCCTTATTTATTTTTTGTATGTCTTTGTGCTTTAGAAGCAATAGTATGGTTTGGAGAGGGTGCAAGAGGCATGCAAAACATATCATCTTGAACAAGGCACATCTCCCAAAGAGCGATAGTGGGAGCTCCCTCCAAGTTTCTAATTCACTCACAATTTTGGAGATCAGAGAAGGATAGTTAATATAATAAAGGGAAGAAGGTTCCCTGCCTATATTGATTCCCAAATAGGTGATATGTTTGTTATGTATAGGGAAGGGAGAAGAAAGTACCCACTTACGTGAGTTGTTTGCGCTTAATGGAAGTATCTCACTTTTGCTAAAATGTATTTTTAGGCCAGAGCATAAACAAAAAGAGTTGAAAGTTTGTTGTATATTGACTATATCCAAGGAGGGTGCGGATGAAAAAATTTAAATGACATCAGTAGGGATGGGCTTTATGTTCGGGTCAAACATGAGTTCGACTCGAACATCGGATGTTCGTCCGTTCGCCGAATAGCGAACAATTGGGATGTTTGCGGCAAATTCGAAAGCCGTGGAACACCCTTTAAAAGTCTATGGGAGAAATCAAAAATGCTCATTTTAAAGGTTAGTATGCAAGTTATTGTCATAAAAAATGTTTGGGGACCTGGGTCCTGCCCCAGGGGACATGTATCAATTCAAAAAAAAGTTTTAAAAAATGCAGTTTTTTCGGGAGCAAGGATTTTATTAATGCTTAATGTGAAACAATAAAAGTGAAATATTCCTTTAAATTTCGTACCTGGGGGGTGTCTATAGTATTCCTGTAAAGTAGCGCATGCTTCCCATGTTTAGAACTGTCCCTGCACAAAATGTAATTTCTAAAGGAAAAAAAAGTCATTTAAAACTACTCGCGGCTATTAATAATTTGTCGGGTCCTGGCAATACAGATAAAAGTTATTGAAAAAAACAGCATGGGTTCCCCTTAAATTCCATTACCATGCCCTTTGGGTCTGGTATGAATATTAAGGGGAACCTCAAACCAAAATTAAAAAAAAGGGTGGGGGGTCCCCCCAAATTCCATTACCAGGCCCTTCAGGTCTGGTATGGATATTAAGGGGAACCCTGCACCAATTTTTTTTTTAAATGGCGTAGGGGTCCCCCTAAAAATCCATACCAGACCCTTTAGGTCTGGTATAGATTTTAAGGGGAACCCTGCACCATTTTTTTTAAAAAAAAGGCGTGGGGTTCCCCCCAGAAATCCATAACAGACCCTTATCCGAGCACGCAACCTGGCAGGCCACAGGAAAAGAGGGGGGGACGAGAGAGCGCCCCCCCTCCTGAACCGTACCAGGCCACATGCCCTCAACATGGGGAGGATGTCCCCATGTTGATGGCGACAAGGGCCTCATACCCACAACCTTTGCCCGGTGGTTGTGGGGGTCTGTGGGCGGGGGCTTATTGGAATCTGGAAGCCCCCTTTAATAAAGGGGACCCCCAGATTCCACCCCCCTATGTGAATTGGTAATGGGGTACATTGTACCCCTACCATTTCACAAAAGAAAGTGTCAAAAATTTTAAAAACCACAGACACAGTTGGGACAAGACCTTTAACCACTTAAGCCCTGGACCAATACGCAGCATAAAGACCAGGCCCTTTTTGGCGATTCGACACTGCATCACTTTAACTGACAATTGCGCGGTCGTGCGACGTGGCTCCCAAACAAAATTGACATCCTCTTTTTCCCACAAATAGAGCTTTCTTTTGGTGGTATTTGATCGCCTCTGCGGTTTTTATTTTTTGTGCTATAAACAAAAATAGAGCGACAATTTGACAAATGCAATATTTTTTACTTTTTGCTATAATGAATATCCCCCAAAAATATATAAAAAAACATTTTTTTCCTCAGTTTAGGCCGATACGTATTCTTCTACATATTTTTGGTAAAAAAAATCGCAATCAGTGTTTATTGATTGGTTTGCGCAAAAGTTATAGCGTTTACAAAATAGGGGGTAGTTTTATGGCATTTTTATTAATTTATTATTTTTTTTTACTAGTAATGGCGGCGATCAGTGATTTTTTTTGTGACTTCGACATTATGGTGGACACATCGGACACTTTTGACACATTTTTGGGACTATTGTCATTTTCACAGCGATCAGTGCTATAAAAATGCACTGATTACTGTGAAAATGACACTGGCAGTGAAGGGGTTAACCACTAGGGGTGCTGGAGGGGTTAAGTGTGCCTAGGGGAGTGTTTACTACTGTGTGGGGGCGTGGCTACGACTGACATGTCACCGATCTCCGCTCTGATTACACAGAGCGGAGATCGCTGACATTTTCAGTAGGGGAGCGGGGAGATGTTGTGTTTACACTGACATTTCCCCGCTCCATGCCTCCGTGAGATGATCGCGGGGATCGAGTCTGCGGGACCCGTGGTCAAACTCACAGGGAAGACAGGGGGGTCGTAAGCGCGCCACCGCCGGCACGCGCGCGATCCCGACGTTGGCAGTTAAAGGGCCACGTACAGGTACGTGATTGTCCCTGTACGAGCCATTCTGCCGACGTATATATACAGTGAGGGGTCCTTAAGTGGTTGATGAAAAGAAAAAAAGAAAGAAAAAATTCCAACGATGTAATCCAGTCTCGAGCGATGTGGAGAAAAAAAAAGCCATCTCGATCCTCTCTCCATGGGAGGTACCCACGGAATGACGCTCTCCCTCCGTGACAGTTCTTTTAAAGCTGAGGGCGGGGCCGCCCGTCACTTGCACGGGTGACCCCTCCCCCTCTGACACAACGGGGAAATGCCGGGGGTTACCCAGTCACGTGTACGGGTGACCCTGCTCCCTCTGATGCAACGTGGGTTTCCCGTACACGTCATTGGGTAACCCCGGCATTTCCCCCGAGGGGGCAGGGTCACCCACGCAAAGAACTTTAAAAGAACTGTCACGGAGGGAGACCGTCCCTCCGTGGGTACCTCTGCTTTTTTTTTCTCTGTATCGCTTGAGAGAGGATTACATCGTTGGAATTTTTTCTTTCTTTTTTTTTTCTTTTTAAGAAAGAACTTGTCCCAACTGTGTCTGTGTGGTTTTTAAAATTTTTGACACTTTCTTTTGTGAAATGGTAGGGGTACAATGTACCCCGTTACCAATTCACATAGGGGGGCGGAATCTGGGGTCCCTTTTGTTAAAGGGGGCTTCCAGGATCAGATAGGCCCCCCGCCCGCAGACCCCCACAACCAACGGGCAAGGGTTGTGGGGATGAGGCCCTTGTCCCCATCAACATGTTTTAAATATTATTACCACTACCAAAACGAACGGTAGTTATACACATAAAGTGCACAATTGAAGTTAGAATGTATTGGCTCAGAAATATTCCCCATGGAGATAGAAAGAAAAAGAGGTGAAATTAGGAGAAAGAACAGAACAAAATAAAACAGCAAACTGCATAACTGATTGACTTCAATTTTTTACATATGTATATTCCACTTCCAGCAAGGCCACTCGCCTGTGGATTGATGAAGAGGAAGAATGCCTGGCCGCATCTTCTCTTGGTTACTGGCAGGTTGGGGTGTAGAGATACTATGGTCCGGACACTCCCTCGAGTGGGCTAGCTAGAAGTGGAATTAGTTCTGGGTACCGTACGAGACCAATTTTACATTTCAGCAGGTTACCACCCATAAGTGAAGCCATCTAAATCCTCTGCAGATGTTAACTGTATAAGTGTATAATAATAATATCTACAGTCCCCTGGGCTAGGATAAAACATATTGCCATAGGCTTGTAGGGTGGCCAGGGTTATAAGATTGCTCAGCGATGATGGGAAGGACCTGAAGGAGAAGTTTGCTTTAGGCGCTTTGGTGGGTCTTTTGTAGGGCTCCTTTGGTCCCTAGGCCCAAAGTTGGCTCTGTTTTGAGCTGCGTCAGCTGTTGCTGGCCTGAGTTGAAGAGATTTAAGGAAGGAGTCTGCCTTTTCTTGAGGTTGGAAGGTAAGTTGTTCCCCATCCGGGACTTGCAGACGAAGAATAGCTGGGTATGCCAGTGTGAATCAAATGCCTTCTTTGAAAAGCTCAGATCATACCATTAGGAACTCCTGGCGTTTGCGAGACACTTCTGACGAATAATCAGCGAAGATCAGGAGCTTGTGTCCTTCAAATTCCACAGAACGAGCTCTCCGGAAATATCTGGATAGCTGAGCGATCTGCATAATTTAAGTATTTAAAGATCACTGGTCTTGGATTTTTTCCATTGTTCATTGGAGCACCAATTCAATGTGCTCTTTCTGCCACACATTTGTTGCAAATACCCAGAGGCTCCGGGATGGAGGTAACACAAATTTCTAGCAGAGATCCAAGTTTGAAGGTTCATAGGAGACCAATTATTCTTAAAGAGGAACTACAGTCTGCGCACAAAATTTGTAATAAAAACATTTTTGCCATTCTGAAGCTTCCCTCCAACCACTTTGCATATTATTTTATATACTGTATACTGTGATTCTGTACTTGCCAAATATGCTGCAGAACTCTCCCTCGCCGAACAGCGAACAAATTGGGGTGTTTGCGGCAAATTCGAAAAATCCATGGGAGAAATCTAAAGTGCTAATTATAAAGGCTAATATGCAAGTTATTGTCCTAAAAAGTGTTTGGGGACCTGGGTCCTGCCCCAGGGGACATGTATCAATGCAAAAAGAAGTTTTAAAAACGGCCGTTTTTTCGGGAGCGGTGATTTTAATAATGCTTAAAATGAAAAAATAAAAGTGAAATATTCCTTTAAATTTCGTACCTGGGGGGTGTGTATGATATGCATGTAAAGTGGCACATATTTCCCATGCTTAGAACTGTCCCTGCAAAAAAATTCATTTTTGAAAGAAAAAAAGTCATTTAAAACTCACTTGCGGCTATTAATGAATTGTCGGCTCCCGGCAATACATACAAAAGTCATTGATAAAAAAAAAAAAAAGCGTGGGGGTTCCCCAGAATTCAATTACCAGGCCCTTCAGGTCTGGAATGGATATTAAGGGGAACCCCGCCGCCAATTTAAAAAAAAATTGACGTGGGGTTCCCCTAAATATCCATTCCAGGCCCTTCAGATCTGGCATGGATTTTAAGGGGAACTCCACCCCAAATTTAAAAAAAATGGCGTGGAGTCCCCCTAAAAATCCATACCAGACCCCTTATCCGAGCACGCAACCTGGCCGGCCGCAGGGGAAAAGGGGGGGACGAGAGAGCGGCCCCCCCTCCCTCCTGAACCGTGCCAGGCCACATGCCCTCAACATGGGGAGGATGTCCCCATGTTGATGGGGACAAGGGCCTCATCCCCACAACCCTTGCCCGGTGGTTGTGGGGGTCTGCGGGCGGGGGGCTTATCGGAATCTGGAAGACCCCTTTAACAAAGGGGACCCCCAGATCCCGGCCCCCCCCTATGTGAATTGGTAAGGGGTACATTGTACCCCTACCATTTCACGAAGAAAGCGTAAAAAAATGTTTAAAAAAACACACAAACACCTTGAAAACGTCTTTTATTTAAAAAAAAAAAAAAAAAAAAAACATTCCAGCGGTGAAATCCAGTGTCCCGCGGCGATCCCGATGTCCAGCGCTGTCCTTCATTGGTTGTGCCTGAGCGGACCTGATGGGGAACTCCCTCTCAGTATTTAAAATGTATAGACCCGCCCCTTCTAAAGTTCCCCATCAGGTCCGCTCAGCGGACCAGATGCGGAACATGAGAAGGGGCGGGTCTATACATGTATTACCAAAGTGAGAGCAGTTCCCCATCAGGTCCGCCCCCTCGGTATGTCGGACCCGCCTACGTCATTGGCTTGAGCGGGGAACTTCCTTCACTGTGTAATTTAAATTTACATAGTGAAGGAAGTTCCCCGCTCAAGCCAATGACGTAGGCGGGTCCGACATACCGAGGGGGCGGACCTGATGGGGAACTGCTCTCACTTTGGTAATACATGTATAGACCCGCCCCTTCTCATGTTCCGCATCTGGTCCGCTGAGCGGACCTGATGGGGAACTTTAGAAGGGGCGGGTCTATACATTTAAAACACTGAGAGGGAGTTCCCCATCAGGTTCGCTCAGGCACAACCAATGACAGACAGCGCTGGACATCGGGATCGCCGCGGGACACTGGATTTCACCGCTGAAATGTTTTTTTTTTTAAATAAAGGACTTTTTCAAGGTGTTTGTGTGATTTTTTTAAACATTTTTTTACGCTTTCTTCGTGAAATGGTAGGGGTACAATGTACCCCTTACCAATTCACATAGGGAGGGGGCCGGGATCTGGGGGTCCCCTTTGTTAAAGGGGTCTTCCAGATTCCGATAAGCCCCCCGCCTGCAGACCCCCACAACCACGGGGCAAGGGTTGTGGGGATGAGGCCCTTGTCCCCATCAACATGGGGACATCCTCCCCATGTTGAGGGCATGTGGCCTGGTACGGTTCAGGAGGGAGGGGGGGCCGCTCTCGCGTCCCCCTCTTTTCCCCTGCGGCCGACCAGGTTGCATGCTCGGATAAGGGGTCTGGTATGGATTTTTAGGGGGACTCCACCCCCCTTTTTTTTAATTTGGGGTGGAGTTCCCCTTAAAATCCATGCCAGATCTGAAGGGCCTGGAATGGATATTTGGGGGAACCCCACGTCAATTTTTTTTTAAATTTGCGGCAGGGTTCCCCTTATTATCCATTCCAGACCTGAAGGGCCTGGTAATTGAATTCTGGGGAACCCCCACGCTTTTTTTTTTATCAATGACTTTTGAATGTATTGCCGGGAGCCGACAATTCATTAATAGCCGCGAGTGAGTTTTAAATGACTTTTTTTCTTTCAAAAATGACATTTTTTGCAGGGACAGTTCTAAGCACGGGAAACATGCGCCACTTCACATGCATATCATACACACCCCCCAGGTACGAAATTTAAAGGAATATTTCACTTTTATTTTTTCATTTTAAGCATTATTAAAATCACTGCTCCCGAAAAAACGGCCGTTTTTAAAACTTTTTTTTTGCATTGATACATGTCCCCTGGGGCAGGACCCAGGTCCCCAAACACTTTTTAGGACAATAACTTGCATATTAGCCTTTATAATTAACACTTTAGATTTCGAACGTTCGAGTCCATTGTATTTAATAGGGTTCTAAAGTTCACACGAACATTTTGTCTGTTCGCAGGTTCTGGTGCGAACCGAACAGGGGGGTGTTCGGCTCATCCCTGCTCTCCCTTCACTGAGTCTGGCTGCATCCATTTTAACTGTGGGCAGCTGTAGCTGCTGCCTGTTAACTTCCTGGATTTACACAGACACACAGAGGCACACCTCCAGCTCTGCAGCTCTCATTGGCCCTCTTTTTGGCTCACCCCCCTCTCTTCCTGGCAAACTCTCACAAGAGTGAGAGAGAGAGTTGTGCGTGATGTCATAAGCCTAGGCTTTTTACCAGACAAGAAACAGGAAGTGGGCTGTGAAAGGTATTTACTGGCAGAAAAAATAAAGTTTTACTATCCAAAGTTAAAACAACAAGGGCAGAAGATTTAATAGATGTAAATGATGAAAAAATGACTGAAGGTCCACTTTAAGTTATTTCTTTGGAATCGGTTCTCTAAATCTTCTATTTTATCATGTAGGAGTTGTTGTGCTTGGGTGTATTGCTCCATAGCAGCATTTGTTTGAAATTGATCATCTTCCAGTGAAGATATTCTTTGCTCAGCTTCTATCAGTCTTTTAGACTGTTCCCCTAGCTCCTTCCTTAGCTGTACAATGCCCGCCGCCACTGCTTTCTCCACAGCTTCAGTGATGGTGGGGGACAGAAGTGCAGCTACAACTTGAGCTATTTTTCTATGAGAATCCTGCTGAACTTGCTCCCCCAACTCACTTGCCTCCATAATGTCACCTGGCCCTCCAGCATCTGCTGTGCCTAACAGCATGGGACACAAGTCATCCCACGAGGAAGAGAGAGGATGTGCTGCGGGGGCCATCTTTGGATCCAGGGCTTCCTGAGAGGGGGGATGAGTGCCCTGACCGAGAATGTGATCACAAGTGGGGTTGGGAGAGATACAACTCCATTCTGCCTAGTGCTGTGGGGTGGGAGAAGAAGTCCGGTGGAAGAGGAGCTGCCCCCGTAGATTATATGCTGCTTTTTCCACAGGCTGGAACAGAGCTTCTGGATCCCCTATCCACTACATACGGCGCCAAAACCGGACGTCACTATCACATGGTGTACATATTGATATGCCCTGTGTGAATGAGGCCTTAGGGTGACACTGGGACTGGTGTGGCACTGATTAGGGACACTGTGGTTACACTGGTGTGGTGACAGTATAAAAAAAACATCACTACCACCAGAGCAGTGCAGTGTCACTATAATGATCACTGGTGGTGGTGGTATGGTGGTACTACTGTGTCTAGTAATCAGAGACACTGGCTGGCTGCACTACCGTAAAATGTCAACAGAGCAGCCATCCAGTGTCTCTAATAGCTAGCTACAGCAGAACAATGTCACCATAGTGACACTGCACTGCTCTGGTGACAGTGATTTATTTTTTTACCCTCTGAGCATTTACTACAGTGCTGGACAGTGTAATAAGCACTCCTTCCTCTCAACTGATAGCTGAGAGAAAACTGTTAAAAGCTGCATTAGGCAGCCTTTGTGGTCATTGATTGGTCACAGCAATTTCAATGGCCCTGTACCCCAATGTGTGCTCAACTTTGTCCAAAATGATCACAGGGCACCCTGATGTGCACCTTATCAGCCTTGCACAAGCAGTGATAGCAGAAGGAAATAGGGGTTTGTCCTCCTGAATCAATGCCTGACCATTTATATAAAATGGCAGGGCAGGAGGCAGTTAAATAGTCATCATCAATTCCAGGATGGTATTATTTTGTATGTTTCCTAAATACATAGAAAGGTTATATACTCTACCTTATGTCTGTAATAATGATGTTGCTTATCATCAGATTTTCCTTTATAGAACTGATACATATCATGTAATGCTTTTGCCATGGCATCTACTGCATAATAAATCTGAGGAGTGGTTCCTTGATGCACACAATTAAATAAATTAGGATATAATACATAGATAGAAGTATCAGAGAATGCTGGACATAATATGGATCTATTTTTATTTTCTTTGTTTGCAGACATGTACCTTGCAAGTGATAAAAGATTTAGAGACTCTGTTTCATTATTTAAGCTCTTAATTTTATCAGAGTCATCAAAAAAATGTTCTTTATCTGGAAAGATTAGAGGATAGAGTTCCACAGCCAGGCTACCATTAAATGCATCTATTGGAGTATATACTGAAAGGCTGGGAGACCACAGAGGAGGAAAAATGAATGTCTTATTATAGAAAGGTACATGATACCAAAATAAGGTATGGTCACTTAGATAAGATCCACATACTACAATAACTTTAGCAATTGATTTATTAACAGTAGCAATGATATTTCGAATTTTGTACATTCCATCCATTTTACTAACATGCATATAAGGTCCTAATGATATTGTAAACTCAACACAAATACCATTACTATTCAGGTACTTTGTAAAAATGTCCTTAGTTTTGTCTCCCTCATCATCTTGCGATGCCAATATTCCAACCCACGTCCAACCAAACTGTTTCAACAACTTAACTATAGTCATATATTGAACATGGTCATTTTGAAGTGTCCTGAAGACATGAGGATAAAGAAATCTATTAGTCAGAGAATAGTCTGTAGCTCCATAACTGATCTGAAAGAGAAAAAAAGTCATTATTTTCAGTGTTTATAACCGATATGTTAAAAATATTAAATAATAATTGAAGTAAATTATGCAATAATATACACTCTACTGTAACCTATATAACTATTGCATATATGTATTAATTTGTATATCCCTATAATTAGCTAATCTATCGAGAACATGCTAGGCCTAGTGATATAATGTTAGCTATGAAGACAGACACATCTGCTTAGTAAACAATGTTACATTTATTTTCCAATAACATAGGAATATACTAAACAGCAGATATGTATAACATATGACAACAATCAAACATCAAAGATACTTAACACATCCTCTAGAATAGACTTATTGACTGGTCTCGAGATGTTATAAAGAGAGCTAAGCCTCATGGCTTAGGCCCAAGCCAGGATTCCATGAGGCTCTCACCAGCAGGCCAGGAGCGAAAGAGACCAAACTCATTCTTTGTGTACTTTTTACTCAAAACATTCCCACCCACTCGTAACCACCCCCACCTGCATCCTGTCCAATGAGATTTGGCCAAGCAGCAGTCCTTGTAATATATTATATTGGCCACTAGGGGCAGAATCGTAAGCTTGCTTGCAGAGTATTGTCAGCAACAGACATTCCGGGGCCAGGCACTCAGCTGCCTCTACCAACCAGGGAAATACCTTTATCCTTTTAGCCATAGAACTGCAAGTATCAGCATGACTGATCTTTGAGAATAGGAAACAGATATGTAGAAACTCCAGAAATATGACATTAGACCATGTTGCCCTCCAACATATGCCGCTTTGCGCCTAAAGTGCGCATACCACCCTTCTTCAGACACGGCTCCTATGGAACAGTTTATAACTGTCTTAACGTGTTAGGTTTTCCAACAGGTCCTTAAGAAACAGCTCCTATGGAACAGTCCATATTGGTCTTAATGTGTTGTGCTTCCCAACATGTGCCGCTTTGCTACTGAATGACACACCAACAATATTCTTCAGTGACAGCTTCCATGTCACCATTTTGTGTCTTCTGTATCTTCTCCTTTCTGGTATCTTCAGGACGGATGCAGTACAGGCAAGGGGTGTCCATTCACTCACCATTCACCAGCACACACTCAGAGCAGCATATTAACCAGCTTTTAGATACAGAGTCTCGAGGAGGGCCTTTCTTGTCCATATTACTAACCTAAAATACACATATATCACACTATACCATAACATAAATCAACCTATTGCCATTGCCAAACCTCCTATAATTTTTTACTGTAGATACAGGTCAGTATTAGGCAGGCTTGATCATAGTGGTCCTTCCTACCGCAACTTGGCATGTCTGCGGTACTTCAGGGCTCTGAGTTGGCAGCAAAGTCTCTAAATTGTACGAAGAGACCTTACCGTCAATTCGTCTCTCAGTTTGCATAGATAAGTGGGAGACCCTTCTATATAAGTTTTGAGTCTAACAACACATATAAATCTGAAACAATGACAAAACCCATAAAATTCCATCCCTGTGCCTAGATTTCAGTGACCATGCCCAGGGTATGATGTATCTGCATGCACGGTGGAAGTGGTTGGTGGTAATGGAGGGGGCCCAGGTCAACTTTTGCATCAGGGCCCACAAGGTTCAAGCTATGCCTCTGCTGCAGGGCAAGGATCCAGGGATACAGGAACAGATAAAAACAGGTTCAGGATACAGGATGCAGGAATTAGGGTTCAGGATAACAGGTAAACAGGCTGCAGGTCAGGGCACGAGGACAATACCAGGGCAAGGTGTGTGTGCACTTGCCGGGTATTTATACTATTACCTGCTAACAAACTCAGGTGATGTCTGACTGCAGAAGGTAAAATCTGCTTCACACTGCCAGGATCCATGCGTTGGTGGATGCCAGTACTGCAGCCCAAAGATGACATAACACCAGCAGGGAAAAGTTACCCTGATAGTTCCAAACTGCCAGGAGACACCTGCTGGTGGACCACGCCATGCCAAATGATAGATATTACCAGCGGATGTAACTTTTCCTGACACAACCTCTCAACATGGTTGACAAAATCTTGAGACATTTAAAACTGGGTATTTATGTGACTTTGTTGAATGTTATTAAGGATGCCACCAATCTCTCTGAGCAACAAAGCCCCACTTATTGTCTAAAGCTATGGCTGCGAGTTTGTTCCTCAGGAGACCGATGTCCACTCCATTGACAACACCCATCTCAGCTCCTATTCCCCCAATATAGTGCTGAATACATCCCTCCTCTTTCGGGTTACTCCTCAGAAATAAGCGTCCTGCATGAACCTCATTCTGTGTCTGCACATCTCTGGGAGTAAGCCACTGGTACAATGACCGCACTTGATTCAGTGTATACTCAGCACATATAGGGTAATAGGTGTAGCGGGTATATACTATTTAGGGGTCGCATTTGGGTGGTAGCATGACCCAGATGCACTAATTGGTAGGAAATAGCCATTATTTAGGTGTGTAAGACATCAGTGGTGTCCAGTTCTCTGCGGCCCAGCGGGTGGCGCTGTCGCCTTGGGCCGGGGTTGAACCACTACTGCAGTGCCGTGCCCTTTGTGACCTCTCGCGGCAGTTGTACAGCAGGGCGGGGAACCTGCTGTGCTTGCTGGGAGAGGGTATAAAGGGGGCAGACATCTTGCGCACGAGATCTTGCCGGTTGGTCGTGGGAGTCCCAGGCACCTTCAGCCTGTGGGCTGCGGTCGGTGTCCTGGCGCCCTTGGCCTGGACACGTGGAGTTCGGGTTCCACCCAAGGCACCTTCAGTCTGGGGTGAGGTACTTTGTGGAAGGCCTGGGGCCCAGTATCTTCCACTTGGTCCCGCGAGGGAGGAACATGCCTAAGGTGCCCCAGGTACGGGTGCCTGAAGCCAGGGCGTAAGGGACCAGGGATGTGTCCCCCCCCGAAGACCCGGCGAAGCATATTGCTGGTGACGGGCTAGCCTCTGGAGACCGTCCGGATGGATGTCTTTCCCAACACGGGTCACTTCTCTCTAGGAAGATAAGTTCACATGCTTATGGTCGGTGGCAGCGGCCCAACTCAACCCAGGTCGGTGGCAGAGACCTCAACGTTCACCAAGGTTTGTGGCAGGAACCAATTTCACAACCGGTGGCAGCGGTTGTGCGCCAAGCCTATTCGCTTGCAAAGGGATAGGAGAGAAAG
Organism: Rana muscosa; assembly: GCA_029206835.1. NCBI lineage: Eukaryota > Metazoa > Chordata > Amphibia > Anura > Ranidae > Rana > Rana muscosa. Next base: position 1,256,326,538 of record CM055116.1, on the reverse strand, counting down.
CTTGTGCCTGGACTTACTCATACCCACACCCTTGTCTGTTCTCATAAAGTCAACCAGCCCTGTTTCACGTGCTCAAGATAATAAACAAGTGTTGGACTTTTCATGGTGTGCAACTCTTTCACTGGCAGCAACCTACTCCGCCTCCAACGGTGGCAATCAACCTCCACAGGAGAAGCAGAGGCTCCGTAGACTACACAGGCCCAAAGGTAAACTTGGACTTGGCTCAATCCTCACACACACACGAGGTGAGAGCTGGTGGTGGCGTACCTCACCTTCCTCCCTCAACCCCTAGACAGAAGCCAGCCATATCATATTATACCAAGGGAGTAGGGGGTGAGGCCGCTACACGTGGGGGCTCTTGTCTGGGATTGTGTCTCTACTATTATGGAGCCGAAGTTGTCGGAGTTTGAACGTGTCTGCCCAGAAGAGTTCCGAGTAGGTTGGCCATATTGGCCATTGCACCACGAGGCACACCCTCCCTGCACAGTTCGTGGGCGTGACCAGGAGAAAGCCCACGAACTGGTGGGCAAAAGGGGAGGAGTCCAATCGTGTGAAGGACTACACGTGGGGACTTTGGCGCCAATTACTCAGTGCGCGATGGAACAGCAGAGAGTCACCATGTTCATAAATGCCTCGTGGATTCCACTTCCTTCTACCACGAGTATGACTGCTACTGCTGCTCCGATTACGGATACGGGGATCCGGCTAAAGCCCCGGGGACGATTCACCCTGTACTCATGCATGGAAGTTGAGGCCCTGGGAATGATTTATCCCGGCTGCTCGGGACTGGTGTGTCAGCTGAAGCCATTCGGGCACTGCGAGGCCTACGGATAGTTCATATTTGAGGTGGAAGCTTCCATCGAGAAACCCAGAACCATCCACCTCAGCCGCCACTCATCAAGGAGGAATCGCTGCCTTCACAGCCGTCCCTGCGCGCACTGTGGAGACCTCAGGGGAGGTCGCAATCAAACAGTTACGGGAGAAATCGGAGGATGCTGACTCGGTCACCAAAGCTTCCCAGCTTTCACCGCCCAAGAGAAAGATCGGCCCGGTTGCTCCGTCCAGCGGTCATGGTGGAACAACCTGCCCGCCTACGCCCGGCCCGGATACTTGGTAGGAAGAGTCCCGGACATCCTTTCTCAAGTTTAGGCCGAGGTAAGCCGGGCAACGGGACTTGGTGTTGGTACAGAGGTGTTGGGGATTCACGGGCCCTTGTGCCCGCGGGTGGGAGTGATTCAGTCTCCACTACAAACTATCTGCCCGCGGAAGAGTGTGACACCTCTGACCTGGAGTTGCTCTACAACCTGGGAGACGACGTCGTCATATACAAACTTTTTGCGGAGAAGGGCTGGGACAAGAAACCTCTCTCCTCATCCCGCAGAACCAGGGATCCACCTATGTCTACAGGGGAAAGTACACCCCGGGTGGAGGCACCAACGCCTGAGGAGGGATCCCGTCCCCAGTCTGCCCTTCGATCCCCGGTGCCATCTGCATCTACCACCGGGGAACAGAGACTGTTGCTACGGGCGCCTATGCCCAAAATGGAGGTGGTCAAGGCACCTTGCCATCCGGACTCTATCGTCCTGCCGGGTGAGGGAGACCGCGCCACTATGCAGCGTTTGTTCTGCCAGAAGGTTGCCAACGAGTACGGGTGGAAGTACCCGTACTTATCCAAGGAACTGTTATATGAAGTGTTATATGAAGTGGAAGTCTGCCAGGAACGCTGGTACAACGATTTCGTGTGGACACACATCAGAGTCCCACACGCACGCAGGTACCTCGCTTGTTCCCCTAAAGCATCACAAAGGTTCAAAGACTGCAAGGTAGAATGGATGCTGGGTCGGCACATCCATGCGGACAAGGTGTTAATTTGACGGAAAGAAGGGGAGGATGTCGAATACCACTTAGAGACTGTGGACCAGCACTTAAAACCCCTTGTCCTGCCGCACCCAAGGTTCTATCTTTAGGAGAAAAGACTCCTTTTTTTTGTCTTGCAATGCTGCTGAACTTTACGGGGTTTGTGTTTTTTTTTTACCCGGAAACTCAGTGACTGTACCCGAGTTTAACGGGTCTTTGTGCTCTTTGGAGGAATGGGGGACTGTTGCAGTTGTTGTTCTCCTTTTCTTCCCTCCCGCAAAGTAATCATGGACTTTGGGGTAGTTAGGGCCACAGCATCTTGCTTCAAGATTCGACAAGTGCTGTTACCGCGGCGCTGTCACCAGGTGGCAGTGTTGCGCACGATATACATTGAACACTACACACACTTCTTGGAAGGAAAGGATTTCTCTTAGGGGAGATTTTTTCATTCCAACATCAACACATGTGTTAGGATGTTTGTGTGCTTAACCGTTTCTTTTCCCCTCTGCAGGAGAACCATCCCATCAAGACAGCTGAGAATGGGGCGGGTCTTAGTCAGTGATGTGGGCGGAGGGAAAATTTCAATAATGTGATATTTGAAAGGTTAATGCTGTGTGTGTTTGTTTGTTTCCTTTCCCTCCCCTTTCATGTCAGGTTCAGGCACAACTTTCAGTCTTTTTCAAAATTTTATTTTGAAATTTCTTTAGCTAGTCTCTGGATCGGGTCTATGTTAGCTCCCTTTGGGGCATAACTTGTTTCAGACACTGGGGACCAGTGTCAAATTGCTGGGGGGAGCGTGTAGCGGGTATATACTATTTAGGGGTCGCATTTGGGTGGTAGCATGACCCAGATGCACTAATTGGTAGGAACTGGCCATTATTTAGGTGTGTAAGACATCAGTGGTGTCCAGTTCCCTGCGGCCCAGCGGGTGGCGCTGTCGCCTTGGGCCGGGGTTGAACCACTACTGCAGTGCCGTACTCTTTGTGACCTCTCGCGGCAGTTGTACAGCAGGGCGGGGAACCTGCTGTGCTTGCTGGGAGAGGGTATAAAGGGGGCGGACATCTTGCGCACAAGGTCTTGCCGGTTGGTCGTGGGAGGCCCAGGCACCTTCAGCCTGTGGGCTGTGGTCGGTGTACAGTCGCCCTTGGCCTGGACACATGGAGTTCTGGTTCCACCCCAGGCACCTTCAGTCTGAGGTGAGGTACTTTGTGGAAGGCCTGGGGCCCAGTATCTTCCACTGGGTCCTGCGAGGGAGGAACATGCCTAAGGTGCCCCAGGTACGGGTGCCTGAATCCAGGGCGTAAGGGACCAGGGATGTGTCCCCCCCGAAGACCCGGTGCAGCATATTGCCGGTGACGGGCGGGCCTCTGGAGACCGTCCGGATGGATGTCTTCCCCAACACGGGTCACTTCTCTCTAGGAAGATAAGTTCACATGCTTATGGTCGGTGGCAGCGGCCCAACTCAACCCAGGTCGGTGGCAGAGACCTATGCCCAGGTCTGTGGCAGGGACCTCAACGTTCACCAAGGTTTGTGGCAGGAACCAATTTCACAACCGGTGGCAGCGGTTGTGCACCAAGCCTATTCGCTTGCAAAGGGATAGGAGAGAAAGCTTGTGCCTGGACTTACTCGTACCCACACCCTTGCCTGTTCTCATAAAGTCAACCAGCCCTGTTTCACGTGCTCAAGATAATAAACAAGTGTTGGACTTTTCATGGTGTGGAACTCTTTCACTGGCAGCAACCTACTCCGCCTCCAATGGTGGCAATCAACCTCCACAGGAAAAGCAGAGGCTCCATAGACTACACAGGCCCGAAGGTAAGCTTGGACTTAGCTCAACCCTCACACACACACGAGGTGAGAGCTGGTGGTGGCGTACCTCACCTTCCTCCCTCAACCCCTAGACAGAAGCCAGCCATATCATATTATACCAAGGGAGTAGGGGGTGAGGCCGCTACATAGGATTTTATCAACCACTGTGAGATGTTGAAGCGCCATGTGGTGAAGGCATACTGTACCCTGGTAGCCAGCGTTTATTCTCTTTATTTAACGGAGCCTGCTCCTGTGTGTAGTCACTGGCATTACCTGTGCAGGGTTTCAACCTCTCAGGTGAGACATCAACTAGGTGTATCTCCCACATGTCCAGACTGCTAAGATTTGAGGTACCGCCTCTACGAGGAAGTTTTCACCCCATTGATGTGTCACCTGGTACCCTTTAGTCTGGCCAATAGACACCTTATTATGCATAAGTGCCAGCCTCCTAGATGCACCATAATACTGTAATTCAGGTATGTCATACATGTCACACATTAAAAACCTTTCCTTCTTCCAATTCATCCTTCCATAAAAAAAAAAAAAAAACATTTTACATTTCTTGTTCTGAAGGATTGGATAGGTTATATTCCTTCCTCAACCTCCAACCCATTGCATTTGTATATTTGTATTCATAGTCTGTTTGCATTCATAAATGACAGGAGAGACTTCGGCAAAGTGTTTCACAAGTCTCGTTGCTGGCAAAGTCTTTCAGATTCAATATTAGCGCTAAATTGTCCATAAGAAAATAAACCTTATATTTCAAGTATCAATCTGAATCTTTTGTTTGTCTCTTCTCACCTGAATGTTTATCAGAACAAATTTCCAGTGTGGTATGGCCCAGACAAACTGCCAACCAGATGAACATCTTTCATCTCTGTTCCAGAACCCTCTCCAATTTCGCTCCACCAGGACTCTGGAATTGAAAGACAAGAGCAGAATCAAATTCTTATCCATAATATCTACTCGCTTGCCTACTTTATAGTTGCTTCCTTGGAACACAGGAATTTAGTATTCCTGACTTTTGAAACTCTGAACAAATTATCAAAACAACCATGATTCCTTTAGGATGAACCCACTCTAAAATGGATCCCCATGGTACGAGCAAAAATTTCAAAAAAATTAACGTGAACGTTGCTTCTTAAAAATTTTAATTATAAGCATTTAAAAAAAAAACAATGCATTGTACTTTAAGACCTATGCACGAACCTCCCTTTCAGGTGGACAAAGTCTAAACCTTTTGGAACTTTTTCCACCTGAATGAAATAAGAAAAAATAAAAGGGAGAAAAAAAAACACAACTCCAGCAGCTAAAATGGCTTCCTACTAACTCTTGTCTTAACCACTTAACGACCGCCCACCGCCGATTTACGTCGGCAGAATGGCACGGACAGGCAGAATCACGTAGATCTACGTGATCGCCTTTGTGCAGTTGGGGGATCCATCCGGACCCCCCTTCACTGCAGTGAGCGGCCGTTAAGTGTTCGGGAGCGATCAGGCATGAGGGGGCGGCCGCTCGATTCCGCCCCCCCCTCGCGATCGCTCCCGGCCAATGAAAATGCTTCCTCCGCCATGTGATGTAAACAAGGCTGGAGGAAGTGATGTCATCTCCCTCGCCGCGGTCTTTCCGTTCCCGGCGCCGAGCAGAGAAGAAGCAGGTTAGTGCACCAACAGTCCACTGACACGTAGGTACACATAGGCACACAAATCACCCCCCAGTCACCCCCAGATCACCCCCCAGGTCACCCCAAAGCCCCCAATCACAGTGTCACTGATTGCAGTGATCATTTATTTTACTGATCACTGCATTTAGTGTCATCTGTGATTGTAAAAAGTTGCAGGGCAGTTAGGATTAGGCCCCTTTAGGTCCAGGGTAGCCCCCTAACCCCCCCTAATAAAGGTTTAACCCCTTGATCACCCCCCAGGTAACCCTTTCACCCCCTAACTTCAGCGTCACTAAGCGATTGTTTTTCCGATCGCTGTATTCGTGTCGCTGGTGTTTTAGATAGGCAGTTATTTTTTTTTAGGTTCGCCGCAGGTTTTTATTAGTGTCAGGTACCCCCATATATTATTTTAACCCCCTGATTGCCCCTAGAGTTAACCCTTTCACCAGTGATCGCCGTATAAGCGTCACTGGTGTCACTGGTTAGCCAGTAAGTTATTTAGTTATTTAGGTTACCCGTCAGGTTTTTATATAGTGTCAGGTACCCCCATATTTAACCTAATAAAGGTTTTAACCCCCTGATTGCCCCTAGTTAACCCTTTCACCAGTGATCACCATATAAAGGTTACGGGTGACACTGGTTGATTAGTTTGCTTTTTATAGCATCAGGGCACCCGCCGTATATAACCCAATAAAGGTTTAACCCCCCTGATCGCCCGGCGGGTGAGATCAATTAGGTTTTAGCGCCAGAGAGGGTCTGCATCGCCCCAGGCAGTGTTAGGTTAGTGACAGTAACGCTAACACCCACGCGCAAAGCATACACCCCCCTTAGTGGTATAGTATCTGATCAGATCTGATCAGATCTATACTAGCATCCCCATCGGTTTAGGGTTCCCAAAAATGCAGTGTTAGCGGGATCAGCCCAGATACCTGCTAGCGCCTGCGTTTAGCCCCTCCGCCCAGCCCAGCCCAGCCCACCCAAGTGCAGTATCGATCGATCACTGTCACTTACCAAACACAATACACATAACTGCAGCGTTCGCAGTGCTTGGTTTTTGGGGCCCTGTACGCGGCTAGGCTCCCAAAAAGTCCCACACATGTGGTATCCCCGTACTCAGGAAAAGCAGCAGAATGTATTTTGGGGTGCAATTCCACATATAACCATGGCATGTGTGAGCAATATATCATTTAGTGACAACTTTTTGTACATTTTTTTTTCTTTTTGTCATTATTCAATCATTTGGGACAAAAAAAAAAAATATTCAATGGGGTCAACATGCCTCTCAGCAAATAGCTTGGGGTGTCTACTTTCCAAAATGGGGTCATTTGGGGGGGTTTTGTGCCATCTTGGCATTTTATGGCCTTCAAAACTGTGATAGGTAGTGAGGATTGAAATCAAAAATTTATGCCCTTAGAAACCTTGAAGGCGGTGCTTGGTTTTTGGGGTCCCGTACGCGGCTAGGCTCCCAAAAAGTCCCACACATGTGGTATCCCCGTACTCAGGAAAAGCAGCAGAATGTATTTTGGGGTGCAATTCCACATATAACCATGGCATGTGTGAGCAATATATCATTTAGTGACAACTTTCTGTACATTTTTTTTTCTTTTTGTCATTATTCAATCATTTGGGACAAAAAAAAAAAATATTCAATGGGGTCAACATGCCTCTCAGCAAATAGCTTGGGGTGTCTAATTTCCAAAATGGGGTCATTTGGGGGGGTTTTGTGCCATCTTGGCATTTTATGGCCTTCAAAACTGTGATAGGTAGTGAGGATTGAAATCAAAAATTTATGCCCTTAGAAACCTTGAAGGCGGTGCTTGGTTTTTGGGGTCCCGTACGCGGCTAGGCTCCCAAAAAGTCCCACACATGTGGTATCCCCGTACTCAGGAGAAGCAGCAGAATGTATTTTGGGGTGTAATTTCACATATGCCCATGGCATGTGTGAGCAATATATCATTTAGTGACAACTTTGTGCAAAAAAAAAAAAGTTTGTCATATTCCCACAACTTGTGGCAAAATATAAAATATTCCATGGACTGAACATGCCTCTCAGTAAATAGCTTGGGGTGTCTACTTTCCAAAATGGGGTCATTTGGGGGGGTTTTGTGCTATTTTGGCATTTTATGGCCTTCGAAACTGTGATAGGTAGTGAGGAGTGAAATCAAAAATTTGCGCCCTTAGAAATCCTGAAGGCGGTGCTTGGTTTCCGGGGTCCCGTACGTGGCTAGGCTCCTAAAAAGTCCCACACATGTGGTATCCCCGTACTCAGGAGAAGCAGCAGAATGTATTTTGGGGTGCAATTCCACATATAACCATGGCATGTGTGAGCAATATATCATTTAGTGACAACTTTTTGTAATTTTTGCAGATTTATTAAAAAATAAAAACTGAAATATCACATGGTCCTAAGTATTCAGACCCTTTGATCAGTATTTAGTATTTGCACCCTTGATCTAATACAGCCATGAGTCTTTTTGGGAAAGATGCAACAAGTTTTTCACACCTGGATTTGGGGATCCTCTGCCATTCCTCCTTGCAGATCCTCTCCAGTTCTGTCAGGTTGGATGGTAAACGTTGGTGGACGGCCATTTTTAGGTCTCTCCAGAGATTCTCAATTGGGTTTAAGTCAAGGCTCTGGCTGTGCCATTCATGAACAGTCACGGAGTTGTTGTGAAGCCACTCCTTCGTTATTTTAGCTGTGTGCTTAGGGTCATTGTCTTGTTGGAAGATAAACCTTCGGCCCAGTCTGAGGTCCTGAGCACTCTGGAGAAGGTTTTCGTCCAGGATATTCCTGTACTTGGCCGCATTCATCTTTCCCTCGATTGCAACCAGTCGTCCTGTCCCTGCAGCTGAAAAACACCCCCACAGCATGATGCTGGCACCACCATGCTTCACTGTTGGGACTGTATTGGACAGGTGATGAGCAGTGCCTGGTTTTCTCCACACATACCGCTTATAATTAAGGCCAAAAAGTTCTATCTTGGTCTCATCAGACCAGAGAATCTTATTTCTCACCATCTTGGAGTCCTTCGGGTGTTTTTTTAGCAAACTCCATGCTGCCTTTCATGTGTCTTGCACTGAGGAGAGGCTTCCGTCGGGCCACTCTGCCATAAAGCCCCGACTGGTGGAGGGCTGCAGTGATGGTTGACTTTCTACAAAGTTCTCCCATCTCCCAACTGCATCTCTGGAGCTCAGCCACAGTGATCTTTGGGTTCTTCTTTACCTCTCTCACCAAGGCTCTTCTCCCCCGATAGCTCAGTTTGGCCGGACAGCCAGCTCTTGGAAGGGTTCTGGTCGTCCGAAACGTCTTCCATTTAAGGATTATGGAGGCCACTGTGCTCTTAGCAACCTTAAGTGCAGCAGAATTTTTTTTTGTAATCCTGACCAGATCTGTGCCTTGCCACAATTCTGTCTCTGAGCTCTTCAGGCAGTTTCTTTGACCTCATGATTCTCATTTGCTCTGACATGCACTGTGAGCTGTAAGGTCTTATATAGACAGGTGTGTGGCTTTCCTAATCAAGTCCAATCAGTATAATCAAACACAGCTGGACTCAAATGAAGGTGTAGAACCATTTCAAGGATGATCAGAAGAAATGGACAGCACCTGAGTTAAATATATGAGTGTCACAGCAAAGGGTCTGAATACTTAGGACCATGTGATATTTCAGTTTTTCTTTTTTAATAAATCTGCAAAAATGTCAACAATTCTGTGTTTTTCTGTCAACATGGGGTGCTGTGTGTACATTAATGAGGAAAAAAATGAACTTACCTGTAACTGATTTTAGCAAATGGCTGCAATATAACAAAGAGTGAAACATTTAAGGGGGTCTGAATACTTTCCGTACCCACTGTATATATATATATATATATATATATCTATGAAGGTCCTCTATAACATTCCCACCATGAAGGGCAAATCTCTGAAACTCACATCTAACCTTATTCATAGCAAAGAAACATTAACCAGAAACTTCTCACCATCTTAATTGCATATGGTTTTTAAAAGGGAAACGCGTCTGAGTACTATGGCCTCTACACGCTGGATTGCTACCCCATCTCACAGAAAAAACTTCATAACGCCTTGGGGTCGTTTTAGGGTGGTGCGATCTTCTTTTGATATCATTATTCGCCGCCCAACAATATTTGGCGATGTGACCCCCCCTTTTACACAAAAGACATTTAAGGGCCGGTCTCCCTGCATGGGCCCTTCTCTGAGCATATGGCGATGGAGACTCACATTGCTGCATAATATTATTATGATTGAAATGAACAGACTTTACACTTTCATCGTCTGAGGAGTCATCAGAAGTTTCCACTGTTTCAACTCCTGAATCAGTTTCAAGCGCAGTTACCGCACTTTTATTTAAATCTCCAACATTGATTCCTAGCATAGCAATATCACTTGCATTAACAATAACATACGGTTTTTCTGCATGTTGCTTCACCTCTATCTTTGCTGTGCACTGAGCATGTGCGGAGGGTACCTCCACTATTGCACTTTGGACTTTATCTAATTCCTTTCTAAGCAGTATTATAATACGCTCATTCTCCGACTCTCTCTGATTCAAAGAGGCAATGCAACTTTCTCTCTGTTTACAAGTTTCCTCTAACTTATTAACTTTCTGTTCCAATACGCATTTCTCAGTCACTAATTGTTCAATGTGATCACGAGCATTTGCATTGGCCTTTTCAACCATAATTACTATTCTTAGTTTCCCTTTGTACCTGTTCCAATAATTGTTTTCTCTCAGTAGGCCATTCTAATTCTTTTTGTTCCGTGATGATTTTCATTTTCAACAACATGCATACAACATTGGCCATTCTCTCCTTCTTGCCTTTTTTTGAAGACTTTTTATATTTTGTGGCATCATTATGATTATTACATTGTTTCAAGAGGTCATTGAATTGGTGTGTTTTTTTGTATAGTATCAAATTGAACACAAGCATTTTTTTTAAGAAACTCATCAATGACCTCCATTGATATGCTAATTTGCAACTTAGCCTAAACTTGTTTAACCTGTTTTTACAACAGCTGCTTACAGTGCACACAGAAAACAAAAAAGCTGTTTAACCACTTAACGACCGCCCCATGTACATATACGTCGGCAAAATGGCACGGACAGGCACAATCACGTACCTGTACGTGACTGCCTTCGTATGGGTGGGGGGTCCGATCGGACCCCCCTCCGGTACATGGAGCAATCGTTTTCCGTGCGGGAGCGATCCATGATGAGGGGGCCGCCATTGGTTTCTGGCCACCCCCTCGCGATCGCTCCCGGCAAATGGGATGCTTCCTCTGCTTGTGTAATGTAAACACAGGCAGAGGAAGTGATGTCATCTCTCCCTGTGGCGCTCAATTCGTCCAGAGCACCATGGAGAGAAGACATCAGGTTAGTGCACAAACAGTACACTGACACCAGGACACATAGGTACATAAATCGCCCCCCAGATCACCCCCCAGCCCCCAGTCACAGTGTCACTGATTGTAGTGATCAGTTATTTACTGATCACTGCAAACAGTGTCATCTGTGATAGTAAAAGTGTCAGGGCAGTTAGTGTTAGGTCCCTTTAGGTCCAGGGTAGCCCCCCAACCCCCCTAATAAAAGTTTAACCCCTTAACCGCCCCCAGGTAACCCTTTCACTCCCTATCACCACTGTCACTAAGGGATCGTTTTTCTGATCGCTGTATTAGTGTCGGTGGTGCCGATAGGTAGTCAGTTATTTTTTTAGGTTCGCCGCCAGGTTTTTATAGCGTCAGGTACCCCCATATATTACCTAATAAAGGTTTAACCCTTTGATCGCCCCCCAGGTAACCCTTTCACCCCCTTTTGCCAGTGTCACTAAGCGATCGTTTTTCTGATCGCTGTATTAGTTGTGCTGGTGCCGCTAGGTAGTCAGTTTTTTTTTAGGTTTACCGCCAGGTTTTTATAGCGTCAGGTACCCCCATATATTACCTAAAGGTTTAACCCCTTGATCGCCCCCCAGGTAACCCTTTCACCCCCTTTTGCCAGTGTCACTAAGCGATCGTTTTTCTGATCGCTGTATTAGTTATGCTGGTGCCGCTAGGTAGTCAGTTATTTTTTTATGTTCGTCGCCAGGTTTTTATAGTGTCAGGTACTCCTATATATTATTTAATAAAGGTTTTAACCCCTGATTGCCCCTAGAGTTAACCCTTTCACCAGTGATCACCGTATAAGTGTCACTGGTGACACTTGTTAGCCAGTTAGTTATTTCGATATTTAGGTTCCCCGTCAGGTTTTTATATATGGTCAGGTACCCCCATATATTACCTAATAAAGGTTTTAACCCCCTGATTGCCCCTAGTTAACCCTTTCACCAGTGATCACCGTATAAGTGTTACGGGTGACGCTGGTTAGTTAGTTTGCTTTTTATAGTGTCAGGGCACCCGCCGTATATAACCCAATAAAGGTTTAACCCCCTGATCGCCCGGAGGGTAATATCAATTAGGTTTTAGCGTCAGAGGGGGTCTGCGTCACTCCAGGCAGCGTCAGGTTAGTGCCAGTAGTGCTAACATCCACGCGTGAAGCATACGCCTCCCTTAGTGGTATAGTATCTGAACAGATCAATATCTGATCTGATCAGATCTATACTAGCGTCCCTAGCAGTTTAGGGTTCCCAAAAACGCAGTGTTAGCGGGATCAGCCCAGATACCTGCTAGCACCTGCGTTTTGCCCCTCCGTCCAGCCCAGGCCACCCAAGTGCAGTATCGATCGATCACTGTCACTTACAAAACACAACACACATAACTGCAGCGTTCGCAGAGACAGGCCTGATCCCTGCGACTCCAGTGCTGTAGGAGGTGATTTCACCACCACAGTTAAAAAAATAGCATATATGACGAAGCATGGGGGCAACAGGGGCGGAGGAGCGATTTTAATGCCGCGTACATACGGTCGAAATTCCGACGAAGGCTTACCCGTGAAAAGGCAGACAGTGTGTACGCGGCATAACTTTTGCGGGAGGATGCCCCCATGCTTGGGCATATATAAATGGTGCATGTATGCCCATTATTAGAAGTGGGTGAATGAAGGGAGGTATTCTAATAGTGGGCATACCCACCGATCAATCTATTTTTTTCGTTCAGCCAACAGGCTGCATGAAAAAAAAAGATTACAATACATGTCCAACAAGGACCAGCAACGTACTGGTATGTTGCTGGACTTTGAATGGTTATACCAGATTGATGCCTGTGGGTTTAGGTATCATCTTGGTATCATTCTTTTCAGCCATCGGCCGGCTTTCATGCAAAAGCAATCCTAGCGGCTAATTAGCCTCTTGACTGCTTTTACAAGCAGTGGGAGGGAATCCCCCCCCCGGATATAAAAAGCGCCATTGGGAAATTGGGAAAGCATTTTATCACACCGATCTTGGTGTGGTCAGATGCTTAGATAGACCCCAGTTTTTTTCAAAAAAAGAGTACCTGTCACTACCTATTGCTATCATAGGGGATATTTACTGTACATTCCCTGAGATAAGAATAAAAATGATTAAAAAAAAACAAAAATATGGAAGGAACAGTTTAAAATTAAAATAAAAAAGCAAAATTAATAAAAAAAAAAGCACCCCTGTCCCTCCCTGCTCTTGCGCAAAGGCGAACGCAAGCGTCGGTCTGGCGTCATATGTAAACAGCAATTGCACCATGCATGTGAGGTATCACCGCGAAGGTCAGATCAAGTGCAGTAATTCTCTGTAAATCTAATGTGGTAACCTGTAAAGGCTTTTAAAGGCTTTTAAAAATGTATGTAGTTTGTCGCCACTGCGCGTTTGTGCGAAATTTTAAAGCATGTCGTGTTTGGTATCCATGTACTCGGCCTAAGATCATATTTTTTATTTCATCAAACATTTGGGCGATATAGTGTGTTTTAGTGCATTTAAATAAAAAAAAAGTGTATTTTTTCCCCAAAAAATGCGTTTGAAAAATTGCTGCGCAAATACTGTGTGGAAAAAAAAAATGCAACACCTACCATTTTAATATGTTTGGGGGTTTTAAAAAATATATAATGTTTGGGGGTTCAACGTAATTTTCTTGCAAAAAAAAAATGTTTTCATGTAAACAAAAAGTGTCAGAAAGGGCTTTGTCTTCAAGTGGTTAGAAGAGTTGATGATGTGTGACATGAGCTTCCTAATGTTGTGCATAAAATGCCAGGACAGTTCAACCCCCCCCCCCAAATTACCCCAGTTTGGAAAGTAGACACCCCAAGCTATTTGCTGAGAGGCAAGTCGAGTCCAAGGAATATTTTATATGTTGACACACGTTGCAAATAAAAATATATATATATTTTTTTTTTTTTTTGCACAAAGTTGTCACTTAATGATATATTGCTCAAACATGCCATGAGCATATGTGGAATTACACTCCAAAATACATTCTGTTGCTTCCCCTGAGTACGGGGATACCACATGTGTGAGACTTTTTGGGAGCCTAGCCGCGTACGGGACCCCAAAAACCAATCACCGCCTTCAGGCTTTCTAAGGGTGTAAATTTTTGATTTTACTCCTCACTGCCTATCACAGTTTCAGAGGCCATGGAATGCCCATATGGCACAAAACCCGCCCCAAATGACCCCATTTTGGAAAGTAGACACCTCAAGCTATTTGCTGAGAGGTATGGTGAGTATTTTGCAGATCTCGCTTTTTGTCACAAAGTTTTGAAAATTGAAAAAAGAAAAAAAAAATTCTTTCCTTTCTTCATTTTCAAAAACAAATGAGAGCTGTAAAATACTCACCATGCCTCTCAGCAAATAGCATGGTACTCTGACTGTGGGGCTTTGGTTCCACCCCCATGCCTCACGGCAGGCAGGGGGGTTTCCTTCCAAGCTTCGTCTTGGTATCATGCCCTTGCTCCCCCAGCAGCCGTATACCCTTTTGCCCGCTAGGGGGAGTTTCCAGCCTGCCGGCGGCATCCCGCAATCACTGCAGACTCAGCTTGCAGCACCGCACATGCGTGCTTTGGCGTGCGTGGCGTGAGGCTGCATCACGCCGTCTCCGACGGCAGCAGTGACGGCGGTTGCCGGGGATTTCGGTCCTTCCGGAACGCCGGGGAGGCCGCACAATGGCCGCCTTTATGGCGGCCCTTGGTGTCCTATCATGTGGGGTATGTGGGGGTTATAATATGTGGGGGGTGGAGGCCGCTGGGCGGTCGACTCCTGGGGGAGGGTAGTGTGGGGGGGAGGAGGACCTCAGGTCCTGGGCATGCCCACTTCAATGATTTTCTGTCCCTATATAATGCATAGCCCCAAGGGATAGCTCATTCAGAGCTCCCACGGTGGCTTGGATGGAGGGATATGCGTGCAGCAGACAAATTATAGTGAGTAATAGCCTGACCCTTTACATGGCTTTCCAAATATGATCCACATCCCCGTCCAATAACCTATATGCTTATATTCTTTTATTATATTTTTGCATGTAGATCCCCATCCATGCAGGTATCTCCAAACGTTTTTTCACCCCAAAGGAACCTCTCTTGAATTTCCTCTACACTCTAAGACCACTCCATTGAGTGTTGTATGTTATTTCCGCTGAAAGTCCAGGTACCCCCTTATTTATCCCACTTCTTTTGTTTTTCTTTTTCTCAAATATTTGTTCACATTCCAACATTTTCCCTTTTTATTTTCCTCTTTTCCTTTTCCCCATTCACTGTCACACACCCACTTATTTACATTATTCTTTTACTTTCACATCCATTTCACTTTCACTCACACACCACTTTAGTCTTTTTTTTATTTTTTACTTCACACCAGACATGTATAATCCCAATACATCTACACATACACTCCTTCCTATTCATTCACATCTGTTTCACCGTCACACTGCTTTTCACTTTTAATTTCTTTATTGTCCTTATGTCTTTCATATTACACTGCTCCTGTATATTTTCTTTTGCACCACATTATATAATAACAACATATATTTTTCATTTCACCATAGGTCTTTTTTCTTGTTTACTGACGGCCACGTCCACTCACATTTTTTCCTTGCACATTGCTGTCTCATCTCATACTTCAATTTTCCCACCATCTTGCCTCACTCCATTTTCTCCCCACTCTTAGTTGGGTACCGCACTTTTCAGATTATCATTCATCTATATATTCTCTCAGATTATTATTTTCAATTTTTTTATTTATTATATATTTTTTACAGGGATATTCATTTTTTCGTTTGGTGGTGTGCGCCTTGGCATGTCCGGCCTCCCTCCATTTTCCCTGCTCTCGCGGCCACCCTCGCCGCCCCGCCCCCTGCCGGCTTCCACTCCTTCCACAATGCGGGGTCGCAGGTTTCGACCTCTCGTAGGCCTGAGGGTGGTTTTTCCACGCTCTGCAGCTTGGTCCATGGCACCACCTGACCCTCTCCCTTTCCTGTCTGGATTTTTGGGAGAATTTGCTCCCGGCGGTGGGGCCGCTGGCTGACCGCGGTTCCCGAATCCTGGCATTCACCTTGGTATGTATTTTACATTTGTTACCAATGATTACTGTTTCTACATGTATGAATCATATACACGTGCGCACACATGCATACACATTATGTGTATATGTGTGTTCTATTCTTGTCGATTGATTGTTTCTCAGTAACAATTTTTCACTGATATGCTTATATTCCATTTTAGAACCTATGCTCGCAAATCTTTTCTCCCCCTGAAGAAGACCGCTACTACTAAAGGTCGAAATGCGTTGGGGTTTTGCGTCCCTAGTAACTATGTATAATGCTGTACTATTTCCATTGGTTGTTTTTATGTATATGTTTTTGCTTTCATTAATGTCCTATTGAGCTCATGTCCTGATTCCTATCAGACGGCTGCTTTCACTTTATATACTTTTTTGTATTAGTTCAATAAAATTAGTAATTTTTTATGAACCCTATTCTATGATTATTTCTACCTAATGCTGCAATACAAAGCCCCCAGGGGTACCTTTCCTTTTTTCATGTGTGACATAAGCTTCCTAATGTTGTGCATAAAATGCCAGGACAGTTCAAAACCCCCCTAAATGACCCCAGTTTGGAAAGTAGACACCCCAAGCTATTTGCTGAGTGGCATGTCGAGTCCATGGAATATTATATATGTTGACACAAGTTGCGGAAAAAATATATATATATATATATATTTTTTTTGCACAAAGTTGTCACTAAATGATATATTGCTCAAACATGCCATGGGTATATGTGGAATTACACCCCAAAATGCATTCTGTTGCTTCTCCTGAGTACGGGGATACCACATGTGTGAGACTTTTTGGGAGCCTAGCTGCGTACGGGACCCCAAAAACCAAGCACCGCCTTCAGGCTTTTTAGGGGTGTAAATTTTTGATTTCACTCCTCACTGCCTATCACAGTTTTGGAGGCCATGGAATGCCCAGATGGCACAACCCCCCCCAAATGACCCGATTTTGGAAAGTAGACACCCCAAGCTATTTGCTGAGAGGTATGGTGAGTATTTTGCAGATCTCGCTTTTTGTCACAAAGTTTTGAAAATTGAAAAAATAAAAAAATAATTATTTAATTTCTTCATTTTCAAAAACAAATGAGAGCTGTAAAATACTCCCCATGCCTCTCAGCAAATAGCTTGGGGTGTCTACTTTCCAAAATGGGGTCATTTGGGGGGGGGGGGGTTGTGCTATTTTGGCATTTTATGGCCTTCGAAACTGTGATAGGTAGTGAGGAGTGAAATCAAAAATTTGCGCCCTTAGAAATCCTGAAGGCGGTGCTTGGTTTTCGGGGTCCCGTACGCGGCTAGGCTCCCAAAAAGTCCCACACATGTGGTATCCCCGTACTCAGGAGAAGCAGCAAAATGTATTTTGGGGTGCAATTCTACATATAACCATGGCATGTGTGAGCAATATATCATTTAGTAACAACCTTTTGTAATTTTTTATTTTTTTTTGTCATTATTCAATGACTTGGGACAAAAAAAAAATATTCAATGGGCTCAACATGCCTCTCAGCAATTTCCTTGGGGTGTCTACTTTCCAAAATGGGGTCATTTGGGGCGGTTTTGTACTGCCCTGCCATTTTAGCACCTCAAGAAATGAGATAGGCAGTCAAGAATTAAAAACTGTGTAAATTCCAGAAAATGTACCCTAGTTTGTAGACGCTATAACTTTTGCGCAAACCAATAAATATACGCTTATTGACATTTTTTTTTTACTAAAGACATGTGGCTGAATATATTTTGGCCTAAATGTATGACTAAAATTTAGTTTATTCGATTTTTCTTATAACAAAAAGTAGAAAATATAATTTTTTTTTTAAAAAAATGGTCTTTTTACGTTTATATCGCAAAAAAAAATCGCAGAGGCAATCAAATACATAAAGTCCCAACTTCCTTGCTCTCCCCTTCTTGAATCAAATACCATTAAAAGAAAGCTCTATTTGTGGGAAGAAAAGGACACAAATTTCGTTTGGGTACAACATTGCATGTCCGCACAATTTTCAGTTAAAGCAGTGCCAAATAGTAAAAACACCTTTGGTCTTTATGCTGCGTATTGGTCCGGGGCTTAAGTGGTTAAAACTATCTACAGAGCACAAGACAGAGAGCACACTCTTAATCAATGCTCTCCTGTTAAATTGCAGGCCACATTGAAGTTCTATTGGAACAGAGAGCTATTCACTCATGGGTAAAAAAATATAATTAAAAAAAAAATCGATATTTATCCCACTTTTCCTCAAAGATGTATGACAAATCCTGTCAATTTCTAACAAAGGGTGATCAGACCTTTACTCGCCAGGCCACTTGCCCAGCTACACAGGCCTATGACAATTTGCATTAGCAATACAATAAACATTACATATAACATATAGCAGCCAAAAATCGCACCAGTATGTGCGCGTCCGCTCACTGATGAAATATTTCATAGAACTTTCAGGACCATCTAAGCAGGGCTTGCGACTTCATGACCAGCGCAAATCTTTATCCACGGTAAAGACGGCCTTCGGTTTTTTGTTATAGGGATTTAAGACAAAAGGTACATTAGGTTTTGTGGATTCTGTGCAGAAATAAATTCCACACGCCTTCTGGGGTGCCAATTGAAGTAAAGTATGCAATAATATACACTCTACTGTAACCTATATAACTATTGCATATATGTATTAATTTGTATTTCCCTATAATTAGCTAATCTATCGAGCGCATGCTAGGCCTAGTAATATAATGTTAGCTATGAAGACAGGCACATCTGCTTAGTAAATAATGTTACATTTATTTCCCAATAACATAGGACTATACTAAACAGCAGATATCTATAACATATAACAACAATCAAACATCAAAGATACTTATCGCATCCTCTAGAATAGACTTATTGGCTGGTCTCCAGATTTTATAAAGAGGGCTAAGCCTCATGGCTTAGGCCCAAGCCAGGATTCCATGAGGCTCTCACCAGCAGGCCAGGAGCAAAAGAGACCAAACTCATTCTTTGTGTACTTTTTACTCAAAACATTCCCACCCACTCGTAACCACCCCCACCTGCATCCTGTCCAATGAGATATTGCCAAGCGGCAGTCCTTGTAATATATTATAATTGCCACTAGGGGCAGCATCATAAGCTTGCTTGCAGAGTATTGTCAGCAACAGACATTCCGGAGCCAGGCACTCAGCTGCCTGTACCAACCGGGGAAATATCTTTATCCTTTTAGCCATGGAACTGCAAGTATCAGCATGGCTGATCTTTGGGAATAGGAAACAGATATGTAGAAACTCCAGAAATATGACATTAGACCATGTTGCCATCCAAAAATAATACATTAATAATATATAAAAGAAAAAAAAAAGATCCAAAATACCAACTCAAAACGAGGCATATTATATCTGAATGTTGAAAAGAACTATCTTTTTTTGTATAGTTTCTAATATTCAGCATTTACACAAAAGTCACAAACAAAACCCGTAATGCTTGCAATACATGTGAATTGTCTGGTACTATTTGTTGCTTTTCACTGGGTGAATCTAAAGCCCCGTACACACGGTCGGACTTTTGCCCAACAAACTTCGTTTTAAGCAAGTTGGACCAACAATCTGACCGTGTGTACGCTCCATCGGACAAACTTTTTTCGTTTGGTTTTGTATTTCATCGGACAAACGTTGGGTCTGCAAACGGACAAATTTTTGCCCAACAAAAGTCCGATGGAGCAAAGTCTGACCGTGTGTACAGATAACCATCGGACTTTAGTCCGATGGACAAAACAACTAATGTTAAAATCAACCAACAATAGCAGAAGTTGACCAAAGGGTGGCAGTAAAGATCAGAAAAGAGCAGAAAAAACACGTGATGTTGTAAGAAGTTTTAAGAAAGTTTGCAGAAAAG
The DNA here is from genome assembly GCA_029206835.1 of Rana muscosa. Taxonomy (NCBI): domain Eukaryota; kingdom Metazoa; phylum Chordata; class Amphibia; order Anura; family Ranidae; genus Rana; species Rana muscosa. The sequence continues at coordinate 1,256,306,893 of CM055116.1, read as the reverse complement.
TCTGAGTGTGTGTATGCTATGGGTGTTCCCAACCAACTCCGTTTGGACAAAAATCCACGGAAAAGTCAGATGGAAGTCCGACCGTGTGTACGAGGCTTTACACACCCTAATATTCAATCTTTAGTGAAAATAGCCTTAAAACCATTCTACCAATAAAGAACATAGCTTAACAGTATAAGCTAATATTTGACCAACAGAGGAAATAATATGAGGGAGGCATCTGTCTGCATTGTGTAAAAACTCTTTGGAGATTCCTCTGCTCTAGAGATGAGATGCAGGTTTGCCCATTATTTGGGAGGTTCAGTGGTTGGTCAAACGAATGGGTATTCGGCTGAGCAAACCTTCAGCTGCAATGGGAAGTGAGACATTTAGCAGTGATATCACTACTGCTACTAAATATGAAAGCTTCCTGCTCAGAAAGCCAGCACTCATGATGACTCATCAATGCCCAACCCATTCAGATGCCAACTTGGGATTTTCATCTGACAGGTGAATGCAAACAAAGGGATGAAGATAGTGTAAAAAAAGTGTAAGGTGCCCCCCTAAAACCCATACTAGGCCCTTCGAGTCTGGAATGGATTTTAAAGAGGAAGTAAACCCTGATGGGTTTTACTTCCTCTTTGTTTCCCTTCAAAGGTAAAGCATAATGGGTTACTATGCATCGCATAGTAGCCCATTATGTGACACTTACCTGCAGGAGAAGCCCGCAATGTCCCCGTCTTCCTCGCTAGTAGGGATGAGCTTCGAATTTGAGTCAAACTCATGTTCGACTCGAACATTGCCTGTTCGCCGAACAGCGAACAATTTGGGGTGTTCGCGGAAAATTAGAAAAGCCGCGGAACACCCTGTAAAAGTCTATGGGTGAAGTCTAAAGTTCTAATTTTAAAGGCTTATATGCAAGTTATTGTCCTAAAAAGTGTTTGGGGCCTGGGTCCTGCCCCAGGGGACATGTGTCAACGCAAAAAAAAGTTTTAAAAATGGCAGATTTTTCGGGAGTAGTGATTTTAATAATGCTTAAAGTGAAACAATAAAAGTGAAATATTCCTTTAAATTTCATACCGGGGGGGGGGGGGTGTGTATAGTATGCCTGTAAAGCAGCGCTTGTTTCCCGTGCTTAGAACTGTCCCTGCACAAAGTGTCATTTCTGAAGGAAAAAAAGTAATTTAAAAGCACTCGCGGCTATAATAAATTGTCGGCTCCCGACAATACAGAGAAAAGTCATTGATAAAAAAAAAAATGTGTGGGGGTCCCTCCAAATCCCATTACCAGGCCCTCCAGGTCTGGTATGGATATTAAGGGGAACCCTGCGTCAAATAAAAAAAAATGACGTGGGGTTCCCCCAAATATCCATTTCAGACCCTTCAGGTCTGGTATGGATTTTAAGGGGAACTCCACGGCAAAAAAAAAAATGGCGTGGAGTTCCCCCCAAAAATCCACACCAGACCCTTTATCTGAGCATGCAACCTAGCAGGCTGCAGGAAAAGAGGGGGGACGAGAGAGCACCCCCCCTCCTGAACCGTACCAGGCCACATGCCCTCAACATGGGGAGGATGCTTTGGGGGTCTGTGACCCCTCAAAGCACCATGATGGGGATAAGGGCCTCATCCCCACAACCCTTGTCCGGTGTTTGTGGGGGTCTGCGGGCGGGGGGCTTATCGAAATCTGGAAGACCCCTTTAACAAAGGGGACCCCCAGATCCTGGCTCCCCCTATGTGAATTGGTAATGGGTACATTGTACCTCTACCATTTCACAAAGAAAGTGTAACAAATTGTAAAGGGTCTAGTAATGATTTTTGGGGGAACCCCACGCCATTTTTTTTTTCAATTTGGCGACGAGTTCCCCTTAAAATCCATACCAGACCTGAAGGGCCTGGTATGGATACTTGGGGGGAACCCCACGCATTTTTTTTTAAAATTTGCGGTAGGGTTCCCCTTAATATCCATACCAGACCTGAAGGGCCTGGTAATTGAAATTAGGGGGACCCCCACGCATTTTTTTTTTTATCAATGACTTTTCTATGTATTGCCGGGAGCCGACAATTCATTATAGCAGTTTTAAATTACTTTTTTTCCTTCAGAAATGACACTTCGTGCAGGGACAGTTCTAAGCACGGGAAACATGCGCTACTTCACAGGCATACTATACACCCCCCCCCTAGGTACGAAATTTAAAGGAATATTTCACTTTTATTGTTTCACTTTAAGCATTATTAAAATCACTGCTCCTGAAAAAACGGCCGTTTTTAAAACTTTTTTTTTTTGCATTGATACATGTCCCCTGGGGCAGGACCCAGGTCCCCAAACACTTTTTATGACAATAACTTGCATATAAGCCTTTAAAATTAGCACTTTAGATTTCTCCCATAGACTTTTACAGGGTGTTCCGTGGCTTTTCGAATTTGCCGCGAACACCCCAAATTGTTTGCTGTTCGGCGAAAGGGTGAACAGCCAATGTTCGAGTCAAACTCATGTTCGACTCAAACATAAAGCTCATCCGTAATAACAACATAAAAATATTACACATGACATATATTAGCGAAGGGAAGGAGATGCCAGATGTGGATTAGGGTGCTGCACACCCCTGATAGAACTTGTGAAAAGAGAAAAAGTACCCCTAGGGGCTTTGGATTGCAGCAATGAATAGAAAGGTTTTGTTGTAAAAGTATAAATTTTATTCATGAAAAAATCACATGATTGTGTGAGAATCAGGACATGAGCTCCAAAAAACATCAAAAACAACTAACACATATGTTTAAAAACAATCAATCAGAGTATAATACAATATTGGAATTATTATGCAAAGGGCGCAAAAGCCCCAACGCGTTTCGACCTTATGAGTATGGCGGTCTTCTTCAGGGAAGAAAGCTTTGCGAGCATAAATTCTATAATGAAATATATACATGTCAGATAACATATTATTTAAAAAAAAAACAGCCAATAAAACAAGCACACATGCACTCACAAACGTGGGTGCATCTAAAAGGTGTACATGATATTGAAACATCAACTATAATTGCCATGATTTTGTAGTTTTAAGATACATACCCAAATGGATGTCAGCAGCCGGGACTGGCGATTGAAAAGTGGCCCCGCCGTCCAGAAGCAGAACTCTCCTATGACAGATGAAGGAGGTCTGGGTAGTGTCGTGGACGAGATCATGGAACAAATAGGGAAGAGACCAACCCCAGGCCTATGAGAGGTCGCAACCCATGGCCCCACACCACTGAGAAAGCGGGGGGAGGGGGGGACAGGACACAGAAGGAGAGCAGGAGAGGCAAGCGCCCAAAACCAGGGGGGGGGGAGGTCGAGGAGGAGCACGGAGGCCAGAGGGACCAGGTCCACCAAGAGGGGGCACACCAACCAATACGAGAACTGGCCCTGTAACAAATGTCCAAAATATGAAGAGTATATTAGTATGGATAAAAATATGGAGGTTTCAAACAAGAAACATCTACATAGACTGTGGGCTAACCTTTTGAAATGTCGAAGAGAAAAGTGGAAAGGGCAAGGAAAAAGAACAAGTGAAAAAGCTAGTGTGGAGAAAAATGGGGAAGACTGGAATACAGGACAAGGAAGTGAAATTATGGGTGAAAAAATGCAAGAAACAAGGAGAAAAGAAGGGGAAGAGAAAGAAAAGGGGTGAGGATGTGGGAAAAGGAAAAAAGAAAAGAAAAAGAAAGAGAAGAAAGAAATGAAGACCCAAAAACCAGAAACAACCTAGATGAATTAAAGTTAAAGGGGGGGGGGCGCATGCGCGGCTTGTAGGATGGCGGACGTGTGAAAGACGAGCTCCGGTCCCTGTCTCCCTGTTTGCAGCTCCTGTTCCGCTTCCACTATTACACTAGCACCAGGAGCAACACCACAACCTGCCTAAAGCTCCCGGGCAGCTTATGGGCAAAATCGGCAACCAAAGAGCTACTTACCGAGGCTTCATCCCGCCGCCGCCCTCGAGGCCCAGTCAAGATATGGAGCGCTTCCTGTACAGGCCGCAATCCCCGGCCTCGAGTACGGCCACCGGCCCGCCGGATGATGCAGACGTTCGCCAAGCGTCTGATACTGCGCCACAGACGGACGATGGACCCCAGCATTCCCAGCCCACAGATGCTGCAGCGACAGTAACAGTAGCTGTGCTGGATCTCAAACTGCAATCGCTGCTACAGGATCTGACTCACAACATAGCCAAGGAGGTGGGTAAATTGGCACATGAACTCAGGGGGGAGATAAACCAACTGGGGGAAAGAACTGATACCTTAGAGACCAAATTTGATGATCTCACACAGTATATACATGTCCTGGAGGAGGACAATGCGGCCATGAAACATACTGTTTCTCAACTCCAGCTACAGCAGGAGGACCTGGAGAACAGGGAAAGACGCCAGAACCTCCGTATCCGCGGAGTCCCTGAATCTGTCCCTGATAAAGAAATACGCTCGTACCTGCTAGGCCTCTTTGTCACTCTGGCGCCCCATTTTCCAGACATTGACTGGCGTCTAGATCGAGCCCACAGATCTCTAGCCCCTAAGCCCCCGCCTGGCTCCAACCCCAGAGACATTATTGTCCGTTTTCATTTTTATGAGAGCAAGGAAGCTCTCACGATCGCTACTCGTTACAAATCTCGTATAGAATACAAAGCAACCAAAATCCAGATATTCAGCGATCTTTCTCCTATTACCCTGGCAAAGAGAAGAAGCTTCCGCCCTGTTACCACCCACTTGCAAAATCTCCAAGTGCCCTATCGTTGGGGTTTTCCTTTTCGCCTGATTGTCACTAAGGATGGAATCCAACATTCACTGAGAGATTTATTTGAAAGCGAGGCCTTCCTCCGCAATCTGGATCTCCCCCCCATCCCTCGAGGAGGACCTCCAGATGCCCGTTTTGAATACCAAGCCTCTTACTACTCCTGCCAAGATTTGGACCCCCGTCCAACGTCGATCTCAAAAAACCTTCTCCACTCCTCAACGCGCTAACACCTCCAGATTTCAGACCTGAACAAGCTTCTGTATCCAGAGACTTTCTTTATCACTACAACGGCCGGTTGCTGTTCACTATTGCCATGCTGGTGATCCTGTGATTATAGATCACTATTGATGGCCCTTATTTTTTCTTTGTTGAGGACGCTATCCTGATTTATAAGATCTACAAGCTCCACTTTTAGCTACTTCTATAGTTTTCCAGGTGACTACCGCGATGACCATTGTCCTGAAACCATCTTTCACGCCCACCCCCTACATTGGTGTGGAATGTTTTTTTTGAAATGACGGGGAACACCGCTGGTTCCTGCAGGTTGCTATGCCCCTCCTTTTCCCAGACTGTTGTCTGGGCTCCCTGATGTTTTTTTTCTCATCAGGGCTCTTGAAAATGTGTTTTCATTTATTCTTGGTTCACAACTTTTTGAGTTTCCTTCTCTTTTTTTATTTTCTTTTTCTTTCTTTTTCAAAGAATGTGTGTTATATCAGAGGTCTTTTTTTTTCTTGACCTTATTCAGGTTACTAAAGGTACCTTTAAGGCATCATTTCGACTGGTAAACGTATTGGCTCTCATATGCTCTGTATTATGGTTACTTGAATGCTTTTTCCTTTTAGATTCTATTACCTATACTACGATAGTTAAATACTACTTTGACAGATTATGGCCCTGAAAGTATACTCATGTAATGTTAAAGGCCTGAATTCCATTGGTAAAAGATGGCAAGCTTTGAAAGAATTCAGGTCCTCTAACGCAGATGTGATTATGGTCCAGGAGACCCACTTTAGACCTGGGGGATCCTTTAAATTTGCTTCCAGATATTTCCCCACTGCTTTCGTGGCTTCAGACCCCTCTGGAAAGGCAGGGGTGGCAATCCTCATCAAACGTTCTTGTCCGATCCGGACCCTTTCCTCTTGTTTAGACCCAAATGGTCGGTATGTACTCTTGAATTGTACCCTTTTGAATACCCAATTTACCTTGGCTAACGTTTATGCCCCAAATACCGGTCAAATTAGCTTCCTTACAACAGTTTTTGAAAAACTACACTTAGATTCTCAACCTTTAAAGATCATAGGCGGTGATTTCAATGTGTGCATGTCCCTGACTAAGGATAGGCGTGCACTATTTCAGAATATACCACGTATAGCTGTCCAAAAACTGTCAGCTTCTTTTCGTAAACTGACGAGATCGTATAACCTCTTTGACACCTGGCGAGTGAAACATCCCATTCAAAAAAGTTTCACTTTCTACTCCCCTCCCCATAAGCTCTATTCCAGACTAGACCATTTTTTCGTAACGGCCCCTCTACTTCCCTATGTTATATCTTCTGAGATTGACCCAATCACCTGGTCGGACCATGCACCCATTGAACTCGACCTTATGCTGACCTCCATTACCCCTAAGAGGTGCCACTGGCGCCTTAACGAGTCATTACTTAAAGATCCGACCGTTGGGCCTCAGTTGCAGCAGAAGCTGTCTGAATTCTTTCAAATAAACAAAGGTTCGGTGTCGGACCCCTCCATCCTGTGGGAGGCTCATAAGGCCTTTTTCAGGGGTGAGTGCATCTCCGCAGCCTCTCGTTTTAAACGCGACTCAATGAAACAGAAAACAGATCTTCTTGCTCGGTTGGGGGCTGCGGAGGCGCACTTACTTGGTTCCCCCACGGTAGAGGGGCTGAGGCTGGTGACCTCGATTCGTAATCGAATCAAATCTCTTAACCTCAGTAAGATTTCTAAATCTATGTTATGGGCAAGACAAAAATTCTATGAGTATGCCAATAAGCCACATAGAATGCTTGTTAATAGACTAAAGCCTCGACCCTCTCTTTCCATTCCTGACCACCTGATGCAGCCAGATGGACTTCCCACATACTGTCCTAAGATTATGTCCCAGGTTTTTGGGGACTTTTATCAGAAGCTGTATAATTGCCTAGCCTCTGACCCGTCATCTCAGTTCCCCCAGGATAAATTTGAACAATTTATGTCCCTTTTAGATCTGCCTACATTGTCGAATGACCAGAAAACCTTACTCAATGCCCCTGTTACTATTGAGGAAATTACAGCGGTAGTAAAGGCTCTACCGACTCACAAATCACCAGGACCAGATGGACTCCCTTACTCCTACTATAAGATATTCTCTGACATTCTCAACCCCCACATGCTATCTTTATTCTCCTCTTTATTCGATGGCTCCATCCCACACTCGCAATTCTTACACGCATTTATAACTGTCATCCCCAAACCGGGTAAGGACCACTCGTTACCAGATAATTATCGTCCCATTGCCCTACTAAACTCAGACTATAAGATCTTTACTAAAATACTTGCTAACAGACTATCCCCATTACTGACAAGACTGATTCACAAGGACCAGGTGGGATTTGTACCAACTAGACATGCAGGTGATAACACCAGACGGACTATAGATCTGATTGACCTTTTAAACAAAACCAAACACCCTGCCATAGTCCTGAGCCTTGATGCACAGAAAGCGTTTGACCGCCTTAGCTGGCCTTTCATGTTCGCTGTCCTTTCCAGATATGGGTTCTCAGGTTCTTTTATTACAGCCCTACATGCCTTATACTCCACCCCTACGTCCCAGGTTCAGATGTCTTCCTATCTGTCGCAGCGATTCCCCCTCAGTAATGGTACCAGGCAGGGGTGTCCCCTGTCACCCCTGCTGTTTACCCTGTGTTTAGAACCCTTGGCGATAACCATCAGGGCCCATCCAGATATACGGGGGGTTTTGCTGCGACAGCGGGAATATAAACTGTCACTCTTCGCCGACGACATCCTATTGACCCTCACTCACCCTACCCTATCTTTGCCCACTTTACAGGACACCCTATCGGCATTTGGAGCTCTCTCAGGGTTTAAAATTAACCAATCCAAAACAGAGGCCTTACCCATAAACATGTCACCCGAACTGCTTAAACCCCTCCAAGATTCTTTCCGTTACCATTGGAATCTTTCTACGCTCAAATACCTGGGGGTTTACATTACCCCTTCATACCTGTCCCTATACCAAGCAAATTTCCCCCCCTATGTTTGCAGAAATCTCACGTCTTTTGAATAACTGGACCTCCCTTCCAATTTCTCTCTTGGGTAGGGTAAATATCCTTAAGATGTCAATTCTTCCCAAGTTACTTTATCTGTTCGAAACACTTCCGATCCCGGTGCCAATGTCACAGCTGAGAAACCTCCAGAGATTATTCCTCAGGTTTATATGGAACAATGCCTCTCATAGGATAGCACAGTCAGTTGTCTTTGCTCCGAGCAGGGGGGGCCTGGCGGCACCAGATCTCATCAGGTACTATTATGCGTCTCACTTGAGAGCAATAATTACATGGACCTCTAGAAAAGCTTCTAGTAGATGGGCGGAGATTGAGCTGGGAATTACTGTTCCAGTTCATCTTTGCTCTATGCTATGGCCTATCTCTTCCAGGTACACACCCCAATTGAGATCTCTTTGTTTAGCACCGATGCTTTTCACCCTTGCAATTTGGAAGAGATGCGCAGAACGTTACTCTTTGGCTTCCAAGTGCCCCCCCCTTCTAAATTTACTGTTCAACCCAGATATCCCTGATGGACTGTCGTTTGCGAGGATGGGCCCGTGAACCCGAGCAGGGATATTTCAGTTACGACATGTTGTGCATCCAATCACTCGTAGACTCCTATCTTTTTCAGAGCTACAGGAAAAGCATGACCTCCCAGCTTCACTCCACTATTCTTATATTCAATTCAAACACTTTTTCTCTACCATAGCCCCCACCCTTTCATTAGAAAAACCTACTGGCTTTGAAGGCATCTGTGCCAATGGTCCTTATGATTCAAAACAAATTTCATCTATATATAAGATACTCCATGAAAACCCGCCCCTGACGGATTCCACCCATAGCTATATGAAGAAATGGTCACATATTTTACAACGCCCAATATCTCTATTGGATTGGGGTAAGATATGGGACTCCACATCCAAGATCTCACGTTGTGTAGTGCAGAAAGAAACTGCATTTAAAGTCCTGATGTTTTGGTACAGGACCCCGGACCTGCTACATGCACGAGATATATCTTTCTCTAACCTTTGTTGGAGATGTGGCGGATCTGTGGGTTCCCTTTTTCAAATTTTTGGGGAATGTCCACTTATTATCCCCTTTTGGACTGAAATCCAAGAACTTCTACAGAAGTTACTGCTTTCCCCTATCCCGCTAAACCCCATACATTTCCTTCTAGGCCTGCCTCTTCAGGGCCTATCAAAGGCTTTGAAGAAACTAATGAACTTTGTTCTTCTAGCAGCTAAAAGAGCTGTCCCTAGATGTTGGCTTTCCACCTCTCCTCCTACGCTCCACCAGGTTCTGGCTATATTACAGGATACACGTAGAATGGAGCATATGACCACTAAGATAGAAGAAACCTTACCTGTTTTTGACAAGATCTGGGGACCTTGGGACGAATCTGAATACTCTTGTGAATCTGATAGGCCCCATGATGTTCATCCTCATTCATGAAGTATACCTATGGATATCCTAGTCTGCCTTCCCTTTCCTTTTCTATTGTTCAGATGTATCTAGAACTGTAACCATATATTTTCTACCCAATGCCTTATTGCCCTATGACACTGTATGTTATACAACCGTCAATGTCCCTGAGTTGGTTAACATTTCAATGCAATGTACATGTGTCTCTACTATGTTACTGTATCAACCCTCATGTTGCCGAATTTTCTTTTATATCAATGTCAGTCGAAATGCCTTTTCTCTCTTTATTTGCACTATTATGTAATATGTTTATAAAATTTAAAATTTTTATAAATAAACAATTTAAAAAAAAAAGTTAAAGGGGAAAGGAGTGCATGTGCTGTGATGGAGATGTAGCAAAGCTGTCTGAATGAAGGATTAACCAAGAAAAAGGTTGCAGTAGTGCCCATGAGTATGTGAAAAAGTGTAAGATAAGGTCATCCACACTTTTCCTCACACATTTTTCACATCCACACCTACACACTTCTCTTCACCTTTGCATTTTTCCCACACACTCACAGTCCCGCAGCCATGTGTTCTATGCCCTTTTGGTTTTGTTTTTGGTTTTCTCTTTGCTCTCCCTCCCCCCCCCTCCTCTTCCTTTCCCATCCCTCATAATCAGCATCACATCCTATTTACACACTCCCTCACCATTACACTCAGATTTTCAATCCCACATGCGTTTTTTCTTTATATACTCACTTTCATGATATCTTCCAGTATACATGCACATTATACCCCCTGGTTTTGCCCACCCCTGGGCGCTTGCCTCTCCTGCTCTCCGTCTGTGCCCTGTCCCTCCCTCCCCCCCCCGCTTTCTCAGTGGTGTGGGGCCGTGGGTTGCAACCTCTCGTAGGCCTGGGGTTGGTCTCTTCCCTATTTGTTCCACAATCTGGACCACGACACTACCCAGACCTCCTTCATCTGTCATAGAAGAGTTCTGCTTCTGGACGGCGGGGCCACTTTTAGATCGCCAGTCCCGGCTGCTGACATCTATTTGGGTATGTATCTTAAAACTACAAAATCATGGCAATTATTGTAGATGTTTCAATATCATGTACACCTTTTAGATGCACCCACGTTTGTGAGTGCATGTGTGCTTGTTTTATTGGCTGTTTTTTTAAATAATATGTTATCTGACATGTATATATTTCATTATAGAATTTATGCTCGCAAAGCTTTCTCCCATGAAGAAGACCGCCATACTAATAAGGTCGAAACGCGTTGGGGCTTTTGCGCCCTTTGCATAATAATTCCAATATTGTATTATACTCTGATTGGTTGTTTTTAAACATATGTGTTAGTTGTTTTTGATGTTTTTTGGAGCTCATGTCCTGATTCTCACACAATCATGTGATTTTTTTCATAAATAAAATTTATACTTTTACAACAAAATCTTTCTATTCATTGCTGCAATCCAAAGCCCCTAGGGGTACTTTTTCTCTTTTCACACATGACATATATAACATATGGATTAAGTCACTGGTGTGCAATCAATAAAAGAATTTAGGTTCATATTGATGCTTGATTGTTATCATATCAGAAATTCATAAAAAGCTGTGCGCTAGTATTGGCAGTCCACAAATTCCCCGTCTCTGTATATATATTTTTTTAATCAAAATAGCATTTATTGAGCATAAAAAATACATAGACATACGGGTGAAAAGTGCAACAGGCACTATACTTGCGAATTAATCCAATTGACATACATAGTGACATGGTATACATCTGGAGAGAAAATGCTTGCATAAAAGAGACTGTGGGGTAGCAAAACAAGGATAGGACCAGAAGGGGAGAAGGGGGGGGCACATGAGGGAGGCATGGAGTTATCAAAGAGAAACATGTCTAGCCTTCTACATCGCACGTGGAGGCTTCCTCCAGCCATCTATCCCAGATTTTATGGTACTTCTTAGGGCAACCCCTGTGGATATAGAGTACTTTTTTGTAGGGAAGGGTAGAGTGGACAGCTCTAATCAATTGCTGCAGTGTGGGGGGAGTCCCTCTCAACCACATCCTGGTGATCTGAAGCCTGGGAAGGAATAGTGTTTCTTGTAAAAATATGTTTAGATATTTTTCGTCTTCAGAGAGCGAGAGGAGCCCCAACACACACTGACGGGGGCGGAGGGACAGAGGGGATCCCATGCAATCATGAAGGAACGCGACCACCTGGGTCCAGAAACCTTGTATGGACGGACAGGTCCACAGTAGATGATAGAAAGAGGCGTTGGGGTGGCTGCAGCTGGGGCAGTTGGGGTCATGACCACGTCTATATTTAGATATGCGGTAGGGCGTCAGGTACGATCTGTGAAGGATGTATAGGTGGGTTAGGCAGTCAGAGAGTTTAGGAGAGACGGTTTTGCAGTTAGTGAGGGCCTTTGCCCAGTCCTCGTCTGTCACAGCACCCAGATCAGGCTCCCATCGCGCCTTCAGTTGGTAAGCGGTAGTGGTTGCTGTGGGCTGCAGGAGGTATGTATAAATTTGGGAGATGAGCTTCTTGTGGTCTGTTCCTGAGACAATGTCTACCAACAATGGGACCTCGAGGGCTGGGATGGAGTCGCCAAGCTGTGTATTAAGTGCATGTCGGAGTTGGAGGTATCGGAAAAACATGTGGTTGGGCAAAGCAAAGTTGTCTTTGAGCGTTCGGAATGACTTAACCGATCCACGAGCTACAACTTGCGACAAGTAGATGACACCCTTGTCAATCCACAGTCTGCGGTCGGGGATAGAGGCAAGTTCAGGCAGAAGGGGGTTATCCCAGAGGGGTGTGTGGAGGGTGCATGGCGAGTTGCCAGACCTTGCAGTGGTGAAACAACATGTGCCTTCCATCATCGGTTTGGGGTGGGCCGCGGGGCCCACAGATCAGGAGCTGGAAGGGGTGGCTCAGCAGGCCAGGGGCCTGGGAGCAGGCCAGGGTGGAGTAGCGGTCTCTGTCGGATTGGTTAAAGTAGAAGAAGTGGGAAAGTTGGGAAGCTTTATAGTATAGGGAGAGGTCGGGCATTTCAGGACCTGCCAGGACAGTTTGTGTCGGGAGGAGCCCCAAACAAACGTGTTGAGGATAGATTCCATGGTTTTAAATATACGTGGGGTGAGGTATACCGGGGCCTGCCAGAAGACGTGGAGTAATTTGGGGAGGAGGATCATTTTGACCAGATTGATTCGGCCCATGACCCCAAGAGGGAGGCGGGATTAGATCTGCGTCTTGGTTTTTAAAAAAGCGAATAGGGGTTTAATATTAAGGGTGGTGTAGTCAAGGAGGGATCTGGAGATGTGGACACCCAGGTATTTGATAGTGCTTGCTCTGACCAGAGGGAGAGCAGCCTGATCAGCAGCGGGAGCGCCCACGTCCAGAGGGAGGATTTGGGACTTGGTCCAATTTATCTGAAGCCCCGAGAATGCCCTTAAGGCTGTGATAACTTGGAGGGCTGTCTGGAGTGAGGGGCCAGCATCAGCGAGGTAGAGAAGCATGTCGTCAGCGTAGAGGCTGAGGACCTCAGTTAACTGACCACAGCGGAGGCCTTTGATGTCTGGATGACATCTGAGGACTATGGCAAGGGGCTCCACTGCCAGGGCGTAGAATAGGCGTGAGATGGTGCAGCCACGGGAAAGTGGGAAGGAGGTGGAAACCCTGCCATTGACCTGAATGCGTGCCGATGGGGCCTGGTAGAGGAGTTGGAGCCACTTGTTGAATTTCGGGCCGAAGTCAAATCTATGAAGGCATTCCCACAACAAGCTCCACTCAATGGAGTCAAACGCCTTGGCGGCGTCCAAACTGACCACCACTCTGGAGCCTATATCTGCATGTTGGGATTGGAGATTCATGTGGAGCCGTCTAAGATTAAAGGCCATGTTTTTGTCTGGCATGAATCCAGTCTGATCGGGGTGTATTAGGCTGAGGATGACTTTGTTGAGGTGCAGAGCTAGGATTTTTGACAATATTTTTACATCAAGCTGGAGGAGGGAGATTGGCCTATATGATTCAGGGAACAGTGGGTCCTTGCCTGGTTTAGGTATGAGTACAATGAGGGCTTCCCCCATAGATCCTGGGAGTGAGTTTGTATCGAATATATGCGTGTATAATTTACAAAGTTTTGGGATAAGGGTCTCACTAAATTGTTTATAGAACTCGAGGGGGGGTCCGTCTGAGCCAGGTGCCTTAGAGGTGGGGAGCTGTACCAGGGCCTTAGCAATACAGTCTGTGGTGATGGGCGGCTCAAGTTGGGCCGCCTGGGGGGGCGCGAGTGTAGGGAAATCAATGTCCTGTAGAAATGCTGAGAGCTCATCTTGGGAATGCTGGGCGGTAAAGGAGTACAGCTTGGAGTAGAAGGACCTGAACTCCTCGGCTACTAGGTCAGGATCTGTTATCCTGGCCCCAGAAGCCGCTTGAAGAGAGACCACCACCGGGGGTTTGTGGTCCAGGTGGGCCATGAAGGCGAGGATTTCGCCAGCACGTTCGCCGAGTTCAAATCTGCGCTGCTTACTGAAAAAAATGCCCTCTTTTGCCTTTTCAAAATGTAGTTGGTTTGTGAGTCTGGTCTGCATGCGTACAAGAGAGGCGTTGGCGGCTGTAGGGTCGTTTTGAAAGATTTGCTCAAGGGTATTGAGGTGTTCCTTTGCCTGGCAGAGCAGTACTTTGGAGGTGACCTTATGCCTATTGATTCATGTGGAGAGGATCATACGAGCATGCATTTTAAAGGTCTCCCACATGGATCCAACTGAGGCAGAGCCATTGTTTGTGCGGAAATAATGATCCCACTCAAACTGGATGGTGTCCAGGTCGGAAAGGGTGGTGAGCCAGAACGGGTTCAACCGCCAAATCCGGGCAGTAGGGGGAGTTGGCAGCCACAGTTTGATCCAGTATGGGGAGTGATCAGAGAGCAAGGAGGTGAGGGAGGAGAGGAGGGGCTAGAAGGATAAGGTCTATACGAGACATTGCTGAGCGTGAGGGGGTAAAGCATGAGAAGCACAATTGTGTCGGGTGCTTATGTCTCCATGTGTCAGTGAGGGAAAATTCTAAGAGGAACTTCCCAAATCTGGTGGTGTCAGGCGTTGGGGGTGGAGGGCCGGTAGGACTCAGTCTGTCAAGGCTTGAGGTAATGACCATGTTGAAGTCACCGGCCCAGATGGCCGGCACCAAGGGGTGCTGAGCCATAAAGGCTACCCCTAGCTGCAGCATGGCAAATTGAAATGGGGGGGATGTAAAAGGCCAGGAGGAGAACCTCAAGGCCCCCAATGGTAGCATGCAAAAATAATGACCTGCCCTGGGGGTCCGACTGCAGGGTCTGTAACTGAAATTGCACTGTTTTAGCTATAAGGATCGCAACCCCACGGGAGTTGGAGGTGTGTGGGGCCTGGTAGAGCCAGCCCACCCAGGGTTTTTTAAGACACATCTGCTTCTGGCCTGCAAGGTGGGTCTCGACCAGAATGGAGACGTCTGCCCTGTTGGATTTAAGGTGAGAGAGGGCCGCCACTCGCTTGGCCCTCTCACCAAGACCCCGGACATTCCAGGTTACAATTTTAAAGGGAAGCCGTGGTAATCGAGGGGGGCTAATAAGTGCAGTCGGACTCCTAGGGAGAAACACATAGCAAACAACATTGAAAATAACATAGCAAGTGTCAAAACAAGATGTATATGCGTGCCAGGCACCCGGGGGCTGGAGGGGCCAGTCAGGGGGTGCCAAGCCACTATTGAAGAGCCCTGGAGGGCACACATCCACCGCACGCTAGCGCTGGGCAGTTCATATCTGGAGAGAGGGATCAGAACCACAGGCATCATTAGTGAAAAAGGGATGGCATAGGTTGTACAGTATGTCGGCATGGTCTCAAAAAAGAAAAAAACAGAGCATACAAAAACAAAAAACAAACGGTCTGCATGAGCACTGGACCAGCAAGGCATATTCAACACACTGCCGTCCATTGCAAGTGGAGGGGCAGAGGCCGGCCAGGGAAACAATGGTAAGGTGATGGTAGTCCGGGGTGACACGAGTGCCATGTTCTTGGGGTGACCAGCAAGGTCGGGGGGTGATTAAACTGGAGAGCGCACAACGGTGTAGCGGGGTATCCAGTCTTGGGGGATGTGGGTGCAGGTGAGCCGCCCAAGACACAGGAACAACCATAATGGCGGGGGGAGGCAGGATCTTGCAACTCAGACTGGGGAGGAGCAGGACAGTCACTAGAGCATAGCGGGTGATGAAAGGGGGGAAGACAGGGGGAAGACAGTGAAACAAATAGAGCATGGGGCTGACTCACGGTTCCGGAGGAGGTGAAGGAGAGGTAGGCAGCATGGAGAGGATGGTCCTCCAGCTTCAGGCAGTCAGCAGTGGCTGTGCATGAGGGGTAAGGATCTAGGCGTGAGCCGGGCCCGGCCGCGCCGTGGTGCTCCAGCCAGGAGAGGACAGCCTGCGGGTCTTCAAAAAACTGTGCCTTGCCTTCGCTCACCACGCGGAGCCGTGCTGGGAAGAGCATCGCATACGGTAGGTGATGCACTGGGAGCTGCTGTTTTGCCTCAGTGAAGCGTTCTCTCTTCTTCTGAACTTGCGCCGAAAAGTCTGGGAACACCGCCACGGTCACGTTGCAGATAGGAATGTTGCCTCTTTCCTGGGTAAGCCTAAGGATTGCATCTCGGTCATGGTAATTCAAGAACTTGGCAATGAAAGTTTGTGGCGGGGCTCCAGCAGGGGGAGGTTTTGCAGCAAGGCGATGGGCGCGCTCCACCACAAATGTTGTGGAGAAGGCCTCCCTGCCGAAGGTCTTGATCAGCAGGTTTTCCAGATATGTGGGGGGGTCCACGCCCGCGGATCTCTCGGGGATTCCCACAAAGTGCAGGTTGCATCTCCTGAGGCGGTTCTCAGTGTCGTCCTGCTTAGAGAGGACCGCGTTTAGTTGATATTGCAGTTGTTCGGTGGTGACCTGCAGTTGATGCAGGCCCTCCTCCACGTGGCCGACCCTGCGTTCCGTCTCAGTCACCCTTTAGCAGAGCGTGTGGATATCCTGCCGGATCAGGGAGATGTCGATCTTCACCTCCTCGATCCTGGTGGTTAGGGTGGATTGGCAGAGGGTAATCGCTTCTAGCACTCTGTCAGTGTCTCCGGAGGCCTGAGCCCCATCTGCGGGAGGCAGGACGGCGCCATCTTCCTCCTCAGGGTCTCGCTCGCCGTGGTGGTATTGGGCCAGTTTGACGATGGCGCTGGATCTTTTAGGAGGAGACATAGTGGCACTCGATTGAGCAGGGTGCCTGGAAATTTCAGGTATTCGTTTGCGGGGAATATAGCCCCCAGGATCAGTAAGAAGGATAAGTCTCGAGCGGAGCTCTCACACTGCACGTCCTACTCCATGCAGCTCCAGACCACGCCCCCGTCTCTGTGTATTTATTTGAGGCATGTGTTGTGTTTCGAATAATTATTATGAAGGAATTGTTTCGCTATGTTTAAAGTAGCAATATCAATTGTCATCTGTGTATGAAAAAGACAAAGAAAGACAAAAAGAAGAAACAATGGCAGGTGTTGTAAAGTTATTGTTTACTGAGTCTTCCCTGAGGAGAAACCTTTAAGAAATGGGGCAAAGGAGATTGTTTACGATCCAATGCTGTAAAGGTTACTTTGGGTACCGTGTAGTTGTGTACAAAGACGGCATGTCTCCCAATGGGGAGATATCGATTGCCGACTTGCATACTATACATATGCACTCGCACTTCATGAAATATACCACACCACGGATCTGGCAATTCACAAAGTGCGAGGGCTTAAAGGTTTACCCAGTAGGGAGACAGAATGTTTTTTCCTTCCTTATCAATGAGCAATGTGAACAGTGGCCACATGGGAAAGAGCCCACAGTGGGGCAATGTTAAAATGGTTTTGGTTCGTCTTTAAACTCGCTTTGAACAAGCCTGTCTTTAAGTGTAGCTCCAGCCCAAATACCTATTTTTAAGCTTTTTGGAAAACATAGGGAAGGGTTATCACCCCTGTAACATTTGTTTTGCTGTCTGTGCCCCTGTTCAGAACATTTCACCTCACTTTGCGTCCCAATGACAACTGTTTTTGAAATGTGGTGTTTTTATTGAAACAAGGATTGGTGATAAAGCATCAGTAGAGAGGAGACACCTTTCTCCCATATTAATTCTTACAGGAGAGAATTTTCCTTCCAAGGGGTAGATTTCCTCTCACTTCCTGTTGTCTTCTTCCGTTTGCAAGTAGTAGTCGTTTGTAAGTTGGATGTTTGAAAGTAGGGACCTGCCGTATATACTCTGCAGAAATTGGCCCCTTAGGTGTTGGTGTTGGCACAACACTGTAAGCACTCACAGTTACTCTTGGTGGGTGCTGGAACGCCCTGCTGTCAACTATTATATCAGGAATTGTAATAACATATAATTGTTGAACAGTGGTAGTAAAAATTGGGCCTTTGATGGTGGTGCTGGTGCCACAACACTGTAAGGCCTGACAGTTACTCTTGGTGGGCGCAGCAATGGGCCCTGCTGTGAATTATTAGATCAATAATTATAATTGCATGCCCCTGTTGAACAGGGGCTGAAAAATTGGGCCTTTGGTGGTGGTGATGGTGGTGCTGGTGCCACAACACTGTAAGGCCTGACAGTTACTCTTGGTGGGCGCAGCAATGGGCCCTGCTGTGAATTATTAGATCAATAATTATAATTGCATGCCCCTGTTGAACAGGGGCTGAAAAATTGGGCCTTAGGCACTGGTGGCACAACACTGCAACCCCTCACAGATACTGTACTTGGATCACAGCAATGAGCCCTGTTGCAAAGTATTGCATCAAAAATTGTAATTACACGCCCCTGTTAAACAGGGGCTGAAAAATTGGGCCTTAGCCACTGGTGGCACAACACTGCAACCCCTCACAGATACTGTACTTGGAGCACAGCAATGAGCCCTGTTGCAAAGTATTGCATCAAAAATTGTAATTACACGCCCCTGTTAAACAGGGGCTGAAAAATTGGGCCTTAGCCACTGGTGGCGGCACCCATAAACCAAAATGATCTTCCAAGCTATCATCATTAATCGGATCATTGAGGAGGAGGAGGAGGATAGCCAGTCAACATAACAGCACAGGCACTCAGCATCAGCATCAGTCTTGAAGGGATGTGACATTTTAAAATCAATTAGTCTGTTATATCAGCATCAGGTGTGTGGTAGCTGGTGGTGATCCAAGACTGGTTCATCTTGATGAAAGTCAGTCGATCAACCGAGTCGGTGGACAGGCGCACCCTGTGATCCGTGACAAATCCTCCAGCAGCACTGAATGTGCGTTCTGAAAGAACGCTGGATGCAGGACAGGCCAGTAGCTCAATTGCATACTGTGCAAGCTCTGGCCAGTGATCCATCCTCAAGACCCAGTAAGCCAGAGGATTTTCAGTGGGGAAGGTGTCCAAGTCTGACCTTGCCCCTAGGTATTCCTGCACCATGTATATCAGACGCTGGCGATGGTTGCTGGAACCGATCATACTTTGGGGCTGCGGACTAAAGAATTGTCTGAACGCATCAGTCAGACGGCCACCTTCCCCACCGCTCCTTCTTTGACTGCCCGAAGCCTCAGCAACTCGTTGTCCAGGACTAGGAGTTTGTAACCTCCCAGTCTCTGGGAACGCGTTGCACAGACCTTTCTGCAAGGCCTCCCGGAGTTGTCTCATCCTCTGCTCCCTCTGTGATGGTAACATAAGGTCCGCAACCTTACCCTTGTACCGTGGATCAAGGAGAGTGGCCAGCCAGTAATGGTCCCTCTCCTTGATCCGAAGAATACGAGGATCCTTCCGCAGACTTTGCAGGATCAGGGAGGCCATGCAGCATAGGTTAGCTGAGGCATTCAGTCCGGAGTCCTCTGGGTCACTAAGGACGACATGATCCGCAGCCACCTCCTCCCAGCCACGTACAAGTCCACTGGTTTCTTGGGACTGTAAATCATCCCTAAAAGACTGCTGCTGATGATGCTGAGTGCCAGCCTCCACCTCCATGCTGACACAATCCTCCTCCTCCTCCTCTTCCTGTGCGATGGGTGGGACAGAAGGAACACTGTCTGGGTAAAGGGGGCCTTGAGAGGCAAGGAAGTCCTCCTCTTCCTGCCTCTGTTCTGCCTCAAGTGCCCTGTCCATTATTCCACGCAGCGCGTGCTCCAACAGGTGGACAAGAGGTACAGTGTCACTGATGCATGCACTGTCACTGCTCAACATCCTCGTGGCCTCCTCAAATGGTGCCAGGACAGTGCATGCATCCCTGATCATGCCCCACTGGCGTGGTGAAAAAAACCTGAGCTCCCCTGACCCTGTCCTGGTGCCGTAGTCGCACAGGTACTCATTGATGGCCCTCTGCTGCGTGTGCAGCCGCTGCAGCATGGCCAACGTTGAGTTCCACCTGGTGGGCATGTCACATATAAGGCGGTTCTTGGGCAGGTTCAACTCCTTTTGCAGCTCAGCCAGGCGAGCACTGGCATTATAAGATCTGCGGAAATGCACACAGACTTTCCTGGCCTGCCTCAGGACATCCTGTAATCCCGGGTACACGCCCAAGAACCGCTGCACCACCAGGTTAAGGACGTGAGCCATACAGGGCACATGGGTCAGTTGTCCCTGTCGGAGGGCGGAGAGGAGGTTGGTGCCATTGTCGCAAACCACCATTCCTGGCTTAAGCTGGCGTGGCGTCAACCACCTCTCGGCCTGCCCCTGCAGAGAAGACAGGACCTCTGCCCCAGTGTGGCTCCTGTCCCCCAAACACACCAGCGCAAGCACGGCATGGCATCTTTTTGCCTGCGTACTTGCGTAGCC
Organism: Rana muscosa; assembly: GCA_029206835.1. Classification (NCBI taxonomy): domain Eukaryota; kingdom Metazoa; phylum Chordata; class Amphibia; order Anura; family Ranidae; genus Rana; species Rana muscosa. Next base: position 1,256,286,641 of record CM055116.1, on the reverse strand, counting down.
CCTTGAACGCCTAAGGAGCACCGCTGGTTCCGAGGACAAACCACAGGAAGAGGCCATGGAGGAAGAAGAAGAGGAGGGGGTGGAGGAGAGAGGTGTGTCACAACCAGTAGTAGCATTTTGGAGGCGTGGCGGTGGAACAACCTCCAACACTACTGCACCTTGTCCTGCATCCTTCCCAGCTGCCAAAAGAGTGACCCAATGGGCCGTGAAAGAAAGGTAACGTCCCTGTCCATGCCTGCTGGACCATGAGTCAGCGGTAATATGCACCTTACCGCTGACCGCCCTGTCCAGCGAGGCCAAGACATTGCCTTCCACATGCCTGTAGAGAGCCGGAATCGCCTTCCGTGAGAAAAAGTGGCGTTTGGGAACCTGCCACTGAGGAACCGCACATTGCACAATCTCACGGAAGGGGGCCGAGTCTACCAACTGAAAAGGCAGCAGTTGAAGCGCTAGCAATTTAGCCAAGCTAGCATTCAACCGCTGGGCATGTGGATGGCTGGGAGTGAACTTCTTTCGACGGTCCAGCAGCTGGGGCAGGGAAATTTGCCTGCTAGAATCGGACGTCGGTGTACTGCTAGCAGAGTGGCCGCAAGTACTTGGCTGTGACACACCTAATTCTACACCTTCATTCCTCTCAGTGCAGGTTTCAGAGAGGACTGATGGTATAGTGGGGTTGGAGATCCCAGCTGATGCGGTGCAAGGAGAGGTCCGCTTTGTTCTTTGGTGTGGGTCTTTAAGGTAGGCTTGCCAACGAGCTGCATGGCAGGTCAACATATGTCTGATCAAGCATGTGGTGCCCAAGCGGCTGATGTTTTGGCCACGCGATATACGCTTGAGACATATGTTGCAAACAGCAGCTGTGCGATCTGATGCACTCGCCTCAAAAAAGGCCCACACCAAATAACTTTTTGAATGACGGGCAGAGGCAGCGCCCTGCACAGGCGGAGCTCTGCGGTGTGATTCCGTCGGTGTGCTGCCCATACGCTGGCCACCCAAGGGCATCCTGCCTCGTTGGAGATGTGCCTCATCCTCATCCTCCTCCTCCTCCTCTCTCCTATTAGGCACCCACGTGGAGTCAGTGACCTCATCATCCCCTCCCTCCTCATCACTGGAGCCAATCTGGCAGTATGCTGCAGCTGCTGGAGCATGACTGCCAGATTGGTGTCCTTCTTGAGCATCCCCTCTCTCTGCTCTCACGCTACTGCCTTCCTCTAGCTGGGTATCATCATCAGATCCTTCGAAACGCTGGGCATCCTCCTGGAGCATGTACCCAACACTGTGCTCAAACATTTCGGGGGACTCCTCAGGAGGAGGACATGGTGGGTCTAGGGAAGGAGTGACTAATGATGACATTGATACCAGAGAAGAGGACACTTTGGCAGCTGCTTTGCCAGTACCCTGAGCCTGGGTGAGAGAGGATGAGGAGGATGAGGTGGGCTTGGTCATCCACTCTACCAAGTCTTCGGCATGATGTGGCTCAACATGTCCAGCTGCCGAAAAGAAGGACAAGCGTGTCCCATGGCCACGTGCTGATGACAATGCACCGCGTCCACGACCAGCACTGTTGCCCCCAGACACAGAGCCTGCTTGCCCTCTTTTTTTGCCTCCTGACTGTCTGCCTCTCCTTGTTTGCCTTGCAGACATTTTAATGGATGGCCTGCAGGGAGATGGGAAAAACAGCAATAAGGGCTACCTTCAGGTGTATACTGTGCAGGAGGCTTAGCAACAAAGACACTGACACTGTCCCCTGCCTATCCTTCTCTGTCCCTAAACACAAGGATTTGCAATATGCTTCAGCAAGATTGGTTTAGCACAGAATAGCACACTGATAGTTTCCCTCACTGTCCTTCTCTGTCCCTACAAACAAGATTTAGCACAGAATAGCACACTGACAGTTTCCCCGAGTGTCCTTCTCTGTCCCTAAACTCAAGGATTTCAAATATGGTTCAGCAAGATTGGTTTAGCACAGAATAGCACACTGATAGTTTCCCTCACTGTCCTTCTCTGTCCCTACAAACAAGATTTAGCACAGAATAGCACACTGATAGTTTCCACGAGTGTCCTTCTCTGTCCCTAAACTCAAGGATTTCAAATATGGTTCAGCAAGATTGGTTTAGAACAGAATAGCACACTGACAGTTTCCCCGAGTGTCCTTCTCTGTCCCTAAACTCAAGGATTTCAAATATGGTTCAGCAAGATTGGTTTAGGACAGAATAGCACACTGACACTTTCCCTCACTGTCCTTCTCTGTCCCTACAAACAAGATTTAGCACATAATAGCACACTGATAGTTTCCCCGAGTGTCCTTCTCTGTCCCTAAACTCAAGGATTTCAAATATGGTTCAGCAAGATTGGTTTAGGACAGAATAGCACACTGACACTTTCCCTCACTGTCCTTCTCTGTCCCTACAAACAAGATTTAGCACAGAATAGCACACTGACAGTTTCCCCGAGTGTCCTTCTCTGTCCCTAAACTCAAGGATTTCAAATATGGTTCAGCAAGATTGGTTTAGCACAGAATAGCACACTGATAGTTTCCCTCACTGTCCTTCTCTGTCCCTACAAACAAGATTTAGCACAGAATAGCACACTGATAGTTTCCACGAGTGTCCTTCTCTGTCCCTAAACTCAAGGATTTCAAATATGGTTCAGCAAGATTGGTTTAGAACAGAATAGCACACTGACAGTTTCCCCGAGTGTCCTTCTCTGTCCCTAAACTCAAGGATTTCAAATATGGTTCAGCAAGATTGTTTTAGGACAGAATAGCACACTGACACTTTCCCTCACTGTCCTTCTCTGTCCCTACAAACAAGATTTAGCACAGAATAGCACACTGATAGTTTCCACGAGTGTCCTTCTCTGTCCCTAAACTCAAGGATTTCAAATATGGTTCAGCAAGATTGGTTTAGGACAGAATAGCACACTGACACTTTCCCTCACTGTCCTTCTCTGTCCCTACAAACAAGATTTAGCACATAATAGCACACTGATAGTTTCCCCGAGTGTCCTTCTCTGTCCCTAAACTCAAGGATTTCAAATATGGTTCAGCAAGATTGGTTTAGGACAGAATAGCACACTGACACTTTCCCTCACTGTCCTTCTCTGTCCCTACAAACAAGATTTAGCACAGAATAGCACACTGATAGTTTCCCCGAGTGTCCTTCTCTGTCCCTAAACTCAAGGATTTCAAATATGGTTCAGCAAGATTGGTTTAGAACAGAATAGCACACTGACAGTTTCCCTCACTGTCCTTCTCTGTCCCTACAAACAAGATTTAGCACAGAATAGCACACTGATAGTTTCCACAAGTGTCCTTCTCTGTCCCTAAACTCAAGGATTTCAAATATGGTTCAGCAAGATTGGTTTAGAACAGAATAGCACACTGACAGTTTCCCCAAGTGTCCTTCTCTGTCCCTAAACTCAAGGATTTCAAATATGGTTCAGCAAGATTGGTTTAGGACAGAATAGCACACTGACACTTTCCCTCACTGTCCTTCTCTGTCCCTACAAACAAGATTTAGCACAGAATAGCACACTGATAGTTTCCCCGAGTGTCCTTGTCTGTCCCTAAACTCAAGGATTTCAAATATGGTTCAGCAAGATTGGTTTAGGACAGAATAGCACACTGACACTTTCCCTCACTGTCCTTCTCTGTCCCTACAAACAAGATTTAGCACAGAATAGCACACTGATAGTTTCCCAGAGTGTCCTTCTCTGTCCCTAAACTCAAGGATTTCAAATATGGTTCAGCAAGATTGGTTTAGAACAGAATAGCACACTGACAGTTTCCCTCACTGTCCTTCTCTGTCCCTACAAACAAGATTTAGCACAGAATAGCACACTGATAGTTTCCACGAGTGTCCTTCTCTGTCCCTAAACTCAAGGATTTCAAATATGGTTCAGCAAGATTGGTTTAGAACAGAATAGCACACTGACAGTTTCCCAGAGTGTCCTTTTCTGTCCCTAAACTCAAGGATTTCAAATACGGTTCAGCAAGATTGGTTTAGAACAGAATAGCACACTGACAGTTTCCCTCACTGTCCTTCTCTGTCCCTACAAACAAGGTTTAGCACAGAATGACACACTGACACTCTCCCTACCTATCCTTCTCTGTCCCTAAACACAAGGAATCCAGGATTAGTAAAGGAAAAAAATGACACTGTCCCTGCCTATGCTTCTCTTTCCCTGCTCCGGAACACACTACACAAGACCGCCGCGCTGGCGGCCTTTTATAGTGTGGGGCGTGTACTAAACCCCCTCAGCAATAATTGGCCACAGGCATCCTGCCTGTGGCTAATCATTGCTCTCCTCGCTGCCGGCGCTGTGATTGGCCAAGCATGCGGGGTCACAGTGCATGCTTGGCCAATCACAGCGCCTGGATGACATTGCGATGGCGTAGTGCATTGTGGGCCGTTCGCGTCACTCGAATTTGGCACGAATGGCCCAAATCGTTCGATCTTCGTCGAACGATCGAACAGCCGATGTTCGAGTCGAACGTATGTTCGACTCGAACACGAAGCTCATCCCTATACAGGAGAGGAGTGTAGAGGGTATGGCAGAAGGCACTATGTACAGGAGTGGAGTTTGAAGGGTATGACAGTGGGCAGCATGCACAGCAGAGGAGTGTGGAGGGTATAAAAGTGGGCAGTGTGTACAGGAGAGGAGTGTAGAGAGCATGACAGTGGGCAGTATGTACAGGAGAGGAGTGTGGGGGGTATGACAGATGGTGGTATGTACCGGAGAGGAGTGTGGAGGTTATGAAAGTGGGCAGTATGTACAGAAGAGGAGTGTGGAGAGTATGACAGTGGGCAGTATGTACAGGAAAGGAATGTGGAGGGTATGATGGGGGCGGTATGTACAGGAGAGGAATGTGGAGAGAAAGATAGTTGGCAGTATGTACAGGAGAGGAGTGTGAAGGGTAAGGTTAGGTTACAATATGTATAGGAGAGGAGTGTGGAGGGTAAGGTTGGGTTACAGCATGTACAGGAGAGAAGTGTGGATGGTATGATAGTGGGCAGTATGTACAGGAGAGGAGTGTGGAGGGTATAATGGGGGCAGTATGTACAGCAGAGGAGTGTGGAGGGTATGACAGCCGGCAGTATGCACGATAGAGGAGTTTATGAATGTGGGCAGTATTCACAGGAGAGGAGTGTGGAGGGTATGACAGTGAGCAGTATGTACAGGAGAGGAGTGTAGACGGTATGATACTGAGCAGTATGTACATTAAATGAGTGCGCAGTATGTACAGGAGAAGAGTGTGGAGGGTATGACAGTGGGCAGTATGTACAGGAGAAGAGTGGGGAGGGTATGACAATAGGCAGTATGTATAGGAGAGGAGTGTGGAGGGTATGACAGCCGGGACTATGTACAATAGAGGAGTTTATGAAAGTGGGCAGTATGTACAGGAGAGGAGTGTGGACGGTATGGAACTGAGCAGTATGTACATGAGATAAGTGTGGGTGGTAAGACAGTGAGCAGTATGTACAGAAGAAGAGTGGGGAAGATATGACAGTGGGCAGTATGTAGAGGATAGAGGTGTGGAGGGTATGACAGTGGGCACTATGTATAGGAGAGAAGTGTGAAGGGTATGACAGTGAACAGTATGTACAGGAGAGGAGTGTGGAGGGTATGATGGTGGGCACTATGTATAGGACAGAAGTGTGGAGGGTATGACAGTGAGCTGTATGTACAGGAGAGGAGTGTGGAGAGTACGACAGTGGGCACTATGTACAGGAGAGAAGTGTATGACAGCGGGCACTATGTACAGGAGAGGAGTGTGTAGGGTAGGACAGCGGGCACTATGTATAGGAGAGAAGTGTGGAGGGTATGACAGTGAGCAGTATGTACGGGAGAGAAGTGTGGAGAGTATGTACAGGTGAGGAGGATGAAGGAATCTGGGAAGGAAAAATGTAAAGGTTTGTGGAAGGATTTTTAGGGACTGCATACATGGATTGAAATTACGCCAATTAAGCAGAGACCAGCCATAGTCGATCTATGTATGGGCTAGCTGGTTTTACACAAGTCAATCTATTATCTGACTTGAGTACAACCAGCCTGTCAGGTTTTTCCCAAAACAATCAGTGCTGCCAGCTATAGTTAGCAACACTGATCATTGTATTCACTGACAGAACACAAGAACACTGCAGGAGTGATTCCCCCATCCACAGGTCAGCAGATGAGAGGGTGTGTGGGGACAGGCTGGGGAGAGATACTAGTCAGTGGCTAGGTAGTAGTATCAGAGCCAGATACACACAGGTTACATACGCCACGATCATTAGAGCGAGAACAATAATTCTAGCACTAGACCTCCTCTGTAACTCTAAACATGTAACCTGTAAAAAAATTAAAAGCATCGCTTAGTATACAAAAAAAATTTTGCTAACTTTAGAGTTTTTTTTTTTATGAATGAAACAGTTTCTTTACGAAAAAAAAAAAACACGTTTGAAAAATTGCTGCGCAAATACCGTGTGACATAAAAAGTTGCAAAGACCACCATTTTATTCTATAGGGTGTCTGCTAAAACAATATATATAATGTTTGAGGGTTCTGAGTATTTTTCTAGCAAAAAACAAATGATGATTTTTACATGTAGGAGAGAAGTGTCAGAATTGGCCTGGGTGGCAAAGTGTTAATTACTATAAGACCCCTTTCACACAGGGTGTTTTGCAGGCGCTATAGCGTTAAAAATAGCGCCTGCAATCTGCCCTTAAACAGCTGCTCTATTCACTTCAGTGTGAAAGCCTGAGGGCTCTCACACTGGAGCGGTGCGCTGGCAGGGCGTCAGAAAAAGTGAACTCACCGCTCCTAATGCGCTCCTGCCCATTGAAATCAATGGGCAGCACCGCTGTACCGCCGGCAAAATGCCGCTGTAGCGGTGCATCTCGGACGGTTTTAACCCTTTCTCAGTCGCTAGCGGGGGTTAAAAGCACCCCGCTAGAGGCCTAAATGTGCCGCAAATCCAACGGTAAAATAGCAGCGTTTTATCGCTATTTTACCGCCTACGCTCGGGGCGGCAAAGTGTGAAAGCAGTCTTAGTAATATCAAATAATTATTATAAGCACTGTGTACAGTCTGCTGCAGAGTGTGTCAGCTTGTATTTAAACTGTCCACTCTGTATATAGCTTCTGACAGGCTGCGCAAGCAGCCCCGTATCTCAGAACCATAAATGATAGCTGCCCCATATTTTGAGCAGTGGTGGGGTGGGTCTTCAGCTACATACCCTCTAAATATCGGGTCTCTGTGGCCCCTGGTCGCTGAGCTACAATCCTCAAAGTCAATCTTTTTTTTGCAGCTCCAATAGCCGCTATGTTAATCCGGCCCTGATGGTATGACACAAAGGGATTTATTTTAGGATCGTCAGTTAGTATAATCCAATGCCTCTGCACAATATTTTTGATGGCAATATGATGGTGTGAGAAATGCATGATAATCCAGGTGGAATTGGGATGGGGATCATGTTTAGATATTTCTTTAAAATAGCAAATCCAGTCTAGGTTTGGTGATTGTTTTATTATACGCTTTTCGTAGGCAGGATCGACTATAACCATGAATTATGAGTCATTTTTGGAGTTTGCTGGCTTTCTCATTAAAGAGGGTGTCGTTGGAGCAATTGTGGCGAAGGCACAAATATTGCCCATAAGGGATGGAGTTCTTAAGTGGTACTGGGTGAAAACTTGCAGCATGGGGCACTGTGTTCCCAGCAGTATCTTTGCGGAACAAAGTGCTGCATAATTTGTTTTCTGTGTTGATTTTAACTTGGACATCCAAGAATGTGATGCTCTTGCGGTCATGCATCATAGTGAACTTTAGATTGCGATCGTTTTGATTAATCACATTAAATAATTCAAGAAGCTTGTCCTCAGGTCCCTCCCAGATGACGAAGACATCATCAATATACCGGAGCCACTTGGAAATATGGCCCGTGTATTCAAGGAAGTCTTCGTCACCCAGGAGGGTCTCCTCCCACTCCCCCAGGTACAGATTGGCGTAGGATGGGGCACAACATGTCCCCATCGCTACGCCCTGCACCTGGAGGTAGTGGGAGTCATTAAAGCTGAAATATTTATGATACAATATATATTGTAGACCATTCAAGATGAAGGTAGTTAGGGCTGGATCATAGCGCAAGCCTTGTTGCAGGGTCCTCTGTATAGTTGCCAAACCCAATTGGTGGGGGATGCAGCTATACAGGGCCTCAACGTCAATGGTGATGAGGATGGAATCTCTCGAAATATTGAGATCTTCAATGGTCTGCAAAAATTTAATTGTATCCTTGACAAAGGATGGCATCGACAGGACATAGAGCTATAAGTATGTGTCAATAACTCTGCTTAGGCTTCCGGAAACAATGGGGCGGCCAGGATTTTTTTTTTTGAGCCCTTGTGGAATTTTGGTAGACTGTAAAATGTCGCCACTTTAGGATGTTTGGTTCTTACAAAGTCATATAGATCTTTGGTAATGGCGCCATTGCCGTAGGATTGGTCAACCATCTTGTAAAAGTTGGCGTTGTTTTGACCTAAGCTTAAAATTGAAATGTTTTTGTACCAATCGGTGTTATTTAGAATTTACACAGAAAAACAAAAATCTCCTGCGCTCTCGGTGTATCGTCAAAACACGGGTAGTGTGGTTCTGTCCAAAGGCAAAGTCTAAAGTCTTGCAGCCCTCCTCAGAACAATGGGTGTTCATATGGCTAGAAAAAAAGAAAGAATAAAGGAGAAACGCGTCAGGTATCTAGATGTTTGAGGTATTGTCCGACCCTCTCTGTCATCGAGTTCAGTCGGCGGGTGCCAAGAATTCCAGCTCATTTGTCCGATAAGCTTTTACCTAAGCTCCGTCTGTGAGTAGGATCATTGCTTTTTATTTATATTTTAATAAAACTTTTAAGTGGTAATGCACTAGGTCGGTGCACCCTCCTTTCTTCTTTCTTTTTATTTAGAATTTAACACACTAATATATAGTCCTGATTGTCCATAATAACTACATTGCCACCCTTGTCGGAGGGTTTAACTACAATTGTTGCATTTTTACATAAAGATTTAAGGGCTTCATTCTCCTCAGGGGTTAAATTGTGGGGATTACACTTAGTGCGTGATAGTTTACAAATATCACGCATTGTTTGTGTAGCGATACCTCCAACTAAGAAGGCCGCAGATTTAGTTGGGCCCTGAAGACAGCTCCGCCAACCCCCGGCAATATGCTCAACCCCCCACTGGCACAGCTAGTAAGGGGAGATAGGACCGCGTGACCGCAACTCTAGGTGACACAGTCCTATGGCAAACACACACAGTGATATACTTTAAAACTTCTATTAAAGTAAGTGAAACTGACACCAATGTACTTGACCCAGATATTTTACTGAGGCTAATGGGCAAGTAATAAACAGCAGTATAACAAGTTGCAGATCCCTGCAATAAAAAGTAATAAAGATAAACAGAGTAATCAGAATAATTAAGTATTGCTATGCAACTCTAGCGCTGCCCTTTTTCAGCTACTTCCCCTCATGGGTAGACTAACACCCAGCAATGTCTACCTATGCAGTCAGGCCTGACTGATCTAAATGGAAGTTCAGTGAAACAATATTCGCTAGCAATCTTTCGGTGGTGCACTTGAAGAACAACTTTGTAATCCCAACGAATAGTAAAGATAAAGTATCTGTCTTTAAACAGCTCTCACCACCCGGACAAGTCCAAGTCCGTTTCCTCCATCGATTCGTCTAGGAACAGGAATCCACCGACATCCAAGTCTTCAATCCTTCTGGTGTACTGCAGCAAGGATGAGAAGATGTCTCTAAGGTTCTGCTAGGCTGGCAGAGGGGCTCTTTGGAAAGGAGCACAAGGCCCAGGCTTCAGGCCTTGTGCACACAGCAGTTCAGTACAGAGATCCTCTTGCTAGGAGGGGGGGTGTCCCAAAGAGAGCGAACAAACTCCACCTCCTCTTTATAAAGTCTGCCCCAGCAGTCTCTGTTCCGGAGCAATGCACCCTGGGTGCTGCAAGATGTACTGGGAGATGTAGTCTCTCTCTCTCCTCTGCTTTCACTTCCAGTAATGTCTCTTTACTTCCTCCCGACTCACCTCTCACCTGGAAGTTCTTGTCTTTCTCTCATAAAGGGGAATACCCCGCTACACACTCCCCCCACTTTAAATCTTTGGTCCCCAAAGACATCTAACATTTTTAGATCTGCAAAACATTTTAGATTCAATGCGGTTGCATAGGATTGACAAAGGAGCCTCCCACCAATCATCATAGGATGGGGAGCTGTCCTGTCTACAGGTCGCTTCAGTGGGGGCGACCTGTCTAACTGTGCCAGAGAGTGAGCTGGGGTTGCCCTCCACTAAATGGACAGTGGAAGGATCCGGATTCTCAGCATTCCTTCTAGCAGTGACTACAGAGTCTTCCGAACTGTTCCCCATTTGTGGGTAGGTCAGCTTCTTAGGAGGCTGGATGACTCTTCGAGCCCTTTGCTCTCTTGGGATTTCTGGCTCTGGCGCCTCGGGCTCCCCTTCCTCTGAACAACCATTCTGGGCATCTTCCCAGTATTCTACTGAAGGACTAGAAGGGATGAACTCTGTGGCTTCTGGGTTCAGTGTCCCATCTTGAGTGTCTTCAGTGGCTGGAAGATCAATATTAGAAGTTTCTGGAGTTGGGGAAGGCCACAGCCAATCAAGTTCCCCTTCTTCATTTTCACTAAGTTGAGAGGCCTCTCCATCTTCAGCTCGGGAGGTCTGCGACCGAGTGTTCGGCCTAGGAGTATCCAGAATAGAGGCCGGTTCAGGGGAGTCTCCCGCAGGAGGTATTCTAACTGCCTCAGCAAGTGGGAGCAGGTGATTCCGATGCCACGTCTTCAGTGGGCCTACCTTTCCTTCTGGTTTCAACTTATAGACAGGTAGGCCCGGCAACTTCCTACAGATGACATAAGGTTCAGATCTCCATCTGTCTGCAAGTTTGTGCTTCCCAGGGATCCCCAGGATGCGTAACAGCACTCGATCCCCAGGCTGTAGGTCTTGCACCCGGACCTTCAAGTCAAAGTTCCTCTTATTTCTAGCCCCCCTTTGGTCGGAAGCTGCTTGAGCTTGCTCATAAGCTACTTTCAGGCTTTGTCTGAGCCTGTCCACGTACCCTTTGTGGGATGTGACTGAGGAATGGTCCAGAGAGGTGCCAAAGGCCAGGTCCACAGGTAGTCTCGCCTCTCTCCCAAACATGAGTCAATATGGGGAGTAGCCTGTAGCATCACTGATGGTGCAGTTGTAAGCATGTACTGTGGCTGCTATGTGTTTGCTCCAATGTTGCTTTTTCTCACTTTCCAGAGTCCCCAACATGTTGAGCAAGGTTTGGTTGAACCTTTCCGGCTGAGCATCTCCCTGTGGATGGTAAGGTGTAGTTCGAGTCTTTTTGATTCCCAAAGAATCCAGGAGCTTCCGGATCAGTTTACTCTCGAAGTCCCTCCCTTGATCTGAATGGAGTCGCTGTGGCAGCCCATAATGGACAAAGTACTTCTCCATAAGTACCTTGGCTACGGTGGAGGCCTTTTGGTCTTTGGTTGGGAAAGCCTGGGCATACCGGGTGAAATGGTCGGTTATCACCAGAACATTTCCTAGTCCACTCAGGTCGGGTTTGAGGCAGAGAAAATCAATGCATACCAGATCCATTGGGCCTTGACTTTGTAGATGGCCCATTGGGGCAGCTTGATGGGGCAAAGTCTTCCTCTGGATGCATCGGGCACATGAGTGGCAGTACTCCTCTACCTCTGCCCTCATGCAGGGCCAATAGAACCGACTTCTGACAAGTTGAAAGGTCCTTTCAGCCCCTAGGTGGCCATGATTGTCATGCAGGGCAATCAGAAAAGTCTCCCGATGTTTCTCTGGGAGGAACAGCTGCCACTTATCTTCTGAGTCATCAGAGGGGCCCCTTCGGTAGACCACTCCCTGATGTAACTGCAACCTATCCCACTCCTTCCTCAGCAGGCGAGCTTCTTTTAAAGGTTGACGCATGAGTCTGTTTGGATCCTGATTCTCCAAGGCCTCCAGGACCAATCTCCCCATGGGGTCTTTCAATTGGTCACACCTCAATTCCTTCTTGGACAGTCTTGGTAGGTTGTCCTCTTCCAATTGAGCTACTCCACAGTAGTGTTTGGGGACTCCCACCGTGGTAACTCCTATTTCCTCTGCTCTGGAGCCTCCTCTGGCTTGGAATTCAGCTCCTTGACAAAGGGCCCGCACCCCGTCCGGTGCCACTTGGGTCCAATCTTCTATTTCAATGGTGGGGGAATGAGATCTTCTGGACAGAGCGTCTGCGTCTCGATTCCCAGCCCCTTGCCTATACTTTAGGCTGAAGCTGAATCCAGACAGTGCGGCCAGCCACCTGTGTCCAGTGGCGTCCAGCTTGGCCGTGGTGAAAAGGTAGGTAAGGGGGTTGTTGTCGGTCTTCACAGTGAACTCCGCCCCATATAGGTAATCTTTGAGTTTGTCTACTACCGCCCACTTAAGGGCCAGGAACTCCAGCTTGTGGGTGGGGTAGTTCTTCTCCGAGGGGTTCAGGCTCCTACTCACGTAGGCAACAGGCCGCAGTTGCCCTTCGTGTTCTTGGTAAAGTACTCCTCCCAGACCGTCATGACTAGCATCCACGTGCAGTTCATAGGGTTTGGTTGGGTCTGCGTAGGCCAAGACCGGGGCAGTGGTTAGGCTCTCCTTTAATGCCTGGAAGGCCTCTTCACACTTCTGGTTCCACTGATCTCTGACTGACTCTCCCGGCTTCCTGGGCCCTGAGTCGTCCTCTTCCCCCTCGGTCCTGAGTAGTTCATTCAATGGTCTAGCAATTCGGGCGAATCCTTCCACAAACCTCCTGTAATAGGAGCAGAACCCCAAGAAGGATCTGAGTTCTGTTACTGTGGTGGGTCGTGGCCAGGAGGTAACTGCCTCCAATTTCTCAGGGTCTGTGGCCACCCCCTCTTCAGACACTATGTGCCCCAGATAGTTCACAGAAGACTGGTAGAACCGACACTTCTCAGGCGAAAGCTTGAGTCCTTCCTCACTTAGTCTTCTCAACACTTTTTCCAGCCTCTCTTCGTGTTCTTCCAAGATTCTCCCAAAGACAATGACATCGTCCAGGTATACAAGGACTTCAATAAGGTTCATGTCTCCTACAGTCTTCTCCATGAGACGTTGGAAAGTAGCTGGGGCTCCAGACAGACCTTGGGGCATCCGATTGAATTCAAAGAACCCCACTGGGGTTATGAAAGCTGTCTTCTCCTTGTCTTCTGGATGCATAGGGATCTGATAGTACCCGCTCTTGAGGTCCATAACGCTGAACAATTTGGCTCCAGACAAGCTCTGTAGGGCATCCTCTATCCTCGGAGTGGTGTATTGGTCGGGGATGGTTTTCCTGTTGAGAGTCCTGTAGTCTATACAGAGCCTCAATGACCCATTCTTCTTTCTGACCACCACTATGGGAGAGGCATAGGGGCTCCTGGACTCCCGTATCACACCAGTCCTCTTGAGTTCTGCAAGTTGTTCCCTTAGATCCTCCAGATCTGCTAGGGGGACCCGCCTGACTCTCTCTCGGAAGGGCTTGTCTTCCTGGAGGCGGATCCGATGGGTGGCACTCCTTGCACACCCCACATCGAACTCATCTCTGGAGAATATCTTCTCCCATCTAGTCAACTGGGCCTTGGCTCTCTCTTTCCAAACCCTGGATAGATTCAAGTTCTCCATGGACAGCTTCTCCCAAAGATCTCCTCTTTCACCCGTCCTCTTTACTTCTGACAGGGTAACCGGGGCAGCAGGGCTCACCTGGCCCAGCAGCATTCTGGCAGGGATTTCCATGGGGCCTCTGGTAGTGTTTCTAACACTCACTGGAACTCTACAATGGGCCTTCTTCAGAACCTTCAGCGGAATCACTTCTGGTATCACTTCCAGACCTGAGGACTCTCCTTTTGGGTCGGATTCCAGCACGACAAAGGGTCCAGGCTGCTCCCAAGTAAGCTTCACAGTGGCTCTGAGACAGGTTACTTCGCCAGGCTGCAACACTACCCCTCCTCTTCCAAGTCTCCACACCTTCCCTATCCCCTCCACCGGGGTCTTCTGCTCTAGGACCAGCCTTTGGTAAGCCGTCCTCAGCATGGGATGGATCTTGGTGGCTGCTTGCCCCTTCTCTTCCACTAAAGGGGTCAGGAGTCTTCGGACCAGGTCCGTGTTTGTCCCTATTATAAGGGAGCTCTTGTTGGCTCCTGGCGGCCGAGGGCACACAACTGCCAGGGTGTCAAACACTTCGGCCTTCCCAGCCACAGATGGGTCAAAGGTCATCCGGATGGGCAGATAGCCATCATAGGGGAAGCTCTGGGTTCCAATTCCCCATATTTCCAGCTCCTCTATGTTCTGGATGGGCAGATGACTCAAGTGCTTATCGTAGAACTCCCGGTATAGTAGGGTCACTTGTGCCTCAGTATCCAAGATGGCTCTGGTGTAGACTCCCTCCACTTGAATGGGCACTACAGGAGATGGGCCTACCAGCTTCTCCGGATATGGCCTGGCAGGAGTCGCCTTCTTCTGGTCCTTTCCCTTCGGACTCTCTCTCGTCCATCTCCCTTTTGACTTTAGTCTTTCTTGGGCCTGGTATGCATCGATTTCCCTCCTTTTAATGGGCGTACAGACCTGCTGAGGGATATTATAGTTTTTCTTAGGTGTGCATTCCCTTTGGGGAATGCTGTGCCTCTTCTGAGGGGTCTGGCCCTCTCTCTTTGGGGTGTACCCCTGCTGAGGGATACTATAGTTCCTCTGAGGAGTTTTGTCTTTTCTCTTCCTTAGCTTCTCATTCAGTTTGGAACTCACTGAAAATGATGGGCACCCGGTCGGCTCCTTCACCGGGGCCCACTGAAGTTTCCCGCCAGCTGTTTGGACTTTTCCTCAACTACCAGGCTTGGGCATACTCGCCTGAGATGTCTTTTTCCTCCACATTTGAAGCAGGCTCTCTGTATTGGTTTCATAGAGCGGTTAGTGGTAGGGGTCTTTGGTGCCATGAGTGGTGAGACCTCGTCTGTCTGGGGTTTCACCAGATGAGTCATCAACATCGTCATCATCTCTAGTATTTCTTTCTGGGTCTGGAACAGCTCCTCCAGTCCAGTCTGACTTGTGGGGAAGTGGTGAATAGGTGAAGACCATGATCCCTGTTCAGTGCTTGCTGCCAGTACACTAAGCTCCCGAGTGTTTGAAGGGACATCTATCTGTTGTACTTTGGCACTTGTGGTGCTAGGAGATTGAAGTTTCCTCTGTTTTTGGTCCTTCTCAATCTCCATCTTATCTGCTTCATTCATTTTCTCAATAAGGACCTCATCCGGAGTTGAGGGATCTTCCAAATGCTGCTTCAGCTGTAGCTTGATGTAGTCACTCCTCAATCCCGTAGTCACAGATCTCCGGAATTTCTTTTGGACTAGCTCGACTCCAAAATGCTCCCCATTTCCTTCATCCTTGGATGTGGACAACAGGCGGTCCTTGAGCTCAATGGCCCGGAATAGGAAGTTCTGAGGAGTCTCTCCACTCTCCTGGGTCATATTTATCAGTCGATGAAATAACTTGGCGGCATCTTCCTCCTCATAATAGCTTTTCAGTATCCTCTTTAGCTGGTTCAGGGTCAATCCACCCTTCCTCTCTAACATGCCCCTGACACTTGAACCTGGGCTGATGGCATGGATTACAGCCTCTCTAATTTCAGATTCCTGATATCCTTTCTGTAACCCCAACTCTATTTGGTGTAGGAGGTTGGTGTAGGACAGTTTGTCCTTCTGCCCTCTTTCTCCTATCTGGCCATCAATGCGGAAATCCTTCCGGATGGTTACTTCCTGCAGGCGACCCTGAGCTCGTTTCTTCGGTACCTTCCCAGGTTTGGGCTTTATCTGACCATCTTTCTGATCCTCAGGAGCGACACGTAACTCCTTAATGCGTTCAGCTATCATACTGGAAGTCTCCTGAAACCTCTCTTGTATGTCACGGTACTGTCGTTTCAGATCACTCAGCTGTTGCTCTGCCTGCGATTTAACAGCAGCCCCTGCTTTCCTGTCCAAGGGTTCTAACTGCTTCTGACTGGGATGTGTCAGGTGGAACTCAGTCTTTTCGGACAATTTTATACTGGCACCGTGGAAGTTTTCAGGGACATCCTGTCCCCACTCTATCAGTGCATAGGTGCAGTTGGTCCTTGAGTCTGGTCTCATTGCGACCACGTAAGCCTTTCTATCCGGGGACAATATTTGTACCACCTCTTTAATTTGTTTCTCTCTCCAGTCACTCCCTGGAAGTTCAATGGCCACGCTCGCTTCTGAGCGTGTCCCTTCTGCTCCGCACCATTGGACTACTTTGGTGGGGTCCATGCCGGCACTTCAGGCGTTCACCTGCTGTATCAGGATCCCGGACGAGAACCCCCACGTGTAGCGATACCTCCAACTAAGAAGGCCGCAGATTTAGTTGGGCCCTGAAGACAGCTCCGCCAACCCCCGGCAATATGCTCAACCCCCCACTGGCACAGCTAGTAAGGGGAGATAGGACTGCGTGACCGCAACTCTAGGTGACACAGTCCTATGGCAAACACACACAGTGATATACTTTAAAACTTCTATTAAAGTAAGTGAAACTGACACCAATGTACTTGACCCAGATATTTTACTGAGGCTAATGGGCAAGTAATAAACAGCAGTATAACAAGTTGCAGATCCCTGCAATAAAAAGTAATAAAGATAAACAGAGTAATCAGAATAATTAAGTATTGCTATGCAACTCTAGCGCTGCCCTTTTTCAGCTACTTCCCCTCATGGGTAGACTAACACCCAGCAATGTCTACCTATGCAGTCAGGCCTGACTGATCTAAATGGAAGTTCAGCGAAACAATATTCGCTAGCAATCTTTTGGTGGTGCACTTGAAGAACAACTTTGTAATCCCAACGGATAGTAAAGATAAAGTATCTGTCTTTAAACAGCTCTCACCACCCGGACAAGTTCAAGTCCGTTTCCTCCATCGATTCGTCTAGGAACAGGAATCCACCGACATCCAAGTCTTCAATCCTTCTGGTGAACTGCAGCAAGGATGAGAAGATGTCTCTAAGGTTCTGCTAGGCTGGCAGAGGGGCTCTTTGGAAAGGAGCACAAGGCCCAGGCTTCAGGCCTTGTGCACACAGCAGTTCAGTACAGAGATCCTCTTGCTAGGAGGGGGGGTGTCCCAAAGAGAGCGAACAAACTCCACCTCCTCTTTATAAAGTCTGCCCCAGCAGTCTCTGTTCCGGAGCAATGTACCCTGGGTGCTGCAAGATGTACTGGGAGATGTAGTCTCTCTCTCTCCTCTGCTTTCACTTCCAGTAATGTCTCTTTACTTCCTCCCGACTCACCTCTCACCTGGAACTTCTTGTCTTTCTCTCATAAAGGGGAATACTCCGCTACATTTGTTTGAGAAAAATCGCTACGCTGGGGTTAGTGTTGAGGGGGGGGGGGAAATTTGGTGGAAAACTTCTTGAACGTAGTGGTAGGATTTTGGGTTATTTTTATGGCATCATTTAACAAAGTATCTAAGTCGACCTGGGCTATCAGGTCGACAGTGTTGTTTTCCTGACACAAAAGTGTCAGATCACGTAGGGCTTTAAATTTCCTCATATTATAGGTTGACCAATCAGTAGCATCACTATCTGGAAAGTTATTTGCATACAGGCATTTGAGAAGTAGCCTGCAGGCAAAGAGTTGTAAATCTGTGATGACCTCAAAGAGGTCATAATTTTCTTTGGGACAAAATGTTAGTCCACGTGACAAAACCTGAGTTTCTGCTGGGGATAATGAATATGATGATAAATTAATCACTCTTAGATGTTGGGTTGTATCCGTACTACGTAGGGATCCAAACCCTTGCCTCCTCTGTTTGTTTGAGGGGAACAGGGTCCCCGTGGGGGGGTTTAAAGGTTTCTGTAAGGCCGGTTTTAATCGACCCAAAGATTGGGTAGTACTGTTAGTGTTGACAGAAGTGTCAGACGATGAGGAATCTGATTCACTCAGATCGACATTAGGTGTACGGTCTTCCTCCACGGAGGAGACGATGTTGGCGGTCGCATGAACTGTATGTCCATGCTCGGAGTCATTATCGACCGTTCGTTTTATTCACTGTACTACAGGGGGGTTGGTAAGCACATGTTTACTAAGCCCCCCAAGCCCCAACCTCAGTGCTAGGGGGTGAAGGGAATAGGAAAGGAGAGTGGGGGATCAGTTTAAGATGAAAGGGAGCAACGGGGGGTGGATTGGCAGGGGACAGGGAGGCAGCGGCATGCGTGGGGGGGCGGTCACATTAGGGCTTAATAACTCTGATCAGCGGGTTGTAATTGGCTGATCAGAGTTATAGAATTGTTCAGCAGAGTCTGCTGAACAATTCTGATATAAGCTTATGGTCATTGAAGTGACCATAAGCTTATAGGAAAGGGAGAAATTAGGTCCATACGCCGTACGGACTTGGCCACCTGCAGGCACTTCTGTAGGTCCATATGGCGTACCGACCTGACAGTGAAAGGGTTAATATGTCAAAAGGGGTTAAACAATACTCACGTATGGGGATTGGATAACTTCAAAGACGTTAGTGTAAAAATGTCAAAATGAAAAAGAGGGAGAAGGAGAGGATAGGAACTCACGGTAAGAAGATTGAATGGCAAACTTGAAATAAAAACCTGCTTTTGACCAACCAACTCTATGGTAGCACATATCTATGGAACTTCACTCGCCATACAAACATGATTAGCAAAAAAGATTTATTGGTATCAAAGATAAGAAAAAGACATTAAAAAAATCATACATACATTAGCATTAAAGCTAAAAAAAAAAGGACCATCTCTGGTGGTGCAACTCCACCCAAGTAAGTTAAGTATTAAATCTGGATATCAAGAGTTAATATCTTTCAATCTGAACTCTTAGCTTGATGTTTTCGGCCATTGGTCTCCACCGTGCCCGGACTGGGACAAAAAATAGGCCCGGGCATTTTGGATTGAGCAGCCCATGACATATTAACTGGCCCCTTCCCCACTCTCCACCCTGACAGATCACCAGAGGGGGGAACCCAGCAGGGGTGTGGGGGGGGGTGAGGTGGGACCAAGAAAGAGCATGGGGGGATGGAGAGCACAGGGAAACACCTTGAGAAACATGGGGTGGGACGAGAGCACAGGGGAAAGGCAGAGAACTCAGTGAGGAAGAGGAGAGCACAGGGGGCAGCGGAGAGCATGGGGGGAGGTGGAGAGCACAGGGAGGGCGGTGGAGATAATAGGGGAAGTGGGAGAGCCCAGGGAGAGTGGCGGAGAGCATGGGGGGAGGTGGAGATCACAGGGATTGCGGCAGAGAGCCTGAGGGGAGGTAGGGAGCACAGGGAGGGCAGAGGAGAGCATGGGGGAGGTGGAGAGCACAGGGAGGGCGGCAGAGAGCATGGGGGGAGGTGGAGAGCACATGGAGGGCAGTGGAAAGCACAGGGGGGCGTCAGAGAGCATGGGGGAGGTGGAGAGCACTGGGGGGAGGTGGAGAGCATGGGGAGGTGGCAGAGAGCATGGGGGGAGGTGGCAGAAAGCATTGGGAAGGTGGCAGAGAGCATAGGGGAGGTGGAGAGCACTGGGGGGGCGGCAGAGAGCATGGGGGAAGTGGAGAGCACAGGGGGGCGGCAGAGAGCATGGGGGGAGGTGAAAAGCACTGGGGGGCGGCAGAGAGCATGGGGGGAGGTGGAGAGCACAAGGGGGTGGCAGAGAGCATGGGGGAGATGGAGAGCATGGGGGGTGGCAGAGAGCATAGTGGAGGTGGAAAGCACTGGGGGGTGGCAGAGAGCATGGGGGAAGGTGGAGAGCACAGGGGACGGCAGTAAGCAAGGGGAAGGTGGAGAGCACTGGGGGGGGGCGACAGAGAGCATGGGGGAGGTGGAGAGCACTGGGGGGGGGCGGCAGAGAGCATGGGTGGAGGTGGAGAGTGAGGAGGCAAAGAGTATGGGTGGGGTTTTGAGAGCCCAGGGGGGGCAGCAGCAAAAAGAAGGAGGATAGGAGGAGCAGTGGGGGTGGCTGCATATAGAACAATCATTCTCTCCATCTTTCTCCCGCAGTATCAGAATGCCGGCTTCTCCTCTATCTCTCGCAGGCATTCAGAGACTGTGGGAGGAAGATGGAGAGAATGATTGTTCTATATGCAGCTGCCCCCACTGCTCCTCCTATCCAGGTTACAGGGGGCTGCACTCACATTTTTTGTTAACAGGTGTCCTGGCGCCGACTCCAAGGTGTCTGCTCTGGCTCCTCCCCCTTCGCAGCCACGCCCCCCGGCACCGACGGCTGACCTATACGGGTGGCCATGCGTCTCATCTAGCTCCTTACCCATCATGTTTCAGTCCCCCCTGGTGCCAATGGGTGAGCTTAACTGGCAGCCGCGGAGAGGCTTGATGAGCAGCGCGGGCTCAAAGAGCAGCCCAACTGCCTTGGGCCCCGCAAAGACCTGCAGCTTGGAGGCCATGGCGGCCGCGGCCCACCAGGCAAGTGCCCGGTTTGCCCTATGGCCAATCCAGCCTTGTTCTCCACTCTCTACAGGTATTCTCCTAACACTGAGTTGGCAGTGTGGCATACTAAAGTGTATGCCCACGGAGGGCCATGTTTACCTGCACAGGGATGTTAACCATGTTTACCTACACCAGAACCTCCTCTGAAATCTTAAATTTATAGTATTTAAAACATTTTCAGGCATACCCAAGTTTTTCAAAACTGTCAGAAGAAGAGCCAAGGCTGCATCTAGGCTGACTCGTCACTTGACAAAATCCCAGGAAAGTGTGACAGGTTTAAAAAAGAAAACAGTGAAGATGAAGAAGATAAGACATGGCTTTAGATAATGGCAATCAATTTCACTTTTCTGCTCATGAAAAGTCCCTGGCACCATGCCATCACAATGGTAACAAATGTCAAAAAGCGATAAGAACATAGGTCTATGAGAAATTTCATACACAAAGCAATTTTTAAATCACATTAATTTCAGTACATTGGATACAATGCCTATTTTTTCATTCTGGTATTACATTATTAGAATGTTGTGTTGTATTGGCCCAGGACAATTTTGAAGTCAAGGATAAAAGACTTGCACTTACCTGTGTATATCCATAGATTCCTAGTATTTGTGCCAATGGAATAGTTGTCACTGAAAAATTATCTCCTATACAACCCACTACTTTGTCTTCTCCAGAACATGAATAATTAGGAACTGTCTTCTGTGGCCCAGATAAAATGCTTAGAAGATTCCTCACCGCCATACTACTACATATACATGAATCTGTTACGTGAAATCCCAGTGTAATATTGGGTAAAATTTCTGGATTCTGGTTGATGTTGGATATGGCAAAATTCAAAGCAAGAACACTCAAAAATAGTTTTGGATCTTTTCTGTAAAGGAAAAAATATATATTTTAGGTAAAGGTAAATTTTATGTCCCCATTAAAGCGGTTGTATACCGCAAAACTTTTTTATTTTTTTTCTCCACCTGCAAGGCAAAGGCATAATGAGCATACTAGCTCATTATCAATCACTTACCTTAGATCGAAGCCCCCGCAGCGGTCCTCGGACACGTCCTCCGTCGCATCCATGATACCTAGAGTGACTTCCGGGTATCGCCGCTCCGGCGCTGTGATTGGCTGGAGCGGCAATGACGTCACTCCCGCACATGCGCGGGGAACGGTACGATCCCCGCGCATGCGCGAATTCCAGCAGTGTCCGGCGGGCTGCCATTCAAGAGCCACCGCGCTCAGTGCGCTTGTGCCGTTATCTACGGCGCGCATGCGCCGTAGATAGCGGTACAGACTTTTTTGCAAATATCTCCGAGACCGTGTAGGTCTCGGAGATATTGCAAGCACCTACAGGTAAGCCTTAATGTAGGCTTACCTGTAGGTGCATTTCATATTTGTGGGTATACAACCACTTTAAGTATTTCCTGTTGTTAGGATTAAGTTCACCTGCTGGTGGCACTATCCTGCTCTGGGCTGTTTGCTGCAGTTCCAGTGTCCACCAGCAGGTGTCTCCCAGGAGCCAGCAGCCTGGTGTATTCAGGCTAATTAATTTTCAGCTGCCTGGAGGCTACTTAAGGCTTCTCCTCCCTTCCCCCGGCGCGTCACGATTCTGGTCCCTTCCTTGCTGTCTTTTCCTGATGCCTAGCTTAAAGTGGAAGTAAACCCGTCGATTTAACAGTTTCAAAAAGCAGTTACATTCCCGGCATGCTGGGAATGCTAACTGTCACATTGGTTGTGCTCTCAACCAAACTGTCAAACCATCCAATGGCTGGTGTCATAACTGATCACATGTGCCGCATCATGGCAGTTGAAGATTAAAACAGAGGCCAAGATGGCAGCTTCCTTGCCTGAAAATGATAGGTGGGTTTACTTCCACTTTAATCCAGTCTGTACCTCTCTGCCTTGTTCCTGCCTCCCCCTGCCTTGATTCTATTCGAGTACCCTGTTGAGATCCCCCTTCCTTGCAACCTTGCATTCCCTGTACCCTTGTCCTTTAGATGGTTTTTGTATATAGTTAGTAGTTAGGTTCCTTTGTTAGCCCCCTTTCACACGGATGGATAGAATGGTGCTTTTAGCTGCGGATTTTCTAGTTTTCTACCACAGCTAAAAGCACACAATGCTTTCCTATGGCCCCATTCACACACAGCGTTTAGCTGCAATTTCGTTACATGCGGTTCGGTGCGAATAGAAAAAAATAGAATTGAATGCGTCCAGGTGCGATGTAGCGCAGCTATATGCACATAACCGCAGGTAATCGCAGTCTTTTGTGTTAACTGCGGATAGCAGCGTGAGAAAAAAAAAGATCAACCGGAAGCACATTATAATCAGTAGGTGTACCTGGGAAATGACACAAGAAGTTCAGAGGGATAGAGGAAAGAGGAGAAGGCAGCATGGCGGCGCAAGATATCTCTCATGAGGCCATTATAGCCCTGGTGCATGCCCGACCAGAGTTATGGGACTCGAATGCCCAGGATATGCCGACCGAGTGTTGAAGAGATCAAAGTGGGAGGAAGTATACAGATATGTCACACCGAACTGGGACGATATGTCTGCAACTGAAAAGGATAACCGAGGTAAGTGCAAGGTTTGTTGTGTCTATGAAGCAGGGTACACATGCATCATAGCTGTTTCCCATAACAACCAAACTATAACCACAAGCTGAAGATTTACCCCCTAAATGACCAGGCCATTTTTTAGCGATACAGCACTGCGTCACTGACAATTGTGCAATGCTGCAAACAAACCAAATTGGAAAATGGGAAATCAAATGGTTGGTGTCTTCCCTAAAAGTGTTTTTTGGGTGGGGGGGTGAGAGCAGATCTCTCTCGACTTTTGTTCCTAACATGCGTTATGTTTGATATATATGTAGCGGGGTGCTAAATTTAGGGGAAGTGTTTGAGTGGTAGTTATACTCAAACACCCTAATTTGTCAGGGTTCTTGCAACCATTTTGTCCGCAGAGAGAGTATCGGTGTACAGTTCCCTGTGGCCTATAGGTGGCGCTGCCATAATAGGCCAGGGTTGAACCGCTGATACAGTGCTGTGCCTTGTGTGTCCCCTCTCGGAAATCGTACAGTGGGGCGGGGTTTACCTGCTGTGCATGCTGGGAGAGGATATAAAAGAGGCAGACGATGCCTGTTCGGGGTTTTGCAGTCAGTGGGGTCCTACCCCCAGGTTTTTGTTCTGGTCCGCCCTGGGCACCATTGGCCCAGGGGCGGGTGTTCTGTTCCTGTCCGCCCCGGGCACCTTTGGCCCGAGGGTAGGGTTGTTCCAGTTCCATCATGGGCACCTTTAGTCCCAGGGTGAGGTACTACCTGCTGTTCCTGTCCGCCCTGGGTATGTAGGCCCAGGGACCACAGCAAAGGCCTGGGGCCCAGCACCTTCGGCTGGGGCCCACCAAGGATCGAGGACTCTCAGGGTGCCGCCTTGCGAGGGGACCCGTATCTAGGATGAGGAGGCCGGGGGGGGGACTCTCTAAAGACCCAGTTCAGTGTCATGGTGATGGTAGGGTCCCGGTAACTCTCCGGAGGGATGTCTTCTCATAAACAGGGGCCATAGCTAAAGAAGGGGATCACGTACACCAGGTCTGTGGCAGAGACCAACTTCACGGTCTGTGGCAGAGATTGTGCGCCTAGCTAACTTGCTTGAGAATCTAAGCAAAGATCTGTAACGTTTGTGCCTGGACCTCCTCCACACCTTGTGCTGTCCTGTTCTTGCTCCAACCTTTTTCCTATCAGAGACTGTGTTATGTGCTAAGAGAAAATAAACTCTGAGTTGGAGTTTCAGCTGGTGTGGACATTCTAGTTACTGGGGGAAACAAGGACTTATCTCTGTTATTCACAGAGGTGAGAAAACATTTTCTGGCTCTGGCTGTGGAATGACCCAACAACAACACCGCTCAACCTCTTATTACAGGAGGGTACGGGCTTGTGGCATGGTGTGCCCCTTCTTCCTGCGAGGAGCCGAACAAGGCAGGTAAAAGGGGGTCTGTGTGCTACATATATATTGCAGGAAAGGAGGTTTATACACGATGGAGGTCCCTACGCAACCGGTACAAAAAAGTCAGCGAAGAGAGGTCTGCGGAGAGAAGCGGAGCACCCTCAACTCGTCGCAGGCCTAACCCCCATGCAGAGGCTTTGTCATTTTTGAGGCGCACCACCGAGATGCGCTTGTAAGTATACAGTATATATTATTTATTTTACTTTTAACTAACGCTTTGTGGGCAGTATAGCCGCACTGTCCCATTGATTTATACACACCGCTCCTTCACCACTCCAAAGATGCTGCTACCAGGATTTTTGTTTGCTTCTTGCCAGCACACCGCTCCAGTGTGAAAGGTGTCCAAACCCATAGGCGTGCGCACAGGGTGTGCCAGGTGTGCCCAGGCACACCTTAATCACCCTGTGCAGCACAGATTCCCCCTACTGCCCTGGCTTCCCCCCTTCCCCCACAGCGCTTCCGACTTCCCTCCTCTCCCGCCAGCTGTTGCTGAGAAGAGGTATTAGGATAAGTGGGGGAAGGGGGCGGTAAATGTGTAATTTACCGGTCCTTTCCCTTTGTAAATGAACACCGTGAGTGATCGGTAGTGTATGTTTGAGCTTTGGGGTGCACACCCTAATGCAATAGGCTGCGCACACCTATGTCTAAACCCCTTTTTTTTTATGTTCCCCCAGCTCCATATAGAGGGCTATTCTGTAGTGTACACATGACAGTATTCATGGTATTTTTTTTAAACTTGTAATGTTGTTATTGTTACCTAGAACTGTGTCAAGTGTTCCTGCAAGAGCAAGCGCAAGGCGTGAAAGTTCGTCACCAGAAGATGCTGACACCAGTCAAGAAACCAATTCAGAGACAGTTTCATCCCAAGAATATCAACCATTCACTCAAGAACCTGCGGTATGTATTTTCAAAACGTCACAATCTCCATCCACAAAAAACGTATTATTAACATATTAAAATGGCAGCTGGTGTTGGTACATTTAAATATTCTTTAGAGGAGAAACAACAATGGCTTATTTTTTGGGCAAAGTACCACATCAGTACTTCTGGCTTCGGAGGTCTTGCTGTTAATACAGTGACATCAGGTTTTTGGGGCTAAAACAAGTGCCTGTGTCTGATCTATTCTAAACAGGTGCTGCAAGCTCTGACATGACTTTAATATTTGTGCAAGCATCAGGTTTATCAGTATGCTGTTCACTAAGTGTGACTTCAACATCAGAAGCATAATCTATATATTCAATCTATTTGCAGGCAAATCTCGATAGGAGAGTCCGGTCTACTTCCACCACTCGTCAAACACGCCTTACTCAACAAGAGACACCTTTTGAGGAATATTTCAATCGTATAATTGCAGAAATGAGAAACCAATCACAAAACCAGGCCAAAGATGATGAATTCCTCAACATCTCAGACCCAGATGTTATGTTTTTGAGAATGTTACTTTGTGTAGTCAGGGAGATTCCTCCAGATAAGCGCACTGAGGTCAGGGGTGATATACATGCCTATTTAACGTATATCGTGTGCGCTTGCAAAGAGCAACGCCCATATCCAAAATTTCAGCCATGGGCTATGGGTTTTAATTCACCTAGTGGCTCTTTGAGTAAACCAATGCCCAGTCAGCAGTGCCATGACACCACACCTGCCATGAACCCTTATGCAGGACCCCCACCAATGTATACACCTTTCCCATCTCATCCTGGTTATCAAAGGATGCATGTGAAGCCACACTCAGTTACTTCACCCTCATCTTCCAAATCTGGATCACCCATAGAAGTTGGCAGTGAATAGGGATGAGCTTCGTGTTCGAGTCGAACATACGTTCGACTCGAACATCGGCTGTTCGATCGTTCGATGAAGATCGAACGATTTGGGCCGTTCGCGCCAAATTCGAGTGACGCGAACGGCCCACAATGCACTACGCCATTGCAGTGTCATCCAGGCGCTGTGATTGGCCAAGCATGCACTGTGACCCCGCATGCTTGGCCAATCACAGCGCCGGCAGCGAGGAGAGCAATGATTGGCCACAGGCAGGATGCCTGTGGCCAATTATTGCTGAGGGGGTTTAGTACACGCCCCACACTATAAAAGGCCGCCAGCGCGGCCGCCTTGTGTAGTGTGTTCCGGAGCAGGGAAAGAGAAGCATAGGCAGGGACAGTGTCATTATTTTTCCTTTACTAATCCTGGATTCCTTGTGTTTAGGGACAAATAAGGATAGGTAGGGAGAGTGTCAGTGACAGTGTGCTATTCTGTGCTAATCCTTGTTTGTAGGGACAGAGAGGTACAGTGAGGGAAAGTGTCAGTGTGCTATTCTGTTCTAAACCAATCTTGCTGAACCATATCTTCAATCCTTGAGTTGAGGGACAGAGAGGTACAGTGAGTGAAACTGACAGTGTGCTATTCTGTTCTAAACCAATTTTGCTGTTCCATATTTTCAATCCTTGAGTTTAGGGACAGAGAAGGACACTCGTAGAAATTATCAGTGTGCTATTCTGTGCTAAATCTTGTTTGTAGGGAGGGACAGAGTAGGACAGTGAGGGAAAGTGTCAGTGTGCTATTCTGTTCTAAAACTATTTTGCTGAACCATATTTTCAATCCTTGAGTTGAGGGACAGAGAGGTACAGTGAGTGAAACTGACAGTGTGCTATTCTGTTCTAAACCAATTTTGCTGTTCCATATTTTCAATCCTTGAGTTTAGGGACAGAGAAGGACACTCGTAGAAATTATCAGTGGGCTATTCTGTGCTAAATCTTGTTTGTAGGGAGGGACAGAGTAGGACAGTGAGGGAAAGTGTCAGTGTGCTATTCTGTTCTAAAACTATTTTGCTGAACCATATTTTCAATCCTTGAGTTGAGGGACAGAGAGGTACAGTGAGTGAAACTGACAGTGTGCTATTCTGTTCTAAACCAATTTTGCTGTTCCATATTTTCAATCCTTGAGTTTAGGGACAGAGAAAGATACTCGTAGAAATTATCAGTGTGCTATTCTGTGCTAAATCTTGTTTGTAGGGAGGGACAGAGTAGGACAGCGAGGGAAAGTGTCAGTGTGCTATTCTGTTCTAAACCAATTTTGCTGTTCCATATTTTCAATCCTTGTGTTTAGGGACAGAGAAGGATAGGCAGGGGACAGTGTCAGTGTCATTGTTGCTAAGCCTCCTGCACAGTATACACCTGAAGGTAGCCCTTATTGCTGTTTTTCCCATCTCCCAGCAGGCCATCCATTAAAATGTCTGGAAGGCAAACAAGGAGAGGCAGACAGTCAGGAGGCAAAAAAAGAGGGCAAGCAGGCTCTGTGTCTGGGGGCAACAGTGCTGGTCGTGGACGCGGTGCATTGTCATCAGCACATGGCCATGGGACACGCTTGTCCTTCTTTTCGGCAGCTGGACATGTTGAGCCACATCATGCCGAAGACTTGGTAGAGTGGATGACCAAGCCCACCTCATCCTCCTCATCCTCTCTCACCCAGGCTCAGGGTACTGGCAAAGCAGCTGCCAAAGCGTCCTCTTCTCTGGTATCATTATCTTCATTAGTCAATCCTTCCCTAGACCCACCATGTCCTCCTCCTGAGGAGTCCCCCGAACTGTTTGAGCACAGTGTTGGGTACATGCTCCAGGAGGATGCCCAGTGTTTGGAAGGATCTGATGATGATACCCAGCTAGATTAAGGCAGCAGCGTGAGAGAAGAGAGAGGGGATGCTCAAGAAGGACACCAATCTGGCAGTCAAGCTCCAGCGGCTGCAGCATACTGCCAGATTGGCTCCAGTGATGAGGAGGGAGGGGATGATGAGGTCACTGACTCCACGTGGGTGCCTAATAGGAGAGAGGAGGAGGAGGATGAGGAGGAGGCACATCTCCAACGAGGCAGGATGCCCTTGAGTGGCCAGCGTATGGGCAGCACACCGACGGAATCACACCGCAGAGCTCCGCCTGTGCAGGGCGCTGCCTCTGCCCGTCATTCAAAAAGTTCTTTGGTGTGGGCCTTTTTTGAGGCGAGTGCATCAGATCGCACAGCTGCTGTTTGCAACATATGTCTCAAGCGTATATCGCGTGGCCAAAACATCAGCCGCTTGGGCACCACATGCTTGATCAGACATATGTTGACCTGCCATGCAAGCCTACCTTAAAGACCCACACCAAAGAACAAAGCTGACCTCTTCTTGCACCGCATCAGCTGGGATCTCCAACCCCACTATACCTTCACTCCTCTCTGAAACCTGCTCTGAGAGGAATGAAGGTGTAGAATTAGGTGTGTCACAGCCAAGTACTTGCGGGCACTCTGCTAGCAGTACACCAACGTCCAATTCTAGCAGGCAAATTTCCCTGCCCCAGCTGCTAGACCGTCGAAAGAAGTTCACTCCCAGCCATCCACATGCCCAGCGGTTGAATGCTAGCTTGGCTAAATTGCTAGCGCTTCAACTGCTGCCTTTTCAGTTGGTAGACTCGGCCCCCTTCCGTGAGTTTGTGCAATGTGCGGTTCCTCAGTGGCAGGTTCCCAAACGCCACTTTTTCGCACGGAAGGCGATTCCGGCTCTCTACAGGCATGTGGAAGGCAATGTCTTGGCCTCGCTGGACAGGGCGGTCAGCGGTAAGGTGCATATTACCGCTGACTCATGGTCCAGCAGGAATGGACAGGGACGTTACCTTTCTTTCACGGCCCATTGGGTCACTCTTTTGGCAGCTGGGAAGGATGCAGGACAAGGTGCAGTAGTGTTGGAGGTTGTTCCACCGCCATGCCTCCAAAATGCTACTACTGGTTGTGACACACCTCTCTCCTCCACCCCCTCCTCTTCTTCTTCCTCCATGGCCTCTTCCTGTGGTTTGTCCTCGGAACCAGCGGTGCTCCGTAGGCGTTCAAGGGGCTACGCAAGTACGCAGGCAAAAAGATGCCATGCCATGCTTGCGCTGGTGTGTTTGGGGGACAGGAGCCACACTGGGGCAGAGGTCCTGTCTGCTCTGCAGGGGCAGGCCGAGAGGTGGTTGACGCCACGCCAGCTTAAGCCAGGAATGGTGGTTTGCGACAATGGCACCAACCTCCTCTCCGCCCTCTGACAGGGACAACTGACCCATGTGCCCTGTATGGCTCACGTCCTTAACCTGGTGGTGCAGCGGTTCTTGGGCAGGTACCCGGGCTTACAGGATGTCCTGAGGCAGGCCAGGAAAGTCTGTGTGCATTTCCGCAGATCTTATAATGCCAGTGCTCGCCTGGCTGAGCTTCAAAAGGAGTTGAACCTGCCCAAGAACCGCCTTATATGTGACATGCCCACCAGGTGGAACTCAACGTTGGCCATGCTGCAGCGGCTGCACACGCAGCAGAGGGCCATCAATGAGTACCTGTGCGACTACGGCACCAGGACAGGGTCAGGGGAGCTCGGGTTTTTTTCACCACGCCAGTGGGGCATGATCAGGGATGCATGCACTGTCCTGGCACCATTTGAGGAGGCCACGAGGATGGTGAGCAGTGACAGTGCATGCATCAGTGACACTGTACCTCTTGTCCACCTGTTGGAGCACACGCTGCGTGTAATAATGGACAGGGCACTTGAGGCAGAACAGAGGCAGGAAGAGGAGGACTTCCTTGCCTCTCAAGGCCCCCTTTACCCAGACAGTGTTCCTTCTGTCCCACCCATCGCACAGGAAGAGGAGGAGGAGGAGGAGGATTGTGTCAGCATGGAGGTGGAGGCTGGCACTCAGCATCATCAGCAGCAGTCTTTTAGGGATGATTTGCAGTCCCAAGAAACCAGTGGACTTGTACGTGGCTGGGAGGAGGTGGCTGCGGATCATGTCGTCCTTAGTGACCCAGAGGACTCCGGACTGAATGCCTCAGCTAACCTACGCTGCATGGCCTCCCTGATCCTGCAAAGTCTGCGGAAGGATCCTCGTATTCTTCGGATCAAGGAGAGGGACCATTACTGGCTGGCCACTCTCCTTGATCCACGGTACAAGGGTAAGGTTGCGGACCTTATCGTACCGTCGCAGAGGGAGCAGAGGATGAGACAACTCCGGAAGGCCTTGCAGAAAGGTCTGTGCAACGCGTTCCCAGAGACTGGGAGGTTACAAACTCCTGGTCCTGGACAACGAGTTGCTGAGGCTTCGGGCAGTCAAAGAAGGAGCGGTGGGGAAGGTGGCCGTCTGACCGATGCGTTCAGACAATTCTTTAGTCCGCAGCCCCAAAGTATGATCGGTTCCAGCAACCATCGCCAGCGTCTGATATACATGGTCCAGGAATACCTAGGGGCAAGGTCAGACTTGGACACCTTCCCCACCGAAAATCCTCTGGCTTACTGGGTCTTGAGGATGGATCACTGGCCAGAGCTTGCACAGTATGCAATTGAGCTACTGGCCTGTCCTGCATCCAGCGTTCTTTCAGAACGCACATTCAGTGCTGCTGGAGGATTTGTCACGGATCACAGGGTGCGCCTGTCCACCGACTCGGTTGATCGACTGACTTTCATCAAGATGAACCAGTCTTGGATCACCACCAGCTACCACACACCAGATGCTGATATAACAGACTAATTGATTTTAAAATGTCACATCCCTTCAAAACTGATGCTGATGCTGAGTGCCTGTGCTGTTATGTTGACTGGCTATCCTCCTCCTCCTCCTCAATGATACGATTAACGGTGATAGCTTGGAAGATCATTTTGGTTTATGGGTGACGCCACCAGTGGTTAAGGCCCAATTTTTCAGCCCCTGTTTAACAGGGGCGTGTAATTAAAATTTTTGATGCAATACTTTGCAACAGGCCTCATTGCTGTGCTCCAAGTACAGTATCTGTGAGGGGTTGCAGTGTTGTGCCACCAGTGCCTAAGGCCCAATTTTTCAGCCCCTGTTCAACAGGGGCATGCAATTATAATTATTGATCTAATAATTCACAGCAGGGAGCATTGCTGCGCCCACCAAGAGTAACTGTCAGGCCTTACAGTGTTGTGGCACCAGCACCACCATCACCACCACCACCACCACCAAAGGCCCAATTTTTCAGCCCCTGTTCAACAGGGGCATGCAATTATAATTATTGATATAATAATTCACACCAGGGCCCATTGCTGCGCCCACCAAGAGTAACTGTCAGGCCTTACAGTGTTGTGCCACCAGCACCACCATCACCACCACCACCACCACCAAAGGCCCAATTTTTCAGCCCCTGTTCAACAGGGGCATGCAATTATAATTATTGATCTAATAATTCACAGCAGGGACCATTGCTGCGCCCACCAAGAGTAACTGTCAGGCCTTACAGTGTTGTGGCACCAGCACCACCATCAAAGGCCCAATTTTTACTACCACTGATCAACAATTATATGTTATTACAATTCCTGATATAATAGTTGACAGCAGGGCGTTCCAGCACCCACCAAGAATAACTGTGAGTGCTTTCAGTGTTGTGCCAACACCAACACCTAAGGGGCCAATTTCTGCAGAGTATATACGGCAGGTCCCTACTTTCAAACATCCAACTTACAAACTACTACTACTTGCAAACGGAAGAAGACAACAGGAAGTGAGAGGAAATCTACCCCTTGGAAGGAAAATTCTCTCCTGTAAGAATTAATATGGGAGAAAGGTGTCTCCTCTCTACTGATGCTTTATCACCAATCCTTGTTTCAATAAAAACACCACATTTCAAAAACAGTTGTCATTGGGACGCAAAGTGAGGTGAAATGTTCTGAACAGGGGCACAGACAGCAAAAAAAATGTGACAGGGGTGATAACCCTTCCCTATGTTTTACAAAAAGCTAAAAAAAAGAATTTGGCATGGAGCTCCACTTAAACAATGCAGCTGTTCAAAATTACAAACAGATTCTACATAAGAACAAACCTACAGTCCCTGTCTTGTATGCACCGCCTGTATACGGCTGTTCAGAGTATATAGGTCCTTTTTTATTTTGTGTGCGGGGTTCCCCTTAATATCCATACAAGACCCAAAGGGGCTGGTAATGGGCTGGGGTAGGGGGGGGGGGGGGTTGATGGCGTAGCTATGCCATTTTTCCTAAAGATTTTCATCCATATTACCGGGACCAGACATTGCATTAAAGCCGCAAGCAGTTTTAAATGGCTTTTTTTCCTTTAGAAATGTTATTTTGTGCAGGGACAGTTCTAAACACGGGAAACACGTGGCACTTCACAGGCATACTTTAAACACCCCCCAGGTACAATATTTAAAGGAATATTTGACTTTTTTTTTCACTTTATGCATCATTAAAATGACTGCTCCCGGAAAACGTCCGTTTTTAAAACTTCTTTTTGCATTGATACATGTCCCCTGGTGCAGAACCCGGGTTCCCAAACTCTGTTTCGGACAATAACATGGATAATAGTCGTTATAATTAGCACTTTAGAATCCGAACGCTCGCACCCATTGTATTTAATAGGGTTCTAATGTTCGTGCGAACTTTCGGTCCGTTCGCGGGTTCTGGTGCGAACCGAACCCGGGGGTGTTCGGCTCATCACTAGCAGTGAACCAAGCCACTCTTCCCTGCGTTCCCCTTATCCAGTGTATGAAAACTTGTAGTTTTGTCCTTATAATTGGTTATTTATATGACTGTTTTATTTTGAATTTTTTGTTAATTTAATGTTATTGATACCTACACAAACTAATGTTTACAACCCCTTTAAGTTAAGGAGACGAAGGTTAGGTTTCTGACACTTTTGATGGGGCCATCTCTCAGCACCTATAGATTATCTTCAGATTTTCTATGTTCAGATGGAAAAAGTGGGACAAATTCCTCCATCTACGCTGAACTGTGCGGATGGAAGAATCTCCCACTGGCCCAAGCTTCCATATCTTGCTACTCGGCCCCGCTGGCTCTCACAATACCTGAACATTCTGATTGGGTGCAAGCATTGTTTAGGTTGAGAGCCAGCAGGGCCGACTAGAAAGATACTGAAGCTTGGCCCAGTGGGAGATTCCCCCATCTACACAGTGCAGCGTACATGGAGAAATCTGTACGAACGAATGTTTACAACCCCACAACCCCTTTGAGTTAAGGAGACGAAGGTTAGGTTTCTGACACTTTTTCGATGGGGCCATCTCTCAGCAGAATGTAAGACTGGCCATACACCTATAGATTATCTTCAGGTTTTCTATGTTCAGATGGAAAAAGTGAAACAGATTCCTCCATCTACACTGAACTGTGCAGATGGAAGAATCTCCCACTGGCCCAAGCTTACATATCTTGCTACTTGGCCCTGCTGGCTCTCACAATACCTGAACATTCTGATTGGGTGCAAGCATTGTTTAGGTTGAGAGCCAGCAGGGCCAACTAGAAAGATACTGAAGCTTGGCCCAGTGGGAGATTCACCCATCTACACAGTGCAGCGTACATGGAGAAATCTGTTGCACTTTTTCCATCTAACCATAGAAATTCTGCAGATAATCTATAGGTGTATGGCCAGCTTTAGACACACTCTGAAGCACTTAAAAAACGTTTTTAAATTGTTTCCTTACATTTGGACATTGTTATCAAACATCCACTACACATCAGTTGGTAAAGTTGTGAAAAAAATATTTCAGAGCTGTTTACTGCACTGACAGTGTCCACATGTATAGTCAAAAAAATGTTTTGTAACAGCACATTAGGAATACTCTATTTTTTTAGGGGGGGGGGGGGGGGGAATTTTTATGGGACTCATGTTATCTGTTGTACTGAGTCAAATTATACTTGAAACAAAAAAAATAAATATCAACATTCCAAAGGAATTAAAAACATAGTTTTTCTATACTTGCAAGCATTCAATGTTTTGTAAGGTTTGTCTATTTTTTATACCCTTTGTTACTTTACATAGCAAAGATAAAAACAATTTAATTGTAAAAAATTGTCAACTACTTTATTTCAAGCGAAAATGTAAACTGTGATATAACAAGAAGGTTGATGCAACGTGGGTAACAAAGAAAACTCTACACATAGTCATATTGCCATGGGAGCTGGCCATCTTCGGTCAAAAAATAATCAGTAAATTCTTCACGCACTTGTAGGGCTTGATTACTGGGACAAGTGCCAGTAACATGACCTCTGGGTTCTTCAGAAAAAGGTAACTGTGATTCGGTGGACACAATCTCCTAAAGCCTCGTACACACGGTCGGACTTCCATCGGACTTTTCCGTGGTTTTTTGTCCGAACGGAGTTGGTTGGGAACACCCATAGCATACACACGCTCTGACTTTTCTGCAAACTTTCTTAAAACTTCTTACAACATCACGTGTTTTTTCTGCTCTTTTCTGATCTTTACTGCCACCCTTTGATCAACTTCTGCTATTGTTGGTTGATTTTAACATTAGTTGTTTAGTCCATCGGACTAAAGTCCGATGGTTATCTGTACACACGGTCGGACTTTGCTCCATCGGACTTTTGTTGGGCAAAAGTTTGTCCGTTTGCAGACCCAACTTTTGTCCGATGAAATCCAAAACCAAACGAAAAAAGTTTGTCCGATGGAGCGTACACACGGTCGGATTGTTGGTCCAACTTGCTTAAAACAAAGTTTGTTGGGCAAAAGTCCGACCGTGTGTACGGGGCTTTACCCCTCAAAAAGTTGTGGAGAACACAACATGGCAAAACGACATTGACCGCATGATCCACTTCCAGGTGCATAGCTTTCATCAATACATGCCATTTGGCAGTGCAAATACCGAATGCACACTCCACCATTCTCCGAGCTCTGCTGAGACGATAATTAAAACAATTCAGAAAATATAAAAAAATAATAAAATAAATAAAATAAAAAAACTAAAATCAATAGACATAAGTAGTAAAAGCAGAGTTCTGCATGGTAAAAAATAAAAATCAGCAGCTATGTAGCTGCTGACTTTTAACTCATCGCAGCCCAAAGACGACACGTCCCTTGGCTCTGGGTGCAGGTGCCTGCATCCTTACTAAGGGAAACAGGAAGCCTTGTGGTGGGTGGGGCTAATAAAAAATCATTTGGAGGTACCTCACCTACATAATTATAAACTACTGAAATACTATGATGTTACATATTTTCAAAAAAAAGGACATTCACAATTTTCACTATTTAAAATAAGTAAAACATTACAATAACAATAGTGAACATTTTCTTTGTTGGGACAGAAACTTTATGCACCTCCACACAGATTTGGCCTTATCACATAAGGATACCGATAAATACATGGTAAGGATCAGAAAAAAAAGAATCTGCAAAGCACGACAAATAAATTTCAAGGATGAAAAATAATGGTAAGGGCAGTAATGCGAGAAACATCGCTGCTGTGATATATATATATATATATAAATCTATAAGTGTAGCGGGTATGTACTTTCCCGGGTGTAAATTTGAACTTGACAAAGACGTTGGTGATGTGTAATTCCCTGCAGCCCAGCGGGTGGCACTGTCGTCCCTGGGCTGGGGTTGAATCATTGCTGTGTGTTGTGCCTCCTTTTTGTCCTCCCTCGGCAGCGGTATGGTGGGGCGGGGAACCCGCCGTGCTTGCTGGGAGAGGGTATAAAGGGGCCGGCCATCTTTGTCACGGGGTCGGAGTCCAGGGCACCTTCAGCCTGTGGACGGTGGTTCGTGTTGGTTCTCTAGGTGGGCCTAGGCCTAGAGGACAGTCGAAGGTCGTGTTCCATCCCAGGCACCTTTAGCCTGGGGTGAGGCACTCAGATGGAGGTCCGGAGCTCAGTGCCTAACACTGAGTTCCGCGAGGGAAGGAGATCCTAGGGAACCCCGGGAGTGGGTACCCGAATCCAGAAAGCGTAATGGACCGGGGGGAGCTCCTCATTCGAAGACCTGGTGCAGCAGATTGCCAGTGACGGGTGAGTCTCTCACCGGAGACAGCTTGGAAGGAAATCCCCCTCGTTCGGAGACTGCAACCCACTTTCAGGGAGGAAAGTGGAGAACACATTGTGTCTGGGCCTATTCGCATCCACACCTCCTTTTCTGTTCTGTTTCTACTAAGGAAGTTCAACTGATTGTGTTCATTCGAGAAGAATAAAGGAGTGTTGAACTTTAATGGTGTGGAGCTCATTTCCTGACAGACATTGTTCAAGGTAACTCTCGGTGGAGGCTCCAGGTGCACAGCACTGACC
Source organism: Rana muscosa (assembly GCA_029206835.1). Taxonomy (NCBI): domain Eukaryota; kingdom Metazoa; phylum Chordata; class Amphibia; order Anura; family Ranidae; genus Rana; species Rana muscosa. The sequence continues at coordinate 1,256,250,090 of CM055116.1, read as the reverse complement.
CGAAGGTAAAAGAACTTTGCTTGTATCACACTGACACCTGTGATAAAGGCCTGGCGTAGTGTCCCCGCTCCCTTCCCCTCTAAAAGATACCCCTAGACAAGAGACAGACGAGCTGAAGAAAGAGAAGGGAGTGAGGAGGCCGCTACATATATATATATATATATATATATATATATATATATATATTATGCAAGAACATATATATATATATATATATATATATATATATATATATATATTGTGAGGGGGTTAACTCGGTAGCGGGTGTGTGTGACCCCCTGGTTGGGCTCCCCACACAAAAACAGGGCCAGCAGACGGAGGTTGTGGTTTTCAAAATCAAAAGGTGCGGTTTATTTCTCTATGTACAGTGACAAAAACACAGCAAAGCCAAAAAGAAACATAAACAAAATAAATCCTGGTCAGCTTGACCTCTGACTAAACATGCAGGTTTCCTAACTAACAACTGGGATCAGCCTGGTGCTGTCCTAGTCTCTAAGTCCCTGGTTTAGTCAATGTCCAAACAAATAGCCACACAGGCTTTTTCTCACCGCACAGGGGTTCACTCTCCCTAGACAGTCCACACAGGTCTGGTTCCAGGCATGAGCAAACACCTAATGAATCTGGGAGTTTTTATAGAGGCCTTAAACGAACTGACAGGCTTCAGCTGGTCTCATCAACTCCCTGCCTGCACGACGCCCAGCCCTCTCCCTAGAGGTATGAGTCATCCATGAGCCCACTAGCCTCAGCTGGGCTTTATCAACTCCCTCCCTAGTTGTATAAGTCGGCATAAAGCCTGAATCTGGGAGAAATATATCTACCCCCATGGATGCAACCAGGTGACTTTACCTTCCTGCTGTCACATACCCCCCCCTCTTGTTTTAACCTTGGGGTTGGAACACCAGCAATCAGGCATTCATGTACTCGAGACAAAGCATCCACATTCCCCATTTGAACGCCAGGGCGATGCTTTACTGTGAAGTTGAATTCCTGTAGGGCCAGGAACCACCTATTCACTCTTCTATTTGTCTCCTTGTTTTGAGCCATCCACTTTAACGGAGCGTGATCCGTAACCATGTCAAAGTGCCTACCTAGCAGATAGTACCGAAGGGAATCTAGAGCCCACTTCACCGCTAAACACTCCTTTTCAACCGTGGCCTAATTTACCTCATGGGACTTCAACTTCCTGCTGAGGTAAATGACTGGGTGCTCTTCCCCGTTCCAGACCTGGGACAATACTGCTCCTAACCCCACATCTGACGCATCACTTTGTACGACAAAGTCTTTAGAGAAGTCGGGTGAGTACAACACTGGCTGGCTACATAAGGCTTGTTTCAAGAATTGGAATGCTGCCTCAGCCTCGGGGGTCCATTTAATCATGACCGACCCTTTCCCTTTCGTCAGGTTGGTTAGGGGCACAGCCTTAGAAGCAAAGTGGGGAATGAAGCGCCGATAATAACCCGCGATTCCCAGAAAGGCCCGTACCTGCTTCTTGCTGTTGGGACGTGGCCAACTCTGGATGGCCTCGACTTTGTTGAGTTGGGGTTTTATCACTCCCCTGCCAATGGTGTACCCAAGATATTTGGCCTCCTCCTGCCCAATGGTACACTTCTTGGGGTTAGCCGTAAACCCCGCTTCCCGGATAGAGTCTAGGACTGCTTGCACTTTTGGCAGATGTGAGGCCCAATCTGTGCTATGGACAATTACGTCATCCAGGTAAGCCGCAGCATACTTCCGATGGGGCCTCAGTATCTGGTCCATTTTCCGCTGGAATGTGGCCGGCGCATTCTGTAACCCGAACGGCATTCTCTTATATTGGAACGCCCCGTCTGGGGTTACAAATGCGGTTTTCTCTTTGGCCGACTTGGCCAGGGGAATTTGCCAATACCCTTTTGTGAGGTCAAGAGTCGTCATGTATCGGGCTGTTCCCAGCCGGTCGATCAACTCATCTATACGTGGCATGGGGTAGGTGTCAAATTTTGTAACTTTGTTCAACTGACGAAAATCGTTACAAAATCGCCAGCTCCCATCCGGTTTAGGCACCAACACAATGGGACTAGACCAATCACTTTGGGACTCCTCTATCACCCCTAAGTTCAGCATTTTCTGTACTTCCTCCCGTATTGCCTCCCGTCGGGCCTCTGGGATCCGATAGGGTTTTAACTTCACCCTTTCACCGGGCGGGGTAATAATATCATGCTCTACCCCAGATGTTTGTCCCGGCAGCTCAGAGAACACCTCCTTGTTGCGAAGCACAAACTCCTTAACCTCCTGTTGTTGGGGTTGTGACAAGGTGGCTGCTATTCCAACCTCCGGAATCACGCAACCAGTTTGAGCTGGTGACCAAGTTTCTGCGACTAGGGACTCTCTATCCCTCCAGGCTTTCAACAGATTAACGTGATATATCTGTTCGGGCTTTCGCCTTCCTGGTTGTCTGACCTTGTAATTCACTTCGCTCACTTTTTCCATTATCTCGTAGGGGCCTTGCCATTTGGCAAGGAATTTACTTTCAACCGTAGGGACAAGTACCAATATCCTATCCCCCGGGGAAAAGGTACGGGTCTTGGCTCCACGGTTGTACACTCTCTGCTGTGCCAACTGTGCTTGGGCCAAATGTTCCTTCACGATGGGCATTACCTGTGCAATTCGATCTTGCATCAGGGCGACATGCTCAATCACACTCCTGTGGGGAGAACTCTCACTTTCCCAAGTTTCCTTGGCAATATCCAACAGCCCTCTTGGGTGTCTCCCATACAGTAACTCAAAGGGGGAGAATCCCGTAGAGGATTGGGGCACCTCCCTAATAGCAAACATCAAATAAGGAAGTAGACAGTCCCAATCCCTTCCATCTCTATCCACCACTTTCTTCAACATTTGTTTTAGGGTTTTGTTGAATCTTTCAACCAGCCCATCGGTTTGGGGGTGATACACAGATGTACGCAATTGCGTCACTTTGAACAATTTACACAGCTCTTTCATAACCCGGGACAAAAAGGGTGTACCTTGGTCCGTAAGCAGTTCTTTACAAATACCCACCCGGCTAAAAACAAGAGATAGCTCTTTGGCTATGGTTTTGGCCGAGGTATTTCTGAGAGGGATCGCTTCTGGATAACGGGTGGCATAGTCCATTATAACCAATATGTACTGGTGCCCCCTAGCGGACTTGATTATAGGACCTACCAAATCCATTGCGATTCTCTCAAACGGGACCTCAATGATGGGTAGAGGGACCAGCGGGCTACGGAAATGTGGCATCGGGGCCGACCTCTGACACACAGGGCAGGAGGAACAATAATTTTCTATGTCCTTCATCACCCCAGGCCAATAGAATCTCTGTAATACCCTCTCTCGGGTGTTCTCTGTCCCCAGATGACCTCCAAGAATGTGCCCATGGGCCAACTCCAACACCAACTTCCTGTAAGGTTTGGGCACCACAAGCTGCTCAACGGTTTCTTCTGCCCTTTTTGCCACCCGATACAGTAGGTCCTTCTCTACGCTGAAGTATGGGTAAGTGCAGGTATTATCTGGGTTCACTAACTCGCCATCTATTTCCACTACGTTTTCCCGTGCCTTTATTAGGGCGGGGTCTTTTAACTGTTCTGTGGCAAAATTTTCCCTGTGAACCTCCAGATCAAAAAACTCCACAGACGGTAGGTTTTCGTCTGAGGAGGTGGGCTCCTCTCCAGTTTCTTGAGTCTCCCCTGCCAATACTGACAAGGGAAATTCTGGAGAGTCCTCACCACTCTCAGAGGAGTTCTGGCTATCACATTCCTGGTACATAGGGGCACCAGTGGGGGGCTCAGGATCATCCCACAGTTCCCAGAACTTCGGAAAATCCCTTCCCACAATGGCATCATGCGGTAATTGAGATACTAACCCCACTGGATGAGAGAGGGTACCTTTGGGGGTCTCGAAACACACTGTAGTCACTGGATACTCTCGGGTGTCCCCATGCACACAAATAACAGCTACCTTGCTATTCCCAGAGACCTCTGTTTTAACTAATTCAGCCTTTATCAGGGTCACAAGGCTACCTGAATCCAGTAATACCACAACATTTCTACCATTAATACACATTTTGCATAAATGTTTCTCAGTTCCCCGAATGGCAGTGCATGCGACTGTCGCACACAGCGACTGACGTCGGTCCGTCAGAAAGTCACATTGCATGGGTTCCTCCACAACCGGGCAATTTGCTGCAATATGTCCCGCTTGCCGGCAGCGGTAGCAAACAATCCATTTGGCTGCCTCTTGAGCCCCTGACTTCCCAGGCTGTTCTCGCCAAACTTTGGGTAGAGCTCCCACCCTCTCACTCTCTCCACCCTCACCCCTTGGAATCCTCTTATCCGCCCCTGGGGATGATCTGGTCTTAGGGTGGAAAGTCCGAGAGTCTCTGGAAGAGGCCGTCAGGTTCTCTGTAGCCAAGTATTTCTCTACACGATCCACAAGACCACCGGCCGTCTCTGGGTCTCCATTGCTTACCCACTTTTGGATGGCAGTAGGAAGAGCTCTCAAAAACCGATCCATTACAACACGTTCCACAATCTCTGGTGCAGACAAAGTCTCTGGCTGTAGCCACTTCCTGCTCAGGTGAATGAGATCATACATTTGAGACCTGGGGGGTTTTCCAAGCTGGAAAGTCCAGTTATGCACACGCTGAGCCCGGACAGCCAGGGTGACACCCAGCCTTGCCAATATTTCAGCTTTTAGCATCACATAGTCTTTTGCTTGGTCAGGCTCTAGGTCATAGTAAGCCTTCTGCGATTCACCAGTTAACAGAGGAGCCACCAGTCCAGCCCACTGCTCCTCAGGCCACTTTTCTCTTTCAGCAGTCCTTTCAAATGTGGTCAAAAATACCTCTGGATCATCCTCTCCAGTCATTTTTGTCAATAAACGACTCACCCCAAAGGACGCGGTATTAGTGGGACGGCTTTCCTCACTGGTCTGCGGACGTTGCTGCATTACTGCTTCCATTTGTTGTAGTCTCTGCTCTTGCTTCTGTAACAGGTCTATGAAGCGGGCCTCAGATTGCTGCTGGGCTTGTTGCTGAGCTTCCAGACTCTGTTGGTGAGCTTGCTGCTGGGCTGCAAGGCTCCTTTGTAAACCTGCATTTGTCTGCTGTTGATTGGCATTTGCTAGAGCCAGCTGTTTCAGTATCTCCTCCATGCTGGCTTAAAAAAACTGCCACTGGTTCTCCACCAACTGTGAGGGGGTTAACTCGGTAGCGGGTGTGTGTGACCCCCTGGTTGGGCTCCCCACACAAAAACAGGGCCAGCAGACGGAGGTTGTGGTTTTCAAAATCAAAAGGTGCGGTTTATTTCTCTATGTACAGTGACAAAAACACAGCAAAGCCAAAAAGAAACATAAACAAAATAAATCCTGGTCAGCTTGACCTCTGACTAAACATGCAGGTTTCCTAACTAACAACTGGGATCAGCCTGGTGCTGTCCTAGTCCCTAAGTCCCTGGTTTAGTCAATGTCCAAACAAATAGCCACACAGGCTTTTTCTCACCGCACAGGGGTTCACTCTCCCTAGACAGTCCACACAGGTCTGGTTCCAGGCATGAGCAAACACCTAATGAATCTGGGAGTTTTTATAGAGGCCTTAAACGAACTGACAGGCTTCAGCTGGTCTCATCAACTCCCTGCCTGCACGACGCCCAGCCCTCTCCCTAGAGGTATGAGTCATCCATGAGCCCACTAGCCTCAGCTGGGCTTCATCAACTCCCTCCCTAGTTGTATAAGTCAGCATAAAGCCTGAATCTGGGAGAAATATATCTACCCCCCTGGATGCAACCAGGTGACTTTACCTTCCTGCTGTCACAATATATATATATATATATATATATATATATATATGTATGTGTAGCGGGGGTTTCCTTTAAGGCCTCAGAGACTACTGTATCCATAACCCCACTGGACACCCAGGGTGCATTGCCCTGCGCACAGACTGCTGGGGTGGACTTTATAAGGGGAAGGCAGAGCCGAGTTCGGCCTCTTTGGACACCGCCCACCCAGCAAGTGGAACTTTGGTTCGAGTCTGCTGGGTTACAAGGCCTGAAGCATGGGCCTTTCTCCAAAGAGCCTTCCGCTCTCACTGAAGAACCTGAGGGACGTCTCTCCATACTGTTGCTGCATCAATGCCAGGAGGACCGAAGACTCGGATGTCGTGAGATCTGTGTACTAAGACACAGCAGGGGAAGATACGGACACGGACTGGTCCGGTTGGGTGAGAGAGCACCTGCTCAGAGACAAACACAAGATCCCTGTTACTCTTTGTGGATTACAGTTTATTTCTTCAGAAGTGCACCACCGTTTGCTAGCGAAGATTTCCCTGCAGAACTTCCACGTAGTACAGTCAGGCCTGACTTGTTGGCGTAGGCATTGCTGGGCGCCATCTTGTCCACAAGGGGGAATAGCTGCAGCGGGGACCGTTAGTGTTATGCGTAGTACTGTATACCTGTCTGTTCATTGAGATACGCTTTTATTGCAGGGCTCTGCACATGATTTGTACACTGCTGTTTATTTGCTTATCCAACAATATTAGTAAAAGTGCAAGGGTTAAGTATACTGGTGTTTGTGTCTTTTACTGCATAGGAGAGACGGTTATGGATAGCTATACTCTATTGCTGTGTGCTTTTATTATAGGATTGTGTCTCCGTGAGTTGCAGGCCACACAATTCTATCATCCCCTACTAACTGTGCCAAGGGAGGTTAGAGCTAATTGTCTGGGGTTGACAGCGGTGCACTACAGGGCCCAAAATTATACCAGTGGTCCTCTTAGCTGGGGGTATCGCTACATATATATATATACACACACACTATTGTCAATAGTATTGGTACACCTGCATGTACATGAATTTTAAGCGTCTGTTCAAGATATGGAAAACCTACCTTAAAGTAAGTAACAGCCGTTCTTCTGCACTAATGCTTCGGCTCATGTTGGTCCTGGTTCTGCTCAGGTGTCCTCTAACAAGTTCCAACAGCTCATCAAAGCTTCCCACCGTCATCCCCGTGTAATTATAGATCTTGTCTCCGTGAGTCCTAAGCTCACCGAACATGAGGGCAAAGTAGCCGATCGATAGACGCTGGGAGGTTAAGGGATGGACCCAGTAACGACGGGGACGTCGCCTACACTGGATCTCTCTTCTCCTCTTCATCCTCATCATCAGCAATATGAGCATTGCAAGCAAACTACTCAAATACGCATTCATCTTCAAAAATCTCAGGCACAATACACTGATCACTCCTCTCACTGCAAAACTCCAACACACACTCAGGCAGTGAACAAAGACACAGGAAATAGATGTTTTGAAAAGCAGAGGACCGAAATGCATCATGGGTAGATTCAAGGGACCAAAAAATAAAAATAAATAAATAAAAGGGTTGCTATGGGAGTGACTATGTAGCGGGGTCCCCTTTAAGACTCCCTGGACTACCTTGCCCAGAATCCCTTTCAGCATGTTTCCACCCCAGAGACTCATGGGAGGGGTTATAAAAGGAGGAGGCGAGGCTGGGCTCGGTCTCTTTGGGACACAAGAATTCATTGACTGATCCTCCTGTGCGGATGTGCCGGAGTGCAAGGCCTGAAGCCTGAGGCCTTGAGCAGCACCAAAGAGCCTTCCACCCCACTGCGAGCCTGGGTGGCATCTGACTTCACTTATCTACAGCCTTGGTTGGATCGTGGACCCGATCGCTGGAGACACTGTGTGTGAGGACACAGTCGGTGGAAGTTCCCGGACTGGGATCGCGTCCGGAGGGGTGAGCGAGCGTATGCTTAGACCATATACTGTTTGTTGCTGATGTGCCTATAGACTGCCGTGGCCCACAAGTTTATATCTGATACTCTCACTGGAGATCCATATCAGAGCTGAACTCAGAGGTTCTTCAGTAAAGTGTTATTCTATTACAATCTTCCCACTGGATTACAAATGTTATTCTGTTATGTGCACCACCTTTAAAGACTTGCCGGTGAAGAAACCATCATCCCCTATACACTGAGTTTTAGATATCTGAGCCAGGCCTGGCCAGCTAGTTAGTTCATTTAGTTGCTGCGCCACAGGGCGCCTAGTTAACGGTCGCCCACGCGGCACACCTTTACTATTCTATTAGTGTATAAGTATGTTTATTGCTGCAGGGCTCTGCAACTTATTTTATGTGAACTGTTACCACTGTTAACCTTTTTTTTTTACCACAAATCTAAAGTAAATTAAATACCCCTTTCATTATTGCCTTGGTGTCTGAGTTAATCATACAGTATAAGAATTATATTGCTGCCATAACTAACTGTGCCAGTAGGGGGTCGAGTAAATTGCCGGGGGGTTGGCGGAGCTGTCTTCAGGGCCCAAACTAAATCTGCGGCCCTCTTAGTTGAAGGTATCGCTACACGTGGGGGTTCTCGTCCGGGATCCTGATACAGCAATTAAACGCCAGAGGTGCCGGCATGGACCCGCAAGCGATAGAAGAGTGGTGCAAAACCTCTAGGGCAGAGCCGAACAACTCGATAGTCATCAGTCTCCCAGGGGAGGAATGGAAGACTGACATGGTAGAGGAGTTAATGAAGTTAGTGTCCCCAGGTCACACACCATGGGTGATAGATATAAAATCAGACCCAGACACTTCATATCAGTATGCACTGGTGGAATACGGAGACGGGATACCAGAGGCTTGCAAGTACAAGTGTGTAAAGGCGCCAGACAATAGAACCTATAGGTTGGCGCCCGCAGTAACTATAAAGAAGGAACCATCACAGATGGGATCACCGCAGGCTGCGGCCCGTACCTCACCAGAAAGAGGAGGTGGAGTGACACCCCCGGTGGCACCCGCACCTGCCACTGCTATATCACCAGAATTGATAAAGGCAATAGGGGATCTACTAATCAAATGTCAGAAGACAAACACGGTGCATGTAGAGACTAGCTACCGGAGACTGAAAACATTCTCAGGGAAGCTCCCTGTCCCTGCAGGGGAAGAAGATTTTGATACCTGGGTGGAGCAGGCATTACAAGCAGTAGAGACATGGGAGGTGCCTAAAGCACAGAAGAGGCAACGAGTGATAGAGAGCCTCAAAGGCGCAGCAGCAGAAGCAGTGAAAAGCTTTCGGTTTGGGAATGCAGATTGCACGGCTCAAGACTGTCTAGCCATGCTAAAGGAAGAGTTTGGTCAATTGGAAAAGGTGACAGAGATGGTCTACCAATTTGAACACACTTTCCAACAGCCAAGGGAGAAACTTTCAGAGTATGTTAGGAGACTGAACAGGTTGCTGTGCAAGATTGTGTTGAAGAAGGGAATGAAGCCCCAAGATACAGATGCAGCGAGAATGAAGCAAGTCTTAAAGGGAGCATTACGTTCGGATCCAGTCTGGCTGCACCTGAAAACCTCGGGAGGAGGAACGTTACTGACTTATGCTGACTTGATAAAAATCATCAGAGATGAGGAGGCGCTACAACAGGACCAGCAAATGATTAAGACAAATGCTGTCCCTGCACAGGTGCTAGTCAATCCAGTGATGACCCCGGAAACAGACTCGGAGGTAGACACTCTAAAATCTCAAATGTCCAAGGTGTTAGAGATGTTGACCTCTCTGATGGCAAATGACCCAGAGGATCCCAAGAGAGAAGTACCAAGGAAGGAATTATTCCCAATTGCCTCAGCACCCGCATCTTTACAAGAATGGGGAGATATAGTCTGCTTTAACTGTGGAGGAATTGGCTATATTGCAGCTACATGTTCCAGTCCCAAGAAGAAGAAAACGGACAACCGCAAGCCGGCGGGAAACTTCAGAGGGCCCCGGTGAAGGAGTTAACCTGGGTGCCCATCACCTTTAGTGAGCTCCAAGCTGAATGCGAAGCAGAAGAAAAGAGGAAATAAAACACCTCAGAGGGAACACAACATTCCTCAACAGAGATACACCCCAGAGAAAGGGGGCAAGACCCCTCAGAAGAGGCACAGCATTCCCCAGAGGGGATACACACCTAAGAAAAACAATAATATCCCTCAGCGGGTCCGTACACCCATTGAAAGGAGGGAAATCAATGCATACCAGGCTCAAGAAAGATTAAAGTCCAAAGGGAATTGGACGAGAGAGAGTCCGAAAGGAAAGGGCCAGAAGAGGGTGACCCCTGCCAGGCCATATCCGGAGAAGCTGGTAGGCCCATCTCCTATAGTGCCCATTCAAGTGGAGGGAGTCTACACCAGAGCAATCCTGGATACTGGGGCACAAGTGACCCTATTATACCGGGATTTCTACGATAAACACTTGAGTTACCTGCCCATCCAGAAGATAGAGGAACTGGAAATATGTGGGATTGAAACCCAGAGTTTCCCCTACAATGGCTATCTGCCCGTCAAAATGGCTATTGACCCATCCGTGGCTGGGAAGGCCGAAGTGTTTGACACCCTGGCAGTTGTGTGCCCTCGACCGCCAGGAGCCAACAGGAGTTCCCTTATAATAGGGACGAACACGGACCTGGTCCGAAGACTCTTGACCCCTCTAGTGGAAGAAAAGGGGCAAGCGGCCACCAAGATCCACCCCATGCTGAAGACGGCTTACCAACGGCTGGTCCTAGAGCAAAAGACCCCTGGAGAAGGGATAGGGAAGGTGTGGAGACTTGGAAGAGAAGGGGTAGTGTTGCAGCCCGGTGAAGTAACCTGTCTCAGAGCCACTGTGAAGCTTACTTGGGAGCAGCCTGGACCCTTTGTCATGTTGGAGTCCGACCCAAGGGAAGAGTCCCCTGGTCTGGAAGTGATACCAGAAGTGATTCCACTGAAGGCCCTGAAGAAGGCCCATTGTAGAGTTCCGGTGAGTGTTAGGAACAATACAGATGACCCCATGGAAATCCCAGCTAGGATGTTGCTGGGCCAGGTGAGCCCTGCTGCCCCTGTTACCCTGTCAGAAGTCAAGGGGACGGGTGAAGGAGGAGATGCTTGGGAGAAGCTATTCATGGAAAACCCGAATCTGCCCCGAGCTTGGAAAGAGAGAGCCAAGGCCCAATTGACCAGATGGGAGAAGATCTTCTCCAAAGATGAGTTCGATGTGGGGTGTGCAAGGAGTGCCACCCATCGGATCCGCCTCCAAGAATATAAGCCCTTCAGAGAAAGGGTCAGGTGGGTCCCACTAGCAGATCTGGAGGATCTAAGGGAACAACTTGCAGAACTCAAGAGGACTGGTGTGATCCGGGAGTCTAGAAGCCCCTATGCCTCCCCGATAGTGGTGGTCAGGAAGAAGAATGGGTCATTGAGGCTCTGTATAGACTACAGGACTCTCAACAGGAGAACCATACCCGACCAGTACACCACTCCGAGGATAGAGGACGCTTTACAGAGTTTGTCTGGAGCCAAGTGGTTCAGCGTTATGGATCTCAAGAGTGGGTACTATCAGATCCCTATGCATTCAGAAGACAAGGAGAAGACAGCCTTCATAACCCCAGTGGGGTTCTTTGAGTTTGATCGGATGCCCCAGGGACTGTCTGGAGCTCCTGCTACCTTCCAACGTCTCATGGAGAAGACTGTAGGAGACATGAACCTTATTGAAGTCCTTGTATACCTGGACGATGTCATTGTCTTTGGGAGAACCTTGGAAGAACACGAGGAGAGGCTGGAAAAAGTGTTGAGGAGACTCAGTGAGGAGGGACTCAAGCTTTCGCCTGAGAAGTGTCAGTTCTACCAGTCTTCTGTGAACTATCTGGGGCACATAGTGTCCGAAGAAGGGGTGGCCACAGACCCTGAGAAATTGGAGGCAGTTACCTCCTGGCCACGACCCACCACAGTAACAGAACTCAGATCCTTTTTAGGGTTCTGCTCCTATTACAGGAGGTTTGTGGAAGGATTCGCTCGAATTGCTAGACCATTGAATGAACTACTCAAGACTGAGGGAGAAGAGGACGACTCAGGGCCCAGGAAGCCGGGAGAGTCAGTCAGGGATCAGTGGAACCAGAAGTGTGAAAAGGCCTTCCAGGCGTTGAAGAAGAGCCTAACCACTGCTCCAGTCTTGGCCTACGCAGACCCAACCAAACCCTATGAACTACACGTAGATGCTAGTCATGACAGTCTGGGAGGAGTACTTTATCAAGAACACGAAGGGCAACTACGGCCTGTTGCCTACGTGAGCAGGAGCCTGACCTCCTCTGAGAAAAACTACCCCACTCACAAGCTGGAGTTCCTGGCCCTTAAGTGGGCGGTAGTAGACAAACTCAAAGACTACCTGTATGGGGCGGAGTTCACTGTGAAGACTGATAACAACCCCCTTACCTACCTATTCACTACAGCAAAGCTGGACGCCACTGGACACAGGTGGCTGGCCGCATTGTCTGGATTCAATTTCAGCCTAAAGTACAGGCCAGGGATTGGGAATCGAGATGCCGACGCTCTGTCCAGAAGACCTCATGGTCCCACTCGTGACATGGAAGACTGGACTCAAGTGGCACCAGACGGGGTGCGGGCCCTTTGTCAGGGGGCTGAATTACAACCAGAGGGGGCTCAAGGGCGGAAGAAATAGGAGTTACCATGGTAGGAGTCCCCAAACAATACTGTGGAGTAACTCAAAAGGAGGAAGACCATCTGCCAAAGCTGTCCAAGAAGGAGTTAAGATGTGACCAATTAGAAGACCCCATGGGGAAATTAGTTCTGGAAGCCCTGGAGAATCAGGATCCAAACAGACTTCTGAGTCACTCCTCAAAGGAAGCTCGCCTGTTGAGGAAAGAGTGGGACAGGTTACAGGTGCATCAGGGAGTGGTCTACCGAAGTGGCCCCTCTGATGACCTAGAAGATAAATGGCAATTGTTTCTTCCGGAAAAACACAGAGAGACTGTTCTGATTGCCCTACATGACAATCATGGCCACCTCGGGGCGGAAAGGACCTTTCAACTTGTCAGAAGTCGGTTCTATTGGCCCTGCATGAGGGCAGAAGTGGAAGAGTACTGCCATTCGTGTTCACGCTGCATCCAGAGGAAGACTTTACCCCATCAAGCTGCCCCAATGGACCATCTACAAAGTCAAAGCCCAATGGATCTGGTATGCATTGATTTCCTCTGCCTCGAACCCGATCTGAGTGGACTAGGAAATGTTCTGGTGATAACCGATCATTTCACCCGGTATGCCCAAGCTTTCCCAACCAAAGACCAGAAGGCTTCCACAGTAGCCAAGGTACTTATGGAGAAGTATTTTGTCCATTATGGGCTGCCCCAGCGACTTCATTCATATCAATTAAGGGACTTTGAGAGTCGACTGATCCGGAAACTCCTGGATTCGTTAGGAATCAAGAAAACTCGAACCACACCTTACCACCCACAGTGAGATGCTCAGCAGGAGAGGTTTAACCGAACCCTGCTCAACATGTTGGGGACTATGGAAAGTGAGAAGAAACAACATTGGAGCAAACACATAGCAGCTATAGTACATGCTTACAACTGCACCACCAGTGATGCTACAGGCTACTCCCCATATCGACTCATGTTTGGGAGAGAAGCGAGGTTGCCTGTGGACCTGGCCTTTGGCACTTCTTTAGACCATTCCTCAGCCACATCCCACAAAGGATATGTGGACAGGCTCAGACACAGCCTGAAAGTAGCTTATGAACAAGCTTAAGCGGCCTCAGATCAAAGGGGAGCCCGAAACAAAAGGAACTTCGACTTGAAGGTCCGGGTACAAGACCTGCAGCCTGGGGACCGAGTACTGCTATGTAATCTGGGGGTCCCTGGAAAACACAAACTCGCAGACAGGTGGAGATCTGAATCCTATGTCATCTGTAGGAAGCTGCCGGGCCTACCTGTCTACAAGTTGAAGCCAGAAGGAAAGGTAGGCCCACTGAAGACGTGGCATCGAAACCACCTGCTCCCACTTGCTGAAGCGGTCAGGATACCTCCAGTGAGGGACTCCCCTGAACCAGTCTCTATTTTGGATACCCCCAGGCCAAACGCTCGATCCCAGACCTCTCGGACTGAAGATACAGAAGCTTCTGAACTCAGTGGAGATGAAGAGAGAGAGCTTGACTGGCTGTGGCCCTCCCCAACTCAAGGAACTTCTGCTATAGATCTTCCAACTGCTGAAGACACTATAGATGGACAACTGAATGCAGAAGCCGCTGAATTCATCCCATCTAGTCCTTCGTCGGATTAATGGGAAGATGCCTGTGATGTTTACCCTGAACAGGACCCTAGAGACTCTATGTATCCCTCGGCTCCTGAAGCAGATGTTACAGAGCCTGCCGTGTTGCCTGAGCCTGTTACAGAAGAAGAGCCTGTGGCGCCAGAGCCAGAAACCCCAAGGGAACAAAGGGCTCGCAGAGTCATAAGGCCTCCCAGAAAGTTGACCTACCCACAAATGGGGAAGAGCTCAGAAGATTCTGTGGTGACTGCTAGGAGGAGTGTAGAGAATCCGGACCCCTCCACTGTACATTTGGTAGAGGGCAACCCCCACTCACTCTCTGGCACAGTTAGGCAGGCCACTCAGGATAGTGTGACCTGTGGGCAAGGGAATCTAACCCCTCGGTTTTGGTGGGAATTCCCTATGCCAACCTCTTATGCAATGTTGTCTGGGGTTGTACGCAGTGTATGCTAAAGTTTTCTTTCTATTACAATCTAAAGTGTTATTCTATTACAATCTTCCCACTGGATTACAAATGTTATTCTGTTATGTGCACCACCTTTAAAGACTTTCCGGTGAAGAAACCATCATCCCCTATACACTGAGTTTTAGATATCTGAGCCAGGCCTGGCCAGCTAGTTAGTTAATTTAGTTGCTGCGCCACAGGGTGCCTAGTTAACGGTCGCCCACGCGGCGCACCTTTACTATTCTATTAGTGTATAAGTATGTTTATTGCTGCAGGGCTCTGCAACCTATTTTATGTGAACTGTTACCACTGTTAACCTTTTTTTTTTTTACCACAAATGTAAAGTAAATTAGATACCCCTTTCATTATTGTCTTGGTGTCTGAGTTAATCATACAGTATAAGAATTATATTGCTGCCATAACTAACTGTGCCAGTAGGGGGTCGAGTAAATTGCCGGAGGGTTGGCGGAGCTGTCTTCAGGGCCCAAACTAAATCTGCGGCCCTCTTAGTTAAAGGTATCGCTACAACTATATTTGCTAACTGCAGCTAAACGCAACTGCACATAAACGCACGTAAACACAGGTAATCGCACTGTACAAATGCAGCTGATCGCTGTGCCTGGAGTCTTGAATTTCACAGAAAAATAAACATGCTTTTAACTGCGGCAGAACAGCCGTCCGTGTGAAAGGGGCCTTATTTGTCTTTTGGGGTTTGTTTATGTTCACGTTTACTGTGTGCTGTGTTTACTGTGTTTATGGTTTGCTGTGTTTCACTATAAATAAATATCACTTTAATATATATATCCTTGGTTTGGTCTCAGTTCCCTTGTGTATCTACGTGTCTGGTCTCCATAGCCGCTGATCCTGACATAATCGTGGCGCCCACCAACGACCAGATCAGCTACACTTGGGAACTGGGAGCCAGTTGGTTTGGATTTTTGCTTTTCCTTTCACAATGCTGAGAGTAAGGCCCCTTTCACACTGAGGCGTTTTTACCGCGTTTTCGCTGTTAAAATAGCGCTGTAAAAATGCCTGAAATATTCCTGCCCCATCATTCTCAATGTGAAAGCCCTGAGGGCTTTCACACTGAGGCGTTTTGCTGGCTGTGCGTTGAAAAAAATCCTGCAAACAGCTTTTTTGGAGCATCTTTGGGGCGCATAAAATAGCGCTGTAAAAACACCTATCCCCATTGAAATGAATGAGTACCGCTGTAAAAACGCGGTAAAAACGCGGTAAAAAAACACCCAGAAGCTGTGGGAAGGTCACATGACCGCAGTAGAGTGGAGGATTGTGGGATACCAAATAATCCTTTTTGCCGCAAAAACGTGGTAAAAACGCGGTAAAAACGCATATGTGTTATGGCTACTTTTACCGCGAACGCGGTAAAAACGCGGTAAAAACGCGGTAAAATAGCGGTAAAAAAACTCATCATTTTTTTGCGTTTTTTCAATGCCTCAATGTTAAAGGGGCCTTAGGGATGAGCCGAACACCCCCCGGTTCGGTTCGCACCAGAACTTGCGAACGGACCGAAAATTCACGCGAAATTTAGAACCCTATTAAATACAATGGATGCGAACGTTCAAAATCAAAAGTGCTAATTATAACGGCTAATATGCAAGCCATTGTCCTAAAAAGGGTTTGCCCCAGGAGACATGTATCAATGCAAAAACAAATGAATGTCTCTCTGCATATATAGTGAACAATGAAATGAATATCACACCAAAAAGAATGTGTGTGCATTCACTACAAAATCCATAAAATCAACATGTATAATCGTGAAAAAAACACATATATAAAGTGTCCATCAAAATAACCCATGAAGGCGCAATGAAGAAAAGGACATGTAGACTGAAGGTCATCAAGGAAAACACAGCTTCTGACTACTAGAAAAATGGATGAAAAACTTTTGGGCTTGGTACGCTACTCCCCATATTGCTTTGTTCTTATTTTTCATTTATGTGATCACTTTTCATGTCCAAACTTTTTGTGGTTTTATTCCAATAAAACCTTATATTACCTTTTTGATCTGCACCATTGGAGCCTTGTCTCTTTTTTTCCTGCATGGGATTCGGAGAGAGCTCATCTGGAGTTAGTCTATCTCATCCAGTTATCCTGTCTAGGGGTCTTTGGTGGTCGAATTTCTCTTACAAGAAATAGGGTGATACCCTAGGAGTCCAGGTTTGTTCCATCCATCCGGAATATCGATCCAAGGTCTGGATTTGAGGATTGTCCAATTTCAACGGTCCAGATTCCAACACCATAGGAGTCACCAGACAAGTTGATCGGTCCTGAGGTTGAATCTTCCATGCTTACAAGATCTGCAGCCACGGGCAGGCAGATCCACGGACTCTGGTAAGAGTATTTCATCCATTTTTCTAGTAGTCGGAGGCTGTGTTTTCCTTGATGACCTTCAGTCTACATGTCCTTTTCTTCATTGCGCCTTCACAGGTTATTTTGATGGACACTTTACATATGTGTTTTTTTCACGATTATACATGTTGATTTTATGGATTTTGTAGTGAATGTACACACATTCTTTTTGGTGTGATATTCATTTCATTGTTCACTATATATGCAGAGAGACATTCATTTGTTTTTGTTTTTAAATTTTTAGCGCTACATTTTTTATTAACATTTTGTTCACAATTTTTGTCACATTGGTGTGTAGCAGCTTTTTGTTTTCTTTGTACCTTCATTAGGTTTAGCACTTAGCGCAATATTTTTTCACTTTTTTACTATCAATGCAAAAAGAAGTTTTAAAAATGGCAGTTTTTTCGGGAGCAGTCATTTTAATGATGCATGAAGTGAAAAAAAGAAAGTGAAATATTCCTTTAAATATCGTACCTGGGGGGTGTCTAAAGTATGCCTGTGAAGTGCCACGTGTTTCCCGTGTTTAGAACTGTCCCTGCACAAAATGACATTTCTAAAGGAAAAAAAAAGGTAATTTAAAACTGCTTGCGGCTTTAATGTAATGTCTGGTCCCGGCAATATGGATAAAAATCATTGAGAAAAATGGCATGGCTACCCAATCACCCCCCCCCCCCAGCGCATTACCTGCTCCTTTGGGTCTTGTATTGATATTAAGGGGAACCCCGTACCCAAAATAAAAAAAGGCCCTATATACTCTGAACAGCAGTATACAGGCGGTGCAAACAAGACAGGGACTGTAGGTTTGTTCTTAAGTAGAATCGTTTTCTAATTTGGAACAGGTACATTTTTTAAGTGTAGCTCTAGACAAAAAAATCTATTTTTAAGCTTTTTGGAGAATATAGGGAAGGGTTATCACCCCTGTAACATTTGTTTTGCTGTCTGTGCACCTGTTCAGAAAATTTCACCTCACTTTCCGTCCCAATGACAAATGTTTTTGGAAAAGTGGGGTTTTATTGAAACAAGGATTGGTGATAAAGCATCAGTAGAGAGGAGACACCTTTTTTCCATATTAACTTTTACAGGAGAGAATTTCCCTTCCTAGAGGTAGATTTCCTCTCACTTCCTGTTGTCTCCTTCCGTTTGCAAGTAGGAGTCATTTGTAAGTTGGGTGTTTGAAAGTAGGGGCCTGCCGTATATACTCTGCAGAAATTTGCCCCTTAGGTGTTGGTGTTGCCACAACACTGTAAGCCCTCACCGTTACTCTTGGTGGGCGCTGGAACGCTCTGCTGTGAACTATTATATC
The DNA here is from genome assembly GCA_029206835.1 of Rana muscosa. Classification (NCBI taxonomy): domain Eukaryota; kingdom Metazoa; phylum Chordata; class Amphibia; order Anura; family Ranidae; genus Rana; species Rana muscosa. The sequence continues at coordinate 1,256,231,872 of CM055116.1, read as the reverse complement.
AGGAATTGTAATTACATGCCATTGTTGAACAGTGGTAGGAAAAATTGGGCCTTTGGTGGTGGTGCTGGTGCCACAACACTGTAAGCCCTCACAGTTACTCTTGGTGGGTGCATGAATGGGCCCTGCTGTGAATTATTAGATCAAGAATTGTAATAGCATGCCCCTGTTGAACAGGGACTGAAAAATTGGGCCCTTGGTGGTGGTGCTGGTGCCACAAGACTGTAAGTCCTCACAGTTACTCTTGGTGGGCGCAGGAATGGGCCCATCTGTGAAATATTAGATCAAGAATTGTTATTACATGCCCCTGTTGAACAGGGGCAGAAAAATTGGGCATTAGGCACTGGTGCTGGTGCCACAACACTTCAACCCATCACAGATACTGTATTTGGAGCGCAGCAATGAGCCCTGTTGTAAAGTATTAGATCAAGAATTGTAATTACATGCCCCTATTAAACAGGGGCAGAAAAATTGGGCCTTGGGCACTGGTGCCACAACACTGCAACCCATCACAGATACTGTATTTGGAGCGCAGCAATGAGCCCTGTTGCAAAGCATTGCATCAAAAATTGTAATTACACGCCCCTGTTAAACAGGGGCTGGAAAATTGGGCCTTAGCCACTGGTGCCACAACACTTCAACCCATCAAAGATACTGTATTTGGAGCGCAGCAATGAGCCCTGTTGCAAAGTATTGCATCAAAAATTTTAATTATACGCCCCTGTTAAACAGGGGCTGAAAAATTGGGCCTTAGCCACTGGTGGCGGCACCCAGAACCACAAATGTTCTTCCAAGCTATCGACAGGATCATTGAGGAGGAAGAGGATAGTCAGTCAACATAACAGGACAGTCACTCAGCATCAGCATAGGCAGTCTTGAAGGAATGTGACATTTCAAAAAAAAATATTCGGTTACATCAGCTTCAGGTGCTTGGTAGCTGGTGTTGATCCAAGACTGGTTCATCTTTATGAAGGTCAGTTGATCACCCGAGTCGGTGGACAGGCGCACCCTGTGATCGGTTACAAAGCCACCAGCAGCACTGAATGTGCGTTCTGAAAGAACGCTGGATGCAGGACAGGCCAGTAGCTCAATTGCATACTGTGCAAGCTCTGGCCAGTGATGAATGAATGAGTGACTTGTATAGCGCTCACATGCAAACTGAATCGCCTCTAGGCGCTTTTTGCAGCCAGTGTTTGCTTGGCTGGTGCTGTCATTTTACCCCGTAGGATCTCGACACGCTTGGAACACACAGTCGTACACACATATATACATATATACTGGTCCAATTTGGACAACATCCAATTAACCTACCAGCATGTCTTTGGAGTGATCCATCCTCAAGACCCAGTAAGCCAGAGGATTTTCGGTGGGAAAGGTGTCCAAGTCTGACCTTGCCCCTAGGTATTCCTGGACCATGTAAATCAGACGCTGGCGATGGTTGCTGGAACCGATCATACCTTGGGGCTGCGTACTAAAAAATTGTCTGAACGCATCGGTCAGACGGCCACCGATCCTTCTTTGACTGACCGAAGCCTCAGCAACTCGTTGTCCAGGACCAGGAGTTTGTAACCTCCCAGTCTCTGGGAACGCGTTGCACAGACCTTTCTGCAAGGCCTCCCGGAGATGTCTCATCCTCTGCTCCCTCTGCGACGGCAAGATAAGGTCCGCAACCTTACCCTTGTACCGTGGATCAAGGAGAGTGGCCAGCCAGTAATGGTCCCTCTCCTTGATCCGAAGAATACGAGGATCCTTCCGCAGGCTTTGCAGGATCAGGGAGGCCATGCCGCGTAGGTTAGCTGAGGCATTCGGTCCGGAGTCCTCTGGGTCACTAAGGACGACATGATCCGCAGCCACCTCCTCCCAGCCACGTACAAGTCCACGGGTTTCTTGGGATTGTAAATCATCACTAAAAGACTGATGCTGTTGATGCAGAGTGCCAGGTTCTACCTCCATGCTGACACAATCCTCCTCCTCCTCCTCCTTGTCCTCTTCCTGTGTGATGGGTGGGACAGAAGGAACACTGTCTGGGTAAAGGGGGCCTTGAGAGGCAAGGAAGTCCTCCTCTTCCTGCTTCTGTTCTGCCTCAAGTGCCCTGTCCATTATTCCACGCAGCGTATGCTCCAACAGGTGGACAAGAGGTACAGTGTCACTGATGCATGCACTGTCACTGCTCACCATCCTCGTGGCCTCCTCAAATGGTGCCAGGACAGTGCATGCATCCCTGACCATGCCCCACTGGCGTGGTGAAAAAAAAACGAGCTCCCCTGACCCTGTCCTGGTGCCATAGTCACACAGGTACTCATTGATGGCCCTCTGATGTGTGTGCAGCCGCTGCAGCATGGCCAACGTTGAGTTCCACCTGGTGGGCATGTCACATATAAGGCGATTCTTGGGCAGGTTCAACTCCTTTTGCAGCTCAGCCAGCTGAGCACTGGCATTATATGATCTGCGGAAATGCACACAGACTTTCCTGGCCTGCCTCAGGACATCCTGTAAGCCCGGGTACCTGCCCAAGAGCCGCTGCACCACCAGGTTAAGGACGTGAGCCACACAGGGCACATGGGTCAGTTGTTCCTGTCAGAGAGCGGAGAGGAGGTTGGTGCCATTGTCGCAAACCACCATTTCTGGCTTAAGCTGGTGTGGCATCAACCACCTCTCGGCCTGCCCCTGCAGAGCTGACAGAACCTCTGCCCCCAGTGTGGCTCCTGTCCCCCAAACACACCAGCGCAAGCACGGCATGGCATCTTTTTGCCTGCGTACTTGCGTAGACCCTTGAACGCTTACGGAGCACCGCTGGTTCCGAGGACAAAGCACAGGAAGAGGCCATGGAGGAAGAAGAAGAGGAGGGGGTGGAGGAGAGAGGTGTGTCACAACCAGTAGTAGCATTTTGGAGGCGTGGCGGCGGAACAACCTCCAACACTACTGCACCCTGTCCTGCATCCTTCCCAGCTGCCAAAAGAGTGACCCAATGGGCCGTGAAAGAAAGGTAACGTCCCTGTCCATGCCTGCTGGACCATGAGTCAGCGGTAATATGCACCTTACCGCTGACCGCCCTGTCCAGCGAGGCATGGACATTGCCTTCCACATGCCGGTAGAGAGCCGTAATCGCCTTCCATGAGAAAAAGTGGCGTTTGGGAACCTGCCACTGAGGAACCGCACATTGCACAAACTCACGGAAGGGGGCCGAGTCTACCAACTGAAAAGGCAGCAGTTGAAGTGCTAGCAATTCAGCCAAGCTAGCATTCAACCGCTGGGCATGTGGATGGCTGGGAGTGAACTTCTTTTGACGGTCCAGCAGCTGGGGCAGGGAAATTTGCCTGCTACAATCGGACATCGGTGTACTGCTAGCAGAGTGCCCGCAAGTACTTGGCTGTGACAAACCTAATTCTACACCTTCATTCCTCTCAGTGCAGGTTTAGAGAGGACTGAAGGTATAGTGGGGTTGGAGATCCCAGCTGATGAGGAGCAAGGAGAGGTCCGCTTTGTTCTTTGGTGTGGGTCTTTAAGGTACGCTTGCCAATGAGCTGCATGGCAGGTCAACTTATGTCTGGTCAAGCATGGGGTGCCCAAGGGGCTGATGTTTTGGCCACGCGAGATACGCTTGAGACATATGTTGCAAATAGCAGCGGTGCGATCTGATGCACTCGACTAAAAAAAGGCCCACACCAAAGAACTTTTGGAATAACAGGGAGAGGCAGCGCCCTGCACAGGCGGAGCTCTGCGGTGTGATTCAGACGGTGTGCTGCCCTTACGCTGGCCCCCGAAGAGCATCCTGCCTTGTTGGAGATGTGCCTCCTCCCCATCCTCCTCCTCCTCCTCTCTCCTATCAGGCACCCACGTGGAGTCAGTGACCTCATCATCCCCTCCCTCTTGATCACTGGAGCAAACCTGGCAGTATTCTACAGCTGCTGGACTGCCAGATTGCTGTCCTTCTTGAGCATCCCCTCTCTCTGCGCTCACGCTACTGTCTTCCTCTAGCTGTGTATCATCATCAGACCCTTCAAAACGCTGAGCATCCTCCTGGAGCATGTACCCAACACTGTGCTCGAACAGTTCGGGGGACTCCTTAGGAGGACATGGTGGGTCTAGGGAAGGAGTGACTGATGATGACATTGATACGAGGGAAGAGGACGCGTTGGCAGCTGCTTTGCCAGTACCCTGAGCCTGGTTGAGAGAGGATGAGGAGGATAAGGAGGGTTTAGTTATCCACTCTACCAAGTCTTTGGCATGATGTGGCTCAACACGTCCAGCTGCCGAAAATAAGGACAAGTGTGTCCCATGGCCACGTGCTGATGACAATGCACCGCATCCTTGACCAGCACTGTTCCCCCCAGACACAGAGCCTGCTTGCCCTCTTTTATTGGCTCGTGACTGTCTGCCTCTCCTTGTTGGCTTTCCAGACATTCTAATGGCCTGCAGGGAGATGGGAAAACCAGCAATAAGGGGTAGCTTCAGGTGTATACTGTGCAGCAGGCACACTACTCCCACTGTAACTGCTGCAGATGCCTGTTAGTGTAACACAAAAGAAAAAAAAACACGAGCAATAAGGGGTAGCTTCATGTGTATACTGTGCAGGGGGCACACTACACCCACTGTAACTGCTGCAGATGCCTGCCTGTCTTACACAACAGGAAAACACAGCAAAAAGGGGTAGCTTCAGGTGTATACTGTGCGGGAGGCACACTACACCCACTGTAACTGCTGCAGATGCCTGCCTGTGTTACACAACAGGAAAACACAGCAATAAGGGGTAGCTTCAGGTGTATACTGTGCAGGAGGCACACTACGCCCACTGTAACTGCTGCAGATGCCTGTTAGTGTAACACAAAAGAAAAAAAAACACAAGCAATAAGGGGTAGCTTCAGGTGTATACTGTGCAGGAGGCACACTACACCCACTGTAACTGCTGCAGGTGTCTGCCTGTGTTACACAACAGGAAAACACAGCAATAAGGGGTAGCTTCAGGTGTATACTGTGCAGGAGGCACACTACGCCCACTGTAACTGCTGCAGATGTCTGCCTGTGTTACACAACAGGAAAACACAGCAATAAGGGGTAGCTTCAGGTGTATACTGTGCAGGAGGCACACTACGCCCAGATTTAGGTGTCATCAGCATATAAATGGTAGTGGAAGCCATTGGAGGCTATCAGCTGACCCAGGGAGGATGTGTAGATTGAGAATAGCAGAGGTCCAAGGACAGAACCTTGGGGGACCCCAACGGTAAGAGGAGTTGGAGAGGAGGAAGTGGAGTTGTAAGTGACACCGAAGGTGTGGTGAGATAGGTAAGATTCGAACCAACGGAGAGTGCAGCCATGGAGACCAAGCAAATTGAGTTTTTTGAGGAGGAGGGGGTGGTCAACTGTATCAAAGGCAGCGGAAAGGTCCAAGAGTAAAGCCCCGTACACACGATCGGTTTGACTGATGAAAACCGTCCGATGGATGGTTTTCATCAGACCAACCGATCGTGTATGGTACCCATCGGTCTTTTTTCCATCGGTTGTAAAAAATAGAACTTGTTTTAAAATTTTACGATGGATAAAAAACCGATGGGAATTTCCGATCGTCTATGGGCAAGTCCATCGGTTAAAAAACCCACGCATGCTTAGAATCAAGTCGACGCATGCTCAGAAGCATTAAACTTCATTTTTCTCGGCTCATCGGAGTGTTTTACGTCACCGCGTTTGGAACGGACGGTTTTTTGACTGATGGTGTGTGGCCAAGACTGATGAAAAACAGTTTCATCGGATTTCCGATAGACAAATCCATCGGACGAAAATCCATAGGTTATCCGATCGTGTGTACGGGGCTTAAGAGTATGGAATAATGACCGTTGGTTTTTGCTGTTAGCAAGTCGTTTGTGAGTTTTAGGAGGGCAGTTTCTGTGGAGTGCTGTTGGAGCGAAATCCAGACTGAAGGGGATCAAGAAGGTTATTCTCAAGGAGGTGGTTGCTCAGTCGGTTGTAGACTAAACGTTCAAGGAGTTTGGAGGCAAAAGGAAGTAAAGAGATGGGTCTTAGGTTGTTAAGATTGGTGGGGTCTAGTGAGGCCTTTTTTGGTATAAGAGTGACTAGCGCATGTTTTAGAGGGTTGGGGAAGATGTCAGTAGCGAGTGAGAGGTTGAAGATATGAGTTAAAGAGTGTAGGATAGAGAGAAGATTCGCCCTGTACTCATGCATGGATGTTGAGGCCCTGGGTTTGATTTGTCCCGGCTGTTCGGGACTGGTGTGTCAGCTGAAGCCATTCGGGCGCTGCGAGGCCTGCGGAGAGTTTCTATTTGAGGTGGAGCCATCCATTGAGAAACCCAGAACCATCCACCTCAACCGTGCTACAGGCCGCACCACTCTAGAAGGAGAAATCGCTGCTTTTACAGCCATCCCTGTGCACACTGCAGCGACCGCAGGGGAGGTCGCAATTACAGAAGTACGGGAGAAATCCGAGGATGCTGACTCGGTCACCACTGTTTCCTAGCGTCCACCGCCCAAGAGGAAGACCGGCTTGGTTGCCCAGTCCAGCGGTCGCGGTGGATCACCCTGCTCGCCTACGCCCGCCCCGGATGGATCCGGTCGGAAGAGTCCCGGACATCCCCCCTCTACATTGGGTTGAGGTAAGCCGGGCAAAGGAACTTGGTGTTGGGGCGGAGGTGTCGGGGAGTCACGGCCCTGTGTGCCCACGGGGGGTAGCAATTCAGCCTCAACTACAGGCTACCTGCCCGCGGAGGAGTGTGACACCTCCGACCTAGAGTCGCTCTTTGATCCGGGAGACGACGTCATCATAGATGAACTTTTTGCAAAGAAGGGCTGGGACAAGATGCCTCTCTCCTCGTCCCGCAGAGTCAGGGATCCACCCATGTCTACAGGGGATAGTACACCCTGGGTGGAGGCACCAGCGCCTGAGGAGGGACCCCGTCCCCAGTCTGCCCTTCTACCTCTGGTGCCTCCTGCATCTGGCACCGGGGAAAAGAGACTGTTGCTGCGGGCACCTATGCCCAGAGTGGAGGTGGTCAAGGCACCTCGCCACCTGGACGCCATCCTCCTACCGGGTGAGGGAGACCGGGCCACTATGCCTCCGCTTGCGAGACTACAGCACCTCTTTGGTCAAAAAGTTGCTAACGAGTACGGGTGGGAGTACCCGTACTTACCTAAGGAGCTTCTATACGAAGTTGAAGTCTGTCAGGAACGCTGGTACAACAATTTTGTGTGGACGCACCTTCAGGTCCCACATGCCCGCAGGTACCTCGCTTGTTCCCCTAAAGCCTCTCAGCGGTTCAAGGACTGCAAGTCAGAATGGATGTTGGGCCGGCATATTCACGCCGACAAGGTGTTAATTCGGCGCAAAGAGGGGGAGGATGTCGAATACCATCTAGAGACAATGAACCAGCACTTGAAGCCCCTTGTCTTGCCGCACCCAAAGTTCTATTTGTAGGAGAAAAAAAAGACTCCACTTTTGCTTTGCCTTGTTACTGCTGAACTTTCCGGGGTTGCCCCAGGAGAGAAAAAAAAAAAAACTCAGTCACTGTACCCGTGTTAAGAGGTGTTTGTGCTCTTTGGGGGAATTGAAGGACCGTTGCTGTTATTTGTTCTTCATTCTTCCGTCCCACAAAGTAATTATGGACTTTGGGGTAGTTAGAGTCGCAGAGAAAAAAAAAAAGAAGAGAAGACGATCTTCAACTAGTGCAGTTACCGCGGCACTGTCACCAGGTGGCAGTGTTGCGCACCGACATTCACTGTTCACTCACACACTTATAGAAGGAAAGGATTTCTCTACGGAGAGATTATTTTGTTCTCACGCGAACATATGTGTCAGGGATATGTGTGTTTAACATTTATTTTCCCCTCTGCAGGAGAACATCTTATCAAGACCACTGAGATTGGGGTGGGTCAGGATGGGGAGGAATGTCAATGTGAACATGTGTTTTAATTAATGTTGTTGTGTGTTGTTGTTCCCTTCCCTTCCCCTTTATGTCAGGTTCAGGCACAACTGTTTGGTTAGTTTCCAAAACTTTTGTATTTTTGAAATTGTTAGTCGGTTTCTGGATCAGGCTATGATGGCTCCTTTGGGCATAGTTTGCTCCAGACACTGGGGACCAGTGTCCAATAACCGGGGGGAGAGTGTAGCGGGTATATACTTTTGAAACTGGTGAAGATATCAGTGATGTATAGTTCCCTGCGGCCCAGCAGGTGGCGCTGTCATTTTGGGCCGGGGTTGAACCATCGCTGCAGTGCCGTACCCTTTGTGGCCTCTCGCAGCGGTTGTACGGCGGGGCAGGGAACCCGCCGTGCTTGTTGGGAGAGGGTATAAAGGGGGCGGACATCGCACATGGCCCCGGAGCATGTGACTGTGACGTCATGGGACCATGTGACTGTGACGTCATGTGAAGCCTATATTAATCTCTGCGGACCGAAGATTTATCATTACTGCGAGAGGAAGCGTCGAGTCAACATCGAGGAGGAGAAGAGGGAAGAAGACGCCGATGGCGACGACGGGAAGACCGGCTCCTCCACTAGCAAAAGATCTACCAAGAAGTTAGTGGAGGGGCCGGCAGAAGGACAACGGAGAGCCGGACGAGACGACGGAGAAGACCGGGCCTCCGCTAGCAAAAGAGCTAAAAATAAGTTAGCTGAGGCCCGGTGGAAGAAAGAACCGGAGAGCGGGAGAAGAACCGGAGAGCGGGAGAAGAAGAAGGCGACGGAGAAGACCGGTCCTCCGCTAGCAAAAGAGCTAAAAAGAAGTTAGCGGAGGCCCGGCAGAAGAAAGAACCGGAGAGCGCGGCGACGACACCGGAGACCCCCTAAGTCGGAAGAAGACCTCTGGAGCGGTGCAATAAAATACTTTTAAAAACTGTGTTGTGTTTTTTACCATTTTTTTCCACCAGGTGAATGGGTAGGGGTACGATGTACCCCATACTCATTCACATAGGGTGGGGGGCCGGGATCTGGGGGCCCCCTTATTAAAGGGGGCTCCCGGATTCCGATAAGCCCCCCGCCCGCAGACCCCGACAACCAACGGCCAGGGTTGTCGGGAAGAGGCCCTGTCCTCATCAACATGGGGACAGGGTGCTCTGGGGTGGGGGGGCCGCAGGTCGCCCCCCTGCCCCAGAGCACCAAACCCCCCATGTTGAGGGCATGCGGCCTGGTACGATTCAGGAGGGAGGGGGCCGCTCTCGTCCCCCCCTCTTCCCCTGCGGCCTGCCAGGTTGTGTGCTCGGATAAGGGTCTGGTTTGGATCTTGAGGGGGACCCCCACGCCATTTTTTCGGTGTAGGGTTCCCCTTCAAATCCAGACCAGACCCAAGGGCCTGGTATGCTCCTGGAGGGGGAACCCACGCCGTTTTTTTCTTTAAAAATTGGCGTGGAGTTCCCGCTCAGGATTTATACCAAACGCAGTGCCTGGTATTGGCGGGAATTCGCGTCGGATCCCCGCCTATCGGCAATGCGTGTCGCTCATCGTGAAAGGAACATTTTTTCCTTTCCCGATGGCTCGCTACGGAGCTCATAGGGTGTCAATATCGCCGCTAGAAGCAGCGAGATTGACACAATATCGGCGGCACCTACTGTATGTATGTAGTACATGTATGTAGTTGAAGGGATGTGTATATAATGACTTGCCTTTTTTATTTTTATTTTTTACTCACTTAGCTGTATGAAAGTTTATGCAATTGTCTTGATTTTGTTATCTATGTGCTAAAGACTTGTGTGTCCTGAGTGTTCGCTCTTTTGTATGTGAAATGTTTTGTTTGTTTTTCTGTGCATAGGAAACCTTCACGTGATTTTTCTAACCGCTGAGTAATTACTTTCACAGTGCTATTTATTTGCCTTTATTTTATCATTTTTTATTTTTTTTGGTGAACTTTTACCGTGTTTCTCAAATAAAGTTGTAAAATGCTTTGCAGTGCTTTTTCTGTGATTCGGTCTTTTTTCATGTTAAAGCCCAGGTTCACACTGGACTGCGGGAGTGAAGCCGTGCGAGTTCAGCTGAACTCGCATGATTTCACTCTCGCTAGCGGTTCCGATTTCAGCCGCGATTACAAAGACATCTGTGCAGGTTTCTGCACAGATGTCAATGTAAATTGCGGCCGAAATCGCAAAAAGTAGTACAGAAACTACTTTTTGAAATCGGTGCAGCACCGCAGATGCGGCGTCGCACCGATTAGGACGGTGCCATTGCCGGCAATTTGCGGCAAATATCGCCATTTTGACATGCGATTTGACATGCCAAATCGCATGTCAAAACGCACCAGTGTGAACCAGGGCAAAGGTGAACTCAGATATCAATCCCTATAGCATGTGTTCATTTATTTGAAAACAGATCAGATATTCAGTTTTAAAGTGGAGTTCCACCCAAAAATGGAACTTCCACTTTAAGGCCCTGTTCACACCTATGCGAATTGGTTGCGGCTTACACCGCATCCAATTGGCATAACATTATAAAATACATTGATTGTAATGAGGCTGGTTCCTTCACATATGTGCGATGCATTTGCACTGCGCATTGCCCAAAAACCGTGTGCGTTTTCTAGGCATTGCGGTGCGGCTCAGGTGCGAATTCAGGCCCATTATCTTCTATGGGCACGCATCTGATTCGCAGATGTGTTCAGTTCTCAACAGGATTTTCTCCTTGCTCACTACACTTCTCACTACCCCCTCCCTCTCCCCCTCTCCCCCTCCCCCTCTCCACCTCTCCCTCCCTCTCCCAGGTCAGCAAGTCCGCAGCTACACCGCACATGAAATGCTGAACAGCTCTGTTATCTCTTTGCAGAGATAACAGAGCTGGAATTCGCACCGCACAATGGGGAACTCAGCCTTAAGAAAGGTGACCCCCTGACATGCCACATTTGGCATGGAATTTTTTTTGGGGGGGGGGAGCAGAAACCCTTTTTAGAGGGTTCCAGCTCCCACTTCCTCCCTAGGTTGCCTCAGAAACCAGAAGTAAGTCACCCCTCCCTCTCCGCAATAATCTGGGACACGTCCCAGATGATTGCTTCGCCTATCACTGTGTGCAGCGCGGCTCGCGCATGCGCAGTGCGTGCCCGGCTGTGAAGCCACAGCCAGGCGCCCACAGTCACAATGCTAGTGCCGCGGAGAGGAGAAGGAGACGAGCAGGGCTTCATTCCCCCACATCGTGGGCACCCTGGGACAGGTAAGGCCCCTTTCACACTGAGGCGCTTTGCAGGCGCTATTGCGCTAAAAATAGCGCCTGCAATACGCACCAAAAAAGCCGCACAATAGTATCCAATGTGAAAGCCCGAGGGCTTTCACACTGGAGCGTTGCGCTTGCAGGAGTGTCAAAAAACTCCTGCAAGCCGCATCTTTGAGGTGCAATAGGAGCACTAAAAATAGCGCTCTTATAGCGCCCCTGCCCATTGCAATCAATGGGGTAGCACCTCCAAAACGATCGTAAAACGCCGCAAAGAGGCGTTATTACGAGCGTTTTTAACCCATTTTCGGCCGCTAGCGGGGGTTAAAATACCCCCGCTAGCGCCTGCAAATCGCGGCAAAAAAACGGCATAGCGGTGCTAAAAATAGCGCCGCTATACCGCCAGCGCATCCAGTGCCTCGGTGTGAAAGTAGCCCAAGTGTCCGATAATTAAAAGTCAGCAGCTTCAGTATTTGTAGCTGCTGACTTTTAATATTAGGGCACTTACCTGTCCAGGGTTCCAGAGATGTCCTCACCCGAGCCAAATTTTAAATTCTTCTATTGGCTCTTGGGTGCTGGCTTCACTATCTTGGCTACGGTAAACCAGCAGTGAAGCCTTTCAGCTTCACAGCCAGTTACCTACTGCGCATGCACAGAGCACAGTGCACTTTGTGAATGGGCTGGTGGCAGGAGAAGGAGGAGGGGGGGAACATCCGAATGAGATTCTCGCAAGGTGGCAAATGTGGCATCACAGGGGGGGGGGGGAAGCAGAGCTTCACCTTTCAACTTAAAAGGGGTTTAAAGTTATAATTTATTTTCACCTTAATGCATCCTATGCATTAAGGTGAAAAAAAACCTAGCAATGACGGCCCCCCACCCCCATTTACTTACCTGACCCCTCGAAAGTCCTACGCCGTGAACGCGCAGGCTTCTCGGCTCATTCATTGGATGATTGATAGCAGCGCAGCCATTGTCTCGCGCTGCTGTCAATCACATCCAATGACGCAGTGCGCCGGGGGGGGGCGGGGCCAAGTGATACAGTGAGCGATTATAGCCGCTGGCTGTATCACGGGAGCGCACCCGCAAGAACTAACCCCCTCAGGAGAGAGCTTGCATGAAGGTGGAAAGTTCTTGCGGGGAGGAGCCGAGACAGCCGCCGAGGGACCCCAGAAGACCAGGATCGGGGCCACTCTGTGCAAAACGAGCTGCACAGTGGAGGTAAGTATAACATGTTTGTTATTTAAAATCAAAAATATCCTTTACAACCCCTTTAATCTTTTCTGTCCATTTAACAGGCGTAGTGCTGCTTGTGGTTCCAGCTGGGAGAAATCCATCTTCAGGTCCTCCTCTTGGATGCATTTCTGGAAAGTGGATACGTTGTGGCACAAGGCAAGACCTGGCATCAAGGATCTGCCAGAGGTGGTGTGGAAGGAGCCCAACAACCTCACCATCCCTGTCCTCTATGAAGCTGGTGGGGGTGCAGCATAGTCATTTCTCTCTTCATCAAGAGTCTGCGACGGATATTGGAGTCCCCCCCGTACTTTCTAAATATGTGCGTTCCCTGTCTTCTCAATTCTGCTTTAATTAATAAATACAATTTAATTGTACTGATCAGTGAGGCGTGGTCACATCTTAATTATTTAGTGTGGGCTGGAACATTGGTTCATCAGATTTTTTTTAAAATATTCTTCATTTATATTTCAAAGAAGGTACAACTGATACATTACACATGTTCCATTCCATATCTATACATGGTACATTTCTCGTCCCATCACTTTTTTTAATCCCATTTTTTAAACACATATCCCCACTCTTCAGTGTCAGTAGATTAGGCCCCTTTCACACTGAGGCGTTTTTACCGCGTTTTTGCAGTAAAAATGCCTGAAATAATCCTGCCCCATCATTCTCAATGTAAAAGCCCTGAGGGATTTCACATTGAGGCGTTTTGCTGGCTGTGCGTTGGAAAAAATCCTTCAAACAGCTTTTTTGGAGCATCTTTAGGGCGCTAAAAATCGTGCTGTAAAAACGCCTATCTCCATTGAAATGAATGAGTAACGTGGTAAAAACGCAGTAAAATCACAGGAAAAAAACTCAGATTTTTTTTGCGTTTTTTCAATGCATCAGTGTGAAAGGGGCCTTACATTCCATGTATTCCTGTGTATGTACTTCCAAAAGGACCCCTATATCTGTTGAGTATCTCTGTCCTTCAAATCTCTCTGCGTTACTTATTCTTCCCTTGCATTTTTATATTTCCCCCAACAACCCCCCCCCCCCCCCAAAGCAAAACCAAGAAACCAAAAATCAGGTTAATCAGATTTCTGAACATTGTCGCAATGACAAAATTATTATTTACTGAGCTAAACTGTACCAAAGTAACACTGGCCATATGGTGTAGAACCTGGTCAGATTGCTGACTAGATGTAAATGTCCATCCAATCAGATTGGAGAGTGTATGGGGAAAGAATTGTCCAGAATGCACAAAACACAGACATGTGTTGAGAAGATGTTTTCATGGAAGTTTTGGCTCCACCAATGATTATAGACTATCACCATAAAATGCACAATTGCAAGTCCAGGAAACATCTGCACAGTTGTCGATCGGAGGAAGATCTCTAGAGTGATTATTGAGTTGTTTCAAAAAGAAATGAATGAAAGGAATAAAAGTGGAAGCAATTTTTTCCATGTGATAAGGAAAAGCTCATTAATAGGGTTTAGCGAACCCGAACTGTAAAGTTCGGGTCCGTGCCGAACTTTATCTTTTTCCCGAACCCAAACCCGAACCCGGACTTTGCGCGAAAGTCCGGGTTCGGGTTTGGCAATCTAATGGCGCAGTTAGAAATGCTTCAGGGGCCAGCCAATCACCTTTTGATTAGCTGGTGTGCCCTTAGAAGCCATCATAGCCATGCCTACTAATGGCATGGCTGTGATTGGTCAGTGCAACATGTGACCCAGCTTCTATATAAGCTAGAGGCACACAGCACACACGTCACTCTGCTTCAGAATAGATAGGGAGAGGATCTTGTCTGCTGCTGCTGCTTTTAGGGAGAGATTGAAAAATACATGAGTTAGTCCTGATTCTGGAATCTGAGGGACAGTGTAGTGTAGGGCCAGGTTCCTGTTGGTGCTTTCAGGGAGAGAGATATATTATATAGGAATAGGAGTCCAGATTCAGAGATATAACTCAGCGATCTGCATAGGTTTACGTGTTTGTGTTGCAGTGCAGTCTTTTTACACTGCCATGAGCCCAGTGTCAGAGAAAATCTACCTTTTATCTGCAAGCTCAGTGCACCAGCACTGCATATATTACGTTGAGAGATACACCGTTTCCATACTGTGGGTGTATTCTGCTCTTGGAAAAAGATCCATTTAGGGCAAAAAAAAAAAAGGCACTTTAATTTGCATTTTATTTTGCTCGTGCAAAAAAAGATCCGTTTAGGGCAAAAAAAAATAAAAAATTTGCACTTTAATGTACGCTTGCAAAAAGACCCATTTAGGGCCACAAAAAATATTTTGCAGTGTGTTATACATATGTGAAGGCGTGTGAAATAAACCATTTCTATATATTTGTCTTCTACTGTGCTATACTAAAAAAAAACACATTTTTTTTTAATAGCATTTTCTGCAGTTCTGTAGCTGTGCGATTCAGTGGTTACGTACTGTGGGTGTGTTGTGGTCTTCCAAAAAACGCCATTTAGGGCCACAAAAAATATTTTGCAGTGTGTTATACATATGTGGAGGTGTGTGAAATAAACAATTTCTATATAGTTTTCTTCTACTGTGCTATACTAAAAAAAAAAACATTTTTTTTTAATAGCATTTTCTGCAGTTCTGTAGCTGTGCGATTCAGCGGTTACAAACTGTGGGTGTGTTGTGGTCTTCCAAAAAACGCCATTTAGGGCCACAAAAAATATTTTGCAGTGTGTTATACATATGTGGAGGTGTGTGAAATAAACAATTTCTATATAGTTTTCTTCTACTGTGCTATACTAAAAAAACAACATTTTTTTTTAATAGCATTTTCTGCCGTTCTGTAGCTGTGCGATTCAGCGGTTACGTACTGTGGGTGTGTTGTGGTCTTCCAAAAAACGCCATTTAGGGCCACAAAAAATATTTTGCAGTGTGTTATACATATGTGGAGGTGTGTGAAATAAACAATTTCTATATAGTTTTCTTCTACTGTGCTATACTAAAAAAAAAAAAAAACATTTTTTTTGAATAGCATTTTCTGCAGTTCTGTAGCTGTGCGATTCAGCGGTTACGTACTTAATTCCCTCACTGGAGCGGGATCGTAAGATGCGTGAGTACAAGCGAACGCTGGTAGACGCGCTGCTGGTGGCATTCCCACCTGACAGCGGGCGTACGGTGGAAGCACAAGGCGAAGGCAGAGGAGGAGGAAGAGGTCGCCAACGCAGCCGGGGCACCGGCAGCACCTCAGAAGGCAGGGTTAGCATGGCTGAAATGTGGAAAAGCTTTGTCAGCACGCCACAACAACCAGCACCACCAGCTGAGATGGAACGTCTTAGCAGGAGGCAGCATTTCACCAACATGGTTGAGCAGTATGTGTCCACAGGCCTACACGTACTGGATGACGGGTCTGCCCCCTTTAACTTCTGGGTCTCCAAATTGGGCACATGGCCTGAGCTTGCCCTTTATGCCTTGGAGGTGCTGGCCTGCCCTGCAGCCAGTGTATTATCTGAACGTGTATTTAGCACGGCAGGGGGCGTTATCACAGACAAGCGCAGCCGCCTGTCCAGAGTCAATGTGGACAAGCTCCCGTTCATTAAAATGAACCAGGCATGGATCCCACAGGACTTGTCCGTACCTTCTGCAGAATAGACATGTATACCGGTGTTGTGACAAAAACTGTCCGGCCATCGGATTGTGTCCGGCCCATACTGCGAAGGCGCAGCGCTTGCGCAGTACAGAGGACAAGGAGATTCACAAAATCTCCGAAGATGAACGGCGCCTGCGCAGTGAGTGCAGGTTCAAGCCCCACCATCCAAGTGGACATACGATAGCACATAGTAACAGGGCCCCTCACGGGCTCGGTTCGATCGCCACGCTTCGGGCACGGCCTCACTTGGCTCGGCTTGAACCACGGATGGTGTGGCCTTCACCTGAACTCACCACGCAGGCGCTGTTCGTCTTGGGAGATTTTTGAAATCCCCTTGTCCTACATACTGAGCAAGCGCAGTACACGGTGGACACTATTTGACGGGGGACAGAATTCGACACATCACCGGCCTGTCAGGTCACCTATGGCCAGGTGACAGATGCACACCATAGGGGGACAGGAGTGCACCGCAAGGTAGTGAACCCTATGGCTGACTGCTGCGGATAGGAAACTGGGTGGTTGTGGAAAGCGGGACCAGAGGAGCACAAACGGGATCCTATAGGAAGCTAGAGCCAAGATTCCCCAGGGCGCAGAGTCTAAGACCCAGCAGGTCTTCTCCAGAGCCTCTAGTGGTGAGGATGTTATGCTGCAGGCTGGGTCCAGGTCGCGGCCCCTAGAGTCTCCTAGCTCACGCCCCGTAGGATATGGGGAAAAGAGGGGAAGCAGCAGCACAAGATATAAGAGTAACGAATAACAAGCTGAAGGTCAAGGGACACAAGCAGACAAGGAAAACGAAGGACAAGCTGAAGGTCAAGTGTCACGAGCAGACAGGGATAGTCGGAGACAAGCCAAATGTATAACAGAGAGACAGACGTAGCACACGGCAGGCAGGAACCCAAACACACAATGCCTAACAAACACGTTACATAGTTACATAGTTAGTCAGGTTGAAAAAAGACACAAGTCCATCCAGTTCAACCGTAAAAAAAAAAAAAAAAAAAAAAATAAAACAAACATATATCGTACAATCCCATATACCCAATTCTATACCCACAGTTGATCCAGAGGAAGGCAAAAAACCCCCAGAAGAGCATGATCCAATTTGCTACAGCAGGGGAAAAAATTCCTTCCTGATCCCCCGAGAGGCAATCGGATGTTCCCTGGATCAACTTTACCTATAAATGTCAGTACCCAGTTATATTATGTACATTTAAGAAAGAATCCAGGCCCTTCTTAAAGCAATCTACTGAGCTGGCCAGAACCACCTCTGCAGGGAGTCTATTCCACATTTTCACAGCTCTTACTGTGAAAAAACCTTTCCGTATTTGGAGGTGAAATCTCTTTTCCTCTAGACGCAAAGAGTGCCCCCTTGTCCTTTGTGTTGACCGTAAAGTGAATAACTGAACACCAAGTTCACTATATGGACCCCTTATATATTTGTACATGTTGATCATATCCCCCCTTAATCTCCTCTTCTCAAGAGAGAATAAATTCAGTTCCTCTAATCTCTCCTCATAGCTGAGCTCCTCCATGCCTCTTATCAGTTTGGTTGCACTTCTCTGCACTTTCTCCAGTTCCCCAATATCCTTTTTGAGAACTGGGGCCCAAAACTGAACTGCATATTCCAGATGAGGTCTTACTAATGATTTGAACAGGGGCAAAATGATATCTCTCTCTCTGGAGACCATACCTCTCTTAATACAAGAAAGGACTTTGCTCGCTTTGGAAACCGCAGCTTGGCATTGCATGCCATTATTGAGCTTATGATCTACCAAAACCCCCAGATCCTTCTCCACTATGGATCCCCCCAGTTGTACTTCCCCTAGTATGTATGATGCATTCATATTATTAGCCCCCAAGTGCATAACTTTACATTTATCAACATTAAACCTCATCTGCCACATAGTCGCCCAATTAGACAGAGCATTGAGGTCGGCTTGTAAATTGGCGACATCCTGTAAGGACGTTATTCCACTGCATAGCTTGGTGTCATCTGCAAAGACAGAAATGTTACTTTTGATCTCAGACCCAATATCATTTATAAACATATTAAAAAGTAAGGGTCCCAGCACTGAACCTTGGGGTACACCACTGATAACCTTGGACCATTCAGAGTAAGAATCATTAACCACTACTCTCTGAATTCTGTCTTTTAGCCAGTTTTCTATCCATTTACAAACTGATATTTCCAATCCTGTAGACTTTACCTTACACATGAGCCGTGTGTGGGGAACTGTATCGAACGCTTTTGCAAAATCCAAGTATACCACGTCCACTGCCACCCCTCTGTCCAAGGTCTTACTTACCTCTTCATAAAAAGAAATCAGGTTTGTTTGACAACTTCTGTCTTTCATGAATCCATGCTGTCTGTTGCTTAAATAGTTTTTTTCCAGCAAGAACTCATCTATGTGGTCTTTTATTAATCTCTCCAGTATTTTCCCAACTATAGAAGTTAAACTAACAGGTCTATAGTTACTTGGTAAACACTTAATTCCCTTTTTAAATATAGGCACCACATTGGCCCTGCGCCAATCCAGTGGTACTATTCCTGTCATTAATGAGTCCCTAAAAATTAAATACAATGGCTTTGAAATTACAGAGCTCAATTCTTTTAGGATCCGTGGGTGTATGCCATCTGGTCCAGGTGCTTTATCCACCTTTATTCCATCTAAATATTTCTGGACCATATCACTTTTGAGCCATTGTGGATTTGGGGCTGTGTCACTACCACCCCCATTTTGGACATGAGCTCCCCCATGCTCCTTTGTATACACAGAACTGAAGAAAGTATTTAATAAATTAGCCTTCTCTTTGTCCCCAGTCACCCACTCTAGATTATTTTGTAAAGGGTCTACATGCTCAGACTTGACCTTTTTACTATTAATATATTTGAAGAATTTTTTGGGGTTTGTCCTACTATCTTTTGCAATCTGTCGTTCATTTTGAATTTTTGCATCCTTGATTTCCTTTTTGCATATCCTGTTATATTCTTTGTAACATTTAAATGACACTAGTGTTCCCTCATTTTTATATTTTTTAAAAGCTCTTTTCTTATAGTTTATAGCTTTTTTAACTTTGGCAGTGAGCCACATAGGTTTTATTTTTAGCCTTTTAAACTTATTGCCCATGGGAATATACTTTGCAGTGAGTTCACAAACAGTCTTTTTGAAGAATTCCCATTTCTGTTCTGTGCCCATTGATGCCAATATTCCTTCCCAGTCTAAGTCCTGGAGAGCAGCACTCATCCTTGGAAAATTTGCTCTCTTGAAATTAAGTGTTTTTATCTTTCCTGTATGTGATTTTTGCTTACAACTAACATCAAATGAAATCATGTTATGGTCACTGCTACCCAGGTGTTCCTTTATCTGAACATTAGTAATACGCTCTGCATGGTTTGAGATTACCAGGTCCAACAGAGCATCATTCCTAGTTGGGGCCTCAATAAACTGGACCATAAAATTGTCCTGCAATAGGTTTATAAATTTTTGCCCTTTAACTGTCCCAGCAGTTCCATTACTCCAGTCAATTTCTGGGTAGTTGATCAGCAAAGCAGGCTTGCAGTGCACAGGTTAATATAGTGTTCTGTGATAGGGCCTGGGGTGGAGTCTGGCTGAGAGGAGATTATAAAGGAAGCCAGGTGAAGGAGGTCTGGTCTCTAAGATGAACACATGAGGAGGAAAGGTAAGATGGCAGACAGACATTAATGCATATCCATGACACGGCCTTACCCAGCCATTGTTGTATTTTTGAACCAGTGTTGGCTACCTCGTCCTCCTCCACCGCCGCCACCTCAACCTCCTACTCCATATGGACCTCGTCCTCCTAGGTCAAGATTATAATTTTATTTTTTTGTAGCGCACAGATCCTTACCCCCTTACCTGCCTTTATGTTGTTGGCTCCTCGCAGGAGGGAGAAAGGCACACCGCACTACCAGCTCGTACCCTCCTCTATAAAGAGGTTGAGCGGTGTACTTGACGGGCCGTGTCCACAGCCGGAGTCAAAACTCCTCCAGAGGATGATTCTCACCTCTACTGTAGGTAGAGGCAAGTCCTTTAATTCCCAGTAAAGTCAATGTCCACACCAGCTGAAATTACAACTCTTATTCTCTCATGGCAAAATAAACTCTACTCGGATAGAAAAGGTTAGAGCAAAGAAACAGGACAGCTTAAGGTGTGGAGGAGCACCAGGCACAAACGTAGCACATTCACTTCACTGCTTAGGTTTCTCAAACAGTTTTAGGTGCACGGTCTCTGCCACAGACCTTGAGGTTGGTCTCTGCCACAGACCGGGTGTACAAGGCCCCTGCCACGGACCTGGAGAACTTTGGTCTCTGCCACAGATCAGGGTGTATAAGGCCCCTGCCATGGGCCGGGTGAATAAGGCCTCTGATACAGTCAAGATGACCTTGAGCTTCTCCTTCTACGAACCTAGCCCATATCAAGGGGAAGACATCTCTCCAGGGAGTCAACAGACCCTTCCTTCACCGGCACTCCCGCATCGGTCCATCAGAATGATCCTCCCTTCCCTGGAACATGGTCCCCTACACGAGGCGGCACCCTAAGACTCCTCGACCCTTAGCGGACTCCAGACGAAGGCTCTGGACTCCAGGCTTTACTCCCGCACCTAGGCCTCCATACCCAGGGCAGCAGGAACTCCAGGATAGTACCTCACCCCGGGCTAAAGGTACCCGAGATGGAACAGGAACACATGCACCCAGGCCGAAGGCACCTGGGCGTGGACCCCACTGGACATCAGCCCCCAGGCCAAAGGTCTGCCCCTTTTATATGCTCTCCCGGCATGCACAGCAGGTTCCCCGCCCCGCTGTACTACTGTCAAGAGGGGACACAAAAGGCACAGCACTGTATCGGCGGTTCAACCCTAGCCTACCATGGCAGCGCCACCTGTAGGCCGCAGGGAACTGCACACCAATACTGTCCCCCGAGGACAAAATGGTCCATGAATCCTACAGAATTAGGGTGTTTGAGCCTATTTACCACTCAAACACTTCCCTTAAATTTAGCACCCCGCTACATTTTTATTTCAAAGCATTTTATTTTCCCACTAGCTTATCCATTAAATTGAATAATTTATTCCAGAAAGGGCGTATTCTGGGGCATTCCCACCATATGTGTGGCATCGTGCCGTTGAGTTTCTGAGGTTCTTAATGACTTCCTGTACCTCTTCTGCTGAAAAGGGGGCCTACAGCATATTTTTTTATTTTTTTTATGTTATTTTAAGTTATTTCCCTATCCACATTTGTTTGCAGAGCACTTGCCATGCTCTTAACAATATTTTGCTGCCATTTGCAGCCCTCTAGCCCTTTCCATTACTTTTTTAGAGCCTTTTTAGTCCTTAGAAGTCCGGGTCCCCATTGACTTCAATGGGGTTCGGGTTCGGGTTCGGGTTCGGGTTAAAGTTCGGTCCCGAACCCGAACTTTTTTCCGAAGTTCGGCCGAACCCGTCGAACCCGAACATCCAGGTGTCCGCTCAACTCTACTCATTAACATGCATTACAATGAGCACAAGTCCGATGTCTGTTCTCCCTATTCAGTGGTCATCCACCCTGTCAGGCCAGGTTTGCGAGATACTGAAATACATGACAGGTGATCTCATTTGCTGCTCAGTGATTGCAGTATTCTGGTCTGCATCTCCCCCGAGGTAATACATAAAATGTAGTGCGATAGCTGCAGACGTTATTGAGTGGATTTAAATGTCATCCAATCAGATTGGACAGTGTATGTGGAAATTAATTGTTTAGAGAAATGGGTGGATTTAAATGTCATCAAATCAGATTGGTTGCTCAGAGAAATGGGTGGATTTAGAGGTCATCCAATCAGATTGGACAGTGTATGTGGAAATGAATTGTTTAGAGAAATGGGTGGATTTAAATGTCATCCAATCAGATTGGTTGCTCAGAAAAATTGGTGGATTTAGATGTCATCCAATCAGATTGCACAGTGTATGGGGACATGAATTGTTTAGAGAAATGGGTGGATTTAGATGTCATCCAATCAGATTGGACAGTGTATGTGGAAATTAATTGTTTAGAGAAATGAGTGGATTTAGATGTCATCCAATCAGATTGGACAGTGTATGTGGAAATTAATTGTTTAGAGAAATGAGTGGATTTAGATGTCATCCAATCAGATTGGACAGTGTATGTGGAAATTTATTGTTTCGAGAAATGAGTGGATTTAGATGTCATCCAATCAGATTGGACAGTGTATGTGGAAATTAATTGTTTCAAGAAATGAGTGGATTTAGATGTCATCCAATCAGATTGGTTGCTCAGAGAAATGAGTGGATTTAGATGTCATCCAATTAGATTGGACAGTGTATGTGGAAATTAATTGTTTAGAGAAATGAGTGGATTTAGATGTCATCCAATCAGATTGGACAGTGTATGTGGAAATTAATTGTTTAGAGAAATTAGTGGATTTAAATGTCATCCAATCAAATTGGACAGTGTATGTGGAAATTAATTGTTTAGAGAAATTAGTGGATTTAAATGTCATCCAATCAGATTGGCTGCTCAGAGAAATTGGTGGATTTAGATGTCATCCAATCAGATTGCACAGTGTATAGGGACATGAATTGTTTAGAGAAATTAGTGTATTTAAATGTCATCCAATCAGATTGCACAGTGTATGGGGAAATGAATTGTCCAGAATGCACAATACACAGACATGTGTTGAGAAGATGTTTTCATGGAAGTTTTGGCTCCACCAATGATTATAGACTATCCCTATAAAATACACAATTACAAGTCCAGTAAACATCTGCACAGTTGTTGATAGGAGGAAGATCTCTAGAATGATTATTGAGTTGTTTCAAAAAGAAATGAATGAAAGGAATAAAAGTGGAAGCAATATTCTCCATGTGATAAGGAAAAGCTCATTAACATGATCAGCATTACAATGAGCAAGTGCCCGATGTCTGTTTCATATTTAAGAATGTGTCTGCGCCCGTACGTGCAACGATTCCGCGAATCCGGCGTAAGTCGCCAGCATGCGCCATGTCTCAATATTATTCCTGCCCGTGCAAATGCGCCAACATTTTCTTAAATCAGCCCCTATGTCTCATGTAAAGGGGACTGGAATAGCCCTGAGGAATACATTAAAAAAGAAAATGCATCAACATCAACTAGTGGATGTGTGGAGGACACAACACAATAAGCAGCGGGATTATACATTCCACTCCCCGGTACATGAGAATTACTCCAGATTAGACTTTTTTTTTGATTGAGCATAGGTTGCTGGAAGCAGTAAGTAGTACAAAAATTGGAATAGTGACTTTCTCAGACCATGCGCCAGTGACACTCCATCTGAATATAGGAGAGGCACAAAATAGGAGTAGTAGTTGGAGACTGAATGAAGAACTCTTACAAGATAAAGCTGTAGAAAAGAGAATTAAAGAGAAACTAGAACAATTTTTTGGGTTTAATAGCACTAAGGACATGTCTGAGGCAACAGTCTGAGAAACACATAAGGCATATATAAGGGGATGCTAATAAGGGAAGGAGCGGAAAAAAAAGTACAAAGGTGAAAAAAATAACTTTAACAAAAGAAATATATGAATTGGAACAGCAACATAAGCAAACCTGTGAAAAAGAACCCCTATTAAAATTGAATATCAAAAGAGAGGCGATGAGAGAACTAATTGAACAAGAAGCCCGAACAACATATAACCAGATAAAGAAAGAGAGGTACTAGTGGGGCAATAAGCCTGGTAAATACTTAAAGAAAGTATTAAAAAATAAAAAAACAGCTAACTATATAGAAAAAATACAAACGGATACTGGGGAAGTAGTTTATAAAAAAGCAGAAATAGCAAAAAACCTTTTAAGAATATTACGGGAGACTTTATTCAATTAATAAAAACAAAACAACAGAAGGGGTAAAACAAAAAGGGGAGAAAATAAATGTTTTTTTAAAGGAAATAGAACTTAATAAAATCCCAGAAGATAAACTCAGTTATTTAGACGCCCCCATAACAGAAGAGATTAGGGAAATCTTAGAAATTTCACCGGGTGGGAAAAGTCCTGGACCTGATGGTCTGACAACACTTTACTATAAAAAATGTAAGGACATATTAATCCAGAGACTGTGCTCCTATATGAATGGGATAGGTACAAGGTGGGAGATGAGGAGAGAGGCGCTAGAGTCCACTATTACCATAATCCCGAAAGAAGGCAAAGATAGCACACTCTGCTCTAGCTATAGACCGATCTCACTTTTAAATAGTGACACTAAAGCCCCGTACACATGATCGGTTTGACTGATGAAAACCGTCCGATGGATGGTTTTCATCAGACCAACCGATCGTGTATGGTACCCATCAGTCTTTTTTCCATCGGTTGTAAAAAATAGAACTTGTTTTAAAATTTTCCGATGGATAAAAAACCGATGGAAATTTCCAATCGTCTATGGGCAAGTCCATCGGTTAAAAAAACCCCACCCATGCTCAGAATCAAGTCGACGCATGCTCAGAAGCATTAAACTTCTTTTTTCTCGGCTCATCGGAGTGTTTTACGTCACCGCGTTTGGAACGGTCGGTTTTTTGACTGATGGTGTGTGGCCAAGACTGATGAAAAACAGTTTCATCGGATTTCCGATGGACAAATCCATCGGACGAAAATCCATAGGTTATCCGATCGTGTGTACGGGGCTTAAGATATTTGCTAAAATATTGGCTGGGAGGATGAAAACAATAATGACTGATTTGATACATGCAGATCAGGTGGGTTTTATCCCAGGTAGGGAGGGGAGGGATAATGAAATAAGAACACTTCTTAGGCTGCAGAAAATTAAAGATAGTGGGGCCCCAGGTCTACTACTGTCAATCGATGCTGAAAAAGCATTTGACAGGGTAGACTGGGGTTTCATGCAGAGCACATTAGAAGCAATAGGATTAGGACCTAGAATGACCACCTGGATAAAAGCATTATATAACCGACCCACGGCGAGTGTAAAAGTTAACGGGACCATTTTGGGATCATTTGAAATGTATAATGACACAAGACAGGGGTCCCCCCTGTCCCCCCTCTTGTTCGTGGTGGAGCTGGAACCCCTGTTAAGGGGGATTAGGTGGAACGCGGAGGTTAGGGGGATAAAGGTAGGAGAGGAAGAACACAAATTATGCGGACGATATCTTATTTTTTATAACCAGTCCCAGAATAACCCTCCCAAACTTAATGAAATCCTTAAAAGAATATGGAGAGTTTTCCAAATTTAAAATGAACCCGACCAAGTCTGAAACTTTAAGTATGAACACACCAAAAATAGACCGAAACACCTACCAAAAAGAATTCCCATTTGTCTGGGGAAAAAAAGAACTAAAGTACCTAGGAGTAAAGATAACTACAACTATAGATATATTATATAAAGCAAATTTCTTGCCATTGCTAAATGAAACTAAGGCAGAACTTAAAGCGAAGGTTCACCCTAAATGTAAACTTTATATTCCCAATATCCTTGCAATATGTACATTAACATGTCACCAACCTTTTTTATTTTTCGCGGCTCTAATTGAAGATAATCAGCTGTATTAGGTTTCACTTCCTGGTTTTCCTCCCGCGGAAGTAGGCGAGTCTTTTTCATTCCCCGGCGGCGCTGTGTGTGCTGGGATGACGGCGCAATGTCTTCTGGGAGCAAAGTGTCATGCATCCCAGGAGACGCCGTCCAGCGAAATCCCTCGAGATTTCACTCGTCATGTGACTCATATACCCGGTCACGTGACGAGGGCGGATCTAATTCCGCCATTTTAAATAAGGGCGCACAGGGGAATCTTCCCATTAAACACCTAAACATTAAACAATGCCAGGAGACGCGCATTCACCGCTACCCGGAAGTGTGGCGGAAGTCTGTGCTTGTGGGCTTCACGATGCCCACAAGCAAAATGGAAAAGCCCAGGAACCATTTTTATAAATGTTTCTTTTTAACTAAAATGGACGGGGGATGATTTAAAGCACAGGACGAGTGAGTACTAAATAGTCATCTGTAACCACATTTAATGGACTGAAAAAAAAAAAAAACTATGGACCACGGAACCTCCGCTTTAACAGATTAGCTTCGGGTCATATATCGTGGGGTGGAAGAATAAATATTTTTAAAATGGTAATTTTACTCAAAATTATGTATAAAATGCAGATGCTCCAGATTCCCCTACCACAGTTTTACTTCAAAATCTTACAAACGATGCTCTTAAGATTTATATGGCGAGAGAAAAAAACACGTATTAGTTGGGCAATATTGACAAAGAAAAAGGCACAAGGGGGGTTAGGGGCACCGGACCTCAGAAACTACGATAATGCGATCATTCTCACACGAATAGTAGAATGGGGTAAAAATAATAAAGAAAAGAGATGGGTAAATATGGAACACGGAATCAGTAAAGCCACATTGGGGAAAATAATATGGATACCAGCACAGTATAGAGAACTCAGTAGGGACACACATAGTATCACATGAAATGCACTAAAAATCTGGGATAATGTACACAAAAGGGAAAAATGGGATTTCAACTCCCCACTAATATCACTAACAGACACAAAATATTTCACACCAGTGAATATTGTGGTTTATATCGTGTTTGGTGCTACACTATTATGTACGTTCAAGATAAGTGGAGAATCTTGTTTAATGTAATGATGTTTTGCACGAAAAATCAATAAAGAAATATAAAAAAAAAAAGTTAAATACTACTACGCTTCACACCTGAAGGTCATTGCCTCCTGTTCCAGCTTGCAGGCTCCTAGCCACTGGGCTGACATTGAGAAAGGGGTGTTATATCTGGTTCACCCATGTTCCTTAGTCTGGTCTCACTCGCAACACATAGATCCTATTTATAGACGTCAAAGTACTGCACCTATGTATTTCACATTAACTGTTTGGCGTAAATGCCTTAAGAAATTAGCTCCATCCTCCCCATGCTCCCCCCTTGTGAATGTGTTATTTAATCTGTCAATACCTGATAGCTTGTCCCTGGGACGTATCCTCCCGATAAATAATTCCTTATTCCAACTTCGGAACTTAGTCCACCCAATCTCTCGTAGGCTTCATACTTTTGACACCCTGCGTGAGAAGTTCCACATTCCTTCGCACCTGTACCATTTTTATGTGCAAATTAGACATTTCTTCCAGTCCCAGGCTCCGCTCTTGACCCTAGATAAACCCACTTATTTTGAATATATATGTGCACAGGGACCCCACCAATTACATTTGATTTCCTCTATTTATCATATCCTCCAGGAGTCAACCACCCTCACTGAAGTCACGCACTTATACATGAGAAGATGGGCCCATCTGATAGGTAGGCCCATCAGCTCTCAGATGTGGGATAGGATCTGGTCCTCCACTTTTAAGTCTTCCAAATGTTTTGTGCAGAGGGAGACATCAATCAAGATCCTCATGCTTTGGTATAAGACTCCTGAAGTCATTCATAAGTATGATCCTTCGAGTTCAGCCAGATGCTGGCGTTGCGGACTAGCCGTAGGTTCTTTATATCACATTTTTTGGCAATGTGCGCTGATACAACCCTTCTGGCATGAAGTGATGACACTATTGCAGAAAGTGGTGGAGGTATCTCTCCCGCTAGATCCACTACATTATTTACTGGGCATTTCTTTCTCAGGTATTACTTAAAAAGACAACAGGCTCATTTCTTATATCCTCCTAGCTGCTAAGAGACTTATTCCTTCGTGCTGGTTAGGGATGAGCTTCTTGTTCGAGCCGAACATACGTTCGACTCGAACATTGGCTGTTCGATGAAGATCGAACGTTTTGGCCCGTTCGCGCCAAATTCGAGTGACGCGAACGGCCCGCAATACACTGCGCCATCGCAGTGCAATCCCGACGCTGTGATTGGCCAAGCATGCACTGTGACCCCACATGCTTGGCCAATCACAGCGCCAGCAGCGAGGAGAGCCATAATTGGCCACAGGTAGGATGCCTGTGGCCAATTATAGCTCAGGGGGATTTAGTACACGTCCCACACTATAAAAGGCCGCCAGCGCGGCGGCCTTGTGTAGTGTGTTCCGGTTCAGGGAGAGAGAAGGATAGGCAGGGACAGTGTCAGTGCTATTTGTTCATTTAACTTGTGTGCAGGGAGAGAAAATGATAGGCAGGGACAGTGTCAGTGATATTCTTTGCTAAACCTTGTGTGCAGGGAGAGAGAAGGATAGGCAGGGACAGTGTCAGTGATATTCTTTGCTAAACCTTGTGTGCAGGGAGAGAGAAGGATAGGCAGGGACAGTGTCAGTGATATTCTTTGCTAAACCTTGTGCATTTACAGTGTGTTGGCGTGCAGGGACAGAGAAGGATAGGCAGGGGACAGTGTCAGTGTCATTTTTGCTAAGCCTCCTGCACAGTATACACCTGAAACTAGCCCTTATTGCTGTGTTTTCCTGTTGTGTAACACAGGCAGGCATCTGCAGCACTTACAGTGGGCATAGTGTGCTTCCTGCAAAATATACACCTGAAGCTAGCCCTTATTGCTGTGTTTTCCTGTTGTGTAACACAGGCAGGCATCTGCAGCACTTACAGCTGGCGTAGTGTGCTTCCTGCAAAATATACACCTGAAGCTAGCCCTTATTGCTGTGTTTTCCTGTTTTGTAACACAGGCAGGCATCTGCAGCACTTACAGCGGGCGTAGTGTGCCTCCTGCACATTATACACCTGAAGCTACCCTTTATTGCTCATGGTTTTTTTCTTTTGTGTTACACTAACAGGCATCTGCAGCACTTACAGCGGGCGTAGTGTGCTTCCTGCAAAATTTACACCTGAAGCTAGCCCTTATTTCTGTGTTTTCCTGTTGTGTAACACAAGCAGGCCTCTGCAGCACTTACAGCGGGCGTAGTGTGCTTCCTGCAAAATATACACCTGAAGCTAGCCCTTATTGCTGTGTGTTCCTGTTGTGTAACACAGGCAGGCATCTGCAGCACTTACAGCGGGCGTAGTGTGCTTCCTGCAAAATATACACCTGAAGCTAGCCCTTATTGCTGTGTTTTCCTGTTGTGTAACACAGGCAGGCATCAGCAGCACTTAGAGCGGGCGTAGTGTGCTTCCTGCAAAATATACACCTGAAGCTATCCCTTATTGCTGTGTTTTCCTGTTGTGTAACACAGGCAGGCATCTGCAGCACTTACAGCGGGCGTAGTGTGCCTCCTGCAAAATATACACCTGAAGCTAGCCCTTATTGCTGTGTTTTCCTGTTGTGTAACACAGGCAGGCATCAGCAGCACTTAGAGCGGGCGTAGTGTGCTTCCTGCAAAATATACACCTGAAGCTATCCCTTATTGCTGTGTTTTCCTGTTGTGTAACACAGGCAGGCATCTGCAGCACTTACAGCGGGCGTAGTGTGCCTCCTGCAAAATATACACCTGAAGCTAGCCCTTATTTCTGTGTTTTCCTGTTGTGTAACACAGGCAGGCCTCTGCAGCACTTACAGCGGGCGTAGTGTGCTTCCTGCAAAATATACACCTGAAGCTAGCCCTTTATGCTGTGTTTTCCTGTTGTGTAACACAGGCAGGCATCTGCAGCACTTACAGCGGGCGTAGTGTGCTTCCTGCAAAATATACACCTGAAGCTAGCCCTTATTGCTGTGTTTTCCTGTTGTGTAACACAGGCAGGCATCAGCAGCACTTAGAGCGGACGTAGTGTGCTTCCTGCAAAACATACACCTGAAGCTTCCCCTTATTGCTGTGTTTTCCTGTTGTGTAACACAGGCAGGCATCTGCAGCACTTACAGTGGGCGTAGTGTGCCTCCTGCACATTATAAACCTGAAGCTACCCCTTATTGCTCGTGTTTTTTTCTTTTGTGTTACACTAATAGGCATCTGCAGCACTTACAGCGGGCGTAGTGTGGTTCCTGCAAAATATACACCTGAAGCTAGCCCTTATTGCTGTGTTTTCCTGTTGTGTAACACAGGCAGGCATCTGCAGCACTTACAGCTGGCGTAGTGTGCTTTCTGCAAAATATACACCTGAAGCTAGCCCTTATTGCTGTGTTTTCCTGTTCTGTAACACAGGCAGGAATCTGCAGCACTTACAGCGGGCGTAGTGTGCCTCCTGCACATTATACACATGAAACTACCCCTTATTGCTCGTGGTTTTTTTCTTTTGTGTTACACTAACAGGCATCTGCAGCACTTACAGCGGGCGTAGTGTGCTTCCTGCAAAATATACACCTGAAGCTAGCCCTTATTGCTGTGTTTTCCTGTTGTGTAACACAGGCAGGCATCTGCAGCACTTACAGCGGGCGTAGTGTGCCTCCTGCACATTATACACATGAAACTACCCCTTATTGCTCGTGGTTTTTTCTTTTGTGTTACACTAACAGGCATCTGCAGCACTTACAGCGGGCGTAGTGTGCTTCCTGCAAAATATACACCTGAAGCTAGCCCTTATTGCTGTGTTTTCCTGTTGTGTAACACAGGCAGGCATCTGCAGCACTTACAGCTGGCGTAGTGTGCCTCTTGCACAGTATACACCTGAAGTTACCCCTTATTGCTGGTTTTCCCATCTCCCTGCAGGCCATTAGAATGTCTGGAAGGCAAACAAGGAGAGGCAGACAGTCAGGAGCCAAAAAAAGAGGGCAAGCAGGCTCTGTGTCTAGAGACAACAGTGCTGGTCGTGGACGCGGTGCATCGCCATAAGCATGTGGCCATGGGACACGCTTGTCCTTATTTTCACCAGCTGGACGTGTTGAGCCGCATCATGCCGAAGACTTGGTAGAGTGGATGACCAAGCCCTCCTCATCCTCCTCATCCTCTATCACCCAGGCTCAGGGTACTGACAAAGCAGCTGCCAAAGCGTCCTCTTCCCTCGTATCAATGTCATCATCAGTCACTCCTTCCCTAGACCCACCGTGTCCTCCTGAGGAGTCCCCCGAACTGTTTGAACACAGTGTTGGGTACATGCTCCAGGATAATGCCCAGCGTTTCGAAGGATCTGATGATGATACCCAGCTAGAGGAAGGCAGTAGCGTGAGAGCAGAGAGAGGGGATGCTTAAGAAGGACAGCAATCTGGCAGTCATGTTCCAGCAGCTGCAGCATACTGCCAGATTGGCTCCAGTGATGAGGAGGGAGGGGATGATGAGGTCACTGACTCCACGTGGGTGCCTGATAGGAGAGAGGAGGAGGAGGAGGATGAGGAGGAGGCACATCTCCAATGAGGCAGGATGCCCTCGGGGGGCCAGCTTAAGGGCAGCACACTGACTGAATCACACCGCAGAGCTTCGCCTGTGCAGGGCGCTGCCTCTGCCCGTTATTCCAAAAGTTCTTTGGTGTGGGCCTTTTTTGAGTCGAGTGCATCAGATCGCACCGCTGCTGTTTGCAACATATGTCTGAAGCGTATCTCGCGTGGCCAAAACATCAGCCGCTTGGGCACCACATGCTTGACCAGACATATGTTGACCTGCCATGCAGCTCATTGGCAAGCGTATCTTAAAGACCCACACCAAAGAACAAAGCGGACCTCTCCTTGCTCCTCATCAGCTGGGATCTCCAACCCCACTGTACCTTCAGTTCTCTCTGAAACCTGCACTGAGAGGAATGAAGGTGTAGAATTAGGTGTGTCACAGCCAAGTACTTGCGGGCACTCTGCTAGCAGTACACAGACGTCCGATTCTAGCAGGCAAATTTCCCTGCCCCAGCTGCTGGACCGTCAAAAGAAGTTCACTCCCAGCCATCCACATGCCCAGCCGTTGAATGCTAGCTCGGCTAAATTGCTAGCAATTCAACTGCTGCCTTTTCAGTTGGTAGACTCGCCCCCCTTCCGTGAGTTTGTGCAATGTGCGGTTCCTCAGTGGCAGGTTCCCAAACGCCACTTTTTATCACGGAAGGTGATTCCGGCTCTCTACCGGCATGTGGAAGGGCGGTCAGCGGTAAGGTGCATATTACCGCTGACTCATGGTCCAGCAGGCATGGACAGGGACGTTACCTTTCGTTCACGGCCCATTGGGTCACTCTTTTGGCAGCTGGGAAGGATGCAGGACAAGGTGCAGTAGTGTTGGGGGTTGTTCCGCCGCCACGCCTCCAAAATGCTACTACTGGTTGTGACACACCTCTCTCCTCCACCCCCTCCTCTTCTTCTTCCTCCATGGCCTCTTCCTGTGCTTTGTCCTCGGAACCAGCGATGCTCCGTAGGCGTTCAAGGGGCTATGCAAGTATGCAGGCAAAATGATGCCATGCCGTGCTTGCGCTGGTGTGTTTGGGGGACAGGAGCCACACTGGGGCAGAGGTTCTGTCTGCTCTGCAGGGGCAGGCCGAGAGGTGGTTGATGCCACGCCAGCTTAAGCCAGGAATGGTGGTTTGCAACAATGGCACCAACCTCCTCTCCGCCCTCCGACAGGGACAACTGACCTATGTGCCCTGTGTGGCTCACGTCCTTAACCTGGTGGTGCAGCGGTTCTTGGGCAGGTACCCGGGCTTACAGGATGCCCTGAGGCAGGCCAGGAAAGTCTGTGTGCATTTCCGCAGATCATATAATGCCAGTGCTCGGCTGGCTGAGCTGCAAAAAGTGTTGAACCTGCCCAAGAACCACCTTATATGTGACATGCCCACCAGGTGGAACTCAACGTTGGCCATGCTGCAGTGGCTGCACACGCAGCAGAGGGCCATCAATGAGTACCTGTGCGACTACGGCACCAGGACAGGGTCAGGGGAGCTCAGGATTTTTTCACCACGCCAGTGGGGCATGATCAGGGATGCATGCACTGTCCTGGCACCATTTGAGGAGGCCACGAGGATGGTGAGCAGTGACAGTGCATGCATCAGTGACACTGTACCTCTTGTCCACCTGTTGGAGCATATGCTGCATGGAATAATGGACAGGGCACTTGAGGCAGAACAGAGGCAGGAAGAGGAGGACTTCCTTGCCTCCCAAGGCCCCCTTTACCCAGACAGTGTTCCTTCTTTCCCACCCATCACACAGGAAGAGGACGAGGAGGAGGAGGATTGTGTCAGCATGGAGGTGGAGCATGGCACTCAGCATCAACAGCAGCAGTCTTTTAGGGATGATTTACAGTCCCAACAAACCCGTGGACTTGTACGTGGCTGGGAGGAGGTGGCTGCAGATCATGTCGTCCTTAGTGACCCAGAGGACTCCGGACCGTATGCCTCAGCTAACCTATGCTGAATGGCCTCCCTGATTCTGCAAAGTCTGCGGAAGGATCCTCGTATTCTTCGGATCAAGTAGAGGGACCATTACTGGCTGGCCACTCTCCTTGATCCACGGTACAAGGGTAAGGTTGCGGACCTTATCTTGCCGTCGCAGAGGGAGCAGAGGATGAGACATCTCCGGGAGGCCTTGCAGAAAGGTCTGTGCAACGTGTTCCCAGAGACTGAGAGGTTACAAACTCCTGGTCCTGGACAACGAGTTGCTGAGGCTTTGGTCAGTAGCAGAAGGAGCAGTGGAGAAGGTGGTCATCTGACCGATGCGTTCAGACAATTTTTTAGTCCGCAGCCCCAAGGTATGGTCAGTTCCAGCAACCATCGCCAGCGTCTGATATACATGGTGCAGGAATACCTAGGGGCAAGGTCAGACTTGGACACCTTTCCCACCGGAAATCCTTTGGCTTACTGGGTCTTGAGGATGGATCACTGGCCAGAGCTTGCACAGTATGCAATTGAGCTACTGGCCTGTCCTGTATCCAGCGTTCTTTCGGAACGCACATTCAGTGCTGCTGGAGGATTTGTCACGGATCACAGGGTGCGCCTGTCCACCGACTCTGTTGATCGACTGACCTTCATAAAGATGAACCAGTCTTGGATCACCACCAGCTACCAAGCGCCTGAAGCTGATATAACAGAATAATTTATTTTCAAATGTCACATCCCTTCAAGACTGATGCTGATGCTAAGTGACTGTCCTGTTATGTTGACTGACTATCCTCCTCCTCCTCAATGATCTGATTCTTGATGATAGCTTGGAAGAACTTTTTTGTTTCTGGGTTCAGCCACCAGTGGCTAAGGCCCAATTTTTCAGCCCCTGTTTAACAGGGCATGTAATTACAATTTTTAATGCAATGCTTTGCAGCAGGGCTCATTCCTGCACTCCAACTAGAGTATCTGGGAGAGGTTGCAGTGTCGTGGCACCAGCACCAGTGCCTAAGGCCCAATTTTTCAGCCCCTGTTTAACAGGGGCGTGTAATTACAATTTTTGATGCAATACTTTGCAACAGGGCTCATTGCTGTGCTCCAAGTTCAGTATCTGTGAGGGGTTGCAGTGTTGTGGCACCAGTGCCTAAGGCCCAATTTTTCTGCCCCTGTTTAACAGGGGCGTGTAATTACAATTTTTGATGCAATACTTTGCAACAGGGCTCATTGCTGTGCTCCAAGTACAGTGTCTGTGAGGGGTTGCAGTGTTGTGGCACCAGTGCCTAAGGCCCAATTTTTCTACCCCTGTTCAACAGGGCCATGCAATTACAATTCTTGATCTAATAATTCACAGCAGGGCCCATTCATGCGCCCACCAAGAGTAACTGTGAGGGCTTACAGTGTTGTGGCACCAGCACCACCACCAAAGGCCCAATTTTTCCTACCACTGTTCAACAATGACATGTAAATACAATTTCTGATATAATAGTTCACAGCAGGGTGTTCCAGCGCCCACCAAGAATAACTGTGAGGGCTCACAGTGTTGTGGCAACACCAACATGTAAGGGGCAAATTTCAGCAGAGTATATACGGCAGGCCCCTACTTTCAAACATCCAACTTACAAACGACTCCTACTTGCAAACGGAAGGAGACAACAGGAAGTGAGAGGAAATCTACCCCTAGGAAGGGAAATTCTCTCCTGTAAGAGTTAATATGGGAAAAAGGTGTCTCCTCTCTACTGATGCTTTATCACCAATCCTTGTTTCAATAAAAACCCCACTTTTCAAAAACATTTGTCATTGGGACGGAAAGTGAGGTGAAATGTTCTGAACAGGGGCACAGACAGCAAAACAAATGTTACAGGGGTGATAACCCTTTCCTATGTTTTCCAAAAAGCTTAAAAATAGATTTTTTTTCACTTTATGCATCATTAAAATGACTGCTCCAGAAAAAACGTCAGTTTTTAAAACTTATTTTTGCATTGATACATGTCCCCTGGGGCAGAACCCGGGTCCCCAATCCCTTTTTAGGACAATAACATGCATATTAGTCGTTATAATTAGCACTTTCGATTTCGAACGTTCGCGTCCATTGTATTTAATAGGGTTCTAACGTTCGCGCAAACTTTCGGTCCTTTCGAAGGTTCTGGTGCGAACCGAACCGGGGGGTGTTCGGCTCATCCCTAGTGCTGGTTGTCTAACACTCCCCCTCCATGGTCCAGACTTCTCCAGCTTATTGCTGAAACTCGAAGAATGGAATACTTGACGGCCATTGTGCATGATACTATTTCCCAATTTTATAAAATCTGGGAGCCTTGGGACCGATCGGAATATGGCCCCCTTTGACATCTATCGTGTCCTGTGGGTCCGGGTTCCACTCTCTGAGTTAACTTGCTGAGTGATCCAGTCCTCCTTCATGCAGACGACTGTTGCCAATGCGATCCAGTCCTCCTCCATGTTGCCGCCTGCTGATGTCCATGCCTCCTCCATGTTGCCACCGCCTGTTGATGTCCATGCCTCCTCCATGTTGCCGCCTGCTGATGTCCATGCCTCCTCCATGCTGATGCCGCCTGTTGATGGGGTCCATTCCTCTTCCATGCTGCCGCCTGTTTCCAAGCCTGCTGCGGGTGACCTGCCATTTGTTGCCAAGCTCGCCACGGTGGGTTCCCGGGCTGCTGCTACCCCGCTGGACTATGCTGGTTCCTGGGCTGCTGCTGCCCAGCTTGACTATGCTGGTTCTCGGGCTGCTACCCAGTCTGATATGCCCGCTGCCCAGCCTGTTGATCTGGTGCCCGCTGCCCCTCTGGACAATGCTGATTCCTGGGCTGCCGCCCCTCTGGACTATGCTGTTTCTGGGGCTGCCACCCCTCTGGACTATGCCAAATCCCTACTTTCTGTTAAGCTGGACTCTGTCCGGGTTAAACTCCCACCTACTGATGTGTCTGAGGCTTCTAAAAATCCAGTGTTATGTGGCCTAAAGGGGTTGTCAAGATCTCTACATTTGCTCATCCTGAGTTCTTTTTGCAGCCAGGGGATCCTGTTGTGCCAAGGTCAGGAGGTCCAGATCTCCACTTTGAACTTGAGAGCCACATCAGCCCTGGTAGTAGAGGTCCCATGGGAAAGGACAGTGTTCCATTTGAGTTTTGATCTGACCCAGGGGTCATCTCTGCGATCCCTGATGCATTTGGGGAACCGAGTAGGGTAACCTATGCACTGGGTAGACCCAAGGGACAGGTACAGTGCAGAGCGGCCTCTAACAACAGAGGGAGAGAAGGTCCAGTCATGAAGGAATGCCCTGGCATCAGGATACCTGTACGGACCAGGGACTCTGGCATTGGGTGTTGTGCCTCCTTGGGGATCTGACCAGCAGAAAACCCAACCAGTTTTGGGACCCCGGCGGCGAGGTTCTCACCAGGCCTTTAGACATGGACAGTGGAGTGCTCAGTCAGCTTGCAGAACCTGGTGGTGGGGCCCTATGGAGCGTCCAGAGGCTGCTCCTTAAGGGGGGAATCTGTTAGGATTAAGTTCACCTGCTGGTGGCACTATCCTGCTCTGGGCTGTTTGCTGCAGTTCCAGTGTCCACCAGCAGGTGTCTCTCAGGAGCCAGCAGGCTGGTGTAATCAGGCTAATTAATGTTCAGCTGCCTGGGGGCTACTTAAGGGCTCTTTCACATGGAGGTCCGTTCAGGTCCGTCTGTCAGTTTTTTAGGCGGACCTGAAACGGATCCTCCATGCACCCCTATGGAAGCACGGGTGTCAGCGGTGACATGTCCGCTGACATCTGCTCCGCTCCGAAAAAGTGTGACGGAGGAAAATCCTATTTTTCCTTCCGTCTGCGGAGCGGATCGGATGACAACGGACTCTACGGTCCGTCATCATCCGATTCCCCATAGGGGAGAGCGGCGCTCTGACAGGGCGGTCCCTGCACAGTGTGTGGGGACCTCCCAGTCATCCGTCGGCTTAGCGGGGATCAACGGAGCGATCCCCGCTGAGCAAGCGGAGCTTCACGGGGCGGATCTTCACGGATCCCCCCCATGTGAAAGAGGCCTTAGGCTTCTCCTCTCTTCCCCCGGCGCGTCATGATTCTGGTCCCTTCACTGCTGTCTGTTCCTGATGCCTAGCTTAATCCAGTCTATTCCTCTCTGCCTTCTTTCTGCTTTCCCCTGCCTTGCTTCTATTCGAGTACCCTGTTAAGATCCCCCTTCCTTGCAACCTTGCATTCCCTGTACCCCTGTCCTTTAGATGGTTTTTGTATATAGCGCATTTGCCAGCGTATAAGGCGACTGGGTGTATAAGACGACCCCCTATTTTTCCAGTGAAAACGGTTTTGGGCTATACTCGCCGTATAAGACTACCCCTCTTCTGAGGCAACACCATTTAAAAAAAAACATTAGAAACATTAAAAAACTCAAAACAAGAATGCCAGCTGCTCATCCGCCATGCTGTGATATGTCATACAGTAAATCAAACATTAATAACACAGACAGAGATCTCTTGAATGCCACACCTCTGGAAAGTAGAATTTTCACTAACCAAACCTATGCCACTTTTGGGTTACATTCTATGGGAATTGTCCACCAAAATGCATTTAATAAATGTATTAAAATTCACTAGTAATACAACCACCCCCCTGTCCTATGTCCCAGATTCACCTGTTCCTCTTGGGTGCCTGGGACCTCAAAGGCAAACAGCAGGATGTATAGTAGTGGGAGATCAGTGAATGGATTTACCATGTGAAGTATGGTGAGCGATGTATTCTTTTAATGAATACAAATCCTGCTTGGATTGGCAGAGGCTGTAGCATCATCAGCCAGTGCCTCTCTCTCCCTAAAAGCCAATCCGAGCAGGCTGTATGTAGCCTGCTCGGATTGGCAGAGGTTGCTACTCCAATCCAAGCAGGCTCTGTATTCATTAATAGAATACATCACTCGCCGGGATTGGCTCGGCGGCGAATACTAAAGCCACATGCAGTATTACCGGACATCCAGCGGGCATCCAGGGGGCTGACATCTATCGGGCAGCATTCTATACCCGGCGTATAAGACGACCCCCGATTTTTGGCCATATTTTTTACGTGTAAAAGGTAGTCTTATACGCCAGAAAATATGGTAGTTAATAGTTAGGTTCCTTCGTTATTTGTCTTTTGGGGTTTGTTTATGTTCACGTTTACTGTGTGCTGTGTTTGCTGTGTTTATGGTTTGCTGTGTTTCACTATAAATAAATATCACTTTAATATATATATATATCCTTGGTTTGGTCTCAGTTCCTTTGTGTAGCTACATGTCTGGTCTCCCTAGCCGCTGATCCTGACACCTATCATTATATATAAATACATTATGTAAGGGAGAAGCCTTTATTATTATTATTATTATATTATTGGTTTTCAACAAACTTATCAGTAAGCATATATCGGGTGTATTAAACATAAGAAATAGTATCATATTGATCAGTGAATTTGAATTTCACAAATACATCTTAGGTATTTAAGAAAAACACTGTACCTCAAAAGTGAGGGAATCTCAGGGAGACACAAGGGTCACCAGAGTTAGGATCACCAGAATTAGTGTCCCCATTGAAAGATTTCCCCTCTATTCCTGTTCTGATGTCAACTCAGAGTTTGGGATTTTCTTTTACTTTCACTTTTGATAAAAAGGGTAAGCAAGATAAATAGGGTGAATCTCCTTTACGGGGGCACAGACAGCAATAAAATCTGAGCCCCTCTATCAAAAACTTACAAAAAGTTTTGCCTTTAGTGACACTTTATCACTTGAAAAACAGCATGTTAAACCTCCTTCATTTTCCAGGCCATTTTTCAGTTTTCAGTACTGTGATATTTTGACTAACAATTACTTTGTCATGCAACACTGTATCCAAATTTATTTTTTACTATTTTGTGGGACACTAGAACTTTCTTTTGGTGGTATTTAATCACCACTGGATTTTATTATGTTTTACTATATAAGGGAAAAAAAGACTGAGAATTAAAAAAAAAAAAAAACAGTTTCCTATAGTTTCTGTTATAAAACTTTGCAAATAATTATTCCTTCGTCATAAATTTAAGACAACATGTCTACATACATTTCTTTTAAAAAAACAAAAACAAATGGGTGTACATTATTGAGTCTGTGTAAAAGTTATTACAAATTATTTTATATATCTGTGTAATTTAATAACCTGGTATACGTACTGACCGTTCTTAAGGCCCTAAAATGCCAGGACAGTACAAATACCCCCAACATGACCCACTTTTGGAAAGTCAGTCTAAGGTATTTAGTAAAAGGCATGGTGAGCTTTTTGAAGTTGTAAGCTTTTGCACAATTTGATTTTCTTTCACAGGAGTTGTCATTTTAACAAATTATTTCTCACACAAAACATTGGCCTACTTACAATTATACCCCCAAAACACATTCTTCTACTCCTCCCCAGTATGGTGATACAAAATGAGACTTTTTCGCTACCAAGACGCATAGAGGGGCCCAATATCCAAGGAGCACTATCAAGCTTTCAAGGAATTTGAACTTTGCATCTGATTTCCTGACTACCTATCACATTTCTTGAGACCCTGAAATGCCAGGACTGGAGAAACACCCACAAAATGTCCCCAATTTTAAATCATCCCTGTATACCAAAATACAAGAGAAGAATTATAAAATTTTATCCAGATGGTGCCTCAATCCCTCGAGTAGGGATGAGCTTCGTGTTCGAGTCGAACTCGAACATACGTTCGACTCGAACATCGGTTGTTCGATTGTTCGCCGAAGATCGAACGTTATGGGCCGTTCGCGCCAAATTCGAGTGACACGAACGGCCCACAATACACTGCGCTATCGCAGTGCAATCCCGGCACTGTGATTGGCCAAGCATGCACTGTGACCCCGCATGCTTGGCCAATCACAGCGCCGGCAGAGAGGAGAACCATAATCGGCCACAGGCAGGATGCCTGTGGCCAATTATAGCTCAGGGGGTTTAGCACACGCCCCACACTATAAAAGGCCGCCAGCGCGGCGGCCTTGTGTAGTGTGTTCCGGCGCAGGGAAAGAGAAGGATAGGCAGGGACAGTGTCATTGTGCTATTCTTTGCTAAACCTTGTGTGTAGGGAGAGAGAAGGATAGGCAGGGAGAGTGTCAGCGATATTCTTTGCTAAACCTTGTGTGCAGGGAGAGAGAAGGATAGGCAGGGAGAGTACACGCCCCACACTATAAAAGGCCGCCAGCGCGGCGGCCTTGTGCAGTGTGTTCCGGCGTGCAGGGAAAGAGATACATAGGCAGGGACAGTGTGTTCTATGTTCTATTCTTTTCTCAGGCATCTGCAGGAGTTAGTGGGTGTTGTGTGCCTCCAGCACAGTATACACCTGGATCTACACTTTATTGCTGTTCTCCAAGCTAGATAGGCAGGCAGGGAAAGAGATACATAGGCAGGGACAGTGTGTTCTATGTTCTATTCTTTTCTCAGGCATCTGCAGGAGTTAGTGGGTGTTGTGTGCCCCCAGCACAGTATACACCTGTATATATCCGTCATTGCTGTTCTCTAATACAGACATCTGCAGGAGTTAGTGGCACAGTATACAGATGTATATACCCGTTATTGCTGTTCTCTAATACACTCATCTGCAGGAGTTAGTGGCACAGTGTACACCTGTATATACCCGTCATTACTGTTCTCTAATACAGGCATCTGCAGGAGTTAGTAGCACCCCCTCCCTCCTGAACCGTACCAGGCCGCATGCCCTCAACATGGGGGGTTTGGTGCTCTGGGGCAGGGGGGCGACCTGCGGCCCCCCCACCCCAGAGCACCCTGTCTCCATGTTGATGAGGACAGGGCCTCTTCCCGACAACCCTGGCCGTTGGTTGTCGGGGTCTGCGGGCGGGAGGGCTTATCGGAATCCGGGAGCCCCCTTCAATAAGGGGGCCCCCGGATCCCGGCCCCCCCACCCTATGTGAATGAGTATGGGGTACATCGTACCCCTACCCATTCACCTGGTGGAAAAAAATTGCAATAAAAAAAACACACAGCTTTTTAAAGTATTTTATTGCACAGCTTCGGGGGTCTCCGGTGTCGTCGCCGCGCTCTCCGGTTCTTTCTTCTGCCGGGCCTCCGCTAACTTCTTTTTAGCTCTTTTGCTAACGGAGGCCCGGTCTTCTCCGGCGCCTTCTTCTTCTCCCGCTCTCCGGTTCTTCTCCCGCTCTCCGGTTCTTTCTTCCGCCGGGCCTCCGCTAACTTCTTTTTAGCTCTTTTGCTAACGGAGGCCCGGTCTTCTCCGTCGTCTCGTCCGGCTCTCCGTTGTCCTTCTGCCGGCCCCTCCACTAACTTCTTGGTAGCTCTTTCGCTAGTGGAGGGGCCGGTCTTCCCGTCGTCGCCGTCGGCGTCTTCTTCCCTCTTCTCCTCCTCGATGTTGACGCGTCGCTTCCTCCCGCTGTAATACTGGCTCTCCGCTCCGCTCCGCATTAATATAGGCTTCTCATGACGTCACAGTCACATGTTCCCATGACGTCACAGTCACATGCTCCGGGGCCATGTGCCCCGGAACATGTGACTGTGACGTCATGAGAAGCCTATATTAATGCGGAGCGGAGCGGAGAGCCAGTATTACAGCGGGAGGAAGCGACGCGTCAACATCGAGGAGGAGAAGAGGAAAGAAGACGTCGACGGCGACGACGGGAAGACCGGCCCCTCCACTAGCGAAAGAGCTACCAAGAAGTTAGTGGAGGGGCCGGCAGAAGGACAACGGAGAGCCGGACGAGATGACGGAGAAGACCGGGCCTCCGTTAGCAAAAGAGCTAAAAAGAAGTTAGCGGAGGCCCGGCAGAAGAAAGAACCGTAGAGTGAGGCGACGAAACCGGAGACCCCCGAAGTCGGAAGAAGACCCCCGGAGCTGTGCAATAAAATACTTTAAAAAGCTGTGTGGTTTTTTTATTGCAATTTTTTTCCACCAGGTGAATGGGTAGGGGTACGATGTACCCCATACTCATTCACATATTGACTTATTGAAGGGGGCTCCCGGATTCCGATAAGCCCCCCGCCCGCAGACCCCGACAACCAACGGCCAGGGTTGTCGGGAAGAGGCCCTGTCCTCATCAACATGGGGGCAGGGTGCTCTGGGGTGGGGGGGCCGCAGGTCGCCCCCCTGCCCCAGAGCACCAAACCCCCCATGTTAAGGGCATGCGGCCTGGTACGGTTCAGGAGGGAGGGGGGCCGCTCTCTCGTCCCCCCCTCTTCCCCTGCGGCCTGCCAGGTTGT
This sequence comes from Rana muscosa, assembly GCA_029206835.1. Lineage (NCBI taxonomy): Eukaryota > Metazoa > Chordata > Amphibia > Anura > Ranidae > Rana > Rana muscosa. The sequence goes on along the minus strand of CM055116.1, from coordinate 1,256,189,576 downwards.
GTGCTCGGATAAGGGTCTGGTTTGGATTTTGGGGGGACCCCCACGCCGTTTTTTCGGCGTAGGGGCGCCCGTTCAAATCCAGACCAGACCCAAGGGCCTGGTATGCCTCTGGAGGGGAACCCACGCCGTTTTTTTTATTTAAAATTTGGCCTGGAGTTCCCCCTCAAGATTCATACCAAACACAGTGCCTGATATTGGCGGGGATCCAAGTCGGATCCCCGTTCATTGAAAGTCGGACATATGTCGGCTTCATGTCGCAGGGCAAATTGTGAACCCAGCCTTAGTGGCACAGTGTACACCTGTATATACCCGTCATTGCTGTTCTCTAATACAGGCATCTGCAGGAGTTATTGGCACAGTATACACCTGTATATACCCGTCATTGCTGTTCTCTAATACAGGCATCTGCAGGAGTTAGTGGCACAGTGTACACCTGTATATACCCGTCATTGCTGTTCTATAATACAGGCATCTGCAGGAGTTAGTGGCACAGTGTACACCTGTATATACCCGTCAATTCTGTTCTCTAATACAGGCATCTGCAGGAGTTAGTGGCACAGTGTACACCTGTATATACCCGTCATTGCTGTTCCCTAATACAGGCATCTGCAGGAGTTAGTGGCACAGTGTACACCTGTATATACCCGTCATTGCTGTTCTATAACACAGGCATCTGCAGGAGTTAGTGGCACAGTGTACACCTGTATATACCCGTCATTGCTGTTCTCTAATACAGGCATCTGCAGGAGTTAGTGGCACAGTGTACACCTGTATATACCCGTCATTGCTGTTCTATAATACAGGCATCTGCAGGAGTTAGTGGCACAGTGTACACCTGTATATACCCGTCATTGCTGTTCTCTAATACAGGCATCTGCAGGAGTTAGTGGCACAGTGTACACCTGTATATACCCGTCAATTCTGTTCTCTAATACAGGCATCTGCAGGAGTTAGTGGCACAGTGTACACCTGTATATACCCGTCATTAGTGATGAGCCGAACACCCCCGGGTTCGGTTCGCACCAGAACCCGCGAACGGACCGAAAGTTCGAACGAACATTAGAACCCTATTAAATACAATGGATGCGAACGTTCGAATTCTAAAGTGCTAATTATAACAACTATTATGCATGTTATTGTCCTAAAAAGGGTTTGGGAACCCGGGTTCTGCACCAGGGGACATGTATCAATGCAAAAATAAGTTTTAAAAACGGTCGTTTTCCGGGAGCAGTCATTTTAATGATGCATAAAGTGAAAAAAAAAAAGTCAAATATTCCTTTAAATATCGTACCTGGGGGGTGTCTAAAGTATGCCTGTGAAGTGCCACGTGTTTCCCGTGTTTAGAACTGTCCCTGCACAAAATGACACTTCTAAAGGAAAAAAAAGCCATTTAAAACTGCTTGCGGCTTTAATGTAATGTCTGGTCCCGGTAATATGGATGAAAATCTTTAAGAAAAATGGCATAGCTACCCCATGACCCCCCCCCTACCCCAGCCCATTACCAGCCCCTTTGGGTCTTGTATGGATATTAAGGGGAACCCCGCACATAAAATAAAAAAGGCCCTATATACTCTGAACAGCCGTATACAGGCGGTGCATACAAGACAGGGACTGTAGGTTTGTTCTTATGTAGAATCTGTTTGTAATTTTGAACAGGTACATTGTTGAAGTGTAGCTCCAGACCAAAAATCTATTTTTAAACTTTTTGGAAAACATAGGTAAGGGTTATCACCCCTGTAACATTTGTTTTGCTGTCTGTGCCCCTGTTCAGAACATTTCACCTCACTTTCCGTCCTAATGACAACTGTTTTTGAAATGTGGTGTTTTTCTTGAAACAAGGATTGCTGATAAAGCATCAGTACAGAGGAGACACCTTTCTCCCATATTTATTCTTACAGGAGAGAATTTTCCTTCCTAGTGGTAGATTTCCTCTCACTTCCTGTTGTCTTCTTGCGTTTGCAAGTAGGAGTCGTTTGTAAGTTGGATGTTTGAAAGTAGGGACCTGCCGTATATACTCTGCAGAAATAGGCCCCTTAGTTGTTGGTGTTGGCACAACACTGTAAGCACTCACAGTTACTCTTGGTTGGTGCTGGAACGCCCTGCTGTCAACTATTATATCAGGAATTTTAATTACATATAATTGTTGAACAGTGGTAGTAAAAATTGGGCCTTTGATGGTGGTGCTGGTGCCACAACACTGTAAGCCCTGACAGTTACTCTTGGTGGGTGCAGCAATGGGCCCTGCTGTGAATTATTAGATCAAGAATTGTAATTACATGCCCCTGTTGAACAGGGGCTGAAAAATTGGGCCTTAGGCACTGGTGGCACAACACTGCAACCCTTCACAGATACTGTACTTGGAGCACAGCAATGAGCCCTGTTGCAAAGTATTGCTTCAAAAATTGTAATGACACGCCCCTGTTAAACAGGGGCTGAAAAATTGGGCCTTAGGCACTGGTGGCACAACACTGCAACTCCTCACAGATACTGTACTTGGAGCACAGCAATGAGCCCTGTTGCAAAGTATTGCTTCAAAAATTGTAATTACACGCCACTGTTAAACAGGGGCTGAAAAATTGGGCGTTAGGCACTGGTGGCGGCACCCATAAACAAAAATGATCTTCCAAGCTATCATCATCAATCGTATCATTGAGGACTCGGAGGAGGAGGATAGCCAGTCAACATAACAGCACAGGCACTCAGCATCAGCATCAGTCTTGAAGGGATGTGACATTTTAAAATCAATTAGTCTGTTATATCAGCATCAGGTGTGTGGTAGCTGGTGGTGATCCAAGACTGGTTCATCTTGATGAAAGTCAGTCGATCAACCGAGTCGGTGGACAGGCGCACCCTGTGATCCGTGACAAATCCTCCAGCAGCACTGAATGTGCGTTCCGAAAGAACGCTGGATGCAGGACAGGCCAGTAGCTCAATTGCATACTGTGCAAGCTCTGGCCAGTGATCCATCCTCAAGACCCAGTAAGCCAGAGGATTTTCGGTGGGGAAGGTGTCCAAGTCTGACCTTGCCCCTAGATATTCCTGCACCATGTTTATCAGACGCTGGCGATGGTTGCTGGAACCGATCATACTTTGGGGCTGCGGACTAAAGAATTGTCTGAACGCATCGGTCAGACGGCCACCTTCCCCACCGCTCCTTCTTTGACTGGCCGAAGCCTCAGCAACTCGTTGTCCAGGACCAGGAGTTTGCAACCTCCCAGTCTCTGGGAACGCGTTGCACAGACCTTTCTGCAAGGCCTCCCGGAGTTGTCTCATCCTCTGCTCCCTCTGCGACGGTAACATAAGGTCCGCAACCTTACCCTTGTACCGTGGATCAAGGAGAGTGGCCAGCCAGTAATGGTCCCTCTCCTTGATCCGAAGAATACGAGGATCCTTCCGCAGACTTTGCAGGATCAGGGAGGCCATGCAGCGTAGGTTTGCTGAGGCATTCGCTCCGGAGTCCTCTGGGTCACTAAGGACGACATGATCCGCAGCCACCTCCTCCCAGCCACGTACAAGTCCACTGGTTTCTTGGGACTGTAAATCATCCCTAAAAGACTGCTGCTGATGATGCTGAGTGCCAGCCTCCACCTCCATGCTGACACAATCCTCCTCCTCCTCCTCCTCCTCCTCCTCCTCCTCCTCTTCCTGTGCGATGGGTGGGACAGAAGGAACACTGTCTGGGTAAAGGGGGCCTTGAGAGGCAAGGAAGTCCTCCTCTTCCTGCCTCTGTTCTGCCTCAAGTGCCCTGTCCATTATTCCACGCAGCGTGTGCTCCAACAGGTGGACAAGAGGTACAGTGTCACTGATGCATGCACTGTCACTGCTCACCATCCTCGTGGCCTCCTCAAATGGTGCCAGGACAGTGCATGCATCCCTGATCATGCCCCACTGGCGTGGAGAAAAAAAACCAAGCTCCCCTGACCCTGTCCTGGTGCCGTAGTCGCACAGGTACTCATTGATGGCCCTCTGCTGCGTGTGCAGCCGCTGCAGCATGGCCAACGTTGAGTTCCACCTGGTGGGCATGTCACATATAAGGCGGTTCTTGGGCAGGTTCAACTCCTTTTGCAGCTCAGCCAGGCGAGCACTGGCATTATAAGATCTGCGGAAATGCACACAGACTTTCCTGGCCTGCCTCAGGACATCCTGTAAGCCCGGGTACCTGCCCAAGAAGCGCTGCACCACCAGGTTAAGGACGTGAGCCACACAGGGCACATGGGTCAGTTGTCCCTGTCGGAGGGCGGAGAGGAGGTTGGTGCCATTGTCGCAAACCACCATTCCTGGCTTAAGCTGGCGTGGCGTCAACCACCTCTCGGCCTGGCCCTGCAGAGCAGACAGGACCTCTGCCCCAGTGTGGCTTCTGTCCCCCAAACACACCAGCGCAAGCACGGCATGGCATCTTTTTGCCTGCGTACTTGCGTAGCCCCGTGAACGGCTACGGAGCACCGCTGGTTCATAGGACAAACCACAGGAAGAGGCCATGGAGGAAGAAGAAGAGGAGGGGGTGGAGGAGAGAGGTGTGTCACAACCAGTAGTAGCATTTTGGAGGCGTGGCGGTGGGACAACCTCCAACACTACTGCACCTTGTCCTGAATCCTTCCCAGCTGCCAAAAGAGTGACCCAATGGGCCGTGAAAGAAAGGTAACGTCCCTGTCCATGCCTGCTGGACCATGAGTCAGCGGTAATATGCACCTTACCGCTGACCGCCCTGTCCAGCGAGGCCAAGACATTGCCTTCCACATGCCGGTAGAGAGCCGGAATAGCCTTCCGTGAGAAAAAGTGGCGTTTGGGAACCTGCCACTGAGGAACCGCACATTGCACAAACTCACGGAAGGGGGCCGAGTCTACCAACTGAAAAGGCAGCAGTTGAAGCGCTAGCAATTTAGCCAAGCTAGCATTCAACCGCTGGGCATGTGGATGGCTGGGAGTGAACTTCTTTCGACGGTCCAGCAGCTGGGGCAGGGAAATTTGCCTGCTAGAATCGGACGTCGGTGTACTGCTAGCAGAGTGGGCGCAAGTACTTGGCTGTGACACACCTAATTCTACACCTTCATTCCTCTCAGTGCATGTTTCAGAGAGGACTGAAGTTATAGTGGGGTTGGAGATCCCAGCTGATGCGGTGCAAGGAGAGGTCCGCTTTGTTCTTTGGTGTGGGTCTTTGAGGTAGGCTTGCCAACGAGCTGCATGGCAGGTCAACATATGTCTGGTCAGGCATGTGGTACCCAAGCGGCTGATGTTTTGGCCACGCGATATACGCTTGAGACATATGTTGCAAACAGCAGCTGTGCGATCTGATGCACTAGCCTCAAAAAAGGCCCACACCAAAGAACTTTTTGAATGACGGGCAGAGGCAGCGCCCTGCACAGGCGGAGCTCTGCGGTGTGATTCCGTCGGTGTACTGCCCTTACGCTGGCCACCAAAGGGCATCCTGCCTCGTTGGAGATGTGCCTCCTCCTCATCCTCCTCCTCCTCCTCTCTCCTATTAGGCACCCACGTGGAGTCATTGACCTCATCATCCCCTCCCTCCTCATCACTGGAGCCAATCTGGCAGTATGCTGCAGCTGCTGGAACATGACTGCCAGATTGGTGTCCTTCTTGAGCATCCCCTCTGTCTGCTCTCACGCTACTGCCTTCCTCTAGCTGGGTTTCATCATCAGACCCTTCGAAACGCTGGGCATCCTCCTGGAGCATGTACCCAACACTGTGCTGAAACAGTTCGGGGGACTCCTCAGGAGGAGGACATGGTGGGTCTAGGGAAGGAGTGACTGATGATTTGTCTGACATTGATACCAGGGAAGACGACGCTTTGGCAGCTGCTTTTCCAGTACCCTGAGCCTGGGTGAGAGAGGATGAGGAGGAGGAGGAGGGCTTGGTCATCCACTCTACCAAGTCTTCGGCATGATGTGGCTCAACATGTCCAGCTGCCGAAAAGAAGGACAAGCGTGTCCCATGGCCATGTGCTGATGACAATGCACCGCGTCCACGACCAGCACTGTTGCCCCCAGACACAGAGCCTGCTTGCCCTCTTTTATTGCCTCCTGACTGTCTGCCTCTCCTTGTTTGCCTTCCAGACATTCTAATAGATGGCCTGCAGGGAGATGGGAAAAAAGCAATAAGGGCTACCTTCAGGTGTCCTTCTCTGTCCCTTGAAACAAGGACTTGCAGAGTGAAATAAACTGACACTCTCCCTACCTACAGTTTTCTGTCCCTAGAATAAATGTTTTTTTTAATCACAATATAGCACAAGGACAATTCAGTCACTGTCCTTCCAGGTCCCTGGAAACAAGGACTTGCAGAGTGAAATAAACTGACACTCTCCCTACCTACAGTTTTCTGTCCCTAGAATAAATGTTTTTTTAAGCACAATATAGCACAAGGACAATTCACTCACTGTCCTTACAGGTCCCTGGAAACAAGGACTTGCAGAGTGAAAGAAAAAAAACACTCTCCCTACCTAGAGTTTTCTGTCCCTAGAATAAATGTTTTTTTTAAGCACAATATAGCACAAGGACAATTAACTCACTGTCCTTACAGGTCCCTGGAAACAAGGACTTGCAGAGTGAAAGAAAAAAAACACTCTCCCTACCTACAGTTTTCTGTCCCTAGAAAAAATGTTTTTTTTAATCACAATATAGCACAAGGAAAATTAACTCACTGTCCTTACAGGTCCCTGGAAACAAGGACTTGCAGAGTGAAAGAAACTGACACTGTCCCTACCTAGAGTTTTCTGTCCCTAGAATAAATGTTTTTTTTAATCACAATATAGCACAAGGAAAATTAACTCACTGTCCTTACAGGTCCCTGGAAACAAGGACTTGCAGAGTGAAAGAAACTGACACTGTCCCTACCTAGAGTTTTCTGTCCCTAGAATAAATGTTTTTTTTAATCACAATATAGCACAAGGAAAATTAACTCACTGTCCTTACAGGTCCCTGGAAACAAGGACTTGCAGAGTGAAAGAAACTGACACTGTCCCTACCTAGAGTTTTCTGTCCCTAGAATAAATGTTTTTTTTAATCACAATATAGCACAAGGAAAATTAACTCACTGTCCTTACAGGTCCCTGGAAACAAGGACTTGCAGAGTGAAAGAAACTGACACTGTCCCTACCTAGAGTTTTCTGTCCCTAGAATAAATGTTTTTTTTAAGCACAATATAGCACAAGGACAATTAACTCACTGTCCTTACAGGTCCCTGGAAACAAGGACTTGCAGAGTGAAAGAAAAAAAACACTCTCCCTACCTACAGTTTTCTGTCCCTAGAAAAAATGTTTTTTTTAATCACAATATAGCACAAGGAAAATTAACTCACTGTCCTTACAGGTCCCTGGAAACAAGGACTTGCAGAGTGAAAGAAAAAAAACACTCTCCCTACCTACAGTTTTCTGTCCCTAGAAAAAATGTTTTTTTTAATCACAATATAGCACAAGGAAAATTAACTCACTGTCCTTACAGGTCCCTGGAAACAAGGACTTGCAGAGTGAAAGAAACTGACACTGTCCCTACCTAGAGTTTTCTGTCCCTAGAATAAATGTTTTTTTTAATCACAATATAGCACAAGGAAAATTAACTCACTGTCCTTACAGGTCCCTGGAAACAAGGACTTGCAGAGTGAAAGAAACTGACACTGTCCCTACCTAGAGTTTTCTGTCCCTAGAATAAATGTTTTTTTTAATCACAATATAGCACAAGGAAAATTAACTCACTGTCCTTACAGGTCCCTGGAAACAAGGACTTGCAGAGTGAAAGAAACTGACACTGTCCCTACCTAGAGTTTTCTGTCCCTAGAATAAATGTTTTTTTTAATCACAATATAGCACAAGGAAAATTAACTCACTGTCCTTACAGGTCCCTGGAAACAAGGACTTGCAGAGTGAAAGAAACTGACACTGTCCCTACCTAGAGTTTTCTGTCCCTAGAATAAATGTTTTTTTTAATCACAATATAGCACAAGGAAAATTAACTCACTGTCCTTACAGGTCCCTGGAAACAAGGACTTGCAGAGTGAAAGAAACTGACACTGTCCCTACCTAGAGTTTTCTGTCCCTAGAATAAATGTTTTTTTTAAGCACAATATAGCACAAGGACAATTAACTCACTGTCCTTACAGGTCCCTGGAAACAAGGACTTGCAGAGTGAAAGAAAAAAAACACTCTCCCTACCTACAGTTTTCTGTCCCTAGAAAAAATGTTTTTTTTAATCACAATATAGCACAAGGAAAATTAACTCACTGTCCTTACAGGTCCCTGGAAACAAGGACTTGCAGAGTGAAAGAAACTGACACTGTCCCTACCTAGAGTTTTCTGTCCCTAGAATAAATGTTTTTTTTAATCACAATATAGCACAAGGACAATTAACTCACTGTCCTTACAGGTCCCTGGAAACAAGGACTTGCAGAGTGAAAGAAACTGACACTGTCCCTACCTAGAGTTTTCTGTCCCTAGAATAAATGTTTTTTTTAAGCACAATATAGCACAAGGACAATTAACTCACTGTCCTTACAGGTCCCTGGAAACAAGGACTTGCAGAGTGAAAGAAACTGACACTGTCCCTACCTAGAGTTTTCTGTCCCTAGAATAAATGTTTTTTTTAAGCACACTATAGCAGAAGCACAAAACACACTGACACTCTCCCTACCTATCCTTCTCTTTCCCTAAACTAAAGGAATCCAGGTTAAGCAAGAAAGAAATAACAGTCACTGTCCCTGCCTATGCTACTCTATCCCTGCTCCGGAACACACTACACTAGGCCGCCGTGCTGGCGGCCTTTTATAGTGTGGGGCGTGTACTAAACACCCTCAGCAATAATTGGCCACAGGCATCCTGCCTGTGGCCAATCATTGCTCTCCTCGCTGCCGGCGCTGTGATTGGCCAAGCATGCGGGGTCACAGTGCATGCTTGGCCAATCACAGCGCCTGGATGACACTGCGATGGCGTAGTGCATTGTGGGCCGTTCGCGTCACTCGAATTTGGCGCGAACGGCCCAAATCGTTCGATCTTCGTCGAACGATCGAACAGCCAATGTTCGAGTCGAACGTATGTTCGACTCGAACACGAAGCTCATCCCTACCCGTCATTGCTGTTCTCTAATATACTGGCATCTGCAGGAGTTAGTGGCACAGTGTACACCTGTATATACCCGTCATTGCTGTTCTATAATACAGGCATCTGCAGGAGTTAGTGGCACAGTGTACACCTGTATATACCCGTCATTGCTGTTCTCTAATACAGGCATCTACAGGAGTTAGTGGCACAGTATACACCTGTATATACCCATCATTGCTGTTCTCTAATACAGGCATCTGCAGGAGTTAGTGGCACAGTATAAACCTGTATATACCCGTCATTGCTGTTCTCTGATATAGGCATCTGCAGGAGTTAGTGGCACAGTATACACCTGTATATACCCGTCATTGCTGTTCTCTAATACAGGCATCTGCAGGAGTTAGTGGCACAGTATACACCTGTATATACCCGTCATTGCTGTTCTCTAATACAGGCATCTGCAGGAGTTATTGGCACAGTATACACCTGTATATACCCGTCATTGCTGTTCTCTAATACAGGCATCTGCAGGAGTTAGTGGCACAGTATACACTAGGGTTGCCACCTGTACGGGATTCACCCGGACAGTCCGGGTTCTGAATCATCTGCCCGGTTTTCAGACTCTCTGAAACCCGGACAGACCATCAGGCAGGGGGAGCTCCATTAGCATATGTGTCACTGTGGAGACAGCAGCAATGTCACTGCTTCTCCATAAATATACTGTGCTGGGGTAATTGTTAGAATATGAAGCTCATTCCATCCTGTCTCCCCCCTCCAGGCTCCTGCAGGGTCTCTCTTATCAGTGACTAACTCCCCCCCCCTCTGATCACTAGTGCGGTGTGCTTACCCGGGAGGCGGAGCTGAGGAGGAGATCATGTGGGGAGGAGGAGATCATGTCGGGCTGGAGCTGCTCACACTACATGCAGGGAAGAGGTGAGCTGAGAGTTTGTCTGAAGAGTCTCCTAGGGTGGAAAGCTGACAGGATTTGTTTGGCAGGAGTTACTGTGAAGGGTTAAGGTGACAGGAGGATCGGGAGTGTGTCTGATGATATCTTCCTCCAAGCCTCCTCTGTCTAACTCTATACAAACATCCCCAATCCTCAGACCTCAGTCCAGATAATGTGAAATAATTTATGACCATTCATTAACTCTGTGTGTGTGTGGAGAGTGTAATCTTCTGATTGTACAGAGTCTGACTAACACAGGGATATATGAATGGTCATCCATTACCTTCACATCATCTGTACATACAAAGTGCTTGGAGTCTTTATTCTTGTTCTGTTGTAAATATTAGTGGATGTGCAGAATAACTTTTGTTTTTATATAATCACTATTTCTCAGCCCCCAACTCCCCCCAGACCACTTCATACATCCAGCTGGCATCATCCCCTCCGCACTCCTCTACTACACATATTACCCCCACCATCCCCTCCGCACTCCTCTACTACACATACTACCCCCACCATCCCCTCCGCACTCCTCTACTACACATACTACCCCCACCATCCCCTCCGCACTCCTCTACTACACATACTACCCCCACCATCCCCTCCGCACTCCTCTAGTACACATACTACCCCCACTATCCCCTCCGCACTCCTCTACTACACATATTACCCCCACCATCCCCTCCGCACTCCTCTACTATACATACTACCCCCACCATCCCCTCCGCACTCCTCTACTACACATACTACCCCCACCATCCCCTCCGCACTCCTCTACTACACATACTACCCCCACCATCCCCTCCGCACTCCTCTACTACACATACTACCCCCACCATCCCCTCTGCACTCCTCTACTACACATACTACCCCCACCACCCCCTCCGCACTCCTCTACTACACATACTACCCCCACCATCCACTCTGCACTCCTCTACTACACATACTACCCCACCATCCCCTCCGCACTCCTCTACTACACATACTACCCCCACTATCCCCTCCGCACTCATCTCCTACACATACTACCCCATCATCCCCTCCGCACTCCTCTACTATACATACTACCCCCATCATCCCCTACATACTCCTCTCCTATACATACTTCCCCCACCATCCTCTAAGCACCCCTCTCCTATACATACTACCTCTATCATCCCCTCCGCACTCCTCTCCTATACATACCCCCATCATCCCCTACACACTCCTCTCCTATACATACTACCCCCATCATCCCCTACACACTCCTCTCCTATACATACTACCCCCACCATCCCCTCCACACTCCTCTCCTGTACATACTACCCCCATCATACCCACCACACTCCTGCCACGCTGCATGTCGCAGAGCTCGGTGACTCTAAGCTTCGGCCTGCCACATTAATGTTGGCTCCCATGAGACAGCCATCTTTAAACCTGGGGGACACATGATCTTCAATTGCCCGGAGGCCCCATGAGTTATCAGTCCACCCCTGGCCCAGACTGTGGCTACCCAGCACGGTTGCTCACTGCAATTGTAACCCAAAGAGTGTCAACTTTGTTGACTCTGAAGTAAAGGGGGACTCTTGTGATTATCTCCATATAATTAGAAATGTTGTTTAATCACAAAATATATGTATAGTGTATACTACATAAAAATTGCCTTGCATTGTACAGAGGTGATGAAAAAAATTGCCGTGCGCTGCTAATGTGTTCGGGTTTAGCTTGAAGAAAAGGTGGCAACCCTAAAACCAACACACAAAGCAAAAATGTAAATCAGTACTGTAACATGTTACTTACTCAGCACAATAAAGAACTGATCTTGCATCAATGCTTGTTGCATTTCTAGTACCTGCAGATAATGTGAACACTCCTCCGATGAGAAGGTCACCCTCCCGATATAATATAATTTCCTCATCTGAATACCCCAACTGGAAATCTTTTATTGGTGTTGACCACTGAGCCTTGTTTATGAATAATGTCACCCACAAGACAATCCAAAAGAGCCAGACTTTATAGAAGTTTATAGAAGTTCAATGAAAAGGGACCTTTGATCCTTATATACATATAAAATAACAAACACTCCTTCATATGATACATCATGAATGTACAGAGTTCTTTGATACAGCACTGAACATTATTCAGTAACATGTCCACAGTATGTTAGTGATAATGTGATCATCTCTTCTCTCCCCTCTCTTTTTATACACTTCAGTGTGATAGATTTTTTATTGTTTGAATATGATTCTTCTTTCTTTATCTGTTTTGGTTGCCAAACTCATCCTTTTAAATCAGTTTTTTTTTTACAAATACTGTATATATACAAGTTTGCCTTTTTTAAACAAATTAGACATTTTTATAAACATACAAGCGTATTTCTTGGGTTACAGTTATACTCCAATTATTTAATGTTCATTGTCTATAAATCTGATGTGTTGATTTTGTATGCATTGGAGCTGATTTAGATTATAGACTGTTCACTTGTGCATTCTAAGCCCTGATTGGCTGAAGCAATGCACCTGACTGCTCAGGTGCAAGGCTTTTTCCAATCAGGGCACAGTGTATAGCTGGTTGTTAAGGAGCAGGCCGGGAAGTCATCAGCTGTCAACGGGCTTCCCACTGACAGATGAATGAGAAAACAAACATTGCCGGCAATAGAAATATGTGAAAAAACAATATGGGTCCCCCCCCAATCCATACCAGGCCCTTTGGTTCTGGTATGGATTTTAAGGGTAACCCCACACTAAAAAAAATAAAAAATAACAGCATGCCCCCTCATCAAAATCCATACCAAATCCTTATCCAAGCAAACAGCCTGGCAGACCAGGAAGGGGGGGGGCAGCGAGCACCCCCCTCCTGAACCATACCAGACCACAAGCCCACAACATGGGGGTACTTTTGGGCAGGGAGGGCTCTGTCTCTCCACCCCAAAGCACATTGTCTCCATGTTGATGGGGTCAAGGGCCTCTTCCCTCAGCCACAGCCCTGGGTCTGTGGGCAAGGAGCATATCGGAATCTGGAAGGGGGCCCCAGATCCTGCCCCCCATTGTCAAAAAGGAATACAAATACACACAGTTTTTAGCAATTCCTTTATTAAAAATTTAAAATAATGTTCCCAAATGTCAGTCACAATGCCCACTGCACCGCCAAACCTCCCAAAAAAAGCTCCACCAGAACGGAAGCTAACTGCCGACTGCCTGTTCTGCCATTTGATAGTTCCTAAATAGGTAAGGCGCAGGGCTGACCCAGCATGCACCAATTGATGATGTCACACGGGGCGGTGCCATCAGGTGATGTCACCAGATAACTCTGCCCCTTACCTATTTAAGAACTGTCAGATGGCGGAGCAGGCAGACAGCAGTTAGCCTTCGTCATGGGCAGAACTTTATTTTTCTTTATTTTTCCAGGTCTGGCAGTGCAAAGGGTGGCCTGATTGATGATGGATCTACATCGGGGCATTGTTTTTTTTTTTTTTTATAAAGGAATTTTCAAAAGTTGCGTGTGTGTGTGTTTTTATTTCTTTTTGACACTTTTTTGGTGACTTGATAGGGGTACTATGTACCCCATACTCATTCACATAGGGCATAGCTGGGATCTGCCCCCTGCACACAGACCCCCACAACCACTGCCCAGAGTCATCGGGAAGAGGCCCTTGGCCCCATCAACATGGGGACAAGGTGCTTTGGGGTGGGGGGCAGAACCCCCCTGCCCCAAAGCACCCCCCATGTTGAGGGCATGTGGCCTGGTATCGTTTAGGAGGGGGCCCTCGCTTATCCCCCCCTTTTCTGGTCTGCCAGGCTGCATGCTCATATAACAGTCTGGTATGGATTTTGGGAGGGACCCCACACCATTATGTTTTTAATTTTGGCGTGGGGTTCCCCTTAAAATTCATACCAGACCCAAAGGGCCTGACATGTATTCAGGGAACCCCCAAGTAATTTTTTAAAACATTTTTGTATTGCCGGCAATGGCTTGCAGCTGGGAAAGTCAATTTAAATGTAATTTTGTTTTTCCTTTATATATGTCAGTTTTGCTGCAGCAGGTTCTATACACGGTATAGATGTGCCACTTTACAGGCAGACTAAAGCCCTGTACACACGATCGGTTTTCCTATGTATTCTAATGCGATAGATTTTTCCATCGGAAATCCGATGAGGCTGACTTCCATCAGTCTTGCCTACACACCATCAGTCAAAAATCCGACTGTCCCAAACTCTGTGACGTAAAACACTCCGACAAGCCGAGAAAAATTAAGTTCAATGCTTCTGAGCATGCGTTGACTTGATTCTGAGCATGTGTGGGTTTTTTGTCTGATGGAATTCCACACAGACGATCGGAATTTGCTATCGTTTTTTTTTCCCATCGGATAAATTCAAAACAGGTTCTATTTTTTCACACCAATGGAAAATAGACCGATGAGGCCCATACACGATTGGTTTGTCCGATGACAAAAGTCCATCGGACTGTTTTCATCGGTAAAACTGATCGTATGTACACGGCTTAAGGGGACTCCCAAGCACTATATTTAAAGGAATTTTTCATTTTTATTGTTCCACTTTAAGCATCAAATAAAATCACTGATCCTTTAAAAACAATCTTTACAAAAAAAATGCATTGATACAGGGTAGTACCCAGGCCCCCATACCCTTTTATATGGCCAATAACTTTCATATAATGCCTCATACACACAAATGCGAAAACCACTTTTTTTTTTCAGCAGGAAAATGGCTGAAACTTGTCTTGCATACACACGGTCACACTAATCTTGGACGAAATTCCGACCGTCAAGAACGTGGTGACGTACAACACGTAGGACGAGCCAAGATCAATGAAGTTCAATAGGCAGCTTGACTCTTATGCTTGATTCTGAGCATGCGTGTTTTTTTTGCGTTGTAATTGCATACAGACGAACGCGATTCCCGATAGGAATTTTTCCCGTCACGAAAATTGTGATCCTGCTGTCAATCTTTCCTTGGCCAGAATTCTCACAGAAAAAGTGCGATGAAGCATACACACGGTCAGAATTTGCAACAAAAAGCTCACATCGCACTTTTCTCTTTGGGAATCGTGTTCGTGTGTATGAGGCATTAGCTTTCAAAATGGAGACTTTACATTTTTCAAGTTTGGGTACCATAGACTTTAATAGAGTTTGCGGCTCGGGTCCAAATTTTTTACATCTTCGGGAGCTGGGGGATGAAAAGTGAAAATTAAATGTTCAAAGAGTACCCAGTCATGTGAAAGGAAAAAATATTTGAAGTCAGCATCACTTCACCTCATTCACTAAGCTAAGTGAAATTGCTCTTTACAAAGGAAATTTTCACTTAGCTTACTAATTGAGGTGAAGTTGCGTGAATATTAATCACCCAACCACGTGCAAGCAAACAAGAGGAATTTTGACTTACCTGTAAATTCCATATCTTGAAGTCAGTGGTGGCAGGTGCTCAAACCCCCCCGCCAGGTCGGCACTTACTTCATCCATGGTTGCGGCTTCCACAACTTCTTCTCCCAGCTAATCTGGTCTTAAGATCTGCCTCCTGTCCTGATTGGCCAGGAGGTGAAGCCAGAAGACAATAACGAATATTGATTCGCTAATGTCAAAAGTGGGTGGGTTTTGGGTAGACATGTGCAATTTGTTTAGTTACGAATTCGTTATCCATCAAAATTCATCATATTTGTTGATTCATAAACATACATGTAGCGACCTCACTCTCTCTCTCTAGCTCTATCAGTTATTTGGCTGTTGTCTAGGGGTAACTGGGAGGAGAGAGTGCAGGAACACCACGCCAAGCTCTCAGCTCGTATGTGTATGAGGGTTGAGCAAAGTCACTTGAATTACTTTCGGGTCTGTTCTTTGCATACGGAGCCTCTGTTTCTTCCAGGGAGATGTGTCTGCCAGTAATAGAGCCCCACACCATTAAAAGTCCAACACTGACTTCCGGTTCCGGCGCCGTATGGAGTAGCTGCCTCCCTCACTAGCTCCGCAGCTCGACCCCAAAAAATCGGCATATAAACCATCAGGACGCCTACCCTTATCACCCGCTCATCCCCCTGGTCATTCACGGCCACGCCATGGACCGCTTCGTCGAAAAAAACGGCATTCGCCCGCACGCGACCGCGGCGGCTCCACAGGCGCACCCGCAAATCGAGTCCGTGGCTTCGGCCTACTCGGCTCCCTTCTCGGAAACGGTGCCTGCAATGGAGGTAAGCAGTGCTTCGCTCACCTTCCCACCACAGCCTTCTCCTCCTTCACCTCCTGCTGGGGACGACACCACAGAAAGGATTGCACAGGCTGTAGCAGCTCTCCTCACCCCCATGATAGCTGCCTCTGTGGAGAAAGCTGTCAGTGCAGGCATGCAACAGCTCAAGGCTCAATTAGGAGACATTCTACTAGGCTCAATGAGGCAGAACACCGCATATCTACCTTGGAGGATGAATTGTACCAAGCCCAGGCCCTGGAACATGCTCAGGATAAAACCAATCAGTTCATATTAGACAAGCTGGACGATTTGGAAAACAGGTCCAGGAGGTGCAATCTGCGCTTTATTGGTATACCAGAATCTCTGCAACCATCAGCCCTCACGGATCTATGTGCAAGACGTATTCCAGAGTCCTTAGGCCTCCCCGGCCCCTGCACAGTGGAAAGGGCACACCGATTGGGTCTTTTTAACTCAGAGCGCAAGTCGCCACGACCGATTATTGCCAAATATCTAAACTACGCAGACAAAGCCTCCATTCTGCAAAACTTCCGGCGATCCAGATCTCTCCAGATAGATGGAATGCAGATCTTAATTTTTGCGGACTACTCCATAGAAGTGTCAAAAAAAAGGAAGGCTTTCCAGCAAGTCTGCACGGAACTACACCGCCAACAAATAAAATTCACCTTGGCCTTCCCTGCCACCCTGCGGCTCAAAGCTCCCAATGGCGACCAGCTATCATTCCAAAACCCATCTGAAGCGGAAGCCTTCCTACGCTCTCTTCACTCGGGACCTCACATAAGCCCCTCACCCAGGACGCCTCCAATCAACCGTGGTCTCGACCAAAGAAGCCCGCGTAAGGACTCTCCAAAAAGATTCAGGCCCTCGAAACCAGACCTACACCAACCCATGCTCAGCTGAATCGACTAATACTCTTCTTCCACCTTCGCGGCTATAGCCACGCCTGACCCAACTGAACTGATCAGCCCTACCCCTGAGGCGAGGTACCTCACCGGTCTCTCCTACAGACTTTGAAAACCAGACTTGCATTTTGATGGTAGGCCAGTCCTTTCCTTTTTTTTTCTTTTTTTTTTCCCCTTTTCTCTCCTTGCTCTCTACATGTTTATGAAAATCTTTTTTTTTCTCTCTCTCGCTTTTAAATTGCTGGTACAAATGTTTGTTCCCTCTGGCCTCTCTGCGTAGAACCTTTATATCTCTCCGTACACGATCCGAATCTGCTCCATTGACCACCCCTGACAACGTGGGTTTTCCTTTTGTCAAGGCTGCATTATTCGGGTCTTGCAATGGGAGCTGGACTACACAGCGACTCCATGCGGAAAAAAGTGAAGTCCATACGATATATTTTTTTGTTCTTATTTTCACAACCCCTCCCCCGCTACCCTTCTTTTCTTCTACCTCACCCAAGCCAAGTTATGCTTCCAACACTGATCACTTCATCACCACCTCCTTATACCGTAGACACCTCATTGTCCCATACTACTCTCATAGCTTGCTTCCGTTACCTACGTCAATCTAATCCTGTCATACCGGCCCAACTCCTCTCGATTGACCCCTTATTATGAGAATAGTCTCCTGGAATGTTAAAGGCCTTCGCTCCCCTAATAAGAGACTGAAGATTCTCCGTCATCTAAAAAGACTCAAAACAGACATTGCCCTCCTTCAGGAATCCCACCTCTCCACTTCAGATTTCCCACGCATGAAAAAACTATGGGTGGGCTCAGTCCTCGGCTCCGGATCTCAGGGGCTCAGGGCAGGGGTCCTAATACTCATTCACAAAAATCTTCCATGCACGGTGGTCTCTACCCACTCAGATACACAAGGACGTCTCCTATCGATTCATGTTCAGTTAGGGGTAAAAGACTTCATTATCTCTAACATTTACGCCCCTAATAACCCCCCCAAACTTTTTTTTAGCGAACTGTCTACTTGGCTCCTTCGAGATCCGCTTATCCCACATATTATCGGCGGAGATTTTAACACTATCCTTCACCCTATTGACGACAGGTCTTGCTCCAGAAGCCCCCGATCTCTAGTTGTCCCCAGAGACACGACCCTCTTTGCCTCCATGATTGACTCCCTTCAACTTCATGACGTTTGGCGTCTCAGGCACCCAGCTGACAGAGAATTCACTTTCTACTCCAACCCCCACAACGTTTTCACCAGGATTGACTACATTTTCTGCTCTGACGACATAGTCCCCATGATATCGGAATCTGACATTCATGACATTGTCATCTCAGACCATGCTCCTGTTTCGGTATCACTCGACATTCCCGACCTTCACCCAAACCCCAGACTATGGCGATTCCCCACATACCTACATAATAACTCTGATTTTTTACAGTACATAGAAAAATCACGGTCCGAATACGTCTCGGCCAATGCTCTGCACCTAGATAACCCTAATTTGTTTTGGGAAGCTGGAAAATCCTTCCTGAGAGGTCGGATCATATCTTATGCCGCCTCTTTCAAAAGGAATGCCGTGGCAAATTACAAATTGGCTAGCTCCCGGCTACACCACACCCAACGTTCCCTGTACTTACAGGACTCCCCTGAAAATAGGAAGGCTTGGCAGGTAGCTAAACGAGCCTTTGAATCATGGGCAGACACACTTGAACTAACGAAAAAAGCGCACATTGACGCCTCCCTACATAAATTCGGGAACAAAGCAGGGAAACTACTATCCAGACTTTGCAGGGGTCCTCAACGCCCGACATATATCTCCTCCCTCCGAGACGCTACAGGTTCTATCAAGACCTCACAGCGAGACATCAACAAAGCTATGCTCCAATACTACTCATCCCTATACGCTGCAGATCCCATAGATAAACCATTGGCACTCTCATTCCTTGAAAAAATATCCCTCACCAAAGTCACTACCTCACAATTGGAAAGCCTGAACCTGCCCATATCCCTCTCTGAGATATCATTGGCCATCCGGAACCTAGCCCCTTCTAAAGCCCCTGGCCCTGATGGTTTCACCGGCGAATTTTACAAGTCCCTAAGATCACTATTGGAACCCACCCTATGTAAGGTATATCAACATATATGGTCTGGTGGCCCGTACTTACCCACAGGGAACCAAGCCACCATAAAATTGCTGTCCAAAAAAGGCAAAGACCCCCTAGACCCAGGTTCATATCGGCCTATCTCACTCCTAAATCTAGATGTCAAGATTCTCTCAAAAATTATTGCCACCAGGTTAGCATCCATCATTCCTTCTTTGATCCACTCCGCTCAATCGGGTTTTGTTAAAGGCAGGACTGCCACTCTAAATATCAGGAAAGTGATGCTGGCCCTGGATCATGCCAAAAA
The DNA here is from genome assembly GCA_029206835.1 of Rana muscosa. Taxonomy (NCBI): domain Eukaryota; kingdom Metazoa; phylum Chordata; class Amphibia; order Anura; family Ranidae; genus Rana; species Rana muscosa. Next base: position 1,256,170,081 of record CM055116.1, on the reverse strand, counting down.
TAATCTGAGGGGTGATTTTGCAATCATTACTCTAGATGCGGAGAAAGCCTTCGATAACGTTAGTTTCGAATGGCTTTCTTTAGTAATGTCCTCAATGGGATTCACCGGCCCCTTTTACCGCCTCATAGAGTCCATGTATACTGCTCCAACAGCTAGGCTGGTGGCAGCGGGCCTTCTTTCAGAGGAATTTCGTCTACATAAAGGCACCAGGCAGGGATGTCCTTTGTCCCCGCTCCTGTTCAATATAGCATTAGAACCCTTATCGCGATTTTTAAACCAAACGGCCCCACTACATGGCATTCACATTGGTGATCACGAACTACGTACTTCCCTCTTTGCCGACGATGTCCTTATTTTCTCTTCTAACCCATCTTTGGATATGCCCACGATCAAATCAGTATTCGATGAATTCAGAACATGTTCGGGCCTTCGTATAAATTATAGCAAAAGTGAAATCCTTCCCATAGGCCCACGCCCTGACCCTCCATGGATGCATCACTCTATCTTCAAGGTAGCACATTCACATATCACATACCTAGGGATCAAAATAGGGAAAACACCTGCCTCTCTCTATCATCTCAACTATCCCCCTCTACTCACGAAAATAACTCAGGAACTTGATAATTGGATAGATCTGCCTCTCTCGCTCTTGGGAAGATGTCACCTGATGAAAATGGTCAGCTTTGCTCGTTTACTTTACCCACTCCAAACTATACCACTGCTTCTACACCACAAGCATACAAAAGCTCTCAATGCAGCTATCTCTAAATTCCTTTGGAAAAGTAGGCGACCGCGTATAGCCCTCCAGAAACTATATCTTCCCAGGCGCGACGGGGGTATTAGTCTTCCCAATATTAGAACCTATAACCTAGCCTGCCTACTACGGACAGGTCTAGACTGGATAGCCCAAGCGTCCCGCTACTCCAATTATGCCTTGGAAACTCAAATGGCACACCCATACTCCCTAGTAGCTCTCCTCCACTGCAAGTGGAAATCTGTTCCAATACCATTCCAACATAACCTTTTACTAAGAGACACGGCCATTGCTTGGAGAGAAGTCAGAAAAAGCCTACATCTTTCGCCCTTCATATCCGGCCACCTTCCAATTCAAGGCCACCCGAGTTTCATCCCAGGCCTAGAGCAACATCCCTTTGCCTCCTGGCATCGGAAAGGTCTCACGAAATTTGCACAACTCTGTGACCCGGAGACAGGTCGTCCCATAAATTTCAAATCCTTAGCCGACACATTCTCACTTCCACATTCCCACGCTTTTCACTATGGACAATGTGTCAGTTTCCTAAAGAATGCATGTAGACACGGTAACACACGGTTCAAAAATTCTATAACGGAAGTCCTTCTTTCGGAAGGTTCGTATAAGATCTCAGATATATATCGCCCTCTTCTACTAAAAACAACGTCATCCCTAGCCTCCTCATCAGTGGCCAACTGGACCAAAGACTTCCCAGACACAGAACTGGTCAACAAACTATTACAGGGTCTTAATACTGTACATAAACTGATCCCCAATGAAATTTGGAGGGAAACTCAGCTGAAAATTATGCATCGTGCTCACATTCCCTTTCTCTATGCCAATCAATCACAAACCTCCTCTTCATGCCCTCTCTGCCGTCAACTCAAACCTTCCCTGACGCATCGCTTCTGGTCGTGCCCCCACATATCCGTCTTCTGGGATAAAGTCCTGGCTTACATCTTCAAAGTGACCCTGATGAAACTACCTAAGGACCCACTCCTCCTCATCTTTGGTTATTGGGACCCGTTGTTACTGCCATGGTCCCCGAAGGCCCCCCCTTCACATAAAGATTGGTCTTTGATATGCCTACTACTCGCCAGGAGAGCCATCTTGAAAAATTGGATATCCAATATACCCCCGAATACATCACAAGTCAAAAAGGAACTTCTGCTGCTTCTTTTCAAAGACAGACTAAATACAGACTTCTCGCTTGACACTGCTAAGCATCGTTTCTACCACAGATGGCAAGCATACTTGGTCTATGCGCACTCCCCTGAAGACCGGGCAAACCTCGAGCTGTTTTCATTCTCCTATTACGGGACACCCCTCCCATCACCTCCAGTGACTCTACTCTCCCCCCCCCCCCAGGTGACCTATCTTGATGGGACAAATTCTAATTCTAATTCTAATTCTAAATCTGGACCTGAATCTATATGGTGTGATGCACTCTAGATATTTCCAGTGTAATTTGATGTCTACCTCCTTGTTACCTCTCATAATGGTAGCTTGGTGTCTACTTCCACCCCCCCTCCCCCCCCATCATCTCCCATTCTTTCTCCCTAGGTTTTTTTTTTATTTCGGTTTTTTTTGTTTTTGTCCTGTTCTCTGCTCTCCAGTTTTCCTAGGGTCCTCCCCTGTTCCAGGATCCATTCATTTATCCTCCCCCCCTTACATAGGGATGTTTAGCTTTGAAAGCTCTTACCTCCTACATTGTTTATGCATCCCTCGCATGGGATCTTGTTCTTTTGTCTCTTTTGTCTCCTAGGATGCGTATTGTTGTCTATGCATTGTTGTCTTCTTTTACCATATTTACTGGTTTGACACAACTATTGATATGTTAAAATAGGATTACTTCTATTGCTGTAGTAATCTGTATGACTTATGCCTTCAATAAAATCTATTTAAAAAAAAGTCCAACACTCTTTTATTTCTCCACTTCCAGGATGAACATAATCAGTTGAACTCTTGTAACAGACAGACAGGGGTGTGGATACGAGTAGGCCCAGGCACAAATGAACTCTCCTATCCCTTTGTAGTGCGGATAGGCTTGGCGCACGCTCTCTGCCACCGACCGTGAAGTTGGTAGCTGCCACCTACCAGGTGAACTGTTGCAGCCCCTGCCACAGGCCTGAAAGTAACGGTCTCTGTCACCGACCTTTGAACATGGATCACCTTCCGTATGAATATGGCCCCTATTTGGCGAGGACATCCATCCCGACGGTCTCCGGAGGCCCTATCCCGCACTGGCAATATGCTGCACCAGAACTACGGGAAGGTCACCTGCGCAGTCCATTACGTCTTGGATTCAGGTACCTGGTCCTTTGGGGACCTTAGGACAATTCCTCCCGGGCGGGACCCAGTGGAAGAAGCTGGGCCCCAGGCCTGAAGCAATGTACCTCACCCCAGACTGAGGGTGTCTGGGGTGACTCCCGAACTCCACGTGTCCAGGCCTAGGCCGCCTGGACACCGGCCACGGACAGCAGCCCTCAGGCTGAAGGTGCCTGGGGCTTCCACCTCGTGGCGAAGATGTCTGCCCCCTTTATACCCTCTCCCAGCAAGCACAGCAGGTTCCCCGCCCCGCTGTAGAATTGCTGCGAGAGGTCACAAAGGGTATGGCACTGCAGCGATGGTTCAACCCCAGCGCAAAATGACAGCACCACCTGCTGGGCCGCAGGGAACTGGACACCACTTTTGAACAAAACTAACTAACAGGTGTGCCTGAGCCTGACATGAAAGGGGAGGGAAGGGAGACAAACAACATAGAACGTTAACAAAAAAACATTTGCAAATCACTCGTTCACATTAACATTTTCCCCACCCATCCTGACTAAGACCCGCCCCATTCTCAGCGGTCTTGATGGGACGCTCTCCTGCAGAGGGGAAAAGAAACGTTAACACACATAACCCTGACACATATGTTTGTGAAAGAACGAAAAAACTTCTCCGCAGAGAAATCCTTTTCTTCTATATGTGTGTGTGTGAACAGTGAATATCGGTGTGCAACACTGCCACCTGGTGACAGTGCCGTGGTAACTGCACTTGTTGAAGATTTCTCTTTTCCATCTTATTCTGTGGCTCTAACTACCCCAAAGTCCATGATCACTTCGTGAGGAGGGAAGAATGAAGAACAAACAACGCCAACAGTCCTTCAGTTCCTCCAAAGAGCACAAGCACCCCTTTGCTGGGCATAGTCACTGGGTTTCCGGAAAAACACAATAACCCCGGAAAGTTCAGCAGCAGTAGAATAAAACAAGAACGGAGTCTTTTTCTCCTACAGGTAGAATTTTGGGTGCGGCAAGACAAGGGGTTTTAAGTGCTGGTCCATTGTCTCTAAATGGTATTCGACATCCTCCCCTTCTTTGCGTCGAATCAACACATTGTCTGCGTGGATATGCTGACCCAGCATCCATTCCGCCTTGCAGTCCTTGAACCACTGAGATGCTTTGGGGGAACACGCGAGGTACCTGTGGGCGTGTGGGACCCGGATGTACGTCCACACGAAATCGTTGTACCAGCGTTCCCGGCAGACCTCCACTTCATATAAAAGTTCCTTGGGTAAGTACGGGTACTTCCACCCGTACTCGTTGGCAACTTTTTGGCAAAAGAGGCATTGTAGTCTCGCCAGCGGAGGCATAGTAGTGCGGTCTCCTTCACCCGGTAGGACAATAGCGTCCGGGTGGCGAGGTGCCTTGACCACCTCCACTCTGGGCATAGGTGCCCGCAGCAACAGTCTCTTTTCCCCGGTGCTAGATGCAGGCGGCACCGGAGGTAGAAGGGCAGACTGGGGACGGGATCCCTCCTCAGGCGCTGGTGCCTCCACCCAGGGTGTACTATCCCCTGTAGACATGGGTGGATCCCTGACTGTGCAGGACGAGGAGAGAGGCATCTTGTCCCAGCCCTCCTCAGGATAAAGTTTGTCTATGACGACTTCGTCTCCCAGATCGGAGAGCGACTCCAGGTCGGAGGTGTCACACTCCTCTGCGGGCAGGTAGTTTGTAGTGGAGACTGAATCGCTACCTCCCGCGAGCACACAGGGCCGCGAATCCCCGACACCTCCGCCCCAACACCAAGTCCCTCCGCCCAGCTTACCTCGGCCCAAACTTGAGAAGGGATGTCCGGGACTCTTCCGACTGGGTCGGGTGTAGGCGGGCAAGATGATCCACCGCGACCGCTTGACGGGACAACCAGGCCGGTCTTCCTCTTCGGCGGTGGACGCTGGGAAACAGTGGTGACCGAGTCAGCATCCTCGGATTTCTCATGTATCTCAGTGTACGCGATCTCCCTTGCGGTCACTGCAGTGCGCACAGGGATGGCTGTCAAAGCAGTGATTCCTCCTTCCTGAGTGGTGTTGCCTGTTGTGCGGTTGAGGTGGATGGTTCTGGGTTTCTCGATAGGTGGTTCCACCTCAAATAAGAACTCTCCGCAGGCCTCGCAGTGCCCGAATGGCTTCAGCTGACACACCAGTCCCGAACAGCCGGGACAAATCAAACCCAGGGCCTCAACGTCCATGCATAAGTACAGGGCGAATCGTCCCCGGGGCTTTAGCCGGATCCCTGTATCGGTTATCGGAGCAGCAGTAGTCAAACTCGTGGTAGGAGGATGAAGTGGAATCCACGATGCATTACCGAACATGGTAAATCTCTGCTGATCCATTGCGCACTGCATGGTTGGCGCCAAAGTCCCCACGTGTAGTCCTTCACACGATTGGACTCCTCCCCTTTTGTGCCCCAGTTCGCGGGCTTTCTCCTTGCCTGGGTCACGCCCACGAACTGAGCAGGGAGGGTGTGCCTCGTGGTGCAGTGGCCAATATGGTCGACCTACTCGGAACTCTTCCGGGCAGACACGTTCAAACTCGGACTACTTCATCTCCATCGTAGCACAAACACATCCCGGACACGGAGCCCCCACATGTAGCGGCCTCACTCTCTCTCTCTCTAGCTCTATCAGTTATTTGGCTGTTGTCTAGGGGTAACTGGGAGGAGAGAGTGCAGGAACACCACGCCAAGCTCTCACCTCGTATGTGTATGAGGGTTGAGCAAAGTCACTTGAATTACCTTCGGGTCTGTTCTTTGCATACGGAGCCGCTGTTTCTTCCAGGGAGATGTGTCTGCCAGTAATAGAGCCCCACACCATTAAAAGTCCAACACTCTTTTATTTCTCCACTTCCAGAATGAACATAATGGGGGTAATTTACTATAGCGCCTCGGCGCTAATTAGCGCAAATTGCCGCAAATTTGCGCTAATTAGCGCAAATTGCCGCAAATTCACGCTAATCAGCGCTAAAACGGTATTCACTATAGCGCTGGAGAGAAAATACTCCCAAAATCAAATTTACTATAGCTCCCAGAATCCAAATAGCGCCCAAATCCTTACTCTACTAAAAGCTGGAGAATTGCACATGGAAATAATGTTTAGAGCATGATATAATTGCCTAAATGGTACTGAAATATGTGGTATATTATTTAAAGATAATCTGCTTTTAAACTGTGTGAAAAAGTGATTTCTACGCTGAAATATCTTTAAAAGTCTGAGAAGTGAAAAAATTCCCGTTTTTGGACAACTATTTGCAAACACAACTGGGCATGCTCAGAGCTGAAATAACTAAAATTTTAACTCAAGTGTCTTTTTTCACAAGAGTTATAGTAAATACCGAAATGAGAGCTAATTAAAGAGCATGTTTTGGAAGTGAAAATCTGCTCTATTTTAGTCCAATGCAAGTTTTAGCCATTGATTCTAATGATACAATTATAACTTTCACAAATAAATTCTTTTAATGTTGAGATGAAATGTATCTTTCTCTGAAATAAATTTTCCTTTGCAACAATGTTGCTTCTAATTAAAATATTTTGTTTCTTTACAAAGCACAAACAATACCATTGCTGATGCAAATTAAAAAATTTTGTGCTTTTTATTATTTCTAAATAATCATAATTTGAGCCCCAAAAATTTGATATGTGTTCCAACATCAGAAATAAAAATTAAATTCCCCAAAATTTGAGGGTAATATCACTATTCTAAACTCACCCACAAAAAAAAAACACCAAATATCACAGAATAAATCAAGAAGAATGACTCTTGAGTAATGTAATTCCATCACCTGTATGTCCAAAGAAATGCAGTATTTATGTGTATTTATGTGCATGAGGATCTCACATGTGGCAGCTCTGTGGCTTAGAGATTAGATCTTCTGCTTAGCATCCTTGAGGGTCTGGGTTCAAATCCCAAACATGCTGCTTCATGTAGAGAAGTTGTCTCATCTCCCAGGTCCTAAAACTATGTCTAAATGTCGTATTTATGTGTAGGAGGGTTCCACCACCATTGTAAATCTTGCCAGTTACACAATTTAGCCAAAAGTATTGGGACACCTGCCTTTACACACACATGAACTTTAATGGCAGCCCAGTCTTAGTCCGTAGGGTTAACATTTGATTTGGCCCACCCTTTGCAGCTAGAACAGCTTCTGGGAAGGCTGTCCACAAGGTTTAGTGTGTCTATGGGAATGTTTGATCATTCTTCCAGAAGTGTATTTGTGAGGCCAGGCACTGATGTTGGATGAGAAGGCCTGGCTCATAGTCTCTGCTTTAATTCAGCCAAAGGTGTTCTATCAGGTTGAGGTCAGGACTCTGTGTAGGCCAGTCAAGTTTCTCCACCCCAAACTCGCTCATCCATGTCTTTATGGGCCTTGCTTTGTGCACTGGTGTGCAGTCATGTTGAAACAGGAAGAGGCCACCCCCAAACTGTTCCCACAAAGTTGGGAGCATGAAATTGTTCAAACTGTCTCAGTATGCTGATGCCTTAAGAGTTCCCTTTACTGGAACTAAGGGGCCAAACCCAACCCCTGAAAAACAACCCCACACCATAATCCCCCTCCACCAAATGATTTGGACCAGTGCACAAAGCAAGGTCCATAAAGACATGGATGAGTGAGTTCGGGGTGGAGGAACTTGACTGGCCTGGACAGAGTCCCGACCTCAACACAACAGAACACCTTGGGGATGAATTAGAGCGGAGACTGCAGGCCAGGCCTTCTTGTCCAACATCAGTGCCTGACCTCACAAATGCACTTGGAAGAATGGTCAAACGTTCCCATAGACACACTCCTAAACCTTGTGGACAGCCTTCCCAGAAGAGTTGAAGCTGTTATAGCTGCAAAGGGTGGGCCAACTCAATATTGAACCCTACGGACTAAGACTGGGATGCGATTACAGTTCATGTGCATTTAAAGGCAGGCGTCTCAATACTTAGGCCAATATAGTGTATATTGCTTGGAGACACAGAACTTGGCTATGGACTTAGGGCTGGTTCACACCACAGAGATGCAGAGAACATGTGTGAGGCTGCCTGGTGGCTAAGTGGGCAGCAAATCCATCTAGCAGCACTGGGGTTGCTGGTTCAAGTCCCCAATATGCTTGTGTTGAAGTTTATATGTTTTCCCTGTGTGGGTTTCTCACCACAATCCAAAGACATGCTGGCATTTTATTTGTCTCCTTTCAAAATAGTCTCTAATGTAAAAAAGTTAGTTTTGGACTTCAGATTGGAAGCTCTTTTGAGCCAGGGACTGATGTTAATGTTTGTTAGCACTAATCATGCCCAGGGACTTGGACATTTAAAATTGTAGGGTTTACACTGCACAGGTACATATGCTTAGAAAACTGTTGCTTTGTTTATGTGCATGCAAATGGACTTGTATCTTTGGCCTGTAGTTGGAGATTTGATGCACATAGCCAAGGGCTAACACAGTTGTAAATAGTATTATGTGTTCCTGCCCATCAGGTGCAATCACTTTAGACATACACAAAGAGACAGATTGAAAGATACTGGTGGGCGTGTAATTCTATTGGGCGTGTATCAGTTTGCTAACAATACAACCTCTCTCATATAAAGGCCTGCAGTATGAGGATTGTTTGGTCTGAGAAGGCCAGGTTTTTTGCTGTGATGGGTGGGGGGGACGAGAGAAGGAATGATAGTGTGCAGATTGACATACCCTCCCAACTAGTGTTATTTGCTGAAATTCTTGTGAATTGTTCCTGTCTGACCGTGCAAAATCATTTGGAAGCATCTGCTGACCTTCTACTCTTGGATCTCATTGCTTAATCATGTACACAGAAATGCAGCTTCCAGCAGAACATGGTCACCAATGTATGTATATGTGGATTGTGGGGTGGGGGTGGGTGTTTTGAACATGTGTCTTTTTTATTATTATGTTGGAATGCTTTGTAAGAATAATGACTTGAGTATGTTTCTATATTCTTGCAGATAAAAATGTGATGTGTTGCCCGTTATACACTAAAAGTAAAGCAGTGTGCACTCTAAGGTTTTGTCAAATTTTAGATTGTAAGCTCCTATGAGCAGGGCCCTTAAAATCCAATTGCTAAATGTAGCACCATGTATCCTTTTTTTTTGAAGCTAGTAAATGAATGTACATAATTTTGTTTCTGCTGGCAAAATAAAAGTACATTATTGAGCTTTGGTGTGCTTTTTTTTATTTTATTTTTTTGTGGTGGTTTTGGCAAAGTGCAAGAGCCTTAATATTTTATTTTTATATGGATTTGTGCACCAAAAAATGAATCTCTTTGCCCTTGTTCACATTGATGCTACTTTGAAATCACGCTACTTCACTTAAGCTAGCGCGATTTTAGGTACTACTTGATAGACATCTGTGTGGCTTCATACACAAATGTCTATTGAAGTCACACCTGAAATCAGCAAACGTAGTGCAGGAACTACTTTTGAAAATTGGTGCGGCGCCACAAAATTGGGGTTGCATCGATTGGAACAGTGCCATTACCACCAATAGTCATGGGATTTGATTTTTCGAAATTGCATGACAAATCGCCCCAATGTAAACCTAGGCTTCAGCACACCTGCAAGTAAATGATAAAGGTGGAATCTTTATATATAACTGCTGTGGAGAATTGCAGGTAATAAATTCAGCTGGAGGATAGGCAGTGTTGTGTGTGTCAGCTCTGGTTCACATTGGTGTTATTTGACGGTGGCAATTGTGCTGTTCTAATTGGTGTGATTTGTATTGATATAAGTGCAGAAACCTGCACAGATGTCTCTGATGTCTCTTTGCAGTCGGGACTGACATGTGGGAATGAAATTATGAGTTCAGCTGAACGATTTCCTCCCGCTGTCAGTGTGAAGCAGGGCTCAAACTGGGCCTTTTGCCTTTGCAATTCACCTGCTGCTACGGCAGAGACACCATTCCTTTTCAAACTCCCTTAAGTTTACCTTCAAATATCATATGTAGAAATACAGATTTGCATATCTGCAAATAATCAAAAATAATAAATTCTAATCGTGATTGAGATCAAATATTCGCAGCTGCAATCAACAGAGCGTAGTTTCACCTCCTGACCCGGAAATGAGTCATTGTAATCACCCGGAAGTTCCTGTGCTGGTCAGAATCTCCATCTAGGTGGACATGGCGAGGTGCTGCTGATTTGCCGGGTAAGTGTAGGCTATGTACTTGTGCTTAATCAAGGTGGGGGTGGATTTGGTGTTGGTGGGCTTCATTGATTTGTTTGGCATCACCACACATTTGTTTCTGGTCCATGTGCACACATCACTACTTCCTGCATTTGTTCTGCTGATGTAAATCAGTAAGGACTATGCAAGTATAAATGAGAGCTCCTTTCTATTAAAATATATATGACTTAATTCACAGTTGGGCGACTTTTCATGATTCTCAATGATAACCATTCATATCTGTGCTACTTTAAGTCACATCAACTTCACAGTAGTCCCTGTACTACTTTGGTGTGACTTTCAGGCTCGGTTTCCACTAGTGCGACTTGTCATGCAACTTGGGACTGCAAAGTCGCATGACATGTCATACCCCATGATTTTCAATGAGTATGATTCATATCTGTGCGACATCAAGTCGCAGCGACTTCAAAGTAGTCCCTGCACTACTTTGGTCCCACTTTGATACAACTTGAGGTCCATAGACCTCAAGAATATACTGGTATTGCTCCAAGTCGCATCAAAATCGCGGCAAAATCATGTGAATTTAGGGTTGCAATAGTGGAAACAGAGCCTCATGTGACTTGAGGTACATAGGGCGCAATATTACACAGGCATTCCCAGAAGTTGGGGCCAAGTTGCAGTGACAAAGTGGCAGCAAATTAGTGTGACTTTCAGGTCGCAGCAGTGTGAAAGAGATTCAAGGATATCTTTGAATTTGGCCCTATTGTCACTTGTGCAACCTGAAAGTGGGGAAAATTCGTCCCTGCACTACCTTGGTTTGACTTTGATGCGTTTTGAGGTCCATAAACCACAAGATAACACAGACATTGCTTCAAGTCATGGCAAAGCTGTGCAATTTTAAGGTCGTACAAGTGCAAATGGGGCTTTATTCAAAGGTGTTATTTAATCTCATTAGGTTACTTTCACACTTATGTAACTTTTCATGCAGCTTTGGACCTCAGAGTCGCATTAAAAGTACCCCCCCCCATGAGTTCCATTCATATCTATGCAACTTCACCCATGTTCACATAGCTCTGAATTGACATGTCAAATTGCAGGCCAAATCAGCGCCTATTGACGGCAATAGAACTGTCCAAATTGGTGCGACGCCACGCAGATTCCCAAAAGTAGTTCCTACACTACTTTGGGCAACTTCAGGAGGCGATTTCTTACCTCCCAACTTTTTGAGATGGGTATAAGGGACACCTATTAGCAAAAGTATGTAGGCATAGGACACACCTCCTAAAACACCTTCTTAAAGGAGAATTATTAAAAAAAATAAAAATATTAGTTAAACCCCCAAGTGTTTTTTTTTTTTTTTAACAATAATATCCCTTTAGATTGGCTTTGGGAATTTACAAACAAAGCAATTTAGAAATAAGATGAAAGAATTAGCGCTGGAAAACCCTTTTTGAAAGATAAAAATTGCATTTTATATAAAACTATACAGATCCGAACAAAATGAAGGACAAATGAGGAGGAAAGAGGGACAGAGGGACTTTGTTCCAAATCAGGGACAGGTGAGACCTATGTGATTTTCACTAGACATCTGTGCAGGAAAGTGCACTGATGTCTCTTAAATCGCTCACAAAGTCGGGCTGAGGCCCCTTTCACACTTGAGCGACTTTTCCTGTGACTTTGGTCATCAGAGTTGCATGACAAGTCATACCCCATGATTTTCAAAGTGTACCATTTTTATCTGTGCAACTTCAAGTCACACCGACTTCAAAGTAGTCCCTGTACTACTTTGGTCAGACTTTGATACGAGTTGAGGTTAGGGTTGCCACCTCATCCCTTTAAAACCAAACACATATTAATTACACAGGTTCTGTGGCTGATTAAGGTGGTAATTAAACTCACTTGGTGCCTTATCTGCATTAAATTAGCCTCAGAACCCGTGTGTTTCATATGTGTTCGGGTTTAAAGGGATGAGGTGGCAACTCTGGTTGAAGTTCATAGACCTCAAGTTTACACAGGCATTCCCTGGGATCGCAGAAAAAATGCAGATGGAAATTTGGGCATCTTTCCCTGCGACTCCTGCGTCCATAGACCTCAAGATTACACAGGCATTGCTTAAAGTCGCATCAAAATCACACAACTTTCAAGTCACACAAGTGTGAAAGGGGCCTAAGTCACTGTGCTGAGTACTATTATACCTAGAATATAAAGTAGTCCCACCATCAAACACTCAGCAGCATATGCTGAAAAGAGGCGAATGCCTATTAGCCAATGCCACATCAACATGAGCATGGTTGTTACTATAATATTAATGTGGTTGTAAACCCACTTAGACAACTTGCACCTACAGGTAAGCCTAGATTAAGGCTTACCTGTAGGTGCAAGAAATATCTCCTTAACCTACACACACACTAGTAGATGTTTGTGCTACGCTCAATAGGCTAGTGGTCAGCACTTCTACCTTGAAAAACTCAGGCTTTGAAGCACTCATGGGTTCAAATCCCACAGAGAGATACTAAAAGATTGTATTGGTGAAAAAAAGGCAAATGCCTATTAGCCAAAGCAGCATATGCTGAAAATAGGTGAATGCCAATTAGCCAATGCACTTTTATTCAATAATATTATGGTGTGGACTTCCAAACATCACACACTAGCTAACGGGCAGTTTACATTTCTTTGTTTGTTTATTTTAATTTGCTTGTGCAAATAATAAACATAGCTGTTGGCTGGTATTTGAACTTGTACCATGAGAGCTGTGGAGGCATCTGAGCAGACCACTAAGCCATTGTGCTAAGTACAAGACCTGCATAATAGTGTAGTACAGTGTTTCTCAACTCCAGTCCTCAAGGCGCACCAACAGGTCATGTTTTCAGGATTTTCCTTAGTTGAAACGGCTGTGGTAATTACTTAGGCAGTGAAACTGATCAAATCACCTGTGCAAAATGATGAAAACCCTGAAAACATGACCTGTTGGGGCGCCTTGAGGACTAGAGTTGAGAAACACTGGTGTAGTATAATTAAAGAATGAACATAAATAATTACCGCTTTATAGCCACCTAAATGATAAAAAAAACAACATACAACAAATAGGTAACCTAAATGTTTAATACATGTAACTTTTCATAATAGCAGACATTACTATGTAATAATCATTCATAACTGCATTCGTTAGCAAAAGAAGGAAAAAAACTAGGAATACTAATTGCAATATACATCAATTGAGCACATCTCATATAAAAATGTTTCTTTCACATACATGGATCACGGTTACAGTGCAGTGCTATATAAAAACTTAGTGGAAATTGGCATTTGCACGTACGCGGATTCGCTAATTAGCGCTGATTCCACATTTACTAACACTTGTTTGCTGCTAATAGCGCTCTTTTTCATTCGCAAATTTGCGCGTTGAATTTTTAATTGGCAAAACTTGGAGCTATTATTTGTGATAGTGCTCAGTACCTCCTGGAGTTATAATAAATAAGCCCCTATGTATTTTTTGCATCATACAAAAAGTTTAATGTCCTTTATTTCTAAAAAAGTCTATTTTTGTATTGTGATCAGGTCTGAACAGAATTATATAACATTTTGGGAAAAATATACAGCCAAGAAGTCCAGAACTTGATGCCATTATAGCAAAAATCTCCACAGCCACCATGTCTTTCCCTTTAGAGCTCAGATAGGCCGGGATCATGGCAATCCAGACACTGAAGAACACCAGCATGCTGAAGGTGATGTACTTGGCCTCATTAAAACTATCCGGTAATGTCCTGGCTAAAAAAGCTATAATGAAACTCACAGCTACCAGAAGCCCCATATATCCCAGGACAGAGTAGAAGCCAATAACTGAACCCTCATTACACTGAATGATGATCTTTCCCTGATAAGAGTAAGTGTCTTGATCCTGGAAGGGTGGAGAAATAGACAACCAACTAACACAGATTATGACTTGAATCAGTGAACACACAGACATTATAGAAATGGGAAATCTGGCTCCCATCCATTTTTTCCAAGAACTTCCAGGTTTGGTGGTTTTAAAAGCAACACACACCATGATACTTTTGGCAAGTAGAGAAGAGACAGCAACTGAGAAGATGACACCAAAAGAGGTTACACGCAGCATGCAGGTTACATCTACTGGATGTCCGAGAAACAAGAAGACACAGAGGAAGCTCAGCATGATGGAGACCAGGAGAATATAGCTCAGGTTCCGGTTATTAGCTTTAACAATGGGAGTGTTTCGGTAATGTATAAATATCCCCAATATTAAACCATTTAGAAGACAACAGAAGATGGAGAAAGCTGAAAATACAGCAACAATTGTATCATCAGTGTAGGAGAGAAATTCTACCAATTTTGAAACACACCGATCCTTCTTCTCATTTGGCCATTCATCATCAGGACATTTCATGCAGTTTTCACTGTCTGCAGGAAGAGCAATACAAACACAATGAGCATCTGTGTCAACAGTTTTGAAGAGACTCTATCACCACACATCACATTTATTTCTAAACTTTGGCAGTGGTAGATGGTACAATCTACTGTTCTTTCAATCTGCAACAAAGATTTTTTAAAGCAGTATTAGCCCTGGTCCACACTGGTGCGATTTCAGGTGCGACATGCGATTTCAAAATCGTACCTGAAGTTGCACCCCATGGATTTCAATGAAAATGTGCTAATTGGTGCGACACAAGACACTAGCGATTTCCAAAAGGTTTTTGTATACATTTTTTGCGATTTCAGGTCAATTTAACATCCATAGAGCGCTATGTAAATCAACCTGAAATCGCAGTACTGTTAATATCAGTGCGATTTGGAGCAGTCTTTTTTTTTTTTTTTGGTGATGTCATTGCAGCTTCAGCTGACCCGTCCCCTCCCCTAGCAGGTGTTTTCGTGAGGAGTTTGGAGCAGGACTTTTTTTTTAACCCTGCCAGCGCTGCTATGTGTATGAAAACAGCTGACCTGTCCCCTCCCCTAGAAGGTGTTACAGTGAGGAGTTTGGAGCAAGACGTTTTTTTTTTTCTCACAGCCAGCGCTGCTATCTTTATTAAGTCACAAATCGGCTTGCTTTTCATTGGAATAAGTACAAATCATACTATCTGCAAATCGCAAATAGGCTCCAGAAATCACAAACAAATACAAAAGAAATCGGAACAAAATCAGAAGTGACTGGGAAAGAAATTGGAGTGCCAAATCGCACTCAAAACATGAGATTTGTAAATCGCACCAGTGTGAACCAGGGCTTAGACTTACAAAGAAATCTACTATATTGCAGCTTACTGATCCTTGAATGTGGGTGCATTCGTTTTCTTTCCCATTACTTTTATTTGATGGTCAGGACAGGAACACAGTTCCTGTCTTATGCCCCGTACACACGATCGTTTTTAATGTCATTTTTAAAACCGACGTTTTTCTCCTCGTTTTTTTTCATGTTTCCTCTCAAGCCTGCCTTGCGTACACACCATCATTAAAAAAAACGATCAAGCAAAGCGCAGTGACGTTCAACACGTACGACGGCACTATAAAGGGGAAGTTCCGTTCGAATGACGCCACCCTTTGGGACGCTTTTGCTAATTCCGTGTTTCCGCGTGTTAGTAAAAGTTTGGTGAGAGACGATTCGCGCTTTTCAGTCTTCGTGCTTTGAAGATCGTTTTCGGGAGTTCAGTTTGCGCCTGTGGGTTCGTATCTGTTTAGCACTGCTTGTAGTCAGTTTGTATCTGTTTATTCAGTGCGGCCTGCTCTGCACGTTCGTGTTTTTCAGCTTGTTCTTCATAGGCCTTGTTGTTCTTCCGTGCGTTCTTCTAGTTCGTTCTGTTCAGCCGACCGTTATCTAGCCATGTTGCGGCTACGTACTCGTCGTAGAGTCCGTGCTGTAGTTGGTGCAGGGGTTCATGCTGTATCCCGACTCCATGCCATGAGCAGGGTCAGGAGGAGTTCATGGACCAAGAATTGGTTGCTCCAGCGGCACCAATTCTGTCACATGCCTTTGTTGCGGGAGATCAGGGAGAATAATCCTGATGATTTCAGGAATTTCCTCAGGATGTCTGACCCCGTATTTCAGCAGCTGTTGGCTTTGGTGTCCCCCTATATTACCAGGCAGGACACCGTTATGCGGGAAGCCATCAGTGCTGAGCAGAGGCTCATCGCCACGTTGCGATACCTGGCTACTGGGAGAAGCCTGCAGGACCTTAAGTTCTCCACAGGCATATCCCCCCAGGCTCTGGGGATCATTATACCAGAGACTTGTTCTGCCATCCTTCAAGTTTTGCAGGAGGACTATATTAAGGTAAGTGTTCTTCTTCAAAAATTCACATTGTATGGTTTTTATTTTTGGATATTTTTAATTTGCTTTATTTGCAGTCCCTAATTCACATGAATCTTAGCTGCAGGGAATGTCCCCTTTCTCCCCATGTTTTATTATTTTAAGTTTGGGGTTTGAGGATTACCTGTAAATTTGGCTTACCTAACCTCTCCAGCATGCTATCCTGGGGCCATACCTACCTTGCCTAGTCATTTCCATGTTTTTTATTATATGTTCCATCGTAGTGCTTTACCCAAAACGCCCCCTAAATTTGGCCTAGGAATGTTTCATTTTTGTTAACTTCAATACAGAGTGCTACAGCCTTCATGTGTGATATTCCCAACTCATCTTCTACCCCCCCCCCATAATGTTTTGAATTTTTTTCTTTTTCTAGCTTCCAAATTTTTATGTATTGAACAGTTTCTACCAATGTTGGCCATGAATGTGTGTATGAAATCAGCTTTCAATGTTTCTGGCTCCAAGTATTAATTTGTTATTTCTTCAATAACACAGTTCCCTTCTTCGCCACATGAATGGCAGAATGTGGCTTCCGAGTTTGCCCAGCGATGGAACTTTCTGAACTGTGGAGGAGCCATCGACGGCAAACATGTTCGGGTCGTCCCACCACCCCATTCGGGATCCTTTTATTATAATTATAAGGGGTTCCACAGCGTCGTGATGATGGCAGTGGTGTCGGCCACCTACGAGTTCCTCTATGTGGACGTTGGCAAGAATGGCAGGATGTCTGATGGAGGAGTTTTTGCCCAGACGGAGTTTGGAGAATGGCTCCTTTTGGATCTGCTGGCCTTGCCACCAGCGGAGCAGAATGTGGAGGGACTACCTTTTGTGTTTGTGGCGGATGAGGCGTTTGGCCTGGGACCCCATTTGATGAGGCCATTCCCGCAACGCACCCTCACCCCTGAGAGGAGGGTTTTCAATTATCGGCTGGCCAGAGCCAGAAGGGTGGTGGAAAATGCGTTTGGGATCATGGCCAGCCGATTTCGCCTCTTCCTTACCTCCATCCACCTTGCCCCATACAAATGGAACCATGTGGTTATGACGTGCTGTGTGCTGCATAATTTCCTAAGGGTGCATTCAACGAGTTATATATCTTTGAGTGGGCCTGAGGCCTCTTTAATCAATGCAGAAACTTTGGTGGCCCTGGAACCTGGCCGTCCTGGCTTGGCCCCCCCAACCGGACGTGAGGTCCGTAACCAATATGTGGACTATTTTATGGGTAGGGGGGCCATTGAAATGCCAGACAATCTATAATAATTTTAGACAAAAAAAATAAATCTTTTTCTTGAGTAAAGATTGGTTTGTATTTTTTATTGTATGTTTGATGTTTCTGGTAGGTTTACCTAGTGCACTTGTTTTGCCATGTGGATTTAAAAATCTTTTAATTAGCCTTCATTGTCAGTGTAAACACCAAACATTGATTAGTTCACTCAGCACCACATTTACATAATGAAGCCACAATGATTTGTTATGTAAAAATACCTTTATTTTTTTTGTTTAGGTGGGCAACTTCCTTAGAAATGTGGATGTTCCCTTAATTTTGGGTGTATTAAAACGCATGACCAGCCATGCATAAACAAACTATATTTCTCAAAATTTTGAAAAAACTAAACATGTGCTAGTCATTAAAGGATAAAATAACAAAAAAAAAATAGAAATCTCTGCAAGCAAAACGTTATTTGGTGTAAAAACATTAGACACGCCCAAGCACAGCCATGATATTTTGGAGCCTTTCCTCCACCCGCTTTGTATTTGCCCTGATCTCTAGCAAATCTCCCTTAATTTTTTCGAGGTCACGACAGCAGACCATCAGGTATTGGATCAGGATCTGGGCACTGTGATGTGTCAACTTATTGGGGTCTTCGGCCAGAACTGCACCTAAATGTAAAAAGAAATATGTAGGATAGAATATGTAGGCCTACATCTATTTAACATGCATGTGTCTGGTTTCACTCTGACCTGTGGTGGTGCCACTTTCCACTTCCACAACATCACATTCCTCTCCATCCTGGGGTTCTGGGGGTATTGTTGTAGGTATTGCAATTCTCGTCTCATCTGAGGTAGCTTTTCAAATCCCTAGGGAGATTGAAATAAAAGGAATAGTTTCATTAGTAGCGACTCAATTTTGCTAAAATAAGAAACATGAAAAAAAACTTGGTAATCATTCTTTTGAAGCATGCTCCGTTTTATTTTTTACCCCCTGTGCCAACCGGGACAAATGATTGGATACATAGCCCAAAACAGAGCATATATATTTTGTAAACAAATTTGAAACATTGTAACACCCCAAAGTATCTACACTGGATCACCTATGTGTGACTCCCTCAAGCTTTTTGGCTTTAGGCCCACACTTGTACTACTGCGTTCAGATGTTTCATCAGCTGCTGAGCATTCACTCCCTTTAACATTACTCCCTTTAACATTACCATGCATATCGTTTTTTCAAATGAACAAATGTCCTTTGGATTAGCACACCAAAAATAAGTGTGGCCCAAATTTACTCCCCCAAATAAACCAAAAAACATGGGTGTTCACACTGGATGATCCTAAAACATCGTTTGAGGAACTGTACGGAGAAAGAGGTTTAATACGTCCGTTTACTATGCGGACGAACCTGAAAGATGGTATCTTTCAGTGTACTATATGAAAGTTAAAAATACACGACAGAATACAAGAAAATAATATGTACCAGGGAAACTAAAAAAAAACAACTTACTTTTTAATATAACTTTCTTGATTCTTTTATATTGGTCGGCCTCCCGCAACTTCAGATCTGACCATCGTTTTCTGAGCTGTTCCTTCGTTCTGCACACCCCGAATTTTTGGTGGAGACTTTTGACCACTTTGCCCATAATTCTGGACTTGACCAGATTAGGCCTTTTATACTGACAATGCTTGGCATCATAATCCTCCTTCTTTAAAATGGCGACCATCTCCACCATTTCCTCGAATGACATGTTGGATGCCTTATATCTCCTGGGTCTTGATTTGGGCTCCTCTGTAATTTCATCCTCTGTAGAGGTAATCTCAGCCACCTGTGTCTCCGCCATGTTTTGTTCAGCACTACGAGCGAGAAGGGGCGGGGAAAGTACAATATCGAACGTCAGGGGCGGGGAAAGCGTGCGGAGTTTCACGCATGCGCTGTGTATATAAAGTGAAGATCCATGTCTGGGAAATACGTTCATTTTTCGGGAGAGGGAGTTAGCAACGAACGTCGTGACCAAGGTACCTAACAATTTTACTTTTTGAGGTTCATCAGACGAGGAGATTTGTGTGCTCCAAATATGTAGACAATGCACAGTTGAGGAATGTTGCCTGAAATATTTTAATTTTTTGGTTTCTCGCTTTTACAGATATCATGAATACTTTTAAAAACCCAGACTTCATGGGGGACATCGACAAATGGCAAGAGCTCCCTATATTATGGCAAACAAAAAGTGGCGGTAATAAAAATAAAGACGCCAGGAAAGCAGCACTGGAGAGCCTGCTTGCATTTGTGCAAACAAAGATACCCACAACAACTCTCCAAGATGTCAAAAACAAAATTGCGACCATCAGAGGGACATACAGGACCCAGAGGACTATGGTCCTGAGGTCCCAGAGGTCAGGTGCACCAGCAGATAAGGTTTATAAACCCAGTCTGTGGTACTACAGTAAGCTTGCTTTTCTGGATGACCAGCTGGAAGTGCGGGAATCTCTCTCCACCCTTCCCCCCAGAGGTCAATCCAGCCTTCCTTGTACCCAACCCTCCAGCCTTCCCTGCAGCCAGTCCTCCAGCCTTCCTGTCAACCCTGCTCTGGCTTCCTCTGAGGATCAAGATCAGGGCCTTGAGGAGGCAGATTTGGAGATATGGAGCCAGGTAAAGTTTTGCTATCTATATTTCTATCGTACAAAATTGTAGAATTTAAATAGATGTTCGTATTGTTAAAGGTATGTACACTTCTACCAATAAAGTTTGTGAAGAGCAAGATACAGTAGTGGCCTAATTTTATGTGCCCAAGACAACAAAACCAGGATGCGTAATCAATGAAAATGACATAACTTTTGGCATTGATTTCAACAATGTCTAGAGGTGAACAATGTCTGTGAATGATGATGTGGCAAAATAAATAATGTCCCTTTCTTTTTTTACAGCCAGAGCAGAGCCAGGAAGAGGGTGATGTTGGGGATCAGGAGGAGGCAGGGCCCAGTGGCACCCAGGAGGAGGCTTGGCCCAGCACAAGAGCCCAGATGCCTCCCCTGGTAGTTAAACCACGAGGGCCAAGGAGAGGTAGGCAGGTGGAGGAGGAAACCAGGGCCTTCCTCAGAGAGGCAACAGCGGCCCTCAGAGAGGCACCCTCTGTTGATGAGGGATTTGCCGCAGTCCTCGCCCACAAACTAGGGCAAATGGAGTTGCAGCAAAAAAATTTCAGTGAGACCCTGCTATTGAAAGTCATCAATAAGGGCGTGCTGGGTGAACTCACTAGGTACACGGACATAACGGAGGTTGTCCCTACTCCTCCACCTCCTCCTCCTCCTCCTACTACTCCTCCTGCCACAACCTCTCCTCCTGATCCCCAGCCTCCAAGGAAGAAACCAACCAAGGCTGCAGAGAAGGCTGGAGAGAAGGCTACAAGGAAGAGGAGAAAATAATGCCTGCTGTAGTACCACAGACTGGGGACATATAGGACTTATCTGCTGTGGCTCCTGACCTCTGGGAGCTCAAGACAAGATTGGGCTCATTTTTTGGTGGGATCTAATCTCTATTTTGGTTTGGACATCTTGTATGGTTGTTGTGGGGTGAAAGGGATGCACAAATGCAAGCAGGCTCTCCAGTGCTGCCTTCCACTTTAATTTGTTAATGTTCTGAAATAAAAAAAAATTGAGTGCCCTTTAAATACTTGACTATGTGATTTGTATTTCAAAAGAGAGCTTGCTAGGAAGCAGGCAGGGACATCTCAAATTATATTATTGTTATTATCAGGGGACACAAACCTCCCTGAGGCCAAATGAGACACATTTGGAAGGCTATGATTAAGCACTGAGTCGCAGTGCGAAACGCGTCAGCTCCTGTTTGCTGCTTTCCATGCTGTGATATGCTTTTCACATTTTTGTTTTAATAAACAACCATTTTTGGAGTGCGGCTGTCCAAGCATTTTTTCCTGTTCTCTACATTTGGAAGGTTGTTGTGGTAACTTTACACAAGAATAATTTAAGCCAAAATACAAAAAAAAAGGCCAAAAACCCCCCCCCCAAAAAATATAAAATTTAAAGAAAAAAGGAGAATTACATTATTTAATTATTATTAGTATTATTTAGGAGGGAGGTGCGGCTTATAAATAATATTTTATAATCATTAGAGCAATTTGGAATTACTTTAGAAACAAGTTTGGCATAACTCTCAATGTCATTATCAAAAGAGGGTAATTTTAAAGCATTATCAAAAGAAGAACGGAATGCGCAGCATTAAAACGATGCTATTAATTCCACCGTGACGAATGTGCCATCTCCATTTCCAACATTAGCTTTACCAAAACGAGCGCTCCCGTCTCATAGTTGCTTCGGAGCATGCGCGTTTTTTTTTCACGTCGTGAAAGCATACACACTATCGTTTTTAACGTCGTTAAAAAAAACGACATGAAAAACGACGTGAAAAAAGAGAGCATGTCCGGAATTTTTAATGGCCGTTTTTCACGTCGTTAAAAATGCTCTGGAGCCTACACACGATCATTTTTAATGGCCATTTTTTAAAATGGCATTTTTAACGGCATGAAAAACGATCGTGTGTACGGGGCATTAGGGTGTCTCCACTCAACTGGAGGAGCAACAGGGCAAGCCATGGACAGCAGTATTGCCAATCTGGGGAAACAGTAGTGTTAGATGCAATAGCAGATTTAGATGGACTTGACTAAAGCTGGGTACACAAGAGCAGATGTTGTACATAAATCGGCTGTCAAAACATTATTTTTTGCCATAATTGAGTCAGCAAATTTTGTTCAAACATCTTTAAAATTTCATTCAGACCTGTCCTTTGAATGTAATCCCAGATATATTAAATATTTTTCTCAAACGAAAATCACATTTCACAGTTAGAAATTAGTTTGCTTGAGAAAAATGTTCTGCCTTTCAAATTTTCTCACACCTGCTGTCAATTAAGAACATTGATTTGACACCACTAATGATTAGTAAATCAAACGATTGTTCTGAAATTTATAGTTTCTGAACATGTACCCACAATAACGAAAACACTTTTTAACCACTTCCCGCCCAGCCTATAGCAGAATGACGGCTGGGAAGTGGTTCAGTTATCCTGACTGGCCGTCATATGACGTCCATCAGGATAACAGCCTGGGGGCACGCATTGCGGCGATCTAGGAGACTCTTTACCACTTGATCAGATGTGCCAATCATGGCTGATCACGATGTAAACAGGAAGAGCCGTTGATTGTCTTTTCCTCACTCGCATCTGACAGACGCGAGTAGAGGAGAGCCGATCGGCTTGTCTCTTGACAGGGGGGGGGTCTGCGCTGATTGTTTATCAGCACAGCCCCCTCGGATGCCCACCCAGGACCACCAGGATGCCACCAGGACCACCAGGAATGGCCACCACACTGGACCACCAGTTATGCCACCCTAGACTACCAGGGATATGCCAATTAGTTCCCAGGCAGCTACCAATCAGTGCCCAATCAGCTGCCAATCAGTGCCAATGACAAAAAGTGCCAGTGCCACCAGTGATGCCTATCAGTGAAATCTATCAGTGCCAGCCATAAGTGCCCATCAGTGCCGTCTTTCAGTGCCCATTAGTGCCCATCAGTGTTGCCTATCAGTGCCCAGAAGTGTCTTCTATCAGTGCCACCCATAAGTACCCATCAGTGCAGCCTTTCAGTGCCACCTATGAGTGCCCATCAGTGCCGCCTATCAATTCCATCAGTGCCGCATATCAGTGCCACCTATCATTGCTTATCAGTGCCGCCTATCAGTGCCCATCAGTGCACCTCATCAGTGCCATCTCATTGGTGCCACCTCATCGGTGCTGCCTTATCAGTGCCCATTAGTGCAGCTTATCAGTGCCCATCAGTGAAGGAGAAAACTTACTTATTTACAAAATTTTATAACAAAAACAAGTAAAAACTATTTTTTTTTCAAAATTTTCTGTATATTTTTATTCATTTAGCAAAAAATTTAAATCGCAGAGGTGATCAAATACCACCAAAAAAAATCGGCGCTACAGTTCTGCCGCAAGGCGAGTTATGAATCGGGCGACAAATGTGGGAAGGCGCTGGCAAAAAGGGTTAGAGAACAGAAGCTATCAACATATATTCCCCAAGTTGTTAATGGCGACGGACAGAAGATAACTTTACCAGCACAAATTACTCGAGAATTTAAAGAGTTTTATTCATCTTTATATGATTTATCATTAGCTAAACCATCTAGATTGGCCATAGATGAGTATATTCAGGCATCCCAAATGCCCTCTTTATCTTCTGAGATAGTTGCGGAATTAGATACCCACATTTCTTTACTGGAGCTCCAACAAGCATTGGGAACTATGAAATTAGGGAAAGCGCCTGGCCCCGACGGGTTTACGGTACAATATTACAAAATGCTATTTGGAATATTGGGCCCGCGCCTGATTAATCTATTTAATGCTATTGATTCTGGTTCCTTATTTTCCAGGGATACCTTGGGAGCCCATATTACTTTAATATACAAAGAAGGGAAGGACCCTACCTCTTGCGGCAGTTATAGACCAATTTCACTCTTGAATGTGGATCTTAAATTATATACTAAAGTTCTGGCTACCCGGCTAGCGACCCACTTACAAAAATTAATTCATCTAGATCAAGTAGGATTCATCCCTACACGGGAAGCAAGGGACAGCACTTCCAAAGTGCTGAACCTGATACATGTGACCCAATCCAGGAAAATCCCATGTGTATTGATAAACACCGATGCGGAGAAGGCATTTGATCGGGTAAACTGGTCATTTATGTTCTCCGTACTTAGACACATTGGACTTGGGGAGGTGATGAGAAGCCGGATAGCCAGAATATATTCAAATCCGACCGCACAGGTCAAGGTAAATGGAGTACTCTCAGAATCCTTTTCAATTAAGAATGGAACCAGGCAGGGGTGTCCTATGTCCCCACTTTTATATGCTCTTACTTTGGAACCTTTTCTTTGTACGATTAGGCTTCAAGCGGATATACAGGGAGTGATAGTGGGTAGTACACAACAAAAGATCTAGGCGTATGCCGATGATATGTTATTTTCATTAGTCAACCCAGCAGTATCATTACCTAATCTTATTAAACAATTTGATTTATATGGTGCCCTATCTAATTTGAAAATAAATTTTTCAAAATCAGAGGCGATGGGGGTGGCGTTACCACCGCGAATCTTGGCACAAATACGAGGTGGTTTCCACTTTAAGTGGACTATATCAGCATTAGATTATTTAGGTACAAATATCCCAGCAAATCTAGCCCGTACGTATGAATTAAATTTTCCCCCTTTGCTAATAAAGGTTAGATTATTACTAGAGAAGTGGCATACAAACTTCCATTCGTGGTTCGGTAGGTCTAATTTAATAAAAATGTGTATCCTACCAAAATTTATATATTTATTTCAAGCTCTACCGATTCGGGTACCGACTTCTTACTTTAAACAAGTACAGGCAATGTTCATACGATTTGTTTGGGCTAATAAGAAACCACGCCTTTCGCGTACCCTATTAACTCTTCCAAAACATTATGGTGGCTTAGCTTTGCCGGACATTCGGAAATATTATCAAGCAGTCCATCTTGGAAGAGTAATAGACTGGCAACGTCATAATGATCTGAAGTTATGGGTGCAAATAGAACAGCATCAATCCTCCATACCATTGAGGAGGGCGCTATGGTGTTGGGATTTTATACCGTTAGATTTAAAATTACATCCTCTGATAGGGAATACCTTGAAACAATGCTCACAGGTTATGATACAGGCAGAGCAAACGACGAAGACATCTCCTTTAACTCCGATTATTGGGAACCCTAAATTTCTTCCAGGGCTCCCAACCACACAATTTTTGACCTTACGTGAGACTGAGCGAATCACTGCATCACAGTTTGTGATAGGAGATAGATGGCCTACTATAGAGGAGTTGATGAATTCTGCAGGCCCCTATAGACTTATATTCTGGAATGCAGCTCAGCTATATCATTTCCTTCAGACTATACCAGACCCGCAGGCATATTCTAGGCAATTAACCCTATTTGAGGAGTATTGCTCTGGAATAGAACCATTATTTCATGTCCTTTCTAAAACTTATACATTACTTAATTCTCCACAGGAACAGCCAGAGCTTACTTGTATATTAAAATGGGGTCTAGATCTGCATTGTACATTCACTAAAGCACAAATACAAGCTATGATTAGTCTCTCGTTTAAATCTTCAATCTGCACCAAGGTACAGGAGACTAATTATAAGATATTGACGAGATGGTATATGACACCTAGTCGACTTCATACCATATTCCCTGAGACATCAGAATGCTGTTGGCGATGTGGTGCAAATAGAGGGACTATTCTACATATATTTTGGACATGCTCTAAACTGACTGCTTTTTGGACGATGGTTCGGAATATCTCTCAGAAATTTACTAAGTTTCAAATCCCGAATGATCCGGCGTTCTTTTTATTGCATGTCTCTAATATGTCAATAAAAAACTATAGAAAATCCATCCTATGCCATTTATTAAATGCAGCTAAATCTTGCATCCCTCTGCTGTGGAAACAACAGACTCCACCAACCACAGCAATGTGGCTGAGGAAGGTGGAAGATATTAGAAGGATGGAAGATTTGATCTTGACATCTACTGATAGACAGGAGATATACAGAAAGATATGGACTCCTTGGAATCTTTTTATTTACTCGGAAGAGGGTAAATCCCTCTTAGGGTCATAAAGCATTTATATGAATTGAAGACAGGAGAAGTGATGGAGGTGAGGCTTGATAGTAGGATATATTTTCGGGGGCCATCCCTGAATACTGCCCTCTTCCCTTTCTGAATTTCTTTGTAGGAGAGGCCTCCCCCTCTCTCTACTTCTTCTCCCCCCCCCTCTTCCTTTTTTTTTTTTTTTCTCCTTGGGGACTGGGGTTTCTTTTTTTCTCTCTTTTTGTGGGTTAAAGTATACGAAATGGAGTAGTAGAGCTTCATGGTACAGGGTGATATGAAGTAGGAGAAATAGGTGAAGGTTGTAGTGTGACAAAATGTTATGATATATGTTTAGATCAATCTATGTTAGATACCTTTGCCTGTTACTTTGAAGAAGCAATAATCATATACTTTGTAAATGTTGCTATATTCGTTGATTTTGTTTATTTTGGAAAAAAAATCTAATAAAAGTCTATATTTGTAAAAAAAAAAAATCTCTATTTGTGGGAGCAAAATGATAAAAATTGGATGAGGGGGCGTGGCCTGGCACCGGAGCAAGATGGCAGCATAGTTGGAGAGCTCCGCCGTCCAGATCTCCAGAACCGGCATATAATTAGTTAAATACCTCGGTTCTGAACCGCCAGAATGACCGGGAGAAGTCCCTCAGCCACCCGTGCACAGTTGGATTCCTCGACGCAGCTGAGCAAGACTATCCCAGCGATATTCCACACTCAACAGGCAGACTCGCAGGCTGCATCCCAGGCCTCAGACTCTAGTATGACGCTCTCCACGGCTTCCCCCTCTGCCTCCGCAAGTCTCCCACAAGGTATGTCCGCAGGGTATCCCCTGCCTCCTCTGTGTATGGCCGACCTACAGCAAGTATCCCAGGACATTAAGAACTCCCTGTTCGCGGCAGTCTCTGACCTGAAAGGCGAGATTAGAGCAGTGACTACCAGGCTGGAACACGTGGAGTCGGCCGCCATGACACATGGGGCTGCCATCCACCAAGTCCAAAGAGCCTTCACTTCCCAGGTGCAACACCTCATGTACATGCACAGACACATGGAGGACTTGGACAATAGGGGTTGCAGGCGTAACCTGCATATTAGGAGGGTACCGGAATCGGTGGGGGGGCCCCAATTGCAAGCGGCAGTCTGGGCTGTTTTCAACACGCTGCTTGGCAGGTTGCCTGACGCCCCAGTAGAGATGGAGAGGTGCCACAGAGCGCTCCGGCCCAGGGGCAGAGATACGGACCCGCCTAGGGACATTGTGTGCTGCCTGGTGAATTTCATCCAGAAGGAGGACATACTACGATTAGCTTGCAATCAGGCAAACATGGAGTATGAGGGGGCGCGCATACAGTTGTTCCAGGATCTCTCAGCTATTTATTACTCTTCAACATAGAAGAGACCTACGTCCTCTTCTACAAGTCCTACGAGACAGACGTATCCCCTACCACTGGAAGTTCTCCTTCTGCCTTGAGGCAACGGCTGGAAACCGCACCACTTCCCTGAGGATACCGGCTGACTTGCAGCAGTTTTGTGACACCATTGGTATCCCTGAGGTCAGTGTCCCTGACTGGTATGGCACATTAATGCAGCAGGATCCCTGGATCTCCACCCAACCTGGAGATACCCCACGATCGCAGAGGAATCGGCAAAGAAGACGCAGAGCTTCGGACGCCCCCTCGCCAAGGGAGCGAGGGGATATGGAGATGGATAAAAGCCCTCTGGTATCGCCGTCGTCTGCTCGGCGACGGACGGATCACTGAAGATATTGAGAGTGGTCCGCTGAGCTGATCTCTGACTCCCCCTTTTTTGAGCTCATCCTCCCCTACAACTGAACAAACATGCCTAACCACTAGGGATGAGCTCGGTGTTCGAGTCGAACATACGTTCGACTCGAACATCGGCTGTTCGATCGTTCAACGAAGATCGAACGTTTTGGGCCGTTCGCGCCAAATTCAAGTGACGCGAACGGCCCACAATACACTGCGCTATCGCAGTGCAATCCCGGCGCTGTGATTGGCCAAGCATGCACTTTGACCCCGCATGCTTGGCCAATCACAGCGCCAGCAGTGAGGAGAGCCATAATTGGCCACAGGCAGGATGCCTGTGGCCAATTATAGCTCAGGGGGGTTTAGTACACGCCCCACACTATAAAAGGACGCCAGCGCGGCGGTCTTGTGTAGTGTGTTCCGGTTAAGGGAGAGAGAAGGATAGGCAGGGACAGTGTTAGTGATATTTGTTCATTTACCTTGTGTGTAGGGAGAGAGAAGGATAGGCAGGGACAGTGTCAGCGATATTCTGCTAAACCTTGTGTGCAGGGAGAGAGAAGGATAGGCAGGGAGAGTGTCAGTGATATTCTTTGCTAAACCTTGTGTGCAGGGAGAGAGAAGGATAGGGACAGTGTCAGTGATATTCTGCTAAACCTTGTGTGCAGGGAGAGAGAAGGATAGGCAGGGGACAGTGTCAGTGATATTTTTGCTAAGCCTCCTGCACAGTATACACCTGAAGCTAGCTCTTATTGCTGTGTTTTCCTGTTGTGTAACACAGGCAGGCATCTGCAGCACTTAAAGCAGGCGTAGTGTGCTTCCTGCAAAATATACACCTGAAGCTTGCCCTTATTGCTGTTTTTTCCTGTTGTGTAACACAGGCAGGCATCTGCAGCAATTAAAGCAGGCATAGTGTGCTTCCTGCAAAATATACACCTGAAGCTAGCCCTTATTTCTGTTTTTTCCTGTTGTGTAACACAGGCAGGCATCTGCAGCACTTAAAGCAGGTGTAGTGTGCTTCCTGCAAAATATACACCTGAAGCTAGCCCTTATTGCTGTTTTTTCCTGTTGTGTAACACAGGCAGGCATCTGCAGCACTTAAAGCAGGTGTAGTGTGCTTCCTGCAAAATATACACCTGAAGCTAGGCCTTATTGCTGTGTTTTCCTGTTGTGTAACACAGGCAGGCATCTGCAGCAGTTATAGCAGGCGTAGTGTGCTTCCTGCAAAATATACACCTGAAGCTAACCCTTATTGCTGTTTTTTTCCTGTTGTGTAACACAGGAAGGCATCTGCAGCACTTAAAGTAGGCGTAGTGTGCTTCCTGCAAAATATACACCTGAAGCTAGCCCTTATTGCTGTTTTTTCCTGTTGTGTAACACAGGCAGGCATCTGCAGCACTTAAAGCAGACATAGTGTGCTTCCTGCAAAATATACACCTGAAGCTAGGCCTTATTGCTGTGTTTTCCTGTTGTGTAACACAGGCAGGCATCTGCAGCAGGTATAGCAGGCGTAGTGTGCTTCCTGCAAAATATACACCTGAAGCAAGCCCTTATTGCTGTTTTTTCCTGTTGTGTAACACAGGCAGGCATCTGCAGCACTTACAGCAGGCGTAGTGTGCTTCCTGCAAAATATACACCTGAAGCTAGCCCTTATTGCTGTTTTTTCCTGTTGTGTAACACAGGCAGGCATCTGCAGCACTTAAAGCAGGTGTAGTGTGCTTCCTGCAAAATATACACCTGAAGCTAGGCCTTATTGCTGTGTTTTCCTGTTGTGTAACACAGGCAGGCATCTGCAGCAGTTATAGCAGGCGTAGTGTGCTTCCTGCAAAATATACACCTGAAGCTAACCCTTATTGCTGTTTTTTTCCTGTTGTGTAACACAGGAAGGCATCTGCAGCACTTAAAGTAGGCGTAGTGTGCTTCCTGCAAAATATACACCTGAAGCTAGCCCTTATTGCTGTTTTTTCCTGTTGTGTAACACAGGCAGGCATCTGCAGCACTTAAAGCAGACATAGTGTGCTTCCTGCAAAATATACACCTGAAGCTAGGCCTTATTGCTGTGTTTTCCTGTTGTGTAACACAGGCAGGCATCTGCAGCAGGTATAGCAGGCGTAGTGTGCTTCCTGCAAAATATACACCTGAAGCTAGCCCTTATTGCTGTTTTTTCCTGTTGTGTAACACAGGCAGGCATCTGCAGCACTTACAGCAGGCGTAGTGTGCTTCTTGCAAAATATACACCTGAAGATACCCCTTATTGCTGGTTTTCCCATCTCCCTGCAGGCCTTTAGAATGTCTGGAAGGCAAACAAGGAGAGGCAGACAGTCAGGAGCCAATAAAAGAGGGCGAGCAGGCTCTGTGTCTAGAGACAACAGTGCTGGTCGTGGACGCGGTGCATCGTCATCAGCACGTGGCCATGGGACACGCTTGTCCTTATTTTCGGCAGCTGGACGTGTTGAGCCGCATAATGCCGAAGACTTGGTAGAGTGGATGACCAAGCCCTCCTCATCCTCCTCATCCTCTCTCACCCAGGCTCAGGGTACTGGCAAAGCAGCTGCCAAAGCGTCCTCAATGTCATTATCAGTCACTCCTTCCCTAGACCCACTGTGTCCTCCTGAGGAGTCCCCCGAACTGTTTGAGCACAGTGTTGGGTACATGCTCCAGGAGGATGCCCAGCGTTTCGAAGGGACTGAAGATAATACCCAGCTAGAGGAAGGCAGTAGCGTGAGAGCAGAGAGAGGGGATGCTCAAGAAGGACACCAATCTGGCAGTCATGTTCCAGCAGCTGCAGCATACTGCCAGATTGGCTCCAGTGATGAGGAGGGAGGGGATGATGAGGTCACTGACTCCACATGGGTACCTGATAGGAGAGAGGAGGAGGATGAGGAGGAGGCACATCTCCAACGAGGCAGGATGCCCTCCGGGGGCCAGCGTAAGGGCAGCACACCGACTGAATCACACCGCAGAGCTCCGCCTGTGCAGGGCGCTGCCTCTGCCCGTTATTCCAAAAGTTCTTTGGTGTGGGCCTTTTTTGAGTCGAGTGCATCAGATCGCACCGCTGCTGTTTGCAACATATGTCTGAAGCTTATCTCGCGTGGCCAAAACATCAGCTGCTTGAGCACCACATGCTTGACCAGACATATGTTGACCTGCCATGCAGCTCGTTGGCAAGCCTACCTTAAAGACCCACACCAAATAACAAAGCGGACCTCTCCTTGCTCCACATCAGCTGGGATCTCCAACCCCACTATACCTTCAGTCCTCTCTGAAACCTGCACTGAGAGGAATGAAGGTGTAGAATTAGGTGTGTCACAGCCAAGTACTTGCGGGCACTCTGCTAGCAGTACACCGATGTCCGATTCTAGCAGGCGAATTTCCCTGCCCCAGCTGCTGGACCGTCGAAAGAAGTTCACTCCCAGCCATCCACATGCCCAGCGGTTGAATGCTAGCTTGGCTAAATTGCTAGCACTTCAACTGCTGCCTTTTCAGTTGGTAGACTCGGCCCCCTTCCGTGAGTTTGTGCAATGTGCGGTTCCTCAGTGGCAGGTTCCCAAACGCCACTTTTTCTCACGGAAGGCAATTCCGGCTCTCTACCGGCATGTGGAAGGCAATGTCTTGGCCTCGCTGGACAGGGCGGTCAGCGGTAAGGTGCATATTACCGCTGACTCATGGTCCAGCAGGCATGGACAGGGACGTTACCTTTCTTTCACGGCCCATTGGGTCACTCTTTTGGCAGCTGGGAAGGATGCAGGACAAGGTGCAGTAGTGTTGGGGGTTGTTCCGCCGCCACGCCTCCAAAATGATACTACTGGTTGTGACACACCTCTCTCCTCCACCCCCTCTTCTTCTTCTTCCTCCATAGCCTCTTCCTGTGCTTTGTCCTCGGAACCAGCGGTGCTCCGTAGGCGTTCAAGAGGCTACGCTAGTACACAGGCAAAAAGATGCCATGCCGTGCTTGCGCTGGTGTGTTTGGGGGACAGGAGCCACACTGGGGCAGAGGTTCTGTCAGCTCTGCAGGGGCAGGCCGAGAGGTGGTTGACGCCACGTCAGCTTAAGGCAGGAATTGTGGTTTGCGACAATGGCACCAACCTCCTCTCCGCCCTCCGACAGGGACAACTGACCCATGTGCCCTGTGTGGCTCACGTCCTTAACCTGGTGGTGCAACGGTTCTTGGGCAGGTACCCGGGCTTACAGGATGTCCTGAGGCAGGCCAGGAAAGTCTGTGTGCATTTCCGCAGATCATATAATGCAAGTGTTTGGCTGGCTGAGCTGCAAAAGGAGTTGAACCTGCCCAAGAACCGCCTTATATGTGACATGCCCACCAGGTGGAACTCAACGTTGGCCATGCTGCAGCGGCTGCACATGCAGCAGAGGGCCATCAATGAGTACCTGTGCAACTACGGCACCAGGACAGGGTCAGGGGAGCTCTGGTTTTTTTCACCACGCCAGTGGGGCATGATCAGGGATGCATGCACTGTCCTGGCACCATTTGAGGAGGCCACGAGGATGGTGAGCAGTGACAGTGCATGCATCAGTGACACTGTACCTCTTGTCCACCTGTTGGAGCATACGCTGCGTGGAATAATGGACAGGGCACTTGAGGCAGAACAGAGGCAGGAAGAGGAGGACTTCCTTGCCTCTGAAGGCCCCCTTTACCTAGACAGTGTTCCTTCTTTCCCACCCATCGCACAGGAAGAGGAGGAGGAGGAGGATTGTGTCAGCATGGAGGTGGAGCCTGGCACTCAGCATCAACAGCAGCAGTTTTTTGGGATGATTTACAGTCCCAAGAAACCCGTGGACTTGTACGTGGCTGGGAGGAGATGGCTGCGGATCATGTCGTCCTTAGTGACCCAGAGGACTCTGGACCAAATGCCTCAGCTAACCTACGCTGCAGGGCCTCCCTGATCCTGCAAAGTCTGCGGAAGGATCCTCGTATTCTTTGGATCAAGGAGAGGGACCATTACTGGCTGGCCACTCTCCTTGATCCACGGTACAAGGCTAAGGTTGCGGACCTTATCTTAATGTCGCAGAGGGAGCAGGGGATGAGACAACTCCGGTAGGCCTTGCAGAAAGGTCTGTGCAACGCGTTCCCAGAGACTAGGAGGTTACAAACTCCTGGTCCGGGACAACCAGTTGCTGAGGCTTCGGTCAGTCAAAGAAGGAGCGGTGGGGAAGGTGGCCATCTGACCGATGCGTTCAGACAATTCTTTAGTCCGCAGCCCCAAGGTATGATCGGTTCCAGCAACCATCGCCAGTGTCTGATATACATAGAGCAGGAATACCTAGGGGCAAGGTCAGATTTGGACACCTTTCCCACCGAAAATCCTCTGGCTTACTGGGTCTTGAGGATGGATCACTGGCCAGAGCTTGCACAGTATGAAATTGAGCTACTGGCCTGTCCTGCATCCAGCGTTCTTTCGGAACACACATTCAGTGCTGCTGGAGGATTTGTCACAGATCACAGGGTGCGCCTGTCCACCGACTTGGTTGATCGACTGACCTTCATAAAGATTGAACCAGTCTTGGATCACCACCAGCTACCAAGCACCTGAAGCTGATATAACAGAATAATTTATTTTCAAATGTCACATCCCTTCAAAACTGATGCTGATGCTGAGTGACTGTCCTGTTATGTTGACTGACTATCCTCCTCCTCCTCAATGATCCGATTCATGATGATATCTTGGAAAAACATTTTTTTTTCTGGGTGCCACCACCAGTGGCTAAGGCCCAATTTTTCAGCCCCTGTTTAACAGGGACATGTAATTACAATTTTTGATGCAATGCTTTGCAGCAGGGCTCATTCCTGCACTCCAACTAGAGTATCTGGGAGAGGTTGCAGTGTCGTGGCACCAGCACCAGTGCCTAAGGCCCAATTTTTCAGCCCCTGTTTAACAGGGGCGTGTAATTACAATTTTTTATGCAATACTTTGCAACAGGGCTCATTACTGTGCTCCAAGTACAGTATCTGTGAGGGGTTGCAGTGTTGTGGCACCAGTGGCTAAGGCCCAATTTTTCATCCCCTGTTTAACTGGGCATGCAATTACAATTTTTGATGCAATACTTTGCAGCAGGGCTCATTCCTGCACTCCAACTAGAGTATCTGGGAGAGGTTGCAGTGTTGTGGCACAAGCACCAGCGCCTACGGCCCAATTTTTCAGCCCCTGTTTAACAGGGGCATGTAATTACAATTTCTGATGCAATACTCTGCAACAGGGCTCATTGCTGTGCTCCAAATACAGTATCTGTGAGGGGTTGCAGTGTTTTGGCACCAGTGGCTAAGGCCCAATTTTTCAGCCCCTGTTTAACAGGTGCATGCAATTACAATTTTTGATGCAATACTTTGCAGCAGGGCTCATTCCTGCACTCCAACTAGAGTATCTGGGAGAGGTTGCAGTGTTGTGGCACCAGCACCAGTGCCTAAGGCCCAATTTTTCAGCCCCTGTTTAACAGGGGCATGTAATTACAATTTTTGATGCAATACTCTGCAACAGGGCTCATTGCTGTGCTCCAAATACAGTATCTGTGAGGGGTTGCAGTGTTGTGGCACCAGTGGCTAAGGCCCAATTTTTCATCCCCTGTTCTACAGGGGCATGTAATTACAATTCTTGATATAATAGTTGACAGCAGGGCGTTCCAGCGCCCACCAAGAGTAACTGTGAGTGCTTACAGTGTTGTGCCAACACCAACACCTAAGGGGCCAATTTCTGCAGAGTATATACGGCAGGCCCCTACTTTCAAACATCCAACTTACAAACGACTCCTACTTGCAAACGGAAGGAGACAGCAGGAAGTGAGAGGAAATCTACCCATAGGAAGGGAAATTCTCCCCTGTAAGAGTTAATATGGGAAAAAGGTGTCTCCTCTCTACTGATGCTTTATCATCAATCCTTGTTTCAATAAAAACCCCACTTTTCAAAAACAGTTGTCATTGGGACGGAAAGTGAGGTGAAATGTTCTGAACAGGGGCACAGACAGCAAAACAAATGTTACAGGGGTGATAACCCTTCCCTATGTTTTCCAAAAAGCTTAAAAATAGATTTTTTGGCTGGAGCTACACTTAAACAATGTACGTGTTCAAAATTACAAACAGATTCTACTTAAGAACAAACCTACAGTCCCTGTCTTGTTTACACCGCCTGTATACTGCTGTTCAGAGTATATAGGGCCTTTTTTATTTTGTGTGCGGGGTTCCCCTTAATATCCATACAAGACCCAAAGGGGCTGGTAATGGGCTGGGGTAGGGGTGATGGGGTAGCCATGCCATTTTTCTCAAAGATTTTCATCCATATTACCGGGACCAGACATGGCATTAAAGCCGCAAGCAGTTTTAAATGGATTTTTTTCCTTTACAAATGTCATTTTATGCAGGGACAGTTCTAAACACAGGAAACACGTGCCACTTCACAGGCATACTTTAGACACCCCCCAGGTACAATATTTAAAGGAATATTTTACTTTTTTTTTTCACTTTATGCATCATTAAAATGACTGCTGCCGAAAAACGTCCGTTTTTAAAACTTTGTTTTGCATTGATACATTTCCCCTGGGGCAGAACCCAGGTTCCCAAACCCTTTTTAAGACAATAACATGCATATTAGTCATTATAATTAGCAGTTTAGATTTCGAACGTTCTCATCCATTGTATTTAATAGGGTTCTAACGCTCGTGCAAACTTTTGGTCCGTTCGCAGGTTCTGGTGCGAACCGAACCCGGGGGTGTTCGGCTCATCACTACCAACCACTACTACCTACATGGTTCCCCTTGCATTTCCTTACAGAAGGCTCTGTTCCTCATTTTGCCCTGATGAGAGTATAGCAGGTGAAAGTTCTGCAGCCTGTGTTATGTGTCATGTTCTCTGTTTGCTTTTGAGAAGTGGTTCTGCCCCAGGCTTCGGGGTTCCTGAATATGGGGGATGTTGTTACTGTTGCTCTGACTTTCCCATCCCCAGGCTCTGGAGCATTATAGTGAGGAGGTAGGCTTTTACCTCACAGACTCGCAATCTCTCTTCGCTTTGTCATTTGTCTATTTACCTGCTTTGTGCATTTGCTCCAAGGGGGGTCATAGCCTGCATCTCACATTGCATGCCTTTAAACTGTTTGTCCTCTTGGTGAGGATATGCTAGATGATGACTCACTGCTAGGTGGACAATGCTTAGCTGCTCCGTGTTGGCTATCACAAGATAGGATGGTGTGTGATATACTCATACTCGATATGACAAATTGCCTTGACCCTTGTTACAGGGGTTCCCTGTCCCCCCTCCCTCTTCCCCCTGTCCCCCCTCCTCTCCTTCCCCTCTCCTCTCCTTTTCTCCCCCCCTCTCCCCCTCCCCTCCATCCCTTATTCTCCCCTCCCCCCCCCTGTTTCTATATGTGTCCTTCTTTATGCTTGTTTTTATGTTCTATTTTTTATTGTGGTATCATTTTGCCTTCTTAGCTCTAGGGAGATTGATTCATAAAGAAGATGCTTATATAACTTGTTTGGAACATGTAGTAGAAATGTTAATGGGGCTTTACTTCTAGATTGCTTTGAAATGTACATGGGAGGTCTGGAGATTGGCTTATGGCTACCCTTTGTATCATGCTTAGACTCTTGGAGATAGTGGGGTGTGCCCTCTGTGCTCCTCATGGGGCTGTCCTGGATCTTGGTCTGGGGCAGGGCCGTGGGGACATGGATGTTATACGCTCGGGACATCTAGGCATGTCCACAGTTCTTGATCACCAGATTTTTGCCCAGACATAAGGGGTGCAGGAATGCGATCCCCTCATGGGGCATTAGCCTGTACGTTTACGTGAGAGGGATCGTACCCCTGAGGCCGTCCCCCTCGTGTTCCCGCTAAGAATAACCCCAGGTGTGTTCTCCCTCTTTTCTTTGTTGGATTACTTATTGTTTACTAACATTTTGCTTAACAGTAAGTTCTTGGCAGCCCCAGGGTCCTGGTTACTTCCTTGAGGATCCTGGTTGAATGGGCAGGGCTCTGCGGGGGCCTCGCACTCCGAAGGGTTCCATTATGTTGGATATCCTGGACTGCGAGGGACGATGTGGAGTACTACAATCTATGCGTAGGATATTGAGTACTTTGTGTGCGGAACTATTCTAAGATTGCAGTAACTGTCAGGATTTTAGCTGGGGCTTGAGCCCTGCTGTAAGGGGGGGGTGACACGGTGTGCCCGGCGTGTCTGACATGGGTGGGCCTTCGTGACATGCCTCTGACCCCTGCCCTTTGACTGAGGTGTTTTCCTTGAGATATCTTTACTTCCGGTATGGAGTACCTGGACGGTGGGGTGGGTTGGTTCGTTTGGGTCCTGGACTTCATCCCCACCCCAAGGGAGGCGAGTTTCCCCTCTTGAACACTCCGGCATAGTGTATCATTATCCTATCATCAACTTACCCATCACCCCTTTTTAGGTAGCACGGCGGGACTACTGCTACCTCCGGTAGTGCACGTACACACCCCTAATTAGGGGTAGCTTTCCTATAAGGGAAGAGAGCCCGGGGTTTTTAAATTCCGGATACCATCAGAACAGGATCAAGATAGGCGCATTCTCTACTCTCCCTACTCTCCTCTCCCTGTCCTTCTTTTTCATACTTTTTTTCTTTGTATCCCCCCCCCCCCATTTATTCTCTCCGTGTACAGCTACTAGGAGTGGGAGACATCACAACCTGTCCACCCATATGTCCTCCATTATGCAGTTTTCGGCTCCTCTATCTCTCAAGGTGTTCTCCTTAAATGCCAAAGGCCTCAATATTCCTGAGAAGCGTAGCAGTCTTATGGCAGAAGCCCACAGACATAGGGCCCAAGTAATTTTTTTCCAGGAAACTCACTTTAAATCCAGCTCTATTCAACGCCTTACCAATAAGAGATACCCAGACGTTTATCATGCGACCTGTGCTGGTTCCAAGACGAAAGGGGTAGCGATACTGATCGCAAAGTCGCTCGCATTTCACCTCACAGACCAGGTGGCTGACCCAGAAGGATGGTTCATCTTCCTAAAAGGGATATGGAAGGATAGACCAGTGACGCTTGCGAACATATA
Organism: Rana muscosa; assembly: GCA_029206835.1. NCBI lineage: Eukaryota > Metazoa > Chordata > Amphibia > Anura > Ranidae > Rana > Rana muscosa. The sequence continues at coordinate 1,256,131,875 of CM055116.1, read as the reverse complement.
CTACCCCAACTCTAGACAAGTCTCCTTCTTGAAGGACACGCTTCTGAAACTCACGGCGTTCAAGTCTGGTCTTTTAATCTTAGGAGGGGACTCCAACTCTTGATACTTCCATGGGAACTTCGTCCCTTCCCTTTGCGGCCGTGAGGCAAGTGAGATTAGAATTAGCCTCCCTCGCCCTACACTCTCCCCCGCATAATCATTACTCACGACTTGATTATCTTTTTATTTCCCAGAAAGACCTGACGTACCTGTACGAGGCGACGATAGAAAATATGGTCCTCTCCGACCATCATCCGGTTACCTTGACCCTGAGATTCCCACAAAGAGAGATGTACACTAAGATTTGGAGACTGGATGCTTCACTTCTTACTGATCTTGCGGATGTAGCCACCCTCCAACAAGCCATTAGTGACTACTTTCGGCATAACGTCACCCCAGATGTCCCTCCCATGACTCAATGGGAGGCGCATAAGTGTGTAGTGAGGGGGCACTTATTATCAATTGCAGCTCGGAGGAAGAGGGAGCACCAAGCTCTGATTCAGGCCTTGACGGATAAGATCCATAGGTTGGACGTGCAACATAAATGTTCTCTGGCACTTAAGGTGGCGACTGAACTGGCAGACACGAGGACACTCTTACGTGATGAATTATATAAACGAGCGCGAAAGAGACAGATGTTGACGCAAAAAGCTGTTTTATGAGCAAGGCAACAAGCTGGGTAGGTTACTTGCTAGGCTCATGCAGAAGCGCACTCTCGCTTCTACTATCCATCATATTCGAGATAGACACGTGAACTCCATTCCAGGAATGAGGATATTGCCCGTCAGTTCAAAGCCTTCTATGGAAAATTATATAACATTTCGGTGAGCGAGGGGGGTCCTGTTTTGGCGGACGCACAAACAACCCTGATTAAGGATTTTTTGCACAAATTTAGCCCGAAGGCGCTATCCAAGGAGGATCAGCAATCCTTAGAATCCCCGTTGTCATCTGAGGAATGGGTAGAAGCCTTGAAAGCCACAAAGCCTGGCAAATGTCTGGGACCTGATGGCTTCTCGACGCAATATTACAAATGCTTCTCAGACCTTTTGGCGCCGGGGTTCCTCAGAGCCTTCAACTCTATTTCTAGCTCCCCCTGCAACTCCACTACCCTGCTGGAAGCGTACATAGCGGTAATACCCAAGAAGAATAAAGACCCTGCGGATGTAGCGAATTACAGCCTGATCTGGCTCCTAAATGCAGATGTAAAAATCTTCTCCAAAATCCTGGCAAACAGGCTAGCTCACTATGTGCCAGCTTGGGTGGGTCTTGATCAGGTGGGCTTTGTCCCGGGCAGAGAAGCCAGGGACAACACCATCAAGGCCCTTAATCTGCATCATTGGCTCACCTCTTCCAAGAAAGAGTTTTTTTTTCTGTCCATGGATGCAAAAAAGGCCTTCGACCGAGTGGCCTGGGACTACATAGACTCAACGCTGGAAGCTCTAGGATTGGGATCTAATATGCAGGCTTATATCGGAGCTCTGTACACAAATCTGACTGCTAGAGTTCGGGTCAATGCTCACTTGTCGGAGGCCTTCTCCATCCACAACGGCACCAGGCAGGGTTGTCCTCTTTCCCCCATCCTGTATATCCTCACCCTGGAACCTCTCCTTCGCTGCTAGAACCCCAATATCAGGGGCATTGAAATACAGCAAAGAGAATATAAGCTTGCAGCTTTTGCGGATGACATTTTGCTTTTTCTCTCATCTCCCTTAACATCCTTGCCTAACTTGATGCAAGCCCTTGACCTATTCAGAACTATTTCGAACCTAAAAATTAATTATTTCAAATCATTCGCTCTCAATGTCTCATTACCCTCATCACTAGCTAATCTATGCCAAGAGAACTTTCCCTTTCATTGGAAGACGGATGATATTACCTACTTAGGTATCCGGATTACTGGCAAACTGACGGACCTTTATGTCAAGAATTTTTTGGCTGAGCTGAGAGCTATTGAGCAAGATCTCCTTCGGTGGGATACCCCCACGATCTCCTGGTTTGGGCGGGCCGCCATCTTGAAAATGACGGTGCTCCCCCGCATGCTGTACAAGTTGCAAACAATTCCGATACACCTGCCACCCTCTTTCTTTGTGACATATAAGAGAATTTGTAGGACGTTCCTTTGGAGATCCAAGGCACCAAGAATCGGTTGGGCTAAGTTGGTGCTGCCAAAGTTGGGGGGAGGCATTGGCCTCCCGGACATACAGATGTATTACTGGACTGCTCATCTAGCATGTATTGTGGACTGGCTGGTACATGTCTGCTGTAAGGGATGGGTTCTCTTAGAGAACCTGATTACGGGAGCAGAGCTGGGAAAAGTCCCCTGGTTTACTAGGAAACACTGGACGTCTGATACCCAATACCACCCCCTTGTGGGTGCTACTCTTTTGGCATATGAAAAGGCCTGTAGGGCTCATGCGGTTTCGGCTACGGACTGTGGGTTAACTCCTATTAGAGGTAACCCAGACTTTGTGCCTGGATTGAATAGATCTTATTTAGCAAGGGATTGGTCACATACAGACATGCAAGCCAGGCATTTCTTTTCTAGAGACAGATTTCTTAACCATAAAGAACTAGCTTCTTCGTCCCTAACAAAGTCTTTCCCCTTTTTGGCTTACCTCCAGATAAAACACTTTCTTGATCACCCTTCAAAGAGAGGATGCTTCACAAAAGCGTCTACTGTATTTGAGTCATTATGTTCTGGCCCACCTCCCCAGAGGCATGTGATCTCGATGCTCTACGCCTCATTGTTCAGAGAACCCTTTGCTTCCATGCCTTTTGGGAGGCTGGGTTGGACAGACCGATTGAAAAGAAAAGCTGGGTGTAAACACACAGGAGAATGGGTACAAGTGGTATAAGATGCCTGACCTTTTCCATAAACTCTTTCCGACTGTAACAGACCGGTGCTGGAGATGTGGTAAAGACTTGGGCACTTTCCTCCATATTTGGTGGAGTGCACACTTATTCAGCCATACTGGCATGAGGTGCATGATGCGACGACTGCAGTCTCTTCGCTTCTGCTGGAGTTTTTCCCGGCACAGTATCTCCTTCACCTCTCCAAAATACCCAGGAAGAGATATCGCAATTCAGTAGCGATTCACATGATCAACGCGGCCAGACTGTGTGTGCCCATCCATTGGAGGTCCGCAGTGCCACCGTCAATGAAGGAATGGGTAACACGTATTAACCACATTGCAGCGATAGAGGAGCTAATTAACACTGCACAAGATAGGATTTCAAAATTTTCCTTTACCTGGGATGGCTGGTTCAAATTTCAAAACTCTGCAGAGTACCAGGAGCTATTGTTAAAGATTGTTTGATTGGATTTCTTGCCAGAGATTTGCTTGGACATTACATAGAAACCGCAATCTAAGAACCTTTTACTCCAGTGACAGAATAAATGGAGAGGGTGGCTGGTGGTTCCCCCACTCCCTTTCCATGCAGTCTCCTTGAGGCTTCCCCCCTACTCCCCCCCTTTCATATGTTCTTTCTCCTTTCCTTGTCAAAGTATTTTATTGGACATATATATTAGTCACATACAGATCATATGTAATACATGTTTTTGATATTTGTCCAATTATTACAAATATAGAAAAATAACAAATAATAGGGTCTACAGAATATATCCTAATGAAAATTATAAGGACTTAAATGAGATAGAAAGTAAATAAATCCTTGTACTATTATATTCAAGACTGTAGTTGAAAGAAATATTTAACATATTAATTATAAATTGATCTGTATCTTCGAAAAAAGTAATGTAGAGTAATACTGTAGCTTCAATAAGGTGCGTTATGAAGTAAGAATAATAGAGAAAAAGAAGTAAAGATATCAAAATAAAATAGGGTAAAATAAAATTAGATAGATAATATAAAATAAAATAGATGGAATAGAATAGTAGGAAACCAGAGGGGGGGGGGGGGAGGGGAGTGTAGGAGTCCACCTGAATGGCCTGAATGAATCGGTCCGCGGCTTGAGGGTTTAAGTAAAACACAGTGTTCACTATATTGAGCAGGGTAGCTCCCAAGCTTCAGAAATTTGGTTTTGTAGCTAGTTTACCCAATTGAGTCCTCCGGCTACCATGGCATGAGAATCGAGTTGTCACTAATAGAAGGTAGGTGAAATTTAATCCAAGGATCCCAGATCTTTTCAAAGATTGGAATTTGATTTCTTTCTATAGCTAACATTTTGGCGTGAGACATAAAGTCATTTACTCTATTTATGGTCTCGGATATCTCCAATTTAGGGGTCTTCCATGCCTTTGCTATTGTTTGCTTTGCTGCTGTAAGAAATTGAATGAGGAGTTTGAATTGTTTATGTGTAATGAGATCAGGTTTTAGATTGAGCAAGGCTGTGGCTGGGTCTGGTTGCACAGTGAAACCAAATATCTTGGAGGCAGTTTCAAATATCTGTTCCCAAAATAATCGCACCAACGGGCAGGACCACCAAATGTGTAAGTGGGTGCCCGGATCTGGGCAACCCCGAAAGCATAGGCCTGTTTGGTTTGGTGTGAATTTGGCCAATCTGGAGGGAACGAGGTACCAACGAGACAAAACTTTGTAATTGGTTTCAACCGCCAGGATATTTGGTGAAGAAGATTTTGTTACAGACCATATTTTGGACCAATCATTCATATCGAATGTTCTCTTCAGGTCCTCCTCCCATTTACGTGCATAAGGTGGTTTATCTAAACCAGGATAAGTGGAAATGTGGGAGTATATAGAAGATATAATGCCTCTTAAGTTAGGATCTTTCATGCATGTAGATTCAAAAATCGTAAGTTGGGTTAAGGAGACATTTGTATTTAGCAAAGGTGCATAAAAGTTTTTAATTTGGAGGTATCTGGAAAGTTCAGAGTTCGGTAGGTTGTAGGTGTCACAGAGTATAGGAAATGTATGGAAGGATGGAGGAGAAGTTAAGTTACTAAGCCGAGTAATATTTAATGAATTCCAGACCTTAAATGATTTAGGAGAGACCCATGCTGGGTAGAAAGCAGGGTTTTTCAGGAATGACAAGAGAGGATTGTGAGAAGATTGTAACTGATGTTTAACTCTAAGTTTGTCCCATATAGATAAAAAGTATTTAGTAATGGGGTTACGTAGGGTTTTCCGTTCCTTAGGTAGGAGCCATAATAGATTGGAAATAGAAAGAGGGTCACATTCTGCCGCTTCTATCATTACCCATAGGGGTATTTCATATGTAGCATGATATTTAGTGAGGCTAGCAATGTGTGCGGCTCTATAATAGTTAGCGAAGTTCGTAAACCCAAAGCCTCCTTTGAGTTTGGGTAAGTGTAGTGTATGAAGCGATACACAGGGTTTTTTGGAGCCGCAGACAAATGTTGATGTTCGTCTTTGGAGAATTCTAAGATAATAAGGTGGGATAGGGATCGGTAAGACTCTAAATAAGTACAGTAGTTTTGGAAGGATTGTCATTTTGATTGCATTCATTTTACCTATCCATGAAATTGGGAGATGTGACCATTGTTGTAAAAGTGTTGTTATTTGTTTGAGGAGTGGGGGATAGTTTGCTGTAAAAAGATCTGAATATGAGGCCATCAGGTGAATCCCTAAATAGGGGATTGACCTCTCAGTCCATATGAAAGGAAGTGCATTTTTGGCCGAGTCGGATTCCACTTTGGAGAGGGATATATCTAAGGCTTTGGATTTTTTGAGATTTATTGTAAGCCCCGAAATCATTGCAAATTTGTCTAAAATGAGCAGTAGGTTGGGACCAGAAACTTGTGGGGATGATAGAAATAGGAGTATGTCATCCGCAAATAGACATAATTTATGATGGTATCCAGCAGTTTCTATGCCCGTAATTGTTGGGTCTGTGCGGATTCTTTGGGCTAGGGGTTCAATTAGGAGGGCGAATAGAAGGGGGGAAAGTGGGCAGCCCTGGCGTGTTCCTCTTTCTATATTAAATTAATTAGATTTGTATCCTGCATATTTAATATATGCGATTGGTCTGTTGTAAAGCGCTGCGATCCATGTTAGGAAGTGAGGGCCAAAGCCCCATCTTTGCAATGTGTAGTGGAGGTAAGGACAGGATATGGAGTCGAAAGCTTTTTTTATATCAAGGGATAGAAAACAGGAGGGTATACAACGGTTTTTAGCTATGTGAGCTAGCAATACAGCCCGGCGGACATTGTCACTCGCCTGGCGCTTTGGCATGAATCCTACTTGATCCTTGTGGATAAGCTTACCTAATATGCTATTTAGTCTTTTGGCTAATATTTTGGCTAGAAGTTTAATGTCTAAGTTCAGAAGGGAAATAGGGCGAAAATTTGTACATAAGGTATCATCAGTAAGAGGTTTAGGAATCATGCAAATAATGGCAGTTAAAGTTTCTTGTCTAAAAGATTTCCCTTCTAATAATACATTGAAAGCTTCCGCTAAGATTGGTGATAGTATGTCTGCGTAGGTTTTGTAATATAAGGTTGAGAAGCCATCTGGGCCTGGCCTCTTATTAATTTTAAGATCTTTGATGGCTTCAACGACATCATTAGATGTAATATTATCTTCCAATAACTTCTTTTGGTCAAGGGAAAGTTCTGGTAGATTTATATCAGAGAAAAATGCATCTGCTGTTTCCGGGTTGAAGTTATTAGATGAAGTATATAATGAGGTCAGATGTGAATGAAATTTCTGAACTATTTTGTTGGGATTGCAAGTGTAGACATCTTTTGCCAGTTTTAGGCGAATTGGTTTGAAGGGTTTTTCAGAGAATTGAGTGTACGTGCAAGGTAGGTACCCGATTTATTGGCTTTCATAAAATAGTTGTGTCTTGAACGTTTATAGGATTTTTTCACTGCTTCAGTAAGAAATAGATCGTATGCAACTCGAGTCTTGTCTAATCGGGATTTTGTTAATGTTGATGGATTGTCTTGATGGGCTATAAAGGCTGTATTAAATTCCCTTTCCAGTTTACGAGCCAGTGTCTTCCGTTCGCGTTTAAATATGGCTGATTGTTTCTGAATTGTGTTACGTATAACTGGTTTATGGGCTTCCCAAAGAGTTAGTGTGCTAATTTCTGGGCTAGAATTGAGGGTTATATATTCTTTAATGGCTTGTTTAATGGTTTGGCGATGAGATGGGTGTTTGAGTAGGATATCTGGGAGATTCCAAGTAGGGTCGTGGCCTTTGGGTAATGTTGATTTAATGGAAGTAAGTACTGCATTATGGTTGGACCATGGGATAGGGACTATATCTGCTGCTATGATTTCAGGGAGCATACCTATGGTCAGGAATATGTGGTCAATCCTTGAAAATGTTTTATGTGGGTGGGAGTAGTAGGTATATTTCCGTTTAGTTGGATTAACTTCTACCCATGAATCAACCAAGTTATATTTGGATAGAATTTGTGAAAAAGATTTTTTAGATGTAATTTGGGATGGTGTGTATGGGGATTTATCCAGAAATGGGAGGAGGACCTGGTTAGAGTCACCACACAGCATAACTGTTCCTATCTTATGATCATTCACAACTTGTAGTAAATGTGACATAAATGGATTAGATTGTTTATTTGGTGCATAGTAGGAAACTACTGTTATTGCCTGGTCAACAATGTGGCCCGTAAGAATTAGATAACGTCCTTCAGGATCTTTTATTTGAGATTGAAGTGTAAATGGGGTAGAGCGATGAAAGGCTATGAGAGTACCCCGTTGCTTGGAGGCAGCCGAGGCCGTATATGTTTGCGGATAGAAATTGGAAATACATTTTGGTGTGGAGGTATTTGTGAAGTGGGTTTCTTGTAAGCAAACTATGTGAGCCTTTTTGGCATAAAATATACAGAATGCCTTGGTTCGTTTCTGGGGGATGTTTAGTCCCTGAACATTCAGGGACAGAATGTTTAATGGTGCCATGGCAGTCGGATGGACAAAGGGGACTTACCCGTTACCAAGTTATTCAGGTCATTCGATGCCATCCAAGTGAACTCGAAGAGGGGGAGAAAAGGAGGATTGAAGATGAGTACTATAATCGGGCTGCTCAAGTCAGTTGATACAATCCAGGTGGACTTGAAGAAAGAGGAGAGAAAAGGAATAGAGGTGAGTACTGAAGTGAGGAAAATAAATAAAACAGAAATGGTTAGAGAAAATAATAAGAAATTCAACAGAAAAACACATTCAAACATATCCCGTGAGTGGGGACAAAAATCACCCTCAGGGGAAAGGGTGCTTCCGTCAGACTTCCACATATTATGTGGCTGAATGAGGGAGGCAAAATAGGGCGCATGGATCTCCCGTTCGTGGGAGGAGAGCCTTCTAATGAAAGCTTCTTAATAATGTACCTAACTGTAAACCACACGAATTATAATGAAAACTATTAAAGTTAGCTATAATTAGTTAAAAAGGGGGCAACAGGGGAAATGGGAAATAAGAGAATGGCATCTGACTACCCCAGGGTTTCCTGGTATGGAAGTAAGATGTGCTAAGGTAGTGATTAAGGGATTTGGGGGGTGAAAACTGGATCAGTTAACAATAAGGGTATAACAGAAGGATCTACCAGGAAAGGTAGAGTGAGGAATTCCTAAAATTACAGTGCCAAAACTACCTTAAAACTTCCTAATGATAGGCTAGCGGTCAGCAAAGTCATAAAAATTAAAACGAATGGGACCTTTGGTCATAATACATCTTATGAATGCCAATAGACCTTACAGTTGTGTCCATTACTTGGGACAAAAATTATCTAGGATATAATATATATATATATATATATATATATATATATATATATATATATATATATATATATACACATATATATATATATATATATATATATATATATATATATATATATATATATACATATTGTGAGGGGGTTAACTCGGCAGCGGGTGTGTGTGACCCCCGGGATGGGCTCCCCACACAAAACAGGCCCAGCAAACGGAGGTTGTGGTTTTCAAAAATCAAAAAGGTGCGGTTTATTTTCTATTTACAGTGACAAAACACAGCAAAGCAAAAGAAACATAACCAAAATAAATCCTGGTCAAGTTGACCTCTGACTAAACATACAGGTTTCCTAACTAACAACTGGGATCAGCCTAGTGCTGTCCTAGTCCCTAAGTCCCTGGTTTTAAATGTCCAAGCAAATAGCCACACAGGCTTTTTCTCACCGCACAGGGGTTCACTCTCCCTAGACAGTCCACACAGGTCTGGTTCCAGGCATGAGCTAACATCTAATGAAGCTGGGAGTTCTTATAGAGGCCTAAATGAGCTGACAAGCTTCAGCTGGCCTCATCAACTCCCTGTCTGCACGACGCCCAGCCCTCTCCCTAGAGGTATGAGTCATCAATGAGCCCACTAGCCTTATACAACTCTCCACCTAGTTGTATACGTTGGCGTAAAGCCTGAATCTGGGCGAAATATATCTACCCCCCTGGATGCAACCAGGTGACTTTACCTTCCTGCTGTCACATACCCCCCCCTCTTGTTTTAACCTCGGGGTTGGAACACCAGCAATCAGGCATTCATGTACTCGAGACAAAGCATCCACATTCCCCATTTGAACGCCAGGGCGATGCTTTACTGTGAAGTTGAATTCCTGGAGGGCCAGGAACCACCTATTCACTCTTCTATTTGTTTCCTTGTTTTGAGCCATCCACTTTAACGGAGCGTGATCCGTAACCATGTCAAAGTGCCTACCTAGCAGGTAGTACCGAAGGGAATCTAGAGCCCACTTCACCGCTAAACACTCCTTTTCAACGGTGGCGTAATTTACCTCATGGGACTTCAACTTCCTGCTGAGGTAAATGACTGGGTGCTCTTCCCCGTTCCAGACCTGGGACAATACTGCTCCTAACCCCACATCTGACGCATCACTTTGTACGACAAAGTCTTTAGAGAAGTCGGGTGAGTACAACACTGGCTGGCTACATAAGGCTTGTTTCAAGAATTGGAATGCTGCCTCAGCCTCGGGGGTCCATTTAATCATGACCGACCCTTTCCCCTTCGTCAGGTTGGTTAGGGGCACAGCCTTAGAAGCAAAGTGGGGAATGAATCGCCGATAATACCCAGCGATTCCCAGAAAGGCTCGTACCTGCTTCTTGCTGTTGGGACGTGGCCAACTCTGGATGGCCTCGACTTTGTTGAGTTGGGGTTTGATTACTCCCCTCCCAATGGTGTACCCAAGATATTTGGCCTCCTCCTGCCCAATGGTACACTTCTTGGGGTTAGCCGTAAACCCCGCTTCCCGAACAGAGTCCAGGACTGCTTGCACTTTTGGCAGATGTGAGGCCCAATCTGTGCTATGGACAATTACGTCATCCAGGTAAGCCGCAGCATACTTCCGATGGGGCCTCAGCATCTGGTCCATTTTCCGCTGGAATGTGGCCGGCGCATTCTGTAACCCGAACGGCATTCTTTTATATTGGAACGCCCCGTCTGGGGTTACAAATGCGGTTTTCTCTTTGGCCGACTTGGCCAGGGGGATTTGCCAATACCCTTTTGTGAGGTCAAGAGTCGTCATGTATCGGGCTGTTCCCAGCCGGTCGATCAACTCATCTATACGTGGCATGGGGTAGGTGTCAAATTTTGTAACTTTGTTCAACTGACGAAAATCGTTACAAAATCGCCAGCTCCCATCCGGTTTAGGCACCAACACGATGGGACTAGACCAATCACTTTGGGACTCCTCTATCACCCCTAAGTTCAGCATTTTCTGTACTTCCTCCCGTATTGCCTCCCGTCGAGCCTCTGGGATCCGATAGGGTTTTAACTTCACCCTTTCACCGGGCGGGGTAATGATGTCATGCTCTACCCCAGATGTTTGTCCCGGCAGCTCAGAGAATACCTCCTTGTTGCGAAGCACAAACTCCTTAACCTCCTGTTGTTGGGGTTGTGACAAGGTGGCTGCTATTCCAACCTCAGGAATCACGCAACCAGTTTGAGCTGGTGACCAAGTGTCTGCGACTAGGGACTCTCTATCCCTCCAGGCTTTCAACAGATTAACGTGATAGATCTGTTCGGGCTTTCGCCTTCCTGGTTGTCTGACCTTGTAATTCACTTCGCTCACTTTTTCCATTATCTCGTAGGGGCCTTGCCATTTGGCAAGGAATTTACTTTCAACCGTAGGGACAAGTACCAATATCCTATCCCCCGGGGAAAAGGTACGGGTCTTGGCTCCACGGTTGTACACTCTCTGCTGTGCCAACTGCGCTTGGGCCAAATGTTCCTTCACGATGGGCATTACCTGTGCAATTCGATCTTGCATCAGGGCGACATGCTCAATCACACTCCTGTGGGGAGAACTCTCACTTTCCCAAGTTTCCTTGGCAATATCCAACAGCCCTCTTGGGTGTCTCCCATACAGTAACTCAAAGGGGGAGAATCCCGTAGAGGATTGGGGCACCTCCCTAATAGCAAACATCAAATAAGGAAGTAAACAGTCCCAATCCTTTCCATCTCTATCCACCACTTTCTTCAACATTTGTTTTAGGGTTTTGTTGAATCTTTCAACCAGCCCATCGGTTTGGGGGTGATACACAGACGTACGCAATTGCGTCACTTTGAACAATTTACACAGCTCTTTCATAACCCGGGACATAAAGGGTGTACCTTGGTCCGTAAGCAGTTCTTTACAAATACCCACCCGGCTAAAAACAAGAGATAGCTCTTTGGCTATGGTTTTGGCCGAGGTATTTCGGAGAGGGATCGCTTCTGGATAACGGGTGGCATAGTCCATTATAACTAATATGTACTGGTGCCCCCTAGCGGACTTGATTATAGGACCTACCAAATCCATGGCGATCCTCTCAAACGGGACCTCAATGATGGGTAGAGGGACCAGCGGGCTACGGAAATGTGGCATCGGGGCCAACCTCTGACACACAGGGCAGGAGGAACAATAATTTTCTACGTCCTTCATCACCCCCGGCCAATAGAATCTCTGTAATACCCTCTCTCGGGTTTTCTCTGTCCCCAGATGACCTCCAAGAATGTGCCCATGGGCCAACTCCAACACCAACTTCCTGTAAGGTTTGGGCACCACAAGCTGCTCAACGGTTTCTTCTGCCCTTTTTGCCACCCGATACAGTAGGTCCTTCTCTACGCTGAAGTATGGGTAAGTGCAGGTATTATCTGGGTCCACTAACTCGCCATCTATTTTCACTACGTTTTCCCGTGCCTTTATTAGGGCGGGGTCTTTCAACTGTTCTGTGGCAAAGTTTTCCCTGTGAACCTCAAGATCAGAAAACTCCACAGACGGTAGGTTTTCGTCTGAGGAGGTGGGCTCCTCTCCAGTTTCTTGAGTCTCCCCTGCCAATACTGATAAGGGAAATTCCGGAGAGTCCTCACCACTCTCAGGGGAGTTCTGGCTATCACATTCCTGGTACATAGGGGCACCAGTGAGGGGCTCAGGATCATCCCACAGTTCCCAGAACTTCGGAAAATCCCTTCCCACAATGGCGTCATGCGGTAACTGAGATACTAAGCCCACTGGATGAGAGAGGGTACCTTTGGGGGTCTCGAAACACACTGTAGTCACTGGATACTCTCGGGTGTCCCCATGCACACAAATAACAGCTACCTTGCTATTCCCAGAGACCTCTGTTTTAACTAACTCAGCCTTTATCAGGGTCACAAGGCTACCTGAATCCAGCAATACCACAACATTTCTACCATTAACACACATTTTGCATAAATGTTTCTCAGTTCCTCGAATGGCAGTGCATGCGACTGTCGCACACAGCGACTGACGTCTGCCCGTCAGAAAGTCACACTGCATGGGTTCCTCCACAACCGGGCAATTGGCTGCAATATGTCCCGCTTGCCGGCAGCGGTAGCAAACGATCCTTCTTGCCGCCTCTTGAGCCGCTGATTTCCCAGGCTGTTCTCGCCAAACTTGGGGTAGAGCTCCCACCCTCTCACTCTCTCCACCCTCACCCCTTGGAATCCTCTTATCCGCCCCTGGGGATGGTCTGGTCTTAGGGTGGAAAGTCCGAGTGTCTCTGGAAGAGGCCGTCAGGTTCTCTGTAGCCAAGTATTTCTCCACACGATCCACAAGACCATCGGCCGTCTCTGGGTCTCCATGGCTTACCCACTTTTGGATGGCAGTAGGAAGAGCTCTCAAAAACCGATCCATTACAACACGTTCCACAATCTTTGGTGCGGACAAAGTCTCTGGCTGTAGCCACTTTCTGCTCAGGTGAATGAGATCATACATTTGAGACCTGGGGGGTTTTCCAAGCTGGAAAGTCCAGTTATGCACACGCTGAGCCCGGACAGCCTGGGTGACACCCAGCCTTGCCAATATTTCAGCTTTTAGCATCACATAGTCTTTTGCTTGGTCAGGCTCTAGGTCATAGTAAGCCTTCTGCGATTCACCAGTTAACAGAGGAGCCACCAGTCCAGCCCACTGCTCCTCAGGCCACTTTTCTCTTTCAGCGGTCCTTTCAAATGTGGTCAAAAATACCTCTGGATCATCCTCTCCAGTCATTTTTGTCAATAAACGACTCACCCCAAAGGACGCGGTATTAGTGGGACGGCTTTCCTCACTGGTCTGCGGACGTTGCTGCATTACTGCTTCCATCTGTTGTTGTAGTCTCTGCTCTTGCTTCTGCAACAGGTCTATGAAGCGGGCCTCAGATTGCTGCTGGGCTCGTTGCTGAGCCTCCAGACTCTGTTGCAAAGTTGCGTTTGTCTGCTGCTGGGCTGCAAGGCTCCTTTGCAAACCTGCATTTGTCTGCTGTTGATTGGCATTTGCTAGAGCCAGCTGTTTCAGTATCTCCTCCATGCTGGCTTAAAAAAACTGCCACTGGTTCTCCACCAACTGTGAGGGGGTTAACTCGGCAGCGGGTGTGTGTGACCCCCGGGATGGGCTCCCCACACAAAACAGGCCCAGCAAACGGAGGTTGTGGTTTTCAAAAATCAAAAAGGTGCGGTTTATTTTCTATTTACAGTGACAAAACACAGCAAAGCAAAAGAAACATAACCAAAATAAATCCTGGTCAAGTTGACCTCTGACTAAACATACAGGTTTCCTAACTAACAACTGGGATCAGCCTAGTGCTGTCCTAGTCCCTAAGTCCCTGGTTTTAAATGTCCAAGCAAATAGCCACACAGGCTTTTTCTCACCGCACAGGGGTTCACTCTCCCTAGACAGTCCACACAGGTCTGGTTCCAGGCATGAGCTAACATCTAATGAAGCTGGGAGTTCTTATAGAGGCCTAAATGAGCTGACAAGCTTCAGCTGGCCTCATCAACTCCCTGTCTGCACGACGCCCAGCCCTCTCCCTAGAGGTATGAGTCATCAATGAGCCCACTAGCCTTATACAACTCTCCACCTAGTTGTATACGTCGGCGTAAAGCCTGAATCTGGGCGAAATATATCTACCCCCCTGGATGCAACCAGGTGACTTTACCTTCCTGCTGTCACAATATATATATATATATACATACACATACATACATACATACACATACTAGGGATGAGCTTGGAGTTCGAGTCGAACTCATGTTCGACTCGAATATTGCCTGTTCGCCCGTTCGTCGAACAGCGAACAAATTGGGGTGTTCGCGGCAAATTCGAAAAATCTATGGGAGAAATCTAAAGTGTTAATTATAAAGGCTAATATGCAAGTTATTGTCCTAAAAAGTGTTTGGGGACCGGGGTCCTGCCCCAGGGGACATGTATCAATGCAAAAAGAAGTTTTAAAAACGGCCGTTTTTTCGGGAGCAGTGATTTTAATAATGCTTAAAATGAAAAAATAAAAGTGAAATATTCCTTTAAATTTCGTACCTGGGGGGTGTGTATGATATGCATGTGAAGTGGCGCATGTTTCCCGTGCTTAGAACTGTCCCTGCAAAAAATGTCATTTTTGAAAGAAAAAAAGTATTTTAAAACTGACTCGCGGCTATTAATGAATTGTCGGCTCCCGGCAATACATACAAAAGTCATTGATAAAAAAAAAAAAAAAAGCGTGGGGGTTCCCCAGAATTCAATTACCAGGCCCTTCAGGTCTGGAATGGATATTAAGGGGAACCCCGCCGCAAATTAAAAAAAAATTGACGTGGGGTTCCCCCAAATATCCATTCCAGGCCCTTCAGATCTGGCATGGATTTTAAGGGGAACTCCACCCCAAATTTTAAAAAAAAATGGCGTGGAGTCCCCCTAAAAATCCATACCAGACCCCTTATCCGAGCACGCAACCTGGCCGGCCGCAGGGGAAAAGGGGGGACGAGAGAGCGGCCCCCCCTCCCTCCTGAACCGTACCAAGCCACATGCCCTCAACATGGGGAGGATGTCCCCATGTTGATGGGGACAAGGGCCTCATCCCCACAACCCTTGCCCGGTGGTTGTGGGGGTCTGCGGGCGGGGGGCTTATCGGAATCTGGAAGACCCCTTTAACAAAGGGGACCCCCAGATCGCGGCCCCCCCTATGTGAATTGGTAAGGGGTACGTTGTACCCCTACCATTTCACGAAGAAAGCGTAAAAAAATGTTTAAAAAAACACACAAACACCTTGAAAAAGTCCTTTATTAAAAAAAAAAAACATTCCAGCGGTGAAATCCAGTGTCCCGCGGCGATCCCGATGTCCAGCGCTGTCCTTCATTGGTTGTGCCTGAGCGGACCTGATGGGGAACTCCCTCTCAGTATTTTAAATGTATAGACCCGCCCCTTCTAAAGTTCCCCATCAGGTCCGCTCCCTCGGTATGTCGGACCCGCCTACGTCATTGGCTTGAGCGGGGAACTTCCTTCACTGTGTAATTTAAATTTACATAGTGAAGGAAGTTCCCCACTCAAGCCAATGACGTAGGCGGGTCTGACATACCGAGGGGGCGGACCTGATGGGGGACTTCTCTCACTTTGGTAATACATGTATAGACCCGCCCCTTCTCATATTCCGCATCTGGTCCGCTGAGCGGACCTGATGGGGAACTTTAGAAGGGGCGGGTCTATACATTTAAAATACTGAGAGGGAGTTCCCCATCAGGTCCGCTCAGGCACAACCAATGAAGGACAGCGCTGGACATCGGGATCGCCGCGGGACACTGGATTTCACCGCTGGAATGTTTTTTTTTTTTTTTTAAATAAAGGACTTTTTCAAGGTGTTTGTGTGTTTTTTTAAACATTTTTTACGCTTTCTTCGTGAAATGGTAGGGGTACAATGTACCCCTTACCAATTTACATAGGGGGGGGGCCGGGATCTGGGGGTCCCCTTTGTTAAAGGGGTCTTCCAGATTCCGATAAGCCCCCCGCCCGCAGACCCCCACAACCACCGGGCAAGGGTTGTGGGGATGAGGCCCTTGTCCCCATCAACATGGGGACATCCTCCCCATGTTGAGGGCATGTGGCCTGGTACGGTTCAGGAGGGAGGGGGGGCCGCTCTCTCGTCCCCCCCTTTTCCCCTGCGGCCGGCCAGGTTGCGTGCTCGGATAAGGGGTCTGGTATGGATTTTTAGGGGGACTCCACGCCATTTTTTTTTTAAATTTGGGGTGGAGTTCCCCTTAAAATCCATGCCAGATCTGAAGGGCCTGGAATGGATATTTGGGGGAACCCCACGTCAATTTTTTTTTTAAATTTGCGGCAGGGTTCCCCTTAATATCCATTCCAGACCTGAAGGGCCTGGTAATTGAATTCTGGGGAACACCCACGCTTTTTTTTTTTTTTTTTATCAATGACTTTTGTATGTATTGCCGGGAGCCGACAATTTATTAATAGCCGCGAGTCAGTTTTAAATGCATTTTTTTCTTTCAAAAATGTCATTTTTTGCAGGGACAGTTCTAAGCACGGGAAACATGCGCCACTTCACATGCATATCATACACACCCCCCAGGTACGAAATTTAAAGGAATATTTCACTTTTATTTTTTCATTTTAAGCATTATTAAAATCACTGCTCCCAAAAAAACGGCCGTTTTTAAAACTTCTTTTTGCATTGATACATGTCCCCTGGGGCAGGACCCGGGTCCCCAAACACTTTTTAGGACAATAACTTGCATATTAGCCTTTATAATTAACACTTTAGATTTCGAACGTTCGAGTCCATTGTATTTAATAGGGTTCTAAAGTTTACACGAACATTTTGTCTGTTCGCAGGTTCTGGTGCGAACCGAACAGGGGGTGTTCGGCTCATCCCTGACACATACATATCTATACACATATACATACATACACATACACACATATATACATACATATACATATACATATAAAAGATAAATAATAATAAAAAACACACTATGCATGCAATGGGTTAAGCAAAGAACTTAAAACTATGATTATAATTTGTAAATGCAGTCTTGGTGAGTCAACTGAAACAGAGAAAATTGAAAGTAAAGGTTGAGCATGCAAATCTGGAGGACAAAAAGGGAAACAGGATGTAGCGTCTTGAATTAGAGAACTAAAAGGGATAAGGTGAAGCCCTGAGATTCTTTAGAAAGACTAGAAAGGGTGAAAAAAGAGTCAATTTCACAGTTATAGGAGCATCCTTCAGTCCTTAGAATCATTTCGTTCCTGAGGAGGTGATGTGTAGCGACCTCTCTTGTGAGTTGGATGGGTACCATTGTTCAGGTTTGGATGGGAAAGGTTTCCTGTGGATGAAAGAGATGTTGATCTCCTGCGGGTTGGGGTATTTCGTGGGACTGGTTCCATGAGATTAAGGTCCAAGAGGGTTTGCTGGAGTTCATCAAAGGATCTACAGGTGTATTTCTTCCCTTTGTAGGCAAAGCGTAGGGAAAATGGGAACCCCCACTGATAGATGATGTTGTGGCGCTGTAATTCCAGGAGAAGGGGCTTCATTGCTCGCCTTTTTGCAATCGTTATCTGGGATAAGTCAGCAAATAATTGAAAGTCATTGCCATGGAAATTCAGCTGCTTTTTGTCCCTGGCAGAGGCTAGGAGCTGTTCCTTTGTGCGATAAAAATGTAATTTCACTATTATATCGCGTGGGGGGCCATCAGGCTTTTTTGCAGCCAGGGCTCGGTGGATCCTGTCAAATTCTAACCTCTCAGTAGGAATGGCTGGTTGCAATTCCTGGAACAAAGCAGTTATGGTGGATTGTAGGTCAGTGATAGTTTCAGGAATACCCCTGATACGTAGGTTAGACCTTCTGGCCCTATCCTCATGGTCTTCAAGTTTGGTTTGAAGCAATAAGTTTTCCTCTTTCAGGTTCTCTATTTCCATAGAGTGTTCAAGAGAATTTTTTTCCAAATCATCTACTTTAAGTTCTAGTGTTGCTGTGCGCTAACCAAGTTCTCTTATTTCTCTGGTGAGATTAGCTGTAATTTGATCTGATGTTTGTTTTAAGGCTTTGTTCAACATGTGTTCAAATTGCTTTAATACAGCTGGAGTTACATGAGAAATCTGTATGGGGTCTTGTGAGGTAAATAGTTCACTGTCAGAATCAGCTGGGGAGTCAGGTTGTGTCAGGCTTTGTCTGTGAGAGCGCATAGAGGCTGTGTATGAAGAGGGGGGAGGTGCCATTTTAGCTGCAGTTTTCCCCTTCATGAGGGGATTCTTTAACTTCGCACGGCCGCCTCCCAAAGCCATAGTTTCCCCCACAAATTGACCAGAATAGTCCCGGGTACTAGCTTAACCCCGTGGGTATGTCCAAATACTTGCGGGATATGTGGAAATATTGGCTCTCCTCCCGAACGGTGTGGAGCTCTAACTCTGCATGACTGCACTGCTAGACTCCACGCATGCACCTCCGTTCTTTCTCCTTTCTTTCTTCTATTTATTTTCCTCCTTGCCTCAATATGTATCTCTTTCTCGCTTTTTCTTCGGTCCTTTCTCCCTCTACCTCTTCTTTTCCCGCTTATGCCCAACCTGATGGCATGCAGATTTTGGGGTGGGTTTACTTGTAGGTGGCCCCTATACCCATCACTCTTGAGAAGGGCATTCCCTTAGGGATAGATATTGAAGTTATAAGGAAGGCTCTGAACTACAGTACTACATGCCCCTACTTCCTAATACTCTGGAAGGGCCTGAAAGCACCGGGTTATACCCGGAATGACATGGTTCTTCATCACCGTTAACCTGATAAATATCTTTCTGCGCCCAGATGCGATTATGTTTATATCGTTTGTGGGAAATACCTCATAGGGGTTATTAGAAATGTACATGATGCAATTGTCCTCCATGTGGAGCCAGAGCTGTCTTATGTACGCATTCTTCTTGTTCATATTGTTATTTTTTGTATTATCTGTGGCTTTCTATATAAAATCTTTATGGAAAAAAAAATATATAAAAAATTAGTTTGGGTACAGTGTACCATTACTGCACAATTGTCATTTAAAAGGTGACAGCACTGAAAGCTGAAAATTGGCCTGGGCAGGAAGGTGCGAAAGTGCCCGGTATTGAAGTGGTTAAGCAGTTATGGAATCCTTTATTTATTTCTTTTTTACTTTTATTTGTTTACATAAGTGAACAAAAGCTTGAACAATGTAAGTACCCCTGTCAATGTTAAATATTAGACATGGGGCAAATGACCCCGGTTTGGTTCACGGCAGGTCTTTTGAACATTACAAAAGTTTAAACCAAATAACAAGACCCATTGAGGTCTATGGGACCCGTACTGGAAAAAGCCCATTTAAAAAGGCTTGTATGCAAGCAATTGGGCATACAAAGGGTATGGGGGTCCGGTTACTGCTCTGGGGGACATGTATAGATGAAAATAAAGTTTTAAAAAAAACATCAGGGCGCATGCGCGAGGGCTCCTAAGATGGCCGCTTAGGACCGGAGCTCCGCACAGCGCCGGCCATACAGCGCCTAGAACAGCGGGCAGCGGCTCCCCAGAGACCCGAATTTCTCGGGAAACAGCAGCGGAGGCACCCAGGCACCTTTATATGCCAGGGAAAAGACATAAAAAAGCCCTGGGGACTCAATACAAGCCTGTGGAAAACTGGAGTTTTCCAAAATGGCGGCCGCGCCTCAGACAAGAGCACAGACTGCAGCTGAGGGCACATCAACAAGCAAGCAGGTTGCATACCCAGCGACCCTCTCTTATGCTTCTTATGCCTCAAAACTACAGGGTTCTGCTCCCTCTCCTAAAACATTGTCTCCAGAGCCTACTGTGAACAATCTAGATAACTCAATGGGTTCTTTGGGACTCCCGCCTCTGGAAGGAGTCCCTCCTGACACTGGTGCTTTTACTGCACAAATAGAATAGGCTCCTGAGGTAACATTTAGGGGGTGATTTACTAATAACAGTGCTCTGCGCTGGTTGATCCCTTAATTGGTGCGCCAGATAACTCCTTCATTGGGCGCAGGAAGCAGCGGCGCACTGTTATAGTAAATAGAAATGTCAGCAGCGCTCTATTGAAAATGAATGGTTCCCTATGGGAGCCCATTGATTTGAATAGAGGTCGCCCGGGAAGTCGGATGAGGCGGATCCGACTCGCGGGGCGACACGTGTGCCGGCTGACACAGGGACAGCGCGACTTTGCGAGGCAACTTGGACACGACCTGAAGCAGCCGCTCAAGTCGTGTCCTAGAGGTGACTAGCTGGCCGAAAAAGTGTCCAGCGCGATGACATCGCGCTGGTCCTCGGCAGCCTCGCTGTCCCATGTTTGGTATGAATCATGAAGGGGAACTCCAGGCCAAATTTTTATGAAAAAACCGGCATGGGTTCCCCTTCAGGAGCATACCAGGCCCTTAGGTCTGGTCTGGATTTTAAGGTGAACCCCCTAAGCCGAAAAACGGCGTGGGGGTTCCCCCAAAATCCAAACCAGACCCTTAGGTCTGGTCTGGATTTTAAGGTGAACCCCCCTAAGCCGAAAAACGGCGTGGGGGTCCCCCCAAAATCCAAACCAGACCCTTCTCGAGCACGCAACCTGGCAGGCCGCAGGGGCAAAGGGGGGACGAGAGAGCGGCCCCCCCTCCCTCCTGAACCGTACCGGGCCGCATGCCCTCAACATGGGGGGTTTGGTGCTTCGGGGAAGGGGGGCGACCTGGGCCCCCCCATCCCAAAGCATCCTGCCCCCATGTTGATGGGGACAAGGGCCTCTTCCCGACAACCCTGGCCGTTGGTTGTCGGGGTCTGTGGGCGGGGGGCTTTTCGGAATCCGGGAGCCCCCTTTAAAAAGGGGGCCCCCAGATGCCGGCCCCCCACCCTATGTGAATGAGTATGGGGTACATCGTACCCCTACCCATTCACCTGGTGGCAAAATAAGTCAATAAAAAAGACAACACAGGTTTTAAAAGTAATTTATTGGGCAGCTCCGGAGGTCTTCTTCTAAATTCGGGGGTCTTTCTGCCGGGCGCCCCGCTATCTTCTTCCAGCTCTTTTGCTAGCGGGGGTCCCGGGCTT